>JACVCZ010000004.1:0-4800000 GCA_020829145.1 Drosophila nigrodunni | reverse complement strand
AAAGTTAAAAGACACAAAGTCTTGTCAAAATATTTTTATTTAATTTCCGCTCTCATTCCAAAGCCAATTAAACATAGTAATCGTATCAAAATGTTTTTTCTACACACCTTGAAAAAAATACTGACAAGCATAATAATTGAATTGAGCGCACAATGCATAATTACATTCTCGATTTTCAGCATATTGAATGCTCGTTACATCACAAAAGTATTAACATGAGGCATAAATCACCAACAAATTGAATTATCATTGCGTCATTAAAAACTCATTTCGGTGCAGAACAGCCACAGCAACAACAGCCACAGCAACAACAACAACGATAATAAAAAAATGAAAGAAAAGGTGAAACGATATAATTATGTTGCAATATGGCGCCCTCAAGCATGACCTACGCCCACATACACAACAATCGCGACAACGTCAACAATCACAGCAATTACAGCCAAAAGCTGAGAGTTGAACAGAGACAGAAAAGAGATTGAAAGAGAGGGGAAAGAGGAGAGTTTAGACAGAGAGTAATTCCATAGAGTCAGCGACTCTTGACAATTTGTATCAAATTTTATTTTAAAAGGGGCCCAGCAGCAATTTGGGGGCATGCGACATGTGGCACACACGTAAACAAACAATTGAGACTTTCATATGATATGTAGGTGTTCCCCAACAAAATCATTGTTATACCCCAAAACAAAACAATGCACAGTTAATTGAAGTATTTTAAACGACAGAATTGCGTCATTAATTTTGCATTTAATAATCGAATTTTGCTTGGCTTTCTGTCATCAAACAAACGTACATATATTTTAACCAAAATTCAGCTCAAAGTTTATCAAAAATTCATGCAATTTAAAGCTTAGCTCACAATTGTTCACTTTAAGAAAATATTTGTTGAAAAATAATGCAATTGACATGCAAATTGCAAATGCATCAATTTCTCGAGATAAAAGTAATTTATTTATTTGCAAATAAAGACAAACATAAAATTGTCTTGTTGAAATAAAACACAATTTGGGCAAAGGTTAAACAAGACACTTGCATAAACTGTGGCCAATTTAAGACTGGGCCAACAGCAATTGACATGTAATAAATGGTTATCTGAGTTGAGCACATTCGCACTCCTACTCGTTGTGGCCCAAAATGCATTTAAGCCAAGTGGCAGGCAATGTAACCCCAAATGCGTTGCTTTATTTGCCACTCACATACACGCTTAATTAATCGACTTTGGAGCAAAGTTTGAGACGACTGTCAATTTGGCCAACAGAGTGTTGAATAAATTTAAATAACTAAAGGAATTGCAATAAATGCCCGAATATAAAATACCCGTTCTGCAGTGTTGAAAGTTCAGCAAATTTACGCTTAAAACTGAGCAGATTTTTATAAGAATATTTTTCTTAAGAAATTTATTTTCCTTTCTCTGACAACTTGAGCTACCCGTTTATAGCTTCACTTCTATCTGTAACGGGTATCAATATGCAACTGTCGTCTTATATTTGGCGCAAAGTTGAAACTGACAAAGTTCTGTAGAAAACTTGTTTCACTTGCAACAACTGGCCATTAGGGAGAATTACTTTTAACTTTTGCTCCTACTTTAGATCCTGTTCTAGCTCTTTTTCCTCTTCTCACACGACTTCTACTCCTACAGCTGTAAGCTGCTCTTGTTACCTGTTTACGTGTTGGCAATTTGCCTGCTAACTGCTGGGATTTCAAGCTGCCACCAAAAATTGCATTAGGCACGTGTCACGCAACGCAACTACAACATCTGCGACTGCAGCCTAAAATCATTCCCAACTCCAACTCCAGCTACTCGTACTCCTTCACCTCCTCCTCCTCCTCCTGTCCACACGCTCATTATTTGATAAGCAAAATTAATGTTTGCTCTGCGGCTGTCAATAAAGCGACTGATTATGTATGGTGGTGTTGGTGTTGCCTGCAGCGTTTGCAGCGCAAATCGAACCACATTTTGTTGCAAATTAATTAAACGCTTCGGCTGCAGGACAACGGACATGCACGTGGACGTGGACATGGACATGGCTACGGCTGTGGTTATGGATATGGACATCGACATGGTCTTGGACATGGCCTGCGATTTGCCTGTCAGCCAAATTGACTTTTACTTTGGCAACTTTGGTGGGCAGCCATGTGGGTTTCATGTGGAGGCGTTTGTTGGCTTTCACGTTTAGACGGTATTTCTAGCCGCAACTTCTTTCTTAGTCAAGGTGAAAGTAACAGCGTATATCCTCCTTCCTCTCTCTCTCTCTCTCTCTCTCTCTCTGTCTTTCTCTATTACACACACTGGCAGTGTCTGTGGGTGCATTGAACCCAGAACCGAGGCAAAGGCGTCATAAATCTCGCAATGCTTTTGCCACATATACGTCTCCTTGGCTCAACTCTGGTCTGCTCTTGAGCTCGGTGCATTGCCCTCTCGTGGACCAACAATGCAAGCTGCACACTCCTCCACCTACCACTCCCCTACTACTACCAACTGCTTTTGAAACTTTGCTAACCTCTGGACCCCGGCCCAGCCCAAGTTTACCTAGAAGCTTCAACAAAATTTGCGCAACATAAATTATGTTTTGTAAGAATGTTATTATTTTTATTTTTATTTTTGATGCTGCTCAACGGGATGCAACGCATACAGGGTGTCTTCCTCTCTGTCTCTCTTTCGCTCCCTTGGTTGGTAGAGTCTCAAGCTGTTTGCCTGCCACTTGACACCTCTCAATGACAGCCGTGCTGTGCTGCCCTGCCTCATGGCTCGTGTGTGTACATTTCGGTTCCTTTCCGTCCGCTGCTCCTTCGGCTGCATGTTTTTCAGCTCCTACTGCTGCTGGCCACACATTTTTGTGTTTTATGAAGACAAGCAGCAAACGGCGTTTATTTATGTTTAAACTGCCAGCTAACAATTTTACTCATAGGGAATTCCTTTAAAACTAAATTGCTATAAAGCAGAGAGTCCTGTAACTATTCTTATTTCTATCCCATGACTTCATCAGAGATCACTTTAAATATTAGTTTTTATAAAGTTTATTTGTTAGAGTATAAAAACTTCGTGTTTGACCTAATAAAATTCTTCTAAATTCCCAGTGTTTGTCTGCTTTTAATATTAAAATATTTGCTTGACTTTTGAGTGGTTTTGCTCAACTTTTATTTGATAATTAAGCACTTTTCTATACACTTTTCACTCTACTATACACTGGTGGTGATTTTGTTAAAAACTTCTAAATATTTTAAGAAACACTTGATGATAAATTTCTTAGTTTTTTGATATACGATATCAAATTTTTCTCAGTGCATTGGCGTGTTTGCTTGCTCATGTGTGTACACAAGACTTCGAGAGCAAAGTTTTTCTTTCCTTTTGGCCAGAAAGCGCAGCAAAAATATGTATTTTATAATAAAAAGTTATTCATGTTAATGCTGACAGGAGGCAAGAGCAGGTTCTTACGCTTATCTGTGGCCCCACTAAAAAACCATGGCAAAGAAATTTTTAGCTAAAGTGGGAAAGTGTTGCAAAAGCTCACGACACACTCATAATTAAATTCATGCAACTAAAGTAGTGGTGGAGAGAGTGAGAGAGAGGGGAGTAAGAGGAGCGAGTTTAGAAAGGAAGTAAATTTTCTTTACGCAGCTAAAGAGAAATGCGATCCTAAAAGGTGGCTAAAATTTCAGTTTGTTTTAGTTACCTCAATTGCAACATGTTGGCGTATGCAAATTAAGTCTGAAATAGCAAAAATGTTTGATTGTGAATTTGTTCATTCACTGCTTGTGTTTATCTAAAAGTTATCTTAACTTTAGTTAACATACATACATACATGTTAATGCCAAATGCCAGCAGCTTGTTGATTTTTAAGCAAACTTTTAAAATACATAAAATTGAAACTTTTGAGGGAGGGGCAAAAAATAAATAGTTTTGTTTGGAAAGTAATGAAAATAAATAGCAGTAGTAAAGGAAAAATAAGTTTTATAGTCTGGAAATATTATTAATTAATTACAAAACGATATAATGATTTTTGGTCTGGATTCTGTTACTGAGAAATCATTTATTTTGACATAGTAAGCTGCATGACATTTAACTTGTGTTTCTAATCATAATTTTTAGCTTTGAGCGCTTAGTTCTGGGTTATTTCCAGCTAAATATTCACTGCCATCAACTGAGCAACCAGCTCATAATTATTTCTACTACAATCTGCCCACCGAGTAGAATAAAAAGCGTAAACGCCCCTTACAATACTAAAAATTTTACTACATTTTATGTGCTTGGCTTGAGTCCTTGATGCACTTAAAGGACTCTCGAGTGCACAGTGGTGTGGGGTGCACAGTGGGATCTGCAGCTAGAAGGTTAGGTGGGTAAGCACCTTTTACAAAGCAATAACTGACTAATTGCTTGAGTCCAAAGTGCGCACTTATTACACACACACACACACCCAGAGCGTTGGGCTGAGTATTTGCATATAAAAACACACAGAACACACACTCACAGTCTAACCTCAATTAGGGGGGCACACACTTACAAACACACCAAGTCTTAGAGTGGCAAACTACTCGTGTTTATGATAGAAATATATGGCATATATCATAGTATAGACTTGAAACTCAAACACTTTTAGATGCGGTTGCAGTTTAAATAAGAATCCCAGGCTACAACAAAGAAAAAGCAGATGTAAAAGACCAAGAAGAAGCAGTACAAGGAGCAGCAGAAAAAGAAGAAGAGTAAGAAGCAGAAGCAAAATGTAACAGCAGCACTTTGCACTTCCGTATCCGGCAATTATTATACTACAGTTGCCTCCTTCTAGCGACCTCAGCTGAAATTTTGCCTCTTTTGACTGCTGCAATTTTCTTGAATTTTATGTTTTCCAAACACACACACACACACACACACGTTCATGTGGAAAACTAAAATCTTGCGTGCCGAGCAAAAAGGACTAGAATTTAGAATGAAAAGGGGGAAGAGGAGGGGATTATGTGAGCGACGACATGTCGAGCATGAAAAACTTTTTCAATTCGTTGCATTCCAAAAATTTGCATAAACATTTTCATCCATTTCATCGTGTCTCGCTTCCTAGCGCAAAAAAAAAATACTTAAACTCAATTTGCGTATACTTGTTTTTTCCAGGATTTGTTATATAAATTGTACACAAAAGGTTACTCAGTGCTTTTAGTATGTGGCTCTGGTCGAGCGTCTGATTTCTGCTTTGATGCGTCCAATCAAAATTCAATGTTTCAATAGGTTTCAGCTTTTGCTTTTTGTGGCTTAGAGCCAACAATTTTTGTTCATGCTACTCTAATTTATCTGGCATTCTTGTTTGTCATTTGCATTGAAGCAATTTAAGTCCAGTATCTGGCTTTACTTAGCTTGATTAATACCCAAGCTATAATTTTAATTAAACGAAATCAACTTAATTTATGCAATTCATACGCAATTCATCATTTTGCACTTGTCATGCAGCCAAGAAACTTCAGACCAGACCCGAGAAACGAGACCCACACAGACCAAAGCCCAGGCAAACCAACGACAGCAAAGCGCTGAAACAGAAGCCGCTCAAATTGTCTGCTAATGCAGGAAGCCAGTGGTGTAGTCAAAAGGGGCAAAGGTGGCTTAAGTGTTTAGCAGTTCTTAAATCTTAATCAATTCTTCATAGGGAGTTAGAGACCCTATTAATGTGTATAGTTTGCATATGTTCAAAGCCCCCCCTTAAAACATATTCAGCCTAGGTCACTGTATTTCGCAGCTGGCAACTGACAGCTGACAACTCATTTAGCATTATAAGAGCTATTGAAACAAGAACAACAATGACGACAACTCTCTGATGAGTAGTCAGCTTAAGAAACATTCCACACACGCACACACACCCAAGCTGAATCCCAAGAAACTTGGGAACGACAATCTGCATATATGCAAATATCGCTGACATAATTAACAGGGTCAGTCTGTCATCGAGATGAGTGTGCCTGAGTGTGTGTAAGTGATATGGGATATTTAAAACTTATACATGAATCATTTTCCTACTACACGCCACTAACATAAGAAACTCTTGAATTTCTGTTTACAGGTGAAAAAAATAAACGGCAAACGTTCGAAAACTGAGAATTTAACATTTCTTAATCACACCGAATGCTATTGCATGGAGCGCAATAAATATATGACAGAGTTTATGGATGTGGACGCCGATGTGATACGGAGCTGCAAGTGTCCCAAATTTTTCGAGAAGGTTATACAGAATGATGGCACATGTCGCTGTGATTGCACATCGGGGAATACGGCCTGTGAATCGCTTAAAAATGGTGAAGAGCATTTTTCGATAACAGAACGCACGTGAGTAGACAAACTAAATACACGAGGGAGTCGTAAAATTGTATCTGACTTTGTTCATGTATCTGCAGAAACATAAAAAAGGAAATCTATAAGGCGCCCACCTGTAAATATGGTACATATTCGAAGACAGAAGGATGCTGTCCCAATGGAAATAGTCAGTTCATAGATCAATTTAACTTTAATAATGCGCATGCCATGTCGTAAATGGATTGAAATAGATTTTATAAACCAGTTTGGAAGTATTATGTAATACCAGACAGGTGCAACACGAACCATTTGAGCAGCCAAAGTGAATTTTAAGTTTGTTGTGGTTCGTTGGAAGGACAAAAGAAAGGAAAGGAAAAGAAATGAAAGCAAATCAAGTGAAATGAATTTAGTTGCATATCCTACAAACAAAATACAAGTATATGAATCTTTATATCTGCTCTGATCGCAAGCTGTTTTACAACAGATTCTTTTGCTCTTTTTTCAACAGAAGATCGTCTAGATTATCTTAACTAGCTGTAAAAATAAAATATATATATATATATAAAAGAAAAACGCATGTGAAATGAAAAAAATCGCAAAAAAAAATTAGCATTGTTCATTGCAATTTAACAAAAAAAAAAAAAAAAAAAAAAAACAAATATATAAATTATGCATATATATTTAAATGAATGATAAACTCAATAATTGTGTATCGTATCGTATCGTATATGAGAAAAAATATTCCAAAATATAAATCGACTGTTTAGTTTAAAATTTATGTAAAATTTTTGTTATTTAATTATAATAAAATCAATGCATAAAATTATTAACAATTGTAATCATAAATATATAAATAAAGTTATAAATTCAACGACAAAAAAAAGTAAAACAAGAACAACAATAACAAAAAATCTCGGTACTCCTCACAAAACAAAAGAAATGCAACTGTTCTGCATTTGGTATTAATAACTATAAAATTATACTATATTTATGTTCTAGTCAAACATTTTTATACATGATTTCTTTTGCTCAACTCGACAATTATCCTTTGAGTTGACAAAATAAATGCATTTAATTGAAATCAACAAAACATAATCAAAAGATATTTCACTTTTTTGTTATATCCCAAACTGCCCAAAACTGTCAATCTCTACCAAAAAAGATAATATTTATACTCATAAAGATTTAAAGCCATTAAGAAACCCACCAGCAATAATACCAAAATTAATAAATACATGAATAAAGACAACACTTAACTTCATATTACCACAGACATGAAGACTTAAAACCCTTTTGAAATTAAACTTTTACCCTAATACATTTAATATAAATCGTAGCCATAAATCATACCCGATTTATATTATTACATGTTCATCCTTTGATTAAAACGTTCCTTAGTTTTAATTCAGACCTGAATTTATGTTTAAATTGTGTAAGGAAGTAAATCGAATTCAAATCAAGTTGAGTTGTGAATATGCAAATAATTGGCAATAAATAGCAATTGTTGTTTCGTATAAAATTCATAAATAAGTATATATTTAAATTCAATTTAATTTAGAGTATACTTGACTATCCTAAACACCACATTTAACCTATAAACAAAATTTTTGCACGCTGTTATAATTAATCCATTCGAAAAGCAATTAATTTGAAAGTATTTATAATTTATTAACATACAATAAATCGTTAATAAGTACATTTAATTTCTACATTTGTTTGTCATAATCAAAGAGCAGTTTGTTTGCTAAAATATATATTATTAAACTCAAAACTACTGACTAACAAAGAAATATACACTCATGCACACACACACACATATAAATAATTCCAATTTATGTAATTGTTTATAGACTTTATGCGAATAAAAAACACAAAAAAAGCAACAAACATATGTATGAAATTTATACCACAAAACAACACAACAAAAACCAAAACATTTGAAAACGATTTTATTTCTAACCTTAGCGTAAATTTTAATGTATTATACATAAATCAAATAAACATAGTTTAAACGAATGAGCAAAAACATTTAAGAACACACAACAAAACCATACTTATTATAAATAATTGATGCATTATTATTACTATGCAACAATCCAAATAAATATTATGAAACACACAAGCAAATAGAAAAAAAAAAAATTAATTTGTTTTCATTAATTTTTTTTTGAGAGGGAAGAGTGTGGTTGACTGAAATATATTTGGGAAATAAAGACAATTCATCTTTAGTTTAATAAGTTAGAAGGTTTCTCTACTTTTATTTATTTCTTAATTTTAGTTCATTTTCCAGCAACACCTTGCTGCCCATTTGAAGCATAACAATCAACATTAAGTACAGGAGTATACGATAATGTTTTGTGCTCTCTCAGCTCTGCACTCTTAGCCAGGCTAATGATAATGGCTTAGCAGCTAGGCAAACTTCTAATGAAAATGCATAACAAATAGCTTAGCAGCTAACCCATTTTCCCTCACACAACAGCAACCGCAAAGAGGCAAACAAAACACGCATCTCACGTAATTTTCACACACACTCACAAACACACACCTCTGATACACACGAAGTACGTTGTGGTTTCCACATTATGATCTAAAATTTATAGAATTTATAAACAGAAAGCACCCAAAAGGGTTAACGATGATGGCGCCCTCTGGCGTCCAAGAGGCCACACTCACGAACAAAAGAGACAGATATAAAAACAATACAAAGACAGAAAGAGAGAGAAGATGGGGAGAAGTGAGAGAGAGAGAGAGAGAGACAGTCAATGGTATCAATTAATGTGGCAATGGAGAGATTTTGGTCCTTCGCTGAATTGCATCGATTCGACAAGTGAAATCACGCAAAAATATGCACACTGAGCTGAAAACGCTAAAGCAAACATTGCCAGCAAGTAGTGGGCGTTAATTTACGGGGCGTGGCAGCTGTGGCAGTCGTACGCATGCAATGCAACAGCAAAAGTAACAAAAACAACGAAAGGAATAAAGGATCTGTGCAACGGTTTTGCAACCTGCTCACAAATTAAAACCGCACACGCACAGGAGGCACAGGAAGCGGCACGGCAGTCGGGGGCGTGCCAAGTCAGCCCAAAAGGATATATCTGAATGCGGTACTACGGTAAATGGAGCCAAAGGTAAGGCAAATGTAGGAGTGGCAATGATGTTTGCCATGATATGCCTGCATAATTAATTCCCACCCACAGACGCACACACACTCACTCACTTACATACGCTCTGTTGGGTGATGCGTAAAAGGATAAACACGAGGTAAGGGAGAAATTCAGGTGGGATGACGTTGTCGTGCAGAGGAAGCGCCGACAAACGGCAAAATGCCGCAGCGTTTAAATTGAAACTCATTCGTACACACACACACACAAACACACAATAATTCACACACGCACACACACACACACACACACACACACACACACACACACACACATGCCAAGCAAACTGACAGGCAGACAGAAATTTACATAAAGGAACGGCTCCCACACACACCCACGCACACAAGCACACTGACACACACTGCTGGGTTTGAGTCTACGCTAAATGCGCTTAATTTCCCGTTCGCAACTTTTTGTTTACTCTTACGAACGTTTGGAGCTTTACGACTTGTTCATTGAGTTGGTCAACACTTGTGCTAGGGAATAATATTTAAAATAAAAACTTTATAAGCTAATTTTTTAAGTTAAGCATTGTTTATTTAATTTTTATTTAAACTGTTGTAATAAATAATATAAAAATTAGAAAAATATTGAAGTGAGCAGCCTCCTCGCACAAAGTTGTTCAAAAATGTCAATATAGAAAACCATTTTTAAGTGAAAATTATTTATTTCCTATGTTAGTTTGTCTGAACTGGGTATTTAACAGTCGATAACACTCCACAGTCGTGCTGCTATACGCTGAATAATGTGTTTTTCGTAGACATTCAATATTTTCCAGTGCCATAACAACAAATTATGTACTTTATGTGAGTGTATATCCAATTCGCCACGAGGATAATGGAGCATATTTTTTCAGCTATTGTTTCCATTACAACGTGGCATTTTTATGAGCTTCATGGTGGTGGTGTGTGTGCGTGTGTGCGTGTATCTATGACTGTGTAATTGTGTGCGCTAATTTTTGTTTTTGCTTGCATTTGGTAAACGAATATTGCAAACATTTATAACGAATTAAGCATTAACACAATTCGCTGGAACCAAAAGCATTTGCATTTATGCACAAGCATTTTAATTGCATGGAAAATCTCTATGCAAATCATATAAACAAATGGAATTGTTTTACTTTTTTTTTGGCTGTTTGTTATGGCTCCTTTGGATGTGCAACAATTAAAATGCCATTGATTATGAGCCGAAACCGAAACCGAGACATGAACATGAACAGCCCATGAAATTTAAACATAAATTCAAATAATGTTAATTTATTTGAAAAATTCTAAGAAGTCAAAACTTCGTAACTGATGGACATTTTGATGGAATGGTTTTGAAATATGAGACACAATTAACACAAACTCTTGCCTGCCTGCCTTGACTTGGCAATGTGGTCGAAAGTTCAAATTAATTAAATTGTTTTATAATATATGTTTGAGTTTTAGTTACGTCAAAATTCTGTGCGAATGAAATATGAATTCTATGTGATTTTACATTAAATCTAATACTGCGTATTGTGTAGTAAATTTTGAATGGAGATTTGAATTTGAAATGGAAGTATATCAAATTTTAATGTAATGAAATATATTTCAATTATGAAATCGCGCCTTAATGATGTTAAACCTTTAATAATCCAATTTTAACTTAGGTACAACAGTTCAGAACTCAAATTTAGACTCTACTTGTTGTCTAGAGTCTAAAATTATATAACGTTCCAAACTAAAAAATGTTTATTTTTTTTGAATTAATCTGATAATAAATTTCTTGATAAAAAATTTAAATATTTTTAAAACAATTGCATAATTTATTAATATTTTAAGTTGTTAGATTTTATCTAGTAACTAATGGTTTGCGTCTCTGCTATTATTTAACCTTGTTTCTTTTACCAAAATATCATATTGCATACTTTGTAGAGCGAGTCTAGCTGTACATATATATATCATAAGTAAAACAAAGTAAATCCATGAGATACTTTTGATAAGGGTTGACTGCTTTCAACGAGGACTCTCAGCATCAAGTATACGACTAGTTGCCACTTTTGTAGCGACCTTGGCAGTCACGTGAGTTGTTAACTGGTTATGCAGTTGGAATCGTGCCGGGTTTTTCAGCCACACAAGTATTTGGCATTGACCTTTGCACTCACACACAGTCACACACACACAGAGTCACAGCAACAATGACCCCAGAGCCCAGGCACGAATTACAGATTCCATTCCCGATTCCAGATTCCAGGCGCGGCAGCATTCATAAAACTGCATGAAAGGGGAATGGAAATGGAATGGGTATAGGTAGGAGAATGTGCTCCCAAGAACCCATAATGCCAGTGTGTGTGTGTGTGTGTGTGTGTGCCATTGATATATGATATGGTTGTGCTTGTTGCCGGCTTACTGCCTTGTTTCAGCCTTGTTTAAGCCAACTCGACAAGCAGCAGCATCGTGTGAAGAAAAAGCTAATAAAAAATATTTACACATCCCCGCGTTTTTTTGCTGCTGTACTGAGTGTGTGTGTGTGTGAGATGTAGATAGAAATGTATCTTGATAAGAAACGATACGCTTGTGGCACAAAAGAGCTAAAAAGCAAAGCAGCAGTACGGGTAGTAGTACCAGAAGTTTCCTGCACTCACTGTACGAGGAGTGACAATAAAAGTGTATTGCGATTTTGATTAAATGGAAAAGAAACTGTTGGTTGCCATGAATAAAATGAGTCATTCAATGATTATATATTTATATTAAGCTGAGAGAGCGGGAGATTTGAATTTAATATTATAAAAGTGTATAACTAAAGCGGCGATGCTTTGTTAAGCAAAAGCGTAACGAATTTGGCAGTAAGCACTTGGCTTAAGTGTTTCTAAAGAGTAAAGGAAACCAGTACTAAGATTTGAACTATTTAAATAAATACTATTGAATCTCTAATCAAAACTGTCATCAAAATGAAGATAAACTAATTATAAGTAGTTAAAAATTCCAGTCTTCCAAACTGTTCTTTAGAAACTTCTTTTCCAGTAAATATCTATTATTTTTATACCATAAATTCATCTTGATAGATAGCCATTTAATAAATGCCCAGAGACATTCAATTGCCCAGCAGTAATAATAATCATACCATGAATCACAAATAAATAAACCTATCATAAAATTATCATTTGAAGAGCAATAAATTTAAATGTGGCTTATAAAAGTATCTTTTGCTGCAGTGTTGGGCAAGGTAAGTATTTGCACAGTTAACCCACATTTAGGGTTAACCTACGTGAAGGCATTAAAAATCCTTTTACGAACATTTCCGACATTCAATGTTGACTGCTAAAAGGGGCAAGAGCAAAACAAGCCCAGAATTTGAAACCAGAAACAGGCGCCGCAACAAAGGAGAGATTTGAAAGTGCTAAGCAGCGGACACGACTATTAAATACCCTGTAGTAGAATATAGCCTTTTGTTTATATACGCCTTAGGAAGTTGTATGGTTTTTAGACCTAGCAATTCAGCTATAACACCCCCTGCACAGGGTAGAACAACTGACAAGCCAAAACCGACAACAACAACAAGCACAGTTGTTGGTTGTTGCCTGCTGCTGTGATGCGTGTGCTAATCTTATTTTTATGGTCTCGACGGACTTGGACTTGTTTTTTTGGCGGCTCAAATCGAGTGGCAGCGAGTGCCGGGTGCGTAAATGTTGCCAGCCAGCTTATGACACCCTAGTGTGTGTGCCTGAGTGTGTCCGTGTGTGTGTGTGTGTGTAACTGCATTTGAGCCAAGTTAAGTTATTGGCAGACTTGTTGTTGCCATTCGCTTGTTTGCATATTAGTCAGCAGCAGCTACAACAACAAATCTTGATAGGTACAGTTGAAGGGGATTGGCTGGAGGTGTAGCTGCTTGGTGGAGGCAGGGAGGGGTAGGTAACAACTTGAGAAGCAACCGAGAACAACACTAAATTGAGTATTAAACGAAAGAAATGATGTCGGAGGCTGCACATCTGAAGCTATTAGAATTAATCAAAAGGATTTGTTAGCGCTTTGCAACCGCAGGCGGTCAGCAGCAGAACATCGAAGAACTGAGCGAGCAAGAGATAAATATAGAGCGAGAGGTAGAGAGAGAAAGCGGTAATAGAAACAGCAGATACACTGAGCAAAAAACTAGACTATACTGAAGACTTTCAGTTAGCAGATAACTCTAAGCAAGTATTTTATTTAACTGGTATTTCTTTTTACATTATTTTGTTAAATTAAGGCCGAAAAGTTTCCTAAACTGTTGTTAATTATTAATACTTTGTAGCATAAACTTATAAAAGAGTATTTATATTCTTCAAGTGCCTTTACCTCCTCTTCTCTCAGTGCACTACTCTCTACATAATCGACACAAGTGTGGGCTGTGAGGTGTACACAGTACACTGTTAGCCAGCTGAAGATGTTGTGCACAACAACAAGACATCGTCCGGATGGCAGGATGCGAGTTTTCGCATTTTGCGGTTAGTTTGGTAATAAATTTGTGCTGGCTTATTGATATTTATTATTAGCCCCGGAAATTGTGCTCATGTTGTTGGCTCTTGGCTCTTAGCTCTTGCTCTTCTTGGCCATATATCGTTGCGATAATGTGGCGTTTGGGAATCGAGCAGCATTTGATGTTTGAGCCTTTAGCCAGCAGCTTCTACTTCTACTTCAACAGCCACTTCCACTTCCACTTCAACTCCAACTTCATCTGCAGATTAAGTTCAAATGCTCAATGATTCTAATTGATTGTATTTGTCAAGGCTTAAAGATGTCTGCTCTCTTTATTTTACTAGTCAGGTCAATTGAATGACAACTTGGCTCAAACTGTCCATAACTGTTTGCTGCAATTGCCACATTTGTTAGAATTTAATCAATAAAAGTCGCAGCTTTTATTGACTGCGAGTTTTTCAGGCAAATTTTGTCACACGAGCTGTACAAAAAAAGAGAAAGGCAAAACAAATATTAATTTAGCCCAATTCTCAGGCAGTCGTATAAGCCAAAAAGGTCTTGACCGTCGCCACATCTGGCTTTTATGACATGCAATTAACCAATGATACCCCTTGATTTCCCACACACCCCTCCCACCATACCGCTGCTCCAGTCGACGATAAAATACAAATTAAATCTGCACAAAAAAACAAAAGTCGAATTTCAATTTCGCATTCGATTTTTCATCGTGTTATTTACAAGCTTTCAATTTCAAATGCGATAAACGACAACAACAGCAACAACTGCCAGTGGCTGTCACTATAAACGCAACAGATTGCATCAGATATGTAGACGAATAGGGGGGGAGTGGGAGGGGGGGGGGAGGGGTAGTGGCGGATATACACGATTGGCAAACGAACAGTGTTCAGTATTCACTGTATTCATAGTCAGATTCAAGACCAAATCGATTTCGACTTCGATCCAACGATCGACGACTCCTCGCTGGCCTCTTTGGCCTTTGCCAACTTTGTTGTTGTTGTTGTTCATGTGGTTGTTGTTGTTTCGGTTGCTGTTGTTGCTGTTGCACGGGCAATTAAATTGCAAAATAATCATATTTACGGCTTGCTGCCAACAAGATGGGCATGAAACACCCGCAAATGAAAAGAAAATCAATTGCTGAGATTTGCATACCCTGCAAAAGTGCAAGCAAAGAAAGAAGGTATGCTGCACGAGGCAAGTGTAATAAAAAGTAGCCAAAGGCATGAATTATATAAATATTTAACTTTATTTCATATTTTTGTATGCTCAGTGTTCTTATTGATCATCGTGGGATTCAACTGGAATGAGCTACGAAGCTGAAATTTGAATAAAACTTAAATCAGTTTCTATAAAGTTGATAATTTGTTTTTTGGTGTGGTTCTTGGCCTAAATGCTAAGTAGAAGACTCCAACTTACACCCAAACTATTCGATTCGTAAACTGTTTTTAAAAGCAAGTTAACTACAGCGTATCTGCTGTTCTATCAAACTCTTCTTTTCCCCATTTCTTTGTTATATCAACTGTAGTTTTTGGCAAGATGACAGCATGTTAATTTTATACGTTTACGCGACGACTCGCCGATTTGTCGTGGGGCGTAAACAGGTCGCTGTAATTGGTAATCGGCAAATCGGCTATCGAGCAATGGGAACTGGCATAAGACGATTTATGGAATTGCAGATCTGAAACGCTTAGACGCTTAGACGTTCAATGACCGATCACCTGGTTGTGTGGGTGTTTTATCTTTTTGCCAAAACTAAAACTAAACTTTCGCATCTCTGTAAAAATGGTAAAATGGGGCGAAAGGTTGTTAAATGATTAAGAGGCGTTGCATTAGCGCGAGTACAGCCTGCCCCTCACTGTCCTGCATACCCAAGCACCCCCTTCACAGCTCTTCCAACTAGCCTACCGTCCTCTTACCCTGCTGCCCTCCATTAGCTCTCTTTTTGCCAGCTAGGTGCATTAGAAAGTTCGTGGGAAGTCTTTTCAAATTGAGACAGTCGCGACAGGAGAGAGACCACTGTAGTGGTTGGAGGGGACGTGTGGTGGTGTGAGGCGTATGCAGAGGTGTAAATGCAACCAAAAGTTTTTCCATAGCTATTCACAAAGGAAGCAAAACTTAAGAGATGGTAATGAAAAGCGCTAATGCGACCAGCTAAGATTTGAGTGTGGCATGAGTGTGTGTGTGTGTGTGTGTGTGTGTATCTGGGTGTGCAACTTTTATGTTAATTGAGGCAATGCGTCAATGGCATTAGCTGCTCTTGTACTGCAACTTTGCGTTATGTCAACTGTGAAAAGAGCGCCTTGAAAAGGTGAGAAACAGTTGAAGGCAGCTCAGCTGCTCTCTGTCTCTCTCTCTCTTTCTACCCTACCCCGCTCTCTACACAGCGCTACGTGTGGGCTTTCTTTATGTGCCACATGCCGTTTCTTGGTCGCATGCCCCACAAAAACTATTAAAGTTTCGCAAATGAAATTAAACAAAGTTCCATCAACGGCTTTCGTCGCCTGGGTCAACCACTAAAAAAGTTTACGAGACTCACAAAATCAATTACAAATTTCATTTCGTGCACTTAATCAAATTTAATTTAAGCAAATAAGTAAGGAAAAAGTTAAGCAGTCTTAATAGTCTGTAATTGTAATTAAAATACAGTGAAACTTAACTTACTATTAGTTACTTGATTTGTCAATTGAATTAACTTTCTTTTCGCTAGCTAATAATTAAGTCTGCAGCTTGAAACCCTTTTAAGTTTAATGCTTGTCTTAAACTTATCTACAATTTTATTATCATAAAAAACCATATCTGTTAGTTACCTAAAGGATAAATAAAAACCAGAAGAAGACAGTAAATTTCTCCTGATTTATTTTTCAACTAAATATCGCCTAAAATCAACTTTATTCCTCCACATTTGTCTTGTAAAAATTAGCTTTAAAACAGCTAAGCGCCCACACACTATACAATTTTTTTTTTGCTTCATTAAAATTAATCAATTTTGTAGCTTTTAAATTTAATTTTAAACCACTTAAGCTAATCTCAAATGATAATTATAATAATCAGATATGGCTGACAATTAGATACCACGTTTTTTCATAGGCCAAGTAAACGTTGGGCTCAGCTACGCGCAGACGCCCACCAAAAGGCAATTTGAGGACAGCAATAAAAAATAAATATAAATAAATATAATAAAAAGAGAAAAATATAGCGAAACTGTGCTAATAATTTTTTATTTTCCTCTTTGTCTACACTTTGCTTGTGGGCGCCATCGACTGCCAATTTGGCAAGAGACACAGAGAAACAGCGACAAGCGCTGCCACTGCCACATGTGGCAGCTGCAACAAGTGCGACAATTTTGATGATAAATGTGTTTTATTTTTAGCTGGCGACAGTTGGACCAAAAACTATACAAGTAGGCTCTTGTTTACATGGTAAAACGTTAGAAACGGTAGCAGAGTACAGGCCAGAAAATTGGGTCAATCCTCACTATCCGCTGGGATCTTGAAAAACTCCACTCTGGTTTTTTGTTATTTGTCGCCGGCAGTTCAAAGCTCTGACTCGACCCGGATATGAAGGCAGACAAATAGAAAACTATTGTGGCAAAGTAACTAAATCCAAAGCAAAGCCCAAGGCAAGCGCAGAGACACAGGCAAAAGTAAAGGCAAAAGTAAACGCAGGGCAAAGGCGCAGACTCAAGCCAAGAGAGATGGCATCAAAGGCGCGCCCTTGTCCGCCTGGGATTAACTTCGAGGCTGCAAGCGACGCGATGCCGCCGTCGTCGTTGCGTCGTCTGGAGACCGACGATTTGCCTTTGAGCGACATTCAGTGATCTTCTCGCTTTAGACTAGAGATGGCAACGTGAGGGGATTAATTGCTTAGATAAGCGGCACTATACTAGTGTATCTATTAGTTATTTTTTCATTTTAAACACTCATTAACTATTCAAAAACTGTAATACTCCAAATTAACATGTCTCCCAACTACTAAAGTTCCACAACCCACGCTAGAAGACCCTTAAATGATTACCACAAATATCGCATCACGTTTCCATCACTAGTTCCCTATCTCTGTTTAGGCATCTCTCGATTGCATTCAGCATCGCTCTCTGGCATTGTACTGAGCACAATGTGTAGTTTTGTTGTGTTTTGTTGTTTTCGGTGTTGTTGCCTCGTGTTGTTATTGTTTGCCAAACAAGACAGTCCGCCAGAGAGCCCACCATACAGCCAGATGGTAAGTTGTTAGTTGTAGGTTGTCCGACAACGTGTTGTTCAGTAATTATCTTTTATCAGCACAACGCCTCAAGTTATGCTGCGTTTTTTTAATCGCCCTCAAATCTCAGACAAAGAGTTCAAGTTCAACGAAGGTCAGTTTCAGTTGTGGTTTGTTGTATTTTTTAGGTAGTACAACTTTGGACTTAGGGTTACCCCATTTGCCTGCATGTGCGTGTATAATTAAATAGCGTAACGCTTTTCACGTCAGCCCAAACAATGAATTTGAGCGCCCAATTTTAGTTGTAGTTCCACAATTTGTGTGTGTTTATGTGTGTTTGTTAGTGTTTACCCGATGCTGATAAGCACGTGGCCAAATTGAAACAGGTAGCTGGCTAACGTGTCGCTCAGCTCGTTTGCAGGTAAACCACCATAACAACACGAGGTCGCACTTTGATTGATTAAACACACTCATGACAGTTGATGCACTTAGTCCCCAAAGCCTCATTCAATATGTAGCTTCCTACATGCGTGTGCGTGTGTGTGTGTGTGTGTGTGCGCCAATTAGTGTTGCTTGTTGAATTTTCAGATTTTTGGGAATTTATAGTAGTTAAACCCTGTAGTTTTAGACACACGATAGGTTTGTTAGGTCAGCTAACTAAGGGAGTCTAAAATAAACACATAGTTTAAGTACTTGACAGCATATTTTATAAGTTAAGTTATTTACTTTAGCAAAATTATATGTATTACTGAAGTCTGCTGACCTTAACAAGCGAACCTTCCAATATTTTGACTCCTAAATACTATTTCATATAGTTTTAGTATTCCTTAGTGCCAAAAACAAGTGCAGGGTCATTCACTGTCTGTTTATATTAGACTTTTTATAGGCTTTTTCATTATTTAGTTGTATTTTTTGGTGTGGGTCTGGAATCGTCTTAACTCTGCATTTTGATTACCCAAGCGAAGGCAATTTTCTGTGTCAAACGACCAAAAATTGTCGTGTCTAAATTTGATTTGCTGCTTTTTTGTGTATTTTTTGTTGCATTCGTTGTTGTTGTTGTTGTTGTTTTTGTTGGTATTTTTGGTGTTTTGGTGTTTTGCTTAATTGCCAGAGGCCACTGAGGATTATTACCGGTTGACCTTAGTGCTTAACATTAGTTACCTCATCTGCATACGAACCGAGGGCGGGGCTCCAGGGATCCAAGTGTTGCACACGCAGACAACTTTGTGGCAGCTTCGATTATGAAATCCACACAGTTGAATGTTGCATGTTGATTGTGTGTGTGTTTTGTCTCAAAGTTTGTTTGCATTTTTTGCACATAAATTGTTTCGACTTTGACTATTTTAAATGTTTGTGACTGTTGTTGTTTTTGTTGCTATTTTTTAACTATATTTTCTTGTTGTTTTACTTTGCGGTTTCGTTTTTCTTCGCTTTTTTTTTTTTGGTCGCCCAGAGCATCGTGTGTCTGCCAACTGTTGTTTTGGAAAAATGAGACAATGTCTAGAGGCCCGGCTAGCAAAATATGACTTTTTATGCAAATTGCTTTGTAAATTTGCGATATCTGTTTGTCTGCTAGCGGTTTTTCCTGCTCCCTGTTGTTATTTGGCTCGTTTTGCAGTTATTGTAAACCAATTTGCCAACGTGATTTGTCTTTTGCTTTTCGCGTTTTGTCTTCTTTTTTTCAGTTTTTTCAGCTTTTTTTTGGCAGTTACTTCTTGGGGCTGTTCCTGCAATGTTTATTAGCCAGTGGGTGTTTTTGGCCCGGTTAATGGGTCTGGCTTATTGACGGAAGTGTGAAGAAGAGGTCTCTGACTTTTGCCCGTTCGAGTGCAGGTAAATTGACAGTTTGAGTTGGAGTTTTGTAAGCTAGTAATACATTTATACCCTGTGTCTACTTATGAGTGTTAGTAGAGGTGTGCTAGAAGAGTTAGACAGGGAATTATGTGCCCTGCAGCACAGCAGAGTCGATTTATTTATCTCCAGCCAATAAAAGTATTTTTCTGAATTTAAAACACATTTTTGGCTAGCCATTAAAGCTAAAATTATTCTAACTAAGATCTAATAAACATTATAAGTTTTAACAACGTTTTCTTATAAGAAAATTATCTGTTCTGATACAGGGTATCCTCTAGTCAATCCTTCATATATAGAGCATTCCTAACGGTTTAAAACGACCAACTTGAGCTTTAGTTTTTCTGCACAAACTCGTATTTTTCGTGTTTTGCAATAAAAAACTGCCCTATTTTAGGGTAAACGATTTACAAGCTGTGGAACAAGACAAAAAATCTAAGGTATGTGCACATAATAACCAAATGTCACTGTCAAAGTGTTGCCCTTGTAAGCGGACAGGTCAAGAAAAGGTGTCAGAAAAAGGTGCTCCCCACACAGTCGAGGCCTCAAATGTTAGGGTATTTAAGGGATAACTCGGGTATAGTCTTAATTTAACCTATTTTTGTTACTAATACATTTCATTTCTTTTGAGCACTGTACTACAATTACTAAGTCAAACAAGTGACTCCATTAAAAACACATTCGATTGTCAAAACTAGAAACTAAACTTTAACTATTGTTTGTCACATAAATATATAATTCATGCTAGTTTATCATAAAGTGCCTCAAGTTGGCTTAATGACCCATTTTGTGTGGAACACTTTTGGCTGGCAAGAAAGAAACTTTGATCATAAAACAAATTAACACTTGCGCTTATTGCCAAAAATAAAGCAATTCATTTTGATTCATTTTGAATGTAGCCCACGCAAAACCGCAGAAATGGTCATTACATTTCAGTTAAAAAAGCTAAAAAGAAGACGAGAAAAAATAGAGAAAAAGAAACAAATTTATATGCAAAGGCGAAAAACTGGCGCAGACATTAAATAGACGAAAACGACGACGTAAAGTCTCGAAATGCAGTGCCAGATGCACTTTTTCTCCCACCCCCCTCTCACTTACACACACACACTCTCTGCCTCTCTTTCTGGCATGTAGACACCCCACTCATTGCACGCCTGATTGCAGTGCTGCCAACTTGTTACGCACTGCCTCAGCGAGACCCAATTGAATAGACCGAATAGTCCGAAAAGGCTCGATTCAGATTCCGATTCCCATTCCTCTGCCGATTCCCAGTCCAAACACGGTCCCATCATGCATCATCATTAACAATCGTTGTCGTTGTTGTCACTGTTGTTGTTGTTGTTGTTTTAGTTGTTGCTGTTGTTGCTAATGTCACAGTTGTTGTCGTCGCCAATGTTGTCTCCGATGTTTTCTTTAATGTTGCGGTCGCCGTCATGTCTATTGCCTTTATTTTTTTGCTTCTATTTTGTGCAAAAACTATTTATTTACTTGCATTTTTCATATCTTTTTTTTTTTGGAGCATTACAACTTTGTCATGCAACTTTATGCTCCAAATAGTAAAAAAAAACTATCTAAAAGTTCCGTATAACTTCTTTGCTAAAGTTACAGCAGGGTAAATAACGTTCTTCTTTTTTTTTTGCCAACTGCACCAAGTTGTGCTTCACATAAAACTGTGTTTTAGCAACAGTTTTTCCAATCGAAGTTCTCAGTTTTTCTTGTAAATAAATCGATTAAATATTTATTAAAGTGTAAGTAATATTTTTGAAAACCAAACTTGAGTTGTGATGTGCTTTAAATGAAAATCTTATACACTCTGAATAGCTTTAAAAGTTAATTAAATTTTGAATTAATCCGAAGTAGTTTGCATGTTAACAATTTATAAGTTTCAAGCTTTCTTACGAGTTTTCCTATTCAAGCTTCGTAGAGTATTTGAACTTCGTCTTAGTTTTATTTAGTGCTTTATATTTTGTTTACTGAGCTGCCAGTTTTTTATATTTTTTTTTGCATTCGGCGCTCGCCTATTTCGGGCCAACATTTCTTGGCATAGTTTTTGGGCTGGTTTCTATTTGGGCCCAGCTGTTAACTGTTCGACAAATGCCGGTTGTTGGCTCTAGCCTCTAGCCTGTTTCTTATAGTTGTTGTCAAGTAGCTGCTGCTGTTGTTGTTGTTGTTGTTATTGTTGTATTTGAATACATATCTCAATTGAGCTTTACCTTTAGTGCCGAGCAATTTGTCTTGGCCACGTTTTAATCCTAGCCCGGCTTATCGTAACCAATGTGGCCAATAAATTTGTGGCCTTCTTTGGTTTGTGTCCCAGAGACGATAATTTGTTTATTGTTTGCACATTGGTAAACAGTTTAACAAAGTAAAGGATTTTTATATATAGTGCTACATTTTCTTGGGCTTTTCCTTTTCCTTTGGAAAAGTGAAAATCTAGACATGGCAAAGTGCAAATCATAGCACTCACAATTTTCACACGTCTCAACGATCGTTTGCCAGCTTCGGAGTTCGATTCCAATAGATCCATGACAGCATTTAAAGTGTGTGTAAACAAATGCACAAATTGATTGCCAAGGGGAAAGAGTCTCAAGGGGGGGTAAGGAGGGTAAAAGGGGAGAAAAGACAGAGACACTTCCACTTTCACTATTTGACAATTCTGTAGCTCAATCGGAAAAACAAAAAACCGCAGACATCAAGCAGACAAACAACAACTCAAAGCGAAGCTCTCTGAACGTGACAAACAACAAGTATTAAGAGCAAATAGTTAAATACTTCAAAGAGAGAAAGAGAGCCAGAAAGAGAGAGAGAGAGAGTGCGAATGAGAGAGGAGCGAGCAACACTTGACGCCCCCACAAACAGAAAACAAAACTATATTGTCGTACAAATGGGTTAAGCGTCGGTCTTATCGCCATGTTCGTGCTGTTCAACAGATTGCTGATAATTTGTCTCTTAATGTGATCAATAATGTCGAGAGCTGAGTGCGATCAGCTGAAGAGTATTCAATTGAATTTTGGGAGGGAAACAAGTAATTTCTAATAAACAAATCAGCTGTAAGCTGAGCTTGATTTTAGAAGTTTCTTACAGAAAAGTCAATAAACTAGTTCTTCAAAGAGAATCTTCAAAATGTTAGTAATAATAATTTTTATTAAAATATAAAGTCTTTATATGAAAATATAAAGTTTCCAAATCATTCAAACGTAAACTAATGTTTAAAAATCTTTAAACTTTTAATAGAACACAGTATCTAAAGGCTACATCTTATAGAGATCGAAATGCTAACTATTTACAGTATTAACAACTATTGAATCTTAATTAAAAATACCTCAATATATATATAATATTTATTCATTTTTTATGTGTTTTTAACTGTTGTATCCTTATTCATTTTTAACTACTCATAATTAAGCAACTTACTTGTAGAAAACCATCTCTAAACTTAACAAAGAAATTATTTTCTTATTACTGAATTCACTCCCCTATTTAAATCAAAAAAATACTACAGAATTCCCTGAATTGAACTTAAATCAAAATCAACCACTAATTGAGCAGCTGAAAACTTGATTCAATTTTAAAACCTGCCATAAATTCCTCAGACCCGCACACACACGCACAACAAATACACACCACAAGTCACAACAAATTGAAGCATTTCCGAAAATCCCAAAAATCTCAAATCAATTTCAGAGCACTTTACCCAATTGATCAGGTTCAGTTGAGACTGAGAGTTGTTTTATACCCTGTTCTTTTGTTGTTGGCGTGACTAATGCATAAAAGCATGTCAAACAATTAGGAGAAATCGATTAATCAATGTTATGTCGGAGATCGTACAAAACGCCCAATAAACACAGAGATAAGCGCCGTTGAATCTCAAAGAGAATCCCAATACCAATTCCGAAAAGCAACAACAAAAACAAAGCTGGAAAAGTGATCAATGAAACGCGTATTTCGTTCTTTCCACTGCGCACTGTGCACTGTGGAAACTGTTGGCACTGACGAGCGATAAACAAAACCATGAAATGGGTAAAGCAAATACGTACAGTAAACACACATGCATGTAGAACACGTAGCGAGTAAAGACTGTAGTTGGGAGGGGAGTGTGTGAAGGGGGAGCAAAATATGCCGAGGGGTGGGCGAAATGTTGCAGAAATGTTTGGCGTGGGCGTTGCCACCTCAAAGCTGTGGTTAAAGAACCCTGGCGAGGGGTGTCCGAGAAGTATGGTTGTCTTTTGCATAGTATCTTGTCAAGCTGCAGACTGGAAAAAGCATTATGGATGATTGGCTTGGTTCACTCAACTGACACGCCCACAAACACACACATTTTCAGTGTGACGCAACAATGTGTCAGAATTTTCTTGTTACTTGATCATTTTCCAAAAACGGGGAAAAGACATTGTCCAACTGACAGACTGACAGATTGACTGAAAGCGTTGAGAGCTGTTGTCCATCAGCATATGCGATCGTTGCCACTCTGCAAAACAGTCATACAAATATATACGATATATATATATATATATATATTGGGGGCCTCACAGCCACTTGACAAGATCATTAAGAAGATTTATGCGCTATTAGCAAAAGCAGCCAAAGGCCATAAATAAACTAAGCGAAGAACTTTGCGGAGAACCAAGAATCGAATCTCAAGAACCAAAGAACCGCAGAAACCAAGAAGACATGGAGAATTGAAGACGTGAAGACGTGTAGAAGCTGCCAAGAAAGAGGCGACAACAAACCCGTTGACAGATGTACGCCCCACTAACTGGCTCCCATCTGGCTGGATCTGTAGCCCCAAACACACTGTGGCAAAATAAAGACACCTAAAAAGATCACAAACAATTTTGTAATCCTTCTGCAGGGCACATTTTCAAATGAATCATAATTCTACCCCAAAGAAGTGCTGAAAACAAAGTAGCATTTAATTATTAATTTCCTGTGCAATATATTATATACGTAAAGCTGTTGCTGACAGTTTTCCAGGGGACTATAATCCAAACATAATTTATGTTAATACTCTTAAGCAAGTATTTGTAAATAAAGCTTCAAACTAGATCATTAAATGAGCTTCACAGACTTTTGTATATGAAATATTAAGCATGACAATCAAAGGAAAAATCTGGTTATATCTACTATATATAGTCCAATGTCTCTCAAGTAATCCGCTTTAAATTTTATCTCTATACTAGAATGATATTTTAATACTTCACCAAAGTGTTTATTCCTACCTGAGCTAATATTAAGTAAACTAACTTAACACAAAGCACTTGACTTTTTCTGCAAGTGCATAATTAACAACGTGTAATCATATTTGTACAGTTGGTCTGCCTCAATGTCCATCCGAGTGTTTGTCTATGTGTGTATGTGTGTGGACTGCATTGACCATGAGCTAAAACTCGAGATATTTAGAATCAGAAGCTTATCTCTGGTATTTGTAATTAACATTTAAATGTGACTTTAATAGTTGCTGACGCAGATGCAAGAACCCGTCACCAATATTTGCATAAATACGCATTTAAGTTTATTAGTAATTACATAAATTCAACAAACTGATAAAAGAACCAAACTGAAATGATTCATACGAAATTTCGTCATTTGCAGCAATTAAAATTGGAGCAGCAGATAAATCTGTGGATGCTATGTGGATCTTAAGCAAACATGCAATGCGTTGAACTTGAAAACAATTCAAAGTCAACACGATAAGACGAGTTCTTATTCTATAAAATGTAATAACATTTATAGAGTCAAGTAACTTGATTGACTAGTTAATATAAATGTAAAATATGTTTCACTTCCAATGAAATGTGGAATTTGACATTAATGGAAGCACGCGAATGAAGGAGGGGGAAAAGGAGAAGAAGAGAGCGCCAGGTAGAGCGGTAGCGAGAGTGGGACAGACAGAGAGTCATGTCATATGTATAACGGCGGCTGCTCATAAGTTTGCAGAGCGCATTTCTTGCTGTTGTCGCTGTTGTCTTCCCATAGATTCCCCCTTCCCCTGCCCCGCTGCGACCCTGTAATGTACGTTACATGCTAATCAGATTGCACAAATACAAAGCACAAAGCTGCATGTCGTGTCTAGCCAACTCGCAAGTCGGCAAAGTCGCCGGCGTTATGTCGCAGTGTAGTATTTGCATAGCAAAATGCTTGGAAGTCGTCTAAATAAATCACTTTAATTGTCGCCTTTAGATAACGGTTGCAGTGCGTGCACTTTTATTAGGTGAAATCTGCAACTCACACACACACACACACACACACACACACACTCATTCTAGCACACAGTCGCATGCGAGATGAGATCAGCATGCGACCACATATCAATTGCAGTGCTGTGAAAAAATGACAACTATAAATAATTATGACACTTACCACTGTATTATTCGGTCGCGTGAGTCATAAACTGTTGGCTGCATTTCATCGCCATTTCAGCATTTGCACACAATTAAACACAATTAAAATCACAACACTATGCAGATAGAAGCAAAACCACAGAAATTAAAATTGTAACAATTAGCGCCCAAGCAAATGTGATTCACGCACTCCGAAAGGAAACGACGACTGAAGAGCAGTGTGTAAAACAGACGGTGGTCAGACGGTGTGAGAAACGAAGAAGAGTGTAAAGGCGGGAGAGGCACACACAGAGAGAGCGCGCAGCAGAGTCAATGCAAAGCAAGTCCTCTAACTTTATTGACACCCACTCTCTCACACGCATGCTGCTGTGTGGTAAGCCTTAAAGAAAGCACAAGCAATTGCATATATTGCACCAGCATGCTTGCGCGCTCACACTCCGGCCCCCCCACGCATACAAGCGCACGCGACGATCACTTAATGGAAGAGAGACAGAGCAAGAGAGCAAAGCTTTTCGCTGCTTCGGTTGCGGCTGCCGCTGCGGCTACGGTTGCTGCTGCGCGGCGACCGACGTCAGCGACGGCAGCTGCTGCCGCTACTGCGGCTGCTCGGAGCCCTCAGATAGAAAAAGAACTCCCGAAGCGTTCACATCGCTGAAACTCAGCGCGCGCGTTCGCGTATTTAAATAAATATAAACTAAGTTAAGTGAATTAAAAATTTTAATAAAAGAGTGACGACAAGTGTTTGATACACATATATAAAACGGGATTAAAGTGAAATTTTAAAACAGTTGCAGTGCTCAAATTAGAATTTAAACCAAATAAAATCGCACGATCAAAATTAATAAAAAATCGCTTGGATCACGAAATATTTTTAGCATTTTGTTTCGTTGTTAACCATATAATCCCAAGCCAATTTGACAGCTGCCGTCGCCGGTTTCTTTTTTTATTTCTATTTATTTTTCAACATTTAAAAAAATAAAAAAATTACTCATACATATTGACAGCATTTTGAAGAGCAGACAGCAAACAAATTTTTCAACTTTAACGTGGGCAATGAAATAAAAAAAAAATAAAATAAAACCACTTGATTCTCAGACAAATTTGTTGAGTCTGGCCAGCTGTTAAATAAAAAACGAGGCGTGTGCCAATAAAAAAAAAAGAATATAAAAAAAAATAAGCGAAACGAAAATTTAGCAACGCGTTAAAATTAAACAAATATTTCGAGTGACAATTGGTGCGACAGAGTCTATAAATAAATGAATTAGAATTTCTAAAATGTTTTAACGTATGACAGAAACATTCATAAATCATAAAAAATCTTTTAAAGTCGTGAACCAAATAAAAATCAAAGTGTTTTTTTTGTGCAAAAAAAATTCGAAAAAATGCTAACAATGTTATGGCTTTGGGCGTTATTTCTACTGCTCAATCCAGTGGTGGCCACATCCGATCGGAATTCGGAACATAATCAATATTTTGCGACAATCAAACCGGACAAACTGACCCTGAACAACCCTGAATCAAATAAACTAACTAATGACGATGACGATTACTATAACTATGATGAACCGAATGATCTACCGAGTGATAGTGACAGTGCTGCGATTGAAAATATCAAGAGGATAAAATTACTGTTCACTCCCTCGCCGCCTCCAACAACAACAACAGCGAAAACAGCCACATTTCGATCGGAGCATTCGAAACGCGTGCCACGACATCCACAATCACATCCAAATGCACATTCACACCATGTGTGGAGGGTAATTCCTGTGGATGGCGACGCCGCAGTCGCCGCCTTTGATGAGGTGAGTTTTTATTCTTCTTTGCTGGGTGGCAAATACTTCGTGGAACTCATAAAATCATCGTTATCTTTCTGTGCCTCTCCTTTAATCTCTCACTCGCGCGTGCTCTCTCTCTATCGCTCCCGCTCTCTCTCTCTTGTGCTCTTCTTTCTATGTTTGTGTGTGGCTAAATATTTGCCCGAATGCACAGCATGCTATGCGTGGGTGGCTTGAAATGTTATGGAATGTGCATAAAACGAGCATGCACAACTCGATTAAAGCCTAAACAAGGCGAAATGTGAATTTTTAACGCTACTCACAAGATTTATGGGGTAATTATTACAAGTTGCTTTGATAATTGCACAGTTTGAAATGTCTAAATATTTAAAGTTGTTTTTTATTTATTTTGTGTGTTTGTGTAATTAAATTATTTAGTGTTTTTTTTGTAATAAACACCTGAAATTTGATAGGCTTTTTAAGTTGATTAATTTAGTTTATTAACAAGTTCAATAACATTGAGTACTTAGCTGAATTTCAATATTCGTTTATTTTTTCATAACTTTCTTTTATACATTTTGAATTTTAGTAGGTAATTTATGTAGTTTTAATAGATTTACAATTTTATTAAATTACGGATTGAAAAATAAATTATTGCCTAACGTTTGTTGGTTATAAATTTATGGAGCAACCCACTTTTGACCAGGTTGTGCATTAGAAGTGAATGCCTCACCTTGAACCTCAAAAAGCGGCATGAATGAACGCGTCGCATAAGCGAGCGAAGCGAATGAGCAGAGTATAAGTGAGTGTGTGTGTGTGAGAGAGACTGTGTGTATGTGTGTGTGAATGACTAACCCTGAGCGCGAATCGTGTTTATCTTAAGCAGCAATTCCAGGCTCCATTTGCGCAGCCCACCCAAAAGCAGCGTCAGAAGCAGCCGAAGCAGAAGCCGCAGTTATCCAATGCTGGAACGAAGTGGAACGCCTGCCAATTATGAAACGTGTTGCGGCAGTGGCCAATTTGGTTAACAAGCCAATTTGGCACAATGCTTCTCGTACCATAAATTGCATGAACCACTGTGGATCCTATATAAAGATCAGGCTTCCCGATCAGTTTCACTTTCTGGCCTGTAATTGGGCCAAGTGTGCCGACAAAGAGAGCGGCAAGAGAGCAAGAAAGAGAACAAAAAACTTAACCCGAAACCGTTAACAAAACTTAACCTGTCTCCTGCATTATATTGATCACTTCAGTTAACTGATCAGCAGTGATCAGTTACTATAAACTGTGAGAGGAAACTTCAAGCTCTTCACTTTCCGTTAATTGCCTCAATTGGTTTGGGGAGCAGCCAATTGCTTGACATGTTGTAACATGCAAAGCAGTCACAATTGTCCCGCTGTCTGTCCTCTGTACCCTGTCCACTTTTGAGCTTACACAGAATTCGTTGCGGTTTATTTAACCGATCTTTGGATCAATTTGTGACTCAGAGCTTATTTAAAGTAAAGTCTTCAATGCAGATCACTTTAATTCGTATGCAAGCTGAAGAGAATTACACAAATGACTCATTAAGGAACATATTAAAATTCTGAATGCATTATAAAGTTGCAGAAAATTTGCTTTATCACTGACGTAACCCCCAAGGATCCGATAAAAATTATAAATTAAAAACCTCAGATGAATGAATCATCTTAGACTGGTAGTATTTAAGTTAGTATTTAAGTAAATTATAAATAAAACTTTTAAAGAAAATAAATTTGAAGTATGATTAAATCGAGAGTAAACCAACTGATAATACTCAGTCGGCCTAACTAAGTGATTCACCCGCGTCTCTTTTAAATAGAACATAACGCTCTATACTATGTAAAGTATGTGCTTTTTAGTATATAAGTAATCAGACAGTGGCACTTTTGGATGCGTAGCAGATTAAAGTCCAAGGTTGCTGATTAATACTGATGTGTGCTTCCAATAAGTTGCACTTGCAGCTTATCGCCTCTGACATTTGCAACTCTCGAGTTGCAGCTAATAATGTTCTAAACCCCCTACCCCACACCGCCCTCGCCGCAACCTCCTCGTCCTTGACAGCTTTTTTCTTGAATAATCAGCTTTAGGCTTGAATAGCTCTGATAGTTGTGGACCTACCTGAATTTCCATCTTCCTCAGGTGCGCTTCCTTTGAGCGCTGACCTTTAGCTGGAATTTAATATCGTCTGCTTGTCATTTTATTGCAGTTCTTATTTTATTTTCTGCTTTCAACTTGTTGCAATAACCTGCATGCAACATGGCTCAGTCCTTTTGGCTTTCAATCCCAGCACTTGTTTCACTTCTGACTGCATTCCACATATTATTTTTTATTGCTGTTTACTTTGCACGCATTCCTCCAGATGTGCAATAATAAATATAATGAAAATAGTTTTCATCAAGATACTTTAAAAATATTTGCATTTTTATAAAGTTTGTTAGCTACTTTATTTGTATAATAAATATACATATTTAGGTACACACTTGTGCATTAGTTACTTTTTACAGTATCCAAGCTGGTGTCTTTTTAGGTTTAAAAGGTTATCAGCAACAGCTGTTCAATGCCAGAGACACCAGAGCCAGGGAATCAACAGATTTGTCTCGTGCTAGGAATTAAATAGAAATTAATTAAATACTCTTAAGACTTTTACTCAAGACATAGATTTATTTTGAATGTTATAATAAAAAAAAAGAATTCATTTTTATATATTTAAAATTAGTTGACAGCAAATTGATTTTTGAGCAGCTTAAGCAATTTTAAAACACTTAAAAATTATTATGTTCTCTACAAAATGGGTACAATTTTTATTTTAAAAAGTTTAAGTTTGAAAGAAGTTTTTGCTTATATAATAGTATAATAAAGAGTTTTCAATACATTTTTGATTAATAAATGATAATAGATTACTCAACACATATATATGAAAAATATTTATTTACTTTACTTAACAATTTCCCAGAGTTTCTCATTAACTTGTGCTTTTATGTATTTTATTTTGACATTTTGTCCTTTTATATTTAGCTTTGATCATTTGACACATTTTTGCAGTAAACTTGTGTAAATTGGAAAAGTAAATAATTAACACTTTTGAAATTAATTTACCAGTTGATAAGACTTTTCTTAGAACACAATTTCTTTTTGAGAGCAGCCCAAACCCCACTTTGATTAATGATAAGAACATATCAGTTACTCCAGGCAAATTAACTGTGATTGATCAAGCCTGAGCGTCTATCAATCGGAGTGCAGTTAATGCCACTTTTGCCATGGCTTAAGAATTTATTTAACTTTGAGTTCTTAGCTTTTGATAGTTGCACGCGACAAGTTGCAACGACTTGTGTGTTCAGAGCGAGACGGAGAGTTAAAGAACGAGAGAGATAGCGACTAAAGACTAATTGTAAGCTTTTAAGCTGCCACATTCCAATCAAAAACATTCCACTGTAGCACAAATCCTGCCCTGTTGCATTGTTGCCACACTGGAAGCTATTAAAAATTGTATAAAGTAAAATTTGTTGTATGAAAACCAAAAAAATCTTCATAGTAATTTTATGATTTATTGGCATTATTTATTTATGTTTGCGGGGAGCGCGCAATGTCATAACTCGCGCTAATGACAGGCAAATCGGCTTATGACATAATGGCCAACATGCTGCTGCTATATAAATATATATATACTTAAATATATATGTGCCTGAATGTATATAGTATTTACATTTGGGGCCGATTCAGTTGTGATTTATAGGCCAACCATTAAATGCGGAAGCTCTAAATTTATATGGCAAATCTATAAAGTTTTTATACGTATATTATTAATAAATACACGTCTTGTTTTTTTTTCGCCTTAATGAACGAGGAAAAATGGTAAAATGGAAATTGTAAAACGAAAGCAGCTAAAACCAAAAGCCAAATTACTACAAGTTGAAAACTAAAATCGTATCGAATTTTGTAGCGCCAACACAAAACTGTCGCCAAAACAATAAATTAAGATTTTGGCATTCAAGTTGTTTGGCATATTCATTTTTTTTTGTTCATTTCTTGGCTGCTGTTCATAATTTACTGCCCCGGAGTGTGGTGTGTTGGCCGCCTTTAGATTGATCGCCGACTTGTTGGCCATTAAACAGGCGAACCGCGAGAGTCGTGCAATTAAAACACGAGAAGCATATGGAAATATTCACACACACACACACACACACACACACACAAAACGGGGCCAGCACACACACTACACACACTTTGCGGGCGCTTGCTCATTATGGGAGTCCAGTTTATGTCTTAACTTTTGAGTGGACAGCAAGTTGTAAGTTTTTGTTTAAAAACTCAATTTGAATATTAAATTGTCTGCTTTTTTTATTTTTTTAAATAAAACAAAAACACTAGAGTGACAAACATGTTTTAAATTCAAGTACTTACAAGTACATACTGAGAACAAAAAGCTCTTTATAGCAAAGTCACAGCATCAAGTATATAATTGAATAAAATCTTCTTTGTCAGCTATATATGTTTATATATCTTATATTCAATACAAATAAAATGAAATTGTTGTATTTTATTTAATAAATTGGAACTTACAAATGCATTTCTGACCTTTTCATTGTGATTAGACACTTGTGATGATTCAAAACATTTTCATTTCATTCAAAATATAAGATTTACTTTGTTAATCTTGATAAGAAATTAGCACAATATATACTGAAAATTAAAAAAATTTGTCTATAACAGAACTCTTATATACTTAATGGGCTTTTATAGATAATAGCACATTTAATTGTATTCGTATGAATAAATTCAGTAAAGAAACCTTAAGTTTTTAAATTCTTCTACAAGTTTTATTAGTCAGAACTTATTTATAAATTATAATATATAAAATATATATTTGTTTTGTTTTATTAGCTCTACCAATGCTGAAGAAAATCTCATAAATTTTACAAGTTGAAAATCTCCATCAACACATTTGTATTATTTCTGCTTCAAAAAGAACTTGGTTTGTAGCGCATTTATAATGCAGTCCAAAGACAGCTAAGATCTAGACCAGATGCCCAGCATGTGTTACAAACTGCATCACATTGCGGGTATACTCTCTCAGTGCTAGTTACACAGATAGAACTACAAGTAGATCAGGCAAATTGCAAAAGTCAATCTGTGGCAAAAGAGATCGTTTCCCAACGCACACACAATCTCTGATGCAATCTCAATCTCGATGTGTGTCTCTACGGGTGTGTGTGTAACTGTATGTGCTGCGTGTTGTGTGGGCGTTGCAATTAGAAGAGCTCCATCATGTTCTTCTATAAAAGTTCGACGTCTCGTCAGGCAATCAGTCAATTTAATCGCAACTTTAACACACACACACAACAAATGGGTGTGTGTGTGAGAGTGTGTGTTTGTATCGTTTGATCAGCTGTTGGTTTGAGGCCACATTTCCGGCATTTTTACAATGTTGCTGATCTTCGTTGCAACATGTTGCAGTAACGTTTTATTTTATTTGTCTTAATTGGTTGTGCGCCTCGAGCGGTTCTCAGGCAACGATCGGGCGGTAAGCCTCATGCCACATGCAACAGGCATCATCATTTTCATCATTCTGCTGTCATTGACATTGGTTTGCTGCTTGCCTTTTATGGCCCACAGGCGGCGCTTTTGTGCCAACGCTCGCTTTCATTCACATTTGTCTCTCTCCCGCTCTTTGTACCCCTCTCACGCTCACCCTCCTTTGCTGCTTTCGTTTTCGCCTTGGTCAAAAGCAAACAAATAAAATTGTCATAATAAACAGAGCGGGGAGAAATGGACAAGGACAGACACATGCACAGCATCAATTTTCCATTTTCCATTTCCATTCGCTCGTTAAAATTAAAAAGCATTTTACGCACTCGCCCAAAGGCCGCTCACATTTTCACAAATGTTGCAAGTGTTTGCCACAAAATGTTGCAAATGTGCAAATTCGTAATGTCTGTCAATGCGCGCAGATTCAATTAAGTTATAAAAAAAAAATACACATATATATATACTTATATATATAAATTTACATATATTTATGTTTGTATATCTGCCGGCTTTTTCTTTAATTACTTGAGTTTACAGCCAGTGCCACAAACCAAGCTAAAAGTCTGTCTAATTGCCACTTTTATGTCAAAATATATAAAACGAAAAAAAGCACAAAAAATGAAAGAAAATGAAAAAATATTTACACATTACGCATACGCCATGTGGTGTCAGTGTGACCGCGTGGCTGTGTGTGTGTGTCTGGGCCATGTTTACAATTTCTAAATGAAAATATTGAGGCGAAATGTTTTCCAAAACGTTGCGCTTTTCCTATGCCCAGCTTTTAGCCAAATTGCTGCATTTTGCAGTTAGCACAAAAGAAGTCAAAACAGTGCAAGCAAAAGCAAATAACAGCAGCAAAGTACATAAGCCAGAAAAAACTTAATTAAGCAGCACGAAACTGGAATGCTCTACAAGTAGCCAAATTAGCTAATTTATTTGAAGCCTTAAAAAGTTCTAACTAAAAATTCTATTTTAGAAAATTATTTTATTGACAATTTTTGTCATTTTTTAAATGCCAAAGAAATTCAATTTCTTATTTAAATTCTAAGCCTGTAAATTCAGCTGTATGTTTAGCTATAAAAACTCTGGTTTCTTTAATTTTTATCTGCTCAAATTACTCACACTTTTAGCAGCCTAAACAAATAGCAAGCCATTTAATCAAATTCCTTTATAAAGCCCTTGAGATTTATCTTTATTTATATAGATTTATGTTTATTTTTGCAATATTTTAAACTATTTACAGGCAGCTCAAATTTCTATACAATAAAAAATTGTTTGTTTTGCTTATCTTTTCGGGAGCATCTGCTTCGCGACAAAGATATGCTGTAAAATACAAGTTGATGCGTGTAAAGACATGAATTCACATGCAGTTACTTGTGCTCTTTTTTGTTCCGCTCTCGTTTAGTTTCTTTTTTTCCATAAACAAATATTGAGATGACTTTTGTGTTTATTTGCACAGTTGGCGGCGAATTTGCCGCTTTAATGCCATGAAAAGGGGGGCGGTATGGGGCGTGGCGGTGCGGGGACGGATGTTGTATGAGCCAGTTGCTGCTACTGTTTTCTGATGCTCATTCAGAGGCAGTGACCAGAGGCGTGGCCGGCTAACAGGCAACTCCTGGAGGATCATAAAACTGAAAACAGTTCGAGGCGTGCTATTTGCATTTTGGCTCATAACTCTTTTGATTGCAAATAAACCCGTGGACGGACCAAAGAGTTTTTATTCAGTATTAACTGCTGCGCGACATAAAACGCCAAACGCGACGGCTTCGGAGTCAGTTTCGGAGTCACTGACGCTGTCGCTGTCGGAGACGGAGTCACACCCACGCCAGGAATTTTTAACCAAACCGAACTGAAGGCATCCTTCAAAAACCGGGCACCCAATGTGGAGAACAAGGCATATGCAAATGAAGTTTGTTTTTATTGTTTGGTCCCCAACAACAACAACAACAATCAGAAGAACCACAACAAGAACAACTGTTTTGCGAACACTGTCAACTGGCAGACACTTAATGGGTTTTTTCATCTGCTCTACAGCTCTTAACTCTGACTCTCTCTCTCTCTCTCTCCTCCTGCTCCGCCTTTGGTCTCATTCCTCTCGTCTCTGTCCTCGAATGAGCCTGTCATGGCTGAGCATGCGTAATGAAGCTTAAGTAGAACTGGTTATAAAAAACAACAAACAGAAACAGAAAAAAACAACAAAAACCATACCTGAGCAAAGGTGTTATATGCAACGAGCTCAGACGGACACAGACAAGTAGCTTAACTCAACCGAGCTGAACTGAAATGAACTAAAGTTCTTTACTATCAAAATTAATGCTCCCTTAAAGGGTATAAGCCATGTTTGGGGTTCTTTTGAGGCCATTCCAGACCTAGACAATGCAGAAAGTGTGATGCAAGGTAATCAGTTGTCTTAGCGAGGGGAAAAGGGAACAATAGGGAAAACAAGAAAGAAAAGTACAGTCGAGCACGCCCGACTATATAATACTCTCTGCACTTTTCCCGATTAAATTATTAAAATCGGTATCCAGATATTACAATGTGTAGCACTTGCATTAAAACACGTTGAAACAAAAACAATCTAAGCATAATCAAACATACATCAGTTTGTTTGCATGCGAATACACATACATATGTACGTTTGACAATATATGCTGCATATATGCATGAATGTGTGTATTCGGCGCAGCCAGCTTCAGCGGGCAGCGCTGCCGCCACACAAGCAGCGAAAACGTTCGAACATGTGCTTGTGTGTTTCTATCTCGCTTGCACCTATGGGTTGATATTGCGTTCAATTAACAATATTGTAACGCTTCTAGTTTTCTTGTTTATAGTCCGATTTTAATGCGCCTTTCAGGATAGTTTAATATAGTTAATCTCCACACGAATTATAGATAACAATACTGTATGATACGAACAAGTTCGCAAAAAACGGCATTTGAATTATTTTCAAGTGTGGGAAAAGGGGGCGTGGCAGTCCAAAATTTTAAATGGCAATGCAACTATGCTGTCGCTAGGAACCTCCGTACCCAAATTGGTGATCCTAGGTGCCATAGTTACTGAGATATTTGCCGAAAACATCGATTTTTACCGAGGTGTGTCTAGTTTTTTGCTCATTGTGGGCGAATGGGGCGTGGCATCGAAAAAAAAAAAAAAAAAGATTCTTGTATTGACTGACTAAATATCTGATCGTTTGACACCAAGCTCGAACTTGTAGCTCTTACCATCTCTGAAATCTGTTTGTTCATACGGACAGACGGACAGACAGACAGACAGACAGACGGACAGACGGACAGACGGACATGGCTATATCGACTCGGCTTGTGATGCTGATCAATAATATATATACTTTATGGGGTCTGCCACGCCTCCTTCTGCCTGTTACATACTTTTGCACAAACCCAATATACTCTTGCAGAGAGTATAATAAGAACTAAAGTTTAAAAATCTTTCGGCTTAAGCAACTTAGATGTATAGTTAAGTGTTAAGTGTGCTGTAGACACTTGTATATTATTAACAATTAAAAGTCAATTTTAAGTGCGAGTTTGAATAAAGGAATTTTATGCATTAGAAAAAGTACTGTCTTATAGAAAAGAACTCTTATTTCTTGAGGGAATATAAACATACATTTAGTTTAGTGGAAATTACTTGATGTTTGAATAAGGCTTGATTTATAATATTAATTTTATGTACAATAAATTACAAAATTAATAGTTTATTAACTATTTGAAAACAGCACAGGCTCCTTACTATTAAAAGTCACTTTTTAATGTGAGTATGTAGACATACATATTTAATTTTTGACAAAAAAATTGTCATCTATAGGAAAAATCGTCTAATTTTATTATAAAAGAAAATCATTTGATAATCAACACTTCATTTAAATAAAGCTGCAATGCCTAATTAAAAGCTTTTTAAAAAAGTAAAATAAATAATAAAAGCTTTACTATGATTACAAAATGTTTCAAAGTGTATATGACACACAGTTTTCACTACCTTACAAAATATACTACTTAAAAATTAGCTAAATCTAACATATATTTATTTTAAAATAAATTGAAGTTGCTTCTAAAGCTTTACAAAATTTACAGATAGTTTGTAAGTGCTTTTGTAAGCTGCTGACACGCCACCAACCAATTCTGTAGTTTAAAGAGCATCAAATAATAAAGTTATAAATAATTAACAGTTATTGCCACAAGCTGCTATAAATGAATTGAATATTAATTTAAAAATCTGTGGAAATGCTGTGAAAAGTTGTTGATTTTACGAATTGCAGCTTGATTTCATTAAGGGCAGTTAAAAGCACAATTCAATTTAAGTAATTTACAAATATTACGTGTATTTTAAAGACATATGTATACAGGGCAGAAAAGTCAATAATATTTTCCACAGAAAATGAAGTGGGTGTGGATAAATGTGTGTTTGTGAAAAAGCGAAATATTTAATTAAATCTATGCCACGGATTTATGACATGCTGTGTTTTTCAGGCATTTATGTTTATTTATTTAAATAAAAATGTATTTTACTTGTTTAAGGCAACAATTTGCAATTTCACACGTGCCACAAAAGGCACAGAAAAATGCATGGAAAAATGCGCATAAAAAACGGTGCAACATGAACATAAGTGCAACACCTGCAAACAAATGAAATGCTATCACTTTCAGCTCAAAGGACAGCAAAACAGCAATAACAAAAGTACAAAAAAACTTTAACAATTTTCAAATATCGATTTTCAACAAAAGGACACGTTATTATTGTTGTTGTTTAACTTTTTTATTTGCTCTTCTTTTTTGTACTGCAACCAACGAATGCCATGACATAACGACATGCATAAAACAGTGGGGAGAGCGAGAGGAAATGCGGCGAGCAGAAGGGGGAAAAAGAAGAAAAGAGGAAAATGGGCACTGGGGAAATCGCACACGACTTGGGTAATAAATGAAGTGTGCTCGCAAGAAAAATGGAAACTGTCGCCATTTTATTTGTAGGACAAGGACCAGCAGCATGAGGGCGAAAATGAGAGCACACGGTAAACCCGTTAACCGTTAAGTGAAATGGCCAATGTCCTGAACATGCTAACGAAGGAAATTGCCAAAGAATTTCCACATTGCACTCAGTTATTTTCAACAAGCGAATTTTCAACGATATGGCAAAAATTAATAGCACTCAAATTTAAAAAAAATAAATAAAATATTTCCATACTTCATTCAAGCAGAATGACTAAAATACTGAGCAAATATTAATATTTTTTCCACGCCAATTTATTTAAAATGTATACAGAGTTTTTCTATTTTATTTTAGAAATTTGTACACTTGTTTGTTTGATACCTAATCACCTTTTAGCTTTTAAGCTGCTCACTGAAGTTTGGCATTTAAAAATATTTTAGAAAATATTGCAACATTTGAAACTAAAATAAAATCCATAAGCTGTTAAACAACCAAATACTTTTAAATGCAAAGGTGTGTGTTTTTGTGTGTGTTTGTGTATAAATAAAAAATGAACATAACTTTTGTATTACACAATGCAGCTTTTCGTTTATTATTTGGAAATTCATTTTTCACCTTTTTTTGGGGGGAGTAGTGAATGTTGCATGTTGATTTCATGCACCCAAAACATATTGAAATAGTACAATAATAATGAAAGCCACAACGCGATTTTTAATAAAACTGAAGTGCATATGAAGTTGATGGAATAAAATGGCAGGGACTGCAGAATACCCTGTAAAGGGTAAAAAATAAAAAGGGCTTATAAATTATAGAGTAAATCATACATAAGCTGAATTAAGCAGTACAACTTATGGTAGTCGATGAAGTCTTCTCAATTTACAACTTCTCAGCATACCCCCTGACCCATTTAAGCCACAGTGCTCATCTTTATGAACACGTATCCATTCCGAGCCTATATGACTTTAAAGGCAAAAAAAATACCGCTGAAAAGTGTGCATATACAAAATTCCACACATTTCAACGTCGCAGAGTTGCAATTTGATTTTAAATTTGATATTTCGTCATTTTTACTCTTCTTTACCCACGCAGGAGGGCTATCAATCGGATCAGGCAGTCGGAGTTTTGACCGCCCAGAAGCAACAGGAGGTGGGCACCCCGGACATGGTGCAACGTAATCGTCGACTCTACCAGGAAATTACCAGAAACCAAACGCATTTGAGTGAGTACAAAAGATTCAAGTATCGATAATATTCTGTACGAATTGGCGCCATTAAACGCCATACAAAAATATTGTTGGATAGGGTCCAGTATTCTCTACTTTGTGATTCTATTTGACTGGGAAGAAAGCAAAAGTCAAAAGGCAACTCGTCTGCCACGATCATCACGTTTTGGCCATAAAAAATGTGCTAAACAAATGGCATTTGGTTCTGGCGCGGGGCTAAAGACAATGTCGGAATCAGCGTCTTTCTTCTTTGTTATTTATGTCTGTGTTTTTGCGCCCAGTTTAAATGGGGTGTTTTGGCCTGGTCTGTGCTGCTCTGCTTCCCGGTCTTGTGTTTTGGCACGTGACTGCCGGCTGTGGATGATGAAACATTGGCAAAGCAGCTAAAAGGGCGCAAGACCAGCCCGAAATCCAGTTAAGGCCAAAAATAAAATACCAAAATGTATGAAGAAGAGCAAGAGCAAGAGCAAGAAGAACCAGAGACACTTTCTAAATGGCTAAGAAACGCACAAAAGCAGAAGCCACCAAAACTTGCTGCCATTGCCCCACCCAAAAAAAAAACACAACCAAAAAATGCCACACATTTTCTCCTTGCCTCTCTTTCTTTTTCACCTCTTTTCCTTCTCTCTCGCTCTCGCTCTCGACAACTTTTGTGCACTTTCGTTGCAATTAAAACGAGTTAACTTGTCAGCGTTGTTGCTGTTGTTGTTGTAGTTCTGTTTGTTGCACTTGTTGTTGTTGTTGTTGACTGCTCTTTATCAGTGTCTTTTTTCTACTTAAATGCCTTTTTACGCTTTCCTCTAAGCGAGTCAATTGACAAATTCATTTAAAGTGCTCAAATACTTTGGTGTCTCTAATATTAAAATCTTGAATATGTGTTAGACTCCGTACTGTACAAGAGTCTATAAGGTTTGTCAGAAGCGAAGTTTACACAACAGACAGAATAAAGCCTTTAGTACACCATAAAGTATATATATTCTTGTTCAGCAGCAATAGCTGAGCAGATTAGCAATGTCCCTTGGTCCATTGGGAGACTATAAGAGCTAGAGCCACCAAATTTGAAATGAAAGCTCATTAGGTTTGCTTTAAGTTGTTGCCACGCCCCTTACCATCCCCCACAAATAGTAAAAACTAACTTCCTATCATCTTAACTTGGAAACACCTTGAGCTATGGTGACCAAATTCACACAGTAAGTGTATAATACCACTAGAACTATACTCAACAAATTTGATCTGGATCGCACCCCTATAGCCTATCGCTGCCATAGCACAAATCATTTAAACATAGCTAATACGTAGGCTGTAGTCTTTCTTTACTTGTTTTTAATAAATTACATTTCTTTAGGCATTTCTAAAGTGTATCTTTTTCTGCTAAAGTGCATTAAAAATTCGTTGTTTTCCCTTTAAAGTTTTCTAGTGTTTTATTGCTGTTGTTGTCGTTGTTGTGCTGCTGTGGTATTTCAGCCTTGTGCTGATCTTACCAATTACTTCATTAAAACACTGTGACTATCGCACATACCAGCAGCTACAACAACTACAAAAACTCCAGTAACAACAACAATTTTCCCCTTCGAGGCATTGACAATGAAATGTGAGCTCATCGCGTGTATCTCTTTGCGTTTGGCTACTTCCATTCGACTGGAAAATTGCCGTTTAAAAAGCGCGTGAAAATCGTTTTTCCCTCTCCAAATTTTGTTTTTCTTTTTCTATCCACTGCTGTTTGCCGTATAAGCCGTTAAGAGCGTGTGGACAACAGCGACGTCACCACAAATGAAAGTGTGTCACTAAGCCTGGGAAATTGTTAACTGATATGCCTCAAAGTAGTTACAACTTGTTGTAGTTGTTGTTGCTGTTGCCTGGTTGCCTTACTGCCGGCAGCACTTTAAATGCGTAATGATGCAACAATTTTCTTATCACATTTTTGTTGTCATTGGCAGCGAATAAACTGAAAGCGGCTTTAACCGTGGCCGTATTGAACGTCTTGGCTCTTTTGGCCACAATCAATTGCTGTGTATTGACTGCTGTTTATTGGCATTTACCAAGCGACATGTTTGCTTATTAACCGTTATCTTGACTGCTTGTTCTGCTTGCAACTTCCAACTGATTCAATTGTTAGGCATGCAATTTTCCAGTGGCATGCAACGCACAAGATTCCATTGGCTTAGGATACCAACCACAGGCATTCAATGGGCACTCGGTCTGTTATTTATAATGGAATTCATTCATTTTGTTTGACTTGCTGCCGTCTCTAGCCTGCACTTCCTTATGGGCGAATCAAATAGTTTTTATTTAAACAAATAGCTGATGAATCAGCCGATTTATTCTAGTTATCTTTGCTGATAATTAAAAATAATAAATGAGATAAGTAATACAGAGCAAAATAATTAAAAGGAACTGAAGCACTGGCTAATTCTTGGTAAAATTGTGTTTGTAAATATTAAAAGTGGTTCAAATCCGCTCTTAAACATAGCTTTAAAATCAAGATAAATATATATAAATATTAACATTACGCTTAAATAGCGTTTATCATATCCTGTTCAGCTCTTTTTATGTGGTAATTGTCGCAATTAGGTCTTGAGAGCACTTAAGATATGGGTGCTTAAAATTACATCTCAACTGGTTAAACAACGCAGCGAAATCCTGTAATAAAGAAATTAATTTAACAAACATAAAAATTAAATTTGTTATTGAAATTTCAATTCATTTGCATATAAAATTAATTGAAAAGTAAAAACGCATTTACCATAAGCCGTAGATATAACAACCTTCGATTGTATCAGCGTCATAAAACATTTAAGCATTATTAAGTAGTTTTTAACAAACAGTTAACGCACGCGATTCTCGCGCGTTTTTAAACGCGGTTCAGTAAACTTAATACAAGTGCAACGATGCAATTGCCAATGCCATTTGCCGCATAAAAGCGTATATGTGTATAAATTAATAAATATTAAAATAATCCAATCAGCTTAATCAATGTTAATTTGCAGTGCGCACGTTTTTTGTCGCGCGCGTTTTTAAGCGCTAGCGTTTTTTGTCGTTCACGTTTTTTGCGCGTGTTTTTTTTATGTTTTTCACTCGCATTTGCTGAAAATAAAATTTTTGTGTATTCCTCTTTATTGATCAGGCGGCAATTTGCACCTTTATTGCCGTGTGCCCTGAGCAAATTTAACGTTTTGTTTTGTTGCTGTTGTCGCCAGAGGCAATAAAAACAACAGCAGCAGGGGAAAAAGTATTTTGCGTATACGCAATTTTTATGCTGCCCCCTCGTTATCAGTTTCTCTGTTCCTCTGTTCAGCTGTTCAGCTGTTCCTCTGTTTTGTCTGTTTTTGTTTCTGCAGCCAACTGCACCCAATAAAGTCATAAAGCTGTTAAATGCAAACAAAGCAACAGATGTGAGAATAAACTGCGCCCACCCACCGCTAAAAAGAGGCTTGTGCCACTGTAGCGGGCATTCACTGTAGCACTGTGTCATACAAAGATTGAATCATCAAATTGGCAGACAACAAGACGACAAGACGTCAAGACCACTGACAATCCACCAAAAAGCCACATACTCTCACAGTACTATGAATTATTCAGAATGCCCAATTGTGCCACGAAGACGCACACTTACTGCAGCCACTGTTGCAACGTCGGTCGGCCACACTGCTGCCGCTGCTCCCTTTGAACTCGCTGCATTGTGGGTGAAGTCAGTCGCAAATTGCTGCACTTAACCGTGACCGTGGACCGTTGCATGCAACGCCCACAATTTGCCATAAAGTCATTAGTCTGCCGTAAAATGCTACTTGCAACATCAGCCGACTTGCCGCATGCCGCATGCCCCATGCCGCAGGCCACTCAGTCTTCAGACACTGCAGAATCGAAGAACCCAATTAGGAAATGCCTCAATACATAAAAGTCGGCGAATTTAACTGTTGGCACGTAAAAGTCCAGGAATTGCTTAACTAGAGGAAAAGGGCATAAAAATATTAATGCACTCATTAAAGCAGGCACGATTTGTACAGTCAGTACTATATAAATGTTAAATTTTATAATTTTTGATTCATTACTAAATAATTATGCGTAATAAACTTAGAAATATAATATGAAACTTTGGATTCCATATAAAATAAATTAAGCAGCAAACAATTTACATTAATGGAGCTCAAATAAAACTCTATGAATGTAAACTAGTATCTTATCAATTTTAAAAATGTAGAAAATAGTACCTGTAAAATCTTGAATAAGATATAATTTCTATTTTTATTTGAAATTTTAACTTTTATGTTTGTGAAATTGATGAAATGAAATTTCATACAAAGTTTTTCAAAAATCAATCATTTTGTTGTTTTCTGCTACTGCCAAGTATATTAAATAAATAAATTAAATTCATTATAGTCTTGTTTGACTGTAAGCCAGACTAAGTAATGGTTATAAAAATATCTTTTATACCGCGAGCAGAAACTCTTCTTTGTTTGGCGCTTTAAGCGTTTATTGATGTATTTTTTTATACTTTACTCCTTTATGGAGTGCAATTGTTTTACCGATTGAATTTTCGCTATTGATTATGTGTAATTTTCCCTCTGTTTTTCTACCCTCCCTCGCAGAACACATGGCCACCAAGCATCGCCAGCGGATTGAGAACGAGGCGCGTTGCAAGTGGCCGCAGCCACGTGTCGTCCACATGAACAACGAGACCTCGAAGCAGTATGCGCCACGTGCAACGATTCTGCATCGTTGTGATGAGACAACGGGTTGTTGTCCCGACTCCATGGTCTGCACGGTGAAGAGCAAGACCACGGTGGAGCTACCCTTTTGGGTACTGGCCACGGGCAGTGCTCGTGCCCAGGCCCAAATGGTTCAGTTGACCAATCACACCGAATGCGAGTGCGTCAATTTGGCGGCACAGCGTCGCAAGAGGAGCTCACAGTGCCAGTGCCCAAAACACTTTACCAATTTCAACACAAATGTCACCTGGCATCGGGGTAGCTTCTCCACAAGTTGCCGCTGTGATTGCCATCTCAGCGATGCGACGTGTCAGCGCATGAAGAACGGCGAGGAGGGATTCGCCGTGTCGGAGCGCAGGTCAGTTTAATTTATTTAAAAGCATTTATAGCAAGATAAAATTTAATTTTTATCAAGAATATCAATTTGTCTACAATCTTAATTTTAAAACATTACTTTATGCCCCCACAGATGCATTCAACGCAATGAGTGCAGTCCGCCCATTTGCAACTTTGGACTCTACATGACGCACAGTGGACGCTGTCCGCGCTCATCACAGCAACAGGAACAACTGCAACAACAACAACAGGAGCATCGTCAACTTGGATTTGGTTAATTTGAATTTGAATGGCTTCAAACGGTTTCAGCTCGAAACTGTTGTCATTTAAAACATACCAATCCAGAACTGTGCATACACTTAACTATAACTTACATACAAGCATACGCATGAGACACAAACACACTCAAACACATGAAACACACACACACACCTACACACATATACTACCAGGCATACTACATTAAAACCACTGACAGTATCCACTGTGCAATACAATGGGCAAATTATGTAAAGCAGATTTGAAATTTGTAGTTTTCTTCTTAATTTTTTTAAGAGATTCTTAATTAACTGCATTTAAAACGAGTTTTTTATTGAACAAATTTAACTGAAAAGCATTTACCATTAGGGGACTATCTGGAAATTAACTTTAGGCTAAACCCAAGTAAAAATTAAAACAATAGCGAGTTCTCTTAAAAGCTTTTTACATCTCAGTAAATACTTAAAAAATTGCTTCAACCATTCTAAAACTTTTAAACGTCTTTTAATCTTATTAGAACTTTTAGTAAAATATTTTAACAAATTCTGAAAAAGTCAGAAAAAAAACTTTTATAATACTATTTGACCTTTTTCGAATTTCCAGAGAAATATTTTAAACTATTGAACTACTTTCACTACTTAAACATTAAGTATTCACAGTAAAATATTATACAAATTCCTGAAAAATTAAAAAAAGCCATAAAACTACTTTCAAAACCCCTTTTAGAAGTCTCAAACCTGGACATAATTTGCCTGTGTATCATTTTGGATAATGTTGTCTCTCGATTCGAATGAAACTAAACGAATTTCGAATTAGTCTTCGAATGGCGAGTAAAAAGTATTGAACCAACTAACATTCATTTGTACTTAAGTTTTGTATTTAAGCTTCAACTATAAACTATACCTATATATACATATATATATATGATTATATTACGATTAAACGATACAGCTAGTCAGCGATCGCAGATGTGTCTACTCAATGGGAGACTAAAAACCTTTTTAGCCAAATTAAAGTGCAGCTAATCAGGGCTAAAAGGCCGTAAAGCAAAAGCCGTACATCCAGTGAGTAATACTGCCAGAAATTGAGCTCCCTGATGGGACTATACAGGTGCTCAGCGCCCTCGTGTCTTATGACATACTCCAGCCAGTAGGCGGTGAGGTAACTGGCGTTTAAAGGACGATCCCGGTAGAGTCGGGAATCCCTTTGAATGTTATTTCTAAGCTCCACTTCATGCAGTAATCTTTTGATGGTTTTCAACAAGTTTTCTGGTTGAATACGGTGCATATCTAGTGTTAATCCCCAGCCCTTGTTGCTCATTTTACGTAAATTTGCACGCTGATCTCCTACCAGCGGCAAACCCAGCAGAGGAACTCCATGATGCAGTGCCTCACTCAGACTGCCCTTTCCGCCGTGCGTGATGAATAACCGCACTTGTGGTTGTGCCAAAAGTCCAGTTTGTGGCCACCATTGGGCCAGTTTGATGTGTGGGTTTGTCGAGTTAATTCCGCTCGCATTACTACCATCGTAGGTCCAGTAAATGTCATACTCTGGCAGCTGAGCAAATACCTGTGTGAAACACTGTTCCCAATGGATTGGTGCCGTGCGCCAAGAGAAACGTGTGCCAAGGCTGAAGAGGATAAATGGTCGCTTGGCTAATCCATTGTGCTGTGCGCTGTCAACAGCTGACTGCTCCATCACAATGCCGCCAATGTCCAGCATGCTGGGCAACATGGGTGCTATGGGACCCTCGCTAATCATGTGATGATTGTTCAGCGCGAGAACTACTCGACGGCGCATAGTCTCAAAACTGGGATAAGCAGGAGAAGGAAAATGTTTGCTGGAAAAGGCAAGGCAGTTATTGAAGGTAAGACAAGTTTTTTACTGAAATTCGGTATGAGTTACCTATAAATTCTGTTCATAACCCGCCTGGCCAGCCACTCCGAAGACTTCTCCCAGAGACCAAAGACAAGACCTTCAAGACCCGTTCGCTGACGACTATCGTAGGGTTGTGGCACATACGAACGCTCCTCCGCATTACCCATCAGACTGTGCACAAACCCAATGGGCTGTTGGGTGGACACGATGGCCACGGGACACTCGAAGTGTGCCGAAATACCCAGCAAATGTTCATTGAAGTGATAGCCAAGCAGCATTAGAGCATAATGAGGTTTAGGCACTTGCTGCATAAAGTCCAAAAACTTGGGTTGACTCAACAGCTCACCAGAGTGTTCCAACTGTTCGAGTGTCCACTGTAAACGGGATAGAAAATTGTCTTCCACGAACTTTTCGCCACTTTTTGCCTGTTGCCAAGGCACCAAAATGTGAGTTAAGCGACTACTTCTATTCGCATTCGTTTCAGCCACCAGCCAATCTACCTCCAGTGGCATTGTGGTCACTAGTGTCAGCTGGTGGCCACGTTGCAGCAACACGCGGCACACCGCCAAATGGACGAGCAACTGCGATCGATGGACATTTACGAATACGCCAAGAATGTGACTCGCTGAAGCGCCAACAAAGCCACAAATGAGCAGAGCAACCGTAAGGCTTGAGGGCAAGTTCATAACTGTCGATATCGAGAATGCCAATTCCCATTAACTGATCGTCATAGGGGAGCTTGGCTATGGGGCATTCAATTATGCTGATAACGGACTAGAAATTAGGCTGCAAAAGCAATCAAAAAAGCTCAGAATTATAAGCAAATCGCATAATTGCGATTACAATAAAAAGTATATAAAAAGTACATGTTAAAAGTTGTTTGAAATATTACAAACTTTAAATAAAATATTAAATATAAAACTCTAATAAAATATTACAATTGGTTGTCTTTAAACTTATAACTTATTTAAAAAGTTTACTCGATATCTTTGAACTTATATACTAACCCCATTAAGATACACTATTTCTTGGGCATTTTGGAGAAGAAATCTTCATGAAATTCCTTGATGATCAGTCGAAAATTGTCGGTTTGCTTGGCCAAGACGATTTTATGATCCTCCTGTTCACTCAACTCGTTGTCGAGCATTTCGTCCGCCTCGCCCAGTGTCTGTAGGTAGTGCAACCAATTGGGTTCCAGTTCGATGATCTGCTGACGTGTTGGCTCCGACATTGAGACACGATATTTATGCAGCAGCACAAACAACTCCAACATGGGTGTGAATCTGCTCTGCTTCAGAGGCAGAGCGTTCAGCAGGCGCTCGAAAAGCTGCTGGGCAATAACTGATTCACGCAGTGTACGCGGCACCTGCAGCACTTTGCGCTCGTTGCGTTCCATATAGCGATAGAGAGCTGTAGCAGAGAGTAAGTTAGTAACTAACGCAATTTTCCGACTGAAATTACTTACATTGTATTAGAGATGTGGCATGATCAAGTAGAATTTTAATATTCAATGCCTGCCACTTTTCAATCCAGTCGAGAAGTGTGCTCTTGATGGGATTCTGATTGATAAGCACAAAGTGCACATGGGCAATGGCATCTACAAAGGATATATCATCGGCCAGTGAACTATAGTACTCGATGTTGCCCTCAAAAACTCGCGCTGTTTTGGCACTAGACATCAGGCGTTGTGTGAATACCTCGGACGTCATCTCCCAGAGCACATGATGTTGCTGCCAATGGGCCACATACTCAGCAATCTTTTCATGCTGTTTTGCAATCTCTGCCTCAATGCTGCGCACCAGTTCCGAGCACTCGGCATCCTCACGGAATGCTCTAGCAAATCCTGGTCTTCTGTGCTCCTTGGGGAGTTTCAGCTTATGGCCCAGACGTGGAAACTGATCCACCAAGCAGTTGACACGATCGATAATGCCACGCAGCACTTTGACTATGATTTTCATATCGGGTGTGAACACAATCTGAGAGTCCTTGACATCGGATTCCATAACAAGTATGGGAGTGGGTGGCATATTCTCCTCGCAGTGCAGCGCTGCTTGCAGGGATTCCAGTGCACAGCGTATGCAACAGAGAAAAGCTGCGGCCAACATGTCATCAAAGACGTTCACGTACTGGTACCACTCGCCAGGCAGCTGCAAATACAGGGTTAAACGTTTTATAAATGAAAGAATTCTAGGGTTCCTCTACCTCATCCTTGACATCCTCAAACTCCGCGGCCACTGCCATCATGATCTCCACAATGTTGTTGTAGTGGGAACGAAGTGCGATGTTTCCACGATTCAACCAACTGCTCAATTGCTGCTCAAAGACGGCAATGTCCACAGCACCGCTGAAGTTCAAACGCAGCATGATCGTGTCGCAAATCTTCTCGCAGTTCCGAACTATTTGCCGATTGGCGAGCTTATAAAGCTCTACGATCTGGCGAAGATAATCGATGTGCTCCATGGAATCCTCGAGCCACTGGGAGTAACCCTCGCTGGGATCGACAATGGCGCCAAAGGTTAGCTTGTAAATGCCCGGAGCCAATTGGCGGTCACAGCAGGTGATCAGTGGCCGTAACAATTTGCGTTCCCGATCCGTCAAAGAATTCAAGATGCGATTGTAATCCAGGCACAATTGCAGCACACTATTGTACACATATCTGACTATATCATGGCGTTCATAAATCTTGCGTACAGGCAACGGTATGGAAAATGACAGGCGCTCAAAGTGTTCGGCCTGTAGAAGGATCTCCAGCGTTGCCACATCAATGTTGCACTGCAGCAATGCCTTTGGCTGCTTGCCACGCGCCAGCAAATGGCGATCCAACTTCAGACTTAGATTGGGGCCAAATTTCACAATCGATTGCTGCCAATTGTCATAGGAATTGTGCATTTCCCGCTGGAAATCCGTGCGCAGCAGCTCAAACTTGGCAATGACACCCGCTGCCTGTGGCACTGAGGGCAACCAGGCGTTATTGCTCCGCACCAGACGATCGTGTATCCAAGTCAGACGCTCCAAGTTGATGCGATAGCCGAGGGAACGGAAGACATGCTGAGGCAGCCAGGATTCATGCTGATTGGCACGCTGTTGCAGCAATTGTCTAGTGGTGGCATCCATATCCTCACTGAACAGCTGCCACACGTAGCACACCTTGCGCAGGTAACACTGACGCATAGTGGCATGGTAAGAGTAGTAGAGCATTACATTGAGTGCCTCCAGAGCTTCCTCCACGTTGCACACACGTCGAAACACATTGGAGATCAGACGCTGCTGTGTTTCCTCCATGGTTTGCACTGCCCGGCGATAACTGGCCACCTGTTCGTACCACTCGCCACGATGTACATTCAACATGAGATCCTTGGAGTCACTGCCTCTCAGCTGATCGAGTGCCTGCATAAATTGTTGCTCTACACTGGCGGCAATCTGCTCCAGCTGCTCTCCATTGGTGCCACTAAACTGAGCCCTTTCGATCTTCTCGTTCTCGTCCAGACGCCCAAAGACAATCATTGATTCGCATATGTTCTTAAGATCTCCCAGACGCTCCATAAACGCATCTACATGATTAAATACAATGCCATGATCCAAATGCCAGCCAACCTTCTGCTGCTGCTGTATCACATGCTCCTTGTAGGCCAGGCAACACTCTAGCGACAGATCGCACATTTTGATGCCACAGCGTGGAAGACCCGCCAGAATCTCCTCCAACTTAATCTGCTCCGTGCAGTACTTAATTATCTGATTGCTTAGGTTACGAAAGAGTATGGAAATCCTTCCAGCGTTGCCGTAATGCTCCGAGTGCTCCCAAATGTAGTGCATGAGATGAAGTATATGTGGCAGCAGCTGCGTCACGGCCGTTGGAGTAGCTGCCTCATCGATTTTGGCACAAGACAGCAACAGCAAATCCAGAAACATAATATTGGAAATGGCTAAAGTCTGCTCCATCTTGGCTGCTTCAATCAGTTGCTCAATTTGTGGCATGTGCACGGAGTGCCATTGTCGCAGCACTTTGAAGATTCGCTGCACATCAAACTGCTGCAGCTGGGAGTTTAGACCCTGTAGCACTTCCACTGCAGAATAGAAAGGAGTACTTAGTATATGTGTTGAGACAGAGACTAATGCTTACAGCGATACTCCCAGAAATCGTACTCATCCTGTACCGTGGCCAAGTCATTGGGCACGACCAGCGTGCGATCCGACAGCAGCGTGCGTATCTGAGTGGTCCAGTAGACGGCAATGCTCTCCAGGTTTCTAAACAATGCTCGATCGCAGACTATGTTCTCCTCGCCAATCTGGTGCAGCACAAAGGGCACATAGAGCATAGTAATGCCACCAATTTTGGAGTTCATGGCGCACAGAAATGACAGCAGCCTGTCCAGACTGGCACAGAATCTAGCACGTACAGTTGCATTCCAATCGTTGTAGTTGTGAAAGATAGGCGCATAGAACCTTTCCAGTAGATACATTAAACATCCATCGACATCGCTGTGAACGGTACCAAAATGGATCTCATCGTGGAAACCCTCGACACTGAAAATCTGATTTGGTTCGTTGCGGAGAAAGTAGCTAATGTCGCCGACAGGATTCGTGGGAAAGCCTAGGCAGCCAGTTAGCCGGTTTCCTTGATAAAATATAGTCAGCAAAGGCTCATGCACCTCTAGTAGCCAGCGCCTTATAGCATCCAGTGACTGCTCATCCCAATCACGTTGATTTAATAAGTACAACACAGTCATGCGTTGTATATACTCCACTAGTTGATTAAGCTCCTCATCGCTATAAGTTGGACGCGGTGTTATGGGACGAATCTCCTCTATTTTTACCTCCTCCTTGTGCTCTGGTCAACAAAATTTTTTAGATGGAGAAAAACACTATGGGTTTTCATACTATTTACCTTCGTCGTCGGTTAAGTCTGAATCGGTTAAACGTTCATCTTCCACCGCACTAGAGGAAGTCATTTTGTTAAGAATTATTTACCCAATGAAATAAAAGATATTTTACGAATAACAAGTAGTTTCTATGGCAGCGCATTTCAAAAACCGTTATGCAGCCAACATCTGTTCAAGCAGACAATATTTTGCAACACTATTAAGCGTACTGCAAGCGCCTATCGACTTGCCACCACAAAAAGCGTATAAGCGAGCGCACATTATCGATAACAGAAATCAAAAAAACGCCATTCCAAATCGAAGTTAGCATTAGTTTAAAAGAGTAATAATGAATAATAACAATAACGCTGCCATGGAGCACTTCTGCAAGGGAGCCAAATTGATGTTCCCCGAATTGAATGTGCGCATCACTGATATAACGCATCCCACCGAAGCCTTTCTCACCCGCACACTCATACATTGTCTGCGTGCCTTTGGCTACCGCGTCGAACCGCCATATAGCATTGAGGGCGAAGCCGGCGACTCTTCAAAGGAGAAGCGAATTTTCTTGAGCAAGTTATGCCGTCAAGTGCAGCACATATTACAGATATCTTTTCCCGGCAAGACCTATACCTACTACGACATTATAGAGCCAAGTATGAATGTAGCCCCTTTCTTTAAACTTATTATTAAACTTAAATCGTACTTGTTTAATTACAGCTGCCAAGAAAACACTGAACACTCTCGATGTGCTCTTCAATTACTACTGTTTCTACAAAATGCACAAGAAAGAGGTTATTGTGCCCATTATGGAGAAACACAAGGAGCGGCAAGCATTAATTGCAGCCATAGCCGCAAAACGCCGCGAGTTGGAGCAAAGAAAGCAAAAGGTAGCCCAGGACAAGATTGACATGGCGAAGTGTGAGGCCAACATCAAGAAACTACGTGAGGAAATACCAAAAGCAGAGATCGAACTAAAGGAAAAGTCCAAAATCTTGAGAAAACTGCAGTCCGAATTGGCCATTGAGGAAGAACGGCAGTCGGAAATTCAGAAGCAACTAACTGACCTGAAACAACGCGTTGTGCTGGACAGTGATGTGGCTGTGGTTAAAATGTACTTATAAATCTTATTTAACTTGTACTTCGTTTAATTAATTAATTTCTTACAGGGAGGCAAAACAATTAAAAGCCCAAATAGAAAACTACAAGCCCGAAATGGCCAAACAGGAGCAAATATTCAAGGATCGACGGCGTGAAATTGATAGCATTGCTAAACTAAGCGATGAACTTGATAAAGCATTCACTATACTGCCACCAGAAGTGGTCAAGGAATACAAGGAGAACTTGAAGCAAAAAGATTATTCGGAAAAGTTGCACAATTTGCTAGTGAATAAGCATCAGAATCTGCTGGATGCTAATGTGAAAAACCAAAAAATGCTGGAGCAGCAAGAGGCCAAGTACAAAGCTCGCAAATTGCAATTGGAACAGGAATCCTCAGTTGAACAGCGGAAAATCGCAGCACAAAAGGAGTTGATTAACAAACAAACCGCTGAAGTGGAAAATCTCGTGCAGATCAATGAAACATTGCAGCAGCAATTAGATGAAGAACAGCTTGCCGCCGATTATCTAAAAGATTATGTAGATCAATTATTTGGTGACTACGAAGTTTTATCTTAATATATCCATTTGTTTATTTCTAATTGTAAACTGTTTACGCTCATTGTGGGGTTAGGTACGAACGGGGTCTGATACCAAATCATGTTTCCATTTTCTTGCTCTCCAAATGTGCTTTTAGTTGTTGACTGAAATCGTCTTCCACATTATCATCGTCCCAGTTGTCTTCCCACACATTTGGCTCCTCCTCATCATCAGCCACTCGGAAGTCTGCAAAATTCGGTCAAGTTACATTTTTGCACTGAAGAAAACAAAACAAATGGTCACCTTCAGCGGGAAACTCTTCGAACTCATCATCCTCCTCCAGTAAGCCCAAGTCTTCGCTTTTTTGATTGGTCTCCTCCTTATCCTTTTCTTTATCGGCTGCAGACATTTTTACTGTGTGTTTATTTGTAGCTTACAAAGCAAATTTAAATTGTTCTACAATTTCTCAACTATTTTGACGCTTGATTAAAAGAAATGATGCCGAGTCATTTGTCTCTTTTGGTTTAGAGTTGCCGCACCGTTCCGAAAAGTAGAGTTGGCGAGTCGAAAGCAACTCTGATAATATGCCCATATATTGTTGGGAATTTATAGAAATATATCGATAGCTGAGTTTTAGCGTTATCGGTAGCATCGGCGGAGAGTTGCCACATCAAGCAAAACAGCTTGGCGGTTCGTTTTGAAATGAATTGAATTAAGATAGAATAACTAGTTGTATCTTAATATCATTTTCATTGTTTTTAAAGCCAGTTTATAATAGTTTTAAAAAAGGTTAAATAGAAAAGTAGACAACAAATAATACAAATTCATTAAATTGTGTTATAAATATTTTTGTTACAATAATATCAGCAATTAATAATTCAACTGTGAAAATTATCAATTTGTTTCCTCAATTAAATTTAATAATGCTGTAATGCACTCAATTAAAATGTAATAATCTGGAATTTGTTGAATTTCATTAAATTGAGCTTTTTGATTAAAACAATTAAGTTCGCATTGACCTTTTTAAATATTTAAATTAGAGCAAACCCGCAACAAAAGTCATGAATAGTTAAGCCAGCCGCATGCACCTAAAAAAACGCTGCACATTTCTCCACAGTAGCTGCACATGTGTAAATTTGTGTATCTCAGTTAAATCCAAAGCCAATTAAGACAATCAATCGTACACGAAAAATAAAAAAGAAAAAATAAATAAAAACAACCACCCACAATGTGGCTACCGGCGCCTGGTACACAACCTCAAGTAAATTTCATTTGCTTCTTTCCTGCTGATAAAGAGACTTCGTGTGTTCGGCTGCTGATCAGCATAAAAAAAAAACATAACACAAAAAACGATTGAAGTTCGTTGATTTAAACATTTCTCGTATCAGTCGGAGCTGCATTTTCAAACGGTAAACAAGCAAAAATTGCAATTGCTGAAACAGAAAAACTCGAACGAAAAACGCAACTCAAGCGTTTAGGCAAGAAGTGTGTGTGTGGGAGGGTGTGTGATTGGGTGGGTGTGTAGTGTGTGTGTTTGCTAATGGAAAATCTAATTATTGGTTTTCAATTACGGCTAATGCATAAAACAATTCGTTAGCGATTAACGATAAGCTACAATTTGTAGGTGTAAAAGTAACTAAACTTTTGTGTTTTACAAATTTACTTTTAATTTTGATAGTTTATTTTCTAAGAAAAGTGCGTGCATTTTTGTGGCTTTCTAGGTTTATGCAACCGTGACCTTTATTATAAATAGTATTTGTGCCTCTTTGTTGGCTACTTATCTACGCGCAGTGATAAAAAGTGATTAATCAAGCGATTAGCGAAGTTAACAAATACAAATGGATTTCTAAAGTGTTGTTAATAAATGCGACAGTATTTGATGTGGTTTTTAAATGATTAAATTAAGCCTTTACATTCCACTTATCTGACAAATTAAGATTCATGTGCCTTTACTCAATATTTGTATTGAAATTTGTTTATGAGTTTAAATTTTGTTTAATAACAATAGTTTCTGGTGGGAACAGTTCGTATACTTAATATACACAAACGACGTATACTTAATATTATGTTTATATCCACTTTCTATAGCTACAAAACAGAGCTGGCATTTTAGCCATTTTGTAGTTGTGAACATGAAAAAAACTGGTTAGAAATTTAGCTATTTTTTAACAAAGTCAGTGATAAAAAATAAAATTCAGCTTTAAAATAAATAATAAAATTCTGACAAATACTTAAGCTTATCAAATTAAATTTTCTGCTGCATTTCATTTATAATATTTTAGCCGTATACAAGCCAAAAAAATAGTTAATATATTTTAGCTCTTTCTAGCATTTGTAATTCATTTTTCTAGCCTTACCAGCCAATGCAATGAGCGCAGTACACGTACGTCCTTTGAGGCACGTGCTCCAGGCAATTGCCATCGAGGAGCTCAATGAGGTGCCGCAGCGTGTAGCAGATGATATTGAAGCTTTGCGGGATTGGGTGCTCAAGCAGCCACACCTGCGTGCCTGCACTGAGGATCAGTTTCTGCTGGCCTTTCTGCGTGGCACCAAGTTCAGCTTGGAGCGAGCGAAACAAAAGTTCGATCGTTTCTACACACTACAGGCCTCCATTCCCGAGGTGTTCAACGAGCGACGCTTGACCACAGATCCCTCTGTGCTGGAGATCATACGCAGCGGGTGAGTAGAGTCAGCAGTTTGGACTTTATCTATTTAATCTTAAACTATTTTATAGCATACTGCTCCGCATACCACAGTCGGAGCAGGATGCTGGTCCCTGTGTGTCCATCATACGCGCAGGTGCCTACGATACCAACAGGTTTAAGTTTCAGGACATTATTCGTGCTGGTTCCATGTTTGGCGAGATCATGATGTTTGAGGATGACAATGCTACTGTCTCGGGTTACGTGGAGGTGATGGACATGAAGGGCATTACAGGCACACACCTGTTTGCTCTGCAGCCCGAACTGTTGCGCAAGTTCTCCGCCTATGCGGATGAAGCGATGCCCACCAGACAGAAGGGCATACACTTTATCAATGTGCCCGCTGCCTTCGAGGCGGGTTTCAATACTTTGCGCTCCTTCTTTCCCGCCAAGATCAAGAGCCGAGTGAGTAGCTAAAATTAAGTGTAGATAAAATGCTCTGAGGCTTTGCTCTTTGCAGATCTCTGTCAGCTCCGATCCTGATGCCATTTACAGCCTGGTGCCACGTGAGAATCTGCCACTGGAATACGGTGGCACCAATGGCCTCATGTGCGACATAAGCCGCTCCATGGAGTCCCGTCTCCATGCCTACGAATCATATTTCTTGGCCTCCCAATACTTTGGTGCCGATGAGAAGCTGCGTGACTTTACTAATCCACTGCAGGACAAACGCTCCTCATTTGGCGCCGTGGGCTCATTCCGCAAACTGGAAATCGATTAAAGTTTTAATTATGGGATTAGCAATCATAACTAAACACAATTAGCTTTATTAGTGCACGCTACACGTAGCTTTAAGTATCTGATTGTGTTGTGTGTGTTCTATCTTATCGCTTAGCTTGAAATAGGTCTAGTAGATAGTGCAGTTACCAGAGGATTACGTAGGTTGTCAGTTAACATGGTTTAGTCTTAAATGAAGTCAGACATCAAATAAAAACAATAAAACAATAGGTGAACTTTAAAGACACAATCAGTCTCTTTAAAAACCTATAAAAACATAAAATTTTAGCTTTTAAAACATTGAACAGATTCTTTCTTTGTTTTTAGTATATTTTGGTTTTATTTTAGTTTATCCTCCACTCGATATATTTATATATCTTTTGCCATTGAGCCATTAAACTGTTGGATCTTTTTCTCTCTAAAAACTAATCATGTCTCAACACGTTTGGGGAAGTTTTGAGTTTAGTTTTGTGGTTTTGTGGTATTTTATCGCTCTTATTCGTAGTTAATCCGATGATCATTAATAAATATACATAGATTTGAACTAGTTTTTTGAGTTTAGTTTTTGTTTTCCTTTCCTTTCGCTTTGCAACTATAATCGTTTGTATATTATCTGGCCTAACTGCCCGATATTATAAAGTACTTGTTGTTGCCGCCAATTCACACCTCGTTGAGGGGACGTGAGCTCTTGCGCGGTGGTGGTGGACTAGGAGGTGGACTAAAGTCTGTTTCCGTATCATTGTAATTGTAGCGACTGTCGGATGGCGAGAGGGAGCGATATGTGCGCGGTGAGTGCATATAATCATCGCGATGTCCACCTCTGCCCCAGCTGCCGCTGTGACGCCTGCGTCGATCAATAAGACGTTCATCATCCTCCTCATCGTCGTAGTCATCATAATCGCTGTAATCATCGCGATCATCACGATCATCATAGCGATCGCCACGGGATCCCGACGCTGGCGGCGGTGAACGCATGCGACCCAAGGGTGGCAAACGTGCGCCACCAGCTGCCGCCGCTGGGGGCAAAAACGGTGGCGGCAGACCCATAAACGGCGAGAAGGGCGCCGGCAGGAATGGCAGTGGATTGGGCATATTGAGTAGCCCCGGCGAGCCAGGCAACGGCAGCGGCAATGGCGATGGATTGCTGCTGAGCTCTGGCGCCAACATGCTGCCATTTGCGGGCAGCGACTCCAGTGATATATCGCCTGCGGGTACAACGCCACCATTGTTGGCCATTGTGGTCAGCTTGCGCCGCAGTCCTGCGGCCTCAGCCTGAGCCTCCTCACAGCGACGCTCCGACTGACGTGCCGCCAGCCAGGACTCGTGGGCACGATTCTCCAGTGTGCCCATCTGCGCCTTGTGCGAGGCTATCTGTGCCTCAATCTCCGCGCGCAGCTCATCGTTTTGAGATCTAGAAGAAACAGTTGGGGATTGTACGTCAAGTCTATAGAAATACGTTTATACTCACTTAAGCGCCTGAATTTCATTCTTCATCAGCGTTTGCGTCTCCACAGTGCTGGCGTTCTCGCCCTGATGCTGCAGCCACTTGGCCTCCTGCAGACTGAGCTCCCTGAAATGCAGCAGAAACTATTGTAATTCCACTGGTTTAAGAGTTTGCCTTCACTTACTTCTGCAGCTCCGTTTCCTTTTCACGGAAATAGCCGGAGAGCACTTCGAGTCTTGTTTGTGCCTCCAGTTTATCCCGCTCGGACTGATTAAAGTCCTGCTTCAGCTGCTCCACATCCGCGCTGGATGCACGCAGTTGTATTTCCAGACGCGACTTGTCCGCTTGCTCCTGCTCCAGTTTCGTTTGCAGTGCCAGGAACTTTTTCTGTGCCGCATTCAGTTCACCGCGAGTTTTGGCCGATTTGATGAGTTCGTTGGCATTGAAATTGCCATCTTTCTTGATCAACTTGAGGCATTCCTCGAGTGCCTCGATTTTGGCCAGACTCGTCTGCAGTTCGCTGTGCTCCTTGTCAAACTTGGCATTGGCTTCCATGATCTGATGCTGCAATCTTTGCATCTCATAGTTGCGTGCCTCCAGCGCCTTGGCCAAGTCCTGTTCGCTCTCCGCTTGGATTTCCTCGATGCGTGTCTGCAGCTTGGCCTTTTCCATCTCCAATTCATAGTTATCTTGCTGCAGGGACTTCATGTCGCTGGTCAGACGCGTGGTGGACTCCGTGTAGGAGTATTGCAGCTCGCTGTTCTCGCGACTCTTCTCTGCGAGGCTTGCATTGATCTCGATGATGATTTCTGTGTGGTAAGACTTTAGTTAAGTACTTTGATTAGTTTACTTCTGGGTTTTACTTACTTTCCTGATCGTTGAGCTGCTGCTGCAGTTCCTCAACGGTGCTCATGAATGCCTCATCGCCGTTCTGTCCATTCAACACCTCGGACAGCATTTTATTCAGCTCCAAGCCCGCCTCAGCGGCATTATCCAAGTCCTAAATGGTTAGGAAAGTTTATTATATAGTTTATGGCTCAGTTTATTAATTTGCTCACCTTCTCCAGCGACGTCACCTGCTCCTGCAGCTTGGCCTTCTCGTACAGCTCTGTCTCCAGCTGCTTCTTCAGCGCTGCGACCATATCGTTGGAGCCAAATGAGTTATCCTCAATGCTCGACAGCTTTGTACGCGTGGTCATTAGATCATGCTTCAGTATTAGATTCTCCTTGTGTGCCGCCAGCAGACTACGCTCCAGATGATTCAGCTTGGAGAGCAGTGCACCCTCCTGGCTGCTATTGCAGAAGCAATAATAGACAAACATGAAGAACAACGAGGAGGCGGCTGCAATGACCACACAGAGCAACAACAGGCTGTGTTCCAGCACCTTCGCTGCCAACACCTCCACAAAGTTGTCCATCGTTATCGAGGCATGACAATCTCCTGCCACGGCACGCTGGCAGTAACCCTCGGCCTGGGCATGCACTATTAAATTGACAGAGTTTTCAAAAAACATTCAGTTTACAGTTAAAATACACTAGAGTTAATTTTTAAAATACACAAGGATTAACTAAAATTAGTTTCTATTTCATGATTCAAGTTGAATTTTTAGCAACTAGTTCAGGTCTTACCCTCAGGCACCGCTTTGTCGGGATAAAGCAGACGATGCAGTTCATCATTGCCCGTTAATGGCGCTGTTTCCGGTTCCTTCTGACCCTGGCCTTGGTTGGAGATGAAGGAATTGACCGTGTCCATGATGGTAGTGAACAGTCCTGGTCCCGCATCCTCCTTAACAACATCTACGGGCACTGATGGCGCCGAGGGCACTCCTATGGGCTCCACAGAACCCACAGCGAGTCGCTCTTCGTGCACAGCCGGTGCTGGAGTTGGTTCCTCTTGAAGCACCGCCTCATACGCATTGTATGACTCGGGTGTGGGTGTGGTCTGCTGCTCCAAAGTTTCCTCCTGGTGCTGTTGCCTGTACAGCAGAGCATCTTGTTGTTGTTTCTGCTCCCGTTCTCGCTGCTGCTGTGCTGCTGCCTTGACCAGCTGCTCCTGCTGTTCCTGCAGTTGCTTGTAGTATTCATTGGGATTGTTAAAGTTTTGCTTCTTGAATAGCGGCAAAGTGGGAGGCATCACCGCCTCCTCCCTGGGCGCGGCTGTGGTTCTTTCCTGCATAACACTTTCAACAGTGGATGCTTCAATTTGCTGTGTATTCGTTTGGAGTTCGATAGTCTGTGCTTCTAAATACTCTGGATTCATTCGCTGTGCTTCAAGTTGCGGAGCTTTTGTTGGCGCTGGAATCTCCTCAATCACTTCTTGGACCACTGGAAGCATTGGTGCTTCTGTCTGGAGTTTACTCTGGTCTTCAGTGGGCTGAGCTTTAATCTCCTTCGCTTCCATTTGAACAATTTTAGGTTCTTCCTTAACTGGTTCAGCCTCAGTTGGCTGAGTCTCTACAGCATTTGGCACATTTTCAGTCTTAATTTCAGCTTCTACTTGCTGAGCTGCTACAGGAATAGGTTCTTCAGGAGTAAGCTTGGGTTCCTCTGGAGTCTGTACAAGCTTTTCTGGTGCCGGGATTACTTCTTCTGGTATCTTATTCTCCACAGCAGCTGGAACTGGAACGGTTTCAGGCATATAAAGTGCTTCGATTGCCTCGAAACCTTGCGCTGAATCAGTTTCATCGAGTGTCGCCTTAACTTCGGTTTCATTTGCACTTTGTACAGACTGGGCTACAGCTTCCGCCTGGATCTGCTGATCCTTTAGCCCATCAACAATCGGTTTAGTTATGCTTTCCGTTTGAGTTTCCAAAGGTTTCACTTCCGCTGGCGCTTCGTTCTTCAATTCAATGCTTTCCAAAGGTTTCTCTGTCGTCTGCTCCTCGTTCTTCAGCTCAAATGCAATCGGTTTGAGCGATTCCTCTATGCTTTGTGCCTGAGGCAGTTGCTCCAGCTTTGCTTCAGTCTCAGTTACTTTAGGCACATCAGTTTCAGTTGGTTTTGTAATGCTTTCTGGAGCTGTTTGAGTTGCTGTCTCCACAGTGGCGGCCTGCTTTGTGTCTGCCTCCAGTGTCTGATTGCTTTGTTGCTCCACGGGGACTACAGTGGGTGTTGCCTGACTAGATGAGGAGGAGGAGTCGGTGCTGGTCTCTGGGCTAACAGGAACTTCAGCCACGTTTGCTGCTTGTTCGGTTTCCGTTTTGCTTGCCATTTTATCGTTTGGTATTTCGTTATCTTTGCTATCAAGTGTTGATTCTTCGTATTCTTCGTCTTCTTCGTAATCGTCAAACTCATCATCGTCTTCATCATCAGTACCAGTCGTTGTAGTTGGAATATCATCGATTTTCGGCTCCTCCACAGTGTCCACGACTTTAGTGAGATTCTCGATGCGTTCTGTGGTCGCTGGCAGTGCCTCCAGCGGCAGTTCGGTGCCGTCCACTACCTGTAGTTTGGCCTGTACAGGTGTTATTGGCGTCGATGCTTCGTGACTGCCACCCTGATCCTGTTCCGTGAGTATGGAAAGCTTCAGTGCGTCCAGCGGTGACGTTGTTGTTGTACCTGGCTCCTCTGTGCTCTCGGATGCATTGAGCGCAGTTTGTTCCTGCTCCAATTGGACATCTTCTTTGGGCTGCTCCACAGTCTTGACGACTGGAGCTGTTTCGGTAGTTTCTGGCGCTGGTTTCTGCGACTGCACAGGCACTTCAAATTTGAGATCTCGCTCGCTGACCATAATTTTATTTTCCATAATAAAATCTTTATTGGCATAGCCACGACGTCCATTGATCTCCACGCCCCATAGTTTCATGTTATTTCCAGCACTTTTGGACATGATGCGCACCGGCGAATGGATTTTAAATGATATCATGCCTTCTTCACCAGACGCATAATTTATTTTGGCCGTTCCCGTCGAAATGATCCCTGCGAAAAGGTTTAAAACCCAAAATGATTATAACAATCAAAGCACTCAATTTATTTTCTTATCGGTAAATTGGGGTCAGGGGTAATTCATTCCACTCCACAAATCATTTGACACACATATTAAATAAGGTGCAGTGATTGTGGCTTTTGGTTCTTGTATTCACTGCACTGCTGTGACTAATTCACGTTTCTTCTACTTACGTTCACATTTTTCGTCAGCGCACAATCTTTTGTCGGACAAAGCCCACGTCGTTGGAAGACATGAAAGGGAAAGTACGAGTGTTATGGTCACGAACATGGTGGCTAAATCACTCCACAGCGTATTGGTTTGGGCGTTCGCTTTTGTTAGCCGCATTTTGCATTGTTTTTTTGTTTAATTTCTTGCACTGTTAACAATTCGATTTTCATAAATCGCGGCTATTATAACTCTTCTAATTTTGTGTGCGAAATTTTTGTGTATAAAAAAATTTCTTCACATTAGCTGAGTTGGCTTTTCGTTACAACAGCTGCTTCTTGGCGTTGCCACTAACTGATTTATATCGACTAGTCGATTGTTTTGGTTCTACAATGCTCAAATGGCGCTGTTGAATTAAACTTTGCAAAACAGCAGATAGGTGGCGTTTTGGGTGGTGACGTCACCCTTTGCAATGTTACTGTCGTAAACAGAAACTTCCTTTTGAATAAGTACTTTTACTTAGTATTCAGTTGATCTTCTTGGTAATTCTTTGCAGTAAATAAGAGGGAGCATTCCTCCTGCATTAAATTTTTTAAATTACGCGCCTTGGGAGAGAACAAAATTACATATGTCAAGAGTGTTGCCGGGCTGTTAAGTTCGACTGTGCTCTACCGGATTTACCAACACGCGACATGCGTTGCCACTTAGTATTAGTTGTACATTCGTGGATAAAACTTCAACATTATATTTTAAAACAATTTCGTTCGTATTTTGTGCAACGGTGGTGAAAAGGAAAATTAAAAGTACTTAAATGTGTAATAAACAATACATTAATTGAGAACGTATAGCGAAAAAAGGTTGTGGTTCTACAAAAATCATTATAGACATTGTTGTAAGGACGAGCATCTGACAACCGCAGTTTTATCAGTCGAATGTCTTCAGTGCGTACAAACTGACTAAACGAGTTGGTTTGAATATGCTTGCATGTGAATTAAACAGCACAAGCTTCTAAAAGATTTGTTGTTTTTATGGTAGTATATGCGTAAATCCAATTGTGTTTGGGGAGGGCAGAGCTGCGTAAAAAGAGCGCGACATTTTCTGCGCTGCCAGATGTACCAATTTAAAATCAAAGAGCAGTTGGTTGAATATTATTTATAAATACGTTAACTTGGGCATGTTTAAATCAAATGTAAGTGTGTAAGACGCAATATATAGTATTTTTCAATAGAATTGAGTGCTTTGATAACAAACGAAAGAGCGCATGCACTCTGGCAACGCTGTATTGGCTGTCAACGTAGAGATGTGCGCGTGTCGTGTTTTCAATGTGACAATTGTACAAATCAAGTGATGTTTCTTTTAAAATCCGGTGCTTATGAAGTCGAATTCGAGTTATATATTTAATATGTGTTCCATACTACGTACATCTAACGTCGTTTCATTTTTACTTTAAGCTATTACAACTTTTAAATTAAATTCTAGTTTTCATTGCGTCGTGCTTAACATTGCGCATCTCTAGTGATGAGAGACTAGAGAGAGAGCGCAGTGCGTGTTCCTGCTGCTTGCTGCTACTACTGCTCATTATTGTCGATTTCTACCTTTTGCATTTTCAACGTCTTTGTGATCGGTTGTTGTTGGTAGTTGCTCGGATGCGATTTAGTTACTTTGTACGTTTTTATTTGTCTTTAAATTCCACCCTTCGGATTAAATGTATATTGTGTAACAAATAAAAATAAGTGTACAAGAATGCGCCAATAAGAAAAATATATGTATATACATACATACATATGTATTAAAACTGCGCAAACTAAATGCCAAAGTGTAACAAAAACAAAAACACGGGCCTCTAACAACGAAACGCGCAGCGCCTAAAGCAAGTGTAAAGCAAAGCAAAAGTCAATAACAATCCAAAATCAAAAATAAACAATTTTGCTGAAAATACATGCGTTAAGAAAATAAATGATATTTGTTGTGAAGTCCTTTGTTCGCATACATACTTACTCCAACAACAATAAGTGTGTGTTGTTTTTTTTTTTAATTTACTCTCCACGCAATAAGAGCGGAGTGAGAGATAGAGAGAGAGAGAGAGAGGTAGCGTGAGAGAGAGTTAAAGAATGTGACGTAATTTATATTTATTCTAAACAAATTTTCAATGTGAAAAGTCAAAACAACGGTTTAAAAAAAGAGCGTGTGCAATTGTATGTTCCTGTAGGCAGATTGTAATTACCAACTGCAATTGGCTTTTAATTTGAATTTTGCATGCAACAGGGCGCGTGTTATTCGCACACTCACTCACACTAATGCACATATACACATGGCAAACGTCGCATGGGAGAAAGGCAGGCTGTGTGTGGTAAACAAAAATACAAAATGTGCATGGGGAAAACGATAACAACAACAACAACAACCACAAAAGCAGCAAAGACAATGGCGTGGAATTAATGAAAATAAAAATGTCGAACCTACCAATGCGCTCTGCCCCACCACGCCCCTATTGGGCAAAACGTTTTGCTCGCAAATATCAAACACAAGTAACAAAACAAAAACAATAACAACAATTAGGTAATGTTTTTACGCCATTCTCTTTTGCGTCGCTTGTTCGTTCGCTCAACTGGCGCGAGCGGGAGAGCGAGAGCAAACACGCTCTCTCATTTCAGTACCGCTGATGTTGTTTTTACGGTTCGTCTCGATTTAGTTTTTGTTTTGAAACAGTTTTACATGGAAAGTTTTGAGTGTTTTTTTTGTTCGAGAGGAAAATTTAGTGTGTTGTAATGCTCTGATAAGAAGTTCACCAAGTGTATGTTTATAATGTGTGCGCTAATCAATCTTTATTCGCAGTGCTGACCAAATAAATAGTCTAAATTTGATTTGTAGCGCCGATTGCATTTGAAAACGCCGAAAATGTAAATGCCGCACGCAAAGAGGCGCGAACAAAAAATCGTATAAAGTTACAGCAAGAAAAAGTGTAAATAAATTAATGTGTATGTACCAAAATATTTCAAATAAATCAAAATAAATTACAATACTGCGTGCTACAAAAACAAAACAAAATTTGCTAACAAATTGAGAAAAAAACAAACAAAAAGAAACGCTTAGTTACCATGTTACACAACATCGATGACAATGCCGCGACAACTGCAACATTAACATCAACATCCACTACAACAACAACAACAATAATGGCCCCGACTGAAACAACTGGCAATGGAACGGAGCCAACAATTTTAACGCACCTTGCTAATGCAACTGCGACAATAGAACCAACAACAACAATAGCAACAACAGTGGCCACCGCAGCAACAGCAGCAGAAGCAGAGAGTGCAACGGAACAAGAAACAAATGAAGCAGTTGTCGTTGTTGCTGCCTCTGTCGCCCCCGCAGCTGAAGCATCTACAACATCAGCAGTCGAGGGTCAAGCAACAGAAGCAATGACAGTGACAGCTAACAATACAAAAAGCGCAGCTATGGCGACGTCAACGGCGACGGCGACGCCATTGCCGCTGTCAGCTGTGGCAGAGCTCCCAGAATTAGCTAAAACAGCTGACGTCGTTGGCGCTGCTGTTGCTGCTGCTGATTCTGCTCAGTCCGCAGCAGAGCCCGCATTCTATGTTCAGATGCGTACGCAGCAACAACAGAAAATAAAAATTTATCAAGGCGCCAAACAGAGCGCAATATGGAGAACCGATTCTCTCGCATCCAATGCGAGCTCAAGCAGTCGAAGCGACGGCGGCGGCTCAACTGAAATTGTTTCTGGTGGCAGCAGAGGCATCGTTGTCAGTGGAAGTAGCAGAAGCAGCGGCGGTTATTCGACAGCGCCGAGTCTGTTGCAGCGCAAGTTCTCCGATAGCTCATTCAATGCAACTGCGATGCCGCGTCGCGTGTCATTCCCGGAGAGTGATAAGGAGCTTGTCACTGGATACCTCGAGCCGGCAAATCCATGGGAACAAGGTGAGTAAAAACTTATTAGAATACACAAATATGGGATGTTTATAGAACCTCAACTTGAGTAGTTCGCAGTATTGATTAAATTTAATAGCAGATACATTCCTGAGCTTAGGCATGAATTAGTAAGAATAATCGATATAAAATTGAGTAAGGTTTAATTAAGATACAAAAAACGTAGAGTTACAACTAATACGTGCTGAGTTAGGCAAAGTTTTCAGTGGTTTATATATAGTTTGTATATATTATTTAGCTTGATATCGAGTGTTTGCTTATATTTAAATCTTATCGTACAGGAACATGTGCAATCACGGAAGTTAAACTTGAGACACATGTCGTAAATTGTACTTCCTGTGATTTATTTCAATTTAACAGATTAATTTGATTGCGAATTGAAATGAATGTTAAAAGGCAAAAAGCAAAAATACACAGCAAGAGAGCGAGAAGCAGCAACAACAATAACTGCTTGCAAGACAAAAAGGACTCGGAATCGCGTAAAACGAAGAATGGGCGATCATGCAAACGAGCAATGCCCGCGTGTCGAATAGTGCAATAGAAGGAGAGAAAGAGAGAGAGAGAGTGTATATGTGTAAAGTGTGGCAGGGGAAGGTGACAAGAAGAGAACACATGTGGGTGGCTGTCGGACAGAAATAAGCCAATTCAATAAAGTGCGCACAAATATTTATGCATTTCCTTTGAGTGCAAATGTCTGAATGACGCTGACCGCACTCGACGAAATAACGGAACGCAATAAACCGATGAAGATGACGATGACGATGGTGAGGTGGTGATGATGATGATGTTGATGACTTGTTGCCAAGCGCAACACATTTAGTCGGCTCTCTTGTGCGCTCTCTTTCTTCCTTGTCCAGCCGCAAAATTGTGCACACAAATCAATCAAAGTGCAAATTGTTGACAGTTTGCAGTTGTGTAAACAGCGTTGCCATACTTTTCAAATTTACATTTCCATATAAAATTAATTTTGTTTTCTGTGCTAATCGAATTGCGAAAATTCTAAAATTAGTTGAGTGCTGCTGATTATAGTGTGATCCATTCTGATTTACATCAAACAGTTCAACTGATTACGTTTTTCAATTATATATTTAATTTGCAACAGCTGTTCAACACTCAATTATATGTGAGGAATCTAAAAATACTGAAATATGTTAATACTCTTTTTGCATTTACTATACCATATTTAAACAAAAGCCAATGAATTTTGTCGCTATTTCTATTGTTATTGCTGTGAGTGATTGGTTATTTTTATTATTTGTTTGCCTTTGATTTTGTTATTCGTTTCGTTACTCGTATTCGTATGCGCAGAGTATTCGTTTCAATTTTTTTTTTTTTTTTTTGTTGCCAGCGATAAAGACAACAACAGAATTACTGATAAGATACGAATTTGAACGTTTCAAAGTTTCAGGATCGGATCAGATACGCTCCAAAATGTTGCGCTCTCTTCATAGTACTTGGGGTACACAAACATGTGTATTATATGTGTATTAAGCTCTTTATATCGCCTCTCACACAATCAAGTTCTCTCGCAAATTGCTTTTTTACCGGCTACAGTTTTTGTAGGCTCGCTTAATGTCTGACATTTTGTCTGCTATCTGTTTTCTCACCGCATAATGCTATAAATTGTATGGAACGATTACGATTTGTTCAACGTGTTTGTTTCCATATAAATATATATGTATTTACGTAGTATATGTATATACATGTATATATGTAGGTCTGTTTAACTCTGTATTTGTTTGTTTGCTTAAATTCGTTTCTTGTCTTTGTTTATACACATATCTTGTTTGCTAGTTTTGCTGCCGTTTTGTTTTTGTTTTTCTCTTTCTGTTTCTGTTTTCTGCCTTTTGCTTGTAGGTGTAATAACTCGTGCTGTGTGTGATGTCATCGTTGTCACTTTACACTCAAACTGAGACGCTACAAAGCGAGCCATATAACTTGGTTATAAAAACTTCTTGAATGCATTACATAATTGCGAAATTTACATTCTTTTTTTATAGCTGACAGAATTTGCTGCAAATAGTTGAAATTTATGCAGAAATTATAAATATGGCGTCAATGGGTTAAGCGGTTTAACAGGTCAAATGTCTGGCAACGCTCTGGCATACTAAGCTAACAGTGTGACCAAACAACTTTCTTTGCACTTAATCAAGATATTGTATTTGCATTATTTTAAAAAATATTTTAAATTTGTACTTTAATGAATTGCATACTAAGCACTTTACCACTGTGGTTTAATGTAAAGACGTATGTGTGTAAGAGCTTTTGTATGTGTGTAGCACTTAAAGTACTAATGAAAGATGATAAAAATGTCACGAGCTCGATTAATGCACACATTTCGATGTAATTAATTAATGCAATTCCAGCAAAGCATTGCAAAACAAGGAAAACGAGCACAAAGCGCAAATCAACAAAGAAAACTCAAAGTATAAAGAATAAAATACTTATAATAATAATGCTAATCTTTGCATTTAGCTTAAATGTCAAGTACGAAAACAATTTCCCTTCAAAAAACTATGTTTATATCAAAACCATTAACTGCGAGTATAAACAACATGCATAATTCGTCATTAGTTTCTTGAAGAGCTCATAATCTGCTCGTATATCATTCGATGTTGTCTTAGAGTGTTCCAAATGTTATAAACTTGAACAATGATGAACGACTCGAGGGACTTAATTTGTCGCTTCTCAGCGAACTGATTACCTACTTACTGCTATCAATAAATGACTGATAAGCATGAAGTTTGCACAAGTGTGTGTTCTGAAAATTGAAATCGCTTAATTGATAACAGGCGCTATAAATTGAGAATACCTCATTTGGTATTTAAAAAACAGCACCATGCATTGAGCATACCTCATTTGGTATTAAAAATTGGTTTGAAAGAGCCTTTGAAGCATATTTAACTACCAATCAAATGTTCAACAAAAACACTTGATGCATTTGAAACAAACAAATTGATTATAACAATTATATATTAATTATTTAGACGTTTTCTGTTGTAAATAAAATAATTATTGATAAGCAAATTGAGTGCAAATCTTGAACATCTTTTTCTATATAAATCAAAATCGATTTATTCATGTTTTAATCAACATTTTCATTGACGTGTTCGGTCTGCCTTAGCCGTATTGGTTTTTTGGCTAAATAAATTATCGACTTGATGCCAATTTATTGAGTGTTCTTTTCTGTCTACATTTTGTACGAGTTTTGACTCTCATTTTGGCGAAGGTTGTTGCCAGCACAAAAAAAAAAAAAATAAAATAAACACACACATACAAAATAAAAGAGCAAATAAATTCAATAAATGGCAAAAACGCTGAGGAACAAGTTTCCAAGATACATTCGCTCAAATTGCCGACATTGTAAAATGTTTAGCGGCAAATTAACAGCAATTTAATTGAACAATTTTTGCGTTCGCCTTTAGTTTGAGCTTTTGTCTTTGCATTTCTGTTGTTTTTGTTTATTTTTTTCACTCTCGCGCCTTTCTCGATACACATAAAAATCAATAGAATCATAAAAAATTGAAAAGCATTTAATACGCCAATTGCTATACACACAGAAACGATAGGAATAACAAGAAGACACACGCACAACAAAGTTGTCTGCTGCAGACGGGCGGTGCGGCGATACCCTGTAAAAAAAAAAGTTGGCTTAAAGTTGTCTTAACAAAGTTAACTTAATGTTAAATATTTTACATTTTAAAGAATACTTAAAAATTAAAATATAAATTTTTATTACATTTTTGGAGTGCTTAAAAATGTCCCCAAAATTTGATGATTTTTTTAAATTTAATTGACAATTGATACAAAATATTTAAGCGTAAAAGACGCTATATTTAGCTTGCTCCTTAAATATTTGCTTTCTCCCTGACTTGTTAACAACTTGAGCGTATATTAGGGTAACTAATAGTGCCCCACTCTCCATACTCGCTCCTCTCTCCCTGTTTTCACCAAACGGATGAACCAATTCGCTATTGATCGATAATTGAATCAACGTCATCATCGTCAGTTGATTTCCTTATTCACACACAGATATAATTAAAACACTAATTACACATACTTATACATCTATTCAACTTATATAGAAAATGATCCGCATGGCATACGTATGGACATGATTAAGCGCTTTAATTTATTTTGTGTGATTTGCCGCCAGTTTCCCCTTAATGCGCACACCTATAAAAATAACAAAAAAAAAAAAAAAACAAAAATAATATAAATAAATAACTAAATATTTTTCGTAGTATTGTAGAATTTCTCAGCTGCTTTTGCTCGGCGACAATTTGCAATTGAAATTTATATAGAAGTAGAAGAAGGGGATTTATAAATAGCATTAAATATTAAAATAGAAGTGAGCACTAAAATGTACTAAAATATTTCGGCAATAACAATTATTTATCAGGCATTAAAACAGTCCCAAACGCTGACTAATAAAACAAATAAAATAACAAATTATTTTTATTATTTTTGTTTTTTGATTAAATTGTTGTTTTATGTATTTATCATTCGCATATTAATTTTTGTTTTGTTTGTTACTTTGCATACTTGGAACGCGATAAGCGAAAAACATATGAGTGCTATATAAATTTGTTTTTGTTGTTTTTTTGTGAGCTGAAATTATTTATTTAGGTTCGCTTAGCTTATTTACATTTATAGATTGTTTATGATTTTGCCTGGCGTTTCATCTGGTTTTAATTTCTGACCTGAATCATAGGCCTGAATTTAATATATGCTCTTCCTTGGGAATGTGGGGTATATTGATTTACACAGTTTCTTGAACTCTTCTCTTGCTGATTCGCCGTCTAGCTGGTCGTCGTGGCGCCTAAATGTCAAGAGGTGCGAGTTGGAAGTTAGCAAACAAATGTTAATAAATGTTAGTCTTTTGTTTTTATTACGAATTAAGCAATTATGTTTCAATTAAGTACCCAGACTTGTTAATTTATCTGTTCTTTTACTAATGCTGACCTTCAATTAAATAAATAATAAAAGAGACGAAGAGTTTGTGATACCCAACAGCTATTAATTAATTAATCAAGTCGATCATTGTCTGGTCGTATCATTAAGAGTGTTTGGCATACAAACATAGCCATATATTAATAATTTCCATTTACAGTCTGTAATTACATACACAAACACAGACACACATAATATTAAGCGCTTATCGGAGAAAAAAAAAAATAGCAACAAAATAATAATAATAACAATAAAAGCTATTTGTGTGCACACAACACAACACAACAGAGAGACCGACTGTCAATGGAAAATATTTTATCAGTTGAAAAATTATTTACAATTAACTAAAAACACAAACACAGGGGGAAAATAAAAGTGGAAGCCGGTCGACATATTGTCTGGCAGTGCAAAAAAAATGAAGATAAATAAATAAATATATTTGTAGATATATTAGTAGACATATTCGTATATATAATAGAAGGAAATTGTTGCTTTTTGACTGAGCATGCAAACACTAATGAATCATTTAACAGATGTCTATCTATACGTCCGTCCGTCCGTCCGTCAGTCCGTCTCTGAACAGAAACTATGAAAACTGAGTGCTATCATAGGACACTTTTGAATGATTGCCAAAAATTGAGGAAAAAGACTAAGAAAAATCGTAAAAAGGTGAAAAGAAAATGAAGAAAATAAAATAAAGGTTCTTTCGTGTTTTAGTTCGCAGAATTAAAATGGATCGTTTAATTGCCTTCTCAATGATAGATTAATCTGTTTACGTTTCTCACGAAACGACCCAAAAACTATTTATAAATTATTCTTGTCTTTGAATGCACTTGGCATTTTGGCACAATTCTCAAAAAGTCAAAAAGTTTCTTTGTCGTTTTGTAAGCCCAAAATACAACAAAAAATTCTATACGATTCGATATGCCCCTCAGCAGCATAAGAAAAGTATAAATTATAAGGAATAAGGAATATAAAAACTATATAGTTAAGTTCTATATCAAAAGAAAATATTTACATTTTCGTTTGGCAAACTTGTCTCGTCAAATTATTAGCAAACAGTGTGAGAATTCTAAATTTAGTTGGAAATTACTCGGTATGTGTCGCATTTGTCATGCCAAATGATAGACAACTTGGGGGCTCTACGAGACTGAGAACGAGACACGACGAACTCGGGACTTGGAATCGAAATCGGAATCGGACTCGTCCAGCAACTGAGTCGCAAATTACAAGTTCACGATTTGTCAGGCCGTAGAATCGTTTGGAAATGCCGCAATTTAATTTTGACATTTGCGAACAATTTGTCTATGTAGCCACAGCACACAACATTGTCATCATCATCATCATCATGATGGATAATAATAATGATAATGATCCAACTGGGGTAGAAATTCGCACGCGCCGTCAGCTCGTCTTATTTGTCATATTTGAACAATAAATTTATTTATGTATGTAAACTCTGTTTGTGACAAATATTTGAATCGCTTTTTAAAAAGAGCAGTTGATTGTTGTACCCTGTAATATGAGTAACAAAGGGTATGCCAAACAATTGTTCGCTTAAAGTTGAAAATCTTTCAGTATCTTTATGTTTGTTGAAATGTTTACAGCGTATTCCTTAGCTGTGCATACCCTTCATTCCACATTTTGAACGTAGTTGCTTTGAAATTGTCGAATCGCATGACAAAAAATATAAAACGGAAGACTCCGAGACAGTTTATTGACTCAACAATGTTCTTTTGTTTTATGTTTTTTTGATCACAATTTGTGGAGCTTTGATCGAGCGTTACGTCTATATTATGTACATATATAGAGTCTAGCAACTGCACAAGATTCCATGCCAATAAATATAAATAACTAAACAAACGTTAGACAAATACATATGCTGTTTTTTCCCAAGCTATTGAAAATTATAAGTTTAGCTGGTAATTCCCCATAGATAATTTGAGTACTGTTTGGATTTTATCTACAGATAATCTTATAGTTTGGCTTGGAATTGGAAAATTGTGGGAAATTCGCGGTAAAATGGAAATATATTGGACTGATCACTTTAAACTTAAAATTTCTATATAATTTTGATCTAGAGAGATAAAGTAAACAGTTAAAATTGATAGATTAAACTGATTATTGAATGGGGAACCCAATAATTACAGAAAACCCAGTCTAATCCATATTTAATACCTTTAGAACTATAGAAAGTTTATATTAATCAGTATTAGGTTTCGAAACTTAGGAGTTTTGTGAGCAAAAGGGCACCAACTCAGTTCAGCCTAGCACCTTTAACACTACAAAGATCTAAAGATTCTTTCCTCCTCTTTTTACAGTCTGCCAGGTATCGAGCATAGCCGAGATCACCGAGCTGTACGAGAAATCCTGTTATAAGCATGGCACAAAGCCCATGAAACAAATGCTGGACCATCTGAAGACCTTGGATTTGCATCTGGCACGTCAACCGCTGTTGTCCTTCAAGGGTACCCACCTGACGCCCAACGATTGTGAGCCCCTCGAGGAGATTTTCAAGCGGGTAAAACCAATTACAAATGCAATACAGATTAAAAACTTATCAAATTTTCATACTCGCAGATACAATACAAAATCATTGATTTGTCGGAATGCCTGTTGAATGAGAGCTGTCTGAGCGCACTTTGTCAGATGATTGAGTACTATGAGGCTGCCAATGAATTGGACATATCGTTCAATAGGGAACCGATGACGGTGCGTGGTTGGAACATCTGTACTTATATGGTTGGACGCAGCCAGGAGCTGCAGCTGCTGAATGCCGAGGGCAATCAGATATCCAAAGTGGGTGCAGACAATTTGGGCAGTGCATTGAGTACCTCGAACTTACATACGCTTAAGCTGGAGCACTGCGGACTCAAGGGACCACCACTGACCAGTTTCTGTAAGTATCAAGGTGTGAAATGGGTGTAGATTGTAGGCCTTTAGGGGTATTCCATTTGGGGATCGTTTATCAGTAGATCTTAAGTTAAAGTTGATTAATTGTGTGTTATTTATTAGATCAATATAGATCATTAAATACTCTTCGGCTTGCCGTTGTCAACTCCATTTACTTGTACATGTTATTGTTAATATTAGTACATCGTTTATATTCAGGCTATCAGCTGTACCACAACAAGATACTGAAGGAACTGTGGCTGGGCTACAACGATCTGGATTGCACAGATGCGGAGCATATTGCGGGCATGCTGCGTTTCAACTACAGCATTGAATTGATCGATATTAGCAATAATAACATACGAGATGAGGGTGTCATGTACCTAGTACAGGCGCTCATACTACAAGCCACTGATTTGGAGCGTCGCAGTGGCTTAAATTTGCAGCGTGCCCGTGCCATAGAGGATGATGATCCAGTGTCGCCCGTGGAGACAACATCGCCAGTGGAAGTTGCCCAACTGAACGACAGTTCCGCACAAATTGAAGTCAGCAGCCAAACGGAGGTCACTGAAACCAAGGAAACGCCTGTGGAGCAACAGCAACAGGCAACAACAACAACAACAACAGCAACGGCATCAACAGTAACTGAAGAAGATGCCACCATAAATGATCCTCCTGTAGCTGTTCTTGTGGATGTGGAGAATGAAGCCGACGAGGATAATACTGAGGACACGGTGCGCACGCTGAGAAGCGGCAATCAGAGTGCAACTGGACAATCTATGCTCGATAAACTGCTCTCAATGAATAGCGATAGTTCCAGCGAGGAGGCACCATCAAATATTTCCACCGATACACTTGCCGCCTGCTGTTCCGAGGATATTAGTGAGATGAGCACCGATAACTATGATTCAAATAACAAACAACAAACGATAGCAACAATAGCTACAACAGCTTCAATAGATGAGTCCATGGCGATGTCAGAGACACTGGGATCGACAGCAATGGACAGTTCTCTTGGTGCACTGGAGCAGCTGTCTCCAACACTGCAGCAACAAGAAAAACAACAACAACAAAGTTCCCAAAATGAACGCAACTTATGTGGTAAATAAAAAAGAGTCAAACTCAACTTCCTGAACAGAAATTGTGCAGGGAAATCTACTTTAAGATCTCTTGCTCACACCAAGTACTCAACAATCCTTTTTCTTACAGATATTACTCCCTCAACAGAGGCTAAAACCGTTGAACCCAATGAAACCTGTGTACAGAACAACAACAATGCAAATTCCCACAATAACACCAACAACAACAACAATAATAATAATAGTAACAACAACAACCATAACAACAATCATGTAGCAACAACAAACGTAGCTGAAACCGCAGCCGACGGCGGAGCGGGAGCTGTTGGAACCGCCAGCGGATCGGGAACAATTTATGAAGTAACCGCCGAGGAAAGTGACTGCTTCAATGGCGGACCAAGTGGATCGAGGCCATTGGATATGAATAAGAATGGCAAGGCTGGAGTAGATGATTTTGAGGATACGCACAGCACGGATTCGGCATTTGAGAGCGCATCTGAGGGTGACATTAGTCGGCATTTGCCTGATGAGTTCAGTCGTTTGTCCGTGTCGCTGGAGAGCACACGCTTGGATGATATGGCCAAGGAGATGGCCATTGAGACGGCAACGATTGCCAGTGAGTCTACAGAGTGTCTGCTCGTTGCCGAGGAAGCCACAACGCCTGCATCCACACCCACGCCCACACCGGCCATGCCAGTGGTGCGTTTGCAGGCGGAGAACACAGAGACAACGGCAGCGACGACGACAACGGCGACGACGAAGGTAACGATTGCCGCCGAGTGTTTAACTGGGGCCAAGGACAAAGAGTTGAGTGCCAGTCCTTGTCCCAGTCCAACACCCACTCCGCCACCGCCTTCCACATCGCCTGGTGGTGTTAGCAGCGGCCTTCGTCGCACCGAGTCCAGTTGTGCCTACCTCAATCAATCCACCCGTAATCGCTCCCAGAGCTCAGACAGTTTGTGCAGCGAGAATTCCCTTGATGGCAGCACCAGTGCCGCTGATCCTCATCTCGCCGAGAAGCTAACCAAAAATGATACACTCTCGCGACGGCATCTCACGGACGCCACCTTAGAGTCCGCCAATCGTTCTCCCAGCGGTCTGAAAGCTCTGGCCCTTTGGAGCAATAATTTGACCAAGAATTGTGGTCCCAGCATCGCAGAGCTGCTCTCACGTAGCTCATCCTTGGAGCTACTAAACATTGGCAAGAATTGTTTGTCCAATGATTTTGTGGCCACCATCAAGGACAGCCTGACCAAGAACACAACGCTCACCACGCTGGGATTACAGAGTGCTCATCTCAGTGCCAAAGGCATTGAGACGCTTGCCTCCATTTTGACCTTCGGCGGGAATAGCAAACTGCAGCGCATCGATATTCGGGACAATAAACTAGAGGTCGAAAGTCTGAACATTATTGCCGATGTGCTCAAGTCCAACAAGACGATCACCCAAATCGATATCAATGATGAGCCCAAGCGTCTAACGGTAAGCTACATACCCTGTACTGTACTACTACCCCTGAGATCCTTCCTCACACAAGATGACACTACTCTGCTCCCAAAGCGATGATAATGTACTTGCGATTCCGAGTTGTGCGAAGATTTAATGTCAATAACAGTGGGGTAGCGTGGAGTAGCTATTTGTATACCCTGTAAATTAGTTATTTAGTGAATCAGCTTTGCGAAATGTATTTTACCTACCTTCAAAATGGGTTTATTGGAAATTATATAGTGGTATACCCTGTAATTTAGTCACTTAGTAAATTAATCTATCTTAGCTTTGGGAAATGTATTTTATCTACCTTCAAAATGCTTTAAAGGGTGTATTGGGAATTATATAGTGGTATACCCTGTAATTTAGTTACTTGGGAGAGCAAACAAGATATAGAAATGTGTACTTAGCATCAAAAAATATAATAAATACTTCTGAAATATCTGTATAAATAAGTTGTATGAAAAATTATAAGGTAGGCTTAGTTATATACCCTGTAATTCATTTTTGATGGGATTAATATAAGTTTCTATGTCCGATGTAACTTTGTTCTCGAGTATTAGCTTCAAGACAACTTTTATTACAGTCACTGTTAGTATACCCTGTAATTCTGTTTGTTAGTCTGGTATACCCTGTGTAAAAGCTTGAAATATCCAATTTAAACTAGCGTTAATTTCTATCTCCAAAGTATTGTAGTCTTTGGGCATTAATTAAACATGCTGTGATCAGTTTCACTTGCACATACCCTGTAAATCATGTTATTGACATTTCTAACTTTCGGCTAATAGCCGAAATGCAAATTATCTTAATTATTACCTATATATACCCTATAATCAAAGTAGATTTGCGCACAGTTGTGCGAGTTCTGAGTTGATTTTTTTTGTTAATTTGTTGATTATTTTTAATTGAATCATTTTTGTTTTGTTCCGTTTATTGTTAATTATTGTGGTTGTTGTTGTTGTTGTTTTTACTTCAACTCCTTCATCGCGATAGTTGCCCATTGTGCCGATAGTTAATGTAATACCGCCAACGCCATTGCCCCAGGAGAGTGTAAGTAAATCCCACATCATCCAACAAAGTACTCTCTTTCTCTCTCTCTCTCTCTCGCTCTATTAACTTTCTCTCCCTTTCTCTCGCTCTAACTGATAATCATTTAAACTGATAAAGTATACCAAAGAGCTTGGCTTGCTGAATAACACTAATAATACCCATGCTAACAATGCCTTAGTCAAAACATTTGCAGCATTTTCTTAAATATTTATAACACCCACTAAACCAACTGATCACAAATAATAATTTAGTATTTTTAAGTGTGTGTGCACAGCTAAAAGGATGTTGTTCTCCTCTAAACTATTTTTAAAAGCTTTAATTTTTGGAAGACAATTTAAAACTCACTACAAGGTCTTGTAATTTCTGCCTTTACAGCCATTTGAAACTATATTCTTACAGCAATATAAGATCAGTCCATTTTTACCTCTTATTGTTTAAGCTGCACGACGATCAGCGCTGAGAAATAGTGATCCAAGTCAATCCTTATTTAATTGTTGCTTTGCAGTTGAAATTTTCAAGAAAAATAGTTTAAATGCGCTTTAAAAGAGGAAACCCGCCTATTACAGGGTATTTTCTTGAAGCTGTCAAGCTTTCAGAGCTTCAGAAATTTATTTTAAAACTAATGTAGGGTATGAGCTAGTCGTTACACGCCTTTGCGCTACTAAAGCTTTCTTGTTTACTACTATTTACCACAAATTTTAAGAAATTAACAGCTTATTGCTGGGTATCTGCTAGTCGAGCATACCTTATGCTATTACCGAGCTAATTAAGCATTTATTGATCTGCTTAAGTGCAAACTAGCTAAATGTAGGGTATCAGCTAGTCGTTACACGCCTTTTCTCTACTAAAGCTTTAAACTTTTTAAAACTTAACAGCTTCAAGCATAATTTATGATTCTTCTTGCTGGGTATCTGCTAGTCGAGCATACCTATTACTGCTATTACTCAGCTAATTAAACGTTTATTGAACTGCTTAAGTGCAAACTAGCTAAATGTAGGGTATCAGCTAGTCGTTACACGCCTTTTCTCTTTTTAAAACTTAACAGCTTCCAGCATAATTTATGATTCTTCTTGCTGGGTATCTGCCAGTCGAGCATACCTTATGCTATTACTCAGCTACTTAAACGTTTATTGATCTGCTTAAGTGCAAACTAGCTAAATGTAGGGTATCAGCTAGTCGTTACACGCATTTTCTCTACTAAAGCTTTAAACTTTTTAAAACTTAACAGCTTTAAGCATAATTTATGATTCTTCTTGCTGGGTATCTGCTAGTTGAGCATACCTTATGCTATTACTCAGATAATTAAACGTTTATTGAACTGCTTAAGTGCAAACACACGCACTTGCTTTCAATATGCTCCTTTGGTTGTGCATACCCCACACGCATTTGTTACTCTACGAGGTATAACCCCTTTAAGACATAGTCCTTAATAACTTTGATGCACACTCTCGTTCACAGATTGGCAGCGATGCCCATTTGGATTACACCCGAGTGCTGGGCACCGTGCGCTCCATGTGCTCCCGCAACGAGAAGATGCAGGCGGAGGAGCTGGAGCTGGCGGAGAAGGCGGCGAACGTGGGCGGTAGCAGCGGTAATGGTAGCAATAACAACAGTAGCAGCAATGGTAGTACTGCCAGCAGTAGTAGCATTAACAAACGGTGTCGGGGTGGTTACTACTTGGGCTCGCGGAAGATCTCGCTGACGTGCCACAGTCGACCGCTGGTGGATGCAGCGACTGGAACGGTGACCGCTGCTCTGGCAGTAACCGCTATGCCCACATCGGCTGCCCAACTGGAGGTGAAACGCAGATCAAATGCACGTCTGCGTTCGCCGGGTCCCAGTCCGCCCACGATATCGCCGTCCTCCTCGCCCAATCGCAGCCGTTTCCATGTGTCGCGTGTGAATGAGATCGGTAGTCCGGCCACCTCACCGTTGGCACAGATACCACCGCAACATCCGACGACAACACCCCGTGCCGCCAGCAGCTGCATGTCCATACCAATGGCAACGGGTGGTGCCAGTGGTGTCAGTGCCTCGAATGGTGGTAGTGGTTTGCTGGGTAGCCAAAGCAGCCTCAACTCGATTGCTGCCTTGCCCTTGCCCACATCCAGTTCATTGCCATCGATGGCCTCAGTGACATCATCCACACAGACCATCAAACGATTGTCGGTATCGCCACGTTCACGTTTCCATGTCTCACGGATCTATGAGGATCCACAGACGCCACCGATTCACTTGCCGCCAACACCGATGCTTAAGTCGGCACGCAAGGCAGCCGCACAGCTGGCACAGGAGGCAACAACCACAGCAGAAGCAGAGGCAGAGGTAGCAGTGATAGAGGTACCGGCAACAGGAGCAGCTCCACCGCCAGTCACTACCACAGCCATGCCTATCAGCAGCGTGATTATTGTGGAGCCCATCGTAGATGACAAGAAAGCACAACAGAGTACAAATGTAGATCAGGAGCAGGGTGCAGTGCTGACGGAGGAGCAACAGCAGAAGCTATCGCCACAATTGAGCACATCATCCAGTTCATGCAGCAGCTCACCCATCTCCTCCTCGTCCTCCACATCCAGTGGCACCAGCAACAGCAGCAGCAACACCTGCAGCGACATAAACTCCGATTCTACAGCTTCTGCTACTGCTACTGCTCCGCTCAAGAGTTGTCCCATTGCTGTCTTTGGCGATAATGATATAACACTTACCAAAGACTCTGCCGCTGGGGCGGCACTGTCCGCAGCTGCCAGCAACACTGAGGATGCCACAGCAACAACAACAACAACAGCAACTGTTAATACAACGCAACCGCCAGCGGCACGTGCTCGTAAAGCTTCATGGATTGCCAATCCCACAACTGTGGACAAATTGTTAACATTATTCAATCCGAGCAACATGTTCCAACGCAGCTCTTCACCGGAATCGAAGCCAGGCAGTGGCAATGTGCCTGCTTCAGCTGCTGGTGCTGCGGCTGCGGCTGCTGCTCCGACGTCTTCGATCACAAACAGCGCACAGAGTTAGTCACTAAATCAAACATTCAACAAAATAATCATTTAATTATTTATAAGTAGTTTGGATTAAGTTTAAAAGTTGTAGCAGTATAAATGTATTAGACTAGAAAGTAGATAAACTGTACTTAGTCTCTGTAGTCTGTAGTAGAATAGTTAGTAGCGGTTAGTTATGAGTTTATTATTATGTAAGCCAAGAAGAGTAAGAGTAAGCCAAGAGCACTTGATTTGACTAGTTAACCTGAAGATTTGATAAAATTGTAGTGATATTGTTAATGATATTGCTACATTTGGTGACTTGTTTTGATATAAATTAATAGTTTGTATCGAAATATGTCACTGTTTGAAGCGAGGATTAAGCAGTTAAATGATAATTCAGATATAGTTCTTGTATATTAGATGCGAATTTTAAGAACCTTAATAGTTTTTGTGTAAACGATTGAAGTAGACTTTTATATAGACTTAAAAAGGTTCATAGTAGTGTTCACTGTTGCAGTTTTCTGAATAATAAGTTAGTTTAAGCTATAGTTATATACATTTTCTATTCAAAATCTAAATTAGTTACATGAGAAATAGTTCTAGTTATTTATTACCTCCATGTTCAGTTTATTGTCGGTTTAAAAACACCAACTTAAAGTTGTCCAACTACTAGTTAACAGAAATAAACTCCTACTAAAACTTGTAACACGCCCACTTAATAGAATTAAGCCTTAAAATACAGCAGTTACTAATACATTCTCTATTCCCTAGGTACAACAACTGCAGTGACCAGTGGCGATGTGAATGTAACGCTCTTACCCACGCGGAAAACCACGCCTCCAGTGCGCAGTAACAGCTATGCAATGGGCGGCGTAATAACAGCGGCAGCGGGAGGAGCAGCAGCAGCGGAAACTGGCACATCATTTCTGGACACAGCGTCACGGCAGCTGCGTGACTTTAGCAAACAAGTGTTTCGTCAGAATCTGTCGTTCAACAACAGTGGCGATGGCGCTGGCGGTGCAGCACAAATGGATGTCAGTCCAGCTATGGCCATGTCACCAGTGGCCGAGTCACCAACGTCACCGGAGTGCAATGCAATGCACATGCCATTGAGTCTCAAACGTGAGCTCAAGGAGAATATCTCGCCGGAACATACGATAAATGAGGAGACGCTGCATTCACTGAAGAAACTGTCGCGAGCGGAGGATGTGACGTTGAAGGCGGAGGCGGCAGCTGAGCTCGGTGACATTGAGATTGTGATGCACAGCGAGGTGTCCGATTGTTTGGCAGAAGCGGAGCAGACACAGGCACAGCAGCAGCAGCATCAGGAGGATCTGGGACAGGTTTAAGGATTCGAACTAATGCAAAATATTAAGCAGATAAATGACGTGTGCAATTTGACAATGTTGAGAGCAGAAGGAAAACAAAGCAGCAAAAACAAATTCGATATTGTAACCAAAACCCACCTCAGCATTTCCCCTACCCACCACACTCCTTGTTATCCCCTCATTGGGTTCCCCCCCCACAGTTCACCCTAGAACACACCCACACACTCATATACACACACACACAAACTGTAACAATAAGAAACAACAACAAAAGTACACACAAGTTTTAAACATAAATTTTTGTTTTATTTTTACAATATACATATAAATATATATCTATATATACATATACTTTTTTTTGGTTAAATTCTTTTTAAGTTTTATATACCTATATACATTTACCTAATTATACAAACAACAACCACAAACAACAACAACAAACAAACAAACAAATATATAAATATTTTAACTATTGATATCATAGCGGCAAATAATGAAAACACAAAACTACTTATGTAAATTAGGCCAGCAAACAGAAAATTAGGCTTAAAACAAACCACAAAATTGGCAATTTGAAAAGTTGTATTTGAAATTTGTTTAACTTAATTTTGTACTTACCCAAAATGTGTGTTGTTTTGCCTGAAATGTAATGATTCTTTTGTACCTCATGAAAGTATACTTAAAGTTTAGTTTAGTCTGCGCTTAGCTATTCCATTTGCTTTGGATATATTTAAGATTGATGTGAATGAAAGATACTATAGCATTGAATGATATGATATAACCCACCAGTCAAACAAGAACAGTAGGCAATGTTTAAGTTCAATATTTAACATCTCAAAACATTCTTACAAAACGGAAATGAAAAGGAAAGAAAAGTTATGAAAAGAAAAGCCCAAAATAAATCCAATTGATCTCATTATGTGATATTTGTCGTAGTGCCCAAAGCGTTCACTGTATCCATGTTATAAACCATATATTAAAAACAAAAAAAATATATAAAAACATACGTATTAAGTACGGAACACTTTCGCTCAAAGCGAACAAACTCAGTCCCTCAACAAAACAACAAAAGCAAAACCAATAAAACAATATATATAAATGAATAATATAAATAAATATTATTTAGCATAATTATAAATCTTTTTATGTCTTAAACAAATTGAATGCTGAGCGCAGTCACAATTTGATACAACTATTCAAACTGTCAATTTGTCCACTTCAAAATTCTAACTGGAAAATTTAATTCATGCAAATCATAAAATATTTCAACCTTAATAGAAAGATATCATGTAAATACTGCGTTTGTATCTATCTATGATAATTGTGTTGAATGAAAAAAATCGATTACGAGTTTTTGATAATTTTTTAATGAATTCATTTCTTAAAACTATTTTGTTAATGTTGCTTAGTGTAATTTTTTTTTTGTTTTTGTTTATCAGTTTATTGTTTAACTAATGAAATATTTTCAATTATCTTGAAAAACAAACGAAAACAAATTTATCGTACTTAATTTACACAAATTATTAATAATTTTCTGGTGCTCAATGATCGCTTTGAGAATTCTCGCCTTTTGTTATGTTACAATCACTTGCTGATAACAATGTAAATGAAATAATTTTTATTTTTAGTTTAACACTTGATGGAAGCCGTAATAAATGTCTTAAAACAAACAAAATTTCAACTATTTTGATGATGAAAATGAAGCAAACACTTAAACTACTTTTAATTGGCATAATTATCGTACATACAAATTTTTTATAATTTAAGCTCATGTTTAGTAAACCAAGAGAAACTACTTAACATTTACTGAATAAACTTTTAAAAAGTTATAATGAAGTGTAAAACAATTGTGGTTTTATTTTTCCTATAAGAAAATGCGTATGGCACTTACACACTCCAATAAGAAATCAACATGACAACTGTTGATATGCGCGCCACATCAAAGCAAAGCAATGTTACAGTGTGAGAGAGGGGGAGAGCACTCTTGCGTAAAAATTTCATTCATAAAATCCTCTTGTAATAGCAGCACGGTGTGAGTGTATGCGTGCCTTCACCCATGGGGTTGCTTTTGCACAGCAGCTAACAGTGTAGATGTTAACAGCGCGCTGTTATGTTAAGTCCTTTCGAGCATCAAGCAAACGACGCAGCCTGAGCTTTGATAAATCTCTGCGTTCAGTTGCAGTTGACGCTTCGTTCGGTACGGATCGCAGCGGCAGTTAATAGAGTTGCGCGTGTGTAGTGTTTATTTAACTGAGAGCAAAGATGTCCGACGATGTGGAGTCCAGTGAATTATCAACCATTTGCCAAGTGTTCACAATTGCGCCAAAACGTAGCAATATGAATAACAATAATAGTGCACGTTCCAGTCGCGTCGGCAGCGCTGCTAGTACTGAAACCGGCACAAATCTAGAGGAGGTGGCATCCCTGGAGGAGCATCGCTTTGGCTGGACACAGCGCTTCCAGCCGCAGTGGGTGCAACGCTTCTGCACTGCGAAGTGGGCGCTCTTCTGGCTCTGCTGGGGCGGTGCACTGCAAGGTAAGTGAGGGGAGTGGTTGAAGTGGGGCCTAAATCGTGGGCATTTCTTAATTCCATTTAATGGCTACGTCGCGCTGAAACGCCCACGCTCAATTCAGCGCAAATTTCAGCACAATTATGTACAAAACAAAAATAAATGAAATTCAAAACAAGTGCAAATCAGGCAAAGAACCAGAGAACCAAAGAATTGTAAAAAAAAGTGAGTTGAGCTTGTTTTATCTGCTATTTATCTAACACTTCTGTGTGTTATCTTATCTGCAAGTGTCAATAGTGTAGATTAAATCCAAATGCAAAATTTGCAGCCGATTTAATTAAAGAGAAAAAGCGCCAGTTTACTTTACAGTTATTTATCTTGTGCGCGATCAATTTACCGTTGCACTTGCAGAGTGCAAGAATGAAGGAGGTAAGCAAGAGCAGATAGAAAGCTGTGACGTCACAAGCAACTGCCTATGCATAGAAAACTTTAAAGTATTTTAATTTGATAAATTACGTACTTTTTCTGTTATTTAATAATGGAAGAGGAGTTTATTAATTAAGTTAAATATTTAAACTAACTTATTAAATTATTGGTGTGCCTTGGATTTATTTACAAATTTGCTGGAAGGCCTTAACAAACTCAATTGCAAGTTGCTTTCAAGAACTAAACACTTAAAGGTGAGAAAGGACTTTGACAGTGGCTATGGGCAGTAGAGGGGGTTGTGAGCTGGAGTGGGTGGTGGGGCAAGTGGAACGCTTCATTAGCATCGCTGAGCACTGAATTGGCTTTGCGACTTGGGCTTGGTCGTGGGCTTATGCTGCATGCCCCCAGGGCTGTGTGCAACAGATAAGCGTATGGCAAAAGGGTTGGGGTTATGCTGGGGCTGGGCTGAATGGGAAGCAAGTTAATAATTAATATCAGCCCCAGAGCAGTCAACATGGGCTTTCTTCTTCTGCACTTTTTAGCCCAAGGATGCATTAACCTCAAAACAAAAATCAGTAAACTGTCGCTCTGAATAGTTTGAAAGGGAAACAGTTTCCTGTAGATGTTTGACTGGAAACTGGAAGTGGGTAAGGCCTGGGGGTAAAGCTTGGAAAAGGGAAAGGGGTAGAGCAGGTTCTAGTTTAATGAGTTTATAGAATCTAAAGTTGAGCAAGAATTTAGTTAACAGTTTACTGGAAAATTGAAGGTGGGACTGGAAGGGGTATGGGAAAGAAAACTGGAAAGTGAAATGGAGTGAATGGAAACAAAGGATAGAATGAAGGAAACGTCTTTTTCAAGATGTCTAACTGGAAAATAACTGAATTTGTGCTGATAAGCATGAAAGAATAACTGAAAAATCATACTGGAGTGACTGGAAAATGACAGAGTAAAGACAGTGGACTAAGGAACTGAACAAGAAGAGTGAACTGAAATAAGTTTGCAGCATTTTATATAGCAAAATTGAGGGCAAATGCTGTAAAAGGCAACTGGAAGGGGAAAGAGGAAAACTGGCACATGGAAGTGCATAAAGCAAACATTCACGTGGTCCATAAACATAAATCTTAGACGGACACGGAGACCGAGAGTGAGACTGGGACTGAGACTGAGCCGCCTGCATGTGGTTAATTGAAATTCACCAATTGCAAAATTGCCAAAAGCACAAAATATGCAAGCTGTGGGGATTAGAGAGTGTTCCAGGGATTAGTCGCTGTTTGGCCTGGTCCAGCCTGACGCTGCCAGATATTTATGTTTTCTGGCCGTGCCGTAAACAAACCAAACCATGATTATACGCCTCCCGATTTGCCTGACTTGGCGTCTGTTGCACATTGTCCATACGTGAGCGCATTTCCGTCTTGGATTCCGTCCAGCCTCTGTCCAACCAAAATATCTGGGGGAAACTGGTGTCAAAGTGATGACAAGGCCCGAGTGGCTAGAGTTTGGTGCCCCACAAAATGTTTGCCAGGTCGCGTGCTGCGATAAATCTCCCTGCTGTCGTCCTCAATCCACGCCCCTTTTTTTATATTTCCCCCTTTGTTGCCGTTGTTGTTGTTTGTGCATGGCAAGTGGCGGGGAGGAGTACGGTTATGGGTTATGAATGGCGGCACGTGACCAAAAATATTAATCAGTTGACATGGCATTAACATAAATCATCCGCAACAATTTTGGGATTGCAGCATCGCGTCGTATCGCGTCGCATCGCGTCGCATCGTGTTGTGTCGTGTCGCTTGTTTGTTGCTTTTCCGTTCTACTCATCAAATTTTAACGGTTTGCTGTGTTCCAAATTCATTGTTTTGCCGCTTTTTCATTAATATGCATTTAAGATTATAAAGATGTGATGGTTTAGATTGAGATAACTCTAAACAGGGGACTCTAAGTTGTGATAGCTGCTTTTAGTTACCAAATTTGATGGGTTATGGACAAAAATTAGCATAGTCCTAAAGCTTTTTTATGTTAGGGCTTAGGGCCTTGAAGTATGCAGTAAATATTATATTTTTAACTCGCTGCCGCAGCCAACTTAACTGTAGCTCCTTTTCTTTCTTACTCTCGCTGTTTCTGCTTCACTTTTCTCAAACTAGACTTGTTAATTAAAGTCACTAAGGGTCCGAGATGCACTTGTTTTAAACGCAAGATTGTCACGTATGCAACTTGAGTTTAGCAGGCTTCAAACTCGATACTTGTCACTCTTTAGTGGTGGTCGGGATACTGCCATAGGAAGGGGATGAAGTGAGTGCAGTACAAATTGATCCATATTCCATATGATTGCTCTGTTCCAGGGGGTAAGTGACTTATGAGCTGCTTGAGACGTTTAAGCCTCCAACCCCAGGAACTTAAGGGATGGGGGAACAGGAGCACGAGCAGGAAGGAAGGACCGCTTCCTACTGTGTCCAGCGTGTGACTAAAAGGGACATTTTTCAAGCAGTTCGATTATTGGCAAATAAATTGAATTTTTTGTTCATATTCTAAGCAACACAATCGTCTCGACACCTTACAAAATTGTTATTTATGTGTGTAGAGAGAAAAAATCAAAATCCAAATCAATTTATCCCACAGTTATTTAATTTACAAACCCTCCAATCCGTTCTGGTTTCCTATTGCAATCTGTTGTTGAACCTGTAGAATCAACTTTGCTCTATTCTCCGTTCTCGACTCTCCATTTACTTTTTATCACACCTAAGCCGAGGGATGTTGTCCGGTAATAGCCTCTAATAGTGTGTCCGCTGTCACGGGGAGTTTTGGGCCAAGGGGATGGAATCTGCCTCAAGTCATTGGGGAACAAATAAAAGATGACATTTCAGTATTTGTCATAAGATGTTTACCTTAGACACACACAGTCTGGAGTGTAAATATTTCCATGACAACTGCAATTACGATTAGGTTACAGGCTCATGACGATTTCCAAATGTTTAGTTCTAAGGAAAGTTTCGTTAAGCACTTGAAGGATTTAGTTAATAGTTTTCTTGGTGATAAATCTAGCTATGGATTAGTTAAAGCCAACAATTCGTTATTTGCTGCTTAAACTTTAGCTTTTATTTGGCAAAGGTTTGGATTAAGTCGTTGATATTTTGTTAAACTCTTTGGGGCCTAAAAACTCTGTTAAAATTTAACTGACTTTCTTATTGACTGAAAAATTAATTATAGTTTTAACTTTAGTTTAGTTATATATTATTTATAGTAGTTATTTTAACGTTGTGTATTTTTTCTTACCTTTAATCATTTTTCCAATATTCGGCTATACAAATTTCGCCAAAACTAAAGCGGTTTTAAAAGACTACAAGCTTGAACGCTTAATTCATTCAGCAGCTTGATTTATTTTAAGTATTTTATAGCTTTAAATGAAAGTTTTGGCCTCTAAATTAATTCTAAAAAATATTTTAACTCTTCTTTAAAACTACCATTTGTCTTTATTTATTTTATTACTTAATTTATTTTGAAAAGAACGATGTCTAAAAAGTATGTAGCTAATCACAGATTTTCTTCTACAATTGTAAACTTTATGAAAAAATTGTAGCATACATTTTGGGGCACCAATAAAATATTTTAAAAATAAATGAATAAGTATATTCCTTCCAGGACTAATTGTAAATGGCTTTGTGAATGTGAACATATCGACAATTGAGCGACGTTTTGGACTACGATCACGTCAGACTGGACTCGTGGCCAGTGGCTATGATCTGGCCTCGTTTGCGTGCCTGGTGCCCGTGACGTACTACGGCGGCAGAAAGGGCGCTTCTAAGCCGTGTTTTATAGCTATCGGCTTGTTGCTGATGGGCTTGGGTTCACTGGTCTTCTCCTTGCCGCACTTTCTAGTAGGTGGCTATCGTGCAACCATAGCAGAGGCCAATCAATGTGAAACAGATACAAATCAAACGATGGTAAAGTATTCGCAGCAAAAGAGCAATAAATTTATAGCGGATTAATTTGAGAGTTTGTTACGCCACAGCAGATATGCCAGGAGGTAGACGAGCAGCTGAATGTGGAGGAGAATCTCACTTGGACGGTCTGGTTTTTCTTTGGGGCGCAACTTTTGCATGGTGCCGGCGCCTCGCCCTTGTTTACGCTGGGCGTGACGTATCTGGATGAGAATGTATCCACAAAGATGTCATCTGTTTACTTGGGTAAGTTTCGGCAGTTACAATAGTCTCGCTCTCGGTCTCAGTCTCAGTCCCAATCTCTCATCGATAAGACGCAAAAGTTTGCTCTGTCTGCGTAAAGCAAATGAAGTGTGCTCGGCTAAGCAAAAGGCTGCTTGCGGGGATTCGCAAGCGAATGTATCTCAAAGTGCGAGTAGCTCAAAGTGCGAGTATCTCTAAGTTTGTGCTCAACAGTGTTGGCAGCATTTGTAGCGGTAAAACAGCTAACTTAGCTAGTTATAGTGAAACAGCACCTAAAGAATTCTTTAATGAAGTGACTAAATTAATATATAATTAAGGTGCATAAAATAGCTAGCGGTTTACAAGTAATCGGCTAGAAAAAGCTGAACAAAAGTAGAGAAATTGTAACAAAATTATAATAGTTAATTTTTGTTACATTCAGCACTGAAAAAACATGCGTAAAAGTAGGCTAAAAATTCGGCAACTTTTCAAAAAAAAAAAAACATTTTTTGCATAATTTTCTTTTAAGAAATATTTATTTTTATTTGTGTTTTTTGATTTTTTACAATATATGCAATGTCAAGTCTAGACTCTAGAACACTTTGCTGTCCCTCCTGCCAAAATCTAGCCTTTAAATTAGCTAATTTTGCCAACACTGCTGCACACACATGCCATATTTATTTGTATTTCTATTTTTATTTGTAATATTGCCAAATGCCAGACAAAGGGAAGTAAATACTGTTGACTGTTTACTATCCCCCCCCCTTTCAGTTACTGACACGCCCCCGTTGTCTCCCCGCCCACTGCAGCGTGTTGTGCTCGCTTTGGGATTCCCCCTTGTTGACCCAATTTTAAAGCTGACTCAGTCAGTTGTCAGCCTGCCTTCGTTCTGATGCCAGGCCAGGATTCTCAACCAAAAAAAAAAAGGACAACACGACAGCGCAGCGAAATTTATTGCCTCCAAGTTAAGTTTATATCGGTAGCGCCTTATCATTCCCGTACAGCAGCTTCAGCTCGACTCGCTCCAACTTCTTCTAACTTCGCTTTGAAACAATTGAAATTTCGTTTTTGGGGGATTTTCATTTGCTTTGCAGGCACTTGCCCCCGATTACCCCTCAAATAAAAGGATAATGTTTGCAGTACCCGCTGCCCTGCCCCCCTCCACTGTCTTCCCCTTTGCTACTTGGTTATTAACTTTGTCTTTCTGCTTTGCTTATTGTCATGCAAATTAAGATGCAGTCAAAAGATTAAGATTGCATCAACTTATTGCTATTTCCAGCCACTAACTGTATGTGCTGCTATCAGTGGCAACTTAGGCAGTTTCTAACTAATTAATTTAGCTCTTAACTAAAGTTAGACATAGTTTTTAGTAGACAACTTAGCAGAGTCCTGCCTGATTTGTATTTAGTTTGTTAAGACTTCTAATGACAACTCTAATGAGACCTCTAATCTATAAGTTTTATTTAAATTACTTCATTTTTAAATTGCTTGTGCAACTTAGTGAGTTTCTACTGTACTTAAGTGTTGGAAATGCCTAGAATCATTTGTTTGAAAGCCGTTCTCTACTAAACTGCAGCTTTGCTCATTAAATGACATAATTACAGGGTATCTGCGGCAGTGGCAAAACTAATAGATTCCGTTACTATTCTCTGTTTACAGGTATCTACTACACGATGGCCATAATTGGACCTGCTGTTGGCTATGTGCTTGGTGGCCAATTGCTGCTCATTTATACGGATTTTGTTACCGTGGATGCGGCTGAGTGAGTGAACCATGAACCAAAACCCCCGATGATTGTTATTAATCGCAGGGTCGCAGCCAAATGGCTTTAATGATGGCCCGCAGGGTGTAAGGAGGGAGGGGGTGGTGCCTTTAGCTTATTTGTACGCGACATTTGTTACCAAGGGCAACAAACGACAGAAGCACAAAGCACGCCGGAGCGTAAATATCTCCGGAGACTAATAAAACAACATTTCGTGCTGACAACGAGGAAATAAGGTGCGAATTAGATACAGCATGAGCATGTGGTTAGGCAGGGGGTGGAGGAGAGTTGAGGCAAGGGGAGGGGCAGGCGCACAGGGCAGTTGTTTGATTCACATTTGTATAAAGTTTATGTAGTTGAAAAGTAGCAGGAGAAGGAGGAGCACGAGAAGATGCAGGAGGAACAGGAGAGGCAGGAGAATCGGTGGCCACAGAGGAGGCAGGCACAACAGCAGGAGGATCACAAAAGTCACGGTTACACTGCACTGCTTGGATAAGCCACAGTAGAGCTTATTGTCAAGGTGATGCCATAAGTCATACAGGGAGCAGGAGTGGGAATTGGAGGCGGTACAGAGACGTAAACAGGATTCCAATCCTGCTGCTTGGCACTTTTACGGCTCGTCGCGTTTTCTAAATTATGTGCAAAAAACATGAAAGATTTGGTTTATGGTTTTTTGGCGTAGGGCAGCACAGAACTCGGCTCATAAATGCAAATTAACTGACTTGAAATTTATTTACTGATCAAAGTAGATAAAACAAATTCAGGTAGGAAAATTTAGAAGGTGAAGGAGGTGGGATTTGGGAATGTAGAAGGAAAATATATAAAGTGATTCAAGAAATGATTGACAAATTGATTGACCGGCTTCAGCTCGAACTAAAGACAAGTCGACTGATTGAACGATTGATATGCTGTGTGACTAGCAGACAAACAGATTGATAGACTTACTTGGTAACTAACAGCTTAATGCACTCAGGGGTTATCAGTGTGATTGATTGACCGACTTTAAAACTATACTATATACAAAGTCAATCATTCAGTCTGTGGACTCTCAATCATTCAATCAATTTAGTTTAGTTTCAATCAATGTTGATTAAGCTAAATTGATTGAATGATTGAGAGTCCACAGACTAAATGATTGACTTTTTACAGAAAACTGTGTGAGTGAAAGATTGATTGCTGTGTGACTGGCAGACAAACTGATTGATAGACTTACTGTCTAACTAACAGCTTTATACACTCAGCGGCTATCAGTGTGATTGACGATTGGACGACTTTGAAACTATACTAAATTGATTGATTGATTGAACGACTTAGAAACTAAACTAAATTGATTAAATGACTGAGAGTCCACAGACTGAATGATAGATGTTGCACAGTAAACTGTGTGATTGAAACCCTTTCCATACCCACTATGTCTTTATTCTTTTCCCCACTACCGACCACAGTTTAAGCCTCACAAGTGACAGCAAAGTGTGGATAGGAGCCTGGTGGATTGGTTTTGTGTTTGCAGCCCTGGTCTGCGTGCTCATAGCCATACCCATCTTCGGTTATCCCAAATCACTGCCTGGCGCCGAGAAACTCAAACTGGCCAAAGTTTCCGAGGCACATGAAATCAAGAAAAGCAGCTCGGAACTGGTAACAGAAACCATTGAGAAGAAGAAGAAGAGGAGGCTGCTTGGAGACCTGCCCCACGCAGTGTGGACACTCTTCAAGAATCCCACGTTCTTCTTCCTTAACTTGGCCGGAGCCACCGAGGGTTTAGTTATAGCGGGGTTTGCTGCCTTTCTGCCCAAACAAATTGAGAATCAGTTCAGTATTTCGCCAGTGATTTCGGCTCTGTTGATGGGAGTAATCACAGTGCCAGCGGGTGGAGGAGGCACCTTCCTGGGTGGCTACTTAGTCAAGAAGTTGAATCTCGCCTGTGGTGGCATCATCAAGATGTGTTTGTTGGCCACTGTGGTGGCCACATTCTTTACCAGCTGCTTTCTGGTCTCCTGCCCCAATGCGGACTTTGCGGGCGTGACCACGGCGTATACAGCTGGACAGGATTCCAGTGACTTGGCCATTTCTCTGGAGGCTCCTTGCAATGCCAATTGTGGTTGCAGTCGCACCCAATATGATCCCATCTGTGGTGCGAATGGTGTGATGTACTACAGTCCCTGCTTCGCAGGCTGTGGCCAGGAGGAGCAGCTGGATGCCTCTAAGATCTATCGCAATTGCAGCTGCATTGAGAATGCTGCGATCTCCCAACCCGAGGCCACCAACATTATGTGCGAGTCCAAGTGCCAGAGTTTGCCCTACTTTGTAGCACTCTGCTTTGTGCTGATGCTCTTCACATTTCTGGCCACGATGCCGGCGCTTTCGGCCACGCTTAGGTAAGTACTTAACTTATCCTGTCCTAGTTTGGTAAGAGCTTTTAATTTATCTTATTTCCACTGCAGATGCGTTCAAGATGAGCAGCGGTCGTTTGCCTTGGGTCTGCAGTGGATCAAGGTGCGTCTCATGGGCACAATTCCCGCGCCTTTAATCTTTGGCGCTCTCATCGATGAGTCTTGCATTCTGTGGCACGAGTCCTGCGATCAAGCAGCTGGTGGTGCTTGCCTGGTCTACGACAATTTCTACATTAGTCGGTATGTTTTAAATACTTCTATTAGTCAGTTCTATTCTAAATTTGACGTTCTATTTTTCCAGCTACATGTGGTTACTGGCTTTAATTGGAAAACTCTGTTCCGTGTTGTTTTTCTTTGGCGCCTGGTGGTTTTATGTGCCGCCAAGTGAACCAGCAAATACCAAAATAGATGAGCCATAGTGATCTAAGGGACTGAAGTAGTTTTAGTGACACTGCCAATTGATTCTACACTTAAAACATGAGTATGCAAATTTCAATTATGGCTTCATTTTACATATTAGAAATGTGCATCTGGTCTCATTAATTATTGTATGCTATTTTTATGTCTAATATAATCAACTAGTTTAACTTAAGCATTAAGATCATATATAATATTTAATAACAAATTCAAAAGTTGTTTTTTCTTAGGTTAAAAATCATAGATTTGGCGCCAAATTTCAATTAACAGTTTTCTGTTACTGTTCTGTTACTTGAAGTTGGCTGCGCGCGCAAATTTGCGCTACGTGAAGTTAGCTGCGTCAGCTTACAGCAGTAGCTAATGCTGCCACCTCGGTATGTTGTGAAAGGAAAATCGTGTGGCAGCATTGGCATCATTGTTTTTCAATTTGTTGTTGGATTTCATACGGTACGGTCGTGGTGCGCGTAACTTCGATGCGGATAAATATGCCAACTTGACGCAATTTATTTTGTTTAAACATTACATGAGTGAAGCGCCATAACACATTAAAGTCACAACACAAAAAGGTGAAGAATAGTTTAATTGTGAGGAGCAATAAATTTTGCTAATTTAATTGTAAGAGTTAAAACAACAAAATGTTGAATTGATTTTATGCACTGCGTCCCGTTATGTGCGTGTGTGTGTGTGCGTGCGTGCATTTGTGTGTCACAGAGTGTGACGGTGTGATAAAAGTAAACGTAAATCATGTGCAAATAAAGGGTCAATCACCCAGCAACATAATAATAATAACAAAGATATATAATTAATAAATCGCCTTAGCGCTAAGAACTGATATATATATGTTCATGTATATGTATTTGCCAGCTAAGAAAGAGCTGCAGCTAAAAGCGAAAGATAAAAAAAGACAAGGCGAAATGCGACGGATTTGGTTTAAAAATCCACAAAGTGATGCAACTGCAAATCAAACAAAATACATACATTGATATATTTGTATGATTGAGAGTGTGTGTGTGTGTGTGTTTGTGTGCTGGTATACACGTGTACATATTGAGAAAGCAACCTTAAAAGAGAGCTGCAAAACAATAACAAAAACAAAAGACTTTGCATAATGAGCAGCAACATCAGCAAAAAAAGAAACAGAAACAGAGAAGAAATAAATATGAAAATGAAATATATATGTAAATGCAAGGTGATTTCAAGCATTTAATCTACTTACCACCACAAACGTCTTACCTTCTAAGTGTGTGTGTGTGTGCTCCTACTTAAATACGCACACATCAATACACATAGCGTGTTGCTGCGTCTTCTTCTTGTCTTGTTTCTTGTCTGGCTATCAAGGGGTCTCCCAGTTACAGTTTCCCCACTGCTCCCCTGCAGCTGCACAGCAGCAACAGCAACAACGAGACTTGTTTTGCCTTACAGCTGTACATAACATCCCGTACATATGTTTATTTGCATGTGCGTGCGCGTCTGCGTCTGTATGTGTGTTGTGTTGTGTTGTGTTTGCTCATATATGAACACGTTTTTGTGTATGTGTGTGTGTGTGTGTGTGTGGGGGGCACATTTGCAGGCGCACTTGTTACAGATTCATTTTAGTTCTTTTTCTTTGCCCTCTCTCCCTCTCTCTCTTTGTTTCTCTGTCCCCCCCACAACGCAGAAGGTTTTCCTTTGTTGTCGATGTTGTCGCCTTTTTTTATGAGTTGCTCTTTGCATACCCTAGCACGCTAAAATACCTATAGAGGGTAGAATCAATTGAAGTCTATTTGTAGTGTTAGAACTTCTGAGTAGTACTTTTACTACAGGGTAGTTGCGAATTTAGCATTCCTATAAGAATTTAATGCTGCCTTTCAATTGATTTATATTTGCATAATCGTTCTTTGCTCGACCGCCGATCAAATTTATAAGTTAGTAGACGCTAAGTGCTTTGGCCCTGACAATTCATGCTACAGTTTATATATATACTCCTTAGTATATATATTTGTTAAGTACCCTTTTATCGATACTCTTGCATACTTTAGTACTCGCAAGTAACAATGCACACATGTGAATTTTTTCGAGCATGTGTGCTAAAAGTGCCTCATAATAGACAGAAATCGCATATCATAAGTGGAACCACCTTTAGTATGTATACCAATTTGCCATTCCGAATATTTCCTTTACTATTTTCGGTATACGAAACTAAATAAAATCGAATTTATTTATGTGTTTTCCAATCCAATGAGCTTAAATAAATCAAACGAATTTTAAAAATATATTTAATTAATTAAACCAGCAAATTTTATTTATATTTAAACTTTTTAAAAGATTATTTTTAGTTTGCTTTTTTATGTCATAGCTTTTACTTTCACAGTTTGCGAAAAAAGAAGGCAAATTCCATTTATGATTTCTTGTCTTTTCCTATATGGAATACTGGCCCTAATAGCTCTCATTTGTTTCTACGCACCCAAAATATTATTTTCACCAAATTATCATAAATTTGTAGAAATAGCAGAAAATGTGAAGTGAAAAGATAAATCAATAATGTTCAGTTTAGACGAAAAATGTATCTATTGTTTCCCTTTCTAATCTCCTAGTTAATGTGTTTGCTTAAAAAGTTCTGTATAGCATTTTATGGCTAGTTAAATATTTAGATTTTTAAACTAACTGATTTCGTTTGGAGTTCATAATATTTGTCCGCTGATATTGGTATTGACTCATGGAACATCTGATTCTGCTTATGTGAGCTGTGGCACCTTGTCCACTTTCGTTTCATAACGAGTTTACCAGTTTTGGTCATGGCAAAAGTTAGCGGTTCTTGTCTTGTTCGTCGTTGTCGATGTCGTTGAACAAACTGCAATCAGTTCAAGCGACAAAAAATGATCAAACTGGTTTTACAAATACAAACAGATATGTTACTACCTGTTCGCTAAACAACAAAATACTTAGTCATCACTTAGCACTTAGTTAGAGCACAGCATGCCAAAAAAAAAAAGTGGAGAAAGAATATTAAATAATTTAATGAAATTAACATTTGCGAAAAAACGTGACCACAGCATTTAAAATACTTTTGGAATATTAAGAACAGGCACACAAATTATAAACTACTATATATTTTAATTAGAGCTCCGATACGATATAATAAATGTTGAGCATAGAAGAACATATATTTTGATATACCGATTTGCATATTTTTAGTTTTAGTAGCTGTACTTGAATGATTTTAAAGCTTGATTCATAAAAAAGTCATTAATTTACAGCACTTAGCTTTAAAATGCTAGTAATTACGGCATTATTTCCAAACAAGCTAAAAAGTTTTCTACAAATTGAATTAGGTTTGCTGTTAGGCCGTTTCTTTAACAACATCTCAGGCGTAAAAAACAGTTGCAGCTTATTTATAAATAATACAAAAAAACAATAGCTATGATTTCATTTGGTAACTTCTTACACACACACACACACACACACATACTTGTGCTTGTGTTTATATTGAATTGTGGCCCAATATTCGTGCAGCTGTTGCCATTTCTTGCGGTTGGCTGCCTCGAGATGCCTCTCACCGCCCCTCTCCCTACACTCAACACCCCCTTTCCCACCCTACTCCATTCATCTTGAGCTGAGCTGCTAGTTCCTTGGTTTCATTGGTTTACTCGACTGTTGTTGTTCCAGTTCCCCACGTGTTTGAGCTCGCAATTAGCTGACGGAGCAGTTGCCGAAACTCTCTGCACGTAACCGAAAATGCAAAAATCAACATAATCAACGAGTGTGTTGTTGGCGGATCTAACGGTGCTTGTGTATATCTTATTGCTGCCATTAAGAAAACTGCAAACCGGTTCGGGCTTTCGTTCGGCTTCGTTCGTTTCTTCGTTCGGTTCGTCAATTCGTTTTGTTTGCTCATTTGCTCAGTCGCTTGTTCGCTCGAGTTGCTCATTGAACCGCGTCTCTCTCGCTCTCACACACACACACACACATTTACAAACTGACGCTCTTACACTCTCTTTCTGCGTGTGTGTGCTTGTGGTAAACCACATTTGGCTTGATCTAAACAATTATTTTTGAAAAATCTCTTCAAAAGAATCGCAATAAATATGTATCGACGTATCTTTTAGCGAAATCTTAAAAACAATCGATAAATTACATTTTTATGAATAACAAATGTGTTGCTATAAAATAACAATATATAGCAACAACAATTTCTATACAATAAATAAATTTGTATACAATAAATTATAAATAATACTAAGTGAGCAAAGAAATGTCTAATTACTACAGCTGAAAAACTGTGCAACTGTCAGTGATCGTCCAAGGATACAACTTTATACACAATATTTACAGAAATATGGTATGAAAGGTGAGTGTTGCTAAAGATATAAAAAAGATATAGAATAAAGATTATTTACTGCTGCTAGATCACTATGTATGAAGAGAATTTGGGCAAGTGCAGTGAAACAAGCATATAAACCATATTTATGGTAACCCTAATATACTGAGATTTAAAGAAATCAGTTTGTTTAAGTATTTATCGAGTTATTTGTGTTAATTGACTTAATTCTACTTAATACTTGAACTAGTTTTCCATTTTTTTTTGTGAATTTTTGCTGACATTTCGGCGCTACGTCCCTGAAACACATTTTGTCAACTTTTTTCAAAGTGTCAACAAGAAATTTCGCAAGCTGTTTAAACTTTGAAATTGACTTAATGTCTGCGTTATAAGAAATTATGTCATTAGCATTTCAATGGGTTGATTAAACGGTGTTTCTTTGGGCTGTTATTACGTGATTTGTTTTCGATTTTGGAAAATAAGCCAACTACTGACTGACTAACAAAAAGAAGTAGAGTTTGGCACCAAATATCAATCAAAAGTCGGAACTCAAAAAGTCACAAGAGCAGCGATTGTTGAAAGCCAAATGGTTCAAATGGTTCAAGCCCAGCACGACAAAAATGCAAAAGATTCGATGGAACACGAAATATTCATACACTCACTCACATACACTCACTCACTCACATTCGTTTAACGAATAACTTTACAAACTAACAAAATGTTTGCTCGACTGTTGTTGTTTTTGTTTTGTTTCGACGCTTTTGTTGTTGCCAACACAGTCTATGGCATGGAAAAATGTGTGGAAAATCGATTATAACGGGCCTAATGGAAAAACTTCAGGCTACCGAAAATTGTTTTTGTTTTTGTCAGCCCACAAAATTTCCGTTTAGGCCAGTCAACTGCCAAAAACTTCACAGAACCTTCAATCAAAGTACTTGATCTCACATCAATTCGTATCGATAACACCATTAGTAATACTCATAACCATCAAGTTTTTTGTTTGTTTTCCCCAGTCCCGTTTTTGTTTCTTGTAGACCCATTACAGACAGCCTGGCACTACAATTAAGTTATATAACAGCTATAATTTTATTGTAATCATCGAATGAGTTTTTCTATTGTTTAATTACCACTAAAAGCGCGAGCAGTTTTACTTTTTTTTTCGGGAAATATCGGAAAACTTATGCAATTGGCGTAGAGAAAATCATTTCTTGCTGTAATCTAAGGAAACTGAACATTTAATGATATAATAAACCATAAGAAATTTTAAAACCAAAACAGATACGCTTGAATTCATAGCCAACAATCATTTACAAATCCAAATCATGTGTGGATTTTTAATAGCTTCTCAGTTTATACGAATTCTATCGCATAAACAAATACAAAGTGATCTAAAGAAAAAGGGGGGAGCACTTGAAGTTTGTTTTTGATTTGTTTAGGCTGCTATTTGATGTGCTTGGCTTTTAGCCACAAGTTTTAATTTTCCATTTCTGTGGCCATTAAAACCACATAAAAACTAAAATAAGTTAAGCTAGCGAACACGTTTTAAATTGGCCTATGGTCTAAACAAGTGTTTGGTGTTTAAATTGAATGACTTTATGGTTTGGCCAGCACTTTAAACACCCCACAGTAAGAGTGTAGCACAGGGTATGTCACATGTGCGATTTAATTTAGGTTGCGGGTTCAAAAATAAAAATTGCATTTTCATAATCGTGTTTTGTTTTCGCTTCTCATTCTCAGCGTGTGGAGAAAGCAGGTGACGTTGACTTAATAACAATAAAAACAATGCGTGAATTTTAAGCAAAACTCACAAAGCTACGAAAGTACGGCGAGCTGGGGATTGGGCTGCTAAATACCCTATAAATTGTAGACACTAACACCATACCAGCAATTCTTTTTTATTGCTAGACTGTAAAACACACAAAATGTGTCGTAATCATCAGATAATTATTACTTTGTATCTTAAGTGTGTAGCTTTTCCCATCACTTTTACTTCTACACAAGCTTTTCCCCACTTATACCCACTTCAGCCCACAACTACAGGGTACAGCTTCACACTTGTCTGTCATAGTACAAACAATAATAAAAAATTTCGTGTAAGTTCACAGAATTTACAACAAAAATAAACCCAACGTTGGTGCGTATCTCTGTGTATCTATGTATCTATTGCTATAGCTATTTGTGGGTAACCGTCTCTGTGTGTGTGTGTCAACTGGCATTTGTACAGATTTAGGGCACAGCTATTCACCTATTTATTTAATTTTTAAAATAGGCACAACACGAGTTAATTTTGTGATTGTGTTTTCTGTTGCTTTTGTCGCATGTTTGAATTTTACAATTTTTTTTTTATGTCATTTTGATGTTGTACTCTTTGCTTATCTAGTAACAACAATCCGAAGTGCAACTCGTGTTGTTTATCTTAAAGTTATTTGGGTAAAAACACATAAACGTTAATAATTTTTTGCTTGCTTGGGAAACGCAATCAAAACAAATAAAAATTTCCACTTTTCACAAGCCGGAAATGAGACAACAATAAAAAAAAGTAAAAAAAAAATAACTAAATTACACATTTGTTAATAACAGATTGTGAAATTCAACCCTTTGCAATTGGTGCTATTAGACTGTTTGCAGTTAACATTATGAAATCATTCATAAACTTGCAAATTGTTATTGTTTTTCCAAAAGTTTATTTTCTTAGCGCTTTTCCAGACTGCGTGGCAGGTATTTGTGTACAGCAAAAACATGTGTTTTCAAGATATTTAATACTCGAGCTATTCAGTTTTTATTTAAAAGTCGGTTTTTGATTTGCTTGTGTAGAAATGTTGTACGCTTTGCTGATTTAATAACTCTGTCTGGATCTATAAATATTTTCGATCTGGTGCATGTAATTGAATTTTTCTTGGTTTATTGTTCTTTGCCAAGATACTGACTGCAGATGCATTTGTATCTTAGAGTTTAGTGCACTGATCTCTTGAGATGTGTAGAGTATTTTTAGTGTTTTAGTATAAACAGAGATACGCGTTAATAACTGAACAAACCACAAAGCTTTTTGTGGCAGTTGCCAGTTGCCAGGTTTAGATAATACTCAACTATATGATGATGTTGATGTTGATGTCTGTCTAGTTTCTTTGTCTTGATAATCAGTTCACTCCCTGTTTGTTTTTCTTTGGTAAATACCATTTATAGCCACATAACAGGAAGACGTCATATAGTTAGACCGGCAACAGCAGCTGTTGTGTCAATACCCTAGAAACTCAGTGGTCCAAGGGCGTGTTTGACTAAGTGAATGTTTGGTTTTCTGTCTAAATGCAAAGTTATTAAGAAAATTCAATATTTGTGTATATTATCTTCAGAAATATATAAAGGAAATAACGTAATTTTATAAAATATTTCAGCATGGAAAACTTTTATTTAAATTTAAAATTTATAGACGATTTTCAGTTGCTAGAACTCGCTTAAACCTTGTAAGAAATCTTGAACTAACAATGGCTGTTTGTCCTCTGTACCTACTTTTGTTTTATTAATTAAAAAGTTCAATTCCTTATGCGAATTCATGCATTAATAAAACGATTCATGGTGATTGAATCCTGAACTGAACTGAACTGATGAAACCCACGCAGATTTCTTGCAATTAATCAAGTGTCGTGTATAATTATAAAAATTATGAGTTCAGGGCTCTCTCTCACTCTCTCCCTCTCTCCCTCTCTCTCTCTCTCTCTCTCTCTCTCTTGCTCTGCATAGCTTTGTTTTGTGAATGGTTATTTTTTTTCTTTATGGTAAATTTATTTATAATCTCAATGCGGCTCGTGTCGCTTTGCCAGCCTCCCACAACGCTTTTGTTGTCTCTTGTCTGTTGCTGTGCAAACGAGTGTGTCTCTGTGTGTGTGTGTGTGTGTGTGTGTGTGACAGCTAAAAGTTATTTTCGTATTGGTGTACACACACAAACACACCGCAGAGAACACGTGCCAAAAAACACACACTCAGCATTTGACACTGTCATCATTTTGTTGCTTTTGTTGCTGTTTTAAATATTTCTATGTTAATCTAATTATGCATATTAAAAAGCAAGAAAAGGTAGAGAGAGGACAGAGAGGGCAGAGCGAGGAAGAGTGCACAGGTGCGAGAGAAATGCATATTTAATAAACAATAAACAAAAGCAAACATTTTTGAGGCCCACGTTTGTTTACATTTCTCAAATGATTGACGCACATTTTAATCATTTTTGCCCGGCTTTAGATTAATCCCAACACATTCAACACAAATTTTAATACCCAATAAAACAATATAAACAAACGCATAATAATTCACAACTGCTACTTGGTTTTTATTGCCAATGCCATTGCTATTGTTATTGTTATTGTTATTAAAAAAATAAAAATAAACGTAAACGTTAACGAAAGAAAAAAGAAAGGAAACACAAGAGACACAACTGTGACGTCAAACTGCAAGTGGCACCTACGAGAGACCTTGATATCGATAGGCATACGAATTATATTTTACTACTATAAGTTTTGCCCTCTTTCTGATACGGAACCGAAAGTGCGCATTCGGTTTACGACTTTGTTGTCCTCAGTTTTGCATTCATTTCGATTTGACGTCACCGCAAGTTGTTTACACCTCCAGAAAGTGCATTAAATTAGTAACTACTGTAATGCTAGCTCAAAAGTATGCTATGATTGAAAAATAATGACACCAGAACCATTAGTAAGAGTTGGTGTAACGATAGCTAGAAGCTTAACAGCTGTAAGCTATTAACATTACTGGAATAACATTCCAGGAAGCATGTTAATATGATGCTTTTAAGTTGGAGGACACATGTTGAGGTGACACTGTTGAGTTAAAGGAAACATGTTCAGCTGACGCTGTTAAGTTACAGGAAACATGTTGAGGTGACGCTGTTAAGTTAGACCTTTAAGCCTTTGTCATTACGTAATTTGCACAAAAAAAGTTAAGAAACCTTTTTTAAAAAAGTGCTTGGCTTTAGAATTTGAACCAACAAGTACTGAGTAGTCTTACTCTTGTTCAGATGACGCTGTTCAGATACAGGAAACATGTTCAGATGACGCTGTTAAGTTACAGGAAGCATGTTAAGGTGACGCTGTTAAGTTAGACCTTTAAGCCTTTGTCATTACGCACTTTGCACAAAAAAGTTAAGAAACCTTTTTTAAAAAAATGCTTGTCTTTAGAATTTTAGCCAACATGTACTAGGTAGTCTTGCTCGTAAAGCCACTTTTCAAGCGCAATTAGTCCAAACTCATACCCTAATTAAAAGCGAATTACTTTAAACTTTGGCATTACAAAAACATTTATGCGCCAATTACAAAGTCCAATTGTTTTGGAGTTACATATGAATTTTTATGGCACATAACTAACATAATAAAACGACTTGAAAAACATGAAAGTAAAACTGTTGATTACTTTAACCTTGGGCATTACGAGTATCTTAAGCTACGGGGCTTTAAAGTTCTTAAACTTGTGTAAAACTCTGGTAGGTTGACGTAACTTCTATAACTAATTGCCATGCAAAATGTAGCGCAGAATGTCAATTTCCATTTTATTTTATAGATTTATCAGCGTGAAGATGTTGATGTCACGTCCTTACTGGGTTATTCCAATGCCTCTATTTCAATCTGTGGCTATCAGTGAGTCTTCATGCGGATCACGCACTCGGAGATGCTCTTCTTACTGCCTTTGTCTCTTTCTCTCTCTTTCTCTTTCTCTATTACACTCTGATTCTGCTCCCTTTGTTGGCCGTACATTGAACCTAAAGCCAAGTCGGATGAAAACCTAATGAAAGACCGATGTTATATATTAAAATCTCCAGTAACAATCGCTGACAAAGTTCTGTAAACTTTTGCTCACTTTTAACAATCAGATACTGCTCTTAAGTGTTCTTTGAGTGTATGTGTGTGTGTGAGTGTGTGTGCTTGGCTTTTGGCTAAAATGGTAAAGGTCATGAAAGCGAAAAACAAAAACGAAAACAAAAACAAAAGTTTTTCAAAGCCACTTAAAAAAGTGCCAAATAAAGAAACTTGTTTGAGTCTTGAATTTAACTCAAATCAAATCAAGTGTCCAGTTGTCAAGTTGGGAAGTCTCATAGTATGTGTCATACTTTTGGGTCTCTGTAAGGCATTGTTTTTACTTTTTATTCATTGTTGTTTAATTGTTCCGTTTCTTTCCGTTCATTTATTGTTCTCACACTTTTAGAATCTTAATTTGTTAAGCGATTGCAGTAGCAAACAAAACCAAATTTGATTCGCAATGCATTGTACTGTAAGTGACTCTACTCACTTTTATTCATTTATGCATATATGTAGATACATGTATGTATATCCAGGTAACATAGCTACCAATATATATTATCGCGTTTCGTATGCGTTTCGAATACAGGAAGCTAATTTGCAAAACTTGTTTTATTTTTTTGCTTATTCGCTTTTTATTTGCTTTGATGATTTGAGTGTCTTTTTTGCTGCTTTTTGTGTTACTAGTGAAGCATTTAAAGAGACAAACTAGTAGAGACTTTCACAAGCATAAAGACGACGCAGTGCTGCCTTAGTATACCCTGTAGGCAGTGTGTTTCAAAAGTGTTTATAGGATAGATAGATAGACTTTTCTACTGTTTTGTTTAAACACCCCTACAGGGCATATCGTAAATTCAATTTATCAATAGAATAGTTTTGTTTTTCTCCTCTTTTGTGCTTCCCAGCACTCATGTCCATAAAAGATACATTTGCACATTTCCTCAGATACATTTAGACTGATAATAAAAAGCGAATGATAAATGATAATTGCAGGCACTGTAAGTGAAAAGCTTGTCAGTTGATAAGACTCGGAACTAGTCTTCTCTACATGGAGGGGACTTTGAAAATTGCTACTTTGTCTGTACACTAACAAAAGGTGTTTGAACTTGGTCTTGAAATAGGTAACGCCACAAACACTAGAAAAGATGCAGTCTTTAGGTGAAAAGAGTGGCCTTGAAGAGTATCAAATCTTCTGTGTGGCAAAGATAAGGAATCTTTCTGGTTTCTTGTTCAACTACTGTAGATATTACTTATTATTTTGAAAGTCACATTTGCGCAAATAGAAAACCGTATTCTCTTCCAACTGAAAGCGAGGCAATTACGAAAATATATTGTATAAACAACACGCTGATAACACTGCGGACATTTCGAAAACTAAACAATTAGAATTACGACTCTACCAGACTTGTATATACTCGTGTATAACTATATACCTAGCTATATATGGGTACTATATTTACGTAGAAATATGTTTCTGTATTCTCTGTTATGCTGCAAAGCCTCGAACATTATGTTTTTCTACGCTGACATTGACAATTTGATAATCTCTCGGGGGAGACTACGCACGTTGTTTCTTCCAGTGCCTGTAGTCTTTGGGGACCGGAAAGTTGGTTAAGCTGCTCATGGGTTTTGTGGAGCAATCTACAAAGAGTCGACACACAAACAATTAACGTTTACTTTGTACATTTATGTTGGGGCAATTTACAATTTACGAGCTCTCAACTTTATGTGCAAATATCAACAATGACTTTTGAGTCTTGTCTCATTTTGTTGTAGTTTAGCAGCAAAGACAACTAAATTAAATCTCAATTTAAACTAAATGTGCTTAGAAATGTTTCAGAAATCATTATAGCAAAAGATCAAGGCAGATTAGGTACTATATTTTAATAAAAAGGATTTATGAAATATGTATTAAATTTTTGTGAACAGAGAAGTTTTTTAAGAAATTCCCTTAAATCTCGAGGGACTTTGCTGAGATTTAATACAAATAATTTTGCTCAAATTCGCAGAGCTTCAAGAAACACAATTTGTATAAGAACTTTGCGTTGTGCAACTAAATTCTTGATAAGAATTTACAAATGATTAAAAAGTGACTTGACTTTGTGACCCATATTTCATTAAAATGAAATAAAATATACGTAGAAATGGTGGGCTATATAAAAACATGCTATAATTTATATGTTTGCGTAACTTTGTAGATTTTTTATAAATAATTTAAATAAATTGCAAGCTATATTTAAAAGTTAAAAACAGTTTTTTTGTGTTTTGTTGTGTTTTTTCCGCTAAAATTTGTATTGTGCAGATTTCTTTTATTTAAAAACCAGTTAAGCAGGCACATAAAAAGCACAAAATTAATTTTTAAGCGTATAATTTTATTGTCTATAGTTTATTAAAGAATTTAGCTAGATTAACGAGTTTCAATTGATTTGAAATTGTTGTCAGGCAAATCACTTTTAAGTTACTTCCCTTTTGATTTGTCAAAAAAAGAAATTGTAATTTCTGCTTAAATGGGAAAAAAAGTGTGAGGCGCTTTTAGATCGGTCTATTGGAGGGTTTCTTGTCGTGTGCCCTCCATTTATTTGAGGCAGGTTTCGTTCAGGGGAACTGCAAGTCTCAGATTTCCAAAGTTTTTTCCCCCATTTTGGTGGCCATTACTTTTGACGGGGGAGAAAACTCTTTGGAATTCAACAGAACTTAAAGTATCTTTTTTTTTTATTTAACTAGTAGGTTGATTATTGGGGTGCTAAATGAAAGGGGCTTCCTCGGCTGCCTCTTGTTGCCTATTGTTGACGTGTTGAGATTATCAGGGCGAGACGAGGGGAGATACGTAGGGTTAGATGGAGTGTATCGGCTTACATGTCTGCTGAAACATTCGTATCTAATCCTCTTAGTCTTTTTTTTTCAACTCTTTTGCTGTTACTTATTTGTTGTTGTTGATGCACTGAATCACAAAAATTTGCCATTGTTATTGTTATGAATGTTTTTAATTGTGCAAAAAGTCACATGATGCCGTTCAGCAGAAAGAAAGATCGTTGGCTTTGTTCAAATTGTTACTCAAGACTGTCTTCCCAGCATCTTTTCAACCCATCAAGCCACTCAATGGGTGCACTCAAAGGTGGCAAGCGAGTTGAATGAACAGCAAAGTTGCGGTTTTAATACCCAGTGTAGGAAGTGACTTAGTTTTGTGGGCATGTTTAAAGAAAGACTAGTAAAAGTATGCTTAATTTAGACCTTTCAACTAAACTAGAGCTACTAGTTTTGCTGACACTGTTTTAGTATCCACCAGTCGTGCTTACTCTGCTGTATCTCTAACTTCTCCACGCTCTTAATGCTCCACTTGCTGCTCGTCTTGTTAGCGAAATTTGCTGCCTTTGTTCTTCTGCTGATTCCTGAGATTTTGCTGCTTTTTTTACTCAAAGCATTGACCTCGTTTATTAGCCAAAATATACAGTTTGAGCGGCGTTAAACATGAGCTAACAACAATCAAGAGTTTAACCAATTTCAGCGCATATATTGACAAACAAATAAGTATTTAATTGGCAGCTGAATTGTGGCCAACTCAGTCAGTCAGTCTTTGCTTCACTTCTCTCCTCTCTCTCTCTCCCTCTCTCTCTTTTGTTAGCATGTGGGAGTGTTTCTGCAACCGGTATAAGCCACAATCTCTCTGTGTCTGTGGTCATTGGTAATGGTACTCGTTTGGCCAGCTTTGAAGGCCACGTTAGTTGACAATGCGTCAAGACGTCAACTATTTATTTGGACTATGATGTAGGTTGAAAAGTTATGCAAAACTAGCTGATGGGTATCACATGTGTCAAGACAGTGACTTGCGCTTAATTAACAATACAAATATTGTTAACAAATGTTTGCAATTGATTTTAAAAAGGCACAAGTTGTGGCATTGATACTAAAAGTTAAATCAAGAATTTAAGAGTTTAACCATTGGAGTTACACATTTGCCTATTAAATTGCCATAAACTGAACAATTTAAAATTAAATTACGTTTGACCTCGATAAATGTGTAAGTTTAATTGACGGCTTAATTAAAAGATGCTTTACAACAAGTTTCCGTGTGAGTGTTTGAATTATGTTGACACTTTACAGCCAGTTTACCAATTAACAACACTTATACCCTATCTCAGCTATAGACACTAAGATCGATTTAATTTTTAAGTCTACACTGAAAAACATTACATGATCAATTGTAGCTGCAGTTGGCAAAGTTTCCCCTTTCTTAACTGGCACAAAAAACTCCGCCAACTTACATAATTTTTGCAGCAATTTCAAGTTTTGTTTCAAGTCTTTGATGCTTTAGCTGATTGGTAATAATACGTTCCCGTCTTAAATTATTGTAAAGGTCGCAGGGCTAAAATAAAAATGAATTCAATTTTTGTGCTTTCCCTTTGATAATGTCTGGAATGTCCCGCTGTTTTCCCTTGATTAATAATCTGATATACAATTTACTCCCAGCAATTAAGAGACATAATGTTATGTGAACAATTTGAGTCGTCATTTCGGAATTGAACTTGTTTCAGTTATTATCTTTTTTTAATTGTTAATTGATTCCAGATAAGTGAATGAAAATACACTAGGTTTAAATTACATTAACGTGTTCTGTTTAGATACATCTGTTGTGCATTACATCTCCGTACATTTCCTATGTGATTTGCGGATTGTCATGTAGATCGAGTTAGTAGGGTTAGGTACGTCCTCCATGTTCACTTTTGTGGGCAAGTGGATTGCTTTAAAATGACTGTACTGCTCTTAAGGCGTCTGGAATGACTGAAGTGACTGAGTTTACCATTTCGATTGATATGGTCCTCCATGTTCACTTTTGTGGGCAAGTGGATTGCTTTAAAATGAGTGTACTGCTCTTAAGGCGTCTAGAATGACTGTACGGACTGAGTTTACCATTTCGATTGATATGGTCCTCCATGTTCACTTTGTTTTTTTAAAGATATTCATAAATTTGGTACAAAGAAAACGGTTTCAAGCCCACTAACTAAATGATCACTGTTTCCTACTCTGCCTAAAGCTCAATGTTAACTTTATTTTACTGATTAAGCGTCCTCCATGGTTACTTTTTGTTAAAAATGTAAGCACTGAGTGCTGCCTTTGCTGCGAACTTAAATTTACTGCCAAAACCTGAGAATTTGTAAGCTTCTCGACCTCCATGGTCACTTTAATTGACTGTCTAAGCATTCTCCATATTCACTTCTTGTGAATATTCATAGTCGCTGGACTTCCCTTGAGCGTTAAGATTAATTTAAGCGCGTTGGCAAGCATAGAAAGTTGTACCAGTCCTCCATGTTCACTTCAACTTACCATAACTCAATGTTAACTCTTAATTCATATCAATTTTTTCTGCTTATAAGGGACCAAATGAGAGCTTTTGAATTGATGAATTTTTGAAGCCATCAATGTTTTTGGTGGCTGGATTTAATTGAATTCGTGATAATCCCATTTGGGAGGTGGAATCTAGGGAGCTATTGCCTTGGATGTTAGCCAAAAAACATGAACATGACATAAGAGGGGTAAAAGGGGTAGAAGAAGTAGATGAGGAATTACAAAATGTTGTCATTGGCTGCGCAGATGCGACAAAAGCCGAAAGTTTTTGCCGTGACATCAAAAAAGATGAGAAAAAAGTGAATATATATAATGGGTAACATGGAGGCAATAAGCTCCAACATTTGTGGGTCAACAACAAAAAGAATATAGAATGCACACACACACACACAGCTTTATATAGATACGATAGCGCATGTGATAAAGTTCCACTTTTTGGAAGCAGTGGCAACTTAATCTGAAGTTTGCTTTAAGAGTGTACGGCACATAATTGGCTAACTGGTTCAGTGGGTTCATCGTTCAAGTTTGGAGCAGCAGGAGGAGTACCAGAGCACCATATTAAACGAGGCATTTGCCTAGAAAATGGGTCAGATTGGAAGCCGTAAATTACAGTTAAGCAACGGTCGGGAATAACTGTAGCTGTAGCTGTAGACCAGACCAAATCTCCAATTAGTCGACCACCCTCCATTGCAATTTATACGAGCCATCAAACAGAGGGGCGGATAAAAAGAGGTAAATGCTCAGATAGAGGCAGGTGTAGATGTTTCAACCGAGCAGCGAACAGCAGGTGCAACATTGGCCATTTTGTCAGTTTCATATTTGCCTAGTCTTGGCCAATCGATAAGGGATTGCAGCGAATAATGACAGAATACAGAAATTGATTAAGCTTGAGTTGAAAGGAATAGAAAGGAGATGGAGTGCAGTTATGGACTTGGGAATATATGCCATTGATTAAGCTTGAGTTGAAAGGAATAGAAAGGAGATGGGGTGCACTTAGGGACTTGGGAATATAAGCTATTGATTAAGCTAGAGTTGAAAGGAGATGGAGTTATGGACTTAGGAATGTATGCTATAATTACCATACGATCTCAAGTCTTAACTTATGGAAGCTAGGTATTTTTATTGACTGTTTAACTGATTAACTGTACAAGTTACAAGTTATAGTTATTGTTTAATAATCCAACTGGAGCCAAGTGGAAAAGTTAAACGACTCAAACTTTAACACAACGCAGCTTTATTTATGACATCATGATGTGGTATAAGAAATCTTACATAAGAGCAAAGAAATTACATATACAGACTGAATAATGTATATAGATATCGATATATAGACAATAGACTTATTTTTTTAAGAACGCGATTGGTTGAGGGCTGTGGCAGTTGTGGTTTTTGTTCGTATTGCTCTTAGCTGAGCCGCATATTAATGAAAGGGAAATCAGCAGCTGACGCCTTTTGTTGCCAATCCATGGCAAGTTGCAAGTGGCAAGCTGTCCTCGTCCTTAGTCCAATCGAGCACATCACATGTCCACATCTACACAGCTTAAACACACATATAATGTGTGTGTGTGTTTTTAATAGGAAACGGCGTCATTTTCATCCTTCACCTCCAAGCTGCCTCGAGGCAGGAGGGGTATGAGCGGTGAGGCAGCTCCAGCACAGCTAGTGCTAAAGTGGTGGTCTATGCGACGCCTCTTGTAATTATTCTGTTGCCAGTTGTGGCATCGTCACATGTGCATCAGTCGTTGGCACAAGGATTTGTGGCACAATTAGTGTTGTGCTATAGGACGAAGGCATCAAGCACTCCAGGAAGTGCATTGTGTGCCCCCCATGACATTACACCGTTGACAACTGCGTAGTCCTGACAGTTGTGACCCGCTCATTATCCTTATAGACCTGTAGACAGCGCAGTTCTTTAAGGCAAGCAAGTCTGTCTGCTAAAAGTGGATTTTTATGTAGGGAATTTAAATAAGAATTTAAAATTATTTAGATTAGAAATATTTTTTATTGTATTTGATTTTAAATTGTTTCAAATTCCATTTCATATCTTAAGTCTGACTTACTTTACCTTAGCTTAATTATATTAATTTGATTTCCAAACATGTCTAACTCTATTCTACATTTCTTTTACTCTCAGAATATGCCAGATCACCGCCTTAGCCAGAGTAGCAACTAGACGAGTAGTTAACCACAGAGAACTGATTGAATGATCGTGAATGCGAAAGGCAATAACTTTAAGAACCAGATAAATGCAACAGAATGTCTGCCAAATCGAGATCCGGTCCACAGCATATGCAGCACACGGAACAGTATACGAATCCCTCCTTCGAGCAGGAGTGCAATCCAGCTGGGGGTGGAGTGGAAGCAGGGACGGTGACAGGTGTTGTACCTGTCACAGGCTTAGGCATAGCCGCAGGCTCAGCTGTCGGCGATGTTGACACGACACATCGCAAAGGTCACAGGTAAGCAGAAGAGTGGGGAAGCAGCAGGAGCAAGGAGTAGGAAAATGTGCAATGGCACGACATTAGTCAAGGCATTTCCTTATTTTCGTGAGCAATTTACATACCAAATAAATTGACACCTGAGCGCTGCGAGTGCAAACAAAGTTCGACATTATTTTGTTTTGGCGGCTACTCACGAGTGTATTCGATTATTTGTGTAATTAGTCGGAGTGAAAGGGACAGCAAGGACTTTAGTAGACAGCAAATACTTTTACTAGTGCCATTAATAATTCACTAAACGCAAGACACAATCGATGGCAAGTCGATTACAGCGAGTCGGTCAAATATTGATACTTTATATATACTATATACATATATATACATTCTTCACTGCCTATTCAGGGACACTTTCCACACGTGTGGCAGAGAAACTTTGTAAAGTTGCCAAAAGGGTTTTAAGAGTTTGTCTCCTTCGTTTGTTTGGCATTGAATTTGGGAACATTCTGAAATTGCAATCGAGTCCTTGAATTTGCATTTCAATGGAGCTCAAGTTCTAGGCCGTTTCTCAATTCCAACTTCAACCTTTGACTTATCCTAAAGCAGCTTAAGAGCTCAGCGAGTGTTAGCCATGATTTAAGACGCTTACTGTTTACATTTGGCTATTTGAAATATCGAAATTGATCACATTTGTTTGGAGTTTCAAATTCTAAAATAATTTAAATTAAACTAAATTGGAAAAAAATATATGTGAAAATCTACAAAAAAATATAAAATTAAGACTGGTAAAGGCAAATAAATAAATGGGGATCAATGTGTAATGTGTTATCGATTTATCGATTAACCGTTAAGCAATATTGAAACATTTTTCAGGTTAGCACTTAAATGAATAACATAGCTATAATGAGGGAGCTGTAAATGTGTGTAGTGAATGGATTATCGATAAATTAGCAGCGATTAATTTCGTATATATGTGTTATATAGTTATCGATAAATGTCAGTTTTATATGTAATCGATTTAGTGTTTATGATCGACTCGGAACTCATTTAAGCTAACAAGACACGATTAATCATTTACCGACCCATCGATTTATCGTTTATGGACACTTGACAACTAGTAATCGATAGACACGATTTTTTAACACTTTACTTGTTTTTATCGATCGTTTTATTTGCCATTTACTCGAGCATTTTGCACTTTGTCAAGCTAAATTCTATTTATTTTTTTAATAATTGTCAAATTTTGGAAATGAACAGTAAACAAATTTGATGTACTAATACTGGAAGTGAATGTGCAAAATCTTAGCCCAAAATCAAGCAGAACTGAGTCATGTTAATTGACTGGAGGACGAGTAGTTGACTGAATCGATAGCTGATAGTTTAATTGTCTTCCGTTCTGTAATTTGCAGGCGACAGGAATCGATGTACCAGATGACAGGACTCTACTCCGAGGCGAATAGTGGAGACGACAGCAGCCTAGATGCGGCCCAGGATGGAGCACTGCACTCGCTGGGCGTGGCCACAACCACAACAATTGGAGCTGGAACGAGCGCAGCGGTGGGAATGGCTGGCAATGAGGTAGGTGGAGGAGGTGCATCAATTATCACGTGTCATAGCCGTCAGCCTTCGGCGGCAGCGATCGCGAGTAAGTGCATCAATGCGGAACATCAGCGTGACAATAACGATGACGACGAGGATGAGGAGCAGTTCCATTCGAGAGACTGTGGCATACTCAACTGTCGTCCCTATGGCATCCAGAGATTTGCAAGAATCAAGATCTTTGTGCTGCTTCTGTCGCTGCTGGTGATGATGCAACAAGCGCTGAGTTCCGGTTACATCAACTCGGTGATCACCACAATTGAGAAGCGTTTTGAGATACCCTCCAGCTATTCGGGTCTCATAGCGTCCAGCTACGAGATCGGCAACGTCATAACCGTCATCTTTGTCAGCTACTTGGGTAGTCGTAGGCACATACCCGTTTGGATTGGCATCGGAGCGGTAATCATGGGCATTGGCTCGCTTGTCTTTATGGTGCCACATTTCACGGGTGAACCCAATCCGGGTATTGCGATCAAGAACAAGACGAGCGATAATATTTGCCGCAGCGCTCTGGTACGTGACCAGGACATGGATCTAGGTCGACTCTCTAGCGGTCTCTCCAATCAGCCCCTAGCACCGCATACCCTGCGCGAGGACAACTGTCTGGAGGGCAAGGCATCCACCACGGGTCCCGTTCTGCTCTTTGTGCTCGCCCAGCTGCTGCTCGGCTGCGGTGGCAGTCCGCTCTTTACCCTGGGCACTACCTATGTGGATGACCATGTGCGCACCGAGAGCTCTTCGATGTACATTGGCTGCATGTACAGCATGGCCGCCTTTGGACCAGTCGTGGGATTCCTGCTGGGCGCCTATCTGCTCTCCTTTCACATGGACTCGCTGTCATCCACCATCATTTCCATAAGTGAGTACCCCTAACTACAGAGTATTCCACAGTCGCATAAACCCGACTAATTTCTAACTCCTTTTCCTTTGCAGCTCCCGGTGATCGTCGATGGGTGGGCATGTGGTGGGGCGGCTTTCTGCTCTGCGGTGTCATACTGCTGGTGGTGGCCGTGCCCTTCTTCAGCTTTCCGAAGGTGCTCACCCGCGAGAAGAAGAAGATACGCAAGAGTAGCGTAGTCCAACTGGCACTGCCAAATAATTCAAGTGCAGCTGCAACCGATGAGATTGGCAAGGTGAAGAAGGAGATTGTAGCGGTGACCAGCAAAGAGGAGGAAGCGCAGCCACAGCCCAAAGTGGATACCGGTTATGGCAAGGACATTAAGGATATACCGCAATCAATGCTGCGTCTGGTGAAGAATCCCGTGTACATTGTCACCTGTCTGGGCGCCTGCATGGAACTGATGATTGTCTCTGGGTTCGTGGTCTTTCTGCCCAAATATCTGGAGACACAGTTCAGTCTGGGCAAGAGTCAGGCGAATATCTTTACGGGTTCAATTGCTGTGCCAGGTGCCTGCATTGGCATCTTCATCGGTGGCTGCATTCTCAAGCGTTTCCAGCTCAAACCCAAAGGAGCCGTGCAATTTGTCCTCATCACGAATGTGATCTGCCTAGCCTGCTATGCCCTGTTGTTCTTTCTGGGCTGTGATAATCTCAAAATGGCCGGCACAACGATACCCTATTATACCAAACAGGGCTCGACATTGGAGCAACCGTTTCAGGTGAATTTAACAGCAGCCTGTAATTTTGGCTGCGAGTGTCTAACCAGCGAAGTGGAACCCGTTTGTGGCAACAATGGACTGACCTACTTCAGTCCCTGCCATGCCGGCTGCACTGCCTTCTCCTCCAGCTCCAACTACACCAACTGTGCATGTAAGTCACCCACATAAGCGAGTTTACTAAATCTTTAACTAATTCCACTCTATTTCCCCAGGTGTTCACGCCAATATATCGAGCAGCATTTATCGTGGCGCCGGTGGCAGTCAGGCTCAGGCTCTTAGTGCCAATGAGGACTTTGCCGAGGTGACCGTCGTACCGGTGGCAACAGCTGGTCCTTGTGCCACACCCTGTCGCACCATTTATCCATTCCTTATACTGCTGTTCTTCATGACATTCGTTGTGGCCTCAACACAGATGCCACTGCTGATGATTGTGCTGCGCTCCGTGTCGGAGGAGGAGCGCTCCTTTGCACTGGGCATGCAGTTTGTCATCTTTCGTCTATTTGGCTATATACCAGCTCCGATTTTGTTTGGTAATCTCATCGATTCCACCTGCTTGCTCTGGAAATCCTCCTGTGGCGAGAAAGGCGGCCGCTGTCTCATTTACGACATTGAAAAGTTTCGCTACAAGTGTGTATATATAGAGTGGTATATATCTGATATAAGTCTTTAATTACCCACTTTTCTGTCCACAGATATGTGGGTCTCTGTGCCACCGTCAAGCTGGTGGCTTTGTTTATTTTCATTGTGGACTGGTGGCTTGTGCGCCGGCGCAAGCAGCTTGAGAAGATGAAGCCTTTGAATGCCAGTGATCCCATAATTGGTTCCATCATCAGCTTGGATAAATGTGAGTCTGAATATCATATTACTTAAGACTACTTGTGATACTAGTTATAATAACATATGTGTTTGTTATTTAAATAAGTTCTTAAGAATTTTGTTTAACTTATTTCCTTCTGCCCTTGCAGTGTTTGAAGAGAAGCTGTCTGGCACTGAGCCCAACACTGGATTCGTTGGCGGCAATGGCGAGCTGATAATACCAACAGATATATTACGACATTCGCGCAATGATTCGCGCACCATGCAGCTGGAATACTGGTGAGTAGTGCTGTACATAAGCTGATTATTCCAATCTCTTACTACTCCTATTTGCTTCTTGCAGCTACGACAAGTGCGGACAGGTGTTGCCGGCAGCAAACAACTGCCACATGCCTCAGACAAAGTCCAAGAAACATTTCCGCAGTGCTTCATGTGATGTCAAGATGATACGCAGCTTTGCCAAGGATCACAATGTGGCTGGCAATGCAGCTGATGCTGCAGCGGGTGATAAGTACAGGAATCTAAAGAAACTGCAGTCGCACACACGAAATCATTCAACTGATCTGAATCCACACGATGTGCGGCACAAGACACTACGGGATGATCCCACACTGCCCATACGCTACATACAGAATCAGTTGAGGCCACAGGATTGTGCTGAGGAGGATGACGATGATGAGCTGACCACAGGCTGTGGACATTTCGTCAAAAAGCACTCACGAAACCACAGTTATGATCAGATTTATATGCCCAACAATATACGCTTCGATGCGGATTTCTTGAGGCATCCACATCATTCGCATCACAGTAATCCCAAAAAGAATGTCAATGTGCTGAAGAACGTTGTGAGCTCCGAGGGAAGCAAAGTGAAGAACTCCAACGAGACAGAAGCGGCAGCTGCCACAGGTTCACGTTGCCACTCCCGCAACAATTCCAAGGATCTGAACACACAAGTTGGACTAACTGAGCCTACGACGGGTCTCAGCATATTGCGACATCGTCGCACCAACTCAAAGGATCTTAACTATAGCATATTGCCAGCAGATACGACTGCAACAGTGCCAGTGAATACGGTGGCAAGTCGTGCAACACAACAGCAACAGCAGCAGCAACAGCCACAACAGCATCAACATGCGCGAAATACATCGCATCATAAGATACAAATCGATGACGATCGCAATGAGCTCATAAACGACAACGATGATGATGAGGAATCCGGCTCGATTCGTTTGTAGTTGCGATAGTTGAATATGTTCCTGTTGTTTAACTTAGCAATTATCAATCCTACCATGTCTCACATAGTTTTAAGCTGATTACAGTTGATGGCAGCAGTAGAAAACGAAACAAAAACCCAAAAAATGAAAATGAAGGTAAAAGCCTTTACATTCCAGGCACTGCAAAAATCCTAAATATGAAATCCTAATCTCAATTTTTATACCCATCAGAATGCCTTTGCCTAACAATGTGTATGCCAGTCTACAAATTCCTTAAACCAATGAATGTGTAACTAGAGCTGCTTAATTTGTACTTACAACCAAGTGTTCAATTGTAATTTCCTCCTTGTTGAGAAAAACAAAACTAAAATCAACCAGATTTTTCATCAAATTTTATACAAACAATATTTTTCACAACCGTATCACTAAAGTTCATAAATTTCTTTTATTTACTTTGTTTGTGGGCAAACCAATCCAACCAATCGTATTTATAAATAGCTTATTTATTGTTTAAGCAGTAGTAGCAAAACAAACAGTAATAATAATAAAAGAAAACACAATTTGTAGTTTTTAGCTCGTTGTGATAGGCATATTTTATACAAAACCAATAAGATCCATTTTGGACTGTAATTAACAAAAGTCGAAACGTATTTTAAATTAAGTTAAATCGTTTAATCTGAAAAGCTTTTAACAACAACTGTATGTGAAAATATATAGACGAAACTGTCTTTCGATTTCAAATTTCGATAACGACTTTGCATTATCCCTGCTGATGGCTTCTACTTATATTAACGTTTAAAACATTGTGCAATCTCTAGGTTTCGAAACATAAATGGAAATTATTGCGTATTAACATTTTGACTGCAGGCACTTTCAACAGAAAACCAATAGAAAAATGCGACTAAATTAATTATATGTATAATAATACTGATGTATGTATAAAATATATAAATACAATTGTCAATGGAAATTGTGCTGTGAAACAATGTGTGAGTAAATAAAATAAAATAAAAAATGTTTAGAAAATGCAAATAAATAATGCAAATTATAATAATAAAAGCTAAATGAATGTAAAATTGTGTTAGACAAGGAATCCATATCAGAGCTCTACTAAATGTTAAGACTCTCACATAGAATGAAACCAAGTCGAATTCCTTAATACCCTTAAAAATAACAAACCACAAACAAGCATAATTAAGCGTTTTAATACAGAACATCGTACTTTAAACGATAATGCCTTAAATATATCAATTAAATATACACAATATAGTATATATATATAAATATTATAATGCAACTGCATTTTAGAAAACGTAACTGCAAATATAGTTAGTTAGTATGTATTATTTAAGTTAGTACATGTATCTTTTGGATAACTAGAAATAAATACATTTAGTTTCAATTGTAATTTTCGAAGGAGTCAGAATTCTTTCAAATATTTTATGTAATTTTTGTGATTACTCATGATTCGCTTTGTGCAATTCCTGTATTCAATTAAATGTGTTTAGAACAAACAATATATGAAAAGAAATTCACATACATGTATATTTTAAGAGACAGAGAATGAAATCCGTGCACCCCACAATAGATATATATAATTATACAATGATACGATATTCATATACATCTAAATATACATAGAAACATAAATAAATGTATTGAAAATGGATTTTAAACACACGATTTAGCTGCGTAACAAGTAGGTGCGACACACACCCACACACATACATACAAAAACTATGCGTAGAATTTTAAGAAATGCATATTTTTATTTAGAGAAAATATTGAAATAACTGAAAATAAAATGAATGTAATAATATTATATATAAAATGAAAACATGAGACTATTGACAAGCAAAATAAATAATATATGTACTAGACAAGTTGTTATTTGTTTCATTTATTTCATTTTCTACTTGAAAAATATTTGTTTATAATCGCAACATTCAAATTTAACGGACGCGCATATTGCGCACTTGCTCCCTTCGCTCTTTATTGCGTTACCAACTACACACACTCACACGCACTCAAACAACACTTACACGCACCCACACATCAAATCACACTTGACGATCAACGCCACCAACAACAAGCAGTGGACTTTTCGTCTCCCTTTTCACTCACTCACAGCTGTGACGTTCGCTCATTTACTCACTTGCTATTCATACTGTTCGCCTGGTACAACAGGCGCTTGATCACAACTTGCAGAGCTGCTCTTTTCGCTACGCGCTGGCGCTTACACAGACACACACCCACACACGGCAAATGTGAATCACAGCCTCCCCTGCTGTCGATTCTGTTTCCCTGGAGTTTCACTTGGCAGATGATTCCATCGCTGAGTTGAAATTGAACTACTTCTGGTATGGTATTCATTTTAATTGTTTTTGTATTTTTATTGCACCAATACCAAGCTGCTAATTTGCAACACAAACAAGTATAATTCCTGAACGTTAGCCAATGTCACAACCATATGCGAGCTTTAAAGCTTATTAAGCTCTTTGGGTTGCAGCACAAACTATGTCCAGGGCTGCAACAATTTGTTTACTAATTAAAACAATTTCTATGCCGTGTAATATTTTTTGTACATTTTTAAATTTAATTTACATTAAATTTAAAAATAATTTGTTTATAAAAAATAGTTTTAAAAATAATCCTGTCACGCAGTGGCAACCATATATAGGTATTGAATTGCAATAAATGGATTATCTTATCTTATTTCACGACAGTTTGATAAGAATGCTGCCCTTCTGAGTAATAGAAACAGTCGAAAACTGTAATTGAATATGGAAAGACCTTCGTCTTCAGCGATGCAAATGCTCTACGCAGAGCTGGCATCAGGTAGGTAACAAATACGCAGTAATTATGGAGTGGTTAATCAAAGATTCTCCTTAGTTAAATCGCAGAATGCACGACTGGAGGAGGATAATCTTCTGCTGCGCCATCGGTTGAATCGGGTTTCCACAGATCAACACACAAATTCATCCGTTCAAGTGGAGGCCAAAATCAAGGCATTTCAGATGGAGGAGGAACGTGATCATGCATTGGAAACTCTGCAGTTGCACAAGAAGAAATACAACAAGTTGCACGACGCGTATCTGGAAAAAGTGAAGCGTTGCAAGGCACTCGAGACAATGTTTCAGCTCCAAAAGACACTTACCGGTTTGGTAATGAAATCAGCGGTAGATCAACGTAACTCGGGTGAGCTATCCCACGCCTCCAAACACAAAATCAACTTAAAACTTGATTAATTTCCTCGCCCACAGAACAGCAAATGATGTTGGAGAAGAGGCGGAGTCAACAAAGCCAAAACATTGATTCGGAGCTGCAAGAACTGCAGATGAGACTGGCAAAGGCAGAAAAAGCGCGTGACGAAGCCTATGACATTATTGATGAAATGGACTTTGAGTTGGAAAGCGTAAGCATACTTAGTATGCCCACTGTAACATAAAATGCACAAGTGTTTCATGTACTTACAGGTTGATTTGTTGGAAATGCAAAATAAAAGTTTACGCGAAGAGTTGGCATCTTTGAAGGCGCAACTAGCAACAGCGCCAGACGTCAGAGTCCTGGATGATCCACCGCCCAAATATGAGCCAGTTTACCCAGAGGCTCTACGTTCTCAACGACAAGCTGTTGTGTCCTCGTGCCAGAGTGATTACTTCCTTAAGCACGATGATAATGATGCAGATTCCTTAGAACGCGCCGCCATGACAAACAGCGTAAGTGTAAACAAACAATTATCGATTGCAAGCACTAAAGAATTATCGATTTCGATTGCAGCTTGTGCAAACTGTCGAAGCAGAGAGCCATTGTCTGAGACGTGAGCTTTTGCGCTCACGTTACCAACGCACAATACGAACGAAATTGGACAAGGAGGAAGAGGAAGATAAGAAAATTCTTGAAGAGCAGGAGTAAATGAGCGGAAATTCTGTTAAAATTAACAAGTTTTAAAATTGAAAGACTTTAAATATAAGATATATACAGGGAAATTAATCAAACGTGGAACACAAGTAAAGCAATTTGTCAATTAGATATCATAAAAAATTATATCTGATCGACACTATAATCCGCAATGTTTAACATATTAATACTTGATATAATCAGACATACATAAATTCAACTGCATTAGCAAGCAGTTACAGTGCACTCATATCCGTTGTACACCCATGCCAATAAATGCCAATTAACAGTGACGCCCTGCCCATTATAACTTTAACAGTGCCGTCCTTTTAAATGCTCCAGGCGCCAGTAGCAACAACAGTAGACATAACAGTAGCAGCGTTAAATAACAGCGTCATTCTTCACAGTGATCATAGTGACACTAAAAACTGTTATACTGGCGCCAGTAACAGTTTGTTAGAACAGTAGCAGCGCCTGTTTACAGTACCATCCTTTTCGGTGATCATAGCAGCACTAAAAATATTTACACCGGCGTCCATTAAGCCTATTAAATTAAAATGCATTGCACGCATGCTAAAACCGAACTTATTTCGCACTTAGTCGCAATATATTTAACCTAGTTATGAGCAAGTTACGCCTAGCAAGTGCACATGCCACATGTTGCATACTATACGAACTATGTATTTAAAACAAGTAACCAAAAAAACAATTTTAAAAAACTTCAAAGTGTGGAAAACGTGATAGCGCAACCTGAATTTTAAACCATCAAAATATAAGCCAAACGCCGTCTAATGGCGATTAATTAAAATATTTGTTAATGACATCAAACAGGTTATGGCCACATCAATTAGTCAAAAGTTTTAAATATTTCTCTAGGATCTGCATACATAAACAAAAATAAAAAAATTAAGAATTATGCATTTTTAAAAGAAACAAAATGCAAGAAGTTTTTATGATCTTTTTGATTGCACGCAATAATTCACAGTTATTTCGCAATGTTTGCATTCAGTAAATAAATTATTGGACAATTTTAAGTACCTTAGAAATTTTAATGGAAACGTTCAAATAGAGACATTTTTTTGGTGTATGTAGTGGGTAAGGGTTGACTGGTAAATACCCTTTAGGAGCTGAAAAAGATTTAATCTGTACTCCTTTAATGTAAGGATTAATATGGCCTCCACTGTGATTTGGTGAAATTTGACAACATTGTAAATGTCAATTTAAGATTTTTAAACTGTATAATCCACACTTCACTCAAAACTAAGTTAGTTTTAGACAGTTATACCTGAGATACCCTGTAATAAGTTAACCATATGGGTTAGTATTTTCTTTTACTTACTGTAATCATGAAATCCATTTATTGGCCACACTTACTTTGATTTCTTGACCAACTTAGCACTTAGCATATTTCATGTTTAATTATATTTTTTGCTCACCTAATGAGCATGTACCAAATGGTTTCGTGTTGGTCCACAGCATTGGGAGGCATTTCAAAGAGTTTATTTGGTTGCACCACATGCACCCCGACACTGTGCCACTGATCGAGATTGAGACATTTTCGGGGTTTCGTGTCTGTCTCGTGTCTGAATCCAAATCAGACTGTGAGTGGAGTATATAAAACCAGAGGACTACACAGATTAATTACAACGATTTCGATCACCATCGAGTGCGTACACAAATTCTTTAGTCTTGAGTTGAACAAAATTCTGCTTGCAATGTTGGGAAAAGTAAGTTTATTCTGCTGAAAACCCCTTCAGGAATAACCAATCCATTCCATTCTTTAGTTCAGTTATCTGTTCTGCATTTGCTTGGCGTTGGCCAGCTGCGTTTGGGCCATTGAATTGCACGCGGAGCCAAATTATGGACCAGTTGCCTACGAGTTCCACTGGGAAGTGAATGATCCGCACACCGGTGACATTAAGAGCCAGCAGGAATCACGCAAGGACGACAAGGTCGAAGGTAAATACACTCTGGTCGATCCCGATGGTTACATTCGTACGGTGGAATACACCTCCGATGCCCACAACGGTTTCAATGCCGTCGTGCGACGTGATCCCACGGACATCAAAATTCCCCAACCCGAAATTGAGCACAAGAAACTGATTGCTACCAAAATTGTGGCTCCATTGGTCCACTACGCCCCCAAGGCTATACTCAAGGCCCATGATCACTCCGAGGGCCATTACGTATCGGTCTCGGGACCCACGGCTAGCTACAAGTACTAAAGCAGAGCAGTAAGAAACTGATCATTTATCGACTTAATCACAACATTACGAATTGAGCTGGAGACGTAAGAATTTCTCAAAGGTGCCAACTATTCGCATTCGCATTAATCGTTTAAGTTATATACATACATTAATTTACATACTCTACACATTGTAAAGATGCATCCCATACATCCCATACTATACATACATACATCATGTGCATTAAATTACATTCAATCTGTTCTGCAGAAGAACACAAAAAACTCTGTGACTCTTTTTTTCTTAGTTTTTGGAAATCAGTGAAGAAAGATACAGTCGAATAGACTTGAAAAGACCCCGTACTCGTGCTGTTTTTCCTATAATCAGCCTGATGTACTTTCATTCCAATTTTAAGGGCTCTAGCTTTTATAGTTTCTGAGTTACGGATAAACAGACGGACTGCAGGGCAGATTATCATCGCCATATCGATTCGTTTTTTCATGCTTATCCAGAATATATGTACTTTATGGGGTCTGAAACACCTCCTTCTATCTGTTACGCACATTTCGCTTTCGACAAACCTAATAGATCCATGCATTCTTTTTGACTACGGGGTCTAAAGGTGATAAATTTGGCAAACTATTTACAAGATCACAAATTTCAATTTTTTGATAGTTGTTCTAGAGTTACAGATCATAAAGCAAAAGCAATCAGTTTTGATACCAACAAGCTGATATTTCGAATCAGTCTATAGCTTAGAAGTTTCTGAAGCTAATAATAATCTAATCTGATAAATTTGGCTTACTTTTCTTAAGATAACAAATCTCTGTTTCTAAATTTGTACTCTAAATTTGTTGATCTTAAAGCGAAAGTCTTGAGGTTTGTGAAGCCAGAACTGAATTTTGGGCTAAAAGAGATTTCCGTGACGCCAGTGAAAATTTAATAAAAATAGTAAAAGCAGTCACAACATGAACCCATTGAGATCTGATGATATCAGAGCCATTTGTCACTCGTGTGATGTGCTGTGATGTGTTGTGCTGTGATGTGTCATCGTTAGATAAGCAACCACTGCTGCTGCCAAATTAAGCAGAATCCACTGAGATAAACTAATGCTATCTGCAGACACGAGACTGCGAGTGCCCCATTGAAGACGCTAATCTCACGTACACCCCATTAAGTCCGTCTCTTTCGCACACACATAGCGTACAACATGAACTTCTATTGATAGAGGTGACCATTTGAGATTGAAAATTTAACGAATTGAGGGCGCTGTCTTTGGATGGATCAGTAACAAAATGAACGACGCGTTGACGACACGACAAGCTGTAACTGTAATCTTAATGCTTCTAGCACTAAGATCGATTACAACGGGTGGATCTAAGACATCCAATGAGGAAACCAAGTGGTCACAACAACTGCAGCAATACGGCTGGGATCCCAAGGAATTGGTTAATAAAGTGGAACACGGTGATGTGACCACTTTTGAGCTAGGTACACCAAACTATCAAATACTCAATCCCGAGGACGAACCAGAGTACATAACGGAGGATCAACCACATTACAAGGAGTGGCTGCGTCGACTCACGAGTAAACCAAATGCCAGCCAGACCATAGACATGACCCAACCAAGTACTACTTCCAATGAAACTGCTTCCGAGGACTCCACCGCTAACCAACCCAAGTGGGAGAAGCTACAGAAACGCAGCTTTGCGGAGCCAGCAGTGGAGACAGCGGAGGCAAGTGATATGGAGTCGGCAGTGGAGGAGGAAGTGGAGGAGACACCACACGATAAGCGTAGCATTCATCCCAAAATTCAAGTTTATGCTGGTGCCAGACCTTTTCAGAAAAGTATTGCCAATTTAAGTTAGAAAACTTCTGAAAAGAATTAATTAAGCTCCAGTTGGATTGAAGTTAAATTTGTTATTAATTTAACTAAAAAATATTAAAGTGCGTAATTGTGACTGAACTAGTTAATAAACTAGCTAATAAATGATGTATCATAAAATTGAAAATGTAACTTAGATTTGAAAATAAAACTTATTTTTGAAAAAAAGGTTATTAATATTATTTTTTTTTTTAATTAAAAATAACTTTATTGAATTGTCTTTTTTTTTAATATTTGTTTAAAAGTAAATAAATGGATTTTCCAACCTACGAAAGTCTTGCTTGTCTGTCTTATTAGAGTGAAACCTTCCTAAACGAATAGCCCTAGCAAGTGGATGCTATTTTTCTCTGATCTTGATTGAGCTCTAGAATCTAGACCTCTTTTAACCAAACAAATTATGCTTGGCAGACCGTGTTCGCTTATGACAGTTAACACTGTACTCGATTCTAATGTAGATTTCCATTTAAGTAGCATCCTATGTCTATAGCTGTTATCTATATTTGTCGCTTCGAATTCAGCAGTTCCCGGTTAAAACTACCGACCAGACACAGCCCAGACAGCTGTAGACAAACCCAAAGAGATAATTCAATTGTTTTTTACATTTTAATGCTAGACACATTTAACTAAACGGTGAATTAGAGACGAAACTAGGCAACTGCAGCTGGGAATATCAGCGTGAAACGTGTGCAGAACCACAAAATTGTTTCCCAATTGATAAGTTAATCGGCAGTTGTTTGATAAGCAACAAACAGAAAACTAAAATAAAAGTGCATGAAAAAATATATTGAGAAGAGCCAGAAATTATAAATCCAGCGAGCATTCAACTCAGAAACTTCAGACACAAAAAAATGTTCAGTGCGTGCAGAGCTAGAAGTGGAACTAGAAAATTGAACTAAAATGTGGGTGCTAACAGTGTGGATGTTAAGTGTGAAGCATGTGGAACTTAAAGCGCAGAAGCAGCGGCAATGGAAGCTGGAAGATGGAAGCTGCCAGCATTAGGTAGCCATCTCCCTTGCACCCCCGCGCAAACTGCATCACTATCGATATCTCTCTCACGCACGCTGTCTCGCTTGCTCCACTGGTTGAAAGCTTTATCAGCTGTGAGAAATGCATGAAATTCTTTTGTCTTACGGAAGCAAACAAATTGCACAGATTGTTGTTGTCTTGATGTTTTTAGCGTTGGCGTTGCTTGTGTACACTTGAGTACCTCTGCTGTACCCCTTCTGTATCCAAACTTTACCCCTTTTAGACGCCCCACAAGCGCTCTATTTGGAACGTGCTGGGGGCAACGCTTCCGCGACCCATTTGTAATATTTGCAAATAGCTCGCAGCCAGCAAAACGTATTTAAGAGCTATTCAGCAAATTGCATTAAAGAAGTTGCACGCGACCAACGAGACAAGAGCCACAGCAACAGTCAGAGCCACAAACACAAACACAATCACAGCCACAACTACCAGCGCAACAAGTATATCGAAATACTGCTGAAAGGTAAAACAATATCGAGTGAACATAGCAGTTATCTATTGAGTGATAAAACTGTGAATACCCTTGAAAATCGGTAGAGTTTATTTTGTTAAAAAAAGTTCTTAAATTTCGCCAACTAATGGGGATTAAGTGTCAGTTTATAATCACAACTAATTAAGTATTTTATCTTCCGAGCTCAGCTCTCTAAGGAAGCCCGGAGCTAACATTTTTGTCACAATTTTTAATTGTTTTATGATTAAACTAGGATATGGAGCTAATCTAAATTCTTCTAAGTCAATCCTTCAGTCCTAATTCAGCTTAATATACAATATGATTAAATTTAATCAACCGTTTTATCAGAAATTTAAATAGAGGAGATTAGGAATTTAAATATTATAATCATAGAGGTTTAAAATTGATTGATAACAAATCAGTCTAAAATCTCAATTCCACTCTCCAGCTAATATACCCCCTTCCAGGGTGCTTAAAAAAATGCTAAGCCAAAATCAACGCTAACCGATGAGTACTGATTTTGGGTAAATGGGAATTGAGAGCGTTGACCCTTAAAATTTACAACTAAACCAATAAATGACTTTACTTTGTTTTTGCAGATGATTGTGCGGAAAAACTTGACATTCGTGCTTTTGGTGATGTGCGTGCTCCGTTTGAGTGCGGCCCACTTTCCGCAGTACTGTGCGGAGTGCGAGCAGGAAATTTGGGAGCAGGTGCCATGCAATGAGATCAGCACCTCAACGAGTGCACCGCCTACGACAAATGCACCGCCCACCACGCAGGTGATAACCACCACAACCACCCAAAGACCCACTTTGCCCACCACAACGCAACGTCCCGTTACCACGACGCCCTACTACAGCACCGTGCCATACTACAGCACTCCGGCGCCGCTCTACAACACGCCAGAGAGTCAGTACTACACGACACCCTCGCCCTACAAGAAATGCTACTGCGAGTGCAAATTGGGTTGCAAGGAGTTCTGCCGGAAGATATCCGTGGCTAGTCCCGAGCAGCACATCACACAGATCACGAATACTGGTGATTATGCTCCAGGCGGACAAATCGAATACACTCACTCGCACCAGAGGAAATACTATCCAAAGTATGCAACGCCCGTGAGGAGCTACAAGCCCTATCCCTTGGTCTACAATGAACCAGCTGCCTCCTCACCCAGTGGGAGCAACATTAATGCGCCCAACTATACGCTGGAGGAACTGGCGCATCTGCTGAGCACGGCGTACGGCGCTAAGAAGGGCTATCCAGCGAGTCCAGCACCGCAACAACAGGTCTTCTTCAATCCAACACTGCCCTACTACAAACCAGAGTACAAACCTGAGTACAAACCTGAGTACAAACCTGAGTACAAACCTGAGTACAAACCGGAGTACAAACCGGAGTACAAACCGGAGTACAAACCGGAGTACAAACCAGAGTACAAACCTGAGTACAAACCTGAGTACAAGCCGGAGTACAAACCGGAGTACAAGCCGGAGTACAAACCGGAGTACAAACCGGAGTACAAACCGGAGTACAACAAGGTAGTAGCTGTAGCTGGACCCAGAATCAGAATAGCCGCTTCTGCAGTAGGCCCCGGATCCCATGCCATTGCCAAGGCCAAGACGCCATACAATGAGGTGGTGGTCACCTCAGCACCTGTTTACGACAACACCACGCCGTACCCAATAGTTTCGCCCGTGCCGGAGCAACCCAAACCCTACACCGCTCCAGAACCAGAGCCCGTGCCACAAACTGAAGCGTATCCCGCCCCGACAGAGGCGTATCCCGACAAATCTTACGAAAATCCCGAGTCCAACTCAATCAAACGAGGACCGTCGTCATCCTTTGATCTGGCCATCGATAATTATCTGAAGGACTTTGGGTATGGTAATCAGGTGCGAGATCTGGATTACTAAGGAGGGCATTACCTTCAGTTGTTACTAGTTGTTATAAGGTTTAGAGCTACATACATTGGTAAATTCAAAAATTATTAATTTATTTGTTAAAATACATTTACAAAAAAAAAAGAACTAGTTCCAAAATTTATTACGCTAAAGCGAATCGGGATTTAAAGCTAAATACTAGCGGGTTTCGAAAAGGAAATGATAATTTAAGCTTCGATTAATTGCTTCAAATCCACACAGATTTAATCAGACTAGTTCACGACTGATTCCAAAAAAGGAACTGAAAAGAAAGAACTGTCGAGGCACAACTTGGAGTAGGTTGTTCAGATGACCTTCAGCTGCAACAAAGTAACCGATTACTGCCAATTTACTGCCAAAACACAACTGGAGTCTCCCACTCGAGTATGGTCACCCTAAGATTCGAGCTTCTATCGTACAATCTACAAGAGTGTACATGTCGCTAAGTAGACACAACTTATTATTTATGGAGTCTGCTCAAATGTACAAACAGTATAAAGTGTGTATAAAGTATACGCACTCTCGATTGGGTTGGGCGACAGGCCAACGACAGCGGGCGTGCCGCATGCCACATGCCAGTTGCCAGTTGCCACTTGCCGCAAAGTGCGTGGAGCACTCGCAGAGTCGCGACACCCGACGACTCGCCAAATGCAATCGTAATCTTGTTCTAAATGAATGTGGCGCAAGATACGCAAACGTGCTCACTTATTACTTCATATCGAATTTACCTACGTACGTGTTTGCGATTGGACCCACAAACCAAGCGGGGGAGGGAGGGTGGTGCTGGTGAGTGGTAGGAGGGGAGGAACCGGGACGGATACGCAGACGGGGACTCCAGATTCCACTCAAGACTTGTTGCTAGAGCTGTGCGTCACTTAGATCGCTGTTACTTAACTTAAACTATGAACTGTTTTTGACTAGTAATGAAAGCGTTTAAAAAAATTTCAACTTTTTTAAAATTTATATGTCTTAAATTAATTAAATCAAATATTTAAAACAAACTAATGTCATTATAAAAATCTAGCGCTGAATATAGTCTCTACTATAAAGCACATTCTTATTCTTTAAGTTCTAATACTAAACAAACTTCATGCCTATTGTTCATTGGGTTCACTTTTTTTTTGTAATTGCTGCTAAGGCAGCGCAGTCGTCATATAAGCTCCCTTGTCTCCAAGCATAGGCAATGCAAATTACACAAACAATTTTTCATATTCCCTTTCTTGCCGTTATTCTTCGTCGAAAGAGCAAGATCACCCACAAGTTGTTGTTGTTGCTTTGCTAATCCCAATGTAAATTTGTTGTTGTCTTGTATACCAGGCTACACTAGCAGAAATTAGTTTTATTTTGAAGCTTGCAGCAAAACGCGTAACTATTCAAACTGACTTTTACACTCCCTATTACTTGCACTGCAGAGACAATTTCGTTTCTCTCTATGTGTGTATGTTTTCGCATGCCTGCAATTGTGATTGCTCTGCCGAAAGCTGCAGCTATTGGGCATCTACACACATACAACCAAACATGCATTTATTGTATACATACGTGTAAGTTCATACATAGTATGTATTTATTTATGTATGTACAGAGAGACATTTGAAATGAAAGAAGCTTGTGGTTTATGCAAAATAGTAGGCGAAAAAATATATTTCAAATATTTAATAAGTAGTTACTAGTAGTAGTACACGGATTGTTCTTGATTTCCCAAATTATGTTGTTAAATAGTAGTTAAAACTCCAAGTCACAGTCACAGTGAGTGAGCTGTGACATAGTTCTTGCTGTGACAACAAAGTCACTAAATCATACAGCTCTACTTAAAACTGCGCCTTTTCTTTTGCCACCTGCCACTTGGCACGATCTATGGCTTTAGTTTGCGTCTCTGTCTGTGTCTCTTTCTGTGTGCCCGCGAAAGGCGTGTGGCATGTGGGCAGCACACGCACCACACGCACCGCCACTGTTCCCCTCCTACTCCTCTGCCCCCTTAATAACTTGTCGCCATAGAAGTGCACACAGTGATTTGACTGTAAATGCCTTGTATGGCACATGGACGGATGTTGCAACTGCCGACTGCCAACTGGCAACTTGCTTAATTAATTAAGTGGAAAAACAGCCAGAAAAGCTCGTCGTCGAAGGCTATCTGAATGTCAATGTGCAATTTGTTGCAAATTCGCTCAAAATGTCGAAAACTTCACTTTTTCTCGCTAAGTTGACAAATTCGTTTAATTTTAGCATCTCATTATTTCTATATAATAAATATATCGATCGATTGATTTGTGGAAAGTGGAATGAGTTAAACGAATTTGTAAATGTTTATAAATGGCACAACAAATTAATATTGAACTAGAAAATACCCTGTAGAAAAGTGTTACTTCTGTTTAAAAAGTAAATGTGTAGCATACACTTTGATTTTGACTTATTTTATGGATTAATCAAGAATTTTGCCAAACCTTTAAATTTAAACAAATAAGTTTTAAAATTCATATGCTATATTAAAAACCCCTAAATTATTGCTAATTTAAAAAAAAAGTACTAAACTTTTAAGTTTTCTTACTTAAAACATTTTGTTTTTTTTTTTTAAGCAAATTTTAATCTACCCACAAAGGTAAATATTCGCACTACAGGGTATATAACTTATATTGATTATGCATATAAATTTTAATGAATTTTACTTACAAATGACCGAGTTTTCTGCAAGTCAAATTAATTTAGCGTATGATGCAATTACCATTAATCAATTAAAAACAAATTTTAAAAAGTTATCTGAGTTAATTATTAATCAATTAAGTAGCAAAATTGATAAGCTAAATGTATGTAAAAAATGTATTTTTTTATGTAAACAAAGTAGATGATAAATTAAATTTACTTTAATAATTACTCAAAAACTTTCACTTATAATTTTTGAAGTTCATTATTCAAAAACGTGTATAGAAATATTCAATAGCTACTGCCTGCTATGTCAGCTAATCCCTTGACTGATTAATCCAAAAACCAGAGGACAAAAGTTTAAACAAACAAGCAAAAATGTTGCAAAAAACTGGAGCAAAATTTATTAAGATTTTTTAATTCATTTTGACTTGATTTTTTTTTTAATTTTTTTGGGTGGTAATAAAATTATTGGCAATCAATGCCGCAATGGCAAAAGACAAGACAAGACAAAAAGTAACTGTTTTACATTAACGGCATTCCGGTTCGGTTTTGGTTTGGTTTGGGTTTGGGTTTTGGGTTGGATTAATCCACACGCAGCACTGAGGTGGGGTCCAATGCGTATTAGGCGGGCCGTTGAGGGGGCGTAGCGGAGTGTGGACTGTGGGGAAAGGTGCTCTTTTTTCAGGTATAAAAGTTGCGTGCAACAGATTTGGCGACATAGTTCAACGCAGCTGCCCCAACTGAGCGGAACAGATCCAAGTCAGGAATTTGCTAATTTCAAGTTCTATTTCAAATCAAAAAAAAACAAATCTCAAAATGTTCTCCGTAAGTAAAGCACCGTAAGGTAGTGTCTAGTACTTGATCAACTCCCATTTCAGTTGCTGTCAATCTTTGTTATGGGCGTGGCTGCTGCCGCTGCCATTGAGCTGCCTTTGGGTTCGATCTACCACGCTCCCGCTGCCCACATTGTGAAGCCGCTGCTGAAGGTGGAGGCGGAGGCACCTGCTCACTACGATTTCAGCTACTCGGTGCATGATGATCACACCGGTGACATCAAGAGCCAGACGGAGTCACGCAAGGGCGATCAGGTCCAGGGACAGTACACGCTGATCGATGCCGATGGCTATCAGCGTATTGTGGATTACACCTCGGATGCCCATAACGGTTTCAATGCCGTAGTGCGTCGTGAGCCTTTGGGCCATAAGGTGGTCAAGGCTGCGCCCATTGCCAAAATTGTGGCTCCCATTCCAATTGCCTATGCGCAACCCAAACTGCTCGCTGCACCCGCCAAGCTGCCCTACAACCTCTATCACTAAGTCAAGAGTAAAGAGATCTCGAGAGAAAGAGAGAGAGAGAAAGAGAGAGCGAAGCCGAACGATCGAGCGAGAGAGAATTCAAACACTGATTTCATCGCATTGACGACCCATCAACTCAAAACTGAACTGCAACTGCAACTTAAACTGTAACTGTATCTGTAACTGTATATATCTTTCAAGGATCACTTTTCTGTACTCACTTCTCATGCTATTTTCTTCACATTTCTTCACGCACATCAATCAAACAATCAATCAAACATTCAAACCCTTTTCCTAAGACTCTTTAAATACGATAATTGTTCGTGTTTTTCCTATGTTATTAAACTGTACTACGATTATGTGTAAAAAGAAAAGCAATAAATGCATTATTTGAAAACCTTTTTGATTTATTGAAACTAAACCTGGAATTTAAAATGCTTGACAGAGTTGAAAGTCTTAAAAAATAGTTCTAAAAGATAGAATTTTAGAATAAAAGAATTGTTAAAGTAAAGTCAACTTAATCTAAAAGGATTTTCCGTCTTAAAACTGCTTGAGTATAGCTAAACTTAAAGGTGGATGGGTATAATAAATATATATAATGTATATATAAACTATACTCTAATACTAACTAGAGTCTTAAGCCAAAATAAATTGGTGTTCCTAATGGTTTTCGGTTAAATTTTGCTCAAGTTTAAAATACTCAAACTTCTGATAAAATGAGAAATGAAATGAAGTGAAAAAAGGTACGGAAAATTTAATGAAATTAAAAGATTAATCAAGAATTAATGCCACAATACTTCTATTAAGTCATGAGAGTAGAAAATGATGTAGAGGCAGAGTTTTAAGACTACACGATCGTAAATAAAACTACAATGTAGTATTTGAACAGCCTTTTAATAGTTTTCAGTGATATACAAATCTAGTATATTATAATTTAAATTGAATTTCATCTGATTAAAGTTGGAGTTCCATTTCCATTGCCATCAATGACGTGTGATAATTGAGCTCGGTTCGCGACGCACCTGAGCATTGAAGCCCAGCAAGGGATCGGCGCTGTAGTCCACAACACGACGATGACCGTCGGGTTCGATGAGGGAATAACGACCTGTTACGTAGCCGCCACGTCGGTGCTCGAACTGATCCTTCACATCACCAGTGTGACTGTCATGCACGGCGTAATGGAACTCATACTGAGCCGGACTCGAAATGAGCTCATCGGAGTGGCCGAGAATGAGACCTCCCTCGGCGCATGCAGCCCAAAGGATTAGGCACAGGGGCAGCAGAACAGTCTGACAAAGCAAACAATGATTAAAAGAAGGTATCGAATCAGATTATGTAGCACCCACCGTGGTATTCATTTGAGAGGTTCACTCAAAGACGTAATCCAGTGAACTGATGACAAACAGGCAAGTGAAGCCCTCTTTTATATACCCCATAGCCTACATGCGTATTAACGTGGCCTATTGTCGCACTGGCCAAGTTATGAAAAGCTGAAACCGAATCTCCAAGATGTGCAATCGGTTATGCAATAGTCGCGTCTCTGGGTAAACTGAAATCGCATCTCTGCAGGGAAATGAAATTAAATACCCTGTAAAGTATAAAAAGAAACTGCAAGCAAACGAGTTTTTCCAAAAAGGTTTTCCATTTTTCGCATTTTTACACAATTTATTTTCATCTTATCATAACCATTAACATTATATAGCTTTTTACATATTTTCTTTTTATTGTTTAGCTTATTTTTATCACAGCGTTAAAATTAATGGATTTTTTTAAAACACATCTAATTTAGACTTAGACTAAAGAGAGTTTTACGTTCATTTACATGATGATGTACATACACATACTACGCATTCAGTTCGAAGAAAACATCAAAGGGGCTAGAAATCTATACAGAGGTTTCAGGTACGACGACAATAACAATACGCTACCGAGTATTCCATTATCCAAATTCCGTTTCAAAACTTGTTTTCCAACAAAGATCCTGGCGTTGTACATATATGTAATTGAAAGATATCAGATGAGGATTAGAATGAATTGTTTGTCGATAAATCCGCTATATTCCTTGAGCAATTTGCAACTGTATTTCCGAATTCCGTTAAGTGCACCCAATCAATATGTATACATGTAATATGTCGAATCGTGGTAACTGGGTGCTGGTCTATATATTTTATACACTACTGTACGCTAATGGAGTGCTGCCGATTTCTACACTTCTTGATTACCCAAATTTAAGTTACCATTCTCGGCGACCATCCAAGCCGTTAGCTTCTCATCCTCCGTCTTGTTCGTCTCATCCCAAGGAAACGTAGCTGCCTTCTCCTTCTGCATCTTTTGAGCCCTGAAACGGTCAGTTATGGAATTAGACCAGTGATATAATAATTTTCAAGTTATTTTAATCAATTTACTATATAGCATGCATTATTGTGGAACTAACAGAGTAAGATAAGTTAGTTTTTTAAAGATGGCAAATTTACAAATAACAGCAACTTTTTTACTTCTTATTCGTGTGGATGTATAGGTGTGTGCACACATTATTTCAGCCAACCGGATAATCTGATGAGATCTTGAGCATGAGCATGAGTAAAGCTGTCAGCATGTTTACAGCAATGCAGCAAGAGCGAGACGGGTGCTCAAAAGTTAACTCTCTAATTATTACACGCATACACAGACACAATCAGACGCCTGTTGAAGCTTGATACCTGCTTACTAATACATGTGTAGCACGTTCTACTTATTCTTCTAGCAGTGAGAAGAGTAGCGGTAGTTCACACATATGTACATGCGTAATATCGGCTGCTGTGAAAAAGCGCGCCAACAGCGCATCACAATAAAAGGAGTAGAGCCAATGATGCTGACTGCTCATAGTTAAAGGTCACCAATATATGCGTAATCTCTGGTGGCCGCACACTGACCGCGAGAGAGAGAGAGCGCTTTTCAGTGAACGAGAGCATATTGGAAAGGAGCGGCGCAGTCAATTAGTATAAGTATGGCTGATCATTCGTAACAGGCTTAGTTGCTTTCGCAAGACGGAACAGTTCAGAGTTAAGGGGAAAGTGTCAAAGCTGGTAATACACATGCGCGATAGAATATCAAACAGAGCGACATGGATAAATAAAATAATTAAATTACTTTTACAATACTTTTTCTATTGACAGGCTTAATAAAGTTAAACTGTGCAAGATACTACAACAACAATAGTGCGACAACTACTACTACTACTATGATTGTGCTTAGACTATGATGGCAGATTTTTACCTTATTGGCCAAAAGCGACAATCGTCATCATTTGAGGAGTCGTTTTGGTTATCACTGGGGCACGCACAAAATGTATTTAAATGAGAAGCAAATGAAAAGAAACAAACACAAAGAGAGACAAAAAGAGTACACACAAAGAATAGAGCATGAAAGTACGCAATAAGTAGAAGACAAAATTAAGAAAAAAGTTTTACAGCACAAAAGAGACACTCAAAAAAGCACAGTTATGAATATGAGCATGAATGTAGGTACACAGTTAGCACAGATGCCGTTACTTACGCATTCGTTGATATTGAGTCTGTGCGACTTCCGTTATTCGCCTCCAGACTGCTGGGACTTCTCTTCTTGGGCGCTCTCTTAAATTTCTCGCCAAAGAAATCGTGTCCATTGTGTGAACTTGTCGTCGTGTGTCCGCTCTTCGCCTGCTGCGTTGGTGGCACTGTATGCGGATATTTGCCATCACTGTCCGAGTCCATGGACAGGTGTCCGAAGAGATCCTCCAACAGAATATTCGACTTGGCATTGCGTTGTCGTTTCGCAGAGCTTTTCAGCTTTGAGCTTTTTTTCAAAACGTACAATAACAAGAACACAGACAGGTGATAACATTGATAACAGAGTAAGCAGTACAAAACAGGAAATACAGAATATATGAAAATAAAAAATAGGGGGAATTGGTAGACATTTCCCACTATTTTATAATTTTGAAATGGAAAAATATAAATCTGAATTAAAACTAAAAAATATATTATTTCTAAAGAGTTTTATCAACTACAGAGTATATAAAAAATATATGTATAATGACTACTATATAAAAAATGTAATCCGACAGAAATTTAATTTAATTACTATTGTTAAAGAATCACTTAGAAACTTTTTTCCCAGCTATTTCTACACTAACTTCAAAATTTAATTAGTTGGAAGCTTTACTATACTCAAAACTCACCCCAGTATCAGATCCAAATCATCCACCTTCATAGGGTTAACCTTTGCTTCCGATCGTTCCCGCGCCGACAGGCGAATGGCAGCGCCATTAAGCAGGGCTGCCGAGTCGTAGCCCTGTGGTGGCTGCAGTTGCTGCTGCTGTTGTCGTACAATCAGATTTGGCGGTGCTTGCGAAGCGCTGACCTTGGAGAACATGTTATAGACTTTAGCATCGGGATTGGGTTGTAGCTGCGTGGAACGCGTCTGTACATAGTAACCCCCGAGGGGAATACCCAAGCGGCCATTGTTTTTGGCATTTTTGTTGGCCGTTTCATAGTTCAATTGGCTGCCATTCACATAGATGGCGCCACCATTGCGGGTCGAGGTGTTGCTGAAGGAGACATTGGGATGATGGGGCTGCTGTGGCTGCATTTGTTGTGATTGCTGTGATGCCAATGTAGATGCAGGTAAGCCAAACAGTTGGGAAATGTTGCGATTTAGGTAAATATCATTGATGGACTCTTTGCCGGTCAACGGTGCAGGTGCAGGCGGTGCCACGCCCACCAAGCTGGATGTGTCAGTGGTGGGCGGCAACTCGTTGTTGGAGAGGAAGCTCAGCTTTGGCTGATATTTCATTGGCATGCTCACGTTCTTGTTAACTTGGCCATTAAACATTGTTTTCCCTTGGTTTTTGTTGTTGTTAGCATTAGTGTTGTTATTATTGTTGTTGTTGGTGTTGCTGTTGTTATTGTTGTTGTTGTTGTTGCTCTGGTGTATGAGCTCAGTCACGGCATGAAGTTTCTCCTGCACCGGAAGCACATTATTTGACACAGTGGGAGGTAGCACAAAGTGACCGGCACCTGTACCATTCGCTAAGCCATACTTCGAGCTGAGTTTCACATTGGCCTTGGTGGCCGCATTGGGTGAAATCCTTTTCAATGCATGAAAATATGGATATTTGAGACTTTGCTGTGCCGTCGGTCGCTTCTCCGGATCGTAGGCCAGCAGATCCTCCAGCAAATCCAAACCGCTCTGACTGCAACGACTCACGACGCTGCTGAGCGGCACCTTGATGCAATCCGGATAGCGGAAGTGTATCATGCCCGCCAGGCGGTAACCATCCGGCCAGTCACCCTAAGAGCAACAAGCAAGTATTAGAAGGTAGGAATATACTTCTTATTTGGTAGACCTACCTTGCCAGGTGTACCCAGCACCGAGCAGATTTTGAACAGCTGATCCACCTCGCTGCTGCCCGGAAAAAGCGGCCGGAATGTATACAACTCGGCCATGATGCAACCCATGGCCCAGAGATCGATAGTACTACCATAATTGGTGGAGTGTAGGAGCACTTCCGGTGCACGATACCAACGCGTTGATACATAATCCGTAAAAGGCGGTCGTGAACGTATTTCTCTTGCCAGACCAAAGTCTGCGATTTTAATCAACTCCGGACCGGAGCACAGCAGATTCTCCGGCTTCAGATCGCGATGGAAAAAGCCGTGACGATGCATGAAAGCCAAACCAGTTAGCACCTGGTTAACACAGAAATTATAATTAGCTTAATTAGTTTTCCTTCAAGGTTTTCCTTCCCTTCCTCACCTGAAAGAGTATGCTCTTGAGCTCCGGTTCGGGCAGATGTGTATCCCGATCCTTGATCATTTGGTACAGATTCTCCTTCATATATTCGAATACAAAATACAGGGTGTCGTTCTCTCTGATCACCTCCTTGAGCTTTACAATATTCGGATGCGAAAGTTTCTTCAGCGACTGTGTAAGAAAATTTCATTTTAAATATTTAGAAAGTTTAGAGATTTAGAAATTTTTTACTTACTTTCACTTCACGCAGATTCATGGCCTCTTCCCAGGAATAATATTTACGTTTCATACGCTTGATGGCCACCTTTTCGCCGGTGTCCTTGCGCTGTCCCAAGACGACAGTTCCATAGGTTCCATCACCCAGTTGGGTCAGTGTTATATAACGATTCATGGTACAATCAGCATGGAAACGCTTTTCACATATTTTCGGAAGGCAACTAGAAATAATAGAAAATTCTTATGCACTGTGGACCTCAGCTTATGCTAGTAGCGAAAGTAGTTTAAAGAGGAAAGGAATCTTAAAACTGACGAGACATTTTTCCCAGGAACATTAACTATAATTAATTTTTAACAAAAAATTTAGTAACGGGGTAAACCCAAACAATCATAGATAATATTTCTGGATTTTAAAATAATATTATATTATTATTAAAATTTAATTGTAAACTTATATATCCTTTGAAGGAAACTTTGGAATCTATGTTAAAATATTCATAAAAATTTGGTTTAAAAATAAATTCCAATTCCTTTTATAACTAAATTGAATTTACTTGGTTTCTTATGAACAACTATTATGATACTATTATAGTTTACATAGAAAATCTAGTAATTATTCGTATACTTAATTTGCACTACTTCCTGTCTTACATTTCTAATAACCATTAACTAAAGCACTAAAAATATAAGTAATTATAGTTTCCCATTGACAGCGCACTTAAAACTTGAAGCACCCGATGAGAACTTGTTGTCGTACCCCTGAGACCCGTTAAAAGTGTCATTTGAACAAATGTAAGCACTTAAAAACGAATCAAATCATTGTAAGTAACTGGTGATTAAGCGAACTGAACGTGGACAATGACAGGTGTTGACAGGAAGACGAGTCCATGTGTGGAATTTTTTGGGATCTCAATACCAATCAATATATTGATTGAGAAACTATGTCAGCTAAAGGCTTTAACTATTTAAGAACTTGACCGATTTATGAAGTCAATGTTTATTCTCCTCATTTTTTTTTTTTTTGGTTGAGTGTCAATATAGATTAGGCTCGGTAGCAAGGTCGTTGGTCAACGTTTGGGCGGTACGAGTTATTGTTTACTGATGATTGGATAGCATTGAAACTAGCACAAAGTGTAAGTAAATAAAGATGGAGAGTGCCAGGTCAAATATACCCTGTAAAATGTGAGTTTTAAAGTAGCCTTCGTTGGCCTTTACAATATTTTATTATAATGTGTAAGTTGACCTTTGAAATAAAGTGACTTATGCTAATTTTATTGTATTTTAGCAGTAAAGACTTTACTTGCGGGTAATACAGGGTGCGCTTTGTGTAGCGTTGAGGTTTGTAGCTTATACAGGGAGCGCTTTCAAGTATTTTTGGCTTAGGAAAAGAAATTTGAGTTAAATTGGACTTTTTAGCTTAACAATAATTACAATAGTTAAAAAAATGCTTAATTATATATCGTTGAGTGGCTTAGAATGAAATCTCCCGTTTCGTTTTAGGTGGAGCTATCACAATAATTAAGGACTACAAGCTTGGATTTGTGTTAATTATTAATTCATAACATCAAGTCGAATTATAAGCAAGTCCTGCTGAAAGTGTCATGTCCAAACACGCTCAGTCATGCATGTGAGTATAGTTTATGGCGGGGTGGGTATAAGAGAGGGTGCTATGAACTCGGCGGAAAGGTAAGACTTGAGTCAGCACAGCTTTTGTTTTGGCTTTCTTTCGAATGTTATGGCATAGCCTTGAAACACATTTAACAATTTTTTCCTTTACTTGATTTGATTTCGACACACGCAAACTAATTAAATATAAACGAGTATTGCACATTTAATGGACACTGGTAAACTCTCACACCAAATGGTTTTTCAATTGTAAAAACCTGAAGAAAATTCGTAGTTGGAATCTATATTCCTTTTTTTTTGGGGTTCACTTTATCGATTGACTTTAGTTAAACGCACACCGAACAGTCTGAATCATAAGTTGGTAATTTAGGAAGGAATAAAGGTTATTTACCTTAGACGCACTTGAAACCGAAGCTGATTTACTTTATTTATTTATTAGTAATTATTATAAATTAATTATTCAAATTTATTGTTTTTATTTGCGATTTACTAAACGAGTTTCTGTCAATTTATATGACGAGCTGAAGTGTATCTTCGAAGCAAACATTAACAACTAGCAAACGTCCCGATATCCACAACAACCGCAACCCTAACTAGACCAACTGCCCCTCCCTCGTTCGTTGTCAACAAACAGACTGAACAGACCGAAAGAGAGACTAGAGGTGAACGAGTGGAGAGTGAGAGAGAGAGAGCGACACGCACAAAGTCCAAGTTTAAAGAGAGTAATTGAATATTGTGTACCTGTATGTTAAAAGGGTACAGTATGCGTCTGAAGGGTACACTGAGCTGTATAAGGTCTAAAGGTACAGTTTAAAGTAAATATGATATAAGTACTACTTATAAGTAGTTAGTAGTTACCAAAAAGGTACCAAAAGGTACTACTTGGATTAAACGTACCAATTTATGTACCCATTTAGACCCATTGGTAGCATTGGTAAAGTGTACCCACTTGTGCTATAAACGTACCAAACTGTGACTGAGAGCACGACCCTAGAGCGAATGCACCTGTTCCAGTCCTGGACAGGGTTGAACTAACTCAGAGCAGCCCTCGCTTGTTGGTTACTAAGCATGAGCATATGTTGTGCTTACCACACTTGTTGGTTGCCCAGGGCAACACGGCTCGTCTGCTCTTGTCCAGCTCTTGTCTAGCCACAATACTCATACGCCATGGATGAAGAGACGAGCACACAGGACAGCCGGGAGCCAAGTAGGGATTTTCTGGAGGAGATCAACTATCCAGAGCCGGGCATCATCAATCTGGAGATGATCAAGTCCGTCTACCTGGAGGAGGGACAGCGCGGGGAGATGCGTCGCTTGCATCAGCTGGAACCAGTTGTGCTGGAGCGTATCAAGACGCTGCATCTCGAGTTTAAAAGTGAGTGAATGGAACTAAAAATAAATATATAAACAATCTGATTAATCGTTTAATTATATATACAGATATACTGCGGATAGATCATCTTTGGGTGCTGCCAAACTTGACCAAACTCTGTCTGAATTGCAATAAAATCGAAGTGATTGAACATATTGAAATGCTTACAGCCCTCAAGGAACTCAATCTGAGCTTTAACTATATAACCAAAATCGAGAATCTGGAAAGTCTGGTGAATCTGGAGGTTTTATCATTGTTTAGCAATCATATAACCAGAATCGAAAACCTGGAGACACTAGATAAATTGGTAATACTCAGCATAGGCAACAATCTGATTGACAAATTCGATGGTGTAAGTATAGAAAAAATCCACTCCGATCTTACCTGAACATCGTGTTTCTTAACTGCTTGACAGATTGATCGTCTGCGCTTTGTCAGCAGCTTAAAAGTACTGAATCTGGAGGGGAATCCCATAGCCAAAATTGCCGATTTTCCTTTATCCCAATATGTTACCGCCATATTGCCTCAACTGAATTATTACGAATATGTTTACATCAAGCAGGATATGCGGGAAGCGGCACAGAAGCGTTTTTAGTAAGATATAGTCATGATTAAAGCTCATTCCAACCGATTTATATAGCAAGTTCTTCACCCAAACAGTCGTGAGCTGCGTGAGATCGAGGGCAGACAGGAACGGGAGATACACGGACGTGAGACTGAAGCACGAGAGGAAGCCGAAGCGCAGCGTTTAGCCTCCAGTTTTGTAGAGCATCTGGATGGTCATCAACTGTATGAGTCCATGTGGCGCGAGGACGAATATGGCCGAATCCTAATGCTCATAGGTGCTACGGCTCAGGAGCTGTCGGAGGAGTACGAGAAGGATGTGCATGAGTTGACTCAAAGCATCTATAACTTAGGATTAGCGCGTTTCAGTGAACGCGATGAGGAAGTTAAGGATTACATGGGCAGCCTGCAGGAGGGACAGGAGCAGCTGCAAACACTGGGACAACAGCAGATCGATGAGTTTCTACAGTACAGGGACAAGTGCTTTGAGGAAGCGAGTCAAACATTGCGTCAGCTGGAGCATTCGGAGGAGCACTCAGAGGAGCACTTTCGACTGTGTGAAGCCATGGACACGTTAAATGAACAGTTTGAGGAGACGCTACACGAGATGTGGCACAGTCTGATGGCCCAGGAGCTGCATCTGCATGAGGCAGTCGAGGTGGGCACCAAAAGTTGTACAAGCTAATCCTTTAAAATCCAATTGTTTTCCCAGGAATCCACTCTAAACTTTGAGCGCAGCATTTCCCGTTTGATGTCCAGCTTTGTGGAGGAGGCACAAACGTATTTCCTGCAGCTGCGTGAAGTCTGTCAACACTTCTGCCTTAACATAACCGAGGCGGTCTCCCGTTTTCTGGCCAACAAACTACTCCAGCAGGATTTGGATAGTGTGCCCCTCGAGCTGCGCAAGTGCATCGACGATCGTGAAGCGGTGCTCAAATTGGTGTCCCAAATGAAAGAGGTCCACACCGCACGCATTGAGGAGCGCGAGGATCGCATGGTCAACAGAAGCAAGGAGTTCATCGACAACTTGGTCCAAAAACGCAGCAAGTAAGTTAAATAAAGTCCAATCCTGCCAAGAACTTTTGATTTACTGTCGCTTACAGGGAGGAAAATGAGCGACATCGTGCCAAAATATTGGAAATTAACTCCTTTATGGAAATGATGACCAAGGCCATGGCCAAGCTGCCGGAGGAGATACATCAGGAGGTGCAGCAGGAGCAGTCTTAAGCATGCACTAAAATTCTTTTAACTTAAATTTTGATAAATAAATTTGTAACAGTTTGTCAGCCAAGAGTTTCTCTATTTTATTGCGCTGTCTTCTTGCTCAGATTCGCTAGGTAAACACCAAGTTCTTCCTGCATCTTTGGATTATTAATAAAGGCTATAAAAGTTTCCAAGTCCTTACCACGCTCCCGCTCAAAACGCTTCAAGTTGTCAGCTCTAAGCTGCAGTTTGGTTAGTGAACGGGCCACGGGATTAACCTTGTTAAATGACTCAATAAACTCTACACACTTAGCCAAAGCCTCCTGCTGGCTATTAACCACCTTATCGACTAGATTAATTTTTAATGCCTCTTCTGTGGTGAACAACTTGCCCTGCAGCAGCGCTCGTTCGACTACGGGACGTGGCAAGACGCTCAGGTAACTGTTGACAATAAATGGCGGCACCACATAGCCAAATTTGGTGGCATGAATGCCAATATTAAAATCAGGTAACATTACGCGATACTCGCAAGCAGCAGACAGCACACAACCCACAGCGAGTGCATGACCCTGGGGACCAATAAGAGTTTCTTGTTAACTGTTTATACGTTTGATTGCTGCAAGTGTACCTACATTTATGGCCGCTGCTGTAGGTACACTGCACAGGTACAAAGACAGCCACATATCCTGCAGTGCTCTCCAGAAAGCCTCCAAACGCTCTTGGTTTGGTTTGTGCAACTCATTGAGGTCCAAGCCCGAGGAAAAGACTCTGTCGTTGGACTTTTGCATGGGGTCAAAGGTTAACTTAAACTGTTAAACTGCCTTATAAATGCTTACGGATGTTAAAATGAGACCACGACTCTTGTTGCATTCGATCTGCTGTATCGACTCGTTTAAGTCCTGGAGCAATTCCAAGTTACAACTGTTTACTGGTGGCCTGTTTAGTGTAAGTGTTGCGATTCCCGTTTTATCATCTACTTCAACTGTGGTTAATTTACAGCCATTTGACATATTCCTACGTATACAGGATACTATCCTGTTTAATTTAAATAGTTTTGTTTGGCAGCGAAACATTTTTAGTGACTGTTGATCATATGATACAAATAATATAAGGTCAATTATTGTTTACACTTTAATGCGTCACAAAATCACTGTGCGTTTGACGTTTGTGACGTCAGTTTCACAAATGCGCAAACCACTTTCATATCACTCGAGTATCTTGTTTTGATCACGTAATAAGAAGAAGAGAATAAACAAATGCCATTCTCCTGTTTCGATAACAAAATAAACCAAAGGGGTTTTAGGGATACCACTATTAAAAATAATTGTTAGTTGATTGTAAAAATGGCTCCTGTATTTTCAATAAAAAAAAGAATTCTAATGACAACTTTTTAGTTCTTCTTTTTCAGACTTTCCAGATAAACACCCAAGCCCTTTTGAACGGCTGGTTGGTTAACAAAGAAGAGGAACTTCTCCAAATCCTGTTGACGTCCATCTTCCAATTGCTGCAACTCAGCGCCTCTAATCTGTTGCTTGGTCAAAGAGCGTGCCAATGGATTAACTTTGGCGAAGGTACCAATAAATTCAGCACATTTGGCTAAAGCTTCCTCTTTGGTGTTGGCAACCTCATCGACTAATCCAATCTTCAAGGCTTCATCTGTGCTGAACATGCGTCCCTGGTTAAGTGCCCGCTCAGCCTCACGACGTGGTAGCACACTCTGGAAAGCTGACATGAACCATTGTGGTGCCACAATTCCCAGCTTGGTTTCATTCAAGCCAATTGTGTATTTTGGCAACATGACGCGATATTCGCAAGACACGGCCAACAAACAACCTCCAGCAGGAGAGTGTCCGTTAATAGCAGCTGCGGTGGGAACACTGCTGCCATAGAGCGCCAACCATACATCCTGCAGAGTTGTCCAAAATGCGCGAATCCGTTCCTTATCTGGTTTGTACATCTCGAATATATCCAGACCGGCAGAGAATATTGTGGGATTCGACTGCAATTCAAATATTAATTTTGGAAGTTAAGTAGATACTTTGAAAACCTTACGGAAGTGAGTATAAGGCCGCGACTTTTGTTGCCTTCAATTTCTTCAATAGATTGGTGAATGTCTCGCAGCAGCTCCAAATTGAGGCCATTTACGGGAGGCCGGCTCATTGTTAGCGTTGCGATGCCGGTTTTGTCATTGACCTCCACAGTGGTCAGCTTAGTGGCAGTGGACATGTGTCTTCCAGCACTCATGGCACGAGGCACCAGGCTCAACAGCTTTGAACGCATCATTATTCTTTAAAACAAAGTTTTAAAATAGCAAATTTTCAGAAATGACCTTTGGACACCATATTAATTTAGAGATTTTTACTCTCCAGTGAGTTTTAAATAACCATGACTTTTTATATAAGCAAATTAGCAAATATAATTTATTTTATTTTTTTTTTTTAAACTTGTTTATGTTCGATATTATTAATATAAATTAAAAAATCACCTTAAGATTTAAATGTTTTTATCAAAACAGCTGTTACTAAACCTGTTGCGCTGCTGTTGATTCAAATTAATCGATTTTGCTTATCGACTTTGCGAGGGCTGGACACTTTGAGCCTCTTCATTTAATACACTTGTATTATGTATGAAAATAAACAAATATATGCAAATGAAAAAAAGCAGTACAATTTAAATATTTAAATAAAAATAAGAAAGTCCTGCAGTTATCATTATTTCCAACAAATGTGGTATAATCAAAAAATTGAGATTGAGCATGAATAGAACTAGTTCATAAACGGAACGGAGAGTCGTGCTATCGCATTGCAGCATTGTATTTGACGTTTACTTTACACGTCACTACGCAGCGGCTGTCACTTTGCCGATTCGACTGCCTTCGTGTACGCTTTACGCTTTATACGCTTATTCTTCGTTGGCCTGAACTGAGTTGCTGCAACTTTCTCTAGCCGTTTCACAGCAAAAACACAAACTTTTAACAAAAATGGGCTCTGGAAAGCAACAAAAAGTGCAATCTTCTGGATTCACAAAGGAGGAGGAGCTGCTGCTGCAGGACTTTAGTCGCAACGTAAGCACAAAGTCGGCAACGATATTTTATGGCAATGCATTCATCGTCTCTGCTCTCCCCATATGTAAGTATTTCGTAAATAGTGACACGTTGTTGATTTCCCCAGAGCGGCTGAATAATGAATGGTTGAAATGTTTTTGTTGTTATTGTTTTTCAGGGCTCTTCTGGCGCATTCACAACATGGATCTGTGGCCCAGTTCCATTTTGTTTGTGCTCGTGACCGCAGCCAGCACATATTTGATGGCTACCGCTTACAAGAACATCAAGTTCCAGCTGAAGCATAAGATTGCTGTGCGTCGGGAGGAGGCTGTTACCCGTGAGGTCAACCGTCAGGTGGGCGATGACAAGAAGGTGACCCGTAAGGAGAAGGATGAGCGCATTCTGTGGAAGAAGAACGAAGTTGCCGACTATGAAGCTACAACATTTTCGATTTTCTACAACAATGCCATCTACTTGGCCATCATCATCTTCATTAGCTTCTTCCTGCTGAAGAATGCAACGCCTTTTGTGAACTACATCTTCTCCATTGGCATTGCCAGCGGTGTCCTGGCGTTATTCTCCACCAGCACCCAAACGAACTGAACAATTTCATATATCCGTACATATATAATTTGTTAGGCCCATTCAGAGATTCTTCTATACCTTAAAAAAGTGTGAGCAACAAATTCCATTCATCATCATCTTCATCACACGTTCGTGAACTTGATGTAAAACATTTTAGCAACTTTTGAAAACTATATTAAATTTTGTAATGAAATTGTTTGTCTTTCTTGTAGAAAGCGTATTAAACAAAAAACTTCCATTTGCAAAATGTTTTAAATAAAAAATTGTAAAACCTAAAATCCAAGACAAATCGAATCAGTTCATAAATCTATATATTTTCATCAATTAAAAAGTGTCTAATCTAATCTGGTAAATGCACAAGGGTTTCGACTTAAACGGCCTCTAGGAGCAGAGCAATGCCCTGACCACCTCCAATGCAGGCGGATCCAATGCCGAACTTCAGTTTCTTGCGTCTGCAAAGAGTTAAAGATTTCATGAGAAGGGAAATCAATGGGTTTCATTTAAAGATAACTTACTGCAGCTCATGCACCAAGTGGCCTGTGATACGGGAGCCACTGGCACCCAGTGGATGTCCCAAAGCAATGGCACCGCCATTCACATTCAACTTGGATTGGTCCAGCTTAAGGGCATCGGCACAGGCCAGAGTTTGTGCAGCAAAGGCTTCGTTAATCTGCAAGGATTAAAGTTGTATTTATAGGAATGCTAACTGGACTCTAGAGCCATTCAAATCTACCTCAATCAGATCAATGTCCTCCAGTTTCTTGCCAGCAACACGGAGCACGTTTTGTATTGCGGGAACTGGGCCAATGCCCATAATCTCTGGCTTGACACCCACAAAGGAGAAGGCCACAAGGCGCGCCAATGGCTTCAGATTGTATTCCTTGACTGCCTCCTCGGAAGCAACCACCACAGCGGCGGCACCATCGCAAATGCCCGAAGCTGTGCCCGCTGTGACTGTGCCATTCTTCTTGAAAAGCGATGGCAGCTTGGCAAGTCCCTCAATGGTGGTCTTGGGGCGTGGATGCTCATCAACCACAAAGTCAACTTCCTTGCCCTTGACCTTCAGCTTGATGGGCGTAATTTCGGCATTGAAGGCGCCCTCCTGTTGTCCCTTCTCCCAGTTCTTTTGTGAGCGCAGCGCAAACTCATCCACACGTTCCCTGGAGATCTTGTACTGATCGGCCAGATTTTCAGCTGTCAACGCCATGGGAAGCTTGCAGTGCGTGTCAGTTAGACCTGCCCACAGAGCATCCTCCAGATTGTAGTTGCCACCCAGAGTGGTACCAAAACGCATGTTACGCGCAATGTATGGAGTCTGGGACATGCTCTCCACACCGCCGGTGAGTGCGACCTTGGCGCCACCCACCAGAATATCCTGGGCACCATTCACAATCGACTGGAAGCCGGAGCCGCAAAGGCGATTGATGCCCAAAGCTGGCTTCTCAATGGGCACGCCACAGTTGAGTCCCACATGGCGTGGCACATAGATGCCATCGGTAGAAGAGGACTATATAGAATATTTTTGTGAATTTCATGAAAAGATCAACTTGCTCCACTGTATACTACTTACGGCAATCACATTGCCCACGATCACAGTGTCCACCTGTTCACCCTTAAGGCCAGCGGCTTCCAATGCAGCCCTGGCCGCGGTAGTCTGGAGCTGTGTCTGGTTAATATTTTTCAGGGCTCCACCGAAGGTTCCAAAGGCCGTACGCTTGGCAGCCACAATATAGATGCCTAGAGTTCATAAGACAGATAAGTATATAATCTATATCTACGATATGATTATTCAAATTAGGAACTGTTAACGAAAGCAAATCTTGTTTTTCACTCAACAGGTCCAAAGTACATAATCGGCTTGTACCATGACGGTGTTTAGTTTATGCTTTCGTGGGAGGGACGGGGATAGGAGGCAGATAAGGCATCAACAAGTCCAAAGTTCGCTCATCAAATACATATTTATATCGCAACTGTGAGGTTAATTTAAATACATTAACACCACACAATAAGTCAATCACCTTTGGTTACTGCAGACATTTTGCACAAATTGAACTGTTTTCACAATTAAGTAAAATATATAAAAATATAAAAAAAGCTTGGTAAGCTGAACAGCAACGCTCTTCGGGAACAACTGCAAACGGCAAACGCTCGACGGCAACTTGAAGTGAACTTGCAACCGGCAGACATTTTGTAGAGCGCAAAAAGCTCCGCCTCCACGTTTGTTCTCTCTCGAAAAGCTCTTCAGCGGCTGCAGTGCCAAACAAACAGTTCATTTACAGCTGTTTTATGCACAGAGCGAAATAGTGCACTAACAAATTACTCAAATGGTTGAAATAATAAAACAATAAACCAAACATTTATTATAAACTGTTTACCAGTCGATTTCAGCAGAATTAAAATAAAAAGCAGAAATAAAGCAGATCAGCTCGATACGAAATTTAGAGCTATCGAATTCGATCAGTTTGCTTATCGATGTCAGTTTGAAAGCAGTTTTAATCGGAATAAGTAAAAATTACTTATAGGTTGTTTATCTTATATCTTTTGCATTTCGATAATATACAACAGATTGTACACAATCAGTGGATGAATTTTAATCAGCTAAGTAAGATAAGCCCAAAATTGAAACAGTTACAAAATGAAATAGGCTAAGAATTGTATATATTGGATTTTAACTTAAGTAAAGATACATTGGTAAATGCTGAAATTTTAATAAAACTTTATACTTGATACTTGATACTAGGACAGAGCAGAGAAGCCATATAATTGTATAATTTCAGTAGAAATAGCAAAAGTAATATTAAGTTTTTTAATGTAGTATGTATGTATTTCTTCTTATCAAAAAGTCTGTTCAAATGAATCGTTGAATAGCCGATTGATCTCGATTGTCAAACTCTATGGTGAGTTGGATATATCCATGTTGTCCGACTTCTCAATGCTGACCGATTTGCGGGAACTCTTTGCCTCCGAATCCTCAGTGATTGATTTTAATTTCCGGGTGTCTGGAGTACGTGACCTTCTTCGTGAAGACGACGATGAAGATTTAGATGTGATTGGGATAATATCTTTGCTGCGACTGGAGCGAGATTTGCTTGGCACAGCTGGTGGCGATGGAGAACTGCGCTTGCTACGTGATCGTGGAGAGCGTGCACGATGCGATTTCTTGCTGCGTTCTCGGGATCTGGATCGTTTGCCATTGCCACTGCTGCCACCGATACCGCTTCCACCGCCGCCACTGCCGCTAACACCATGAGAGCGGGAACGACGAGAGCGCGAAGTGCTACGACGATGGCGTGATCGGGAGCGCTTGCCACGCGATCGCGACGACCGCGAGTGTTTTCCACCTCGTGAGCGGGAACGACGCGATCGGGAGCTACTGCGACGATGGCGAGAACGGGAGCGTTTACTCCTGGATCGTGATGAGTGTTTACCACGAGAGCGTGACCGACGTGATCTCGATACGCTGCGTCGCTCACGGGAACCAGAGCGACGTCGTCGCCTTGAGCTTGAACGATGCGAACGGGACCGACTGCTGGTTCGACGCTCACGGGAGCGGGATCGTGATCGGGAACGCCGTCTCTTATCTTTCGCTAGCATGCCAATGACGGGATCTATGGCAGCCGATATCATGCTTTGTGCTTCCTTCACAATCGTCATGGCCTCTTCGATCTCAGCCTGAGCTGCTTCATTGGATTTCGCTTCCGGTTTCGTGATTGAGTACGTCGAATGATAGACACTCAAATGTCCACCTTTGAACTCCTGTCCCTGCAGCCGGAGAGCATGGATAATGCTTGTCTGCTCACAGAACTCAATCATGCAATAGGTCTTGTTATCCTTCTCCGCCCATCGGGCGTATTTTACCTCTCCGGCACGTTGAAAGCACTCCATTAAATCATCCAGACGCCATTCGTTCCTCACATCGCATACGATAATGGTTCGACGGATTTCTTCGATTTTACGTGCATCATAAAACGAGGGCAAGGCTGGATACTCGGGTAAATTAAATTCCACCAATTTGGGATCATACGTTTTGATCACCTGCTGCGGTAATTGTCCCTCAATGCGATTAATGACCTCCGGTGGCAATTTGGAATCCGGTTTCTGCAGACCCGGCACAATCGTTCCGTTCTTGAGCATCTCCAGAGCACGATACTCCTCGGGAATGGCAAGCACCGGTATGACTATAAGGGCACGGTCAATAAATACCGTGTTCGTCAAATGTTGTGCAACTGGGACACTGTTCGATTCCGTATATTTCACGTAACAAATACGCGACTGAACCGGACAGGAGACATCCCGTATTGTTGGGTACAGTCGGATTTCTTCGATTTTCCCAATGTTGCCGAACAACGTTTGCATTTGATCCTTGGTGGCCTGTGGCGCAATATTTGTCACCTGTATAACACGCGGTGTATTGCCACCAGCCATTTTGCGTTTTTTCTCTTTTTGGACACGTTTGCAAACTAAATTCGTTGATTTTAAGCGAAATAAATAATTTCCATTAACCTCACACAAGTGGAAAAAAATTTCAACGAGGGCTGCAAATGGCGTCGCGAAAATTTCGATTTCGATTCGACCAGGGCTGAACCAGAAACTTAAGCGTTTTCACCCGATATATCGTTATCGATTGCGATTGCGATTCCCAACAGTTTGCAACAGCGAGTACTGATTATTTTGTGTGAATTGTGTGTGAATGTAAAAAAAAAAAAGACTTGTAGGAAAATTTAAAGCTAGTTTGAAATTATATTGTAAAGTTATTGCAACAACGAATTCTAAAATAAATAGTCTTTAAATTGTTGCAAATCAACTAGTTCAGACATGTCGGAAAGTCAAGCACCATCAGTCTCCAAATCAAGTTTGAATGATTTGCGTCAATTTCGTATAAATAAAAATGCAGCTGCCGGACCAAGTGCGGGTAGAACTGGTAACCATTGTGTTTTTGGCATATACATTATTAAGTTTATAAACTGTACTACAACACAGAAAATTATTATTACTTTATTTTAGAACGTGTGCCTGGCAAAAAGCGTATACAAGTGATGGCTGACAGTGACAGTGACAGTGCAGACTGTCAGACGCCCAAAAAGATAAAAATACTATTAACTGTTAAAGAGAAAGAAGAGCGTTACATGGCTGCTGCTAAAATAATGCCCAATTATGATACAATGGTAAGTAGAATACCGTTTGAAGTTGGCTTTTTCTTTGCACTAGTGGTCTTTGGGTAGAGGGATAGGCGGGAGAAGAGCGCGCGCGTCGCATACATGTGTTCGGAATATTTGCCATTCGGGCCCGGCATAATGAACAGCTGTTGCTACAGTGGCGTCCCCGAGTGGGCATGGTATTAACAATCCTAGGTCAAGAATTTCAGCGAGATAAATAATATTTGTATATGTACATACATATATTAATAAATTAAAGAATAAATTATGAAGAATAATCTGGAGTTACAAAAAAAAATAACATAATTTAATTTGATGCAGTTTGTAAACTATTCTAACATTGTCGTCCTGTGCTAAGTTAACTATCGAAAACAACTTAATGAATTATAAATAGTTTGTTTTTAATGAATTAATTAGTGTAATTTATTTACGCATTTCAACTGTAGGCTATACAGGACTCGCTGTCGCGCACAAACTGGGATGTTGCGGCCTCAATACGTTACCTCAAGGAGCATTGCAAGCCAAAGGCCAATGGCCCATTGGATAAACCGAAACTGAAGCACGGCTCTCCGAATGGCCACAGCAGCAGCAGCAAATCACATGCCAGATCCACTGGCAACTATTCGGATGTCGATAACTCTGATGATGATGATGTTAAACAGTCCAAGGATCAGGTGTACGACAGTGACGATAGTGACACCGAAATGTCATCCAAAATGACTGGACAACGTAAAAAAGTTTTCCAGTTTATGAATACCGCTAGCATTATTGAGCTACAATCGGTGAAGACTCTCTCGGAGAAGAAGGCAGCAGTACTTATTGAAATAAGACCGTTCAATGACTGGAGCGATTTGCGACAAAAACTTGAGGCTAACAAATTATCGGCTGATCTACTTAACTACGCGCAGGATTTGATTAACAAACAAAATACGATTGCACACATCTTGAGCAAATGCAATGTGATGGTCACACGCCTGGAGGCGGCTATTGCCAGTGGTTCCAGCATCGTGGAGCAACCAAGGATACTAAATAGCAGGTAAATATCATATTCCATTCAGCTTTGGTGCGATTGGACTGTGGACTAATTGGATATAATTTACAGCATGCAACTAGCTGATTACCAAGTGATTGGCCTTAATTGGCTAACAGTTATGCACAAGCAAGAAATGAATGGAATTTTGGCTGACGAAATGGGTCTGGGTAAGACCATACAGGTTATAGCATTCCTGGCGTACCTCAAGGAGAACGGCTTAAGCAAAGGAGCTCACTTGATTGTGGTGCCTTCATCCACACTGGACAACTGGGAGGCAGAGATAGCCAAGTGGTGTCCCAGTCTGATTGTGGAGAAATATCATGGATCGCAGGAGGAACGACGACGGATGCGTGGACGTTTCGCCAAAGTTGGCTTCACTGGTTTTGATGTGCTGCTAACAACGTATGTGTTTCCAAACTGAACACTTCTTGCCTTTATCAACTATTTTATTGTTTCATTCATCTTTCAGCTATCACATAGTTGGATCCACGCCCGAGGAGCGTAAAATGTTTAGAGTTTGTAAGCTGCATTACGTTATCTTTGATGAAGCTCACATGCTTAAGAATATGACAACCCAGCGATATATAAATTTGATCACCATTAACGCCGAAATGCGGATTCTTCTCACGGGCACACCACTGCAAAATAACCTTCTAGAGTTGATCTCTTTGCTGTGCTTTGTGATGCCCAAATTCTTTGCCAAAAGCATTGAGGACATCAAGTCTTTGTTTGTCAAGGTAAGCATTTAATTTTGATGGCTAATTTATTTATTTAATTCTTAAAACTTTATGCTTGCAGAAGGGTAAGATTGAAGGCGATCAGGAGGAGCTATCACAGTTCCAGGAGACACAGGTGCAGCGTGCCAAACGCATTATGAAACCATTTGTCTTGAGGCGCCTTAAAAACGATGTGCTTAACAATTTGCCCAAGAAACACAGCTATGTGGTAAGTACATAAATATATTTATTAATAGTTTGACTTATAATTAATCCTATAACATTTTAGGAAAAGATTCCCATGAGTGCATCACAGAAACAATACTACAAGGATCTCGTTGAATACTATTCCAATAACAAGGGAGAGATTTGTAGCAGCAGTGAACGTGCTGGTGTGGCTATTATGATGGAAATGCGTCGCATGGCTAATCATCCGTTGCTAATGCGCCACTATTTCACGGATGATCAACTGAGAGGTTTCTCCAAGCGTTTGGCCAACTGCAGTTCCTATAAGAAGACCAACGAGCAGTACATATTCGAGGAGCTGGCTATTATGTCCGACTTTCAGGTGTATCAGCTGTGTAACAAATATGTAAGCTAAGTTTTTGACTAGTACAGAGTCAATTTCTGACTATTTCAATACCTCATTTACCTACAGGGACTGTATGATGTAAAGATACCCAATAACTTGATCTGTGACTCGGGCAAGTTCACCTATCTGGATACTTTGCTGCCCAAACTGAAGGCCGAGGGACATCGTGTGCTGCTCTTCAGTCAATTCACCATGATGCTGGACGTTGTGGAGGAGTATCTGAAGATACGTAATCATGGTTTCTGTCGTTTGGATGGCGCCACAGCCGTTAAGGAGCGTCAGGATCTAATCACTGACTTTAACGATGATGGCAACATATTTGTATTTCTGCTATCAACAAAAGCCGGCGGTGTTGGTATTAATTTAACTGCAGCAGATACTTGTATCATTCATGACATCGATTTCAATCCGTACAATGACAAACAAGCCGAGGATCGTTGTCATCGGATGGGTCAGAGTCGTCCCGTTAGCATATATCGTTTGGTCTCCGAGAGCACAATTGAGGAGGGCATATTGATGGCGGCCGAAGAGAAGCTAAAACTGGAGAAGGATATTACGTCCAATGAGAAGGGCGAGGTCCATGAGCAGCGTTGCGTTGTGAAATTGTTGACCATGGCTTTGGGTCTCGACAAGGATGAGGAGGAACGATTAAATCACTCATTGAATAGCTCCTTGGGAACGCCCACAAAGTAGTAGTAAATATATATATTACTTAAAACGCCCATCTCCATGCTGATGGCGACTCTGCGACTCACTTTCCATTTTTGATTAAACACATGATGTTTTTTTCGTAGCGTTTCATTTATATTTCAATTATTTGCGAGCTCATTTTGCTCCATATCATTTTACTTATAAGAAACAATATTGTATTAAATTATATATTATACTATATTCACATGTAAGCTCAAATTCAAGTGTTTTAATCAAGGGATGTAAGAAAAGTTGTTAAGTTATTTTCATTAATTACAGAAATTCAATAATTTGTCATTTAATGCAGTTTTGCAATCTTATACATTGAATCATCCAACTGAATTGCGCTGCGTCCGATAGCAACTCGACAACCCTGTAGTGAGTAATTCTCGCTCTCAGTACGCGCTGTCTTGCTCTCTTCCTTTTGAGCGCTCTCTTTATTCGTGAGATCATATGTTGGGCGGCGCTCACTAGCAGCTAATTTGAAGAGCTTTTCACTGTAGCGGCGATTCATCAAGTTTTAGTCTTTAACTGATCGCTCGCGCCGATGATTTAATTTTTAAGTTTAAACGCGAAGAAAGAATCCAAAACGCCAAGTGTAGCAACAAAACGATACTCACATTACCTACATACATATACCATTAAATTACATACATACATACATACAAACACATACAATAGATGTGTGCATATTTTATTGTATTTTTGAAATAATTTGTATAACGAACAAATCCAATCAAACTGAATGTATGAATAATTGCAAACGAAAGTAAAATCGAAAGTTTCAAGTGATTCTCAACTATAAAAAAACAGAAACAAATTATAATACATATGTATCTATGCATGTATTTATACTTATAAGAATAGACGACAGTGCAGCATTGTTGGTAATTTTTCTATTTAGCCTGCTATTATGTGATTCATATAGAATGTGTACATATGTTTGTGTGTACATTAGTTTTTGGGTGAATTATATTTATAAATAGCTAAGCGCTCGGCCAAACGGAAATCATATTGGTCCAAAACAAATCCGTAGTAGTCATACTATATACAAAATAAATAATATTATTTCATTTTTCAAATATTAATGAATCAAAGACGTCGACGACGTCATGTTCCCAGCAGGAAACGGAAGAATATGGTCAAAATTGCATACACAATTATAGAGCGTATATAAGTATAGATACATGCATGTGTAGGTGTGTGTGTGTGTATGTGTGTATCACACATCTGAGTGTATGTGTGTGTGTCGGCACATGTGAACAATTTGCAAATAAAAAGTAGCAACACATATATTTATATTTATACGTCTGTACATTCTAGTCTACAACGCAGAATTTTGAAGAATAACAAAAGCGCGTGCAAGAAGGAAGGAACAAACATAAAAATAAATTAATACATATCTATGCTTATTATACAAACATACGTACATGACATACCAAATATACATATACACAATATATGTATGTGTGTGTGTGTCTGTTGTGTGAGTAATAATTAGTGAGAGAGAGAACTAGCGAGCGATCTAATACGAAAAAAAAAACATAAATATCATAAAAGAAACGAAAATTACGCGAACAAAACCACAAACTATGATAATTGACAAACGAGCGAATGAATAATAAACGCAAAGCAACAAACCAAAAATAGACAGCAGAAAGCAGAGAGAAGAACTCAGAACGCAGAAACTGCAGCACAATTCGAAGTCGACGACGACGTCAGCGTCAACGGTGCGTATACATACTTTAGACAGCAGCAGGCTACGCTGCCGCGACGCAGCTGCAGCCGCTGCCGCTGGCGGGCACCACCCGCTCATTGACTCACCCCACTCGTAAACAGCTGCTCGGAAACACTAACGAAAAAGAATGAAACAACTTTAAAGAATAACAAGACAATCATCAATTGTTTCTGCGCCGCTGTATCTGATCAAATACATCTGTGTGTGTGAGTGAGTGTATGCGTGTGCGTGTGATGTTGTATGAGAGTGGCAAATGCCAAACACAGAACTCACACTTATTCATAGTCTTCTTATAAGGCAACTTAAACTGACTGCCAGTGAAGTATAATTAAAAATAAAAAATATTTGTTGCTTTTGGAATTATTGTTAGCGTATGTGCCGAGCATAATTAAACGAGACAAGATACTACGAAGAAGAGCGTATCTATCAAAGTAAATGAATACGCGATTCACAACAACAAAAACGACCAAGTGAAAGAGGAAGGGAAAGAGGAAGAGACAACAAACGAAGACGACAACAACGCGAATATTTATCCATAACGACAATTCTTTAATCTAAAGAACAACAAAAACAAAAAGAGAGCAAAAAAGAGCGAGTGAGCAAGCAACAGCAAGAGACAGTGGCAAACGCAACGAGCGCAAAAGAGAAACATATAAACAAAAGCTCAACAACAACGAAACCCAATAAAACAAATAATTCTTAATATTGGATAAACTTTTATTTGCACTAAAAGGTGAGCACTATTTGCAATTCTAACGATTTTTAAAATATAATATAAAGAAAAGTAGTAAAGTAGTTTTTTGAAACTTACAACTTTGTCAATAGCCTGTCAGCAGCTGTATAACAGTTCTTACAAGAACAACGCTAGTTATAACAGTTTTAGCTGTTTGCAAGTATATGACAGTTACTTGACATGCATAGGAAGCAAATTTTAGTACAGAAAGCTAACCAATCTCTTTTCATTGCATTTTTGTGTTGTATAACAGAATAAAAGATTTATTTATTTTATTTTTTAATTATAGTTATAGTAAATATTATTTATAGGGTATGTAGCTGTCGTCAAAAATAGCTAGAAAATACAGAAAACACGCACAGAGCCATAAAGATTTATTTATAAGTACTTAAAACGTGCTAAAAAACTAGTATAAAGTCGTCAGTCTAAGGAGTCGACTGTAAAAGACCCTGTACTCATAAATAATATGATTAATTATAGGGAAAGTTAAAAAGAAGCTATAGTTTTAGTGTCATTTTTAGCTTGTTTAGTCTCTTCTTATATTTATCTTCCCCTATCTTGACTATATAGACTGCGTATTGGCTTGTTGATGCTGTTTAAGAATTAATTTAGCTCTGCCTGGTTTTTTTTTGACAAACTAGAGTGAAGCTTGAGTTTTTTGCAAGCACAGGGTCTATAAAGAGATTGCTCAAAGCTGATGTCATGCCATGTGAAGTGCGCTACCCAAAAACTGTGGGTCTTAAAACCAGATGCACTCCTACGCGACATGGCATACAAACAAACATCTCCAGAGCCGGTTAATCGATGACTGTACGTAGATAAGGCCAGAGTAGTTTGAGTCTCTCTCCCCTCTCTCTCTCTCTCTCTCACTCTCTCTCTGTGTCTCTCTCACTCACTCTGCATTGCAATAATCCCACACTATTTAATAAGATTCATGTGAAGGTTGTTAACTGGTCCAATAATCCATCTTTACCTCATTCTTTCTCCCTTTTCAGACCACAATTTGACGGAGGAATCTGATTTGTCTCTCAAACACGAGACTACGAAAGCAAATTTTAAACTTAGTTAATTTTTTTTTGTATTAAAAAAAGAAAACAAAAAACAAGAATTGTGATATGTACAACTTTACTCAAATATTGACAAAAAGATACTATATATAGAAGACGTTTATTCCAAAAAAAAAAAAAAAAAAAAAAAGAATTCAAGAAAAAGAATCAAGAAAACCAAAGATTAGGGTTTTTCAACTAGTTTAACTCTTAAGAAGAAGAAGAAGAAAAAGAAGATGGCGGAGAAAGTGGAAATCTCAGCAGTCACATTTAACAATAATAACAGCAATCAACAGAATGATGCTCGAAAGGTGCGCAAATCGCCCGATTTTCAACCCATTATCCCCGGCGTTATATCCAGAGAACGCAGCTTTGTACGCTCCTCAAATCAACAGGTGAGTCTAAATACTAAACTTTACATTTAATTTAGTTAAAGTTAACTTTCTTATTACAGAATTTGAATAAAAGACGCAGCTTGGCGTTTAATGTGCCGGGAAATCAAACTGGACAAATGCGTGGAAAGCCCGCTATGGATATCTACAGACCTCCAAGTGAGTATTTCCCTTTCTGAAAATATAGTTTGAAAAGAATTCTAAGCTTGGCTCTGTGCTTACTGCCTGCACTTGTTATACACTCTATATGTTTCCCAGCACTCTCGACTTTTCGTATCTTTATTTTATTTGCACATCAGATTTATCTTCAAGTCATTTTGTAATACATTAAAGCTCAGATTTGAGTCAGACATTTTAAGCATTATCGCGTCAAATAGTGTTACAGTACAACAAAGTTATATTCAGTTGAGTTGCTCGACTGTTGTGTGCCCAGCTGCCTAGCTAGCTTTTTTTGAGAAAAGAAATGTCCAAAGCTTGATCTGCGTGCACTTTTTGAAGAAAGTCATCTTGTTTACTCACTTAGATAAATTGTCAAAAGTTATGAAGTTTTATCTCAGTTTTAATACTTTTAAAAAGCATATTTAAATATTTTATTTGCATGCTTAAATCATTTTCAAGAAGTTTTGGAGCTTTAAAGTCTTCTATTTGTGCTTGTAAAAATAATTCTTAATTTAAGAAGTGTAAAATACAAGATACTTAAAGACAGCGCTATTTCTTTTTCGATTAGGATATTGTCTCTTAGTTTTCACTTTCAGTTCTTGTACCTTCTAAAATAAGCACACAACCATAAGCTCTTAGCTTACCTCTCTATGCTGGGCTTAAGCTCAACTGGGCTTAAGCTCAACTTCCGTCCTAAAATTAGTCTTTGCTTGCTGCTAAACTAATGCGTTAAATCCAAATCTTAATTTCTTTTCTTTGTTCTATTCATTTTTTCGTTTTCACAAATTCTAAATTTATTTTCGTTTTCTGTCTTCTTCTTCTTTTTCACATGTGTTTATGTTTTCTGCTAAATTTCTGCCCCTCCAAAACTCCTCCCGAAATCATCAAAAATCTCATAATTTACTCTATTCCATTGTGTGTCCTTGATCCTTTGTAAACTTCCCGATGCCAAACCACAAAAAAAAAAAAAAAAAACACAGATGTGCGTGGCTGTGAGGGAGCACAGAGCGGTGGTGGTGATTTTGGTGGTAGTGGTGGTGTCGGTGGTGTTGGTGGTGTTGGGGGTAATGCCAATAAGCTGAACATAAATGCCCAGGAATTTACAATGACGCCACCGGCTGAGGGACAAAGCAATCGGTAAAGATCAAACCAAATTTAATACCCAACTTTATTCCTCTTGAAATCTTCTTGCAGAGCTAAACCACAATCTACAACATTCTTCCAGTTCGTCCCTGATATTCCCCAACCCTGGACTCATGCAGCAGCAGCAACAACAACAACAGCAATACGTGGCAGCCGCCTCAAATGTATTGCTCAACAGAAGACAAGCGGGTCTATCCCTGGGAAATATGCCATCCCTGAACAGTCTGAAGGCGGGACACCATCGTTCCATCCTCGTGTCGCATCCGATAAGCCCCATGGCTGGACAACTGCCACTCATGAACTCACCCTCCAGCGGCAATATACTTCATGTAAGCTGAACACTTTTTCTGATCCGATAAATTTCCAACTTCCTTCTCCCTTGCAGACAACAAATCGGGTGAAGTTTGCGCCGGAGCCCAGAGGTCAAAAGACGTCACAGTTCGGCGGCAGCAACAACAACAACAATGGGAATCACTACAACAACAATGGACAACAGGTGTACCAGGTGAATGGCATGGATCCATATTTAAATGGCAATGCATTGCAGCGTTCCAAATCGCTCTCGTCGGCGGATGCACTGACTCGTGGCATGGCAGGATTGGGTCTCGGGTTGGGCAATGAGATGGCTGATATTGGACAGTTTACGCCGGAGATACAGGCACTGATTGACACGGCTCTCGAGGATCCCAACAAACTGAATTCCCGTTGCCTCATGGAGTTGACGTCACAGTTCATCAAGCGAGCGGTGGAAAGTCGTCGCTTTGCGTTGCCAATCTCCCGTTTGTGCCTCAACATCATCGCCAAGGAGCAGAAGGAGACGTTCCTCGAGGCTTTGCTCAACACCTGTCGTCAGTGGTATCAGGAGCGTGAGAAGGTTAGTACTAAAGTACAATCGAACAGCGTAGAATAACACTGACTCCTCCTCCACCTCATCCCTCCAGTTGCTGTTTGCCATTCAGGGCATGAAGTCGCCGTCACGTGTCCGTTTTACGGCTTTCATGGCGTTTCTAACGGAAATGTTTTGCCAGCTCAAGCGACGTCAGTTGCAGTTGCGCACACGCAGCGAGGGCACTCCACCGCCGCTAGTGCTGCTCAGCCTCTTGTCCAAGTGCTGCGAGGACTGTGTGCGCCCGCCAGTGCGTTCGCTATCGGAGGTAAGATAAACTGTGCACTGAGAAAAATCAACTAATCGCACTATCTGCATCCACCTTGCTCTCCTTGCAGATTGAGTGCCTGTTCTATGTGCTGACATGCATTGGCCAGGACATGGAGCAGCAGTTGCCCCAACAACTCGAGCTGCTCATGTCCCTGGTGAGAGATGCGTTCCTCAATGCAGGTGACGCTGCAGCCGCCATACGCCGTACGCTGCTCCAACTCATTGAACTGAAGGCCTCGCACTGGCAGCTGCCCGGCAATACGGTGCTTTATTACACCCACACCAACAACTAGGCTGAGGCAATAGCTGAGGGATTGGATTGTTAAGCGGGATGCAATTTGTGGCAATAAGCAGACATTATTATTGTGGTCGAATTGCATTTAGGTCTGTCCTCAAATGCAAAAGAAACAAAAGAAAAATTATCAAGCAAAGAAATGCAACTATTTATCGTACTCTCGAGGAGTGCTTAGAGCATAAGCAATATTTATTTTGGTACAGTAGTTACAGTAGTTGACTAACCCCAAGGCATACAGAAATACATTTTACATCAACCAAAATCCTTAACCCGAACCAAGTGAGGAAAAAATTCAACTTCCGACCGTCTGGTGGAATTAATTGTAGTTCTGCTTGTATAAGGCTCAATTTGTACTATGTGAACCTATATTATTTATGTGTAATAAAATCTACGCTAGTCAAAAAAAATACTTGGTTTGTTTCAAATAGTAACGTATTTTCAACAGTGGTGACTTTGTTATCACATATCGTACAATTGCTTCTTTGGCGCCACCTGTTGTTTGGTACATGTGTCAATTTGTTTGTACACACGACTACTTTGATTTTTATCGATTCATCGACCTTCTGTTAAAAAAACGATACATCGATGCCGGAATCGATACTTTCAACTGCGATGCCGCTGCGTCGAGAATTTCTCGTCCATTTGGTTTTTGTCTTCACCCCATAAAGTTGATACAACTACAAGTGAGTTTTCTCATTATTATTTTAATACAATTTTAATATTGTTAATTAATAAAAAAAAAAAAAACTTATCTCGGTCTGCATGTGGGTGGTGCAATCAAAGAATAATTTCACAATTTGTGTTATAAATGAAAATTCAGATTTTTAACTTGATAAACCACGTGTCTCAAAATGGCGACGATGCACACACAAGCCATGCAGTTCGAAAAATTTGTAAAATGCTTAAATGATGATTACTTTAAATACCTTTTGCGGTTTCCACCAGAAAGCGTTAATTCGCTTAAAGATGGCCAAAGGCGTCTGATTCTAAAGCATTAAAAACTTAATTTAATCAATATTGAATCATGCGTTCGTGTTTAACCTAATAAATTACTAATGAGTTTTGCTTTTCTTGATTTCACAGAATGGCGGACGCAGCTCCAGCCCGTAGTGGATTCCGAGGTGGTTTTGGCTCTCGCGGTGGTCGTGGTGGACGCGGTCGTGGCCGTGGACGCGGCACACGCGGACGTGGTGGCAAGGAGGACTCCAAGGAGTGGGTTCCAGTCACCAAGCTAGGTCGTTTGGTCCGTGAAGGCAAGATCAAGTCCCTTGAGGAGATCTACCTGTACTCTCTGCCCATTAAAGAGTTTGAGATCATCGATTTCTTCTTGGGCTCATCCCTCCGCGATGAGGTTCTTAAGATCATGCCCGTCCAGAAGCAGACGCGTGCTGGTCAGCGTACCCGTTTCAAGGCCTTTGTTGCCATTGGTGACAACAACGGACACATTGGCTTGGGCGTCAAGTGCAGCAAGGAAGTAGCAACCGCTATCCGTGGTGCTATCATTCTTGCCAAGCTCTCTGTTGTCCCCGTCCGTCGTGGATACTGGGGCAACAAGATCGGCAAGCCCCACACCGTGCCCTGCAAGGTTACCGGCAAGTGCGGTTCAGTCTCTGTGCGTCTGATCCCCGCTCCCCGTGGTACTGGCATTGTGTCGGCTCCCGTCCCCAAGAAGCTGTTGACCATGGCTGGTATTGAGGATTGCTACACATCTGCTCGTGGCTCCACTGGTACCCTGGGTAACTTCGCCAAGGCTACCTATGCTGCCATTGCCAAGACATACGCTTACCTCACCCCAGACTTGTGGAAGGAAATGCCTCTGGGCTCCACCCCATACCAGGCATACTCCGACTTCCTGTCGAAGCCAACTGCTCGTCTGCACGCTGAAGCTTAAGATTATCGCGAATGAGATTTCTTAAATAAAAAGCAAAAACGTCATACTAAATACTTAAATTTTCTGTTTTCTTTGGGGGACTTTTAATAGAAGTTTTACTTTGTCTATCTGCCTTAGCTAGGGATTAAAACAAGATTATGTCAATGCTTAAGGTATATTTAAAAGTTTAAGAAATTTGTATATCAAGTGAACAGTAGTATAATCTTAATAATCCTACGAAGAATTCAACTACGCTTTCACTCCATAGGCTTCGGGCATACGCTCAATGGCGTATTTGTGTGCAGCGACATACATTATGGGCACTCCTGGTATTTTGCGTATGCGATTCTTTAAGTCCTTATCATTGGTAGCCACAATATAACACTTGTGTTGACGCACTCGCTCCACCAGACAGTCGTCGGCATATGTGCCCTTGTGCAGGCAGGGAAGACGTTCGAAACGCGGATCGGAAATGATGCGCAGGGCCAGTTTGTATTTGTTGCCCAGCTTTTCCAACTCGGCACGTACACAGTCCGATATGTACGGTATGCATTTGGCATACAAACAGTCCATCATATTCTGCACAATATCCAATTTGTTCTTGATGCTAAAGTTTATGAAATTTGTATCGAGCACAATGTGGTAAGGTGGTCCCAGTTGTGTGTTGTATTGAAAGAAGAGCGCAGAGCTCTGTTGTGTGGCTTCGTGTATTTTCATTTCATGTGGATCTTTAGCTTTCGTCCGCTTTATACGCACTTGCTCCTTTATCCGGGAATCTGTTGGTTTCATTAGCCGCTTTAGTTGCCCATTTCGTTGCTTTTGTATCTTCTTGGTTTTCTTTTGCTTGCCCTAGAAATGTAAAAAAGAGAGACACAGGCTTGAGTATAGGAACTAATGCACACACTAAGCATATTTACCATTTTATATTCTTAGTTTGCTATTTAAAAGTAAACAACTGAAATGCAAACGCGACGGTTGCACGTGTGATATTTTGTTGTATTTTTAAACAGCTGATACGCAGAGTTGTTCAAACCGATAAATATTACTAGCACAGTTCGGAGCAACTCTGCAACAGACGAATGCTCTGGAATCGATACCAATGAGCTTACTTCGTTAAACCACGTGCATTTCTCGTTCATTTACGTTGAAAATTTTACGCTGTGCGCATGCAATTAATTTGCTCCTGCTTCGTAAATTAGAAAAAAAAACATTTGCTTTTAAAAATGGTGAGTTGGAGCTAAAATGCTTTCAAATTTTCTATTATTATAACAATTCTACTGCCACAAATTGATGAAACTGATGACGAGACTGAAGGGACATTTTCTCGATTTTGTATTGTATCTTTCAATATAATTTTGAACAATATCTGTTCATTTAAAGATGAATCGGCAATCTGATGGCTCAAAATATAACATAGACATTTAAAAAAAAATTCAGCAAAAGTCTAAAACATATTTCATTACTTTACAGGGTTGAACCGTATAAATGGATTCGTGTCAATACACAATGAAATTAAACTAAAAGGTAAGAATCTTGTTTTATCAAACGTGTCAAGTTTTACAAACAGCATGATGAACTTTTACACAGACCTGTACTGAGTAGACTCATGTGGAAGAAATGTAAACTGATGCCATCAATATTAAATGCGTTGTGAAGATAAATTAGTACTATTTTATTAACAATCAATTTTTATTTGTAATTTTAGGCATGTCTTGAAAAATAACACGAGCATCTAGAAAGATGGCGCTGGGCTGAACCTCGTGTGAGAACGTTGATCCGTAAAGTGAGGTTATGTGTCACACTGCGCTCTTCGGCCAAAGCTTTGAAGGTAAGATTTGTTCAATTGTATACTGCCCCAAATGCTCAAATGATGATTACTTTAAATACCTTTTGCGGTTTCCACCAGAAAGCGTTAATTCGCTTAAAGATGGCCAAAGGCGTCTGATCATTGTATTTTAAATTATTAAATTTTGTATGTCTTTTCAAGTGACTAATTCAGCCATTTTCCTCTATTTTACAGGCAGACGTCTTTCACGCAATGGCAAGGGCCTGATTTTTCTGAATTGAACAAAAATGAATTTATGCTTTAATAAATATGATTGAAAACTGTATTACTCCATGTGATTTTCATTTTTAGGGGAGGTTTTAAACAATTGTGCAGCTGCTTCCCAGATTTTTGATATGCGGTTTTTATGTTTGGTTAGGTTGTATACAAAGACTGCAGCAAGAAAGGTTAGTTTCCGCCTATCGCTTGTTCGGAACAAGCCGAGTGTGTTTACAGCTCGTGAGGCAAAATTAGATATTAGTTTAGTTATATAATTCCGTCTAATGAGAGTTGTTCAGTTCAACAGCATTTTAAAATAATTTTAAATGGTTCTCGCTCGTGTGCGTCGCACGTAGAATTGACGCACCCTGTGTAAATGCATAATGTACTTGAGTCACCGTGTGCCATGAGACTCGTTGGTTTATTTATTAAACCGCTGCTGTTGCGCGTAAATAAAAGCAGATGTCGGTTTTATGCAACAAGTATTGAGACTGAAGAATATTCACTTGATAGTCGAGAGTATTTAGATTTTAAAAAACAATTGCGACAGCAAAATGTGTATAATAAAGACGGACACACGTGTCTACATTTGGAATGTCGGCTATGTGAGCGCAACAGCAACAACAAGTATGAGCCGGTAGCAGCAACAACAATCACAGGACGTCTGCAAGGGCCACAGGCTTACATAAACAAACGAACCGGTATGTGTGTGTCAGTGCGTTTTAACTGTAAACCAAGCTCAAACATGGTGAATTTATTAACAACGTGCCGAATTTACATCACACAAATCAAATTTTATTTCACCATAAGAGCTTTTCCCCTATATCAGCGCATCATGAAACAGCCATTCCCAAGGAGCGTAAACGTCTTGTGACGTCTTTTTGAAATTAATTACTAAACTTTAACATTTGTGTTTAATTTGTAGGTGCCTTCATTTGTCCCAATTGCGATGTGAAAACATCACTCGCACAAGCGCTGGCAGCTTATCAGACTCCAACGATAGCTGGTTTTAAGCGGCCTCCAATTAAATCTGTGGACTACAAGTCGCGATTCCCCAATCTCAGCCATGTGACACCTGAGGCTTGTGAAGCACTCGGCTTGAAAGGATTGAAGGATGCACAATTGAATGCCATTGGGGCGCAGTACGATGCAGAAAAGCAACTTCTTCACTTTAAGTTGCTCAATGCGGCCCAGAAGGTTGTCGGGGAGAAGGTGCTCTACCTGAGCGATCGCAGTGAGGAGACATTTCAAGGCAGCTGCAGTTCTGGGCTGTTAATACACGGAGCTGGCAATAAGAACAAAGCTGTGTTGGTTAGCAACCTGCTCGACTTTATTGTCCTGGCCACGCAGAACATTGAGACGCGTAGGTTTATTTAAATCTCAGTGGGAAGAGCATAATCTTACCTTCCATGTTTTCAGACTCCATCATTTGTTTGCCGTATGCGTTGCAACTGCTGCCTCAGGAGTGTCTGCCTGGCCTGGAGCGTTTCAAGGAGTTGGTCTTCTGGCTGCATTACGATGCTACACACAGTTGGGATGCCGCGCGTGCATTTGCCCAGAAAATGGACGAAAGACGCTGCCTGTTGATACGACCCACGGAAACGGAACCGGCGGCACATGTAGCACTACGGCGACGTCTCAATCTGCGGCACATTCTGGCTAAAGCGACGCCGGTGCGTCACAAGGCCATTACCACATTTAATGCCCTGCGGAATGATATATTGAGTGAGCTCCAGAACATTGAAAAGGTCAACGGGGTGAAATGGAAGCGATTTCCAGTGCTCAATAAGTTGCTAAAAGGACACCGGAAGGGTGAATTAACAATACTAACTGGACCCACGGGCAGCGGTAAAACGACCTTTACCAGTGAATACTCGTTGGACCTGGCAATGCAAGGAGTCACAACGCTTTGGGGATCCTTTGAGATACGGAATACACGTTTGGCCGCCACGTTGCTCCGACAATATGTTGGCTATCCGCTCGATGATAAGCTGCAGGAATTTGAACACTGGGCTACAGAATTCGAGCGTCTTCCCATGTACTTTATGACCTTTCATGGCCAACAGCCGCTTAAGCCGGTGCTGGATGCCATAGAGCATGCTCAGTATGTTCACGACATCTCACACGTTATTATCGATAATCTGCAGTTCATGATGGGCGTATCATCCTATCGTGGCGATAAGTTTTGGGAGCAGGACTCTATAATTGCGGCATTTCGTGGCTTTGCTACCAAGCACAATGTCCACGTAACACTCGTGATGCATCCTCGCAAAGAGCGACAGGAGGATGAGCTAACGACGAGTTCAGTATTTGGTACGGCCAAGGCGACGCAGGAGGCTGACAATGTGCTGATCATACAGGACAAACGTTTGACTTCGGTGCGTGGAAAGAAGTATTTGCAAATAGCCAAGAATCGTTACAGCGGTGACTTGGGCATAATGCCACTGGAATTCGATAAGGATGCACTCAGTTACTCCAACTCAGTGCAAAGTGCCAAGCGGAAGCGAGAACGGGAAAAAAGCATACCAAATGAAAGTTGACTTTAGTTGAATGTACAAAATTTATTTAAAATATTTAACTACAGTACTTCACACATAATTGTACTTCAACACTATGCTAAGCTTAAATGTTAAACTATTGGTTAATTGCATTATTTTATATTAAAAACAAAAGACAATTGTTTGCTATGTTGAACTCTGTTTGTAATTCTTTGTGTTTAATATCTTTTTACCGCACATCGCACAAATTGCCTTTTTGTATGAACATGCCTGGCAGTAATGTGCTCCCATTTGATGCACCTTTTGCCTGCATATGCTGTAAACGATTAAAGATCTTGGTTTAATAAACTATTAAATAATTATCAACATTCTTGATTGTTACCGGCAAGGAGCTAGAGTTTTGCCGATGGGATTGTAACGCTCCTTGGACGAGGACAATGCTTTATTTTCGTTGATCTTACGCCCACCGGCGGCAGCATTGCTCGTTCTCCATGGGTTTGGTGCCGAGACTTTCGACAACTTGACTCGCATTTTTCGCATACCATTTTAAAACTATTTAAATATTATTTTCGTGTTTTGTTTTGTTTTGCTTAAATTGTTAGGATTACGACTGCAACACAAGGTTATCGATACCTTCGGTATATGAGATACGGCGTACTATCGATACTGTCACGATAGTGTCTGAACACAATGTATTCGATATTCTCGCTCTCGTATTGCACATATCTGATAAACAAAATATGACGACGAAAAAAAACAATGAACAATTGCGGTAAATTGTGAATTAAGTTTATTAACATATTATGTACTTAACTATTGTTGTATTAATTACAGGGAACAGCTAATTGCTGCAGTGGTTAAAAAGCGTACTGCCCTTGCCCGGGCTCATCAGATTGTTGTTACACTCATAGAGCCAAACATTGACGAGCAAGAATTTCTGGCTTTGGTAAGTCAAATTATGGATTTTATTATTATTACTAATGTTGTTTCTTTTACAGCTCACAGAAATCGATCCACACAACTATGCAGATATAGTGGACGAACGACATATTAACAAGATCTGTGGTTATCCACTTTGTTCCGTTGCTGTAGAAAAGTAAGAGGATGCCAATTTCTTTTTTTGCATTTTCTAACATAATTTATTATTCCAGGGTGCCCGCAAAACAGTATCAAATCTGCGGTGTCAAGAATAAAGTGTACGATTTAACTGAGCGTAAAAAATTCTGCTCTGGTTATTGTTTCAAGGCGTCCGAATACATAAAATCACAAATTTCGACGTCTCCTTTGTGGCTGCGTGACAGAGAGAAAAAACCGAATTTTAAACTCTTACCTAATGTTAAAACATAAAACAATTAGTAAATAATAAACACTGTGATTCGTTTTCAAATGCTAATCTTTGTTAACGTATTTATTACACACCTAAGCGACTCTATGTTTATATATATGTATATGTTAATATACTATATTTGTTACAATTCATTTAGTTGATTTTGGGGCAATTTCAATGTGAAAAAGTATTGAATCCAATTAATGCGTATAGGTTTTGTGTACTGAATAATATTAATTGTATAAGTATACAGCATAGCGCTGTTGCCACTTCCTTTGTTGTTGAAATTATTATTTAAATCATGATTATATTATCGCGTTCTAGAGTCAAATCAGCTTCACGTTTCGCGTCCTCCTCGGACCATTCGCCGCACTGATCCAAAACATCGGTTTCACGAGGAGGATCCGTCTAAAAAAAGTTGTATAAAAATACAATTCAATTTAATTCATTAAACATTTGCTTAAACTTTACATCTTTATCGCCAGCAGCCAGTTTTGCAAACATATTTGCATACAACTTCTTCTCCTTGTCCTTGTTCTGCTTAATCTTCTGCTTGCAAATAACAATGTGATTGGCCGCGGCCTTGTTGCCTGCCTCCAGTTGTATAACCTATTAAATAGTTGATTATAATTTAAGTGGCTTGCAAGTTATAAAAGCTTCGCTTACTTTCTGAAAATCTTCCAGGGCCTCCTCCAGCTCATTGATGATTAGGTTACACTGTCCACGACGATATAAGGCTTTAACATTGCTAGCATCCAGCTCCAGCACAGCATTACACTAAAAATACAATACAAAAGCTTACTAATGGTGTAAAGTGAAAGTGTTTAGAGTTTAAGCACCTCCTGCTTAGCCTCAAAGGGGTTATTGGATTTTTGATGGCACAGCGCAATGTTGCTGTGAGTGGCGACTTTAAGAATCTTGACCTCATCGCTGGTGTTGTCCTTCATGCTGGGCAATAGATTCTTGCATTTATTGTACATCTTGATGGCCAATTCAAAGTTCTCCTTCTTGAAATAGTTTGTGCCCTTTTCCTTATAGACTTTCGCCTCGGCAACACGTTCGCTATCGCTTAGTTTCCATTCTTCCAGCCCTTTGCCGCAATCAATAAGTTTGACCAAATATTCAATGGTCGCATTCGCTGGAATTTTGAAAGATTCATTGCCTTTGGCACCAAATGCGTATTTTGGTTTGATTTTGATTCTGTAAAGAAATATGATTAATATGGTTATAGATAAAGGAATCTCATTTTATATACTTGGATGTTTCGCCAATATACATCTTCTCCAAGGCAATTTCTAGACCATCCACAATGCCGCTGGCACTGCCTTCGCCATAATCGAACTCCACGTCGCGTTCTTCAAACACATTACCATCAAAATAGCCGGTAATGTGTGCTGAAGAAATGATAAATGAAAACCACAAGTAGCCAGTTTAACCACAAGTTTGGATAAGTATTATGTGTGTTTTTTTACCCTTGACAAAAGCACCATCGCTTGGAGTGCGCTTCTTATCGCTTTGTTCTAGAATTGTCCGCTCAATGCTGCCATCCTGGTTGGGACTGAGATCCTCGCCCTTCCATCCCAGCATTTCGAGCTGTAATCAAATACATTAGTTACAGTTGAGCGTTTTAGCCCCGAATTTCACAAGCATACCTCGAAAATAAGCGTAGAATCAGGTGGTATGCTTGGTGGGCTGCCAGCAGCGCCGTAAGCATAGTTTGAAGCACATGTTAGGAAGCAACGTTCACCGAGCTTCATTGTAGCGACACCCATATCGAAGGCTTTGATAACATGTCCTTAAAAATGCATTTACATAAATTACAAAAATGTTTGGCATTGTAGTTTAATGCGTTTCGAACCTTTTCCCAGCTCAAATTCAAAGGGTTCATTGCGACCCACGCTAGAATCGAATTCGGTGCCGTCAACAAGTCTGCCGGTATAATGGAGTGAAACCTTGCAACCGCCGCTGGGTGTGTCTACTCCGGTACCCTCTTTAAGAATTTCCTTGAGCACACCACCATCGCCAGACAGATCGATTTTTTTTGTTTCCTCCGACATTTTTCGTGTGTTTTATTTATTATTTGAGACTCTAAATAAGCTTGACACTTAACCTGTGCAAAATATGAAAAGTGAAACACTTGCCTATCGATGACACAGCGTTTTATTCAGTTCGATGACTGAGAGCTTAGTATCGATATGTTGCTTTTCATTTCCAACACTGTAAAATTATGGTTCTGTCGAATCGCGCGGCAATTTAAAATTAATTTTAAAATTATTATTTTAAAAAAAGAAGAACAAGTATGTTGGTTTTTTATTCCAAGAAACACAGTAAGTACAATATTATAAGTATAAAAAATATATATAAAAAAATACAGAAATTGAAAGATTTGACGGGACCAATAATTAAAAATTATTTAAGCAGTATGTTTAAAACATTTCTGAAATTCTTTGTTCTTCTTTGCAAGTTATTGTCCACTTGCTTTTAAATTTTCCATAGCTATTTCTTTCGCGCGATTGACAATTTCAGTTTCGATGGGTTCATTTTTTATACTGAAGAATCCTTTGAAGAAGTCTACAAAATCGCCCTTGTTAAATGGCCCGAATGATGGCGCAGCGTGTTCAGTTCTATTTGAGGCATCAATCCTTTCCTGTTTATTTTCCGGCTGTGAGTTCCCAGAAGGCATCCGAACGTGTTTTGTAGCCAGAAGTGGTTCAGATTCCACATTTATGGTTGTTGATTCCTTGTCGGCATGAGGTGTACAAATATACGGGTGACAAGTCATTTCATAGGGAAATCGGTAATAGCGAATTGTAATATATTCTACAGGGTGATCAGCCGGTTTCTTAAGTTTCAAAATCAACCTGTTCAAAACTGAATAATTGAGGAATTCTTCACAGGTGTTCAGGAAATTGATTCGATTGATGGCTCTGATGATTTCCGCTTGCCTTGTGACCAACTTTAAAACGAGAGAAAATTTAATTAATTGAAGGTTTAGTCGAAGGATCAGATTATATTAATCTTACCTCAATATCGTTTACTGCCTGAGCAATTATTTGGTTAAATAATGAGATTCCTACTATGATTATAAACAGAAGTAAGAGTAGAAAATCGGTTTGATGTTTAAACTTTAGATTTCCCCCATCATACTCGCCAGTCATCATTGTCAGGGACTTAACAACCGCTGGTATAATAGAGTTAAAATGCAGGCTTTGATTATCTGATTCTGATTCTGTGCTCTGTGTCTGCTCTCCAAATCGAATAAAGAAACATAAACCAAAAACAGCCACGACCAGCCCGAGAATGGTAGAATTGAGCACACTTTTCGTCACCTCAAAGAGCTTCATAAATGGCAATGATATGAATTGAATGGGCAATAATCGCAAAAGTAGAAATAACTTAATAAATGCAAAAAGTAGTGTATATGTGGCAAATATATTCTGAGTCTCTTCGCTGAAGTTCCCCAAGCAGGTCAAGATAGACAGCAAGATAATGGCGATATCCATGATGTTAATTAAAAATGTTTTCAGATAGTGTAGTAATCCCAATAGAACTTGCACTATCTCACATAATGCCAGATATAATATCATGAGTAAACAGAAAGGTTTGGTAAATGACGTCCTGGTCTCCCGATTTGGATAATTGCAAAGAATATGTGTAGTTATACAAACTAAATAAATCAAATACATAAAAAAATGCAGATAGAAGAACTTGTTATACTTTTGCCATTTATGAGCCAAAAAAATGTTAATCACTGGATGCCGGAGTAAATTATACAAATCTCTTGAGTTCTTGATATGCGAAATTGTGGTCATGTCATTGTGTTGGAATTTATCTGTCTGTCTAGTGGGTCGATGGCAAATGTTTTTCAGATCGACGATAAGATTTGTATATCGGCCGTCGGGTTTCATTGTAATGCAGGAGTCAAGGTGTTCTTGTATATTTTCCGGTAATATATTCGCAATGGGAATCTTATGGTAATCACTCCGTTTGCCCAAATAGGCACCACGTGTAAGTAGTTCCTTTACAGCTATTTCATTGTTTTCCGGGGCATAGCTGAGCAAAGAGTTACCCAGGTTGTCAGCTGCACTACAGTCCACATGTTTGCTGTCCAGCAGTTTTCTGAAACATTCCAATTCCCTTGAATGCGATTCATTTTCGGGATCTACCATATTCATAATAATATTTTTGGTAACTTCTACGAATGTTGCCTTGTCCAGTTTGAAATTGTTAGCATTTAGTATCCTTGAAAACAGAGAAACATTTTTAAATTGTTTGGCCTTGAGTAAAATGTCCTTATTGTCATCGTTTGAATTAATGGAAAGTGTTTGAAGAAGAAATTTTAAAGCGTCTTTATCGTTGTTTTTATCACATCTATACAGTAGATTGATTAAATACTTTTGACTTTGACGTTTTGGGGCGGGATTTGCGCAGTCAATCTCGTCGTTGAGGGTTTCTCTGAGTTTAGTCCAAGCCTCTTCTTTATGGGGTTCAGCATTATTTCGGCATGCCTGGTATACCAATTCCAATATTTGATCAGTTAGGCTTACGTTAAGCGTTTGAAGAACTTTAAAAACACAGTATTTATCCAATATACATTTTAAGTCTTGAATGCTTTGAATCGTTGAAGTAGAAAACAATTGTTCAAGTGATTTACGTATAAAAATCCAAGCATCGTCTGTAAGTTGGTCCGTATTTTGCAGCATCAACAAATAGACAAGTTTATTTTTTTCATCTAATGAAATTTTCTCGTTTGCCATCACATAGTCTGCTGGTGTTAAGCCATCTATATCTGTTATACTTATAGATGCTCCAATACTCAGCAATAGCCCTATGCATTCCCGAAGTTCTCCAAAAGTTTGATCGGTTAGCTCTTTCGCATAATAGATTAGTGGAGTTTGCCGTTGGTCTTTGTTTTGCTCGTTAACATCGACATTACCGTTTTTTATATTGTTTAGGAGTACGAGCAGATTACAAAAATTCAATGATTTTACGACAAAGTGTATGGCAGACTTTTGCAGTCGAGTGTTTACCTAAAAAGGTCGTAATGAACATTTAGTTACTATTTTAAAATATCAAAAAAATGTGTTTAAACAAGAAAGAAAAGTAGAGTCGAGCGCGCCCGACCGTATAATACTCTCTGCATTTGTCCCGATGGGTTGATATTGTGTTCAATTATCAATATTGTAGCGCTTCTAGTTTTCTTGTTTATAGTCGGATTTTATTGCACCGTTTAGGATAGTTTGATAAGTTAGTCTCCACACGAATTATAAACTACACAACTGTGCGATAAGAACAAGTTCGCTAAAAACGGCATTGAAATTTGAAGACTATTTTATAAAATGTGGGAAAAGTGGGCGTGGCAGTCCAAAATTTTAAATGACAATGCAACTATGCTGTCGCTAGGAACGTCCCGTTCCAGAATTGGTGATCCTAGGTGCCATAGTTACTGAGATATTTACCGAAAACACCAATTTTTCCCGAGGTGTGTCCAGTTTTTTGCTTATTATGGACGAATGGGGCGTGGCATCGAAAAATAAAAGATTTATGTATTGACTGAATATGTGATCGATTGATAACAAGCTCGAACTTGTGGCTCTTAGCATCTCTGAAAAATATGTTTGTTCATACGGACAGACGGACAGACAGACGGACATGGCTATATCGACTCGGCTTGTGATGCTGATCAAGAATATATATACTTTATGGGGTCTGCCACGCCTCCTTCTGCCTGTTACATACTTTTGCACAAACCCAATATACTCTTGCAGAGAGTATAAAAATGAGTAAATTCAGCTTATACAGTACTACATAAATATATTTAAGTATGAGAGTGTGTACTTATGTGTGATTATTGAACTTACGTAGTTGACATTAACACGGCCTTGATCAAAGCATAATTTTAAAAATTCTGCACAATCTTTAGTAGATAACAGTTTCTCATAGATACTTTCATCGGAGCCCTCTGCAAAATTGGGATCTGCTCCATTTTTTATAGCTGATTTAAAACCCGCAAAGTCACGGTTGTCTATACATTCTTTACATTCTTCGTTGAGGTTTTTCATTATATATATATATATATTGTATTTATTATTGGCAACTTTAATCACAGTTTGTATTGTATTTTTTAGCCGGTCTCCCCCTCTGGTGTTTCTTTGTTAACTTAACAAAGGGAAGATCGATATATCAAAAGAAATCCGGCGTATTGCGAGTGTCGATATATACTGCTATCAACTATCGATGAAGAAACTTGCTATAAAAAACGACGATATGCATTTTAGAGTTGCGGAGAATTTGAAATTTATTTTGCTATGAATAAAGGTCTTTGCAAATTAAACGATTTGTGACGAAAGCAAATTTGTCTCTGTGAAGCAAAAGCTCCAGATAACAGTGCTTACGCTCTGCCCCAGCAAATGCTCAAAGTTGTGAGTAACAGTTGAGAAACTGTTTACTAACCTTAGGTGCGTACTAGAAATGAGTAAAATTTATTTGCTTTTACTGCAGCTCTTTCCAACAAGCCACTAAATTATAATGATTATTATTAATAAATAATAATAATAAAATAATTATAGAGTAACCTGAAATGTTCAAGTGTTACAACATTTAGGTACACACCTAATGGTTTACTCATCTCTGGGCTCCCCCACACGTGCTCTTCGATGCTCAGCATCGTATCGTCAGTTGAAAACTGAAGCTCGTGCTGAACAAAACACAACGGGAGCGCGCCGTTAAAAACAGTGTGCGGTGCACAAATTTTTAATTCAATTGACGCCTGTTGCTGTTGCTGTCGTTGGTGTTGTGGTGTTTGCTAGTGTGTTTCACTTCTACATATATATTTTTTAATAATCAATAAACTATAATTAACAAATATAAAGAAGTATTGCAAAGAAATAATGATAAGAGTTTAAAATTATTCAACTGGAATAAGCTTGACGGCCATCCTGTACATGAGAAAGCAGTAACAAAAACACGTTCAACAACAATTGCATCAAATAATAAAAACAAAATTTACAGAGATACAAATAAAATAAAAACACAAAAACCACGTAAACAAATGGTTTAACATGTTGCAAGTGGATTTAAAATTTTAAAACACATTTTTATAAAAGTGTATTCAAAATACGAAAATGTTAATTTGCATAAAACGCAATGTGAATAATGTTTTCAATGTAGATACGTATAAACGTACATACATATGTATATTTGTTTATGCGTGTGTGCGTGCGTAGGCATGGAAAGTTAATCGAAATCTGAATTTCGGGTTTGTTGTTGTTGCTTAGCGGGTTTTCAGTTCGATTCCGATTTTGTCGACTGTTGCCAGTGTCGTGTGTCGACTGTCTTGGCTTGACTTTGTTGTTTTGTTATTTTTATCAGTTCGCATTCGCGTATTTAATTTGTGCACAGTTTAAGTTTCAATATTTATTGTCGGCGTGCTCTCTTTTTAACTGCAACAAAATAAAATGAAACTAAGTAAACAAAACTCAGGGCATTTCCTACCGATACGAAAGATAATAAAAATACTCGTATATTTACGTTCATCTTATATTTAAATGAAAAATTAAGTACATACCAGATGTTGGCAAATAACGGTTAACGTACTCACATACACAGCCAAATACACGTGTGCGTTTGCTCGTGTGCGTGCTTATTGTGAGAGGGAGAGAGTGTGTGTGCGTTTGTGTGATTTTGCCTTCATTCATAGGCAAAAACTAAGCTGAGTTCGTGGTTAAACTGTCGAAAAAGCAAGCGAAAGTCTCCAATGGGCTTTGCAGAAATCGTTGTTGCTGTTGTATCAACAAGTGTTTGCACACTGTGACACGCTCTATTTGCTCTATTAAAAAACTATTTTTTTGTCACATTAATGGAATTATTTACTTTTTTATGAACTTTAAAATGCGCTTGTGATATTACAAAACCAAGTACATTTAAATTGGTTGTTTAAGTCCGTTTCGGTAATTAGAGATGGACAATTGTATTTTTAATATGTTAATAAATTTAATTTATAATTTGATTTAACATTGATAGTTGTTAAATAACTAAAATTTGTGTGTTTGTAATAGACTATATAAAATATAGTTCGTCCATCTTTAGTTACGGTATCAGCGTTTGTTGCCAAACAAGTTGCAACCCACAGTTAATTATTGAAGCTTTGGAAACAGTTATTTGCTGGCGTGGACGACGCGCGCAATGAATATTAAAAGTTACACAAACGAAAGTTTGCAACGGGGAAGAAGACAATCAGATGGCGATAAAACGGAATCAAAAATAGCTACAGTCATAGCCGTAACAACAACAACAGGAGACAAAACAACAACAAGAACAGCAGAAATTGAAAACAAAGAAGTTAACGTTAGGGCAGAAAACGTAGTCGTTGATGTTGTTGCTGCTGAAGAAGAAGAGGCAAATGCAAAGGCAGAAACACTACATAACCAGCAGCAAGAGCAGCAATATCATCACAACAGCCAATCGAACAAAGACAACGTTGATGGCGCAACGGCAACCGCAAATCATTTAAATATTGAAGCAATTGAAAAAGCAACGTCGATGGTAGCAATTAACAACAACAACAAAAACGAGAACGATATTGATAATAGTAGTAGTAACAACAGTGGCTGCAACAAAATTAAGAAGCAGCTGAGACAACGAAGAATATCGCTAAGTGAAAACCACAACAAATACTCGCACAACCATAGCAGCAGCAGCAGCAGTAGCGGCAGCAAGAACAACAGCAACATTGATGTACAAACATTTACCAATACAAAAGAACTCAATCAAGTCAATTTAAATTCATCGTCGCAATCGTTGTCGTTGTCGACCTCACTGGAGGCTACAGCAACAACAACAACAACAACAACAACATCATCGGCTACTGTTGCTGTTGAGATAGCACGACAGCATCAGCAGCAGCAACGAGAACAACAGCTGATTATGTCGCTAGCATCGTCTGTTGATTCATCATCAACGTCAAAGTCTGTTTGCACCCCCGCCAGAACAACGATAGCTGTTAATTTGCGAAAATCACATTCGACGCCGGCACTGAAATTCGCTGGCAACAGCAGCAGCAGCAGCAGCAACATTGTCATAGAATGCGATCACAGCAACAGCAGCAATTATAAATTTAAAACGCACGTTGAGTCTGCTATGGAGGCCAGCAACGTTGCAATTAAGGATGTTGCTGTCGTTACGCACTCGAAGCGACTGCAACAACAACAACAACACCAGCAGCAGCAGCAGCAGCAACATACCCACTCACAGCAACAAGAGCAACTGCAACGCAGCAATGGCAACGATAGCAGCAAGTGCAATGCAATAATGGATGCAAAAAAGTCAGCGACGCCGGAATCATTACGATTTGGCTGCACGCACTATAAACGACGGGCCATGTTTGTGGTAAGTGATGAAAGCCAATACCCTATAAATCAGCTAACTAACTCTCAAAGTAAAATTATTACTTAGCTAACACTGCATAGTTTTAGTATTTGTTTAGACTGTTTTGTAACTCTTTCCAAAAAAAAGCCAACTAGTTGCTATGTCTATAAATATGTATATAGATTTTATTTATATTTTTCTTCATTGCCGATTGTAATTCGCATGGTAATCAGACTGATTAACTATAATTAAAGCCTATTCACAATTTATAACTTTATCGTGAAATTATTAATTAATATCAATTTCACTTTGTGACTTTGCAGTTAACATCCTAATTTAAGAACTGCTAAGTCTCATATTGTGTATAATTTTAAAATTGTACTACAAAAATATGTTCATATCCGACTTTGTTTTTGAATAACGTTTAAATCCGTTTCTGATCATCGTATAGCACGTGGCAAAAAACTCAGGCGGTTATTCTGTCGGCTTCTGTTTATCGTCGTTGTAGTCGTTAAGTTCCTGAAGTCGTCGGTTTTTGTAGCCTCTTTGAACGCACATTTCAGCATTATTTATACATTTCTAAACAAACAAATAGACACACACTCGTAAAATTACTAATACAGATACACGTTTGGGGCTACATTTCTTTTGTGGCTGCATAATTTGAGTTCAATTGGAAGAATTAGTGTTTGCCTGTGAATTGTACAACAACAAAGTCGAGAAAGCGAATTATCGTAGACAAAGCAACAACAATTTTCAGCAGCTACTTCGGCTTCATCATTGCCCGCCTTTCTTCTCAACCAAACTGAGTCACTACCCATTCCCTTCGATCACCTCCTAACCCATTCCATCTCCTCACAATCCCACAAAAAGCGAACGACCATTTAACACCTTCCCATTGATCCTATTGAAATGATCTTTATTGTTGAATTTATTTATTGAATGTTAATTTTGGGTGGAACATAAGTAATACAAATATATAAGAATTGCGTTATAGATAAAAGTAAAATGGCTAATGGCAAAATTTAAAACATTTTTCCTATAAATGTTTGAAAAGTCATGAAATTGGTCAATGAACGCCTTCATTTATTTCGTAATGTTTTTCACAATGAAATATTGAAGTTTATTATAAATTGTATAGCAAATATTACAAGTATTTGTGCATAAAATGTATAAATTCGGTTGAACTTACGCTACTTACGCAAGTAAATTGTAATAAATTAATTTTTTTTTTGCTCATTTGTTTTGCATGCAAATATTTGTCATTACAATTGCTCCACATATTTAGCTCATTAGTCACAACTTGAGTTTAATTGTTGCTAAAACAAAAACAAAAAACAACATTAAAATTGAGTAATTTTGTAGAATACCAAAAAAGTCACGAAAATTTTGTAGAAATCTTTGCCAAATCTTCGATAGTTCTGGGTAAAAAAGGTCGTTCGTGTGTCGATTTTGTGTCAACACGTTCACTAACCCAATAAACTAGAGGTTATTACTCAAAGCACTCGTATACTTGTACTATATACTAAAATGTTCATAGATTATTGTCTCAGGTGAATTGAATTCAGTATGCGTAAACGTGTTGTTATAAAAAAGGCCTTGGTTGCAGTCCAAAGCGATGCAAAGCCTGTCATTACTATCGCTTAGAGCTAGAGCTGGTGGCGTGACACGATGAGTTTGTATTTTCCTCAAATAGAGGTCATATAAATATTATTAAATATTATATTTGGCAATAAATTATAACCAAACTAGTACTCCAGAATGTTGCCAGCTCTATAATTATTTTGTTAGTATTTTTGCTGAAACTTTGCTTGAGGGTTTTTTTTTGTTTTGTGCTTATCAAAATTTATAAGTAGTTGGAGAAAAAAACCGGATTTAAAGTGCAGGGACTTTACATATTTATAGTTAAATACATATATATTTATTGTTATATTATTTGCAATCAGAGCAGATATGGTGGGAAACAGACAAAATTATTTCGCATGTTTGTATTAATAAGTATAAAATTTTTTATTTTAGCTTAATTTTGTATGAGCTTAGCTTCACAAAATATCTTATAAATATTTATGTGGTTTTTTATTAATCACTAATTTAAAATGATTTGTAAAGTTGAAGGAAACTTTCCAGTAGATGACACATAATAATTTGACCCGCATATTTAATTGCTACAAATTGATGGAAATTAATCTTGGGAAAATGATTTGAAACACTAATACGACATACGTTGTACTCCCTTTTAATAAAATCAACAAAATACTCAGTTATTGTGAAGACAATCCATCAAATAAGATTTTCTTCAATAAATTTACAAAATTCAAGTGGTAATTGATAGGGGCTGATAAGTGGGGCTCAATTAAAGTAATAGAATAATTACAATAGGTTACAAAAATAGTTTTTTAAATAGAAATTTATTATTTTAATCACATAATACATAATGGGTTGAATATAGTTTTTAAAGATGTTTTGTGTAGTTTTTACCATCAAAACGTTTGATTCTGTATTGCTATTATTTGTTCATATTTATATAAATCTTCTTTAAATTTTAAAAATATTATTTAAAATTTGAGTGTATTCTTTGGAGGTCAAGAAACCTGATTGAAACCTGATCATCGTGGATTATTTAGCTGCGTGTCGAATTTTTTATATTTTATTTGCTGCTGATTGTAAAAATACATTGAGGGATTAAAAATATTTGATTAGTTAAAGATGTGTATTTAGCAAAGCAATTAACATGAGACTAATTAAGCCATGCGTCTGCCTTTTTTATAAAATTCAGCCATATGTTACCCTTGCCAATGGTTTGGATTTTATTTTCGGTTTTTGGTTTCAAATTTGTTATTGGTTTAGTTTCAGTTTCACTGAAAGTGTGGTTTAATTAAGGTTTATAGCTTGCTTAATTGAATTATGTTTAGTATGTTTATAGTTACGCTAAGTGTTTTATTCAGAGCTTGAAAATTCAACGAACATTACAAAACTAACTTCTAACTTTATTTTTTTTTTTAACTTTTTGCAGACTCCTTGTTGCAATAAATTCTACAAGTGCCGCTTTTGTCACGATGAGAACGAATCGCATCATTTTGATCGCAAAACTCTCACCGAACTCATCTGCTCCGAGTGCAACACGAGGCAGAAGGTGCAGGAACAGTGTGAAAAGTGTGGCGTACGCTTCGGAAAGGTAAGTTATTCATTACTTTAAGCTTTAAGCCAACTTCAACCTACTTATCTGCCATATCTTTTCTTGAACTATTTTAGTACACCTGCCTGATCTGCAACCTGTTTGATGATGCGGATAAGCAGCAGTATCATTGCCACGGCTGTGGCATTTGCCGGATTGGTGGTGCCCACAATTTCTTTCACTGCGAAGTCTGCAACATGTGTCTTCCCATACAACTAAAGATAGATGGACATAGGGTAAGTCTAATTTAAATTTAGAATCTTAATAACCAGTTGGTCAAGATTAATTCAATTCTGTTGCCCTTTTAATTATAAATGTTTTTAAATGTTTTTAAACGAGTTTTACACAACAAATGTCTTCAAATTAAACATTTATTCAGCTGTTTTGGCTATAAATTTAGAAACACGTTTTAGTATGAAACAAAAGTCTTAAATTTCTAATATTTAATGAAAAAAACAAGAATTCTTCTAGCTAAAGTTGAGTTTTAAAGGGCAAGAAATTGAACGTGATTAAAATATATAAATAAAATCGGAATTCTTTGAATTGCTAATGAATTTTTTATGTATAGGATTATAATAATTAATTTTCTCTTAATATTAATTTGTTACCACTCAATTGGCATTAGAATATTTAATAGTCTGCTTACAAAATTGTAAACATGTCAAACAAATTAACAATAAAATATTGTTTACTTTTCTAAAGTACTAAAACATTTATACCTGAACAAAGTCGAATTTAAAGCTTTATTATTATTAATTTAATAAATTTCCAAAGAATTGGCCTTAAATAAAGTTGAATCCTATGCAATATTTATATCGACTTGGCTAAACTGGAATGTCTATAGCTTTTGTGATTTACTTTCAAATATTGAAATACGTTTTGTGGATAGCCATGACATTGACAGCAATTCGAGTTGAATATGAAACATAAATAGATTGTGGATCATTTGCAGATATAGTGGATGACAGATATTGAAGTTAGCGCAGAATCATTGTCAGAACCGGTTTACTAATTGAGTTTTGCGCTAAAAGCCAGTTTAAGTAGTTCAAAAATAAAATAAAGAAACACTTGAATTATTTGGAAATGACATACTAACAGGGACTTTATCAAAATTAGTGATCAATTCATTAATCAAGTTGTTTGTCATAAACTAATTGCAGTGTGTGGAGAATATATCGCGCTCGCATTGTCCAGTTTGTTTGGGAGATATACACACCTCGCGTATTCCATGCCACATTCCGGATTGCGGTCACTTGTTGCACAAGATGTGCTTCGATCAGCTGCTTGCCTCGGGCCACTACACCTGTCCCACCTGTCAGACGTCGCTGATTGACATGACGGCACTGTGGGAGTATTTGGATGCACAGGCACTGCGCATGCCAGTGCCAATCAAATATGAGAATCAACGTGTGCATATATTCTGCAACGATTGTCACAAGGTGAGTGGCTTGTAAGCCTCGTTTACAAGTTAAACATAGTGATTAACTTATTGTCTACTTCCCAACAGACTTCTAAAACCAAGTTCCATTTCATCGGACTCAAGTGCGTGCACTGTGGCGCCTACAACACCACACAGGATGTGAAGCGTCGTCTGTCGCTGGTCACCGATGAACCCACAACAGCCTGACATTTACTTTACCAACTGACAAACCTTAAAAAAACCTTAAAACCACAAAAAACATCACAAACAACAGCAACAGGAAATCTCTTGCCATGCTCCACATTTAAAGTAACTAAATTTCTATAAAACTGAAATCGAAACGCATTGAATTTAGACCAAATTCGAGCTGGTATCGAATATATAACACATAAACAAAACATTAAACAAATTCATTCATTACTATAGTTTATACAGATCAATTGGTGCTCAATTGGTTTTATTATTTTGTGTGTATTGCAACAAATTTACAATGAAATCTACAAATCTACAAAAATATTATTAAATTTCCACTCGAATTTGATTACATTTTGTCTCGAATTTCATTAATTTTCACTTAAACTGCTCTTAGCTCAATCCTTAATAATCTCAACATCTCAGCATTTTTGTAATTTTATAAAAATATAGATTTTTTTGTTAAATAACATAGTGAATATTAAGTTCGACAATAAATACCATTTGTAAAAGATTTGATTTGGGCTATGATTACATTAAAATTTGAAAATGTTTAATGGTATTAAATAAAAAGTAATTATATATTTATTTATAACTTTTTCGCTTAGCTCTAGTGTTTTGCTAGTTTACAATTTAGTTAATATCTTATATCTTTGATACCAGAATAAAATAGTTGCCGTAACCAGAAAAGTCTGCTCAAAATTAAACTAATTTAATTAAGGGAAAACTCAGCTCATTGCGACTTTTGTTTGATTGCGGAATCTCCTGTGGATTCAGCCGCACGTTTCGCTCTACGCTCTGCTGCCTTCTTCTGCTTGGTCAAGAACAGACCGAGGGCAACCAGAACCGCCCAGCTAATGTAGCCAATATGGTAGACGGAACTGTAGTAGCGCCAAATGTTGGTAAAGGAAGACAATAGGAAGGCAGTGCCCAAGTAACTGAAGGCGAACCACTTGCAAATCCAGAAGATGACATCAATTACTTTGCGCTGCATACCAACGGCATCTTTGCGCACCAGCCTATGCCACATGTCCTCCAGTGGCACATAGATGGGAGCGCCCATGATGCAGAAGTAGTGTCCCGGACGGAAGCCATGCCAGTACGCCGAGCACAGAAATGTGGCCAGAGTTCTGAATGGATTAGAGAATCAGTTAATTAAAAGAGCTCAGAGAAGGACACCTGAAACTTGCCTGTATTTCTTGACGGGAAACAGTTTGTACACATTGACAGCCAACCAGTACTGAACACAAACGTTCCAGTGCTTCATGCCCTCACGGAAGGTCCAGCAAAGCTCCACATCCCGGACACGAGTGTTCACAATTGTGGTAAAGTTATACGAATGCTTGTCGGCATCTCGTTTGAGGTGCTGATAACGTTTGCGTGGTCCTTCACCATTGCTGGCATCCGCTTCCTCTGGATAGGCTCCAAAGCCGGCCATTGTGCAGACACATTCGCTCAACGTGAGTCCAGTATAGATGCGTGCACGGAAGATGAAGAACGTGGGCCAAACATACATAAGACGATATAGAACGGATCGATCGTTGTAGAACTCATCGCTAAGGGCATACTGAAAGAAATACATATTTATAGTAAAGCATAGTTAACTTCAAGTCTTAGAAACTCACATCCAAGGGCCAAATGTAGTTGACCAACAGGTAAAAACTGCAATAGAATGCGGCCCATTTAAATTGCTCAATCGTGGCTTGCACACAGGGTGCATGATCCTTGAAAGGCATTTCAAAGTAATCCCGGTATGTGCGATAGCGATAGTAGGGTCCTGTAACATATATTAAAATAATTAGTATAAGCTGATAATTAAACATTTATAAATAGCATAAGACAACAGTCTACAGATAACATGCACTAACTCTTGTATAACGATTACTTCAGTTTAAAGATAGTCTATAAAATGTGCCATTATCAGCAAAAGGGCAAGAAATTGGACTTTGAAGCTATAAAACAAATCGAATGCAATGCCATTTGAATGCAATTACAGCCAAGTGGAAAAGAACAAACTATGGAGATACCCCTTAATACGTTTCGCAGTGAACATAGCTATAAATATTCCAATCTATAAAGTAATAATAAACCTTATCGACTGACCTGTGAGTATGCCGACATAGTTAAAGCTATAGAGTAATATCTCGTTAGCAGACAGTTGCTGTAGCTCCATATCGTAGTCTGTTATCTCAATGCTGGGCTCACTGTTTACATCACGCTCCGTATTCTTCTGTTGCTCATCGCGTGCCTTTATGCGTTTCCAGGCCGCGTTCTTCTCAAATGCAATGCCCGAGACCTGAAATGAACTTTATACTTATAACAATGATACTACATTGTGTATGTTATGTAACTAACCTTAAGTGTGAGCAACATTTGTATCATATTCGTATGGCCGGGTACGGCGGGAAGACCAAAAAGATATGCCAGTCGGAAGAAGACGAGATAGCCGAACATGACCCCAAATGTTACGAGGTGACATTGGCTATAATTCATAAAACTCACTCAATTAGTGGAAATTAAACGATTTTGCATAAATCTTACCTCGCATGCACGAGAAGCACACAGGCTGTGCCCAGTGCTACGGATATGGCACAGTGCAGACTATGGAAGCCCGAGACGACAACAACAACAAGAATGCCCAGCATGGAGCAAACCATTTTGCGTTGCGTCTCATCGCGTATTTTCTTTACATAGTTCCCGGCGCCAATGCAGGCCAACAGGCAGATTACGTAGATGACGTCGTCGAGACTCATTCTATTGATTTTTTATACTAGCCGCAATGTGTGCGGTCTTTCTATTGTATGACAAACTCTATTGATATTTACTATTCATGCTGCTTCTTCTTTTAAGGTATTTGATAACTCGCACAATGAGCGGTTCAGTTAATGGGTTCAAATCTGTTGCGTTTTAATTTCTTACACTGCAAACAAATTATTAAAAGAATAAGTTGCCTGTGGAAAAGAATTTTGTTGTTATTTGTTTCTTTTCTCCCCTGAATGGCTAAGTACCGGTGGCCACGAACAAAACTATAGGTGGTCGTGATATTACTGGGAAAACAATTGTGGGTGGCAGTGATAATATTGGGTTTTTTGTTTGGGAATATGACTTTAATACTGGGAAATATTCAATAGTTATCGATAAGTGCTCGAGCTGCCAACTAACTCAAGCATTGCCAACACGTTGCTATCGTTTCAAGGCTGTTTGATATAGCACTCGAAAATACGTTACTTTTTAAATCTATACAATTTTTATACTATTTTTATTTAAGTTATTTTGAAATACCAATTACTTGAAATGAGCAATAGACAAATTTCAGAACTGTAACAGTCATCAAGAAAGTGCATCATTTTATTTTACTTATGAGTAACGTAAAGTGCAAATGAAATTAATCAATTAAATTTTTTTACGTCAATCTTCTATAACAAAGACCACTTGCTGATATTTCTCCAAATGATAATTAGCTCGCTGCCCGCTATGAAATTCCCATATTACTTTAGACGCTACGTCACCGGTGTACGGCAAACGTAGTATTGGAACCGGTATTACTAAATGGAATCGAAAGCAATTGTGAACTGCGCATGGGAAACGCGTGCCATACGCCCGACTAGGGGTAATGCCTAGTTCCAGGTGTTACTAACTGATCAGGTATTAGCCGGGAAAAAGTTCTACTCTCTGACTTTGAAGTAGCATAAATAATTCAATTTGTTTGTTGATATATAAAAGGCGTGCGAACTCCAATGAACCCAACAGAGTCTAATAGACGTTTCAGTTGACTGGAACTAAAATCTATTACAGCTGATCTAAGTAATATAACAATATGTGGATCAACTTACTGCCACTGCTGCTATTAATAAGCTCTACTCGAGGTAAGTTACGTTAAATAAATAGACGAATCCTAATAACGATAATTTTTGTTTTTAGTGTTAGGCCAAAGTAATGAAATCGAAGGCAGTTATGAAAGGGAGATGAATGAGTTTATGGATTTGCTGCCAGACCCCGAGGGACCCATGGAAATAGGTTTGCGCAGTGACTTTGAGGATAAACACGATGATATTTTGACCGCTTTGGAGGATGATGAGCACAAGGATGCCAAACACTGTGAATGGAATAGATGTGAAAATCTCAATGAACCAACTGGAGTTCGTAAACTTGTCGATTGGTCATTTGTGAAGAAGGTTGTGCAGAATCTGAATCCTTTTGCCAATAAGAAGCCTCGTATGCTCTTCTACTTATTTCGCAAAGAGTTTCCCGAATGTGGCAAACAATTGCACTTCCACAATGGCAAAATAACGGAAAATGTTGGATTCAATAGTTCACTGCCCACAAGAATCATCGTACACGGCTGGATGAGTCAGTCGAGGGGTTCCTTCAATCGGGACGTTAAGAAAGCGTATTTGAAACGTGGCGATTACAATGTCATTGTGGTCGATTGGAGCGCCAGTTCCGCCAATGTCAACTACTTCGCGGTGGTCAAGCTAATCGAGGAGCTTGGAGCGCAGCTCGTGCAGTTCACCCGCCAATTGAATCGGCAATTTGGAGCCCAATTCGATGACATGTATCTGATTGGACACTCGTTGGGTGCTCAGATTGCCGGTGCTGCGGGCAAACGCCTCAAACCGAAGCAATATAACACCATTTTTGCCCTGGATCCAGCGGGACCCAGATTTCGTCATCGCAGTCCCGAGTTTCGTATAGATGAGAGCGATGCCAAATATGTGGAATCGATGCACACAAGCGGCATCTTTGGTTTCCTGAAACCCACGGGTGCTGCTACCTTCTATCCAAACTTTGGTCTCTACCAACGCAACTGTTTCTATCTGGGATGCTCCCATATACGCGCCTATCAATTGTTTGCCGAGTCCATTAACTCAGAAGATGGTTTCTGGGGCACACCCTGTAACCGTGAGAACAACAAGTGGAATTGCGACTATACTCAGCGGCAGTCGAACCAAATGGGCGGTGAGCCTTCTATCAAAAAACAGGGTATTTTCTATGTCAAAACCTCTGGCACTGAGCCATTTGCTCTGGGCAAACGCTAAAAGTTCTATAAGAAATATGTAATTTAGCAATACTCTTTAGTTTAATTGTTACTTGTAATTTACTTTAATTAAAATTAATATTAAGTGCAGCATATATTTAATCTGTTTTTGTTCAACTTGGTCTTACAGACTTGTAGACAACAGTTTATAGATCTGGCCATGAAACTATGTAAATATATTAACAGCTGAAAACAAAGTAAGTTTTGTTTAAACAAACCGCTCGCTACATGCAAACATCACAATGAATATTTATTGACTGAATTATTACAGCTGCTAATAATTATATTTAAAATCTTAATCTAGTTAACACGCTATGTTACGAGTTACGCGATAGAGTTGTAACACATTCTTGAAAAGAAAGAACAGATCGTATAGAAATCCCAAACGAATTAGACAGCTAGAGTTTTTTTTTTTTTAACTTTTAATAAAAGTAGTAATTAGCAGTGCTTACAAAGAGTAGTAAATTTGTATAAGGGCTTTCGTCACAAGATGATTAACTCGTTAAAGGTTTTTTGTAATTAACAGTAGTGCCAGAAAGATGACAAAAACGGTGACTTTTGTGTGATATAATTAAAATAGTGACATGATATGTAATTATTGAGCTGAGGTACTTTTTACTACCATTCAATGATGAGTGAGTCAATCACTGATTGAGTGAGTGAATAGTTTTTGTTACCTTATACTGTATTTATTTGAATTTGTCAATAGTTTAAGCTGTTAGTGAAAGCTCTACTGGTAGACAGCTGACTCAGACAAATTTTATAGTTTCTCAGCAGGATTTTCATACATAATCCTTTCTCTTAGGCGGACAACTGCCTTGGGTAAACAAAAGTGCTGGAACCGTGTCCTGCCACCTCTTTACAATGTCTGCACTAGAAGATCTTCTGAGCTCCCACTCAATTCTAAATTTTAAATCCCAAAATAACTTGCCTTTTTTCTGATCAATAAACAGCGCTTCGACTGCCATTGTCTTACCAAATCCAAGTAGTAACATTTCTCGGCTTGCCTTACAAATGTGAATTTTAATTAAAGAAATAAACTCGCGCTGCTTGCAAGTGTCGCAGACGCCAGGATACTAAAATGGCAGAATGCAAGGACTAAGACAACGCTTCCACTTGCTGCCCTTCGCTTCCCCTCCCTTCCCTGCACTTTGCTTCCGTTCTAAGCACATGCAAATGTTGTCTGCGCAATTCAATCTTTGGATCTGTGAAATATGCGAGTCGTGCAAGGCGCTAATTGCAGCAGATAAATACGCCGCAGAGCCATAATTACGACAGACAGATTACGGGCCGCACTTAATTGTCGACCGTAAAGTGTGGGCCGTATCTTTGAAGCGTACTCGCCGTAGCCGTACTCGTAATCCGGCCTCGCGCCAAGGAATACTTCTTGCCGATTTTAATTATTCGGCGATGCTGCTGCCCTCCAAAACCAATCCTTCCTTCCTTCTATCCAACGCATTCTGCATATTCATTGGCTCCGAGCAACGTTTTGATTTCCATTATGGCCAAGTATATTTTTTTCCTGCAGTTTTCTTTTCAGCAAAAACTTTGCTTGCAATGTGGACACTGCGATAAGCTGTCCGAGTGGGTTAAGGAACCTCCAAAGTAACTTCAGTTTCAGGCTCATAAATCCAAAATGCTTGAACATTGTGTGCCGCCCGATAAAAGCGTAAGATTTTCATTAGTATTTACAATATCTGATTGTTTCTTAAATCTTCTAATTTCTAATCAAGTTGGCATTGGAATCGACTTGAGACCCACATGCCTCTGCTCAGAGCACACACTCCTCACTTCTTATTCACATTTCGGTCGGAAAAGCAAAAAAAAAAAAAAAAAAAAAAAACCAGAAAATTCTTACAGAAATTTTAAAATTTTTGAAAAATTGTGTAAAATTATATTTTTTTTTCACGTGTGATAAAAAGATTTTTTGAGTCATGGAATACGTTAACGGAAACGGCAACGGCCAATATCAATCTATGGAGGGTTATGGTATGTCTGCTGCCGACGGACAGTGCCCAGAATTAGGACAAGACTATGATCAATCCCGTTGCTATGGCAATCAATCGCAGTCCTATGACGATTCAAGGAACTACCAAAGTGGTTCAGCCTCTTTTGGTGGTCCCGGTTATCGCAGTCCTCTGCGATACAACAAGGTTCTACGCGAGATGAACTCTCGCAACGGTCTCTAGTAAGTGCAGATCTAGTCAGATATATAACACCATATATATAACTCCTTTATTTGTGTAGCTCTCCGACCGACCGTTCTGGTGCAGGCAGAGGCAATGGTGATTACTACAATTCTCTGCCGGGTCTTGGAGGATATGAGGGTCAAATGTATCAGTCACGTAATGCCGGTAATCCCGGTAATTCCTATTATTAAATGGTGCATTCGTTGTATTCCCTGGCTTAAAAAAAAGTGATTTTACAGCTGGAGTTTTGTCGCTTACTATATATAAATTCTCAAATTAGTTTTTATACGATTTCTTAATATATGAAATATTTATTTATTTAATATGGGTGTATGATAGGGCTGGTGAAATTTGACAACGTTGCATTGTTGGCAGCGAAATGAAGATGCATTCTACTAATCGAAGGTTTGAAAGTTAATATGATTTATAGAGTTTTAATATATTTAAAATAAAAGTTGCACCACAATGTGAATCGATTTGAGGTAAAGAAAAAGCTGAGGGACAATTTCGGTGCCTATATAAATTAACCCTTTAAAATCATCCCAATCTAGTTGGCTTTCCGGCTTTAGTTCCCAGCATTTCAATTTTTTTCGCAGCTCAAAATTCAGTATCAAATCAGAAATTGTAGTTCAGAGAACTATTTTTAATTTTTTCTTTTTGGCTTAAATTTTTCTTTTATTTAAACGTGCATTAATTCTAAATCTTATATAGACAATGGATTATATCAACCACTACGCACAAATCGGAGGTTATGGACTTTCCATGCCCGCTCCTCAGCTATTTTACCCCGAGGTATGTAGGTGCCAAGTGTCCTTAGCAGTTTGTCTATTAATTTCGAACTCTTAGATGAGTGGCGGTAAGGGTTATGAACATGGCTCTGCAATGGATATTATGAATCCTCGATATGACAGCTATTATAAGGATGAATATAAACAGAGTCAGGAGCGGGTGCGAGATCAACGTGGCAACTATTACGAGGTTGGAGACTATAAACACAATCAGAGTAACGAACCCATCGATCTGAATCATTTCTATGATGGAGGGGATTACAATCATTCCAACAACTACCGTACCCAGCATTACGTGGCTAACTCAGCCTCCGGATATCGTAGTTATGCCCGACAGAGTCGTCTGAAGAAGGAAATGTTGGCGCGAAATGGATTATTGTAAGTTCGGGCATATAAACCAAAGAAAACCCTGTACAAATATGTTATTACAGCTCACCTAGGGAAAGCTATCGCAGACGAAATGGTTACCCCTCATATAATGGTAGGAATAGCCCTATTAACTGTTCTTAACTTGACACTCTTTCAATTTCAGATGACATGGGGCACTCTGGTAACAGCGACTCGTATTGGCAGTAATCTGCTTAGAGAGTTGTATGAATTATTATTTTTGAATACACTTATGCTCGTTGTACTATTGGGTATTAAGTAAGTACCACTCCAGTGCTTCCCCAAGCCCAAATAACCGTCCCGATGGAGTCTCCTGTCATTTTTTCCTCCTTGTAGCGTTAGCTGATATTGAAATTCAACTAAATACACAACTAAATACAACATTTTTTCGATTTCAGAAGTTTGCGGTGTTTTATTACTAAAATGGTTTACTAATTGTAGATCAGACGGAAATAGAATTGTACAGATAAGGCCGAGATATATTCCTCTAGTTGGAATGTCTAAAATTGTGAAATTCTGATTTGCAATGCATAATCATTTTTTGCTTCACTACAGACTGAGGGGGGGAAGTTGTAGAGCGGGGGGTTTGGTTGAAGTTATTTCATGTGGGAGGGAGGTAATTAACGTGTGTTTTATGGCCATTTGCCACAGGATAGAAACAAACACACACCCACCCACACACACGACTAGAGAGTCGGAACTACCCGTCTGCCCCCCCGTTGCTCCCCCCTTGGCCATTCGTAACTCAAGGCGCCCAAACCCAGCAGAATGCAATGAAGGATTAAAATAAGAAAGATGTGCAAATAAAATATTTTACAAACGGACAACGGAGGACAACTTTTGCAGGACATCATGGGGCAGGGGAGGAGCACAGTAGTCGAGCAGAGGAAGGGCTAGGGGGACAGGCTTTTGTGTCCGTTTATGGGCCTTGGTTGGTGTGTGTGTGTGTGTGTGTGTTTTGGAAGCAAGGTGACGGTCCGAAATGCGAACGGAACATGTCGATGGGGGAAAGCGTAGCCCGGACAAACAACAAAGGCAAACGGACTGAGCTGAGCACAGTATACGCTCCTGTCTCTCTACCCGCTACAGTACCGTCTCCTGCTCCGATTCGCTGGCACTGCATGGAGCATTGTCAAAATAAATCAATCGGTTTTATGTTGCTTCTGGAATTTTTGTTTGCTGTTTTTGTTTCTTTGTCGTCAGCGACGGTGTGGCTGGTGGGCAGGGGGCGTGGATAAGGGGGAGCTGCGCCAGCTTGTGGTGGCATAAATCAGTTGCCCGCTGGACGCATTTATGAAAGGATAAACCACACCCAGCTCAGCTCATAAAAATGCACAACTTGAATGTGGTGTAAATAAAAATAAAAATTTTGAAATCACCCCCTCCAACACATACACCCCCCCTTGTGGTATAGCGTTAGACGGAACTGATCTGGCTACCATTTTGATTTATCTCGAAGGGAATTAAGATGTCTCAAAAGTTGCCACGAGGCAACATTAAAAGGAGTCACAGGATTTGCTGCTCATAATCGCTGCAGCTTCCTGCAGCCAAACTTGAAATGGAACGAAATGAAATGGCATGGAACGGTGTGGTAGTGGCTTGAAACAGTGGCAAAGGGTCGGTGAAAACTTTTGATGTTGCTGCGTTTTCTTTGGACCGTTTTGCAGGACGTCTAAAGTGATTTCCTTTTAGTATTTTCCAAACTTTCACCAAAGGTGTTTACTTACTCACACTTTTCCCTCTCTCGCTCTCTCTTTCAGTCGCACACTTGCTGTCTCTTTTCACACATGTGAAGGACATAAAGTCCTTCTGAAGCCGCAACTCTTTTAATCCCTAATAACTTTTAAGCAAGTGACTTTGCGCACACAAAATGTCCAAATTCATCATCCTCAAACAGGATATACTCAGAAGAGCTTTCTGTAGAGCTCCTCTGCCTGGACAGTGGCATTCCTTGAGCCCTTGAGCTAATGCTCAAAACTTGCGCTAAACACATTAGTAAATTACAAATTTCAACCAAAGGAAACTAGTTTTAAAATGAATTACTCAATCTTTCGATTTGATATCCGATTTAGATATACTTCTGCAAACTGGATTCAACGGATTTGCCAAATATAACAATAAACAAAATCTGGATCCAACGACAAAATGATTACACATTTTTACCTCCGGGCGAGTGCAGATCATAGGGCTTATTTCAATAAAACAGAGTTAACACCCTTCAGCTCGATGCTTTAGTTCTGTGATGGAGGCTTCAAACTTTTTAAAACTTTACATAATAACGATCTCTAAAGTCACGCGGCGTCATCGAACCCCGGTAGGAATCGTAATAATAGTCGCCACAATCGGATCGAGGATGCTGTGATAGCCTTGGTGCTGGCATTTGTGGTGTGCTGTAATCGAAAAAATTATTATCGCTAGCATAGTTATCGTAGTTATCGATTTGCTTACTGAAGTCCATGGCGCGCATTATTCATTCTAGAAATATCGATAGCCCTACGTGGTCTGGACGGCACAGACTGAGGAGGACGATAGCCTACCCCCCCGAAAGATCTGGGACCACTTGTCAGCGGGCAAACGGTAACGGGATTATACACCTCTTGCGGTTTATCCACCACTCCGACTGACACGAGCATCATGCCGTCTCCATCCTCTGGACGTTCTAATCGATAGTTTGTCTGCGCTATGTATTGATGGTAGCACTAGGGAAAAGTATAAATATTATTTAATTAAAATTAAATTTTTTATGCTTACGTCAATTTCATGGTCATCGATTCTGGACATGATGAAGGTTTCCATAATTTTGAATTTGAAAATGAAATTTAGGTTTGAAATGTTTCGAAAATCGAAAACTGTGAGTCCAAAAGTAAAAACGGAAATGAATTTTCGTTTAGTGCCGAAGGTGTACTAGACTTGATTCGACTCTACCTGGCTAACTAGATGGATTGGAAAACCGAAAGGGCTTGGTATCGGGCTTGGCCTAGGCAACTAGATGGATAGGAGGGAAGTATTAGAGGAGCCTTAAAAATGCTTCTTAAAATACATAAATAAATTTTAAGTAAAACTTTGAGTGGCCTCTGAATGGAAATCTGAGCGTATTGTGAAGATGAGCTGGACAAGTGACTCGAGACTCAAAGACTAACGACAATTGTTGGATATCCTGCTTAAGGATACCCCTAGCTAGCAGTACACCCTACTCCCTTTCCCTGCTCTCCCTGATTCGCTCATATTTAGCTTGTCGTTTCGTATAGAAAGTGGCGGTGTCATAAATTAAAACTTAAACTTTTGGAAATGTCAAGTATAAAACGGTAAATCTCCGCACATATACCGAGCAGCACACACCCACTGGCACACACACACACACATACACTCGTCTGTTCGAAATGAATTGCAGTTGGTTTCTGGGTAGAAGCAGAGCAGGATTGAAGGGGGGAAAACTATGGCCGGATAGGATGGACGCCCATTGAATGCGCATGTTTTAGTTTTCAGGCGTTTGGCACAAGATACGCAAGGCGATGCGGTGGTGCGGGTGGGCAAAGCTGAAAAACTATACAGGGAAACCAAGAAAAAGCACAACAACAGGCAAAACTCCACCCGTTTCACATAAATTTTGGGAAAAGCAAACTTACAGATTATCCGCATTTAGTTGTAAAGGTTCCACAAAATGTGTTGTATATCATTTTGGACTGGACTTTTGAAAGATGAAACTTGGCCCAGAGCAACGCCAGTTATTACTGTTGTTGTTCTCCGGCTCCCCTTCTGCCTTTTTTGGTTGTTGATATTCCTGTCGATGATTTACATTTGATTTACTTTCGCTGGCAGCTCTGAAAACTTTTTGCTCATTTGCAATAAATTCTAATACTAACCCCGGCCAGTATCTAAATTTTCTAATCATCATAAAATCTTGTTATCATTTTCATAACTCCACGAAAGGCCAAGTGTACAAAAACTTGACACATTAAGCGTACAAATTTACTATTGTACAATTTTTTTTGTGGGCGCCATGGAAAAACATTTAAGTAAAATTTATGAAAATTAAAAACCGAAACCTAAACAACTTTTTGGTCATTTGAGAAATTTAATTGATCGCATAAATATCTTGAGTGGATGCTACAACAACAATAACAATTTATGTCAATTTGCCATGGAGTACCTGCAACTGGAACTAAAACTTGTTGTTGTTGTTGCTGCAGACGAATGAAGTGTAACCGCGAAAATAATCAAATTTTCTGGGCCATCGTGTTGAGCTCAAGCATAAGTTCTTGACTCCCGCCCTCTTTCCTGCCTTCCCCTCCTCCATTTCACCTGACCAGTTCTTTGGCTTTGTTTTGGGGGTGTCTTTTTTTTTACCTTCTTGTAGCGTAAGTTGTCTTGCTGTCCCGTTGAAAATTGCCATCTTAATTTGAAAACAATTTTGTGGCTCGTGCATTTTTCACTTCTTACCACAATTTTCAGATTTTTTTTCGGCACATAAACATTTATTTCTCTCGGGGAAAGGAAATCACAAAAGTTTCGTATAACAATATATTTAATATGTACTTAAAAAGCCTGTTGAAACCAGAGAATTTGAGCAAATTATAAAGCAGTTATGAAAATTAATATGGAATTTTCCAAAATTTGTATAAACAAGGACTTGATAATATAATTTAATTGGTATTAGTAAGCAATAATTTAATAGAACTATATATTATGAATAATATTTGTTAAAAATAAAATAAATACTATAATTATATTATATTATTAATAATATTAATAAAGAAAATACAAATATTTGTAAAGCTAAATTAAAAATGAACCATGATATTTTTTAAGTAATTTTTTTGCTTCTTTTCTCTAAAATTATCACTACAGTTGATACAAATTTGGCAGAAATCTTTATCATTTTAAAAATTGCACTTATTTTTGCACATTCTGTAGAAATATCAAGTTACGCCGTAGAGCATATTTACGGCATAAAATGAATTCACTTGCGGCGAGCCGACAAATTTAGTTGTTGTCTCACGGAATTAAGTGAAGTTTGCCTTTTTATGAAACGATAAATTTGTGTATTTAAAGATTGCGCGGATCGAGCTGGACAGCAGTAGGCGTAAGGGAGAGAGGGAGTGAGCTAGATAGACTGTAACTCCCCTTTGGCTTGGAGGCAGGAAATAGATTAAACTGAGCAACACTTGGTCCATTTGGTTTCCTCTTCCGCAGCCGCTGGTTAAATATTCAGTGTCTCCGCACACAAAATTCACCAGCGAATGCGAATCGCTCTACGCATCTCGCTCACTCTCTGCCCCCCTCTCTCTCTGTCCCTCGCTCTCTCGTTTCTAGCTTCAGCTTGCCATTTGCCAAGTCTTGACAGTCAACGGCATAAAGTTTTTGAATCTTATTTGTAAAAAAAAAGCAACACGAGTTTTTCTTCTCCTTCTCGTTCTCGTTGTTGTTTTTGTTGTTGGGGTTGCCATTTTCTTGTCCAGGCCAAGCATCGCATAACAATTTCCGTAACCTCATAGGCCGCACCGCCGTCCCCCTTGCCACTCCTTAGCCTCCCCTCGCACCTCCACCTTTGTCGCTGCTGCATTAAATAACTTTCAATTTGAGCCAAGAACTCGCGACTTGCTGCCTATTAGCCCCTTGTGCCAACGGACACTGACGCTCTGCTCCATGGACCTCTTTTCTTTCCTGGTAGCACCATTCGTGCCCCTGGGGTCATCGTCGTACACCAGGGGTGGGCGAGTGGGCGTGGCAGGGGCTGTTCTAACACGATTTGCGTCCTGCAAACATCGACAATTTGTGGTTTTGGTTTCCGGTGTGTGTTTATTAGTTCATTTTGGACTTGCGAATGCAAATTACATATTTTTACACTGTCCGAAGAAGTTGTTTCTCTTGCAAACCCTACATTTATACCCTGTAATTTGTAAGACAACTGGAATAAGCAGATTTTTAGCTGGGTTAAGCTTAGAAACGTTTTACCTTAGGGCACAGATTATCCGTATCTATAGTTGTTCTAAAAGTACTTTAATAGACCACAGTACTTAAGTGTATAGAAAATATGTTACACAAAATAATGTAATATAAAATTTCAGGTTTTCCTTAAAAAAAAACTTATTTAGAATCTTTTAAATACAAATCACTTCGCAGACAGATCCTCGCAGAGCACACAACTGATTCTACTCTGCCATAGCAGCAACACAAAATCGTATGGCTATAATCGACTAGAGTCGTTGCCGGCTTTGTGCCTAGCCTAGTCACTCCTATCAGCCTGCCACGCCCCCTTCCCAGGCACTAGGCATTTGGCAGCTAAAAAACTACTTTATTTGTTTTGGGAATTTTGCGAATGAATGCGCATTTCAAGTTCCACAGTTCACACAAAACGAATGCCAAGCGGCACGAACTGAAGATGAAGTTTATTTTATGGCCAACAGGCGAGAGGCGAGAGGCGAGCAGCAAGAAGCAGAGTGGTAGCAAGAGAGAGGGAGAGAGGCGTAGAGACAGCAGCTGAGATAGATCGAGTCCTTTGGCTTTGGTGGCTGCCGTTCCACACGTGTGTGTAATCAAATAATTTCAACCAAAAATCGAGAAATTATTACAAGCGAAATTTTTACAAATTCATTTCACAGTTTTCCACAAAATCCGCCAAGGCAGCAACAACAACAACAACCACAACAACTCGAACATTTGGAAAAGTTGCTCGCATTGCATGCAAAGTGGCTCCATCGAAGGATGTGTGGATTTTCCGGCATTTTGGCGGTGCGCCCCCATTTTGTTTATTTCTTTGAGATGTGGCCAAAAGCAGGCTCTACCCCTTCCACCCCTCCCACACACTCACACCCACTCATACAGTGCTTGATTGTGAAAACTAGTCGAGACTCTATTCGACTTTGTTTGCTTGCAGTCGCCAAGTTGCATTCCAGTCCAGGACATGTAGACGGGGAGGGAGCATGAGGAAGAGACAGCGACGGTTAGAGGACACGTGTGGATGTGCCTGTGACTGCCTCCCCGCCTACCAGCCCCTTCTTCTACGCTCTTCCCAACGCTTTTTCATAGCACTCGTATCAATTGTGTGTGATGGTCAAAAGTCATTTCAACAGCACTAAATTATTATTATCTTCAAGAAGTTTCACATGCTCGACAATCATCCAAAAATACTCTCCACCTGCCTAGCAGTCCCCACATACCCTCCACTACTACTTATCCCACTCGGAGCACTCATAAAGGATGCGTTTGCATTGGATTTGTGTAATGGCATGGAATGTTGTGATGTTTGCCGAAAACTTTATTTTGTTGCCACAAAACAAAAGCGAAAAATTTTGAGAAATAACTGAAAATCCCCTAAAGCAAGGCATTAAATTAATAATATATTTTATATATTTATATTTTTAAATTTTTATCATTAAAATCGTTTAATCGTATTTTTATTAATTTATTCAGCACGACTGTAGTTTGTAGTTCTAAAATGCTTTCCTGCAGAAATTAGTTGACAAATTTAATCAGATTACTATTTCTAAGAAATAAACTTTGAGTTTCATAGACAATTCCTGAAAAAAAAAATGGCAATTAAATAATTTTTAATTAATTTAATAGTTAAATTAATTAATAAACTGACTTCTATTAACTTTTGTTGTTATTAAGTTTGAAATCGTTTCAGTTTTGATTGCCAGCGCGTAAACTGCCATTAATATGGTTAACCGAGTCATTTGCGTATGAGCCACACTTTCAATTTGGCTAAAACGTCGAGGAGTTTTTCGAGTACTTAGTGGAGTACTGCAGCACTTTGGGCCAATTACAAAGAAATCAGTTTACTTGCAGTGCAATTGGCTAACCGCTGAAAAAGATTTTCCAATTTGCTGTTTGTGAATGCAACACAACAATTTGCAAAATGAAAATTGTTTTTGCCACCAAATGTGGCACAAAAAACTAAAGAAGCGATTTCCAACCCAAATCCGAGTGTCGCCTTTTGACGGCTTTTCCTTTGGAGTGTTTTTGCCCTTTTCCCCCGCCAGTTGCTGCCATTCAATTTGGAGGGATTCCCCATCGCAACTAATTTGTTCTCTAATATCGCTTAGTTGTTATTAGATATTTTCTTTTATTTTTATTTAATTTTTTTTGTTGTGCTTTTTGGGTATTTTTGGTTGTTGCTAACTTGGTTTTTTAGGTAATGGCAGATGGCGCTAAGTGCCGCTAATTGAAATTTCGTTTGTATTGCCACAATTTTAATTGCGGCCTGACTTCTACTGTCTTTCAGCCATTACCAAGTTTCATTATTTTTTGGCTACATACAATTAAAAGCAACTGTGTTCACATTTTCAGACTAATGCAAATCTTCAAAGCAGTTTAGATACTCAAACTGAAGTTGAAGTAACAGTTTAGATAAAACAAGTAAGAAACAGTCGAGTAAGCCGATTGTCAAAGACTCCGTACTCCTTCTACTGTGAAATTTTCCTTACATATGAGCAATTTTTTAACCAATTTGCCTATAGCTTAACCTGCCTGACATATAGACGGATTTTCTGTAGTTTAAAATATTCAGGTGTTCATAAATCGCTATACGACTCGCCTCTTTCTCTGATATCAGTTTGTTTAGTTTGAATTTGAGATCTACTGAAAGTTCTGTTCGCTTGGTATTACAGCTGGAATATGCAAATTCCCAGTTGAATTCTCTGGCGAAAAGAAATCCACAGTAAGATACAACACATTACAAGAGCCCAGTTTAATCAAAATATTGTTGTGTTTAGCAAGCACCTGTTAATTCTGCTAGGGAACCCACGACCTAGATTAGCGAAAAACATCGGTGATCAGCTAAAAGTAAAAATTTTTCTAGCTGATTCACCAGGCGAACAGAATCAGCAGAAAGCGACAGACTGTAATTTAAATTCAATTACAGAGAGTAGAGTGCGGGAGCATAAGAAAATAGTAAATAGAGAGTGCTCCTTGTTGGCGCCACAGATGACAGGGAACAAACGTACAAACCGTTCGTGCGCTCATCTGGCGTCCGCGAACAATCACACAAACAGCGGCAGAGATCTCTGAGCGCAATTAGCGCAGAGAGTGGGAGACTGCTGTTCATGTTAATGTTAATGCTAAATAATTTTTGCATTGCGACCTACTGGTCCTATTGTTCGCCTGGTATTTCAGCAAGAACTACTAACTATTTTGGGCACTGCAAATCGCAGCGGTAAAGCAAAAAAACCCGCGAATGCCGAAAATCAAAGATTTCTTCATGTGAAACACCAGGAGATCATAATCAGCAGCAAGCGACAGACTGTAATTTATTTTAATTAATGCTAACTAACAGCGCCTGCTAACGCTAAATAACAGCTCATGTTAATGCTAAATAACAGCTCATGTTAATGTTAAATAACAGCTCATGTTAATGTTAAATAACAGATCATGTTAATGTTAAATAACATCGCATGTTTATGTAAAATAACAGGACATGTTAATGTTAAGTAACAGGGCATGTTAATGTCAACTAACAGGGCATGTTAATGTTAAATAACAGGGCATGTTAATGTTAAATAACAGCGCATGTTAATGCTAAATAACAGCTCATGTTAATGTTAAATAACAGCTCATGTTAATGTTAAATAACAGCTCATGTTAATGTTAAATAACAGATCATGTTTATGTTAAATAACATGACATGTTTATGTTAAATAACAGGGCATGTTAATGCCAAATAATTTTTGTATTGCGGCCTGCTGATCTTTCTGTTTGCCTGGTATTTCAACAAGAATTACTAACGATTTTGGCCACTGCAGATCGCAGCGGTCAAGCAAAAAAATCCGCGAAAGGCCAAAATCTAAGATTTCTTTATGTGAAACACCAGGCCCACAGAATCAGCAGAAAGCGACAGACTGTAATTTAAATTCAATTACAGAGAGTAGAGTTCGGGAGCAAACGTAAACAGTAAACAGAGAGTGCTCCTTGTTAGCGCCACAGATGACAGCGAACAAACACACAAACCGTTCGTGCGCTCAGCTGGCGTCCGCGAACAATCACACAAACAGCGGCAGAGATCTCTGACCGCAATTAGCGCAGAGTGTGGGAACCTTCTTAAGCTAGTTAATAACTTGTTTATTATTTCGTAACTAACAATTATAATTAATATAAATTATTTAGTCAATTTGATTAAAACTTGCAAAGTGAGTATATTTTTGTGCACGTAAATGACGTAAATAGTTAGAAAGACAATTAAAAAATTTAAAATAATCTTAACCTGCCTGACAAATTAAATAGACGCTTCTACTCGTTTTTAGAGTACGTGGTCTAAAAGGCGTAGAAATTTTACATGCCTTATAAATGTTGACCATTTTGTAAATGATCATAAAATATAATTATTATCCATCTTAAATTAAATTTTAGCGAATTTTAACATGTAAATTAAATATTATTCCTAAAGTAATTAATATTAACATTTTCTTTGATTTATGTTGAATAAAATAAAACTTGATACAGATCTTTTAATTAGTGGTTTATTTCGCTTTTTGTTATTAAAAGTTTCGAATACAATCTACTCCAGCCTCGGCTCAACTGGAAAACGCTCTGAATTCATTTCGACGACAAGGGTTTGGGATACCACATCATAAGAAGTACGTTTAGTTCGTGCAAATAACAACAGGAAGCCCACCGGAAAGAAACAGGTAATCACAAGGTGCTTGGCCACCACTCTCATGAAGATTTTTAAAGCATCCGGAGTTATGCCAGGATAAATGAGGGCCCAGAAGGTGGTATTCTCGAGCTGAAACCTTCCCAGTTGCTGCCTTAATGGCACCAAATTATCCACATGCAGCACACGAAGATTCATCAAATATTTGCCCGGAGTTGAGCCCTTGTTGAAATACATCCACAGGAACTCATAAGTACAGATGAATAGCTTGGTTAACAGCAGCTGTATAAGACTCTCATACTTTGGATTAATCAAGTCCAGGGAAAACTTAAAGATCTTTTCCTTGCCCATCGGTTTTTGTACAGTTGAATCTGGAACATTGATGCTGGCGTACATTTTGGCAATGAAGAAAAACACCATAGTTTTCAGTATGAAAATGTTCAATGTATCGATGAGTTCAGCCACAACTCTCTTCCAAAACGGTGATACCAACATTTCGATGCCTCCCCAGTTATGGATTATCTGCAGCCTATCATTCCCATCCAAAACGCGAACCAAATACAATTCATTCTGTAAATGTCTCAATTCTCTAGCATTGTCTTCAGCGATCTTTTGTACCTCTTGTTTCATCAAACGATTCTGCTTAACGACTGCATTATGCAAAAACAATCGCGTATGCATTTGCCAACTATTCGATTTTCGTGCCCATTTCGTGAGACGGGCAAAATATGCCTCCTTGGGGGTATCGGCAGTTTTGGCTTCTGTGTCTCTTTGCGTTGTTCAGCCATTTCTGAAATGAGTTTTTATTTTAATTATTATATTTGTGGTAATTTTTGTGACTGTTTCAAATAGTTTTGTATTCGGTTTAGTGAAATTTCAATTGGAAAGCCAGTCCAACTGGCTTTTATAGAGAAATCAAAGCTTACTTTGTTATATTTTTTGTGACAGTGTTGATAATAACACTTATGAGTTTGAAATGAAACTAAAATGAAACTTGGCAACTCTTTAATTACTAAAGCAGAAGAGGGAGCAACTCAATGAAAGTAAAACAGGTAAACATATGCTTAGCATGCAACTACTTAGTTAGTCAGGCACAGCAATTACCTGTACATACAGCTGTCTATTTATATGTGTTAGTGTAGGCCGTGTGTGTGTGTGTGTGTGCTCATATCCTTTGTCAATATTCATTATAAGAGTGCATACTTTTGGGCGCACAGTCATAAAGTTGGTCAAACGTCTCATAAAACGTGACGATAATCATAATTGATGCTCGAGTCCATGCCAAATTGGCATGGTCAGAACAGTGTTGCCACAGTTAGTTAGAGGGAAAAGGCTAGATTGATAAAAAAGAACTTGCTTACAATAGCTAAAAGTTAATTAACAGTAAAATCGTAATAAAAATCACTTATTTTTAAGATCAATAAACTTTTTCCCATTTTGTGGTGGCATTACAATTGGAATTTGTTTAAAAAATTGCGAAATTAATTTTATTTAATATAATAATATTATTAACGGCTGATTAATAGTAGACGTAGGAGATGTAGGAGTCCTAAATTATTCTAAAATTAAATTTAATTGCTTTAAAAAGAAATAAACATTTTTTCAAGTGTTGTTAAATTTATATCTATTAAATTCTTTAAATATTTTTAGAATTCGTCTCTTAAAAGGCTGCTATAATAAAGCCAAAATGGCAGCACTGCTTCAGGGCCAGCTTGATGAGATGTTTTGGGGTATAGTATTACGGAACGGGGGAGAAAACAGTTTGTGGGGGACTTGAAATTGTAATTTAGTTTGCCAGCGCAGCGCACACCTCAGCAGCGTTCAGCTACCTTTGGAGAGAGCTGCCTTTGGCTTTAACCTCATTCGGAGTCTTTTGTTGTTTTTGCCAAATTAAGGGTAAAATTGTTAATTGAAATTTGTGTGTGCTGACAAGCAGAGCGACAAAGCAGGCAACACACCAAAGGAGACGGAGACAGGGAGAGAGTGGAAGAGAGAGAGAGTGAGAGATAGGTGAAGTATGCTGATTTAGCTAGAAGCTTCCGGTATTACGCCTTTTTACCCCGCCTCTCGGCCAGCAACTGGTAAATTTATTTGGTGTGCTGTTATTGTTGTTGTTGCAGCTGTTGCAACATTTCCATTTTGGCCATGTGTTTGCAGGTTTCTAATGATAAATCAATGCAACATATGGCAATGTTGCTGCAACCTTTGGCTCACTGTTGTAAATTTGAAATCAATGTTGGCCGCCAGCACAAACAGTACACAAGGACACCAAGACGCGTAGTAATGTCTAGTCCTGTTTTTTTTTTTTTGTTTACAGTTTTTACTCTACGCAATTCTTTGGAGCTCGTAAATCGTGTACACGTCGTCGTCTTGGCCTCGAGTCTCCAAGCTCCAAGCTCCAAAATCGGGTCTCCACACAATCCATTATTGTATTAATTAACAGGAACAGGATCACCAATCAGACGCTTGATTAATGATGTCACTCGACATCGTAAATCTCGATTTGAACATGTGCAAATTTCGGATGCAAATAAATGGAGATGCGGCTCGTTGCGTTCAAGCCAAACAATGGGCCAATCCCAGACGCCTTGGCCTATGCTTTTTGAACATAATCATACATTAGGCCAACACAAACACACTGAGACTTGTGCACACACTCACAGACATCCTTCCGCTTGCTCTGTGTGTGGCCCAAAAGGGGGCGGTGTCGCTGTAACTGCAACGGATGCATTAGGTGGCGATTGTGTTGCACTCAGCCGCCTGTTGATTCCACATTATGTTGCAGCCTAATTAAAGCTCTTGTTTGGCTTTATGAAGGCGAGTTCTGTTTGCAGTTAATAATACTACACTTTCATTAAGATACAGTTACTTACAGCTGCAGAGATCAGCAAACAGAGAAGCAGCTTATAGCTATGAACTGAGTGTTTTATAAAATCAAGTAAGTTTTATTTGTTTTTTTTTTATGTTTTTTCTTTACTAAACATAAGTTAGAAAACGTTTTAAGCAGTATTTGGTTTAAATTTAGCCAAGGAAAAGAAATACAACTAATGTAGAGTCTACTAGAAGACCTGTGGTGAGTATATCAGTCCATTTCAGCATAACTTTCTTACTAGATCTGGTCTTCAGCAATATATTTTCAAAGATACACTTAATGGAGGCTAGCTTAGAATCCTTTATCTGATATTAAATGGGCCCTAAGTATATTCAGCTTTCTCCTAGCTGGCCTTAAAACTGGCTAAAAATTACCATTAAACTAATAATATTTCTACATGATGCACTCATTTTAGCCCTCTCATAAAGGCAAATACTGCTAGGGAGAGCGAGGGGTGCGTATTTTGAGTTATTTTGGAATTTGGAATTGGTTGATCATAAATTTAAGTTAATTGCAAACAGAGAGAACTACTCGAATCCCCCGAATATTGTGGAATTGGAATTCTGATTTGGCGCATTTTGACTAATAAAGCAAAATGACTGCAGCGACCGCATGGAAGTGGAAAAGGGGTTAGTTTTAGCGGCACTGAGAGGGGGACGTTAAGGGTAGAGAGGGACGAATAGATTTGAATTTGGATACCGCAGGTACTTCTAATCTTGTTTGGCCGCGATTATAAATTGTTGCGTACTTCATTTCGGTCAGAATAATAACATCAGTAATTAATTTAATGTGCCAGCGACAGGACAATGCACCACAGCAGAGCAGGATGGGTTATGGGAGGGTTGAAAGCGCTGGTTGGGCAGGGGGACAGCAGTACAAATGAACTAATGTTTATTGCAATTGTCGCGTAAATAACAATGGCCAAAATGTATGCAAAAGCAGCGTTGATACAACAGCTGCAATGGCCCAAAATCTGGCAAATGGCTAAAATTATTTAGACCGCGGCTCCAATTTGCAATGGAATGCACGGACATTCATATATTTAATTCAGGCACCACTGTAACCGCATTTGTTGTTGTTGTTGTTGTTATTATTGTTATTGTACCTGTGGACTTAGAGTTGGATACCGTATTGGCTCCGTGCTGGCCATCAAATGGCCACCTCACTTGTTTTGGCCATTAATTTTATTATTTTTATTGTACGTTCGAACGCATGTCCTTTGAAATAAATTCGTCCTCAGTTTATGGCGCGTGAATAAATGGATGAGTGCAGCAAAACATTCATTTAACCATTTGATTGCTGCACCAAAATAATATTCTCCAACTCTATATAACACTATATATATAAGTATCGAGATAGAGTTACGCCCCAGCCTTAGTTTAACAATCATTTATTTAATTTTCGCATACCATTTGGTTGTTAAATAATTGTCGCCAATTTTGCTACCGCGACTAGACAAAATGGCAGCCAATAAATTGAGTTAATTATACAAATGTTTCTATATTCATTTCGTCAGCAATACTAGTACTTTTTACCAATTGATAATTTTACTATTTGATAATTTGCATATGAATACATTGCAAAGGAAAAGTCTATTTGGCAGCGCCAAAAGAAATCATATGGAAGGCAAGCTAAATACGATTTGATATTATAAATTTTACAGCTATAAAACTGCTAAAACATAGTAGTCAATATGGGAATGGAAAAATATTACAACACATTTATGGCAAAGTAAATTTCTTTCAAATTAAAATTCAAATTAAAAACATGCCTAAAAGTATGCTTCAATATTTTAACTTAGTCGTAACTTTGACGTATCGAAATTTGCCAAAACTTTACCGATTTTTAAATTAAATATACATTTTATAAAGCCTATAATGCTATATGCTGCACTTTAATTAATTTTAATTAATATTTGCTGTACTTAAAATCTATTAAGCTCTGATTATCAATTAATGCTTAAAACGCACTTGAATTGACTGACTCAGAGACGTGAAATCAGTTTAATGTGACAAATAAGTTAAAGTAAGTGTCGTCTTTTTGGCTTAATTTACCGAGCGTACGTTGGGGCCAGCTGTGAATACACTCAAACAGTTAGTAAGTGAATGGATGTGTGTTGGTATTTTGAGGGTCCGTCTGGAGTTTTGTTTATGTTAGTGTATAATGTCTTCTTGGCCCTTTTTTGGTGTAACAAATTGCGTCTGCAAATGTGACTCACTTACCCGGACCAAAGACGAGACGGACAGGACAAAGTCGATGTAGAAGAAGACGGGCGATAGGAGGACGAGAGCATTCTCCAGTTTATGGCGCACTTGCCGCTGTCTCCCGTTTACCGCATCGTAATGTCACTTCAACAAATCACACCAACTTGCCCCATAAATTCTTCTGTTAATTCCAATTAGGCAGCCTGGCGCTCAGCTGTCTCCTTCCATGCTTGCCACATGCCGCATGTCCGCCAGTGTTGCAAAAGCACCAAAAACACTACAGACTGTGGGAAGACAGAAAAAGACAGAAAAAACGTAAAACGGCTGCCAATAATTGATTTTCCATGAAGTAATTCCAATGTTTCTTTATTTATGCTTAAATTTATGAGACAGGAGCAAACTATTTCAATGAGGCAAAAGTGATCAGTTGATGGAGTAATAGTGTGATGAGACTGCGAATACTAGAAATAGTTGGATGAAATTATAAATGAATTTTTAAAAGCATTATCTATCAGTTTTACTATGCTTTTCCTAGTGTGCTGCCTTAGTCCCTACAGAATTTAGTATGTGCTTAGTTTACTACACTTTTTCTGGTATTTCTCAATTAAGCCAAGTATTTTTTAAATACCGCAACTGATGTAGGAACTCAGCGAGTGCATTCAATGAAATGATTTGTGTGCGGCATAAAGATGCACGCATATAAAGTGGCAACGGCTATTTAAGCACCTGGCCAATGCAGCTGCTCGACTGCGGGCCAAAAAGGTGACCGGATTGAGAAGCTAGCGAAAGGTGTTTCCAAGGCAAATGGGCGGCAGGAAAAGCAAGAAAAGGAAGAGGGAGAGGGAGTGGGAGGTGCTTTGGGGTACGGCAATGGACGACGCATTTGCCACTTTAGGGCGACAATTTATGGGTGCTTTTTTCAGTTGCAGGTATGCGCTTTTCCGGCCAAGCACTTAATTGATGTTGTGTCGCGTAAATTATAAACAAAACAAAATTAAAGTGGACTCTACGCTAGCGGCTGCTGCTGCTGCTACGGGTGTTCCAACTGCTTCTGATTCTGCCTCTGTTACTTGCCGCACGGAAATGCTGGCGGATACGGAAATGCTTTCATCGCAAGTGGTGTCGTCGCTCATAAAAAGCGCACAGTCACTGGGCCACCTAAGAGTCCCCCTTCCCCTACACACCACACACACACACACACACTCGTTTCCACTGTGGTCAAGGGGCTAAGCATGGCGACGTCGCTGCTGCTCCGAGCGCTTTGAGTGAGGTCAAGCGTGAAAGTGCCGCTTCTTGCAGGCGGATGTACTTCTGACCCCATTCCCCTTGCCAACACTACACCTCTTCCTCCTTCTGCTCTGCTTTCTATCGCATAAATTTTACTTTTGCATCGCAAAGTGTCCTCCAAATGTTCATCTATGCACGCGGCTATTGGTATATGTTCCCTCGTCTTTGAACCTGTTTTCCAAAGGCAATAATAAAATTGTTTTACCTATTAACATTTTCATTATATATTTTATAGTATTTATCAAGTGTCATAACAATTAATTTACTGCTTAAAAATAGAAATCATTTAAAATTCTACAACACGACAAGTTCAATGAAATTCAATGTATAGTTAAGAAGTGAGTTTATTTCCGGTCTAACCAGTGTTGTAAAGCACGTTTAGTTAGTCAATTGTGTGGCAACGTTTTGGAATGAAAAACGCTTAACGAAAAGTAATTAAATTTAACTAGCGACGAGTTAAACTGCAAAATCAGAAATTATTTGCAATAGACGCAGGACAATTGCCAGTGTTGGGCAACATAAAACAAAACAAACTGACAAAGGAAGCCAGGCAGTGTAATGTAGTAGTGGGAGCGGCAGTTGGGAGTGTTGGAAAGAGGGGTGTAGTAGAGGAAGCGGCAGTAATCCGCTGGACAGAACTGAGTGCTACTCAAATCTGTGCGTCTGCACGCATTACAAACGAATTACGAGACTCGCTGGGCAATTGCAGTTCATTGTTATTTAATATGTCGTCGTTGGAGTTGTCGTTGTCGTTGTCGTTGGAATTGGAGTTGTCCTTCTCGTTGTCGTTGTCCCTGTCGTTGAGCACGGCTGCAAAATTATACTTTATGTGCAAGGTAGAGAGAGCAGGAGAGAGCGAGAGCTGAGAGAACTGGATGCAGACGGCATGACACTGATTGCGATATAAACGATTGTCAACGTAAACGTATCCAAGTGGATTATTGCCTCATGCCAATTATCATATCAACGATATACAGTCGACTAGCAAGGACATGCACGTGAAATGGCCGCAACACAAACGCACACATGTACATACGGTACTCACAGGACGACAAGTGGCAAACTGGCAGCTGCTGCACTGGTCAGTCCTCTCCCGCTCTCCCGCTCTCTCCACCTCCATGCTGATCTCTTCCGCCCACGCACTTGACGAGGCGTTGATGCTGTCGTTGTGCGCATCCTTTTCGTACTTGTCCGTTGGCCATGTCCTTTTGTCTCTGTGTGTGCGTGTGTGTCAGGTGGGCCAGGACATGGACCAAATTGCATGTACAATTTTAAATGGATTTTGATTGTTTATGACAATTCGACGAGCTTCTGACTGGCCACCTCGCTGCTGGCCACTGATAATGCGCCATTTAAATAATAACACCAACACTCCCCACTTAACCTCCCCTTTCTGCCGCTCAGCCAACTGTCCAGCTGTCCATCTCTGCAATTTTCCAGCACTTCAGTTTCTGCTGCAACTCATTCTCCAATCTTTAGCTGCTTTCGTTTGTGGGCTTCACTTTAAGTCATGCATCGCTGCAATTTGTGATTTTAAGCCTACAATATTTGCTGAATGTACAAAGTGTAAACATTTCTGGAAAAATTAATCTATATTTATGGCTGTTTTTGTGTATTATGAACTAAGCAGTAGAAATAATGGTTAATAAAAGTGAGGTAAAGGACAAAAAATAAGACTTAATAAAATGTATAGTTCTTTGAAATAAAATTAGTGTGGGAGAATATAGACTAACTAGATTTAAATGTAATATTTTGTTTTCTTACTTGTAAGACAATTCATATATTTACAATTTACAAAACGTGCAATTTACAGGAAGCTTAATCAAATACACAATGATAATCACAAAAATAAGTTAATTTCTTTTTACCAAAAATGGAAATGGAAAGTTAAATTAACTCATTTCTTTGCAGCTTCTTCAGTGTCTGACTTTTCCTGCTTCAGTTCCAGTAGTTTACGTTGGTTTTCCTTAAACTGTTCGATAGGATCCTCAAACTGACTGTAGTAATGAAGCACCTCTCTGACATCATTCATCTGAAAAGTAGGAATATATATAGATAAACTTTAAATATGTAAAATAATTACCTTATGTTCAGCTATAAGACTTAGAAAGGCAGCTAGATCAAAGAGCTGCACGTCATCGTCATTGCCCATCCAGCGGGTTATGGCAAAAATGTTATCCGGATGCAATGGAACCGCACAGCGATCCCAATCTACCACAATCACTCTCCTCAGATTCCGATTGAGTCGATTGAGATTCTTGATGTGTTGTCCATCAACCAATTGAGTAGCGCCACGTACCAGACGATAACGTATATAACCATTGGGATCAAGTGCGTCCAGAATGGGAAAGGCGGTCATACCCTGTTCCGCCGTATATACAATGATTTCAAAGTGTTTGCTACACTGCTTCAGGAAATGATCAACTCCAGGACGCTTCTTGAAGCGCCAACCCGTCTGATAGGTCCAATCGGGATGCACCAACACATCCTTCATCTCCAGCACGAGGGTGTAACGTGGCTGCACGTACGGAGCTTGCAGTACATCGGGTAGGAGTCTGGTTGGCATCGGTTCCTCCAACATCTTTTGATAGTAATGCAACGAGTGCCACATACGTTGTATATACTGTTGGGGCAACGATAGCGAACTCAGCTCATCCTCAATGCTAGGTCCCAGCTGATCCTGCTCCGGCTTACCCATCTCATAAATGGCCCACATGACCGTACCACAAAGCCCTCCTGCAAACAGTGTATAGCCATAGCGCCATTTGGAACGCTGTGCTTTCGGTTTCGCCTTTCTCGTACTCATGTTGAGATTTAGTATGGGAATTTGGTTTTTCTTGGGGGTTTCAGTTTTAACTTGCGTTACTTCCTCGCTCTGCTTGCTTTCAGTTGTCCCTTCTCTCGTCTTTAACGTCGTCTCTGACGTCACCGGTGTGTTCTTAGTGCTGGTGTTAGTGCTGTTGTTGTTGTTGTTGCTTTTTGTGTTACTGTAGCCTCGCAACCTGTTGGATAGTGTGACCCAAGACGGATTGAGGCAGACTTTCGTTGCCGCCTTCGGTTGGAACACTCTTAACCATGTTGTCCAGCTTATCATTACCAAGAGAAACGAACAAAATTTGTTGCCACTGCTTTGCTTATGTATTTTATATACATTCTATAATTTTATGAAGAAAATCTGTCAAAACTCAACTCAAGATTGTGAAAAAGTAGCAGTTTTAGAAGTGGTGACAAAAAATTGATTATGGATCGAAATTTGTGAAAAAATTACAGATGTATTCCGGTCTGTCTGTCTTTCAAGATATGCCCGTTTAAACTTCTGCCCGATGTGCACGACTACAGGCCTATATCTGGCCCACTCGCATGTTTACAAGACATAACTTGATGGCACTTTGCTTGGACTGATGCTGTAACAATTGAAAAACAGCGGAAAACAGGCAGGTTTTCCAAGGGGTTTCCTTGTGGTCTCAGGGGCGTCGCATGTAAATCTATTTAACGGCGTATACCTGCCGGAAAGTCAAAAGTTATGCAAGCTGCGAGAATTGCGTGTGGCCTGAAGCTAAATCGCCCAAAAATGGAAATGGAAATTCGAGAAGGGAAGGTGAAAGGAAAGGCGGCCTGGTAAGAGATGGAGTACATATGGGAGCTGCGTGCCAATGAGATGAAAGCGTATTTGCGGTTTTAATTTTTAACGAACCTGCCGTCAGCTGGTTTGCTGCTGGAGTCCGCCTCAACTTGGGATCATCTTTGGAGCTGTTTAATATTTGCGCTGAAAAGGGCGTGACATTCTGGCCAAGCTTGATGAAAAGACACCGGAAAAAACGGCGGTAAAAACAATACGCTTTTCATTACCCAATCCAAAACACGGTCCCAGGTGTGCTGACAGAGAGTGAGAAAAACGGTGTGCAAATTTGTGCGTTGTGGAAAAACTAATTTTGATTTTAATTAAATATTTATGAATAACGTTGGGCCGAGAACTTCAATTCAAACTCGAACTCGAACTAATCCTGGCCAGCGTTGGCCATTAGTCGCTCAGGGAGAAAGTGAAAGACCGTGAGTGGGAAATCCACTAATAAAATAAGCAAATAGCTGGCAAATAACTTCTACTTATCACTCACAGCGCATCAGTGAGAAAATTAAGGAATTATCCCTGGAGACGCTATTGCGTGTGCTTCGTGTTCAGAGTTCGAGCCACGAACCATGAACCATGAACCATCGAACCATCGAACCCCTTGACCAACTACTGATATTTATATGTGTTCATGCCCGTATGTGGTCTTACCTTGGCCCGAGAAAAAAAACCTGGGGGATGGAGTTTTGCCTCGTTTATTCGATCAAAAGTTACGAGCTCATCTTAGATTGGACATTAAATGGACACTAAAATATTTTCCATCTGCACGCAGTAGCATCCCCAGGCTCAAGCCAAACCAAGCCCGTTACTGAACCCGTACCCAAAAATGAACCTTCGGTGAGCGAGGAACAAGCGAAATAAATGTCATGAAACAACTCATTGACAGGCACATAAGGACACTGGTTTTATGGTCCACAGATATGACCAAAATATATGATTACCATGTGTCCAGCAACATGCGAGCTCGTAAATAGGCATTTTCTGTGCTTTAGTTTCTTCCTTCCATCTGGACACAACAACCACCCATTCAAAATACAACTACCCAAAACTCACAACCACCCATCACCCAACCCCCATTCACCCCTACCCCAAAAGTCACTCTCCTGTTCGAACTTGTTCTGGCCATTTGGTGACTACTTTTTCTTGATTTTTGTTGCCCTTCGCTTGGTTATTTAGCAAGTGATCCAGGTGGGACACATGCCTGGATCCGGGTCCCATATTCATGTCCGTCCGTTGGCGCTGTCACAGCCTCACACAGAGTCGTAAAAATCAAAATAAAATGAAACTTATGCGTGATGTTTGCGTTTTCTCATTGGGTTTTGCCAGTTGTCCCTGTCCACTCTGCGGTTAGTCTCTTTCTCTTCTGGATTTGCCTGTTTCTAGCATTACAAGTGATACAAATTACTGCACAATTGACACAAAGTCGAGTTGAGTTTTATAGTGTTCTATATAAGATTGTGCTGCAAATCAATTTTCAATGAAAGCGAACTTTTTCTGTACAACTTTGGATGAAGTCGTATAGTCAAAGGCGTGTTTTAGTTTGACCAAAGTCTTAAAAACATAGTGGGGCTCTCAGAAAACAGACTTTACTTTTAGGGTTACCATGAACAGGACTGCAATTGTAAGTCTTTATAGATAACACTGGCATGAATGTACCAAAGAAAGTCCCGTATCATCGCCGATTTATGTTGTTAAACTTCTAAACACAAATTTGAAAAGTAACCGAATATACGTTTGCCTATTCGATTTAGCTTTTAGCGTTATTTTTCGATACTTATCGATAGATTTCGTTTACAGAATTTGTCATTTGAGCTGAATTGGACAAAGGCAACGATTGTATCGCATGTTGCAGATCTACAAAGAATTACTAGGACTCTTCTTTACTCCTGCTTTCTTATGTGGAGGCGCAGCTGAGACTGCAGAGGGAGTAGGGAAAATAGGGCAAAATGGGCATCAGTTTGGTATTTTGTATTTGGTATAAATTTGCTATTTATGCAGTCTGAGTGTATGCTGATTTCATCTCATCTCATTCAGCGTTACGTGAGCTGATTACGTTAGTCACGCGCGATTGCCGGAGTTCTGGCTTCAGCTTCATCTTTTTTTTTGGTTTCGTGACCAAGACACACACACACACATACACACACATGGACATACGCACACCGGGTCATTTTAGCCATGTTCAGTTGCTTAGCGCCAAATGAAATTGTGCCAACTGGCGACTTGATGAGAATTTCATTCTGTGCGGATTTTTATGACTTTCCCAGGCTGTGCTGTGAAGGACTCAGGACTCGGCACTCACAGGACTCGCAGGACTTCTAGTATGCTCTGCAGAAGTTCCACTAAATGATTTTGCATTATTTGTGGACTCCCTTTCGCACTCTCTCTCTCTCGTTTGCTCTATTTGGGCATCCATAAAAAGTCAATGCATGCGAAATGTTTTCGTGACACGCTCAAACTAGTTCACTGAATGTGCTTTGAGTCCTGCGAATATGCTGCGAATGGAGTCAGGTTAGTTTCTGTCCGTTTTATTTGTTTATTCATTGAATGGGGCGAATCGTAAAAATTATGTTGATGAGTCATCAGTAAATGGCATTTATTTTATTGTCACCTATGTGAATTGTGGTTCAACCACCGCTCTCCACTCTCCATATCCCCACTCGGTCATATCTTCAATTATAAGTATCTACGTTGTGCCTTTTCCTCCCTGAAAATGCTGCTGGAATACTGATACTTATAACTGCGACGACTTTGATGCACGGACTACGAATGAGCTTTCTTATTTGTATTATTAATGATGATCCTTGGCCGAGAATGTCACATTTGCTTTGCTACTCAGTGCACTCGTTGCGTATGAGTGATGATTCATTAGGTTACTCGAAATGGCTACTCATTGCATAAGAGGTGTACTTTAAATGTACTATTATTCCCTCAATTCTCCTGCCATAAACCACAATTCATTGCCAGATAAATGTTTCAGCTAGTAGGACACACTTTACTACAGTGCACAGTGGCATAAATCGATAAATTATCATTTAATTTATATTTGTTTTGTGTATTAACATTTAACTTAACAAACTAATTATTATGGCTTAATGTAGAAAAGTTTTTTGTTCCGTAATTTGTGCACAAAAATGTGCTGTTGACACCACTGTAGTGTTGTCCCAGTAGCTTTTGGGGCACAACCGCATTTGAGATTTGATTGGATTAGAACAAGCTTTTGGCGGCGCACGAATTGTTGATGTGTCCGCTGTGGTTGATTGGAATTGGAGTTGCCTCCGCCTCCTCACCTTTCTGTTACCTAACATGGGGTACAATCACTAGCCACTGGACACCACAGTCGCCAGTCACTAGCAGTTCCCAACTCTCAGTCCCAGTCCCTGGCCACCAGTCCCCAGTCTTCACATGGGGGGGATATAACGCAGTGTTGACATGCCGCGGTGTCACTGTCTGGTCCTCCGATTGAAACCACAACAACAGCAGGAACAGCAATACCAACAACTCTGCAGCATTCATATTTCTGGCTATCGATGTCCTGACTGGGAGTCCTCTCAATTCCCTTTCCCAACCAATCGCCCTTCCGCCCTCCGGGCAATTAGAAGCGTCCACTGTTTTGAATTTCCCAATTTCTGTGATTGCCTGGCAGTCGCAGGAGCAGCAGCAGCAGCAGGTGCAGTGGAAGGAGTAGTAGATTCTGGTGTGTTCATTTTTGGTTTTTGTTGAATTGTTTCTGGTCGAAGAGATTATGTTTGCAGCTTGATTGGAACTGACAGAGAAAGCTTTATTCTAGAGTAGATACCTAGCTTCAGTTTCGGAAAATATTTCATTGAACTTTACTGAAATGAAGAGAGTTAAACACATTTTAATAATTAAATTGATGTATACAAAATAAATGACTTCAAAAAAGGAAATAGTTTAAAAATGTAATCTTATATAATATTTGAATTCACTTACATAATTTGCTTGTATCCAAACTAACCCGAAAGTTGAACAGGTCGTGCAGATTCAGTTTCTCTAAATCCACTTCCTGTTTTCTCCGTACAGGGTCCGAGTCCCGCTCAGGTTTTGGTTCCTGTTGCGCGGTTTGTTCCGTTTTTATATACTGCATCATTTCCAGCTTAAGTTCGGGCATCGGCTCTGCTATCGTCTCCTGTTCCGGCTTCGGTTCCGTCTTCAGTTCCGTCTTCAGTTCCGTCTTCAGTTCCGTCTTCAGTTCCGTCTTCGGTTCCTGCATTAACTCCGTTATTTCCTCCATCATTGAAGTCGGCTCTGGTATCAACTCTGGTATTAGCCCAGGCAACTGTTCCGGCACTGGCTCCAGTGGCGGTTGTTGAATTGACTTCATCAGCGGTTCTTGGAATAGCATTGACGGTGCCTGAAGAGGTTCCAGCGGTGCCTTCATTAGAACCGACGATACCTTGAGAGCTTCCAGCGGTGCCTTCATTAGAACCGACGGTACCTTGACAGGTTCCATAGGTGCCCGAAATAGAACCGACGGTGCTTGAAGAGGTTCCAGCGGTGCCTGCATTAGTTCTGACGGTGACTGAAGAGGTTCCAGCGGTGCCTTCATTAGAACCGACGATACCTTGAGAGCTTCCAGCGGTGCCTTCATTAGAACCGACGGTACCTTGACAGGTTCCATAGGTGCCCGAAATAGAACCGACGGTGCTTGAAGAGGTTCCAGCGGTGCCTGCATTAGTTCCGACGGTGACTGAAGAGGTTCCAGCGGTGCCTTCATTGGAACCGATGGTACCTGAAGAGGTTCCAGAGGTGTCTTCATTAGAACCGACGGTACCTTGACAGGTTCCAGCGGTGCCTGCATTAGAACCGATGGTACCTGAAGAGGTTCCAGAGGTGTCTTCATTAGAACCGACGGTACCTTGACAGGTTCCAGCGGTGCCTGCGTTAATTCTGACGGTGACTGAAGAGGTTCCAGCGGTGCCTGCATTAGTTCTGACGGTGACTGAAGAGGTTCCAGCGGTGCATTCATTAGAACCGACGTTACCTTGATAGGTTCCAGCGGTGCCTGAAGAGGTTCGATCGGTGCCTGCAGTAGTAGCGACGGTGATTTAAGAGTCTCCTGAAGCGGATCCAACAGTGTCGGCTCTAGTATAGGTCCCAGCTTCACCTCCACCTTCGGCTTCGTCGGCTTTGACCCGAACAAACTGGTTGAATGCTGGCGCTCAGCTGAAATAGGATCACTCTGAGCTTTCTGCTGCTGTAAGCCAACCATTGTCCTATATCTTTTACACATATATTGTTGCCAGTCGATCTTTTCGGTCTCAACCTTTGGCTTGTTCTGAACCGGTGGTGCTTTGACTAAAATCGGAGTTACTTTGGGCCTAATGAACTTAACTCGCTTCTGCTGTGGCGCTGAATTTGACTGCTCATCAATCTGCTTGATTTCTCGCTCCAGTTCATTGGCCTTTTTGACGTCATTTGATCCGATTGCCCTATCGCGTTCCATGATGAGGCAAACTTTTCGATAGGCGGCACTCACCGACTTCAGACCAGCTTGTCTTTTTTTCTGCAAGAGTAATTCGACATCGTCTTCCGTGAAAGCATAATTTGTTGCCTTCTCGATGTCCTTTTCCTTCTCGGAAACCCTGCTCAAACTGGGCAGGGGTAGAGCATCCCTTCGGCAGGCCTCTGCGAAGAACAGAAACTCGCTAATTGTAACCGCTTGATTGGAGACGACATTCATTAGAAAGTTTTGTTGATAAGCTCCTAATTTCAGTTGTAGCACTCGCTTAGTTCGTCGAGAGCCCAATTGATACTCATAGTCACTGGTCTCTAGGGCTATAATCTCTGCAAGCCGATATGTTGAGCACTGCTCATTTAGTGCCTGTCCGACGCTGACCCGCACAAAGCAACCGATCACAGTCTTATCGAAGATGGGCTTTTCCAGAAAGTCTTCCAACTGATTACGTGTCAAAATTGCCTTTTGAAGATCTGCTAGAGTTTCCACAAGCGATTCCTGATGCTCCATATAGTCATCGTCACTGCTGTTACTAGAATCATCAGAGTAAATGTCTTGTGTCTTTAGCTTTAACTTCTTGAATGTGAATTGCCTTCCTGTTGTCTTGATCCCATGTTCCTCCCCACGTTGCTGCTGCTGCTGTTGTAGTAGTAGTTCCTCTTCATCCTCATCAGCTGTTATATGATGTGTAATAATTCCTATATCATATTTACATCTTTTGTTCCTACGTTGAGCCACAAGTTGGTCCAAGGCACTGCGTTTTTTATTCGTCACTTTTTGTGCCACCAAGTGGAGTCGTCTCGAAGTGGCACGCTCCTTGACTGCCACAGCGACTTCGTTAACACTCTCCAACTGAGACTTTTTTTTCTCTAGAAGCATATTGCGTATGCCCCATTTAAACATCTGGTCCTCCCGCCTAACACTGCGTTCGTATAGCTCTCGCTCCCGATCCAGTTCACTGAGACCTGCGAGCCTGCTCCGATCAGCGTCATCTCCCATAAGATTTTCATCGTATCCATCATCGAACTTGCCTACTATATCCACCTCCTTCAGTTCTCCGTCTTCCAATTCATCGGTGAAGAGACTCTTCCGACTACTCATATGCAAAGCCAACATTGTTAACTGCAAATAAAAATGTCAAGTTAATTAATTTCAACCAGGGGAAGTTTTCGGTGCATCTGGTATGGAAATTTGATGGAAAACTTCATTTTCTGCAGACAAAAAATGGCGACAGATGGATTTTTGTGATTCCCTCGAATTCGGCGATTTTGAGTTTTTTTCTGAGTTTTTCAACTTACACTCAAGTGAACATAAATATTCTCCAGAAGATTTTTTGTAGGCCAATACTCTCCAGATTTATGTGGAATATAATATTTCACTTCAAACACTCCGAAATATTCGACTAGAATAGCTCTTACCAGAATGAAATCGCCAGTCCACATCGTAAATTTCATAGTATTTCAACTTATTTTTACGAATTATTATTTCACAGCCTACTACTTAAAAATGTTTCAAATATTTTTTAATTTGACATAAGATAAAACATACTTCTGGTAGCTTACGGAGGCTTTCAGCGGAATGCTGAGTATCTGCTGGATACATTTTCATCTTTAGCTATTAGGCAGAGGACTCAATAACTGAACTGATTGCGAAACCGAGTTAAGTCCGCACAATGATCATTGGATATGAAACTGTAGATGGCCTGTGGACAGACGTCTGTTCAGTGTCCAGTGTCCTGTGTCCTGTGTCTGTCCTGGATGGATACAGTGTATATTGGTTGCACGATTGGGTTGTAGCCACAATTTCAGGTTTCAGGTTTGCCTCAGCCGTGAACACGTTCAACATGAACGGCGATTAGTTGCATTTGTTTACGAGTATGGATTTCGGATTTGTCTCCGGCATGTGACTCGTGCCTGTCCAGTCCAGTCCCGTCCATTCCAGTCCAGTCCCACTCTCACATGCGCGGCGTAATGGCCGCCGCCAGCCGTAACTTATTGCAACGTGGCGTGCCAGCGTCCGGAATGTGCACCAAATGGGGGAGGGTTGGTCAACAAACCGAACTGGACGGCACCATTTGGAAAGACTGGTGTCAGGTGGGTCATACAAACTGTGGAGCAGGGGGTGATGGGGGGAAAACTCCGTCTAAATGTTTGTTGTCGACGATATGGATGTGATTTCGTTTTCTTTGCAGCTCAGCCTTTCGACTTTATCCACACTGTAAAGTAGACATTATGTTGATGTGAATCTCGACAGCAATCCCACTGCTTCGCCTCCACCTCCTGCTCGTGCTGCTTTTGGTCTGTGCTCATATCGCGCCTGGGACATCAGCAGCCCTGGCACTGTGATAATATCCCTGAAATTATTTTCAGTTACCCGTGTACATTGTCCATTGGCAACGGCCTTTGTTTTATTGTTATTGTTGTCCTGATGTTCTTAAGGCTTCGTGACTCTTCTCTCTTTCCTTCTCCTCCTGCCTCCTTTAGTGGAAGATGGACATTTTGTTGTCCATTGTCCCGTTTTGGGTTATTTTATGTTATATCTCGGACTTTTTCCAAAAACCTTTACAACTTGCAATTATACACATGTACTTGGGGTTGTCCAACTTCCAATTGGAGATGGAGCTGGAGTTGGACGTGTGTGTGTGTCTTTCTGATATTCGCATATTGGCGCTGCAAACTAATGGCTTCACTAACGATTGTAACCGTTGTCCTTAATGGCATCCTTTTGGCCATCACGCGTTTCCCGTTTACCCGATTTACTGTCTAGCTGTCTCCCTTTCGACTCCGTTCTCAAGTCTAAGAACTGTTTGGAAACTACCAGATAGTAAAGTGCATGTTTCTATCAGCTATTTGTGTAATTACTCATAATCTTTCTTCTTTGAGCTAAAGCAAATTTCTTAATTGTAATTAAAAAGAAAATTGGACTTTGAGAAAAAAGTCTTATACTATTTGCTAACCTTTAAATATCCCAGATTATCTTGTGTCGAGCCTTTTAAGTTGCGATTGCCTGCAAAGAGGGTGGAAGGTTGCTGTACCTTCCAAATTGTCATCAATGGAACACACATTGTGTTACTTGCGGTCAAATAAAAATCGTACAAATTTATTGTTAATAGAAAAAAGGATTCAACGGATGCAGCACGCACAAACCAGACCAATAAGAAGCAGGAAGTAGAAGGGGAACTCTGAACCGTGATGCCTATCTTGGCGGGTTGGCTGCACGCATCCGGCTCTGGTCAGTGTCCCCTGTTAACTGGACACTCGTAAACATCTCGAATGATACGTTCCTTTTTTTTTTGGCGATATCGGAAAATAATCTCACAGCGGAAATGGCATATTTAAAAGGCGAAAGGATTGCAGCGATTTAACTTATAAAAAAGAAGGAAGATGCTACTGCCCCTGCTCCTCCAACTCCATGTAGCGTCTGCTAAAAGATGGCAAGCAACGGCAATCCGTGGCCAAGACACCCGTTCCCCCGGGAACATTAGATGGCCAACACTTTGGCGGATTTTTAGTGTTTATTGCCGTAGATTAGTTTGTTTATTGTAATCCTCGTTATAAATTAAGCGAAAACTTGCGCCAAAACCAAACTCATTCCAATGTCGTCGTGCCAAAGGGTTGCCAACTCACTGCAGTGTTGCCCCCCTTTTCCACACCGGCAATACCTCGACTCACCTCTGGCTCCTTGGCAGCCCTATAAACTCTTATTAATTCGCCGCATATTTCCCCAAAGGCATCGAATGAACTTACTCCGATAATTGCCGCAAATAGTTTACGACCGCACTCGATAATGCGATAGTCCGCCGGAATATTGTTTTGAGCAAATAAAGGAAAACTCGTAAGGGAAGCGCTTTTCCCCAATATCATTTGCTTTAAATTCAAAAAAAGGCAATGCATTCCAATACGATTGAGATGCTTTTTTATAAAAACTAAGTTTAAGTAAAAGTATCAATTTATTAAATGCATTTAATATATTTATTTCATTTATAAGAATATTGAGTATAAAGTCAGCTCTGCAGTTGCCACATATTGCTTTTTATACTCTTAGAAATACATATACATAATATTTATACTCATATTGTCCACATGCGAACAGCAAGTGCTATGCAAATTTATTTTTAGCCAAAACTTTTCATTATGACAACTTGTGTCGATTCTGTTGCTTGTTGCATAAGTGGAAACCACTAAATAAGAAAATGCCAAAATATGAGCATCTATTTTGTAATATCAAAAAATAAGACAGCAGCTGTTTCCCTGTTTTCATTTCTAGTTTTTGATTTTGCTACGATTTGCTACGCTCTCAGCGCGCTGGAAAATTCATATTGCATACCGCAAGGCGCGCGAGTTTTCAATAAGTATGCAAAAAAAAAAAACAGTAGGAAAAAAGAAAAGCTAATAAGCCAGGTGAGCAGAGTAGTGTGAAAGGTAGGTAAGGGGCTGGCAGGAAGATATGAGATAGCATAACCAATTTCGTTGATGTTTGCATACAATTTTGGGCACGACTCTGAAATGACAAAACCCCATTAAGAATTACAGTTGTCTGTCCTTGTAACGACTGTAGTCCTCACTTTCCCACTTTACTATTATGTATATAATGTGCTGTGTTTTTTAATACCCTGTAGTGGAAGTTTGTTGGGTAGGAGTGGCATTTTTAAAACTTAAATAGATTTCTTAACTTTACTTAAAGTATTCTACAACTCTTTTTTCTACAAAACTTAGGACCATTTACCACTTCCCAGTGTGATTCGAACGGATTCAACTTCTACTTTTTTAATTAGCTCCACTTACAGGGTATCTTTATGTACTTTTGTTGTGCTGCTGCTACTTTTGTCGAGGTTCATAGAGTAGCGCGTCTAATTGCATTTTAAAATTGCGACACCATAAAATGTGCTTACGGTATAAATAATTATAACGGCATTTGTCGCAACAAACAGCAGAGTCGAACTCGAACTCGATCTCGAACTCCCCGGAGTCAGAGCCAAAGCCGTAGTTTCTATCCGTAACTAGACCCGTTGCCGTTGCCGTTGCCATTGCGAGTGTCGCAATGATTTTCGAGTGTCACCAGCAGAAAGAGACAATGGCTGCCGAGCAGTGGTAGAGTGAATGAGAGGATGAATGCAGCAGTCAGTTGGCTTTCATTTTGTTGTCGCATCTCCTGAAAATTGCATGAGCTTTGTTGCCTTCCTCACCGCTTCCAAGTACCCTACAACCTGTACCCTTTACCCTCAACTGTACCCCTTTGTGTTGTGAAACCAAATCCGATGCGCGAGGCAGCCACACTTTGCTCCTTGCAACGGCGTGCGATTAACGTGAGCTGCATATTTCCAGCTAATTTTCTAATTAAAATGCTATTTATGCATTTTTCAGTTCAAGCCGAAGCCGAAGCCGAAGCCGAATTAAACATTCAGCGCTAAGAACACAAGATGAGAAAGGCAACGACGTGCATATGGACAACAATAACTACAAAAGCACTTGCAAAATCCTGCCGGAGATAAGCGCTTCAAATTATCACTCCAAAAGCCCAAGACTTGAGTATTAATCGGTTATTTGCATATTTATTATGTCTTACATGATGCAACCGAACTTACAATATTTTAAATGGATTCAAGTTGTAGTGATCTCGTAACTGATTCATTGCATTCAGTCGGGCCACTTCCTGCACTTGCACATCAAACTTGAATATCAAATCGGCATAGAATTCTCTGATTGTGCGAAACTTGTAGGTAAGTATGCCTACCAAATAGCAGACAAATACACTGAGTGACATCAGTACAATAACGAGACAATTGTGATGAACGAAATTATTTTTGAACACACTTCTGAGCAGACTTGAGCACATGACTTCAACTTTTCCCCAAGCGCCAAAAACGCAAATTTCGCTCAGAAGCACCGACAGTATAAGCTCCATGAAGAACCTGGAGATTCCTTGAATATGATACCAACGTGCGGGGATTAATGTCTTTTCATATAGCAAATACATCACCGATAAGTAAACTAGAATACTGGCCATGTTTGGGGCATCCGGGCATACGGGTTCCTCATGATGTATGAAAAAACTTATGCCAAAAAACAAATGCAGTGTAATAGTTGCAATAATGGCTGAAGAGCGTGTCATTCTCAGCTGTAAATAATGAAATTTATTATATAATTGGGCAGCTATTAGAGGTACTTACATATTAGATTAGAATAAAGAAATTTATTAGTAAAATTAAATAAAATTTTTGTTGTTTAAATAACAGAAATATTCACGCTAAGCAGATGTAGTCGAGTTGGAGTTCAAAGTCAAGTAATGTTATGTTATATAAATCATATAACTATAAATGTCAAGCATTCAGTCGCCTATTTAAACTATAAACATTGTTTCATTAGTTTCAAAATTAGCAATATTTTTTGGTATCTCTCTATAGCCCAGTACAAATATCTACCTCGAACTCTAACGCCGCTTATGTAGCACATAAAAAACCATTACTTATTTTATTTATCTTTCACTTTTCATTCTTTTTAGTTTGCTTTCCATGCTTACCTATTTATGAGACATCGTTTTAGTTAGTTCAACTTGGATACGCCCCATGAGGTTGATGCTGCGTGTAATTTTTTGTGCTCTTTGTAGTTTGGCTTGTGTTGTCGCTGTTAGTTGCCAGTTAGTTGACAAGGATAACGTGTAGGAGGACTACAATGCCAAACGGACGGCAACAATCCACTTCCACTTGATGTCGCATAAATTTGTGGCATGCAACAGAGCACTCAACGTAATGCAGGCTGAGGCAATGGCTTATGTCCTGTCTCGGCATCCTAGCGTCTTTGGCTGCTGTCATGACAAGTCCAGGTCCAAGTATCGTCCAGGTCCTTTGCTTGCGCACGCTCTGAAATTTATTTACATTTTTATTTATCTTGTCACTTTGCAATGATTTGAAGTTTTTACCGTCACCAGTCATCGAGTTTCTCCCTGAGGCATTGCCCCCTGTGGCAGTGAGACAATGGATGCTGCAACTCAAGGAATGTGATTGGTGCTTTCGTTGATTTTGGGGCGGAATCGATGTAAGTGGAAAGTGCAAAAGAGTTTAGTAGAAATAAAGGAATTTATTTAGATAGACACCCTACTTTTCCATAAAATAACTCATTTATTTCATATTAACTTTCTGCTTCAATTAAAAAATCTGAAATATTTTTGCCAACATGAAATGTCGCACATTTGAGCAAGTTGTTGCCAATTTGTATTGCCTGTTGTCTGCGGAAATAGAGCCAAATTCAATAAACTAGAAGAGCACGATCCTTGGGCAAACTGCACACATGTTTATGGAATCACCTACAGTTACCATTGCTACTCTGCTTCCCTCAGTTCCTTCTCCAGCTTCAGCTTCCTTTAATGGTTGGATTACATGCGAGTGAAACTCGTATTTTAACGACTTTCGGTGAGAGCGACGTGTGTCCTGTTGGCGACAGATTTTTCTAATGTCTCCATTCGAATCCTTTGGCCAGGCAATTAAATGTGCGCCACCACCCCCACGGGGGCGGGGGTGTGGAAGGATAATTGTTTTTTGCGTGCGTAAATGGAAATGAAATGAAACGAAAGGAAGCGACATAAATTCAGTGGCAAACACGATCTAAAATGAATTATGCCTTATGATTATTAGACAAGAAGGACATGGAGGATATGCAGAAAGAGAGAGAGAGGGGGTGAGCGAGAGAGAGGAATTGTAATGCTGAGACGCAATTATTAACATTTGTGTCTGTCCTGGATAACAATTAAAACCAAAGACACAGCCAACATATCAGCGTAGGTCGACTTTGGGCGACCTGACACACATAACACCTTAAGTGGGTGCCAGTGGTGGTGGGCGGAGTGCACTAAAGTGGGCAGGGGGAGTGTGAAGAACACATGTGCAATTGCCGCTTGCCTTAATGGGCCATAAATAACCAGGACAACAATGAGGCGGCTGCAACGCGTCCTCCACAGCTTCGTTTTGCCTTTTTTAGGCCCTGTATTTTGAAAGCGAAGAGGGTGTTTTGGAAAACAGCAATTATTGAGTCCATAAAACTAGGCTAGTAATCTAAATATAGACTAGTTATAGAAAGACTGCTTTTAAAAATGTGTTGTACTGCATTTTACAGGGACTTTTATAGTCGTTTAACCTCAGCTACTGCCTCTCGCAGCAGTTTCTTTTTTTGTTTTTGTGCACAGGACATATAAAATTATTGCACGTCGACGTGCAGCCAATCGGTGTGCGTGAGCCTCTCAGTGTGTGTGAGTGCGAGTGTGTTTGTGTGTGCGAGTGTGTTTGTGTGTGTGTTCGACTGCATGTCCTTCGTCATTCATCAACGCGGCATGCGCTGTGGCTTAAGGGTGGCATCGTCCTTGCACGCCATGCAGCAACTACAGCAACAACAACACAAAGAGGAGGAGATAGAGTAGAGGAACAACCCACAATAGTTTTGGACGGACATGAAAACAGTGAAAATTTGTGGATATGTGAAAATTGTGAAAATGTTGAAATGCGGCCGTCCACCTTTTTGATTTATTGTCAAATTGAAAATCACATAAAATGCTGCCAATAAAATGTGGACTGCTCGACGAGTCCTGCGCTCGGCCAGGATAATGCGAGCTGCGTTTCGTTTGTTTTTAATTGAAAATAAATCTTGTCAATTTGCGACGCAACCAGACACATCCTGATCCCAAAAACCCACATTCCCTCCCTCACTCCTCCCTCAGTTTATTTTTGCTTTTCTCTCGCACTTTTTTGCACAAATTGTAAATTACTTCCGCGACCTTTTGTCGAGAGTCCTTTTTTTTCGCTGTGTGGCCAGGAGGCGAAAGGTGTTGCTGCCAATTTTGTTGCACTTTTCAGTATTATTGCGAGTTGCTCCTTTCTTTTTTTGTTAGAGTATTTGTTATGACAGAAGACGCTGAAAAAAACCCAGTTTGGAGTTACTTTTGGCCACGGTCAAACGGCGACGAACATCCGCCAGCTTTTGGTCGAGTCCTTTTTGCCATTTGCCTTACAATAACCACACAAAATCTACATATAAATAAACATTAAAATAATTCTGCGAGCAACCAGCAAAAAAATACACACACACACACACACATACACAACTGTAGGAAAGGGAGCGACAATGTGTACAATAAAATATGATGTTGACTAAAAAGGTGGATAAAATCGTGCAAAGGTTTTATCCTTAATATCAAATTGCGATACCAGACAAATAAAATAAATTTAAAAGGTTTTTAGCACTTTACACTCAAAGGGAAACAAAATTGAACTTTTCTTTTAACTACGAAAAGGGAATTAATTATTTGTATACCCTGCAGAAAGTGTGTTTAAGCTTCGTTGTAGCAGCGGTAAAATTATGCTATTCATAGTTTATTATTATGCAGTTTTCTTTGCTCATTTTTGCATTCAATAAAGCAACGGAAAGTAGAAAAAATTATGTGCATTTCTTTCCGTTCGTCTTCACACGATGTTTTCATAAGAACATTTTCATACTGGATTTTGTAATGCCTATTGTTGTGCATTGTGTTAATTCTTGGGTATGATAAATATCAGTTTATTGTTAAGAAAGGAGTCTTTATAGGGTTGGGTACTAGGCACTTAACTATAAGTGTTTCGCCATGTCTTTAAGTCATCATAACTGCTGGTCAATGTTTTTCATAACTGAGCATATCTTTAATATCTTTTAGTTAGTTTTAACATTAGTAGTATGGCTTAATCACATGTTCCAAAATCCCCATTAAATTGCTGTTTAGCCAACTTCAAATGCTTTTTCTCAGCTTTCTCTCAGTCTCTTGCTCCACTTGTGTGCAACAAATCAAAGTTAAAAATCATTTAAACGATTTCCAAAATTGTCACATTTGATTTGTTTGTCCTTGATAGAGGCAAAACTTTGAATTTATACTCGTATCGCTCGCATTTGTAGTGGGAGCAAGAGGAAAAGCGAGAAAACGGAGGAGGAACTGCAATGTCTTTGCCGGTCTGGCGGGCGCAAGATCCTTGCGTATCCTTCTTCACCATTTTCTTCAGTTGCCTTTTGGCGTCGCTTGCATTTTCAGTTGGCATTTTGTGGCGCAAAATGATTTCATGTGAAGCGGTGATTATTTTCACCTAAATGCCACAACTCCACTACCCCCGGCCCACCGCTTGGCTGCCGGAACAGTTGCAACTACAAGCACAAGAATATTTATGGGCATTGAGCGTGTTCCGCCTCCTTGCGCACTTTTCAGTGTTTTTGCTGCTTTCTATTTTCTTTTTTCTTTTTTTTTTCGTTCGTTTTGGTGTCTTTTGGTCGCTTTTCGGTCGTTTTCTTCGACTTCGATGGCTCCGTTTGTATTTATGTCTTCGTCTATAAATCCATGTCTTCACAAGCACATACCCCTCTCCTCTGCCCTCCTGCCATTCACCTTCCCCGCTATGCGCAGTGGCAACTCACACTCGGCATCTTTCATGTCAAAGCGTAGATTTATAATTTTCGGGCAACAGCGTCCAATGCAACTCAGGGCCAACTGAAAAAGGAGTGAAATAAAAGAAAGAGCGAGGAGCGGTAGTGAAAAGGACAGAAACAGTTCGCCTGCAGTTTTGGCCTGGCCAAAAACGGGGCACGGCAGCGGTTCTGCCTGTCGAAATCCATGAGTTATGATTTTTGATTGAAGTTGAGTTATTGCAATTCAATTTATTATAAATGCGGTTGCTCCCTCCCTACCATCCACCTTTCCACGCTCCCATTTTACACCCCTTCATTACCCGCTGCTCACAACCATTTAGCGCTCCGCTGTCGCTCAGTACCGCTGTCTCTACCCTCTGTCTGTCCTCTGTGCAGGACATTGAACTATGAGTTCCTGGCGTGGCCAAATTTCCGTGTATATATGTGAACCGTTTTCGACACTTTTGCTAAATTTATTGCCGATTATTTTTACATTTCTTTTTCAATTTGTGTGCCTGAGTTTTCCCTTCCTTTCAACTCCTCTGCACTTTCTTCTTACTGCCTCAAAGCCAACGAACTTTTTGGGTGCCGTCGCAATTATTTTTTAACATTTTTGTTGATTTTCCATTGATTATTTCATGTTCCATTTGCCAGCTAATGTTTGTAAATCCTTGAGTTCCAGATGACACCCTTGACATGCCCGAGTATCAGGGGAAAACGCGTCTTAGCTGTTTATAGTGTAGAAATATATCGGAATTTTAGTGCTTTATGTAAAATTTGTTGAATAAGTTAGGTATTTTTTATATACATCATATAGCCAAAAATCTCCTATTCAAATTGGCAACAAATTTAGAGCAGCATCAGTTCTACGTTTGAATATTTTGCGATAAAACTGGCGACATTTATAATCAGAGTCTGCATATGGATGCCGTCAATTAAAGTTGGCTATTGGTCCAGTAATGGTCCAGAAATATGGCCAAAAGGGACATTTTTCAGGCACGCATAAAGTCAAAGGCACAAAGTGGTAGGGGGGTGGTGACAAGGGGGGGAAACAAAGGACTTTGCTTGCAATTAAGAGAAATATATTAGTCTCGCAGCTGATTTAATTATTTAACAATGAAGTCCAAGAGCAAATGTTTTATGCGGCCGCGACAACCAAAGGAGGCAGAGAGGGGGAGAGAGAGAGGAAGGAATAGAGAGACTGACAGAGAGAGTGTGGCTTAGAGGGAGCCGCATGGGCGTGGCAGTAAACAAACGAAACTTCCCCGCTTGGCCGTCTAAGCGTTTCAGACAACCGCATCACAGTCAGACAAAGGCATCAACCGAATGGCAATTGGATAAGTTAAGCAGGGTCGTAAAGGGGTAGAGAGGGGGAAGGGTAGAGGCAAGGAGTGAGATAGATAGCTCGGGTGTGGGTTCTGTAATTGCAGCAAACGCGCATAATTCATATCAAATGACCATTTTAAAATCCTTTTATTTCTGTTGCGTCGTCCTTTTGTGGATGAGGAGAGTGGATTCCCCACGTTTTCTACTGTACCGCCGTACCCGCTTGCTGCCACGCTCAGCTCGCAGCCCCAAAAATATTTGAAATAATAATTCTTCGAGATAAATTACCCAAAAAACAGGTGTGTGTGCGCTGCTCTAAATTGCCCTGGTCCATGTTCCGTTACTGCACCTCACCCTACTCCTAACTCTGTTCCTCATGCTTCCAGCGCGAGACAATGACACAGAGCCGCAACAACAACAACATGAGGAACTATCTGCACCTAGCTCTACCCGCTTTCCACTCTCTCTACCACTCTTGGTGGCAGCTTCTCGTGCAGTGGCAGTCGGTCAGCGTATGGCGTATGGGCTTAAGTGCTCGTCCTGTTCGTCCTATTCGTCCTTTTCGTCCCATTTCGTTCTCGTTTCGTGCACTGCGTTTGGCATTTAGCATCAGGAAATTATGCTGACGCTGCCAACTGGCCAAAAGCTGACTCTGGTTTGAGCCCTGTGCCCCATTTGCCCATTTTGCCGGGGCAATCAGCGGCGTCTGCAGATGTGCATGCATGTCCACATTCCCATTTCCATTCGCATTCACATTCACATTCCCATTCACATCCACATTCACTTCCATGTCCACATCCATATCCTTCGTATCTCGTCTTGCATCTGCGCAGCAGCGCTAGCTTCTGTCTGCTGTTGTCCTCATTAAACACACACTCTCACACGCACACACACACACACACTCGCACACACACTCGCACACACACTCGCACACACACATTACCCATACTCACATAGCGACTGCGACGCCCGCTCTAATGAGTTCGCAGTGCCCCCACGAGGGCATATGTTTGGTAGCTGTGGATCCTTTTTGCCGGCTGCATCCTCGCTTGATTGCCAGCCACGTTGCCAGCCCGTCTGCTGTGTCACACATCTGGGTGCAAATTATGGCACATTTCAAATACCTAGCACCAGCTGCACTGAGAGAAATGCAACTAATTTAAAAGCCTTTGAAATTTTGTTTATAAATAAATTTGTATATATCGAATGATATTAAAAATTATATCTTTTATTTTCGCCCTATTTTATTTCCTTCTTGCTCTCTTGTTTAATAATTTTACTTCAGACAACATTTGATTTTTTTTCAGTGTAGCTGCACTGCAAAATGTGGCCAGCTTCGCAGCGAGAAAGAGAGCGCTATAATCGCATAAAAGTTTACATTTATGATGCTCCAGCTAGGTTCCGATAGGTGCAGAGTCTCCAGGCTCCCAAGTGAGGCGAGGGTGAGCGAGTGAGAGGGGAGGCAGCGGCGTGAGAGAGATAGAGTGTGTGTGTGTGTGTAACAGTCACAAATACCTCGGCCGTAAAACATTCGGCTGACGGCAGCATACAAAGACTGACGCGAACGAACACAGGGATGTACGGAAAGACGAGCAGACAGACGGACAGACGGACGGCTATATGCGGATAGAGGATAGCTCGGAGATGGCAGGGATGGCAAGGGTTTTTGGCTCTAGGTCGCACTAGGCTCAAATGCATTTCTGCAGCAGCAAAGGGCAGGAGCAGGGGACTGTGGTGGGAGTGGGGAGAGGACTGGCGGAAAGGGTTGCTCCACTGCTTGCGAATGAAAACAAAAAGGCGCGAAAATCCATTCGCACATAAAATGCGCCACAGTGTGCATTATTTTAATGTCACTGATAAATCATTTTTATGTCGGTGCTAAATCAAAAGATGGACGAGCAAATGCCCGTATTTCAGTCGTGTGCACGGTCAGGAGTCGAGGGTTAAGGGCGGCGCACACGGGGATGGAAGGTGTCACACATGCTGCAGGAGCTGGAACTGGAGCTGGAACTGGAACTGGAGCGGTGTAAGGTGTGCCGTTAGCGTTGCATTCGTCCATTAAAATGCGCTCCGGTGTCCAAAACACAAGCACTTTCCTCTGTACCCTACCACTCTTCACCTATGACCCACTACTTGCTCCCTACTGCCCCACACCCCTCATCTCAGCTGCACATTCCCCAGTCGAGCCACGTTTATTTATTATTAACACAAAAAAGACCTCGAGGACGAATTGCAGTCGTGTTTTGTGAACTAGCGCACACACACAGCCTCCTTGGCCTAGGATCCTAACAACATACCTTCTTGGCACTCTTTCGACCCCTTCTGCAGTGGTGGAGCGCGGCCCAAGTGCGCTGAGTGGCTCATAATTCGTGGACGTCGCTTCTACACTGCAGAAATTCATCTGTTTGCGGTTCAAACACGTGCCGTGCCAGAAATAATGTGCAGCAGAATCAGCAACGACTAATGGGGCTGTGGGGCCACTCAAGAGCAGAGCTAAGGCTTGGGATCAGCGTAGCAGTCACAACTGCACATTGCGTATACGTAATATGAAGAGTTGCACAGATAATCCAACAAAGCTATAAGTATAAACGAAAAGAAAAGTACTTAAACTAAATCTTAAATCTTAATTTAATAACAAATATCTTTTTTCATAGACAATTCAATTTACAGTGAAATTTTATCAAATGAATCCAGAATGCTCTTCGATCAACTATAGTTACCCCCATCTATGAGGTGAGTTTGCGCAACAGAATGGGTACGAATCGTATTGTAGCACACAGTACAGTGAATATAATCAAACTGGCTCGAACCTCATCCTTTGCACGCTCCTCAATTTTATCGGATCCGATCTGCTTTAGACGCATCATGGTAACTGCAAAGGAGAAAACAACTAAATATGGTAACAATCTACTGGGAATGTCCAACTTACCTATTTAAAATGAATGGAATGTGATTTGTTTGGCTGGGAAGAAAAAGAGCTGAGACAATTACTCGATTCGATTTGATTTCAACATAAAATAAATAACAATTTTGTTAGAACTACTCAGACTTGACAGTAAAATCAAGGAGCAGTTGATCACCATAATCTGTAGCTTAACAAACCAGTAGCTCCTGTGCTGACAAGGGGAATATAAATCAAATGAACAAACCTCATTAACATATTATCATATTATCAGCATCAAAACTCTGACACAACGACGTCAACTTGGGTAAATCTGTCATGAGGCATTAAATCCTTGAGCTGGGAGCCAGCCGCAAGGATAAAGACTCAAGTGATGCCACTTTTGTTAAAAGACGAGTGACTTTGCGGTTGTTCTCCTCCTCCTCCTCCTGCGGCTGCTCCTCCGCCTAAACACATGGAGTAGATGAAATTCACGGAATCCGGCGCACATAATTATGCGTGTAAACAAGCGTGATGATAGCGCGCTGACGTGTGACGCTAAAGGAGTAACTGATGCTGACGTTAAAGGTGAAAAAGGGTTGAGTTCTGACAAACTCAGATCCTTGAACGCTTTACTGCTCTGATGGAATACTCAACTAGTGCTAAACAAATTGCCGAAATACCAAAAAGACAGGGAAGACAGAGGAATGGGAGTGGGAAAAGGAGTGTTAAAAGAAGATGAAAAGTCTCAAGTCGGAGATGTAGACACACCCATTCCAGCCTGTTTTCCTGCTGATTTATTCGTGTTGTTGTGTTGGCAACAATTAGAAAAGTTACCACAGGATGTGCATAACAACAGAGCGAAATACTTGCTGTCCTACTCGCACGGTAGTACACTCTCTTTCACTCTCGCCTGTGCGCTTTAATTTGACGAAAGACTGATGACACCTCATTAATATTCATTGTCGCTGCAAGGCGCTGGGATTTGCGGCCATATATCCTGTTTATGCCAGACTTTATTCATGGCGCCGCCAAATAGTTGTAGCTTTACTACTGGCTGTTGTTGTTGTTGTGCTTGCGGCTGAGTCCCGAGTCCTGATTCTAATGAGGTGTTAAATGTTTTTGGCCTGACAAGCTGAAGGATTGCACACTTCCCAGGGGTGACTTATGGTGCGACCTTTCGTAGGTAGCTCATAAAATATTTGCTTTAAATGATTGAGTTGTTTAGAGGTAAAAGTTGAAGGAATATGTCTGAGGAAAGTAGGAGCGAAACAGACCAACGACAACCATACCATTCAATATATGGTTTAGGTATGCTTTCCTCTAAAGAATCCCAGTAGGACACCTCACAAAGTTAACCAACTTTTAGCTAGAATTCAAAGTTATTACTTCAAGTCTTCTTGCTGCCTGAAGTAATTGAGCTGAGGCTGAAAAGCGTCGCTTAAATAACTAATATCAGTGTTAGAGCCACGCATTACACTTCATTTCACACTTAAGAACACTAATGTTTTGGGGCGTTGTCATCCACATAATGCCAGACCAGACAAGACAAGACAACAAGATACAATATATTTAGCATATTTAAAATGTAACCGTAATCCAGTTTTGTTTAGCAGTTTATGGTACGGTCCATGCTTGGCCCATAAGTATTTCAAATTAATGAGGACACTTCAAAATAATTATGAAGCACATGCCGCCAATGTAATACGGCGGTAACAATGCGCCGGAGATGGAGATCTTTTGGATTTTGTAGTACTCCACTGCTGGTTGTGGGCTTTGGCATCCCTGGCATTTATCTCTGGGAACAAACGGTGTGTGTACTTACCGTTGGCACTTTTAAGATGCTGCCCTGACATATTTATGAAGTTCAATTATCATAAAATGCAAATGAAATCGTCATGCCCGAAAACGTCAACCTCAAGCGGAAGGACGCTGCGTCCCCAGCCCTAATTTCTCGCTCGCTCTCCAACCCTAAGGCCCAATAAAACAAAACAAGTGGCAGGGCCTAAAACACAATAAGAAAGAGATGGCAGCAGTGAGCGGGGAGCGGAAAAAAGAGAGTCTTGGTTTCCTGAGGCTAAGACATGGCCAAAATTAAGCAATTTACTTGCGATATCCGCCAGCGACACGCCCACTCACTCCTTGACCTCCCACGCACGCCACCCCCTAACTGGGCGCGAGACATCTATGGAGACGCTGAAGACATCAGTGTCAGTGTCAGTGTCAGTGTCAGTTTCAGTTTCAGCTTCGTAGTCCTTGTCGGTTTGGGTGTGTGGTGAATTTTATCTGTCGACTGGCGCTATTAAAAGAAATTACGCTCAAAACTAAATTGCGGGCCAGCAACAAAAGGTGAGCCTGGCAGTGCGCTGGTAAACGGGGAGTACCCCCAACACCATTTGAAATGAGAAACGATTATGTTGGGCCCGAGACCGGCGAAGCATAAAGAAACGCCGAAGAACAACAGAACTGAATTGAGGGGAACTGAGGTGAACTGAAGGGTACAGAACTTTTTAACTTGTTTGCGTGTTGCTATTTACAAGTCCTGTGGGACAAGCGAACTCCGCTCCCATACCGCTCCGAACTGTGCCCCTGCCTCCTCAGGGTTGGAGATGAGCTTCAGGACAGGTAACTCCAATGCCGCATTGCTGATGTTTGCGTTTTTCGCGCTGTTTCTTTGTTTTGGGCTGGCTTTTTTTCACCCTGCGCCTATGGAGCGTACAAAGAGTGTTATAGTTTTGTGTAAAAGAAATGAAATATGTAAAAGCTTGCCAAGAAATTCATTTACTAAATAAAGTTTAGGTATGTGTCTACAAAATTCCACAAATTTCAAACCGATCGCTTGAGAGACACATAAGTTATGTTCAATACAAATACAAAACACTGCGTATCTTTTGGTCGAGCACACTCGACTCGTTCCCTTTCTTGTTATTTGTTGTTTTTTTTTTCGGTGTATTTTCATTTGAGTTCGGCATTTGTCTCGACTTGTCCCTGTCTCGTTCTCGTTCCCTTTTTCGTCCTGTTTGTCCCTTCGTTTGGTTTCTCAAGTTGGCGTAATATGTTTCCGTTAGTTTTTCGCTCGTCTCCTGCAAGTGGCAAGTGGCTAAGGTGTCTGCCCCGTTATGGTAATTTAGTGGCGCAATTTTGCGGAAATTGATGCTGAGGGGACTCAAAACATCGTAATAGAGGGGTGCGTAGTAACCAGGGGTTGTGAGGGTTACAACTATCACTATGAGTTGCTCTTAATATGCATTAAATTGAAGTTGCTGCCATATTGTGCTAATGCTGCCGATAAGGCACTTTCAAACCCTTTATTACTAGCTTCTCCAAAACACATAAAATATAATTATTATTTTCAAAATATAGTAATAAGTGTCATGCGGGTAATTCGCTTTTATCCAGTGCCAATAGACCTTAAAAGACACAAAAGTTTAATTGAGTTTCTTATTACAAAACAGTAAGTTTGTTAAACTTAGTAAATCCTCTACATTTTATTAACTAATAAAGTGCCTTGTTATCAATGCTCATGTCTAAATTCAGTTTAAGACTACTATAATATTAAAAGTATTAATTTATCCTTTAGATATCAAATCAAAATATATAAATTTTTCTTGTGCTTTTCTTCAATTAAGTTGAAATGCTTTTTATTAAGTTTTTGAATGAACTGAAAGTATTCCTTGTACATTTCTGATAACAATAAATGTCTGTAAGTTTGTTTGAAGTTTCATTCAGAGTGATCTACCACCGGCTTCCGCATTGATACGGCGCATATACATGGGATCGTCTTGCACCAGTGCAAGCATCTTGTGAGCAGCGTTGTGCGTGGAAATCTCCGTTTTGTTGCCTGTTGCCTCCACGCGAAAGTGCAAAATGCGACAAACGGTAATGAATCCTGACAATCCCAGAACCGTTTCGTAAGCGGGCAATGGCCATTGTCGCTCTACGCACAGCTCCCGCAGCCAGCCAATCGGATTATTCGAGGGATCGTCAAGGTCCCGGGCGGTGGGAACAAGCTTGTCCAGCAGAGCAAGAGATGCTGCTTCTGTGGCCTCCAGTATGTTATACCCCATTCCAATGCCAGCGGCGAATGTATTGTTGTACATGAAGGAGACCCGACACGTCATTACTTGTTGATCTTCACGACGACTCTGCAAGTACTCGAACCGCGGAGTGACATTCGACTCAACGAACAGCTGCTGCAGCATGGACAATGGCGAAGGACGCTCTACTTCGGGTATGTCCTGCTGTCCCTGCGTTGGAACCTTTTCAGCTTCCATGTTGATAAATGAATTCTTTGTTAACTTGATGTGCACAAGAGTTTTTGTGCTCACGTGTTGCCGTGCTGTCGTGCTGCCGTACTTATTCTGTAACTTTCTGGCAACGCTGTCAAGCTTCGATATCACTTATTGTCAAAGCTTATTTCGATAACTCCGCGTAGTTGCCATAAATGCAATTTTCATTTTGCAAGTCATGAATAGAAAGCTGAGCTCAAGTATAATGAGAAAATTGAATAATGATTATAACGAATACTCACAATTGTTGTCTACTTCTAAGCAAGGTATGAGGAAATCGCCCATGAAAACAGTTCAACCTTCAAGGCCTACAAAATCCTATGGAAAGCAATGCATGGAGATGAACCAAGAGCAGTTGTCCCACAAGGAGAGGGAAAAGGAGGACGGTGAAGTTTCGGACGAGGAGTGCAGCAACAAGGAGAAATTGCCCATTTGTCGCTTCTACATGACCAATTCCTGCATTTGGGGTAACTACTGTAAATTCCGACATCCCGTCACCAACATATTGGGCAACTACGAGATGTTCAAGCAGACGAAACGTACATATTCACCGCGTATCTATACAGATACCACTTGGATGAGCTATTCCAGCACCTATACAAAGCAATTTGACTGCTCTTTTGGTCATAGAGAGACGTATGAGTCTTCTTTTCAACACAGTCTCCAAGATCTGAAGCAATTGATGCAGGCTTCTGGCTATAGAATTGGTCAAGCTCGCTCTAGGGAGCATAAGCCATGGATTGATTTCAATGATTTGGACACAGATCCCTATTACACCAATCAGCGGCCAAGCCGTTCTCAATTGTATCCTCAAGTGAACCGACGCTGTCTAATGGATTCAAATCGAAAGCTAACGATTCTGGCCAATGAATTGCCAGTGAGCAGCAGAAGTAACTCCCCCGCATATTCATCCACAACTGATTCCTTATCGTCTTTTTCCTGTGGTTCGCCAAAACCTATCAAGCTGCGCACTTATAGCTCCCAAGGTGGAAGATCGGGCAGTACTGCCCATTACTACAGCAGCGAATCAGAGACCTATAAATCCACTACAAGCTGCTCTGAGTCGTCTTCTGAGGATTTCAATAACAGAGAATCGGCAGTTAAGAAAAAATACTACAACAGCTCAGAGCTCGAACTGCGTCGTCGCAGATATTTGAAGCGAAAACTAAAATATGTCGAGACTTTGATAAGCCGCAAGGAAAGGAATCGAAAAACTGGAATGTATTACTGAATACTGATTAAACTTGGACTTGGCTGTAAAGCAGATCACCTAAATATTTATTAAAACTATTAACTAAAAAACTATTTACTATTTCAAAGATACTCGATGGGCTGCTCAAGTACAGCTGCAGTTGCTTGATGGATAAGCTTTAGCTTGGACAAATCCCGGCTTGTGTTGGCAGCCATGTTAGCATCCCTAAGGCCGCACACAAGTAGCTGCAAGAGTCGTAAACCTCAGAGCAGCCACCACAAAATGTGCAGTCACACTGATTGCAATAAGTGTGTGTGCCTGCCTGACTGTCTGACGCTGGGAGCTGCCTGGCTGCCTGCGCCCTTTCTAGCTGTGTGGTTTCTGCTAATATCCTTGTTAATATTATTAAACATTATTTATGGATTTGTTTAATTTGTATTTAGTAACGCTTCCTTAGCTGAAGCTGACTTCGAGGTACGTGCCTCCGTCTCAGTCTCAGCTCTCCTCCTTGGAGTTGTGCCGCAAACTTAAGATCTGGCTGTGGTCGGCACTACCACCAGCACCAGCAGCTGCTGCTCCAACTGTCCCACTGTTGTTTGGTTTACTTCAACACTGCTTACTACTCCTTCGCCTTCTACCGCCCCTGTTCCTCTCTCTCCCCATCTGTGTTCACTGTCGCGTCGTCCTGGTGGAACAATTACATGGTTTTGCCTAATGAATTTATCTGCTCATCAGCATCTCTACAGTGTTGCATGGGTTCTGGCGCGTGTTCATGTGTATCCTTTAGCCATTGCCATTGCCATTGGTATTGGTAGCGCTAGGAGCAAAGCAGTAGAGGAGGGACGAGGGAGTGGAGAGTGGCGGCAAGTCCACAGTAAATTTTATGTAGATTTCCTAACACGAATTATGTTCATTTGCCGTCGTTGCATGTTGTTATCCCCTCGAATCTGCTCCACCTACGGACTGCGAACTTTATGAAAAACCCGTTCTCTGGTTGTTGGCTACACTTGCCACTCACCACCCGCCCACCAACCAGGCAGCCTCAGCTCTTCCCCCTTCAAGCCGCCTGAGTAGCCATAACTTTTAGGGCTGCTTTGGCATAAACAAGAGATGGCAACCGAAATGCTTAAGAAGTATTTATGTTTATAGCAGATTAATTTAGTGTTGTGAAACGTTTAATTAGCTGTACGAAAAAGAAGTTCAGTAAAAGCACTGAAAAGTCATAAGATTGTAAAGAAATTGCAACTCTGTACCCAAATTCTTAGACATGGCAAAAAGTATTTACTAGTGATGAAAGTAGCGGAGGTTTCTAAATGGAATTGACAAATATTTTACTAGCCTCCCATCTCTAGTTGTGCTTAGTTCCATCTCTAACAAACGCAAATTTTAGCTTTGATTTGGAAACACTTTTATTAGCAACTTAATCGTGATTTGTGTGCTCCAATCTGTGTGTTGGGCAACGAATTAATTTATAGATTAAGTTTTCATAGCCTGTTAATTAATTTGGTAACAGAAGGTCTAAGAACTACTACACGATCCTCCGACTATTCCTCATCACTGCGGCTGTCCAAGTTCTCGTTTATGACCAGAATGGCATCATTCAGATAATGAGCGCTGACAATTATGGCAATGACAATAAACTGAAGAATTTGTAGCTAAAATTGGTCAAAGATTATTAAAATATGTGTGTAAATAAAACAGCTGAACTTACCAGCGAAAAGTTGGCCAGATCAAAGCGCCACACTGAGAGAAATTTGTAGTTGAAACTCTGCCACAAAGTGAAACGCATGTCCTTGGCAAAGCATCTCATTTTCTTTGGCAGTAAAGTTCTCTGCTCCAAAACAGTGTTTAGTCTGGCTAGAAACCTTTGGCGCTGTAAATAGTAGTCACATTTAGTCAGTGTTTACTGTACTCCACCTACCACTCACCTGTTGCTTGAGCGACGTTTGAGCCCACAGCAGACACAGGTAATCCGAGGCAATGCAGGCAAAGATCATGGCATTTGCAGCATAGAAAATGCGTTGCTTACGCTGTGCGAAGAGCACATGCCAGATTTTACTGTAGTAGGTACAGGCATAACTGCTGAATAACAGACAGTTGCCATTGATTATAAACAGCAACAGCAGCGAATGCTGCAAACTGCTGAAAATGTCACTGAAACGCGATGCAAGTTGCTGCAACTCCTGGAAGTGGTTGCTAAAGCTGTGCACAGTGGAAGATGAAGGCGTTGTGGGCGTGGCAGTAGTTTGTGCTGCTATATCAACAGTCGTCATGGACTGCATTTCGGTCTTTACCGTATTGGAACCCAGCAACTCCTGCACCTCATCGTCCAGTTGTGCCAGACGACTGCGAGTAATCCAGGCGAGCGTGCAGTAAAACCTCAAGCAACCAGCGAGCACCAGATGCGGCAGGAAGAGTGCAAATCCTATCATGGCATCCTGTAGAGGCGGCAGCTTGAACTCCATCTCGTAGGCAATGTACAGACCAAAACAGGTGAGCACCAGGTGAGTGGAGTATATAAATCCATGAGCAATCAGTTCCTCCTTGAGGTCAACTCTGCCATTCGCTGTCTTCAGGGGCAGCGACTCAGTCAGCGCATTGACCACGCCTACACTGCGTACGGAGGCATAGATGGCATAGCTGAAAACCTTGATACTCAGAACCAGCTGCATGCGAGTTAAACCATACAGAAAAGGAGACACATCGTGTAGCGTCTTCAGCGCAGCCGAGGGCTGAAAGTGCTCGGCAAAACATCCAGCATACAAACAGGCCAAAATGAAGACATTGATGGCACCTGCTAGAGAGATCCTGTAGCGCTGTAAGCGTACATCGAACCAGTGCATCTGGTGTCCACAGAGCAGTAGAAAAATATTGCAACTACGCAAAACACGCAGCTTATTCATAGTTAAACTCCAAAGCAACTAAACTGATTTGTTTGTGGCATGTACTTGAACCAAGTTTGGGATTTTATCTGTGCAACGGAACGTGAAGCAGCCAAAAATATTTAAACTAAGCTCAACTGAAGCGTGTCTCTGCATGATCATCAAATGTGGTGAGCTGGCTGAGTTTTAGCACGGTAAATAAGTTTGGGTAGTTAAAAATAAGTCAACTGAACTTAAAAGCTATGCAAAAAATTCAGATTAGTTTATGTAATTTATATAATATCTGTAAATAAAGCAATCGCTTGTATATTTTATTTCTATTTAACAATTTTTAAATACCATAAAGTTCTGTTTTTCTAGCTATTTTTGCTACAGTTAAAACTCACCTCTTGGACCTTGAAAGGTATAAATAAATTTTAAAATTTATAAACTCAATGAACCATATTATTTGGTATGCCTAATTGCCTATAGAGTCAGTAGTATTATTAGATATATCATTAAAAATTAAACCTTAGTTTTCTGCTACTTAAAAAAACATAAATTAAGCCAATGAAATCAAATTTTTCTATAGCAAGTTCTTAAACAAATACAATAAAGCTCTTTACAGCCAACAATATAACAGCACTAAATGACTGTCTAATTAAAATTGTTTACCAACAAATAAAATAAAACTAAGCTCTTTATAAATTACTAACTACAATTGATAGTACAGTTAATTAGTTGTACAAATTAGCAGCTAATCTTAGGCAAACAGTGGAGATATAAAAAAAAGATGTAAAGCAACCGACGTCAGGTGAGTGAAGAAATGTTTAACCAAGAAGCCAACAGGTTAAATGAATGCCTAATGAAAAGTCATAAAGTTTCGGCTTAAACCAAAGAATCAAGTGGGGAAAATAAGGGGCTAACAGTGGGTAAATCTCAAATATTCCTAATTATAATGTGGATCTATGTCGTGTGCGGCATTTCTCAACTTCAAACGTTGCTCGTTGGGTGTTGGGGGTGCCTACCCCACGCTCTTACTGTACAGTAAAATCAACAAGGCGGCTAATGGAAATAGTACGCGCTTCCACGGGGTCTGTCAACATCAGATAGCGCCCGCTACCGCTACCGAGTGGCGTAGCAGGGGAAGACAGGGGCGGAAGTGTCAACACTGAAATTAGAAACAATTAAAAGACAATGCCGACAAGACGTCTACATATTCAAATATTTGCTAGTTGTGGAAAATCTAAGAAAACTGCGTCACAATTTTATCTTTTTCATTTGCTTTTGTCTAAGTGCAAGATTGGAGTACAGAATGCAAACAATTTTGATGTGCATCAAATGGGAATTAAAGACAAAGGCAGAATTATGTGAGACAATAGGAATTGAATCGAGGAGAGTGATTAAAAAATTTGTAATTCTGCATATTTTTATGCACTGTACATCTTTCAAAAAATATCTTAAATAACTTAAACTGCCTCTGCAGTTCCCGGGAAATGATCAATCAGCATTACGCACGCTCTGAATTCATTTACAAGCCATTACTTTGTGCTGTTTTTGGTAGGAAAAAGTCGCTTTTTTTCCACTTTTACCTGGCAAGTAAGGGTCATAATTCAATAAATAAATGCAAGGATGACATGTGGACAGCGGCAGGAACATATCGCATCGAATGCACTCAAGTGAGCACTGGAAAAACTGTCCACCGAATGAATGAAGTAAAATTTACGGTCTCCCATTCGTTAAGTAAAACAAAAAGCCGCCTCTCACTACATTCCCTCCCACTCCTCCGCCGTCTTTACTGCTGCCGTAGGTGGACATGGGCGTGCATCCTGTGATTATATGCAAACGCGTGGAGAAGATGCCACGGAAAACTGGCGTATCGAATACGTTATTCGCCTGCAAGCAGGCAGAAGGGGGAAAGTTGAAAGTGGTAGCAGGAACAGTGCAAATCTATTAGCATGCGTCCGGCAAGGACATGCGTCAATTGGGCCGACTCCTGCTGCAGGCTGCGCATGCACCCAACAAACTCAGAGGCAGCCCTTTGTAGAGTCACGAGCTGTAAGCTGATGCCCATCAGTTGTGCCAGGGGTGGGGCTGAGAAGCAGAGCACAGGTGCAGTTGGTAGCATTGGGGGTAGTCAAGCATTGAAGTGGTCAATAAAATTTTAAATTAATTTAAACATACATTAAAGATAATTTTAGTTATTTTATTCAACACTCTTCTTTGCACTACTGTTAACTAAGCAAAATCACATTTAATCACACAGTGAACACCCCCAATGTTGCACACGATTTGCAGGCAAAAGCAGCGTTAAGGTGTGGGCCTGGCTTTTGGCTTATACGGCATATAACCATTTTGGCTGTTCAACACGATGATGACGATGATCCAGTTCGAGTTCCAGTTCCAGTTTCAGTTGCTTGCCGCGAAATTATGATGCATTTTTATGGATTTTCAATGTTTTTCGCACAACGCTGCTGTGGTGCACTTTTTCTGCAGGATTATGTTTCGTCAACGAGTGTGCGAGTTTGTAACTGAGCTGGGGTGGGGGTGATAAAAGGGAGAGGGGTTGGTGGGAAATGCTGTTGCGTTTTTTGTCAAATTGTGAAGCATCCTGTGAGCATTGTGGGCGGAGTTTTATATTTTTTGTGGTACACTGTTTCGACGGGCAGCAAACTGATTTATGCTTTGTGATGGACGGTTGCAGTAGTGCTCAGGGATGGGCGATGGAGGCGTGTTGGCCAATGCAAGCGTTGAGTGCAGCAAAAAATCAACAGCAGGCGCTATGAAAAAATTTATGCATTTTCATTGATATGCAAAGCACTGCAATGGAGTAGTGGAGGGGGTAAAGCAAAGACGAAGAAGAGGCTGAGCGCGTATCCGTTTCCGCTTGCAATGTGTGTGTGTGTGTGTGTGTGTGTTGTGCGTACTGTAGGTCGACATGTTTGGCGTATTGTCGAATTGCATAATATGCACTTTTTCATCGGGGCAACGAGCACAAAAATTTACAGCCCTACACACATCGATTTATTGCCCTGACAATTGTGCCTCGAAACGTCGAATTGTCGTATCCCCCTTCGAATTGCAACAATGCCGCCAAAGTGCACAGAATGCCAATGGATTTGTGTCCTGTTCCTGCTCCTGTCGTCCAGTCCAAATGGCGCCTCAGTCTGAGTTATGACTACCGACCAGCCGATTGAATGCAATTCTCCTGCTGCCCCTGTACTCCTTACTCTTGTTTTTTCATCAAATTCCATCAACGAATTTCAATAACAAACAATTCGAACCACATCCACAACCATATCTATACCCACATCGACAGCGACAGGAACATCCATCCATGTCCTGCACTCGTCCAATCGCGTGAAAAATAATGTTTTTAATATTGACAACATGAGAAATGTGAAAACAATAATCATAAATTTTTATTAACAGCAAAAACTTACTTGCACTGCCAAAATTGTTGCTGCCAAACGCGTTTTGACCAGCCTAAAAAAATAAAAATATTTTTCAGAAGAAAAAAAATTATTACAAATGTATTCCTTACTTTTATGGCTGAGTTTTTGAAGTGAATAAACAAATGCATAACAATGTTGTGGAAATTGAATCACGCTGTATAACAACTATTAAATTTATTATCAAAATAAACGTCTCTAAGTAGGATTATGTAAAAGAAAGTGTTGAAACAGCTAAGAGAAATTTTAAATAATTTATTTACAGAGGGATAAAAATGACATTTTAGTTATTCGAAATTTAAATATAACATTTAATATTTTATTCAAAATATTTTAAGCCATTAAAAAATAAAATTTTAGTTTGAAATAAATCTACTGCGTTTAAGAATTAAATCAAAAATAAATTACGCAAATCTTTTAACGCCCAAGTGTTCAAGTGAGAGGAATTTATGATGAAAACGGCTTTTAGCGAGTTTCAAATCAAGAATTCAGAATCCGCAATCCTCGGACCACTTGGAGACGCGTTCCAGTGGCACATCATCATCGTAAATCATGGTTGGAGCTTTTGGCCCCGTCGCAAACGGACAATTTGGACAATTCTGGAAGCTGTCGGACATTTTGGTTCTGCTGGACGCTCTAAACATAAAAATAAATAAACATTGTCCTGACAGGGACTCAGCGTCTGTTTCTGCTGCTGTTTCTGCTTCTGCTTCTGCTACGCGAGGCTTTGGCGAGAAAATGCAGCACACAAAAATTTCATTGGGTCGCATTTTTCGCAGCAGTCAAGAGTCTCTCGGCCGAGAGATGGCGCTGGTGTATTTCACAAGGATGTGCTGCAAACAGAAGGACAATAAATGGAATGGAAACGAAAGGAAAGGCAAGGAAAGGCGCGCACACTCAGGAGCTGCCCCAACAGCAGCCAAAAGGATTTCATAAAAATTGCGCAATTTAAAATGTCACAACATAAATTCTGTTTGCGTTTCTTTATGCAACAACAGCAGCAGCAACAACAACAACAACAATGAGGTGGTTGTTGAAGGCGCAAAAGGCACAATAAGTATTAAATTTTGTTAGAAGGACCAAACAGCGCCAGGGCGCAAAATGTCCTTCGATGCAAGCAGGCAGCCGCTAGAGAGGCGACAGCCAAGGGGCCCAGAGGTGTCTGCTGTGGTGGGTAGGGGCGTGTGGGGGGTACTCGCTGACGCCGCTGACTGGCTGTCGAGTAAAACTGAAACGAGCGAAAGGGAAACAAAAGAAATCCAAAATGCACACAAAACCGCGCAGGACACGGGACACAGGACACGGAACATGGGACGCAGGACACTCACACACACACACACACATACAGACTGGGAGAACGAGTGTTCTTTGGTTGACACAGGACAACTCGACGAATGCGCGCAGCGTCTCTTCTCTGTCTGACTGACTGTCTGTCCCGTTGTCCCTTCTTCTCCTTGCCCAGTTGCCGCTTTTGGTGGAGGCTACGCTTAGACGCAGTTACCTCCAAGCGGCTCCTACTACTGCCGCCTCTTCTTGTCCTTCTTTTGCTGGTCACTGTTGTTCGTCAGTCGCATCAGCATCGTCCTCATCGTCGTTGTCTTGTTCGTCGTCAGCCGGAAAAGAGCCGACATCCACGACATCGTCGCCTCTGTCGTCATCGTAAGTTTTCGTTTGTCTTCTTCTTCTTGTTCGCTTTTTTCCTCACTTTTTGCTCGTCTTTTTCACGTTACGCTGCACTGCAAGAAAAGGGGGGTTTTAGTTAACTTATAGATGTATTAAAAAGTAGTAAATTAATCAAAAATTGTATAGATAAAATATTTGTAGACTTCAGTCAATTTAAGCAAGAAGTTTTTTCTATAAGTTTATAATTAAAGTAACATTTAATTTCATTTTATTATTAATAGAATTTTTTCTAAGGCTTATACTGATTTTTTCAAATATTATTTATTTAATTAATGCTATGATTTTATTTAAGATTAGCTAACTTATTGGTTGCTGGTATAAATCGTTGATAGAGAATAGAAATCAAGACCTGAACTAAATTTTATTTTACATATTTTAGTCTACAAAAATCTTGCTTTATTACACAACATGTTTGTAGCTAGATAAAGTTACGTATACGCCAAGTAGTACGTGTAAATTTAACTCACAATCGATGACTGATGCTCAATGTAGCCACAACTTTCGCTCAGTGTATGCGCTGCTCGTCAGTGACATAAATCAGGCCACAGCTTCGTCTCTGAATCTCTCACAGGGTGTGTGTGTTTGTGTTGTTGTGTTGTGTTGTGTTGTGTTGAGTGTGTGTGTGTGTGTGTGTGTGTGAGCTGGACTTGAAGCAACGCCCATTGTGCAACACTTTCAATTTTTGTTGTTATTTTGTGTTGCTTTTCCTTCATATACCCCTGCCACTCCCCCCTACAAAATGGGCGGCAAGAGTTTTCTTCCTGCATTTTCACATATTTTTTTGTTGTTGTGTTTTTTAGGTGCCATTTGTCGTTTTCAGCGTGTTTTGTTTGCATTTAATTTTTGCAGTTTCTTTTGCGCAACGATTTGTGTACGCTGTTAGGAGCAGCGGAGAGGAGAGGAGTGGAGAGGGGAAGGAGTTGGAGCAGAGGAGACCTTGTTGGTGTTGTGGCATCAACATCACATTCGGAGTTGTCCTTTGGAGAACGAGGCGAACATTTCAGGATCTCTGCGCTGGACATAATCGCGTCTGCATTATTGGTTGATGTTTGTTGTTGCCTGCATTTTTTACATGCATAAAAAGGGCGGAGGACAGGGAGTGGGAGGGGCGGAGGGTAGCTGTTGGGGCAACACGTTTATCGCTTGCTTCGTTGCAGGGAACGAGGGGCATAAATATTTTGTTTACTTACCCCCAATTCCTCTCTCTGTAGCTCTTCACACTTAGTTCTCTGTCTCTATCTTTTACTGTGTGTGTGTTTGCTTCTATCATCGTCCTGTTGTTTTCCTTTTTGAAGATTATGTGTGTTTTGTTGCCTGACAGGGATCAGCATAAAATGCTGCAAGCTGAGCTTTTTTACCGTTAACACCCACCCACCCCCTGCCCACTTTTTGCACCCCTCTCCTCCTGCTCCCTTTGACGCTTTTCTTGGACCTTTCCCTTTGGCCAACAATTGCTGCTTTGCTGTTTGCACTGTTGTCCAAAAGGTGTGTGTGTGTGTTGTCCTGAAATGGAAATTACACACGTATGTGTCCGCGTATGTCCTGTCCACGTGCTCACCCCTCGTTCCCCCTTGTTACTCCTCCCTTAACAAAAGCAAACAGCAAAAACGGGTTAAATGCTGTGGCGAATTTGTAATTAGAAATTGTCGCTTACTGCATTTCATTCTGTTTGTTTGACGATCCCCCCGTTTCCCTCTACCCCCTAACTACACACTTCTCCCTAGTTGTTGTTAGTTTTCTGATTTTTCTAGCCTTAAATATTTTATTCAAGTTTAGTGTTTACAACTCTAATTACAGCTAACAAAAAACAGTAAAACAGAAAGAAAAGTTAATTTTGCAGTCCATATTTGCTGACAAACAAAAATTATATTTTACATAAAATCTTATTTCATTTGAACTAAAATTATTTTGAAATTTTTGATAAATCAACAAAATTTCTTATTCAAAATATTTTAAACATATTAAAATATTATTATAAAATATTAAATATAAAAATATTTTTGTATAAATAGTAATTTTTAATCTCATAAGAAATAATATAACAATACTAAGATTTAAATGTTAAAATTTGAAGTATGGTCACTCTAAATAAGCAGAAGTATGGTCCCCCCAATGTAAAGTTCAGCTTTCAGTTGACTAAAAATTAAGTTTTAAGCAATTTTACTTTTATGTCTTTATTTGAAGTTGTTGTATGGTCACCCTAAATAATACAAGCATGGCTGTAGGTAAATTATGAAACTCTATAGCAATAAAAAAATCAAATAATGTTCAAACATGAGTTAAAATTTGTTTCCGATGTAGCTGTTAAGCAAAGTAAATTATGGTCACCCTAAAAAATATAAATGTGTAACAATGAAAGTCGCCTTTCAATTAAAAAAAGGTCTGCGTCAAGTTAAACAACTGAATTAAACTGCAGCATGGTCACCTTAATGGCATGCTGCCACTGCCACTACTCAACTGACGCGTACCGAACATTAACTCACTACTCGCAATCACCAAGCAATAAATCCACTCGGTTTCCTCCTCCCTCCAGCGAATTATTTACTTATCCACTTGCATATATTTTCATTATTTTCAATATTTTCATTTAACTAGTTGTGTGCTTTTCACATTTTCCACGAGAACGAGAAAATTATGTCTTCTTATGGTTGGCAAAAAGTAAAAATATAAAAATATAAAAAATAAATATATGATTACAGGCTCGTCGGCTGCAATTGCTGTTCTTCTGGGACAAGGATGCAATACATAAGGACACTCACAAAGAGTGTGGTAGAGACAGAGAGGGGGAGAGGGTAAGCGCGCAAGAGGGAGATAGACAGATGCTCATATCTGGCCATCCATTCGTCTGGGGTTTTCATTATTCACACGACCGAATCGAGTGAATTTATTACAGGGTCGCATTTAATGCTGATTTTTATGCCTTGCGAATAATGTTTATATTTTTTTTATTTTCCATTTCGTTGTATTCTCAACTTTACGATCATAAATGTCCAAAGGGGTTCTTGATTTATATCAAAAACTTTTGTACTTTACTCTCAATGCCATCGCCCTGTAAATGTGGTTTATTTCAGGCTCGACAGAGTTTAAAGAGTTCGCAAGCTGTTGACAACTCTGGCACGATGTCTGATAAATCCATAAATCTTGCTCTTGACATAATGTTACAGTCCCGTACCCCGTTTGGAAGTCAGTCTATACAGACCATCAGTTTGATCATTTAACCCAGTTATAATAATATGTAAGAACTGGCTGAACTTTTTCTACCTTACACTTGGTACAGTTGTGTTCATCTCATTACAGACATTGCGATTGGGAATCATAGGGCAGCCGACTTAAAATTAAATTTTATAGTGCGTCTTTCTGCGCTATGTTTCCTCATACACAACATTTTCCTTCAGAAACTCTTTCTTTCCTTCTCCACAGATATCTTCCCTTCTCCTCCACTCAATCCCTCCCTCTTTCCGTCTTTGTTCCTCTCTCTCTCTCTCTCTCACTCTCTGTGTGTCTGTCTCTCTCTCTCTTTCACTCTCTGTGTGTGTCTCTGTGTCTCTCTCTCTCTCTCTTACCCTTTCTTACGATCTCAGTTGATCTCCATTAACTCTGTTGACGTCTCTTTCCCTCTGACCTTCTTTTCTTTTCTTTTTTCACCTAATCACCGATCCAAAGTCTCTTTTTTCCTCTCACATTCTCTTTCATACTCATTGAACTCTAAAGTTTTTTTAGCTGCTCTTTCTCTCTTCTTTGCTCACTTCTTCTTACTTTCTTCTTATCTCTTCTATTTTGTCTTTTACCAATTCCCATTTCCTCTTTCTTCCTTACTTACCTTCTAATAATTACAGTGCCTTCCACCCTCCTCTCTTCTTTTTTCCTCCTTTCGTTACGACTGCATCTTTTCATTCATCGGTGAAACTGCTCTCCTCGAGTGCTTGGCAGTGTCACTGTCATTGCCTGCCAGGTGCCATATATTACCAAGACCCTCCCACCCACTAACCCTCCACCCTTGCCAACTGCATCTTGACGACGCTGAGGACATCCTCATCATCATCGTCTTTGCAGTTGGTCCTTGCTGCCGTCTCCGCCAAAGGAATGTTCTGATCTATGGACTCTTTGCGGAGACAACATCGTGGGTAGGAGAGAAGAAATACTCCTCCTGCTCCTCCATGGAGGTTTGGGGGGTGTTGCAATTTTTTTGTTGCTGCTGCAGCTTGCAATTTATGTGCATCCCACATGGAGCTTGGCGTTGTCGCGCCTCCGACTCAAACTCAGTCTCAGACTGAGACTGAGACAGAGACTCAGACTGTGTCTCAGTTTCCCATTTCCCACTTTCCATTTTCCCAATTCTCAGTGTCTCCAGCTCCGTGTCAGTGCTCAGTGCTCAGTTCTCGCGTCGCTCTCGTTGGCTGTGGCGTTGGCAGACGACGTTTTTGCTTTGTTTTCGTATTTATGGATTTTCATTGGTGCTGCACTCGAGTGGAGACCGAGGGGGCTAGGAGTGGGTGGTGGGGAGGAGGGTGGTACAGGAGGAAGGGTACGTCGTTGTCGTGTCAAAAAGGAAATGATTTATTGAACTGACAGCGAGAGCAGTGAATTTTGTCGAGTCAAGTCGCAGGACACAACGATGCGGCATCCTCTCAGCTGAATGCGACACCGTTGAGCAGCAAGAAGGGGACAACCCCACCCCAACCCTCTCCCAACCCTCTCCCTACCCTCCTCTCCTTCGCTGTCTCTTTGTACCTTCTCCTTCGGCTACACTTTCTAGTTTTGCCGCCATTTCTTGTTTCGATGTTGTGCACTTTTCTCGCTACGCTTTTTGCTGCTGCAACCCGAGATTGGTGGGCGTGGCAGCAAGTGGAAGGCAAGAGGACTGTTGGGGAAAACTCAACTCAACTGAAAACTGAACTAAACTGAGCGCTGGCGCAAGAAATGGCACCGATGTGAAATGAAGTTTTGATTTAGTTCAAAATTTTTATCAAAAGAAACGCGTTCCTGCTGCTGCTGTTTGCCTGCTCCACCCCACCAACCCCCAACCCCCCAACCCCCAACCCCCAAGCTACCTCTAGCATACACTTTCCACCGTGCTGCAGTTTTCTTCGCTCTTCTCTTGTCTTCTCTTCTTGCTTTTTTCTTGTTTCTAATAAATCACAGCATGGGTTGTCTCTGATATGGGCGGGACCTTTCGGGCGTAATGGAATTTTGATTTATGCCTCAACAGCCATAATGCAAGAGTTCTTTCTCCTCACAATAACGTGGCAAACACTTGGTACAATTTTAAAATAATGCCCCGACCGATAACGGATACGTATACGTAATGTTTCACACTATATTGATGGCACAAACCATAACAACTAACCAGTAACATATAGATCGATGCACGATAAACGATAATTGCACACAAGAAAGTGAAAACACTGAGCTTACAATTTATATAACATTTATAAACAATATAATTTTATTAAGTATTTTTATTATATGATGAGAAGTGAAACTATTATCCAACTAAACTTTAGTATCAGTTTATGTCATGGCTTAAGAATTGGTTGCTTTTAAGTACAGTTACAGTGAAGTATAACTGTAGTGTACCTTTCCATAACTTCTTGAGAAATGTTTAAATTTTAGTTAGTCAAGTATTTAGATATATTTTACATATAGTCTAGTGAGTGTTTTCCTATAGTCTAGTGAGTGTTTTCCTTAACAAGTTTTTTCCACTTAATGGTTCATTATAGTTTAGTCGTACTGTTTGTTAGTTAAATTGGACAACTTAGTAGTTGCTTATGTGTTGTAGTATTCAGTACATAATGGCTACCACAACAGATTTCCATTTTAGGCACATTGGAAGTACGTACGGCTTGCTGTTTAGTCTGTGCGATGATCAGTCAGCAAAGTGTAGAGTTCTCTTTGCCTATTAAAGTGTTTTTAGAACTCATTTTCCAACAATTTTACCATTATTCATCTAAATTTAGTTGCCAAAGTTAAACAAAACAATCGAAACTATCGTTTATCGATAGTTGCTTAGAGATGGACCACTTTAAAATCACTCAAGAAGTGTCTAATGAAAATTCTGGCAATCCGAACTGATTTTAAGCTTTGTTTTCCCCACTTACTCATTGAAATGCTCATCATTTGCTGCCAAGATATGTTTGTTAGCACCGTTATGTATGAAGCAGTGTATTTATGTGTGTTTGTAGGTGTGTGTGTGTGTTTAAGTTATCTCTGCTTGTAATGCCACCCACAATTCCACCTTCATCCTTTGGCGCTTCACTAAATGAGCCTGTGAAAATCTCAGCGCATGTTTGTAGGTGTGTGTGTGTGTGTGTGTGAGTGTCCCCGTGTGTGTGTGTGTGCTCATCAGTGCGCCATACGCTTGCCATATCCTGTGGCATGCATAAAGAAAAGTGTAATAAAATTTGATTTATTGTAGACAAGATTCGAGTTGGATATGTTGTCCCTCTACGAATGTGTGTGTGTGCGAGTGTGTCTGTGTGTGTGTGTGTGCATTTCGCATGCTCATTCGCTGCTACAGCAGCTGCTGCTTTTGTTGTTGTTGTTGCTGCTGCTTCCACGCCTGCGTCCCTTACAAAATGGCAGCCATGTCTTCCTCCAGCGTCGAGTTCATCCGGCGAATGAAGCGTCGGAATTTACGTAGAGCAACCCTAACCACCCACACACAGACAGAGAGACATACAAACACACACACACACACACTGACTACATATGACAACGGCAATGGCGTCGCTGCCTGCGTCGCTGCCCCCAGAGCGACTCATGCATCATTCGTCTAGATATCATCCATCTCGTTGCTTGGCATTTACCTCGGCACATTACCCAGGCCACCCGTCTCACACTCCTAACCTCTCTCTCCTCCTAGACTACCCCTCCCTCCACCCACACAATCGCATTCACATTTTCTGACACTTTTGCAAAACTTTTGCTGTTCGCACTGCAGGCGCTTGTCCTCCTTGTCCTCCCTCTCTCCCTGCCTCTTCCTCCTTGGTGTCCTTCGTGCTCTTGTCTATCTGCGTGTGAGTGTGTGTGTGTGTTAGTCTCATTAGTACTTGCTCCCTCCCCTTCCCGAGCGGGCGGGGAGGGGCAGGGGTGTGGCTAATGGAAGGCGTTACTTTCAGCTGTCTGCGTATGTTTTTAGCACAGGAATTATACAAATATACTTATGTACAATTTATCTTAAGCATTCTTCGTTTTTTATCCTGCAGGATAACTGTTTTTTGTCCCTGACTTTAAGACAGATCTAAGGGTGTATAAGGGGGTGCGGGGCTTATGCAAAAATATAACGCTAGACGTAAGTCTTTACAGCATTGAAGTGATGTAAGTGATCTCTTTATATATCATCAAATTGGAATGAAACTTTCAATGCATTACAAGCAGAAATTCATTGTAAAATTCATTAAGTACACAAATTTCTAACAAAAACTAAATTAATGTATGTTTATATAGCTTAAATTTTGAATTTAAATTTAAAAAATTATGATTTATTTATTTTTTTTATTAAACTGTGTTCAAGTTACCCAAATTACTAATTTAGTATTGAAAATTTCAATGAGTCATTAAATAAATCATTAAAAACATGAACTCTCAAGAAATACTTATAGCTTACGTATTAAAAGTAGTTCAGTTTATTAGCATTAATTCACCTTTTTTTAAAACATTGTTTTCAATTCAATTAATTCTCAATGTTTTATTTAATGCATTACAAATTTCATTAAAAATATTAATGCAGCATTGAGTTAAGTACAAGAAACTTAATTATATTAAAAACTATTTCAATATAATACAAGTCATGGTTATTATTTCATAAATTATTTAATTAATGCATTGATTAATTCATTAGATTTAATAACCTTATGAAATAATGTTATTCAATCTCATTTAATAAAATAAAATGCTTAAAAATAAATTATAAACACAGTACTGACTCACTTTGCTAAACAAACGTAGCCACATAACTTCTGCACCCACTGTACACTGCCACACAAACATTTTCGTTCGCTTCTAAGCAATATTTTGATATTTCCGTCAACGCCTCGAGCGTCTTTTGTTGTTCACACACATACACACACAGTTCCACTTGCTGCCCCCCCCACTTGTTAAAAAGTAGGCGGCAGTTTTGCGTTTTTTGGGCTTATCAAAGAGGCAGGAAAAAAAGTGGACGCGTTTTCTGCGATGCATGACACTTTTCAAAATTTATGTGTTTGTATCTCATTAAGCGAAACAGTAGCAGTGTGGGCGGGGCTGGGCAGGGGGCGGCGGGGGGTTGTGCGACCCAAAGGTGTTGCAACTTTAGGCGGCCGTGAAGAGGAGGAGCAAGAAAAACGCGAGCGAACGTAGCCGTCAATGAAAACTTTTCTGGGAGCCACAAAATATTTTGGCAAAAATTATCTCTTAACGCAAATGTGACACCGAACGCCTCATTTTCCACGCCACGCCCCCGAGGGGTAGACACGTGTGTGTGCGTGTGTGTCACACACATCATAAATTTTAAGTGAAAATGAATCCTTTGGCAATTGAAGTTTTTCGAGGAGATTTTCTCGTTTGCCGCTTTTCGGATCGTCATCAACGTCAGGCAAATAGATACAGATACAGTATCTATGTGTAGTGTGTGTGTGTGTTGGGGGTGGGTGAGGGGGTGCAGTCATATAAAGTTGGCTTCTTAATCCTTTGTTGGCCATAAATCAGCGAATCGCTCGCTTTCTGTCAGTTTTCTTCCCTCCTCACCTCACCCTTTCCCAACTCCTGTTCTTTGGCCAACCCTTAGCTTGGCCCACACATAATTCAGGTTTAATTAACTAGCCGAGTTTATTAGCTAGTATTAGTTTAGAATTTGATGCGTTTTGAGTTTCCGAAAAGGAGATTGGTGTTTAAAGATTTTGGAATGGAACCTTGTAACCTACGAGGGAGTAGAAAAGGGAGCGAAAACGAGGGAGTAGAAAGAGGGAGTAGATAATATTTATGCTTACCTTTAACAGTAGTTAAATTGAGGAATATTTAAATATACAAAGAACTGTTAAAAACATTTTTAAAATATATTAAACAATATTTAAAAAACTCTAAACAAAAACTTGTTAAGATTTAATTAATAAAGTATCATTAAAAAAAAGGTTTAAAATTATTGAAATCTTTTTTATATATTAGAAAAAGATTTTAAATAAAATTTTAAATTATCGTTTAAAATTATTTGATTTTAATTAAAGTCCCATTTTGAATTGTTGTTGCATTGAAATGTTTATTGCATTTTTCATTAAACTTACTTAAGAACTAGGCGAAAAGGAAGCGAAAGGAGTTTTAAAAATAATATCACAAAAACTCAAATACAAGTCGTATACAGATATCGATATATATACAGTGACACATATAGTATATATATATCAGTTGTAGGTATTATCATAAGTTAATCATTTAAATTAGTTCAAGTTGTTGCTGATGATATTTTTGTATTTTTGTTTCTTATTTTTGATGACAATGAAATGTTTGACATTTTTATTTAGTATTTTCTCCGCTTCTCTCTAGTATTTTTAGTATCTTTTTGGAAGTCTTAGGTTTTATCTTAGGTTAAATACATATATTTAATATATATAATAGGTATACATTTGTTGTTGTTCTTCTTCTTGTTATTGTTGTTGAGATTTGAGTGAGTTTGTAAACAGTTTAGTATATATATTAATTTATAGTTAAGTATATTTGTATAATTAATGCGTATACATGAGTTGCCGTGATTACAATCTTTTTTTTTTTTTTTGAATTGTTGACTTTTATCAATTAATTTTATTAATATTAGTATAATTTTTAAGTTATATATTTTTTTGGAAGGAAAGTGCTAAATTCTACTTATTTATTTACACTCAAAAGTTGCCTCTTTGCTTAGTCAAAAATCGAAACAAAAAATATTTTAATTACTTTCTAATTTTTAACTCGAAAAATGAGCTTTTCTAAAGAGATTTTCCTTTGTTTATTTTTGTTGTAGGGTTTTACGTATACTGCGTTGCATTTTTGTAATTACTTAATTTTAATTAGTTATTCAAGTTCATTTTTTGTTTTTTTCGTTTTTCTTTTTGGCACGCTTTTTGACCAGGAACCGCAATTTCTTAAATAAAAATCCACTCAATTATTGGCTCACTCTCTCTCGTTGTGTGTGCGCTCGCACTCAATTTGCGCTCAAACTGGTTTCGAATCTACACTCAATATATCCCCCACCCATTTGAGCATTTTGTTCAGCTTGTTGTTGTTGCTATTTGGCTGCTGTTGCTCCATCCAATCACATGGGTCAGCATGTTTTGCTTTTGTATTTTGTTTTTGCTTCTGCTTGCGTTTTTGTTGTGTGTGTTTTTGTTTTTACACTTTGACGAACTGTTGTCGTCGCCTTTCGTCAAACTGCTGTGCACACTACAGCCATCTCACTCTGACGCACGCCTGCAATCGGTGCTGTTTGCGTGCTTCGGTGTGTGCGTGTGCACTGGTGTATGCGTGTGTTTGCCTGCGTGTGTGTGTATATGAGATTCGTTTGATGGACAGCAGTTCGTCAAAGTGGTGGTAATTGAATTTCGGACGCCTCTTTGTGCGTGCGAATGCGATGGCATGCTGTGAATTGTTGTGTGTGATTTGGCAAACAATAAAACGGAGAGACGTCAGCGCTGTGACGTCATTACCCCAGCTGGGGAAATATATGCTCGCTCATTCAGCGAAGTAGGGGAAATCTGGCTGCAGAGAGAGAGCTACGCAGAGCGGAGAGCAACAAAGAGCACTAACAATTGAGAATGAGTTGCTACACGCTCTCTGCTCTTTTGATCAGAAACGAATGCAGCGACTGCAGAATTTCTGTTGAGACAATTGCATTGATTATGCGATTTAACCTCACTTATCACCTCTCTCTCTCTCTTCTCTTTAGGCGTTCTTCGAGGATAACTGTTTGGCAAGCTCCGTGTATTTCAAGAATTTTGACTGCGGACTCTCATCGTACAGCGACGTCGATGGCGACGTCTGCGGCGGCAGCTGTTGCATGGCCGGTGTTGCCGGACTGCGCGATGCTGACCGTTTCGGTGATGCCAACGGCAGCGACTTTGGTGACTGCGCAGCCGCCGGTGACTTCAAAGTCGGCGAATCCCCGCCTCCCTCGCCGGTGTCCTTGACGAAGTGAACCTTGGAGAGATGATGACGATACGCGCCCTTTGACCCAAAGGGCGTATCACAGAACGAGCATTTGATTATCAGCTCGGCTCCAGTGCTCGCACTCAGCACGGCCTCGTTGCAGGCCCAGCTGAAGGCCACCAGGTCACTGCCCACAGCGGAGCCCGCCCCCATGGTAGGAGCAGCGGAGGCGGAGCCAGCAACGGAGGCGCTGCGTGTATTGGAGGCCGGAGGATCCGTTGTCTCGCAGAGCTTTTGCAGCGCGGCCAGTGGATGAGCTTTGGGCTTCTTAGGGTTGCCACCGCTGCCATTGTTGTTGTTGTTGAAGCAGTGACCTGTAGGGAGGCAAAGAGAAGAAAAGGTAGGAGAAATGTGAGGTTAGGTTCAACTTTTAGAGGAGTCTTAGAGAAAATCCCTAGATTTCACTGCGCTATGCCACTCAAATTAGAGTTGCCACTCACCAGTAGTGTTGTTGTTGGTCTCCACGTTGCTCAGCTGATCAAACATGGAGTTCAAAGCCAAAAGACTGCCACTCTCCGTCAAGTTCTTGGACTGACTCGTCGGCTGAACAGTGGGAGAGTTGCCAGACCGCTCGCTGCTGGCTCCTGGACTACCCCGAGGATTTCCCGCTGTGGCCTCCATGCTGAACTCCTTCTTTACAGTGATCAGATGTCGATTGGGTTCCAGCTCAGCTGTTTCAGCGTCCAAAGGCTCCGATTTGATGCTGCTCGGCGGTGGTAGCGTCACCGCGGGCGGTGCTGGGGTGTCGGGAGTGCGACGAGGCGTCGGCTGCTGTCGGTCCGGCGTGTAGGCGGACTCCACGCGGCTAGCCGAGCTCGATTCACTGGCGCTGCGATCCCTTGGGGGATAGGAGGAGCGGAGCAACTGCATCTGCATGGCCTGGGCGTCCATCAGGGGTTTGGTATAGTCACTGCTGTCGTCGATGCCCAGACGCTTAAGGATGCTCGCGCCTAGAGGCGTGCCAGACTCCGGGTAGCCCGTGGTCATGCGTCCCACACGCGACTCGAAGCTCTTCTCGATCAGCTGCTCCAGGGCATTCAGCACAGAGGGAGCACCCCCGGAGGAGGAGTTGCCGGCGGGTTTCTCCGACATGCCAGGACTGGGGAGTCTCTGCTGCTGCTCCGACTGCGACTGGGATCGCCTGGGCGGTATGGGAATGCTGTCGCCCAGGCACTTGCGTATGTGCTCCACGAACAGCGCCGTCTCGATCTTCGTGCCGCACTTCTCACACGTAATCTTCGTGGCGGCAGCAAAGTCCCGTAGAGGCTTTAGAGCCGAGTCCAATCCAGTGCCACTGCCAGATCTCTCCAGTTCGAGCAGTTTCCTTACGGGCAGCGACTTCTTCCTCTTCTCGTTGCGCGTCTGTCGTCCACGCTTGGAGGCGCCAGCTGCCGAGGTGGGCGGAGCCGGTGGGGAGACGGAGGAGGAGCAACTGGAGCCGGGGTCCTTGTAGTGCGACTGCTGTGCCATGTGATTGCTCAGCTCCTTGAGGGTGCCGAATGCCTGATCACACACCTTGCAGGTGAGCACAGCACTCACACTAGGAGCGGTGGTGGAGCTAGCGGTGGTGCTACTGCTGTGGTTGTGATTGCTCGAGTTGCTGGTGGACTGACCGCCATTGGAGGGCCGCTCGTCACCGGATTTCCAGGAGATAATCTGCTCCTGGGATATGATGTTCGTGTAGTGTTGCGTCTCCTGCATGTGACTGGTCATCTCGGCCAGAGATCGGAAGCTCTGACCGCACCACATGCACTTGAGAATCTGACGTGTTTGCTCCGCTCCCTTTCCGAGCCAAACGTCCTGGCCTCGCACGAGTTTCCTGGGCAACGGCATTGTCTCCTTGATGAGCATATTCAGCTCGGATTTGGAGGAACTTGAGGATGTGGAGCTGCTGCTGGAACAATTCGAAGTGGTTGTCGATGTGGCGTTGGTGGTGCGTGTGTTGGGCGTGCAGGTGGCGGCAGAGGCGGAAACGGAGGGCGAGGGCACCTGAACACCGCAATGCTGTGTCTCCTTCATGTGGGTAGTGAGCAGTGCGAGGCTGGAGAAGCTCTGCTTGCACCACACGCACTTGAAGACATCCTTAGCGGCATCGGCGCCCTTGTTGAGCCAATGCGACTGCCAGGCACTGTGGCGACCACCTCCTGCCCCTCCAGCAGAGGCGCTAACCCCACCTGCAGCTACTCCTGCTCCTCTGCTGCTCGGTGGCGGCGTCTCCAGGCGACTCATCTCACTCATCTTCTCCAGCGCCTTACTGGCCTCACTCGGCGCTCCTAGTTTGCCACCCAGTCCCGTCTTGGCAGCCACTGCAGCCAGGTAGGGATTGATCGGAGGCACCCAGCTGCCAGGCGGCAGTGGAGACTTGTAGTCGTTGCCTGACCTCGGCAGCTTTCTTGCTGGAGAGTCCTGCTCCAGACTTGGCGTCTGTCGCTTCCTTGTGCTCACCGACAGGTCTAAAGGAGCCGATTCCAGCTCCTGTGCCTCCTGCTCCTCATCACTGCCTGTGGCCTCGCAGTCACTGGGAGTAGTCCGCTTCCGACTAAAGTCCAAGGCGGGTGACTCCTCCTCCTCCTCGTGCGGATTACTCGCCGGGGATGCGGCCTGTTGGGTCGCCTGCTGTACCAGGGATGCAGCAGCTGCCAGTGGATTCGTCAGCAGCAGGTGATTCTGCTGTGCCGCCGCCAGATAAGCGGCCATCGCTGCCGACTGCGGCGGTAGCAGCGCTGCAGCAGCGGACGGTGCCAGCGTCGCCGTCAGCGGCAAACCGACAGGGGAGGCAGCTGTCGGAGTGGGCGTAGGTGCCGGCGTCAGGCAATCCTGGGCAGAGCAGTGGGATTCGTTCGACGGACAACGCACATCGCCCGCAGCTGCGGAGACATTCGACTCCCGGGATTGACAGCGGGGACTCGCCAGCTCACTGGGTGGATAGGGAGAGAGGAAAGGAAGAAGAAGAGATTAATGGGGTTAAACAGAAAGTAGGAAAGAAACTACTTAAAATGGAGGTAATTCGAGGGGTAGTCTACAAATGAGAGTTCTATTTTAGGGCTAAGGTCGGGACACCAGCTCTATACGTAACTCTCCTTCTCTTAACACTTCTTCAGACTTTTCTGGCTTAAAGTTGGTCAAAGACAAAGTTTCCTACTTAGTTAAAGTATTTTAATGAAGATAATTCAACAGCTTTTCTAAAAAAATTTTATATTATTTTAAGCTTAAGCTCTAGTTCTTTGTCTTTCTTTAAGATTAACCTACTGGAAACCTTCGCACTCTTTAATGAGGTTAAAAAATAGAATTTCTTATGTTTGAGGAAATGAAGCGTTAATTTAAAAAAGTGAATTTCAATACAAATGAAACCCGTTATAAGCTTAATCTCTACTTTAAAGCCTTTTTAGTCTTCCTTGAAAAAAAAAGTTATTAATTTCTCACTCTCCCTTATATAAAATACTTTTTAAAATTAATCAGCAACGTATTTCCCATAAGACTGATTCTTTTCACACTTTTTGCCTTAGTTACTCATTCAAAATTCTACATTTCTAGACACAAACTATTTTTAGAGTTATTTTATTTAATTATTCAATTAAGTTTGTTTATGACAATTATATTTAAATGACTTGTGATTTTTGCCATGTTTTGAGATAAGAATATATTTATTTTTTTAGTGTTTTTGAATTAGTTAGAAAAGTGTGTCAAACACTTAAAGGTTAATTAGTGTCAGGTAGAAATTGATAACAATTTAAACTAAACAAAAATTTTGCTGGGGTTTAATCAGCAAATGGACACTATGAAGTTATTAAATAGGAATGATGCTACATAAATATTTTTACGGAATTTTTAGAATTTAAAAAAGCAATGCAACAAAATGTTATAAATTTTGATACCACTGTATTTAAAAACTAACTGCCTTATATACAAATAACACTTTTTAAATTATTTACTTGAATTAATATTTCTATATCTACTTTAATAAACAAAATAAAATGAAACTATTCAAAATCTTCCTACTCTACGAACTACTCTCCTTCACAAAATAAATAACTGCATTTCGCTGCACTTTACAACACTTGTCTTTTATTCATCTAACGGTTAATTCACCTTGCACTCAACGCCTGGCGGTAGATCTCCAGCATAACAGCCTCGTGTAGCATCATTTTGATAATTAGTTTCACTCAAACAAAGTCTTTGTCTCAAAGTTTACACTCCTTCGCACACTCTTCGTCTCTCTCTGGCACTCTATTTTATTATTCGCATCGATTTACAGTTGTTTTGATTGTTATTGCTGTTAGTTGTGTTGTTGCTTTTGGTCACACTTCTGCACAAAACGCGAACAAAGTCGAATACACGCATTCAAACACCAATACACAAATAGTATATGAAAACAAATACAAATTAAATGTATTTCATTTTATTTTCGTTTCACGTTGGAAATTCTTGAGTGCGGCGCCGTCGTCTCAATGTCTGCTTGTCCCTGTGTGTGTGTGTGTGTGAGTTATTCTGTGTGTGTGTGCGAACGTGTCAGTTTCGTGTTGAGCTTCTATCAAAAACACACACGTCAAATAAATCAAATGTCACAATGGGCGTCCCTCTTCCTCCTTCTCCTTTCACACTGCTTCTGGGCTGATGACGAACTCTCGCTTGCTCAATATGTTTTACTGCCACAATGTGTGTGCGTGTGTGTTTGCATGTGCTTTTGTCTGCTTATGTGGTTGTGTAGTGCAAGCGTCGTCGTCGCCGCTGCTGCGGTCAACTGCCGCCAATTTCCAAGGCAGCGCTTCCTCGTCCACCTCCTTCTTCTCCTGGCAAATGCCTTTAACTCACGCACCACACACTCACAACAGCTGTGTGTACGTGTCTCTCTATGTGTGTGAGGCTATTAATTTAATGATTTACTGACGCTAGCCACAAAATTTATTATTATTCTTTTGCTGCCGTTGCCGCTGCTGCTGATTTTCTGCTTCTTTCAATTTTCGGTTTGTTGTTGTTATTGTTATTTTTGTTAGCGACTAGAAAAACGCGCGCGACTTTTTAAACACGCACGAAACGATTATTAAATCATACTGCTATCGCTTAAACCGGGCGTAACGACTCATTAGCTGCGACTGATTGACAAGCGGCACGTTGCAATTGTGATTGGCACCCGCTGCCGGCAGCGACGTTACTGCGCTGCGACTGCTACTGCTGCGGTTGTCGTCGCTGTTGAATTTCTTGCGAAAAATTCAACAATGAAAATATGCGACATGATTTCGTTCAGCGCTGCCGTTGTCGACTAAAACATCTTTTTGACACTGACAACGTTGAGAGCTGACAGCAATAGCAACAGCACAGCACATCGGCAGAGGCAGCGGCCGCAGAGGCAGCGACAGCAGGCAACACGACTGTGTGGCGTCGTCATCGTCGTTGTGAGAGCGAAACAAATGAGCGCGCGCGAAGGCAATCAAAATGAATTGTGGCGTGCACGCAAGTGAGAGAGAGCCGACGACGTTTTTCCCCATTAATTTGATATATGCCGGCAGCAGACAGAAAGAGAGCGTTACGTGCTCTGAGAGCGAGAGCGTTCTCTGCCGCTGTTGCCGAACATTGGCAACAGAGGCTCCGTTTGCGCATGTGTCGACATTGCCAGCTGGCAGCGGCTGCAGTTTTGTTTTGATTTATGGCCTGTAGCTTTGCTATACTGAGGCTTGGGATGGAGGAGAAAGCTTTGTGCGAAACAGTTGAATTGAAACTGAGACAAATGGGGAGCGGAACAACTGCAATGGCCGTGAGCGCGCGTAAGTGAGAGACAGAGCGAAAGAGCGAGCTTGCTACAGAGAGCGCAATGCTATGCAGTGTACGACAATGTGCAGTGTGACAGGTGTTTGTGTGTGGGGGCCGGTCTGTCTCCCTCTCCCTCACTCAGTCTCTCTCGCGCGCTGTTTCGCTCTCGCTCTGTTTGCACTTGTGTGTGTGTGTGGACTGAGTGTTGCAGCTGGTCAAACGGCTGTGGGGGTGTGAGTGTGAGAATGCGTTGGCGTTAGCTGCGCTGTTGACGTCGCTGCCGTTTAAATCAAGGTTATTTATTGAAATTGAAAATGAAGCAGCGGCAGCAGAGGACCTCAGTCGCCTCACACCCCTCTAACTACTCTTTGCTGTTGCTGCACGAAAACACGGAGAATTTGCGAACTTACTTGTGCTAAAAAAAAGTTAAATGCTAAATCTAGTCGCTTAAAGCTCCCTTTGAGTAGCGGACTCACCCCCTCTGCCCCTTTTGCGCTGCGTCGCCCAATTGTTGAATGCGCTGCGCTGCGTGCGTTGCGGTTGCTGCGCTGCTTTGGGCTACAGCCTCAAAACGGAACTTTGGCTGCGTAAGAAACAGTGTGGAATGAGCGAATGAAGAAGAATTTCGCACGTGACAAAGTCGTTTAACTGGGCGAGTGTGTGTGTCAGAGTGCGTGAGTGTATTTGTTTGTGTTCGTGTTCAAACGACAATTATGATTGCTTCGATAATTTTGATTCGTTTTGTTTGCATAAATTAAATTTAGTTAAATATTTAATTGCATACTTTCTGCTTTTTTCGCTTTACGCTCTTTACGCATTCTTCTGCCTGCTTTGCACTTTGCCTGTAATTATTTTCCAATATTTGTGCGCAGCCGACCATTACGCATCTTTATTAGTTTCTGTTTTGTGTTTCTTCTTCGCTTCGTTTCAAACTCGTCTTAACTTAACGAAACCTCAAACAACAACAATAAGTGAAGGAGTAAAAAAATAACTGTTCTTTGTGCTTTGATTTTCTCTACGCTTTCCAGTTATCTTTGCTGCGCTAACGGCTCCTGCCCCTTCCTATTCTATGCTTTGTGCATGGTGTGCTCTGTTCACAAGGTTGCACTTTGAGCTACTTGTGACGTCACAGCGCTTTGGAGACCTAGCAGCGGATTTAAGTGAATCGCTTTAATGTCCTTTGTTTTAAGCGCTTCGTGTGGCATACTACCCCACCCCCTCAGCTGTCGCATATCTCAAATAACTGTAATCGGATTGACAGGTCCTCGAATATCGCGGCACCTGACAATTGCGGCCAAAATGCAGCGCCAACTGCTGTCAAACGTCAAAAGTTCGATTCGCTGTACAAAAATTTTGTTTTTTGTCGTTTTTTGTTTTATTTTTTTATTTGTGGGCTAGAAATGTGACATAACGGTATGCTGTCACCCCTAGACATTTTGTAACATGATTTCAATTGCACAATGCATTTTTGTTATGTACGCTTCAGGGGGGCGGGGTGGGGCAGGGGGTGGAGGTGGAGAAAAGAACTGAATTTTAGCTTCAATAATCTTAAATATGGTAAGTATTTTCTTGGCTGCTTAAAATCATAATAATTAATTTTATGCCACTAATTAATTTAACTTTTAACTTTAAGTTGGGTTAGGTAAGACAAGTTTTAGGTTATTAAAAGGTTTTATAAAACTTGGTTTAAAAAACTGCATTTAGAGGTTATGTTTGGTTCGAATTAACCTCAAAATTTAATAGATAACCAGCTAAATCTTTGAACCAGGTTTATAAATTAGTCATAAAATTGTGTTTATTTCTTTATTTCGTTCCCGCTCAACACTAACCCACCCCATACCCGCTTTGCCCTTCTCAAAACGGTTGAAAACCAAGTCGAATCGTATTGAAGCGAATTGAATTGAATTGAATGCGAACCGGTTAACATTTATTTAGCTCGCCCACATTGTTGCCTGTTCTTTGGTTGCAGGTTGCAACTTTCAGCTGCCAATTCAGTGCCACAAATGTCATGTAGCGCGTCCGCTTCTATGCCAGCACCAACAGCAACAACAACAAGTACAGTGACCACCCAAATTCATGCCCCATGCAAAGGTAATAAAAAAATGGCAACATTTTTGTTGTTGTTGTTGTTTAGGCGGCGGTTAACGTCACAAATCGAATTGACACACGATTTTATCACACGCTGTTCCATTCCATTCCATTCCGTTTCGTCCCATTCCAATACGTTCCCGTCGCGTCTGTCAAACGTAACTGAAATTTGCCGCATGCAATATTCTGACACCTTTCGCGGTGACGAACGCGTCAGACGACGCGTCGCTGCTGACGCCGACGTCGGCGACGCAACGTCATAAAAGCTGCAGTTGCTTGGCGCCAGCCGCCCCCACCCACAGTTCGCACCCCAGCATTCCCCTGCCCCTCCTCTCGTCAAAAACATTTGTTTTTGCAGTTTTGCTATTAAATTTAGACAGCGCTACAGATGCAGATACTTTTGCAGATACAGATACATTGTGCCGGCAATAACTTCATATTTGACTGGCTCTCCCTACGCCCCCCACCACCACACCCCCTACGCACCCAATTACAATTGCTAATGAAAAGTTTATATCAAATTCATGCAAAACACAACAATTTCTATACGATTTTTTTTTTGGCTAAAATCATTCTCTGCTGCTGCAATTGTTTATGAGTTGTGGCCAACAACTCAAAGCGTCTGTCAGCAATTTTTGGCAAATTTGCCAAACGCCGCGGGTTCTTTTTACATATTTTTATTTTTACTATTTTGTAGCTGGCAATTAATTTTTGCTACAAGATGATTTCGAAAAAGGGAGTGAATGGAAAGGGAAATTTGGGGGTGTGGGGGGAAAAAGGTGAGCTGAAAGCAGGGAAATGAGTCCGCAGTACACGTGTGTGTAGAAAGATCAATTTAGTTTGACAGCTTTCGGTTTTGTGAAAGAACAAAAATTTATTTTGAAAGAATTTTTTAGGACTTTAAAAATATTTAAACAAGTTTTAAAATGATTTTGTCTTATTTTTTTATTAACATCTTTTGCCGTTTTAAACGAATTAGGACTTTTGACAGTATATATTTTTTATTTACATTTATTTATAGGTTCAGAGGTGTATGTATCTACTATATCTTATCAATCTTAACCTATACAATCTAATTTGAGGAAATGTTGACTTATTCTTCTATAGAAAAACATTTCTTTACTTATTACTGAGCTTTTTACTTCTCCTACTCTTCCTTAGAAAAATCTTATATCATTTTATACTAAATAAACCATAGCTACCATAGATGTATTTTTTTTTAAGACCCAGCCGATTCCAACGATTTCTTTTCTACTAAAACTCCATACAACTTATAGTCAAATTGTGGGCAGCTTAGCAAACATTTGCCGCAACTGCTAAATTAACCCACTCTGTGCTGACTCCTTTACCCACTGTGGCTAACCTTAACCCCCTTTAACCACACCATCACTCCCTTAACCCACTTGTAGCCACAGTCAGACAAAAACACAACTCAAAATACAATTCATCTGCATAAACATTTGTGGAGCAATTGAAAAGCTCAGACAACAACAAGAACAAGAGGAGGAAGAAGAGCAAGAGGAAGAAACAACAACAACTGAGCACAGCAAGTAGAGAAATCTACCCAAAAACAGTGACGAAATGCATGTGAATGATGCGAGTGAATGAATTGCTCGACTCGAACCACCCTGTCAACCCAAACCAAGACTTGACACCCTGTGTTTTGTGCACACAAATTAACACAACCACACACACACATGTACAGCAATAACTGTAAGACTAACAACAACAATATGGTAAGCAGTAGAATGATGAGAACTGATAAAAATGAAAAAGCAGTACAGGGTGGCCTGAAAGGAGTGCCATACTGGGTTCTTATGCTAGAAGAAACGGACTGCAAGAGAGTGGACCATAGAGAAACGAAACTTAAAAATTAAGAAGAAATATTTAAATGAAAGAGAATAAAAAGAAATCTAGAAGAGGAGCAGAAAAATAAGAAGGTGGAATGAAGCGATATGAGAAGAGTTGAGAAAATAGAAACATAAGAGATACTGCGATCAAAGAAAGAAAGAGAGAGGAAGACAAAGCTTTCGCCTGTCTTCGCTGGTGACGAAACTCAAATAGAATAAATTTGCCAAGCAAAGACTCACTCTGAGTTGGGTGACAATTACAAGAGGACCTTGGAGACAAGCAGAGTGGAGGGGGCGTGGCGGTGAGAAAGGCGTAACGAGGCCAAAAACACTAAACTCTAAAACTGAATGAATGAGTGTCAAGTGTGATATATCACCGCAAAAACAAGACCATAAGCATGAGTGATAAACGTTGTTGAATGTTGGTTAGCGCTTTCCAACAACAACAGAGTAGGGGGGAATAGGAGAGTGTGAGAGAGAGAGGGAGATATGCAGTCATAGACATGTCAACATGTTGATGATGGTAACTAACTGAAGCAGCGCGATAAACCAACGAGAGACGAGGACAACGCACAGAATGTGGATGGGCAAGGGAGGTGGAAAGAGAGAAGAGAGTGGAGGAGGGAAACGGAGCAGACAGGCAGGCAATGGACTCGACTCCACAACGAAGGAAAGCAGCAACAACAACAGTAAGTGCTGCACAGTGGTATGAAGTGGCAATGCAAGCTGGCAAAAACTAGAAAACTAAAGAATAAATAAAGCTAATGAGAAATGTGTGTATTAGAAAGGATTCAAAATAAATATTTAAATATATATCAAAGGAAATTTGCTAACAATAAATGAATTATAATAATTATTATTACTAATATTTGTATAATTATTTCTATTTTCAACTGTTGCTAAATTTATAAAGTGAATTTTACCAGTTAGCCAAAATATACTTTAAATATATAAAAATAAATTAAATTCTACCATTTAATTTAATAATGTTTTTAAATTTCTTTAACTCTTACACTAAAGTCCACTTAAAAGACTTTTCGTTGTGTTTTGTACATTTCTCCACTACAAAAATATTTTAAATAAATTGTTTAAGTTTTCTAACGCTTGTCACCACTGTGCGCACTAAGCGCGCCTCAAATGCTTGCAACACATTGCGGCAATCACGTGTGATGAACTGTAGAGGCGCACAGGCTTTGGGGCAACATAGAGAGTTATGCTGATGTGGCTGCTGTTGTTGCTCTTGTTGCTGTTGTGTTGGCAAAAAGGCGTCAAGGCGTTTAAGCCGAAAACAAAAACTGGCAACTAGGAATTCATTGGCCAAAAACAATGCAATTAATTTCACTTAGCCGTCGTCGTTGTTGCCGTGAATGATGATGCTGCTGTTGTTGTTGTTGTTATTGCTGTAGCAACGACAGCAACTGGCTGTGGCTGATCCACTGGCTCTGCTTGCAACGAGAGGAGGCATGTGGCATGTGGCGGAAGTGTCAACGAGCGGCTTTCACTGAGCGGCTGTTGTCGGTGATGAATTTCATAGTTGTTGATTTTATGATTGCTGTTGTTGTTGTTGTTGGTATTGCTGCTGTTGCTGTTAACATTTGTGTGGCTGTTGTTGTGTGAGTTGCCGGTTCATATGTGTCTTGTTTTTTTACAATTGTCAACTTCAAGTTTATTGCTGCTGCTGTTGTCCTTGCTGCTGTCGCTGTCAGCAACAGTTTGAGCTCTCTTTGTAAGCTATGTCTATGTCTGTGTTGTTCCCTCTTTCCCCTACTACTTTTCACTGTCTATTCATGTTGTTGCTGTCCCACTCTTGCTGCTGCTGCTGCCTCCATCAGCAACATTCTCTGACAGCAGCAACGTTATGCCGCATGTCAAAGGACGGACCCTGTCACATCGTGAATCCTTCAACACCAGTCGCAGTCTGATGACTGCTGCTGCCCCCTCTCCACGCCCCCTGCTCTGGTCAGGTGTCCGACCATGTCGGGACGCTTTGTGGTCCAACACAAATCTAAGCAATTTGCATTGTTGTTGCCGTTGACGATTTGGCCACCGCTGGCAATTTGTGTGGACCACAAAGCGCTGCCACCCGAAAACCCAAAACCCAAAAACCCGAAACCGAAAAGCGAAAATCATCGCACGAATTCATCGTTTCGATTGTCGAGGCCAAGGCCAACAACGCGTCCCCTTTCGACCCCCCTTAACCCACCGTCGCTCCCTTTAACCCCCTTCAGTGTGTGCTTCCATTTCTGTTGCCAAATGTGGCTGTTGTGTTGGCCAGATTTGATTTGCCATATTTGTTCGGTCTCAAAAGTCAATTTCCGATTGCATTTGAATGCAGTTTGTACACGTATTAACTAGCGTTTAGTTAAGTAATTATTTAAAGTAAATAGGATGAGAATCTAACTTAAATAAACTAAGTATTTAACAATTCTTTTCTAGAGATCTCTAGAAATAGTCATGAATAACTGATACACCAATTTATATATTGATTTTTATATTTTTTAATATTTTTAAACTTTATTTAAACACTTTTTAAAGTAGTTTTTTTTTATCAAAAGTGTTGTATGAAGTTCCCCTATTTTCCAGTAGCTAAAATTTGTTTCTGCCTGAAATTTTAGAACTTTTTTTTAGTTTAACAATTTTTTAATATATTCTAATAGGCAATCTTTTAATCTAGCAAGTTTCTTTTCAAAATCTAATGGCTTAAACCACAACATGGCTTTTCTAAGCCATTTCAACTCTTCTACCACCTTTGTGGCTTGAAAACTGAGCTCATGGTCAACTCACAAAGCTGGCTAAAATGAAATGTCGTTTGTCAAACTGAAAAGTAAGCAAATCGCAAGCGCTTCTTCTTCTTCTTCATCTTACTTTAAGCCATCTTCTGGCTTGTGGCCTAAAGCTTATCTGTTGGCCGCCATCGTGATGGCCTCATCATATTTTTGCCGCATTTTTCAACACCAGAATGCGAGGATCGTTTATCAACTGGACGCCAAGGATCAGGCTCAACTGAGACAGAAAGAGAGGGTGTAGAGCGGGACGTAGAGAGAGCGCGAAAGAGACGGAAAGTTGGCAAAGAGAAACGCGAATAAATTACGCACATCTGTCAACTCTTGAATTAGCCATTAAGGCACAAAATGTGCAACATTAATAACTGACACGACACTCGATTTGATTCGAGAGAGACAGGGAGAGACAGCGAGAGAAAGAGGCAGGCAGAGAGCGTGTTGCACATGCGCGCTATGTCAATGTCAACGCGCAACAAAAAGTGGATGCAACGACGACGCTTGCGCCGCGTCCTAATTGAAAGAAATTACTTTGAGTCCAAAATGTCATTTGTCAACTTTTTGTTGTGGACTTAGCCAGAAGTGCGATCAAGTCGGAGCAAGCAGAAGAGCAGCTGTAGGGGAGTAGGCGGCGGGTAGGGGGTGGAAAGCGGGTAATATTATGATTGAAATTAATACTCAACCCACAAAACAACTCTTGACTTGATTGTTAGATGTGATTCGGGCCATAAAAGAGACTCATAAAAGTATTGTTGGGATTACGCGGTAAACGGAGTAAGTTCCCGCTTTGGCCTGAAAGGGATTCACGGGGGCTTGACTGAGACTTTTACTTTACAAGAAGAATTACAGGAAGAATTATAGTTTGGACAACAATTATTCAATATTAAAGTAAAAATAAATATAAATATAAGAACACAAGTTTAAAATTACTGAAACTTTTGGGAGAAATCTTGAGAAATCTTTAAAATATATTCTCAATTCTATCAAGATTTTAACATTTTTGTTTCTACTTAAAGATAATTGACTGCTAAAGTTAAGCTTACAATTATAATTGATATATCTGGACATAAAGTATAGTTTGGACAACGATTTATTAGATAAATTCTATTTTTTATATATACACTTAAATAATTTCTGAATATTAACTAATGCACTAATGCAGAAAACTGAACAAATAAATTGTATATCAATGAAAGCACTGAAATTATTTTTATAATTTTTGGGTAATATTTAGCTAAACTCTAAATTGGCAAAATTTATATATTTAATAGAAATTTCGATACTTTTTTTTTGGTGTAAAACCCAGCTAAATATTTAGTGCACGTGGCTTGCACTCGAATTAAATTTTCATGAATAACAAGTTGATTTGCAAATTAAATTTTCACTTTTTCCTGCTTGCAATTTTGTTAAGAAGAAAATTGTGAAAATGCTAATGATACTATCAGGAGTTGCTACAAAGGAGGGCAATGGGAAGGGGGAAGGGAGGTAGGGAGGGTCAGCAGAAAGTGCTCAAGCACACACACACCTACACACACACACACAGACCAACTAACACTTGAAATTAAAAGCAGAGTATACAAGTTAAATTAAGACACTCAAAAATGATTAAGAAATGCGAAAAACAAAAGGCAATGAAAAGAAATTGCAAGGGAGAAAGAGACAGAGAGAGGGAGTGGGAGAGGTAGAGGGAGAGAGAGTGAGAGTGGCAGTGAAAGAGAGAGGAAGAGTGGGCACACAAAAGAAATGAACATAAAACCGAAAATGGTGAAAACTCCCCTCTCCCCCGTCCCGACTCACGTCCCGCTGATGATGGAACAGATGATATGCCCGCGGGAATCGTTTGCTTGAGATGAAGCCAAGAAAAGCAAAACGAAAACGAAAACGAAAAGCAAAACCAGCAAAGAAGAAGAGCAAAATGCGAATGGAAAAGCGGCCAAGAGAACTAAGAAAAGCCAAAGCCAAAGCCAAATGAGGCAACATGGAAAAGCGAGAAAAAAACACATTTTGTTATAATTTCATTTTGCAAATGACGTGCGAGTAACGAAACAAAAGAAATTAAATTTAACATAATACAAAGGGAAAATGTTATGGGAATCCCCTTACTACACTCTCCCCGCCCCACCCACCTTCAGCCACTCTGTTTGAAAGCGGCCTCTGGCGGACACTGTGGAAATTGCCTTATGCATTATGAAAGTGATGTCTAACTTGAAGTCCGCACAACAAACTATTCAGCAAAACGCGAATTGCGTTTGCTCTTTTTTCTACAACTGATACCCAGGGGCTAAAGGAGTGTTATAATTGTATGGGGCAGTGTGTGACAGTGGGGAGTGTGCATTTATTTATAGATTTGTGCTGCACTTTAGTCACTAGGCACTAGTCACCAATCACTTATCAGTAGCAGTTCACCCGTGAGTAGTGCTCTCTTAATGTTACCTTTAAGCCACTCTTTTATATAAATTTCATTTAATTTTATTACATCATACTACCACTGCACACTGCAGAGTACTTTCTAGTCTAGCTTACTCCACTCGAGATTATTTGTAACCTTTTTTTTCAGTATTTTTTTAATGTCAACGGGAGAATTACTATACATAGAGCTAAAAACAGAGGTGCAATAAAATTTTGCCTCACTAATGTGGCTCACAGTCGCAGTCGCCGTCGCCGTCGCCGTCGCAGTTGAAATCGGAGTTGGAGTCGGAACTGGAGTTGAAGCAGAAGCAGAAGCGACTGCTCCAGACAGACGTTGATAAAAACTCATTTCAACTGATGGCCAAGTTTCTTTCTCTTTCCCCCTGCTTACCCCAAATGGCGACTGGCAACCAATGGAGCGTTATGGCGCCCATTCTAGTTCCCCTAACTCGTTCCAGTTCCCCTATTCGTTCCAGTTCCAATTGCGACTCTTTCTGCGCATTTTGACGACTTCTGACATGACGAGTGCAAATGCTTTTGGCCAGCACTCTCTTCTTTCCACCCTTTCCTCCACCCGCTGCTGCTGCTGCTGACGTTGGCAACATTCAGCAACGGATGTGCCCCCCTCCTTCCGCCTCTTTCTAGCTGCTCCCACTTGTGCTGTTCGTTCTGCGTTATATTTTAATATATTTGATACAGACCATTACTTTTAACGATTATTTTCTAAAGTAATTACGTTTCAAGTACGAAATATGAAGAAGCAAACGGCCAACGACCAACTCGTCTCACATGGCTAGTGTAGGACACCCCCTGCACCCGCCCCCCGCTCAGACACGCCCTCTAACGTTGGCAACATTAAAATGAAATGTTCACACAGTCATCTAACGGCCACGTTACTAGAGGTCATCGTCTAGGCCCCGATTCCTGCATCCCGAATCCAGACACTTCAATCCTCAACCCTTTGACAAGCCATGAATTAAACTTTGTGTTTGTGAAGAGAGCTCAAAATAAGTTTACCAAAAAAAAAAGTGAGCCACTTTTTATCGCCCTTTTTAATGAATATTACTTTTGGCTTTTAATATTTGTTGCTAAGAAGTTTTCCAGCCAAATCACGACGGGAACTCATTACCTTAAACAGGAGTCTAGGGTAGGTAAGCTGAAACCTTTGCCCAAAAAAAAGGGGGAATTATTCAACACTGAATAACTGAAACCTAAGTCAAAAAGGTGATTGCTTTAAACTACATATGATTGGGTTTTACTATCAATGAGTTTGTACCCCGAAATGGGTTAGGGATAATGGTGTTTTGTAGGTTTAATCGGGGGTCTAGCAAGCTTGGATCGTATTGGGTTACTTGACAATTGCTTTGAGAATGGATTAAGCTTAAATTAAATAATTTTTATAATAAAGTAGTGCCGAAGAACTGCTCAAATTGTAGGTGAAGTTGGAAATATTTTTGTGGCTTAGGCTTAAGTTTAATGAGAAGAAAATCGGTTCAAAGAACCTTCATAAAGCTCTGATAAAATAGTTTACTTTGGGCTGTAAGCAGAGCAGTTCAGCCGTTGTGTTGATTACCGACAATGCAATCAGTCAGTCACAAAGTATATATAACTCTTTAGAGCTTGAGATATCCTAAAGGTTAAAGTACTGTCTATTCCACACAAAGTCGAATGGAAATCGTGTTGCATGTCACAGGAGTTTGATGCAAAAGGATATCAAAAGCTGTGCTAAACAACAGCAACAACAAGTGAGCAACTAAATTATACCTTTGAGAGTAATTTACGTGCTTTCCTTCTTTATTAGATGCACAGTGTAGGATAGGACAGCAAAGCATAGGATAAAACAAAAACCTCAAAAAAAAAATAAAACACGAAAATGTAGGAAAAGAGGTGAGAGACTTATCCCTGCAACCCCCTTTGCTGCCCTTAACTGTTCCCTGAGTTGTCATGATGTATTTGTTGTTGTTTTCTGCTCCAGTGTCCAGTGTCCAGTGTCCAGACTCACCTCAAGCCTCAAACTCTGACCTCAATAGTCGAATATCCATTGTCAGGGTTTGGTTTTGTTTTACGTCGACTTTTTTGTGTGCCAGCTGCTGTTGTTGTTGTGGGTGATTTACAGACACTTTGACGTCCGTCCGAGTGACGGTTGACCCATTAGTAGAATGCCCAAAAGCAGCAGTACGTCCCTCGAGTCGCGACCCCTTCACCCCCCTCACCACTCCTCCCTGCCTTCTCGCCTGAGTGGAAATAGAACTGGGAAGTGTAAAGAACAAAAGCAACAACGAAATCATGAAATCATTGTTCATGATGATGTGCAATACATTATCCATTCCCATTCACAGGACAGCACCGCAAAGGACGAATCCTTTCTCTACTATTTTTGTGTCTTCTTTTCTTTTTTTTGGGTACTGTTTTGGCTCATGAGTGATTTCAGCTGGACTCAATCCTGTTGGGATGTATTCATCAATAATTCAAGCACACTTTTCAACTACCTTCCGCCTCCTGCCACTCCGCACTGTTGTTATCCTGCGTCCTTAATACTCATTTCTGCATAAAAGTTGCATCGCATTGCGGTCAAGAACTGTGTGGAGTTGAGAGCTGATAGTTATGATAGCTTGACCCTTGAAGCAAATTCGAATAGCACGAATTTGAACCCTGAAGTCCTTGCAGTGTCCTGTCCAAGGATTCCGCTTACAATCACCTCAATTGTTGTGGCTCCTGTCGACGGCACGTTCGCATTCATGTGTTCGGTTCAAAGCACCAGACAGGACCGCATAACAATTGCTGGAAGCAACCAGGACGAACCGGAGGTAAAGAAGGAAAGCACACGCAGGAGGAAGGTTACTCTGTGTGCCAAGTCCAAGCCAAAGTCAAAGTCAAAGGCGATGGGCATCTTTCGAGTGCAATTGGCTAATTGATTTCGATTCTTTTCTCGAAAAACTTCACACGTTCCAAGCAGAGCTGGTTGGCATTTATCATTGGATGGAAAGCAAACGTTAGCAGGACCTTTTTGGACTCACCGTCCCAATATTGTCCTTGTGATTTCTATTTGCCATGGCTAATTTCGTGGCCAAGACGCCGACACAGCAAAACGACGCGACAGGTCAAAAGTTATTCGTCTGTTTTCCTCCCTTTTTCGACAACACACACATTGATTAAAATGCTCATCTCTACCGCTCTCCCACTCCCTCCTTCTCCTGCCCTCTCCCTCTCTCCACTCTTTCTTTGCTTTTCTGACATTGCATTGCGTTACCAGTTTTCTTTTAACTGAAATTGTCATCAAGTGTCTGCGCAATTTCGATGTGTGCAAACAAGTGCAATTTTTATCCGCTTCCTCTTGCTCTCCCGCTCTCCCGCTCTTTCTCCCTCTACTTCCCTCTCGCTCTCCACACATGTTGAGTGCATTTCTTTTAATTACAGTCGACAAGAACTTGAATCTCGCTGGCCAGCAGCAGCAAGTCAGAGCCAAGTTAAGTTAAGGCAAGACAAGGCAACCCATCAGCGTCATCCTTGCATCATCAGCAGCTGAAATAGTTACAGAAATAGCAGCTGAAATAGCGATAGCAACTCCTGGTAGGAGCGTAGTTTGAAGAGGGGTTTTTGAAGTGTATGAAATAGAATTTAGTAGGGCTCACAGCTTATTTCGTACAGAGGAAATAATTCTGCTTGAAATAAGCTAGAAGCTAAAATTAGCAGTACTCTGTTAATTAGTTAAACTTAAAGTGGTATTAACAGAATTTAAGCACTAATGTAATGGAATTTATCTAAAAAGTCAGTTGAAGCCAAGTACTTTTAAATGTAGTCGATATTTTAAGTAGTTTATAAGTTAATCGATTTTGTAGCCGTAACTAACCGCTGTACGAAATAAGCTGTGAGCTCTGTAAAATGCTCTAATCCTAAGCTTTTTACTGTTGATTTAAAGTACGTTATAAAAGTTTAATATATTTATGTAAGCTTTACTAAAGATAGCTTCAAATCAAACCCCTTTTAGCGCCGCCACTGCCTTCCTTTTTGAGCACTTTTGATACGTTCAGTGCTGTGGTTAGTTTTAAATGCCGTCCTCGTAACAGTCTGCTCTGAACATGTCCAGTTGCTTTCTTAGCTGCACTTTTGAGCTGAGTTTGCTACCCGAGGTAGTTGCAGTTGAAGTTGTCATTTCGGTTCACACAATGCCCACGAATTGATGCGAAAATTGATTCGGTTGCATGTGACATGTTTACAGAATTCTCGAATTGTTTTACAAAACGACAAGAGCAGAGATCGTTTCATTTGGGAAATGCAATCGCAATTGCAAAACTCTTGTAATTATTGTCTTGTAAGAAATTGCGATGACAGCGCTTTGTGTGTTTGCTTGGAGCTGCTTTTGAGTTCTTTAAGCATTGCACAAATCTTTTCACAAATCAAAAGCATACCAAATGTGGCTGCTTTGAGGCTAATTAGTGCGGTCATTCGGTTGTGGGTTTTTTTTAACTTTCTTTTTTAATTAGAGACGATGCGAAAGGACAAAGATGCGTCAGGACAGTCAGCAGTGACAACAAACAAAAGATATCAAGAATTTCATTTCTTGGCACACACACACATAGGCGGCTATTGAAGCAGCAAAGAGAACAAAAATATAAAAAACGAACACAAGACGGCTATCAGTGAGAAAACGGCTAAAATAAAGGAAATGCCAGCGAATTAGCAGCCAGCACAGACCCCAAAAAATCTCAGACAGACCGCAGACCCCAGCGATGAATTGCCCATGTCCATGTCCAAGTCCACTCACAAGTTTTCTTCGTTTTTTTCCTGCTTTTAGCAGGCGCAAGATGCGCTTTAAAATTCCGCTGATAAGAGCTGCTCATTGCCAAAAGCCACATCCCTCTGCCCACGCCCATTTCCCACTTTCTGGCTGCCCCAGGCGACTGAGGAGGCGTCAGCGTCAGTGTCAGCCTCAGCGACAGGGACAGCGACAGCGACAGGCATAAGAAATGTGTCCTAAGCAATTATCATTGCGTTGTCCTTCTTCTGGTCAAGGCGCAGCTTCTGTTCGCATTTGGGATTTGCCAGATAACAAGAAAGTGTGCCCCAAGTGCAATTTTAAATAAAAAACTCAACTAATATGCAACATTTGGCAAGGGTTCAGTTTTGGGTAGGAAATAATAGCTAATAATAGTTGTTAAAGGGAATTTAAAATCGTTTTGTATCAGTTTGTTGATTTAGGCGAGAAAGGGCAGTAAAAAAGTGTTCAGAATTTAATTTATTCCTGTCAGAAAATACTTCTGCTTTAAGTTATAATTTGTAACTCGTCTTAAAACTTTTTAAATATAAAATTTGAATTTTCTTGTACTTCTTTTACTAACCCTCGCAAAATTCATTCCTCTCTCTCTTTCTAAAGATTCATCTAAATCAAAAGTACTCCCCTTTGTTGCCATACACGACTCAACATCTGCGGCCACATATGAGGCGTGTCCATCAACACTTTTGTGGCAAAAGCTCAATGATTGATAAACTGAAAATCAAATTTCGTGCTCTGAATGAGTATTATCTGCAGCATTCCAATCGAATGATCAGTTTAATTGCTGTTATATATCAAATAAAAACCGTTTGTGGAATTTTCACTCATTCGCCGCAGACGTGGCCTCATATTTCAAAATGAAAAAAAAAAAAAAAATAAATAATTTGTAGAGCACAAAAAATAAATTATAATTCATAAATTAAAAAACAATGCTGTTCACACTTTCGCACTAGGGTGGCTATTTGGAGGCTATATTCTAAATAGAAAGAACTTGGCGAAAATTTCTGCTCTTCCCCTAGGAGATGCGAGTGCGAAGAGATTTCTCACATGAAAATAAACAAATCATCAATCAAGCGATCTGCACGCAACAAAATAAGCAGCAAACAGTCGATCGACCCCAGTAGGAAATCGGATTGTGAACGGGTAGGGGAAGGGGAGAGGGAAATGAGCTGGGGGATCGACAGCAAGCTGAGATATCTTTGACAGTTTGCCACAAGTTAAACAAAGACTACGTAGACGCTGCAGTCGCAGTCGGTGTCGCTGTCGACGTCGCTGTCGTCGCAGCAGCTGCGATACTCGTATGCACTCAAGCAATCAACAGGCGCGAGAATTGGAGCCAACGATTTCCCCTGGAAATGTTGTTGTTGTTGTTGTGGGAGCCAAGATTCCGACGCTGCGTTCTACAGCAGTTGGCAATACTGGCAGCTTGATAGACATTGCCAAGCATGGCCAAAGAGAGTACAATGCAGGGCAGATTTATAGGAGCGGCTGGAAGAAAAATTAACTAAAAATATATTCTACATAATAACTGACTTTATGCCTTAAATTATAATAAATTAATTTAATATTTACTAAGCTAGTCTACCTAACCTACTTTGCTAACCCGCACTGTATGAAAAGAGAAAGATCATTCGATTTTGCTTAGTTTGAAAAGTATTTGCCTCTCTTTCTGTTTATACACTCGTTGTGTGCAATTTTCCGACCAAGACATGCAATTATGAAAACTCAAATCAAGTGGCTCGACAGCTCTCAGTTGAAATTGGGGTTTGAGAATTGGAGAATAGCAGATAGAGAGCTGAGGGAAGTGGCAGAACAGTGAAAACTGAGGGAATTGGCAACCTACCTCGTTGAATACGATGACAGGCTCGCGATCGAATCAATATCGCATCGTGTGCGGGTGGCCAACAGCCAACAGCCGGTATGTGTATATCTGTGCCGCTGTCGGTGGTGCTGGTGGTGTCGGTGGTGTTGTCGGTGCTGCTCTTGTTGTCTGTGCAAATGTTTGTCTAGGAATCAACGCCTAGGCGAAATGATTTGTTTATTATTTCTTATGGAGTGTTTTTGTTTGGCATGCGATTACATTCTGACAACGACAACAACAGAACCGGCAAGTCCATATAGAGAAAGCAGGAGAGACGGAGAGAGCTAGAGAGAGAGTGAGAGAGGCAGAGCGGTACTGCAATCACTTCGATCGCCTGATAGGCATAAACAATGGCTATGGATTCCACCAATGAGCTGCTACCGGACACAATGTCTCAAGAGCTTGACATTTGGGCCGGGTCGAAACGAGCGCTCAATGATCTCGCCCCCGTTTGAGCCACAAACAATGGCCAACTTTGCTATTGCTCTGTCCGCCAATGGGTTGCATGCAACATCGAGCAGCCGCTTCCCGTTGGCCCCAAGCCATTGACATTGATACATGGCCAGGCTGTAAGTTTGATAGCTGCTACCATTGTTACATTTTTTTGCAGTACCGTCTCTGCTGCCATTCCATTCTGGCCAAAGTCGTTGAGCCGGTTTGCTCAACGATCAATTGGCTTCCTTTTAAGTCGCGACGTGGCCAAAAGGCAGTTTATGCTCATTGGTTGACCGATCGGTGAGGACATCAATTACCAGAGCCAGAAGCCAGTAGTCAAAAAGTATTTGGCCAAAGTATTTGGCTATTCAAAGAGAGTGAGTTGGAAAGAGAAGTCACTAAAAGACACAGATACTTTAGTTTCCAAAAAAAATTTACTGTATTTCCAGGAAAGATTTTCCATGGGTTAAAATTTTGTTTTCAAATTTTCGGTTAATAATTAAAAAATATTCAAAATTTTAACAATTTAATTATTTAATTCTTTTTAGCTTTTAGTGCATTTTTAAAAGCTTCCTCCTTACTGCAAGTTTCTTAAAAGCTGAGTCAACATTTAAATTTTCAGCATCGATAAAAACTTACAAGACGATGACTGGTCGCATTGGCAATGCAATTTTTTGATTACTTCGCGCATCAGATGCCAACAGATTTGAAACGGATGCAACTGCAGACAAGCAGATGCAGAGAAGCAGTGGCAAAGATACAGATACAGCCGCAGATAGAGATACAGATACAGAGATATACAATCCTTGCGCTAGGCATGTCTGTCAAAATAAATTTGAGGCGAGCAATAAAGAGAGAGACAGAGAGAGAAAGTGAGAGTAAGAAAGAGAGGCAGCGAGCTGTGAATAAATCAGTTTGTAAACATAAATAAAACAACAGAAATAATTTTTTTCGCACAATTCGTGCGGTGGCGAAGTTGTCGGCGTTTGCTGCTGCTGCCGTGCATGGAAAATCTCAACAATTGTATCTCATGGATTCCATCAGGCATCAACTATAGGTCAAGAGGGGGTGCTGTTGGCCATGGGCATGACTTGGCCAATTTATGATCCAACTGCTTTATGGCCATGGCGAAGCAGCCAAATTTACGCATTATAAATAATAATTTTTATGATTTGCAAAATAGATGCAATTTATTGGCCAACTACAACAGATACACAAGATACTTTAAGTTGATTCAGCAGCAAGCCAGCCGACAAAACAGTCAAATGAGTTTTGCCAGAGAAAGAAAAAAAATTACGATGCAATAAAAAACTATTTTTAAAATAGAATATTTTATAAAATTTGTCTTTTATTTAAAGCAGAAAGTTGTGCATGTTGTTGACCAATTTGTCGGGTGTGCAACGTTTGTTGGAATAAAAGTGCTTGAGTAGTCATAATTAGTAATTATGTGGAATTCTACACTGAGAAAAAATTAAGCAGTTAATGGAGCACGGGGATGAGGGAGTGGGATAGTGAGGGCGTTGGGAGGCGCAGAGCAGTAGAAAGCCCGGGCAGCGATCCATTAAAAAGTCTCCAGTTAATGGGTGGGAAATGGGGTTGGGAGGCGCAGTCGAGGCTGCAGTGAGTGGACAGTGGCAACAACAATGGACAATGAGCACATAAATCAGTGTAATTAATAGAAAACTAGCCAAAGTCAAAGTATCCACGCATGCGCAACGACAACAGCGAAATGTGGCATGCAGCATGCGGCAACTGGTATGCAACAGCAACAACAGGTTTTAGGACACGTGCAAATCGAATTCGGAATCGGATTTCAATTCGGAATGAATCCCATTTTCGGATCGTTTGCCGGAATGCCAGAAGAGTCTGCCAAATTTAGCGCCTAATTACAATTGAATGCGGTGAATGCCACAGTGCAACAATGTGGCACAAGAAAATTTGTTAATTGCCAAATGGGAAGTGGAAAAGGAAAAGCGCTGGGAAAATGCTCAACGCAACTAAATTAAACTGTAAGGTATTTATCAATATTTATGCCTCGCACAGACACCTCACACTGGCCCAAAGGTGTGTGTGTGTGTGTGTTTACACTTGCTGTATTTTCTTGCCTCAATTGGTGGCAATTAATCTCACAGTTTGATGCAAACGCATAAATCTCTCAACGCGCTCGCAATGCGATATTTCAATTTCAAATTAAAATAAATATTTAAATGCTTCAATCCCTTTAAATTTCGTTCTCTTTTTTTTTGTATTTTGTAAGCAAATTAAATTTATTATCAATAAAGCAAATTGATCAGCCGGAAGAAACAAACCCAAACACAGACACCGACACAGGGTAGAGTCTGGCATGGAGCTCATTCATCAGCATACAAATCTCAGCCACAAAAGCTGAAATTCTCCAAGGAACTAATTCATTCATTTGGACACTTTTACCCCCCAAAACCCTTTCCACTCTGAGCCAAATCACTGGCCATTCATTTACCAAAATGTCCGGCAAACGGACAAATGGCCAAGTGCTTAAAAAGCGAAAGGGCTGAGCCAAACCGTACACCACTTTCGCCAACACTGTAGCACAAAAAAGTCACCTGCAATATGTCAAGCAGCGGTCACTGAAGTATCTCTGATGTTTAGCTATCACTCGCTGTGCCCTTCAAATTACCAACTGATTAGACTCCGGGGAAAATCACGAGTTGCTGTCGACCAAACTCATCTGTTGTGGCTGACACGGGAGCAACTTGACAGCAGAATTGATGCCCTCTACTTTTAGCCCTAATAGTGTGTACCAATCTCAAAGGTTTAGGCCAGCTTATGACATCGGTGAGTCAAGGAATTAGAAACTGCTTTTAAGAAATTAGTGTCATAAGTAAAACATTTTACTATTTAATTTTTATTTAATAAAACTAACACTTTATTGAAATCTTAAGGCCTCAAATGTTTTTCTGACTCACTTAAATTCTCCACACTCCGATCTATAAATAATTCCAATCAAATCAAGCTCAAGAAAAGGGAATGTTTTGGCTGATTTTGAATTAAGACTTGGGTTGGGCACTCGATAGTCAAAGTTCAAGTGTTGGGCATTAATTTAGAGTTTGGCCAGCGATCGTGTGACACAAAAGTATGGGTGACAACCCTAAAACTTATTGACAACGCGCATAGCATAAATTATGGCGATGGCAGCGCGTTAATCGCACATTTTACTCGCAGTTACAGCCAAGAACAACAACATGACATTTGGTTATATGGTAGCTTAAACGATTGGCAAATCGGCGACTGCAGAGCACAGCTCACAGCAGCAGCAACAACAACTTTGTTGTGGAGATAACAATCACGAATGGAGCAGCAACAACAACAACAGCAATCGACTGAGAGCAAAGCCAATAGCAATGCCTGCTTCTGAATCCAAGATCGGTTGCTGGTAGTGGTTGCTGCTGGGAGAGCGAGTGAGATATGCAACAGTCTGGAACATAAGCAGCAACACAAATAATTCGCTTTAATGAGATCGCAATCTGGCGATTTGCGACAAAAACACACGCGGTTTGTGTCTCAGTGCGTGCGATCAGCAACCAGAGATGAAGATGAGCAACTCTGCCCCAACAGCAGCAGCAGCAGCAGCAGCAGCAACAAGAACTGCCGATCCCGATTCCGATCCCAATGCCGATGCCGAGATGCCGATCTCAATCCCAATCATCGGCGATCGTTCAGCTCTCGCTGTTGTTGTTGCTGCTGTTGTTGTTGTTGCTGTTGCTGCTGCTGATGTTGCTGTTGCGCTCATGTTGCTGTCAGCGCGCGTTGACTTGTTGCTGGGTCCATTGGCAGTTCCAGGCATCGAGTCGCTTGTTGACATGCCCAGCATGCTTAGGCATACAACGGCAACAACAACAGCAACATCGACAACAGCAACATCGACAACAACAACAGCAACAACTGACTCTCCACTTGGACTCAGACGTCAATGTGTCGTGTTGTCATTGTCCTCCGCTTTGTAGCCCCTCACCCAATGGAATTTTATGTAATTTGATGCAATAATTTTTATAGATTGTTTTCTAACAGCCACGCCCACTTTAATCAATTCGGCTGAGCGACGCGTTGAAAGTTGTTGCAGCAATTAATTGACGCTATTAGTGCGACATGACGCAAACTGAATGACTAAATTCTACACGCTTCGCTTCCAATTTTTCTTTCTTTCCCAAACAAAAGTCATGACGAAATTGCTACCCAAAAAAAAGGTGGAGTTTCAGTTTGTCAATTGTCAACAGTTTGCTGAAGGCATCACAAAGTAAAGCGCAGAATTCTTAGAAATATAAGAGCTTAAAAGGAGGTTAAAAGATGTGTAGAACTCAAGAGATTTAAAAAAGGATTTGTTGTCAAACCAGAAAATCTTTTCACTACGTTGGCAAGTAAGCTTTTCCAACACTGACAAACAGTGTTTTAAGCACACTGTTTTCCTTAACTGATTGACAATCCCCAAGTCAGTAGAACAGATACAAAAATTGAGCACATTTTGCTGCAAACGAAAACTGAAAATTTCATACAAACTTTTGATTCCACCAAGAACAGAATGTTGGTTTTAGGCGCATTACGTCGGGCAGCAAGTAAAGCTGCCACGCCCAGTAAATTGGCGCCCCTGATGAACTCCCTATGGCTGCGAGGGCAGAAGACCATGCACAATGTGGACAAGTGCGGAGTACCGCCTAAGCAGGGCTACTCCCCCTTCGGCAGGGATCAGAAAAACTGGACTGAATGGACCATGTGTAGACTGGATGACGTCATCAACTGGGGACGCAAGGGCTCGCTGTGGCCCATGACTTTTGGCCTGGCCTGTTGTGCTGTGGAAATGATGCAGATTGCGGCGCCACGTTACGACATGGATCGCTTTGGCGTAGTCTTTCGTGCATCCCCTAGGCAAACGGATCTCTTGATTGTCGCTGGCACTTTGACCAACAAAATGGCACCAGCTCTACGCAAGGTCTACGATCAGATGCCCGAGCCGCGTTGGGTCATCTCCATGGGCAGTTGTGCGAATGGCGGTGGCTACTATCATTACTCGTACTCGGTGGTGCGTGGAGTGGATCGCATTGTTCCAGTGGATGTTTATGTGCCCGGCTGTCCTCCGACCGCCGAAGCTCTGCTGTACGCCATTCTGCAAGTGCAGAAGAAAGTGAAGCGCATGAAAACTCTGCAGATGTGGTACAGAAAATAGAAGCGACTTGCACTTGTCTTTTGATGTGTACGATCTGAATACAATAAAGAAATGTGTTGGGATAGGTAGGAATGGACTTGATTTGGGTTTAATCAGAGCTGTTTTGAGACCTAGGATGCTCTTTGAGGACAGAGTTAGAAGCAGTTAGTTATACCTTATGATAGTTATAAATGTCTTGGAATTCTGGATTTAATTAATCAGTACAGTGCGGTACTTCATCAGCAAATAAATCTTGTGGTCTCTAATGATGAGGGAGTCGTGAGTGTGTGTGCAGAGCAGTAAATCAAATGTTTAATCGATTCAATTTAATTAGAAAAACAGCAACCATCAAATGTGGCATGCCACAGCAGCTGCTTCTGCTTCTGCTTCTGCAGTACCCGAAGTTGTTGCAGTTGCTTCCCGTCTTTTGGAGCCTGTCCGATATCTATGCGATCGTGTCCGATCTTGTCCATTCTGTCCGCTGGCATTGCATGATATAAGCCTTGGTTTTAGCCCAACGATTAAAGCTCAATACGATCGCAGTACATGCGATTTGCGGGAGGGAGTCGAGATTTGTGGCAAGGTAGAAAAGAGTGTGGTACAGATCAGTTGGTAGCAGGATTTTGTAATGTTTGCTGCTGTGTCTTGGGCCACAGCATGTGCCCAGTTAAGAATTGTAAGATGTGGCATGTAAGAGAAGGCTCTACACAGCCTCGTATCGCAACAGTTCGATCGAGAATGGATTTGTATCAATATCGACTCACTAACATGATTCCAATAAATTAATATGCATACAAGTCCCAGACGAAGGCAGCCAAGGAATCTGCAACTCCGATTGCAACACTGGTAGACTGAAGACGCGATCTCGATCGACACGATGATGCATGTGCAGTGTCTCTGAGTTGTGATCGTGTTAATGTAAATAATTGCCAGCTCCAGCTCCAACTCCAACTCCCAATCCCAATCCCAACCCATTGCCAACTTTCAGACCATTGCAGATGTAATTAAAATCTCTCAGCGGCTTCTCACTTTCTGTCCCACTGTCTGTCTCACTGTTTGGTGTTTGTCTGCTTGTTGCTTGGCCCCAAAAGAGATTCGTCTTGACTGATATGAGCCAAGCGACATACACGCAATCCAACTCCAGTTCCGACTCTAGATCCTACTCCAACTCCGACTCCAGCTTGATGTTGACAGTTCACGAGTTTTGTTTGGCATTTTGCGATATTTCTTTGCTCTGGGTGCCAAATTGTCAGATAGGATTTGAATTGCGGTTTGGTATACGTTTGTTAGGAATTGAATTTCATGGCAGTGGAAATCTGTTAACAACTTGTCTAATTGGTAGTACCGAAATATGCCTTTGACTTTTGCACTGTCTTCTCAGGAAGAGAAAGTTCATGAAGGTTCGCTTCATTAAAAGATTTAGTTACAAGGCAGGTGTAAAGGTAAATCTGGGAATTTATTAGTAGTTTCAGTTTTCATCCCCAAGTTTATATCTAGCTTTTGTCTATGAAATAATTTGACCTAAATTTAGTAGAAGCATTTCGATACCAATTTGGACTGTACTCTCATCTCTGGCAGTCTAAATTCAGGGAGTGTTACTCGCTTTGCATGCTCCTAAAATAATCAACTTCAAAAGTTTTGCCAATCTGCCATCGACAGTGCGAAAAGCTTCGCCTGCGACTCGGATGCAAATACACGTGACTTGAAAGGGAACAAAGAGCGCGAAAAAGAGAGGGAAAGAGATGAGAGGAAGCATGCACTGATGCCTACTTGGTTACTCCTTGAATGTCGAAGTCGAAAGCAAAGTCGAAACTGAAACTGAAGCTGAAGCCCTTTTGCGAGCTATACATTCTACTGTCTGCGCTTATTTATGGCCAGAGATGCTAAAGATATAGCGCCAGACGACGACACATTGGAGGACTGAAAGCAGAGTCAGGGCAGCGATTCAGATTCCAGGGCAGACTCAGACTCAGACGAGTGAGTGGAGTGTTATAGTATGTGTGGTGTATATATGGAAATGGTTGATATCTGTAGCATCAGCTGACGGCGTTTCACAGAAACTTCAAGTCTCACTTTTGTATCGATGCATTGTTGATTAGTCTGGTCAGGATTCGGATACGAATTGGGATGCAAAATATTTGCTTTTCTGTTGATTTCTTTTACTTTTCTTTTGGGCTGAAAGTCACGCACCAGGCATCGATCGCGAGACAGTAGTCTGTCTCGTTCTTTGCCACGCTCTGTCTCTGTCTTAGTGAGTTGTCAATCAGTCGGGGAGACAACTGTGAGACGTGGCAACACTGCCCTGTTGTCAATTTTGTGCGTGTGTTGCTGGCAACCAAGAATATCGCAATGTCATTATTTGTGGGAACCAATTCACAAATTTGTGTATCACGCTCAGTCTGTCTCACTCTCTCATAGTTCTTGGTCGCAAAAATCGAAATATCACTACTTCAAATTTGAAACAAGCAACGCGTCAAGCAATCAATCAATCAAAATTACAAATCAAACACACGTTTCATGTCGAACTCCACAAGTCTCTCAAGCTTCAAGCTCAAAACGAGTTCAGTTTCAGCCAAAATACAATGGGCCAACATATGACAGATCATCGGCAATTGATGCCCGTTCCCCTTCCACTTCCACTTCCCCTCCCCGATCCCAGTTTGTTGTGTGTCTTTGTGCCACTTGATCCATTGCTCTTACTTCGAGTACGAGTTGGTTTTCGGTTTCTCGATTCGTCGTGATTCAAGTGCACAAATAAATAGTTATTATGAGAGCACACAAATAAAGGTTAATGAGCTTTTTTCTCACTTCTCTCTCCCCTCGTGTTTTGTTTTCTTTTCATTTTTATTACATTTAAAGCAGAAGTGAAATGTTATGAGCTATTCGAGTCAATCTATCTGAATTTTATATATTTAAACACTTTTAAACCTATATTATAGAGTATTATTTAATTCCGCATAACTATTTCCAACAAAGTTCAAATACTTGCCTGCCGCATTTGTAGCTCCTAATCTGTTCACTTGAACTATTTATGCATAATTCAATTATAATCAAGTCGCATAAATAGATTCCCAACTAACACGATTCAACACATTAGTATTTTCTTTCTGCTGAAAACTCTTCTCGTCTATTTGATATAGAAATACGGTATTAAAATATGCATTTGATGTAGAGTTTTAAGGTCACAAAGGAAAGCCAAAGAATTTCTAGTTGAATTTGAATTTATTCACTTTAAAGATTCCTTCCTAAAACAATAAAAAATCTATTTCATACTTTAATACTGCATATACTAGATTCTATCAGTTTCCAGCTGCATTTCACCTTGAAATCCAGTCAATTAATCTTCTGCTGTCAGCAGAAATGACCTTGAAACATCAGCTGCATTCGCTGCAGTTCCGCAAATCAAATAGAAATGAAAATGTTGGTTAATTTGGTCGAAAGATTTGCACATTTGATGAGCGTGAACACAAGCAAAAAGTCGAATGAAATGCCAAATGAACTGTGTGGCAACAATCGGGGGCAATTAAGTGGCCCACAAGGAAACAACAAACAAGAACAACTAAACAATTTGCCGCTGACACGGACAATTGTCAATGCACAATTCGGTGTGTAATTCATCAAAAGTGATTCGCTGGTCAAGAGAGCGGGAGAGGGAATGAGAGTGGTGGGAGAGGGGTAGGAGCAGCGGGAACAAACAATAACAGAAATTGAGAAATTTCTTTGTTTTTGGCACATGGCCCGAATTGAGAGCTGATGTCGATGTCAACTGCAACGTGACTTGAAATTGGTAAGGAATGTGAAGGGTGGGAAGGAGATGTATAGTGACGGAATGGGAAGGGAAACTTGCAAACTCTTTTGCGGTTTCTTTGATTGGCAATTTTTCAAAATCGTCACCAAATGTCGGAGGGGTTGAGAGATTGCTGGAGAAACTGGTGCTTTGGACCAGGTCAGAATCAGTTTGAACGTCAGTTTCAGCATCTCTGAGTCGTTTGGTTATTTATAATTCGACGGCGATTGATTGATGGAATCGACGCAAAGTCGGTGACACTTGGCAGTGTGCAAAAATACAATAAATAGCCACAGAAATCATTGACAGCTGATTGCGAAAGTCCATTAGTAGCCGGTCTTACAAAGCAGGGGCACATGTAACGTGCCCCATCACCTTGTTTCCCCTCTCCCCTGACCCTACTTCCCCCATTTTACTCAAAGGAAGCAACAGTCACAGCTTGGAGTCAGGGTTGGAGCGGCACAGGGTCAGCTGCCAGTTGCATCTGCATCTGAGGTTTGCCTCTGACAGTCTCCCTGCCTACGTAGCAAGTGCAGTCAATCAACTGTACACAATTTCATAATTTCTTCAAAAAAATAACACAACATACCTTTTTTCAGATGCCAGTGAATTGAGTACTCTGGAAATACTTTGAGTACTGAGTACTGAGTACTTGGTGTATTCATTTGTACATTTAAATTTGCTTGGTATTAGAGAAGGTCTTGGGCTTATGGCTTCCAAGTCTGGATTGGACAATCTGCTCTATGGGTAGTGGACAGTAAACAAGACTAGCAGTTCTACAGAGTCTGTAAGCAAGCATGTACGACTTTAAAATACCCTGTAAAAGGTTTTAAGTTGAACTGAACCGATTAGTTTAAATCTCGACTAGGAAATTAATTGAAGAGAATCAGACTACAGCTCCCTACCTTTAGTTTCGAGCGTGGTAGATCAATAAATTAATCCTCTCACTTTTCTCTTCTTTTACTCAACTATTTTGTCACAAAGTTTTTCCATAAAACTCCAAGCAAATTTCTTTGCTCAACTCTTTTCAAAGGCATTTGCATTGTGAGTAGATCAAAGACAAACATAAACATAATCATAACAATAATCAACTTAAACATAATTTTGAAATTATAATGGGAATGAGAATCGAAATCAGGAACGGTAAATCCAAACAAAATGACGTCAATTTGTTCAGTCATTCGATTCGTACATTTCAGTTGCAGTTGCAGCACAAAATTCAACAGAAATTCATATTCGCCTTTTTGTCTGGCAAAGGAAAAGAAGGAGAAAGGAGAGAGGAGGAGGAGGAGGAGTAGGAGAGAGGGAACATCCTCTGTGTCCTAGCTCTTTTGGGCAATTTATGCAACATGAAATATTCATCAGATCAAAGTTATACTGTTTTTGCAGAGTTAAGAGATGATAGAGAAAATTGTGTATGGAAAATTCAAGGCTTGAATTATGTTTATGCTTAGCATATTTCTATTTGTACTACACTTTTTTCCAGTGTTAATCAAAGCAACAGGCAGCTCTGATTACCGGTTTACGACGAGTCCGAGTACAAAAGTAATATGTTAAGAATTCAAGTATTTTTAGCACTCGTATCTGAGTAAACCGTCAATATTGTGACAGGACATGATTTGTTTGATGCCCAACCCAAAACTGCAGCCGAGATGAACGGGTTGCCATCGCATGATGATCGGCAATAAATTGATGGCCAGGCCCAGATTCCCTCTTGTCCCTCTGGAGGGGCAACTGAGTCAGCTAAAAGCAGTTCTTGACGGATTTGTGCTCAAAAGAAGCTTCGAATGCAGTCACCAGTTGAAATGCTATTTAATTGTTGTATGATGACTGATTTTTAGCTTGAAAAGAGCTAAAGTAAAAGCTGACAACAATATTTAAAATCTTAAAAAAATATATTTAAATATAAATGTTGCTAAAAATACTTGAATTCGAACTCTGAACGATGTGAGTTGTTGCTTTTGTTAGCTGCATACTTTTTCTCTCAGTGTACTGTGCTGTAATTGCCGCTGAAGACATTTAGTGTCCAGGCGAACACGCGCATCTGACATTTACGAGCATCAACAGCAGTGCCATCAACTGAAGCTGGAATGATGAAGAGATGCGTGGAGCCCAGGAGAGGGGCCAGCTCCTCGTCCTATTTCTACTGCCTCCAGCTGTCGCTTTTCTTGTCTATCTCTCTCTGGTTGTCTCTGTGACATGAACACACTCGGACAATGGCAGTTAATGGTCATGCTGTTGAACAGTGGCCCACCAAAAAATAAACCAACTCACGAGCGCTACATAAATTTCAAAACTAGCCTGGACACAGGACATAGGACGGAGTACAGAGGACAGCTGGACATAGGACTAGCATGTACTGGAATGGGATGGCTGCCTTCATGTGCCACACATTTCACACAGTGACGACATGAATCCGCCAACATAAACACTCTGCCAGGACGCACTAAAACACACACACGCACACACACACACACACTGGAAGCTATATGGGAAAGAGATACAAAATATTAGAGCTGGTGAAAAAACATGGCCAAAAGGGCAACAGCAGGCGCATTCGTAGTCGGCTCTCTACATTCTACATTCTGTGCTGTGTCCTGTGCCCAGTGTCCTGCAACAACAATAAAAAAAATTACGAGTTGGGCGAAAAATGTTTAGTGGGTGCGTGTACAAATGCAGCAACAAGAATATCAACAACAACGAGAACAACAAGTACAAGCACAGCAACTAGAAGTGGGCACCTAACATCCTACTACCCTAGTATCCTACATGCTCGTCCTGCTGAACCTCGCCTGAACCATGATATGGCATTCAGTAGCACTCACATGTCACCATTGGGCAGCAGGAGCTGCAGCCGAAGGCAGGGAGACAGGGAGCCATCAGGACAGTGGGACTGTGAGTATAGTGGTCCGGCGTGCAGCCGTGGCCAAATTGGTTGATAGCTTGAAAAACTGTTTTTGCACAGCTCCGTCAAATTGCATTTTGTGTGACAGACCGCAAAATGCATCATCACCAACATGAGCGATGAGTGTTGTTGTTGTTGTTGTTCCCGTTGTTGTTGTTGTTGCTGCTGTTACGTTGATGTTTATATTTGCCAGCAGCCTTCACTCGCCTTCACTTGCCCCTCCCCCACCCCGAATGTTGCAGCCAGCATTGTCCAGTAATTTACGAGCTTTTTTGCGAGTAAACGCATGTGTTGGTTGCATGGTGTCGCAATATTACAGTGCGTTTATGTGTGGACACATGGGTTTTTGGGTTACGGTTAGTGTTAGACATCCATGGTCCTTGGAAAAGTGTTTTGAGGTTAAAAGTTTTCGAAAGCCCCTCGCTCATTTGAGTGGTTTAGCTGCACAGTGTTGTGAAGTGCGTGAAAGTTTGGTAAATTATTTTAGAAAACCATTTTGACAGAAGAGTGGAAATGAATGATAAAATCTATGTAAAATTATATGTTTAATAGTAATAAATAAATTATTTATATATTAATTAATTAACAATTAAAATACTAATAATAAATCTCATGCTAATGCTTTTGTCAATATTAATACTAAGGCTATGGCTAATTTTAATACATTTAATACATCCAATTATTAATAACAATCTTATGCCAGTGGTTATGTTAATGCAAACGATAATGCTAATGAAAATCCCAATGATTTTACTAATAATTATGCTCATTTTCATTCTGTTAACTATTAATACAAATGCTAATTCGAAAGCTGCCAAAATGTATGTAAATATCTAAAATTATTTCACTTTAAACATGTCGCCATTTTCAATAATTTGGTGCCACTGTGCGCGAGGAAACAACTTCATTCAGTTCGCATTAATGCAGCGTGAATTAAGTGTCAAGGACATTTTTTGGTTGGAGCCAGTTGCTGGTGACGACGCAACATGTTTCAGTCAGGCATTTTGGGTCCACACATCCCTCGACCATGCAACCTGCCCCAGTGATGTCCTTGCGAGTGCGGCCAAGTGAGGTTATGTTGTCATGCGTGTGCGTGTGTGTGTGTGTGGCATAAAATGCGTTGCAACATTCAAGTAAGTGACGTAAATGCATCACGAAAACAACGCACACGCAAACAAACAAATGGTCAAGACAGGAAGAGTGTGGGAAATGTGTGGAGTAAATCATCATGACTATGAGGCAGGACATAGGACACTGGACACAGGACACGAAGAAGGCATCAGGCGGCAGTTATGCCTGTCAAGATGAATGCCATATCATCGCACCGAAAATGGTGTCAAAACGTCAGCAGAGAAGTCGGCAGCAAATGCAAACGGCAAACAGAATTTTCCCCCTCACACCCAAGCAGGACACAGCACCGACGGACACTACGTCGTCGGCTTCAGCTCCGTGTTGTTATCCGGGTGAATTATGAGTTGTGCATCGCCATCAGCAACAGGAGAAAACGCCATCGCACGTCTGTCGTCATGCAGCCCGCCTCCCACTGAATGGCATTCCGTGTAATCCGTCACATGGTAAATGTGACCAGAAACCGTACGAGTACCAGAAGCACTACGAGCATTGTTGTGCGAAAAACTGACAATTTATCCCAGAATGACCGCAGTTAAATTAAATGCTAAACGAAGACATTAACAATGCAGGGACAGCCCGAGGACAGAACGAGGCATGCAACATATGCAATGCCTGCCACAGTCTTCAGTGTGGATTCTGTGCCTTGCTTGGATTGAGGTTAATTTGAATGCAAACTGTGACAATGCTATTGACAGTTGATTAATCAGAGCAGGAAGCTACGAAGTGTTTACTTTTCTTACATCACTTGTTTAGAGGCAAATAAGCAGGGAATTCGAAATTAAATTGATTTCATAAGTTAAGTTATTAAAAGTTTAAAATAAAACACTTTAGAGTGTTAAGCTTCAACTTCCTTATCATTAAAAATCAGTTAAAAAATAAATAAAATATGTAGATTAACCGCCAATGGCGCAAATTTAAAGCAGAGTTCGTTGGAAGGATTTATTGAGAGTAAAAAACTTTTATACATTTTTTCTCGGCTTCCATTAGCTGTGCTTTACTGCATTTTGGGTTGTGCTGAAACTCGATACGACATTGAAATCCACATGGCACAAATTTACTGCTCGTTCATCAAGTGTGACATCGGATCAAGTAATTCCCTCGGACATTTCACGCCAAACTGAACGCAGACGACACCCAATCAAAGTGGAGTCACAAAAAAAATATAAAACACAGTATAAAATGGAATGGGAGATGCAACAAAATAGTTGCCCCAAACAAAGGAGAAACCGATAACTGAATTGGGCACAAACGTGAAGCGCGGAAGCTGCGAAATCAATGGAGGAGAGGGACGGGGAGAGGGACGCGGAGAGGGATCAGCAGACTTCTTCAATTTGCTGACGTTTATGAAGTTCCGATTAGCGACAAGGAATTTATGCGCTACCGAAATTTTTGGTAGGCTGCCTCCCCCACTCCCCGCTCTTCTTGACGGAGATCTCAAATTACTCGACTGTGGAGCTGAGAAGAGAAGGTCTTCTAATGCCCCCTGACACTTGCTGCCAAGTGTAAAAGACCAAACTCAGTTCGGCAACTTGAGCTCCACTGCCAACTGCTCTTAACCCGCTTCGATCTTAACTTGATTTATTACCAATGCGATCGTAAATCAGAAAAAAAGTGCTTTTCCGCAGCTTTTGATCTAAATATGCGTTTAAACTGTCCATCAGCTATAGTTGTATGAGGGGGCGTGGCGGAGGCTGCTGATCGCTTAATCGGCAATCATTTCGAGATACAATTAACCCCAGGGGGCCCCCAATAAACGTGATATCGTTGGTGGTAATCAGCGTGGCAAATAAACTCGGCCCACGCGTATTAGCTGTTTTTGTAAGCCCAAACATGTTGTTGTTGCTGTTGTTGTTAGTTGTTAGCTTTGGCTTTGGTTGTTATTGCGATTGTTATTGTTGGGTAATTGGAATGTCAAAATCACGACTCTATTACATGGAAAGCATGTGAACGGTAGCTGAAAAAGATTTAAAATGTTGCAAGAAATTTTCTGGTAGTAACAGGGCCTAAAAAATGGTTAGGCACAACTTTAAAACTATTTGAAAAGATATAAACTATTGGCAAAAGGGGAAGCTTAAAGCTTATTGACTCACTTGTTTATATACTTCTTCTTATGTAAATCAACAGGTATAAAATTGGCGTTATTTTCCTTAGGCAAAAAGACGACACAGAATCTTCCTCGCCTCAAAACTTAACCTTCACACACTTTGTTATAAATCTATCAATATACAAATTAATTTATTAAATTTGTACGTTTAGTACCTGTCTATTAAAGGCCCTCTCTCCTACTCTCATTCCTTAGGCTAATCAATTGAGAAGCATACAGAATGTCTAGGCAATAAATATTCAATCGCAACAAATTGCAACATTATAAAATTACAGAGTTTAACGTGTGATTCATGATGAAAATTGACAAAGATAAACACGTTCAATCATGCCAGCTGATTGACGAGCAAACAGAAATACACACACACACACACACACACACCCACAGACATGAAGCCAGAGGAGGATAAACTAAACCAGCTTCAAAATTGAAGCCACAGATCAATTGAACAAGCCTGTGAAATGTTTTCACTGGCAGCAGAGGAGTTGGCAGGCAGAAGGAGGTAGAAGCATGAAGAGAGAAAAACGATGATGATGGTGATGAGGAGGAATTGGCAGAGGAGGACGATAAGTGCCACAGGGCCACAGGGCGTATACGTATTCGTGGTCCTTTTTTTGATTGATTGATGACGCATCGGGCGTCGTAATTCATGTTGAGAGCCGAACAATTTGCGTCCGTCCGCCAGGTGAATGTGGCCCGAAAGGTGAGACAATAAAATGCCGAAAAACGGTATTTCATCTCGCTTCAATTGCGGCTTGTTGCATGTGTGTTCCCAGGGTTTCTGTGTGTGTGTGTGTGGCAGCAACAAGAGCCTACGCCTACAACATTTCTACTCCCTTCTCCAGACTGTCAGACTGCCTGCCACACATACACACACAGAGAAAGTCAGACAGACAGACTCGAGTGGGACTAGGACAAGGCCGCAGCAGAAAATCGAGGAATTAAATTCGCATGCCACGCCGTGTGGCAAGCGGCAAAGGCCACGCAAACGTGCACAGCTGAGGGTCAGAGTTCGAAGTGATTTTGAGGGAAGGGCGCTGCAGAGGAATGGAGGGGAGTGGCAGGCGGCGTTGTCGCAAAAAGACAAAGCAAAAAGTTGAGAAAAAATTGTTTTTCTAGCAGTTCGGTTTCAGTTTCCTTTTGGCGAAAAACCCCAAATAGCTAGCGATTTTTTTCACGTTTTAATGTTGCCTTGCTTCTCCTTGTTCTCCCCTCGATTCCCTGTCTGCCCTACAGTCGACATGCTCGACATTTACACACACCCTCGACTGGCTTGCGTGTGCGTGTGTACAGGAGACTGGGACTTGCGAGGCGTCTGCCTTTCGTCTGCTGGCTTCGACCGAGAAGCACAAGTGCGACCCTCCACTGCCTTTCCCCCCTGTCCCCCTTTACACTCTCTCTCTCTGCTCTGTTTCCCTACTTTCCCTACTCTCAGCTGCTTTGTTCCATTCATCGAACCGATGGCAACTTGTTGATTTCGTGTGAATTTCACATGCAAAAACCAAACCAATTTCGTCCTTCATTTGCGGGCGCCAGTTGCCGGTTGCCGACCGGCAGCCGTTTCCCTTTTTCTCCACACTCTTCTCCACTTTTTTTCGCTTTTCCTTTTTGTTTTGGTTTTTTACTCTTTCCTTTTCTTTTATTTTTTGTGCACCGCCATTCGCTGTGTGTGTTTGTTTTGTGTATGTTTTTCCTGCTTTTCCTTTTCACCGCCAAACTAGGCTGCCATTGAGAGTTGCCAAGAGCGAGAAATCAATAATCGATTTCACTGTATAGTAATGTCTGCCTTTAAAGTATGTCGAAATCTGCTTTATGTGCGTATTAAAGCGTTAAACTCGGGTTTAAATGTTAACACTTTAACACAAATATTTGCTAGCGAGTAGATTTGAGTTATGTGCTCTTTAAAGATTGTTTAAGTAGCTAATTATGTGCCTGCTTTATATAATACTATTTTACTTATGTAGCTAGTATTTTTTTAAGTATATTTCTCTTAAATATGCATATAATCAGATCAATCTTGTTGTCAATACAATTCCTATGCCATAGTTTGTATTTTGTGCAGTTATTTATGGATTAGAACAAACACACAAACACACGAGTATTTGCATTCGAGACGACAAATCAAATAATCTGTATGGTGAGGCATGAGGCATTCGTCATGCCCCAAATGAAGCAGAAGGAGACGGTGACTAGGAGGGTAATGCCCTACTCCCTCTAATACACACGACACTCCGCTTGGGCGTCTAGTGCTGTGGTCATCATGGGGCCATGTTCGTGTTGGCCTCGGTGTCGGCCACAGTCACAACCATCCGTCATGTCTGGTGACGTTGAAGACATGGCTTGGTACTCATCGTCATAGTCGTCGTAGTCTTTCGATTGCATTGGCATCGGCATTGGCATCGGATTTGAACAGTTTGATGGATCAACTTGCGCACGTCCTCATCATAACTCACAACACTTCTCCTCTAGCACCTCTATTTCTCTCTCTCTTGCTCTCTGTCTCGTTCACGACGTCGATTTGACGTTTGACGTGAGCGCACGTTTGATGGAAGATCTGTCAGGTCGAAGCAGGCATGAGCTTGTTCCAATTCGCTTGCAGCTTTATGCTGTCTGTTTCAATGTTGGCCAATTTGGGGGGAATCTGAATGATTGGCGGCAGCTTTTGTTCTCTTCTTCTCGCTGTCCTCCGGTTCTTATTCTTTGGCTCCTCCACAGCAAGAAGAAGGCGCAAATTCTTCGCTCTTTATTCTCGCCATTCACTGATTTATTGGCAATTAATATGATTGAAGTGTCATAATTCATAAGCGGCTTTTGTAGCTAGTTACCAGGTCTCTTTGTTCCCAATCCTCTAGCCATGGCCAAGCCCTGAGCGCTTCAGCAATGAGTGTGCACTTGGGAATCTTTAAAAATAAATTCACAGCAGATTATAAGATTACAAAACAGAAAATGTTGAATGTTCCAAATGTTTCCAAAGAACGTCAGATAAATATAGGCAGTTAAATGAAAAGATTTGATCTTTTGGAACTCTAAGCTTATTTTTTATTAAGTTAAATAATGAATTAGTTACTTTATTTATAGGAAGATACATTTCCTGTAATGTTTGCGAATAGTTTGAATTTCTTCCTGTGAATTTCCTTTTGTGAATGAGTCCCACTTTCAAGGTAAAAGCTATGTATAGATGGGTTTATCAATACTTATATTTAAACTTCCATTTGTGCTATATATTGTCCTAGCTAGCTGTCTAATACCTTCTAGAGTCATGGAGCTATTTATTCGGGTTTGTCAGCCTTCAGTTTAACCCAGAAACAACACACAAGTTGCCACAAAACATGAAGATGATGAAAATGCTGCGGGTGTGAAAGGGAAGAGGTAAAAGGTTTGTCGGGGGGTAAGGGGGTCTTTCAGCGTGACGCTTTCTTTAATTTTGACAAGACGGAAAGTCTATTAAGAAAGTCAATCAATGTCTCTCAAGCGAGTTGGCTTCGACTTTGGATGTGGGGTCTTTCAGCTGTTCTACTCTCCCCCTGTTATGGCGTCCCGATGTCCTGGCGAAGGATGAGCTACAGCTGCGAATAAAGTTCTGAAGTGACAGACAGACTGAGAAGCGGAGAGAAGGGCAAAAAGAGCGAAGGACAGACAGTCAAAGAGACAGGCAGACGGAGAGACAGTTAGTCAGTGGGAGTGACGTGTGGATGCGTCGATGTGCGACAGAGGAGGCAGAGAGAGAGAGAGAGAGAGAGAGAGAGAGAGAGAAGGTTTTCGAGTGTCGGGTACTTGACTGACAGTCGGACGCCGAGGTGGACGTGAATGTGGACACCGACACGGACACGGACGATTGTTGTGTGCCGTGTGCTGGGAGCCAGAAATCGACTCGGGGCTTGATTGAAAGGACGTATTCAATGTGTGCACACGGTAAAAATTATGAAGAAAAATTGAATTCGCTGTGAAAAGTTGACAAAATGGACTTCACTAGCGGGGAGGTCATCAAAGTCCTGACAAGGACCTGAAGGAAATGCCGAACAGGTAAAACTTTACCCGGGCGACATTAATTTGTAAAAGTGTTTTTCATCAAACAGGAATTAATTAAGACGCGAGCCAAAACTTTGCAAAGGGGGCATTAAAAAAAAAGAAAGGAAAATCCAAATGAGAAACGCGAAATCTTGGCATTAAGTTGAGCAGAAAAAGGGATGGGAAAGAGAAGAAAAAAGAGACAGAGAGAGAAGGGAGTAGAGGAATTAAACGCCAATAATAATTGAAAATCATCACTCGAGATTTGCTAATTATGTGGAATTATCATCTCAATTATTTATTTTTCGATTTCCATGCGATTTTTCTTCAACATTCGTCTAATTACTTTTCTTCTGCTGCTGCTGTTGTTGTTGTTGTTGTTGCTGCTGCTCAGGTGCGATTATAATCAAAGCTTCAAGGATTTGCCGTCAAAGTCTCGAACTTCTCAATTAAACGAATGCATAAATCATTGGCCCATTGGCACGTCTGCAGATAATTCCCAAAAGTCCCCAAACGATGCGCATTAGAGTGCGAAAATGCGGAAAACACACACACACACAAACACACATAGACAGCCACACATTCACACACAGCAAGAGAAATCAAAGACGTCCAGCGAAGGACTAAGGACACACTCATAAATCTGTGGGATATGTTGCTAATTAAAAAAATACGCATATTCCATCATCATTTCATCTTGTGGAAGGGAGAATTTTTCTAAGTTTGGTTGAGTGTTTCAGCTGATAAAACTCAGCTCAGATTTATACCCTCCATAATCCATAAATATGCTTTTACCGCACACACCCACACACACACATTTCAACATGTGTGTTGGTTTGTGTGTATTTGTAAATACATCTTCATAAATTTGCTTGGGCTTGGGTTTGTCATTCCATGACGCATTAATTAATAGCCCCATCAACAACTTACAACAACACACACACACACACACATACAACCACACCCACACCCACATCGACAACAATTATAATACATAATAAGGCTGCATACACATATGTACAATATAACGAATCTTGACTGTGACGTATCCTTTGGGATATTTAAGACGTTGACTCACGTCTCGCGGTCTGTCAATTGCTATAGCAACTCAATATTTATGATTGGCTTAAGCAGCTAGTACTTGTACTAGCACTAGTATGTGTGCTAAGTAAATGACATTAAATCTTCATTTAATTTGAATTAAGTTTCATAGCTATTACTGCAAATAAATCGTATTTTGAAGTCTCCATTGAAAGTGCATGGATTAAACTCGAGCAGCCATTTTGATTGCCCTCAAAAGTATGCAACAAAAAGGAACCGAAATTTAAAGAATATTAAAATATATTTTATAATATTAATAATAGATTCATTATATTATTTATTAGTTAGAAAATTTCTTTAAGATGTAAGCTGATGTTTTTACATCTCTCATATTTTTTTTGAAGAAAATACACAAGTGTTTAATAGAGAAATTCTCAGTTTACCTCTGCCATTATCCCCGCACATTTATCTTCAGTCATCAGGTCTTTATGGTGCGCGATTATCCATATGGTTGGACATAAAAGATTGAACCTGGACAAGCGAGAAAAACTTGCATAGGAAAAACTAAGGAAAGGGGAACGCAAAGCGGACGAATTATGTCTGAGATAAATAACAAATAACCAAATGATAAATAATAATTTCGGTGAATACATCAGAGAGCTGGACTACTAATTGGAATTGATTAGACCCGCAAACGCCCACAACAGTGTTGCCTACAGCTTCCTCAGTTTTCCCTCCATCCCAACATTCCCCTACTGCCATATAGTTTCTCTGAGTCGCTTGCCCAATGCACGTTTCACATATTTATCTGCATCTACAGACACATATGTGACTAGGAAAAATCCCCAATCCAAAGTTCACCCACACTTTGAGTAGTTGGCAAAGTTTTTGCTGTGTGGTGCGGGTGTTTGGGGTGACGAGAGGTACGATGCGGTTGGTACGGGTGCTTGGAAAGTGTAACCTTAATAACAAATGTGCTTAATATTTGTGATCGATGGAAAGTGCTTCGTTTTATTCCCGTCGATGTGTTTTTTTCTTTCGAAAGCGGAAAACACAAATATCAGTGGCATGAACTATTTATTAGTGCCCACTCCTTACTTTCCTCCCTTTGCGTAATGAGCAGTGTTGCAAGGAGAGGCGTTGCACTAATCACTTCATTAGCTTTAGCAGCCAGAGTCCAGTCTCTATCCTAGGCCCAGTCCACGTTTCAATTCCAGTTCCCCGCATAGACCAGACATATTTATTTAACCTGCAAATCACAATTTCATCCATCATCCTTTATGCCAGGACCGTCGCCTGTCGTGCGACTGACATCCTTCAAGCTGCTTGAGGGCTCCAAATATGCTCCTTCTTCCTCTTCGTTTCCATCTTCTTCTCCGTCTTCGCCTTCGTCATTTTCTTGTTCTTGTTCTCGGCGTTGCCTTTGACTGACATTTGACTTCAGCGCTGACGAGCTCTGTGACGTTGAAAGCGACAAGTTCATTGTCCTTGCCAAGACAACGAACAAGGACTAGCACCAAAAGGACGCCTGTCGTTTGCCCGTTCGCTCGTTCGCCTGTTCTCCCGTTTATAATAAACACGCCCTTCGCTCGTAAGGACTACGCACACAGCTCTCTCAGCAGTTGGTATAGAGGGGAACAGCACAGGACTATGAAGGACGCACTTTGTTCGCAATTTGTTTTGTTTGCCTTATTTCTAAACCGCACCTCAACCAGCGTCTGCTGCAACTGTTGTGCTGCCCGTGCCACAATTCAGTTGGGGTAGTTCCATGTCTGCCTCGAGTCTTGGTCTGCGTAAATCTCTATAGATGCCTGGTGAGTGTATGTGTGTGTGTGTGTGTCTCGACTGGCAAATGTGTGTCGTGCTGAATGAAGCTTTCAATTTAGGTTACAACTTAAAGAGATGCTGCAAAACGCATTCGACTGTTAAATTCTGGAAATCGGATGTTTTGGGGGTGGTCAGCTTATTAGTGTGAAAGAGTTTTGTAAGCGAATTCATGTAGTTATAAAAACTAACCTTAAATTTAGTTATTAATAAGTTAATTTCTCAGATAACCTTACACGAACTTAAACTTATTGCTGCTGCTCTGCTGTTAGTTCTTGGCAATTCAAGTTATTCACACACCCACACACACTGGACAAGCAATAAGAAGCATCAGCTCATAATTAGCTGCTCATGTGTCAGGCAACAAACTGCACTGAGGACATTAAGGACACAACTGCATTAGGTCCTTTTGGGCTGACAGAGAATTGAAGATTTGGCGTCAACAGCCAATTTGTTGCATTAGCGAAAACCGTTGGACAATTAATGTCAAGTGTCTGCCGAGTTCCACGCTTCAGGGTAGGGGAGAAGTTTCCGCCTAGGGACATTTCAAGGTGCGTGGATTACTCGAAAGTCCGACGAGTTGCTAATCAAACGCTTCTCCGAGTGTGGGTGGAAAAAGCCAATTGTCAGACAGACAAAGCTGAGCAGCATCAAGGGAGGGAAAAGACATCTTTAATCACACACAGGAAAGACAGAGGAGCGAGGGACAGGGGTTAGGGGACACGGGACTGCGTTTGTGAAATCCGTGCAAGTTGCAAGTTGTCCCAACTCAATAAATGTCATCATCATTTGGGACTAAAATGTTAATTAGGCAAGGGCAGTAGCAGTAGCAGTTGCGTAGTGCTGACCAGACTTGCACGGACATGCACGGACTTGACACGGACTGGCACGAACTTGCAGTTTGTCGAGTGTAATTACGCTGAAAACTGGCGATTGTCAGCTGCGATTGCGGCTATCGGAAAAGTCCCATTGTTTTCCAGTTTGAAGCGAATTAATCAGCGGCAACCAGTCGACATTGTTATCGGACGTCATCAACAGCCTCAACAAGCCACAAACAAGGGGCAACAACAAAAACACACACCTCGGAAGTAGAGGAGGCAACAACAACAACAACAACAATGGGGCAAGAAGCACAACAATGACAGCAGGCATCAGCAGCTAAAGCAACAGACAACAATACTCGCAAGGAACTCATACACAACCACACACACCCACTCACCTACACACACACACCGCTAAATAACAAACGGGAGCCTTCTATCCACATATCTGTCGTCTGCCTTTGATGTGCGCCTTTGACAAGTGAGTTGACAATGTCAACGTCAACAGTTGACAGCCTTATTATGGCATTATGTCTGCCACTGTTCCAGCCTCTTCCTCTTCATTGTCCTATGTCCTCTGTTCTTCGTCCTGAGGCTCTCTTACTGCCCTTGCCCTTGGTTCTTGTGTCAGTGGGCGTAGTGTTAACTGTTAACTACCCTTCTTTGCTTATTAACCAGCACTGGTTGACTGATTATGTTTGCTGTTTACAATACTGAGCGCCTTGATCTTGTGTATTGTTTCTCAACACTCTAAGCTTAAATGTTTTACAGCACTTAAATTGAATGAAGGCTGGACACTCCACACTACAAACCCTTTTTACTAATTCCAAAAGTACACTTAGAGTCTCTTCAGTCCACTCCTCAGTTAGGCATACTTCAATATACCCATTATACCCAGCTTTTGGTTAACCTCAACGTCAACTAGGTACTCAATCTGCTGGCTGTGTCGGACATCTTGATTGACAGCTGAATCAATTATTTTCGACAATATTCGGAGCAGTCAATGTCCGAGTCGTGCGTCAGATGCCAAACTAATTAAATAAGCCGAATATTTTTTTATATGCCACAAATAAATGATTGTCATTCAAATGCGTCATTTTGGCCAATGCTGACAATACAAATTCAGCACACATGCTGGAACTCACCTGTAAGTATATTGAGTGTAGTAGGAGATGGAGATAGAGTTCTGTATCCTCATCAACACCCAGTTCTGTCAGCGAGCATTCAGACTTCAAGTGTAAGACATGTCAGATCCACTCAGTGCCAATCTCCCTTTTTGGTCTGTCTGTCTGTCCAGCCGTCTGTTTGGACCCTGTGTATGGTCATTCCATTTGCACGAGTGCGTAGCACTTGTCCGTCACATCAAAAGCATCAAAAGTTTCCTCATGTGAATGTCGAGTCTGGCATTGAAAGTTTTTCCACCTCTGCTGCTATTCATACAAAAAGCGTTGACATATTAATCCTAAATAGAATTTCTATCAACAGGCAACAACAATGACAGCCACTGGACTAAACCTCTATGACAATGACAGGCAGTCATATATAAATATATTTTCTATTCGTTTGATTCGCCTGACAGACAGTCATCAATGGGGGCTCCCAAAATTAGATTTCAGATTAGATCTCTTATAAAAATATATAATTTTATTTAAAATATGTTAAATATATAAAAATATACAACAATTCATAACAATATTTTCAATTTATTCAATCCATAAACTGCTGATTAATCAATTTAACGCCTAAAAAAATACTTCAAAATTAATTTGAAACATGATGCCAAATGAAAAAGTAGCAAAAGAAAAAGGAAGTTAACTGCACATTTAATGAACTCAACGGCAGTGAATTTTGACCTCGACGTTCACTGATGGATGGCAGAGGGGGCAAGAGGGGTAGCTGGAGTGACTTTGGGGTAGGCGTGTGGTGCGAACTCATTTGTAGCTGCAAAGTGCGATTGACAAACTGTCAGGGACCGTATTTTGTTGTTTTTCATTTTCATTTTCATTTTGGCTGCTTTGCCAGATGCAACATGCGGCATGCAAACGGCAGGGAAGAGGGAACAACTGGGGTCAGAAAAAAACTGGAAATTAATTGAACAATTTAAAGAATTTTTTTGCCTTTTTGACCGAACTGAGCCGCGATGTCCTGCGGCCATTCGCCTGTCGGTGTCAAAAAGGACATGACCGAACATTTGGCTGAACTGAACTGAACTGAGCTGAGTTGAGTTGAGTGAGAGATTGTTTTATTGATTTTGCATAATAAAAATGTCACACTCACACACACACACACACACAACTGGAGACATGTCTGTGCATGTGTGTGTGAAAGAGAGACTCGACAATACAGCAACAATAAATTAATTAAGCCGATAGAGACAGTTTAATGTCATTTAATAAAATATTGACGTGTCAGTGTCACACACACAGCATCAGTCACTAACATACACACACACACACACACACACACATGACGCCATTTTGTTTTTTGGCTTTGACATCTGATGGGTGTTAAAATCAATTGACGAAATCAATTGGAATCGGCGGTCAGTTTGTTGGCGTCGAGAGACCGAATGTTGATTGATTGACAGGAGACATATTGCGATAGCTCAAAGATTGATAGCCCCATCAAGCGACAAAGGCAGACGCAAAGAGAGAGGGGGAGAGTTAGTGAGGAGTTAGAAAGGAGACAGAAACTAAGTGCAGTTTCATTCGCACTCTGTAAAATGCGCACATAAATTCGCATAATGAAATGTTAATTTTGACACGTCATTAATATATTTTGTCTATCCACCGATAAACCCAATGCATACCCTATAGACGACCACCCTAAGCCCTGCATGCCCCGCCCCTTCTTGGCAACCGCAGTTCGACGTCTGTTCGTTCAATTGACAGCAGCAGCAGCAGCGACTGCGATGTTGTAATTAGTTTTGACGTTTCTCGTTGCACAAATTAATTTATTTGACATGTCAGACGACCATCGGATCGGCCATTGACAATTGGCCACTTGCCACACAGTCTCATGGTTTTTCAAAACTGACATTTATTGGATGAGCGACAAAACATTTACTTATCCTGTAAACTCTACCTGTCATACCCAAAAATTAATTCATATTGTTTCAAGTGTTCAATTATAATTTATAGTTGCAGATTGCTGAATTGATAGAAATTATTCTTCTATTACAAAATTAAGATTTAACTAAAACTCATTCAGACTTTTTACCCCATCAAAACAAAGCCAATAAGCATCGAGAGTAATTAAGTGTTTTGTGCTTCCTGCAATTCCACAACTCCCACTCCCCCTTCTTAGTTTAATCAATGGTCACACTCTTTTGCCACTTTTCTACTTTGAGCTTTCTTACTCGCTCCATTTGAAGCTGCAGCGTTTGACGCTTTTGCATCTTGCGCAATATCCAAATATTGTCAGAGAGACTGTCAACGTCTGCGCTGCAGTCACTGTCGCAGTCGACGTCGACGTCGCTGTTGCTGTCGCCGTTAGCGTCTGCGTTGACGACAACTTCAACATTGTATCGAAGTTTGCACACAATCAGTAAAATATTTTGGCCATCCTTCGGGGACGACCTCATTTCGTCTTTGTCGTTGCCAGAGGAAGGACGAAAGCAGAAGGAAGAGGAGACAGGAAAGAAGTAAGATAAGTGGAGAAGAGGCGTCGCTTCGTCGCCTGCTTTGGTCTCTTCAATGTTTTTCTTTAGCCATGCACATTTTTCCGTTTTTTAATCTTTTGCTTTTGCTTTTCCCGTTGCTTTCTTAGCCAAGCACCCCCTTAACCACCCTTCCCGCCACCTTCCCCTACTCCAACTACGAACTGTTCTTGCTGAGGGCAAACTTTTTGGCGTTTCATCTGCAGCACATCAATTTTTGTTGCTGACGAGCAAAAGTTGCAATGGTCTAGGTCCAGGTCCAGGCACTGCCAGCATTCCACCCACTCACACACACACACACCTACTCCCTCCCCTTGGGCTCTACACTGTCGCAATGTTATTCTATTGGGTCGCAGGCTGTCCTTCCTGGCGCTGTCTTCTGATTGACGGCAACTGACAAGTTTCTTCTCTTCGACTGCGCATTGACTTTTCTTTTAGTTTCTCTTTTTCTTTTCTTTTCCTTTTGCTTTTTCTTTTTGCCTTGCAGTCGTTGCATTTTACGAGTATGTTCCAAGTTCTAGCTCTATCCCTTTTACTCACACAACACGAATAAGAAGCTAAGTATTTTCAGTAAATTTCTAATCCTTAAGTATATGGCAGGAAGCATCAGCCGCCTGATGTGCATGTGTCCTGTTTGCCTTCCCTGCCCTCTACGTCTTTTCCTACCTCGTTTCGTGTCCTCTCAGTCCCTTTCCCTCTTACTTTCTCTTGCTTCGTTGCATCACACGCCGTTGCCGGCTGCCAGACGTCTAGTATTTGCAGCTCACCATAATCCAGCCAGCCCAACTCCCAATTCTTCTCCATACTCTTCACTCTTCCCACCTCCTTTTTGAGGGCTGCCTTTTGCTGGTCACTTTGTCAGTCCTTCTGCTTGGTGGGTGAGTTCTTATTGCTTCTTGGCGACAAACTCCTTGGTCGTGTTTTTCTTTTTTTGTTTCTCTTAGGATTTTGCATGTTTCACTAACAACTTGCAAGCAAATTTCTGTCGTTTATTGACTGACCAGCATAATGTCCTTCGGCATGTCCTGATGTTCGTCTCTAATAAGGAATTGTGTCATGAGATTAAGCTTGACTCAACTCAGAGCTCGGAATACTGTGGAATTCATTGCTATCCTATCTTCGAAATGCTACAAACTTAAATGAGACTCCTCGGAATCACTTAACATATACGATTAGTAAGTTAAAAATGTATATTTTTGTTGCTTTAATCCCAGTTCTTCTGCTTACACAAGTTTGCATCAATCAATACGTATACGCAATGAAATATACATGGATGAATGCATTAGATGGATAGGAGACAGAGATGAACTGAATTGGGCTTGGCTATTTTATGCCCGACCGGGGGCTGAGGTCAGAGCTCAGACTTCAAGCTCGTTGCTTAAACTTTTCAACCAAGCACAACTCAAACTCAAGCTGTAACTTGGACGTGGACATGGACATGGACGTGAACGCGGACATGGAAGGACGTACAACATCTCGGCTAGGACGTAAAACATATAGCGCATCAGTCAAAAATTGTTCTTGCTTGTCATCAGAGACGTGCCACGTCCGCGCTGTTGCCTTGAGAGAAAAGAAGGAGGAATAAAACGACAAGCAAAAGCGGAGATGAGGAAAGTTGAGGAAACAGTTGGAAAAAGCACGAGAAAATGTTGCCAAAGCAGGAAAGAAACTTTGATGCTGACCACAAGATAGGCAAATTAAGGTTGTAAGAAGGCGACGTCGAAATACCCTAACTGGGACTTCCTCGGAGGAAATTGGAAGGGATTCCTAAACTGTTTTAAATAGAATTCCTTACTAAATCATAAATAGCTCCGCATAGACCAAGCAATAGCCTGATTGATTTAATCTGTAATCCTAAATCCACAACCAACCAGTGTTTTCTAAGGAAAGGGTATTCAAGGACAATAACAAAGTGCCAGCGTCCAGTTATACGCAGCTACAGACGAGTCCATATGTGAAGCTCTGCTGTGTTCCTTAGTGGACGTCGCATTGATGAGGGCCACGTCAATAAAATGGCCAGTGTCTGGGAGGTGGGTTTGTGGGCGGGAGGGAGGACAGAGAACGACGACGACATGAAACAAAATGTCTAACTAAGAAGTATAAAAGAAATGCGCCACGTCAGACTAATCCTTGCGCCATCATATTACAGCATCCGAAGGGTACCGACAACTCTGGCTCCGATTCCAACCCATAACCATAGGATGGAAAACTTGTGAATATTGTGTTCCATCTCGCTCCATCTTCGTCTCGTCTTCACAATTCCTTCCCTTTCTGTGTCATGGAAGCCATCAATCGTTTTGTTGAAATGTGCAATAAAAGAAAAGTCATGAAAACTTTCTGCGCTGCTCGCAGATTTCTTGAGGCGTATTGAGGGGTGTTGAGGGATGTAGGTCGGTGGTATCACGGGTGTAGACCGAGGGGTTGGGTTAGGTCTGGGTTGTGCTGTTAGTTGCCTAATGCCTGCGACAACATGGCATGGCTCCGGCTTCGTTTTGCGCTTTCGTCTTCGTCTTCTGCGTCTCCGACTTCGCATCCACATCCGCATCCTGTTCGGCTGTCCGAATGTCCTTCTGCCCGTCATTTTGCTGCATTTGACAGCGCCTTGGCGACATTTGACGATTGACGAGAACGTCGCTACCCTTCTCTCCTCTCACTCCACTCTCGTTGTTATTGTGCTCGTAATGGCCAAGACGCTGTCAGGACACTGGCCTCTCCTACTGCTCCATCATGATGTTTTGCCACCCAAAAATGTCTCGGGTCAAACTGTCTTTCGCACGTTGAATTGCGGTTCGCTGGGGCAGCAGGGAAGGCAGCCGGAGAGGAGGAGAAGTAAACTGAAGCTTGTGTATTGGATTTGAGCCTGACTGGGAGGTGATCTGGGGACTTGGACTTGGGGGTCGTTGCTGGCGTCTTAGTGTCAGCGTCCGAGCCATGGCTGTGGCATCAGATTCTCCTGCTTTCGCTCCCTCCATGCCTCTCTATCTCTCTCGCTCTCTCTCTCTCTCTCTCTGTTGCAAGCGACAAGTGCAGTCCTTCGCTTCCATCTGCGTCTCGGCTCGCTCTATCAATCCGCAGAGCACATTGAACGACAGCTTCAGGATTTTTGCAATTTGAGAAGTTGCTACGTGACATTTCAATAATTTTTGAAAAGTTTCTTACTTGCCACACACACAGACACACACATGCACACTGTACACCTTCTTTCCCCCACCTTTTGCCACCCTTTTGACCCTTTTTCTACTTTATTTTCAGCTTCTATTTTGCGCCATCGTCCTTTACTTTATTTTATTTTTATATATTTTTTATAGTGTATTTTGCTCAGTGTCCTTGCGCAAAAATCGAAGCGACGCAGGCGGAAGTGCATGTGGTTTGAGATTTTCGGGGTGCGGATTCGGGGACTTGGAAACTGGGCTTGGAAACTGGCGCCGGAACTAGGAATTTTATATTCTGCAATTTTCGTGACAACGTCATTTTGTCCACGACATTCTGCCTGATGCGTCGACGTCGAAGTCAACGTCGTCGTCTCCATCAGTGGCCAGCCAGCACCTCTTGTCTCCCCTATCCTATGTCCTTTCTTCTGGCTGCTTTCTCTTTGCTCCTCTCGTCTCCTCTTCTCTCCTGTCGCTTGTGTAAGAAATTTGTTGTGTGCATTAGGAACTTTGACGCTTGACTGGATAGCTGTCAGTGGGCACTGGCAACAGGACGAGTTGAGGGCCGGACTCTGGCAAGAATCTGCCTTCAGTTCAGTTCGCCTCCATTTGACGTTTGAATTTTGATGCTCCGACAGTTTATTCGATTGTTTTTCTCGCTTTTCGCTCTGGAAAATTACGGAAGTGCAGCAGGCGCCCCCAACTGCTTACCACATCCTTCCCTCGCACAACAGCCTCAGCTGGTACTGGTACTGCTTCGGGCTGCTTATGTAAGAGCAGAAAATTGCTGGCACAAATGGCGCCCGGCCGTGTCCTGTTCCTCGTTCTGCTTCTCAGCTGTGCGCCATGCTGTCCGGCCATCTTCATTAGAATTTATTTTTATTGTTTTGCGCAACTTTCAACTTTTACAACTTTATCAATATATGAATATAGATGCGCATTGCCATTTCCCTAGAATCCTTTAATTATGAAAATGCTGCTGACGATGACGAGCACGAAGGTCGCAGAACGACAACGGCAACGACTTCGACTTAGACATCGAGAATCCTCCTTCCAAGACAAGACAAGGACAAGGACAACTATCTGACTATTTGCTGTGAGCTGATTTTTAATGTCATTGCTCATTAAATGGGTTTATTCGGGTTTCCTAAGACCTGGTTTAACTAGTATCTTTAAGATGCTAAGCACAAGCGACTTTAAACTCTAATAAGCAAGGCAAAATATTTAGCGTGAGAAAAGCTCATTTCTCATACTTGGTATGAATCATACCGTATGAAATACATAAATTGTTATACGGAAGGTGTATAACAGTGTGTTTTAGGCATCAGTGTTGCCAACAAATGGTTAAGAAATTAATATAATTTTTTAAAACTACAGAAATTAAACAGGATAAAATTTCAATATGGAAATCTAGTTAAAAACTCTTTTTAAGTAAAATCGTCTTTACAATTGGCAACCCATCAGAGTTATCGATATGCAATACGCAAATAATTGAGAGCTTTGCAACACTACAACTGCAAAGCAACTCTGCGCGTAATCACGCTTTTCAGCACTACGCGTCGAGAAAGTTCTTTTGCAATTTGACAAGCTCGAAGCTGCTACATAAAATCTGAAAAATTCTTTTAAAAATTTCCACATCGAATTTTCCTATCAAGAATTTCTACAATGTTTATGCGAAAAGCCGATCGCAATGCCATCTACACCGTGCTCTTCCGCGCGGGCATAATGTTCGCGGAGCGTGCACCGCAGAAGCCCCACGTGGATGAGCAGCTGAAGCATCTGAGTAATTTACAGGTGATCAAGACATTGCAATCACTGAAGTCACGTGGTTATGTCTCGGAACAAGTTGCCTGGCGCCACTACTACTGGTGCCTGAACAATGAAGGCATCGAGTATCTGCGGGGCTATCTCCACATGCCCACGGAGGTGGTGCCAACTACTTTGCAGCGTCGCATGGAAACGGTGCGCATGTCCCGCACCACGGATGAGTCTCGTGCAGGTGGACCTCGCGATGGCAAGGAACGTGACGATCGTTCCACTTACCGTCGTGCCGAGCGTGGCTATGAAGTGGATAAGACCGGCAGCGTGGGTGCTGGAACTGGTACCGTGGAGTTCCGTGGCGGCTTTGGACGCGGAAGGAAGTACTGACTGCTAACTGAATTTTAAATAAATTTTACAATTTATTCCCATACAACTATTGTCTTTATACTACTCTTAGTTGCGTCACTAGTTGGGTAAAGTATGCTTAATAGTGCAGATGGTGTGATATTCGATTTCTCCTGCTTATTCAATTGAATGCTACAGGACGACCTTCAAATTGTGGGTAGACCCCTCGAGGTCTGTGGCAAGCCAATTGCCACCTACAAGAGGCATTTGCATTTGAATGGAGTACAAGTCTACAGGTCACAGATCAGTGCCACACGCTGGCAACAAGTGAGCTCAAAAGCTTGTGGAAAGGAAGGAGCTGCAGGGGATCAGGGGCTATGGATGTGGCTCTTTTGCATATCACAGCTTAGCATAGTGTCGTGTCGTGAGGTGCGCTGTCTTCGCAGCGAGGCGACAAATAGACTTGTTTGCCCAATTCCCAGCTGCTAATGATGCATTTTCGATGACATTTCGTGCGCATGCAAATTTAGCCCACTGTGTCTCTCAAGCGCAACGGATTACCAAGGAGAAGGAGGAGGTGGTGCTGGTGCTGGTGATGTGGCGATGCAAGGACATAATCACAGGCATCAGTAACGTGGCGTGCGACATTTATGACACGCTCGAAGCCCGAAGCTCCGTGGCAGACAACGTAACATAATACGGCTCATCATCTCCAGCATCGTTGTTAACCTCATCAGTTTCAGCCGAGATTGTCAACATCAGCAGAGGCAGCCTGTCCTTGCCTCTTCCCTTCAGGCCTCCTCATTTCTCCCGTCACACTCGTAATCACGCTCATCAAGCTCATCCTCAAGCAGACAAGAACAACGATTATGGTGGAGACATCAGTTTCAGCTTCAGCTTCAGCTTGAGCACAACATATCACATCATCACTGGGAATGCATTTTGCATCGCTTCATGTCACTTTGCCTCGCATTTGGCTGCATTCCTTGCCGGCAGCCCATCATACCCGTCCTATTTACTTGTCTGCTCTTCTACACTCTGCTCGTGGCAGACGCCAACTCAAGGATTTCGGCACTGGCCCAAGAAGAAGAAGAAAGCCAATGAGTTACGAGTCATATGCAACATTTGGGTTTGTTATTTACACATGCGAATTTCTCGCATTTACAGATTTTTAGCTGGCTTCATAAGCCAAGTGGTGGAGGGGAGTTCTAAGAGTTGTGCTTCTCATTACTTACTTATTTTGAAATTCTTTGACTTAAAGCTTTTCTACACCCATTTAGTTCCTATGTCACCTTAATTAATGCCTTCATGTAACAATTTAATCCATATTCATAATCATAATTGCGACACTTAACATATTTAAAAGCACAAGACAGTCCCTCCTAAACGCGTGAACTAAATTAACTCTCCTCAGAATTACTCTTAAGACAGCATAGACGACATTTTTGGCCTGTTTCTTTGTGGAAATTTGCTTGGCCAATTTGTCAGGCGTTGACAAAGACGCTTTGTTGGCTTTGTGGCGGGGCAGGCGGTGGAGGAGGTGGTACAGAAGTTTTTGGGCCTGCCTTTTGTGGCTGCCTCGCGGCGGCCAAGTGGCAAGTGAAAAACATTTCCGGATGAGCAACTCATCAGTCAACGCGTTGAGAGCTGTTGACACCACTTTGGGGGCCAGCTTCATGAAAAGATGCAAAAGTTGCAAAGTGATTTTCAACTCAGCTTGCTGGTGCTACTGTTGTTGTGGTGCAACAAGTGCGCAGTAAATCATGAGGTGGTGCTAGTCGCCGGTAGTGGTGGTGGTGGGGGCGTGGCAATTCAGCAGGCTGATTGAAAACTGATGGCGTGTTGGCGTCGCATTCGAAATGCATTGGCATTAAATAAACAGAAATTGCGCATTTCTCACGCGGAAATGTCTCGCAGTTGCCGACAGACAGAAATACAGATACAGATACAGATGCAGATACAGCTACAGCTACAGATGGAAATGCAGATACAGATACATTTACACTGATAGACTGCCGTTGACTGACTGAAAGCATCTAGATGCCACGCTGTCGCCAGTCGCTGTTTGCAGTTCCCAATTCTCTCACTCCTCTGCCAGTTGGAGTCTGTGCGCCCCAAAAGAAACTGCATCGGCACCCACTTAATTTGCCAGCTCTCTCTTTCTCACACACCCTCGCTGTCTCCTTCTGTCTTATTACCTCTGCCGGATGCTGAGTTGCAAGTTGACTGTCACTAGTTGCTGCTTGTTGTTTGCTGGTTGCTGGTTGCATCTATTCATGTCACTTGGCCCTGACAAAATGTATCTGTTTGCAATTAAATGTCACCCATCGTGCATAACGGCACTTGGTGACAAGTCGACAGTCTGCCAAAATGCCAGAACTCGGCGCAAATTATTATCTAGTCAAGATCTAACCCGAGATGCCATTGATATGGCAAGCAAGACTGCTAAACCACTGAAAAGATCTTTAGAGAAGTAGTTTCTGAATGAAAAATCAAGCTTGGATTGTTGAAGGACCCAGCAAAGGGTATACCAATTTAGGAAGACCAATTCATGATATCCCTTTCATTCAAAACTTGATTATGAAGTCTTTTCAAAGGTTGTGGGATATTTTTCGATTGGTTTCCTAATTGGTTAACCTGCAAAGCTGGCCAGATGAATCGAAGGCATGTGTGTGTGCCAGAGTTGCCATTGAGACTGACTTGCCACTTATTGCAATTCAAACAATTACCATAAATGACGATAAATGGCCAGAGTTTAATCAGAGCTGCATCCAGTAGCCGAGGCAAGGACTGAAGCTGCAAGTTCCAAAGTCTCGAAACGCAGGCGCTGTGGCAAGTAAGCGATTTGTTGCCGCTACTTTTGGTGGACTTAGTCGCTTGGTGGGGCAACTTTTGTGGCCACGGCCCGCGGCGTGTCAAACGTCAACTGAGAGTTAACATGCGCTTGCTTGCAGCGCAGCAACAGCAGCAGCGGCAACAGTTTGTGCAACACAAGGCGAGAGACTTTGACTTTCCCAAGCGCTGCCACAGGCGCAACGGGCACCCATTTGCCATGAAATATAACCTCAATCAACATTCGCTCATTACCAACAGAAAGAGACAGAGATGGAGAGAGACATGGAGGGAGAGAGGGAGGGAGAGCAAGTCCCCAGCCAAGTCGAAGGAGTCGCAGATGACATTTTATTTATGAATACCAAATTGTAAATTATTAACATGTTTCACGCAAGTTATGGCCTGGCCAAGAGTGCAAGAGATGTTCATGTCCAAGTCACTGAAAAGAGACAACAGCCGAGTGTGGGAGACGGACAGAGTGAGAGACAGACAGACAGAGAGAGACAGAGAGCTAGATGGATCGCTGACTAGCCAAACACTCCATTGGACAATCTCCATCTGTCTGTGTGTCCGTCTCAATGTTAACTTCTTTTTTTTTCTTGCATTTCGCGTGGCAAATGAAAAGTTAATGGCCCGCTTGGACATACAAATGAGGTTATTAGCGCTTGATTATGGCGTCCATTTGGAAATGCCATTGCCAGAGACTGTACAATGTCTGCGGTACGTCTGGTTCCCTGAAAAGTCGTTCTTCGTTCTGCAGTGAAGCAAAGGTTAAATGCATCTCTTTTTCCAGTTTAGAAATGACAGTATTTATCATAAATGTTAACTGCAACTATCTGTATAATTTGGCATACTTATTACTGTAACGAAATAAGCTTTCACACTTTGTTTTAATACAAAATACTGATATGAAAATATGCTACTTCATTAAAAGAAAGATTGGATTTTAAGTTTTGAAATGCTTAAAAGAGTTTGATTGTCGCAAAACAATTGGTCGTACAACTTTCTCCAAAATTTATTGTTTTGACAGCTTAATGTTTTCTGTTTCTTGCTTGATATTCCTGCTAAGGACTCTGTCGGTCATCACAGTTAACTGCATTCTTCGTTCCCATATAAATAAGACTAGTTATCTGCAGCGACCTCAAAAGGCCGTGTTAATAAATTAGCACCCAACTAAGAGTTAAAGATTGGAATCTGCAACACTTGCAACGAATATTCATACTCACACTCATACACTCAAATTCACACTCAAAGTCCTAAATACATATATCATTGTCTTGGCCAACAAATCAAAGTGTTGCGAAATCTCGGACACTTCCTGATGCAGCGAATCCAACGTTTCGGATCGGATTGGATCTCGACTTAGTCTCGACATCGTTAGGGATGTTTCAATAATTTACCTGAAAAATTACAAGCGACCAGGTGACGAATGAAAGCAGCCGGCGTTGTGGACAGGGCAGTAAAAGTTGGCGAGTGAAAATCGGCAAACTGATTGCAAATTTGGCCAAAAAGTTGGACAGACAGTGGGATACCAAATCGGCGATTGCGAATTGCGACTTGCGACTCCAACTTCGTCGCTGACTGCGACCATCATCAATTTATCTTTCTCATATTTTTGCAGATAAACACGAAAAGTAGACGGACTGCAAACAAATCATGCGACTGACTGCATAAATCACACAACACATTTGACACTTTTGGGATGCCACTGCCACTACTGCCATGGCCACAGCCTGTTTCTGTTGCCTGTTTGACACCCCCGAGAGTTCGCTCTGCCCCCTGTCCCCCTGTCCACTGATTCACTCGCCAGTTGGTCGACACCATCGCAAATCTGCACAAAGTTTTCTTCTTTCTGTTATGCAGTTAAAACAGTTCGTGTCATTGATGAGTATTGAAGCGAATGGATGCAAATCCATGGAGTCTCCGAGTCCTTCCCAGTTGTCGGCAAAGGTCAACGTAGATTTTCACTGAAATTGTCGTCAGTTGCTTTATTTTATTGCTCTTTGTAAGAAGGGTATGTTGATTTTTAAACAGATTTGGAAAGCATTAACAAATGTAGTTGGCCTTCTTTATTTTTGGTATAATATCTACTTTAGCTATATCTATCTCTAACATTGTCTGTAGTCTTCCTGCACGATATTTCTGGCAATCTTTCGCAGAGTCTCTTACTTTCGACATGCCATTGATAGTTTTCTGTCTTATTCTCTTTTTGCTTTTGTTTTTCGAAATTTGTGCGCTTAATGAGGCTAAAGAGTTAGGGATTGTTTCGGTTTCCAAAGGGAAAGAGTGGTGTCAAACGTTTCACATGCCACCCATAAAGCGCTGGCCAGTTGCCTCAGTTCATGCCACACTGTTGCAGCTGTGGCAGCAACGCGACTACGTCTCCAACTTCAACTCCAACGCCAGCTCCGATTCCAGCTCCATCTTGGACTCTGCTCGACGCTGCTCGCTCGACACCAAGTTGATTACACTGATGGCGTTGCCGTGTAGCTGTCAGCATCGCTGCCTGATGATGACGATGATGAGCTCGAGGACGCGAATGCGGTCGCTTTTGCTGCTGCTGCTGCAGTTGCTCACTGGCACCGATTGCTGCTGATGCTGCCGTTGTTTGCCGTATCTGTTTGTTGTCAAAGCCAAAGCGTCTGCCGTCTGGCCAGAGGTTGCCGTTGCCTTTGCCGTTGCCTTTGCCGTTGCTTTAGCCGTTGCTGTTGCCCAAGTCGAGTCGCTTTGCTGTGTAATAAATCTGTCAGTAGGTGATTTTTATGGCCCCGCTCGACACTCGCCGTTGCTGCTTGCTGCTGTTTATAATCAAATAATAAATGCGCTTCAAGCTCCAAAGCCTGGCACATCCCATCTCCAGCCAGTTTAACCATTCGCATCAACATCCACATCTTCCAGTTTCCACTATCCAGTTTCCAGCTTCATCCTGAGCCTGAGCCTCAGTCCGCGTCGCTTTGCGTTGGCGTGCAACAACAACAACAACAACATCAATGTCAGCTCATGGATTTATTGTCGTTATCCCAGTTGGGGTGAATTGTTTATCATAATGTAGACACATATTTTAGAGAGTATTTAAGTAAACAATAAACATAAACTTGATTGAGCAAGCAGCCCAGAAGGAACTGCTCACAAATGATGGACCCTGAGCTTCTTTGGGGAAACAGACTTTCATCACTAGCGTAGGTAGGGTAGTTTCATACTGTTTATTCAATATAATACTTTAATGTAAATTCTTTAAATTTAAATACAGATTTATTTAATAAATGTGTGTGTATGTTTTCAATTACGCGTACAAATTGGCCAAAATGTCAACAGCAACAACTTTGTTAAGTGCAAGGAACTCGTCAGATCTGTATCTGTTGCCAGAGTCGGTCACCATATCGCTCCCATCATGCGATGTTGTCACTTGCAACGCATTGTTGCAAATTGTCACCGTGACTGTCACAACAAATGTCAGCCGAAAAAAAGACAGAGAGAGAGAGGAGTGGTGAGAAGAGAGAGGGACAGAGGGAATGAAGGAACGACGACAACATAGTAGAAGGAATTCCTCATATCGCACGGCAGACTGGCGGCTGTTGTGGTAAGTGCCAATGTTGTTATTGTTATTGCCGCTAATGTTTTTCTTTCTCTTCTTCTTGCTGTACTCGTAGTTGTTGCTGTTGTTGTTAATGTTAATGTTGTTGTTGATGGTGATGCCAGCGACGTTGTCGTCATTCTGGTTGTCGTTGTCGTCTCGTTGCTTTGATTGAGTGATGCGTTGCCAAGTCGACAGCGAACCTCATGCATTTGATCACTTAAGTAGCTGCATTCGGTTCGAGTTGAATGAAACTACAGTGCAAATACGCTAACAGAAACTTTTAATAAAACAAAATACAAACAGTTAGTCTAAACTTCTCTAAAATCGTAACTTTGTCAACAATTAACAAACTTCATTCGAAAACAGCATTTTTGTCATTGCTTGAGCTATAAATGGTTTATGCATAACATTCATATTTATTTCTACACCAAAAGTGGGAGTTCTCGCAAATGATTTCTTATCTCTGCTAACTTGATTTGTTGTTAGCATTTGGGCCACAGAATATGTCATAAATATGCAATGTGTCATGGTCCAAAAACTAAAATGAAACATAAATTCAAAAATCCGCGCAACATTTGGCCACAGCTTTTATGGCCGTCAGACAGAGAAATAAACGGACGGACGGGCATATGGACGGACTATCTGTCAGTCGGGAAGAGCTATATAAATCGTCAGCTGAGTCGTTTCGTCTACTTCGTCATCGTGGCGTATGAATGAATGTCATATTCTCGAATGGAAATGACGAACTGCTGACAGGTGGCAACGTCTAATTGGGCTTCTCAATATTTTGACACTCCGATTGCCAGGGCATAAAGTGATTTACATGCGTCTCGCCACACGGATTTTCTCACTTGAGCCCCCAGATGAGACAGACAATTGCCTGGCAGGCAAAAGGAAATTCCTCAGAATTGCCACATTTCTTCAACTTGGCCGACGTCTTCTTGCCTGCTGTCATCTTGACAATCCGCGATTGCCGCTGGCCGTCGTAGACAACCGCCAACCGCCAACCGCTAACCGAACCGTACCGTACTGCAATTGGCAAGAGGCGGCCGAGCAAATCGGACACCACGCGTTCATCATCATAATCATCATAATTCCCTGCCAAAACAGTGCAAAGAAGAGCGCTGAGAATATGTCACCATGAGACTTGGCAGGTTTTATTCGCTTTTCGCATTTGCACAGTGGAATGCAATGACAAATTTTGTGATGGCAGTTTGGTCGATTGAAGTGATCGTGAGGAAGTATGAGGAATGAGCTTGTAGAAGGTAACATTGAAGGACTCGTAGTTGTTCATAGTCCTTGTGTCACACTCTTTGTTTAGTAAGTTTACCTCACGATGGATTATTATAATTATGTTCCGAACTCAGATACAACTTTACTACTTTAAATACTTTTCAAGAATCCCTTTTATGTATTATTTATTACATTTTTTTTAAATTTTATTATGCTTTCCTAAATTTTTGCATGTCTCTTGAATTCATCTGATTTTAAAATTGAATGCTGATGACTGACTATTCCACAAATGCCAATAATAAATAGCGAATCTGTTCACTTCACCCACTTTTAATTGAGTTCCACTGTGCAGCATCAGTTCAGGTCGTCCAACTGTGAGATAGAGCAGAGCAGAAGCCTCAGCATCAGCATCAGCGTCCACACCAAAGACGACGACGATGGCGACGTTGACGCTGAAGCTTGTCACTTGTCAGTTGTTTGTCATCTGACATACATGTGAGTGATATATAAACACACACGGTCGGCTATGCGACTTGGCTTGGCCATGTCGACATCCACACACACACACACACACAGGCACAATTCACGTCCGCATCCAAGCATCAAATTCAGTACTGGGGGTATTATCCATCCACATTCATGTTCACATGCAGGCACTTAGTCTAAATTCCCGCGTACTTAGCGGCATGTACTTTTTGCCAGACATATATATGCATATATATTCTCTTACAAATACATCGGAAATTGTATCTGCATTTGTGGTATGCTGCTTGTTTTTTGTCAGCAAAATTTATTGCTTCATTTGTTTCGCAAAATCCGCATTCAAAACTCGCATGAAACCGTCTCGGCCTCAGTTCAGAACTGAAGGCCTCTTTTAAGCAAGTGCATGAAGGAGGGAGCATAGGCAGAGTGGGAGGAATGTAGGGGAATATAGGGGAGCAGGGGGACATTCACACAGTTTAGTTTTTCATATTTTTCAGTTGTCAGTGATATATCATCGAGCAAATGGTCAAAGCAAAGGCAGATGGATAAACTAAAGCATCAGTTCTGCTCGGATCAAGTGCCACTTCCGCTCGACTTTGCTTTCGAACCAGTGCAAAGAATCTATCAATCAGCTTGTCGGATGTGAACAATTTGAGCGTGTGATGTGTGGTATATAATAAAACAAAGTATTCCACTTCTGTCCAATTATTGAAACTTAATTATAAGTCCACAAGTTTTGATTAAATGATTTATATCTTAAGATAATAAACTTATTTTATATTTAACTAAATTTACATTCGTATTTAAAACAGTGTCCAACTTGAAACTATTTGAGAACTGGAAATGAAATCTATTTAATACCTAAATCATTTCATTTAGGGCTTATGCCGAGACCTCGTAACTCGTGTGTGTTATTTGACGTAAACACGTGCCATTCGTATACATAGAAAATATATATCCATGCCTGATGTATGTCTGTCTTCTGTCGTTTATGACGTCCACTGAATGACGACGAGACGAATGCAAAACGTCACGTAATTTTGATTGACGAAACAAGGAAAAACAAAAGCAAAACTCGAAACTAAGTTTTCCTTTTCCACTGACAAATCGCTGTGGCGAGCACAAAAAGTTTACCAATGCATTTCCACGGGAAAGCTTAAGAGAAGTTGAAGAAGTAGAGAGTGGTGGGGGTGAGTTCTCCCCGTGGACACTCATAGGACACAGAACAGAAAACACAGGACGATGAAGGATTCGCATTCATTTGGTACGTGCGAACGACGTAGTGTTTGTGTCTGTGTAAGTATATGTTTGAGTATATAATATAAAGCTCTACAAGTTATTTAATCTCATCTGTCCATCAATCTGTCGGTCTGTCAATTTGCCAGTGCGTCAATCAGTCCATCAGTCCGTCAGTCAGTCAGTTACTTTTAGCGAGTGCAGTTCCGTTTTGGGCCACGTAACCACCCAAAGTTGTAACAATTGAAGTCCGTCCACCTTACACAAGCGCACCTTCTAGAAACAGACAGAGAGGTACTGAGAGAGTGAGAGGGAAAGCACACACTCACACACACACAAACACATACACACGATGGCTGTCCATCATTTTGTCTGCTCTATAAATTTTCTATTTTAAATTGACAGCGCCTCGTCCAAAACTGAAACTAAACGGAACCGAGGCACTCAAACTCAGGTCCTTGCAGAATGTGGCATGGAATAGACTGGAATTGAATGGATTGAGTAAGTGACGGACTGACTGACTGCCTGCTTAAATGACTGACTACTGGACTGACTGACGGACGCACGGACAGACGAGCAAACTGACATCCTGTCTGGGCAAATGAGCGAACGGTTCGAGGCAGTTGACAGATTGACGTCCTTTTACCATTTCCCCTCTTGCTCACTCTCTCTCGCTCTCTCTGTCTCTCTCTCTTCTTCTCCTTTTGCTATTTAACGTTGAACTTGAGTTGAAATCGGATTTTCATTTGGCATATTGCATTAAATTTTATCCAAGGACGTCTGCAAATTGAAAGCACATTATTATGTTCATGTTTGAGTTGCTTTGTTTCCAATATTCAGTTGCATTTCTGTATTCAATCTGAAGGCTTCAACTCTTACTCAATAAAATATTCTGAGTTCAATGACAAATCGAAGCAGTATTCCATTTCTGTTGGATAATTTTAAGCTTCAACTATCGCTTTCAATCAGCTGTTCTTCATATTCTCCCTTGAAAGTTTCGACTGCTTAAAACTGGTCAACTGACACTTGTCCACTAGTTTCATAAGAACCTCAATTATTTGGTCAACTTGAAACACGTAACCCCAAATAGACCTTCTACCTTTTGCTGCTATCCCTTCCTTCCCTCTACGCTCCTTATTACAAAGATGACTACACAACACAAGCTGATTGCCCATACACTTCCATTGGAGTGTCCTGTTGGAAATTTATGCAAGCAGCAAAGGAGCTGAAATTGTGTGTTTACTTTAAAAATTATTTTCACTTGACTGAAAAATCATTATCCCTAAGGTAACACGGAGTAGGAGGAGTAGCAGGAGTATAAGAGGGAGTGAGGAAGATAGGTAGGGTACTGCAGAGGGCTGGGAAAGTTAAGGCCTTGTCCTACGATGTCCGTCAACACGGCAGGACATGCGTTCACTCAGACTCAAAGTTCTTCTCTATCTCACTGTCCCCTCCTACTCTCCTACGCTACGCCTCTGTTGATTGTCTGGACGTTGGACACTTTCCAGAGAGTGAGTGAAAGAGCGAGAGAGTGAGTGCGAGAGAGGGACACATTATGTGTGTATGAAAGGATAGAAACCTGTCTCTGACAAGTCATCGTCAGCTGTCAACTTATTCTTTTGAAGTGTATTTAGTTGTGTTGTTGTGGCTGTTGTTGTTGTTGTTCTTCTTCTTCTTGCTGTTGTTGTCATTGTTGTTGTTGTTCTGGGTGGTTGCTGGTTACCCATCCGTTTGGTCATTCATTCGTTGCTGTTGAAGCGACCCTCTCGTCCGTTTGAAAGATTGAATGAAGCGTGTGCCGCTGAGTTCGTCAGTTTGTCAACTTTAGTTCATTTTCCTTTTCGTCCTGCTCTTCTCTGTCCTCTGCACTGTCACCCCCAACGTCCCCTCATCTAGTCTGTTGCTGATGCTGTGTTGACACTGCCACATAATATAATGTAACGGTACAGTTAATGTCCAGCACTGGACAAAATGTCAACCATGTCCAATAAACGCAGACAAAGCAACCTACACACACTCGCAATCAAGTGTATGTGGTGTGGGGGTGTGTGTGTGTGTGCTGGATGACACTTTGTATGTGCAATAAAAAATATAACAACTTTTGAAGAATTTATAAAACCACAAAAGGACTTGCTAAAACTGTGAAAATGATTGAGAAAAAGGGATACATATGTATATTTATTTATATAGTAAAGCAACTAGTCGGTATAAGTTATTACCGTTTACGTTTATAATTTTTATATTATTTATACTACTTTTATCTGATTTTAACATAAATTTAGAAATGAAGTTAATGATTGTGCAAAGGGCACAATCGCTATCAATTTGAAAAGCTTAAAAGCAAAAAATTAAACATTCCAATACTATTTCTAAATTAGGTATTTGAATGTTTTATTTTATTTAAAACTCTTTAACTTTGAACGATACCCAATAAATATTTTAATGACTCTCTGTCTGTAATTACACGTTTCCAGCTTTAAAGTCATCATACAGAGGAATTGCTGCACATTTTGAATATCTAATTGTGTGTGTGTGTGTATGTGTGTGTGTCTATTTGTGTGTGCGTAAAAGTCCTTTTGTGTCGTTGCAATTTGTTAGCCCTCGCAACTAAAGTCAACATTTCAATTAACAGGAATTTGATAAAGTTTTCTTCTCTTTTTTTGGTTATTTGGTTTTTGCTTTTTTGTCGAAGGAAAACCTGGAAAACCTGCAGCAGCAGCAGCATCTAGGAAAATTTCTATTTAATTTTGGAAACGAGGAAAACGAGAGGACGAAGTTCGTCAAATCAAAAACTCAAAAGTGACGAACTCTGTCCGGGCGAAAGGACAAGAGACACGACCCTTCATCGGACGGCACGAAGGCGGTACAAAAACAACAAAAATTATTTGAAAAGGAGCGCCAGGCCAAGTAAGAGGCCGAAAAGGATGCGACGTGGGTGTAAGTGTAGGCGAGGATAAAGATGAAGAAGAAGAAGTGGAAGTGGAAGTACAAGCAAAAGCACAAGATGGACAAATGGAAAGCATAAGGAAAAAGGACAATATTGGACAAGTTGGCACACATGCGATGGCAAAAGGGCAAAGAAGAGGAGTGGAGGAGAGTAGGAGAGTGGAAGAGAGAGGAAGAAAGGACAAGAAACATTCTGACGAGATGTAAAGCGACAGCAAAGGCAACAGCCGTTGGTTTGACTTGACTTGAGATTGAGTTGATGACGAAAAAGATGACAAGTTGAAAATTTTTCTAATGAAGGACCTTTTGCCGCACAAAGGACATGCACACACAATCCTACACCAACAGACCAAACTATATATGTGTGTATATAGAGCATTGGGTATGCAGAATACCAGCGAATAGTGTATATCCTTGCAGAAAGGACTCCTTTCCTTTAAAAGTTCGATGTCTAGAGCTAGTTTTAATTAACAGACATAAATTTATTATTCATTAAATACTTAATTCTTCTCATTACAACAATATATTATATACATTTCCTTCGATTCCACTGTCTTCCCTTTCCAACACTTCATCTAAATGAATTTTCAACACATTTTTCCATCTTTAAACGAGTTCAAATTGGATGACAGTACCTTTATGCCCCATCTCCATTATCTTGGTAGTAGAGAGGGTATAAAAACGGATCTGAAAAGTAAAGAAAAACTGAAGTGTGCTTGTTGGTGGCGTCAACGTCTCGACTCAACTCGACTCTACTCGACTTGAATCGAGTCGACTCGACTTTGAAGCATGAGAAATTACAAAGTTACTCGCCTCCAGTTGTCAATCCGTTGAAGGATCTTTGTTATCTGCTCCAATGCACATGCGGGTGGCTGACTGACTGTGCCAAGAGGTCAGAGGGTGGGTGGGGCATGGGAGCAGGCAACATGCTTGTGGCTGGGGAACGGTCTATGGCCAAGACGTTTCGACCAAGACGAAGTCGCAGCAGAAGTTGTTGTGCAAGATGATGTCCCTGAGTGGATAGATAAAGGATTTGTGATAAATGAAAAGCAAGTGGCGTATGAAAGCAAAAACCTAAAGAATGGAAAAATATGTGTGTCGTGTAAGACAGAGACAGAGATAGAGATAGAGAGGGAGAAGGAGAAGGCGAACAACTGTCGTCAACTGTGCTGACATCTTCGTCAAGAACAGAGTCCTTAGCACTGATGTGTTCTCTCAATAGTCTTTTTAGTCAGGTTGCACTTTCAGCTGGCTTTTGACCAGCATTTAGATTATGGGAATCTAATTAGAATCGAGTACAACTCCATGATCTATTGATAAAGATTTCGCTATCATAAATTGTTTCAGATGTGTTGGAATAAATTGCGAAAATAAATTGAAAATATGAAATATCGAAGGACATCCGTAGATATAATGATTTATCCTTCCGCTTGTGTGTATGTGTGTGTGTGTGGATGTGTGTCGATTTGTGTGCTGCTTGTCAGGGTTGTCAACGTTGTCCATTGTCAATTCGTTTGTTGTCACATGCGTGTCCTGCGGGGTTGTTTCATCATCTTCGGTAGGAAAAGTAGCAAAGAAAAATGAGCTGCAGAGCTTTTCTTTTTTCTTTCTTTTGGGAGGAGTGGTTTGATTGAAGGTTGTGATGTTTGACAGATTCGATTGAAAATCCTTTGGGCAAGCACAAGACGAACTGGTTACTCGATTCTCCATTCGATTGAGTGACAGACTGACCGTCCAACTGACAGGCAATCCGAGCGTACACATGGACACGGACAGACAGAGCTTGTCCAGGTCCAGGTCCAGGGCCAGGGGCCTGGCCAGGTCCAGCGACTGGCCATCAAACCAGATGGGTGTTGCAGATTGTGACAGCGGCAAAAGGGTAAATAACTCAAGTGAGGGATGCCAGACTGCAAAATAAATTGAAAGTGCTCTGAACGCAAAATTGACGAGCTGTCCATTTCGAAGGAATGGTAAAGAAAACGAAAATTTCCTACACTCTTCCTCTCTCTCTCTCTCTCTCACTCTTCCTCTTTCCCTCTTTCTCTCTATCACTGCATAGACAAGGATCCATCCGTTGTAGTTTGTCTGATTGACTGAGAGGTGATTGAACTTATTTGCATAAAATAGCCAAATACAGACAGCTTCATTCTGTTCTGGTTTTGGACTTTAATTTTTGGCACTTAATGTGAAATTGGTTGTTAGAGGTTGCTGGAGTGAAGAAAGTGGGAGAACTGCCAGACAATTGCGTCTTGCGGTTTGACAAAAATACAGAAAAAGGCATTTCCCAAAGACAATTGCAAAGCAATCGGACTGAAGGAGGAATAACACATCTGTTTCGTACAATTTCATTCACTCGATTGTTCCCAACCAGACAGACAGACAGGCAGACATAGGGGAAGACAGGCTGGAAGAGGTGAGGAGCAACTAGGCGGGAACGACACTCAATTCCGTCAACAGAAAAGTTCAATCAGAAATTAAGAAAACAGCCGCCGCGAAAAATTGTCGCTAGCAAAAGACGTGAAAAACTTTGCACCCCGCCAGGCCTCGACTGGCAAAATGAAAAGAAAATGGCATTAGACAATGGGGAAAAACTCAAAGAGGGGGAGAGTTTGTAGGGAGTGGTGGATTCAAAGGAAAAACGGAACATTTCATCGCGTGTCGAAGACGCATTTGAAGGCTCGACGACACTCGACACTTCAGACGCTTCCTGCAGCCAGAAAAAAGGAGCAGCTTTTCCAATTCCTCTACAGAGCAACTATGCAAAGGCAAAGGCAGATTAATATCTTTAAATTGTGAACTCATGACTATATTGAGTAGACATTTTTTAATACAGTTTTCTAGGTAAATATCTCATAAATAGGCTTAAAATGTTTTATATTTTCCATTAATTAACTACGATATCTGCTTTATATTTCCATTATTTCACACTCTCTACTCTTTCATTTAACTCCTCCAAAAACTCGTTTACTTTAGCCTGATACGAGTATTTTAGTTCAAATTCTTTTGGCGCTCCAGAACGACTGAGTTTTGAGGTTGATTGAAAAAATGGAAAATGCACATAAATTTCCACGACTGGCAAATGCCACAAATTCAATTTACGATGAACAATCAATTTAGTATCGAACGATCGCAGGTTGACTCTTGGCCCCCATTCGTTAGGCTCTGGGCCAGCCTCACCTGAGATCCCACAAAAAAAAAACCACACACACACACAACACCTTCTCAATAACAACAACTGAACACATTCACTTACATATTTCATTTTGTTTATTTGCATTCCGTCGCACGTCCCCAAAGCCTGAAGCTGCCCAGAAACCGGGAAACTTCTTGACGCTATGGGAGAGTTTCGATTCAAGTTCCCAACGATGAAAACTTTACCAGACTTTTTTGCGGAAATTGAAATTTGTTGGCCAGGTGAAGGCGGATCGATTGCAAAGTCGCTGATCAAAGTCAACGGCTCAAAGCCAAAAAACAAAATGTAGAGGAAAACAGCTCACACTCAACTTCAAAGATACAAAGATACAGATACTCTGCTTACTCTCTCAACATCACCTTCCCTCTTGGCAATCTGTCTCTGTCTGTTGACTGTGATCTCTGTGGCAAAAGTGCAATTTTTATTGTTGGCATTATTATCGTCACATGTCGCTCACTAATTGATTTTTCTTGTCGCCTGCCTCGTCGTTCGTTCACTCGATCGTTTCCCTCTCTTTCTCTCTTTCTGTCTCTCTCACTCGATTGACTTGATCTGAATGATTGGCTGAGTTGCTGCTGTTGTTGTTGTTGTTGTTAATTTGGTTGCTGTTGTCGCAGTTGCTTGCAAATTTTGTGCGCACATGACACTTGCAGTGGACAGGCAACATCAGCGTTTCCCTGGCTGCCAAATGTGTCAAGTTGCTTACATTAATAAATTTCACGTGCATCACACACAATCATGTTCGTCTTATGCTCTCTCTCTTTCTCTATTCTCTTTGCTTCTCTTCGCATTCAAAGCACTGTGTAAACAGGGATTGTTTCTTTCTTTTTTCCTCTGAGTACAGTGAATTATTATCTGAAAATGTCAATCCCCAAAAGGGACAAAGAATCATTAATGTATCTAAATAATCATTAATTGAAATAAACTATATAAACTAATGTACTTGTTTACCTTAACTTATATTATGTATATTGCTGATTTTTCATTAATATAAGCAGCGCACAATTCAGCCATTGTCATTAAAGCCAATTTGGTTTAAATGCAAGCCAATAAAACTATTCTTTGTAGAGTACCTACATAGTACCAAATAAGTATTCCCAATTCTGCCAACCAAATCCCAAGCGCGATCAATGATTTGGTCAATGCATTGGATTGTTTGGTCTCCTTGGACTGTTTGCTGTGTGTATTTGCTTGTTTCGCATTGACATTTTGTCACTTAATTTGTTGTTGCCGCTGCAGGTTGGTTAGTTGGCTAAGACCTGGACAACTAACTGGTTTGGCTTTGGCTATGGCTATGGCTGTGCCTCTTGCTGTGGATTCAGCAAAGGCAGCTGGTGACTGGCGAATGTCTGTTGACTCTTGGCTGCTGGTTGGCAATTGCCTCAGCTGCAATTTGTTGCCCGATCGCAGATAGGACAATTTTAATTGGACTTAACGGAAACTAGCTAAGAAATGCATGCAAAACAGACAAATAAATACATTTGTTGAGAGAGTACAGTACAAGGGAAGCGGGAGGAAAGAGAGTAGTTTGCTGTCAGAAGGGGAACGGTGTGAGGCTTGTCAAAGTCTTGGTTAAAGAGCCTGATAAATGTTGTGCCGTACATATCGGCTGTGAATTGAGCTATCTCAGAGTGATCATAGCAGCAGTGATCGCAGTTTGATTGTGCCACACGGTACATCCTGAGAGACCCAATCAGACTTTGACAGCAGGATCTGCTTTGTGATCGTGAGAATTTGCTTTATATGCCAGTTCCCAACTAAGAGTTCAAATTCCACATTGAAGATTTCAAAAGGGAATTTCAACAAGTGGAATTCGATCGAAGACATTTCTTAGTTTACCGCTTAACCAACGGAGCATCGTTCTTTGAAAAAAGTATCTCAGGTGAGTTTAACAGGCATTGCTACAAAATACAGTATTAAATTTTTTCTTTAAAGTAAAAATAGTTTCAGATTTTAAAATAATGTGAGCTCATATACTCCCACAGGAGAAACGACATTTTCAATTGAAGTCCTTTATGATTGATTTGATAGAAGTACGTAATCTAAACTCTTTCGTCATCAGCACCAAAGTGAAGCTGTTCTCTGCATTCTGCGTCTTGTGGAGCACCTGCGACATTATTTTACCTTATTGTCGCACATAGACGATGCCCATATATCATTGATAGCCGATGCCACGCTGCCAATGGCGATGCTGCTGACGACAACGACACATATGCCCCCAACTGATGCATGCACATATATAGATTTTATATATATATATATTAGAAGTGTGTGTATGTTGCCACGTCGTGGATGTTGCACATTTCTCAGACGTCACAAAAGACTCCTTGGCCCTGCGACAAGCTCTGACCGTGCTGGAATTGGGCGACGATTGTACACTGAAAAAAAGTGTGTTTAAATTAAAAGCCTTTTTCATATAGAGATCTTAATTTTAGGATAAACAGAGCTTATTTTGAAGACCTTAACATTATGCTAAGATAAGTTTATTTGAACTTATAAAGTAACATTTTGTTTTTGGTCAGTGTACCGCTAGTAGTGGGGTCTTGGCCTGGTCGAATGACTTATGTTTGGCTGAAGCTGCAGCCGGCACATCCATCATCTATCAAAGATGAATTCATCTCCGTCAAATCGCCGAGCTTGCGCTTTGAATGTGGGCTAAAACATTTATGAATAAATTGCACGTACGACAACACCCCTTACGCCCCTCTCTCCACTACACTCCTGTTTCCCACTTGAGGCAGTGCAGCAGCCACGTTCACGTCGTTGTCGTCATGTCAACCCACTTGGCCGGCCTAGACGCGCACTTTGCGTTGGCCATGGCCAAAGGGGGTGTTGTTGCAGACCAGAGCAAGGGAGCGAGACAGAGTGAGACAGAGATTGAAAGGGAAGTGCAACTGTCGTGGCCACACGGAGACGAAGACGATCATTTGCTCTGCCGGCAGGAAATTTCAAATTTATTATCGCATTTGCCGTTATTTATGATTTGTGCAAAATCTCGTCGTATATCAAAGTCAATGGTGTGACATAAACTATCGATGGCTATCGATAATTTACGTCAACTCTTTCCAACTAATAACAGCAGCAACTACAACAACAACAACAGCGCAGCAGCAGCAAATAAAATAATGATGATGCGAATGATGTTGTTGACAGTGTGCAGCACTGAAAACTTAGTTCTAGTGAAAAACACATTTCGCATCTTGCATCCGGTTCAGTGACATCATCCATCCAATGCGATTGCGATTGCGAACGTGCTCGGGGTATTACGTCTGTAAATTAGATGATCCACAAGGTCCACAGTCGTCATTAATCTCAGTCTTCAGTTGAAATTATTTATAAAGTTTTAAAATTTCTAGAAAAAAATGTTTGTTTATTTAAAATAAAGCGAAATAAAATATTAAGTATACGCATGTCTTAAAAAAGTATAGTTTAGAATTTTTAAAACTAGTTTGTAAAGCTTTAAATCGATTACAATAATTATTGGCACATTTAAGTCAGAAGAAGCATCAAAGTGGCTTCAATTGGAATTTCGAAACGATTTGAGCGCATCGAATTTACAGTTGTATTATACAGTCACACCCACACCACACTCACACACCCATATACTCTTCAAGTTGGCTTGCAAGTTGTGCCGGAAAAATCTCTCACATAATCATAAAATGACTTGGAAAAGGAAATTCTAGCGACAGATTTATGCACTCGAGAAAGCTTTTGCGCCTTACATTCGCAACTCTTCGAACTGCAACAACTCGTTCTGTGGCTCAAAGGATGCGAGTCCTGGACGGGGACTGCCACTGTGACTGGCTTCTGGTCCTTTGCAACACTGGGCGCAGCCATTTCCACGCTAAAATGCGATGGCGGCGCAATCGCTTGGATTTAGTTGCAATTATTTTTAATGTTGTTTACTTACACTTCAATTGATGATGCCAATAACTGTTTCAAAACTTTTCCTTCAAATCGATTGTACATGCATATATATTACTTCAGTGTTGGTAATGAGCAAAATATCGTAAATGTGTGTAGGGTATTTGGGGAATGGTAGATGAAGGTCACATTGAAAGCTACATTACACAAGCATGTGGAAGTACTTTGCGTTATTTTAAAGAGATTTAATCGATTAGAAATATTATTAAGTACGAATATATTTCCTTATGAAGATTATTATAATTTTAGACAATTTGTAATGTTTTTTATAAAGAATTTTCGTTCGATTTCTTGACATTCAGCAGCTTTTGAGACTAGTAAATGATTTGCGGCGTGGGTAATGCGAGTATTCGAAAAGTGTTTATAGATTCTCCCCCCAACGTTAGCACACACAGCAAACAAGCTGTTTTCATACTTATTTTAGGCAGTGTCAATTACTATTTCTCATGGCAGGAATGTCGTTAAAGACACAAGTCGATCCAGAGCAAAGCAAAAAAACTAATCAAAAGAAAGACAAAAAAAAAAAGTAAAAAAAAAATAAACCAGATGAGTCTCAATGTGTTGCACACAAGTGGTGAGTGTGTGTGTGGCACGTGGAATGTGCCGAGTATGAAACATTCATTTGACGCATGCGACATGACACATCAGGAGTGGAGCTCCAGAGTCGAAGCCCCATTCCGAGACAGAGTTGGAGTCAGAGTCGGAATAACGCTGCGACTGATGCGCGAATTGGATATTATTGTAGATGGTTGTGCGTGACGTTGTGCATCGTGGATGGAAATGGATGGAAAAGTGGAGGAAAATCGTGATGGAAGCGCGTCGGGCATAACAAGAGTGCCAACTGATAGCTGACTGAGGCTGCAGCCATCAAATCAGACATCAGAATCACATCGCATCAATGAGGCTGTGAGTGTTGGCCCACAGTTTTGGCCAAAACAGCTGCTGTTGTGCCAATTGCCATTCACACGTACCACTCGTATGCATACATACATATATTCTAGGCAGAGGATAACAGCACCTCACTCGGTGTTTTCTTCTACTTTTCTTCGCTCGACGTTGCAAAAAGCTTAGACTTGTTTAACAAATGGATTCTTTGTTTTGGAAACCTACCCATTTTTGACAAATTTTTCTTAGAATTATGAGAAAATTAGCAGATCAAAATTTAAGTAGAAAAAGTTTTATAAACTTGTAATTTAATATAGTTTTTTCAAACAATTGTAATTGCTTAATGATAAATCTGCATAATTTCTTAAGCCTTGTTTGATTTCCTCGGTTACTTCAGCTGTGCAATTGAAAGCAATTGTGCGTTTAAGCGCCTCAAATCTGCCATTAGATAGGGGGCAGATAAAGCTGGAAATGGGAAGTTGCATGAAGCTAGTTGCCACATTGGAGCGCATCGCATTGGTCGCATCACATCCCACAAACATAAACAAGCCAAAGTTATGAATGGAGCTTATGTCCTGGCCAAGCTGCTCCCGCCGTCGAGACAAACTTTCGTGCAATTCGGAAATGATTTGTGCAGTTCGTGCAGCCAGGAAAAGCGACTGGGAAAGCGAACAGGGAAAGTGAGGGGGCGTGGTGGATAGGGAGAGTGTTGCTGATAAACGTTGTCCTGGCACTTGTGCTCTCGTCTGCACTTGGCCGTGCTTGTTTCGCACCTGTCTTGGCCATGGCCAAAACACAGAGCGCACACACAGCCGAGCCATAAATAGAAAGCGAGTCAAGAGACCCTGCGGCATCATTTCCCATACAAAATATGGCAACGCGCTGTCGGTAATTTGCGCAAATTATGTGCAGCCGTCTCAGCCGCAGCCGCAGTCGCCATTGCAGTCGCAGTCGCTGTCGCAGTCTCTGCTTCAGTCGCAGTCAGCACGGCTGAACCTTTGGAATGTTCGCACGTGCTAATGGCCACTGGAGTCAGGCGGCAACCAAAATCGCCAACATCAACAGAACGCACATACCTCTAGCTGTTTCTGCCCTTTTCTCCCCTACTCACACTCACTCTCTTTCTTTTGCCTACTCTGTCTGCCAATAAAATAAAAACCCCTCGAACTGAAATCTCGGCGTGCCAGTTTTCCCGGCTGCGAACCATTAGCATTTGCTCTGGAATTTACGCTTCACACACGTGCTCGGCGCCAATGGATATTGACACGATTCCGTCATCATCAGCAGGCAGTAAAGAGGAGTATGGGTGAGGAGAGGAAGAGGCAAGGGAAGTTTTCTGCTGGGCAATGTACACGGAGCAATGGCCTCGCTTTTTATCAGCTAATTTGCAAAGTATTGCGCCAAAAATCAAAATGTAATTTGAGAAATTCCAAGCTAGAAATTATTATTTATTCACTCTCTTTAAAAACTATTTCCATCTCTGTTCTTAACCTAAAAATAAAGCTGATTTAAATTCACAAATGTTAAACATTATGACACAAATTTATAATAAATAAGGAAAACATTTATTAATAATAATTTAATAAATGGTTTTGATTTATTACTGTCCTTCAGATATTCTACTCAATAATTCATTTCTCAAGTTCCTCCTAACTATCCAAATTGTGCTCCATATCAATTCGAAGTAATTCAGGCAAAACAACTAAATCAAAAACTAAAGTAAGCCATGAAAAACACAACAAGTATAGACAGCATGGAGAAAGGGGTGTGTAGTGTGCGGGGATTAAGTTTATTGCCACATGCGGCGCTATTTATGACACGTTTCCGTCAAAATATTCACGATTTGTGACGCGACGTCGCCGCAGTGCTAAAAACTTGACTTGCAACATGGGGCAACATTCGACTTGAGTCCTACTCTTAGATATATACTTATATAACTTATACCGTGATATAGACAGTCAGACAATTGTGTCGGGTTGCAACCTGGACCTCCAGCGGACGCTAGCAGGACTTGCCACCGTGCCACTTACAACATCAAAAGGAAATGCCTATCGCTGTCAAGGACATAAATTGCGCTGACAGCGACAGCGAGAAATGTAACGGTGCATTTCGCCGTAACGCCGTAATGTATGCAACAAAATGTGATTTACTTTTTTTGTGCTTTTCGTTTATTAGACCCAGTACTCTAAAAGAGAGTAGAGAGGTCCATTAAGTTTGTCAGAAGCAAAATGTGCGTAACAGACAGAAGGAGGCGTGGCCGATCCCATAAAGTGCATATAATCTTGATCAGCATCAACAGCCAAGTGGATATAGCGATGTCCGTCCGTCCAAAATAATGAACAAGTTATTAACTAGCATAAGCAGGCTCCCACTCTCTGCGCTAATTGCGCTCAGAGATCTCTGCCGCTGTTTGTGTGATTGTTCGCGGACGCCAGCTGAGGGCACGAACGGTTTGTGTGTTTGTTCGCTGTCATCTGTGGCGCTAACAAGGAGCACTCTCTGTTTACTATTTACGTATGCTCCCGCACTCTACTCTCTGTAATTAAATTTAAATTACAGTCTGTCGCTTTCTGTTGATTCTGTTGACCTGGTGTTTCACACAAAGAAATCTTCGATTTTGGCCTTTCGCGGTTTTTTTTGCTTGATCGCAGCGATCTGCACTGCCAAAAATCGTATGTAATTTTTGCTGAAATACCAGGCAAACAGAATGATCAGCAGGTCGCAATACAAAAATTATTTACCATTAACATTAACAGTAAGCTCCCACTCTCGGCGCTAATTGCGCTCAGAGATCTCTGCCGTTGTTTGTGTGATTGTTCGCGGACTCCAGCTGAGAGCACAAACGGTTTGTGTGTTTGTTCGCTGTCATCTGTGGCGCTTACAAGGAGCACTCTCTGTATACTGTATACGTTTGCTCCCACACTCTTCTCTCTGTAATTGAATTTAAATTACAGTCTGTCGCTTTCTGCTGATTCTGTTGGCCTGGTCTTTTACACAAAGAAATCTTCGATTTTGGCCATTCGCGAATTTTTTTGCTTGACCGCTGCGATCTGCAGTGCCCAAAATCGTTAGTAATTCTTCTTGAAATACCAGGCAAACAGAAAGATCAGAAGGTCGCAATAAAATTATTTAGCATTAACATGTGCTGTAATTTATCATTAGCATGTGCTGTTATTCAACATTAACATGCGCTGTTATTTAGCGTTAACATGCGCTGTTATTTAACATTAACATGTGCTGTTATTTAACATTAACATGAGCTGTTATTTAACATGTCCTGTTAATTAACATTAACATTCCCTGTTATTTAACAGTAACATTCCCTGTTATTTAACATTAACATTCCCTGTTATTTAACATTAACATTTCCTGTTATTTAACATTAACATTCCCTGTTATTTAACATTAACATTCCCTGTTATTTAACATTAACATTCCCTGTTATTTAGCATTAACATGTGCTGTTATTTTGCATTAGCATGCCCTGTTAGTTAGCATTAATTATCATAAATTACAGTCTGCCGCAGATTCCTGCAGATTCTGTTCGCCTGGTGAATCAGCTAGAAAAATCTTCACTTATAGCTGATCGCTGATGTTTTCCGCTAATCTTGATATGTAGTTTTATTTGAGCTTTCACAACCAAACTCATACCTCATGTGTATAATACGATATGACAAATTGGTTGAAAATTGCTCATATGTATGGAACATTTCATACTAGAAGCAGTACGCGGCGTTTGACAGTCGGCTCGCTCGAATGTAGCCTTTCTTACTTCTTTTTTTTTTAGCAATTGCACAAAAGTTGAGAGACATCAATAAAATAAATAACAATAATTCTGCAAAATGCCCATAAATCCAAGGGGCGACGTCATAACTTTCGTTTTTATGACTGCAACTAGACAGACTGACGGCGGTCTCTGGAAGGGCAGAAAAGATGGGAGAGGATGGCAATTGGGATGGTGGGTTAGGGGTTACACCTGCGTGGTGCAGGAAGCAAAGCATGCCACACCACGAGCCACGTCAGTCAGCAATAAATAAATGCAAGCTGGCAGTCAGTTGGTCGTCACACAGGACGCAGGACACACAGGACATGCAAGGGGACAGGAGTCCAGGAGGGGAACAGAGAGCGGCATGGGCAGACCAGGGGCAATTGTTGTTGTGGCTCCACAGAAAATTGCAGTTGAAATTATTGCATTTAAACAGGACATTATCACAGGGAGCGACAGAGAGAAAGTGAGAGAGAGAAAGCGAGAGAGTGAGAGAGACAGAAAATGCTGCATGGAAAAACTGCAGCAGTTGCAGCTTTTACCAATTGTTGTCCTTGCCACGGAGCTGTCTGTGTCTGTGTCATTGTTGTTGCGACTCATAAATTAAGTCCTCATAACGGCAAAGTTATTGAAGTAATAAAATTTTACACTGACATTTGACAATCGATGCGTCGCCATTCCCATCGTCATCAGAGGACAACGCCAGGACATCGCGTCCATGTTCCTGTCGCGACTCACAGTTGACGAAAAAATATACCCGATAATCGAACGGAAAACTGAACTCCATCGGAAGGGGGCAGAGCCATGTTAATTTGATCAGCGTAAAAGCCAACGCGACAATTATAGATAAATAATCTATATAAATATATGAGCTTTAAGTGCATTTTATATAGTTGGGCTTAGAGCTAACTGTCTTCATTAAGAAAGGTTTAGCAACAGCTAAAAAGACAACACTGAGGAAGAACTTGTAAAAGGAGATGTGTTTATGAGTCAATTTGCATTCCATATGAGCATTTTTGTATCGCTCTTTATTTAACTTACGGAATGAAAGACTAAAGAATGAAAGGGAGAGAGAGAGAGAGAGAGAGAAAAGAGAGAGATGCAAAAAGAGCGAAGTGCGTCCATTTATGCTTCCCTCATATTGCCAGACATTTATTTACCGTAATTTACCCACACCGAAGTCTAATTAAATTTACCGGCGATTAACCAACTTGCCGTCTAAACTCAAAACAGAAGCACACACAGACACACACGCACACACACGCACACACTCCGAGACACACACACACGTACACGGTGACTAACGAAACGGGGAGACGACAGTAATTCGTTTATAATGCGTAGGACATGTTGACAATGCCACAGGACATTCGTAATGAGGAGGCAAATGCCACAAGTGGTGGGGCTGGGGGCGGAAGTAACGGCAAGGTGAGGCAGAGAGTGGAAAAGCTTAGTGGAGAAGAGATGGGGAGAGGTGAAGGAAATGCTACTTGCATCAAAAGCGAAGAAACTTCCCCGTTTTTGACAAAACTTGAAAGCAGCTCGTAGACTTTGATAGACGCGTCGGTTGAGGGCGTCTCAAGGGGAGGGGCAAGCGGTGGTCTGAGGTTAGGCAAAAGTGAGGTGGGATGGGGAGGGGATGGTCAGACGGGGGTTGGCAACGCTGACAGTTTGGTGCTTTGACATTCAGGACGCTCAAAGGTTCGCCGAGGGTTTGACACATGTAAATGTGGTTGAAGTAATGACGAAATGGGCACTAGACACAACACACATACACATAGAAATACTCTCACACACGCTCGCAAACACACACAGGGAGAGAGTTCACTGTTAGCCATCAAAGTTCTGGTCCAATCCTTTGACTTTCAGTCGTCGCCTGTTGTTGATGTTTGCCCTCATTATTATTGTTGTTGCTGTTCTTGCGGTTGGCATCGTTTTGTTTGCCTAAAGGACAAACGAATGCACTGAAAAAAAAGGGTTATAGCTTTACATTACAAAATACAAAATTTCTCATATTAAAAAGGAAAGTTCTAAGAGATACTCAGACTGAAGTTGATCTCTTTTTTTACAGTGTAATTTTCCTATGACTGGGTGGTGGTGGCGGTACTGCGGGGTAGTGAAAGTTCAGCAGGTGCTCTGCGAGTATTTGTCAGAGGCCGCGCATAAACCCTTAAATCCGACTTCCAGTTTTGCTCCCTTCGCCTGCTCCCATCGCCTTGTGCTTCTCGCTAATCCCTGATGTGTCTGTGACATTCGCACTGACAGTGACAACACTTTGATGGGCACAGAAACATACGCAGACATCGAGTGAGGGGATGCAGATACAGATACAGATATGAGAGATAGAGATGATGCCATGGCCAGAGGCCGCCAGCAATGATGACAATGACAATGTGAATGACGCGACATTTCCATGCAACTTGCCCTCAGGACAATGTCTACGTGGTTCCTGCTCCTTTCGCTGTTCCTTCCTCCTAACCAGTAGCTGTTTCAGTGGCCCATGATGTTCACTGCAAAGCCTTTTAAGTGCCACTGTTCTGGGGAACAGAAGATGCTCAATCAAGGCCTTAATTCGGCGTGAACTCAATTAAAAGCTGTATTCTTGCTTATTATTTAAGTGGTTTGCTTTGAGTTTAGTTTGGTTTTTATTTCACTCAAGTCCTTAATTTTAAGATATTTTTTATACGAAGGAAATACTATTAAATAGAATCTTCTAATACTGTAGCTATTTAATTATTTTACTGATATTATAATTTTTACAGACATTAATGCTGCCGCACCTGTTGACTGTCAGACTTCTGGAAGTGAATTCTTTATTTCTTCTTGCTGCTGCTAATAGAGATATTCATCTCTCACTCAACTGTTGTGTCTCCTACAACAACAGCGGAGAGAACCACGACAGTCTCCGAAATTTGTTAACAATTTGAGAAAACAAGCGACTGTTTAGCTGCCGTCTGTCTCCCTGTCTATCTTTTAGTCTTGCAGCAAACGCAACTTGCAACGGTGGCAACGTGTTGCTGTCGTTGTAATGCAACGCCTACGTTGCAAATGTTGCCGCTGTTGCTATTGTGGCTGTTGCAGCAGATCTTGCAATTTGTTGCGCCACAAGAAATGCGGGTGACAAAAGTTTCTGTTGTACACAACATGCAACTAAACGTTGCAAGCAGTCGTCACACGGCAGCCAACAAAAGTCTCCATTCAACTCACTTTGAAGATTCCCCAAATTCGATTAGAAAACATTTACCAAGTACCAAGTACCTCTTTTTTCCGGTCTCCCGAGCGTGGGATAGTTGGGATTGTGTGGAAGAAGATCTTGCTGAAAAGTAAACCTCGCGGAGAAAGCTAAGTTTGTTCTCGTAGAAGTGTTGGAGTTCTCAATGAAAGTTATCATTCGTAATACATTAAATAAATGATTTCTTTCTATGATAAGATTTCTATAGAATTTATTTTCTATGTAGTTTATTAAAAATGTTTGTATTTTCTGTAACAATTTTGAATTTGGACTGTGCCAAATCAGAAACTAATCGTTCTGCCATCAGTTTGTTATCTTTCAACAGTTTTGTTTTTTCCACATCATCTTGAACTTTCTTGTGTGGGTGTTTGTTTGTGTGTGTGTGGAAATGGAAACTGTGACAGGCGAGCCAATAAAATTCAAATGTGTGGCGATTGTCGCAACGCGCGGACTGTCGCTTCATCTTAGGACTGTCAAAAGTAGCCAGAGAGCAAAAACCCAACGAAATGACAGTAAAAAAAGCAAACGAAATCGAACTAGAAACGCCAAACAATAAGACAATGAAGAAAGGAGGAGAAAGAGGGGGAAAGGAAGAGGACAGCGGTCGCGCTGTCAAAGCGAGGACATCAGAAGCGAGGACGAAACGAAACGAAACTAACACGACAACATGCAAAATATTGGATGGACTTCTATAGGAATGCCATGGAATGGGAAGGGTTAAGCGAAGGCCAGCGGGGCGGGGTATGAACATTAGGGAACATGAGCCCACATATCGCTAGCAATTTGACTCCGACGTCGACGGCGACGGCAACAGCGACAGCGACAGCGACTGCTTTCCGAGTGACATCTTGGCCACATATTTTGCTTGTCGAGCGACGTCGAATAAGGACACAATACTGTCAACCGATGGAATTCCCGCACATTCATTTCCATTCGCTCTCCTCTTCCTTTGCCTCTGCCTCCTTACACATCACACTTGAGAGCGTCAACTCGATTGACCGAAATAGAGAAATACGAAATTCTATAGCTAAGACTTCGCGCCATTGAAGCCAACATCATTTATCAGTCGCCAAGTTCCCAGTTATTGCCAACTCGTCCAGATTTCTGCATACCACAAAAAAAGAATAGAGCAGAGAGGGGAAGGGGGTGTTACAAAGAGGGAGAGTGGGAGCAAGAGCATCATTCTGCTGGCAAAACATACCAAATGTGTCAATGCTTGTTTTAGAATTTTGTATCCTTAGCATGTCCAAGTCCCTTTTGCTGCTTCCATTCCCGCTCCCAGATCGTTTCTTCTGCCTTTGTCCAGTGACATGTGTTTGTTGATTCCAGCTGCAATTTGTTACCCATCAGTTGTCTTTTTTAAGCACTGCAGGACACAGTATTTAGCTGTAAGAAAGCTACATATAAATAGCCAAATCACTGAATTTCAATGAAAACTTACTTAACCTACCTTATAAATTAATTCCATTAAAATTCCATTTTCCTCATTTTGTGGAATCAAGAAAAGTACATTTATTTTTGCCTGTCTCCTCCTCTCTTGTATTTTGGCATATTTCATGCTCTTTACTTACCTTGATATTTGTTATTCGATCTCATCATCGGCAATTATCATAATAAACGCTTAAAGTCTCGCCTAACCTTGACGGGGAAGAATAACACGCCCACTGCATATATGTGCAGGGAAAATGCATTTTCCTTTCAACTGTTGGCAATAATTTTGGCAAATGCTCCATTACAATGGCCAATTTATGGTATGAGAGGCACACATGGAATAACATTTGGTCATAAGTTTTATCAACTTGTTCTTTGAGCACAAAATGAATATTTCTTCGGTATTATTTTTTGGGCAATAATTTTGGGGGCATTTTCCTACGAACAGACAGAGACAGAGAGCGAGAGAGGAAGAGCGGGAGAGTGGAAGAGCACGTAATCAGTCGAAATAAACACTTGCGCCTCTAAAATAGATAAAAATATCTACACTTCAATAAACATGAAAATCATCGACGGCGGTCCGGACAGACGGGCGGACAGATGGAGAGACAGTCAAGGCATTGGAGGCTGGCAGAGGGGATGACAGGGGGGCGAGGCTGAAAACGAGCACAAAATGTGCTGAAAATTGCGCAGCAATGTGATCATAAAGCATTCGCCATTAATGACACTACCCGACAGATACATCCCATTGTCAATAACTTTTACGCGCCACAGATTGCCATTGCCAGTCCTCCTCACCCTCCATCTCAGTCCACTCCTCCCCTCTTAGACTCCACTCGTTCCAAAATCAAATTCAAATTTCCCAAACGAGAGCCGCATGCATGCAATTGCAGATATAGATACCAATGACGTTGCCACTCCCTGAATAGTTGCCTGAATAAGGAAGGGGCACAAGCAGTGGTAGTCGAGGGGCGTGGGCAGGCGCTAGGGGGCAGAGAGGGGCAATTGCGAGTGATGGCATCCGCCAAAACGCGCACAAGACACTCGCACATCCGTAAATTTATCGACAAACATTTGGACAGGCGACTGGCGGCATCGACTAGACCCGGGGCGTGGCGCGACGTGAGGCGGGGCACTGCAACGCGCGTTGTGGCGCGACGCGCTGCGACGCAAAACTGGCGGGGATCGTTGCAACGCGTTGCTTCCTTTTCAATTATTAAGTGTTGCCAACTATGCGCGAATGGGCGATAAACGAGCCGCATGTAGCAGCTTCAGTGAGACTCATAATTCGCGACACGTTTCTCCTTCTATCTGCCTCTCTTTCTTCTTCCATGTGCGCCTTTTCAATCTTGTGCAATGGATCTGTAACTGCATTCATGTAACCATTTATTTCATATTGCCTGACAGATAACTGCCAATGGGCACTGTTTGTGGCGCCTCCTATGCATACCGCATGTACATACGTATGGCCAAAACATCGAATCATCTGTTGGCCTTGGAATCGAGCTCTGTGAACGATTTTGAACCGATTTAGTTGCAATTATGTTAGATGGACGTTAACATTCTGTTAACTTTGAATTTATTTGCAAGCGGTTAAACACAATCAAAGTGGAGGCTTTGGTAACTTTAATCAAGTTTTTCAAGCCGAGAAGACCTTCATAGTGAAGTGATTGGGTAAAGTTGATTAATGTAATGGATACTGGATAAAGTATTGCCCGTTGAGTTATGTACATTGCATTAGAAAAGGGCTCAAGCAGCTACTGGAATGTCTACTCATAAAAATCCACAAAGACGGGGCACAGTACAAATATTGAAATGAAAGAGGATTTGTGATGCTAAAAACATAAAAAAAAACGGAGACAAATGAAGGAGGAGAAGGATAAGCAAAGGATTAACCTAAATAAATACAAAACAGATGTAAAAATTGTGCCAACAAGCGCCAAAAAGAAAAGCCCCCAGAGAAAAATGCCATTTTGAATGAGCCGAGCTCAGTTTGTTCTCTGACGGGGTTAAAACTCTGACTCTTCATTACGTCCTGGACCGACAGATGGACCAGGACATGGCCCAACAGACTCGGCCGACCGCAATGATCTATCGCCTTGCGCTAAGACTTGAGTGGACAGAGGAAGAAGGTTTGTGGAGTAAAAAGCAAACGGCAAGTGAAATAATAAAAGTCGACAAAGAACGCGGCAAAAATGAAAAGAAGAATCACAAGTAGATGCTGCAGTAGGAAACTGAAGAGAGTATGGAGCTATTGAGTATGCCCGACAGTGAAATACTCACAGGTAAAAGTAAAAATTAATGAAAAAACGAATAGAAATCTAAAGACAATCAATAAATATTTTACACAGAAATTCGCTTCTGGTATACAAATTATGCCAAGCTACACTAACTTAGCATACTCTTTAAACCATTGGTTACCGGGTATAATGATGAGAAAAACAAATGCGCGTAAAGGGATATTGTAGCTAAATGCAGGCGAAAGTCGGAACGTCTGACGTCACGACTGTCAGATGGCGGATGGAAAATGGCGAATGGCGGCCACTTCATTATGTCGGCAATGCATGAAGTGTTGAAAAATGATTCCCTCAGCATCAGCAGCATCATCAAGCGCAGGAGCAGAGGGAGGAGTAGTGGAGTAGCGGAGTAACGGAGGAGGCAAGTGCATTTGACTTTTTATGCTTACTCGACGCCCAGAGGGACAGGGAAACAGACGAACAGGGGGGGACTGGGAGACAGAGGGGCGTTGAAACGAATCCGCTTTTGCCCAAAGCGCCGCAAGGATTTCAAATAGTTTGCAATGCTACAGACAAAAGGAAAGCGTCCGAGCGTGTGGAAAGTGTTGCCTCCAAAGTCAGCGTTAAGTGCGGCGGACACTGAACGCACAGCTGTGTCCTAATCCCCCTCAACCCGTATTCCAACCACTCTATCCCCCTTTCTCTCTTCACACTTTGGACTTGCAACATCATCAACGCTCAGTCGACGTCATCATCAGCGTTGTCGTAAATTGTTTACTTGATGCCAGCAAAAGTTACTTCAAACAAAGTCATGTGGACACTGAGCAACAGCAGTAGAGCAGGGCAGTGAGAGGGAGAGAGAGAAGAGGTAAGAGCGACAGAGACAGAAAGTGACATCAGGCAGCGATGCGGCGGCCATCAAGTGCAAAATGTTTTGGTATCGGGCACATAATGTGAGTTCTTTAAAAGTTTTATATGCACATACTCAAAGACAGACTCACCTCTAGCGCTTTCCCTTCCTCTTGCTCCTCTCCCACCTCATATTTCGCTTGTTCCACCTTACCGTGTCCAACCAACTGCATATTGCATATTAAAGTAATAATGAGATGAGCCAAAGTGCCAGCTGATAGCACATTCTGGCCACATCTGGACATTGCCAACTTAAGGTAGATACAAAATTTATGCAATCATCAGCTTTGGCAGCTGCTCGCTCATAAAAAGATACTAACCAAAATGGGTCACTGTTAGACAATCAGTATAACAATTGTTAAAGAGTATTAGGAGCATATTTAAATAATTATTAAAGTGAGCGAAGAGTTTTTAAAGGGAAATCAATTTTGAACTCAGAGTTTATGTGAGGAAATCGGCTAAAATAAAATCAGTTTTGGGAATATTAATTTTAGACATATTCAAAACCCCTTAATGCCTAGAAGCTTGCGATGAGCCTGCACATTGATTTCGACACATAAATTAATTAACGCTATAATAAATATCAGTGGGACTAAAAAGCAAATATATATACAAAAGTAAATCAAACTCAAGGATTGAAATAAACGTAGAGTACGGAATTACAGCACGTCAAGTTGCCGTAAAATTAAAACTGAAGAAGCGAGTGAAAAAAAAGTAGAGAAAAGGATATAAACTCCGACCATAAGGATGAGGAGGGACAACTCTGACAGTGACATGCACGTCACTTACAATGTGAAAGTCCATTCCCACCTTCTATCTCCTCAAACTCTGCTCGCTCCCCGCCTGCTACCCACCACACCAAAGTGTCCGTTGGAGACCCCCAGTGCAACCTTTGTATGTTTGTGTGTGTACGTGTGTGTGTGTGTGTGTGTGTAGCTGGACACTCTATTTGTATTTCCTCTGAAAATTTATTGTAAAACTTAAAAGTTTTGATGGAAAAATGAAATAAATAGTGACATCACTAAAAGTAAAGAAATTATAAAGTGTCACCGGGGATGATAAGTGGGCTACAGCAACAACAATGGCAACAGCATCAACAGCAGGAGTGACACTGCCAACAACAACAACAGCAGCAACAACAACATAAACTTGCAATGGCAACAACGAGCACAAGTTGAGGCAGGACCGTCAGGACTTTAATAAGGACATTGGACAAGCAAACAGCAACAGTGGCAACTCTGGCATCACAACGTACTGCACTGACCGAACAGAATCAAGCTGGACAATGCGGTGGCACGTGCGGAGCAAGGCGAGGGTCGATTGAAACCAAAACATGCAGCAAGCATAGAAATCACCACTTAGAGATGGACAATCCACGTGCTCGACGATCGTGTGGCAGCGAAAGGCAGTAGAGTGTAGAGTGTAATAATTTAAAAATATAATTAAAGCTCTGGAAAGGATTTTCCAACATAACTCAAAGTTTAAGTGATCGGGAAAAGATGAACTATCGAAGCGATGACTGTACTTACTAAACGTCACGTAATCGCAAGCATTGTTTTAGGAACTAAACTTTGATGGCTGATGGCCACACACACACATACACACACAGTGTAACACATTTTGGACTCACTCACATGGGGCAACTCTGAGAGGCAGCCAAATTGACAGGCTCTCATTGTTGAGAATGTCAAAAAAAAAGGAGGAAGAATAAGAACTTGAGAACTATTAAAGTTGGCGCTTATTTTTGCCACTCGGTGGTAATGTTTTTCTATATAGTCTCGTATTTCTCAACAAGTTTAATTCTGGAAACATTTCACAACTAGCACATATTCTCCGAGGACAATAAAAAATAGAATGCAGGACATTCGCTTAAAGTTTGAGCTGTCAGTTTGCTGTTGTTTTTATTTTTGTGCTTTTTTTACTTTTGCTTTTGCTTGTGCTTTTTGCCCTCACTTCATTCATGTGCACCGCCGTTTAAGTTTCCATCATTATTTAGCACAAAGACGAGGCGACAAACCACAAGAGAACTGCGGAAAACTGACCACGGTCCGAGATGATGCCCCAAGGCCCCCAAACGCCTGAGCTTCGACTGCGGCAAGTCTAGAATATTTGAATGCATTCCCCGCACTTAACACTTTCATGTTAAATGATTTTTTATATGCTTCGAGACGAATGACAATACAATGAACTCTACGAAGATATTCTGAAACATTGAATGAGTTTTATGGGAAACATTAAAACATTAATTGGAAAATGATTTTCATTTTAAAAATATTTATGTTCCGAGGTGCAAAAAACTAACGGAAAGAGTCTTGTGAACAATTTAAGACGAACCTGGGCATATTTAAATTATATTTCATGTAGAGTATTTTCAAGTCAACCACTTTTCACATAGATTCTCATAACTTTTACTTGTTTATCTATGTCTTTTCTTTCTGCATGACAAAGTTTATGAGTTTATTCAGCCCGTAGCAATTTGAGGCCTGTCCACTCGGTCAGTTCAGGTCGTTTCAGGTCGCTTCAGGACGAGTAGACAGCTTTCAGGCAGCTTGACATATCAAAAGTATAAAATATTTTAAAAGAAATGTTTTCGGTGGAAAAAGTTTTCAATTACAACATTATAAAGATCGACAAGCTGTCTGCGGCAATATGCTGTGACTCTGTCCGAAACAACTCTCTCTGTCCCACTCTGTCTATCGTTTTCTCTGTCTCACTCTTTCACTCTCTGGTATACCCTTGTGCCAGAAATTATTATTTATATGCACTGCGAACGAAATTCATGTTCGACACACGTCTCTAAGGATTAACAGGAGTGACCACAAAATCATCATCAGCACAAAAAGGCCAAAAGTGTTGCGGGCACTGGCCAAAGCCCGAGATGATGGTAGAGAGGAGAGAGGAGAGAGAGGGGAGACTGCTGGACAGGTGCAGTGAAGTTTGACGTGTGTCTCGACTGAAGCTGTTCACTATTGAAGTTTTGCTCTAAACCAGAAACATTTTTGTATAAAAAATGTCAGAAACACCAATTGAGGCGGGGGTGGGCAGTGGACAGGTGCAGCTTTGGAACTATTAGTATAATTTGTAGGGAACACGAATAGAAAATACCCTGCAGCACATCAAAATGTAAGACATCAATGCTTTCTATAATTTATTAACACTTTATTGAATTCTTTATCTATTGTCCATTTGAATTTTAAAATTACAGGGTATAATAATGTTCCCAAGACACGACGCAAACAGTTAAAGTCTCTAGCAACGTTGCTTGATCTGAGGAATATGTTCCAGAGCTGTAAAAAAAGTAGGACGCATGAAAGGGAGAGAAATGGAAGGAGAGGGAGGTAAGGATACTCAGAGGTGTATAACTTTTTATGTGATGGAGAAAAGCGAAGTGTGTCCGAGTTGTCAAAAGCCACTATAAACTTGTGACGTGTCAAGCGTCACAACATTCCCCAAATGCCTCCCATTTCCACCACCCACTTCCCCCTTTTCCCCTACTTGCTAGCGCACATCTTGACTGCATGTGAAACTTTTGAATTTATTTTTCTTCCGGTTTTTGTTTGTTATGTTTTCTTCTGCTTCTTTTTTATATATAATTTTTTAATAACGGTAAGCGGCATGCCATGAATGACAGTTGAGCGAGTGTTATGCTGACCCAGCAAGAGCCTTGCTACCGAATGGGACTGAAGTGGGGTAGTATGGGGCATGTGGCATGTTGGGTGTGCATTGTACATAACTGTCAGCTTAAGTGAAAAATGTCATACGCGCGTCTGTTAAAAAGTGGCGTCCTGTCTGGCCTCAAGAACTCGTTGTTTCGTTCCGGTCAGCACTGCTCAGCTGAGCTCGGCGCAGCGCCCCCTGGCGGTCAGAGGTAGCAAGCACAAACTTGGCACATCAAAATCACACGCCATGTAAACGTCACTTGCAAAAACTGACCAGTAGACGATGAGGACAACAACAATAACAGAGTGAGGTAAAATACTTTGTGGGTTCCGTCACGTCAACCATTTCCGTGGTTTGTCCGTCTGTCTTCAACTGAGCGGATCCTGGGCTGTTGGGATGTCAAGAATCCTACATGAAATCGTTCATCTTCCATTTATCGCTTAATTAGAGCATCTACAATTATGTTGTTGCGCTTAAAGCCATTTTAAAGTTATAATAATGAATTATTGGCTATAAAAAATACTTAATTAGTGCTGAGATTATTGAGATTGCCTACATATCTTTACCTATGTACTATTTTATTTTAATTTCATCTACAATTCCTCCAAAGTCCCTGCATAATGTACTTAAAAGTTTAAATAACCTTCTTGACTCTCTAACTTGACTCTCTTCTAAGCCCACTTGCAGTTGCAATTCTTCTGTGCTGTCGTTTTCCTTTACCTTTCCTTTCTTGGTTCCATATTGAGTATTCTGAGTGACATTGCTATTTTGGTTTTAACACAAAAATCAAGAACAATCCGTTTAATGGAACTGCTTTCTAATACTCTCACATGTTTTATATTACTCGATAAACATTTATTTCGAAATGTGAAAATATGTTCCCAATGTGTGTGTGTGTGTGTGTGTGTGTTGTAAAAGGCCACTGACATTTTACAATCGGACTTGTGACTGAGCCAGAGACGGAGAGACACTTGCACAAATGAACATTTGCAGAAAGAGTTTGTACGATTCGACTGAGTGACAGTCGGCAAGACAGCCGACAATGTTCAGTTTTCAAATACTCAAACACTAAGACGGCAATACTTACTATCTCGACACAAACACACTCAAACACACACACACACAGACACATGCGATGCTAACTAAACAAACACGTACACACTTGTATGTCAAAAGTATTTCGAGATTTTTAGCTACAAAACTGCCAATAACAAAACTGCAGCAGCAACTCAAACCAAACCCGAATCAAGCTCCAACTCAGTCCATTGGCGGGATGCAGTTTGGACAAATGACAACAGACACAATCCCGTTCCGACGCGTTTCGTCTTGTCTCGACTTGTCCATCCGCCCACCCGGCACGGCGACAGGCATAGACAAGCAAATGATGAACCGACATGCAAGTACTAGATTTCATCTGAAGCAGTAGCTAAAGTCGAAGCAAGTTCATTTCGAAATCTCGAAGAAGCTCATCAATGGGAGAGCGAGTGAAATGAGCAAAAAGCCTGGCGGTTGACAACTACAAAACTTTTTAGTTCTCTTTGAAGTTTTTTTGAATACCCTGTACTTGGAAGTTGTAGAGTTGTTTAAGAACCTTTCTATATCAGGTTATATAGTAGTTGGTTAAAATAGTTCTAAAAAATCTTGACTTCAACTTGGTCTATAATATTGTTATAATAATTCCACATATTAATAAGTATCTACCGGTCGAGCTATACCCTTGCTAGCGTTCTCACTTGTTTTTGTCAGGAACATAAAATATTTTAGTTTATTTCATTTGTGATTCTCAAGTGAACACAGATTCTGAAATGCCTCGTACTACTCGTACTCGTACTTGAAAATTTATAAAATCTTTTACTTGGCAAAATAGTTGACATTTTAAGTTTTATTTTAGTGTGTTTTGTGTTTTGCGTCTTGTGTTCCACTGATGACACTGACAGGCATGCAAATGCATTTAATTGGAAGGGTTTATGTCCTGTCCGAGTTTAGTTATCTGCTCTCCTCTACTCTACTCTCCATATCCTTCACCACCTTCCTGCCGTATAAGCCTGGCTTTTTGGTTATTGCCTTTGGCAGTGGATATATTGTTCAGTCTGCTTTCAGCAATAAAATAATTGTTCGCCATGTATTTTTCATTTTCTATCAAAATATCTTTCATTCACTGCTTTCTTGTGTTGTCAATTGTCAATTAAATAAAAATAATGGAACTCGGTATCAATTTAGAGATTGCCCCCAGACTGCTCAATACAATTAACTTGCTTTATATCACAGCTAAAACTCCGATTGTTCAAGCATCTGCAATATCAAAGCACTCGTTGTATTTCCACCAACTCATTGCCAATCAATGTTCAACTTCTTCCAGGCAATTCAAACTGTTTTCGTACGTTGCAATTACTTGTCTACCTATTAAACCATCACTACATCCATCCGCCTGTCCACCTATCCATCTAGTCATCCATCCAATTCGTCTATTCATCTATCCATCTCTCGCTCAAACGTTCAACTGTCTAAAATGTCTATTCAACTGGCCATCTAATTGCAGTAGTCCGAACATTTTCTTCAACTTCTACCCAATCCTTGTTCCAATTGTTGGAATGTCCCTTTGCTTCCTCTAAGTTTCGACTTCTCTCTATCGTTCTCGTCTATCTGACGTAAGTTGTAAATTTTAGTGTTTAGTCCATTATTATTTTCACATTTTGCAGTCATTTACACTGCTCAACGGGATAATACAACTGCACTTGTGTGTCCTGTCCAAGTCCTGTCTAACTGACCGTCCATCTCAGTGTTCATCCGTCAGAAGTCCGGTTGATGTTGTCCTTCAGCCTCGGCCCCACATCAAGCTCCTATTCTCTGTAGTCCAAATTGTTGCAGTTGTTGGCTCTGTGTTTTGACTGAAAGCAGCAATGAATAAGGAAATAACGAGTAAGCAGCTGGCTAACTGGGGGACAGTAACGAGTGGAATTTTTATAGCTTTTAACATAGAGATGTAGTGTGTAGCGTATAAAATCTATAACGAAATAAGTGATTATTTCATTCAATACATTCCATAAAAGCTACAAAATAATATATAGAGTAAATATAAATTTATTTTTATCTTTTAAGTAATTCTTGAAGCAACTAAAGCTTATTCGATTACTGACGACTAGGGGACTCGCTGTGGTCATTAAATGAGCGACAACTTCGACGGAATCATTATGCTGGCATTAATATATCACATGGCCAAAAGTCAGCCAAAACTTGGTCGGGGTCTGGGTGACCGTAATTGCGGTCTATGGCTATGTGTGCCTGTGTGCAGTTGATCAGGTTTATATATATAAAATTATGTTTTTTCTCGCGCTGCTCAATATTATTGGCAAAAATTAATTAAATATTTTCCAAATGAATGATTCAACATAACAATCAGGCGGGGAAAGAAGAGAAGGAGAAGGAGGAGGTGGGGGAGACAGGTCTGCAGGTCACTCCGGATTCCAAATCAGATTCAAAACCAGAAGAGGCTGGTGGAGGGACGGGGAGGAAAATGGAGGGCAACACTTATGCACTCCTGCATTTGAATTATGTCAAATCCATTTTGTTTTAATGAAACGTTGATTGTTTCGCAATTAATATTCTATTGTTTGACAGTAATTATTATTATATTATAATTTATATTTGCATTGTTTTGAAGCACACACACACCCACCGAACACTAACACAAGCAACACAAAAGCCTGCACAAATTATTTGAAATGCAAAAACACATCCTGGACAGTTTAGTACAGTTGCTTTTAGTTTTTATTGGATGCCATTGACATGATTCTTGGATAGATTTATTTGCGCTTTACCCAAATTACTCAAATTTATAGCAGCCAAGTAATTGATATTAAAATCTTAAACAATTTTTAAATAATTAAACATATTAGATGCTGTTTAAATAAGAGCTACATTGTGGCATTTATTTAGTCCTCTTATCCTTCTGTAGCTCACAGAGAAAATCACTAAATGAAAACTCGTACGACAACAATTTATATCAAGTGATGGCCATTTTCATGGCGATTGCTTCTTTTGGCCTGTTTGAGCCATATGCTTTTAGCTGGATTTCTGACTGGCTTTCGGCTATGTGAAAAGTAGTTGAAACTGGGACTGTAGCCATCTTGAGTATGGGCCATGGCCATAAATCGTGTATGTTGGGTTCGTCTTCGTCAGTTAATTTAAAACATGTCAGACAACTCCGACAACTTTGGACAATTGATTGACGTTTTAAAAGTTTAGCAGAGGAGGCGTTGCTTGCAACAACAGCAACAACAACAACAACAACAATCACATGTTGGGGCAACAACAAGGCCAAAAGAAAACCAAAATGCAAGTGGACAACAACGACCAACTGTTGGCCAGGCCAGCAGTCTGTAGCATGGCCAACTCTGGCTTGACCAGAATATGCAGTGACGTTTTGGAATTGCAAAAAGGCCGAAAGTAATTTATTTATTCTCCATTTGTCTTGACGATGAGCAAACGAGCCAAGTGATGGCCACAACTACGCTTCGATGAATGCCATCGACATCGACATTGGCATCGTCATTGGCGTTGGCGTTATGCTAGTAAACTGGTAGTAGTTTTACCTCCTTGAATGAAAGTTGGTCTTTATTCGGAGACCACTTTGTCAGTTGGTTGAGTTTCTAGTGATTTGTGACTTGTTTTGACCTATAAATGAATTGTTAAACTGCGAAAATATTTAGTTTGTAGCGCTCCCAAGGACTTAACTAACTACTCTTGTTTTCAGAGGACATACTTATCGTTATTAAAGTTAAATCATCAATAATTCCATAAAGTTTAAATTGCATGCACCTCACAGATACATTTGTATCTAAATGTTGTCAGACTTGTGGTTAAAATTGCTGCTTTTTACTCAATAAACAGGCCAAGCTTGTATGTCTTTGGCAATTTGAAATTTAGCCAAAAGCAAACAAGAACCAACTATCACTCAGTCTATATCCGTCTCTCCTGCTCTCCATCTGTCTGTCGAACTGTCTGCTCGTCTATTTGGCAGGAGGTAGAAGACAGGGGGTTCCTTGTGCCTTTCAGCATTCCTCTTAACTAACCATCAAAAGAAATGGTCAGCAACTTTTTATAAAAGAACAAACAAGAAAAGCTATCAGCTGTGCGAGTAGGAGTGTGTGTGTGTGTGTAGGGGCAAAGGAGCATTTTCAATGCAAGATGACAGCTCATTCGTCAAATCACACAAAGAAAAATTTGAACTCTTCATCAGCTTTTTGGGTCGTCGTGGCCGTCGTCGTCTCCGTCGATTTCTTGTCCCTGCGCTTGTCTTCCGTCTCTCTCTTCAACTACGTTCATCTCTTTCTGTTTCTATCCCTGCCTCGTCACCGCCTTTGTCTATGCAGTGAGCGCCATTTCGCCGCTGGCGAGTTGATGTTGACGTTTCAATATTGATGCAATGTGCTCCTGCCAGCATCTTCACCTCTCTGTCTCTCACCGTCTCTCTCTCTCTCTTTCTCTCTCTCTATGTCTCTATCCCTACTATATATATAGCATAACATATTTCATCGGGCATGTCCTGTTTTGCTCGCTGCTTGCCAATTCTTGACTGACATGAAAAATAACAAAACAACAAAAGCGGTCAGTGCCAAAAAGGATAACGCGAGTAAACAGCGTCCTGACAACGTCAGTCTGACGAGGAAAAAGGACGCGCACGAACACGAACACGATGACGTTGTATTGGCCCAATCCCAATACCAATCTCAATCCCAAGCAACTCTACAACTCTTCAACTCTCTCCAATTCCAAGTCCCTAGGATGTTCGGTCAACGGAAGCAGCGTAATCCATCGTCAAACTCCTTGTCCTTGGACTCGGGGCAAGTCCTTGTCCTGTCCTGTCCCATCCTAGAGCTGCTGTCGTTGCTGCATATGCCGCGAGTTGCATTCACATCCATTCGCTTAGCTTTGCTTTATGCTCCTCGTCCTGGCATCGTCCTGCTGCTCGGCCAATTTTGTGCAGCTGTCGCTCGGCGATGGATGGATGATTGTGAACATCTCGAACAAAACTCCATTCCACAAATCTTAGTAGCACCAAAACTTGCACATCAAACTTGATGAAGTAGGCAGCAATAGCAGCAGCAGCAACGGCAGCGTCTTGCTTGGGGGAAAAAAGGGTTGTAGACTGCAAGGCGCGTGGAGGCGCATCCTTGAGATACATGTATCTTAATAGCTTCAAAACTATTACAGTTCTTCAAGTGACGCTTTATTCTTTATCATTTTTGTTACTTATTAGCTTTTTTTTAATTTTAAAGCGTTTTTCATTAATGTTTTATTATCTCGTTTTAAAATCATTTATCGATTATTTCTAATCAAATATTTCGAAATTGTCTTCAATCTTTTTCTCTATGTCCCTTCAAAGTAAAGTTTCTGTCGATAGACGAACAAACAGAATTTTATAAATGTTTTATCATCACTGGTTTCGAGCTTCACCCAGCAGTTATTCCAAGCCTAGCTATAAATGGTGCAATAATTCTTCAAACTTGAGACAACCAAGATGCTCAGAAATCAAGAAAAATTTGCCTTGGGTAGTTGAGCTTAGCCGCTGGGACAAAGGATTACGAGCAGTAGGATACTTGGCATAGGTTACGTGTGTATATGAAAAATGCAGAGGATATGAAAGCAGCTGCTTTTGACCCCATGATGTATGATGGGTTAGACTCGCAGCTAAAGGCGTCAGCTGTTCGTCCTTGTTGTCCTCGTTGTCCCAGTGTCCTGTTGTCCTGTTGTCCTCTTCTTGCCTTACACAAACAGCTTCTTCTCTCGTCATCTTTGGAGCGGTCAGACGTTGTCCTGAGTGACGGTCCGGGCACTGTTAATGGCTTTGGTCCATTATCTCGTCATGTTTGTTACGAAATTTAATTACTCTTATTTATTTTTCAGTGCCTTTCCTCGTCCTGACATTTCCGTGTCGTTCCCCACCCCCTCTCCATCCCTTGCTGTGTTGTGTTTTATGATTTTCAACTTCATCAAAAAATGTGACGCAAAAAATAAATGTGAAAAAAAAAATTAAATTAAAAACACTTTTTCGTGCAGGATGCGTCCTTGTGCTATGTCTTCCTCTACTTCTCGCTCGTCTACTGCTGCTGTTGCTTCCTGTCTCGTATTCTTAGCTGTCTCCCTAATGTTTCGTCAAAAGACAAATCAGCGCTAGGGGCAACACTGCATCTTGACCCTGCCCTCCGTCACTTTGAGCAACTAGAAACAGTGGTTTGCGGAGGGAGTGGTAATGTCAATTTGTTTTTTTCCTGCCCTTCCGTCACTTTGAGCAACTAGAAACAGTGGTTTGCGGAGGGAGTGCGGTAATGAGTGTCCTTAATTTGTTTTTTTTCCCTAGAAAATAAAATGTGATCACAATTTGCTTAGGCGATTAATTTTTTAATGTTTACACTTTTAAAGTTGTGAAGCTGAAGAAGCTTCGGTTGATGTAAGAAGAAGCTTGCAAAAGCTAAATTAAAAAGCTTTAAAGCTACTTCGTTTAAGGTAAAGGTCTTTATTGAAACTATCGGGCCAGAGTTTCTTGCCCAAAAACGTATGAGTTTTATCTTTCATGTGATTTTTTAAGTGTTTTATCATTTGGCTGGATGAACCCTTTGTCATTGAGCCATAAAATGCAATTCATTAACTGCCACAAATTGAACGAATCTGCACGGAACTTGTCTTCCAGCTGGTGTCATGTTTGGTGCAGAGAAATGGAGAAAGAGAGGGAAAGCGAGAGAACTGCACATCGTCTTAACAATCGCCAGTGCTTGGCACTCTCAATATTCATCTAAGTGCTCACAGTCCCCCTTACTCCTTCCCTTCCCACCCATTTCACGGTCTTTGTCAGTCACTCAGTGTGAGAGCAACAAAACGTTCGTCATTTGCTTTTGTCTTTCGGTTTGTTTGCACACGCCGTTTCTTGCACAATCCTGGCAATCGTCATCGTCATGCCACGCCCAATACACGCCTCCCACATCCGCCCAGTGGCCACGAGTCAACTCTAGTCGAGTCGACTCGACTAAACTTAACTCGACTCAAGTCATCTCAACTCGACTCGACTCGACTCGGCCCTGCAGCTGTCAGTCAATGTGTCGTGTCACAGTGTCTCTCCATCTGTCTGTCAGTTGCATGTCTCTGTCTATCTACGTGACATCAGTCCCAGCAAACTTTACTCCTTGCGCAATCCTTGCTCACAACGATGCATCCTTCGTCTTGAAGCAGCAGAAGCAGAGAAGGACTCTGCTGCTGCTGCAACCGATGGATGGATTTTTGGATTCGCAACTTGCACTTGGATTACAAGTCTGATTTTGATGCGTACATGCTATATGCTCTGTCTAAGTATTGGTGTCAGTGTGAGTACACTGAGAAAAAAGATTTGCCAAACCGAGACTATGAATTTAAAGTGTCTGAAAATAATAAGATGATTTTCTTACAGTGTAAAGTGTCTGTTGGGTGTGAGTCTGCGTAACTGCTTGGCCCACAAAATATTGCAGTTGCTCAGCTCAGCTTACCCAACCTCCAATATGGGTCAACATCCAACACACATTCGCACACACTCGCACTCACACACACACACAGACGAAAGCTGTAAGTTTTCTTATGCTTTTGTCTTTTGTCCTTTTATTATTTTATTCCTGGCCTTGTTTTAATTCACAGCGTCTGCTGGCGCGTCATCCTCTGGCTTCGTCTCCTTCGCTCCTCCACTCCTTAGCTTTTATGTGCTTCTTCTCTATTTCCTTCTTCTTCATCTTCTGCTGCATCACTCGTCAGACGACTTTGTCGTCCTTTGGCAGCGTCTCCAGCAACATTGTCTCAGTCGCATCCTTGGCTCGAATGTTTACACATAGCCATAGATACACACACACATACACACATACACTTTAACCCACACACACATGTGTGTGCGTTGCGTTGTAAGTGACATTTGCAATTTTCAAACTATTGAATGAGTGACAAGTTCTGCAGACACGATTGAAACTGACAGTTTCCCTTCCCTTTTCAGCTGCACTTCATGTATTCCTTCAGCTTCAGCTACAGTTCCATCTAAGGGGACAGTAGCAGTAGCAGTAGCAGTTGCTGATGCAGTTGCCTCTTCTCTTTGTCCTTGTTCTTAGCTTAGCCACCTCCTTCTTACCTCTCCCTCTTCCCTTTTCATAGTCGAAAGAGTTAACGTTGCTTTAAGCTACACTGAAACTGAGACTGAGACGGAAACTCCAACTGCAGATGAACATTTCAAGAAATTAAATAAGTGCAATGAGTAGATACATTTTTTGGTATTTTTTCGCTTAGTTAATGGAATTATTTATTAAGAATTATTTATTGAGAAGAAAATCCATAACAGAAAATCTTAATAACTATAATTAAATAATTTCTAAATCAATTAAATATAAATTTCCTTGCTAAATTCTTCAGATATCAAAGTTTTGACACTTAAAGAAAAGCAACAAAAATATGGATTTGCGACCTTCCAAAAGTCAGAGAATTTCAGTTTGTTGTCGACCTCCACTAAATTCAGATGATTAAATTAAATTCTTTTTTTTTTTTTTTTGATTTAGGTTTTCTTAAAAATTGCATGCAATAAAATTTAATTTTAAATTTACAGAAGAGCTGACTTTACAGTCAGCGAAAAGAACTGTTATTTCGGCAGAGGTTAAGGGATACCATCAATGGCAACAAATGAGAACTTGATTGGGCATTGATTGCAGACGTATTGGAAGAAGACAACCCACATCCTTCGTACCGTTCAGAATGAAGTCTGTAGTACAATCCTGTGTCGTTTCCGTACTATCATTCAGACTACAACGGTGTATACTTGTAAAAATCTTGAGCAAACGGAATTTTCCATTTTCGGCCTTTAGATGCAGATCAAAGAGCACTTCGAATGTAGCAGACTTCAAGATGATCCAGAGCCCATTGCGGGATGATGATCCTGAGCTTGCAAATCTTATAATGAAGGAAAAGCGACGACAGATTGAGGGACTCGAAATGATTGCCAGTGAGAACTTTACCTCCTTGGCGGTACTCGAGAGCCTGGGATCGTGTCTGACCAACAAGTACTCGGAGGGTAGTCCGGGCAAGCGTTACTACGGTGGCAATCAGTTCATAGACGAGATTGAAAGCTTGGCACAGACTCGCGGATTGGAGTTATTCAATTTGAATGAGAAAGATTGGGGCATCAATGTACAGCCATACTCGGGCTCTCCGGCCAACCTGGCTGTTTATACGGGCGTATTGCGGCCCCACGACCGCATTATGGGCTTGGATTTACCCGATGGCGGGCATTTGACGCATGGTTTCTATTTGGGCAACCAAAAGATCTCGGCTTCCTCCATCTTTTTCGAGAGCATGCCCTATAGGGTTAATCCCAAGACGGGCCTCATCGACTACGACAAACTGGAGGAGGCAGCAAAGAGCTATCGTCCTCGCATCATTGTTGCGGGCATTTCGTGTTATTCCCGTTTGCTGGATTACGAACGTTTTCGTAAGATCTGTGATGAAGTTGGTGCTTATCTGATGTCGGACATGGCACATGTGGCTGGCTTAGTTGCCGCCGAGCAGATACCCTCGCCCTTCAAGTACTCCGACATTGTGACTACCACAACTCATAAAACTCTCAGAGGTCCCCGAGCAGGTGTCATCTTCTTCCGCAAAGGAGTGCGCTCCACGAATCGCAAGGGGAAGAAAATCATGTATAAACTGGAGAAGCCCATTAATCAGGCCGTATTCCCAGCCTTACAGGGTGGACCCCATAACAATGCCATTGCGGCTGTTGCCGCCGCCTTCAGGCAGGCCAAAACTCCAGCATTCAAGGCCTATCAGAGTCAGGTGCTTAAAAATGCCAAGGCATTGTGCAAGGGCCTCATCGACCTGGGCTACAATGTGGCCACCGGAGGCACTGATGTGCATCTCGTGCTACTCGATGTTCGCAGCTCAAAACTGTCGGGTGCCGAGGCTGAACTAGTTCTGGAGAATGTGGGAATTACTTGCAACAAGAATACCTTACCTGGTGACACCGATGCACCATATCCTTCCGGCATTCGTCTTGGCACCCCAGCACTAACCACACGTGGTCTTGTGGAGCAGGACATTGAGCAGGTGATTCGCTTTATAGACGAGGGCCTCAAGATTGGCGCCGAGGCTGCTCAGCTCGCCAACAGTCCCAAATTAAAAGACTTTCAGAAGACTCTCAAAGAGAATCAGGAGATTAGTAAGAAGATTAAAGAGCTGCATGCCTGTGTCATCAAGTTTAGCACTAGCTTCCCACTGCCCGGTCAACAGTGTCTCTAGATTTTTACCCTTTCAACCTCATCATTATCTGTACTCTTTTTTCCAAATTTGTTTCCAAATTCTTAGTAGTTCCTGGAAGGAAACCAAGGACATATCAGACATATGCACTTATGTAATTGTAAAGTTGTTTAAAATGTAGGTTTAAACCACTCAAAAAGAATGTTTATAATTTAATGGGATTAAGAATTCTAAGCACTTCCCTATGTAAGCCTTGAATTAAGTAGTTCCTTAGGTGTGGTAGAATGGCAGGTAATTGGCAATGTAGACAACATTAACGGTGCAGCAATGCAGCAATTATTCAGAGCAATTCCCAATTTGCATAAAGTTCTGACGCAATGACAAACTGACCAATTGATGAATATAACAATAAAATAACATATTAAATAAGGGCATAAAGGACTCGGCTGTCTAGCTGTATGAGCAACTGACTGACTGTCTAACTGACTGACTGACTCACTAGTCATTAACAATTTCATTTATTTTGTCGCATCACATTGGAGTTGGAGCTGCTCCACGCTTTGGTAGCCACATTCCCAACTGTCCATCAATGTCAACATCAATGTCATAGCCATTTGGGAGGCAAGCAGCCAGACATATTATGGGCATTTTGACAAATAATTCAAACCGCATTTTATAATGAATCCGAACGCATTTAGAGAGCCAGGCCGAGACCCAGTGCAAGCTCCAAAACTAAAGCTCTGCCAACTTCAGCTTTAACTGCACCTGCAAACCACATTTTTGGTCTTTCGGGTGGCTTAATTGTCTGTCCATTTGTCTGTCACTTCAGTGTGATTTATGCTGTATAAATTCAATACTGATAATCGCCGTGATGAGCCTGGCTTATTTTTGGATGCCTTTAAGTGCTCAGCACGGAGGTGCGTCTCAGATGACGACGACAACGACAACGACAATGACGATGACGATCAAGTCACTCACGCATCATCCTCAATTCTGATCCAGTCGTAAACTGATGGTTTTATTGAACAGCTGTATCTTCAAATGTCCGGCTTCGAGCTCTTAAATGACAGTCGTAAATTCTGATTATCGTAAGCGGCGCAAAACAACAAAACAAACCAAACAGACGATTTTGAAGAGCAAGTAAGATTCATTGCGGCTTAAAGTAGAAGAATAGCTGATACTCTATACTTTTGAAAGAGGAGCTTAAGTTTTAACGAGTGTTTAGTTTAGTGGTAAGAGTAATTGATAATGAAGGATAAAACGCTTGACTAAATTAAACTTAACATACCCTACATTTAACTACTATAAACTAAGAATAAAACATAGAATACATACTGATACACTTTTTAAAATATTCTAATTTTATATTCAATATTTTGTGTCTTGAATCAATTAAGTCATTAACAATTCCCATACCCCTTTTAATAATTTGGATGTATAAAAAAAACACACTCCGCTGCAAGAAACGCGTTAGTCATCGAACTAACTTGTTCGATAACCGCTCATATTTACATAACATGGACGCATTAACAGCTGCCAATAACAACGACTCAAAAGTATCGAAATGTATAAATTATAAATGTATTACTCGTATAACGACCGCTGACAGGTGCCATCATATTCGATCTCGATCTCGATCTCGAATTCGATGGCAATCACCATCAAAAGCAGTCAATTAGCATAAATGAACTTATCATTTATCCAAAAATAACTGTGAAATTTTGATTAAAAATTTTTAAACTTATTTTTGGCAACAAGAAAATCAATTAAATGCTGTTGATCCGTTGATCGACAAAAAACAAAACGCAAAAATGTGACAAGGAAATAAGAAACGATTTTATTCGTTTAAGTAAGAAATTGGAGGAACGACTAATTTGAAGTCCATGGATTTCTGGGCCAGATGTGCGGCAATAGGGAATACTATGGCCTTCATTTGATCATGAACCCTCAAGGATTCGTAGTGGAAGTCTTCATGAACACAAGCGTCATTCTTGTGGGCTGCCAGAGATGGAGTAATGGGATGCAGAGTAACGTGACTGCAATTGAAGAAGAATGTGGTAGAATTAAGGCAAACTACCAGCTGATAAAGCTCCTCTATGGACTCATTCCAAACGGATACTGTGCAGTAGTGCCTAGGATCCTTGGCACAAATGTCAACGATATCTAAGGTCGAACGAAAGGTGCTCAGAAAGATAACACCAACGGTATCTTCATCAACTTTACTGGATCGACGATTACTGCACACTAAAACTGGACTGACATCTGGAAAATCCACCTCAGTAGTTATAGTCTCCAGATTCATTTCTTTTAGTTTCTCCAATGTAGCCAGAAACCTTGAGTTTCCCGTGACATCCGGATGCAGTGGTTTCATATGTTCCTTAACACGCTGCAGGAACTCCTCTCGAATACAGTCCTGCACTAGAACTTTCGACACCGAGTTGCATATAAATGGATTAATCAGAGACTTGATCAAGAAATGCATGGCACAATTGATGTCACCTTTGTCGTAGACAATCATCAATTGATGTTTGCTTTGTGCATTCTCATCGTACTCATTATTGTAGTTTAATGTCTCATGCGAGACAAAGAAATCTACGTCTCCAGCTTCCGAAACTGGCGGAGTTGGAGCTCCGTGCATGGGCGCATACGACTGGGAACTGGACTCGGGCTCCTCTGGACAACGCAGCGTTTGCACCATGTCCTGTGTTATTTGTATATTACACTTGCTGGTCTCGTCCGAAATGCGATTCGTGGAGACTGTTTCGACGGAGTGTATGGAAATCGCCTCGTAACTTCCATAATATCTTTCGCCCATTCTAAGATTGTGCAGGTGTTCCGTGTTGAAAACTTTTAATTTCAAAGTTTGTTGTGTTAATTGGTTTTAAATACAATGAATGATGGGATATGTCAAGTACTGAAAAGGCAACTCTACAAAAACAGTTTTAAAAGTTATAATTTCTAATATTAAGTATACAAACCGTTGTCCCAATGCTATATAAATTTAAAATATATTTATAAAGATAGTTTATGTGGTATGTAGCTAAACAAAAAGTGAGCTTAAAGCTCGCTTTAACCAATGTAAGTCTTATTGAGCTTTATAGGTACTTTCCACTGTATCATACTCACAAGTGCTTAGTGCGGAACCAGAACTTGTGATTAGAGTGCACTTTCAAACGTTGCTGGCCAAATGAATATACAAATAGCAGCCAAATTGTATTAGTTATATTTTTATTGTTGGTTATTGGACTAACACATTCCCATTGCACGCCTCTCATAAGCCAATTAAAATTAAATTATATTCCGCAACTAATCGGCCGCTAGGCTTACAGGGAACTCTTCACAGCCCTCTACAAAAAACATACAATTTATCCAAATCGCAATTCCAATCCCAATTCTAGGCGCAGTCCCAAACCACACTTGGAATTATTTATTAATCGGCAAATTTATGATCAAATGTGACAGTAAAATTAAAATATCAAAAGCAGATACAAAAATGCATTACGATTGTTTTGGAACGTGCTTAGGGACAGACGACAGACATGCATACAAACAAACAGTCGGACAGACAGACAGAGGGACAGGCAGTGGCAAAAGCATTTGGATTTGTTGAAATTAGCATTAAAATATTATAAATATTTGGCCAAAATATTATAATATTTCTGTTTATCGCTTTTTGTTTTTTTCCTCCCTTTTTATGCTCGTTAGGATGGCCTCATTTTTGCGATTCATTTACAACAAAGAGCATAGAATGTTAATTTTTAGCAACAGCAATTACTAATACAATTAAAAACATTGAAAACCGCGAAAATAATTTTGGTAACAGAGGCAATAGAAATATTTAATGCCAACAGCAAAAAAATAAACGATATTCCCCTAACGAGATATTCGACCATAACTAAATTGAAACTGAGACTGAGTCGAGGCAGGAGTTAAATAAACCAACATCAAGTGCAGTAATAACAACAACAGCAACAAACAATGCAGCTAACGATGACTATTTACATTTATCAAGAGTAATTATAATAAAATGCCAAAAATAAAATTTAAATTAATATAGAAAGCCGATTATAGAATAGTTTTCATCCTTTTCTACCACCCTAACTCAAGCCCCCCAGCCGTGGAACCCGCAGCTAACATACAATTCGAGTATAATGAAATTGAAACAGCAACAACAACAACAGCAAACAATGGCACTGCAACAACTGTCAAATATAACAAATCCCATAAATCAACAATGGAAATTTGTTCAAAGCAACAAAAAAAGAAGCAAAAAATTAAATAAAACAAAAGCAGGCCTACATTTGCAGTGCAATAAATAAATAATTGAGCATAAACTAATTTTGCATAAAAAACTATTTACATGTACTTAACACAGTCTAAGCCGAAAGAGCCAATACCCTGCGTTGGAGCTGTAAGCACATAAGCCATAATTTTAGTGTAAAGTTACGTATACGTAATATTCCAATGGGACGTTCGTGCGGCAGAGAGCAAGCCAGCAGCTTCCAGAGCTGACATAATTTGTTTAGCTAGTTTTCGAACCTTTTAACTAATACTCTTATTCATATTTCATTACGTATACGCAATGGTCTAATGTCCAGCATAAATCTATTACCTCATATGTTTTCAGTTAAGATCTGTCTGTGTACAAGTCAAATACAATAAGCAGAAACTGATTAAAATTGAAAACTTTCACGAAATCAAATCACATTTGTTTTGTTAAACTTTTCAAAAGTTACGTGTTAAGTACAATTTTAAAATGCTGCCAGCTATTGTAAAAGCTTCCTTGGTTGGAATATTTGTAGTAAGCAAGAACTGATTGATTAATTTATGCCTCTACTAAACTAATAATTTATGCTTTTCAGATGGTTACTGTGATAACACTGCAAATAACGCTGCCAACAATCATGTTATTCGATGATCAGTTCTACTTCAAGTCTACGAAACTTGTTGTGATAAGAGTCTACATATGTCTGACTGCTGTGATAGTGCTTGAGATGATATTGATATACTTTAGTATAAGCTTTCTTTACTTGACAACCCAATGGATTGTTGCAGTGGTTTGTAGTTTAATTTATTATAATTTTAATTTATTTCTTATGCCTTTATTTAGTACATACCACTGTTGTTATATGCTATATATCACACCTATAAGATCTGCATTGTTTATCTTGCATCCTGCATTAACGACAAGGAGGCCAAGGAATTTCTGCTCCAACACTGGAACAGATACATTGAGCATGACGATCAGTTTTGGATTAAGATACAGCTCAAGGTGCGTTTTCTTCCATTCTCTTTCTCTTGATTTTCAATAGCTTGTTCTCTTTCTAGCTAAATTGCTGTGGCTTAGACGGTCCAAGAACATACCTGGATTACCTGCGTAAGGTGCACCGTTCGTGTTATGTTGATCAGCTTAAGGAAGAGCTTTTAATTATCCGAGGTTGTTACGATGTCGTCTATGATCATTTCAATGCCGTGCGATTTCTAGCTATAGGTCTGGCATGGTTTGCTGTGTTCTTACAGTTACTAATGCTAGCACTTTATGCGGGGGTGCTCATAAGAAAGTACCAGTCGCATGTGACTAAGATACAAAAACTCAGAGTACATTTTAAATAGGAAGCGTTGTCAATATAACACCATTTAATTTAATAAAAATTTTATTTAATTATAGAAATTAAAGCACTATTTAGTTTTAAAAAGCGGTATTTATTTTACTTTTTTTTTGTCAACTGAAAAAGAATTTTATTCCGGAATATTGAATGAGCTAATATGAGGTTAATACTTGTGATTTATATTGATGCTGATAACACAATGGTTCAATTTATTCCCTCGCCTTTTTTTCAGAGTTTTAGAAATGTCAATTTTATCTAAAAGGGTCGCATGACAAACCTGCGAGAGAGAAATAAAATAAATTGAAATTAGCTTCCTTTGTTGCCGTTGACAATTTGAATAAAATTAATATAAATTTTCGCCCATTTTGTCCATTTTTAATTAATAAATGTCATGGGTATTTATTTGCAAATTTATTTGTCTGATTTGTATTACATATATATGTATGTATGTATATGTAAATAATTTTTACTTGGCTTTTATGGAAAATTGATTTCTTTTTTCTTTGTTATTTGAAAATGCGGCGATAACAAATTTTACGGCTCGTTGCAAAAATTCAACCTGATGAGGGAAAAACTGGCGCCAACTAGAAAAATGCAAAATATGTGATACGCAAAGAGACAAGAGAGCGAGAGAGAGTGCGAGAGAAAGCGGAAATATACTTTGAACTCTCAAGCGGAAACGGAAGTCAATATTAGTAGGCGAAAATGAAATTTCACAATTGCAAACAAATTTTTCAAACAAATACAACAATTATTAATGGTCAAAAGCTGTCGCTATTCCTGTGGCTGCAGTCCAAAAAAATACATTTTAGAAATTTTATTTATATAGATGATAACAGGAAATCATTTTCAAAATTTATTACCCAAACGGCTACAAGTTCAATGCACTGTGCATGCTAGAAAAATGCTAAAAACATAATTTAATTATTACCAGTTAAATAAAAATTCCAAACTCATAAGATAGACAACACAATTGGCAAGTTGTACAATAAATTCAGCGAGCAGTTTGATTGATTGCTCTGCTAATGCAGTAGATAAGGTCAGACGCTTGATTGATTGCTTGAATAGCACTGCAGATAGGGTCACACTCTGTCAGCATTAAATTAAAAATAAAACAAGCACTCATACAACACATTTATTCATATGAGATAATCAGTCCAGCGAGCATTTCAAGTCATAAATTTCAAATGCACAAAAAGCAAATAAAAAAGCGACTTATGAATGTTGGCGAAATGGAATAGGAGTGTTTGTGTGTGTGTGTGTGTTGGCTGGCAAGTGTCAAACATTGGCCATCAGACAAGCACCCATCGGAGTGAGACTTATCATTTGCTCATAAAAATGTCAAAACTATCTCACTGACATTGACTGATGACGTTGGAGACGACGACGATGGAGACTTCGACGTCGACGACTTGACACACTCGGGAGGATCTCATGTGGCAGGATGCCAACACTAAATGCTTTCTCTCCACTTGAGCACGACAAGTGCCTATTCACCTACAGTTCCCCTAAGCCCGGTACGACCCCGTCGACTCCTCTGCCATTCCACATACAACACGCATTCAGTATGTGAGAGTGATTTTATTTCTGCTTTTTTCTTCTGCATTGCAGGACAGTTATTCAGTCAGGCATTCAACCAACCATTCAACCAACCATCCATCCATCCATCTTTTCATCTATTCGTCAGTGAGAGTCACTCTTGAAGCCATCATCAGCATCAACCATTCTTGGCTGTCATGATTCATGGCTTCGATTGAATTTTGATTGACAATATCGCAAGCATTTAAAGTGTCTGTTTCCCGCATCCGTTCGTTATCAAGTACACTTTTTTACACTTTTCCACTTCTTCACTCTTTATGCTTCCACTACGACTTCCACTGAATACACGAGTAAGTGATGCAGCTTTTGCAAAGTGATTTTAAAATCATTTGCCATGTGACAGATGAGTCTTTGATTGACGTCCAATGATATGCAGTGAATACAACAGTCAACAGTCAGCGAGTTATATATTCAGCTGCTTATCGCAATCTATATAATAATTTGGTTTAACTAAATTTATGACTACTCTAATCATAGCCATGTGTGTCATCCCCATTGCAATCCCCAACTCAACCCACACTCGCTTGACGTACACATCAATTAGCGATAAGATCAACTCGATTCAGTTCAACTCAATGAGATTTATACCCATACTGATGTGAAATAACAATTTCTTTTGACATTGATTGAATTAATTTATGAGTTTTGCGATCGATAGAGTCGTGACAATCGTGTATTTATGGCGTTAACAATCTGAACCAAAATCAGAGCGATTTGAGTGATTACCTCTTTGCCCAATTTGAGATTTATACGTGAATCGAACAACGTTGTTGCCCAGAGACACTCAAATTTACAATCGTCTCAGTATTTTCTGTCCGATAAGCGCGTGTCACTAAAGTTTCTCTAAAAAGTGAAAAACCCAATCGCTGACACACTTTAGACAGTTTATGGCGATTTCAAAGAGTTCAAATTCGAAATAAAATTTGATTAATTTTAAAAAATTTATAGCTTCACGCAGACTGGCTTAAACCGAGCTGATCTTAACTGGAAACAGATAGAAAGCTGTAATTTGTTTATCATTAAGTTAAATGAAAGTTAAATTAAGTATACGTAACGTCGTACAGTACTCGCTGGGCTTAATGCTTACTGAGCATTTCAATTAATCTGTTGAAAATGTCATGGGACAAATGGAAAACTTCAAAAATTGACTGGCAACTGGCAGCTGCGAGTGCCCATTGCTTAATTTATATACATATTCTTTTATCCCATTATTTATTGTGCAAAAAAAAGAAGTGTGTGGGGGAAGGGGGGTAGTCACATGGGGAAAGCGGGGTCACGTGTTGGACGCATTTCAATTTGTTGGACGCTGTCAACGAAGGCCGCTTGACAATCGCCAACAATCAGTGAGAAATGCGTTCATTTTAGGACATTTTGCATTAATTGAATGCGAGTATTCGTATTCGTATTCGTATTCGTATTCGCAAACGTATTCGCATTGGCATCCAGCGTGTGGCCAAATGGTTTTTAATTATTTTTTAAATTTATAATTTTTGTTGCAATTTTCCTGCCCCGCAAAACGTTCATGCAGCTTGTAAATAAATTGCAAATTATAACGAATGCATTTTTTTTGTATTCGCCTTTGCGGCATATAAATTTTAATTTTAATTCAATTGCAACGTCGCTCATCACAGTCAGTACCAACTAGGGGAAGCAATGGAGGGTAGGGAGGGGACGTGGCTCTCTCTGGGGGAACTGGAAGCTCTTCAAATGAACTGACATTTTGACGCAAATTATCCGCTGCGGGCAATACCAATGCCAATGACAATGGTCAGCTGTCTTTGGCCATAATCAGTTGATTAATGCAAAGGCTTTTCAGCGTTACCATTTAAATGAGTTACTAATATTACCTGAAATGCAAATTCCAAACAGAATCAACATATTTCATTTACTGCACTTTGTTTACATACAATTTATTCTGTCTCTCCATCTTCGATTGATTAACGTTATTTCTGAGCTATTTCGATCGTTTGTATTTACATATAATTAACATAAATTACTCAAGAGATCTGTAAAATCATTCGAAAACACTGCGATGCTTTCCGCATTCCCCAGCCTCGTAAAAACGAAGCAAACACTCTAAAAAAATCGAAAATTATAACCTAAATAAATATTTTTGGGTGACGAGAGACGAAAGCCCAGAGAGCAGAGCTAAAAATCATAAATTCAAAGCCAAACAAAAAGCTTCAACAAAATACATTTGATGACAATAAATATAAAAAATGAACTGATCATAAAACGAACCACACACACCAAAATCAGTAATAACGACAGCAAATCAACAACAACAATCAGAAAAGCACTCACAGTATAAATCGCGTATTACGAGCATAAAAAATACCATGAACAACCAGATAGAAAAGTTAGCGTTAAATATGACGAAGTTGGATTACTCTTAAAAAGAAATTTTAAATGAGAAAAGTAGATAGAAGTGTTTGCTATCGTCACTAACGTGTAAACTAAGCACCAAAGTAGTGAACATATCATATAAAATGTTGGCGTAACGGGTTGTAAGCTTAGCTTAATGATAAACATTCTTTAAACGTTACATAACACACCACTTACTCATAACACCCCTTGTTAGAGTACAAAAATAACTCGACTGTGTCATAAACCATTTGACATTTATCAGTTCGTCAAATTGAAATGAAGCGAAGCTCGACTCACTGAAACAGAAAAAGAAACTGGAAATGGAATGGAAACGGGACTAGCGGGTGTCCAGAGGCGGGGGGAAGGGGGCACTGTGACTCCACTGCGCGATAGCTTTGGCGCTTTATTGTAATTGCCGTTATCGCAGTGCAAATGGAAACTGGAAAAGCTGAAATTTATGAAGGAATAGTTTTGATTTACAAATTATTTTCAAATAAATTTGATTTAAATTCTAATTCAAGCTTTAATGCTTGTATGAACTCAGAACACAATACTCATTTACAATAACAATACATTTCGATATGATAATCATTCACACAATGTGATTGATTACCGTACTTGTTAGTTCGCAGTATAGGTCCATTGAGCACAAGATAGTCCCGGACAAATCTGACAGTGCCTTCGAATTGTCCATCGCCGGGTGAAGTCTGAACACGTACCTTGATTTCAGTATCTTGCTGAATATTGTTGCGATCGAGTAGATAGGCCTCGTGGACTCCCACAAGACGTAATGGCTGACACTGATCGAAGCTGCTTAGCCAGGTGTTAATACTCTGCACCACAAACTGAGCAGCCTGATCAGATCTCTCGTCCGTCGTATCTATGGGGCTAAAGGTCTGGCAGAGGCAAAAGGACGAGGGAATTCCCGCTGATTTGCAGCTTCTTGTCTCTGGAATTGGCAGAAAGAGACTAATTCCTCGTGGCATATCTTGGCCCAAGCTTTTGAGTATTAACGAGCGATTTATAATGTGAATGTTGTTAAGTAATTCCAATTTGGTCAAATCCTTTAGGGTTTCATGCAAATCAAAAGTTGTTACAAGATTGTGAGCATTTTTCTTCAGATTTGTTAGGGCCAATGGATAAGTGTCCTCCAGCCACTTGGGATAAATGGCTATGAGTAAAGGCTGTGACTCCTCCAGCATGCCCTGGTATGTAGACCGAAAAGAACCGTAACGCAAGCCATGATCCGACATCAGAAACACTATAGTATCATCCAAGCCCAGATCAGACTCCAAGCGATTCAACAGTTTCAGGTAATCCTTGTCCAGGAGCTGCGGATAACTGAAGTAATCGTGCACTCCCTGCGACTGCCAGAAGAAGGAGAAATGTGAACCGTCTTTCAACTGAGGTATCATCTTGTAAATAAACTCATAGAGTATATCCGCATACTTTCTATTCCCAGTGCAGTGTATGTCCTCCTGTTCATCTATGCTATAACGGGTAAATCTGTCAATTTCCAGCATTACGGGACGCAGATAAAAGTCTGTGGGTGATTCACTAAATCCCCACTTGCCGTAGTTGAAAGTGCCACCGACAAAAGTATCTTCAGCATAGCAGGTGTTGTAACCAGCTTCCTTGAAGTGCTTCCAGATGAAATCACACTTGTCATAGTTCCACTGCCCCTTATAGCAAACATCTTCCAGTTCCGTATTATTCAGTCCACTAAACAGAGGCACCAGATTCGGATAGGTGTTCCTACCCACCCGATTATAGCCCCAGAACTCAACGTGTGGCAGTCCCTCGATGTGGGCAGCCAACAGTGGCATCGAACGCAGAAAATGCATGTGGGATATGGAATCGATGCCTATAATCATGGCGGATAAGCGATCACGTTCGGTAGTTTTAGTGCCAAGTTTCGTTGGTAGCGGCACAAAGAAGTGTACATCGTTATAGACGGTTAAGTTGTGTGCTCCATAGCACTGTATTCGTATGATTGTGGCACCGCTTTTGAGCCTAGTTTGTTTCCTACCATCCTTCAGTCGAAATCTTTTCAGACTCGAGTATTTATTGGCATTATCGTTAAGCCGCTTGATCAATCGATATTCACAGTAAACATCCGATATTTGTGCCACATTGCAAACACTCAGCACCTGCTCCTTCGACATGGCCAATAGCAGATAATTTTCACCGTGTATTGTCTTTGCTTCCAACAGTTGAATTCCCGTGCATTTCATAGGCTCCATTACTTCAAGCAGTGATAGAGCTGTCTTCGAAACCGGATTCAGGGCCAGCATGTGACAGCCCAAGGTGTTGACAAAATATCCCTCCATAAAATGATCCCCCTCCGAGCCATAGAAATGGTTTAAATTGATCTTGAAGTACAGCACAATGCAGAGGAAAATGGACACCAGACAAAACCAGCGAACTCCTCTGAACCCAATTGTATAATTTTTCTTTGATTTTGACATATTAGTTAATGTTTTTTTGTATATAGTTAAAACGAAAGCAAAGCAAACTCTGTTACAAATGAAAATTTCTAAATAAAAACTAGAAATTTTTGACATAAACTGATTTGATTTCAATTAATTTCCACAATAACAGTACATTTCAATTTTATAATCATGAACACAATGAGACTGATTTCCATATTGGTTTATGCGTAGAACAGATCCACTTAAAGCCAACGTATTACCCGAAAATGTTGTGGTTCCCTCGAACACGCCTTCACCCGGCTGAGTCTGGAACCGCACCTTCAGCCCAAACACATGTGTATCGAAGCTACGCTGTATCTTATATGCAGCTTCTACTCGCTGCAACTGTAGGGTATGACATTGTGTATAGTTCTGCATCAATTTGTTGATTGTTGCCAGCATAAAGCCAGCAGCTTGTTGAGCTCTTTCATCGGCTGTGGATATTTGCGGTAGCTTGTGACACAGACAAAACTGATCGGGAATACTCGCCAGCTGACAGTTCCGGGTCTCTGGTATGGGTAGAAACAGGCTAATGCCCCGAGGCATAGATTGTCCAAGTTTCTGTAATGCTACGGTGCGATTTTCTATATGGACATCCCGTAGTAGCGTCAAGTTTGTCAAGTCCCTGAGTGTAGCGTATAAATCAAAGGTTGTTAAGAGACTATGCGAGTTCTGTCGCAGATTAGCCAAGGCTACTGGATAGGCCTGCTCCAGCCACTTGGGATAGACAGCTATAAGCAGTGGCTGTGATTCCTCCAGCATGCCCTGCTTGGTGGCTCGAAACTGACCAAATCGTATGCCATGATCTGCCATCAGGAAGACTAGGGTACTACTGAGTATATGTTGGGAGTTTAGACGCTTCATTAGCTTCAGATAACCGTTGTCCAAGAACTTTGGGTAGTTGAAGTAGTCGTGTATACCCTGAGTCTCCCAGAAGACTGAGAAATGCGGTCCCCTCCTCAGATGGGGCATCATTTTGTGCATGAACTCATGGAGAATGTCCGCGTACTTGCGACTGCCAGAGCAGTGAACATTCATGCGCTCATCGATGCTGTATCTGGTGTGGGTATCTACTTCCAGCATTACAGGACGTAGATAGAAATCGGTGGGGGAGTTATTAAATCCACGTTTACCGTAGTTAAAAGTGCCAATCACGCTGTTGTCCTCTGCGTAGGTTGTTTTGTAGCCAACTCTCTTAAATTGCTGCCAAATGAAGTCACACTTGTCGTAGTTCGGTTCGCCCGTGTAACAAGCTGCTTCCAGTTCCGTTACATTCAGTCCAGTGAAGAGCGGTATCAGATTGGGATAGGAGTTGTAACCCACGCGATTGTAGCCCCAGAACTCAATGTGCGGTAGGGTTTCTATGTAGGCACTCAGTAGGGGCATCGTGCGTAGAAAGTGCATATGGGAAATGGAATCGATGCCTATAATCATAACCGATAAATGCTTGTGATTCGACGCTGAATGCTGATGTTTTCTGGGCGATGGTAGAGTGAAATGCACATCGTGATAGACAGTGAAGTTGTTGGCTCCCAGACACTGAACTCGAATGATGACAGCTCCACTTTTGAGCTTCAACTGTCTTCGCTGATAGCTCAAACGAAACTCTCCCATCTCCGTGTACTTATTATTGTCATCATCCAGGTGTTCTACTATCCAATACTTGCAGCAAATATCGTATAATCGTTCCACTTTGCTCAGCTTCAAAATCTGCGCTGGTGACTTGGACAAAACCAGAAAATTCTCACCTCTCATACTCAGCACTTGAAGCATTTTTATCTTGGTGCACTTCATGGGCTTTAATTTGGCCAGATAATACAGGGCTATCTTCGAAAACGGATTCAGCGCCAGCATTTGACAGCCCAAAGTGTCCACAAAATATCCCTCCATGAAATGATCAACCTCCGAATCATTGTCAAAGGCGAAATTGATCTTAAAGTAGAGCAGAATGCACAACAAAATGGCCAAAAGACAAATCCAGCGAACTGGTTTGTCCCAAATTGTATAAAGCTTGACCGATTTAGTCATAGTCGTTGTGCTGCTCTAACTGAACAAACAGAGCTTGCTGTGTATTAAATTGTACAAAGTAAACTAATAAATGTTTTTTTCCTTTAAGGTTTTTTAGCAGTAACAGTACATTTCAATTTTGTAGTTCTGTATGCAATAAGATTGATTATTGTATCGGTTGATGCGTAGTATGGCACCGAATAGAGGGCAGTTCCCTCAAAGTATCCACCTCCTGGAGTGGTTTTAAGTCTTTCACTTTTCACACCAAAAACCTTCCCTTTTCCTTGCCGTTTTAGCAGATACATAACCTGAACTTCCTGCAGTTTATGTCTTTGACAAAGTGTAAAATTCCTTATCCAATTGTTGATGGAAGCCACCGTAAAAAGAACAGCTCTTTCGGCTTTAGAATCCGTGGACGAAATTTGATGCAACTTGTGGCATAAACAGTACTGAGCTGCTATATTCGCCAGTTGGCAATTACGACTTTCCGGTAAATTGTCTAATTGTCTAATTCCGCGAGGCAGCTTTCGACCAAGTTGCTTTAATACTCCCATACGATTGACAATGTTTTCAGCAGCTTCAAATTGGTCAAATCTTTGAGTGTAATGTGCAATATCAAAAGTTGTGACGAGACTGTGAGCATTTCTTCACAGATTGGACATGGCTAAAGGGTAGGAATTTTCTTGCCATTTTGGAAACAAAGCAATCAAAAGTGGCTGGGACTCTTCAATCATGCCCTGGTATGTAGTGCGAAAGGTACCAAACCGCAGGCCATGATCTGCCATCAGCAGAATCAAGGTGTTATCCAAAACCTGATTTGCACTCAACATTTTCAGCAGCTTCAGATACTCCATGTCCACCAAATGTGCATAGTTGAAATAGTCATGGACTCCTTGGGTTTGCCAGGATTTGAGTTTTCGAACATGTGACAAAGCTGCCTTGGAAAACGGATTCAGTGCTGGCATGTGACAACCGGAAGTGTTGACAAAATAATCATTGTCAGAAACCCCATCATTAATTGTAATGAGTATCTTGTAGTACAGCAAAATGTAGACTAGTAGTAGACTAGTAGTACACTAGTAGACTAGTAGACTTTCTTGCAACTAAAATCGTTTGTCAATTGCTTAATCATAGTAGAGGACTGATAGCTATGGAAGGGCTGTTTAAACAATTGGAAAACAGTAGAAAATTTATAGGGTATTCACTGTTTTGTATATTAATGTCAAAATTGATAGCAAACTAGTCGAAATTGTGTTGACAGAAGGCGAAAAACAACTTCAATTGGAAGATCTTCCAAATGATGTCCCAAACTGTCAGCTTTTGTCAGTGAACGTTTTACTTGATATATTCTTTACTTTTATTCATACATTTTATACTAAAATAAACCATAAATTAAACTATCCTTTATAATTCCAATTAATTTGGCTGATCTCCCGCATAATTTTCATCATAGTGACTGCGATCCAAGCTGTGATCCGTACCAAAGGCGTGAGTCATCTCAAACTCACTGGTAATGCTAAAAACCAGAAACAAAAGATACAGAGTTATGCCTATAAGAGCACCAGAGCGACGTAGCATAAAATTAGTGGTAATGCCATAAATAATGAGCATTATAAGTGATATAATCAGAATAATGGAAGTAGTTTCACCAACAGTGCCCTCTGTAAGCTGTTGAAAGATATAGATGAGAGCAGTTCAGCTTACACTGTAAAAAAACAGACCTTAACAACGCCCGTTTTAGAGTTGATGGCGTTGTACAAAATGGGAATGCAGATGGAGGTGAAGGTGCCTAGGAAAACATAATACAAGTAAAGAAATATACATAAAGAAACCTACAGAACTTACCGAATATAACCACACCAAAGCAGGCGGAAAAAGCCATACGGGGATAGCCATTTTTGGCCAAGCTCAGGTTGGTCATCAGATCGGATAAGCCATTGCCCCAGGTGTAGAAGGTGCAGCCAATAAAAGTGTGACTGCGATTCAATATGATGCCCAAGGATTCCAACAGGAACACAAGTTCCTTGCCCATGAAATAAATAACAGTCACACAGCAAATGATAGTCAAAATGGCAAAATAACGGTACCATCTGGGTATGGAATCGGTGCGACTATAGAAAAAGACTACGGCGGAGAACGGTAGGACCAAGAAGAAGATGATGAAAACCCAGGTGAGGAATTGCCGTTGGGATTCATAGGCTGTGAAGTGAAAGGAAGTCATTTTATATGTTTCTTTCAGTGTACTTACTGTACGCCAGAACTATCAAAGTGGGCGTCAGTGTAGTCTGCACAGTCAACAACAACTTGGACCACTTGTGCCCCGATTCCAGCAAACGCATCTGGGGTATAAACAGACGTAGAAAGATCATGGGCGGCAGCTTAACCAAAGCCCACAGCTTGAAGATGGTCCACTTGCTACTAAAGCTCGATCGATCCAATACATCGAAGGCAGTAAAGAACTGCTTAAACAGATGTTTATTGGCCGACAAATAGGGATTCGAGATGCCCAGTGCGCCCTGTTGTTGAGGAAACACCTGCGAATCAAAGTCCACCATTTGAGAGAGTCGCGTCTGTTGCCGGTTCACTCCCCTGTTTCTGTTCTTGCGGTATTGCAGATACTGATCGAGTATAATGACCGTTATGTAGATGATGTATATGCTGACCATGGAGGCGGCTCTCATGATGTTAATATTTCCATTGCTCAGCTTGAAAATAAAGTCCACATAGGACACATAGAGCAAGACAAACCCAACATCTCTAAGAAAAAAAGTGCCATTGATGGCAAAGGGTGTGACCCACATAATCACCGCCGAGGTGAATATGCAGGCAAACAGATTCACGGACATGGCGTCGGTGTAGACATGACGAGCCTCCGAGTTCTGCCCGGAAAAAGTGTTGATCAACACTGGTGCATTGTTGCCAAATGTGAGTATTGTGATGCCAGCCACATATTCATTCAGATTCAACAGTTTCGAGATAATCTGCAGAGCTGGCACAAAACTAAACGAAATTTAGTTAAGGTTGTTGTCTCTGATCATTTTTCCTACTCACAAACCAATTGTGGTGGCGTAGATGACCCAAAACTGCAGTGCACCAATGAGAAACAAGATGAGCGTGCAGATAATACGAGATAAATCATTCGCATCGCAGGTACAGTAAAAACACTTGTTGTAGTTGAATATGTAGACATGTTGGAGACACGACTTGCCACTGGCGAACTCACAGCGCTCATGGGGCTCCAGTATGGTAATCTGCTCACATCTTTCCTATAGCAGGGAGTAACTAGTTATCATCTAAGAGGAGGGGAGTAGGCTTACCGGTATCACTGGCTTGGCAAAGCTAATGTGTCGCTCAAAATGCGGTGAAGTTTGATTGGAGCTGTTAAAGAACTCAATTAGCTCAAAAGTCATGCTAAATCAAAGTATTACTGAATGTATATATAGTATATTTGAGGCATTAAAACAGTGCTTGCTTAGGCTGTAAAGCTGGGCAAATAAATACTAGATTTTAAGCAGTTTTTTAAACTTTAATTTAAGGTAAGCTAAGAATAAAATTGCTACAGTTTGAAGCTCTATATCTTTGTGAATTTAATTATAAAAATTTCTAGTTTTTTTCAAAGTTTTTTCTTTGCCTAAACTCCAAAACTTTAAAGCTCTTTTCAACCCCCTAAGAACTGAATTTACATCATGAATCTCTGATCTCTAAACTGCAACAAAACCAATTAAAATAATAATCAAAAAAACAAAAAGAATTCTAAGCCCAATTTGGTAAAAATTTGGTCATAAATAGAAATTAATTAAAATTATGCTGGTGATAAATAATTGAATATAAATTTGGGAAAGGCGATAACAAAATTAGATAGTCCCTTGTATTACTGTAGCTACATGTGGAATATAATTAAAATTGACAATTAGAAAAGGCTAGAAAAGCAAAAAAAAAAAAACAGCCAAAAGTAAATGAATTAAATAAATGCCATAAAAAAACAGTAAACAATTGAAAGAGTTGATCCCAAATTTAGATATGACAAATAAAATGCATTTTATTTTGGGCCAACAACTAATAAATAAGGGAACTTTGTGCAATTGTTTTAAATAAATAATAAGCGAGGCAGTAGGTGAGTGTAGGTGTGTGTGTGTGTTTAGCTGTGCCATAAAATCTAATCACCTTTGTTTAAAATTTAATGAGCGCCATAATTTTAGAGGATTTGCAGACATATCAGCGATAATAAGGGAGGGATTCCAGCTGTGGGGTGCCAAGGGTAGTAAGGGGACTCCCGTAACGGTGTTATATGGAAGGCAGTGAGCAAATGGTTTACTAACCAGAAAAATTATACAAAAACCGAGCCAAAAACTAAATACAAAAAACAAATAAAACGCATTTGTGGCTGTTAACGAAAGTTTCGATACAATAAGGGTATTCCAAACGCACTACAAATACCCTTTAAATTTTTATAAAATAATAGGTTTAAAAAAGATTTCTTTGCTTTAAATTTGGCGTAAATAAATTATAATATAATACTTGACAAAAGAGTTTAAAATTCAAGTTAAGAGAATACTCTTTCCGGAGCACAACAAAGAATTATTTTTAGTGTTATTTATGGCATGCAAATAACCAGTGTGCAACAACAACTACAACATTTTAACGGTGACAGCAGCAAACATTAAATGCATTCACAAAAATCGCACAATTTATTTAACAAATTATCCATTTGAATGCTATTCGCTTTGTTTTGTCAAATGAGGTTAATTTGTGTTCGGCCTGTCACATGTGCGATGCTCCTCTCCCTCTCACCTGCGCCCCTCCATCTCCCCTCTCTCTACCTTTTAGTATGTAGGTTTATCTGTCTGTGTAAATTAAACCTCTTTCTCCCTGTTTCTCCATGTTTCTCCATGTTTCTACCTCTTTATCCATCTGTCATGTCCTTTCTCCCTGCTTCTCCCTCTTTCTTCCTCCTTCCCTTAGCTTTTCCCATGTTTTACTTTAATAATTTTCAGCAAAACTTCGTCACTTTAAAAGTTTAGTTTCCAGAGGTTTCTTTATAATTTTTAAAAAAAAGTTTTTCAGTTCGCTGTAAGTTTTATATAAAAAATTTTTTTATTTATAAAAAAGTCCCCACAATTATTTTTTGCTTGATTTCAAATAGTTGTAAAAATTTCTAAAAGTTTACTTATTTATTTATTTATTAACGCAGACTAAGATCAGTCGCGTGTATTAACCAAAAATAAGTTTATATGTATAATTAAAATTAATATTAATGATTATTATAAAGTGCAAATTATAAAAAACTATTTTAACTGAAAAGAATTAAAAAAATTTTTGTTTATCAAATTGATAAATTAATTAATAGTTAATCTTGGGATAAAAAGTAATGAACTTGATCCAAAATTGGTTGCCAGGATTGGTAAAAAAAAGAAAAACTTAACTTTCAGTTTAAAGAAAATTTGTAAGGGAGCAATTTTGGACGATTTTCTTCTGGAGTGTTGAAGAATAATGAAAATAAACTTATGACAGACTAAAATTTGATAAGTCCTAAAATTAATTGATTTCAACATTTATTATGTCTGACAAAACTATTACTATATTAATTACTCTAAAAAAGCGTAGAGGGGTCTACTAAGATTGTCTGCAGCAAAATGTGCGTAAAGGAGGCTTCGCAGACCAAATAAAGTATATATATTCTTGATCAGCATCAATAGGCGAGTCGATATAGCCATGTCCGTCTGTCCGTCCATCTGTATATGATATTATTTTATTTTATAACTGCTTTTCTGTTACTGCTATGTGCAGTCTTAAATTGTGTTACATAGCAAATTTCTTAACTGGCTATAATAATATAGTATAATACATACTCTCTGTAAGTTTTTCATTTTTAGTATTTATGTAAAGAATTTCTGTTTTAATTTTTAATTTTTATACATTTTTTATAGTTATTTTTAATATTTTTTAGTGGCTATGTTATTTTTCTTTCTCAGCTAATTGTTAGTTGCTGCCTATGTCAAACTTCTGCTACTGTTTCTTTACCAGATCGTTTTACATAAAAGTTATAAATACTTTTATATTTTTGTGGTCTATTTGTAATTTTGATGGCTGCTTTTTAGCTGTTTAGTGCAGAAATGCAGTTGAGAGTTATGCAATGCAAAATAATTGCGGTGCAGGCAGAAGCCTGACTGCGGTGCATGGGTGTGTGTGAGTGAGTGTGTGTGTGTGTGTGTGTGTGTGTGTGTGTGTGTGTGTGTGTGTGACTGTGTGTGTGCTTGCGTGTGTGTGTTGTGCGTTGTCGTTGACGTTGTCATCAAAATAAAAATTAATTATGCATTCTATGGGCTGCATTTGAATTGCTTTTGTTGTTGTTTGTTTGTTGTTTGTTGTTTGTTGTTACTGTCGTTTCTATTCCATTGTTGTTGTTGTTGCTAGTGTTGTTATTGTTGTTGTCTGCTGCATTTTGTGCGGGATTAATGCGGCATTAAAGCCACGAAATTCTCGCACTCTTTTTAGCATTTGGATCTGCGATAAGCGTCGAGCGCAAATAAATTACAAATATAATAATTAAGCAGCATTATTTTTGACAAAACAAATGTCCGATTAGTTGTCACACCCCCCGGCGCCCAACGTGGACACTTTGGCGCCCAACGTGGGCGGAGGGGTGGAGAGTAAAACCCATTTGTGCACAGGAATTAATGACAATTTGATAAAATTGAAAAATTACATTTTATTTAAATTGATTTATTGTAATTAAAAATTCTACAATGAACAATGAAAATTCGCCATTTCGATAACAAATCGATTGCTTCGATTGTTCATTTTTAATGCCCATTTGGAATTTCAACTATTCAACAACTAAAACAAAACCAAAAACTTAATAATAGTAAAACATATAGAAGACTTTGTGCTTTAACCACTGAAGGAAACCGGTTTTGCGTACTGCTCTTGGCTGTGCTGGAGCTGTTATCGAATTTATCGATAGGTTTTTAGTCTTAGACTCTGGTGCACTCACTGGCTCCATTTCGATAACACACACAGTCGATTGACTGTCGTTCGATAACACTTTGTTATCGATAGTCGCAGCTGTTTCCACTTTCATTTCGAGCACGGGATTCTCGGCCTTAACTCGCACTAGTATATCGCCACCATATACAATCTTCTGCCCGTCGTAGCTGAGCGCAATTTCACAATCGGGTATGCTCAAATACTTGAGATACATTAAATTTGATTCGGTGAACAACTGGTCCACTAAATGTCCAATATCGTGAAAGAAACGATAGACGAGTCCGACTCTTTCCAGCTGATAGCCGCTCACGGAAATCCAGAAAAGATTTTCCGACTTTTGGGGTACTACAGGTAGCACCTGTTGCACCTGCTCGGCCTCCTCTACACTCTCGTTTTCCCTGTCCCACTCAGTCTCCGCTGCCATCTCGCTCACAGTCACCGTGACCGTCTGCTGAAAGGGTTGCTCCATATATCCCCCGATATTGGGCGGCATATAGACATTATGCGAGCGCTTCTCAAAGCTTTTCTTATACAACGCCATTTTGTTTTGCAATCTCAACCGAATTGTTTGCTGAAAAACTAGAAATAATACCGTTACTATAAATGTGCTACGAAAATACTAAAAACGAGTTCAATCACTTGACATAAAAAGTTAAGGAGGCTGGAAAATGTACTTGATTTCAATGCAAAAGAAAACTGACTTGCCTAAAGGCTACTTTGTCAGCAAAAAATACTGAATACCAAGTGTTTAATACCAAAAAATAACAAAAATACTAAAAATAGCTGACAAAACTGAAAATGTACTTGGCAACATGGCCAAGGGTTACTTTGTCAGCAAAAAATACTTAATAACAAGTATTTAATACCAAAAAAATACCAAAAAATACTAAACATAACTACCAATACTGAAAATGTAATTGGCAACATGGCCAAGGGATACTTTGTCAGCAAAAAATACTTGATACCAAGTATTCAATACCAAAAAAAAACCAAAAATACCAACAAAATACTAAAAATAACTGCCAGAAACTAATCTGTTTTTTAGCTAAAACACTTACAAAACCTACGTACCTTCAAAACAGCTACAAAATATACCAACAATCTGCAGTTTGTCAAAATACCAAATATACTGCAAGGAAAGCATAAAATACTGCTTTCCGACTGCTTTCCGACTGAAATATGATTGAAAACCGCCAGTGAATAATATTGAAAACATTCCAAAATATTCGGCAAGATCAAACGCTTCTTTACACGTTATTTCATAGAATTTACGATCGCCTTTTGTTGAGGGCGGGGAATTTTGACTGTACGTAAATTTCAACAGACGAAGATACAAGTTCAAAGAATTTTCGACTTTTGTCGAGTGAAACGCAAAGTACATAAAATATTATAAATTAGCATTATAAATTTGTGGTAGGAGGTGGTACCGCCCCATCTTGCCCCCTTGCCACCTTGGGGGCGCCAATAAGAAAGTGGTTGCCACCCACAAAGCGGCACAAAGAAGCCGAAAACGGAAGTGTCTTTCAATTGGAATTATCGAAGAGTTTCAAAGATTAAAGACGGAAACTGTACAATAGAATTATATAGTAGTAGTCTCTCTTTATGCTTCAAATCTGTTTATTTGTTTGTTGTACGTTCGAGGCGGCGCTCTTTGAACTTCCAACTCTATTGAACTCAGGTGTGAACTGATCTGTAGACCTCATTGATTTCCCAATGTTACAGCGTGTTAATCATCCGCGAATCATAATTTTGAGTAATTAAGTATTTCAGATCAAAGTCAAAATTAGTTTCAATTCATCAGCTGATTAAATTATATGAACTGTGATCTATTGATAAGAATGCCAACTTGATTTCAAAATTTCCAATTCGACTAGCTTAGGCAATAAAACGCTAACTGGAATCTAATTGCGCTCTTATTTGATCAAAGATCAAAGAGCATACAGTGTGCTGGACAGAGACGCCTCTATAATGCCTTGCGTGTTGTGCTAATCAGAATGTCAGCGCTAATATCCAACTTAATATGCCAGTTGGTGTTACTCTAATTAGAATTATGCTAAGAATTCATGCTTGCTTTAATTTTTCTCTTTTACTTTGCCCACAAGACTTTAAGCAAGGGAATGGGAAGCATTGGAGGTCGCCGGCGCTGCTGCAGTCGGCGTTGACGTCGCTGCCGACGTTTACCGGCAAAGTTTGCACATGCAGCGCAAGTGTATGTGTGTGTGTGTCGTTTGTTTGCATTGAGCGCCAACAATAACAACACGTTGGCTGGCGCTCTCACGCGCTCTCAGCTGCACAGCGCTCAGCAGCAGCAAAGAGAGAGAGACGTCGCTCTCTCTCTCTGGCGTTCCCCTTTTGCAGACGCTGCGCTGTTTCATTGCCAGTACGTTCCGCGTTTCCCCAGCGCGCTACCCCTGCTAGCAGAGCCATTACGCGCGCTCTTCCGCACGCTCTCACTGTCGCTCTCTGCTTGCTGTCTTTGCTCATTTTCGTTTATTTTGTTTTCCCCTTTTTGTACGGCTGTCAGTGCGCTGCTCGCACTTGTTAGAGCAGCGCCTCGTGCTGTCTCGCTTTGCCGCCCAATGAGCTCTGCTAGTTACGTTACTTGTTTTTTGCTTGCATGATTTTGTTGTTGCTTGCTGCTGCCTGCGCTGCTTTGTGTTATTGTGTGCGTTAATTGTTTTTGTTGTACTGCACACACACATAGTCAGTGGCAGCGACAGACACCCCCCCAGAGAAAATCGCAGTCTCTTCTTTTGACATGTTTTATTGTTGTGCTCTTCACTTGTCGTTTCGCTTGTGTTTTTTTGCACTTTTATTTGTGCAATCAATCGAAATCGATCCGATAATTATCGATTTCAATTGAAATATTTTCAAGAATTTTCTTAGCGGGAGTTTTAGGTGGGGACTTTTTCGGACGCTGTCAAAATAAATTTAAAATCTGGTTTCATTGAACAAAATTGGAAAACTTGAAAATGGGCTGCCTAAGGAATGGAAGAGCACTCGGCTCGACCAGCCGCTTGGGATGTGATCTGTGCAAATGCTTCCAGAGGCTGACGGTGAAAGAACCTAAGTGTGACTCTGGATGCGCTTGTCCAGCACAGATCCCCAGACTCTGTGCGAACCACTGGAACTTTAGTGGCCTCTCGGAGAGAGCCGAATGGATTAGGAGAAATCGTGTTTACATGCCGGAGAAACCGGTGCGTGTCTTTGAAGGAATGTCCCACAAGGATTACTGGTACAAACGGAACAATAGTATTATTCAGGCACTGGCCAGAGCAATGGGCTTACACGCTGACGCCATCTTTGAGTTCCTCTACGCGCTCACACTGCAGAATTTTGGAAGAGTACTGAACCCCATGGGTCACGGCTGGAACATTTGTCGCGTGCCCTTGTCGAACGTCGATACTTGCGATGACTATATGGGAATCTTCGATTGCCACGGAAACCTGAGGAATCCCTCTCAACCGGAGTCCCTGCTAAAACTGCTTATCGTCATACAGTCGCTGCTGAACATGGAAACCTGTGAAATAACGCAAGAAAGGAGCACAAAATCCAATACGGCTGCTGGCAACCCCATTCACCTGTACTACGAGTCAAAGTCCCAACGGAGAAGCAGAAGAGTCGCCATACGAGCGGGCATTGGACCGGATTCAGTGGCCAGGGCGAATGGTCTAAGGCGTCGCTATCACATGGGTGAAAAGTACCGCCTGGAGGGATTCAGGGGAGAGGTGAATCCCTTTTTAGCTCCAAAGAGCTGGAGCTGTTACTGCAAGAACTTGTCACAAATCTTTTGTCCCGTTGTTAGCAAATCGGTAACTTCTGAGGAAAGAAGTTTCCAACTTGCTAACAAAGGAGCCACAACATTTGGGGACAACCAAGTGTGCCAAAAGGCCGCAGATCTTTGCAGAAATCCCCAGAGTCGCAACCGTCTTAACGACACGCTCCAACGTACTGAACTGTTGAACGTATTAAGCAGTGTTAATCAAAATACATTAATGCAAGAGGATCTTAACTGTATAGTCAAAGCACTGCAGGACATTAAGCTGCATACGGGCAGAAAGGACGAGGAGAAGCGAATCATCGACATGTCCAATCAAATCTCAGCTGATTACTATAAAATGACTGTAAGCAAACCCGAGCCAAAGGTCTACCTACAACCCACGAGGCTGAAGGAAAAAGTCTTTACCGAACCCTCCAAAAGTTATGCTGTGCCCAGCCATCACAGAGAACCGCCAGAGCCTACAATCGTCACAGCCAAACCACCAGAACCTATTAAATACTACTATGGAGCTCAGATACCAATTTTAGCGCATGCACCCTTCAATCCGGAGGATCCCAAGACCTGGATACGTCGTCATCCCACTGCCGAACGCATGAATGAAAGAAACGAAGTGGTAATGTCGGCCAATATACGTCGCTATAAACGACTATCGGTTCAGAATCAAATGAAAGAGGCACGACAAAGACTCTCCGTGAGGTCCGTTTATAGTACGGTCACTAGCACCAATGACTCCGTGAAGGAGGACAAAGTATTGCCCAGAAAAAGGTTTAAAACTGATCGTACGCCTGTGCGTAGATCGCATTAAACGTTTTGTGATTTTGTTAATGAAACCAATCAAAATCGGGAATGTTTTTAAAATAGATTAAAGCGATTGGGAAAGTGTTTAGATATATCTTTAGCTCAGAGACTGTTGAATCTTTCATTAGTCTAACGTTTTGCTCTTGTTTTGGGTATCCAAAGTTATCGCTCTTGTTCCACTTTCGGGTTGAATTCGTCTCCGATTTAACCACAACATTCATTGATGGGGGACATCAATTGGCATGATAGATCCAGGTAAAGCCGCTAACACAGCTGTGCTACTAAATCATTATGATTATGCCGAGGCACACACACACACTCGCACACCCTCAATCCGTCTATATATGCAGCTCCGATCTGAATTCAGTTTTATTTTTAGCAATTCATCGCTTGCTCGTATTTTTGTGATTCGCTTTTATGACGTGTAGTAATTTGTTGGCTCGTTAAGTTGCCTTAATAGACCGCCCAGCCGAGCAACCCTACTCCCTACTCCCACTGAGTGGTGGCAACCCTATCTCCCCCTCACTGTCCACGAAGTCGGTTTGTTGCAACTTCAAACTTTCGAGTCGGTCTAAAAAATAGAAAGAAAAGTGCAGTAATTGTGTGCTCCACTTAAAAATACCCTGTAGCTACCCTGTAAACTTGTGGTTTCAGTACAGTATGATAAAAATAAGTTACCAAAAGTGTAAGACACTTTTTAATAGCCAGGTTCGACTACTAAATACCCTGTAAATGAAATTTTGGCTGTGCTTCTGCTACAGCTGCTTAATTTCAACTGGCAAATATTCTGGACTAGTTTAAAAATGTGTTGCTCGAGCTTGATCGACTCAGAAACACCCTGTACTTGCATTTAAACTATTTTTTTTTAGAGGTTAGAACACAACTTAAGCTCAATTTAGCTTAATTCTTACTCAAACTCAACTAAGTTGTGTATAAAAAAAAGATTTCAATTTCTTTGGTGACAGACTGACTTACAAATACCCTGTAGAGCGGAAAAACTTAAACAACTTCAAGAAAAAGTTGAATTAACTTTAAAATTTATAAAAATTTGCTTTTTATATGCTATGCCACCCGCTTGACAGCCCCACTACAGGGTATACACAAACACATTTTATGGCCAACCAAAGAGAAATCCAAACAGATACAGAAATATTTTTTATTGCACCAGAAACACTCAATAAAAGCGAATTATTAGTGTTGAATTGTTGTTGCTGTTGTTGTCCATCCGCAGCTTGCAGCCCTTCTCTCCCTTCTCTTCCCCTTTTCCCCTACTTCCCCCCACCTTCTGTTAGTGGGAAATTCCCGACACTTTCTCGGATTTTGTTGTTTAGCTTTTCAAGTTGTTGTTGCTGTCGTTTATTGTCTATTTTGGAGGTGCAAATGCACTTTTATTATAAATTTAAAAACCAAAACGCGTTTATAGTTTATGTTTTAGTTTTTTTACTATTTTTTATAGTTTATTGTTTATGTCTTTTCTTTTGTCATTTGTCGTTATCACATTTGTTGTTTGCTGCTCTTCTCTTTTGCCTTTGTTACTGCAATTTGTTGATTTATCGATTACAAAAATATGAATACATTCACACACACAAACACACACACACACTTACACACATATTTTTTATGGCTTTTCCATTTGGCGAATTTTTGTCGTTTAGTGCTTTGATTAATTGGCACTTACTTTGCTGAAATGACATTTCTGTTAGCCATGAACGAAATTTATGGCGGGAATATTAAAAAAGCAGTTAGCTTCAAATAAGTTAACACTGTAAAAACTAGTTTGAGTTTAACAAAAAGTTTAAAATTCTTATATTAAAGTTGTGGGGGAAATCTTAAGCAAAATAAGACAAGAAGTTAATCAAAAATACTTTATTTTAAATTAATTATGTTTTTATAAATGTTTAATAATATTTTATAAATTGTTTTTGTACAATTTATGATTAAAATATAACAAGTTATGCTATAAATAAAGTTTTGAGTAGTGTAAATCTTGAGAAAAATGAATTGGTCTCAACTTTAGAATTTTTCTATGAAAACTACTTTCATGTAGAACATTTTTTTTTTTGGTTAAATTATATTTTAAAATAATATATTTATACATTTTTAAGTTGTTGCAAACCAGAACTATCGAATGGCATTAAAATAGTGATAGATAATATATTTATAAATTTTTGCACAAAATTAAAGAATTTGTTAAAAATTTGTTGGTTTAAAAAATTAAAAATTATACAAGCCAGTCGACAACCCTAGTTGCCTAGAGCTCAAAAAGATATAACTTCTACAGATATCGGCATATATAACAAACATATGCACATATAAAGCTAAAAAATGCATAAACCCATAACTTGTATAACTATGCCAAACTAAGAGTAAAGTCATCAATCAAACGTGCATGACGTAGACATGTTTGTAGTGCACTGCTAAATGTGGATTGTGGCGTGTGGATGGTGGGCTGTGGACTGTGAATTGTGAACGAGTGTGTCGCCTGTCAGTGTCTGACATCATAATAGTGTCATTGTCAGCAAAGCAATTGCAGTTAGACACGAAGAGGAAGATAAAAGAGAAAGGAGAGTGGAGAGCGTGGAGAGCGTGGAGAGCGAGTCAAAGAAGTGCCAAAAAAGCCAACGCAACTTGCAATCAAGCGCATAAATCAAAAGTCAAAGCAAAAAGCTGAAAACAAAAACAATTAGAAATAAGCGCCAAAAACTAAACGCATGGCCAGAAATGGATGACACTGTGCTGCTGCTGTGGGCTCCATATGCCAGGCATAAATAAACACAGTGCAGCAAGGACAACAAGGACGCACAGGAGACAGGCAACAACAGCAACGGCAACAAGGGAGCAACGACAACATTTCATCAACGCAAACGAGCGAAACGTTTATCAACTGCTCAAATGGCCATTAAATGTGTTGTGCAAGTGTGTGTGCGTGTGTGTGCGTGTGTGTGTGTGATGGCATCAACACTCAGCCCGTGTGTGTGTGTTGTGCATGGACACGGACTATCTGCCAGGACATTCATCAAACGATAAATTGAGTGAATGACTTCATGAGCGCTGCAAAGGGCGCACTTCCGCCTGTCCCTCTCTCTCTCTCCCTCTCTCCATCTCTCTCCCTAGCCTCCCTCGTGTGCAAACAATTGGCCAGCGTCCGCTTTGCGTAGGCGTTTGCCACGCCCTCACACTGTCTGACTTAAATTGCCAACACATCCTGTGAGAAGTCCGCATCTCGCTCCATTTTGCAATTGTTCCTCTGATTGGTATTCAGTTGCCATTCGCACCCCTCCACTCCCCACTCCACTCCCCACTGCACTCGAACAACAACTCAGTTATCACCATACAGTGTTGCCATCCATCCGCATCCATTTTTATCCTTGACTTTATCCCGTCTGGTATTTTTGGCCTGCACTCGCCTTAGGCACATCCATCATTTGGCCCAAAAAGGACTTCGTGACGTGACGTGACGTAACGTTAGTGTTTTAATGGACTCCACTTGTCCGCTTTGATCACTGGCCACGAAGCTCAGCAAGGACAACTTGCTACGTGTTGCCATCTGCAGTTTGTCCTGCCTGTCTGTCCTCCCTTCTCTGCTCACTGCTTTTTTCAGTCTTCTCCTGCACTTTTCATTGAGTCATTTGCATGTTTTATTTGCCTGCAGATGGATTTATTTTAGAGTAGTTTGTTTTTCGACTTAGAGGAGACTGAAAGAGGGGTGGCAACGCTGTCAATCAGTGGGAGTGAATGGGAATGTTTTGAGCGCTGTTAACTTTAGAGTTTCTCTGAAGAAAACTCCTCAACTCCTCAACTTAATTGACTCTTCCTGCGTAACTCAACTTCCTACTACAGCCACTCAGATTCTCACAGAGCTGTCCAGTTGCATATCGATCAACTGTGAAACGGATATGGATTCAATGCTATCTAGCAGTATTTTTGTGCTGTCGTGTAGCTGTCAACTGGCTAATGAGCTTACAATGAGAACTCCATTCGAGTTGAATCGGGACTTCCTGACATTAATCGGTAGACGAGTTCTTTGGCGTCTTTTTGAGCTGATCGTGGCGCTAATACAAACTAATTGGCATACTTAAAAGCGATAAGTCCAAACTTAAAGTCAGAAAGAAAACGAGGTGGTGGCGTTGTCGGTAGTTCGCCTCACAGAGTGATCATTGAAAATGATCTAATGAATTTTCACTTAATCCAAATCAAGTGACGATCAGACGGCAATCAACGGCAGTCGCCAGAGTGGGCACTGGGGACAACAACGACAACATTTTCCCCAGCTTTTCAACGTTGCAACGTTGCATCTGTTGCCGTCGTCAACATTGTCTGCAAATGCGACAAAATGTGGCAACCTCCTATGTCCTCCGTCCGCCGTCGTCTGTCGTTGCTTGTCATAATCCGATCAGCGGGGCACGCAGGAGATCTCGGAGGAAGTGTGTGATCTGTGAGGTCGTCAGCACGTTGCTCAGTTCTTCTCAGTTGATTTCCATTTCAGTTTTAGTTGATTTCATTTTACGCTAATAATTCACATGACAGATGTTCAGCCATAATTAGAGATTAATTGTTCTATTCATAATTGGTGCAGGCTCTTGATATTTTTGGACATTTGCAGGAAAGCCGCAATTATCATCTTGTTGGGGTGCAATAATTTTGTATTTCATGTGCCAAGTTTCCACTTGAGTACGCTCCAAATGAGGAGTGACGGCAACAGTTGCCCAAATGCGGAACTATCAAAACTATGATGACTTTCTATTCAACTGACTGTAATCCCTATGAAAATCAGCCAAAATTTATTAAGCCACTAACTTAAGCCAAGGGGATTTGAGTGGCAAAAACTGATTAATATCTAAAAAGTGAACTCATCACTGACTAACTAAACTAGTCTTCTACTAAAGCTAAGCTGCTGAAATTAGTCACAACTACTGCTTATACACTAATACACATTTTAGTTACAGTTTGTCTTAGCCAAACAGCTCTTAACGTAATTATTTTTTACCATTTAGTCGAAAAAGTTTTTTACTTTGTTCAAATTTCTATGCTGGATTCTTAATGGCAGTTGAAGTACTTGCTGTTAATGCCCAAGTATTTCATCGCACACACACACATATAATGCCATAAACCATACACTCACATCGTGGCTATATACATAAATATTTATGGATTTCCGATATCAGCTTTTTGTGTCGAGCAAATCGTCGCAAATCGACGCAAAGTGCTCTAATTTACGTCAATTTCCACAGAGAGACGAGCGAAAATGTCGCACAATTAGGAAAGAAATATGAAACTGTTGGGAAAATTGCTCGCCAATCCCAAAAACCCCAAACCACCTACCCCGAAGTGCCCCTAACTGAGGGTAGCATAGAAACATGGCGGCATCATGATGGCTCCACAAGCGAAATAAAATTAATTTATGAAAACTATTTACACAGGACATTGGACAGCCAAGAACGATAAGGACAAGCCAGCACCACACCCCCTACCTCTCCCACTTTCCCTATAAAAGTCCCGAGCGTAAGAGAGAGAGAGACAAACTCCGAGTCCATTGTCCTGCTCGATGGATAGACACGCGCTCGTCATAATTCTGTATAATCTATGTACGATTTGAGTAAAAACAAAGGAAAGCCAAAACATAAATTTCACATTTTATGTGCGCTTTTCCCATCGCCTGGCCACTTTTCTTTTCGCTTTTCCTTTTGCGCTCTCCACTTTGGCCCTTGGAGACATTTTGTGTGCTATCATTAGGAAAAATAAAATATGCTCAAGTCGCTGCTGCTGCTACTTTGTACTGTAATACTATTTTTTGGATTTGCCAGCGAGGGGGGACAGCGGGTCATGTCCTGCGGAATGTCAAACAAACGAGCGAAGGAAACATCAACTTTATGGCCAAATAACACAAATTACAGAGGCCAAAAATGAAAGCACAAACAAGAATTGACTGCAGTCAATACAAACACAAAGCACAAGAAAAAGTGAAGCAAGTGAAACATAAAATAGAAGGACATTTCGTCAATATCCTTGTACATAACAGCAATGAACCCAAGACGAAACGAACCCCAAAAAGAAACCCAAAACTTAAAGACAAATTGAGTTAAGCTCAAGTGTAATCAGACTTGGAGCTTAAGCGAGGATGGAAGCTGATTTATTCAAGTTGTGAAATGGAGCAAAAATATTCTTAAATTAGTTTGGAAATTTCTACTAATTCTATTTGTAATTAATTCCCCTACCAAGTTAAATTAACGAAGATCATTTCAGGTTTTAATGAGAAGTTTTTAGTATTTCTGATTAAGTTTTTTTCCATACTCTAACTTCCCTTTGTTCCTCCATTACTTAACCAATAACATATCAAAGAAGAATCACCAAAAGTTGCGATCCGTAAGTTATAATACAGTAATTTTAATGCCATTTTAGGTTTCCTACACAAACAGTGCCAGGTTGAACCATAGATGAAATACACAGAAGAAGAAGAAGAAGAAAAAATAATACTAGAAGTTGGTAGAAGAAGCAGAGGAAAAAGCTGGCACAAAACGAACCATCATTTCAAAATATCGTATCGTAAATTTTGAAGTTAACATCAAAATTGTGAAAATTATGTACAATTCGCAGCAGTAGCAACAACAACAATCAGCAGTAGAAGAAGAAGAAATAGAAGTAGAAGAAGAAGAAGCAGCAGAGCACATTCATAACCAAATTTATTGCAAATAAGAAAAATGTCCGCCACACGACAGACGAACGGAGAGACGAGTGGACAGACGGACTGAATGGGGAGACGGAGCTGGTGCAGAAGACAGGACATTGGTCGAGCAAAATGGACACGGACACGGACACGGTGACTGGGAGAGAAGCCACAACACACAAACAGGACAACAAAAGGGAAGGACGAGAGCAAGGACACGAACGAGTGTTGTAGGTTCCATTCGGTGGCTCGTGGTCAGCAAAAATGGTAGGAAAAATACATAGATGAAAAGCAGAGCATAAAAAACATAAATTCACTGGAGAAGGAAGGGAAGAAGAGGGAGTGCAAAAAACCAACACAGCGAGAGGAAGAGAGACAAAATGATGAAAGACAAACATGCGCCACAAGGATAATGGACAAGTGGACACAAGCACAGAGCTGGAGAGCAGCACAGGACACGAGCAGAAACTTTTAGCCAACTATATAGAGCAGAAAGCCAAAGAGGGGTGGAGAGGGGGGCTTGATTTCCATCAAAACAAACAACGGAGACAACACTTGACGAGCGAGTTGAGCGAGAGAAGCGAGCAGAGCAGCAAATGATGTCCTCCCAATGGGTTGTGCTTGGAATGTTTGTCAAACCGTAGATAACAGCACAGAGTTGGGGGTGCTAGGGATGCAGCAAAAAAGGGGTGTGCTCCAGCTAAATCTCAGGGCTGGAGCAGCAACTTCTGACATTATAAGCAGAGCTGGTAAGTCAAAGGGGGCAGGAAGGGAAGGGGAAAGGCAAAAAAGTATAGCCAGATATTAAAGAAAAACAGATGTACTAAACTGAATATAGAAATATGGAAAACAAGAACTTGTATGTTTCAGTTAAAAGGCTTTAAAGGTAAGTTAAAAATTATTGAAATTTGTTGGACAAAAACTTAATTTCAAAACCCAAAATTACTTACTTTTAAGTGTACAAAAGGTGTTGCCTTTCTAGGAAACTTTTTCAAAAACTTTCAGATATAAAAACTCTAAAAATCTACAAAAATGTTCAAGACTATATCTAAACCCTGAAATACCAAATTACCCTTTCCCAAAGAAGTTCAGCAAATATTCCCCTTCCCCAATACTTTGCTCATTTCCATAGTAATTTTCGGGGCACACTTTATGCAGAGAATTTCGTATATTTTGAATACAGATGAAATGTCAAAATTGTCAAAAGGCGCAAACAAAGAATGGCTCTAAATGCTGCTTTGTTTACTCAAAAGGAGGAAGGTGTGGCAAGAGGACTCTATATATATAAGTAGCCTTGGACAGGCTGAATACAGTGTCAGGCATAATTATGTATCAAGTGCCACGCCCACTCACACGTCGCCAGACAATGGTAACCCCCAAAAAAACAGAGCAAAAATGAAGCTGACAAAACCAAATTGTTGTACAAAAATACAAAACAAAAGATGAAAATTTTGTGTGATTTTTTTTCAGCTGTGTCAAAAAATTGTCAGCACGATGTGCTCTGCGGCAAATGGCAATCTAAAATGTTAACCAGGCCCAGTCCCAGGCGCAGACCATGCCACATGCCACATGCCCCACAACACATACTGAACATGAGTTGTCAGTGGCAAAATGTGAGTTACATTTGCTCTGAACAATTTGACAGTTGATATTTTTGAAAATTGTTGAGCGAAAAATGCGGCGAAATCGAAATCGAAAACTGAAAACAAAATGGGAAATTTGTGTAGAAGTGTATGTGCGTGTGTGTGTGTGTGTGTGTGTGTGTGTCTGTGGAAATATGGCTATGAAAATGGGCATGGAAATGACTTTCGAATTTTGAGCATTGACATCAAAAATATAGAAAACGGGCAGCAAACATTTTCGATTTATTTCTAATTAGAGACAACTTTTTGTCCGAATTTGTTGTTGCTTGTTTTTGGCCGTTTTGTTTAATGAGTTTGAACAGTTGCTCGCAGCTGAAAATATTTGACAGTTGTCACTGTGACAGTTTTGCACAAAATTGCTAAATACGGTTTAAGGTCTTTGGGTATGACTACCGAGTAAGGGTAGCACTGCTAAGAGTGTACCCTTGATTTAAAATAGACTTGCGTTTCAAATATAGAAGTGTCATTTGCAGACAACAAATGATTAAACTGGCAGTGAGTCAAGGATTAGCTGAATTTGAAGTGGAATAGTGCACATCATAAATGAATCGCCATAAAAATATGAAATCAGAAATAGTTTAAAGAAAAAACACATATCTGTGCTATAAATACAAATTTATGTGCATCATAAATTGTATTTTATTTCAGTCACAGCCAACTTAACAAGCCAAAGTTGCTCAGGCGCAGCCAACTTAACATGCCTATTAAACAGTTTCATCTTTGCTTCCTCAGCGCTGTTAGTCACTTATCGATTGTCTCAGTGTGTGACTGGGTGTGTGTGTGCGTGAGCTTTGATAAAAGCGACGAAAGTCCCATTAAACATGTTGTACCCATTAAGCGAAATCATTTAGCCAAATTAATTAACTTGTTGTTCTTGGCGACAACAATTATCGAGAGTGAAAAGAACGCTTCCATCATCGTAAAATATTTGCCGATGATGCGTGAAAATTAATAAAAATTAAATATATACTGTATGTAGTATATAGCTATTCGAAATGAAAGCAAATATATATATACACTTACTAAATAAATGCCATCAGCTGCTGTCTCTGCCTCTGTTACTGTCGCCCGTGCATCAGTTTCGTTCTCGAGTTTTTTGGTCAGGCCATTAAATCATAATAAAAAATGATAATTGCGATTTTCACCCTACGAATCGTAAATAATCTCCACATGCGAAGTGCCGGCCGAGACAAGTGTAAGTCGTGATTCAAATTGACGTGTCAACAATTAACATAACTCTCAGTGAATTTCATACCCCAATCTTCCCCCTGGATGCCCACGTCATATTGAATCGCATGCCCACGCATTTGAATTTCCGCATTTGGTTTGGGAGACATGAAGAAATGCACTTTGCTGCTTCAAGAAGATCGCGAGATCAGTTCTCGTCAATATCTCTGTCCACAGACTCGTAAATTGGACCAATGTGCAGTCAGTGGCTCCACGACCCGGTCGGAGACACTTCCCCTCTGCCCTCCACTACTCGATCCGCAATTGCCGCTGTTGACACAACGGATTTGTTCGTCGCGTGGGTGGTTCCACTGTGGCTAAAAGATGAGATGAGAAATGTTGTTGTGAAAGAACTTTTGGGTTGCTGTGCAAATGAAAATATTTGAGAAATAAATAAACTAATAAATCATTATGTTAAATTGGCACAATACGAGTATTTATTTAACGCCTTGAGGTTCTGTTTTAAATGAAAATAGAATGGAAACATGTGTATGTGGAAAATGCTTGGCATGTTCGCTGTCATTCAGCCTCAAGTTTACACTTCTTCTGCGATGGACTCGCAGACAGACAGACGGACAGACGGACAGACAGATGCCATTAAGGCACACACTTGGGGATCACTTTCGGATCTATTGCGAAAACAAAAACATTGATCTGCAGGATTAAGGAAGTAGCTGTTTGTTTATAGCGTTTGTGGGCTGATTCTTGGTTTCAAATAAAAACAGATTAATTATGAAATAAGTCTTTAAATAAGCTACACACAATCTGTGTTAAGTTTTGCTAAATCGATTGATTTAACAAGGTCGCTTTCTGATACTTTTCCATCCTCTTTCCTATAGAGTCCTCATGCCAATTTATACGCTCCATTCTTGGGTATGTAAATTTCCAGCTGATGTTAAGAAAATGCCATAAATGTGTCTGCACATTTGCTCCGAATCGTGTAATTGGCTTTGATTTGTGCAAATCGAGAAGAGAACAGAAGAAAGCAAAAGACTCGAAGAGACAAAAGTGAGTAGACGCCGTCTCGGCGAAGAGAACACTGAGTAAAAAGTGTAAAAAAGCGTAGGGAATATAAAATATGCTTATTTTATGTGCACAATTCGCCCAAGAGGCGCATGTGAAAATGCCAAATTTAATGTTATACTTCAATAAAAACTGTTGGCCCTGCCACAAGATGGGGCAGCGTTGAGGACTGGAGGTGGGAACGGCAAAAAGCGGTGGCAACATACGCTTAGACGGGAGCAATGAGTGTGTGCGTGTGTGTGTGTGTGCTGCACGTCCGCATTCTTGCATCGAACATTAATTTACAAAATATTAACAACATGAGCAAGAGACAAGCGAGTGGTGTGAGCAGAGGGGAGTGGAGCGGAGTTTTTGGGGCAACAACAGCGCCAACTTTTTATTAATTGCAACGAAGCGACAAATTTTTGCAAAAAATTTGCATTCACAGCAAATAAAGTTGCAGGAGGAGCCATCAACATCATCATTATCGCTGGCAAACAGCATCATCATCATCATCGTCAGCGTCATCATCACACTGCATAATGCAACGGCTGCTACACATGCAAATTGCCTTCGTTGATGTTGCCACACTCAATGACAACTGGATGTCAACTTTAAGAGCGCAATGCAATGCAACATTTAAGGCAACCACATCCAGCAGAGTCCAGACTCGCGTCGAGTTGACACTCCACAGTTGATTGTTGAGGCGGCAAAGGCAGCCAATAAATAACAAGTGAAAAACAAATGGAAAATATTAAAAACTGACGGATGGCTCCGTTTGTCTCTTGTCTCCTCTTTTTCCCTACCCTTTTACCACGCCTACTCGTGGGGGCCAGCAAAGCACGCAGAGACCATGACAAATGAGTGCAAGCTGCCGCCTTGCAGCTTCCCATTCACCAAGTTCAATGTGTGCCACAGATCACAGTGGCACAAGTGAATGAAATATGCACAACATTTTGAAATATTATTTAATATAAAAATACATATAATTAAAATTATTATGTAAAAAAATATTTTCTTAATTATTCTTCTTTATTTCCATAACAACTAAACTTAATACAAGTTCATCACAATGTCATGAGTCTCTAAGCAAGCGCCAGAGTGCAGTCTATTGCAGTGCTGTTTGCTCTAAACAGTGTTGCCAGAATTTGTTAGCCCAAAATAGTTGCCAGAAATAGCTAAAAAGGGGCAAAAAACGGTTAAGAAATTTAGTAATTGTATGTGGTACTTTAAGATACACTCTGTCAGCCAAATGATTTCATATCTTGAAAAGCTTTGAGCTCTAGATAACTAGGATAATCAATGGTTATGATTGTTAGCTACTCAAGAATTAAAAATGGTATAACAATCACATATGAGTCATCAGAGTATCAAAGTGTACAAATCAAACTTAACTTAATCTGGGTTAGAGAAGAGACAAGTCTTAACACCTTCCGAGAAACAATACTACTAAAATGTGGCACATAAAACAGCTTAATAATTTTCAGAACTAACTAGATTTATAGCTAAGAAAGCACTTGCTAGAATTGCTTTAAAAAAGCCAAATTGGCAGCACTATGCACACATGAGTACAAATGTCTCTATTAGTGCAATATTGGGCAGGACATAAACTAAAGTATTCGAAAGACAGCGAGTAAAATTGACTGATTTCGACTATAAAAAAAGAGAGCAGCACTTTTGACTTAAATTTTGAATTGGAAATTTCAATTTTGGTGTCGATCTCGATATTTGATTGCCGCATAATTTAATGCTGATGAGCCGCGTTGATGGGTCGTGAAAGGCGTTTTACATAATAAAATGAATATAAACACATCTGTCCCCAAAATGCCAAACACTCCGGGGACAACACACACACACACATGTGAGTGTGTGTGTATAAATGAAATTTGAATAAATATAAAAATTGCTGTAAATCACAATCAAGCCAATCGAGAAGATAGAGATACACAGCGATACACCCACTATTTATAATTTCTACTTTGTCTGCCTTTTGGTCGCGTCTTTTTGTCGCCCTGCGACAGTTTCATCATTGAATCAGTTTGTTTTTTTCTCTTCTCTCTTTCTCCACTCACTTTGTCTATGTTAAAACTAAGCATATTTATGACCAACGTCTGTCATATATTTGTTTTATAGCAGACAACATTTTTGAATTGGCCAAAAAACATTTCATTATGAGACGTTTTACAAAATTAGAACAAGAGACTGAGCCCCATCGATTGATTGAACAGTTCTTTAGACAATTAAGTAAAACGAAAGCGACTGCAACTCACACTTGAGCTGCAAGATACAAATGTATCTTATCAGTAGATCAGCTCCGAGATTGTCGTCACAGTGCCACTCTGTGAAACTCTCGACCATAAATAATCGACTAAAGTAAATGCGATGACACAATTTGTGTTAATATTAAAAAGAACTCATAAATCGAGTGGAAATTGTTATAAAATAGCAACGCAAAGAATTCATCAAGTTTATTTTCAGAAATTTCTAAAAATTTCAATATTTTTAGGCTATTTTGGGAACATGTTTTGCTCTCAGCTGAGCGAATGGATAACAAATATTAATAGTTGGAAAAATTAAGAGGAAAGAACTCATAAAAATACGAATCTATTTGTCGTATATTTAAGCATTTCAATTAAATTATTTTTATGAACAAGTAAACAGTTTTGTGGGATATGTGGAATATTGTTTAATATTTCTGTTCTTTCCTGCTGCTATGTTCACTTTCAGAGCAGGTTTTCTCAGGATTAATTTAAGCTACATCTCAAATTCAAACCATGTCTTCTGACCATCAACAAAACGATCCTTGGACTGTTGGCCACCATTTGACCCTCAACAAGCCACAAACAATCAAGTCGTTGTGTGGATCGGATTCACTTTGGCTATGATACTCGTATTTATTTAAAGTTTTATTGAGTGCAAAAGTCTGAAATGTGGTGCAAATCTATGCATAGAAAAATAAACGACAGCATTTTGCAATAATTTAGTTTATTGTGGCGTGTGGCGAGTGGCGAGGTTGCAACTAGCAGTTGTTGTTGTTGTTGTTGTGCTGTGAGTGTGGGTATTTGAACATGCTGAATGCTGCATGAGATTTGAAATTCAAGCAGCAGTTGGTTGATGCTGCCGTTGGCCAGGCTAAGCAAGCGTTGACCAAAGCCATAAACAAAACGTGGCCAACAAAACTTCAGGCCAAAAAGAGGCAAACGCCAACGACAGGCGTTGCAACAGTAACAACAACTCCAACAAAAAGTGGCAGACGCAACAAGGCAGCAAACATTCTCAACATGAGCAGCTGATATTTCACATAAACGACATAAACACTACGTCGCGGAGCTGCAAGAGGATTGCCATCGCAACGACTGCGAAGGTGTAGCTGCAACGGCAACGGCAACCACAATTGCAACGGCAGCAGCTACCAGCAGCAGCAGCAACAGCAACAATTGCCGCTGTTGACGACGCGGATGGACAACAAAAGCAACTGCAAAAGTCCAAGCCTTCGATCTGAACACTGAGCTTGATACTCTGACTTGCAGCCTGACGACGCCATCGCCATCGCCATTGCCATCGCCAGTGCCTATAGTGCCACTAGTGCCACAGACATTGCCACAGCTCGAGGAGCAAATATATCAAATGCGATCGAACGCCAATGTCGGGAGCTCGCGTTGTTTTTGTTGTTTTCACATTTTTTGTTGGCGAAAACAACTGAGTTAAATCGCTTTCAAGACGGTAATTAAATGCTCTTTAAATATAAAAACTTTATAAAAATATATGTAATACAATTTAAGTATTTAACAAATAATTAAAATATAAATGAAATTATATTGGAATTATATTTTCGTAAAATTTGATAAATAATGTTTTTGGCAGTTAATTTTGTGACTTTTATAAATTTATTTACTCAGCTCATAAAATGAATTTTAATTTCCCTTTAGTAATTCATGTATGCATTCTCACATATCTTTAAAATTTCAACACAGGTCTCTTAATGGGCGTTACAAAGTGCTCATGTAAGTCAATGCAACCACCTGAGGCAATTGGGAATGTAAATCCAATTTGATCTGTGCCGAATGCTTTTGTTCGATTGTGGCAGCCGCTGCTGCTGCAAAACTGGCAACTTTTTCGAGAGATCTCAGATCAGTTTGGGATGCTGTGTTGCAGTTTGGAGCAACTGTTGCTGCCGCTGCTGTTGTTGTAAGTTGGCCAAGTTGGCTGCAGTTGGGGCTACCTTATACGCTGCAATCCGATTGGCATTGGCAGCGGGCCCTCAAAACTTTGAACTGTTGCGCAGACGACTGCAGACTTGTGCCGCCTTTCAGTTTGTTGTGGTCATCAAAGGACGGACATGGACACAGATACAGATGCAGATACACAGACAGTTGCAGACACGGCCAAGAGACGAGCGGACATGCAAGCAAAATGTGTATAAGCATTCGTGTTGTTATTGTTCTTGTTGTTGCTGTTGTTGTTGTTGCTGTTGTTGTTGTTGCTGTCGTCGTCGTTGTCTGCGCTTTTTCAGGTATCGATCGAGCGACTTTTAGCTACAATTTCCTTCATCTCCCCCTGGCTATTTGGCGACAGTTTGCGCCTTCAATATATCAAGATTTTGGGGGAGTTCTACAATTTTAAAATTAGAAAGTCCATTTAAATATTATTGTTTAAATATTTAGACCAAATCTACTTTCTTTATAAATCTTTGTACCAAATTCCCCCTAAAATTAAATGTACTTAAGATTTTTTCTATCAAACCTTTTAAAAGCTCTTTCAATTCATAACCAATCAAAGCAATCCCTATAACTTCTGTCTGATTTTATTGTTAAATTTTAAGGCCAATCTGCAACTCAAGAATTCAGCATGTCGAATGCAGAATCCAGCGAGGTTATACCCGTTATATCAACAGCAAACGAGTCCAAGTTCAAGCCCATTGTGTTCACCAATCATCCCGATGAGGATACGGATCGTGAGCTATCCATTGGCAGACAAAATCTCAAGAAATGGTTGGGTCGCTTGGTGCGAATTACACTAAAGAACAAACTGGTGCTAGTGGGCATCTTTAGATGCACGGATCGTGATCAGAATTTGGTTATTTCCAATTGTGATAAATTTATGCCCGATGATGAGGAGCCGCTGACATACGGTAATGTTATGGTGCCGGGAAATCAAATAGTTTCCATCGAGGTGGACATGCCTAGGGAGTTGGCAATTAAGACAGATCGGGCAGAGGAATAGTAAGAGGAAGATATGGAAATAAAATAAGTTTTTAAACATATAACAAATCTTTATCTATGATGGAGGATTGCTATTTGCATCTTTCTGCTCCCGTATATTAAAGAAATACATTAAATTCCAGTCTTTTAAGTATCAGACAAATCTGCTTGCTTATATATCAGGCAAAGTTCAATTGTTAACACACTAATCGGGTCACTTGACCCTTCCTTAGACCATACTTCATCTTGAAGTCATGATTTTCTTACAAGACAGATTTATCTCTGACTTTAGTCCAATATGTTAAAGTTTTGCATTGTGCCCCAGTCTTAAGTATTGTTCCATCATTGAATCCTTTCTTGCTCTACTGTAATCCTTAATATTGAACCTTTTGTTGTTGTTGCTATTGATTTTGCTCTTGTTCTTGTTATGGCTGATGCGACATTTTTTATTTTATTTTTTGTTGCTCTGAAGATTCAAGACTCGATTCGATTCGACTTGAGACTGTGGTCTGAAGAAGGTGCCTTTATTTATGTTTATGGCTTATGAGACACGACGACACTGCATTGCATTAGCTGCAACGCTACCTTTGGTACCTTTTGGAGCTCTGGTACTCTGTCTACCAGTCCCGTCTGCGAAGCACCGATCCCCAGATGGAGCAAGGGCAAATAATGGCGCACAATGTGATTTTGTGTTGACATCTTGGAATTTGGTAAGCGCGCGCGTTCATGTCTCATCAGCTTGTTAGGATTCGAAAATGCGACCAGCCAGGGGCAGAGGGAGTGGAGGAGGGGGAGTGGGGAAGGGGAGAAGCCAAAAAGAGAGAGAGATGTCCATCGCAATTGTCTGCTGTTAACTGAGTTAGTAGCTTGCAGCTCCTTTGGATCCTCTGGCTGGCTTCTCTCACTTTAGTTGCTCTTACTCCTCTTCCACCCCTCTCTCCCTCTCTCCTCTTTTCTCTGCTCAGTTTTGGGATTGTTCCTCGCACGCGTGCGCATTTAATGAAATTTATTGGATCCTCTGCTCTGGAATTTGGTCTTGTGTTTTCTGCCTGTCTATCACTCTCCACTCGTTGTTGTTGTTGCTGCTGCCCCATTGTTGTACCTCATTGGACTCTGAGCCTCTTGATGCAATCGATTTTTAAATAAACCAAACCAAGTCAGCTTCTTACTGCTTTAAGCCTCTACGTGTAGAGAGTCTTCTTATTGGCTTCTTTAAATATTTTATCAGCTTCGAAGTTTGGTGGAAGCGCTGATAAGCATCGTGCCACTTTTTGCTGCTTCTTCTTAGCCTTCTGCCTGCGAGTTTCTACAGTTTTTGAGTTTCGCGTAATGAGTTTGTTTCACAGCCATCGAATGCTGCTGAAGTTTTGTCAGCAGCCAACTGACAATGTGATTAGTGGCAACAACTACCAAGAAATCTGATTTGGCAACCAACTGAGCCATTAAACAAATTTTAAAAGAATTTAAGAAAACTTTAATTAAATTCATTTATAACTGGGTTAAGATACTATATCAGAAATAGGTTTTTAATAACTTTTTCAGCTCTTACTTTGGCCAAAAATTGTGAATATTTTCCCGCTACCTTTTTAACTATTTAAATCATTTCATTTCAGAATTATATTTGATGGAACTGTGATTTCAAATAAGTTAATGTATAAGTGAGTTATTTGCTTCTTTAATGTGGCTTAAATTTCCAATTTTGGCTACCGAAATGAAACTCAAAATCACAACGCATCGAGTGTGGATGAGTTCCCAAAACAAACTACTGTTTTGCCTGTGCATTCAGTGATATGAGAGAGTATAGTCCAATAATATCATATTTCAAACAATTTAGCTTGTGCGATTTTGTATTTAGCTTCTGTTGACTGCTCGATTGTTGGAGGATATCAAATGGTTGAATACCAAATGGAAAAATAAAATTAAGGCAAAAAATGCAGTGAAGCAAATTAAGTCGAACATGTGTCTGAAAGGAGAAGAAGGAGATGGGATCTAAATCTGGGAATCTGCGCAGTTTTTGCCGACAAATTTGAAACGCCGCTAACAAAAAATAACACAAAAATCGTAGAAAGAGTGAAAGGCAAATCAGAAGTTCTTAATTCCAAGAGTAGAGAGAGAGATTCAGGAACAGATCTCTGATGCTTGTTGCTTGTTATTAGTTGTTGTGTTGCTGTGTTGCTCTTGTCTTCCAGACGAACTGACATTCAAATTAAATTGGATTAGCAACCGTTCCCTTGTCAATCTGCCCGACGAGCCCCAAAAAAAAGAAAACAACGCCAGAGCAATTCCAGAAAGCAGAACTCTTTAAGAACTCGACGAACTCTTTGGCGCAAATCTCATCTGGTCTGACAGTGACATATTTTGTGACAGCTGATGGAATATGCTGAAACTCTGCTCAGTGTTGGCTACAGAAATTCGCAGTGGGAATTGGAATTGAAGTTGGAGTTGGAGTTGGGTTGATTTTGGCGATGTCGAGGCCAACATTCAACTCGGTTCTGATCCATCATCAGCGTAAAAAGTCGGGGCCAGTGTCAACTTTATTATAATGTGGAAGCTCTGCAGAGTTGGCGGCTCCATTTGATCCACGCCACGTTTGCCAAGATCTTGGCTAATCCTTTTCGCAATGACTTGACAGCTGCCTGGCATCCTTCTTAAATTTCGCGGTGCCATCAATCAGATGGTTGTATAAGCGTACACTACGAAAAATTGGGTAGAAATTTACAAAAATTTAAATAAAATATAAAAAATTTTCTAGCTTCTAAACTCAGTATCTATAAGCTGATTTTAAACACTTAAACTTAGGAAATGTGAACTGGAATACTTGCTCTTTTTTTGCGCAGTGTATTAACCACGCCACTCTCTTCGCGCTAATTAGTCACTCAGCCAAAGTCAGTCAGTCAGTCTGTCTGTCTGTCAGTTAGTCAGCCAGTCGCTTAGTCAATCCTTCAGTTAGTCAGTTGTGCTCCGCTGATATCAAATTCTCTTATTGGTGCCACATTCAGCTACCGCCTGGACAGCTCTCTGTCGATCAGTGAAGCGATCTTGACTTTACAGTGGAGTTGTGTGTACTTAGTGGCTACAGAGTGATCAATCAATGATGATTAATGCAAATACAAGGTCAGATTCTCCACTCTTCTGTCTCTAATCTGCACTCTCTACACTCCTCAGTTCTCCTTGTGTATATTGCCACAGACATCAATCATTCATTAGCAGCTCAAGTTGTCAGCTTGTCGCCCAGTTGAATCCTCTTCAGACTCAAGTCGTTGTGATTATAAATTCTGATATTTGAGTCAAGTCACTTCGACTGCAAATATCAAATCACTAGATGCACTTGATTTTATATCCCACGGAATGCAATCACACAATGTTGCAAATTGCAATTAGCCACAGCTCTTTGAGAGGCTTAGCTAATTAATTTGATAATTGACTGCGCATTGCATTTGATAGACATATCGCATGATAGACACAAGTCGCACGAGAGAACAAAATACGATCTTACATCAGCTAAAAGTCACAAGCAATTTCCCACTGAACATGCAGATTGCAACTCAGAGCAGGTGAACGTAATGCGTCTATCGGAAAATGCATCAAGGCTGAATCCTGTTTTTGTGTGAAGGAAGTTTATGAAGAAAACTCTGAAGTGATGGGAAAAGACTATGAAAGAATCGAGCTCATAAAATGAAAAATATTTTATATTTAAGGAAACTACTACTACTACTACTACTATGATACTACTACTACTACTACTACTACTACTACTACTACTACTACTACTACTACTACCACCACTACTACTACTACTACTACTACTACTACTACTACTACAACTACTACTACTACTACTACTACTGATATACAATACTAATATTAAAATATTAAAATTTTAGTCTTAGTAATTCATAGTTTAATTTATGACTGTATTCCATTTAAATAATGACTTTCTAGTCTCCGAATACTTCTGCTTAAAATACTTCCATCTCTTTTAAACTGTTCTACCTTGACCTTCTAATGGTTTCTCACTTTTACTTGCAGTCTAATGAGCCTTAAGCCTGACCAAAATCTTTGAAAACAAAACGCCTACTCTGCCAGCACTTTTCCCTGCCCAGTAATTGATTTTCCAGCCTGCTGTTTGCTTCACGGCACGAGAATCAAAAGATTTTCTCAACTACCTGAGACAACTTTCACTGGTCTCAAGTCTGTCTGGCTGTCCCGTAATTCGCAGTATAATCCGTCAGAGTGCCGACGCGTCGACGTAATGTTGGCAAATGCGATTTTTCCGGCAACTGCATCAGTGTCACAACATTTTCCTCGATCTCGTTGCGGACTCCTGTGGTGAAAACGTGTGTTGGCACAACAGCTCGAAAACAGTTGCAACAGTTTTAACGGTTGCAAATTTGCATTTGCATTGAATGCCCGACACGCCCCTTGCTGGCCAGCAAACAATTGTCAGAGAGACAAGACACAGAATTGTCCATTGATTTATGAGCTGTCTTTCACTTTCCCTTTTTGCTTTCAAAGGGATAAACTGTTACAGTTATGCGCAGAGTTCTTTCTTCGTATGTCGACTGACATCCTTATGAATAGGGATCTATTTAAGTTAACTTTAACTTTCCCCTTGTAAATCACTCAAACCGAAATCTCTTGGCAAACAATGATCCTGACAACGGTCACGATTGATCTTTTGAGCTCGGCTTCCGTAAGAGACTGGTCTTTGTTTAAGGATCCTTAAGGAATGCCTCGAATCAGGTCTAAAGGAATAGCTTATCTTAACTATAGTTTAAATACTTCTGTACCGCAGCTTAAATAAGTTATTAACGTGTTTTTGCTAGACATAAACTCCATTATAATTAGAAAGTAAAACAAACTTGAACAGAAATCGAAAGAAAGTTAAGAATGTTAACTGCTGAGCTGAACTTTTTTTTTTGATCGAAGCACACCTGTTGTTGTGTGTTGTAGCCAGGTGAATGTCTTGGAATATTTTTGACATACAATGCCGGCGGTTAATTTTAATTGATTTCTGGCAGAGCCAACAAAAAAATCCTTTAATAAAATTAAACATCAAACATAGCGTGCAATTTTTTGTCGTATTACGCTGACAACGACAGCCTCCAATTGGGGACTTCCATTTTGAGGGCGGTAACGGGGAGAGGGCGGTGGCGTAGAGGTGTGTACGTGGGTGTATAGGATTTAATTTAAAAACACGCCAAGTCCAAACAACAGCAGCCGAAGATCAAAAGGCATCAAAAATTGTTATGCGAAAGAGCGTGGCGGCAAAGAGGAAAAAGCCAAAAAGCAAAAAAAAATAAAGCTGATGCTGAAGTTGTAGCTGAAACTGGCGGAAACGGAAATCGACGCGCAAAAGGTTGCAGGTGTCATGTGACAAGGTCGTAGACGGGCAGGGAGAGAGGGAGCAAGCATTTGATTAAGCGTGCGAGCAGGCAGGCGATAGAAGCAGGCAAAACTGAAATCAAATCAAAGTGTTGAAGCGGTTAAGCACTTGAATTAATACGCAGAGATAGAGAGAGAGAGAGCGAGCGAGATGCCCTGCGAGTGAGAGTGAAAGCCAGCATGGGCTGGGAGTTAAGGGTTAAGGGTTGCTACAGGTGGAAGGTGAAAGGGGTTAATTTGTTGCGTCTCAAGGCATATGCGCCAACGCTTCCAATGAATTAGTCCCCAAAGGCTTATGCAGAAATCATTAAAAAAAAAGCAGAAGACGAGAAAATAAAACGAGAAAGAAACTTTGACTTGAGTTGAGCTGAGTTGAACTGAGTCGAGTGTCTGGTCTTAAATTAAGCGAAGGCAGCCAAAGGAAAAAACAATTGAGCTCAGCGAAGAAGAAGTGAACCCTGCGGCATCAGGTGGGCAGGTGGTTCATTCTGTGGGTGTCTTTGGATTGCTCTGGGTGCTTTTCTGGGTGGTTCAAGTGACAGCCTTGCCATAATTTTAAAACGCGCCGAAAAACGCGAGCAAAAGTCGAAAAGAAAATATCGAAGAAGAACGTCAGTCAGAGTTTCCCACTCTCTCCCCTGCCCCTTTGCCACACTTTCTCACTGCTCGTCCCCCTGTGGTATAAAGAACTATTAAAGTGTTTTATGGTGCTCGAGACAAGCCAGCAGCTAGAGAAAATAATGGCAACACGGCTGGACGAAGCTACCAAAGCTCCAACTCCAACTTCAATCCAACTCCGACTCCGACTTTGTTAGTAGCCACAAGATTTAGAGCTTTTCGGGGCTCAGGTTTTTGTGGTGTTTTCCTTCAACGGGACTTTATCTTGCTGTAACGTGTGCCACACACACAGTCCGTCTGCAATAAGCGGAGTGGAAGAGGCAGAAGAATCATGCAACCATTTGCTGTACTTTCAAAAAAAAATCGAAGGAACAATGAAAACTCTATTCGAGAACAATTTTGAGAATTTTTCTGGGAGAAGAGTTTCGAGAGCTGCTTTGAAAATAAAAGTTTGAGAGTTAAAGATGAATAGGAAAGTTTCAGTAGGAAAACGAAAGTTGCTATTAAAGTGGAAAGCTATCAAGAATATATATTTGATTAATAATACTTTTAGTTTCAAATATATTAATATTAATAAGCTATCAATATTTCTACGTATTTTTAAGCATTTGAATAAAAAAGAATAGTATTAACTCCAAAATTATAAACGCCTATTACCCCAATTTTTTTTTACAGAAACTTATGCCAAAGCAACTGAATTTTGCTCTACTCTTTATGTTTCACTGCCTTGCTCTCCCTCTCTCCTTCTCTCTCTCTTTCTCTCCTCTTCCTCTCTGCCGCTTCTTCTTTCTTCTACTCTTACACTCCCCAACTCCATCTCAAATGTCAACTCAAAAACTAATTCATTCGCGAAGCCTTTCGCGCTCATTCATTCATTTTGCGTTTCCGAAACATTTAACAGAACCTGAGGAACAACTTGAAATTGCGCTGCCAACAAATAAAGAATTCAAAAAACAACGTAGAGCTGCAACTGGAGAGCTATAACAACAACAACAGCAGCAGAAACACAGCAACAACATCAACAATTTGAACAAAGTGTCGCTGCTCATTTAACCCCAACCCAGGCGATGGCAGCCGAAAGCGGCCCAAACCCGGGACCAAAACCCTGCCCCTACCCTGGCCCAAAACCCAAGCCAAGCGAACCGCATTGAAAAGTACCTTCAGCTCAATAATTTAACGGATTTGGCCCGAAGGCGCTGTGCCTTGTATGGTGTGGGAGGCAGGAGGCGGGAACGGGGAGGGGTTCGCTGGCACAATGAGAAAATTTTTGGGAAAACATTAACATTAGCCTAAAATATTGTCCCATAATTTGCCGCGAGCGCTGGTGACAACGTTCCCTTGCTCCGTCTTTTGAAATATTTCAGCGACAGCAAATGAAGCCACTTGCCAGCCAGGAGCACTACAGGGCAGGGGTATACAGGGGTGTGGTAGTAGGGGTGGCAATGGGGTGTGCGGGTGTACGGGTGGAATTTGGGATGGGGTACCGGGGATGGTTTGTGTTTTGGCGACGAAAATTTTAAAATGCCAAACGGGCGGCGGCGTTTATCACGCTGAACGACGAGAGACATTTGAATTTGAAGGAAGCAACCCTCGGAGAACGGTGAGAGGCGATGGGGGACGGGAGAGACGGGGAAAGCAACTCGAAGCTCGGAACTGGCATTGCCCATCACTCAAGTCGCAAAATTAGGCAATTAAAAATATGCCGAAGGCGCTCTCAGCCAAATGAATGGGCCCCGGGAATATCAGAACACTCGCCAGACATGGCAGCGTTAGAGAGAGACAGAGAGGCAGAGAGCGTGTGAGAGGAGGAGTGGGAGAAAACCAGCTTAGACGTTAGAGGCACATGAATCATCAGCTCTAATGGAATGGGAGATGAAACAACAATGCAGACATAGACGACGCAGATGACGGAGACGAAATTGCCTGAGCTTGTGGCAGTCACATTAGCCAAGTGCCACTGTAGTGGCACACAAACTCCGAGAGACGAGCTCCTTGCCACATATCACACACAAATTGCAACGAAACTACGTCAAGTGTTATTTATTTATTGTTTTAGAGCACTTAATATACCAAAATTCTTGGCGAAATGTTTTTTCCTGGGGGGTATGTGTCAAAAAAGTATGGAAAGAGTGGAGTACCCCTAATGCTGCTACTTTTTAGACGATTTCTTGGAGAGACGAAACTAGGGACACTTTTTTTAAATGATGTAAAGTAATCAAGAAATGCAATTTGAGTTAAATTAATATTAATATTAAGCTGTCTAACTGATTAATTTAGCTCCATTTTAATTATATAATTTCCACAAATTTATTGAACACAATTCTTCAAGTTTCTAAGAATTTATTAAATACTATTCAACCTTAGATCTTACTCCTGTTCCTACTGCGATTAATGCTCGTCTATACAGTTTGTTACGCAAGGAACGGTTGTGTGAGGAAAGACATGGTAAATGCTGACGCATTCCGTTGCCGAAATTGTTGGCTCTGCGAGTGGTAAGCGAAAGCGTCAACAAAATAGGGCCATAGAAACAAATGGGATTTGTACAATGAATTGAAAGCGAAGGCGTAAAGCATTAGGACACACCCACAGTGGTAGACAGGGGTGGGGGGTGTCTTAGCAATCCTTTTTTGGCCAAGACGTTAGACGATTCTAAATTTCGGTTGATTCCAGTGTCGGTGTCTTCGTTTTGTCAATAAATCGTGGAGTGCCAGTAATGATGCCAGACCATCGCCAACGCCATCGTATCCATCGTTTCCATCCTATCCAAAGTTGCCATCGTATCCAACGCTTCCTTCGTTGCTTTTGCCCAGTTTCAGTGTCGGGCGATAGCAGCCGTTAATGTCAGACGAGCGAAAATATATGGGCCACCCTACCCCAAGCAACCAATAAGCCCCTCCCCCTACACTCCTAACCCTACTCCCCTCCACTACTGACATTCCTTGTCCCCCTTCCTGTCCAGAGAAACATATTCAACTTGAGGGTTTCATAAAACTTCACGTCGTCTTCGTCTTCGTCTATGACTTGGACTGCCCTTTGCTCATAATGATTGCAGTAATAATGATGATGATGTTGATGATGATGATAATGTCTTGCCGCTCACACTGCGTTGCCTTCTAAGCTCATCAACTGAGGTTCGTCAAGTTGTGGGCCAACAACCCTTGGCCAGGTTCTAAGCTCTAGCTGCCTTTTGGCTTGGATTTGTTTTATGCGTCATTCGGCCAAATATTTCCTGCCACTATCGTACCCTCTCACTCTCCATCTCTCTCTTCTCTCTTTTTGGCTGTGTCTCCGCCCAGTTTGTGGCTCTTGCCTAGGTCATTATGCGCCTGCTTTTGGACTTGGACTCATCATTTATAAGCACTGTGCGCCATTCCCGTTGTCAGTTTGTGGAAGGATTTACGCTAGTCCTCGCTCTGTGTCTGTGTGTGTGTGTGTGTTTGTTTGAGTGAATTATGGCCATTGCTGATTTCTTTTTCGTCCTTTTTACCAAATACGCCCTTTTGCTGTGGCTGCCGCACAGTGGCAAATTTATTGACAGATATAATTTCTTATGCGTATAATTAGAAATTCGGCAATCATTAGGCGACCAGCTCACATATATCAAGTTAATGGCCCATTGCCTTTCTGCACGGCTCAAGATTGAATACCCAAAAAAGAGCGTTGGACAAACAAACCAACAGAAAGCCAGACGGACAGACAGATGGACAAACAGACGCAACGAACTGGCATTGATTCTCAGTGCCATCATGAGATTTATGTGACGAAAGTTTTCCAAGAATCGGAATATTGATTTCCAGTTTTATAAACAAAAATTCCCCAACAATAAACTCATTAACTAAAAGCATATTCCATAATTTTATTTTATTTTAGATTTATACTAAATCATTTCTCATATATTTTTGTTATGCCAATTTCGGTTTTATTTTCCAAAAAGCAGCAAACTAAATGGCCAAATTCGCTGGGGGGGAAAGTGTTCATTATTCAGTCACATAACTCACTTTGGAGTAAGAGTATTCGCAATTTAAGCCCGATTTGCCATAAAATAAATTCTTTTTGTTCAAATAAATAAAGCACACACACACACATACATACACACTTTGAGTGTGTGTGCGTAGCAAAGACAATTACCAAATTTGCATTCGCGCGAAATGGCAAACAAACAAATAAATTCAAACGGCAAAAATGACACATAAACAAAACCGAAACCGAAAGAATACATTTTTTTGATTTAACAAATGTCAAAAATATGAAATGAATATGAGGCTTTCTGTACAGCTTTTCACTCGCATTACACTGGGAGAAATGTTGGCAAGGCTTTCAAATAAATGAGTAAAGAAAATGGGAAGACTGAAAATATTTCTCGGTTTTTAAAATAATTTTGTACTTTCAGATTAATTAAAAATACTGGAAACTTTTCTTAAGTCCAAAAATTAAATATACAAGATAAATTTCTATGCCTTTATACAAGTTTATCTTTCAAACTAATTCAATAAAGAGCTGTATATACAAGTTTTATAAACAAATGTTTAGAACAATTTTTCCCAGAGTCTAGAGAATAAGTTATTGTCATATCGCTTAGTTATGTCTCCCTTTTGCTTATCCTTTTTTAAACCTAATAAATAATTTGCTTGTAATTTTAAAATAGACAACTTTCTTGTACTCCACTTGTCCAACTTGTCCTATTTTGATTGAGATCAATCCACCAGTTTTATTTCTCCCCTAAGTGAAGTCTACACAACCTATTATATCTATCTATTTATCGACCAAAGATATTGTTGTGTAGGACTTTTAACTATTGCAGAGAATAAGCAGATTTTATGTCAGTGTATTAAAGAACTCATCAGTTACTGGATAACAAGAAGAAGCAGCAGCGGCAGAAGAAGAGTCATCTACTGTCGCGCTACGAGTATTTCGAATACAGAATATACATAAATAATATTTATTAATGTATTTTTATGTGCGCTAAGAGTACACAATGTAATAATTTATACAGTTGCCGTCGACATCTCTCTGCTGTTTCATATTTGTTGTTGTTGTCGCTCTCGCTCCCACTAGCCCTCTCTCACCCTCTCTCACTCTTACTCTCTCTCACACTCCTGCTCTGTTATGACGCTTACAATTTACTGTCCATGTTGTGTTGTTTACTCTGATGATGATGATGATGGCTGCCAGGCTTGCCGTCCTTGTGGGTGGTGGGGTAGTTGGGAGTGGGGTGATTGGGTGCTGTAGGAGGTGGTGGGGTAGTTGGGCCTTTTCGGTGGTGCTCCGCCTAAGTGGTTGATGGAATGATTTTTTGGTTGCTCTTGCCGTTGGTCAGGCATGTGACAAACTTGCTGGAATTCTCAGCTTGCCGTTGACAAGGGTGGCTCACAAGACGCCACCACCCGTCAACCGCCCTACCACCAACAACAACAACAAAAACTTTCAGCCCCCATCCCTCGCAGTCGCCAGGGCTGACAGGGCGCATTTCAAACAGAAAATGCCAACAAATGCGGCGGCGTGCAAATAAAAATGATTAATGATGATGCGCGTTGGCAGCACAAACAGCAACAGCAACAACAACAGCATTACCAGCAACAACAACTACAGAAACAATTGTAATGGCCGCCACGCAGGCGTCAACGTCAACGTCGACCTCGCTGTCGCTGCCGCTGCCGCTGTCGCTGCCAACGCAGACGGAGCTGTTGACGCTTGTAAGTTGCAAACGAAATACAGACATAAAGAAGTTTCCTTAATTTGAGTGATACGCACACAAATGCACACATACTCATACACTCACACACACACTTCTCTAAAAGGTATTTAAAACTTTTTAAATATAAAGTAAATCGTTGAAACATAAATTTGAAGCTGATTAAATATTAAATTAATTTATTTCAATATTTCTATGTTTTAATCAATCCTTGATCAGACTAAAGGATCCTAAAATAGTTCAAGTGAAAGTTACGTTATATTATCATAGGAGGGGAAGAATGTGAAAACATTGTCAGTTCCGCAATGGTTAAAATATGCTAAAAGTAACTAAATCATTTGTAAGTTTAACCCAATTTTTAGCTAACAACATTTCATAATGCTTTCTGTTATTGGAATTAAAAATCTTAATAGAATTTCTATAAAATAGCTGAATGCTAGCAGCTAATAATAATGAATGAATCTGCCTACATCAATTGTATTGCATACTTTCAGGTGAGTGCTAGAAGACTTAACACAGCTATTACTTCCTTTTATATATGCAATTTTAATTCCATACAAACTTAACTTCACTTTCAACAAAATCATACACTAAATTTTAACAATTTTCATTAAAGACATTGTAAGTGACCAGTTTGCTGGGTGTGCAAGGAGTTTGTTTAATTTCAACAATTGCGCCATGCCAAGCTACTAAATCAGCCGCATTTCCCACAACAGAAGTACTTGTATCCAGTAGATACATTTACACACAAAGAGATAGCGGGAGAAAGAGAGCGGAGGGGCAGCAGGAGGAGTAGGGGTAGACAAAGGTTAATAACTGCCAGAAGATGATGCATAGCATGACACAGGCACGGCACAGTTGACAGTTGACTGGCAGGAAGCTTGTAGACCCGAATGGAGGGCCGGGCCTGGCTAGAAGGCAGCTGGCCATACGATATGGTTACCATATAGTATGAACGCCATCATCGTTCCAATCTTTCGCAGCTGGCAGCCATTTTTATGCCCGTTGGCGGCCAAGGTGGAATTTGGCCAAGTTTCTTTCTGCTTTTATTTATTTGTTTCTTTTTTCTGTTTTATTTTTTTTTTTTGCATGTGCGCGATAATCGCAACTTCTGCACCTTCTGACTGGCTCCGACTGCGGCTCAGGTGTGTGCTACAGTCAGAGGCAAAAAAAAACAGACAGTTAGACAGACAGACGGACATTTTCTCTCAAGCAAAACAGTTGGCCAACCAGCGAACGAGCGAGCAAAACTCTTTGCCAGCGGGGTGCATTTTCATTAAGAATGAAAAATGATGAGCAATCAATCATTTGGCCATGTTGGAGGGTGTTGCCGAAACGGCTTCCATCCACTTGGTTTCCGTCTATAACGATACTGACTGCACTTTGGCTATTCAGCTACTTGGCAACACCCCTCAGCACAGCGCGCTGCCTCTCTCACTCACCATCTCTCTCTTTCTCGCACTCTCTGCAGTTGTAGCTGTTTTTTAGATACAGCTTGTAGATTGATAGCATTACCTGCCTCTGGTATTCTAGCAAAACTTCCCTGTTGTTTTGACCGGTCAATGCTTCACATTTGCTATAATTTACATCTTCATTTACGTATTTTTAGTACTTATTTTTTTATTATTTGGCTTGTGGCTTTGCTCCTTTTTCTTTTATTACTACTCCTGGTGCGATTTGAATTTATTTCACACTTGATTTGTGGCCCAAACGAAGCGGAACATGTTAAATGCCAAGAGGAAAGCATTTTTCTTTGACCTAGGCAGCAGAAAAATGGAGTTTTAGTTGACTGATGATCTCGAAAATTCACTCAAATTAACACTGCATTTGATAGGCTGAGAAAAGTCATTCAGAGTTACAAAAAACTAATTAAACCTTTGCTGAAACTGATAAAATTCTAAGAACTTGAAACAAATTACTCTTTAAGTTTGTTTTGACTTTCGAAGACTTTCGAAGCCCTAAAGATAAATTTATTTTCTGTTTTTCTTAATTCAAGCTTTTAAGTAAATATGTGAGTGACACTTTGATGTATTATAAACCGATAAAAATCTATTGAAATTCAAATTCTTCTGTTACAGTTTCTGTCTTTACAACCGATCACAATTTATAAACATTTTTAACTCAAAGTCAAACAATCCAAATCCAAATGAGAGATGGAAAAGGAGCTGAGAAACATTCTCAGACATGAAAACGTTTTTTATTTTTTTGTTGTATTTTGAAGTTGTTTTTTGTCTTTGCGTTAATTTATAGTCACTGATTGGGGCGTTATTCTTATTGATCCAGGCCATAAATAAACGAAGCCTCTGACATGCCACATACATTACCGACATTTTAGCGTTTGATTTGTTATTTATCATACGAACGACCGAGCGAGAGAGTAGCAGAGACGGTTAACGTATGGGAGAGACAGAGAGCGAAGAATTACGTTGACGATGACGGCGAATCTGTTCGCATCTCATCGGATCTGAGGCCCCATCGAGTGACTCTACTTTGGGACCCGATCGCTCGTTTACCTGTAAAACTAGTTTCCATTTTCAACATTTTGTTTGATTTTTTCGTTAATATTCGTTCGTTCTCCGCTTGAAGCGGTCTCTTTATTTTTGTTGTTTTTTGTTGTTATTTTTATTATTTTTTGCCCGCTGTTTTTAATGATGAAATATACATTTTGAGTTTAATATATCAAATGGAATGGCGGCGAGCAAGCGAATGTTAATTTGCCGAAGCTTTTTATTCGGGTTTTCTTAATTTTGATTTATTTCATTTTGAAATTAAAAACCAATTGAGTAACGAACTGTCGATCTCATCGAGCTCTGAGCTCTCAGCTTCTCAGCTCTGAGCTCTACGCATTTTTAATTCGTTTCCAACTTGGTTTCTTTTTCTTTGACTCTTTTTGGTTAATTTTTTAGGTAGCTTTTGATTCGATGATTCGTTTAGTATGCAAAAGGCCGCTAGATGATGATGGTAATAAGCATAGCAAAAGGCAATCCCAAATCAAATTCAAAGAAGGTTTCACAGTGCGTGGATTTTGAGTGATTAATTAAAATTATGCTACGAAAGCAAACTAATGAGTTTAATACGACAAAACTCCATTAATTAAAGACGAATCGTGTGGAAAGCAAAAAAACAGCAGCAAACAAACTTAAGACAACGACAAAGTTGACATTAAGGCATCATCAGTAAGAAGGAGAGAGAAGGGGAATCGGGAGATCGAGGCGACCTCTATAATTAAAGCGCTGAACCTAAAAAACAAAAAAGCCGACGAACAGAGACAAAAGGCAAACGACAAGAGAGCTTCATCATCGCCGGCTGTCCAAGCTGAAAGATGGAGACGGAGATGGAGATGGAAACGGAGACCCAAATGAGCGTTGATGAGTTCCATTTAAATAAAATCTTGATCGGCATCCGTTGACTACTCACACACACAGAGAGAAATACCAACAGACTTGGACATATATATCGTTGAGATACATATATCCGATAATTTATGAAACATAAATAACCAAAACAAAAATACAAATCATTTATGCGATGACAGTTGCTGCGTCTGTTATTTCCAATAGACTCAGCAAGAGACAGAGACAGAGCATCCAGATTGGGTCTCTCAACGAAGTTGACCCATCGATCGTTTGATCGTTTCGATGGCGGCAAATAAAAATTTATTTCAAAATTGATTTCATTCGCTCGTGTTCGAGTCCAGCTGATGGACTGGAGTCTTTAGACTGTTAACTGCAGAGTTCAGACCTGATCTGAACTGGCTTTCTCGGTCCGTTTCATCTTCTTCCATTTTCAATTTATGTAAATTACAAACTGAACAAGGAAGTCACTCAACGTTCCGTACAATTTATATATCCCAAAAGAATTATGAATTTACGACCCACCATAAAATTTTGTTACTTTTTCTTTTGTTTTATTTATTCAACTCGAATATCATTTAGTTGGTCACACGATTCAGTTTGATTAAATATTAAAATTTGAGGTATGTAAAAGTGGGAATATTTTAATCGATAAAGATAAGTTGAATCTTTTTAAAGTTTAATAAAAATTAATTTGATGTAGAAATCAACAAAGAAAATAATAAATTGCTATGAATTGTGGAATGTTATTTAGTAGAAGTAAAAACACAAAGTAATATAATTTTATTTAAACTTAAATTATTTTGTAGATTACAATATTAATAATATTTATATTAGTATTTGCCTCTTTTAGACCCAACTTTACTTACTTTAAGTGCTGCCCCATTGAGGCAAGACACACACAAAAAAACGCATTGCAACTCAATTAAACAGCAAACTGTGGACAGTGGGGCAAATAGATGAAATTATCAAAGCATAGCTGACAACTGCCAGAGGTAAAGACACGTTGTTCGGAAAACCGTTGTGAAAACTAAATACAAACACACGCACACACACAGACACACACCGACTAGTAGCGACTATTGCAGCTGCAAATGTCAGGTGTGCCACGCACGCACTTTGACACACGCACTTTTCAAACAGGTGCCCCCTCCGAAAGGTGGAAAGGGGGCGGTTGGTGGTGGTAGGTAGGTTATTCAGCCGGTGATGTATGAATTGCTTTGAATTTAGTTGTCAAAGCTGCTACGCTGCTGGTTTGCGGTGGGTGAGCGCCTCATAAATTGTTAAAATGTGTCAGAATTGAACAAAAAAAACGCAGAGACAGAGACAGGTAGATAGAGAGCGCATATGAGAGGAAAAAGAAACAGCAACAGATACAGATAGTTGACAGCAGAGTGGCCAACAAAGCGGACAGTGTACAAGCGACAGGCAACTGGCAACTTGCAACTCGCAACAGGCAACAGGCAACAGGAAAGGGCAGAGCAAAATCAAAACAATTGCCATACAAAAGCGAAACGTGTTTGGAAAATGGTTACAAAGCCAGCACCAATCCCAATACCAATACCAAACCACAGATCCCCAGACCAACCCCTGCCCCTTAAACCCCTTCACTCCCCGTCCTCACGCTCCAAAGACGCGTCCAAGGGGCCCGACGAGCGAGCGACATGTGCGTTTAATTTGCAAGACACATGTTCGCCTGGACCGAACCAGTACACAGCACACATAGCCGTTGTAGAGGGTACAGGTAACCACCAGGTAACCTAGTAACAGGCCTACAAATCCACAATTCCCACCAACGCACAGTGACGCCAAGTTATTAAGTATACGTCATAGGCTTATTACTTTATAAATTATGTTTGAGTTTATTTTTATCTTAAGGAAATCTATCTTTCATTTAGTTCCAGTTTTTAGTTGCTTGCTTTTGTATTCTTCTTGCTCAAGTAAACTAAAACTCTTTGCTAATCTAAATTGACTCACAACTGTTTTCCATTTCATTCTTAAATTTAATATCATTTTATTAAACTTCAACTCAATTCTAAATCCATTTATTGCTACACCTCGTGCCACTGTGCAGCGCCATTAGATAGCTGTGGACAGTCTCAGCGTCTCTCGCAGTCGCAGTCGACGTCGACGCCGACGTCAGCGCTGCGCAGTTGCATGTTGCTGTTGCCGTCGCTGTCGCCGCGATTTGTAGCCAAGTCGGAAAATGCATGTTACCAACAAATGACACCTTCATGTGCACAGTTACCCTCCTTCCTCTCTCACCCACTCTCTCTTCTTCTCTCACCACACTCCTTCTTCCCCCCCTTGGCTCATAACTGGTCAGCAGCCGCTGTTGGCCTCAACATGTTGCCAATTTGGTCGCTTGGCAACGGCCGCTCATTGTTTCAGTGGACATTTCAATGCTTCCTCCCTTCAGCAATCCCTACCCCACTGTTCCTCTCCTCTTCAATCTCGTCTCCTACTTTTCCTTCTTCACCCGCTCCAAAGTTGCATGCTTTGTCAGCAGAAAAAAAAAACTTTTTCATTGCTGCCTTTTAAGGCCGACACTTTTGCTCATTTCGCCCACCGTTGGAACGCAGCATGCCACACCTCCCAGTCTCCTACTCCCCTACCACCCATCCTCTTGGCCTGAGCAACTGTTCCAAGCTTTTGTCCATGGCTTTTACCCCCAACGCACTTGGCCAAAAACGCGCGCGAATTAACCTGTTGAATTTGCTGGCTTGCCACTTCTGCTCTGTCCCCCGTCTGCTTTCCGCCTCCTACTCTGTCTCTTTGTTCCCCTCTTGTGGCACTGCCTGTGGCATGTACTGAGAGCAAGAGGCAAGCACATTGCCTTATGGCCATTATAATTGCCACTATGGCCGACTAACTGTGTATGTTTGTGTGAGTACTCGTTTAAGCGTGAATACCAGTGCAAGTCTAGTTAAACAAAGCTCTAGTAAGAGCAAAAATGCTATAGGAGCATTAAATAAAATTAAAGGCCCTTAAATTGAAATACTTAAGGCGATACTGAGTCACTGCTCACACTCTACACAACTAAAATATACTCTATTTTATAAATTTGAACCTCTATTTTATATTACAAATATTATTTAGTAAGTGTTCTTTAAATTCAGCTGAAATATCTTAACAAACTAAAGTATTTCATATAAATAATACTGATAGATAAACGAATCGTTGTAATAATATCAGCCATCAAGAATATCTATACTCCACAAGGTCTGCCACGCCCCCTACAATGCATAACAAATATGTTGACTAAATTATAGTAACTCTAGCTAAGTTATAAAAAAGAAACTAAGTGAACTGCCATGCTATTTAAAGCGCTAAACAATTTAAATACTGAAACGACACTAAGTGAATAAATAACTAATAAATAAAAGTAACTTTTTTAAAAAGGTGTTCATTCTGTTACGTATTTGTTAAACAAATCTATGTTAATTTCGAGCACAGTTGCAATGTTATTGTTAATTGAACATTTGTTATTCAATAAAATTTTAATAATTGCGGCATTCGTAAGCTGCGACTCATTGGAAAATATTAATGCAATCGTATTTTTCATTAGTGTCATCTTGGCTAATTCAGAAGCATTCAGTTCACACCAAACGAAGCATAACTTAACAGCTTTTTACCATTTACTTTTAGCATAAAGATATTTTAGTTAAATAATTAAAATATTTGTGCAAGCTAATGAATTTGTTTACATGATCGAACTGTGCAATTTTTTCATCTCCATGGAAAATCCAGTAACCAGCAGAAACTTCAGTTGTGTGTGCACTCCGTGAAAAAAAAAATACAGAAAAAATCGTTTAAATCACACTGCAAAAAAGGAAAAAAATAATTGTGGTCAAGAAACCGGTTAACAAAGCGTCAGCAAGTGCGAGCGGGACGACAAGAGCTGAGCGCAAGCGCGAAACAAATGTCAGAGGCAGCGAACATCAATCTCCAGCTTCGAAAACAGCAACAACAACAACAACAACAGCAACAACTACCAGAGGTGCCACAGCTGGCCACATGGCAACGAGTAAGCAGCGTGCAACTTGCAACTGGCAACAGCTAAGCGGCAAGAGGCAACGGGGAACCGGCAACCATTTGGCTTTTGGGTGTGCAACGAGTTCTTTGGTGGCCACAAAAGGAAAAGCCAGGCAGAGCCAGCAGCAGAGGACGCTAGCAATGATGGAAAACCGGCTAAGAGGTGGCCAAATGCGTTAGCCATCATTGTGCTTGTAGTTGTTGCTGTTGTTGCTGTTTGCAGCGTTTGACTGACGTTGCAACATTAAGAAACTACAGTTGGGTTCATAACCTCATTTCAAATTGAGCAAACAGGTGGGACACAATTTAACGAACGAAATCCGTCTGCGTAACCCGATACGTTAACATTTTTGAGAGACTGTAAGAGTGCAAACACTTCGAAGGATCATTTGTTACAGGACAGAAGTATTTGAAGAGCTTTTAAGAGCAAAGATCTGGTTACATGTTGAGCAGGGGAAAAGATAAAACTCTTAGAGGAGTTTAAAATAATTATTAGTATCACTATTAGTATTATTATTATTATTATTATTATTATTATTATTATTATTATTATTATTATTATTATTATTATTATTATTATTATTATTATTATTATTATTATTATTATTATAATTATTATTATTAATATTATTATTATTATTATTATTATTATTATTATTATTATTATTATTATTACTATTATTATTATAATTTTTATTATTATTATGATTATTATTATTATTATTATTATTATTATTATTATTATTATTATTACTAACAACGCGTATTCCTATTTAATTAATATTTTCATTATTATTACTGTGTTCATTAATTTACATATAACCTTTGTGTACTCTATTGAGCATTCAATCAAAGCTTCAGCTCTGCCCACATCTGTTCGCATAAATCAATGCAAAAACTCACCTCTAAGTCCGCATTTATATTAATAGCAACTATTAATACAATAGTTTATTGTACTAGTCACTCACGTTTCAGTTAAATGCGTATTGCCATGAAACGTAATTCCTCACGTTGTTACAACGGTTCAAACGGTTTCAAGCGGTTGAAACGGTTAAAATGTCGAAAGTTGTTCTCATTAAATGAAGCCAATCAACAATCAAACTTCAATCGGCGACTGTTTTATGCTCTAGACCTCGACTAAATTGCACCTGTCATGCAATCGAAAACACGAACTACAAATACCCATAAAAATATGTTTGCAAATATATATATTCCTCCAACTCACTAGCTGTACATATACACATACGTGTCTATATCCCCCTCACCGCATTCAGCTAGCAAATCATGACATGAGTTCAATTTGTGACAATTATTGTTGCAACATTTCAAATCGAAGCATTTGCATTCGGCCTCCGGCGGCCTCTGACAGTTGTGCGATTTTTATCGTTTTTCATTCGATTTGATTTTTGTATTAATATTTTTTTATACCACCACTTCACATACAAGTATATATAGGAAATTTAAAACACACGTCACATATGCAAATAGTCGACTTTGTTATGCTTTTTTTTTGTATCATTTGATTTTGTTTTTTTTTTTTTATAAATATATTTTTATGGAAAATTAATTGTTGTGCATTTTTCAAGCAAAAGCGCATTAAAATTGGGCGTTGACTAATAATTGCATTTTTATTTAATTTCATTTTATTGCTTCATAAACATTTTAATTGAATCCAAGTTAAACCGCCAGCTAATTTATTATTATTTCAATATTTGATACCCGTTCAATCAATTACAGAACGATTGCATATCATTAAGCGATTGATTTTCAATGTCAATTAAAGGGTGTAGTTTAAGTAACCGACAGAAGCTTTTATTATAGCCAGCTTACTATAAATTAAATTCTACATATTTGTAAACTAGAATAAGTTCCGTCTTGAAATATAAAACACAGTTTTAGCACAGGTGATAAATTAATTAAATCTACTTAACTGTAAGTTGCTTTTAATTCCAATTAACATTTGACTCCATTTGGCATATTTTTCGTGTGTGCATTTTGGATTGAATGTGCAAATATTTTGGTGCCTTTAAGTGGAGCAAATCCCCCGAAGATCAAGAGCGTTGGGAGGTTGGGCTATTAAATGGGTAATTATGGAAGCTTTATGATTTGGTAAGCTGAGTGTAAATATTGCCAGCGGAAGGCGATCATAAAACGTAATCACCCGCAATATAAACACTTTGCGTACAATTTTTGAGTTAATTAAATGTCCAAAATGAAAATCAAACCGCTACAAGAAGAAAACTTGCGAAATTAGCAAAGGGTGGTGGTAAAATGTTCTCCAGTTTCAGATCAGATCTTGGGCAAATATCAGATATGAGTGCTTGCCTAATTGGGGAGCACCGATCCACCTGTGTTCAGGTCTATCTACACTCCCAACACTCCCCATACTCTGCATGTATCTCTGTATCTTTTGGCGTCGCCATTGTGGCGATAGTTCATTTCTTAATTGTTCTGTTGCCGCCACAGACAAACAATAATTGCGTTCGTGCTTGAGATAAAAATGTATCCGGTAGATAAATGCCAGGCCAGGGCAAATTGTTTGCTCTTTTAACAACAAGTATCGAGAAACAATTTCACAAACAAATAATGAAATTTATTAACTCTTTGAGTTCAAAAGAATTGCTGCGCATTTCCTCAATTCCTTTGACAATTAATATGTAGTTGATAGTAGAAATTACACTTGTTTCACTTCATATATAATCATCACACCATCCCTGGTACGATCAGGTCTGCTTTGTGTTCCAGCAGCCAAAAAAAAACCCTGTCAGGGGCTCATAACTCTCAAAAAGATCAAAGAAAACCGACGGCGACAAACCAAAAATCCAAATCGGATACAAGTAAAATATATTCTCGTTCTCTCCCCCACCCCTTCTCTCCCTCCCTCTCTCTGTCTCTCTGTTGCACTTGAAGCACTTGAGTATTGAGTTAGTTTTGTCACTGTTTAGTCTGGGATTTCGAAATTTTCCCAGCCACTTTTCCGGCTTTTAATAGAGTGCTGATTACGCTGAGCTGACAAATTCTCATAGTTGCCACATCAAGTGGCAGCGGCACTTGGACTTGCCTCTTTCAACGGATTTGCATAAAACCAAAATTTCAAACACAATTACCAATAACATTTACACCAAACATACACCATTTCGATAACTTATAAACAATAAACCTGGCCAGCCACTCCCCTTTTTAGTTCGTAGTTTGTGTGCAACATGCAACAGCTTTGCTCCCCCCTCTCTCTCTCTCACTCACACTCTTAACAGATTTTTTATGACTTTGGGGAATTATGTAGCACGTCCAATGCTAAATATGTTCAAAAATCTCGTGGCACGACAAGTTACATGCATCAAACTGCCTCCAACGACAAACGAATGCCATAAAATCAAAGCGTCCGAGAAGGCGGAAAGGAAGGCTGCTTGGGGCGGGGCGTGGTCAAGGGGGCAGCTGAGGTAGCGCATTTTAAATGCAAGCAACAACGACCACAGCCTCAAAGGCAACCTGTTGCACAAAACACACACACACGCACACACAACACTCGCACACAGGCTCACAAATCTTTTTAAATGCATTTCATTATATGGGCAACAGCCAGCCGACAAAGCTGTCAACATTAAACTGTAATTAAGTGAAAAATACTTTATAGATTTTTTTTTAAAGAGCAGTTTTCAAATATATTTAATGGTAATAACAAAATTAAACTATCTAAAAATAGAAAATATCTATTAAATACTTCCTTTTGTGCACTTTTGTCGCCTGTACAGCAGCAAGAGTTGCACGCAGTTCGCATTAAGCAGTCGAAGAACAATTTGCACTTTAGCCTTGCCAGAGCCGACAGAGGCCTTCACAACGACACCGTCTGCGGTGTGCAGACCCCAAAACCCCAGACCCAAACCCCTAGAGCCCAAACCCTAGACGCAAACCCCAAAGTCAGACCGAAACTCTGGCAAAGTTTCCTCCAAGCTGAAGCTGTGGTCGCATTGTCCGAATCAATTGTGGGAAACGCACACAAATAATCGCAGTGATTGTGTGTGTGTGTGTGTGTGTGTGTGTGTGTGTGTGTGTAAGAGTGTTGTGTGTGTTTGGGTGGGTGGCATTGCCCCCGCGCGATGTTTGCTGCTGTCAATTAAAGCGCAAAGCGGCAACAGCAACGCCAGGAATTGGAATTGGAACTGGAACTTGTTGCACGTTGCACAAGTTGCTGCTGTTGCACTGCGGTGCTGCCCCATGGCTGTGCCACATTTCGACGTCGTCGTCGTGGCGTTTTTGACACTCGCCGCGGCGGCCTTTTTAGCCAGTCGATGTCCCTGTGGTTGTAGCTGTAGCTGTATCTGTATCTGCATCTGTTCCTGCCCCTGTCGATGTCAGTTCGTTCTCCTACTTCCCTCCACTCCGCTTCCGCCCCTACTGCTGCCCACATGGTCGTGTACCTTCCGCTTCAAGTGCACATGGATCAGTTGCAGTTCGACAGGTTTCACGATAGTCATTGTCTACCTTTTGACCAACTTTGGAGAGCGTTAACTAACTGGACTGACTGACTGACTTTTTGCTATCGCTTTTTTGCCACATTGGCATAATAATAAATTGACAGTCAGCGAATAGCGTTGAGTGCATAAATGAATCAATGAGTGAATGAATGAACACTTGACTTGACTCCACTACACTTCAATCCAACTGCAAAGTGCACACTTGCAGTATTTGTATCTGCAGCTCATTTGCAACGTATCTTTCACTTTTAGCCAAGATTAATTAGACTTTAGTGCGGGTAACTAACTCCAGTGGCCAACTCGAAATGTTAATCAGGTATTGAAAAATTACTTAACTTATCGAAAGCATATATTGAAGCTGGTGATTAGATTATTTATTGATTGATTGTATAAAGTATTAGAAGTAGATTTCATTATGAACTAAATCAGGGATTTAATTAAAGTTATGAAAAGATAACAATTGAATTAATTGAAGTACTAGATTTCAGTACAGAGATTAATGTGCTTTACTTATAAGAAATGCTTACGAATTTCATTACATATTTCATTGAAACCATTTTAATAAATGATTATTTACTTGATCAGTTATAAGATTATTAAATCATTGATAACGACTATAGTTAATAATTAATACATCAAAAAAACAATAAAATTGTAATGAAACTTTAAAATTAATGCATTACAAAATTCATTAGAAGCAAATAAAAGATTCCAAAAATTAGCAAATATCTTTTATTTAATATGAGATATGATCAAAACTGATCAGTTACCTACTTCTTATATACTACAAATATATATCAATAGTTCCTGCTTCGATTTGCATCACACTTAACCCCAAATGGATCCACGGGGCATGCAGCTGATTGGATTGTATCTGTCAAGTGGAACACCAAGCGTGAGTGCATCAACATCAACATCAGCATCATCATCATCTTGGCTAGATCATCATCATTATTGTGAAGGCATTGGCAGGAGTTGTTTAAATTTATGTGGCAAGTGGAATCGCCAATCGCCGCATGGGAGCCATGACCGAGTCCAGGGTTGGGAAAGGGAATCGAAATGAGAATGAGAATGAAATGATCCCCATGGAAAAGACGATGCATCCCACTGTGCACCTTTGGCGCTTCTTGCAGCTAGCGAAGGTGGCAATGATGGCAGCAGTTGCTCAACTGTCAAATTGTTGTTGTTGTTGTTGTTGCTGCTGCTGCTGCTGCGCGTTGATTCGTCGTAATTCATGCGAGGCAAACCACGTCACGTAGCAAGCAGCACAACAAGTGGCCTGCATCTTTAAATGTATCTGTAGCTGTAGCTGCAGATGTATCTGTATCTTTTACGTACTTGTGTGTGTGCGTGTGTGTGTGTGCTGCTTCCATGTTTATGGCTGCCACTGACGTTGACGACGAAGCCAAAAGACGAAGCCAGAAACGAAGACGCAGCCACAGACACAGACACAGACGAAGACGCAGTTGATAATGATGTGTTGCCGCTGCGCTGCTGCAACATGCCACAGCGAATGGATGCTGCCACATTTTGATTGCGTGTCCGTGTCCCTGTAGAGCCGAAGGGGCAGTGGAGAGCGGAGTGTAGTGGAGCTGTGTGTAGTGCAGTCGTTTGACTACCTGCGCATCAATCGGCCATAAATTAGCATTTGAGTAAATTGGTTAAATTCGTTATTCGGAATTAGGATCCAATGAGCTGACGCTGCCAGCCCGCTGTTCTGCCCCATCATTCTACCTCTCTCTCACTCACTCTTTACTCTCCCTGTCTCTGTCTCTGTCTCACTCAGCCATGATTTCGACCAATAAGTTGCCACAACATGTGAGCAGCTCCCCGTGGCCAGTTCCTCTTATTTTTTTGTTGTTAACTTTTTAAACTTATATTTTGTCTGTATATATATTATTTTATGTTTAATTTCGAGTTATTGATTGATTTATTTTTATTGTGTGCTTCTTAATGGAGAAAATGTTTCGATTTTTTTTCGCTGTGAAAAATTACAGCAATCAATGAAGTCATGGAATCTGTTTTGTGGTAAGCTAAGAAATTGGCAACCAATTGGCAACTCAATTGGCTGAATGAAAGACAGCTGTATGGCTAAGAAGAAATACAGTTTAACCTCAATAAAGAGAACTAAATGCTGAAATTTGTTTGAATTCATTTTACTCTAAATAAAAAAAAACTCACAAAAGCTTAAGATCATTTAAAGTATTTCATAACTCAATTAATAATAAAATCTAGAAATAACATTCCTTAATTTTCTCCCTCTCTAATTTTATTCCTCTCTCCACTTATGCGAATCCAATCAAATGTATCATTAACTTCGCTGTGATGTATCTAAAAATTCACGTATCTCGATTTCGATTCCATTGATTTATTTAAGCGCTAAACATGCCAAAAAAGATATGTTAAATAAATGCAAGCAGTCATCAAAATGTTGAAAAATATTCAAGTTGCTTTGAAAGTTTCATAAACGCAACGAAAACAAGTCCATAAACATGGAAAATGCGTTCATAAAGACGTTGAACTCTTGAACTAGCGACGCGACGTCCAGCCGTGAACTGAAGAAGAAAACTCAACAGCAACAACAACAACAACCACAATGAGATGATGAAGAGCAACATCAACTCGACATGGAACTCAGTTCGATGCCAAATGAAAGAACATTTCAAGTTTCAATTCGAATAAATAAAAAATGTTGGAATTCAATTTCAGTTAAGAACCAAAATCAAAATCAAAATCCAACGGAAAAAGAGCAAAAGACGTTGGGATTGAAATTGCCGTCGACTGCATAAATCAATCGAATTTATTGACCAATGACAAATGCTCCAAAGATGATGTTGAGGAGTAGGAGAAAGAGAGATGGAGAGAAGAGATAGGAAGAGTGAGCAGGGACTAGGCGAAAATCAAAAGCGCAGAATGCCAAAGAGATTTCAAGCCGAAATTCAAATTAAAAGGCCACAAAAAAAAAATACAAAAACAAAACACGAATAATCCCAAAAAGCATTAAAAGCCAGGGTCATTAGCAGGGGTGGGGAAAGGAGGGAAGGGGGACTGCGACGGTGACTGTGACTGTGACTGAAAATCGATTAAAATAATGCCAAGGTGGGAGCTGCGATTGGCGCAGAGGAATGTCAAATGAACGACACGACACGAGGGGCAGATGAGTGAAAACGAGAAAGAGAGGGAAGAAGAGAGAGAGCTACAGAGACAGAGGTAACGCTGTAGAGCTGGTCGAGCATCTTCTTGGGCAATAAAAATGATAAAAACCAAAACAGAATCAAATAATTCTCGGACTTCTCTCGAGCTCTCGAGAAACTGTGACTGCGTCGCCTGTCTATGCCACAAATCAACACGCCAGCAGCGGCTGAAGTTGCCGCCAATGCTACAGACGTAACTCCCTCTGCCACGCCTCCTCCCGCTCCCCTACAGCCTCTCTTTTCCTGCTTCCCCCGCGCTGCATCCTCTGCAGCTTGGAGTCACTCAGTCCGCTGCAGGGCGTCCAACAGCAGCGTCATAATCACACGCTGCACTGCTCACACACACACTAACACACACCGTCACACACGCACACATACAGTGAGCGCTCGATAATTATGACGGGAAATAAATTGTGTATGATTGCTTGATTGGCGATTTATTGACTCACATTATTGGAGCTGCCGTTGCTGCTGCTCTGCTACTCCGCTGCTGCTCCTCTGCTGCTGCTGTGAGTGAGTGCATGTGAGTGTGAGTGCCAGTCTGAGTGCATCCGTGAGTGTCCATAATCGATGCGAGCTTGACAGCGTATTTATTACAAAATGCGAATATATTTTCTCGACTTTTTTGCTCTTTCATTTTGTTTTTACTTTAAACTTTGCTGGCAAATGAAGCAAAACGAAGTGAGTTTAGCGCTGATGATTGAAATTGCGAATGTCTCAAAACCGGAAGCTATTAAATGCTATAATTTAATGGCGTTTTAGAGCTAAGGGCTGGCAAGAGAAAGGAGTACAGCAAGAGGAAGGTATGGAGTATCCAGCAGAACAAAACAATACTAAAATTTTGTCAAAATTAAGCGACTAAAGTGAAAAAATAAGAAAATGTTTTACAATTTGAATACGCACTTTATTCCCATATTAACCCCCTTGGAAATACATTAACAAAAGAACTACAAATTTATGCATTCGCCTTTTTGTTGAAAATTGAAACCCTTTCAACAACAAGATCTTGTTCTCTTGTTAAATCCACCACAAGAAACAACAATTTCAACACAATTATCGGAGACTACGAAACTACAGTCATAACTCTTGTAGATGAGACACAGTTGCCATTTAATTTTCAGCTTTGAAATTTGTAAGGCAATAAAATGTGACTGGTCATCAGAAAAAAACTGGATAAAAATAGAGAGAGAAATGGGGAATGAGGAATGAGTAAAAGTATTCACACGCACATAATTCAATTGGCTCAAACAAAAGCACATTTAATATTATTTATAGCCGGAGAGTGTGCGAGTGTGTGTGAGTGCGTGTTATCCTTTGAAAAGGTCGTTGATGAGCAGTTGCATCTTGCGGATGCCGAGATATCCGTCAGATACTTTTACTCAACGATTTGACGTGCTGTTATCTGCTCAACGAAGGCTCTAAAAGCGAATGACGAAGGCTCAGAACGAGCAACAAAAAACGAAACATAAATAAAACGAATTGAAGAAAGCAAAGAAAGCAATGAAAGGAACGAAATGAGAGTGGAAGAGAGAGTGAGAGGGAGAGATGGGGAGAAATGTCAACAAATAAAGTGTGTGCGTAGATGGAATTCAGTGTAGGCCTGGTCGGGAAATCAGACGGACGGACAGAACCAAATGACGACACATGCTGGCAACAAAAGATACAAAGATACATTTAGTCAGTATCTGTATCTAAGGCAGTGTGCGTGCATGTGTGTGTGTGTGTGTGGAACACAATTTCATTGCGTCGCTTTCAACTTTCGAATGATGCGGCGATAAATCAAGGATAATCTACTTTTCAGGATCATAATTTTTGTGTGAATTGACAGGGCGCAGTGACAAAAAGAAAGCAAACTGACAGATTTATGTACGCACACGCACAGGCACACACGCACATCACACACACATACACACACACATACACCAATACACATTTATACAGGACTCCCTTGCTGTAGATACATTTCATGATGTCTGCCTTCGAACGGATATCAATTTCACATAAAACTCTCTGCCTGCCCAGCCGAGAAAGTGGATGATGATGACAGTCAGAGTCAGAGTCAGAGAAAGAGTCGTAGTCAGAGTTAGATACTTGGACGTACAGGGTATTTACGACATTAACAGTGGGAGGGTGGGAGTAACCCTTATTTGACACATTAAATGTCATTTGAGCATGCGATGAACAAGCCGAAATGAGGCAGCCATCTTGCTGCTTTAGTCGTTCCAAATGTATCTGTATCTCTATTGCTGTGTAATGTATCTATAGCTGTATCTTTATACATGCTGGTCTTGCATTTCGAATGAATCGCACGTTCCGTTTAGTCGTCCATTTATTGGCGACATTAAATCATTCTATCAATCCCAGTCACGAGCTCGGCCCACGAAGAACTGACCCACCATCCCAACGTATGTCCAGTTTCTCCACTTTCCACTTTCACTTCGACTTTCACTGCGACTTCCACCCTCAGCTTACCACATTTACAACCACCTCCATTAGTCATTAATCGCCGGCAGTGACTTTAATGGCATTAAATAGTCGCAATTATATTTTAATGTCAAACCAGAATAAAGCCCATCTCAGGGTGGCTTTTCCACTTTTCCATCTTACTTACACTTCCCTCCCCCACCCCTCCTTTACCGCTCCAACGCTTTTCTTTGGATTTACTTAATTGCCTTTGGTTTTGTGCCGCTTTTCCTGATTAGCGTTTTTATGCCAGTTAAACATCTTTTTAGTCTTCTGAAATTCTTCGATTCTTAACTATCTTTTGGCTCAAACTGAAATTTGCATATCAATTGTTCATTGTTTACACACAAAAAGCATAGTTTTTCTATTGTTCAATGCAAATTTGATAGTTTTTTGAGAATATGCTTAAAGATTAACAAAATTAACTACTAAACTTTAATTAAAAACTTAAAGAATCAAAAGATTTTTACTACTTGAATTGTCATTGTTATCAAAGTTGAAAAGAAGGCAAGATTGTATTCAAGATTCCGCATTTAATTCTATAATTTAAGTTTCGTGGAGAAGTGAGACAAAGAGAGTAGAGAGGAAACAGCAACGCTTCACGGTCTACATGATCAATGGAAGTTCAAGAAGCTTCCTAAAATCAAATGGTTGGTTATAGAAACAAAAGCTTCAATAACAATGTTTTCCAACACTGTTTTCTCCATTAAAGGAGCTGTAACGTTCCACTGGCTGTATACCTTGTAATACTGTGAGAAGCATTACTAAAGTCCGTTCTTAAGTTCATCTCTTTATTCCACAGCAAAAGCTCTCACAGGGCAGTTTGATTAAAAACAATGAACTCTTTGGATTAAAACACCTTTTGCCAAAGAATCACTGGCTCACACATCCCAAAGACTAAGCAGATGAAATACCAAAAATACCAGAAATATTCTAAATTTATTTGATAGATTTCCAAAGTACAGATAAATAAATAATGCGCTGTGAATAACATTTAAAAGCAGCGTTTATTTTGAGATATCCTCGAGCTTTTGCTAAATTCACACTCGAGTTAAGTTTCGGGGAGTGTACAAATGACAAGGAATATAAAATATGTATTTCCACATATTTCAAGCTATAGGGGCATACTTTTCACGTCAGACAAAAGCAACCCCTTTGCTTAGATTTATGATGGGCGGATTGGAATGAAGCAACTAAAGAAAAGAACAACAAAATTGTATATATCATAAGCGGCAACTAATCAAGTTTTGACAGTAGAAATCCACCTCAAAATGCCAAGTAGAATAACTATTTCGCTTCAAACCCGGAGAATTGGAATTTGGAAACACTATCGATGAAAGTAAGCGTAAACATGGCGCTCACAATTGTACAACTCTGATGAAATGGCCTCCATGAGAGCAAACTAACAAAACAACACACACGCACACTCACTCTAGCTTTACCACTCACACTCGCTGTGTGCGTCTCTGTCACACACGCACACATGCAGGCAATAAAACAATGTCACGCAATTTAGAAAGAAATGTCAAAAATTGAGTGATTTACAAGGGAACGACGAGAGGACAGATGGATTGACTCGAAGTTCCAATGAAAATGGAACATAAAAGGAGTTCATAATTTTCATTTTATTTTTGTTTTCCCAATGTCTGTGTGTGAGTGTGTTGCGTGAGGCGAAAGATAAGAAAGAAAGTGCCGGAAAAACTTCAACTGTGACTACGGGTGGTTTCTGGATGCCCCGCAGATAGAAAACTCTAACAAAATTAGGCAAATTTACGAAATAGAAAATTGAAAATTGTGTGCGCAAAGGACACGCCACACAGGAGACCGTTTAACACAAGGACAACAACATAAATCAGTAGAAAAAGAACACTCGTCGTCTAATTTGGCATAACGAAAACGATCCGCGCATCCGTCAGATACATTTGCGCACGCGCAGCTGCCACAGCGTGCAGCATGTGGAAATATGAAAATATGATCATAATGATAATGACGCCGGTGGAGGAAACGAGATGAAAGTTGGCAGCTAAACAGATTTATGGCCTATTGAAATGCCATCGAGCTCTAATGCGTTGGAACGAACGTCGGAGTCGGAGTCCGAATTCGAGTTCTTTTAGTTCTTTTCTTTCTATCACTCCAGAAAAACATTTTACCAAAAATTTTTAATATTTTTATGACGCACATTTCCGTTGACTACACTCGTCACTCTCTCCATCTCTCTCCCACTCTCTGTGCTCCGCTCTCATTCCCGTTGAGTGACTGCGTTTTTCTTTTCTCGGTTTTTTGCCCCCGGGAGAGATTTATGCGTTTCTTCGATTATATAAGCCTTGGTTTTTCCATCAGTCCCTTTCTTTAGTGAAGAAAGTCAATTATCAAATTTATGGTTTTCCAGCCATGTGAAGTCCCTGTCTCCCTCTCTCGCTGTCTCTACTGCCTTGTCGGCATTTTTAATGGCTCTCATTCCCACATCGAGTTCAATTTTATACAAAAAAGTCCAGTCTCTTAAGTATTTGGTCCAGCATCTGCTCTTTAATTTGTTTCAATTTTAAAACTTATTAGTCATAATTTTTAGTATTTCTTCTATAGGCCGCTGACAGGTCGAGCAGGTCGCTATAATTAATACTATGTCTATAATCAGTCGAAAAGGAGTTGGGGAAGTATATCAAATTCAAATACCAAATGGAAATTAAGAATGCAATAAAGATAAAGATTATCTGAATTAGTATTTCTTAAAATACAAATTCTTGCTTTTTAAGACAGTTAGAAAATTGGTAATAATTTTAATTTATTGAAATTTATATCATTGGATGGAAATATACAATACTTTTGGGACTTTTTGAGCTAATTAAAAAACACAAATGCGCCAAATATCTTTTAAGTTCATTAAAAAATATAATTTATTATTATTCCATTTATTTTCAATTAAATTTAAATTTTTATAATTTTTTGTGTTCAATTAAAGGTGAAAAATTCAAAAACTAGAAGAAATAATAAATAAATACAGATATTTTAATGTTTAAAATTTAATGATATTATTTAAATATAAAACAGTTATTTTTAATAACTCGAACATTCTTAAATATTTGTTACAAATCAGTTTAAAATTCTAAAAATTGCTTTCTTTTGGCTTGAAACTTTTCAATTTCTTTTTCTTATGCAAAATATCAGCAATAAGTTTAAAAAGTATTCACAAACTTTACAAATTTGTTTGAATACCCTATAAAAAGTGTCTTGGTTATTTTCTGTGTAATTCCCAGCATGGAGATAATCGAGACACTCCCACGTTGACCAGTTTTTCACAATGAGAAAAACTCAAGAATCGTTTTGCTTTCGTCAAAATTAACGCTGAAACTTTTTAATGAAAAACCCGCATCAAGTTGAGGAAAATTGCTCCCAAGCACACACACACAGAGAGAGAGAGAGAGAGGGAGAGACTGGTAAGCACTTAAGGAAAGAGACAGAGAGGAAGAGCGAGAGAGTGAATCAACTGGGGACTGAGATGACTGAAACAACCCCACAAAAGATACAGCAGAGACGGAGACAATTCCATTCCATCATGGCCGACAATACGAACGAGAAGAGAAAGCAAATTACGACGAACAACTGACAGTCTGTCAGTCAGTCACTCTGGCATTCAAGACGAACCCTCTGCTCAGTTCTCTCGTTTTTTTCTGGGGGATGGGGCAACGACCAGCGAGGAAGTGCGGGCTCTGAGCTCTGAGCTCCGAGTTCGACTTTTGGCAAACGCGAACGAGAAAGAAAAGCAAAAAAAAACCGTCATTTTCCAACCACCATCGAAGCATTTTCTTGACGTACTGCCGCGCGTAGGGGTAGGGGCAGGAGAAAAGCGGGTTGCGAGTTGCGGGCTTGAACTCAAAACGACCCTTATTTCAGTTGAGCATTCGAGTCATAATTTTTTTTTATTTTGTGACACGAATAAATCACTCAATTGTATAAAATTAAACGCGCCAAGCACCAAAAAAAAAAAAAACTAAAAGGACGAGTCCGTTTTGAGTCCTTCAAGAGTCCGCCCTGGGGGATAGGAGAAGGAGGAAGAGTGGCAGCGACGCACACAGAGCCCAAAAACAAAATGGCAGCTGAATAAAATAATTCCGAGTTTCGTTTCGGATTCGTGCGCTCGAATAAATCAAGAGATTGGACACAGATATCATAAAAATAATATCCTTTGACTCGTCGCATATACACTCATGTGTGTGTGTGTGTGTGTGAGTGTGTGTATTGTATACTGGCAGACAAACTTGACATATAGAACTTGACGGGTCTTTGTCCTGATCCATGTCTCGCTGGCCCTCACACTTCCTCTTGCTCCTAAGTCTATTAAGCTCAGCGAAAGTGAAGGGTATTTAAGCAGTTGTCAACTAGACAGAGTTGTTTAGTATGAATTTTAAAATAAAACCCATGATTTTCTCAAGACAAAGTTTAGCCATAATCTCTATGGCCCTAAAATATATAAAATACTCTAAGTAAATTCTCTAAGTGAAATATAAACCTATTTAAATATATTTTATATATCTAAGTTTATTCATTTTCAGCCAATAAACCATTAATTATTTTAAAAACTAATTTTTTTTTTTAATATAATTTTGCTACCCATACAAATATTAGATCTTATAGAGTAATTTGATTGAGAACTTCGTGTTACGACAGCTTTTATCGTATTTTAATAATTGAATGTTTAATTAAAATATATGAAATTATGAATTAAATATTTACAGCTTTAAAATTTCTTATTTTATTTTTAGTAATTTATTTATTTAGTAAAATCAGTCGCCATGCAAAAAATATTCTAGCGATGTATCTTTATATTCCTCGATTATAAATATATATTTATATTTATTTGTTGCTAATTTTAGTAAGTTATATATTAAAATTATTATATATTTTATTACGAACATATTAAAATTCGTCTTTTCAATTTTAATTCTTAAACTATTTAACATATTTTATTTATAGATATATGTTTTTTTTTTGATTTTCTAGTTTGCTGGACATTTTTGGTGGTTGTTGTTCCACGTGTCTCTTACCAATAAGCCGTCAGTCGGTGTGGGGCTGTGTGTGTGTGCGGCCATCACATGGCATAATAATTTGATTTGTGATCTTCGATAGCGAATATGAATTATAGAATGTGCATTTGTGTTTGTATTTGGACAGGGAACTCGTCGTTACAGTCGCTGTCGCCATCGCTGCCTCTGTCGCCGTCGACTTTGCCGTCGCCGTCGCAGTCGGTGTCAATGTCATTCAGCGTAAACGAGCTGCCAGTCGCTTTGTGGCTCTGTCGCTCTGTCGTCCTGACTCTTTTGCTTTTACAACCCTTAGCGGGCATAAATTACTTTTATTACCTGTCAGGGGTATTTGCGCACTTACCGCCTCGCCCCTTGCCCCCCTTGTGCCACGTTGCACGCCCCCTTTGGTACCCGCCCTCCTTGGCTTTTTTCCTCATTTTCATTTTTAGCTATATTTTAATTGCATATCGCAGCAATAACTATTTTGCACTCTCTGACAGCAGATTGAAGATATTTATTAATATTAGATGCGACAGACACACAGATACACACACAGACACTGATATCGCCAGGATCTGGTGGACTGCCTCCCCCTGTCCCCCTTCCGCTTTGGCTGCAACAGTTCACATCAGTCGCATAATTCCGGTTCCATTAATTCTATTTTATTGCGTCACAGGTTTTTAGATGATGTTGCACGTTCCTACGTGTGTGTGTGTGTGTGTGTGTGTGTGTGTATGTGTGTGTGTGTGTGTGTGTGTGTGTGTGTGTGTGCTTTGCTCATCTTCTTCTTCTTCCCGCTGTACATTTGTATAAATATTCATATTTCACGTCATTCAAATTGTGTAAATAAATTTAAGGTTTTGTTTTGTTGCCTTTTTTGTGGCTCTATTGTAAGTTAGGGTTACTATAATACTCTGTAAGCGGGGAAAGGGATAAAGAGGATTTAAAAAATGTTTAGACTTATGGCGGCATATTTGAAATAAAGTATGTTAATTTTTAGTATTTAACAAATTATCTATAGGTGTTGAAAAATACAAAAAGCACTGCAAATAAAATAATATAAGTACAATTTTTGTATAAAAATAATAGATGGTCACTTACATACTTTATAAACACAGATATAATATATAGACAATCCCTTAAATCTGATTCACTATCTAAATTATTCTCAATATTTGATCAAATCCCAGTTCTTCTAAATCTCAGGTTTCTCAAAAACATTTCCGTGTCGCAATCCAAAGATTTCCGTTTTAAAACTCATTCAAACACTCCCTTATTTAAACTGATTATTAAGAAATTTGCAATTATTTACAGACGGTAATTTTATACTCTAAAATATTTTAAAATACCTTTTAAGAACCCCAATAAATCCAATTAAATTTCGCAAAAATCAAAACCAAGCAAACGAAGCATTGTCAACATCTTGCGCTTCTTGTTCCTTTTCTTGATCATCAGATGGTATAAAAAACGAGCCCGCTTGGTCGTCTGGTGCAATCCTTTGTGCTTGTACAACTGAATTAAAGCTGAAAAAGATGTTGGTCTTATCGGTGAATTAATAGAGCTATTAATAAGTCTTTTGTAGCGTTGATATCAAAAGTTAACTCCACGCCAGATGCAACCTTGGAAATGGAGTTGGAGCTGTGGACTGGAGAGGGGAATACGTAAATCCTTCAGACATAAAAGAACAACTAATTTACCTGCGATGAAAGTGACATGTTAATTTTTTATTTCAAGCCCAATGAAGACTAAGACATCGCCAGATGGAGTCGGAGTCGAGCTCCGAACCGGAGTTGGAGTCGTAGTACCAAAGACCTTGCAGGAAGAAGTTGTTACTTGGATCTTGCGTTGAGGCGACTTTGATAAATACCATGACAAATTCAAAACTGTCAGAGATCATTTTTCAAATAGTAATTGCATTATTATCGGATCTCTAAAGTGTGTGTGTGTGTCTCTCTCTGAGTGTGTGTGTGTGTGTGAGTGTGGGGGAAAATGGAAATGGGAAAATGATGAAGGGAACAATTGGCGCATTAATCTCTCTCTCACGATGTAGCGTCATGAAGGAAAGGTTGTTGCAACATGTGTTTCTCTTCCTCTTCCACTTTGCTGTCTTCCTTTCTCTTTCCCTCTCGCTCTCCCACTGCCATAATTGAAATGTCAGAAAGTAAAAGAGATAGTTTTACAATTGGACAGAGACAGACACTTTCTGTTTGAGTGGCACACTCAATGAAGCCGAAACAGGTACCCGTATAATCTAAAGGACAGTGGAGTGGGTAGGGGCATAAGGCGTAGGTGGAGTTGGAGAAGGAGAGGGGATAGAGCTATGTTCATGCGACGGAATATCACGATCAATGACTGAGTAGAATCTAGAAAGAAAATAGAAAATTTGGATAAGTTTTTGGCCTCCCGCCTATAAATTTGTAGATTATAATTTACTTTTACATGATCTATAAAATAACCTTTTGTTGTCTACAAGATATATGTAATAATTTAATTTTTATAAAAAATCTGATCTACTTTTTCTTCAATTTTCTTGACTTCTAACTATCGTGTACACGTTCCATACGTCAGCCACTTCAAGTATGTCTGAACTTCGTATTGCCCAAAGATTAATTGCGCGTGAAACTCCTAATTAAATCATATCAAGAGTCGGGTCGCCAGTTGGAAACAGTGTGCAAGTTGCCGAGTGGCCGCTGCTGCTGCTGCTCCTAACGATGTTGTGATGTGCTCGATTTTTCATTAGCAGCAGCGTTGGTGGCAAAGTGCATTTGAAAAGTTGCATTTTCCGAGTGACTCAATTAAGCGGCTCGATTTGCCTGTGTGTGTGTGTGTGTGTGTGTGAGAGACAGAGAAGACAGCTACAGATACAGGTTGCAGACTGAGAGCACTTGAGCAAGACGTCTGCCATTTTGTGAGCATGTGTGTGTGTAGTGCACGTGAAATCCTTTGGCGAGGGGCAGCAGCTACAGCAACCGACCTGATTGGTAGTTGACTGCCAGCCCAGCATCAGCATTCGCTCAGTCGACTCTCTGCTTCGGCAGCCAGATTCCATCAACAACAACAAAAGCCAAGCAACAGCAGCACCAGCATCAGCAACAGCAACAACAACAATAGCAAAACAAACGAAAACGAAATGTTGCTGAGACATGAAGTTGACAGCTCAATGCGCTCGAACAAAACTCACATACACAATCGCAATCACACACACAGCCATGCTCACATAGAGCGAAAGAGACACACATACAGCAATGCGAGCACAAAGTAAAACTGCAAAAGCAAAAAGCAACTACAATAAAACTGACAGAAGTTTTAACAAAAACAATTAGTAGCATTAAAATAGTTACACTGCTAAAATAAAAGATTTTAAAAAACAGTTTAACAAAATTTATTGTATTTTATAACTTTTATAAAAAAAAAATGCTTAGCATTATTTTATTTTATCTTAAATTATTTTTTATAAATATAATTCTAACATTACTATATTATTTAATAGTTAAAGCGCTTCTATTTGTCTGCGCCATGCTGTACAGGCAGCCAAGCGAATTGCAAAAAAATGACTGCACTTCACCTCGTCGGTTGTTGCTTTTGTGGCCCATCCTCATTTTGCTGCTACTCTTCTTCTTGTTTCTCTTCTGTTGCTGTTGTCGTTGTAGTTGTTATTGTGGTGGACGCGTTGAAGAAGAATCCATCAATTTTTATGTTGCCCTCGGTCGACATTTTCGTCGATTCTGTTTTGCCGTTTGCCGTATTTGCTCAGAGAGCTCGTAAAATGCAAATCGAAATTCATATCAGCACACACACACACATATATACACAGACACTGGGTATTGGTGTAAGTGCTGTGAGTTGTATTGCCGATTCCACCCCTTTTCTCATTGTTCTGTCCATCAAAAAAAAATGTGCACAGCAGCATAGAAGAAGAAAACGCAGCAAAGAAGAGAAAAAAGACAACGAAGAAATAATCCATACACATGAAGTTGTTGTCGTTGTCTCGTTTCGTTGACTTTTTCGTCTTCAGCTGCAGCCGCTGCCGCTGCCAGTACGACAGCGACGCTGCTTCTTCTCCTACTGCCGCTGCAGCTCAACGTCATCGTCGTCGTCGTTGTTGTCCCTCATTGTTCCTGCTGCCGCTGCTGTTGATTCGTTGTTGGCTGCTGCTGTTGCTGCTTCTTCTTCTTCATCATCATCGTCGTCTTCCTCTTCGCTCTCTGCTGCTGGCACTTGAGCTTTTGCTGGTCGCTGCCTTCTTTTCAATTGCTTTTGCTGCTGTTGTTGTTGTAGTTTTTGCTGCTGTCGCTCGTTGTTATCGTTGCTGTTTCGATATTTTCTCGTCGCTGTTGCCATTGTTGCTGCCTCACCAAATGTCCCAGCCCGCCCCTTTCTGTCATTGCCACCCCACCACGCCCCGCAATCCCGCCTTAAGCTCAAAGCTTTCGAGAGCTGCAACTTCAAACTCAACTCTCCGAAAATTCCAAACGTTTCATTCAAACACCATTTGTATCCTATCATAAAGTCCCCAGCCCCCTCCTCACGCTTCTTCTTCGTTGCCCTTGCATTTCCGCTGCTTTCACTTGCCTTTCAGCGTTAAGCGAGATAAAGAATATTTCCCTGGGAGAAAAAACATTTTAGTTTCAAAGTTAACATTAAATTTACAAAATTTTAAAGATAAATTTGTTTACTAAATTAAATAATTCACTGCATTTCTTATATAAATTTCTTAATTTTAATTTTTAAATTCTTGAACATTTTCAAAACCCGCTAAAAATACGCTGAAATGGCCAAATTTAATGGGTTTATGAGTTGATTTCGCCGTTTATTTAGTTTGTCAGCTGTTATTATGCAGATATTAAGCCAATTTTCAGTGCATATTACAACTTTGTCATAATCTCCAAAACCATATGGCTAAAATATAGCACTCGCCCCTGTCCCTCTCTTTCTTCTTTCTTTCTCTCTCACTTGCTCTCCCCCGCTGTCATTGCCAACTGAAATTGATGCCGCCAATTAAGAGCCTTTGGAAAAACATTTCTGTAAAATTCTATACTAAAATTGTCAAAGCCACGCAATTGGGATGGGCTGAGGGGAGCATGGGGAGTGGTAGTTTGGCGGGGGAGTGGCAGTTGACCGTTATATCGACACTGCAAACCACACACATCACCACTCAAAGCAAGCGACACAATCCAATGTTGATTACCGCATAAAAATCCATTGCTGACCAGCATCCGCACTCGCTCTCCCTACACTGCACACTCTCTCTCACTCTCTTTGCCTCTGCGCTCTGCTCCCCCCACCCGCTGCAGCAGCAGCATAACTGTTTTGATTGCCGCGACGGGCTAAAAATTATTCCTAAAAACAAACACAAAACATGCACACACACACACACACACACATGCAAAAACAAATACGAATTCATTTGAGTGGATTTTAGTTGCGCTCTTTCTCTCTCTCTGGCTGCCTCTGCTTCTCTTCCCCCACTCCTAGTGCTTTTTGCAGTGCATTTTATGCGCCATTTCGACGTCCTGCCTTGTAGACGCCACTGTTGCTGCTGTCGCTGCCACCGTCAGCGCTGACATTGGCATCGACGTCGGCAACTGATGATTGTCCTGCAATTTTTGTCCTGCACGTTCATGCGTGTTGGAAATTGTCGCTCTTATTGCATTTTCAAAAATTATTTCGCGTTAATGGCAATTACCACTTGTGTATGTCCTGTCCCTTTTCCCCACTCTCTCTCTCTCTGTCTCACGCTCTTTGCGATTATTTTTAAAGAAATTTAATGATTTCGAGTTAATTTATGTTAAGTGTACTTAAGTGAAAATTGTACGTTTCGAAATTAGCCAAAATGTGGGCGTGCTGGCCATGTTGGGTTGTGGGCGTGGTTTATTGCGCTACACAATTAGTTGCACTTTGATGTTTCGCACATTTCCACTGCAGCTGCAAATTGCATCATAATTTTAGCCTAATTACCAAAAGCGATTTGATAACAAATTTTAGTTGGCCATTTTCTTCCGAATAAAAAGTTCAACTTTTTTAAAAGTTATTAGTACTGAATAGAGGATAAAGCAGTTAAATGTGATGGATAAAGCAAGTATAGGAAAAATCACTTAAAAATTTTTTAAGGACATTATAAAAATAGTTTTAAAGATCAGAAAATTGTATTGGCTGAAGAGTTCTGTGTAATAGATATGCAGAAGTTTAAGAACTTTATTTAAACAAGAAAGAAAAGTACAGTCGAGCGCGCCCGACCGTATAATACTCTCTGCATTTTCCCGATTAAATTATTAAAATCGGTATCCAGATATTACAATGAATAGTACTTGCATTAAAACACGTTGAAACAAAAACAATCTAAGCATAATCAAACACACATCTGTTTGTTTGTTGCGAATACACATACGTTTGACAATATATGATGCATGCATGTATGTATGTGTGTATTCGGCGCAGCCAGCGACCGCGGGCAGCGCTGCCGCCACACAGGCAGCAAAACGTTCGAGCATGTGCTTGTGTGTTTCTGTCTCGCTTGCACCAATGGGTTGATATTGCGTTCAATTAACAATATTGTAACGCTTCTAGTTTTCTTGTTTATAGTCCGATTTTAATGCGCCTTTCAGGATAGTTTAATATAGTTAGTCTCCACACCAGTTATAAACTACAATACTGTACGATACGGAAAAAACGGCATTGAAGCTTGAAAACTATTTTATAAATTGTGGGAAAAGTGGGCGTGGCAGTCCAAATTTATAGATGGCAATGCAACTATGCTGTCGCTAGGAACTCCCGTACAAGAATTGGTGATCCTAGGTGCCATAGTTACTGAGATATTTGCCGAAAACACCAATTTTTCACGAGGTGTGTCCAGTTTTTTTGCTTTTTGTGGGCGAATGGGGCGTGGCATCGAAAAAAAAAAAAAGATTCTTGTATTGACTGACTAAATATCTGATCGTTTGACACCAAGCTCGAACTTGTAGCTCTTACCATCTCTGAAATCTGTTTGTTCATACGGACAGACGGACAGACAGACAGACAGACAGACAGACAGACAGACAGACAGACAGACAGACAGACAGACGGACAGACGGACAGACGGACATGGCTATATCGACTCGGCTTGTGATGCTGATCAATAATATATATACTTTATGGGGTCTGCCACGCCTCCTTCTGCCTGTTACATACTTTTTTGCACAAACCCAATATACTCTTGCAGAGAGTATAAAAAGGAATTTGAAAACAAAGAACATTAAAAAAATTATTTTGACTAAGGAAAACGAAGTATCGCAAAATTGGAGTTCAGAAACATAAGTTTCAAATGTTTTTTTTGCCAGTAAAATGTTTACGAATTACAGAAAAAACCTTTTTTAAAAATATGAAGCAGATGTTTTTTATCTATAATCAAACAAAATATCATATAGTAGTACTTTATTTAAAATTTTACTATAATATAATTTTATATATTTTTTTAAAGTTGTTCTGAAGTTTTTCCCGCCTATTTGAAAGTAATACGTTACAATTTGTTTAATTTCATGTTGTAATTATATAACAAATACTTAAGACCGCACTTGAGAGCCCCAAATTACGCATATACATTCTAAATTCTAACGATACACACACACACACACGCACAGTGCTACTTATGTGTAGCTATTTACAAAACTGAAAATAAGAAAAATGTTTAATTTTCTGGAACTCGTCATAAGCGAAACCATAAATTATCAGATATGGAAAGAAAGGCAAGCGATTGGGGTCTGTGTGTGAAGGGGAAAAGGGGGAAAGAGTGAGTAAGAGGGAAAGAGGTGGAGGAAGGGGGAGAGAGGGAGGCAGAGCGGGCCAGAAAGAGAGGCAACTAAATAACTCCGAAGAATGAATTATGACAGTTCTAATTGACTGAAATATGGTGCGATGGCTGCTTTCCATCAACTGTATGCGATGCGATACGATGCGATACGATATATAAATATATATATATATACATTTTTGGATGTTTGTGCGGGTGGCTGAGAGCGTGTGAGAGAGCGAGCGAGTTGAAGTATCTTGCAGATACTTTTGCTTCACTTTCGTTTCAGTTGCGCCTGCCTGCATTGAATGGGAATTGAAAATGCTTGAACAATGAGACTGTCCCCGGGTTTCTTATTTTGTTTGACTCTTGCCACCGCCGGTTGCAACTCTCTCGAGTAGTGCCACAAACACAAACACACAAAGTCACAAACTCAGAACCCAAAAGCCACTGAAATGTGTCTAAAGACGGCAAAACGGGCAAATGGGCAACTGGGCAACTGGGCGACTGGGCAACTCCTGCCACAGTATTTCATATTTTCTTCTCTTTTTGTGAAGTGCCAGTTTATGTATCTGAAAGATACGCTTAGCAGGCACACACACACACACACACACACATGCTGTGAAAGGAAACGCCATTTCAAGCTGTTGGTAAATGGAAGAAATGGATTTTTGACAGATTTATGACTATCGAGCCGTCTTCATTTTTTGAATTATTGCCATCGAAATAGACGAAAATTCTCCTCGTCTGCTGCTGCCGCTTCTTCTTCTTCTAACACTCCCTGTGTTTTCTTTTTTTGGTATTCCTTTCAGCCGGAGTTCTTCCACTTGGTTCCGTTTCAAAACTGCCTCCCACAGTTTCAATACGCAACTCATGGATTTCGATTGGATTTGGATTTCGATTTTGGTTTCAGCTTCGAATTTTCCCCTTTTTGTGGGCTACTCGGTAAAACGGAAGTCTTGTGGCTTTCTTTTCAATTTGTCCTCTTGGCTCAACGCTGCACTTCTTAGCTTCTAAAGGCTACAACCCGAGTCCTTGAGGCATGAAAACATACGTTTTAGCGGAAACACAAACGGCTGAGTTTCTTTTTAGCGGGGACTTATGCCAGCTCCAATCATGTATGCGCTTTTGATATGCAAACTGATTTATGTCTAAATTTTGTTGGTGAAATAAGTGAAAAGATTTGAAAAATATAGAAAAAAAAAAGAATTCTATGAAGTTCTTTAGAGGGCTGAGAAAGCTTTTTGAAATATGTCTGGGAGTAGGTAAATCTACTACTTTTATAAAAAAGCAGAAAATCGTATTGAAAAGATAGCTTGGAAATCTTATCATTTTAGTTATAACTGGGCTTAAACTACTGCTCATAAGTTAAACTTTTGTTTGTAGATAAAAACGTAGTGCAGTAGTCAGGAAAATCAAACTAAACCATAAATCTTTTTAGTTATTATTTATTAAATCTCCGTAGTCTCTTAAAATTCACTGATCAAGTCTTCAAGCGAAGCTTTGAAATGTTTTCATTTCAGTTTTTCATTGGCCAGCAGCGACTTTCCTTTCAAATAATTCGCATTTCTCTGGAACTGACCAGTTGCACTGCACTTAGTCGTGGTCTAAGACGCGGATTTAGACTTAGTTATAGACGCCAGCTGCGTTCGTTGTGCAGGGAAAACAAACGGCAATGAAAATGGGATGGAACTATAGTCTCGCTTGCGAGATGGAGACGCAGATGCAGATGGAAATGAGTGCAGCAAAAAAATCCCCCCAGTGTGGCAACGCCCAATCCCCCCACGCCCCTTCCACACTCCTCGCAAATCCCACTACCAAATTGGCTTTGTTTATGAGATCGCTTTTATCGGCCTCCAAAAAAAAGGACCTGCGGGTTAATTTCTTAGCGCTGCTTAAACTTTTTACTCCCCACTTCAACCCCTTCCTCCCCTTTTTCATTTGTAACCTTTCCTCTCGCTAATTTCCTGCAAATTCCAGCGTCTTATCAATCCCATTTCGATTAGATTTAAGCTCTGTTTTTACAAGTCGCCGTTTTAATCGATACGCTCGATTGAATATCGTGTTAAAGCCATTCACAACTTGTTCAGGCCTCACGAGTTTTCTTCCATTGTGGAAAACAACAATTGCAGTTGTTTACTTACTGTTTTGGCCAAATATTTGGCAAGTGCTCTACAGGAAATTTGAACCTCAGTGCAGGAAACAAAGGTTTTAAGTAGCTCTGATTTTGAACACTTTGGAATGGGATCATTTCCTCTTAGACCTCAGCTGGGCTTAAGTTTTCCTTAGACTCCTTTTATTAAATCTCCAGTTCAGCTAAGTCAAATTGTTAACTGGGTCCAAATGTATCTTTTGACAGAGCAAAAGTTGAGCTACAAATATGGCATCAAAAATAGAGCAAAGTCAATGCAATGCGATATGTGAGTGGAAGTTGTTGTGGTTGTTGTAGTCACGGCCGATTGGCCTTTGAGCAAACGCTTTTTGTGCCAATAGCAGAGCAGTTGAATGCTCCCCACCACTCCTGCTTGTAGTTATCCTCTCGACCTGTAGACTGCTCCCGTTGTAAATGTTGTCGCCGTCGTCACAGACGACATCACACATTTTGACCATGGGGCAATGTAGAATTTGGTGCATTTGTCTTGGAGAAGTTTGCTCCTGATCCTCTGTCTCCTACTGCTTCCACCTTTCTCTACTCCCTCAACTACTGCTGTGTCTAACTTCACCTCCACCTTCGCTCTGCTTCACTTTGCGGACTTAGTTCCATGTCTGATTTACGATCCACAGACGATTCAAGCGATGCAACCGATTCCGTGGCCAAGATCGTTGGCCGCATTGGTTATGCCAGGTCAGTTCCATTATTTTCAGCCCAATTCGCCATTGTTACAAATGCTAATTTTGATATTTTGTATTTAAATGCACAGGAGTCTAAGAAATGCACACGGCATAGAACTTTATGGTGCACTTATGCCCTAAGTGTTCCATTTGGCCAGGGGGTATGTGCGGCTAACAGAGGCGGCTTGTAACACTGGAGTGTATAAACTTAACGATTAAGTATTTATAAGTTTATGAGGTATAACAGCTGTATAAAAGTATGGAGTTAGTAAGTTAAAATAATACTTTTAATGAAACATATTTTAATATTAGGAAATCAGTGTTATTTAGAGTATTATATGAATATTCTTTTATATCTTCCTAGCATCAAAAATATTATTTTATTACTCTCTAACAGATGCTATGAAAATAACACAATTCTCCTTCGACTTTGTTGCTTTAAACTAAATTAGTCTTTTCTTAATTTTAACTTAAACTATCTACTTACGTTTTATTCGATTTAAACGATTTGAAATTTCACTTTTCGTATCTGAAGTAGGGTATTCAACCTGTCGCCTTCACTTGGCTTAGACCACTTCCCAACTTTTGCTTATATTCTAGTTCATGCTGCAAATGTGGCATTGAATTTCATATTGCGCGCTCTGCAGCCACCGCTGCAACTGCCTGCTCCTGGCAGTCTTCCCTCCACCCTACACCCTACCAAACCTACTGCTTCCTCTCTCACTCCTCTCCGCAGCCAATCGCACAATCTTCCAATCGCCAGAGTTTCGATCGTCGTCGTCGTCGTCGTCGTCTTCGCTGCTGTAATGGATGTTATGTTCTGGCGGCGATCGCATGACAGGCGCATGTTGCAGCCGCTGGCATCCGCACCATTATGGCAACTTGGCAACTGGGTCCCCAATGGTCTCCTGGCCGCCAAGAACTCTGCTGTCTTCAGTCTGCAGAGTTTAGTGGTCTTCAGGTCTCTGCCCAGCGAATGCATCGCGCATTCCCCAAAAAGCGTGTAATCAATAAACAACAAGAGCCATCGAAGCTACGATCCGATGCCCTCTTCAAGAGCCTGGTTACCTCCTACCCAAAAACTCGCTCTCCCGCTCTCTCTCTATCTCTCTCTCCCTCTCTCTGTCGCTCTCTAGAGTGGCATCTCGTGTAACCTATGGGAATGCTGGGCTCGATTGTATCTGCTGGTGTTTTTTTAGTTTTGTTTTTCGCTCTTCTTCTGCCCCTTTTTGTATCTGGATAATGATCCATTGTTTGCATCTTGAACTTGTTTTAAATGCGCGCGCACTCACACATATCCCGAAAACCTCAACCCAGCTGCACTCCATCTTGCAGCATCTGCATCATGATCATCCTCTTGGTCGTCAATGCAGCCATATCTGGACCCTCTACCTGATTCATTCGATCCATGCCACAACAAAAATTGAAGAAAAAAACTGCAAAAATTGTTGAGCTATCCAGTGGACATGTTCAACAATTTTCTTTTAATTAGAAGATATTTTTGCGCCTATTAGAATATGTTACGTCACTTGGGAATTTGGTTAAAGTGCATTCCGGTTCGGACAGGGCCACCTTGTAATCTGGCTGCAAGATGAGTTGAGGCCTTGAGAAGCCAGCGAGCAGTCAATACTGACAGACTGATAGATGCCCTGTTTTAAAACAGCATAACTTCAGTAAGCTTTTAGTAAACAGCCAGAAATTTGGTATAGCTGTAGTTTATTATATTCAGCAAGTGCTCCAAAAGTTTTCTTAAAATTAGACTGAAGACAAAAAAGTTATACCCTGTTAAAAAGAGAACTTTCATAGGGTATTTTCCAGCCTATACTTTGCTATAAAATCAACTCTGCATTAATCTCAAGACTCGTCTATAAATCCCTTACTGACTCACGTGTGTTAGAACTAACCTGTTCCAATACTCTCGTAATATACAACAGTTTCTCTATCAGTTCTTAAGCTTAACAACAAAAATCGAACTCATAAACAATTGTAATCTAATCGAAGGCAATGAATAAACAATAATTCCGCTAAGAAATATGATCAGTGACGATTAAAAGCTTATAAATCAATCAAATTGCTTTGATAGCTTCTTGACGGATTTACAATCGTAAGGTCTATAGGTCTATGTCTTTAGGGGCATTTTATTTTATTTCTGCAAAAAGCGATCATAAATCCAATATTAAGATTGGCAACAACGACATGACTCAATCGGGTCTTTAATCCCCATCACAATCATATATAAGCATTATATATAGAATATGAACGATTGTAGGAAAATCGTTTAATAGCTTTGTCTAAGATAAGACTCGGATTTACAACTTGTAGTTGGCTTATCAATCAGTTGGGACTGCCAAGTCGGTTATAGTCATATATCAGCAGAGGGAATAGCACTCTCCCTTGGTTAATATGATTTGCATAGTAATTCCAATGAAATATTCACACTGACAGCCATAAATATTCAACTCAAAACTGAAATCTTTTGTTTTTGAAAGCAAGTCCACAAAGTTTTAAATATTCATGGGCGATATTTGTCGAAGCGACAGATCTCGCAAGTTGTCCATGTCGATGGAACGATCGATTGTCCTCCTGACTTGTCCTTTGTTTTCAGCTCAATGCCAATGTCGATTGTTTAGGAACCAAATGCCAATAACAATGGGTCATTTGGCTCTGATTCTTTGCTGGCCAGGCCAAAAACAAAAACAAAAACGAAAAAACGAAAACGTTACCGATCCTGACAGCCAACAAGTATGGCACGACTTTGCCTCGACTTTACTCTTGTCCTTGTCGCAATCTTTTCTACATTTCTACCCTTTTTTCTTGGGTCCTCTGAGTGATTTATTTAGTTTGTGTCAATTCCTGAAATTATTGGCCCCAAACGAGCAGCCAATTCCATTTTGTTTGCCATCAAGTTTTTTGTCGTCGTGCTGACGTCTTTTTGCATAACTTAACACATTTCGGCATTCGATATTCGGTATTTGGTATTCCCCAGAAAAGTCAGTTCATAGAACACCACTGGCATCCCTACAGGAAGTTATCTAAAGGTGTGTAGATTTCAAGTTTTTAAAATATATGCAGTTTGGACTGATTTTTTGAAGGGAATTAGCTTGAAAGTTTTAGAATTTTATAATAAGTTAAGTTACCTCAAACCTTTTTTAAACGAAGTAATTTCAGTAAGAATCCTTGACAGATTTCTGATTAATTTTCCGCTAAAAGTGTTTATGAATTCATATTAATCCTTCGATTTCCAAACTAACAAAATTTTTATTAAATTTTCCTGCTAAAAAATCAAGAGTTAACTGCTTACGATGTCGTTCTGTGTACATTCCGAATGTCTACTAAAATTGCAAGTTCTTTATAGCGCTGCCTCACTGTATGCGCTTAGACAAACGCTTTGGTAAATGGCAAATCACGTTCCATTTGATGATTTGTGCCCAAATCGCAGCAACTTAATCTACATCTGAATACACCCGATGCCAAACAAAATGCCAAAGACGTTTGAGCCACTGATTGCTGCATTCGAATGCAGTTCAGTTCAGTTCAGTTTGGTTGGGTTCAGGTACTCGCAAATAGGTAGCACATTCGGCATGGAGAAGCCACCGCATTGTAGAGCCATAATTTAAATTTTCATGCGCCTCGGCTGTCAATTGAGTGCAGCCAACAACTCAGTTTAATGGCAACAACCAAGAGGAGCATAGCAACAGCAATAACAGCAACAACAACAACCACAGCAGAAATTTAAATACAAACAAGAACGAGGAGTGGAAACCACCGCATAACCACTGTGGCTCCTCCAAATGGCGCTAAATCAAACGATGGCCACGAAATTGCCATAATGACGACACAACGATGATGATAATGACGTTGATAATGTTAATAATAATGACGATGATGATACCGCATGCAGCATGAGGCATGAGGCATGCAACTTAATGGTGATGATGGTAGTGCACCGCCGAGTTAGTGCTGCTTTTAGCTTGAGAAAATTTGTGAGCAGAAATCATCGTTTGGAAGCACTTGTTGAAAACTCACTGCTACTTGCAACGCCGAAAAAAAAGAGAAAAAACTCAAGGCAAAAAAAATGAAAATTATTGCACATGCGGCAAATCGAAATTATCGCATAATCGTGTTTCAGTTCGGAAGCGACAACGTGTTGCATGCCCCCAGAACGTTCCTCAAAAAAAGTGCAAATTTGTGGCCGCCACAAGAGAGGGAGCGAAAACTTCCACATGTGCCACAAAAAGTCACAATGGTCACGATCGGTGATCACTGTGCACAGGCATCGCGCAGGCAACTGATTGTTGTGGGTGTGGCATGCCACTCAAATGAGTCATTCATTGTGTCATTCAGGATGCGGTAATTTCAGCTAATGAATACGCTGAGTTATGCTAATTGAAACTCTGCAGCTTAATTACAAGACTTGGTTAAAGAATCGGGACTCGTTTGTGAGTTGCAGCTAAAAAGTGAACATGGAGAACTGTGGAGTGTGTATTTAGCTTGGTAAGTAGCAAGAAAAGTGAACATGGAGAGCTGTTGAGTTTGCTTCTGTGGGATAATTTGAGGAAAAGTTAACATGGAGGACAGATTGGTATGTTTTATTTGATAAAATTCAAGAAAAGTGAACATGGAGAGCTGTTCAGTTTGCTTTTTGGGATAATTTAAAGAAAAGTGAACATGGAGGACGGATTAGTATGTTTTATTTGATAAAATTCAAGAAAAGTGAACATGGAGGACGGATTAGTATGTTTTATTTGATAAAATTCAAGAAAAGAGAACATGGAAGACAGATTATTATGTTTTATTTGATAAAATTCAAGAAAAGTGAACATGGAGGACAGATTGGTATGTTTTATTTGATAAAATTCAAGAAAAGTGAACATGGAGGACGGATTAGTATGTTTTATTTCATAAAATTCAAGAAAAGTGAACATGGAGGACAGATTGGTATGTTTTTACATGGCAAGACTCAAGAAAAGTGAAAACGGAGAGCTATGAAAAATAGTTTTAATTCGTTAGTCTTAAGAAAAGTGACAATGGATCACTCATTACGACGTGTTACTGGTAAAAATTCAAGAAAAGTGAACATGGAGGACTGTGCTGAGTATTTCCTTAAATAGAAAACAGAAAACTGACCATGGAGGTTTAGAAAACCTTACAATAGCGTAACTGCTTTTCAATTTTTAAGTTAAAACTTCGATAAGTTTCTAAAAAAAACTCCTGAATTGTTCACCCCAAAAAATATAGCTTTGCCTAAAAAGTCTCTTATGACTCTCGAAAACTTCTATCCTAGAAATCCTATCTAGAAATCAGTGAAAATTTTCCTGACCCACACACAATTCGCTTTCGAGAGCCAAATCGAATAAAATGTTGAAAAATGTTGTAATAATTTTAATAATAAGCTGCTTGCAGGGACTTTCCCACTCCGTAGAAGACAACGATGAGCTGATCTCCGAGTCCACAAGCGTAGAGTCGCCTACTGTAGAGCTCTACACCATCGAAGGAGTCGTATTACCGCCCGGACCAGAGTTACGAGCAGGAGAGAAATGGGCCACGGAAATGACGATCTCTGTAAATGGCGGAGAGTATTTGGGATTCGTGCGTGAAGATGGAGGATTTGTTATAAGTGGTGTACCCTCAGGGTCCTATGTACTGGATGCCCATCACCCAGACATACACTTTCAGGCGATACGCATAGACGTCTCCAATCATGGCAAGTTTCGTGCACGTCAATTGAGTTACATCAGACCCAAGCAGGTGACCAAGTTACCATATCCGCTATATCTGAAGCCCCTCAGACGTCGCAAGTTCTTTAGGATTCGTGAGCAATGGAATATCTTGGATTATGTGCTGAGTCCGATGGTTTTATTAATGGTCGTACCCTTACTACTGATGCTGTTACTGCCACGTCTGATCAACGATCCGGAAACAAAGCGTGAAATCGAAAACATTCAGTTCCCCAAGATTCCAAACTCAGTGCCCGACATAAGCGATATGCTTAGCTCGTTTCTAGCTGGAAAACGGCCGCTTGAAAAGCCCAAGAAACTCAACGCGGGTATACCCAATAAAAAGCGCAATTAGGTTGATGTTGTAACCAGTTTAGCTGGGATATATCTTCATGAACTTCGAACTAAAGTTTTACTTGATTGTGTCTTCCAGTTCTAGTCTCTAGTTCTTTCAGACTAAGACGCTACAGTAAATAAAGTAAACTCGGTTTCTCTTCTCCCAATTCCTCATATTGATCACTCTAATGAGTACTACCATCTTGTATTGTCTACGTTTTCGGAGCTGTTTAGCGGCTATTTTTGTACTCAACCTTAGGGGTGGAAATAGTTGGATGCTGTGTGATTTATTACACTATAATGTAGGCGTGTCTCCAGAGACGTTCATGTTGATGGAAACTACAAGATGTTTTTCAAACTTGAGTTAAGGGTTGAACAAGAAATGCATTTATCATAAAGTAGAGGAAAATGGTGAATTGGTGTTTTATTTATACCATTTACAATATCGATACTTTGGAGTCTTTTTTCCAGTATGAATTCTCGCATTTAAAATTCTTTAAAATACACAAATTTCTTCAGGTTTCCACAATTTTAAAATTTTTGAATACAACACAAAAATCATGCAACTGATCTGGAATTTTAAATCTTATCCGCTCACCTCCTTTCGCTGAAATTTTAACTCAAATAACTGAAATATTTCCCCAAAATTCCCATCCCGCTTAAAAAGTACAAATTGCATTTTATAAATTCAATAAAAGTCGGTTTATTTTGATCACAATGATTCATATTTTTTTTCTTTCCAAATTTCATACTTTCTGCCCAGGCATTTGGCAGCCCTGAGAAGGGCTTTCAATACTTTCAATCAAGTTTTTGTTTTCATCTATTTTCTGCAATTTTCTTTAGTTTCATATACATATTGTTTTTGTTTAGTTTTCATTTAGTTTACTTGGGCAACGGTACAGATTTTCAAAGCCAAATGTTCAGCGCAGCGCAGAGCCAAAGTCTTTCAAGGATGTCGAACGCGGCGCAGCTGGGAATCCTGCAAAGATAAAGAGCAGAAAATTGTAAATTAATAAAGGTTAACTACTCAAATTAAGTTTAAATAAGTCAAGTGAAAACTTTCGATAATTACCTTGAAAAAGTCGGCCCAAATGCCTGGCTGAATGGTGGGCGTGGCGCACAGAAGTGGGCGGCGGCGGCAGGAGTAGAAATTCCCGCTCAATTTGCCGATCTGTCATCAGATTTGAATGTTGTTGTCTTTTGCAGAAGCTGACAGTTGATACCCGCAGAACAGTTCCCAGCAACTCTCCGTCCACTCTCCCAGCCCAAAACCACACCCACTACCCCTTTGGTGAGGGGTGGGCGGTAGCGCGGCAGGAGCAAGCGGCGGTGGAGCGACAGAGACAGCGAGGCAAACAAAAAAGGTTGACAAAAAATCGATTTTTTTTGTTCCAACAAAACAACGAAAAAGATTCGGTGGCGATTCCTCACTTTGTTTATTTTTTTGAATTCTTCTTTAGGCGGTCTTCTCTTTCTTCACGCAGAACTGACGCAGTGCAGCCAGCGAATTGCTAGCACTCAGATTCTCGGGCGTGGCATCCACCACACCGCCCCCCGTTGCGGCTGCCGTTGCTGCCGCCAGTTTGGAGCGTGTGTTGGCAGCGGCGCCGCTGCTGCTGCCCAGCGAGTCGAACATGGAGGAGAGCGCATTGAGCGAGTCACTGGGATAGCCCTTGGCCTTGGCAGCACCACCGCCTGCACTACCACCACCGCCGCCGCCTCCCTCGCTGCTGCAGTGACTCGAGGCCGGTGACTTGGGTGTTGCGGAGCGTTGACTTTCCGCCGGACTGCGCGGCGGCAGCGGCAGGCGGGAGGAGGAATGCGGACTGCCAGCAGCTGGCGAGGATTTGGGTGAACCGCTGCCACTGCCATTGTTGTTGTTGTTATTGTTGTTGTTGTTGTTATTGTTGTTGTTGTAGCTGCCGTTGAGCAGTGGCGTCGTCTCTGGCTCCGTTTTGGGGGATGCCACTACCATGTCCTGCGGCTCATCGCTCAGCTCCGACTTGATCTCCATTTTGAGACTCGTTTCGGGCTCCTGTTTGATGGGCGCCTCCAGCGGCACGGACTGCACCGGCTGCTGCTTCTCTGGCGTAGGCGCTTTCAGGCGTGGGCGTGGCGCCTCGGCGCTGCACTCGCTGCCGCTGCGCTCGCTGCTCGTGTAGCGATAGTGCTGATAGTAGGGATCATTGGTGTCTATCAAGGGCTTGTTGTAGTCCACCGTTTCGTCAATGCCCAGACGCTTTAGGATGCTGCTGGCCACGGGCGAAGTGTTCTTCGTGGAGGAATTCGAGGGGGAACTCGCTGGCAGACTCGCATGTCTCGGTGGAGTATCGAAGCTGGTGGTAAACATTTGCTCAATGGCACTGAGCACCGAGGAGGAACCAGCGGCCTTGCCACCACTATTGCTCGACGCACTCGCGCCGTTCTTCTCCAGCTCCGGGGACTTGTTCTTGGCCAGCAATTGAGCCGCTTTGGCAATCTCCTCCGGTGACTTTACACCCGTGATGTACTGTCGCATGCGCTCGGCAAACAGCGCAGCCTCGGACTTCTCCGGCTGCTTGCCAGCCACCGAGGGCAGTGCCTTCTCCATGCCCTGCTCCTCGGGATTGGCCTTGAGCTCCAGCAGTTTCCGCACGGGCAGCGATTTCTCACGCTTCTTGGGTGCTGGGCGTTTCCGAGCTCCCGCCGACTGCAGCAGCGGCTCCGCGTAGTGATTGTTCTTGGCCATGTGATTGCTGAGATCCCCGAGTGAGCTGAATGCTTTGTCGCACACCTTGCAGGTGAGCACAGCGGAGAGCGTGCGACTCTCCTCGGAGCTGAGACTGTTCTGGCTGCTCTCCTTGCCGTGATCATTGCCACTGGCGTTGCCAGACTTGATGGAAATGCTCTGCTCCTGCGAGAGTATGTTCGTGTAATGCTGTGTCTCCTGCATGTGTTTGGTCATCTCCCCCAGCGAGCGGAAACTCTCGCCACAACGCATGCACTTGAGTATCTGCATTGCCTGCTCCACGCCCTTTCCCAGCCAGACGTTCTGGCCACGCACCAGTTTGCGTGGCAGTGGTGTGGGTGGATCACCGCGATACTGGAAGGCGTTCTTTACATTTGCCGATGGTTGTTGGCTGCCAGCGTTGCCAGACTGTTTGCGCTGCTGCTGCTGCTGGTGATGCTGCTGCTGGTGATGTTGTTGTTGCTGCTGGTGGTGTTGCTGCTGCTGTTGATGCTGGTGGTGGGTCTGATTGCTGGGCAAATTGCCAAACGGTGGCACATTGACACCACAGTGCTTGCTGTCCTTCATGTGGGTGGTGAGAGCCTCTAAGGTGGGAAAGCTTTGCTTGCACCACACGCAACGGAATACTGAACTGGCCACGCCCTTGTTCTGCCAGTGGGACTGCCAAATGTTGTGACGTGCCTTGGTAACACCACCGCCAGCAGCACCACCACCACCACCACCGCTGCTCTCATTGGCGTTGCTGTTGTTGTTGCTGCTGCTGCCCGACTGATTGGCGGGACTTTTGGATGGCGGTGCAGTGGCTGCTGTGGGTGGTGTTGTCTTCTGCTGTGACTTCTCCTTGTGCAGACTGCCGGCACCACCAGCACCGCCCTTCACTATATCCGACATCTTTTCGAGCGGATCCACCACGAGATCATTTTTGCCATTCCAATCGGGAAACTGTCCCGCTCGGAATATGTTGGCTGCTGCCACGGCTGCCAGATAGGGATTGACACCGGGCAGCAGCGAGGCGGGAGCAGCTGAGACCGTACCGGCACCTGCTGTCGCTGCGGGCGAACAATTTGCTGGCGGACTCTCCGATTTGAACATTTTCTTCACCTGAATCTGTCCCATACCAGACTCTGTCTCGTGTCCCCGCTTGCGTGTGCCCACCGACAGATCCAAGGGATTATTTCCACCATCATCAAACTCTTCTTCCTCCTCAGAGGCCACAGGTTCCGCTGACTCTGCCCGTGCGTACAGATTGGTGCGAAAGTCCAACGCCTCCGAGTGATTGCTGGATGCAGTGGGTGATGCCTGTGGTGGCAGCTTAAACGGTGCTGCCGCCTCACTGGGCAGTGGCAGGGGTAGGCGTGGCCCTGCCGCTGCAGCCGCTGCCAGCGGAAAGCCATATTGCTGTGCGGCTGCGGCCACCATGTGCAGGTACGCCTCCATTGAGGAGGCCTGGGCGGAGGGCAGGGACTGCGGCACCGCCGGGAATGTTGAGTGCATTGTGGTGGGCACCACGGGCAGGCCACCGACGCCAGAGGCGTCCCTCTGACCACCACCAGCGCCATTGTCGGAGGAGTTGGAGTCGTGCGAGGGGCAACGTTCGCTGGAATTTGCCGATTCTGTTGAACGGGGACGTGCTGTGGGCAGTGCGCTAAACGAAGCGAGGGAGGTAGAGATAGGGAAAGAGAGCGAGGGAAGAAAAGTTAGGTTAGACTTGAGTTTTAAACAAATTTGGATTAATTAATGTAAATTAGCTGACTTATTACATGTTAAGCTAATTTCTAGTCGATTTATGGACTGAATTGTAAACTAACCTGGCTCTACACTGAAAAAAATGCTACTTGGTTGCTTAAATCATTGATTTTTATTTCAAAATTTTAATTTTTTTTAACTTTTCAGCTAACTTTATCAAGTATTCTAAGCTTAGTTCATAAACAAACATTATAAACCCACTTCTGACATCTTTTGGGCTTGATTCTACCACTCAATCCCTGTTTTTTCGCCGTGTGCTTATACAACATCCAGTTATAGATTCAATCTTGTGATTAAGCACTTAATAATTAGCAATTGTTGTTTACTTAACAAAGAAATTAGACAGACACTGAGAACAGTGGGAGCGGTAGAGCAAAAGCTTCGCTCCCTCTCCCTCTCTCTCTCGCACTGCTTAGCAAATGCTAAAGTTCATTAGTGAAAGCTTTTTGTGTAAGTGACTTTTTGAAAGACTTTCACGCATTGCGAAAAACTGAGCGCGAAATCTGACTGAAAACTTTGTAGCTACAGAAACTGCTACATATAGGACATGTGTGTGTGTGTGTGCGTGTGTGTGTGTGTGTGTGGACCCAGAGCAAGTGGCACAACAATGGCAACAATATGAAACATATGTCAACATTTCATTTGTTATTCAAATCCAACAACGGCCCATAAACCAAAACCGAAACTGTGGCCAGCTGTTTGAAATACCGCCCCCCCCCTCAACCCCTACGCCTCTGCTCACTCGCTGTCCATCTATAGCCCCGGGGCTGACAAGTTTTGCTCGTAAATATCGTTAAAATCGGACTATGTATGCATATTTTTGGAACAATGGCGTTTAATTCAAACTGCGTGAATTATGATCGAAGCTCATCATCGTGATTATCTTCCTCTCTTTCTCTCTGTCCCTCCCTCCCACTCCACCACTCCTCCACTGCTCAACTGTCCATCTCTAAAAGCATTTTTGATGAGATCTATTTCCATTTTTTGTTTAAAGCAGCTCGTAAAACTGACGACAAAGTAAAATAATAAAAAAAAATGTAGAAAAAAAAAACATTTCAAATATTTTGCATAAATTAAATATTCTTTTAATCATTTATTATTGCAGAGATTTGTAAATTATATCCATTCAATTTTTGATTTCCTCAATGTTTAAATAGTTTTGTATTGTGCCCAAGCTTAGAAAAGTTTCATTTTATTATTAAATTTTGTTTTATTTCCAAGACTTTTAACGTGGGTGCAATTGACATTTGGTTTTTATGGATTGCTGTTGATTTGTTGACGATTTGCTACGGAAATGGCAACAATCAAAACTTGATCAATAATCAACTGACGGATTATGACTTGAGATGTTGAGAACATTAAGTCAAAAGCAGCTAAAAGATACTTCATCTTATAACAAACGCCGACTGCTGCGTAAGTCAATTAGTCATCGAATTTGTTTTTTTAACCAGTTTAAGTTTGGGAAATATTTATGTAGATTTATTAGAGAAACTTTAAAGTTTCCAACACAGCAGTTGATTATGTCAAATTATGAAAAAAGTCATTTAGTTGCAGCTCATTTGTGACTAATTCTTTGAAGAAAACTTTACAAACTTCACACACTTATAGTACCCACAATAAGTTTAATATTTAATCAAGTTTACTTAATATTTATAGCTTTTTTTCTACATATCAAAGCGATCACTCAACATTTGCTGAGTGTGCGTTAACTTATTCCACGAACTATACTTAGAAAGTTAAATCCCATTGATGGATAGTCTCAGTATATTGATGACTTTTTGATATGTGTGTAGTGGCATGTGACTCATTTTCATATTTTTCCAGTTAGCTATAAAATGTACACACACTTTTAATAACAACTAACGCTTAGTTGCGCATTAGTTGGCTAATTGGATTTACAGATTGCCAACTGTGATTAAAACTGAGCATATAAACATCAGTTGGCAACAAGTTTTCCCTGTTGGCTATCATAATATGCAATCTTGTTATTTGATGAAGCTTAAATCAAAATGATTTATACGCAACGCGACGAATGCAGTTAATTACACGATGCAATTGTCTCATTAATAAACAAAATAGATTAAGGAGTTGATCAAGGAAATCAGCAGAAAACAGTGTAAAGATACTTAGATACTTGCACTGCCAGATACATCAATCGCATGACTAATCTCTGGCATTAAACTTAAAATTACTACAAAATTTCCATACGCTTCTGCTGCTGCTCCCCTGCGTTGACTGCAAATTGTGAGCATAAATCTTTAAGTAATAGGCACACATGCAGATACAGATACAGATACAGCTACAGATAGAGCAACAGATACACACACAGCACACCCACATGAACATAAATGATTTTGATTTTCTAGCTTTTGGCTCGAGAAATCTGACTGATGATTTATTCATTATGTACGTCATCAAAGCTATTCGCCTTGGAAAAACGCTGAAAACTGCGAAACAAATCGGAAAATCGATAGATATTGAATGGGAAAAGCCAGAAAAAACTGTCAGCTAAACAAAAAGTCAACTAAACTTCAACTAAACTTGTTTCCAACTCAAATTCGCTTTAATTTCCAACGAAAACGAGTTTAATCGTAAACCTATGAAAGCATTTAATCAACAGATAAATTTGAACTTGTTTGCACTTGTTCAATAGAACTGATTTTTAGCTGATTCCCGCTAAAACTGTGTTCTCCCTCTGTCATTTTCCATCATTATAAATCATTTTTAATTTAAAATTCTGTGACTTTTTAGTGGGTGTCGCTCTGGATCCATATACTATATATATATAAATTTATATATATGTTTACTTGGCCTTTGCTGTGATCCAAAATTTATAACGACAGGTGCTTGCCAGATTCGTCAGATTTATTTTGATATCGATTATGCAAAAACAAGTATAAAAAACAGAAACAAAAACGATTTTTTACAAATTAACAAATTCGTATCAAGAGCAATAATTTAATGGATTACTGGATACGATAACACATACGTTCTCTGATTAACCAGTTTGATTTGACGGATATTTTTGTGAGTGGTTTATCGTTGCAAACCAGTTTTAAAATGCGATTTAAAGCAAGTAACTTAGCCACAAAATAAAAACAACAACAAGCCAGGCTAAAACAATTGCCACAATTTAGTGGCCACAAGTATGGCTAATGATAATGAGTTAAGATTGAAATCTCAAAGTTCTAAGCAATCTATTAAATGTATAAAAAGCTAATGAGTGCTAAAAATCTGTTGCGATTTTAAGTTATAAAATAAATTGGCTTATTTGATAAGAGTTATTTAAAACGGTTTCAAAATTTAAGCCACTAATTGGGACACTAAAAATCAGCTCAAAAAAGATGTTATGAGTTCCCGAAATTTATTTAAAGTTCTAACGAAAAATCGGTTAATATTCTTAGGTATATAAATCTCTGCATAAATCTTTATATATTTCTATAATTAATACATCAAAATTCCAAATAATATTTTAAGTTATATAAAAAGCTGATGAATGTTAGAAATCTGTATAGAAATCTCAATAACTTTTTAAGCTACATTTCAAACTCTATCAAAATTTTAGACATTTAAGAAGAGCAGTTTTAATGAGCTTTTTTGAGGTTTATGCATTGGTCACGGACTTCAAACTAAGTTAACCTCAAGCTGAGTTTAGCTATAAATTTTAAAAATATTTTTTAAGCTAAAATAGTGTCAACATAAATTCCAAATTAATTGTAGCTAATTTCTGCACTTATTTATCTAAGTCACAAATTTAAATAAATACAAAGACTTTATGTCTACACTCCACTTAGAGACACTAACTAAAACAAGTGCTACTCACAAAATTCCCCACTCTTGTCTATTAGTTCTTAAATTCTTTAAATATTTAACACTTACCCGGCATTTAGCGCCTGTCTGTAGATTTCGAGCATCAAAGCTTCGTGCAACATTTTGAGATTTTGTTGAATTTTGTCGGTTTTTTGGTTGAAAACTGATTTTGTTTTTTTTTGAGTTTTGTTTGGGGAAATGGCAAATTTTGCTATCTCCTTGCACTCAGTTAAGTTTATTAACTTAATTTTAATTTGACACAATATTCATAGGTTTTAACTAATTTATAGAACTTTTTGTTAATGAATTTTCTTTGCACTTGGTACTTAATTAATTTTTAAATATTTTTTTTCGTATAGAATTTGTAGCGTTTTGAGCTGCGTATAACTTGTGTGTTTAAATAGTGTAATTTACTTTTAATTATTTATTTTATATAGTTTTATATTTGTAGATATATTTAATATTTCTCAATATGGCAGACAGAAAATTTATGTTAAATATTTATGTAATTTAATTTAATAATTGCATTTGAATCGTATACTTCGTTTAAGTTTTGTGTTGATTTGTTTATGTTTTTAATTTGTTAAATTTTATTTTATTTTATTTTACTTTATTTTACTTTGTTAAGTAACTTTAATTTGTTTTGTTGTTTGTTTGGTGAGCAAAATATTGTTACATATAAATATTTGTTGTAGTTTAGTTAATAAATATATTTATTTGTTGTTGTTGTTGCTTTACGTATACTTTTGTTGAACCATTTGTTGTAAGTTTTGCTTGTTGGTGTTGTTTTTGTTGTTGTTGTTGTTTTTTCAGTCTTAATTAAACATTTCACGTGCAATTGTTAATTTCTTTTTTACTGTTGTTGTTGTGAATTTTGACTAGATATGCTGCATGTGTTGCTGTTGTTGTTGTTGTTGCTTTGCGACGCTTTCAATTTGAAAAATAATTTTTTTATTTATTAAATTATTTACTTCATTTTGTTTTATTTTATTTTTTATCTTTTATCACACTTTTCATAGATGGCGTTCAGATTTAATTTTTGATTTAAATAATTGAATTTGTTTTGTTTCTTTTTTTTTTGTATTCAGAACACGCGTCGCAGTCGCACACAATTCGCTCGCATTTGCCTTTGCATGTATGAGTGTTGTGTGCGTGTGTGTTTTGGTTTTGTTGTTGTTGCTTTTATTTTGTTTTGATGTGTGTGTGTGCGTTTTGTGCGGTTCATCCGGATTCCGTCGTTACTCGTTTGAGAGTCGAACAGCGAATGAATGTGTCGGCGTTGCCGTGTCGTCACTGGCTGCGACGCGTCGCGTCGCTTCTGCTGCTGCTGCTTCTTCACAGTTGAGTTCAGTCCCTCAGTCTCGGGTCGCTTCTTCCTCTTCCTCTTATTCTTCTTCTTCTTCTACTACTACTGCTGCTGCTGCCTCTGCTTGCTGCGTCGCGTCGGCTGTCAAACTGATTCAGTCAAGAATCAGACACAAACAGCAACAACAACAATGCGTTTGCGTATTCTGCTGACGCTGCTGCTGCGACTGGCTTCTGCCGCTGCTGATTGATACCAAAAAAATGAAGTTCAAAGCGCGGTGGCAGCGACGCGCACGTTTCGTTTCGTCGTTTCGTTTTGTCTGCCTCTTTTTGTATGCAGTGGATGGGGAGCCTGGAAGCTGCGTTGGCGGCGTTCCTCCTCTTCTTCTTCTTCTACTGTTTCTCCTTTATATTGTTGTTGCTGTTGCTTTTGACGAGAGTTGGACTTGAAACACGACGCTGACAACGACGATGTGACGACTACGACGACGACGACAACGACGTTCGTTAACACGAAGCGCGCATTTGGCGACGGCAATTTCTGATTCGATTGCGTTAAGCGACGGCGCAACGCATTGCGCAGTTGTTGTTGTTGTTGTTCGTATAGCTTATGTTGTTGTTGGCGCCCCCACCAAAATACGCGACGTCGACAGCGCAGCGTGTTGATTACTTTGCTGCTTTGCTTTTTGTGTGTGTTTCTTTCGTTCTTTCTTTTTTTCTCCTCCCCCAAATGTTGACGACGCAGCTGACGACGCTGCTGCCTGTCACAAATGCTGTGATTAAATGTGCTTCTGTCTCGCTCACGCACAACGCTGACAGCGACGCTGGCGTCTGTGCTAATTAATTACAACGGCTGCGTCGGTGGCGACGACGACTACAACGACGGCAGCGACAGCGCGATTCTGTCCACGCGCTTTTTTGCTTTTACCCTTTTTACGTTTTACGTATTTCTCGAGTTTCTCGCGCCACAGAGCTTCTCGAACATGATCGTTCGCTGCAAAGGTCTGTTGTTGACTGAAAATGTGGCGCGCGGCCGGCGCGACGAGAGCGCGCTTTCAGCGAGAGCGAGAGAGAGTTATATAGAGAGAGCAGCAGCAAACGATTGCGCATGGCGGTTAAAGCGACTTCCCCTGCAAACGCACGCATACAAACACACACCAATTGGGAACTGCAATAAATCTTGTTTATGTTTTGCGCCGTGTGTACAATATGGAAACGAAACACAGCACATGCAAGCGCAGGGGAAATGTTTGCGCTCACACAAGCGCTCGCTCTCACACTCTCTTTCTCTCTCTGTCTCTTCGTTTTGCTTGAGTCTCGTTTTGGTTATGCTCTCTCAAATTAGCTGCAGCGTTTCATCAGCACATCACCCTTTTGGTACAACAGTGAATTCCGATTCCATCACTCCGCCACAATTAAGATTTATGACAGTTCAAAACAACATTTTCTCACTCGCATGCGCTGGCTCACTCACTCCCACACAGTGGGTTGGCTATGCCAGTGTGTGTGTGTTTGTTTGTGTATGTGTGAAGGTGGCTCGCTCTAATTTGTTGCTGTTGTTGTTGCTTTGCTACTGCTGCTGCTGCTTTCGTCAGCGCTACTGCGCTGCTGCTGCTGCAGCTGTCGCGTTTTCGACATTTTGTCTCTCTGTCTGACATTTTTTGCAATATGCGGGTGAGAGTATGTGTGTGTGTGTGACAATGTAAAGCAGCTAAATAGTGTCTATATGTGTGTGGATGTAAATAGTTTTGTTGCTTTGCGCTTTGCTGCTTCGTCTGCTGTTCGTCAGCCATCTCAGCCAACGGCACTTGACGAAAGCAGGACTTCGTTCAGTTTAAGCAAACGTAACACACACACAAATACAACCACGCATATGCATATAAATTCTAATTAGAATTAAGAATTTTACATTCTTAAAATCGATGCCGATTCGAATATTGGAATAGCAAAATAGACGAACCTTTTTTAGCATCGAAATTCCAAATAATAATTTATCAAACGAATTTTACGATCTCGCACACATAAAAAACTTAATGTGCGGCAAAGAAGAAGAAGAAGAAGAGCAGAAGACAGCCACAACAACAGCAACAGGAAGCTAAGGCCAATTTAGAGAAGTGGAAGGGGAAGGCAAAGTCGGCAAAGACGACGAAATATTAAATAAAAAATGCCCAAATCAAATTATAGAATCGTAAAAGTATTTATTACCCTAGAGAGGGACGGACTTATTGATGGACTGAAGGACGGACGAAAAGTCGTCAATCCAACTGGCGACAGGCGTCTAAAGAATTATGCGTGGAAAGGAGCAGCGGCAGGCGGGGAAGGAGCAGCACTGAAACAGTTAAGAGGGGAGGGGAAACTGGCAGGGGGAGGAGCAAAATGTACTCAAGTGATTTGATTATCATCGGTTAATTGGTGACTCGTAAAAAGTTTTACGATCTTCGAGTTCGAGGCATTAAGTGAGAACTCCGATTGGAGCAACAAGTGCAGCGACTGTGAGTGGTGAGGGAGGGGTTAGTGGAGGGAGCGGAGAGCTGAGGAAGCTTCGCGATTGGCCATCAATAAAGGCGCGTCTGTCCACCATTTTCACTCAACTGTCTTCACGTTTCTTCTTCTTTCTCCCTCTCCTTCGCCTTCTGCTTGTCTCTTTCGTCGAACGTCACGTTTTATGGTCGGCATTCGTCAACAATTAACGGCTTAAAACTCAGATAATGTGGTCTTAATGCAAACCGAACACTGCGCTACGGAACTGCGGAATTATGGAATTAGCCGCAAGTCTTAATGGACAATAAGCACAAAAAAACAAATAAAAAAATAAATTTATAAAAAAAAACTTGTAAAATTTAATAAAAAAAATATTAAAAATTAAACAGTGGAGCAGCAGAGGGGGGAGAAAGGGTGGAAACAGAAGAGAAAAGAAAGTCAAAACTATTTAACTTAAATTAAAAATAAACTGGAAAAATTTTGCATTATTTAAAAAAATATTTTAAGCTCTAAAAAAATTTATATTTTGTTACATTTTTTAAATACCAAGATTTTTTTTATTTTTATGAAACAAGCTTTCATTGCAGGAATACCTCTACTAAAAATTCTAAATTTATCTAAAAATTCGATAACAAATTTTAAAACCATAAAAATAATTAAAATTAACTTTTGAGCACCTAGACCAGCAAATCTTCATTTAAAAATTAATTATAATTATCTATTTATAATTTTTAAATTTATTTTTTAACCAAAGGCGTTAGTAAAAATAGTGCTTAAATTTTTAAATTTCCGAGAAACATTTTTGAAATGAAAAACAAACTTTTGGTAGAGGAATACCACTAAACAAATGCCCAAATTGATCTATAAAAATTATACATAAATATTAACGACTTTTAAATTCATTGAAAGCTAACATTTTGAGCACATTGACCAACAAATACCCTGTAAAGTGTATGCTCTAGACAACACTCTTAATAATAATCTAAAAATTAATTTAAAAAAGTCTAAAATCAATTAAATTAAATTGAGAACTCAATCAGAATTGAAAGCGTGTGAGTTTTGCTTTTCTTATGCTAATTTTACATTGTAATTTATTTGGTAGCAGCTATGGCAGCTATGGCAGCTATATAATACATGGAGTGAATGGTCAAAGCTCAGGCCATAAAGGAATTAAAAACTCATTTCAATTCAAATGGAATTATGAAAAGAATAAAAATTAAGAAAAGAAATGAAATGAAATGAAATTTAAATGTTGTCGTCGTTGTCATTCGTCATTGTCTTCCGGGCAGCAATCCCGAAAAACCAAAAAAACCGAAAGAAATTTCAAGCGAATCCCACTCGCATGTATATCGGCCGATTTATGGTATGATCATAATCGGGATTGGGAACCGTTTCTATATACACTACACTACACCCACGTTAAATTGTCACAACGTAAATTGTCAGAATTAAACGATCCAATCTGCAGATCTTTTGAGATCTACGAGTTATTTTGATGGCCGCATTGCCTTGGATTTATTTTTAATGGCTCCCGGGGATTAACACGGTCCGATTCACGCATCCATTTTTGAATTATGAGTGCTACGTAAATCTTCTGCAACCGAAAGAACTCACAAGTTAAGAAAGAAACAAGTAGGAAAGGCTACAGGTGAGCGAGGCGACTGTAAAAGTCCCTGTACTTAGAAATCAGCCAATTTCGAACGTTTTTTCTATGGAGGCTATAGGATATAGTGGTGCGATCTGGATCAAACTTGGCAGGGATAGTTATATTGGTACTAATCGCATAATGTTTGAAGTTGGATGCGATAGCTCTAGTAGTTGCCTAGTTAGGGTAGTTATGAAAATGTTGTTTTTTTATTTGGGGGAGCGGTAGTGGGCGTGGCAACGGCTTCAAATACGCTTGATGTGTCTAACACATAGACAAACTTGCATACCAAATTTAGTGTCTCTAGCTCTTATAGTCTCTAAGATCCAAGTGTTTATACAGACGGACGGGCAGACATAAGCGAATTTCTGTCTCGCCTGGGCTGCTGATCTAGAATAAATATAATTTATAGGCTTGGAACGCCATCTTCGCTGCCGACAAACCTAGCAGACCCTCTACTCGTCCTAAGTACAGGGTTTAAAAAAAGAAATCCAACGCGCAAATGTCAACTAAAGCTGAATTATGACTTTGACGCGATCAAAGATCATGCTATATACGAAATCATTATATATCCACGTGTTGATTTGAATTCTTTTTGAACTAAAATTTCGACTGATTGCAAAACTCGTCTGATAAATATTTATTTCAGCTATAAATCAATCAAATAAATTACAATTAACAAAGCCAATAAACTCAACTTAATAATTAGAAATTATAAATTTATGGCGCCAAAAAGTTGTTGACAAAAATAACCAAAAAAATGCGACACAAAGGCAAATTCCTCTAATTGATCATCAACAGTTAGTTCTCCTCTAGTCTAAGCTCAAAAAAAAATATCAAAATTTGAAATCAGAAATCAGTAATCAAACCAAAAAGACGACAAAAAAAAATGAATAACTTAAATCTGGTTTCGTTTTCGGTTGCTGGCCAAGTTCGTCTTAATCAAAAATTTTATGGCAAAAAAAATGAGAAAAAACTTAAAAATCAGCAGCAAAACAATTCAGATCGTAAAACATTTATGCGACGACGCTGACGATCTCCAAAGATATCACAAAATTCGCATTAATTAAACAAAAAAAAATACTAATAAACAAAAGCAACAACAAGAGTGGACAAGTTACTAAGACCATTTGATAGAATGTGTTGCGGTTTAAATGATCAGACATTAATTTAAATGAATGCCTTCAACACAGTCGATCGGTTGCTCAGTTTATCAGTTGCTCAGTTTCTCAGTTTCTCGTTTTGCTTGCTGACAGTTAAAAAATTTCAAGTTTCCTAAATAGGCATAATTAAATAGTAATTAGTTTAGCAGCGTTTTCGATATGGCCCAGATCCATATCGCAATCTATTTAAATCTATTAAATCGAGCGTAGAATCACTGAAATTATGTCGAGCAAACTGTAAAGTTTTTTTTTTTAGTTTTTTTTAGATTTAATTCAAAAAGATTTGGAGCAGCGATTCATAGATAATGATAAAGATAGATAGACAGATAGATATCGATATAGATATAGATAAAGATATAGATAAAGATATAGATACAGATAGATATCGATATAGAAATAGATATAGATATTATGCAGTTATTTTGTTTAATTTTATTTATTTACTTATTTATTTATTTAAGCAAACTAAAAACAGTGCGAGTATTTAACTAAACACAGTGAAAGCGCCCTTGGCCGGATAGCCACGGTTACCAGTATTTTTGTCCGCCTAAAGGAGCTGTCCGCGAGTAGAGCTTTCACTGTATATCATTAAAATTAATGTTTATATTAAAAATGAAGTATTAAACAACTTAAGTGGTTTGAAACTATAAAAGTAAACAATTAATCTATTGAATAAAAAGTAAAGAAATTGATCCAACTTTGATTGAAACCCAGAAAAACACAAGCAAATTTGTTGACAGGTTTATACATTTCCTTAAAAACATACTCCTGGTCTTAAATTCTAAAAAAAACGCTTAAATAAAGTATTAAATTAAAATAACTATCAATAGTCAACTTAAGAATTTTTCTAATAAAAATACATATTAATAACAAAGTGCAGTATAAGAAACCTTTTTTAAATATTAATTTGAGCTACAGCAGAAATCACTTGAAATTTAATTACCAAATTCAAAACAATAAAATAACAAATATATACACATATACCAGCAATTATTTGACTTTGTTAAATTATGCGCAAATTTAGAAATAACCCAGAATAAATACAGCTAGCTAAGTAAATGTATCTAAATTATTTGGAATAAATAAATATATTAGTAAAGCGGTTTATGCACAAGAACAACAAATTATTATGGGCTTACTAGAGTGTGTGACAAGGGCTAGAGAAATTATCGGGACGTAGAGCTGCTATCACTAATTGCGATATTGAGCCATGTGGTTTGGGCCAAGAGCCACAAAACAGAGAAAACAAGGGAGAGAGAGAGAGACAGAGAGGAGGGGCGCTGAAGTGGGGAAAAGCGTGAAAATTAATCGCAAACAACGCACAATTTATAAATTTATGCAAAAACTCAAATTTATGACACTCGACGCGTGTGGTGTTATAGACTTTTTTCTGCCCCTCGCGTTTGTTTGTTTGTTTTTGTTTGTTGCTGCAAATAACAATAACAAATTAATGGTTAGTTGTTTATAACTTTGGCCGGGGCTTAATCGTGTTACAGCTTGTAAAATGGACGCATCGTTGGTTCGAGGACGTTTGGCAAAATAGCAAAAATCATTTTCCAACGCGTTTCGAGTGGAGTCGTAAAATTATGAGAGACACTGTTAAGCTCTGCGGGATCAGTTGAAGCGTCCAACGGTAAATAATGCACTCAACGATGGAAAGGTATATACCTCCATATACATACATATATACTTGTGGCTGGAGGCAGACAGTTGGCCAAAAGGGATTTAGGATATTTCGATTTTTTATAGTTTTGGCTTAAAACACACGAAGCGAAATTTACGAGCATTGCGCTTGATTATGAACCAAATCGAACCGAAATCGAAAACCGAATCGAACTCAACTGAATCGATGTTTCGAATACACAATAAACAATTTTAATTTAATGCAAACGATTTCGCTTGGACTCTGAAGCCGGTTCCACATGCGATTGACTGCGTCAGAGGGTGAAAGAGTTTTGCATGTTGGGAGTAATCACTAAAGTTGCGTAAATTCAAAAATTAAATAATAAATAAAATTAAAAAAAAATGTTTACAAGTGTAAAATATGGTTTTATATTTAATAAGACATTTATTTTTAAGGAAGTGTTTCATTCCTTAAAACTTAAAAACACGTTTAAGAATAGCTGTGACTGTGAAGGAAATTATGTACAACATAAAAGGATTTGTTACTAAGAAAAAACTATTTAAAACTAGATTTCGAATTTTTAAGAATTTTTGTTTCATGTGTAAATAAATAGAATTATTTATTCAAGTCGCAATTTAATACTTAAATGAGGCATGGAAATTTTAGATTGTTTATAATAGACTAATTATAGAACATAATTTTTTTTTTAGAATTTTATTAGATATTAATTTTAATACAGAAACTGCTTCGCTTATTTTATTTTAGGGTTACACATATGTTGATGTAATATAAATATTATTTAAAAAGTGAATATAACTGAGTTTTAATACTGATATTTACGCAAAGATGATTTATAAATATTTTATAGTAAGTGGGTGTTATAAAAAGTATCAAGTGTTATTTATTATACCCTTTAACATTAGCATGAACATTAAATTTAACATGAACATTAACATTAACATGAACATAAACATGAATATGAACATGAACATGAACATTAACATTAACACTTACACTAACATTAACATTAGCTTTAACATTAACATTCACATTAACATTAACATTAACATTAACATTAACATGAAAATTAACATTAACATTAACTTTAACATTAACATTAACATGAAAATTAACATGAGCATTAACATGATCATTAACATGAAAATTAACATGAACATTAACATTAACATGAAAATTAACATTAACATGAAAATTAACATTAACATTAACATGAAAATTAATATTAACATTAACTTTAAATTAAAAATTAACTTAATCATTAACATAATTGCTTTTGAAATAAACATCTTATTATTTATATTATTTTATATCAATTATATTAATATTTCTTTATTATCATATATTTTCTTTCTTTATTATATAATGATTTCTTTAAAAAATGTCAAGAGTCAAGATTTCAACTAATTTAATAACATTTCAGTTTTCTGTTCCAACACATTCCACTTTTTTCCTACGTTATTTTGGACTCATTTTGAGTTTGAAACCTTTTTCTGGATTTCCGGGCGCTCACTTGATTCACACATCCGCCTTTCCAGGTGTGAGTCATTGCAGACTTTAACTTCAGATCACTTGAGTTTGAAGTTGTTGTTGTTGTTGATTTGGCTGACAACAAATCAAAGCCGTCTTCCCGCCAAGTCTTACAGAGCCAGTGATCCTCAATGCCATTCGTCGTTGACATCTTGTCGTCTTGGTCTTCGTCTGCGTCTGCGTCTTTGACTTTGTTTCTTCTTCTCTCTCTTCGTCTCTCTGTCACTCCTTCTCTCCTTCTCTGTTTTGTGTTGTTTCTGTCTTGTTTTGCGCTTTGTTTGCCTCTTGCGGGAATCGTTATTTATGTGCATCATTATAAAGTTGCCCATTTTATTGGTTCGCCCTCGAATAAATAAGGCTCAATAAAGTTGTTACTTTATATTGACACTTGCAGGCGGCAATCGCTCGTCACATTTTCGATCTCACTCACACCCCCCCCTCTCTGCTTCTCCTTCTCCCACTCCAACTCCAGCTTAAGATCAGCTCGATTCTCATCTCAAATCCCTAGTTCTCGGTTATTTATGTGAAAGTCTTGAGAAAGTATTTCCCTTAACAACTTCGAACTCTGTCGCAAGTCGTGTTTAATGCTCTCATAAAACCGTAAAATATTTTCAATATGTTCGTTCTGAAATCAAATCGTTACCAAAAACCAACTGATTCACATCTTTACGATCTTGTTTATTTGTATTGAACTGAAAACTAGAAAAATAAATATTCTAAATGATTTTATTAGGAATCTTATCAACTTGTTAGATTACGATCTGTCTCACTCAATTAGGATTAGTCGTGCGATTATCATCTCTAGTTTATTTGATTGTCTGTTTATGTCATCAAATCCACATGACATTTTACATGTTTTTCTAACATAAAGTTTGGTAATCAAATTTTAAATATTTTATTTTAGTAGAGTTCTTGTTAGAAAGCTTGTTAAGAATTTCTTTTTTGTTGAATGTCGATTTAAAAACTTATGTGGCATTTTTTTTATATTTTTTTACAATTAAATAAAAAGCACAAAAATTATAAAAAATTTATTTATTTATAAAAAATTTTTATTTTATTAAAAAAAATTGAGATTAATTTAATAAAAATAAAAAATAAAATTAAACTATCGGAATTTATAATTATTTTCACAGCCTGCTTTAGTTTAAAATAATTAATAAATTGTCATCCCATTTATAGGCAGTCTAAATTATGTTAACCTATTATTAATAATATTTTAAAATATATTTTTTAAAAGACTTACCAGCAAACTAAATGTTTTGATTAATTTGTATTACACATAAATAAATTCTTTATAAATCAAACAGTTTTTTAAGAGCTTTGCACTATTTTTTATACATAATATAAACATTTTGTAACACATAAAAATAATTAAATTTATTAAACAAATTTGTTGTTGTTACCTTTTTTTTGTTGCTGTTTGAAAGACAACGCAAATACGCGTATTTTGCCGTAATAATAACTCAGATTTTGTGGTTGTTAATTTTTGACAGCGACGTGAGTCCAACAACAACAACAACAAGAACAAGAACAACCGCATAGAGTACAACAACCACAGCTGTGGTTGGGTTGCTGCTTGTGGGTCATTGTTTATTTTGAATCAACGCGTAGCGCCGCCAATTATCGCTAGGCGATAAAAAATATGAAGTACTGCACAACAACAACAACAACAACTGCAACAAAAATAATTATGACGTCAGCAGTTGCTGTTGTTGTTGTGGTTTCTGTAGTGCAAATTTTGCCAGATGTAATAACTGAAATGTCGCATGGATTTGGCGGCAAATGTAACCCGCTAAATGGGATGTTTTTTTGGCTATGACCTCTTTGATTTCTTTAGTGCGGAGGTGGGGTGTGCTGGTGGGTTGGAGGGGGTGTAGGGGGTGTAGGGCGCCAGCGTCGGTGGCTTTGAAAGCGGTCGGCAAAATGTATTTGATCAGCGCCGACACTTTGACTGGGCTAACTAGCTAATTGGCCCAGGCGCTGCCTTTTGTAATTGATAAGTGTTAAGTACGCACACTCGCACACACACACACACACTCGCACACTCTTGCACTTACTCATACATCCATCAAGGGAATTAGCGTTTAAATCACTTAATTTTGCTTGACCAACGCCTCACGTTTGGGACTTTTGGGAAGCTTGAAGATCTCTTAAGTATTCTGACCAACTTAAAACTGTTTTGTTGCCTTTTGATCGATTGTGAATTTGGCAATGGGGCCGGCAAACAGTTGTGTGCTTGACGGATTAATTCTCGATTCGGGCCTAAAACAGCATTATGATAGATGATAGATGGATCACCAGCGATCGCTCTTCCATCATGCACTGATTTCATTTCTTTAAGTTTCAACATTTTCGTTTTCATTTTCCATTCATTTTCTTTTTTTTTTCGATTCGGTCTGGGCTTAAGTTTTCGCCTGGAAATTGATTGAGCAACCAGTGTCGTGGCCAAAAGTCGTAGTATTTAGCAGCTGATATTTCTTTTTGATTAATATAAGTTTTTTTTATTATTATTTGTTAGTTTTTCTTTTGGGCGCCGCTAATAATTCATTCTATATATTTTTGTTCACTGTTAAATCTGCCTGTCTTTCCCATACATTTTTTGCCCCATTTGATTGATGTCAAACAGAACCCACAGTCTACATAAGAAGTGCCAAAAAAAATTACTTGGAAAACAAAACAATCGTTGCTTTGAAATTAAACAAATAAACTGTCTCAAATGTGACGCTGATTTATGGTTTTGGTTGATTGTTTATTGTTTTAGTGACTACACGCCCCTTTAGGCCCCTTAGCTCGCGCCCTTTTAGCTGCCTTTTGTGGTGCTTGTAGCGAAATTGATCAATTAACTGCGTCGCTGAGTCACTGAGTCACTAGTCAAAGCTATCAATTTTGTTGCTAGTTAGTAAAGATGTGAAACAAAAATATACTAAATTTAGTGCAACCTTTGTGGTATTTTTTTTACTGACAAAGCTAAAGCTTTTAACTAATTTTAGCAGAGCTTTTAGCAGGTCTAAAGTATTTGTTGATGGAGTTTAGTTCGCTTAAGCTTTTATTTTAATATCTTAATTATTTTAATTATATTTTCTTATAAAATTTATAGCCTAAGGAAAGGAAAATTTTAGAAAAATTGTAGACTGCAAATTTGGTAAAAATTCAGATTTTAAAAGTAATTTTTTACCACTGAAACTGTGCAGTTCCTAGCAATATTGACAGTCGCTGAAACTGTCACTAAACACATTTAGAACCACTTAAAACTATAACTTAGCTAACTAAAAATTAATCTCAAGTCTCCCACCCTCAAGTAGCAACCAAAACTCCCCGTGGAAATTCCATCAACAGTCGCTATCGACTCACTCTCTGCGCTCTCTCGCGTCCCTTAAAGATCACAATGGGAGTTCCCCAATTTGAGTGGCGTTAATTGGTTCAAAAATTATTTATATACTAAGCACGCAGGTGTTTGTGAGTGTAGCTGAAATATATACATATAGAAATCGGGTATATATACACACCTGAACCGATGTATTTATTTACTTTTAGCTGCTGTGCAGCCGTTGCGAAAAAAATAAACAATTTGAGCAGCATTTTTTGGGTTGGACTTGAGATCGCTTGAGTTGAAGGCTTTTATGCACTTTTAATGGGCAGCCTAGCAGCCTAGCAGCTTTTGGGTCACAGTCGGGGTCGGAGTGTGGGTTGGGGACTGGTGTGAGTTCAGGGGTTGAGCGATGAGCGTGGCTGCAAAATAATTTAAGAGCGAGCCATAAATACCGGGAGCATTGCTCATAAATCTTTCACTGCTTTTCGCTTGCTGGCAATTGAATTGGCTGCTTAAGCGTTTTATTCCTTCAATATTTGTTTTGATTTGAGATGTGCCACTTATAAGGGAGAGTGAGAGAGAGAGAGAGGGCAAAAGTATCTGCCAGATACAATTTGAAATCTACAATTGTGTGTGTGGCATCTCTTGCACTCCCACTCTACGCTTCGAGCCAAAACATCTGTCAGTCAACGCTCGCGTCCTGACAACATTGTTGAGATACAAATTATCTAAATTGTATCTGCACACAGCGCAAATGCATCTTGTGGATTTGTTTGTTTGTTTGTTTTCATTTCGTCGAGTTTCTGTTACGCCCCACACGTCTCCTACAACTTTCTCTCTCTCTCTCTCCTTCTTTCTCTGGCTGTTTGGCTCGTGTTGAGTGCTCTCTTGCCGCTGCCTGCCGCGTTTGCATCGCGTGGTGAGAGATTTCAATTTAAACATTTAACTGACAGATTTATCAGGTATTAGACGATGCATGCCACAGCCATAAGTTCCAAAAACGAGCTGATTTTGACTCGACCCTGCTCTGATTTCGTGGCCATTCTCACTGCCAACGGAAAAGCCAACGAAAATATCAATAAAATTATTATTAATGTGAGCAAATCAATTTCAATGAAGTGTGTGAAGATTTGAGAGAGTGTGTGAGAGAGATAGCGCGCGCTCCACGGCTTTCTCTTTTCCCCCTTTCATGCTGTATCTGTTATCAAACTTAATTTGATTCAAGTAGCGATTTCTTAGGCAAATATTACAACTTTAATAAACACTTGAGTGCAGAATAGCTTCATAAACTAATAGTTTACTTGGTGTATAGATACTTTAACCAACAGATTGAAATCTGTTTACAAACCCTGTAGCCCGCAACTTGCACAGTTTGCTGTTGTTGTGCGTTTAGGCGACCTACATTGAGTGGCATTCGTATCTTAATCTGTGGCTGTGCCTTGTCTGGTTTTGTGCCTCAGTCATCCATCAATCAAAATAAACTGGCGGATGTCCAAATGACTAAACTGGCCAAAGTGACTGACTTTTGAATGAGTGAATGTTGCGTGTGTGTGTGTGTTTGCGTGTGTTGCGTTCGAATGACGCAGCGCGCACTTGCTGCCCCAACAAGCAGCGTGCCCCACTTGCCTCACCTGCCCCACTGAACCCTTTCTGTTGGTTTTAATCAGTCTGTAGATGAATGAGGCACAACTACTACGCACAGGTAACACACACCGCACTGACATTTGGCCAACGTCAGCTGACGATCGATCGATCAATCAGCCAACCAGCCATCCATCCATCAGAATACACCCAACACACACACACACACACACACACACACACACACACACACACACACACATGCGTGCACACAGCAACAGTTGGTAGCACTTTGATTGATAGCTTAAAACAATAACAGTATATAAAAAATAAATAAATACAATAAAAGCCAAAATACTTAACGCAAAATTTACTTAACCGCAATCGATTTCTTTTTTTGTTTCGATTGTTTTGTTTGTGGCGCTTCAGTTGTGGCCCAGATAAAAGTGTTGAATCAGAAACGTCATCATTTCATTTATTGATAGCGCTAATCTAGCTGATTAACGCTGCTGCTAATCGCAGTTTAATCAAGTCATATGACCTCACTTGCTGTAGTTAAGTTGCGATTAGTCAGCGTGTTTTTTCTTTGAGGCTCGTGTGTTTAATTAAAATATTTATCAAAGTGATCTTTGGCATAAACATTTTATGAGTTATAAAATGTTAAATTTCGTTTAATAGATTTAAATTTAGATATATGTATATTTTTTAGATAGGTTTATGTTGTATAAGTCTTTCATTGGTTATCTTTTTTTAGCGTTTAATTGCTAGTAAAGACAAGTAATTAAAAATAAAACCAAATTTCGTTTAATTTTAAAACCATTATTTCAATTTTCATTGCAATACTTTCCAAGTTTAAATATGCATAGTTATATTATTAAATACTTCAAAAATTTCTTTTTTTCTTATTTTATTTTTTTTTTTATTTTACTTATATTTTTATTTACTTTTTTTAACATATCTCATGATTTTATTTAATATTAAAGTTAATTTATTTATCTTTAAGTGTCTACTGCTCATAGTTTTTTTTTTTTTTTTTCTTCTTTTTTGTGTGTTTTTTTTTGTTGTATTTCTATTTTTTTTTCGATTAGTCACGGCAATAAATAATTAAAATAGCCAATTAGCATTTTGTATTACATTTAAATTGTTTCTTCTATTATACCAAAATGATTAATATACAAAAGTCCAAGTCAATTAGCTTTAGAGTTTAAAAAATGATCAATATTCTGAATTTTATTACTTAAAAATATATTTAATTAAGTGCAATCGTCAATCATTTAAAGAAAACTATTGTATGTTGTACTTTTGAAGAATTTGTCATATTATAAATACTTTTATGAGTTGTACACAGTAATTGTTATAATGCCATTAAAGTTGTTTATGAGAACAATTTGAAAAATTGCTTAAATCAATTAAATTTTTGTAAATTACAGAAGCTATTAGGTGTAAAGAATAGACAATTAATGATAATATCTGTTGATATGGCAATGTTATATGTTAAGTGATAATGATATTAGCTATTAAGAACTATGTAGAAATTAAATTACTCTTCTCACTTACCAATTAAATGTAATTTTTAAAATAATAAAATGTTGATCAATCAAGTAAAATTAATAATAAAAAATTAAAAAAACTGTTGTTTGTATTATTCCCCATACTAAGTAAGACAGCCGATTTGGCTAATAGATCGTTGCTCTGCAGTGGATCATTCTACCAACTTTTTTAGTGCAAATCTTTGGCCCAAAACGTGACGATATTACAACAAAATGCCCCGTGCAGCGATTAAGTATAATTAAATGTCTGGCAAATCAACAGACCAGCTTCATACGTTGGGCATAAATATGAAACGTTAAATTTAATGATACAGAAAGAGCCAAATTATAGGGGGGAGGAGGTGAAGCCAAGATAAAAAGAGGGCCAAAAGGCAGGGCAAGAAGAAGCGTTAGGAAAATTCACATGTTGCACGCATAAAATAAAATTTTATTTTATTCATTTCTCATTTTCTTGCTGGAAATGCAAAATACATACAACAATTTATGAAAAGCCAAAGACGAAGAAGAAAGCAAAAAATTCGTTTGCCTTTGGGGGCAAGCAAAGAAAGAAAAAACTGACTGACGAAATGAATAAATGAGAGAATGTTTGTTCTGGCGCAAACATAACTTTAAATTTGTATTACTACCCAGAGCCCAATGAGGCAGCACACACACACACGCACACCTAACACAAACACACACTCATCGCCAAAGCATTGTTAAGAGTCAAAGGAAGGAAAAGAAATGAAAACCTGAATTCCATTTTGTGCCAAACTCCCAAAGACCCACTCGACACAGACCGACACACCCACCTCCTACTACTCGCTGCCTTCCCCCCACCACCACTCCCACTCCTTGGGGCTCGTTTCTTCTCAACACTTTGCCTTGCAGTTTAGACTCTAAATGAAATGCTCAAGTGTGCACGGAATTTTGATTTTTCGCCGCCAATCTAACAATCCGCCTCAAAGACAATGGCAACCCTGCTGCTCACAACCCCGTCTGCCTACTACAAACGTGGCCAAAATGGCTTTTGGCATCGCTCTCCCGATTCCGTTCGTCATGTCGTTCGCTTGCAAATCAATTTAATGTCAGTCATTTTGCCGCTAAGTGGGAAATTTTTGAAATTTCATCAAAAATCCGTTGCTCACTCGCCTACCAACCCAAACCCGTACCGCCCCCCTATCACCCCTAGCCAGCTTGGAACATATGCTGCTCGCGGGAATTGGCTGCACTGAGGTACTTTCATTCTTACTGCGGGGGTGTTGGGGGAAGTGAAGTTTTCAGGGGGTTTTTCGCATCTAAGCGAAACACATTTGAATGTAAATTTCAGACGCGTTGCATGTCCATGAATTCTCAGCCAAAGGGGGGTGGAGTGGGAGGGGGAGCAGGAGTCAGAGAACTGAATGTTATTTGCCCATTGTTGTTGCTCTGCGTTCTTTGCACTTTTTCCCTTGGCTTTTCTGCTCTCTCTCTGTGTGTGTGTGTGTGTGTGTGTGTGTGTGTGTGTGTGTGTGGCACGGAAAAAACAAATATTGTATTAAAATGCTGGAAAGCAGCTAAAACGCATAATAGTAAAATTTTATGTTATCACCAGTGTGAGGAAAACACGTCAGGCAGTTAGTCAAATAACACAGCCAAATGGGCAAAACGAAAGAAAAACGCACAAACAAACACATTCGCACACACACACACACACATAAACACACGCAGCAGCACAACACACAGAACGCCAATGAAAATTTAGATGACGATGAACGAGAAAATGCGAAGCGAAAAGCTTGAAATGAGCTACACACATATGTGTACATGCATGCACATGTATTTGTTAATAATATATATACTATATAGCTACTATATGGCTACTATATAGCTACTATATGTTATCAGTAGCTGCTAGTCGCATATGCTGACTAGGCTGCATAACTGAGGAGAAAATTTGATACTTTTGGCATAAAATTCAGTCAAAATGGACTTAAAATTAAAAATAAAATATTAAAAAAATTTTTAACAAAAATTCAAATCAGAAAAATGATTAAATACGTTAAAAAAAATGACACTGAATTATGCATAATTTAAAAGATTCATGTTTAAATATTAAGAGTTTGTATGTTTTAAAAACCCTCTAAATAATTTCAAACTTAATAAAATCTTTTGAAAATAAATCTAGTGCCTTTTGCAGTTAAAAAATTCAGTAATACCAAATGGATGTAAAATACATGATATTAATAATATAAAGTACTTTTAAACATTTTTTTTTTAAATGTTTAAAAAGACTTGTTAAAATTGGTAGAAAGTTTATGAGATTTATTTTATGTTAATTCTTATAAAAATTTTTATTTATTATATTATTATTATTTTCTAGCATATCAAATACGCATTCAAATGTTTTTTCTAAATCATCGAATCATGTGTTTTATCGAAATGAAAATCATGTGCGTTTCAGTGCACAAATTCTGTTGCTTTTGGGACAATGAAGGGAAACAATTTGAAGCTTCAATGCAATTGGAAAAGTGAACAGCAGCAAAGGGTTAAAAAAAAAGGGGAAACAAAGAAGAAGAAGAAGGAGGAGATAGAGATGGTGCTGGGGAGAAGAGCAACAAATAAAACGAAACACATCAAATAAAATCAAACGCAAAACAAGCGAGAAAACATTGTTTCAAATTGACCAGCGGTAAAAAGCGTTTTAGGATTTGCCCCGTTTGCAAATGGGTTAAGGGGCAAGAAGTGGGGGCAGTGGGACAGTGGTGGACGGGGGGGCGTGGCAAATGTACGCCAATTCAGGCGCAACTAATTCCACAAGTCCAGCCACCCGACACAATGCCATCGTCTGTGAAACTATTTAGACCATTTCTTTTTTTTTTTTGCTTTTTTTGGTGGGTGCTGGTTCGGTTTTTTTTTTGGAAACAGTTTCGGGTACGGAACGATTTTGGTTTCATTGCGAATATTTTATTGTGCGAAAAATGATTTTTTATTTTCAATTTTCTGGCCTGCCAATGGAAAGTAAAAGTATCGTTTTTGCACAGCCGAGCGAATGGCAAACCAATTTGATTTTCGAATACGTTATGAGGCGCAAAAACAGAGTGTGAAAAAAAATCCGGAAAGACATAACAAAAAAAAAAAAAAAAAAAACAAAATACGCTTAAACTAAACGTAAACCGTTGGAGACCCCAAAACTCAAACCCCTTCAATAACCAAATCCAAATCCACATCAATTGTTTGCAAGGGTTTCAAGTGCCAATTTTCTGATTGTTTGCCCGCCGCACTAAAAAAACTAATGATTTTTCATATGTTTGTTCAATGGATCGTACGGAAACAAAAAAGAATCTACAACTTGCTATAAATTTTGGTATGAGAAAAAAGCAAGCAAATGGAAATAAAACTAAACAAAATAACAGAGAAATGTTGTGTGAAACCTTTTTTACTTAGTACTCCGATTATTGTTAGTGCCAAAAGTGTTTTTGGAAATGTTTGTCAATAGAATCACTGGGATTCGATGCCATTCAATATTTGAGTGTTTGCTTAACCTCAGCTGAAAATCGAAAATTGATTGGTTTGGCTTCATTTATTTTAATTATCGACTGTTATGGCGTAGCAGTAACAGCTGCAGAAATTTGCGGTAGTAAATTGCCTTTTTTGGCATGGAAATTCGAAAATCGGTTAATGATTAAAAAACAAAATTGTATTATAGAGCTCAGATCTCAAATCTGTAGATTGTACATATAAGTCGATTAATTAGTCGTTGAAAATATATAATTTTGTTATAGGAAATTAAGGGATTTTATTTGTAAACTTTGTGGAATATTAAAATTTAGAAGAACTATTAATATCTGCAGACGAAAGCTCTATACGGATTATTATTTTGGTTTAAAAACTGCTTTTATTATAAAGAAATGTTTTTTGTTAGTAAAAGGTTTCACAGTATTAACTTACACGTGGCTTCTATCCAAATAAGGACAGATTAAAGTCTTTATTTGTATAAACTCTTAGACTATATCTTTCCTCTGCGATAGGCAGCTTAAAAAACCTTTTTCTTAAAGCCTGGAAACATCTATAAAGTGCCTTTCATTCAGTAACTGCTACTACTACTCAAAAATAGTTTGTTTAGTGACACAAAAATGGTACAGTTTCTGCATAAAGTAACACAAAATGGCGCACATCAATAACGGGGGATATAGTAAGCGAACTGAGTGTAAAAATGGCGTCATTATGCAACAGGATCAGATCAAAGGCAGAGGGAAAGGAAAAGGGTAATGGACGACAGTCGACAGTCGACAACCGACAGTTGAGAGCTGAGAATTTCGAGTTGAGAGCTGAAAATGTCCAGTGACGACTCGGCTCGATATTTTAATGGGCCAGACGTCATTTTCTGCCGCCACCAAAGCGCAAAATTTATGACAATATAACGAGCCAGACGAGGGAAAGGGTTTTGTGGGCGAGGGGCGGGCCTGCACATTAAATGCGCCATTCAGAGTCGAAAATAACAATAATCATAATTAAGGATATGCATATGCAATCCCAGTGTGTGTGTGTGTGTGTGAGTGTATGGCAAAATGGCTGCCAGGGCTTGATCCTCTGTCGAGCCCAAAAACAGTACAAACAAACAACTGTTGTGTGGGCGTTGTGGGTGTGACAAAACGAAATCGATCCATTTACAGCGACCGAATATTCCGCACGAATGATGATGTCCCTGTCCTGCAATGTCCGCAGCCAGATATCATTGAATAATGACTGTTAATACCCTTCAATGTGACTGTCCCCAGCACACACCACTTATCCCCCTCTCGCACACACACACACACACATTCCCACACTTGGGCATTTTCCCATTGGAAAATGAAGTGGATTTCAATGCACTCCCAGCCACGTCAGCGCAGCGAATCCAACTGAATGAGATAGCGTCTGTCCAGAGTCTACAGTCCACTACCAACTGGCAACTGGCAAATGGAAAAGTCGAAAAACTCGCGTGAAAATATATTATGCGAATTGTGCGAAAATTGTATATGCGATAAGGATGAAAGCAAACAAGATGCGTTCGTTGTCTCTGCATTGATTAACCCATCGGCATTGCAGGCTGTTGTCTGTCCATTTGCCTGGCAACTGCCGCACTACACTTGCCACATGGTGTGGCAGCGGATTGATAGGTGGATGTTGCAAACGAGTGATGGGTAGCCTAAGAGATTTTTTAGTGCACTGGAAAAGGATTTAAACTAGTATCGAATGCGGTTAATATTTCTTTAACTTTAAACTACAACCTCATTAAAAAGTTTTATTAAATTGTCCAGAATATGTTATCAATATATTAAGTGTACCTTAAAATCATTTTTGAAACAACAGCAGCAGTGAGCAGTTCATTTTAGAGCTAGAACTAACTAACACATTAGTGTATCAATAATTTGGTTTTCAATGAATTGGATATAAATCGCAAACATACCTCTATTATCTACTGATCTACATGAAACCTACTTAATTATAGTTTTAATATTATAAAAAGCATTAGCAAAATTATTAAAATGAAAACTAACAAAAAATTGCGCTGTGCGTCGGCCGGGAATCGAACCCGGATCAACTGCTTGGAAGGCAACTATGCTGACCATTACACCACCGACGCAGCTTGCCTAAATTGCTCATAATACTCTAACTGAATGGCAAGAAAGTCTGTGTTAGAAATTGTCTTATCAGTTACAAGAATCGAGCACTGAAATAAAAAATTCCAAATTATTTTGTAGTAAAAACTGCCTTTGACTTGGTTTCTTTGAACACTTGTTTCCAGTATTAGTAAGCTCCAAGTGATACGATATTATTTACTTTACCTTCTTTTAAACCACATAACTTTAACTGACAGCTACTAATGAATTTGTTGTGCCAAAAAAAACGCTTGATAAACATTTCAAGCGAAATGTTTCCATTTTTAAACTTCCAAACACGTTTCATCGACTTAATCAGTTTGCAAAAATGAGTAAAAAAGGTAACCAATTTTTTGTGAGCTGGAAAAAGTGTTGAACAACATTCAAATAAATGGCGAAAAATCAACAGCACGTCGAAATGTTATTTGTGGTGCCAAAAGGAAACTTTGCATAAAAATGTAAATGCAGCCAGGGTTGCCACCATTTCAGCTGCATCCCTATTTGTTTGTTCTTCAATATCTGCAGGTTCATTCTATAACATGGCTATTATTGCTTTTCTCTGCGCTTTGTTATGTCAGTGAAATATTGAACAGAGAGTGGCTGAACGGAGATTACTCTGTAATTTAGATTATTATGGGTTAAAGTTTTTAGAAATTAATTTTTTTAATATTTAACTCATAGAATAATTTCCTTTCTCAAATTTTTTACATTTTTAATTGTACTTTTATTTATTATTTAATAAAATTAATATTTTAATACTCCCCCAAATATACCCATCTCTGCTGCCACTTACAGGGTATTCAGTCATTCACATAAAAACCAAACGCACAGCTCAAAGTCGAAAATTGGTTTTAATTAAATCGAATTGAGTTTTCTTTTTCCTTTTCCTTTTTTTCCTTATTCCTTTTTATTTTCCATTTTCTTTCGCTTGTTTTTCTTCTTTTCCGTCATTTCCCTGGCTACTGTTTCACTTTTTTGCACGTCGCCTTTGCATGCGAATGAGGTAAAGTGAATAACTGAGTGAATGAGTGACTGAAAGAGTGGAAGAGTGGGTGAGTGAGTGAATGAATGCGCGAGTGTGAGTGAGTGAATGAGTGAATCGCAACTCTTGGCATGCCAGGGACCTGGACACGAACGCATTTAACGCTGACGTTGGAAGTTTATATGCGTCATTGAGTTTGCCCCACAGTGATGGCAGCCTCTCTGCCTCTTCCTCCCTCTCTTCTGCTCTCTCTTTGTGCTACCCACCCCCCACTCCTTCAGTGGCACGTCCTGCAGCTGGCTACACTCTGTGCGTCCTTTGGTTGGCGCTTTTTACAGCCCGTTTGATTGAAATGTTCGCTGGCGTTGCAACTGCCATTGCCAGGGGTAAGGGCTGAAAAAAGCTTGATATGAAGGGTGCATGAAAGCGGCGTACTCATCGAAGGGTTAAGGGTAGCGGCTGAGGGTTGACATGCCAGTTGTGGGCCACATCAAAGCATTTGAAATGTTGTTTTTACGGCTGCCACTGCACATTGCAACAATGCTGCAACCCCCCTACTACACTGCCCTGCACTCCTATCCACAGCTTACATGCGCCCATTTGGCGCTACCCTTTGTAAACCCCTTGACCAACGTGTCAGTGTGTGATGTATGGTCGGTCAGTTTGCGGACATGCAGTGGACACTCGGATTAACATGACGTAATTGATGCGGAAAGTGTTGAGTGTGGCAGCGGCCACAGACCCATCACTGCTCCTACTCCAACAGCTTCCCCTCTAACACATTTTCATCAAATTGCTGCAGTGCTGTTGGTTCTAAGAGCAAGGGGCGTATGTAAGGCAAAATAAAACTATTATCAAAATTGGTATTGAGATGTGAGTTGAGTTTTTGGCATAGACGAAAATTATAATTACTTAGAAATTGAGTTAATTAAAACAGCATTTGAAACTTGATCAGTTCTTTTGTTATAAATTAATGATTTTCTGATTGATTAAGTAAATTAAGATTAAAGTAAAAATCTTGGCTTACAGAACTGCAGAAGCTAACAAAAATTAAGAATTTAGTAATGGAATTTTTGTAAAAGAAACTCTATCGAAACCAAACTTACTTTCATCTAAATTTTTATAGTTTTGTTAACTACAGAAATCAATGGTTTAAAATTTGCTGTGTTGGACATCAAATAGAAAAATATGCTACGAATTCTAAATGCAATGCAATCATTTCTAGTTCAATGATTTTTTAAATAACAAATGAATCAATTACATTTAAATTTCAACTTTATGTACAGTCCAGGAAGGCTCTAAAAGGGGTTAAGAGGTGTGTGTGTGTGTGTGTGTGTGTGTTACAATAGGTCAACTGTCTGATAAAAGCAAAAATATTTTCGCAGCTCGTGTGTGTAAAGAAAATTAATTTTTCTTACCGAACTTATCAAGAGCGCTCTCAAATGTGCAACACAGTGGCATGATAATATGTGGCACGTGGGTAAGCGGCAAGTTAAGGCAACATTTTGTGCTGTCGAGTGCACTCATCATACTTACGTACTCACTTGTATATGATGCCAAGAAGGAGGTGAAGTGAATTGGACAGGATACGGATATGGATATGGATACGGCTAGGAAAAAATTGGACATGGCTACCATTTCATTGTGTTGAGTTGAGCACGAGTTGCACGAGCTGAGCGAGAGAACCTGGCAGGTTGCATTGCAAATTTCCAGCTGAACATGCAACGTGCATTTGGCAGTCAGCACAATGAAAGAAGGCAGAGGGTAGGGCGAAAGAGAGAGAGGGAGAGGGGGAGAGTGAGTGGAAAGCCACAGACGCTGCCAATATTGACTGTGACTGAGCCAACGAACGAGTGGCTGCCCCTGCCACAAGTAGCTGCCACTGCCTTCTTCTTTTTTATGTTTGCTTGCAATGCAATGCGAGTATTTTTAATAAAATAAACCCAGAAATGTAATCAACATAAAGGATTTCCACACACACACATGCATGAAATTTCTGCTGCGCATTGGAACGCTTAACGAGATACGTAGATACACGTAGATATCATTGATGTTGCACCACCCATCAACCATCACCCACCACATAACAGCACTGAAAAAAAGAAGCAGAAAAGCAAGTTTGGACAAGACGAATATTTAATACACTCACAGTTATTTTATGTATGAATTTTATGCATATTTTTATATAAGTCAAGCTAAAAACTGTTGCTTATATTAAAAGTATATAGATACAGTTTGTGCTATAAAACAAGCGTACCTTGAGTTAGTGTAAAAGGAAAGCACAACCGAACAACGAAACCCTTTATGAAAAGCTGCTCTGGCTGCTGCTGCTGTTGTTGCTTTATCCTTCCATTCCGACAAGCAAGCAGCGCAACATATGCGTGTATGGTTGTGCTTGTGTATCTTTGAGATACATTTGCAATTATCGTGACTTGAGCTTGCAGTAGCTGCAGTAGTTGGCCTGCTCTCGACTCGACTCGAATCGAATCGAATCGAATGGTATCGACTGGCCACATGTCGGTGACAGTTTATTAAATCGATTACTTTCGGTTTTGATATTCTAAATAAATATATTTTACAAGGCAAAAGCGAAGCGAAGTTGAAAGAATTCTTTGGCTAAGGGACCACCCACCGTTTGATGGTCAAGTCTGTGCATGTTGGCTTTGTTGTTGTTGTTGTTATTGGCTCATTGATGAGCTCTGTGTTGACCAGCTGCCTCGCTCGAGTTTTACAGATTTTGTATAAACTCGTGACGGCAACAATACAAAAACTTCGTGCTTCTTTTCGTAGTCAGAGCAACGACATTGTACATTTTGAGAGATTACTTTATTGTTAATCAAAAAAAAGGAAGAACAAGTAGAAAAAGTAGCAGCAGCAGCTAAAAATATCGTTATTGCATTAAATTGACTTTGAAATTGACAGCTTTTGAAATTACGAGCTTGTCTAACTGGCAACTGGCAAAATGCTTTCAAATTTCTTGTCTGCCTGCTAAGTGACTGCCTGTGTCTGTGTGTGTGTGTGTGTGTGTTTACTGTACAGGTAAACTGTTGTACTTTGTGCGTTGTCCTGGGCTTATGCATAATTCTAATCAATGTTTGCTTTGCTGATTTTGACATTTGCTTTTTACCCCGCAAATTGGCCAGAATTGCCAACTGCCAACTGCCAATTTTGTTTATCATTAGGGCCATTTAAAATTCCATTGCGTTTCGAATTGATTTCTTTGATGCTCAACGACAACGTTGACTTTTCAATTTGCATTGCAAATCGAAACTAACAACACAAAATTTACTAATTTAATAAACAACTGCCAAATTGGATCCATTGTTTTATTTTCATAATTATGAATATTAATAGAGATTTTGAGATTTAGTTTTAAATCTTAGTTGGCATCGACGTACACGGCAAATTCCTCATCACTTTAGTTTTGACCTTAAGCAGATTTGGCCAAGCAGGTTTCACAAAAAATATGTGTGGTAGTAGGAGAAATTTTCAGGAATTTCATTTTGAGCTTTAAATGGAATTAACAAAACTAACAGAAGCTGTTTTAAATGCATAAATCTGTGACTTAAGTTGATACAAAATTATTTCATAGAAATGTTTGATTTTTTAAATAATTTATAACAAACTTGTTTAGAAACTTGGCAGATTTTGTAGTCTAATTTGAGCACAACAGCTTAAATAATTTTTAGGAATGCTTTGCAGAGAAATTTAATAAAGTTTAGTGCATGAATTTATGCATTATACTTGAGGCTTATCTTAAGAAAGTTTGTTTATACCCAAATTAAACTATTTGAAGCTTTTTGTTGCTAGCTTAAGCTACGTTGTAGTGATTTATCCAAAATAATTTGGGTTTAAATCTCAAACTATATAAAAACTAAAGCTTTAAGAGAAATCATTTTGGAAGACCCAAAAGATCATTTACTATTCCTGCTTTGTCATCAAAAATCTTATTTTTTTCGCTTTGAAATCATCTGCGTTTATTTATCAGCAGCTTTATTTGTGTAAGCCACAGCAATTGCTGCTGCTGCTGTGAGCAAAACCAATTGTTGCTGCCGCAGCAACAGCAACAACAAACACCAAGCTGCGAGTAGTTTGTTTTGTCTTTGCCTGTAGTTGTTTCTTTTATTGAAGCTGTCTTGATTTTTTTGATGAACATGCAACACGCTGGACACTCGAACATATGAACGCTGTTGCCCGCAAGATGAGGCCGCATTAAACTTGACAATTTATGGCGATTGGCGACGAGTTGTTGGTTTTATGCTTTTACTTTCATTGTGCCACAAAATGTTGCATGTTTGCGAACCAAGTGTGTGTATGTGTGTCTGTGTGTGTTTGTTGCTTATTAGCCGCTGGTCAGAGCTGCTGCTGCTGCTGCTGCACCACGTCAATTATTCAAAAGCGCTTAAATTATTGCATCGCATCGTTTTTATATGTTGAACGCGCTGTTTTCTAGTTTGTCTGCTTGTAAATTTACCAGCAACTGTTGTTGTTGTTGCTGTCTTAACCCAGAAGCGTTTTAGCAACCACGCAGCATCATCAAATGCACATCAGCAACAGTTGCAGTTGCAACAACAACTGCCCACATCATGTGCACGCAATCGATGCCGCCATCGACAACCTCCACATGCAATGATCAGCGCCTCAATCCTTCTCTAGCCCTGGCAGGCGCTGCAGCCCTGAGTCAGTCTTTGCGCCACATGTGGCCAGTTTGGCAGAAGGCCCTTGCCAATACAGCCGATCACAGCGATGGCGTTCAATCCAGCATTTCTGGTGTTAATATAGAACTCTTAAAGTATCTAAAATGTAGAAGCTCTGACGGCTTGAGAATTTCTCCATGGGAGTCACTAATCTAACAATTTGTGTGGTGAGAGCTTGAAGGCAAAAAAGCAAGTTCTCGTTAAAGAAATGTTTTATATTTGTATATGAATATTTGTATATAAATGAGTTTTTGAATTTTAGTTACATTAAAGCAGGTTGTTGTTTACAGCTTAGTTTAAATAGATTTAGATTAAATTGACTTAGTGAGTCAAGAATTAACTAATTTGTGCTATGGTAGCTTAGACAGACTTATCTGAGTTTCAAAGGAACTAAAAATTACTTTTTAACAAAAGAAAAAATTCCAAAAATAATTTAGTGAAACATTTAACCAAATGCTTTAAAAATTTCTTTAAATTGTTTAGTTAAGAAGGTTTTTTGTTAAGAAAATAATTATAAAGGGTTAATATTTAATACTTCTAAGGCTAAGTATAGTTTTAATGACTAGAAGCTATTTTTTTTAAGAAAAGTCTTAAAGAAGCTCAGCTTAAAAACTATATTTTTATGTAATGGCATGTCTTTTAAGCTCTATAAAAAGTTTTCAACAAGTTTTTAAAATACTTTACTTTACTTAAAAGCATATTTAATTTAATAAAACACTCCAAATAAATTTAACTCTATTTTGCTAGCATAGATGTGCCAAATTAATAACCACTTAAACTTAATAAAAAATTAATGTGCCGTTTAAAAACAGTCTGCATTATTTAACTACCTATTCACTTAATTTTAATGAGTGCATGTTGTCAGTTAAACGATTAACCGTTGAATTATTTAAAGATGCAATCACATGAGTACTCGTAGCACTCGTGCGCGCCTTTGTCTGAGCGAGGAATCAATTTGGATGCACAAATACCAAATAATTGCATATTCATGTGGGTGGCATAGACACAACAACACCCCTTACTGTCTGTGTGAGTGTGTGTGTCTCTGTCTTGTATCAATTCAACGCCTAATTGATTGTGCTTGCAACAATTGTCTGGGGCAGCGACTGAACGGAATGTCAATGCTAATAATCGCCATGTAAATTGCCTATGAATATTAAATAGTCTACGAGTAATAGTCCAAGTGTGTGTTTTTGGCTCGTGCCTTAACTGGGTTGATTGATGCAACTGCCAGCATTTGCCACTAACTTGCATTAGCTTAATCTATTGAAATCCATCAATAAATTGGCAATAAACTAAGCGACATTTATGAATTACTTGAAAACTTGGCCTTGTTTCCAATTAAATTCACCTGAAAAGTTGCATTAAATGGACGCATTGATTTAACTTCAATTGGCGTGGGTTTTGCTAACCCCCTCCCCACACACTTCCCCGCAATTGCCCCTCTCTTCTGGTGGCGCAGAAATTTTTATTGATTTTTTTCTCATGGTGGCAAAGTCCTAAATTATTTTCAGACTGGTTTTCAGTCTAAATAATGATGCCTGTCAATGCCAACTGACAGTTGAGCTAATAATTGCTTGATTACCTGATCTCTCGCAGTGCATTGAAATGGCAAATTCCTACAAATTGTAGGCATACAATTTGTGTCGTAGTTTTGAAGTTTATGTAGGTGTGAAAAAGTCAGTAAACAATTTTAAAATATTTAACTTTTTGGCTTAAACTAACCAAATCATTTAGCTACATAGTTTCAAACTTTTAAGTGTGCCAGATTTTGCATCTCCAACAAAATCAGTTCAAATTAAATACCTACAACTCTCGAAACAACGTTAGCGATCGAATCACAAATGTTTTGAAATTAATCTTGAATTCATTGTTAATAATGACAGACTTAATATCCACTTAAATCTTAAAGTCGTACAAGCTTTAAATAATAGCTATCGATTTTTGATTTTGTTTTCAGAAATAAATTGAAATTCGCAACGAAAAATTTAATTTAAAGACGGACTTATAATATTGATTAATTCTGTTGGTTTGCTCGCTTAATAGCATCGCATCTACACTCGCTCAAAGAAACAGATTAAGATAGAGATACAGCTGAACGAAGAGCAGAGGAAAAAAAGATACAGATACAGATACATGTGCTTAAAAAGACAAGACAAAGACTAAGACCCCAAACGAATCGAGTCGTACCGTAAATAAATATAAACATAAATCTGCAAATAGAGAGAAGACTGAAAAAACTCATTGAAGACAACATCCCCAATTGACGGTAAATCACTCAAGATGACATCTATCGATGGGGCCCGACAGATAAGAGCATTTCGTCTCGTTTTCGCACTTTTACACAATCAACTCGGTCACGTCGAAGAAATCGCGCAGTAGAAGAACAAGAAGTTCCAAACAAACACTTTGCCACACACAGTCTAGGAGTGTAAAAGAGACAGGCAGGCAGAAAGAGAGCGAGTGATTCCTCGCTTGGGGACTGACATTGGAATTGGGTTTGGATTCGGGTTCGGGTTCGGGTTCGCTTGTGGGTCTAGTTCTGGCACAAGCGACATAATCATGAAGCATGTCAACTTGACGTCATTGCAATTTAAAGCTAGGCTACATTCGATACAGACAGCAAACATAACCTCAATTCCCTGCTCCCTACCCCCACACCCAACACTCAACTATCCCAGAGTGACAAATCAAAGAGGCATACAAGTCGAAGGAACCACCCAACAAAGTCTCAAAGTGTCTTCTCATGCCAAGAACCTCAGAGCAGGCACAACTTCAGGCAGACCAATGACACATTGACGTCGTCAATGCGTGGTCTGACTTTGACAGAACACAGTGGGAAAAATAGCACAAATTTTGAACACAAACTAAAATGAAAAAGTTTTAACAGGAAATTGAAGACGTTTATAAAAGTGGACATTTAGCAAGTATTAGTTGGACTGAAGATATTTTGCCAGAGCACAGGAAAAAAAAATAGTAAGATTTTTAAACAAAACCTCAGGCGAGAAAAATTTTGAACTTGTCACTGAAGCCACTTGAGAAATGTGCAATTTTTCAATTATTAGCAGACAATAACTACAATAAATGAATTAGTAATATCTTTTCAAACCAAAAATAGAGTTTTTTTTGGAAAATGCTTTCAGTTTTAATGTGTTATCCAAAAAATCAACAGAAAAACTGAACACCAGAGAATAATATGAAGGTTAATATCGTTTTAAATATTTACCCATAACTCAACGAACTATATTTTGTTATATTAAAGCACCTAACTACTCTTAAATTATAGTATGTGTACCAAAAAACATTTTTTTTTTATGGGAGAATATTTAATTTATATAAATTAGTCGAATAAATAATAAATAAATTGTTTCCAAGCATATACTTTATACTTCCAAATTAAATTCCGCTAACAATATTTGTTAATCCTATTGAAACCAAACTGACGGTTTTAAAATCAACGTTTTTGTGCCACTGTGCGCGAGACAGTAGTCCATGTTCGGTCACTAAGCGTAGGAGTGTACGAAACTACTGCGAAATGAGTGATTTATTGTAAGGGAATCGAATTCAAGTTGATGGCGAAAGACAGAGCAAAAGAGACTAATAGACAGCAAAAGAGAAAGAGAGAGAGAGAGAGAGAGATACAGAAAGCGAGTGAGAGATGGAATATTGAGTTGGCAACTAATGAAAGAGATGTACAAAAGACTGAAACTGAATAAGATGTGTACGCGCTGACAGAGTGACTGACAGACAGAATGACGGAATGACATACTGACGCCATTGAAACGGCTTCTCTGCTGCCCCACACTCAGAACGTTCCAAAAATTAAATGTGGCAAAGTGGTTGGAAGCAAAGCAGAGGAGGAAGCAGAAGAAGCAGACGAAGAAGAGTTCGATAAGCGTAAAATAAAGGCTGCTTGGTGGTTGTTGTTGTTGTTGTTGTTGTTGTCTGGACTGTGATATATCACACGCAACATTAAATCAAACCCAAGGAGCTGTCGGGGTTCAAGACGCGGAAGGTGTGCGGCTCAAGGGGTGGCAGCAGGGGCGAGAAAGTGATGCAGAAGAAGAGTAAATGATAGCCGGGAATCTTTTTTTCTTCTGCTCCTTTTTTTTTTTTTCATTGCTGGCAACTGCGACTCACATGAGCTGTCACTTTGACAATTTACTGGCAAAAACGCTGAAAGGCAAGACAGAGAGCTAAAGAGAGAGGTGGGCAAGTGCGAGCGAGCTAGCTATAGACATTGTTGGCTCGCACTTATCTGATGGATTCCTTGCTATTTTTCTTCACATGTTGTCCTCGTCTCCATCGTTCTCGGGGCGTTGAACACAGTAACGAACTTTTCGTGTTGTGCAATTTGAAAGCTCAGCAGAAAGGCAAAAAGCTGTAGAAGGGGGGAAGGGTGGAGAGAGGGGAGAGGGGAGAGGGAAGCAGGCGGATGGCAGGGGCTGCACTGGGAGCTAGGGGCAGCAGGCACTAAAGAGTGAACGAGAGCATGAATAATATTTATGAGGATGAAATGTTCCCAAAAGCGACATAAATATGTCCACAGCACCCGCACATGAAACGCGTCTCAGCATAAAATGCGTTGAAATGCGTTGAAGGCAAAGAGACGGCAAGAGAGACAGCCAGAATGAAAGAGAGAGAGAGAGAGAGAGTGGGAGAGAGAGTGTGTGTTTGGAAGGGGTGTAACTCTCATGATAGGGGTTGTATGTATATCCTATGTGGGCACATACATACACACACCCACTGTGGAGCACTGTGTGACACTGTTTCTAGCAGAGCACAAAGTATTGTCCTATTACTCTGTGAGGGACATGTTAATGCCACAACGAGACAGCTAATAATTACACTCATATATATAGAGAGAGAGGGAGGAGGGGACACTGAGTGCGAGAATTTATGGCACAGCTAAGCTGGGCTAAAATAATTAAGCAAATCTGCTTAAAGCAAACGTTAAAGGAAATCAAAAAATCGAACTTAAATCTAAGATAAAAATTCAGCATAAATTTTTGTAAAATTTAAAAAATTGTCAATTAAATAACACTTAAACAGATCTTACACTAAATGCAGAAACAAAAGTCTTGTTGTTTCCAAATTCCTTGCTTAAATCAAGTATTTCCTTCTGAGTTTATGAATACACGGCTTTGCCCCACTTCTGACATCATTAAAACTCATTTTATGCACAAATACCGGATTCTTTTATTCTTTAATAAAAAATTAAGTGCTAAATGGCAATTAGGCTGCGTTTAAGTAAACAAAACACCAAAAGTGATTAAATTAAGTACAAATGTTTGATTTGTATCTCAAAATATGTATTTAAGCCAAATGCTTATTTCTGTTGGCTTTAAGCATAAGTGGAGTAACTTTGTTTGTGCCAAAATGAAGCTTTAATAATGCCAAAAGTAGGTCTAATTAACATACTAGCTGTATTTTAGTTTAGTACAACTATTTACAGGAATTTTATTACTTTTATGTAGAGTTTTCATTGGAAATTAGTTATTGCTTCTTCTACTTACTTTTTAAATACCTTAAATACACACACACCGAGCAGACATTTTTATCCCGACACCATACGACAAATCAATCAAATTTAAGGGTGGATTTTACACCCTGTAACCGCTCAAACTGTAAGTGTAAGCAAATGAAGTAACAACCCTCGCTGACTTGATGGATAGCTGTCATTATAGCTGCTCAGCACAGATGCTGCTCGGCTGGCACTTGAGCACTTTACAGTGAGCACTGACCAATGACGTACCAGAGTCGCAACTCAAAAGGGAGACACTTAAGATGGCAGCACAGCGAGACAGGAAGTATTAAATCAATAAATAAAGAGACGATTTTAAAACGATCGCATGCAAATGACTAATTCGTTAATTGAAATGCCAATCAACTAATGAAAGAAATAAACCAAAAACGAAGCAGAAACTGAAACAGAAATAAATGAGCATAAAATGGAAAAGAAAAAGGGAAGCTGCTACGTCATGTCAGAGATTGATAGACTTGATGTTAAAAAACAAAATACTGAAAGCCGCCGCTTAAACTTTAGCGTGAAAGGAAAATTTCAGGCATCAAGTTCAGCTGATTGCCCCACTGTAAGCTGGTTGTGCCACTGTCCCAACCGTCCGTCTGTTTGTGTATGCGAACTCATTAGGCAGCAAACGTAAATCATTTCGATATCGATTAAGAAATATATATCCAGCTATAGCGAACCACCGCACGCAATGCCACAACGACATTGGCGCCTGCGCAGCTGCCACTGTTGCAATGTTGCAAGTTGCAAGTTGCGAGTTGCGAGCTGGAGACTCGTGCGGCGACAGTGTGCACATCAATTAATGAACCTGTCGCACCATGCGTAAATTTGTCGCCAGCAGAGCAAGAGAGAGAGAGAGAGAGAGAGAGTGGGAAGAGAGGCAGCGCAGTGCAGCTGCCCTCGTCTTTTGCTGCAGCTGTTTGTGATCTGGTGAGTTCAACTGGAATTGGAACTTTGGAACTTTGAAGCTGTAGCCAGTTCAGGCTGCGATTGACTGACCTGCTTGTCAATCAAGCAAATCATTTTGGCGTCATTGGAATTCGCTGGCTTTCCACATGACTGCGCACACCTGTCATAATCAATCACATCTCGATGCGATTATAATGCATCAATTATCGGTCTAAAGTTGGCCGCGTGTGAACACAGCACAGCTACTGCCCCAGCCACCTCCACGCCCCTTTACCCACCCCACCCTACAAATCTTCTACTCTTTATACCCATGCGTGTCTCCCACTCTTCACCGCTTCCACCTTTCCACTGCTCACTTCCAATCCGACTTGACTGATCTCTAAGTGTGTAACTGACTTTGCTGTCTGAGACCGGATTGATATCGATACCTGCTGCTGATACTGACACTGCATATCCGGCTAAAGCTCTGACGTTGTACTAACTAAACAGCGCTAAAATGGATTACAGAAATAGCTGCTTTGATTAGTCTACAGAACTGATCGATGTTTTAATTTCTGTTGATTTACAATCACTCAGAGTTAAGTGGCTCTATTTGAAGCTTTTAATTTTATGTTAAGTAAGCAAGGCAAAAATAAATTAAGATTTCTAAGAAAACTAGAACTAAAATTAATTTATCAATTAAAAAGTCTAGAACTTCAATTACGAGTTGTAGTCCATGAATGAATGAAAGCCAAGTGCTGCATGAAACTCTACAGCAAACAGAGTTTAATGAATGGCAGCGAAAGGGGTGTAGAGTGGGGGGGGGAGGGAGGCAGTGGTGTGCTGCTGAATTGGCAACTGGGTCACTGTCTATGCGTGAAAATGCCCAAAGAGATGAGATGAGAAAAAGGCTGGAAAAAGAGTCGACGAGTCGAGCGAATGAATGAACGAATGAACCAGCGATTGAATGATTTATTTTTGACAGGTTTTTAACTTAAAATTAAAACGGTAAATCAACTTTTGACAGCGGAGGCTGCGACAAGGCTGCCAACAACAACAACAACTACAACGGCGTCGCAGCTCTTTTGCTAATGATGCTGCCAATGTGTGTATGTATGTGCATGAGTGTGTGTGTGTGTGTTACTCTCCCATGTGCATGTGTGTGTGCACCCAAATCAAGCACAGCAGAGAGACACCAAAAAACAGTTGGCGACAGTTGCTGCTGCTGTCGCTGTCGCTGTCGCTGCCTCTGTCGCTGCCGTCGCGACAAAAAAAATTGTTGCTGTCGCTAACTGTCGCTGCGCTTGCTTCTGCTGCTGTCGCTTGTCGACGTTGGCAGCTGAATGACGAGTGATTTGGTTTCCAATTGGAGAAATGAATATGGGTCGCTGCAATTAAGTGCATTGGCCCTGAACTAGAGCCTGCGAAACTATCGTAACTATCGCGAAGTGAAACATATAAAATACAGGACTAAATACCAATAAACCTGTGTGCATTTGACTTTATTTTATATGAAATAAAAATTAAATTTAAAATAAGCAAAATTGATTCCAATTCAACAGAGAGTAAGCCTGGCTTTCTTGTACTTAGCGGGGTATATTAGTTTTAGGCTCTGTGTTTTTTAATGAAATATTTTATTTAACACAAAATTTTGGTAAACATTTTTAAAGCTGTTTAGTAATTATTATTTAATTATTATGTGTTAAATTTGATAAAAGCGAAATAAACTCAATGTAACAGTGTGATTAATTGACATTTAAATAAAAAAAGGCCGTAAACGATAACTTACTTGGCCAGACTCAACTTAAGCAAAGTTTACTAAAAGATATAGAGGAAACTTAGAAGAGTACATTGTAAAATAAATCAAAAATAACTAAAAACTACAAATTAAGCCTTTTAAATAAAGTACACAATACTTTAAACTATATAAAAATAAGTGTGTATGATCAGCAGATTGAAATCTTAAATCTAAACGCCCTACGAAATAGTTGTTACGCTTTTCTAAGTACTCTAAGCATACCCTACACAATCTAAGCTTTAACCCCTGCTCAGCTTAGTCGCGTGCTCTCAGCTGCTGCGATTGATGAGCTCGAGACTCTCAAAAGTTGTCTCTTCAGCTCGCGACAAACTGTTCACATTTACATAAATGATATCCCCCCTTCCCATCCCCTTCTCCATTCCCTTCTTGTTCAGTTTTTTGCTGCTTAATGCGCGCTGAAAACAAAGCCATAAATTGTGAGTCGCTTAATTCTCTGTCAGTTGAACTGCAATAAATTAATATAAATTTCTTGTCAAAACCCAAAAGACACGAGAAGAAAGAAGAAATCGAGGCGAGAATGTTACAACTGCTCCAGAGACACTCACAGAGACAGTAGACGAGACAAACGAGACACATGCGAATCACAATGAAAAGTTACTTTCAAAACTGAGACGCTTGTTCATTGTTTGATTTTGCATAATCAAAAAGATTTTTTAATATAAAAGAAATACTAAAAAATACTAAAAATGCTACAAAAAACACTAAAAAAAGTACTAAAAAATACTAAAAAATATATTTTACTTTATGCTGATTAATTGGTAATTAGTTGGTTCAAAGTTGTGCACGAATTATTTTCAGGGTTGCCGCGTGTTGAACTCTAGACAAATTATGCCTGAATTTACATGCATGGCAACCCTGTGGGCTGTGAGAAACTTTAAGTTTGTTTTAGGAATTGCATTAATCTTAATATGAAATCAAATGTCACGATATATGCAGTTGTTGTTGTTGTTGTTGTTGTCGCATGCGAAATTGGATTAGACATTCACTGTCTCAGGTATCGCAGCTCAGGTGATCTTTGGAGATCGGGTAGATCGATGCATACTATAGAAGAGACCCAGCTAAGATGCAAGCACGCGCGTGAAGAGACAACAACAACAACAACAACAACAACAACAGCCGCAACAAGCGCAACAACAACGACAACAATCGAAGAAACCAAAAAGCAAACGAAGGTGAATAAATCAAACTGATTTATTGGCAACGACGACAATGACGACGAGCCACTCGAGTCCAGAGCCCAAGACAATAAAGGGGGTGATCACTGTAGGAGGTGATAGGTGTTGCCAGCACAAGGGGAGCACGGGGAGCAGAAACACGCCTGACACATACGAAAAACAGCTGCAGGCATGCCCACTTGCTGCGTCTCAACTTCTCAACTTTAGGCCAATTGGCCAAAATAGCGATTGGCTAACGATGATCACAATAAGCTCAATAAATGAGAAAAATCCAAATGGCAGATTTTGAGATTTGCTCTTTTTTTTCAGCTTAGCAACCAGACAAAAGTGTCAATAACGCAATGTTCAACAGCTAGAAACAATATTTAATGCGCTTTGAGAGCTTTCAGCCCAGCAGCTTTAGTTTATTGAGTTACCAGACTTTAGTGTTGAAAAATTGTGCTAAATTTAAATAGTAGTGGGTTTTAGTATATAAAATATATATAGATTAAATTAAGTGCATGTATAAGGGGGTACAACTTAGCCCCTTTGGTCACAGAAGAGTTAAAGCTTTTAAAGAAAAAGTTCTTAAGAATATATGTATGAGCAAAAAGATAGATTTTATATAGTTAGTAAAGTCTAGAACAATATACAGTTGGGCAGAGCTAGTTTCTTTGAAAAGTAGTCAACTTAATTTATGTTTCTTTTTATTATTTTATTAAAAAGTGCATTCAATTTACATATAGTAGCCTTTCTTCTCGTCTTTTACCGCTCTCAAAGTGAAATAAAATTATACAATAAGTTTGTAATTAGTCACAATATTAAATGATTAGGTACTGTTAAAGCTTCCTTGGCCGGACAGCCACGGTTACAGAATTTCTCTATGTCCAAAGGAGACGTCCGCCTAAAAGAACGGGCTTTGAATGAAAGTCATGCTAAAAAACTATAAAATTCGTTCGGCTAAGGGAGCTTTCACTGTATTGTGTAAATATTCACTACAAATGAAATAAAAAGTCCAAAGTTTGTTTAGAAAACGCTGCTAAATTTATTTATGCACTGGGAAAATTTTACAAAAATTACAGAAAAAATAACGCACTGCTACACATGCTTAAAAACTAGAAAAGTTTTATAAAAAAGTTAAAATAAAATACACTTAATACACTTTAAGGTAAAGCAAGATAAAGTAGGGAAAGTTGACGAATTATTAGCCAATTAAAAATCAGAAGCCAATCAAAAGCTCGACTTCAAATTTGCATTGGCATAAACTTAAATGAAGTAACTTTAATTTTAATAATATATTTAAAGCACATTTAAACTATAAAAGTTTAATTTACAGCACAAACAGCGCTGTCCATTCGTTTAGAAATTATTTGTTTCTACTTGCGTCACTACTCAAAAGTTGCCAGGATTCTAATTTTCATTTTCGTTTTGAAAGTTTGGTAGCTCTTGTGTTTTGTCTGGTGCACAAACATGTCATGGTCATAAAGTTGTTGTTGTTGGTGCTGCATTTATGGGAAAATCATGAGGTTCCCTGCTGCACTGACCAGTCCCAAACGCTCTCAGCTGGCGCTCTTCCCACTTGCCACTCTCCCGCTCCCACTTCCACTTCCACTCCCACTCTTACCACTTTCCATTTTGCTGTGCTCGTCTGTCTGCATAAATGTTGTGCCTCCCAAATCGAGGTGGGCGTGTCACAAATGCTGTCCGTGATTTGCTGTTGGAGCATTTCGGTTTTGGCATTTATGTGTGCCACTAAATCTTGCTCACTCACTCAGTCTCGACCAGGCCAGGATGCTCGCCAAATTAGCTTAAAAACCGACAAACTTTGGGTGCCCAATGGCATACGCATAAATTGGCAGAGCTGTGCCGGGGAGTGGGCGGTGGGCGGTGGGGAGCAGCAGAAACTAGGCTTTAACCCAACGAGATGCAAAAGCAAAAGCAGAAAAAAAATCAAATCGAGTGCAACGTTTTGCCAACTCAATCACCGAAGCGAGGCCCAGGCTCTGGTAATTATTTTGTGACGCCACACACACACACCCAGTGGGTTGTGCACACCACAGAGAACGAGACAATCGAGTTTTTGGTGCAGCTGATGCCGCCACAGTCGACTCGTAAATATGCACGCATGTCCTGGCCCAGCAGTCAGGACAATTGCTGATGGCACGGCCAGCAGGGCAGGGGTTGGAGCGGGGGTGTGGCAGGGGCAAGAGGCGGCTTGGCCGTACTCGGTTGGTTGTGCAGCTATTTATGCGTTTTATGCATCGTGCGTGCCTATTTGGAGCAGCCTATGTGCAGAAGGGGGGAAAAGGGGAACAGAGGGGGACAGAGGGGTGACAGAGCAGAGCAAGCAAGGAAGGGACGAAGGAACTCACAGCAGACAGCTATGTATGCGAAATCTGTGTGGCAGATAAATTCCTGGCAAAAGGTTCATGAAAATGCAATTTTATTTTCTAAAAACACAGACGCACATTGCACCAGCAACAACAGCAGGAGCTAGGCAGCAAATCCAATCCGCATCCAGTTGGGCTGACCAGCGAGACCGTGTTGTCCAATCGGCTATGAAATGATGCCTTCCAGTGCAGCACGACTAATCAGGCAATTTGATGACACAGTGTGGCAAGTGTTAACAAAAGGGATTGGAAATAAATTAGTAAAACAATAGTTAAAGGTTTCTTTAATGATTTATTATACGAATATATATATTATATATTTATATGAAGCATTTTCAATGTGCTATTTGTCACAGAATGCAAAAAAAAATTAGATCACATAAGGAAATTGTTGTTAAAAAGTCAAAAATATTGAGATTAGATTAGATTAGATTAGAAATAAAACAATTCTTTTAGTAAAAGGATTAAACATATTGTAACAGGCCGTACACCACAATCAGCTGTTAGAATATAAGTATTAGTATAAGCATAAGTATAAGAGTATAGGAATAATGAGAAAGAAGAAGGAAATGGAATCGAGACAGCTCAGAGCGAATGTTGAAGAAGAGCAGAAGCAATGAAATTAAGTCTTGAAAGTAAAGTAATAAAAAGAGATATAAAGTTTGTGGAAAGTGAATAAAAGAAACGATTGATAACTGAACTATACCTCTGAATTAATAAGAGCTAAATAAATATCTAAAATACAAAACTACAATATATTATTAATATATTATAGCTATACAATAAATAATTTTATTTAATACGCGGCATTTTGTTTTTATCTAGAAATATATTTAAATACATAGATTCTTTAACTTAAAATAAAAAACTAAAACTAAAAATTTTATTATTATTAAAATTGCCCAACTAAGTGCTAGAATATTAGTTTTAAATATTTTATTACTTAGTTTGGGGTTTTTAATTAAAATAAAATATGCTTAAAAAGACTACATAAGTTCTATAAAAAGCAGCTAACACGAGCAGTGCTCCAAATTTATAGTTCACTTAGCTATCTTAAGCCAGAAATACTTAAAACACATGATAATTCATGTGCTATTCATGTCATATCAAACTGTGATCAACATTATCTTAACAAACTACATATTAACTAATTTTATAATTTAAATTGAGCTTTAATGCCTTTTAGCTTTAGAAATGAAATCGATTTAAATTTTGCTTGCTAAACTAATGAGCCTCAGCCCACTGTGCAGCACAGACAACAATTGTGTGCAGCATATAGGAAAAATTTGTGCTGGCCACGCAACACGATTGACGACTGCAACAATCCTGTCGCTCACACAGGGAGAAAGGGAGCAAGGGAGATAGGGCGTAAGCTAGAAAGAGACAAGCACAGAGGCGTAGAGAGAGAGGGAGAGACAGGGAGAGAGAGACAGCTTTGTTGCAGGACTCTAAATATCGGCAATCAATGACAGTCACTTGTCCAGCGAAATTAGATTTACTCCACGTAGCATTTTACGTTTGAACCAGGCCCAAACTGACCCCAGCCCCTCCACACCCCGCTACCTACTGCCAATAGGTAGCAGCTGGAACAACTGCATTCAGCATTGCCATAATTTCATCCTCGTGCTCACAGTAGTTGCAATATTTGCGAATTGAATCAGCTCAAGAGGAGGGAGGGTAGAGGAGGAAGGGTAGAGGAGGAAGGGTAGTGTGGAGCTGCAGGGACTGCTGGTTAAATGGATCCTTTTTCCCCATTTTGCCGAGCGCATCGAAATTGAATTTCCATTTGAATTTGTATTGAAAAACGCAGACAACGTCGCTGATTTGCCTTTCGAAGTCTTTGTGCGATTTTCTTTTGTTTTCCACACAAGTTAGCTACTTATCTTACATATCTTTTGAGGTAATGGCTCTGAGAAAATTGTTTTAGTTTGAATTAACCTAGGGCAGCACTTTGATAGCACTGTATTACCAATTTTGTAGTTATCATAAGCCAAGCATTTCCTCATAAGTCTCCGTGGGCGTTGTAGTTAATAATTTGTAGCAAAACTATTTCTTTGATTTTTTATTCCCAATCAAAACGGTTAAAAAAAACTTGGGAATCAATATTTATGCAAAATTAACCTGTGGCCTCGTATAAAACAATTACTAACAACTAAGGTAAGTACTGTGCGTATACTTAATTATTTTCTCATAAGTTTTGTCTATGATAAATTAGTATATGTGCAATATATTTAACATAAGTCAATCAGAAAGGAGTGTATCAAGTAGGAACAACACTCATGGAGCAGCTATTATAAATGAAATTGTTAAGTAAATAAAATATTTCAACTCTATATACTACAGTTTACTTAAAAAAAATTGTTGCGTTAGCTAAAGAAAAGTCACTAGCATGTTTAATAAATTATTTTACTAAGTAAATTATAGCTAACTATTTGCTTAATGTCTAGTCAAACTTTAAACAAAGTCTATATCAGTTTTAACAATAGTTTAATAGCTTTCGTCACATTTTTAGCAGTTCAGAGAAATTAGTTTTAATTGCCTAAAGTTGCATTAAGTTATCAGCTAGTCTAACACCGCACAGCTACTGCCAAACCCCCCTCACTTCCCCCGCAAATCAAAAACTTCACTTGCTGCTAAATTTGCATATTTTTCAAATTTCCTTGTGATGTCTTAATTTGCACAGCTTTAATGAGGTAATCAAAGCATTTCAGTGGCATGGCCGCGGGCAGTTTGTGCTAATGGAGGTGCTTGCCACACACACACACACACTGAAGTGCGGCACATCCGTCATTCGGCTACACAAAGAGATGAGACACTCAGCACTGCGCGTAGCAGGTGACGCCCATAATTTGGTTGTTTGGTGTTTGGTGTTTGGTGTTTATGCGCCATTATTAACACGTCATAACTTAGGGCCAACTGCCAACAAAAGTTGCCGAAACTTGCCCTATTATGGCCAGAGTTGAAGTCAGTTTTATGCGCCAAGAGTTTGCCATCAATCACGTGGAAAGAGCGAGTCAAAAAGGATAAGCAAATGATGGCAGTAGGTGCAGTGCAGAGGGTGGACTAAAGGGTAGGGGGCAGGGGGCAGGGTCATGGCGTTTATTTATGCATAACACGACGACACGACGACGACGAGGACGTTACCACAAAGTGATTTTAAATGGCCGCCCAAAACGGAGGCCTTCAAATTTGACGATGTTGTTGATGATGACTCCAGCTTCACCTTCACCTTGCTGAGCTGACCAGGCAGCAGACTGGCAGCCTGACTGGCTACAGGCCGGGTTAACACCACGCGCTCTTGGCCATTAAACTGGCGAGCAATAAAAACAGCCAACGTGTAAAAAAAGGCTAAAGAAAAAGTCGATTACTCTCAGCTGCGTGTAATTCAATCGCAAGTTTATGGCTTAAAAAATTAAGTGTTTTATTTTTGAAATTAATATTTAATTTGCTTATTTATTTAAGCTTGAGCTTAAACATTTTCAAGTCCCTAAACTAGTTAGTTAACTGATTTTAGATGAGAGTTATAGACAGATTCATAGAAATCGAATTTATAAGCTTCAGTTCATAGCGGCTTAAAATCGCTGAGCAGAAGTCTTTAGTTGCTGGCCAAGATAGACATCAATATGGTCAAAAGGTCAGGCCACGCCCACACAATAAGCCGTAGATCAGCTTTATAGTTTTTTAATTTAAAATTTAATTTTTTTTGCATCTTTTGGGGATGAATTTGAATTGAGAGTTTTGTGGGCTTTGATGCGACCTTCGATGCTGAGATTTATGAACATAATAATTACAAATTTGCTAATTGATTTATTGTCGAATGTATAAACACCTTTTGGCTTAATTTATGCCGCTAAGACAAACGAACGAGCGAACCGGTTAGGAGGAGTAGTCCTGGCCAAAAGAATTTATGCATTAAGCTAAGGAGGAGCCTCAAACCTGTGAGCCAAAGCAATCAGAAAGAGACAGGCACTGAGTGGAAGCAGAGGGTAGAGGTGAGTAGCAGGGGATTGAGCACTTCGATGATGTACGACGAATGTCCTGGCACACACACAAACCGTTCATTATAAAGGAGTCAGATCGTCAGGTGAGCAAGACAACCCAGAAGAAGAAGAAGCAGAAGAGGAGAACGAAGAGGACCCCGGGCAAAAAGACGCAAATTAATTATTAATCAACGAAACGCAGCCAAGAAGAACTTGGCACAAGGTGCCACAAAACTGAAGGAGAAACCGAAGAGGGCGTTGTAGGAGTAGTGGAGGGGGCGGAGTAGGGGCAGTGGAGGGGCTGGCAAGCGATCAAGTCGGCTGTGGAGTGATTTATGCCCCAACGACCGCCAAAGCTAACGAATCGCACATTCTGACGTTGTGCCAAGATGGACGACGATGCCGACGATGACGAAGGCCTCAAGAAGCATGCCCCAAACTACTTCACCTTACCACACACCTCCTACCCCATGCTCCTTGCAACGCAATCAAGCGTGGCCAACACTTAGCTGCAGCTACACTGAGCATAAAAGTGGAGTTATAATTGGCAGTAGCTAATAAATATTGTAAAATAAAATTAAATTATTTTTAAGTCTTTTTGTTGTTGTGTATTGCTTATAGAAGATTAATTGAAGTCATATAAAATATTTAAGCTTTTAAGGACTGCAAAATAATGTTTTGTTAACTCAAGCATAAAGTGCTTATTTTAAATTATGGAAAATAAATAAGTTTATTTAAATTTTTACTATTTTATTTTTATGTATTTTACAATTCTAAAATTTGTATAGCTTTGTTAATAATTTTAAACATTATTAAAAGTGATAATTACTATATTTAAACAACATAAATTTAAAGTCTATGCATTTAGCTTTAATTTAAGTAGCTTAAGTTTATTTATTTTAAAAATTTCTATTTTTCATAAATATTTTCCAGTTTCTACTACTTCATTTCTATCAGTGCCTGTGACTGCAGACAAAGATTGCTGCTGCTGCTGTTGTTCCCTCCCATATCAGTCAGGCCCCAGTACGTCACTCAGTCAGTCGTCCGTCCGTCCGTCTCTTCTGTCGTTTGCACATGCAATGGCTTTGGTCTCGCCTCCTGGCTGTATTGTCCAGGATCAGCATGCGATGCTCAGCAGATATGTGTGTAGTATGTATAAATACCAGCAACTTCACCTGTGTGTAACCCTCGCTTCCCCTCCGCTCGCTACCCCGCCTGCAACGCTTAACGAATTGCGAATCAGAAATGCCAGAATTGAAATCGCATTTTAAATCATTCTACGCTTTTTTTTTTATTTCTCATTTTTTGTTGTTGTTGTTGTTCTTCTTTCTTTTGCACATGATTCACAGTCACAATCGCCTCAAATCTCGAATAACAAATCGCATAATTACGGGGCAGCGGCTGTCCAACTCCAACTCCAACTCCAACTTGAATTCGAACTCCAGGTCCAACTGGAAGTCCAACTGGATAGCTGTCCCTGGGCGAATGTTGCGCGATGGGCGCAGATATGAAATATTTTAGCTAAATGGCAGCCAAAGAAATAAAAATGTGGGATTGAAGCGTATAAATCAACGTTGGAGACTCTCTTGAGAGTCTGGAGAGTGAGGGTGAGAGAGGGGAGTGGGGAATGCAAGAGCCCAGCACAAGATGAAGTCCAATCCTCTCTTCACTCATTAATATGTATGTTTGCATGTGTGTGTGTAGTTGGTACATGTTAGCTTATGGTGAATGTGAATGTGAAGCATAAAATCAACCTGAGGCGATAAATTGAAACGATTTTGCAGTGAACACGCAATTAGTTCTAGTCTCCATATGAAAACATGTTAACAACAACAACAACATTAGCGGAGAAACAACTAGCAGAAAATTGAACATAAAATTGCAGTTTGAACATTTGAGAAATCGCTTAGCCTTTTAAATGTGTGTGTGTGTTGCAAGTATGCAAAGTGGTAAGATTGTACACATTGAACACAGGAAATGTTAAAAAGATTCAATTACTAAAGCGCCTCTATGATTAAATTGATTTCCTCTTTTAATAAATGCACTGATAATTAATAAAAACTACACAAATAAATTTAGACGAATAAATTTGCTTTAAACTCTTTATTTAACCCTAAAAAGAAATTCCAACAACGTTTGAATTTTAACGGCAAACTAATTCGATTTTCGAACAACACAAACTCAGGCTGCACTCAAGTTCTCAACATTCACTCAAAAAACCAGCGTGCTCAAGTTCGAACTTCGAAGTCGACAACAATGCTCACTCACTCACATTTGTCTTACACGCTCTCGCTCTCACTCTCTTCGAATTTCGAACTTGCTAGTGGTTGTCAGCTGTTGCGAGCACAAACACGCGCGTTGGTGAAAAGTGTGCTGTGCAGTGGCATTTTAATCGGAATAACTAAAGTAAACACTAATTACATTGTTTAAATTAAGGCGCAAACATAAAACGCGTGTGGATTAAATGTAGTGCAGTGAAAACATTAAGATTAACTGTTGTTTCTACACCAAGTGCACATTGCGGTAAACGGTAACCAACATACACACACACACACACAAACAAACACACATTAATGAATGCGCATATAAATGTTCAACAAATTTACACGTTTGGTTGAGTTTTGTGCTACAACTCGCAATACTAATGGTTGTTAATTATAAACGGTAAGTTAGTTTGCATTTACATTTAAGTTTATTGAATTAAATTCTGCAAACGCTTGTTGCCGCTTGTAGCGTGTGTCGAAACGACGCCACTCAAAAACAGCTGTTCGGTGCGCTCAGTTTTCAATGTGTGAGCGCGAGAGCGCTTTGCGCTCAGAGAGCGATGACTGTTTCGAAATTCGAAATGGTGTAAGCACAATTTGTGCTGTTCGAATTTCGAAACGTTTAGCGTCGCTCTGCTTGTTGAGTGTTATTTAAATAGCCGTTACGGATATGTTTTATTTAAACGGAGTTAAGAATGTTAATTGTTTTTATCATATATAAAATAATATATAAAAATATTGCATCATATAAAGAATTAATTTATACCAAAATAATATTCGAAAATTAATTTAATAATTGGTTATTTAAATTATTTAAATTTTTTTTTAATAAAGTATTATAAGCTTTAGTCCCTTAAATCGCTTAATCGCTTCTATAGAACACGTCTCATGACATTGCTCTTTTGAGTATTTCCCTCTTCCAGTCCAAAACCCGTTTTGTTGCTGTTTTCTTTCAGCTTCCCCTGCCGCCAGAGGGCGGGGCAGAAATTCTTATGCTTAGAAACGATTCGACTCTTTTAACATTCGCAGAGCGAGCATCTCGCAACAAATTGCTGCTATCTTGCTCGCACAAGTGCGGCGAACATCCATTCATCCGCCTGTCAATCAATCACCTGTCAACTTAACCACGCTCACTGGTCCAACAAAGAACGCACACAAGCAAAGCAAACACAAACAGCATACATATACACACACATACACATTTCGAATTGTGCGCGCAGCGCAATGGTAGTTCGAAGTTCGAATATCGAATTGCTGGCAACCATCACTGATTATCTCATTCGAATTGAATTTGTATTTGCCATTTTATTGTTCTTCTTTTTGTTTTGTGTTCGTAAATCGGTCTTTTTGAGTGGTGTTCTTTTGGGAAAAAAGAATGGGAAAAGAAACTTTACTTACAGTTAGAAATTTAAAACAAAAATAAAAATTATTGTATGTAATTATTGTTATAAGATACTTAATTGACTGATTAGTTTGTATTGAAATATAAAAACCGAGATTTTATTTTATGCTATAGTTTATATATGCTATAGTCCATTTAATCGATTTGTTTGATACTAATCTATTCACTATTTAAATATTAATGTTTGCTTTCCTCTATACTATTTTATCTATTCATCTACTCACATTTTGTGTATAAATTATGAACTAATTTAACGACTCTGATTAAAAATCATAATATTTATTTAGTTTTATCGCTTTGGCACGCAACAAACGATAATAAACACACAGATGAAATTGTTGGCATGGGGTAATACGCACTCTTGTTGTATATTGAGGACATTTGCTGTTTTCCCAAATCTCATTTGAACAATTTTGCAATTTTAATCAGCTTTATCTTTATGTGATGGCCCAAGAGTTTGGTCGTACGACTCCCCGAATGTCATCCCCGCTACCGATTCCTCCTGTTTCCAGTGCCAGTTCCAATTCCGGCTGTTGTTGCTGTTGGATTGTTGTTGATGCCACAGCCGTTTTGCTCGGCTTGTCATAAATCTATCAAGTTTAATGGCCGCCTCAGCGCTGCACATAATTTTATGTATTTTATGCTGCAAATGGTAGCCAAAAACGCACACAAACACAAATCAGCAGCAGTGGCAGTAGCAACAACCCTCGGTAGCACTGCCACCCCCACAACAGTTCTCCACACTCCCCACTCTCCTCTCCACCCCCCCACAAAGTACCCCCCTCTAAGACGCAGCGCACGAATTTTACGCACATCTCAGAAGACTCACAAATTTCATAAAGTGGCAATTCAATCAATCAATTCTGACAGCCAACCACTGGGCTTACACCCCGACTGCCACCCACTGCCACCCCCTGCCTCTAACGCTTCCGTTTTTGGCCATTTCAGCGTTATGCTCACGTACACAATCACACAATTCAACTGATTTTGGCCAGAGTCTGAGGAAAGAAAAAAAAAACAGAAAAGGCAAAATTGTGCATAAATTTGGTAGACCCATTGGTAGACCCAAAAACACCCCCACACCCACTAACCACCCCTACGTAGTATCTTTCAGTCCGTCAGCTTGTCTGTCCAGGCGTCGAGTTTCCTGCCATTTGGCAGTTTAAATATTTTTTAATTGCCTTTCGTGGCATTTGCCGAAGTAACGAGAACTCGGCCATTAGCCCAAGGCATGAACCAGCCAAAAAACCACTTCAAGCCACTACCAAGCACCACCCCACCACCCAACCCTTCACCACCCCTCCAACACCCTTTAAGCATCTCGAGTTTTCCTTTTGTTTTGTGTTATTATCCTTATTTATTTGTATTTCGCTTCTGTTTCATTGCCTTTTTTCTGAGGGGCTTTTCAATAAATTTTCCAAAAGAAAAACAGTTAGCCAAAAGGCGTTGAAATAGAAAAAAAGGAGCAGCAAATAGAAGAAACGAAGGTTTGAAGCAAAGCAAGAAAATTAAAAGGTTAAACAAATAGTAAAAGTGTTAAAGGGAAAAGCGAAAAGAAAATAAATGAAAGTGAAGAAATAAGCATAAACTGGCTCATAGTTTAATGAGTTATACATATTAAAAAATTATATATATGTATATATATAATACAAGATTTTTTTTGCCTTTTCAATCGACGATAGAACAAATATTATATTAAATAATAATATAATTTTTAAAATGAGTGCTTGTCAAGTTGTAGGAAATTGAAATCAATTAGAAGTTCGATAAATTATTTCAAACTTTTTGAATTCATTAAATTTGTTTGGCATAAGAAAATCTGTTTATATATTTATATATGAAATATATTTTTCCAAAACTAAATTTCTTTAGACAGCCATACAGTACTTTTTACTGTCTTTTATTATAAATCTTTTGTTATCCAAATAAACAATTATAAATTTTTAAGTCTAAGTTACAATCCTTAGCTTAGAATTTTAAACTCGTAAAGTCGTAAATTTTAATCTTAAATTGAAGTTTAAATTCCAATTTGCAGCTCAACTACAATTTCAAATTGTTTAACCTTCGAAATCCTTTAGTTTCTTGCGCATACCAAGACAAGTGCTACCTATAAAAACAAATTATCTCGCTTACCTTCTTTACTTCCACTGCCCCCCTCTTCATCTTCCTATCTCTCATTCTCTGGCGTTTGATTGAAAGACTTTCGCATTTTGTAAAATGTCTGGCAAAAAGGTTGTCTAAAATTTTATGACAGACATAAACTTGTTTAAGACCATTTTGAACAGAAAATCAATAGTTTTAAAAGCTCTCAGCCAATGGCTGAGCCAAAAACCCAGAGAAAACTGAGGAAAACTGGAGAGCAGGTGAAACAGGTGTCCCTACCAAGCTGTAACCAATTTGTTAGCCAAATAGAATGTGTTGGCTTATTAAAATAGATTGTGGAAATTAAGCGGCAAAGTAAATGAACTGGCGAAATGAATTGAATGAGGTAAGCTCAACTGGCTAGAACCCTGGAGGGAGTAGCAAAAGTGTGGCAATTACTAAATGATTGAATGGTAATTTCAGTCCAAAAGTTGTTGCCGCCTTTTGTTAGCCAGAAGAGGGGGAGTGGGGAGGGTAGGCCAACCAGTTTATGCCAGGCATAAATTCCCATTATTTATGGGGCAGTAACTGTTTGTGATATTTTATTTCGCGCAAGGATAGCGAGCATAATTTGCACCCAGGCGCACCCAACTTAACAAAGAAAAAGCGTCGTGAATGTTTGGAATTAATTGCAGAGCCCTTTTGACCCCAAACCCCCCACCCGGAAACTAGGCGCATTGGAAATGGAAATCAGAAAACAGGAAAACAGAGAGAGAGAAAAAAAAACGAGAGAAATGTTTTAATTAATAAATTGAATGTGTGTGCGAAAATTGAAAGGATTTTAGTTTGGATGCTGAATGCCTCACCTCGTTATGATCCACAAAATGTTTTTGTTGTTGTTCGACTTCTGGTTGTTATTGTTGTTGCTGTTGTTGTTGGAGCATTCATCTTGGTCTCTCATTTGCAGGCCATGCTCATTTTGTATGCAAATGATTTATGCCAAAAAGTGCTTGGCAGCCAACAAAACTGGATTAGATTGTGCCACAGCCGAGAGTCATTCCCTAAAAACCCTCCCAGCTCACAGCTAACACACTGTCCCCTCCCTCCGTCTCTCCCTACTTTCCCTACTTTCCCGATTTCTAGAGCGAACCACGAACATCAAGCGACTTTAGCCCTCCCTCAAACTGTCAAATGAGCGGCCATTTGCCTGAAACTTTGGACTTGCCTACGACCTACTATTTGTGGGCGTAGGGGGCGTTTGGACTGAGACACGGTTGGCGAGAGAAGCTTTTTAAAATATTTACTTAACATCCTATTATCCCTGGAACGCAATGTGACGCGAAACGAAGCGACGACCCTCGCGTCGCCTGTTGTATCAACATTAAAAACGATAAACTTGCCACACACACACACACACACACACACACCAACCGAAGCAGAGCAGGAGATGAAGCGAGATAGAGTGAGCGAGTGCGACAGGACAGTTGGCAGCAAAAAAAAAAAAAACAGAAGCAAGCGAAAGGACAAAGGACGAAGGACACGTCTTGTCTGTCACACCAAAATGTCACCGCGGGGTGAAATACTGGCAACACAAAAATGCAAACAACAACAGTAACAACAACGAGAACAGTCCAACACACAAAACCCACACAAAATAGATCCAACTGACAGCGGAATGACAGCAGCGCAGAATACCCTGTAAAAAGTTGGGTCTAGTCTAACATGTGACTAATGACTGAAAATTAAATAATTCACGCTACTAAGTGAATCTTATAAAAATATATCCCATGAATTTTATTAAATAAATAAAAATAAAATTTAGAGTTGTTTCGAAGGGATTAAACTTAACGCTTTTAAGCAAAAATGTTGTATAAAAATATAATTTTTATTTAATATAATTATTTGAGTTTTCAGTATTTTTATAAAAATTTCCATAATGAAACTTATTTATTGGGGAACTAAAAACGGAAAACTAAACGAATTCATCTTATTAGTTTTTGTCCAGTAAGTCATTTTAAAATTTATCGAAGCGAGTTTAATGTTTGCTTAAAGAACAAAATTAGTTTTTTATAAACTTGAATACTTTTTTAATACTTTATATACTTTTTGAATAGTTATAGATATATTAACCGTTGCTAAAAACTTAATAACTCAATGTTATCATTAGAAAACTAGTAAATTTTTTATTCTTTTCAAAATATATAAAACAAAATCTTTTTAATATAGGTTTCATTCAAGAAATTCTGTAAATAGTTTGCACAAAAAAACTGCTGCACTTATCAATTTAAAATTGTTTTATTATATTATATTATTATTATACATGACTCCCCCAAACATTTGACCCACTACAGCAGTTTACAGGGTAGCAACAAGCAACCACGAACAACAGTAACAGAAATGTAAAAACAAAGAGGAACAAAGAAGAGCAAAGAAGAGGAAATACCAAAAAAAAAAAATCCCTAAACAAAACGTGAAACAAAAGCGCGTGAAGGGCGGGCAGTGTGAGTGTGAGCAGGACAACAGTAGAGAGTAAACGAGTGAGAGGGAGAGCAAACAAACAGCAGAGGGAGCAGATGAACAAGTGAGTGTGTGTGTGAGAGAGTGAGAGCGCGAGAGAGGAAATATGCCAAGCGTGTGAGTGATTTATGGCTCGGCAAGTGACGAGGACGAACCAGAATTCTTCAGGATAATGCCGACATAACGAGATTGTTTTATGTACACATTTTCCTACTGCTCGTCCCTATTGTGTTGTTGGTGCCGAGTCGGGGCCAGAGCGAGACACGATTCGACTTGCTTCGGGATCCGCTGTGTGTACATATAATGACACTTTTCGCTGTGTGCAAATGGGGGAGAGATATGCGGGAGCACACACACAAACACACTAGAGCTCGTTGTAGTGTATTTGTTATCTGCTTATGCATGTATGTATGTATGTATGTGTGTAATGTGTATCCTACTCTGTGCTTGTTTGTGCTTGTCTGCGCTTATGCCCAGAGGACCTTCAATCAAACCCCGTAATCCTTATTCAGTGCGTTAATGAGCTTCACATTAATTTGTCACCTAAACTGGCAACCTGGCACCTGGCATCCCATATTTGCCATTGTCCTGACATTCGTTGAAGGTCCTTGAAATGATTTGCCCGATAAAGCTTCAACTAAGCTTTTGATCTTACGAAGTATAGCAGTAAAATTTTCAAGTTTTCAAGCGATTGTTGTTTAGACTGATGAAAACGTAATGGTAACTAAATTGGAGTAATAATTAATATTTTACTATAATATTTCTCTATAACTTTGACATGTGTGCAAAATTTCTTTATAGAAAATATTGTAATTCTTGTCCAAGTTTCTTAAATTAATTGGTTTTAAACAATAAGTTTTTTTTTAATAAAATTTCAAGACAATTTAAGCGTAAAAATAATATTTTCTGATAGATTTAAACAAAAAGTTATACGTAAAATAAATTGTGTTCTTGAATTGTCTTAAAAGTTCTTCAAGTTAACTATGTATATTTAAATACCTTAAACATTTTCTTAATAATTTTACGACTCATATTTTTAGAGATCTAAGGATAATTAAAACACCTGATATACTTCTGATTACATATAAAAAATTGTGATTAAACAGCGATAAAAATATATAAAATTTTATAATAAACCCAACCCTTTAATAAATTTTGTTTATACCAAATTTAAGTTGCTTTTAAAATGTTTAATATTACCCTAGAATCATTAGCAACTCTGTAGGAACTATAACTATCTGTATCCCTCAAAAACTTTGCATTTGAATATAAAGCAAAGAAAACAATTTCATTTGTTAAGTGCTCAATTTACGAGTCCTTTTTGCCAATTATAAGCTCAAATAGAGCCAGTCAAAAGAGAGAGTGAGACAGACAAGAGACAAAGAGAGGAAAGAGATGGAGAGACAGGGAGTGCAAGAGTAAGAGGAATAAATGTAGAAATGATTCATGCTGTAGAGCTCTGTTTTGTCGGTCTGGTTTGTGGGTCCTGAGTGTGTGATATATTCTTAATAATTTCTAATTCCGGCTAAAAATAATTCTAAACATTAAGTAGAAATTATTTGGAAAAGTTTTACCGACAAAATTTACAACTAAACGGAGCACAAAGAGGCGCATACGACTTGGGGGTGGCGAAAACACCCCTTCCCCTTCCCCTTCATGGAAAACGCTTCTGTAGACTGACGTCGATACAAACAAATTCTCATTAATGGGGCACAAAAGTCGGAAAACGGGAGTTACCCAAAATGGTACCCAAAGCGATGCTGAAAAGGAAAACGCCAAACGTTTTTCCCCAGCATGTAAATGAGTCGCCGTTTGGGTTATGACTCAAAGGGGGAGTGGAGTAGTGGGTAGAGGGGGGGTGGAGTGGAGGTGGCACAAAATATGATTTTGACAGAAAACAACAAAACAAAATCCATAATTCAGGATAAAACATAATTCCACAGCAGCAAAAGCAACAGAAAAGGGCAAGCAGCAGTTTCAAGGGCGGCAAGGGGGTTGGGGTGGGGTAGGGCAACCCACACTGAGAAGGAAAACAAAAAACTGAAAGAAAAAAAAAACATGAATAACGGTTTAACAACGCTGGCAAATGAGCGTCTCTCAGTGTAAGCGAGACAGAACGAGAGTGAGAGAAGCAGTTACATTTATTTATTAAATCCCTTTACGCATTTTCATAATAATTTCACAAAATATTTTAAATGCAAGAACGAGGACGGCAAAAGGGAAGGGAGGAGGTGGGACAGCGACGGCTGCCATCGTGTGATTCATGTCAGTTTGTTCCCCTCTCAAACGTCTGTCTGTCTTGCTCTGTTTAGTGTATGTGTTCCTGTGTGTGTGTATGATTAAACATTTATGCAAAAGACAAGAAAAACAACAACAACAGTGAGCACTCATCATAAACAGGACAAACGAGCGTGAATTGAATCCCTTTTGGCACAAAAAAATCATAATTTTCGCGCCGAAATTTAACAGCACAAAAAAAAAACCAGAGATATAAACGAGCTTGAACAAAACAAGAAAAATAAAACAATAATAGTAGTAGACAAAATTGAGAAACAAATTGAAGTCAAGTTTTGTTTAAGTCAAGTAGACTTTTGAATGAGCTGCAAGCGAGGAAAACAAGAAGAAGTTAAGAACAATTTATCTTAGGAGGCAAGTGAAATGTTTTTTTGATAAAAAAGAGAAAAAAAAAAATATAAAAATAATATAAAACATTTTTAATATTACAATATATTTTTATTATTTTTGAGCACAGTTTTAAACATATTTGTTTAAAAATAAGAATAAGGGAGCGAAAAACTAATCTGGAATGAAAAAGCCTCACGAATTACTTATTTAACTTTAAAGATTTGCTACATTTAAACATGACCAAAGATATATTATAAGTTGGGAATAAACTGAAAATTAAGTACAAGGAAAATAAAAATAAAATGATATAGTTTTAAAACATATTTAAACAAATTTTTAGCCTAAAATTAAAAAAAAAAACTGTTAGTTGATTTTTAGATAAGCATCAACAATAACTACTATTAAAAACTTAAAAACCGCTGGAGAAATCCGCTTAAAGTATGCCTACACTTAACAAACTTTGATTTAAGAAGTCGAATAGTTTATTTCTTATACTGCGTCCAGTTTGAACTATTGATAAAATTGAAATATTAAATTACAAGCTGATCTTGCTTACAAAATTTATCTTAGATTTTCGACCGTTCTCAAGGATCCAACAAACGCACTCGAAGGTAGCGCAAGGCGAGACGAAAGTGCCGCACAGAAGGTGGAGTGAAAATGAAAATGACAGGACGAAAAATAATTCTAATCTCCTCATGAATATTCCTTTAACATTTTCATTTTGCAAAGAGCGCCAGAGCAGCGAAAAGCATCAACAAAAAGGGACAACAGAGACGCTAGCAGTTGGAGGGATTGCAAGACAAAGGGGCAGAGTTGGGGGTAGGGCGAAAGGGAGTTAGGGGGTTAGGGGTACGGCTATGCTGAAGCGTAAGCTAAAGAAATACGACGGCGTCATGGAGGCAGGCTCTGAGCTAAGTACTACAATGGAACTTTGGCAAATGGCGGAGAACGAAGAGAGAAGCGAGAAAAGCGGTGTAAGGAGTGCGGAGTATCGTTAGTTATTTCATTTTATACGCTGTCCGCTATGCGGAGACACTTCGTCCTTGTGCCGTAACTGGTCCTCGTCCTGGTCACTGCTGATGGGCACAAGTCGTTCAAGTGCCCGACTTCGTTCTTCCTCCTTCTGCCGCTCTCATCACTGTTGTTTTTCCTGCCTTGGCATTACCATTTCCATCGAAATTATAAACTTGGCTGCTAAAGAAGGTTAAGTGATAAATTAACGCCGCTGACGTCGCTGCCGTCGCTGTTTGGCCCCGTTTTTGGCCAAACATTTCGAATTGGAATTGGGCCTCATTCAGGACAAAATGTGAATGCTTTATGCACGAGTGGACCTTTTAGTTTATTGTTATTTTAAAGGAGCAGCAACGGGCAGCAACAACAGCATTCGAATAATTAAGAAAAGTGAACAGCTTTTGCCTATGGCCTTTGATGATGGTCCTGCCTTTTTGGCCAATGGTGCTGAACCATCCCTTTTTTGGGCATGGCCCTTTTGCTGAACTTTACACACTTTGCCAGCTTGTCCTTCAATCAGTTCAACCCTAAGGGAGTCCACGGATGGTTGCAGTACTTGTTTAGATATAAAATCACTTTTTTATTTAAAATTTGTTGAAATTTCGCTGGTAGGAGTTTTGTTTAAACCGATGTCTATCAAAAGATACTTCGGAATATGTAACAATACCTGCTTTAGTATTGCCTACTGACACCAATCTTTAATGTTGTTTTACGGATATCCAAAATGATTTAGAAAATTTAACTGCATTCGCTTTCAGTCTATTGAGAATATTTATGTGAGTGTTTCCTTAACGGCGGCTTAAACGTGCTCGTTACGAGCCATCTTCGAGAGCTTAATCATCTTGGCATACATTAAGTATTTCCTGCGGCATTATTAGACAATCTTCAGTCATGTTGCCAATAGAGTAAGCTCACAATTTCTGCACTGTCTCGACATCATCATATGCTAACTGCGACAACGACAACGAGGACGAGACCGAGTGCGAGTGCGAGTATGCGCCTCAGAGTTTTGCCTAATCTGATGATTTATAGAAATTTTGGGTCGCCATATAGTCGCATTAATTACGCCTCATAATAAGTGATTTATGGAAGCTGAGCTCTGGTTCTGTTCGGTTTCTGTTTCCAGCTCGGGTTTCGGTACGTTTACAGGGTTCAGTTTCAGTTGGCCTCTCATGAGTTCTTGCTTCACTCACACGCTTGACACACACACACAACCTTCGTCCTACATCCTGTGCCATGCTAACAACTGATTGCTCCGCCTGCGGCCAGAAAATCACATTAACACAAATGCCATAATTATGCTTTTTATGATGGCATCCAGTCAGTGTCAGTGTCACTGACAGTTTCAGTAACTGACTCTGAACTAGAGCTAGAGATGGGACTTGGCGGTAACTGGATGTCTGATTTCATATATTTTATTCTCAAATGTTTTACTCCGGGATTTTTAAAGTTTACTCTTGGGAGAAGTACATGATTTTCTATGGGTTAGCCAGAAATCAGCAATGAAATAAGTACTCAGTTTAAAGGAGTTGGGCATTATCCTAACTCTGACATAGCTTAGGATTGGCTCTTCCCAGATTTTAGTTCTGATTTTAAAACTTCTTAAGCTACAGGACATTTGCAAGTCGTGTTGTCTCAAATTTCGTTTTGCACTCGTCAGCAAAGGAAACACTCCCAAAAGTCATGGCATCTGCAACTGTCCTTATCAGCACACACACACACACACACTGCTCTACAAACACTCGCGGTGTGTGTGTTCCATAAATGTGTTAAATTTAACGTATTTTTAATTCCCTTTTAATGTGCGGCGTCAATCACACAAAATATTTATAGTTGCCACAAAAATGGTCTTTTGACTGATTTATTGATCGTGATGCTGCATGCCGCATGTTGCACGCAGCAGCGTTGCCATTGTCACCAATGTTTTTGTGGTGCAGCAGGAATGCTAAGAGATTGACAACTGTCAGAGAGGGATGGAGAGAGAAAGAGACAGAGGAGGAACATCAAAATATTTGAGAAGGCTGTTAAAAGAGTCAATGGCTAGAGGCAGGCAGCTAATATACCCTGTAGCTTTAAAGAGTAGAATAGTTTATTAAAAAGAGGCTAGAAGGAACTGCATAAATATTCTATAGTCATACAATAAGAATAAGAAAATATAATATGTTAAGTAAATAAAAATAAAATAATAATAAAAAACTTAGTTTAGTAACAAAATAATAACAGTAGCGCCATCTACCGCTTGCTGAAATAACCATCAAACAACTTAATTCCTTTTTAACTGTAATTATAATAAAATAGTTTTTTATGACTAAACTTTTGTGTCTAAATGTTTATTAAATTGAATAAGTTAAGTACTTTTGACTTAACACTCAAATGGGGAAAAATGACAGCTAATTCTAACGGTGCTAAATCATTTTAACGGTACTACTTATAGCATCAGATCGTAAAACGGAAACGATTTCACAATCATCATCGTTAGAGTCGTAAATTCGGTAAACGCGCTTAAGTGATTTTCACACTAAAAGCAGCGGGTCACTATCGCTCTCTCACTCGCTCTCTCTCTACCTCCCTCTCTGGGTTTATGCTCTCACATAAAATTAAGTTTTATGTGCGCGGACGAAGGAACACAGTTCAACAATTAAAGAACTATAAAAGCCACTTTGATGATGGTCGTCAGGGAGTTCATGGACTGAACTGGAACTGGAACTGGAACTGAAACTGAAACATCTACCAATTGTTATATGTCTTTTGTTGACTTTTTATGACCATCAACAGTTTTGACATGTGAAATCTTTGGGTCTTTGCTCTTTGGCCAGGCCAAAGGTGCAACTGCAATCTGTCACGCCCGGTCACCTGGACCCGGGTCTTTCGTTCATTATTATTGTTTACTGTCAAATAATGGACGAGTAGCTCGTTAAATTCGTCAGTTTATGAGCCCTAAAAATGTATCGTCAAGTCTTAGACAAACCGTAGACCATTTCGTGTTTATTTAATTAGAACTTTTCTGTTGTTTCGTTTTTGATGTGACCCTAAAAAGAAGGCGTGAAATGATAGCCCTTATCATTTTGGCTTTTGACTTGAATCGATGGCACATTTGCTCGCAATTAGACTGGTTTATCGCCCACTCTTGGCCATGTTAAAGCTAATAAAAATTTATGGCACTCAGCAATTTAAGTTTATGCTTTCACGCGACATGACTTGACTTGTCTGGACTTGTCTGGACTTGAAACAAAGCGCAACTTGAACAAATTGTTAAATTTATGAACAGCGATCGCTGAGGATCCCACGCAGGAGAAAACGGAAGCGTCGTAGAGCCCAAAAAGACAGAGAGTATTGGGTGTTGAGTGTAGAGTGTGTGTATGGGTGTGTGTGTGTGTCATTAATGTGTGCACTTAACGCGGATTTATCACCTACACCCACATTATGAGCAGCTATAAAGATCAAGAGCAAACTGAGGCATTTCAGTCAGACAAACTGCGCTTAAATTAAGCAAATTACTAACTAATCTGTAGGTACTTTGAGATAGCAGTGCTTTTAACAACACTTATTTACTACAGAATATAAGTCGAAACTTTGTTAAGCATTTCTATAGTTATTATGACCACTTCTACTGCTGTCAATACTCCACGAAGCAATCAAAATCTTGCTTACTTTATGCCGACAAATATGTTTTCATTTATGGCCAAATTAAATAGATTTCCGCTTGTCTACTAAATATTTAGTGACTGCGAGTGGAAAACAACTAGAAAAATCTCATATCATATTTATGCTCAATAAATGACTACAAAAAGAGATAGAAATGGAGGGTGAGAAGGAGAGAGGGGGAGCGATGGAGCGGTGGAGAGAGTGAGAGCGGCAATGGCAATCAGAACACTAAATCTGATGTACGCAGCTAATTGCGCATAGATTACAAGATGCATGAGCGATATTAAACGCCGCCCAATGCCAAAACCAATGCCCGATATAACCAACTAGCACTACCAACAGTGTACCATCTTGGCCAGGAAACCGACGATCGAACCGAACGACAGCTCAATGAGAAATTGCGACAGAGACAACTCTATTTGGCTGAAGTACACGCCTGAGACAGAGACTTGAGATTGGGATTGGTACTGAGAGCAGCTTGGAGTGGGTATCGAAGTGGGACTGGTACTGGGACCGTTTGCTTATTTATTTCGAATTGACCCATTTGGTAATATTCATAATTTAAGTGCGCACGAAAGCCGCCGCAGCAACAACAACAACAACAACAACAAACTGTTACTACAACAAGATAGCAGTAACAACGACTGTTTTATACCCTAGAAAGTAACTGGTTGAAATGGGCTCTTAGCCAAACATGTAGATAGTTAATCGCAGACTGTTGCTACCCTCTTCCAGGGTACAACATCGTCGCGGCCAAAGAGCTGCATAAATTCTCGCGCCCCACACTGAATAACTAAAGAACTGAAAAACTTTGGGATCTCTGGGATCAGGATCAGTTGGTCCGGCCGCCATTTGAGTTTATTTGCGATCGTTGCGGCTGTCATAAGTTGCCGCCAAATTGTTGCATTGTACCTGCTGCGTGTGGATGGCTGCGTCCAAAGCCAACTCGACTAGCTTGTAACTCAGAAATCATTAAAAGTGCGAGATACTTTATGAATTCGTCGTGGGCCGCAAAACAAGCGAGAAAAAAATACAGTCAGATGGCTTGGCGTGAAATATGCACATAAAATGTATCTGAGAAGTATCCGCGCCTCTTTTCTTAAATGCAAACTAGGCATAGCTTTGGATTCTTCACTCTACACTCGCCATTCTCGCTGCACAATCGCCACAACTGTCTGATGAATTATTGTTAACGATTTGCAGTTAATTTCAGTGCATAAGTTTTCAGTGGTCGATTTCATGGTTTGCCTCTTATTGACTTTATTTTGAATGCTAATGGCTCGATCAGTCCGTCATTGGCAGATTGGAAATTGATCTGCTTATTTCAGATTTACTGCTGCGAACTACACATGCAATTTGTCAGCTATTTTTTAAAGTTTAAGCAGCTTTAAATCTGTGTTTATGCTGTGGACAAAAAGTATATAAAGTTTAAGTTATTATTTATGCAGTAAGTTAACTTTCTTTGTGTCCTGGGGAATTAAATAAAAGCTTTCAAAAGTCTCTATAGTCTTAGAAGCTCAACTAATTTTATTATTATTAAATAAAGTCTTGCTTGGACACTAAAATTATCTCAAAGAAGCTTTAAAAGCACATAACATTGAAACTTACAAACCTGTTGTGAAATCATATTTGTGCTTTTGAAAATTTAATGCTTTTAAAGCACATACAAATGGAGCTTTGAAATCTAAGTATTGTTTCAAACACACTTTAAAGCTCTTTGGTATTAAATCGAATCATTTTAAATCCACTTATTTTACAGCTTTCAGAATTAAGTATTGCCCAACAAGGCCATTATTAAAAAGCTCTTCGTTATTGACTGGAATCCCATTTGGAAGCTTAACCAATTAAAAATTTCAAAAGCTTATTTTATTCAGTTTAAAATCCATTGGTATTCAATCAAAACATAGCAATAAAATACTTTGAAAACCCATTAAAAAATGCAGTTAACATTACTTAATCATAACAACTAGGCAACTACAAGCTAAATTGAACCATTACGTGAAAGCTACCGATACGTAAAAAAGCACACCATCACAATTGAGTGCACTTAGTAAGCACTTGAAAGCTTTAAGTGAACATAACTTGGACTTGAGACCACTTGAGTGTGTGGCTACTTACCTGTTTATGACTTCAGTCACAAGACAGGATTTAAGCCCCTCGTCGGACATCGTATCGACCCTGTCGATCGTTAGCGAAAACAAAAATTATTCACATCATTATTAAATTAATGCAATCGATTTGCATATTTTCTTTTACGACTCGAATGTAATTTACCGTGCAGAATTTATTATTATTTCATTTCATTTCTTGATTTCTCTCCATCAGCTGCAGTCGGCTTTTGTGTCTGTTTTACTGTCGCAACTTCTGTGGATGTTGTCTCCAGCGGAGTGAAGAGCTGCTGGCGATGACCATGTGTCATTTACATACCCCTTGATTTAAGTGGTGGGGAGTGCGGAGTGGGGAGTGGGCAGGGGAGAGACTCCACACTATGGTGATAATGACTCCTGACTTTTGCTTACCTGTGCCCCCGTTGCGCTTCCCTTGCTGTGGCTGTATCTGCGCCGGGATCAGTCATCAGCTTTATGTGGCATATAATTTTTATTTGGTTCGTTCATAAGAGCATCGTAAAATTTTTGATGACGTTCGTCAAATTGCAGTTGTTCGTCGTTGCGGATGGTTTGCTGCAGTTCCCGCAGCGTCACAAACTAAAATTTCATTTGCAATCGTTGTTTTTTTTATACCGTTCATAAAACTATATATTTATGTTATTGGTTCCGACATATTTTAAGCCTGGTGCCCCCATTCAACATTTATATTTAGCAGTCCATTTCAAAATAATTGACCTTAAAAGTAAGCTCAAGTTTAACAAATAAATACATCAATTAATGCGCCCATTTGTGGCACTTTTATAACCGATTTTCACTATCGGTATTTCAGCGTTGCGTTAGTACTAACTAGTTATCGTTATTGGTTGTTTCTAAATTGTTTCAAAAAGTATCGATACATTTTGTAAATTTACTCGATTCAAGTATATACTAGCAAAAAACGAGGTGGTCGCCCCGCGTTAGTTTCAAACGCTGAAGATTTCCCTACTCAAAGTGGCCTATGAAAAGTTACTCACGTTTCTAAATTTCCTCACACTAACGCTAACGCAGCCCCAGTGGAAATAGGCTATTAAATGGAATACTTTTCTAACCTTTTTCATACTTTGCCAACCTAAAGTAGGCCTTGACTTAACTGCACTAACACAAAGTTTACAACTGTCAGAAAGGCAATCAAAATTCATTCATTTTGCTGCTGCCACAGAAAACAGTTGAAAGTTGAACATTTATAATTTTAAAACAACATAAATTTGATTTCCTAACTGTGACGAATTTTAATTTAAACAAAATCAAGATGAGCCAACGACGTCGTTTACGCGATGAAACTATGGACGAGTTCGGAGGCGGCGGATTTAATTCCCGCCCGGAGAAGATGCCGCGTCGCAACGAACGCTACGAGGTAATGTCGCGTATCAAGGAACTTTTGGTCAAGTTGAGTGACCACAAGCGCGAAACGTTGCATAGTCGCCTAGAGGATCTCAGTTACCTTGTGTGCAATGCACTGCCCAACTATAAGATGGAAATACTAAACATTCTAGCTGACTGCGTTGCACTGCATCCCATGCAAAGTGGCGCCTATGCGACCTTTTTGGGATTGGTTAACGCACGAAACTATGAATTTGGCGGGGAATCCATCATTTTTCTCCTGCAGCAATTGCTCAAGACGCTGCTTGATGCGGAGTGGATGCATGCAAAGGGTTTTATGATGCTACTGGCCGATCTGGTCAATGTTAACCTAGTGACTGTCGCCTCAATCCTGCAGCTGCTCAACAGCTTGACTTCGGTGTGTGAGGAGGAGGCTTCACCGCAGACACGTCGTGATTTTTATGCCTATTTGGTGATCATCACACTGCCATTGATTGGTCGTGAGCTGTACGAGAAACGGGAGCAGGCTCTGCAGGCACTAATCAAGCGTCTTCAGCTCTATATGAATAAGGATCGCTGTTCCGGGGAATCTGTGCGAATAATGCGCATTTGGGGCAACGGGGAGATGCCGCAACACGAGTACATGGAGCTACTTTGGCAGCAGACAATGCGACTGGATCGGAATAATTGGATTGAAACGCATTTACTGCGTCCTTATCTGGCATTTGACAATGTCCTGAGCTCCGCTCTGCAGCATCAATTGCCTGTCTTGATGCCACCGGAATATGATCCCAATGGTGTGCCCTATCCTCGTGCATGGCTCGTCTTTCATATGTTCGAGATGAGCTTTGCACCGCTAAATCTTCGACTGCCGGAGGAGCTGGACATTGAGCGACATTTGATTGAAATGCGCATCATGGAAATCCTTCAAGTTCATCACTTGGAGCGCAAGACGTGTGCAGAGTTCCTTTTGGCTTTTATCTTGTCGAAGCCAGAACTGTCCCTGGACAATTGCATTGTGGAGGTGATACTGGGCCAAATGCTACAGTTACCCAGCTCTCCATATCTGACCATCAACTATGGATCCATTCTTATTGAAATGTGCAAAATGCGTCCAAGTAAATTTCCTCAGGTTGTTGCCCAAGCAGCGGACATACTTTTCACCCAACTGGAGTTCATGAACGTCTCGAGCTTCGATCGATTTGTCAATTGGTTTTCGCATCATTTGAGCAACTTTCGCTATCAATGGAGTTGGCAGGACTGGGAGTGTTGCACTGTTGTGCCTCCTTTGCATCCCAGTTCCATGTTTGTTCGTGAACTGCTCAAGAAATGCATGCGGTGGGTAGACTGAAATGTCACAACTCTACACTAGTCTACAGAGACTACCACAGATTTTCCACTCGACAGACACCCTACAGAGACGACATTCTACAGAAACCTTACTCTACAGAGACTATAATCTACTCTACGGTCGCTACAGTTTCTACTCTACAAACTTTTATGGAGACTTATACCCGTTTTACAACCTTTTCTCCTAAAGTGTACTAGTTCTCAACCCAAATTCTTTACAGACTCAGCTATCATCGGCACATTGTCCAGTTGGTGCCAGCATCTTATCAACCGCTGTGTCCCCCTGAGCCAAATCCAACTTTCAAGTATATAAATCAACTCCTACCAGGTGCAATGTTGGCCAAGCAACTTTTGGATGCCATTAGGAACAAGGCCAGCCCTTTGGTGGTGGGCGGTATCATTGAGGCCACTGTAAACTTACGTGAGAGCACCAAAGTCAATGTTATGATGCAGACATTACTGCATCTCGGGTGCAAATCATTCACGCATGTTTTCACTATGTTAAACAAATATCAGCCCGTATTGAAGGTGAGTTTTCTGTTAGGTCTGCGTCATTGATTTCTACTTACCCTTTACCCACAGATGCTAGGTCACAACTCGGCCAATCAGTTGAGTATGCTGGAAGCCCTTGCCGAAGTTTGGGCCAACAGTGAACAGCAACAGTTTGTGATTGCCGAGAGCTTGTTGAAAATGCATATTGTGGATGCCAACATAATTGTTTCCTGGGTCTTTGGACAAGAGCAGAAATTAATGTACATGTATCTCTGGGAACTGCTCAATGCGGTCATTAAATATACTAAGAATCAATCTCAGTATGGCAACGTGGAGCACTCTTGTCATCTGCTTCAATGTCTCCTACTGAATATTGTGCAGATGTGTGTGAATGTTGTGTTTAAGCACGAACAATCGTTTGAGTCGAAGGAGGCAGATTACTGGTCCGACTGGGTGCTGGGACGTCTACAAAGCGTATTCTTCAACTACATTGATGATTTTCGTCTCATTACCAGCAAACTGCGTGAAATTGCGACCGAAGTGGGCCGCAGCATGCGTTTGGTTAACCTTATTGAGAGCTTTTTATCCTACATTCACGAGGGATCATATTAATTACTTAAAATGTTAACTTTTACTTATCCAATAGAAATGTTATTCAATAAAATTTGTATGATTTATATGCCAAATAATTTGGTTCTTATCCAAGTTGGTTTCAAATTTGTGTTTTTGTTTTTCATTTTTTCGTTCAGTTAAATCAGTTGGTAAAGATCACAGAAATATCCATCTGTTTATGATTGTTTTTCAAATCAACTTTGCATAATTTTCTCGCACTCTCGATCGTTATTTTTTCTTCCTTTATCAGTCACGTGCCTTCGCTCAAAATTACTCTGCATTTCCCACATCTTCCCCAATGTGTTGTACTTGTGATTTGCCACCCACAAGCCGTACATATGGGAAATGTTTGGGTTTGACATAAATGCCATGTTGTACAGTATGTCTATTTGGTGTTCAACTGACGGCGATGGCTTGCACGAACATGTCGAGCCCCTTCCAAGGCCGCTGCTAACCCACTTTACCCCCTACTTTGTGTGTGTATGTGTGTGTTGTGTAGTGTGCGTTATTTCGCGCTTGTGGTGCTAAATTGGGTGATAACTCCTTTTTAATGGCTGAGCTTTTGTTGCTGCTCTTGTTGTTGTTCTAAGTTTTATTTTTATTTGCGTGGCTAAAACTCAATTTTCGAATCAAACAACCACGAGGATTTCTCGTCCACATTTTCTCGCCTGACATTCGCTTGGTTGACTTCATGACGGTTTTGTTCTGTTCTGTGCTGTTCTGTTCTGTTTGCTGATGATGTCCTCAACAATGTCGTGTTTTGTTAGTTGTGGCTGTTCTTGTTGTTGCTATTGCCATTTTGCTTTTATTGTTGTTGATGGTTGCTGTTGCCATTGCCATTGCCATTGCCGTTCCCGTTGTCACAAATGCAAATAATGGCACAATTGTGTTTGTGCAGCTCTTAACTGCTTTTATTATTTAATTCCTCAATATTAGTGGCGTTGCATGAATACGTGGCAAGTACCACAGTATAAACTGTCATCACATTAAACAATTTTTATTATTTTAAGCCCATTTATTTAATATACCATATTTCTATTATTTTTCTGAGATTTTAACATATATAAGAAGCCCACGATCTTCAAAAACAGCAAATAAAATATGTGAATTGTTCTCGCAAGAGCTAACTGAGCTTCCATCCTTACTTTTCTGCTCTTAAGGATACTAACCCCAAGACTGAGACTCTTATACGATTTTGATTATCAAAATTCTTTGCTGTCTTTTATTAGTATGTAAGAATTTAAAACTGATAATTTGTTTTTAGTCCACTGATCTTACATCTTTGATAACAAGACAACAATCGCAAGAATGACCATTATATAAACAGATACTTAAAGTTCAACTAATTTTTAACAAACTTTAAGAATCATCTATTTCGTTTTAAACAAAGCTATCACAAGCCTTAAAAAAGTATAGCATACTTTTCAGTGCTTGGAAAAATGGAAAAATGGAAATTCATTTAAATGCTGAATTAATTTTATAAAAACACATTTTAAGTTTCAAGTATTTTATGATGTGCTTGGTTTGAGTGTAGTATGCCCTCAGACTCTCCTTCTCAACACAGGTTCATTAATATCAAATAGCTTGTATACTCTTCATGACTTGGAGTTTGATTTTCACCACATAAATTCCAGGATATGTGCAATTAGACGGCAATTAGTTGTTTAAACGCCTCGACATCACACACACACTGGCATGTAAATATTTGTATGTGTAATAAGCAATTACCATGAATCACAGACAGACACACACACACTCGCACACACACACGCCCACTGCTTGCCGCCTCTTTGTTGAAAATCAGCAAGCCTACTAATTAGCCGTGTAAAAATTGGTAACAGCTCAGCTAAAATACTTGCAGTAGTTGCTTTGAAGTAAGAGAGAAGGAAAGAAAGACATAGAGTAAAAGAAAAAGATGAAGAAAGAGAGAGAGAGAGAGAGAGTGAGGGTGGGCTGAGTAGTTGTATAAATAATTGTGCATGTGTTGCAGGCACGTTAATTGTTAAACAAACGCGCGTTTATCACTCAACGCAACAACAACAACAATGGTCGCATCCCTGAAACCGTTAACACAGTCTGGGCCAATATTGTCCTTGTCGCTTTGCCTCGTTTAGACGGATGAACAGCAACGCAGGCTGCGCTTTCACATTCCCATTCACATCCATATCATCAGCCGAACAGCGGCAAATGCTTTGACATCCGCCCACCCAGAGAAGCAAAGTGGGAGAGCTGAAGGAACGGCGGCGCAGAGTATGGGGAATGTGAGAATTGTTATGTTTTTCGTATTTAACCTCAGACATGGGCCTCGTTTGTATAAATTCCAACAGCCACTGCCAACTGCTGCTGCTGTTGCTCCTGCTGCAATTGTACTGCGAAACCCCAGTCAAGTATGGGAAGTCGAGTGTGCAAGACAGCAAAGTACCCTGCGATTAGCTCTAAGCTGTACACTATAAATAAAGTATTCTAAACGTTGATCAATTTCGTCCACTGTGCTTGTGAGGTACTCCCAACATAGAACAATTTACACAAACAATTTTTTATATTCCTCTTCTTATCTTTATTCTTCGCTGAAGCACTCGAGATCGACAATAACAATTTCCGTTATTTTTTTTTCGACGTCGCTAATCCCAATGCAATTTTGTTGTTGTCTTGTGCTCGAATTTACACGTGCAAAAATCTGTGTCACTTAGAAACTGCCAGCAAAATATTTAATAATTCAAAAGTTAGTGCAGCTGTAGTTTTTTGCAGTGTACAAAATTTTTTTTTTCTATTTTAAATTTATGTTTGCGTGTGATCACGGCTGATTTATGCTGTTTATAATTATATCTATTGCTTATTATATTTACCTATTGGAATTTGTTACAAACGCTTTCAGTAGCTTATGTCACTCTGTTACGCTTTGCAGAGCGAGTATAATTATTAACAACGACAACAACAATAGCAGCGAGTTTGGCGTCGACGTCGACAACGACGCATCGTTCATCGCGCTCACATATGGCGGAAATGACACTTTTACAGTTAGCATCGCGAAGCGTAACCCAACAGTCGTATGAAAGAGATAGCCGCAGAGGAGGAGAAAGTGCGAGTGAACAGGGTATAGAGAGCGACACGTACGCAACACAGACGCAATAAACTTCATTTGTGACAGGCCGCAATGCCAACAGGCGGACACGAACATAAACAGAAGAGCAAAACAGGAGAAGAGACTGGGAGAGTAATAGAGAGGCAGAGAGCAGTAAAGAGGTGGGTTGTGGTAGGCGAAATGGAAGCTAACAGAGTAGTGGGAATACGCACAGGCGCGACGTCATGTCAACGCTGTGGTGAATGTTGATGCAACATAGGGATGAGCAACAGGATTGGCTGATGTTGCTGCCGCCGCTGTTGTTGTTGCCAACATGGTTAATGAATAAACTGGGCCTGAAATATATGACCACGTTACTGCCAATGCTGGCCAACTCGCTGACTAAACTCATTTTATTTGCAAAATGCCCAATGAAGAGACCCAAAAAGAGCTTAGTTGTTGCCTCAATAAATCATCGACAAGTCTCCCCTACAGTAGAGTTTCAAGGCAGTACAGTAGAGACTCAAGTTGTAACACTCTTAATGAACTGTTCAAAAAATAAAACCTAAAAGTAGAAATTTATACTCTATGAATCGAATTAATGTTTAAAATGATAAAATCAAAAGAGACATACATCTTATCATATAAACATTTTTCCCTTTCCTTTATTACAGTAAGTCACAATGCACAACGAGTCGGACGCACTGGAGGACACACATCTGTGCATCAAGTGCAATGCGACAATTGTGGGGCTTGAGAAGTACATTGAGCACCGCAAGAGAAGTTGCCTGAGCGTCGCTAGAAATCAGAACCAACAGCAAAAGCAGGAGGAGAGCTCAGCAGCATCGCGTGCAACGGATCACAGCTATGATGGCTTCCATTTTACCGAACCGGAGGCACCAAGTAGTTATCTGCGCAAGACGACAGCCAGTCATGGAGGCAAGACATCAAAGGCGCTGAGAGAGGCCTATGATCCGACCTATGACCTGGGTGCGGATCTGTTCTTCTCATCGCTGCAACTGCAGAGTGTCTCTACAGGTGGCAAGACTGTTGCGCGTCCTGAAAAAACCAAGGAGGACTCCAACTGGCATGAAAGTACCAACTGTACAGATCCGCTGCTGAAAGCGGTGCGGGAACAAGAGGAATCCGATTTTAAGCCACTGAAATTCGTGCATTCACCTGAGGCCAGTGAAGAGGAGGAAGAAGAGGATGAACCAGATGATTTCGATGACGATGATCAGGATCATGAAGCCGATGAGGACTACGACGCACGTCGTCACTCACCTCCAACTGTGCCTGCTACACACACAGGCGGCAAGTGGAAGCCCGAACATCGTCCACAGCTACGCCACACTCACCTCGAACGACTTTCTCCTAGTTGGGATGATCCGCCGGAGGAATCACATGATCATCCACCGGCTGAGCACACACACGGCAAATGGGTGCCAGGTAGTAAACAACTGGAGTACAGGGAGAACATTGATCTGACCAAATTACAGCAACCGCGTACAAGTTATTGGTGCAACATCTGCTGCCGTCGTCTCAAGACGCGTCCCAATTACGAACAGCATCTACGCAGTGGCTACCATCAACGCCGAGCCGATGCAGAGCGTCAACTGGAGCAGGCAAATCTGGAGACTGCCAATCTCACGCTCACCAAGGACTTTCAGCACGTGGAACAGTTAGAGTCACTTCCAACTCCACTATCTCCACCATCTCGTCGTCGTCGTCGCCGGAATCTGCTAAGATGTGAACTCTGTCGTCACAGCATGGCCAGGCATCTGATGGGCAAGCATCTGATTTCGCACTTTCACTACCGTCGGCTGCAACAGCAGCAGACCGAAGTGCGTCGTCAGAACTCACTTCATGCCATCTTGGATCACATGGGCAGCATTGTGAGACAGGCACCTTTTCAGTGTCTGCCCTGTAAATTTTACGCCAACACGGAGCTGGCTTTTCAGGTATGATCATACCATAAAGCTGAACTAAAAATTAAGTTAGGCTACAGCTCTAGTATATTCTAAGTAATATATTTCAATTCCATAACGCTCTCTAATCAGCGGCTAATCAAAACTTTATTTAGCATTATTTGTCACTTTTGACAAGCACTCTCTCGTCTGAGTCAACGTATACTGATAACACCAATAAATTTATTATAATAATATGCACATGTTATATAAGTTAAATCAAATGAATTCAGTTGAGTAATTCGCACTATTAAGTGTTGATTATTTGTTTCGCTATTCAGTTTTCAAAACACTACGAGACAACGCGGTCATCGAAAAGTGTTTAACAATGCAAATCACAATTCTCCTAGTATTGATCGCGGTTCTCGTTGTCCAAGTGACAACAGAAGTAAGTTTTGAACTCTGATCATTAAAGGCATTTTATAAAGTGAGTGTTCATTCTTACAGAGTTGTCAAGACACGAAAAAGCTTGAATCAAAATGTGGAAGTTACTGCTTTAAAGTAATGAGACCAGTGTTGGAACACACAAAGTCATTATAAAGCCGTGTCGATGAATTAGAGAATATCAACAAATCAAACAATAAAATTGAAGCTTCAAATTGCCTAGCTGAAGAAAAATTCGAACAGAAGTTGGAGGACTTACGCAGATCCATTCAACACTCAGGAGATCGAATAAGAGAACAAACTGTTGGCTATCCATTCCAGAAAATTGGTTCAAAATATTATTACTTTGCACACGACATTAGTTTGAATTGGTTTGGAGCAGTCCACAAATGCGTATCTATGGGTGCTCATCTGGCTAGTATCAAAAGTCTGTCTGAGTTTCTTGCAATTAAAGCCCATTTGCGACCAATTAACTCTTACTGGATAGATATTAACCGACTTGTAACTAGGGGAAGTTTCTATTCCTTAACGACTGGACTTGAAGCACCAATTTTCATTTGGCGTAATGGGGAACCTAACAATTTTGATGAAAAGGAACTTTGCGTCGAACTGCAATATCGGGATGCAGATCATTTAATGAACGATATAGACTGTACTTTTAAACTTAATTTTATCTGCGAGCATGATTAAAGATTGAGATTAAATCGTTGGTTTCCATGTTTTTAATATATAATAATAATATTAATGCTTATCTATAATTTATATGGTGTTTAATATAGCCCTTCAGGCGATTAGTGCACTGTATACGCATTGAAGAACTGTTGGCACACTTTGGCATGCTGATAACCCCAGTAGTTTGTAAATAATATAATTTGTAAATAAATAAATACATTTAAATTGCGATTAGGCTTAGGATTCTCCTTACGATTTAAATCGTTTCTTTCCAAATTTCAGATGCATTGGCGCTCCCCCGCGCATGTGAAGCTCACCGAGCGTTTGGGTGGTGATTTCTGGTGCAGCTACTGTCAGTTCGAGTGTAGCAGCAACAAGGAGATGTGGGAACATCTACTGCATGCCACACACAAGGAAGTGCTTTTAGCTCTCAATCGATCTGTGCCCGTTTGCATTGCCCAGCGACGTCGACTGCGCTGCGAGGTTTGCAATGAGAGTTTCCTCTACAATGTGCAGCTGCGACGTCACTTTGCCACCAAGCATGTTGGTATTGCGGCAACTGGCAGTGCCTCAGATGAGTACCAGTGTCGCTTTCGCTGCAACATTTGCGGCGCTGCACAGCGATCACGTGTCGCATTGCAGCGGCATGAGAAGCACAAGCATCACTTAGCGAAGTACTACTGTGCGCTCTGTGATCTGCAGTTTGATTCAGCGCAAGAGGCACGCCGTCATCGCAGTCTCGTGCAGCACGCGCGACGTCAAACGAAGCGCAAGTTTGTGGCACAACCAGCACGCGACATAGAGCATATGTTGCGTGAGGTCCTGGAGGAGGAGTCGGAGGTGGTATCTAAGGCGGAAGAGGAGGAAGAGGATGAGCCAGTGTTGGCTAAGAAGCATTGCCTAGCCCGAGAGTGCCCGAGCTGCCAGCTGAGCTTTGAGACGCCTCAGGCTCTAATCGAGCATCGTCGGCAAGTGCATCCTATGGACAATCATGCCTGTCTCAGCTGCGGCGAAAGTTTCCAGTCCGCCCAAGCTCTGGGACGCCATACACGCAGCTGTCAACCCATCGCCACCAGTACTAGATCCACAACGCTTCCCGTCTCCCCTACCGATGCAACTGCAGCCTCCAAATCCTGGCGCTGTGATCAATGCGATTTCAGTTCGATATACGAATCCGATTTACTATATCATCACATCTTTCACTCACGTGACACGGCCATTGGCAAGAACGAGCTACTTCAGTGTCCTCGTTGTCCCAAACAGTTCCGAAAGCATTCTCTGCGTGCTCATCTGCGCAATCACACAGACGAACGCATCTTCGAGTGCCAAGAGTGTCAGGCAAAGTTTGTACGTCGACACAATCTCAAAAATCACATGACAATCATACATGCAGCAAACAGAATAGAAACAACAGCAACTGCTGTCACCGCAACGCCAGCGACAACAATTGCTGTGAAGGATATTCCCAAAAAGCCAAAGAAACAGTCTACAAAGAAATTTGAGTGCGACACCTGCGGTAAAGTTCTGACAAAAAAGTAAGTACCTGCCCTGTAAGTAAAGCTGCCCTGTATTTGTTGGGGCTACGGGTATATTCTCTTAAGTCAATCAACTGGCAAAGTTATTGGGAAATTACGCTTCTCCTATAACCTGTATGGAAAGGTCAATGATACTACTTGACTGGCTCTTAACATCTAAATAGATGAAACTCTTTGTCTTCATGGACTCTCAGACTCACCAACACTTATCACCTTATATTTCCAGAAGTATAAATGTGCTCTCTCTTTACATGTGTCATAAAAATTGCTTTGCTTTTAAATAAATACTTACAAAAAATAACTAAATTAAATGCAGCTGAAGACAAGCCTAGTAAAATTCACAAATATAAACAGTTCCGGCTTAAAAACCGCTAATTAGAAATGCGAAAATTAATATTACGAGCACTCGTAAACTGCAAAGTTGCCTCGGGAGCTGTAAGTCGAAAGTTTTTGTTTCTTTTTGCTTGAAATGGAAATGTCATGCAATTTATTGTACGTATACGCGCCGTTGGCAAATAGTTGACCATTATAAGAACAACAATAACCACAACAACAACAAGTGATGCAACAAATGAAAATGTGTTGCAAATGAAATCGGTGCTCGTGCGCGCATTTTGCATTAATTAAAAATTCCAGCGGCCGAAAGCCAAAATAAAAGTAAACAAAAATAACTCATTAAGTGCTGGACATTCCGGCTAAATAACACCAAAAAATATGTACACTTACAGAGTGGGGAAGCGAAAGACTATGAAAAGCATGTGTGGCAGGACTGCAACTTGCCACAAAGTATGCGATGCACTCGCAAATCAAGTCCGCCTGCGGCCAAGCCACCAAAAAGTGCAGTAACACAGAGACAAACAAATTCTACAAAGTAAACAACAGCAAAGGGTCCAACCGAAATTTGAATATACTTCTGAATAGATTCCAAAAAAACACCGAATATAAAAGTTTATAAAATATTTTAGTATTTCAATTTTTATTGCCGTTTAGAAAGACTTTTTTGTACCCCAAAAAACTATAACTCTGCCTTAAAATTGCATTTCTAAATATTCTTTTGGCAAATAAAGTTATAGTTTCTATGACATGGCACGTCGTTCATTAGGTAGTCGTTTTCACGTACATATTCCAGTGTTATGCAATCCTCATCGTTCAAATTATTCGGTTCATTTTTTCTCCATTTCAAAAATGGCGCTAATTTTCCAGTTGTTGCAGACATATAGTCTCCTTCGCTTTCGATATCATTGATGTCTGTCCAATATTTCGAATTGGTTAACATTTTATTCATTACACTCAACTCATCTTGGCTTTTAACACTTATTAGATCTCCTCCCAGTTGATTACACATTATTTTTGCTTCTCTCCATGCTAACTTCACATTGTTCTCAAAGTAATAATAATTTGAACCAATTTTTTGAAATGGTCTCATTTCAATTTTTTTCAACATTTCAGTTAGTTTTTCAAGGTTTTGTGCTGAATTAGTTTCTTGTTCTTTCACGTATCCTTCGCTTTTATTTTTGATTCCATAATTTCCCTCCAAGTATTCCAGTTTTCCTTGTGTGTTGATCGCATCTTTAATGACTGATTTCATTTGCCATATGAGCGTATTTTGTGTTTCAGTGAAACTTTGTAGTAATTTATCGATATTATCTAGTTTCTCCAATAGTTGTGAATTCTCTTTGTTGTTCAAACTTTGGAGTACGTTTTTTAATAAATTTGCATTATCAAGCAAAGGTTTGACGGCATTGTAGCAATAACTACCACACCGATTGGCAAATTCTTCTTCTTGTAACTGCGTAAACAAAACCCTTATTTAGTTTGAACTTTCTTAATAATTTAATTAAAAACTCACGGCTTTAATTTTGTGCACTGAATGTACCGAGTTTAGTAACAAAAGTAAGTAAATTTTCATGGTGACAGACGACTTTCTGCCTTTTGGTACGAACAGCTGAAAAACGACTAAGCAAACTGTTTAAATCTGCAGTTAAGTTGATTTAGTTATGTGAAATTAAATTTGTACACTAGTTTAATATAGTAACGCATGAGTTAATTTAATTGGATTTACTTTAAAAATATCTTTAAACTCAGATACTTCTGGGAATAAGTAATAAGTGATTGCAGATTTTTTGATATTTAAGTATTTATTTTTAAAGACTGCTAAAAGTTGAACTAACATTCAAAGATCGAAATCATCTTTAAATTAAATTATATACAGAGCAGCATGAGGAGAGAATTTTCCACTTTTCAAGTGATTATTTGAAAAATTTATTAAAATGCTCATTTGAAGTTATTGTCGTGCGCGCTTTGATGTAGATACTTTGCTTTTACGACTAACGAGACCAAGTGGCCAGCCAAGGAGCCGAGACTCGCAGATCAACTCAGAGCTCGATTGTGCCAAGAAGAAGGAAGTGAGGAGTGCAGACCTGGGTCAAAGGGGGGAAAGGAGACGGACAGCAGCAATTCCAACAAAGTTTCAGTCAGTTTGCCGCAGTCAAGAAAAGGACGACGCGATGTCGTCAGTCATGTCAACAGCGCAGCGCAGCTCACTTCCGGAATTCCAGACTTGAACTAACTCAACTTTTACGGCTGCTGACTGCGGATTGTTGGTTAACTGCACAAGTGATGGCAGCGTGACACGAGGATCAAAAAAAACTGTATATTAATAAATATTAAAAATTGTCAGAGCCAATTATTTTAATCACCCATAAGAATACTTTTAATGCTTAACAAAAAATTCAGTATGGTCAAAGTATCAAATTTAAACCAAAAAAAAAGATTGGCTAACTTATATTCTGAAACTTTCTGCTTTTAATTTAAGTTTATAATTGATATAGTAGGCTGATTTTGCTGAAATCTAAAGCGCATTCATTTATCACATGCAGATTATTAAACATTAAAAATATAGCGGAAATTAATGATTCAGAAAAACTAAAAATATTTCTTTACAAGGTTCAGAAAATGTTTCAAAAGTACTAAACAAAAATTTCTTTCTAAAGGAAACTTTAATTAATACTGTTTTTTTTTCAGTCTAGTATTTTTTGCGCTTGCATCTCTAGGCTGTGTCGTACTTCCTGCTGACTGCTTGCTTGACTGTTTAGATGGGTCCTGTGCGGATACTTTGCCAGCATCAGTCTAAAGTTTGAGGCTTCTTTCGCCTCACACGCTTTCAACTCTACTCTCTCATTTCCATTCTCCTTCTCTTCCATTCCTTCTCCCCTTTTACCCATTTTCATGCTCGTCGCTGAGCAATTCACTTTTATTGAAATGGCGTGCAATGTTCTGTTCTGTTCTGTTTGGCTGTACTCGGCATCGGCATCGTCATCGTCATCGTCACCGGATTTGGTTTCTTTTGGTTCTTTTAGCTTTGGTATTTCGAATTTCCAATTCGTTGTTGCTGCTTCTTGTTCATCTGTTTTCTTTTTACTTCTCCTTTTTTTTTTTTTTTTTTTCTCTGTCTGCGCTTTTAGTTTATTTTATTTTTGTATTTTAAGTCATTCCTATGCTGCATCATTCGTTCTCCCGAAGTTGATTCTGTTGATGGCACAAAGTGCAGTGCAATTCATTTTAATGGTATCTCCCCGTTCACATTCAAGTCCATGTCTACGTCTACGTCCACGTCCATATCCATGTTCATGTTCATGTTCATGGTCCCAGTCCTTGGTCCAGTCGTCACTTGAGAGTCAATTTCACAAAACTTGATTTCCCATTTCCAATGGCAACTCACTCGCTCCATCCAGCGATTTAAGGGATTGCCATTCCATCCCAATCCCAAACCCTGTTCCTATCCCCATACCCACACCCATTTCCATCCCAGCGCATTCATTCACTTTTATGAATCTGCGAAATTGAGTCGGACATTGTTCGGTTTGTGGTCGATTGGCAACAGAACGTGTTTTGTTCTTTTCAGTTCTTTCTGTTCTTTTCAGCTCGGAATGAGTATTGCTCCAAGTTTCAATCGCAGTTCCTCTTCTTCTTCTTCTTTCTATGTGGCATGAGCTCATGAGTACAACGTCAACATGCATAAATGTATATCAAGCAGAGTCCATTGGGTATGGCTTCAAATCAGCACACTTTGAGCTAGTTCAAGTTGAAGTTCAGTTGAGCTAGTTCATTGTTAATTCAGCTCAAGATGAACGACGGTTAATCAAAAAGTCACTTCCGAGAGATGAGTTTATTTGTGATTTATGTAGGGTAACTCTGCTTTATAAAATATCTTAGGAAATTAAGGGAGTTTGAAGCGAACATTTAACGGTAATTTCCGTGAACGATTCCAGTACTGGCGACACACAGATAAGCACAAATCTGAGGAGAAGGTGTTAAGGGCACTTCCCCATTACACATGGGCACATTCATGTGCAAAACCACGCCCCTAACGCCCCCCGCCCGAAAAAGTCTTTGGTTTTGTTGATAAAAACTAATTTCACATGCAACACAGGACGAACCATCAAAATCCAGCTAATGTCGCACAAGCGAACAACAACAAAATAACTTGAAACTCTAAAGATGGCACAAGACTTACGTACCAATTACATGAAAGTTGGACAAGAAATGCTTTTAAATGGGAAGTATGAGCACTACCCTGTATAAACTCTGCCTCAATATTGTCACACTGTTCAAAATTAGTTATCTAATACAAATGTTACAAGTTACAGGCATAACGAAAGCATTTTGTTCCATAAACAATCCAAATTAAATAACAAATTGATCGATGTACAGATTTTAAGAGCCTTATTTTTGTTTATCAAAGTCAGTGCCATTTTTGAGCAGTGTAGGGGGCTATGGCCACTGGGTTGACTGGCAAAACTTGAGCTTACATCCTTGTGACTGACACCGGAAGCTGTCGCTGCACTGGTGACTAACACACCGCGGCACAAAACTTGTGCCACACACACACGCACTCACATACACTGAGAGAAAGAGACAGCGTGTGAGAGTAAGGGGGAGAGAGTGAAGACAAGACACGAGACACGGAAGGCTGTCATAAATATTTATGCGAGTTTTGGGAACAACAATGCCAGAGCACAACAACATTGGCTGCAAAACCCATTGCAAACTACACATGCGATTGTCTAAGACGGCTACACAAACAGCAGAGGGAGTGCTGCAGGGGTGGGGATGCAGCCAATGCAGCTGACAATGAGCAGCAGGATACATTTGCACCTGCCCCACCCGCGACATGTTTGCTCAGCGTCTTGGGCTTCCGCCAGCCATGTCCTTTTCGCAGTGTCTCTTCCAAACACCTCTCCGCCCTCCTGCTCACCTCAGCTCACCTGCTAATGGATGGCGTGCAAAAGTTGACACAACACCGCCAGCCGAAAGCCAAACAGCTTCTTTGCCCGCGTACAGCTGCTGCCTCTGCTGATTTCTGCAGACTTCAGACTTCGACTTTGAAGTCAGCAACACCTTGGGGGGTGAATATACAACCCCTACTACTTCCATCCCTCCCTTCATTTTACCACAACTCCAACTGCCATACATTGGCTGCAGAACAAAAGGGCAAAGTTTTCGTTGCGAGGCGTGAAACGTTTCGTCAACTAATCGCAACGAAGCCACCTCTTTGCCATCCTCGATACCATCCGTATCTGCATCCGCATTCACATCGTAATCCACATCCTTGTGCTCCTTCCTCTGCTTCTACTCATTGATAGGTGGCGCTTTGCTTTGTGAAGCGTGTTTGGATTTTAAATGTTTTCAACTTCAACATTATCTTTTATATTATTTAGCTGAAGCGCTGAAATCGAATTTAGTTATAGAAATAAGCCAAAACTATATAGATTAGTCAAAAAATATATTTTTTTTAAATATGGAAATTTATTTGCCAAGTTTTAATCTAAAGCTTATTGAGCAGATTTTATACTTAAAAAGTGTTTCAAAAGTATCTTGTCTCATATTAAGAATAAATCTGGAATATTATATGTGCATTAGCTGAAGAAATTCATTCAATTAAAGCTAATGTCTATTGTGAAGGCAGAGTAAAAATAAGTAGCTGACATTTAGAAGAGGGATGCGAATTAGCAAGACGAGGCAGTTAAAGCTGAAGAAGTTTTTAGTATAGAGAAAGGAGAAGAGAAGAAGAAGAGAAAACTGTAGAGATGTAGGGGGAATGCAAACTGCAGTTGAGGAAATAAAAGTTAATGTTATAACTGAAAATACAAGACGAGAAACGAACGAGCGAACGAACAGAGCGAAAGATAATTTTGTTGTTGTTGTTGTTGTTGTTGTTGTTGCATCTAATTCGCAGTGCTTTCATTGGAGCATTATGTTGTTGCCGACGGCGCCATTATCCCTGTGCACGCCAGCAACATCAACGGTAGCAACATGAACAACAACAGCAACAATTTACGGCAAACTCCTGCAGGTGAAATGGCATCCTTTTGTCAAGTCTCAAACGGCAGGCAGCATCGACTTTGGTGTCCACATCTCCGCTTGCTGCTTTGCTGCTTGCCACCTGCCACGCCCATCATCATCCTGCCAGTTGTCGTCGTTGTCGTTGTCGTTGTCATTGTCGTTGTCGTTGCTATTCAAACTCCATACAAAGTGACATTTCACATATCAACGACAACTTTGTTGTTGTTGCCGCCCACGCGACGGCATCATTAGAAATGCATGACAATGTCTCCAACACCAGCCTGGCCACGCCCAACGCCCATCGCCCACAACCCAGCGTAACACGTATACAGCTGCTTCTGCTTTCTCCTCCCCCCCATTCGCTGACAAAAGTGGAATTTAGATTAAAGATTGAAACTTTGTTAATGTCGCGCATTATTAAGAAGAATCTTTTTCTACTGCCAACGTTGCATAAATTCCAAATGAGCAACGGAAATTAACACTTTCAATATTCATGCGAAATTAATGTTGTTGGGCTAAGAAATTACACTACACTGCATACAAATTAAAGCCAATAAACATTTATTTCGATCAATGGCAAAGACTCTGTTTTCACAACAGACTGTTAACATGAGCATAACATTTATATAGTTAGATAACATTGTTGATATTTGCTCTGTAAAGTGGCATGTAAGATATTGTTAAGTGTTCACACTCAGACTTAGTTAAAGGAACATGATTAAATGACTTCAGTTTTGACAGTAACTTTAGCTAAATAAAGCCTGCGATTTTATATATATTTTCAGTTTACTTCAATGCCTTACTTTTACTTCAAATAAATGCTTTTTTGTCACTTTAACTACTCCAAAATCAATAACTGCCTTGTCTTTCCAAGTCTTTCCCCTTTGAAGTCTTCCGCCTCCAGTCTGTACCGCTCTTACCTCAAATTAAAGTCTATATCAACTAATGCAAAAATAGAAACCCCAAAATGTCGGACTAATTTAAAGTCAACACGTCGACCATTCTCAGCTGTTTCGATTAATTAGCATCTGTAATTGATGTGCACAAAAGTTTGGCCAACGAGTTTGCATTTGTGGATTGTGGGCCGAAAACAGCTCGGAACGAACCTTTTTTTTTTTTTTTTTGAGTGGACGTGGCATGGAAATAGCCACAGTCACATGGACATGGTCTAGGTCGTCGCTTCAGGTTCGTGTCTCCATAGAACGTGCTGTTGAATGAGACGTGACTTTGGTGCGAATTACATTTGCTTTGATTTAATGTAATTAAAAAATTTTCAAATGTAACACAATAAAAAAAAATAAAAAACAAATTTAAACCTTGTGACGTACAATGTCACACAAAAATCCATGAACTTTCAGCCCAAATGTCTTACCAATTTTTCAATTACCAATTTTAGATTCTCCCTGCAACAACACGAACTTTTGCACACAACTACCGAGCGGCGCTTTCGCTGTCAGTTGGAGAACTGTCACTATGCGGGAATCAATGCGGAAGCTCTGAAGATTCACCTGCTCTCCCACGCCGAGGGCAGTCACAAATGTTCTCAGCCTAACTGCAAATATGTGGGCAAAAGTGAGCAGCATCTGAAGAGGTAAGTTCAGTCTAACACAAGCTTTTTTATTTAATTTTTATTACAAGAAAAGTTACAATATTTGTGTGGAACATTTTATTATAAATTGCATTACTTAGTTGAATTCCCTTTCGCAAATCACTCGAGCTGTTTCATAGCAATGGTTAGCCTGCTTTGTATACTCTCCATTCAGTTTTCGCAGCTCTGCACAATCTTCGAACATATTTGAATTATTTCGTTCACCATTGATGTCGATCCAATAACGGTCTTTCACTAAATTCTCAGCTACTGCAACCAATTCCTCCTTATTCTGTAGACTTGCCAAATGTCCTCCCAGCTCATTGCATAGTCGAATAGCTGTGAGCCAGTGCATTTCAAGATCATGTTCTATATAATAGTACTTTGATCCCATCTTTTCGAATGGAAAAAAAAAAAAGCTGGTTTCACTGTCTGAATTTTCTGTACTTCGTCTTTAATTGTCTGAAATTGTTCAGTAAGTAGTTTTTCTATGTTATGCAATTTTTCTAGTATATTATTTTTATCCTCAGTCTCAGTGTTATCGAATTTACTTTATAGCTGATTCGTGTGCTTTAAAATGGGCCTAATGATAGTGAAGCAGTAACTTCCACAAGTTGACTCGAGTCGTTTTGATTCTTCACAGCTCTAAAAGAGTTTTACTTAAAATATATGTATATTATTTAGATCAGTTTTTTAACTCACTGCTTTGCTCTCTTGAGCTGCAAACACTGTGATTATTAACAAAATAAAACTGATTTTCATTGCAATTCTTTTAAAGTTTACCGTCTTGGTTCACAGATTTGAATAAACTAAAATTCTTTGAATTTCATTTGAAACTTGTCGCCCAGTTTTATCAATTGTTTACAAGTGTTATCAGCTGAAAGTGTATTATAGAAACATATTTTAAAATGATTTTCTTATCAAAATTCATGTTACACGAGGTCAAGAGTTCTTTGCTTTCTTTCTTTATTTTATAGCTAATCTACGAATACATTTAATGCTTATGTTGGGCCCTTGGATGACAACACACTCTACATGTTCTAATGACTGTACAGGGTATTTATGCAGACAAAAGTCGCAGCAGCCAAAGAAAATAAACATAAAAATACAACAAGAGCAAAAATGTCATCCATAATTGCAGACTTTGAAACGGCAATTGCATAAATTGACAATAGCAACAACTGCAGGCATTGAAAGGAGCTGCAGAAATGGGGACTTTGGGGGCAAGCGGTAGTCGGAGTCGTACCACAAAATCGTGACTTATCGATCGCCTTTGATATGCGCATTGAATTCTTGTAATATTTGCAATGGACGTTGCTGCTGCAGCTGCCTCAGTTGCCTCAGTTGTGGCCGTTGCAACTCCTCCTCCGCATGGGCAGCGACAGCGTTCGATCTTGGCTCGTTCAGGGCCAATTGCCGGCAATGGCAGTTAAACTGCCACTGCCACCGTTGCCTGCCACTGTGCAACTGTCCGCCCCAAGACCAATCTGCAGCACACACTCACACTCACACACACACACACACTCAATCCAGTTGCAAGTTGTCTTTCTTTATTTTTTTGGCTCCAACGATCGAGCTTTGATGGGGACAACATTTGCCTTGTCTTTTGTACTCTGCCGTTGTTGTTGCACACAATTTGAATATTGCAACGTTGCATGTGAAAAGCAATTCTATGCTCCACTATTTATTGTATTGCCCCAACTAATGCTGTATACATATATATGTATTTATGTTTGTGTGTATGGAAAAAGAGCTTCTGAGAGTCATAGCAACAATATCGCTATCAAATTCAATTGCTCTGTTGCGGGTTGATAGGATTGCTAGGAAAAGGAAGCTTTTATATAGAGTTTTTCTCTAAAAACATATATCTAACTCTTAGGGTGCTATTTAATTTAGTTTTGTGACTTTTTTGTTGTTAATTCCAACTTAGTCGTTAAACAAGAAGATTGGAAAATATCGGAACGAGCACTGTGAGCCAGCTGAATTATTTTTAGTTCTGACTATCAGCAGAGTTATCAGCAAAAGTACAACAACCAATTTATCAGTTTATAATAGAAAAACAAGTGAGTTATTAAAATGAAAAAAGGTAAAAGTTTAGTTTTCAAACGCAAGCCCCAAGTAAGCTCATTAAACAGTATTTGTTTGTGTGCTTACAGTCGTATATAAATCCCGTAGAAATCTACACAGCAACAACTGAGAACTGAGAGCTGTGATGTGCTTAACTCGCAGACGAGATCTTCAATTAGCTATCAGAAAATAAGAGGAAAAGAGGAAAGAAGGCAGAAAAGAAGAAAATGTGGAGTTTGTCGTGGAATTCAAAAGCTGGCTAAAAACGCGTTCAGTTTCGGCCTCGTTTTGGGTCGATCGACGAGTTGTCGGTTGCTCAAAGAGACGCACAACAGCAGCAGCAGGAGAAGGAGCAGCAATCGGTGAGTTTCGAGGGGCAAGTTAACTCCTACAACTTGCAGCATAGCACGAATATGCAACTGCAACAAGCGGCTCCATTACTTGCCGCTAATTAAGCCTACCGAATGCGCATGAGGCAAGCCAACGTCTACTGTCTTCAGTCTTCTGTCTCCTTGCTGCTTCTTTGCCTTTGCTTTTGCTGCGCTTGAGATTTCACACAGATTCCAATTCCGGCGGCCACGCAGAACATTGGCAATTAATTGTGAGTCTTCGGTTTGGACAGTAGCTGATAACTGGAGTGGACACAACAGCAAAACCTAAACTGAAAACCAAAAACCAAAAGCAACAAATAAGCGTCAGCGGCAGCCATCGAATTTGCTTCTGGGTATTGCCAGCGACAACAGCAGAAGAATCTCCTAAGACCGACCGTACTGCCATCGGTTCGTAATTGAAGGCGCGTAACTGTGTGCACCCTACAGTCGTGTATGTCAGCGCTGTGAAGTGAGCATATTAGTTCTGGCATCTATCAAGCAGTTTGTTGAAAAAAGTTGGACTTTATTTGTAAGAATATTTGAGTGACCAAGTCAGAAGAAAACTGAATTTTAGAAGAGTTTAAACATAAATCTTCTTTACTAAAATATCAATAATAAAATGCAATTTAAAGGAGTAAAACGAGTGGCTAAAATCTTTGAATAGTTCAATTAGTTCAATATAGTTGCTTATTCATATAGCTCACAGCTTATTTCATACGGAGTTGTAACTTAATTTAAAATCACTTACAAGCAGCCATCACTTCGTACAGCCGAATAAAATTAAAGACAAATCCAAGCCCTTTCATTACCGCATTACCAATTAGTAACAGAAAGCGCATAGCGTATACAGAAAGGCCTAAACCAGTCCGCAACTCTTTGATGCTGTTTACCAAACAGATCTACATCTGAGTAGACGGTTAACCATAACTCTACCCCACCGAAACTACTCTCACCCGCATTCTGGGTTACCCCAACGCCTTGGTGTCCTTTTGGTATCCAAAAAGTTGTGGCCAATTGAAGCGGCGAGTTGCCAACTTATTCGTATTTTGATTTCGGGCGTGCGATTCGAATGCGAAATTAGCAATTAGTTGCTCGACTTGGTTGTGGTTTGTCGGTGGAACAACCGCCACTGGAATTTACGGCCTAATCAGGCTTAAGATTTTAAATATGGCTTCGAGTAGTGCGAATATTTAACAGTATTTCACTTCTCCCGCTTCTGTATTTCTTTACCCCCCTCTATTCACTCTCCCAATTTTGTATCTTTTTCAGACACCTCAAATCGCATGTGAGCGAAACATTTGCCTGCGATCAGTGCGACTTCAGGGCCCGCATCAAAGGTCAACTGAGGCGTCATATGCTACGTCACACAGGAGAAAAGGCTCACAAGTGTCCCCACTGCGACTACCAATGCAGCACTTTTGATAATCTGCGCAAACACATCATCAAAACTGGCAAGCATCCCGGCAAGTTCATCTACGAGTGCGCCCACTGTGCAGCAACTGATCAACAAACTGCTAGCATGTTCAAGTCCAACAGCTTCAAAGAATATCAACTGCATTTAAAAACACACAAGACTCTACATGAGTAGTTTTAGGGTAAGTTAATTATTAATTACTTTTTGATGATGGCGCCGTCGACATATCAGTCGTGTCAGAGTCTGTGTCTACTGATAACACCAGAAAATGTAATATGCAATTATGTATATTTCACATAGAAATACACATGTTACTTAAACTTTCAGTTCAGTTTTAAAAGAACTTCGAAGCACAGCGGTAATCGAACAGAGATTCACAATGAAAATTATTATACTCGGATTATTGATTGTAATTCTTGTTGTGGAAGTGACAACAGACGTGAGTTTTAATCTCTAATCATTAAGAGCATTTCAAAAAGAGTAAGTGTACTTTCTTGCAGAGTTGTCAAAACACGAAAGAACTTGAATCAACTTGTGGAAAATACTGCTTTAAAGTATTGAGACCAGTGTTGGATCATACAAAGTCAGTACAAAGCCTAGTCGACGAATTAGAGAATGTCAACAAAATGGAAATTTTAGAACGCGAAATTGAAGAAAAATTGGATACACTTAATAGAAAAGCTGAACAGAAGTTGGAAGAACTAAGCAAATCCATTCTAAATTCAATACAGTTGCAAATTGAAGATCTAAACAAAACTATTGTAACTTTTCGTGAAATAATAGACATAAGAAAGTCAGGTACTGGTTTTGTAGTCGATGGCAAGTTTTTTCGCTTTAAACATTAAATGAACGACAATAATTGTAATAACAAATCATATTTTATTTGCGAGCATGAACAGTAAAATAAATTTCAAAATGCTTAAATTAAAATGAAAAAAAAATGTATTGCATCGGCCGGGAATCGAACCCGGGCCGCCCGCGTGGCAGGCGAGCATTCTACCACTGAACCACCGATGCTTCCATAAATAAAGACGTCAAAATTAGCATCTTCAGCTTGATTAAAATACTGTAAATATAAATAATATACTATAAGCTTTAAATGATAACCCCCAATAGCAGATAAGAAGACAATATATTAATAAACAAAATTTCGCTTGATGTATTTTAAATGATGTCTTTTGAACAAAGAATTTCAGTTCTTTAAAAACAAATAAAGTCATACAACGCAATGAAGAGGAGTATAATTCCGCTGCTTATTTCCCTGCTCTTAGTGCAGATGTGTACGAGTACATCCGTGAGTCGATTCATTAGTCCATTTGGAAAAGTGTACATGTTTATTTCAATTTTTTGAAAGAAACAAATTGAAGCTAACTGTGGCACCTATTGTTTCAAAATTGTGAAAACGTTATTGGAAAATACGAAGGCTTTGCAGGCTGAAGTCGATAAGCTTAAAAGTTCGACAGGGTCTGTGAACACTTCTGTACAAGCGAAGTCAGGTGTTCAGGAAAAGAAAATGGAACTAAAGTTGGATGATCTTCAGAGGCTGATGGATTCATCGTTAGCCAAGCAATCAGATATTGAACTGCAGTTAGAAAAACTTAACTTGGATCAACGTAACTTGGAAAATCAAAGTAAATCAGTTGTCGTCCTTTTAAACAAACATAGTTCAGATTTAGTCGCTAGTTTGCAGCATTTAGAACAGGTGCTGCATGAAAAGTTCGAAATATTGGACCAAAAGTTTGAAAATCAAAGTAAATTAACTTTGAAATCATTGCAACAGCAAGTTGATATTGTGAATTTAAGGTTCAATTCCTTAGCCACTTCTGAAAATGTATTAGACTTACAGAGGCAATTTGCAGAATTTCAAAGTGAGTTGGGCAATCAAATCGGTAAAATAGAGAAAATTAATAAACAGATAGAGGACAAGATTAATGTCTATGACAAAAAAATAGATGTAAAGCGGAACGATCAGAAAGGAAAAGTTGTTGTAGGCAAACCTTTTCAAAAAATAGGATCCAAATATTATTATATTGAAAGTACCCAAAAACTCGTCTGGCTTGCCGCACTTCAAAAATGTCTCGAATATGGAGGACACTTAGCGAGTATCAAGAATTCATTTGAGTTTGACAATATTGTAGTATATTTGAGTAAGCTTGAACATTATTGGATTGACATAAATGATCTGAAGAGAGAGGGAGTATTTATTTCGGAAACGACAGGTGTTGAAGCAACCTACTTTAATTGGCATCAAAATAACCCCGACATATGCTAAATTAGAGCACTGCGGAGAACTATGGTACGCCCATAAAATGCACAAAATGAACGACGCTAATTGCAAGTTGAAAAAGTTTTTTATCTGCGAGTCTGAAAATATAAATTGAATACAACTTTATATATATTTTTTTAAACTCAGTTTCACTGTTAAATAACTAAAATTGCAAAAACAAAAACATTGCATCGGCCGGGAATCGAACCCGGGCCGCCCGCGTGGCAGGCGAGCATTCTACCACTGAACCACCGATGCTTATTGATTTTTCTCGGTTAAAGTATGATTGGTTATTGTCAATTCAAATAAATATATTTAAATAAATCAATATTATCTTTTAATTTAATCTACATGTGTACATGTATACTTTAATTATTAATGCCTGATTAAAACTTATGTATGTACTACAATTCAAGAAAATAAACAGTTAGTTCGTCTGTATTTAGCGGCTTATCGATACATTATTTTGCCGTCACTGTTGATACATCATTCTCATCTGATTCTGCGTATACTGATAACAACAGTGAATTTAATATTAAGTAAACATGCTTGTATATAATAATTGTATAAATTATTGAGAGTGTTTAAATAATGAATGTTTGTTTTTCAATTCAGTTCGGAAACTGATTCACAATGAAAATCACAATTCTCGGAATATCGATCGCAATTCTAGTCGTGCAAGTGACAACAGAAGTGAGTTTTGATCTCTGATCATAAAAAGCTTCTTTTAAAGTTAGTGTTCTCTCTTACAGAGTTGTCAAGAAACTAGAGAACGTGAATCAAACTGCGGAAGTTACTGCTTTAAAGTAGTAAAACCTTTGCTGGATCATTCACGGGTATTGCAAAACCAAGTAGATAAATTAGTGGATGAGAATAAACCATTAAGTAGACGCGAGAAATCTGAATGTTTAGTTGAAGAAAAATTCCATGTAGAAAATAGAAAAATTGAACAGAAGTTGGAGGATGTAAGCAGATCCCATCAAAATTCAGTGCAGACCCAATCAGAAGTACTACGCAAAAGTGTTGAGGATCTTCGTCAATATGTGGATGTAAAATTTAAGGATTTAAGCAGACTTAATCAAGATTCGGTGATTGCTCAGATAGAAACACTACGGAAAAATATTGAGGATCTACGTAAGATAGTTGAAGTAAAAAAAAAACTGTGGACAACCCCTTTTTTAAAATTGGTTTAAAATATTATTACATTGAACAATTCCAACCTTTAAATTGGTTTGAAGCAGCTCGCAGATGCTTATCTATGGGTGCTCATCTGGCTAGTATCAAAAATTGGGCTGAGTTTAATGCAATTAAGCCACATTTACAACTACGGAAATCTTACTGGATAGATATTAACGATCTTGGTAATGAGGGAAAATTCTATTCGTTGACGACAGGACTTCCGGCCACTTTTTTTAATTGGCATAATAATAATCCTGACAATTTTATGGGAAATGAGCATTGTGGCGACTTGTGGTTTCATGATAACAAACATTTAATGAACGACAATAATTGTCACAATAAGTCATATTATATTTGCGAACATGAACAATGAAATATATTTTTAATATTATAACATAAATATTTGTTTATATTATTTATAAATCATTCAAAATATAAATTGCATCGGCCGGGAATCGAACCCGGGCCGCCCGCGTGGCAGGCGAGCATTCTACCACTGAACCACCGATGCTTATAAAACAATGGTGCTTAAAATATGGTTCTTTAATCAGAAATATGTAGATCACCTAATGTATGCTAAACGTTATTTAACACATACATATGTAGATTTCCCATTTTATTAAAGAACTTGTCGAACCATTTGCTTGGTGCTTTTAAAAACCATGACATTGTTGATGCCATTGATCATTTGTATCTTAGCCTTCATTTATTTTGGTTAACTAAACAAGTTCCTAGAATTGACACCGTTTTGAGCATGCACATTTTAAAACTCTCAGCAAGTAGTGTTTAATTTTAACTTAGGCTGAGTGAGTGTCTGCTATAAATTCTCCTTGTTGTGCTCAGCTGTACACATGTATATACATTGTTTTCATTTTGCCAAGTGAGATTAACACAGAATTACCTTGCACTTTTCAGAGTCGAGCATTAACCTACTGATAACAGCAGAAAGTTCGGTATAAATAAATAAATTATTAATTATATATGATATTGTGAGCTTTTTACGGCTTTTTACTAGGCTTGGTGCAATTCAAATTGTTTTAAAAATTCAGTTATTTACGATCTTTCACACGCAGCAGTAATCCAAATTTTTATTATGTTAAGACAAATTTTGATCGCAATATGTTTTGTTCAAGTAATAAGCGAAGTAAGTTAACACTTCAACAGTCACCGAAAGGATAATGTAAAACTGTGTTCATTTGGTAACAGAATTGTCCCGACACAACGGAACTGGAATCAAACTGTGGACATTACTGTTTTAAAGTTGTCAAACCTTTAATGGATGTTTTAAAATCAATGCAAAATCAAATCGATACTTCTAAAGCTGAAGAGAAAGCGGAATGTCCACAATCGATTCCGGTATTTATAAAACCAAATATCGGGAGTCCATTTCAGAAAATTGGTTCAAAATATTATTTTATTGAGCAAAATTACAAGTTAAATTGGTTTGACGCTATGCACAAATGTCTATCGTTGGGTGCCCATCTGGCTAGTATTAAAGATCTGGTCGAACTAAATGCAATTGTAGCTGCCAACTTGCAGACCACTCAAAACTATTGGATTGATCTGAACGACCTTGGTACGGAGGGAGTGTTCATGTCGATAGCAACGGGTCTTCAGGGAACCTACTACAATTGGCATAGTGGTAATCCGAGCAATTCCAACAACAATGAAGACTGCGTCGAATTGCACTTTTATCAGAACCACTTTATCATGAATGATAATGACTGTATAAAAAAACAATTGTTTATTTGCGAGCATGATAATAAATAAAATGTTTATTTGAAATTGTATTTCTTTGTTTATTGTGAACTATTTTGACTGCAACTGGCTATCTGATAAGCTGAGCAAAGAAAGTGTAGTAGTCTTTTAGGCGTCTGTTTTTCAACCTAGTGCAAATTAAGAGCATACATATTTTCGACCGATTTTTCATATGACAGCTTATAGTAATCCGATTCAATCAGTATCATGAATGAATTTGATTCAGATTGTTTAATAAACAGAAATGTTTTTTTATACCAATTCATACATAGAATTTATTTTTGATCATTTCTGCATATAAGAGCTAGCCAACTGAAATCAATGGCAATCTTTAATACTAGCAGTTCATTAAGACACTTTAGAGAAATAAATAATCAAAATTAAGTTTGCTGAAATTTTAATATAAATAAGATGCAAAGTACAATAATATAATCATGAATCCTTTGTTATCAATATCAAAGGAAATTTATATATTATATTTAATAATTGCCTATGAATTGAGATAAGCTGTGAACATATAAATGCAGCAAGTTTGCTTTAAAATTCCAGTTCCAGTTTTCAACACACGGCGTTCAAAAAATAATTCACAATGAAAATTATATTCTTTGAAGTTTTGACTACAATTCTTCTGGTGCAAGTGATGTCAGAAGTGAGTTTAAAATTCTCTACATTAAGACAAACTTCATAAAATAACTGTTTTATCTAAAAGGAAAGTCAAAAGATGTCCGAACTTGAAGCAACCTGTGGAAATGACTGTTATAAAGTAGTTAAACCTTTGTTGGATCAAACAAATGCTTTACAAAGCCAGGTCGATGAGTTAGAGAACATCAATAAAACAAACCAAGAAATCGAAGTTTTAACACGCCTATTTGAAGTCAAATTTAATACGCAATATATGAAAATCGAACAGAATTTAGAGGTTTTGAGTAAATCCACTGAAAATACAATGGAAAAACATTTGGAAATACTCGACAAAAAGATGGACGAAAAATCAAAACTAGTTATAGGCAAGACATTTCAGAAACTTGGTTCAAAGTATTATTACATTGAAGGAACCCAAAAGTTAAATTGGTTTGAAGCTGCTCACAAATGCTTGTCGATGGGTGCTCATCTGGCTAGTATCAAAAATTGGGCTGAGTTCAATGCAATTAAGCCCCATTTGCAATTAAAGAAATCGTACTGGATAGATATAAACGATCTTGGTACTGAGGGAGAATTCTATTCGTTAACGACCGGTCTACCTGCAACTTATTTTAATTGGCATGCAAATAACCCCAGCAACTTTGCTCAATCGGAGCATTGTGGGGACTTGTGGTTTAATGATAACAATCATTTAATGAACGACAATAAGTGTGATTACAAATCATATTTTATTTGTGAGCATAACATGTAAAATAATGTGGAATTACCTTTATATAGTTTGTATACAATACTGTACTTAATAAATTCGATATTCGGTATTGGCAACCTATTTAAATTGACGCAAACTTGACCCTATAAAATAAAGGTGGAAATTAGCATTGCGTCGACTTGTATTTCCAAGATAACGAGCATCTAATGAACGACAGCAATTGTCATGAAAATACATATTTTATTTGCAAGCATTATCAATAAACCACATGTTTGTTTTAATGTTTAAAAAATTTAAAAAGTAAATTTGCATCGGCCGGGAATCGAACCCGGGCCGCCCGCGTGGCAGGCGAGCATTCTACCACTGAACCACCGATGCTTATAAAGTAACGGTAAATAATATTTGGGTTTTAAAACATAATCAACCTAACAAATTTATTTAATTGATTTATTTTGAAGTATTCATGTTATATTTTATTTAATGATAAGATTAATTTCAGAAAATTTCGCATTTGAATTGATTTATTTTTCATTTAGTTGACATTTTCAGACTCACAGATGAAGAATTTGTTTAAAACACAATTATCGTCGTTCATTTTGTGCTCATTATTGATGTACCACAATTCTACACAATGTTCGCAATTTAAAAAGTTGCTGGGATTGTCTGGGTGCCAGTTAAAGTACGTTGCTTTAAGACCTGTAGTTTCTGATATAAATTCACCCTCTGTACTCAGATCATTGATGTCGATCCAATAATTTTCATTCGCAGTCAAATGATCTACAATATTGTCAAACTCAAGTGAATTTTTGATACTCGCCAAGTGTCCTCCACTATCGCGACATTTTTGCAGAGCTGCAGACCAGTTGACCATTTCGTTTTGCTCAATATAATAATATTTTGATCCTATTTTTTGATACGGTTTTTCCGTATTTTCTCGATCATTCAGCTTTGTTTGTGTGTTTTTCATTTGCTTTTCAAACCAGTTCTCTGTTTGGTTGCCAATCTCCTCAATTTTAATTACAGCATTTGATATTTGAGTTTCTAACCTTTTTTGAACATTTTCTAATTTTTCCTGAACATTTTTTAAATTTTGAAAACTAGCGATCGAATCTGAACATTGTTTGTTTAAAATTACCTCAGCTGCGTTACTTTTCTGGACTGAGTTCCTTTCAAGCGCATCTATCTTATCTACAATATTTTGTAACTTTTCCACTAAAACTTCATTATTATTTCTAGTTGGAATTTTCTGCAGATATTCAAATATTTGCTCCAGTTTGGCATGTATCGATGTTTGGTTTCCATTTAGTTCAGCTGAGTTTTGAAGATCACTGAGTTGAGTGTGTAAATCCCTTGTGGTACTTAGTAATAGTCTTACTACTTCGAAACAGTAATGTCCACAGGTCGATTGAAGCTCGTTTAACTGGGAGCACTTCTAATGGAAAATTATGTTAATTAAAAGGCCCATAACGATCTGCAGATTTAACTCACCGATTTACTTTGCTGCACTAACACTGGGGATATAAGCACCAAAATAAGTAATTTTCTCATAATGTTGACTCTTGAAATATTTTTGAACAACTGAAATTTAGAGCTGAAAAGTCCATGAATTAAATGCCTAAAGCGATTTTTTCTTTCTTAAAAATATACATAAAGTATGTATATTTCTTATCAGTAATCAGTACTCAAGATTTTTTTTTGAATGATAAGACAATATATGCAATAAAAATATAGAATTCATTCGAAAGTATATAAAGTATATATTATGAATGCATTATCTGATATATATAATTTATATAAACTAACTGAGTCTATTAGAAAATTTTAGTTTTCTGAATTATTTGCAACGAAAAGTATTCAGTTTATAAAAATGAAAATCGCTATAATTGGAATCTTGACGTCATTTCTTATTATGACAGCGATAGCAGAAGTGAGTTGGACCTCTCCGATTATTAATGTGATTTTTTAACAACTTTATTGCTCTCCAGAATTGTCTGGATTCTAGGGAACTTGAGTCTAAATGTGGCAATTATTGCTTTACTGTCGTACGACCTTTGCTAGATCACACGAAGACCTTGCAAAATCAGGTTGATAATTATGCGACTGAAAGGAAATTAGAAATTTATATGAAACGAGAGATCGGAGAGAAGTTGGAAGATTTGCGTAATGCTATTGAAATACAAAAATCACATGTTGGAAGGCCATTTGAAAAAATCGGATCAAAGTATTACTACATAGAACGGTCTAAGCCATTGAATTGGTTCGGAGCATTACACAGTTGTTTGTCTTTGGGTGGACACCTGGTCAGCATCAAAAGTCAGTCGGAGTTCAATGCTATTAGAGATAATTTGCAGACGAATCAAAACTATTGGATTGACATCAATGATTTTGCTGCTGAGGGAGAGCTTCTCTCAGTTGCTACAGGACTGAAGCCTACGTATTCCAATTGGCATGGCAGCAACCCGGACAATTATCGAGGAGTCGAACATTGCGTTGAATTGTGGTTTTATAATGATAGGCATCTAATGAACGATGCTCCATGTCAAGAGGCTAAGTACTATATCTGCGAACCTGAGAATCAATAAAAATAATAAAACAAGTTTGAGAAAATTAAAAACTGTTAAAAAAGAAAACTCAGCAAAAATAAATGTTTTGCATCGGCCGGGAATCGAACCCGGGCCGCCCGCGTGGCAGGCGAGCATTCTACCACTGAACCACCGATGCTTCATGCAAGGCCGGGTCTCAAAGTATCTATTTTAAGCAGTGGTCATGTGGAAACTGAAGCCAAACTATATTCAGCTTTGATTAAAATTTGTTCCAAGTTTAATAATTTCTTAATCTTTGTTTAAGCATTCATTTCGATATCTCATTTATTTCGCCATTTATAATGTGAGTTTGTTTGTATGTGTGTGTGCATTGTGTTTTCATGAATTTGTTGCTGCTGTCGTACAATGTATCCGTCTTCATACATACTTTTAATACCATAATCAATAAATTGTTAACAGAGTGTAGAGTCGAACTGAAATTATAGCTACAGATTGTTGTTTTTATGTTTATCAAGTTTGCAACGCTGATTTTGTATTTGGAATCCGAGTGACCAGAAGTTAGCCTAGTGTGTCCAATCTAACCGGGGAGAGAGAGAGAGACGGGGGAGTGCCCCTTATAAGGCGTCTGAAATGGAGCTACCAAAGCCAAATGTCTGCTTGATGCTATGCCAATAGTATCGATGCCAGTTTGTTTTCATCGCATCGTACTCGGAGGCGGGAATGCCAGTCTGATTAAGAGTCATCATTGTGCTTGAAGACTGGAAAGAAAGATTAAATTAGTTTCTTGTATCACTGCTAAACGATGGATGTATCTATTAGCTGCCTGCTTTCCGCTTTAACTTACAGTTTCCTCCAGCTCAATGATGACATTCGAATAGTGACCAGATGACCAATTTTTCAGCCGCCAGCTCTGTTGAATTTTCCTTTCGGGCACAAGCTCTTCGAACTTTCCGAGCACATTGCCGCCATAAAGGACGAATCTGTCAAAGAGAGAGCAAACATCGTTAGCCGGAGTTCGTCTAAATTAACAAACCAATAGAAATTACTTACTCGCCACCTCGGACTGCGTCCACTTTGGCTGGAGCACGAGTAAATGCGGTGACCATTTCGGGCTTTGTAAGTGCATTGTAGAGATCATTGGCATTGCAATGGAACTCTTCGGTCATGGAGAGCGTGCGTACGTCTAGTTTACAGCCAACATTGCTTGCTCCACTGCTGCTGTTGGACGAGGCCTTCGATGAAGTAACGGATGCGACAGACGCTGCCTTTTGGGCCGCATTCTTGGCATTGTTAGCATCCTTAGTAACGGCAGTATCGCTGCTTTCGTCGCTTTTCTTTGGTAGTATCAAGTTCTTGGAATATTCTTCCTTGAGTTCCTTGATGTAGACACCGAGCTGTTTGCGTACTTTATCACGACCCACATTGTACATGAATTGTTTAAGCGTTTCGGACTCATCGTTGGACTCATCGATGGTCACCGTTATCTCCACATCCTCCAAGCTATTCTCCTCGGATAGATTCGGTATGGTCAGTTTGCCCTTGTGGCTTAGATTGCTGGACTTGAGCAGGCAGCCAGACCATTTAAGTACCAATTCCCATTCGTAAAAGAATATCAGTTTTCCCTTGCGGTTGTTAACAGTTGCCTCACCGCTGCACTTGTCCACCGCATCCACAACACACTCTATATCACTTTGCGCTGCTCGGCGTTCCCAAACACACACACAGGCGCACAAAAGCACGCACACATACACGCAAAAGATTAAGGTTAGAAATTTCGCAATAAGTCAGATGTGTTTTTCTGATACCTATTTTAAAATCCACGAACAACTGTTGCAGCCGCTCCTTGGACCAAGGTGTTGCATTCTTTTCCGTCCAATGCCAATTGTTCACATTGGTTGCATCGGGTCGCTCCTCAACAATCCAGCGTGGATCCCCCTCTCCCCACTTGGCCATGTTCTTATTTTATATTTTTTTGTTGTTGTGAATTTTCTGTATTAAACTTTGCTTATACTGGCCCCTTTCGGTTGTAGGTAGTGTTACTAACGCGCTTAATTTGTGTTGTCTATCAGTTCGCTTTCGATATGGATATTATAAGTATTTGGAATTTTCTAGAAATTCAGTTGCCCGGTGCCTTGGCAGTAGAATTGTAATATATCGTTCAGAATAAGTTCAAGTGAACGAACTATCGGCACCAATGTAGTCATTCATACAGTTCGGTTCGTTCATTTCGTTCGTGCGATGAACAACTCTGGCACTCACACACACGCACCAACAAAACAATCAGAATTTTCGCAGCACTTATTTCTGCCGTTATTCAACACAAACATACCCACAGGTCGAAATCACATAGAGTTGCCAGCGGTTCACTAAAATTAATAAGAACTAAAATTTACTGAGTGAGTTCATGCAAATAAAATGATGTATATTAAGTTCATGCAATGCGTGGAATAAATGGCATTATAACACACAGTAACTTAACTTTGAACACACTGGTAGTGAGGGAGGAGCAGTTCTGTTAACTGCTTTAAACTACTGCTAAATTAATTTACTAAGAAAACAATGCATAAACGTTAAATATAAGTACAAAAATTAAAGCAAATCTAGGTTTAAATGGAAAATAAGTGCTTGATTTTTAACTTAACAATTGAATTTGCTAACTATGTTAACGAACTCTGTTATTAACATAGTGCGTCTCTTAGCTATCGATAAATTTGCGATACATAATTTGGTCACATCTGTAGTTACATTTGTCCATCCCTAGTGGGAAAAAAAAAGGCGAAAGAATTTTTTGTTGTTGATTTTTTGAAAAATTATAATAATAAATGAAAAAACGCTAGCTAATCGTTAAAAGTTGTAAATTATGTTTAACTAGTGCAACGTGTGTGCGTGTGTAATTGCTGTGCCCGCCACAATGATTAGCGCAATGGACAATTTCGACAACAGATCGTACGGTGCGATTTCCAAGGGGCGCAGTGAATTCTCGATGCCAGGTAAACACACGACTACAAACAACGGGCGACGCCAATGAGTAAAATGAGTAAACAAGAAAATACGAAAACAAAGAAGCTCAATAAAGATTACTTTAAGCTGCAATTGTGCAGTGAAATTGTGCGAATGTTAAATGCAAAGTGTTTAAATGAAATGTGTGTGGCAATTTCCCACACCCCAAAAAGCTGAAAGCAACAAGCGACGCTGTTTGTGGGCGTGTGCATGTGTGTGTGAGTGTGTATGTGCGTGCGTGTGTCGAGTGCGACAACTACATACATAAATTTGTGTATGGATGTGTGCGTGTGTACGGAGCTCAATTAAACTGGCCTTCAATTGAATTAATCTGTAATCCGTAAATAAGGCATTAAACTAATAAACCAATTAATATTATTTACTAGCCCGTTGTGAAGCAACACATAATGTTAAATTGTTTTTTGCTTATCGTTTTGTTCGTCGTGTATTGATTTAGCACCGTCTCTCTGCTGCATATGTTTCCACTGCAGCTCGCGTGCGTGTTTGTGTATGTGTGTGTGTGTGTGTGTGGGGGAATGTGTACGTGTACGTGTGGGTGCACATGTGTGCGCTCACTGTTTACATGCGTGCGCTCTGTGTATATGTGAGTGTGTCAGAGTGAGTGGAATGTCGCTCTGTTCCAATTAACCAAATAAACCAACAACAAGCAAACAAAAGCAAGCAACAATACTGAAGAATTATGCTTCTTTTTCTTTCATGTTTCGTCTAGCAGAATTGACACCAGAGCGACAAAAGTTGCTCATTGAACTGCGCAGAAAGAAACAGGAACTTTTGCTCGAGATTCAGGTAAGTTGCAACTTGCAAGCATAACGTCACATAAAAATAAATATAAGAAACTCATTTCGACTTAATCTCTGTATTGTCTTGTTTCTTTTTGCCTTCACCTTTGCGCTCAACTACAAATGTCAAAGCTCCCAATCTCCAACTTGCTCTCTCTTTGTCCATCTCACTCTCGCCCTCCTTGGTCGGTCAGACAGCACCTGCTTTGTCGCGCCGCTTCCTCTTCTGCCTCACGTTTTCATTCTCATTTGTTCGCTATGGCTAATTAGTTTGTTCACAATTTTGCCACGTTCAATTTGCTGGCCAAAGTTTATTTTGTTGTCAAATGTTTTTGATTGTTTTTAATGACTTCTTTCGATGCTGCTTCTTACTCCGATTCTTCTCTGTCTTCACTTCCTCATAATCGTCTAACGTTTCTATTGACATTCTCTTCTTTGCACTCTGCTATGCGCGCCTAATGAGCATCAATAAAAAATCTACCGTTATGGCAAAGTGTGGCCAGCTTTGAACTTTTGCATTGTGACATTTGTTTATCATTGTTTTTGTTGTTCTTCTTCTTTAACATAACGTGGGAGCAAGAGAAGCGACGGCATCGCAAAAGCAACTGTAAACAATGCTTGGAACGCAGTAGCGCAATCGAGGGCATGTTTAGGGCGCCCGAAAGGGGCGTTTTAGTTAAAATGTTAAATGAATTCTTAAATGTTTTTCTTAAATTTAAATATATTTAAATTGTGGTTACACGAGAGTAAATAATAGACAGCTGCCCCTTTTGCTACTCTTGCTGTTAACATCGGGCCCAATCGTTTTGAATATATACCTGCGTTCCGCTACTGTGCGGCCGCATGCAAAAATTTGCCCTCTTCACTCACAAATCGCTCACTTCGTCTCTTAGTCATCGATGACGTCTCGCCCGGCAGACACTAACCACAGACGGCACAATCGCCAGACAGACTGACTGACAGACAGACGGATAGAGCGATAATCAATCGATCACCACGGACGCAGTGCGTTCAGATCGGAGTCGTTAAATTGTTATAAATTTTGTGAATTATTTTCGTGCGTGTCAAATTGAAAAGAAAAAGATAAAAAAAGATTTGTTCAAACGAAAAACGTGATTTGTTTAATGTTGTTGTGCTATTGCTGCAGTTGTTGTGCTATGTACAAGTATCTATATCGCAAAATCATAAACAAAACCAAATCCAAGGTGAGTGTACTCAAAAGCACACAAAATAATGACTCAGAAGCAGCTGGAATTGTGTAGTAAAGTTTCTTATCAAGTTATTGAATGAATGAAATTTTTATATTTATTTATAAACATTGCTATCGTTGTTGAGCAGGTTAAGAAAGACTCTTTTTTCTTGCCTACGCATATCTGCTTGATAAGCCTCGAGCTAATCTATAAATATTGATAAATATGCTGAATAATACATATTAGCAAGAAAAACTACAAATATTTCTGCTACTTAAAATATTGTTCTTAAATTTAGTTTTCATTGAATTTTTGCTACTTTCTGTAACCCAAAATAGAGCAGGTACTGAAAACGTACCCGCTAATCCTCATGTGCTCATCATACTATAAAAACTTCTTGAGTTTTTCGCGGAGTTTTCCGTTTAAATTTCCACAGGCGGCTTATTACGCATAATTTCGGTTTCCATTTCTTAAGTATTCCATGGACTTACCTGAAGGACAATCGACACCTCAGAACGAGCGACACGCATTGACCCTTCGACCCTGATCCTCTCCCATCTCCTGTCTACTGTCTCTCGCTGTATTTTTTCCCTCGATTTCTATATTGTCTACCTGTGCTCAATGCATAAATAATCAAGTTTCCTCCTTCTCTCAGGGTTTTCTTCCCGCGGCTGTATAAATTTTTTTTGGCAATGTGAAGGGTTTCATTTTTTTGTCGCCATTTGGCTTTTATTACAATTTTTCGGCAATTAGTCGAGTTCAGATGAGGGGTTAAGTAAGGTTTCGTTTTAGGCTTGTGCTCACACATCCCCTTTTTTTTTGATAAAGTCATATTTGCACTTTAACAAGCTGAAAAAAAGAAGTCGGAAATCATGCAACTCATTAAGTTTCCATTAAATTGAACTTAATCAGCTACAAATTTTAGCAATTTGTGTTAACTTTCTTTTTAAATATACTATAAATAGTTTTAAAAGTAGACTTTTAAACATTAGTTTGTTTAAAAAGTGCTAATAGCCCATAATGAACACAATTAAGCCAAATAAGCTAGATTTGTCTGTTACGAGTCAAAGCGAATTTAGACGCAGCCCTAAAAGTATGCTTAAAAATTTGTGTAGCAACGCAACGCTTCAATGCACAGTGCGTGTAAAAAGTAATGGCCTGTGGCAAATAAGATTTGAAATTCATGACGATAACATTGTTCTTTTTAATTTTATATATAAATTTATGAGTTATTAAATTAAAATTAACACGATTTTACTAAATAAGTATTAATATGAAGACAAAATAAATTATATAAAAATATAAGATTATACGAGGAATATTTATTGGGCATTCTTGACCTAGATTAGTTTGTTTGTCCTTTAACGGTTGATCTCTGTTTCATATTTTTTCCGGGAATTTGTCAGAATTATGTCATGTTTGCCTTACGATTTGCGCAGATGATTTCCATGAATCATTTTCAAGTGTCGCTTATCAAAATAAACTCGTACTCAAATGTGCGAATGCATTTAAATGTTTCCCATCTAAATTTGTTTACTGTAGGTGTGTGCGCCTTTCCTGCTATGCATTAAATTTTGAAAATATTATTCTCTTTAATTTTTCATTCGCTTTGTCACAGCTGATAAGATAAGAGAGTAACGATTTTTTTTTGCGCGCGTTCTCTCGCAGCTGCTCGTCTCTTTGCGTCTCCCTTGCTTCGCTCTGCTTATCATTAAATATCACGTTGCCAGACGCTGATGATGATGGACAGTTGAATAAAAGTAACATTCAAATAAGTAGATAAAAATGTATTTTTATCAAACAAATTCAAATGTTACATTGAACTTTCGCCATTTTGTAAATTAAATTGTTGCTGATTCTTTTTTTGCTTTACTTTTGTTGTTGTTGCTTTTAGTCATCGGTCAACGCGCAATGCGGATCTCCAGAGTCTCGCAGTGTGAGCTTCTCTTTCTCGCTCTTAATTTGCTTCTTCCCCGCTCTTTGCGACTCACTCCACACTCCACTCTTATATGTTCCTAATGCAAATTACAAAGTTTTGTTTTTGTTTGTTTAAGTTTATTAAGTTGTTGCTGCATTTGCGAAGCTTTTAAATTATGATTTATGGGAACAAACAAAACTTCCAACAATAACAAGAACTACAACAACAATGTCGAGTAGTAAACTTATTGAAAGCGCACTTAAAGTGCAAATTTGTGCTTTGATTTATGGCGTCTGCTTTGAGGTTATAAACGACGACGTCGACGGCGACGAGTGGCAACAATGACCGTTTGTACTACCAAGTGCTCACATCCTCCCGCTTTGCCTGCTGCTGCTGGCCAACACCAACACACAAAGGCTGGCTAATCGAAGTGGCCAGAACACAGAGCATTGCAGTTTATGACGTCTGCATGCAAATGGCTTCACTTGGGCTGGACGTGTTTCAATTCCGCACGTTCCAACCAACTTGTAAATTGGCAGCACACTCCACATGAACCCTCTATTTCAACCAAGTTGGAAGTCCGCACACAAATTTAAATACTTTAATTTTCAGAGTCCTTTAAAAAATAACGTAAAAGTAACACTCAGCTGCACTCTCTTAAATTCGAAAGACACTTGTTGTGAGCTGTTATCGAAGAGCACTCTTTACGCTCTTAAGCCATGCTATGGTCAACATAGGCTGTTAACATGCTGCTAGTACGTGCTTAACAGCATCACAACATTACAGTTCGAGTGTAACAGCTGGCTAGTGGTGCCTTTTGAGCACAACAGTCAGTAAGCAATAACATTATTGTGCGCTGTTAGGTTTTTTGCGCTCCGAAACACTTGTTGTTGTTGCCCTCGCACCATTAACAGTCGAGAATCCAAACAAAATGACAACGTAACGGACGAAAGTCGTCGGCGTCGTGCGACACTCGATTAAAAGAAAACCACAAATAAGTAAATAAAAACACAAATTAAAAATTTTGTGTTTGCGTTATTTTTGTTCGCGAGAATCCCGAATTTTGTCGGAGTGCCAAACACACACACACAAATTAAAATAATGAAAAAAAAAAGAGATTTAGTGAGCTCGGCGCACGGTTTCAATTTATTTATAGTTTTTGATAAAACAACAACAAAAAAAAGAGGAAAACGGTGACAACAAAATATATATATTATTCACCAAGAAAATCTCAAAAGATTAGTGCAAAAATTAAAGTGAATTTCATATTGTATAAATATTTACAAATAAAATAAACTTGTTTTATTTACGCGACTAACGTCAAATGCAAACATTTTGCTAGTGTATAAAAAAAAATTGTGATAAGACGACGCCTTATCAAATTAATCGCAAAAATAAGTAATAAAAAAGTGTTGTGCAGATAATAAATTATTTAAAAAAAAAAAAAAGAGTGTTAAAGTAAGAAAATATTGAAGGCAATTCAATCAAGTGATTTTCGAGTCTGATTTCAACTTTGGAGCTGCTCTCCCTGAATATTCCATGTAAATATTGCAAATAAATATTTATTTTTTATTGACAGCAATTTACAAGTACAAAAAAATGCAGCAAATGAGTAAAGATAATAGGCAAAACACGTTAGTTGAAACGTCAGTTAATAAATTCATGACAAGGTCGACACCCGATTCTCTTGCTCCATTTGACTAAGCCCCCCCCCTGTCTGACCCCCCTTACCCCTCTTGGTGGCATTCTAGCTAGTTTACCTTTGGGTTAATCATACTTTCAGACTTGATAAACAAATGTTCGTCTCTGTGACGTCAGTTTCATGTTTCCGCTTTATTGACTTTGACTTTTTTTTGGTTTTATTTTTTTTTATCAATTATTGTGAGTTAGAATATACGATTTTATACACTGTTTCCCCTTAGGCGCTGACGCCAGTCGCAGTTTATTTATTTAACTTTGCTATATGAGTAATAATAAATATTTTTTTATGGACACGCGTTGCGATTTTGTAACAAATGGAAAAAAAAAATTTAAAACTTGATCAATCGAAATTTTGTTGCCTAACTAAATAATTAGCACATAGTATGGGTGTTGGAGCACGTGATTGGGATTGAGATGACCCAAAACGTGAAATGTTATCGATAACAAATTATTGTTATCAAATGTTATCGAAGCTTTGTTGAGCTTAGAACGGAAATGTATGGAATGACATGGCATCGATGACCAGTCTGAAAATAAATTGCTAAAAATAGCAAACTTTTATCTTAACTAATTTGTAACTAAAATTGATTATTTTTTATTTAACATTTTTGGCTACAATTTCAAATGATTTTAGCTGAAACAATTGCATGACTCACTAGGCCAAATCCCACAACCTTATCAAGAGCAAAACAATCAGCTTCCCATTTTATTATTATATATATTTGTATTTTTATATACTTGACGTAGTTTAATAAACTCGGGTCTAAAGTGTAGATAATAATGCAGTAGAAAATCGAAATTCTAGCGACGCCCAAAATGATGAAAATGTTTGCGAAATTATTTGCCAAAATGAAATGGAAATAGATGGAAGATAGAAAGAAATAAGCAGAAAAGGGGATGTCACAAATCATTATGGGGAAAAGGTCAGGATACGGCCCAACGAGCAGCCAGACGAAGGTTAGTTCGGTTGGAGACCACATGACGCCCATTTGCAGTACTAACCCGTAACCCGTTGGCTTTCCCCCCCCCTAGACTCCAGCCAGTATTCCCAATAGGCCAAAACTTTTGGCCCCCCAAAATAAATTCACAACAAATTTACTGCGCCAGAAAAACAAATGGAGAAAAGACGAGCGAAAATGACGCTGCAGCAATTGTACAAGTTGCTAACCAGACTTATAGATACATACTCCATATACTGACTATATATGTCGGTTTGTGTGTGTGTGTGGGTGTGTGTGTGGATTGACGTGCACACAATTGAAGTGGGTGGCAACCCTTGACGATTACGTTAGGAGCTTAACACTTCCTGTTCCGAGTTACCAAAACGCGTTTTCAATTCTACAGAATTTCGCGATTTGGAAACGAAACAAATAAATCATTAGCATTGCATTCTTTACACCTCATTTATTTTTAAAATACGGAAATTTAGTGATCATTAAGATTTCCAGTTTTTTCTGCGGGGTTACCACAAATTAAAGTTTCTCTAGTTTGCCTGACTTGGGAAACGCTTGGAATTGAAACAATATGGCTGCTGTTTAACAAGTTAGTTCTTGTTATTTCCCCTACATTAATCTCCGAAAGTTTAAGCAAACTTTTCCACTTTGTGCTGATTTCTTTTCGTGTTTTTGCAGTTCAGAACTTAGTTTCCAATAGTTTTGTCTGTCTGCCACAACAATTGCCACACGACTGGCGACCTCTAGCGGTGGCATTTTTATCAAGTGTCGCACAATAAACACTGCGCAAGCAATTGTAAACTTGGGTGCGGAACGAACCGATCCCTTTGCCCTACGTAAACCCCCCAGCCAATCCTTTCCCCTCTCCATCTCCACCCTCTCGTTCTTTTATAAGCCAATCCACCTGCTGCGCGTCTTGCCGCGACTTTTTCTGCATATTTTAAGCGCGCCTGCCAATGAAACATGCCAAAAACACAGAGAACTACAAGCGAATCGTAGAATTGGGCACATTGCGGTAACGAGGGAAAGATAAGAGAGTGCGGAAGGGTGGAACAGGAACGGGGAGCGGTTTGTTAAGTGTTGCCAACTTTGTATAGTGCCAAGAATGCAAATGGCGCGCGCTGTCGACATTCCTGCCCGCTTCTCTGGCTTCTCTGGGCCACTTTACCATTTCACTCAACTGCAGGCACCACAATCCACCAAATAGTAAACCACAAAATCAATAGCTGACACTTTATTTTTTGGTGTTTGGTGTTTGGTGTTTTTCCTTTCTTTTGTGCCGTTTTTTCTCGTTTGATGACACTGGAATTATGCGTTTTCTGTTTCTTTGTTTGCTGTTGGGATGTTGCTCGGGAATTGCATTCGAGTATATGCTGTTGACTACTCTTACCTTTCATTACAAGTCTTGCAAAGTGCTGGCAATAAACTGTTTGCCACCCTTTTGTGCATCCAATTTCCATGGCTTATCAAATACAGAATCGTAAATGGCAATGGTTTTTCAGCTGTCAGTTTTTGACTACCAATTTCATGGGAAAAATTGGAAGTCTCTGATAAAATGTAAAAAGATTAGTTTCAAAATTGTCAGGTGTTTTTAAATTGGTAAAGAGGATAAGGAACATGCCGAAAAAAGCATTGAAATGAAACAGTCCACCACATAATTATTATTTTCTTTATTCACTACTATGCAAACTTGCAACCTGTTGGCTTTGAACACCTGTAATCCAAAACTCTTCAAATGATGCAAAAGCCGCTTTTAAATTGCCCCTTTTTGCTGCCCGAAATCATTTGAACAATAATTTATCGCATTAACTGTTTGATTATCAGTTTTTGTTTCATTCCCGGCCGTTTCACACCAAAGCTAATGATGATTAGACCATAATACGATATATACTTGTATATATACCATGAAAAAAGTCAACAAATGTGTGGCATTAATGTAAAGGGGGAGTCAAGTTATCGGCATGAAGACAAAGGGGATAATGAAGATGACAAAGAAGAAGAAACAGAAGTTGGCGATGGTTGAATGGAGAGTTGCCACAATTTGCGGTTTATCAGAGTATATTAACCTCTGCTCGACAGACAGATACCGTTGACAGCTGAAAAGCCACTAAAACAACATCAAAGTGCGATGCGTCCAGTTTGATCATAATCAAGTTGAGTTTGAGTGACTGAACGAGTGAGTGAGTGAGTGAGTGAGCGAATGATGTGAATGAGAGACTTTAGCTCGATTCGTTGCACATTGTGTCACCCAAGGGGGCAAGTGTTGTGGCCCTGCAGCGGATGCGTTCATTAAATTTACAGTTTGCCGTGCAAGAATTTTATGCAATTGGTCAGTTTTGAACTGTAGTTAAAGTAGTTTTCTGTTGTTCTTGTTGTTGTCACTGCGGCTGTCAGCGCCTTTAACTGAATCGCTCCACATGTACGCAAGTTTTGCGGAAATTAATGCACAAAGTGCAGTTGCAGTTGCAGTGCGACGCCGGTTGCTAACTTGCGTTTTTTGGGTGCGCCCAAAACAACAACAGCGGAGAGTAACCAACCAGCGACAACACCAATTGCAACAACAACAACTTGTGCACATTAATTGTCAACAAACATGCGCAACGCGTGTGCCACAAGTAAACGAGCGTGCCCCGTGCAACATTTGTCGGTTCGTTGCATGCGCTAAAAATAATTGCATTTTGCCATTTACAATTTTGCGGCCCTCACTTTAAAGTTGGAAATTTGTGCATTAGCTAAGCGACCCCAGAGTGCAGAAATGCAAGCAAAAATTATGCACTATCTGACAGCTAGACCCTGTAGATTTTAAATAAGAGGGTGTTATTAACAGGCATGCAACTAAAGTAAAGCGCAGTTAATACTTCCTCCTCCTTTACTGCACAACTACAGGGTCTATTTAGGTAGCCATAACTCTAACACTAGTACCGCCACTGTTGTTGTCTGTGCACGTGTGGTCAACTCTATTTAAAGTTGCATGGAACACAAGCGAGGGCCACGATTTTAATCGGTTGCAGGTGCGAAAACTAGACACTGTCGCCAGGTAACCGCAGACACAACAGCAAAAAAATTATATAGAGAGAAATAAAAGAATGCAAGGGTTAACACTGCTGCATATAAGTAACTGCACACTGCACAGTGCTGTAATTAAAGTATTTCTCTAGCGTATTTCACTTGTTTTTATTGCCACTTTAATTCCGTTTCATTTCCAGCTGCATTTCGTTCGTCTCATTTGTCTTTACTTAGTGGAAGTTTCTTCTTACGAGTGTGAGTGTGCGGAATTTGTTTCTGTCAACAAACAAAAAATTGTTTTCTATTTTATTTTCTTTCAACTCGTACATTTTTTTTTGCACAGAAAGTTTACCTGGTGCTGTTTGTTTTCAGTTCTGTATAAAATTTACTGAGATTTAATTTGGAAACTTTATTTAGTCCGAGTTTTAAGTAAGTTTCACTTAAAATTACTTTAAATTTATTTAGTTACGGTTTATATATCTGTTTATTTGGCTTTTTAAACTAATTTTTGTACAATTGTTAAATAATTAAAAAATTTAAATTATTTAATTTATATTTGTCCCACATAAAAATGTATTCCATTAGATGTTGGTTTAAAAATTTTTAATTTTACTCATTTCTTTCATTAAAATGCTTTCAACTAATGACTCTTCCATTCCATTTATTCTACTTCTTTTATTTTTAATCTTTGCCAAAAGTTCTTGTAACTTGAAGATTTTTCTGTGAATTTTTACCCTTGAACCAATTTGGCTTATGACTTTGAGGCTATGAAATTTTCGCACGGACTGGAAAAAAAGAAAAGTTTATGTTTGCATTAAATGAAATTTAATATTTTGTGGAATTACTTGACATACTGTTGCCGAGACCGCCAACAATAAAAGAAAGAATATTATATTTAGTTACGGCGCGTGGAAGTGTAATTGTTTATTGTTGTATCTGGTACGGCGAGGATTTCAGAATTGAGATTTTGGATTTCGGATTTCGAATTTCGGGCACGAACAACACACAAAACGCCAACTTCTTTAGGCCAAAGTCAACAGAGAAAATTTGTACTTGCTGCTGTAATTTAATACTGAACTTGGTAATTTGTTGTTGGCCATTGTTGTGCTTATTAGAAGTTTGCTAATTATGGCAGCAAAACAACAAACAATTCACAGACAGATGAGAGAGTCAAAGGCGTGAATAGAATCTAATCCTAAGCCTCATTTCAAACCAAAATTCAATGCCAATTCTAGACATAATATCAATCACATGTTCAGCTCACGTTGTGCCATTAATTAAATCGCAATTTGTTTTGTTTCGAGTGCAGTTGTGTTTGAACACACAAAATACAATTCAGTATTGTAAATTGCAAAGTTTGCACTAATTAAAATTGTGCACAGCAAAAGCTTTAACAGACAATTAATAACAGTGTATGGGTTGATGACGTCATAATAGTTTATACAAATGCATTTCGTGACAATCAATTTAAGTGTAAAACTAGTAGATGGGTATGCTAGACTATCACCTAAACAATACTTTAGTTATATGCACTGAGTATTTGCCAGTCTATCACACTGTTTAGTAGTCTCTTTTATGATTTCTTTATGCCCACATGAGGCTAGATAATAAAGCATTTTCTACTGAATTTATGACATAATAATAACAAAGTATTTTCAAGATTACGTCCAGCACTATTTATCATGTAGATAATTTTATGTTTAACCAAAATATATAAATTCAACTCTAACCATAACGAGTACGGAGTGGAAACTATTAAAATTGCAAAGTTCTTCATGCGAAAAAAAAAACATTTAAAGATACGATGTGTGTGTGTGTGTTTGTATCTGTGTGTGTTCTAAATTGTTGGGTCGCCTTTTTTCATAAATCTATAAAATAAAAGCGAGTCAGCGCCATTAAAGCGGGCATAATTAATTTAATAGTCCCCCGACACGACACGTAGGTAAACAAGACGGTAACAGAAGCCGCAGAAGGCCCTTTATACTCCCCGATTCATAGACACGACCAGACTCAATAGAACTGCATGTATTATCTGCCATAGTACGGCCCAAGTATGGCCCTAATGCGACTTGGCTAGCTGAGTTGCCTGTCTGACTATCAAGACAATAAAAACTATGCACACTCATAATAATATTTTCCATTTTCCAAGGGCAAGGCAACCGGAGAAACTACACCCCCTCGACACACTCATTTACCCCGCTGCCACACTGTCGGCAGCTAATTGCATGTGCCATGTCGGAAAAGTGACTTGGTGAAGGGGGGTAGGGGGTACTGAGCTGGGGAGTAGCCCTTGGCAATTCAACAATAATGGCTTATATGGCACTTATTCAATATGTGGAGAGGAGGGGGTGTATTGCACACTCTATGGAAAATGAAATGAAAATGCAACTGACAAAGGGGAAAAACTTTGAAAATTATTAAGTTATAAAAGTGCAACAAAAATAAATCGGAAATCAACGAATCTAAAATGCTCTTGCTTAAATGGATTAGCAACTGTTTCGTTTAATTTTGGAGGGTCACTGCAAATCTTTACCAGTTCACAGTTATAAAATGATGTGCTCTACAATGATTGGTGTTATAGCTCTTGAAAACAGATGTACCCTCTTAGAGACAGAGTATCTACGGCAGTCAATACTTATCCAATGCATTTGGCAGTCAACTGCCAGAAGTAGCGACCACCAAATGGCGTCTAACCTGAGTTTTTATGACTAGGGACTACTTGGTGTGCGAGTGTGTGTGTGTGTGCCTTCTTGCCACACGCTGTCTTGTTGTTGTTGCCACACTGTGCACTGCCAGCTGCTGCCATGCGGCAAATGCTAATTATAACAAAACGACGATAGCAAAGCAATTTTTATTACATTCTCAACTTGCTCTCGCGTGCCAGAGTCAAAACTAAACCGAAACCCAATCTGTAGTCTAAACCTCGGACCCAACAGAAAACCCTAGCAAAGTTTGAAACTGGTTTCCTATTTGGAAAATTTGCATACAGATGGCGCTAAAGTTTTTCAAGGGTTCGAATTTTGAGTGAACATATATGTGAAATGCAGACTAAACTATTAAATCGAGCACAATACACGAAATGTTGTTTGCACTTAAGCAAATAAAAAGAAAAAGGGCGTTGTGCGACCTTAACCCTCAGGGCGTGGCGGGGCGGCAGCAACAACAACATCATCAGGAAATGTTTTCGACCTTTGTGTCGTCTGAGTTTGACGCTGATGTTAAGGGCAAAATTGATGTCTCTTTTCATGTTGTTGTATTCGAAATTGATGCGAGTGCCAATGTTGTTGTTGTTGTTGCCACTGTTGCTCTGGTTGTCGTTCTTGTCGTCTGGGGCGTGTCCATTTGCTGTTTGCCAAACGAAGATCAATGACTTGAAATGGACACAGACTTGCACTTGGACTTGCGAATCAGCCCAAGGGTTTCGCTATCTTTGTCTCTCTCACTCTCTCCCCTCGCTCTCTTTCTTTCTCTGTCTAGCCTGCGAACAATTTCTAGTTTCTATTGTGCGCAATTAAAATACAATTTTTGCTCACTGGTTGTTGTTATTGTTATTTTTTATTGTTGTCAGACTTTTCTTTGTTTCTGTTTGCTTTTTTTTTTGTAGTGTGAATTGTTTTTGTTGCCATTAAATTAATTTATTGTAATTGCTTTAATTGGATCAACACACACACACACACTGCTATGCTGTTGTGCCATTAGTGTTAAAGTTTTCGCCTCACTGTGCAGCAGATTTGCACAAATTAAATAAAGCAATAAAATGTCAATAAGTCTGCATATAAAATAAGCAAAAAATGTAGCGGAAAATTGCATGAAGCTTAGCTACAGCTGTTATCTTTAAATCTACGAGAGACTTGTATCTGTTAGATACATTTTTTGAAAGTTCCTTCTTATCGATAACTTTTTGTTGTTGTGAACGCTACTTTAAGCTGTCGACTGCGGGTTGTTTGTTTATTTGTTGTGTTCATGTTGACCAACTAAATTATCTTCGATCACCACTGTTGGTTACTGTTCACCTCTTCCCTGTCACCCGTTTTCCCACGAAAACTCTTTGCACACCCTGTGTCACTGTGTCAACATCCGCTTTGGCGAACGACCACAGTGGAGCCCCATTTTGTGTCACTTACAAGTCTATCTTTATGCCCTGTCACTTATCTAATGTTTTGTTGCGATTTTCTTTATCTACGTCTGATTTATGCCATAAAGATACATTGGTGACTGCTCCTGTGCCTGGTTTTCGGGGCGGGGCAAATGTATCGAGCATGAGTCACAGAATTGTATCTTACAGATACATGCGCTGTGTAAATGAATGCGTTGCATTTCATAGGCGCGTCCCGTCATGGGCTTCTATCTTGGGCCATTTCATCTAAAACTGCAATGCGGCAGCAACTTGGCGAGTTTCCCCCTTCTATGCAAATGGGCAGCACAATGGAGGTTCATTTAGTACAGCTGCAGCCTGTGGGATGACAAATGTGAGGCACTGTAAGAAACAGGATAAGAATTTGTGACTTACAAAAGCTGATAAAAATGTATCTTAAACTGAACACTAACTAGAATTTTATATATCTTATTTCATACATTTTTTCTACCTAAAATTTGTTTAAAAATAAAATAAATTTTTCTCAGTGCATTTTACTTGCCACAACAGCAGCAGCAGCAACAAGTTGCTGAACTAACTGTCTTGACTTTTTGTTGTTATTTGATTTGCTCGTTTACATGCAACTGCTAATTATGCAAGAATGTATCTTAAAGATACTTGACACGCGTAATTACACTGCCATTTGCCCCCACTCCCTGGGCGTCATTTCAGGCGTTCTCTTGCTTCTCGCGCCCCAAGAAGTAACCACAACCCAACACTTTGCATAAATATGCACTTCCAAAGCGAATTGAATGTTTTTTGATAGGCATTTATTTGTCCATTGGTTCGAGTCTATTCGTGAGTCACATTCGAATAGCGTATAGACTTTGAGCCATGCCACTCATCGAATACAATATATATTCACATATATATATATAGTTACTATATGGACTGCCCTCTCTTCTGGGGCATTCACTTTGGCAGTACCACAAATGGTTGTTTGTTGTAGTTGCTGTTGCCTTGGCAGGCTTTTAGTTGCCACATTTTTCTGTGTCAAGTGTGCCCAGCAGATGAAGAAGCAGGAGAAGCATCTGAAACTGCAGGATTTCCCCACTTACAGAGAAAGGGAGAGAGAGTGTGCGTGAAAGGTTCTTTCATCTGCAAGTGCTGCAAATGGTTTTACCATTAGGCAAAGGTTTTAAGACATTTCAAAGGTGTAGAGTTAAGAAATTGCACTTTTTATGGAGGCACAGAATAGTAGTCAAGTCGATACTCTAAAACATAAAACTTTCAATGCTGCTTTATATAGCCATAAGTTCTGCAAACATAAACTTGATTTATTAAGGAATCAGCTATTAAAGAAAAGTGTTGTCTTAATGGAAATGATAATAAAAAATGAAGAAATATAGTTTTTTAATGAAAAGGCTGTCGATCTTTAAGATAATACTTTGTTAAGGGATTTCCCCATCAGCTTCTGTTTTACACACCCTAAAATATAAAACGTGTGACTTTCTCTCTTGTTTTCAACAAAAGTTCAAGTTTTGTTGATGCTTTTTTATATTTATATTAAAGCACTAATCAAGTGACACTTTATAAGCCACACGACAGCACAGATGCAGCTATAGAAACAGATACAGATACAGATACTTTTATACCGAATTACACCGGTGCGATTTAGTCATGTAAAGGTCATAAATTAAAGTGAGCATCTGATGTTTATGGCCTGCTCAAATATGTGTGTGTGCGTGTGTGTGTGTGTGTGAGTGTGTGTGTGTGCTTGGGGGCTGTCACTGTGCCTGGGGTTGGTTTTGTGGATCAGGTTATGGTTTAGCTTGCGGTTGGGGGCTTTTTCGGGTTATGCTCAAATGAGACAGATTTTCCTCGTTTTTCCATTTTCCTTCCAGTTTTTTTTGTCGATGAGCGCAAATACGTAATTAGGTGAAACTATTTAAATGCACGTGGGAAACAATTTGTGTGCCACTTTTATTTGTTTCACTTTGTTTTGTTTTGTTATTCTGCTATTTCCCACACATTGCGATTGTTATTATGGCCATATAATATCATGTATCTCTAACCACTTTATCGATATACTTGACACTTTGCTAAGTAAATAGATCAACGTCGCTTTTGTTCAGATACTTGTGATTGCATTCTCAATTGGAATTGTTGCCATTTGTGTTCGATTGAATTTTTGCATACACAGTATAGATATAAATAAAACAAATATATAGCAGATTACTGTTTAACTGACCCACAGAGAAGGCCTGGCGCTGCTTATTTTCAGAAATTTCTATAAAATATATTATAGTCTGCTTTATGATGAGCTTTCTTTTAGCATGCAGAATATTGAATGCTCTTAACAAGAGAAGGAAAAAAGATAAATTAACGGACTGAGTTTTGTGCGCAAACTTAGCTGCAAACTTAGACTGAGTTTATTAAAATAAAATACTTTAACTATCACTTTAGTTACATTTTTTACAGAGTGTCTGAGAGTCGTTCGTTTTATTGCATTTGCAGTTATACATTTTTGGCACATTGTATTACGAAAGTATTTTTGTTATAGCCGTCTTTCACATGCCGGCGACTCGTTACACATTTTGTTTATTTTTATTTTATTTTATTTTAATTTTTGTTGGCTTGTTGAATTTCTCTGCCTTTGGCAGTTTCTCTTTTCTTGCCTTTTTGTCTGTCAATAAAAAGAAAATAAATAATTAAATCAGCGCCAAACAAAAGCGAATAATAACAGACTTAAAATATGTTACGAAAAATCAAAAGGAAAATATAAAAAAAGATTTATTTATGTTTATTAATTAACTCAAAGTGAAATTTCCAACACTTGTCGTGTTCTTGGCCAAAATCTAATGACAATTTCTGAATGGCATTTAAGTAGAAATTCTTTTGGTATTTGTCTGTTGTCGTCTGTGATTATTATTATTATTATTAATTGAGTTGGCGACGCCGACATTGGAATCTTGCGCCAAGTGGACGAGTAGTGTGAGTCATCTCATGGGAATATATACTTGAGAGAGAGTGGTCTTGAGTGGCCTTGAGTAATTTGGCAATAGCATTGAATACACTCAAAAGCACTCGAATTAGCTCAAAAGAAATGTGCACAAGAATTGAATTTAAATTGCTTTTAATTACAGCAAAGCCTCAATACGATTAACTTGAACAATAAAAGTTCAATCTAATCATAAATCAATTCTATTTGCATTGTATAACGTTTTTGGGCTTTCCAACCAAATTGTTTTATCTTTTTAATCGATCTAAGCATAATTGAACTTTCATATGTGTACGTCAGTGCAATCAATCATTATGGTTATCTACGATATGATAAGATATTTATGGGATTGGGAAAGTTGGCAGACAACTGGTAGCCAGGAATAACCCAGAAATAGAAATGTGTAAATATGGAAATAATATGTCGGAAATAGGAAAGCAGGAAAATGGGAAAATGTCGTTCAAATCATTTCTGACATCACAAAATTATCATTGACACACAAAATGAGTTTTTAAATCCAAAACATATGTCGGAAATGTACCAAAAATAAAACTGCAGCAGGGAAAAACTAAGAGACTTAGAAACATAAACAAAACTTGTAGATACAAAAGTATCTGAGACGCAATTTCAAACAATTTGAAAGTGCATTGCAGTTATTAACACGCCCAAGAAGTTTAAACTGACTGCTGACAGATATTTTCAAGGACTCGACACGAGTCGACTCGAGACAATTCACTTTCCATGGCACAACACACACACACACACTCAAGTGTGTTCAAAATAAAATAGAAAGAAAAAAATTCATTGAGTTACGGTTTGGGTTCAGCAGCCATAAAATGCTCAAATTTATAAACAAGATAAAGAGAAGAAAAAATGTAAGCAAAAGATGCGCGTGTCTAAAGAAGCAGCCAAAAAAAAAACCAAAGAAAATAAAACACATTTAGGAAGCAACAGACAGACAAAAGAACGCCAAAAACAGCTAGAAAAAAAAAGAAAATACAGACAAAACTCAACTGAAAGAAAAAGTGGTAAATAGATAAGGAGAAGAAGAGAAAGATGGTGAAAGAGAGAGACAGCAAGCAAAAAACACTAGTGCGGATATCTTTTGCGTGTTCAAATCACGTCGCAGACAGGGCACGTCTGGCAGTCTGGCAGTCTGGCAAACTGGCAACTGGCACTGGGAACCAAACAGACTCCGGAGACAATTTAAATGCACTCACCGCATTTGTCAATGTCCTTTCCGGTGTACACATGTTGAAATCCTGTGCTTTGTTTTCTTTGTCTTGCCAATGCCAAAATTGAAAGTGTTCTATAAGTTAAACATAGAGCGAGTGGCTTTTAAGTAATTTAATAATATCTTTCAATGATTTACACAACTTGCTGGGCAACCCTCGCAGCACCTAAAGTAATAAGAAATCATGTTTACAGAGTTGTGTATACAAATTTTTATTTTGAATAAATAAATTTAATTCTATATACTTAAGACTTGACTCATAAACATACCGAAAAACAACTCTATATGATTGCTTATCAGCTTAATAAATTCCATGGTAACGGTCCAATATCTTGGACTGTTTTAAAGCTGCCCTCGCAGAGCACAGCTTCAGATCAGTGTGTTGGTTTTATGTGGCGCATTATTGAGCGGATTCAGTGTGTTTATCTTGTGGATTTTGGGTATCATTGGACTTCTGTTCAAATGTCAACGACTCGTTAATGTTGCGCACTGCCAGCTGCGTCCTCTGTACTCTGTACAAGCGATAAACCCCACATAAGTATAAGTACAAGTATATATACACATACATACATATATATTAAATAAAATATAATATATCTAAGAATAACATCCGCTTGCGTTTCCCAATGCACCACACATTTTATCAGACAAAGCCCAGTCGCATTTGGAGACTAATCAGCTTCAAATTCTGAAATGAAAGGAAACTGCGCTCTTAAAAATAACCCAAAGATTCTTAGAAAACACCATATAAACCAAATGATTGCCGTCACGCTGCCTTAAAGTGTTTTATTTTTGTTTTTGGGATATTTTAACTCTAAACTGGTCCGACAACTTTGGGGCTTTAAGATCGCCATTTAAATGTGCGCTCTTTTGATAAGTTTAACAATAATCATCGTCACCCTGTAAGGCAGCAACCTGTTTTTGATTAGCCATTTATAATAAACTAATTTGTTAATTATTTACGCCCCTTTTGATGAGCTGGTGACTGCTGTGTTAAGGCCACACGTGGTTCGAAAGGTCAAGAGCTTGTTTAACCAATTTGTTTATTAACTTTTAATTGGTTTCAAAGAACACAAAAGTGGAATTCCATTTGCAAAATTGATTCTATTTAAAAGCTACTTAAACCGAATTTATTTTCATTAGCATTATTTATTTGATTTGCAGTTCATAATCTACAGATATAATTTTTAATTTTCTTACACTCGTTGTCATTCATTAAAATCGTTCCATACCGACTTCTCAGCTCAACGCAATGTTCATTGACTTCCAGATTATTTGGTTCATTTGCATGCCAATTTAAATAATTAAAACAGTTTGTTAAATGTGTACAAAATAATATAATTTAATTTGTTTTGCTTTAATAGCTATTATACTAAAAGCATGACTGTTAGCTGTGCACGACTTTGAGATACTCTTTGATGTGTCCTTATCAATCAATCTTTAATATTTTAGAACTCTCTGTTTTGAAAGGAATTGATTCACATCATCTATTGACAACAGTATTGGTTCCTATCCAGTCAATCAATGACTTTATAGAGTCCATAAATTTCAATTACAAATTGAATTTGTAATTCGTTTCAGATGGCGTTACCTTGACCTAAAAGTCAGAATCAAAGTCGTGTGCTCAATATTTATGTAACCTAGAATAGTAATTTTTTATAAAATTAACTTTTAGCAATGAAAACATACAAAAGATACACATATTTATAGGGTATCCAAATACATTTTCATCTAAGGGCTGTTGGGCAAAGTATAGTTTTACTATTGAAGTCAATGCACCTGTTGCGGCCTCCATGACGAATATAGGCGCCATATAAGAGAGACACTTATGCCATCTCATGGATACCATAGGCAGCATGTTTCTGTTAGATGTATGTGTTTGTTTAATATGCAAAACGCGTCTTACTACCATTTTATTTATATATTCTTTGCATTTAGTATACAATCAGAAATTCCACAGAAAATGTATACACAATTTTATGCTCAATAGCTGCTTTTTGTTCTAAGGCAACAACAAAAAATGTACATTGTTTAGCTACAGAATGCGAGTATCTTTTTGTATAATTACATTGGGAAAATACTAAATATGCGATGCGGTGTTTCTAATGAGGTGTGGGAAGGCCCAACCAGCAAAAAAAAAACACTACAGAAAATGATACTTACAATGATTTAGACTGAAATTGGTCAGCACGTAGTGAGAGAATGGATAAAGACATAGCTAAAGATACAGATACATTTAGACAGGTACCCGCATTTACTATTACCTCGTCGAGACTTTGGCTTTTGTCTTTCTTTCTTTCCCTTTCCCAAAATTGTTCTTGAGCCCAGAACAAAAGGCATTTAATTAAAAACACATTTAAATAGACATTCAGCCGGCGACTCTCTATTATTTGTATTTGTTGGCGTTGATATTTTGGCCATTGTTTTGCTTGTCGCCTGTTGCTTAACTGGGCCAACGAACTGTGGGTTTAATGGTTCAGTAAGTTGGGAGAACGAGTATTATGTGTAATATATACTCAGCACATGTTCTGGTCAACTAACTAATAAAGAATAAAGCGACATATTGAATGCGAAGACGAAGATACTTAAAAGCTTAAACTAAACAATTTTGCAATAATTTAAATACAATTTTATAAATATTTGGTATGCTAAAAAGTTAAATTTTAACTTATTTAAATTTCTCAGCATTTTTAACAAATTTATTATGATTAGCTTGTGGCTTCAAAAAGGCGTTGCTTGATGATCAGTAAAAAATTTTATGTTTGTTTCTTTTTAACACAATTTACTTAATATAGTCATGCAATTTACTCAATGTTTTTGTTTTTGCTAATGACCGAAACCTGTCCGAGTTTATTTACTTTTTGCCAATCATAAAGAATTCAAAATAAAAGCAAAAGAAACAAATTCAAAATGCCATATAAAACAAAACAACAAAAATAAAGAAATTAACAAAACAAATGAACATTTAAAGAGTGAGAAACATAAAACTTTTGCCATATGTAGGATACACTCGTACGGATGTGAGCAAGTATTTCTTTGAGTTCAGTTTGCGTCATTTTTCTATATCTAGTATATATATCGAGAGAAAAATGCAAATTTGCTTTGTCTTCGTTGTTTTAGTTCCCAATTTACATTTTCAGCATTTTATGGTGAATAGTGAAAACATGAACAAATTAAAAAGAAGGAAAATAGTATCTCGTAGGTTTTTGGCATGCGGTCAGTTGGTCTGAAATTAGCTGACTGTCTGGCAAGATGGATAAATAAATAAATAATAACAAAACAGTCCAGTTTGTGATGTTTTTGTTGTGGTTGGGGTTGCTGTCTAATGAGCAGCTTCTCCATATAGTATCTAAAAGCGACGGCTTTTAGCTATAGATACATATGTGTATCTGACGCAATGTGGGGCGACCTCCCAGTGGCAGAGGCAACAGCTTGTCCTCCCTTCGGTTATGGCCTTCAGTTTGCCATTTGTTTATGTTGTAAAAATGATATTTGGTCAACTTTTTTATGCATTAGACCAAAATTGCGAAAGCCGTTTTTTGTGGCCTGATTTATGGCATGAGTTTTGCAGCGAACGGCAAAATGATGATGGGGAAAAGCAAAGCTGTAGAATAATCTTTAAAGGACAGATTACTTTTATACTGAACTGGTTATAAAAACGTTATGGGTTATTTTAATTAAATAAATCCACTTTTCACAGTAACTATAATTATAATAATTTGTAGACTTGTTATAATCACAGACGAGCTGTGAATCAGTAAGTTGCTATTTCCGTTCTATTCATTGATATACGATCCCTCGACCTCTTGAACTGACAATTGAGCTGAGAGTATTTCAAGAATTTAAACCGAGAAAACATTTTTCAAAGCGAGTGGGTCGACACATAAGTTCTGCTAAGCCGCTTACAATATAAGATGCTATAATTTAATATATAATAATAAAGAAAAATAGTGAAAATACGCTCTTAGCTCAGTTAAAGTGTTTGCATTTTTTCACGCAATCAATAGAAGGAAAATGCGCGACAAACAAGAGACTGGCAGCCAAGAAAAAGCATTTTTCACACTTTCCCGGGCAAAACACGCACACACACACACACACAGACTGACTTCTAGACATGCCAACAACGAGCAATGACCGAGCTGCGGCGCTTCATGCATACTTATAGATACATTCATACACATATATTGAGATACATTTAGAGTCACAGACAAAAGCGTCGCATAAAGTGCGCAAAACAAAACAAAGTCGCAAATGTGCCGAGTAAAGCTTCCGTTTAATTGCATTCTGCTGAAGCGAAAGTGAAAGTCGTCGGGAAAATTGAAAACAGAAAGAGATACAAATATCCAGAACTAAAGCTAAAGTCTGCAAATTTCCACTTGAAGCTCATTCAGGCGATGTCTTCATCCCAGGCAGCACTCAATATTGTATTCCTGCTTGTTGCTTATACCCCTTAGTCGAAGAAGAGTAGATTTATCCAAGTAAATGACACTTGAGATACTCCAAAGATACATTCAAGCGGTAAACTATCAGACACGCCTTTAGAGTATCTTCCAGTCGAGCATACCCATTGTAGTTTTCTGACTTGTTTTCGACAGTGGTTTTGGGGCCATTGTTTATGTGTCTGATTGTCTAATTGGATTTCAGGCTGTGGGGGCTGTGAAGGGTTAAAAGAGCGTGTTAACCCATGGGCGTTGGCCAGTTACTTGAGAGCACGACGATAGTACTTGCAGTGCTTACAATGGCCCAAGATTAAACTGTCAAGATAAATTGCAGCTAGCGAATGCCACGCCCATTTGTGGCACAATGCTTCAGCTACTGTCTGACAGGCGGAATTTTCTTTACGCTTTTCTTTTTGTTTCCATTTTACCTTTATTTTTTGGGGCCCTGTAGTTAAAATGGAAAAGGTGTGTTTGTTTAAAGATCTTAAAGATTTGGTGTATTTATTTCCCATTTCACAATAAATACAGGGTCTTTTAGAGTGCGTCACTTTCGACTGTAGCTTTTGCTACTCGTTACTTTTGTGTTTTTTGGCCATTCATCATGTTGAAACAAAAGTTTAACACAAACCGAGAGAATTTTACATGGCATATTAGTTTGGCATAGCTAAAGCGCATTTCCTGCCCACACACTCACGCACACACACTCAAGAGACTTGAGTCAGAGTTGAATTTTTCACAGGTAGACTTTTTGTTGGGTATCATCACTTGTATCTGTTACGCGTATCTGAGATGCTTCTATCTTACAACAACTTAAGTGTATCTATGTGATTGTGATTGTATGACTGCCTGAGTGTGTGTGTGTGTGTAGGTAATTCTCTTGATTGTCTGTGTTTATTCTGCCTATTTGTTTGATTGATAGTTTGTTTACAAATTTCATTTGCGGCATTCACCTGAGCTACTACACACAATGTTTGTCTTTTTCCTCTTCTTATTTTTATTCGGTCGCGCCTTTTAATACGATATATACAGTGCCACACAGCAGTATACACATATACATAGAAATGTACACTTGTGGAGAAAAGAATCTTACTGCGGTATTCATTTGATTATTGTTTTTGTTTATGCAATCGAATCACGTTCTCCGACCCGAAGGATATACACACAGAGAAACCTTTAAAGGTTTCTCTTTCTTTTCCCCTCAATTTCTTTCTCTGTCTCGTTCTCGTTTAATGTCGAGTTACTCGTAATTTAAACTTGCTAATGTCGTGCGTGGGCGTGGCACTTGAAGTTGATGTTGGCAACGTGTTTATTCTCCTCATCCTCCCCTGGGGCAAAGTCTTTAACTTTGCCAAGTCACAACCTTGGAATGGGACACTAGAGTATTGCCATTGTTTGTATATTGATGGCGTAGGTAAATACTTAAAATAAGACTGTAAAAAGGGACTTTAGATTGTTTGGAAAGTTGACAAGTTCATTGTCAAGGAAGAAGGACTCTGAGTTTCTTTTCGTGTAGTGTTTAAATTCCTAGTTCTGTGCTACTTTTTTGGCTTTTATGAACTTAGTTTTATTACTACTGTTTAGTCCCCTATTTTCCCAGTCTCTTTCTTCCACTCTTATTATATAAACTTGCGCAATTGCTAACGCAACTCAATCCGTTATGTTTTTTTGTCATTTGTCTTAACTCCCGAGTCCTTTCCTTTCTTTCCTACTTATATAAAATACTTATAACATTAATGTCTCTGCCACCAAAATGTCCCCTACTTTTTGTTCTACACATGTCTGACAAATTATGATTTGAAATACGTGATAACGTGGAACGCATAAACACAATGTAGTTAGACGACAACCCTGCGTAATGTTGCCGAGCACGTCATAAATAATAATAAGCTGGACAGGAAAAAAAAAGTCTGAAAAAGGAGGAGAACAAAGCAAAGTAAAGAAAAGTCTGCAACATTTTTGCATATGGATCAGTGAGTTTTGGGCTTAAAGACATCTATTATTTGTTTGTGCCACATGGCCAACATGCCTCCAATTAGAGCAGTTAGCCAGAGTTGTCACAGTTAGCTTAGAGTTAGAGTTGCCAACGTTGCTTTATCGTGCTGACTTCCTTCCGTTTAAATTGTTAGCAAACATTACAAGAGTTGGGAATGGAAAAGGGAAAGCAAAGGAAAGAAACGCAATAAATCAACGCCAGGACACAATGTTGAATGTGCGTTTCAATTTGTTCCATTCCCTTTCTCTCTCCTTCTCTCTATGCTTTGGTTAAACTGCACACACTCGTCCCTCAGTCTTTTGGATTAACGCCAACCGTTGAGGAAACTTCTTAACCTGTACAGTGAACACCATTAGTGTAATTTGCTTTGTCTCGCTCTTTTTGTGTCATGGGAAAGCCAGAATAAAAATTTGTAGCAACCACAAATTCAATTTTTGAGGTCACCGTACTCTGATACGTCTGACACTATCTGTTCTTTCGGTTCTTCCTGTCGTCGTACGAATAATTAGCTAATGAATTTATGGTACTTTAACATCACTTGCTGAGCCTTTTGTACTTGTAAATTGTTGCAACCTTCTTGAGTGGCATGCAACAAACCGCAAACAATGTTCTACAATTTTCAGAGTTCAGCCATGAAGAAGCCCAAATAATTAACCAGCAATCAAAGTGAGCAGAAAATAACACGTTTCACAAAACGAGACACCAAACACGAGACTCGAGACTGAGACTAAGTTCTGAAATTGCAGACTGTGGCAAGGAAGTGAGCAATTGTTTAAAAATAACTAAAAAAAATCAAAAGATGTCGACGTCACTGCATCAGAAGCGTCCTAGCATTAGTAACTGGTTCAGTTCATTGCGTCGTCAGCCGAAGGAGAAAAAAGGCAGTGGATCATTGGGCGGAGGTATCGGAGGTCGCAGTGGAGGCAGCTTTGGGAGCAAACAGCAATTGCAACGAAGTTGCTTTGATCTCAGCTCAGTGACGCCACCACCGACCGGAGGAGTTGGATCAATTCTGCCCGGTAGTCGCAGTAGCAGCACCTTTTATATAACTGCTCCATCGAAAACCACTGAGGAGGATCGTGCTCGCTTGTTGGGCAAAGAGAGCGAAAGTGGCACAGGAAGTGGGAGTGGTAGCAGCACCAGCACACTCAGCAGTGGCGTCTGTTCACGCTGCTTTTGCAATCTGCTAAAGACCTCAACGCCAGAGGTGCTCAAAGTGAAGACACCACGTTCTCCGCGCTCTCCCTCGTTGTCGCCCTTCACCAGTGTTGCCACCTACAAGGTCACTTCGCTGCGTGCTGAGAGTCCCCCACCTGCCAGTCCTACGCTGAGCACCGAAACAGTGAGTTGTAGTGATGTCAGTAGAAAAGCGGAGCTACTGCGTCTGCCCAGTGATGAGCCACACACGCTGGTCTACAACATGCGATCGGAGTTGACCCACAAGACGACGACGACAACAACACGCACACTGATTGTCTCCCGACCCGTGGAGTTGCTGCTCAACGAGAAGGGAGAAATTATTTCAAAGCGTCCTCCGCAGGCTCCACGCAAATCGCGTTCAAATTCCTTGGGTTGCATGCTGGACGTACAGGAGGATGAGGATCTGCTAAAGACGGGAACGGAGACGGAACCCAGTTCTGTGCTCAGTTCACCGCTGACTCCGGAGACGGAGACGGGAGATTTGCGGTTCATTGATGACAGCTCCAACTCGCAAAGCGAATCGGAGCGTTATTCAGTCAGCCATAACAACAATAGCAGCATTGCGGACAACAACAACAGCAGCAAGCAGCTGAACAATAACAACAACAACGATAACAACAATCAACAGCAGGCAAATCTCTGCCAGAGTTGTCGAATGCTCATGGAGCGAAATCGCAACAATGCCGAGCAGAGTAATGTCGTCATACTGCGACGACCACAGGTATGAGAGTAATTCGAGGCGTACTTTTAGGGGGGTGATCGGAAGGGGAGTGGGATGAAGGGTGTGTCTACCCAAACCCAACACTCTGTGGGACTGTACATGCGTTATCTGATATCTGATATGCTTTGGGTTTGGTTTTGGGTTTGGGAATTACTCGCAGATCTTTCTCTGAATTACTTTAATCCCAGAGTCTGTCATTTGATTATGACAGCCATGAGGTGTCTTCTGTTGAAATAAGATAGATAATTAGACAGCGAAATGTGCCTTTCATTAGACAAACTTGGAACAAAGTTTTCTAACCCTTTTGGTACATTTTTATTTGCCTGTCCAGCATCACTTTATTCGCAGAAAGTCATTTCTAATAACTACAAAGAAATCTTAATTGTAATTATTTAATTTCTGCTTTTATTGTTCCAACTTTTCTAAAGTCTTACAATTTACTTGTTCTCCAAGTTGACTTGGCAAAACTTTTTGTTTAAATAGTTCTTAAAAAAGAACTTGAAACCCAAGTGCACAACTCTCATTATTAAAGAATTCCTTGTCATTTAAATGAATTAATTTCTATTTCAAATGATTTTAATATATTTGTAAGTTTGTCTGGCCTTTGGCTTTGTTTCCATTGAAACATTCAATGGATTTGCATTGCATTGAAACAGGTTTCTTGATTGATTCTGTTTTGTTCAGACTTCCTCGTGTTTCGTTCCCACACCTTCCACACCGGTGTTTGTGTGTGTGTGTGTGTGTGTGTGTGTTGTTTACCTGTCGTTCTCTATATAGTTCTTCTTGTTGTTGTTTTATTTCGAGTTATTTTTAAGCTTGACGTTCATTAGCTTTACGTCTGGCTACTACAAAGCTATCAATAACCTCTGTGTCCACCTGTTGCTCTTTGATCAACACTCGCATCTCTCTTTCTCCCTCGTTGGATAACTTTTCCTTTACCTTTATGTAATTTTCTATCATTTCTTAAATGTTTTCCCATAGCCAGCGGGCAATGCGCGTAATTTGAGGGCTTCTGTTGATCATTTAACCCAATGAGAAATTTACATAAGTCAAACTCTTCACTAATTGAAACGTTTCTTTTTTGTTTTTTGTATTTTTATGGTTTAATTAATGTCCAACGGAAGCAGCGTGAAACATGCTCATAAATAAAGAGATGAAAACTCTATAAAATGCACTTTTGATCATAAAGAATTGATTTTCATAGTTTTTCATATAAATCAAGTATTTATGATCTAAGAAAACAAGTTTCTTAACTTATTAAACTAACTATAAATGTACACGAGGAACCAAGTTTATTGTTTTATATAATATATATCTTAACTATCGATGAGTGTATTCTCTATTTGTGATCAGTTTTATTCTTGTCAACAACTCTCGCTGATTGGAATTATTAAGCAACCGCTCGAAGCTTTGAAATTCCAGAATGCGTAACAAAATGGAGCAAAAAAAAAACTGTTTCGAAGTTGTCACGTCAACGACCCGAGGAAATCACTCGTCGAATCGAATCGAATTCTCGAAACCGAAGAGAGTTCTGAGAGATCCGTTACGGGAATCTCTAAAATTAGCAAATTCTTGGGGTCATCACAATGAGCTCATCGCATACGTTAGCTTTTAACTTGACGACGACGACGACGACATCAAGAAATCAAAATGAGAAATGTAGTTTTTGTTTCTGTTGTTGTCAATTGTTTTTCTCAACGGCTTTAATTGGCATTCCGTTGTCGATTTGCATATAGGCTGAGCAAATGAGTCAGAAGGTCATATAGAATAAATATATATAGTTGAGACAGGAGGGCAATTGATATGTTCCGGTCTCGTGGTCATTCGCCAGTGAAGCGTCAACTGGCTGACAAATAACACTAAGAGACACTTGAGTGCAGCAACTGTAACATAGCTACAGATACTCGTACTTCCAGATACATTTGCAGCTTTTACGAGCAGCCTTGTTTCTTTTGTATCTTCAATTAGATGTTTGACAAATTTGTCACGCCTCTTTGAATACGTATTAAGAGTGCCTAGAGATGGAAGTTGTAGAATTATCTTAGAGATATGAGTATCTTGTAGACACAACAGATTCATACCTCTCTGGGGGTAGTCTAAGGCTATTTTTGTATCTTGTTAAATGGCAGAAAAAGAATCACGCACTTGTCTCTTTAACAGAATTGAGCTCTGAAGTGGATTCACACCGTGTCAGGTACTTGTTGTCTATGCTATAATTCAATTAAATTAAATTCGCCATAAATTTTGCTACGTTTTGAGTCAATTTCTCTGTTGTACTCGTATTGTAGTATTTTTAGCACTTGAAACGAATCACGAAACTTTTGTTGTTTCAAGTATAACAAATTCGGCGCCAGTCGCCACACGATTGGCACTGGAAAGATGCAAATGATTCGCACATTACATCACGTGTGTGTGTGTGTATGTGTGTGTTTGAGTGCATTTGAATACTGGTGCAGTTAAACGCACTGACTTGTCTTTTGTTGAACTTTTGCATTCCGTAAACAATTTTATTTTTGTATACATTTTTCTTGAGCAACAATCGTCGCCACATTTCCGTGCTTTATGCGACTCTTAACTAAACTTATTCAATACTTATTCGGATGTGATCAGCATACCTGTACTTGGTACAACTTCCACCAGCTGTGCATACAAAATTTCTTTTGTTGTGAAAGCTTAAAGTCTTTAAAATTAATTTCCATTTTTATTTTCAATCACTTTCATTTGCAGCAAATCAAAGATGAACTGTGCGAAGTCGTCTCGGAAATGGAGGCACTCGATGTGCCCGAAGACAAGCATTCCAATAAGGATAAACAGATGTCAATTGGACGCAAAAAGTTCAACATGGATCCCAAAAAAGGTGAGTTGAAGCTGAAAATATCGCAGATTTCTAGATAATAATATTTCCATTTTTTATGCAAGAAAATCAAGCTAAAAGGAGTAACTTTTTACCAACTTGGCTTGCTATCTTTAGGCCAAGTTGAGTGCCCTTTTATTGAGTTTACATCATGTAAATGCCCTTTGATTGTTTAACTTCTTTAATTGTGAGCATTTTCGTTGGTTACACCAACTTAACTTGGCTCATTTGAATTTAGATTGTGTTTGAAATAGTTAAAGTTGTTCAAGCTTTAACTATTGAGCTTGAAAAAGCTCATTGTTTGAAAGTATTGAAAGACATAGTGAAATTAATAGAATTTTATTGAGCTCTTTCTCTTAATAAAAATATTTCAATAGGCATGGGAAACCACAGTTATGAATAGTTAACATGAAAGAGCATTATTCTCAACAATAGGAGTATAAAATATTGAGTCACAAAGCCTAGAGAAATGTATGAATAATTTTAAATTGAACACAGACATTTACAAATCAGAATTAATTTGCAAAATTGTGCAATCAAAGGAAAATCCTACGAAAGTTAAGGAAATTGTCAAGAGAGATAATTATGTGAATGATTTAAATGAAATTTCAATGACAACGTTTTGTAATGAAAATGATGACGACGTGTTGTGAGATATATGAGACTGAAGTGAATGCCAAAAAGTCGAAGAAGAAGAAGTTGTGATGTGGCGCCAGAGAGCAAAATTGTCATGCAAATTTTCCACAGACATAATTGGGTGGCTCCAAGAGTGGTATAATTGTGGTGCTGGTACTCGTACCGAAAGGTGGTGGAGTCGAGGGTTCAAGATAATTTCGACGTTAATTTAATAACGTAATGAGCCTGAAATGAGATGCAGTGAATGCCACGTGCTGTCAACGCACTGCACAGCAACGCCCCTCTTCGCTGATGGTGGGAATCCCCTCATCCCCCCCCTCGCTTTATGCCAACTTAAATTGCTGACAAATTTGACAGTTCGTTGACATTTGTAGTACGTGTTGCAGTGGGATCCCACGAGTGAAGTCAAGTGAAGTGTTTCAGCGTTTAATTTAATGAAAATTTCAATGTCGCAATATTCTGGCGCTGCAGAGATCCGTGAAGGGCATTACGCTGTCAAAAGAATCGGACGGAGGCAAGGTCGAGAATGCGGGCATTGAGATTTACATGTGTTCTCCATTCAACTCAAGATTTCTTATCTTTTTACAATTTCTGAAAATAAAATGGAAACATTTCTTGTAACTGTTTGTGTATTACAAATGAAAATTGTCTTAGATTTGTTTAATGTGTTTACATATCTTTACTAGCTGAGAACTCTCAAGATTTCATCTCGCTCTTCATGTGTTGTTATCTAGCGGCTTGCGCTAAAACCGCTTGCGAATTATAAATGAAATGAATGTTGTTTACTTTCCTTGAGTAAGGCAGCTCTCCCTCTCTTGTTTTTCATGACCCGCTAGTCAGCTCAAGATCTCTGGCCCCACAATCGACCTGCTTTTCTGGCTCGTTCACTTTCAAGAGCCAATCAAATATTTTCATCGTCCTCTAGGCCATAAATTTACGTTGACAAGTCAAAATTAGGCCACAACGCAACTGTCGCCTGTCACTGAAGAACAATAACAACAAGAGCAAGTCGAAGTAGGAGACGGAGAAGAAGAGGGACACATTCTGCATAAAATTCCAATTGTCAGGACAGGAGGGTGGCAGCTCTTTACGCAGAGGAAGGAGGAGGGGAAGTAGGAGCGGCGGGGGCGACAATAAAAATGCTAATCCACAGTAAAGTCAGCGACCGAAGCGTCGCGATGCGATAACAAAGAGGGAATCGGCATCGGAAGCGGAATCGAGTTCAATTCAAAAAAAATATTGAGTAGGAGACGCCCATTAAAAAGTTACACATGAGAATGTGTAGTCTAGTCTCTATGTGTTGGGTGGTATAGGTTAGTGGGGTGATAGGGCGGTAGGGCGTTGGTTAGGCGGTCGTTATTTGTCGCTTTATCGGGCGATTATCCACATCATCCCAGCAAAGCAAACACACACGCACACACACTTAAATTAATAGCTCACAAATGTGCCATCTATAACGCACAACAGCGATATAGGCTCCTGTACGGAGGGGGGAGACATATAACGAATAGGGGGTGGTAGTTTGGGGCTGCCAACTTACTGATGCTAATCGCGTGTGACGCGCCCCGCAACAAAACGCAAAAACTTTTTGCCAAACGCCTCACGGTCGACGTTGATGCGACTCCTCGAGGCGACGACTCCTTTGTCATTATCGATGGCATTTCCCATTATTATTGTTGTCGTTATATTTGCTGTTGTTGCTGTTATTGTTGTCATTGTGGTGTGTGCGGTTTCCCATTGGCAACAACGAAACTACAAAAGCTTCAATCTGAAAAGCCAATCTGTCTGGCTATTGAGAAAACAAGCAGAAAGAATAAAAGCCGCTCAACTTGTTGGCCATTGGCGAGGGCTGCTCGACGTATTTGGGTTGTTATCAGATTAATTTCCGTTTAACTATTAATTAAATGTGATATAAACAACACTTAAAAAAGTAATTCTATTAATTTAAAGTGTTACTAATTAATTGTGTTAGTCTGCCGCTTAAATATTTAGTCCTAATTTAGTAGTTTTAAAATAGATCAGAGTTTTTTTTTATAGAAATGGTAGCGCTTTAATGAAAAGATTCGACTTTGTATTAAAGGTATGCTTTTTTATTACAATTTAAAAATCTTCTGAAAATATCTTAGTTTATTAAGTATTTTTTTTAAGCCCAAAACTCCCTTGCTTTATACAATTAAAGCTTAACTTCCCTTTTCCAGCTTCAATACTACTTTAATTTACTACTTAATAAGGTTATTCTTTAAGCGTTTTTGTTACAAAATTTCTATTTAACTTGCCCACAAGTTGTGTACTAACACAAATATAATTACATTTAGTTTTGGTAGGGCTTTTAAGGTGATCTATTCGTAACGTCCCTAGGGGTAAAATTGTTTGTACGGCGCCACCTACCGTTGGCTGAGCGCAAGCACACGCGATTGCCAAATTTGGCGGTCGATTGTCGCAGTTGTTGTTGTTGCTTTGCTCTAAATGTGTTTACTTTACGCTGCTTGGAGCGCTGTTGCTTTTCCGGCTTTTATCGCAAATTGCTGGAGTCTCGAACCCTCCGCGTTTTGATTGGCAAATAATGACATCGACATCTATAGCAATGTCTCGCCTTTGCAGCCGCTCCTTAGAATTGCTTTTTTTTTGTATTTTATTTATTATTATATTGAGATTACTGCGGTTTATGTTGCGGCTCAGTGGTTATATGAATGAGACTTACAAATAATCATATATATGTGGGTATATTGTACTTGGTGTAGTCTCCATTTGCCTTGACTCAATGGAAGTTTCCGGCAGATAAGAAATATCTACATGAACCCGACTGCGGTTGCAATATTTTAAACTATACTAACTTCAAGTATTTATTTCTTTATTTACAGGCATTGAGTATCTCGTAGAGAACCGACTTTTGCGACACGATCCACAGGATGTGGCGCATTTTCTCTACAAGGGCGAAGGACTGAACAAAACGGCAATTGGTAAGTTGAACTTCTGACTTCTGCGTAAAACTCTAATTAAAATTTCATAACGCACAATTCATAAATTTCGCATGATTTCCTTCCAGGCGATTACCTCGGCGAGAAAAACGATTTCAACGAGGATGTGCTAAAGGCATTTGTGGCACTGCATGATTTCACCAATCTGATACTGGTCCAGGCACTAAGGTAGGTCTAAAACTACAAGGGTGGAGGTGGCCCCCTTTTTGGCTAATTGAATTAACCTGATTTTATCGTTTAGGCAATTTCTATGGTCATTCCGTTTGCCTGGCGAGGCGCAAAAGATTGATCGCATGATGGAATGCTTTGCACAGCGCTATTGTCAACTAAATCCAGATATTTTTACCAACACGGATACCTGCTATGTGCTCAGCTTTGCCATTATCATGCTCAATACATCCCTACATAATCCATCGGTGAGTAGTTGCTATAAATCAGAGTAGAGTAATTAAAAATTAATTAGATTTATATTATTTTCCATAAGAAAAATGAAAAAATTCAGATGAAATGCTTGAAAAACTTTCGTTGCTGAAAGTCATTTTAAATGGTGATTTTTTTTAGCAAAGAGTTGGCGAAGGGAATTCCCAAATCCAATTTAAAAATGTACAATGAAATTCACATTTGACTATATGCAAGAATAAAGTACCCATGTTCTGTGTGTAGGGAAATACCCTAGACTTTTTGCTGACGTTAAAAGTTGGCGATGACGTTGAATTCTCCAGAGTATTTCAGGGGATATTTGCGATAAATAGCTAAGAGTGTGATTAGCTTGTTTGCCTTAAATTCAATACTTAAATAATGTTTATATATTTTAAATTTAAACACAGCAAACCCACATGAATTAGTTAAAAATACGCGATTTATTTTTTTAGTTTACCAAAACATAAGCTATTTTTAAACAAGATGGATTACAGTTTCTCGCAAGTGGAATCATTTAGTTAAGCTTTCAATCTTTTCACTTGAATTACTTCAAACTGACATTTAATGTGAGCCAAACTGTTGTTGATTTCGCGTTCTGTTTTTTATTGGCAACAAATTGCAATTCACTGTCATGGGTTCGCGAACCGGAAGTGTTTGCCAATGGCAGGAAGCGGTGTGCATGTGTGTGCGTGTGTATCTTTTTTTTTGCCAAAATAGAAATGAAATCGCGAAACGCTCACGCGTACGCGTACGCGTGTCCCAAACAGTTCTACAATTGCGGAATTGAATGCTCTGTGTCGCCTGTCGCTTGGCAATTATTGAGGGTCCACTGTACGCACTTCCGCATACATGCGTTCCCCATGAGATACAGAGATACTGCGGCTATAAATAGGTCAAGTCTATGGCATTTCACACGAGTTCAAATTGCCGAGTGCTAACTAATTGGCTTGTGAAAGCATCTTGAGAATGATATCAGCATTTACAACACACACACAGAGAGAATAACCCTAATTAGTAACAATTTTTCAAAGCGTTTAAATGTGCGTTTCGTAAGAGTTTTGTATAAATTGTCTAGTGTTTTTATTAAAAATTCTTTTAAAATTGGGATCAAACAGGTCAAAGACAAACCCACCGTTGAGCAATTCATTTCGATGAATCGTGGCATCAATAACGGCGGAGATTTGCCCCGTGGTCTGCTCGAATCACTATATGAATCCATAAGAACGGAACCGTTTAAAATACCCCAAGATGATGGCAACGATCTGATGCATACCTTCTTCAATCCAGACAAGGAGGGCTGGCTTTGGAAACAGGGTGGCAGGTGAGTAAATACTCCCCTTTAACTATTTGAAAGACTTCTAAGACATCTCACTACAGATACAAATCGTGGAAGCGACGCTGGTTTATACTGAACGACAATTGCCTGTATTACTTCGAGTATACCACCGATAAGGAGCCCCGTGGCATTATACCCCTAGAGAATATATCAGTGCGCGAGATTCAGGATCGTAGCAAACCGCATTGCTTTGAGCTGTTTGCCACTGGCGGCGCTGATATCATCAAGGCATGCAAGACTGACTCCGAGGGCAAGGTAAGTTTAGAAATTATTAAATTTATATTAAACATATATTTATAATTGGTTTTCACTTTTCACAGGTGGTTGAGGGCAAACACACGGTTTATCGTATGTCTGCCGGAACGGAGGAGGATCAACAGGAATGGATAAAGCGACTGACGCAGTCCATTAGCCACAATCCGTTCTACGATATTCTGGTACAAAGAAAAAAGAAGGCACTCAGCAAGAGTTAGTATTAAATGAGCGCTGGACGGGCCCCAAAATCGAGGGGCCTCACTCTTGTATTGGATCTCAGTGGAACATTGTTGCGCGCTTCTCCGTGTCTCCCCGTGTGTGTGTATAGAAGTATGTGTATGTGTGTGTGTGTATAAGTGTACATATGTATTTATATATATATGGATTATGGATTGTGCTCCCAACGTTTTGTATATAAATATCGTATCGTTTATATTTCATTATATTATGTAGTCTGCGTGCAGCTATCGTTCCGTATGTTTTGTCAATTTTTTGTTAATAAGACTCGTAAGCATTACTACCCACGCATACACACACACACACACAGCCACACAAACATACACACTCGCAGACCACAAACTTTGTCTCTATTGTTGTGATATAATTTATTTACATTAAGCATACCAGAATTTTCGAAACAAAAACAAAAAGGAATGAGAACAAAGTAAAACAAAGCAGCAATTAATTATATATAAATATTATTATAATATTGTGTAAAATCGAAAAGAAATACAATATTCAATTAGTGCAAATTATGTTATGATTATGTCTTCAAACTTAGCATTAGCAACTATCTCGCCCTAAACATAATTTTTAGTGCTTTAAAACATATCCCAGCCGCCTGCTAAATAATTTTGCTTGGCAATTATTTATAAAACAAGAAAACAAACACACACAAAAAGGCCTTTCACACACACGCACACACACAACGAAAGAAACATTGATCATGGGTGTAAAAGACTAGAAAATTAACATTGACAATACAAAAATGCATTTGACTAATGGAAGACTAATGCATGAAAATTAAGTCATATTGATTGTTTCATTAGAATATAGAGAAAATGTACCAAATATCTGAACAAACGGGTGCCAAACGAGGCCATCGACTGAGTACTAAGTAGAAAGTATCCAAAAGATATTGGAAAATGTTTAATGAATGCATTTTGTATTGTGATTTGTTAATTGGCTCAGTTAGAAACGAACCAACCGCAAAGTGTTCCTGCCAAATGTATAATTAAACAAACTAATATATACGATTTATACGAATATTTCTGTATGCTTGTTAGTCAGCTCAATCAAAGGCATCTTTGGGTTAATCAAGTGTTTGTAAGACACAATTTCCCAGAGCTCTAAACATTGTGGGTAATTTGTTTCATCGCTTGTCTTGATTTCCTTCCTATTGATATAGTCTTATTCAAATTTCATGGGGCGCAGTTGTAATATTAAAAAAGAAAATTCAATTATATGATGAAATGAGTCCCGAAACAACTTATTGCAATACTATTATAAACTTTATCAACTACACATTTATACATATGTACTATATCAGCGAAAAAGCAAGGAAGTGTAATCTGAACATACTTATTAAACATTCATTAACTATATAAATTGCCTACGCACTTCTCAATTTGTATTTCTTAAGACTCCATAGACGTAAACGCAATAAATATAAAATAAAATACAAAATTATATATGCCACGAGATCGAATTGGCTGTACTATATATGAAATGTGCGTTTTAGCATTATATAAAAGAAGAATAACAAATTTAATAATAAATAGTGTATGTGTAACAATAAAGTATGTACATATTCATACATTTACATATTGTACATACATATTTAGTGCGAATATACATATAAAATAAATTTCTCTAAGTATGCCAGTAGCTGTTATATGAATACTATAACTCGTAGCGTAAACAAAACAATTTTGTATTGCTTTAGCAGTAAATGAAAGAATATGTAAACTATTAAAATATATACGTATTAAAAAAACACAAGTTTTTTTCTTTGGGGAGATTGTGATCTGAACGAATACCTAAGGAGACAGGATTTAATAACGGAAGTTCAGATTACTTGTGGGATTCGATATCGCTTCTATTGATATTGGCAGTTCAGTCTCTAATTAGGTTAAAACTGAAATTTCACTTATTAACCGTAATTACTTCCGATTTATAAGTTAATAAAGATAACAAATCTAAAGTGGAATAAATTTGATGATCATGAGTATTTCGCTTGAGATAAGAGCTCACTTGAGGAGTATAAATTTGGAGGACTTGGTATCAGGCAGTAAATTGGTATCAGGCAGCTCCCAATTGTCCCCAAATGGAAATTTGCAGAAGTTTGAAAGCTGTAAGGAAATGCAGATGAACACTCCGTTAATCAAGACGGTTTTTATAAGAAGAGAATGCTGTTCTTTAATAGTAAATATATAACAGTTAGTAATACATTTTTATTATCGAACAGTTATATGTAATAGCTTGTGATCCTGTTTTCTTTGTTTAACATACAACAAGACTTATAAGTATAAGTCCAATCAGATAAGAGGATCCACTTAAAAGCTCCCTATTTGTGTTAATAAACATAGAATAGTTTTAACCAGTCATTAACTTATACGCTACTGTATAAAATCACCCGATTCGACTACTTTAAATTGAAGTGCTTAACTGGCAAGTAATAAACTTTCTAGATTACGATCAAAGTTACAGTTCTTATCGAATTTGCTAATTCTTTGATAACGCCTTTCGTCGTTTAAAGTTTACTATTGTCCATAGAATTGTCAGTCAGTCCAAGTAAGCCAATCAAAATGACTATATAAATAAAATTTGTCATGGCTTTCGCTGCAATTATTGCACTCTATTACAAGTCTGTACAGGAATTATTTCGAAGATTATAAGTTTTTTTCACTAGATAAGAGCTCAGTTTCCTGTATAAATATGGAAAGTTATTGCTTTTTACAAACAGTTTAATAAACTGTTTTAAAATGATCGGTAAATGCGGCCTTCTTTTATTTTTCCTGCAACTTTGCCACTTTGCAGTGCCAAATAAAACACGTGAGTAATGAGAATGTGTTTGAGAGTGAAAACATTTATTTATTTTTAAACACTTTTAGTGGAAACTGTACCTCTTGCACCTCAAGAAGGGATTCCTCTTGCTGGTAATGGTGAAACTAATTTTCCTCATCAAATCGGAAACAAATTTTACTATATTGAGAATGATCTGAGAGTAAATTGGTATCAGGCAGCTCACAATTGTCGGAAAATTGGCGGAAATCTGCTGAACATTGAAAGCAGTAACGAAATGGATATGATTTTATCGATTGTCAATGAGGATATATACTGGGTATCTGCAAATTGCCTGGCTGGAAATCGGGAATTTACTTCAATCAACACAGGGGAAATAATGCCCTACTTCAGATGGCGTGCAGGGGAGCCCAATAATCTTGGGGGTAATGAAATGTGTGTTCAAATAAAATATGATGGACTTAACGATGATAAATGTATATCTACTATGAAATATATATGCGAAGCTAAAATAATGTATTAATAAAAAAAAAGTAAATAGTTTCAGCAAAAAGAATTTATGCAAATATTTTTCGTTTTTTTTGAAAAACTATATACGAATAAAATATAAGTGAAATTGTTGACATAGCATGGAATGTCAATGAATGATCTATAGGATCGTAAACCTTTCAAAAATTATTAGTCATAAAACAATTAACATTAAAATAATAATAATTTTAAATATTATTACAATTTTCTTCAAATTGTTCTTTGTGTTAGGGAAAAGAAGTGAGCCATTTGATTTATTGTGCTGAAATTCATCGAGACTTTATTATTAGTAAGTTTTTTTGAAAGAAGATAAGATATACATTAACATACAATACATAAATTATTTAGTTCAGCTCTTATTTTGTAAAGTTTCAGAATTTAATTGTAGGGAAGCGTAAAGGATATTTTTATAATTGTTCCGTCTTTCTAATTAGTACAGTATTTTAGCTTCACATATATATTTAAACGATTTAGTACAAGTGTCATCATTAAGTTCTTTTGTAATGAGAGTCACACAGTTTTCAGTACCCCCCTGATTATTGGGCTCCCCCGCACGCCATCTGAAGTAGGGCATTGCTTCACCTGTGGTGATTGAAGTAAATTCTCGATTTCCTGCCAGACAGTTTGCAGATATCCAGTATGTTCCCGGTGTGGTAATTGATAAAATCAAATCCATTTCCTTACTGCTTTCAAAATTCAGCAGATTTCCTCCAATTTTCCGACAATTCTGAGCTGCCTGATACCAATTTACTCTCAGATCATTCTCAATATAGTAGAACTTGTTTCCTATTTGATGAGGAAAATTAGTTTCACCATTACCAGCAAGAGGAATCACTTCTTGAGGTGCAACAGGAACAGTTTCCACTAAAAGCTTTTACTCTTTTACTCACTTTTAAACACATTCTCATTACTCACGTGTTTTATTTGGCACTGCAAAGTGGCAAAGTTGCAGGAAAAATAAAAGAAGGCCGAATTTAGCGATCATTGTGAAATCTTTTGCTGAACTGTTGGTCATAAGCGAAAGCCTTCCATTCTTATACAAGAAAAGTAAGCTCTTATCTTAGGGGGAGTACTCATATTCATACCATTTTTGATTTCTTATCTTTATTAACTTAAAAAACGGAAGTAATTTAATGCTTTCTTAGTTTAAACCTAATTAAAGGCTATGATGCCGAAATTCTTTGAAGTGCTATGGAATGGTTTGGTCCATATCGGGCAACTCTATAAAAGAGCTGCCAGTAAAAGTAAAATAAAACATGAATTAGAAAGTTCCGTGTGAAATTACTTCCCCTTATTTCAAGTTTAGTGATTAATTAGCAAACAGTTAACTTTCTAGATTATCGGCATTGTTCAAGCTCTTATCAATTTGCGAATTTTCAGATAATGTCTTTGAGCGAGTAGAAGTTATATAAATTGAAATCGCTTTCGATAGAATCGTCAGTCAGTCGAAATTAGTCAATCAAAATGGGTGTCAAAATAAATTTCCTCCTGTTGTCCCTGCAATTATTGCATTCTTCTATGGCACTTGAGAAACGTAAGTCTTAAGAACAGGATAAAAGTAGGATCCATTTTACTATATATACATATCTTTTGGTATTTAGCTCAAGTCTTTGCTCAATCAAGTGGCCTGGCGAAGTGCATTGGCTCTTGCAACAAGTTTTCCCTACAATTTGGAGGAAAACTTTATTATATAGAGTCCAATCTGAAGGTTAATTGGTTTCAGGCTGTGAACAACTGTCGTATGATGGGTGGATATTTATTAAATATTGAGAGCAGTTCGGAAATGGATCTTTTGGGAATATTGCTGTCAGCTGGTCGTTATTGGACCTCTTCAAATAATCTTTCCTCTGACAGTTTCCATTCACTCACAACTGGAGAATCTATGCCGTATGCTAGATGGATGGAGCGACATCCCGGAGAGAAACGCGATCAAGAAAACTGTGTGGAAATTGTCAATGGGCTTTTCAAAGTGGAAAACTGCCAAACACTGATGAACTATGTGTGCCAAGCACATCAACTTTAAAGAATACTAATTTTTAAAAATTGTATATGTATTTAGTTATTATTTAAAAGAACTTGCTTAAATAAATTTCAATATTTCGTAAATTGGAGGATTTTTAATATAGACTAACATTTGAATCATTAAAAAAAGATTAAAAATTCAATACTTTGTGTTTTTCTGTTTTATGCTACCTAAGTCATGAAAAATTTACACAAACACGGTTTTTGTCGAGCGTTCCGATTCATCTTGCCATATTATTCGCCTTCTCTTCATATCTATTATAATGAAGAGACGAATGAAACTTTGATGTGGAATATTTATGGACCCGATCGGTTAGTAAACCCTGTTGAATTTGGAAAAAATGTCACAAAATTGGACAAAAATGGTTTTCAAATTTTAACAGTGATCTAATCTTCCAGTTGTTCAATATAAAATTCCCCGTTCTTATTGTGATTGTCACAAATTAGATAATCAATATTGGGACTTATGAGATATCTTAAACAGCGGAAGTTCTTCACACCATATAAATATGAATTAATAATAATTTTGACAGGATGCTAAACTTTTCTTTGTTTAGGACGTCAATTTCGCCAAACATTTATGTAGTTATATTGGGGTGTATTTCTACACTAAACTATGGGATGTATTTCTACAATAAACTACATCCCATCAAGATATGACTTGGCTCAAATTAAACTGATTCGTCAACAGGAAAACATAATGTATTGGGCAATAAAACCATAATGGAATCAATTTGAAGATTATGAGTATTTCACCTCTTGATTAGAGTCCACTTGGCTAGTATAAATATGAAAGTCTTTCGCATTTTGTCAGTAGTTGAATTCACAATTTCAAAATGATCGGTAAACTCGGATTTCTCTTATTTTTTCTGCAACTTTGGCACTTTGCCTTGCCAAACAAAACCCGTAAGTGATTAAAAAGGACTAGATTTAATTAATTTTAATTGGTTTACTAATTAAATTTCTAGTTGAAGCTGGTACTCAGCCACTGCAAGAAGAAATAGCAGTGCTTAAAGTTATTGATAGCAAGTTTAATTATCAAATTGGTAACAAAGTTTATTATGTCGAAAGCAAAGTGACAGTAAATTGGCATCAGGCAGCTCACAACTGCCGCCAAATGGGTGGAAATTTACTAAACATCGAAACATGTGGTGAAATGGATGAGCTTCTAACGATTTTGCCTCATATTTATTGGATCTCTGGAAACTGTCTGTCCGGGAATAGAAAGTTTCTTTCTATTGCCTCAGGTGAAGCAATGCCCTACAACAGGTGGCTTCCTGGGGAACCCAACAATCTAGGAGGCAATGAAAATTGTGTTCACATTAAAACGGGAGCTTTTAATGATGATGAATGTTCAAAACCGTACAGTTATGTATGTGAAGCCAAATTGGTAAATTAATTAAAAAAAATAAAAGTTTATTAATAATGCAAACAATTGTGTACTTTACTATAAATTGTTCGAATTCAGATTACTATTGATTTTCCCAATTGTCCTGCGTCTAGTTGTCTGTCCATTGTCACTGTATTAAAAGCTGTTAGTAGAAGACTTTTCTGCACGAATATTCATTTTGAACTAGTCATTGTTTAAAAATAGTGTAAAATTGACTAACATAAAAAGTCCCCATAGGTTTGTGATACTACCGTTTCCTCAAGTTCCAAACTTAGTGTTCCGATTAAAAAGACCATAAATCTTGATGGTGATCAACGTGCAAGTTCTTATCTTAGCGTATTCGCTGATATGTGCTACCATTGCACCTAACATAACTCGGTTCCAGTTAGGCAATCAAGAAGGATTTGTTTAAGGGTTATCCAAAAACGTATTCAGTAGAGAACGTAGTTTTTCCTACAATTATAATATAGATTATCGAATGAGAAAACAAAAAACTTTAACAAAATAATTTAAAATTTATTTATCAATGTTGTAAACCCCCGTTTTTTCGACCTGCGATAGCAGTTCCTGCAGCTTATTATCAAACAGTTCACAGCGTATGGGCATTTCTAGGGAATAGAAGGGATTTTTGAGTACGTAATCCGAATACAATTCGTAGACCTTTCTCAGCAGTATGTCCATGCTGTTGAGGCCCGTTTCCGAGATCACAATGAACTTGACGCCTGTGAGCGTCTGAAAACAGTGTAATGTAAAGGTGTCCGCTTCCAGTATCTCAATTCCAGAACTCTTTGGCTCTGGACTTAGTTGGCTGGCGATGGCGAACAGTGGGTAGAACATGCTCGCAAGAAAGATTTTCTCATTTGTCGTCATTTTGGGTCGACTGAACTTGAGGTTTATGGGGAAATTCTCCGCCGTCTCCAGTGTGGTTTTGACATCCCGTCCGTCCTCCAATGTGCCCCCATTGACCGGTATACCATTGACAGCAACAAGCACATGTCCAACTGTTAAAATGAGTTGTATAAAATCATTTTGAAAATTAAAAACATAAGTCAACGCCTACCGTTGATGCCATCTTTGCGGTTGAACACCACAGAGACTTTCTTGGGATCGTAGTCGAGCACCAGGTCCAGCGGGTAGGTGAATGTTTTTTCGTGCTCTATTCGTGGCACATTATTGTCCAGATTGAATATTAGACCGCCCGATTTACTCACTATATAAACGCCAAAAATAATCATTTTTGGAATGTTTCGTTAAAAGTGGCGAACACAGCTGATTTACGTAGCAGCAGCATTTAACAGTCAGCTGTAATGTTATTAACATAACACAATGAGCATAACATAGTGACTTTGGTATTTTAGAGCACTGCTGTAATCGATTCTGCATTTATCGATTTTAATGCAGTTTCGCACAGCTGCTATTGGCACCGCTCACGTACATACTTTTGTATTATAAATAAACATTGATTTATTTCCAAAAATATAATCTGGAGCTGACAAGGCGCTTATAGGAATTTTGACAAGCTCCCTGGTTGTGAATTATCCAAATAGTGGCTTAACAATGGGTTCCGATGACCTCAGTGCAGGCGACAAAATCCAAAAGGGTTTTCAAATCAACTACATGATACTCCGCGATGCAGACACCGGCAAGGTGATCTGGCAAGAGAATAAAGATTTTTCGGCACCCGATGTGGAGCATGAGGCTCGTGTACCCGTCAAAATACTAGACATGCGAGCGGTATCGAGGGAAATCAACTTTAGCACTATCGAGGCCATGGAAAACTTTCGTCTCGATCAAAAGGTGCTCTTCAAGGGACGCATTATGGAGGAATGGTTCTTTGAGATGGGATTCGTGGGTCCCAATACGACCAACACCTGGCAGAGCACCATAGAAGCGGCGCCCGAGTCCCAAATGATGCCAGCAAAAGTCTTAAATGGCAATGTGACAATTCAAACCAGTTTCTATGACAACGAAACACTCATCACAAAGTCGGTTGTGCGCTTGTATTACATATAGAAACAAAAAGCACATAAAAACACTTGACACTCTCTTAGTGACAGCGTGTGGGGGGCTTGTGGTGTGGGCGCAACGCCTACGCAACACACATACGTCCGAACTCAGCGCTACACTCAAGCAGACACTCACACACATACACTCTCTGTTCTGCTCTCCTTGTCAGGTGTTCATTTATCGCATATCTACAAATTGATCTTCTGCTGTCGTCGCTACTGCTGCTACTGCCGCTGTCGCTGCTTCGTCATCTTCATTCTTCTGCATTGCCGCGACAACAACAACAACAACAAACAGAATTCATAAAATATTCTCAAATGAGTCGAATATGTTAACTAAAGCAAAACAGAAGAAATAATTCTATGCATTTCTATGCAATTGTTAAATGTGCGTTTTTAAGCTAGTGAATATCATTGTGCATAAATTAAAACATACTTACAAACTCACACATACACAAACATACATATAAATGATTCTAGACTAATGCATTTTAATAACTAATTATAATTTAAAAAATTAATTGTTTGTTTAGTTTAATAAAAAATGTATTAACGAATGTAATACACAAAAAACTTTAAATGTTTTCTTATTGTCAAAGATAATTTTATGTAGATTTTACTAACTACAATAGTAACTAGTTGGTTAGTGATTTACTTTACATAAAATTATATTACTAACTTATAGTACTTAGATCTGGTGAGAGATATACAGTTCAGTTTCTTTAATTTTTAAAATTCTAGCAAAATAATTATTTAAGGAACTGTATCTTAGCCAAACCTGTGCTCTACGGGCTTGGTATCTGGTCACGAACTGATTACCATATCTATATAGCTTGACAGACGGTATGAAAGTGGCAAGAGGTCAATAAATAGGTTGAAAACTGTCTTTACTTTCAAAGCCAAAGCATAATTTACGCAAGAGTCTCTTGAGTTACGCCCCCTAAGGGCGATTTCTGGTTTATCAGCGGCTTTGTTAAATATTCATAATCACATGATATTGGCGAGCAAATTGAATGCGACTGAAGCGGATTAAGAATTGGTTGGTTCAAGAAGAACTTGAAGTTGACTGCCGCTTGACCCAGTTTTGGGGAGAGGCACTCATCTAAAATAGAACTGCCGCCAGGTGTTGTTCGATAGCTCACGGTATGGCCGAGAAAGTCTTCTTTTTGAGCTGATCACAAAGTCGCTAAACAGTTGAACTTGGACAGGCATCTGGATCGGGTCAAATAATGGCGAATCTACGCAGTGTCCTCTTTCTGCTACTCGTAGCACTCATCGCTCTGGCTGCGATCAACAGTGCATCCGCTCAGAACAATAACAACAAGAATAAAAACAAGAACAAGAGACCCCAGAAGGTAGTTAATGTAATTCATAAGCGGCCCAATCAAGGCAATGGCCAGAAACCCGAAAGACCCATTAAGCCACAGCAGAGTAAGCCCAACTCGAAGGTGTTTACCACAACTATTCCGGACTTGGGCAAGATTCGTGGACGTACCACGCTCACGGACTGGACGGGCAAGAGCATCATGCAGTTCTTCGACATTCCCTACGGCAAAGCTGAACGCTTCAAGGTGAGCTCTGTTACCAATCCTTTTGCGACTCCACTCTAGCCTGTAACCCTTGTGCTCCTCGACAGCCTGCTGAAGCGGTGTTACCCTGGAAGGGTGTTCTCCAGGCCCACAATCATCATGCCGGCTGTCCCTCTATTCAGCACATCGTGAAGTACGCTAATCTTGAGGAGAATGGCGTTGACGTGGAGGACTGTCTGCGCCTCACGGTCAACACCAAGTCGGTAGGTTAACTGATCCTTCTTGGAAGTCATGTTGGTTTAATTCTTGAGTTATTCTTAGCTGAAGGGAGAACTTCCTGTCATGGTCTATGTCCATGGGGATTTCTTCTATGACGGCGACTCCGTGGAAGCTGCTCCTGGTTATCTTTTGGAACACGATGTGGTCTTGGTATCTGTGCGTTACCGTCTTGGACCTTTTGGTTTCCTTTCGACCCTCAGCAATGAGATGCCCGGCAACGCAGCTGTCACGGATCTCATTGTAGCCCTGCAGTGGATTCAAGAGCACATTGAATCCTTTGGCGGAGATCCACAGCGTGTAACCCTCTTCGGACAGGTTGGAGGTGCTGCGCTGATCAACGTTCTTACGCTCAGTCCGGCTGTGCCAAAGGGTCTGTTCCACCAAGTGATCTATCAGTCGGGTACAGCTCTTTCCCCTGCCTTCTTCACGGACTCCCCACTGGCGTCCACCAAGGAAATTGCACGCATTGCTGGCTGCAAGAATTTGGCCAGAATGGAGTCGATGCACAAGTGTTTTAATCGTATGAATGCAACCATGTTGTTGGCTGCCTTCAGTTTGCATGGCGAGAAGAAGGATTCCCTCAGTGCTGGTGCCTATGGAGGCATACAATTGGTTATTGGAGGTCCTTCTGGTATTCTTCCGGAGCATCCCGGTCGTCTGCTCGCTTCAGAAAGCTTCCAGGCGTATCCCACTATGGGTGGCAGCGTGAAGCATGGAGGAACCTTCATGATGAGAGGTAAGAATGGTGAACTGAAAAGAATTAAGGGTCGGAAAAGGACAAGAAATGGAGTAGAAAAGGTATAGTGGGAGGAAGGAAGGCAAATATAGAGAGACGCATCGTAGTATGAAGAATATATCGATCGACTGAGAGACTAGAAGTTCTCCTAACTTAAACAGTGGAAAGTATAAGACACAAAGCAGAGGGAGTAAAGAAGTGAAGAAGAGGGTAGGCAGATGAAGCAAAGGTTAGAGAGCAAGAGAGTTAATAGAACAAAGAACACAGCAGAATGAGTTTAAGTTATCTCCAACCGTTCATTGTTTCGCCAAGAACATCTTAATATGCGATCTAATAAGTTGATCAAACCGGTTTTTAATATATACAAAAAACAACACAGTGAATCGATTAAAGTCTAACCACGAGGCCAAAAAATTGTTTTAGAATTAGGTCAACAAAGATATGCATAAAATCTGCAAACATTTTAAAAAGGAAATTACGGCATAATTAAAAACACTTTTTTGCAGACATATTTGTGGAAAGCTTAAACGAGAGCACCTCGGATGCCAATATGACTGGACAAAAGTATATTGACACCATCATAGAGAAGATCAATGGTCAGGATCCTACTGGCTCCTGGCGGGAGTTTGCCGAGGAATACATCTTCAGCGAGGCGGAGATCAAGAACGGCAGCTTCAAGCTCCTCACACCGGGACTAATTGATGTAATTATAATGAAAATTTGACAAATTTTAGGTAATAATTAATGTTTAAAACTTGCAGCTTTGCGGTACGATTGCACTGAAGAATCCGGTGCTTCTGGTGCTGCAGGAGAACGCCAAGAAGTTGCCCAACAGCACCTTCCTGTACACCTTTGACTACGAGGGAGAACTGAATCGCTATGCGACCGAAGATGACGAGGCCATCGATGTGCCCTTTGACATGGGAGTCAGTCTTACCGATGAGAATCTCTACCTCTTCCCCTGGCCCCGCATCCATATGATCAATGCCAATCGCGACGTAAAGATTGCCAAACGTATGGTCGCTCTCTGGACATCATTTGCTGCTACCGGTGTACCACGGGCACCGGGTGTTCCCAGCTGGCCCTCAATGAACGAAGAAACCGGCCCCTACATGCACATTGGACGCACTGTTACCTTTGGTGAGAATTATCTGGACGAGTACAGCATTGCGGTGCAGGAGACTAAACAGGGCTATAGTCTGATCAACGATGATTACTATGAACTGGAATCTGTTTTACGCGATGCTCTCGATAATCACGAGAAACCCACAGAGTCTGGCACTAGCGACGAGGAGGAGGGTGCTGCGGATGAAGAACAGGAGGAGAACAATGAGGCTAATGCTGCTAATGAGGCTCGTGGTCAAAACTTAGTTTTCATTGCCAAGAAATCGTCATCACGCAACCATAAACCCCTCAAGGGTTACTAAATGAAATTGGGTCAACTCTAAGGTACTTTTTTTTATTTATTGATTAACTTTTACATTTGTGCCTTTCTCATAAATAAATAAATTTTAAAAATTTAAATGTAATTAAATCTTGAGAATTACTCATATATTTTGCTCACAAAATCTTCATATGCTTATCAACGGAAGAGAGCTAAAAGCAGAAAAAATGTTTAATGTCTTGCATTCTATATTTGCTTTTATATATTTAGTTTTTTTTTGTTTTTTGAAATTTTAGAGATATTTGTTCTAATCTGAATAATTCACCAAATTACTTACTCGTTTATTTTACACTGTCGAGTTTAGTTGATTTGAAGCTTTGCAAAGAGCAACAGTTGCGTTCGAGTCTTAAAATGCAATATTTTTTACTCGCGATTTCAGTTTTAATTCTGTCATGCTCATTTGGTCTTACGGTACGTATGAGTAATTCAATACATTATGGTGGAAATTCATAAAGTTGAAATGCTTAGCAGCAAGCCAATAGCTCTGTGGTGGAGGAGAGAGATAGTCACTGCGATGCCTACTGTTTCAAGGCGTTAAAACCCATTTTGGAACACATATCCGTTGTGATCCACTCAAATTGGCCAATACCAGCACCAGGTTGGACAAAATGGAGGGCCAGCTTGAGGCACAAGTGGCAAAGGATGCTACTTATGCGACAGCCACCGAAAATGAGCTGAAGTTAAGGGAACAGCAAAGTTTGGTTGATAAACGTAGAAATATACCGAGGGAATTATTTCACAAAATCGGATCCAAATATTATTACTTTGATAATACCACTCTTGTCAATTGGTTTACAGCCATACACAAATGTAACGCATTGGGTGCTCATCTGATCAGTATAGATGATGAGGATGAACTTACTACTGTTTTGAAGGAATTCGACATGGAAGACCCTTGCTGGACGGACACCCATGATTTCAGTCAATATGGAGAGTTCTTCTCAATCACAACGGGACTAAAAGCTGATTTCATTATACAGAGACGAGAAAATCGTGGTTACGATATCAATGATCACTGCGTTTATATATATAAATTAGAGCCCTTAATAAGTAATGATGATTGCGATAATTGGTATCATTTCATTTGTGAGTCATTCGAAGAGTGAGTCATTCCAAAAGATGAAGAAAACAGTTTTCCTCTTACTGCAATTTTATAAAATAATGCCATTGTTGGTTAAACATATAAAACAATGGATACAAAGAACATAAAGGTAAAATAAAGATTAACACTTTCAGCATGTCAGTGTACAAAACATTTGTGAATTATAGTTTGAATATTCATCGGAGTTGCTGTTCTTCAGAATTCTTGTTGTTTATTATGTTATAATCGTTAAGTATAATTTATGTTAAATTATTAGGTCCGTATGTGATAATACGTATCACAGAGAGATGAGTCTAGGGACTTAACGATGACTCTGAGCCTCTTTCGAGGTTGTTGACCTGTCAAACTTTAAATAGGGGTCATTTCTATTTTGATGGCCAGTAAATGGTAAATGCTTTCACCCGCAGCTTGGAATGATTAATTTTTCTATTCGCAAATTGATATTAAATCCTAAAACCAGTAGCAGCACATTTGGAATATCTGGAGTCGAGTCAAATCATAATTTAAAATTTAAATTTATTTGGCCCGCAGGTTTTTGTTTTTAGCCATAATTGAACTTTGGCAATTTGTAGCGAACTTTCTTCGTGGGAAAGACAAACTTATTGGCCAACAAATATTAATACTGGCTATGGTTGATCTCTTGACCAAACACAAAGATTAGTTGGCCAAATTGGTTCATCTCTTGCTTAGAATTAACCCCGTGCTGGCTATTAACCAATTTGCCGAAGCGTTTCCCTTTTACTTTTAACTTTTATGAAAACCGCTTTAAGCAACCGGAGCAAATGAATTTCATAATTAAGTATTTGCACACCATTAAAGCAATGGGACATCGTATCTCACTTCTACCGTCTGTCTATATGCACGTTATCTTGTATTCCATTCCATTTTGGACTTCTTCTTCGGCATTCTTCTAAGCGTATGCCGTATTCCGGGCCCATCTGAGTGAAATTTTTCTTTCTACTTTTTTCTGCTCGAGCAGACGAGAGTGAGCATTCTGACCAATATCACAGATTGAATATCTTTACCAAAGTTCAGTCGCGTTTTGTGCGCATTCGAGCGCTGTTGTCTTACGAAATAGTTCCAGTCTTTGCTTCTACTTTGCTGAATATGCAAATTCGGACTGCTTTTTTCTTGACTCTATTGCTCATCCTGGGCTTTGTGGAGGGCAGAGTGCGTGGCAGGTATGACGACGAGGAGGATACAATTATTGAGCTGCCTAAGCTGGGCTCGATACAGGGCAAGGTGGTGGAGACAGCTTGGACCAAGCGGGAAGTGCTGCAGTTTGTGGATCTCAGATACGCCGAACCACCGACGGGGCAGCATCGCTTCAAGGTAATCAGATGAGAGCTAGCAGAATTTTTTTGGTAAATTAGATTAGTCATAGAAGTTTGCTCTTCAGATTCTTCTTCTCTAACTAAATTTTCTCAAATTCCCTTAGTGAAAGGGAGTATCTGCAAATAATTATTTAAAGCATTTCTCCACCAAATAAATAAACAAAATTTGAATTTTAAACCACAAATAAAGAAGTGCTTCAAGCCGTTCTGGTCATAAGTCTACGAGGTATTTATGGCTGTGTCATACGTCAGCTTTTCGCAGTTTATACTTGACTTAAATTTCTTCCTTTTGTTTTGGCTAATTTACGATAATTTTATACTGATCGATAGTTGGAACGGCTTCGTTTCTCCAACCAATTATAGTATTTATTACAATTCATAAAACATGCAAAAATCGTTAATAAATTGCTTTAAATGGAATCAGATCGACTGATTAATTTCCCTTCTCCATCTTTTAGCCACCACGTCCAATTGAGCCATGGGAAGACGTAATGGATGCGACTGCGGAAAAGATTGGATGTCCCTCTGTGGTCTCCATGGATTCGCTGACAAAGCTCAACGATATGATAGATGTAGAGGACTGTCTGACAATGACCATAACCACACCGAATGTGACTGGATCGTTGCCGGTGCTCGTCTATATACATGGAGAGTACCTCTATGAGGGCAGTAATTCAGAGGCACCGCCAGACTATTTGCTGGAGAAGGATATAGTGCTGGTGGCACCACAATATCGCCTGGGACCCTTTGGTTTTCTGTCAACCAAAACGGATGAGATACCCGGAAATGCCGGATTTCTTGACATCTTTCTGGCCTTGCAGTTTGTGAAGCACTTCATCAAGTATTTTGGTGGAGACTCGAATCGGGTTACGGTGGCGGGTCAAGTGGGTGGTGCAGCTATAGCGCATCTGCTGACGCTCTCGCCGATGGTGCAACAAGGTCTCTTTAGTCAGGTTATCTATCACTCTGGTTCGGCCATTATGCCCATCTTTCTGGAGGATAATCCACGCAAACACGCCCAGGAGATTGCCCAAAAGGCGGACTGTAAAATGGTCACAGTGCGTGATCTCAACAATTGCCTCATGGACCTTAGTGCAGTGGAGTTGCTGAATGCCTTTATGGAACACGCAGTGAGTACACGTAACTCTTACCATTTGGACCCCTTGATATGCAGATAAATTTCGTTTAGCTCGAGAAATCGGATTTAGGAATTGGTCACACTGGCGGCATACAGTTCACCATTGGTGGACCTAGCGGAGTTTTGCCTAAGCATCCCTATGATCTCATGCTGGAGTCCAATTTCTCGTATCCCGCCATGGGCGGCTGTCCCAAGAACGCGGGTTCCCGAGTGCTCAACGAGATTGTGGAGAACGACTTCGAAGGGAAGATACCAGATGATGAGTACAATACTTACAACTACATTGATCACATTATCCGACAAGTTGTGGGCACCGATAAGACGATGCTCCTCACCAGCTTCATCACCCACGACTTTTTCAACCGTCAGCTACTGGAGAACGGTACCTTTGGTAAGCTGATACCAAGGCTAATTGATGTGAGTTATGAGTACTTCAAACAACAGGTGAATTAATCAGTTTCTTCTTGGTATACAGGTGGCGGGCACTCTCAATCACAAACTGCCTGTACTGTTGGCACTCAATATGAACAACAAACACAATCCGGACAACACCTTCCTCTACTCCTTCGACTATGCGGGAGAGTTTAATCGCTACAAGGATATGGATGAGGAGACGAATATGCAGAGTCCCTTTAGGGCGGGCGTATCCCTCACAGATGAGGCTCTTTATCTCTTTCCCTACCCCGAGCACGTTCAACGCCTCAGTCCTCCCGATCAGGCGATGGCTCGTCGCATGGTTGATCTGTGGACTAACTTTGTTATCACAGGCAATCCTTTGGGTTCCTACAAAGCAGGGTATTGGCCACCCATGACTACCCTCTATGGTCCCTACATGAAGATTGATGAAACCCTAACCATCGGAGGAAATTACTTCAACGAGTTCTCGGCTACTCTACGGGACGAGGATCAGGGTCACAGTCTAATACGAGAGATCTACTATCTTCGTAATCGGTATCGACCAAAGGTACGGGCTCTGCCTAAATCTGCTGCTCTTAGCCAGGCTCAGCGAAGGAAACAAGCGGCGGTTGTGGTTAGTAACCTGAAGAAGCTTCAGGTAAGGAAAAGTCTAGTAAAGCGTCCGAATCGCAACAAGATTAGCTTCTTATTTTAGTGCAACTAGTGATAACAAGTAAGAAAGGCTATAGTCGAGAGAGCCGACCCCGTCGTCCGATCAAACTTGGTGAGGATAGTTATAATGGTACCATACACGTACAGTGAGAATTTATTCACGATAACTCTGATAGTTGTAGTTTTATTTTAAATTTGCTGGCTCTAGCTCTTGTAGTTTAAAAGTTCCAGGTGTTTATACAGACGGACGGACAGACGGACATTGCTATACAGACTCGGCTGTTGATGTTGATCAAGGATTTCAACCACTAATTCGCGCTTATAAAATTAAAATTATTATTAAGCAATAAATTCGACTCTATAACAAATTTACTTAATTCATTATGTGTTGGCTTTTTTATTCTCTGATTGTTTAGTTTGAAATTTGGATTTGAGATGTACTGAAAGTTCTGTTAGCTTGGTATTTCAGCTGGAATATGCAAATTCCCAGTTGAATTCTCAGGCGAAAAGAAATCCACCGTAAGATACAACCGAATTTACAAGTAGCCAGTTTAAGCAAAAAAAATTTTGTGCATATCGAGTAGCTGTTAATTCTGTTTGCCTGGTATTTCAGCAAGATTTTCTAATTATTTTGGGCACTGCAGATCGCAACGGTCAGCGACTGCAACTGGAATGCTAAGTAACAGCACATGTTAAAGTTAACTAACAGAGCATGTTTCTGCTAAAAAACAGCTCATGTTGATGTTAACTAACAGCGCATGTTAATGTTAATTAACAGCTTCTGTTAATGTTAACTAACAGCTTATGTTAATGTTAACTAACAGCTTATGTTAATGTTAACTAACAGCTTATGTTAATGTTAACCAACAGCTTATGTTAATGTTAACTAACAGCTTATGTTAATGTTAACCAACAGCTTATGTCAATGTTAACTAACAGCTTATGTTAATGCTAAATAACAGGTCATGTTAATGTAAGCTAACAGCTTATGTTAATGTTAGCTAACAGCTTATGTTAATGTTAGCTAACAGCTCATGTTAATGTTAGCTAACAGCTCATGTTAATGCTAAATAACAGCACATGTTAATGTTAACTAACAGCTTATGTTAATGTTAGCTAACAGCTTATGTTAATGTTAGCTAACAGCTCATGTTAATGTAAGCTAACAGCTCATGTTAATGCTAAATAACAGGGCATGTTAATGCTAAATAACAGCACATGTTAATGTTAACTAACAGCACATGTTGATTGTAAATAACAGGGCATTTTAATGTTAACTAATAAAAAATTTTTGTGCTGCGACCTGCTGATATTTCTGTTTGCCTGGTATTTCAGCAAGAATTACTAACGGTTTTGGGCACTGCAAATCGCAGCGGTGAAGCAAAAAACATCCGCGAAAGGCCAAAATCGAAAATTTCTTCGAGTGAAACACCAGGCTAACAGAAACAGCAGCAAGCGACAAACTGTAATTTAAATTCAATTACAGAGAGAAGAGTGTGGGAGCAAACGTATACAGTATACAGAGTGCTCCTTGTAAGCGCCACAGATGACAGCGAACAAACACACAAACCGTTCGTGCGCTCTGCTGGCGTCCGCGAACAATCACACAAATAGCGGCAGAGATCTCTGAGCGCAATTAGCGCAGAGAGTGGGAGCTTACTGTTAATGTTAATGTGAAATAATTTCTGTGCTGCGACCTGCTGATAATTCTGTTTGCCTGGTATTTCAGCAAGAATTACTAACGATTTTGGGCACTGCAAATCGCAGCGGTCAAGCAAAAAACATCCGCGTAAGGCCAAAATGGAAGAATTCTTTGTGTGAAACACCAGGCTAACAGAATCAGCAGCAAGCGACAAACTGTAATTTAAATTCAATTACAGAGAGAAGAGTGTGGGAGAATACTTATACAGTAAACTGAGAGTACTCCTTGTTAGCGCCACTGATGACAGCGAACAAACACACAAACCGTTTGTGCGCTCTGCTGGCGTCCGCGAACAATCACACAAACAACGGCAGAGAGATTTCTGAGCGCAATTAGCGCAGAGAGTGAGAACCTGCTTAATTATTTTATTGCCTTAAAGAGCACAATATTTATTAGGCATTCTTCTTTTGATGTACATATTTATGCTAAATTTTGCATGTTGTGATTAAAACTATTTTGAACTAAAAAAATATGCGTCGTGGATGATAGCGCACCTGTTTGAAGCGCTGAGGATTGTTGTAATTGTCGGGATATTGTTGATAGTTGTTGTTGTACTGATCCTGAGGATTCTGCACTGGAGCTGCTTCGTCGGGTGACTCCTGCTCTGCACTGGCATTGGCCTGTGGATTATAGCTCTGTTCCTGCAATGCAATCCAGTTGTTGTAAGCAGTCACATAATCTTCATATGTGGGGAAACTATCTGGATCAGGTCCCTCTTGGGGTTGTTGATTTCGCTCTTGTTGCTCTCGTTCAACCTGCTCACGTTGTTGCTGCTCGCGTTCTTGTTGCTCTCTTGCTTCACGATCACGTTCCTCTTGTGACAGCGCCTGTTGCTCTCGCTCTTGTTGCTCTCTCAGGCGCTGCTCTCTCTGCTCTTCAGTTTCACTTGGTGATCCGTATTGAGCTCGTTCTTGTTGCTCTCGCTCAAACTGCTCTCGTTGTTGCTGCTCACGTTCCTGTTGCTTTCTGGCTTCACGATCACGTTCCTCTTGCGAACGCTCCTGTTGCTCTCGCTCTTGTTGTTCACGGAGTCGCTGTTCTCGCTGATCCTCCGTTTCACTGGGAGTTCCGTAGTGCTGGCGTTCTTGTTGTTCTCTTTCGAGCTGTTCACGTTGTTGTTGCTCACGTTCCTGTTGCTCTCTGGCTTCTTGCTCACGTTCCTCCTGCTCTCGCTCCTGTTGCTCACGCTCTTGTTGCTCTCTCAGTCGCTGTTCACGCTGCTCTTCCGTTTCACTTGGTGTTCCGTATTGTTGCTGTTCCCTTTCTTGTTGCTCTCGCTGCTGCCGCTCACGCTCCACTTGCTCTCTGAGACGCTGTTCACGTTCCTGCTGCCGCCTTGCCTCACTTTCGCCCCACTTCTGCTCTCGCTCTTGTTGTTCTCGTTCTTCTTGCAGACGTCTGGCCGCTTGCTCTCGCTCTTGCTCCTCTTGCAGCCGGTGATCGCGCAGGAATTGTTCTCGTTGAAGTTGCTCTCGTTGTGTTTGCTCGAAACGCTGCCTTTGCTCTTGTCGTCGCACTTCGTCTTCGTTCGAGAGTTGTTCTCGTTGTTGTTGCTCTCTCAGCAGTTGTTCTTGTTGTTGTCTCAGTATTTGTTGTCTCCTTTCCTCCTGAGCTTTAGCATATGGATTGGGATATGGTCCAGGTCGGTAAGCAGGCTGTTGAGTGGGTCTGTAATTGTAGTTAGGACGTCTTGTTGTCGTCGTGGTGGTTGTTGTGGTTGTTGGGTAGGTACTTGTGGCTGTTGCGGTGGTGTTGACTGTGCTCAAGTACTGCGGAAACACATTGGGCACATAAATGCCATCGCCAAAGTGCTGCTCGATTTCCAAGATGTTCTGCCCTGAGTTGGTGAACCTCAGGAAAGGACCGTACTCTGAAGCTGCCTTAGGCCAGACATTGACATTCGGATTGGGAACACCGGTCTGGCCAAAGTTCACCCACATGGTCACCAGTGCTCTGGCCAGGGATTTGTCCTCGGGATTCAGATTGCTTACCTCCTCTGGATATGGGAACAGATACACACTGTCGTCACTCAACGAGGCATCGACGGCAAAAGGCAGGGGACTGTTCAAGTGTCCAAAGCGACGATACTCGCCACGATAATCAAAGCAATACATGTAAGTGGGGCTCTTCTTGTAGGACAATTTGATGGAATCAATCACTGGAGTGCGGTACAGTATCAGATTAGCCAGCTCGAGCAAACCCTGAGACACCGTACGTGGATTGGGATTGCGCAACTGATCCGGAGCAAAGATTTCACGCAACGCCAAGTCGTGCCAGATTTTGTGCTGCGATGGAGGAGCCGTGTGACGGAGCACTACGTTGATGTAGTCACTAATGTTTTGGGTCTGCAAGTTTTTAATCTGATCGTAGAAGCCTGGAAGTAAGAGTGTAGCGATAAAGAGATTTGATTTAGTCTCTAAGTTATATGAACGGTAAATAGGAAATTATAATGAAAGAGTGTGAGACGGATCTAATCGTTTAGTTCTAAGACTTAAATTGTTTTTTATATTTAATTAATTAATTATAAACTGTTCGCTCGTATTATCTCCCTATCATAATTTTAATGGGTTGACATGAATCTATATTAACCTACATACTACATAAATGTATTTTATATATACGCTTCTACACATACTGCTTATCACTAGCACTGTCTTGCTCATAAACACATTTTCAAGGTGAATGAGATTTAAATTAAATTCTTCTAATTTCGTATTGCTTTAAGTCAATTAAATACTAATTAAGGGGTCATTTTACATAGCTATTTTTAAGATTTCCATTAACATAAACATAAACATCACATCAAATTTCTTTCAAACATCATGCGTGAGTTTTTGTGGGCGAATGGCGTAAAAAACTGATCATAATCCGGTTCTGTCTGCACAAAATTTGGTGCTTCTAACTGAGATCAGCTAATCAGCTAATGAATAAATTAACTTTTACACGTAAATGGTAATTAAATTAAATTTTGAATGCTATTCAAGACTTACGTGAGATAATGAAGGCACTTGCATCCTTGGCAACGCCAACAATCATGGGCTTTGTGTTGTTGTTCTTGGCACTGTTGGCCACCAAGGCAGCAGGATGCTCTGGCAGCAGTCCCAGAGGATCACCCACGACCAGCTTGAAACCACCAAGAGCGGTGAGACCACGCGGTTCGTTCTGCGTATGCAGCTGCTCAAAGACACCAACCAATTCAGAGGTGCGCTTGCGGCGCAGGCACTCGTAGAATGGAGCCAGACTACGACCGTGGAGGGGACAGCGGGCGAGCTGGGCAAAGGTGGAAAGAGTGGACAATGGAGTCTCATCGATGTGGTAGGGATTGAGTGCCGTGCCCGACTGTAGTATGAGCTGCTGGAACAAGTGCTGAGTGCGTGGACTCAAGCTTAAGGCATGGGCCAGTGTCGCTCCGCCTGCTTGACCCACGAGGGTCACCTGATTGGCAGCACCTCCGAAGTGTTCAATGTTGCGTTGCACCCACTCCAAGGCCATTTGTAGATCGGATAATGCCACGTTGCCGGGCAATTCATTGCTCAATGCACTCAGGAAACCAAATGGTGCCAAGCGATAGTTGACAGACACCAGGATCACATCGTGCTCGAGGACATAGTCGGGTTGGGCCTCCTCGGCACCGCCATCGAAGAGCATCTCACCGTGGACAAAGACCAGCACAGGCAGTCGATTAGCTCCACTCGGTGCATAGATATTCAGAGTGAGGCAGTCGTCGATATTCTCGCCACGTGCCTCTGACTCCTGCAGACGTCGGAGCTCTGGGAACTGTGGACAGTTGGGAGTCGATGCCCTGGCCTCGATTACGGGCTGATAGGGCATCGGAGTGGCTGGCTGGAATCTGGCTAAACCACCGCCCACTTGTGCATAGCGTATACCCAGATAGGCGTCAATTGGTCGGTTCTTGATCACCTTGTAAGCTGGTAATCCTCGGATAACTCCGACTCCGGGTATCTGAAGACCATTGGGGTTCGGTGTGGTCGTTTCGGGCACCTGCCAAGCTGCTGGTCTCAGTGGCTGTGGTGTGAACACACCTGCCATCCACGCATCCTTCTCGTTCTCATCGTGCACGTCATCGAAACCGTTTGAGGGATGGGCGTGGCAAACGCCCACGATTAAAATTAGCAACAGCCAAGCGAAGCTCGAATGCCGCTGCATGTTGTGCACTCGATTGTGGCCAAAGTGAAACTGATTCTCGAATTGCCGCAAACCCTAGGAAAGCAAAAGTTCAAACACAATCTGGACAAGAACAGGGACAGGGACAGGGACAGAGATAGACACAGAGACAGCTAGAGATAGAGATTGAGAGACAAATATATAGTATATATATGGAGACAGACACAACTTGGAAGTAGTTCTCGTTCTCCTTCTCGCTTAATCTCTATGTTTTCTATCTCTGAAGTGGAGCAAGAGTCACTAGCTTTGGGTCTAAGTCTGCCGATAACCCCAACATTAGTTTTGCGTTGTCTTACTGCTGGCAATCTATTTAAAATAGTACTAAATTTATACGTTTTTAAATTATACACACAGCTCAATTACACAATTTACTTTGAAATAGGTTCTAAATTAATTAACCTTTGATATTACTTCCTATTGAGACCTTTCAAAATAGTAAAACTTACTAAGCAGTGAATAGAATGAACCAACCCTCGAATAAGGAAAGTGTTCAATAAGAATAAGAAATGGATTTCATAATATAATATTCTCTATATTTTCATTTATTAATCGTTTTTCGTTTTTCATGTGTTTTCTTGTTGTTCTTGTTGTTTCAGTATGTTTCTATAATAATATTTTATAATTAAGAATCTTCATTTCATCTAAATATTTCAGTTATAATAGTACAATATAATAATTGTTAATAATATATTGTTAAATTGCATCGTTCTTACTGTTCTTCTTGTTCTTGAATTTAACACTTGAATGCGCTGTTCTCTCTTGTTATTTTTTTTTGTCAATCAGTCCATCAATTCTGATGGATTGTGAATTATTTTTAAATCATTTCAATTCATACCTCATTTGATTAAGCATTTCAACAAATCTGTTTTTGACTTCCTTTTAGCCTGGGTCAGATTGTATTTCTTTTTTGAGATTATAATTCAAGACTCGCTCGTTTATTTTCTTTTCATCATATTTGTATGCAAGTATTGATGTATTTATGTATACATACATTGTTGTATCTATGTGTATGTAATTAAATCAAAGTTTTAGGAAAGCTAAAAGCAATTGTGTAGTGTGTGTGTGTGAGTGTTAGTGTTAGTGTTTGTGTGTTAATGTTGTTGCTTTATAAATGTTGTGAATATGCCTTAGACCAAAGAATGTCATCACCTTCGTCATTATCATTATTATCATCATCATTTGTAATCAAAACATAATCTCGGAAACTTAGAAATTTACGTACGTATTTAAGGGTATAAACTTTCTTTTCTCATTTCGTCTTTTGCAATTAAATTTCATGATGAAAACTCTAAATGCATTTTCCTCTCAGCTGACGAAAATTGTGCGTAAGTTCACATATATATGCTTGTATATATATATATTGATTTTCATATTTATATTCAAAATAAATCATCAATAAAGAAATGCTGAAGTTCCAGTATCAGATATTGGACAAATCTATAAGAGTGATTCATATTTATATTTATATTCATATTCATATATTCATTCAACACTTAAATGCATTTCGTTTAGGAACTTCTTAACAAACAATTGCAATTCAACAAAGCTTTAAACACTAAAGGACTTATAATAAATATATAGAAAATAATTGTTAAGTGAGCTCAAAGTGAAACTAAACTAAATTTCAAAAAAATATGTATGTACCAAATGATATACAATTCAAAAATACCTCATCTAAAATTGTATTTATATCATTATTATTTTTTGCTTTTATTTATTTTTGTAGCTCAGTCTTTTTACTAACATTTGTGTTAATTAATTTGTATGAAATTTGTGTCTGTGTATGTGTGTGTTTTTCTATAAGTTTATTATGATTTTAAGCGTTTCTTTTGAACTGAAAAATTTGCGGGCGGCTGCGGGAACCGATTCATTCAAGTGATTTTGGGCTATGATATCGAACTGTGCTGAACTCGATGCCCGAGATCAACAGTATATATATATATATATAGTGTTTATGTATGCGTAAGTACTATATATGTATTATACAAAGTACAACTGAGGGGGGAGTCCAAAGAAGTTGTGTTCTGTTTGTGTAGCTCTATAGTTGCTTGGAAGTACCGTTCATGTGTCTGTCTACGTACCATAACTAATTTGATTAAATACATATTTATATGTAGGTTTCTTTATATACTCGTAAGTACTCTATTAATTATTTTCGTTTGCGCTACATAATCAACAATTTAAATTTAAATTCTCAATTTAATTTCAATTTTAAATTTAAATGTACCTTACATATTTAACATACTTGTTGCTTCATTAAAGTGTTTTCTACTTAATTTCCTGCATTTCTATCAACCAAAAGTTGCAGTTGCAGTACAGTATGTATGTGGGTGTAATGGGGTATGTGTGTGAGAGTGTGTAAGTGTGTTATGGCCAAAATATATTCATATATTTATAGAGAAAATCGATTTTGTGTTGTGTTTTTTATTTCTTCGAATGAAAGGTTATTTATTTGATCATTTTTAATGTATTTTTTTTTTTTTTTTTTTTGTCAAGTATTTACAAAGTCTCATATATAGTTATGTTTGTATCGTATGAACTTTATCATTTTGTTGCGTTATAAAATCTTAACATAATTATATAAATTGATTTCTCGCAAGTGTTTGTTTTCATTCAGTGTTTTAAGTAAAATGCATTGATTACGATTGCAAGTTAATATTAGCAGGCTACTTACAAATTAAAAAACCAAACGCAATCGAATCCAAACCGACATCGAATCAAATCCCAGATGAGGGAAATGTTAATACGGAGATACAGATTCGTAATTGTAATCTAATTAAAAAACGATTAGGCATTTCAATCTACAATAGTTTCGCTTTCGTGTTCAATAAATAATATAGGTAAATTTAATGCTTATATCCCTAATTAGTAGGTATTCATTTTCATTTTCATTTTCAATATTTATGTTTATCCGTATGCAATGCCTGTTAATAATACTATATACTATATTTAATTCAAATATATATATATGTATTTATGTATATATATATATATATTTTGTTTTTAAATTTATTTTATGTAAGAAGCACTTGAATATATATCGTTTTTAATTTTAAATGAAAACTTAAGTGTGTCAATAATCATAATTTCAATCATAATTGTAATAATAATTATAATGTTCATTTTGTCTGCTTGTTCACTAATTTGTTAATGTCATTTCATTCAGTATTTGTTGCTAAATTGCAATATGCGCTCGCTACAATTCTTTCATAGTACATACATAATAAGTCAATAATCATTTTCATTATCATCTTATCTGGAGAGAGTTAAAAATCTTGTTTTTTTTATCTTATGTTTTTTTCATGTATGTAAAGTATGCATCATCATCATCATCAATTTCATTATCATTTTCATTGCTGCCCTTCTAAAAGTTGCTGAGTTCATTTTTTTAAATGTTTTTTTCTTATTGTTATTATTAGTATTATTAGTACTTTATGGCTGATGTCTCAAGCTGCATTTAGTTATCATTTTTCTTTCATTAAAAGCATTGTGAGACATTTTGTTTTTCGTCTAGTAAAGTGTCTAATTACTTTAGTTTATAATGTACTTATAATGCATCATCTATTTGTCTGTGTATAATTAATTTCATTTTTCTTTTTTTCCTCGGCTGCATGCATACTCTGTAAAACCTTTTAATTGTAGCTTGAGTCTAAATTTAACTACACACATGTCAGTATGCATTTAAAGATGTGTGTGTATATGTATGTATATGTAAATGGTATGAAAATGTAAAGTGTATAAAAGTTAATGATCTGATTTAGGTCGTAAATATAAATGTACTTAGTATGCAGTTATATGTTAATGTAAATGTAGTTCTAGAATTTAGTAGAGTCGCTAGTTAATATTCTAAGTGTTGCCCTCATTTGTTGCTGTAATTTTATAATATTTATACTTCTTTTTTTTCTTCGGTTTCTTAATCCATAGATTTACGTGTTTGTATTGCTTTTGAAGTATTCGACACATGATTTTAGTAGAAATAAATGTGGAATAAAAAATCATGAATTATTTAAAATATATATATTTTGTATTTTATTGCAATTCATAATTAAATAATGTAAAACTTAAATGTAAATAAATTGTATTTACAGTAACAAAGTAAAAACTTGGCTAAAATATTCAAATTTGATTAACTTAAAACGTGTCTTTGGCTCTGTATGTGCAAATTAATTAATAATTCTATTAATTTGCCAGAAAAAAAGGGGAATATTTTGTTTTCTGTGTTGAATATTTTGAATTTACTGAGTTTATTCTAGAATTAGTTGATTTTTCATTTATTTGTTTTCCTTTCTTTATACATTTGCTTTGATTTAGATATTACTACGCTTTCTTTTCGTTTTGCTTTTCTTATATGCAATGCAAAAACGCAAAGTTTAAGTTTATTATTATTATTATAATTATTATTCTTGTATTCTTTTGTTTAGCTTAATTCAGTTTTAAATCTGCAATCTTTAATTGGTTGATCGGGGTACCTTTAAGCTTTATACAAAATATCCTATTCCTCACTAAATAAATGAGAAACGTGCTCCATTTTAGCGATGCCAACGCCAATTTCTTCAATATTTGCAAAGTTGTAATTACATTTCCCGTCTATATATTCTACAGATTAATATAGATTTTATTTGTAAAGTCTCTATAGCTAATTTTACGTTATGATTTTCACTACGTTTTGATCGATCACTTTTTACGAAATTCCGTTTTCATTTCTTTTCCTTCGAAACAAAATCAAAAGCATCATTTAAAAAGCCAATAGATTTTGTTGTGATTTTGAAAATTGATTCATCTCAAAGAAATGGAAAAGTAACGATTAATGGTATGCTAGAGTATATATGTTTATAGTCTTGTATCTTGTATAATCGCATCCACTCGGTTATCGGTTATTCTTCTCAAATTATGGCACATATCGCACATATACCTATGTACAGTTGCTATACATTTTGTATTATGGCTGTACATTTTATACAAGTTGTGTATACTAAGATAGATCACTAGATCAGCTGGTTATAGGTTATAATGGTTAAGCATTATCGTACTTATAAGCAAAAAGTTGAAATTGAAGGCGGCAAATGAAATTGACAAATATTCCTAGGTCTGTAAATAAATCCCTATGAGGAAAACAAAGCCTGGCTTCTACCAACGTACAGAACGAGAAGTTAACTCTTTGATCTGAAAATGCTATGCTATATCTATAGGTATCATGTGTGTGGTTCTACTGATAGCCTTATATATGTATAGGTATGTATATGTAAGGATTGGGAGTTACTTTATTATGTTTTAAATTTGTTATAGTATAAGCAACGTTTCATAGTGTGTATATCTGATGATTAAGCTGTTGGCAGTTCGGTTTAAGCTTAGCCATATCGTATAAAGTAGAATGCACAATTCAGTTTCTATATCGAAATCAATCAAAGCAAAACAAGAGCAATATTTTTGTATTCTTTCAACTATGTAGGGATGTTTTATATGGTATTTATTATATCTTAGACTTTATAAACTAATTTGTTTTATTTTTTTTTTTCATTTTCTTTTGGTTTTATACTTATTTGTAAATCAGTAATAAGCGTTTCGTTTTTTTTTTTTTTTTTTTTTGTGTTTGTTTTCTTAACTTTTGCTTTTGTATATTTTTTCTATTTTTTTTTTGTTTACGTTTGTTGTCGTCGTTTTTTAAATGCAAAAAATTGTTATTTATTTGTATAATATTTTGTAGTAATTTATATTCTTGCTGTGACTTCAATATATATATTTACAAATTTCATTTTTGAAATTCCAAATGTTTCGCGCTCAAAAAACTGTACAATTGTGTTTTATTTAGTTAATTTTGTGTAAAATATTTTTAGCCAACTCCGAATAAATTGTCGTTAATTTCGTTTTCGATTCGGTTTTCTCTACTCGTAAATATGCTTTGTTTTTCGTATAATTAGCAGCTCTCAGTATATATAGTATATGTATAGGGCTATAAATAACTATTTGTAAATCTTGTGTATAATTCTCATTGTTGTTGTTGTTTTCTTTTATTGTTGTTTGTGTAGATCTATATTATAAATCTGTAATAATTTCAAAAATTGCAAACTATTCACTTTGATTGCGATTAACTTTTACGTTAATTTTCGTGGCGTATGCGCGATATTTGCCAATACTTAAAGTATATCTGAGTACACCTACACACCGCTACATGTATTTGTGTTTGTGTGTATATATTTGTATAGTTTATTGGCCAAAATAAAAACTTTTTGTAGCTGTTGCTAAGTAATGCCAGTTTAATCAGCGAGCCATTCCAGCAATTGGATAAATTTACACTGAGAATTGTCCTTTGAAATTAGAATTCAAGTCTAAGAAGAACTGAGAATTAACTTTAAAACAATCATCTAAAATATTGTTTTTTTGAAAGTCAAAATTGACATAATAAACTTAATTTAATAGATAAATTTTATATCTTTTTTTAAAGCAAGAGTTATTGAATATTTAAACAATTGTAACGTAGTCAAAAATAAAGTTTTAAATTGTGTACGTAAATTTTAAATTAAACATGTTAACAAAAATAATTAAAACTACCTAAAGCTCTTCAGACAATTCTCAACTACCTTTCGTTTCAATATTAACTACCTGTTTTCTTGTAAAGTCACATCTAAAATTGGCAAAACAAAAAAATCAAGTTGGATGGCTATTAAAGACGTGTTCAAAGTGTCGTGTTGTTTTACAGAAAATAAAATCGTTAAATTTTTGAGTGGCTAGTGGAGTGAATGAAATGAATTCTAGTTTTGGGCCTACTTTAATACATCTCATTCTCATCCCAGTCGACGGATTGCAGGACGAGTTTGTCAAGTTCCTTGGAATCGCCATTGCTGCTGTTGCGTCGCCGTCGCTTGCGTTGCAGATGCGCCCACTTTCGGTTGAGCTGTGCCATCTGGGGCGTGGCAAACATGGCGGCGGCAGCGGCACTAAGCTTAGTAGGCGTTATGGCATTCGATTTGGGTGTGCCAGGACTCATGCTAAACAATTCGCGATTACCGAAGCGAAATTTGCGTGGAGGCGGCAGAGGAGGGACTGAGTTGGAGGTTGAGGCAGCGGCAGCAGCCAATTGAGGCGTATCATAGGGCGGTGGTGGTGTAATCATGGCCAAGGAGGATGTGTCCTCGGTGTCCTCAACATCAACCAGATCCTCATCATCGTCGTCATCCTCGTCGTCGTAGTCATCGTCATAGGGTTGCATATGGAATGTGGCATCGGAGTGGGCATGTCGAAAAAGTGCAGGTCGTGGCTCATATAACTCATAAGAGGGTGAATGTGGCATGAATTGGGCCACAGTTGAATCTGTGGGCGACTGCAGCTGTATGGGCGTAACAGGCATGGACTTGGCTAACTGCTTGTTGGCCAAAACTTTTGCTTGTTGCTGCTGTTGATTTTGCTTGGGTTGAGTGGTAGTTGCTGGCGTTAGTGTGGGTGTGGGTGTGGGCGTGGGCATCGCCTGGATGAGTGGCATCGATTTGGTGTTACATATCAATCAATCACGGTAAATGTAACTGCAATTCTTGGGGCTCTCCTGCGGACTGGGACTGCTGGATGGCGGCGCTGGACTGGAACTGCTATTTGACATTACAGGTGATGAGCCAGAGCTGGAATGCGGCTGCTGTTGTTGTTGTTGCTGCTGCTGCTGAGGGCTGTTTGAACGGTGCTGAGTTACTGAAAAGGAGCCAAGAAATACAGCAGGTCAATTGGGTATAATCACCAAAAGGAATGCAAAGTTATATATTGACACACACACAGTCATACAGAAGGCATGTTGCAACAACACAAATACAGTTAAGGAAAGGTATTCATATTACGCATACTTATACAAATACCAAATAAAGATACAATTACATTTACACACAACTAGATACATTTATGAATGTGTTTTTGGCTTTTAAGAATCTAATTTAAGACATTTAGCTTGTTGCAACATGCACAGCACACAAACGCACACAGTTTCACACACACAGACATTAAAGTAATTAAATAAAATAAAAATATTTTAAATTAATTTAAGTAGATTTCATATTTAGGGAGGGCATCAAATTATTGATAGAGTTTTTAATTGATTTACGAATATTTAAGTTAAAATTTTCGCTTTCTTTATGATAAATAAAACGAAATAAAGTATATAAATGTGAAGATTCGTTAGTCGAATGTTATATAAATACATATAGAGCAAACAGGACAGTTAGAGAGACACAAACAGAGAGAGAGAGAGAGAAAGATAGAGAGACAGTAAGAGAGAGACAAAGAGAGAGGTGGTGCCAAATTGAAAAACCGAGTAGAGGATAAATAGAAATCATCGATTGCTCAATCAGTTTGCACTCTTAATCATTGTGTCTGTGTCTGTGTGTGCGTCTTTTGGTTTGTATGCATGTCTAACACAAAGTATGAAAATGATAATTAAATAATAAATACTGTTTAAAAAACATACTGTTTAATCAAAGGGAACACAAGAAACTTACCAATACCATGACGGGGCGGCTGTCTTCTTGCGCGACCAAGACTTCTGTTTCGTGTGTTTGTGTTGTTTACAGCCTAGGAGTAGTTGTGATACAATTGTTTATACACTTTTAATATGTATATTACTTACAAATCAAAATTTGTATTTATTTTTTTGCTTAATTTGAAACTGTACTTTATCAAATAAATGGAAATGAAAACCGTTTGTTGCAATAACCAACTTTAAAGATCGGAATAAAAAACTGACAATTTAGTTCCAATAAAAAAGAAATTTCTTTTCCCCATTTAGCGGACGGACTGGACAGTAATTTTGTGTTACCAACTTTTAAGATTCTGATCTTTAATTTGAGTGTTAAAATATACTAATAATTTCATCAAATTCGTGTGTGTAATTTTAATTGATATTGATTTAAAGTAGAACCTAAAAACGTTCTGCTCTAAAAGTGTGTGGCAAGCAATAAACTGATAACTGAGTAGCATTACAAATGAATATTTTACGAGTATACAAATAGTAGTAGTAGTAGTAGTAATAGTAGTATTAGGTGGTAAGTATTTAGTAGTAGTAGTAGTAGATCTATGTTTCATTGTTGTGGGAGCATATTATGGGAGACATTTATCATTATCATCATATCATATCATATATCTAAGTTCAAATGCACACACATTCTGTTTTCACTAATGGAGTGGGGGAGTTATGATATCGCAACAATCGAGTGTATCGAATGTATGGACTGATCACCCATGCAGTAGAACAAGTCAAAAATTCAACCTATATAAAGTTGGGTTTAAAGCACTTCAAACCGCAGGCAAGCAGAAAATGAGAAAGAGAGAGAGAGTGGAAGATAGCAGGAGAGAAGGAGGCAAAGAATCGCACACCACGTTTATCGATTGACCGATAAATCGATAAGTTGACGGCAGCGCAGCGTCGAGTTGGGCGCGGGATGGCTGACAGACGATATCACTGATCAATAAACGCTCCCTGAGTAAAGTACACAACAAACCAAAAATAATAATCGCATTCCAAAACGTAATTTACAGAATATAAACTTTATATACTCGTGAGAGTAAGGAGAGAAAGTGAGTTAAAGTCAAATGAAATTCGCAAAACTGTGCTGGGTGTTGATTGATGTTGATTAAGAAGTTATAGAAGAAGTTATAGCTAGATTCGTGTTCGATCAAACTGAATTTGCAGATTATCATACTAATTAAAAAATACAATTTGAAGCCAAAGGTTTTTTTTTTTTTTCATTTTCAATATTACTTTTGAGTTTCGAATTTCAGTTGATCTCGAATTCGAATTCGAGGGTATCCACATTGCAGCTATCGAGCAAATTGAAGTTTTTCGACGTTTTTAATTTTTATCAGCCGTATCAATAAATGAATAAACAAACAAATTTACAAAAATTAATAAATAAAAACGAATAAAATAAAATCAAATAAAAATGTATAAAGAAAAAGGGGAAGAAAAAAAAGTAACTTAACTAAATTTGATTTAGTTATGCGTAAGTATTTACCATATTTTGGGTAATTAGTCCCTGACTGGTTTCAGCCGCCCCACTCCCGTCTCAAAGGTAAACCTAATGAAAAAGGGAAGAAGAAGAAAAGATAGATAGAGTTTTTTGGTATTTTGTAGTCCAACATTTGACAGTTGCTTGTTGTTTTGTTTAGTTTGTCATCTGGAGAGTCAGTATGTTTCATTGTTGTGATTATAGATCGTGATTAGAGTTTGATTCAGCAGAGTAAAAGGTTAGTTAGAGAGTAAGAGTAGAAGAGTGTGTGTCTTTAAATACATCACAAGTTTGAATGAGAAATATATATAGGAAACAAATCATCAAATTCAACTATACAAATATCTTAAAATGAGACGCCTGCAGATATTATTAACAATCAACCGAATCGTATCGAAGGATTGGTGTATTTCTAGAACTTCGGTGAAAAACGAGAGAGTATTATAAATATGGTATTAACAAAACCCCAGACAGAATTCAATTACGAGTAATCATCAATCAGCGAACCAGAATTATGGATTATATGTACATGATAAATGGAGTATTAGGATTATGATTAGATTCATGAACATGCCAATGGATAATGGTTAGCTACATGATAAACACATAACTAACACGTACATGTAGATACAAAACTATCTAATACATTGAGGGTACGAATGATTATGAGTGATTATAAGTAGTAATGGGGAACAATTGAGATGATTTATTTCAATATAATAATGGAATACAAAAGGAATATAAATAGTATTATGCAAGCTGTTATCAAAAAGTATAATAATATATAATCTTAAAGATGTTTTCCTTATTTAGAAAGTATAAGTAATTAAATAATTAGCTTACAATGATGAGTATTGTTTTAGTTTAGTTCTTTAACAAACACCTTGAAGTAAAATAAAAGCTGACAGCGTATACTGTACTTTTAGTAAAAGGACGAGTAATTTACATACAAAATTAGATTAAATCTTTAAAAAATTGTGTTTTAAAGGCTTAAATTAAAGTTGTGTTCATACAAAAAACTAAAATGAAATATGTGAATATTTTTAAAGCATGCAATTACATAGTGAATTAATGCCTTATATATAATGATGTTGAGTTCTAAGTTAGTTAGGCTAAAAGATACATTTGCACACACAGTAAGTCTAAACACACACACACATAGATAGAGAAGTAAACACAAACACACAGAGTGAAATGTGAGTAGTCTAAGAAATACACCAATCGACGATTTAGTGAAAGATTTCAATCAAATACAAGCGCACCACAAGGATTCATTTTTGTTTTGTTTTTTTTTTAGTTTATACTAAATGTTAAAATGTCAACAACATCGAAAAGAGCTCAGTGGATACGTTTAGATTAGATTAGTACACGATGAAATAAAATCAAATGATAATTATTAAGAGTTATTAATTAGTTTAAACAGGCAAATTGAAATTGCGACTTACCTTCTTGACGCTGCGAGTGGTTGAAAAGCCATCGCCGCGTCTATAGTTGTCGCCCTGTAATTAAAACATAAATTAATGACAAATTCTAAAACAATATAATATCAACATTTGAGGCAATTCTTGCAGCCTTGGGACTCACCATCACCTGATGCGAACGCAACGTGCCAAAGTTGTCACGTCCGCGATATGTTTGCTGAGTGTTGTAGCCATCGGGCTGGAACTGGAAGAGTGTCTCCGAATTGGGGCCCTGATGCATCTGGTGCATGGGAGGCTTACGCAGTGTATTCTTTGGTGAATGCATTTTGTTTTGCGGTGGTGGCTGTGGCAGCAGCACCGGCTCCGCATACGTCACCTCCTCTACCTGTGGCAATAGTTTGGGTTCCTGTTGAATGCGGCAGGATGATGGAAAACTGTGGAAAATACGATCATTACTAGTTGATTAACAAACTCATATTTGATGGCTTTATAAATCTTCTATAAAAAGAGACTGCATATTACATTTAATAGTTTTAAAACATAATTGAAAATTCCAAACTTATGCATTTTGTATGTGGTCAAATGCTAGTCTCTTTCTTTAACAAATGATTAAAAATCGAAATTTCCACTCACCTGTTAACATTCTGGCGCTGCTCAAAGTATTCATATTCCGTATCCGGATACGGCAAATTATCGTCCTCATCCTTGTGGCAGCGTCGCCCACAGAAATATCCCGTAAAGAAGCCAACGAGCAGTGAGAATATCGAACCGGCTAGCACAGCCATGACCAAAGTTTCCACCGTATACTGTGCATTGATAATATCTGCAGAAATTTGCGGACCTTTGATTAGTGAATGTACAAAGGGTTCAAAGGCGGAACACATTCATAACGTTGATTCGAAACCACAAATAGTAGATTTATTTTGAAGATTGTTGGGGTGTGTGAGAGTGTGTTTGTGGTGTATATATTTTTTCATAGTACGATAACGTTTATACGGGTTATTTTTATATATATTCCGGATTGTGTGTAACGACATCAATAAACATCCAAACATCGAAAACATTATTAGAACAAATAACGTCCAAAATTGGAGCGTGTTTTTATTTTTGGTATTTTGATGAACCAAATTTGTTGAAAGATTCAAAAATGAAATGAAACAAGAAGAAGAAGAACGACAAAACGAGTTAATACAAATAACAACAACAATTTTCCTTAAATACATATATGTAAGCAGATATATACATAAAGTTGTTAGAGAGGATTCTACAGTTGTTAAAAACTAAGTGCAAGAAATAAAAGTTGAATGAAAACGTGATAATTTAATGAATTATGTAATGATCTATTATAAGATATAAAATCGTCTCAACATGTGAATTTATTAAACGAAGAAATATGTTATTTCCATACAAAAAATTTGTTTTCAATTTGTATAGTAATAACTACATAATTGTTCCTTAACTGAAGTATACTGTCAGTTTGGTTCAATTTTAAAATAAAATAATTCTATTTAAATATATTTTAAACCCATAACTGCTTTTTTTTTGAATCAATTTGCTTTTAGTATTTAGTAATAAGTTGCTTCAACTCCTTTCATTGAATCAATTTTTGTACTCAAAGTCTCATCAAAACCTTTTCAAAGTTGAACAAAACTTTACAAAGTATTTAAATGCATTGCATGATTGAAATCTATGTATTGATTATACAACATTTAAAATGCAATCAGTAAAAATATGAAACAAAAAAAGTTATGGACAAGAAGATGAAAATGTAATAAAAATAAATGTAAATAAGTTTATGCTGAAGCTACACTGAAGTTGATAATAAAGCAGATGGAATAAAGTGCAGGGCAAATGTTGATTGAAATTGAAAAGCATAAAGTGGCATTATGTAAAGAGAGAGCAAGAGAGAGGGAGGATGGAGAGGGAGGAGAGAGGGAGAAGAGGGACAGAGTGAACTAGTTGTCAGACAAGCAAGCACCTGGTGTCTGTCTGGAGCATAAAAAATGAAGCGAGTTAAATGAAAATGTGATTTGAAAAATGACAACAGACTGGTAAATGGTAAATATGTTAAAAATAGTATATGTATATGTATTTACATGAAGTAAACTTAAAGGATATTGCAGAAGACATGCTAGAGGACATGCAAAAAGAAAAGGTAAAATTCGTGTTCATGTTACCTTCGAAATTCTTATCAATGTTGTCAATGATTTCCTGATCTTTGCTCTGACGACGTGAATCGAGCAGGTCCATATCGTTGCGGAAACCCTTTTGTTCACCAACATTGGCATCCTTTGAATTGATTTTGCCTAGACCAAAAATAAAGTGTGAGATGTAGTTGAAATGAGTTGTTGCTTTAATTTGCAGCAGCAAGTGTAGGTGATATTAAACTTACCTGAGGGGCATGCGGCATGCTGACCCGTTGCCACATTCTGATAGAAATAGTTCTCCTCGAGCCAACGTGGTGCACCATGAGAGCGACACTTGCCAGCAATTTTGTCCCAGGCACAATATGGATCCTGCAATGCGACGCATTCACTGCAAAGCAATAATGGGTAGAAGTTGGGTGAGTGAGCGGGTAGCGGTAGGAGCGTTTGGAGTATGGAAAATGGCCAAATGGCATGGGTGTAAACATATTGCAAATTGTGGAAATTGTAAAACGCCATAAATGCGCATCAAGTGCTACCATATTGCAGCAGCATCAAGTGGCCAGACAGGGAGTGTTGCTCTGTCTGTCTGCCAATCCGTCTGTCTCTTTGTCTTACTTCGCTGTCTGACAGCCAACTCATGAAAGTCACGCAAATTGTTACATAAAATAAAAATGCCATCGTCCTGTCTGCTGCCTGCTATCAGTTGCTTCAATCTGTTTCTGATTCCATTTCAGTTTCTGTTTCTGTTTCAACTCTTTTCTGCTCTTTTGCTTACCTGCAGCTGGTGATTTTATCATTGTGACATCGATGTAGTTGTATGGCTATCACTTGACTATCTGTCACTATGATTAATTTGCCATCGTCGTAGCTGCCATCTTTCGGTTGATCTGCCAAATTGCAAAATTTTTATATATTTTTACAGTTTACAATGCGAGCTCGTTACACGGTCTCGTTTTAATTGAGTCGCATTCAACCAACTCTCGTCCACTTACCGTACTGCATAGTGCGCACAATTTCCAGATTGCGTATGGGTTCACTTTTGGGCAGCACATCGATCTCCTCAATGACCACCGATGTGACCTTTTCCGCAGTGTCTGCTGACTCCGCATTAACGGACTTGATGATTTTACCGTGATCTGTTGAAGAGATTAAAGTGCACGCAGGTATAATAAATATATTTAGTATACGCATTTTTAAATCGAAGAAATTCTAGTAACGATTTCTCATGATTTTTGGAATACGTTTTTTGTTTCCACTCAATACTCTATATCCCTCAGGAAGTCCATAGCTGCAGGGTATGGTTCAAGTTTATGACAACTGCAGAATATATCGAGCTCTGATATCGAGCAAAAACGACAATCGCACTGTCAGAGCACTTTCGCCTAGGGGACCATAAACCTGTCCATTTGAAATGCAACTCACCTGTGCCAACGAAAATCACATCATATGTCTTGCCTCCGGGTGTTTTGATCTGAGCATCGACAGCGATTTGTGTGAAGCGATAGCTGAAAAATTGAAAGAAAAAAAATGCAAAAATTAAAGAACAAATCGAAGGACATAAATGCAGATTTAACTTCGTGCAAAGGTTATCGAATTGCGGACTTGGAAAACTAGCTTTTTCAGAGCCAGAGAAAAAGGTTTCTGTGGAAATCTTTTAACCTTCTTGGCCTCCCAATAAGTCAAACAATATTTGAGTTTAATAAGTTGTTTCTTTTGGTGTATGGAAAGCATAACTGCAAGCTACAGTTCTATACATTTCCAATCAAAAAACTTTTGTACGTAAAATCGAAATTGAACCACAAACAACATGTCAATGGTGTCAGCAGAATGACATAACAGCACATTTTCGATGGTCTGCGGCGCTATATTTTTTTTTTTCTTTGGTTAGACAACATTAATAATGGACAGATACCAAAAATGTTTCACAGCAGACAGAATGGAAGAGAGAGAGAGAGAGAGAGAGAGAGAGAGTTTGCTCATTGGTGAGCATGGCAAACAGAATGGCAGAAAACCACAACAGCGGTAGCAACAACTGCGACAGCAACAGCAACAACATACAACATGGCCTCAGCAGGAGCAGCAACAACTACGAGAACAACAGCAACAATTGCATCTATATGTAAAAACATATTTGAACGAGCAACAACAAAGAGACATGAAATAAAAACGGAAATTTCTCTCTGATTTCACCACAAAAATGTTGGACGTTTGCTGCTGCTGCTGTAGCAGCCGTTGTTGCTGTTGTTGTGGCTGTGTGTTGGTGTTGTCCTTGTTGCAGGCAACATTTGTGGCTGTGCGCTTGGTTGCCCTGTCTATTGTTGCTTTCCATGTTGGTTTTTGTCAGCGTGTATTTGTAAGTTGCTGGCTCGATTTAAATGCAAATGTCCGCAATGAACGAAGGACCAACTCGAGGAACAGCAGCAACACCAGTAGTAGCAGCAGCAACAACAACTGCAACAACAACAATAGCAGCAAATAGAAGCAGCAGCAACACTGGACAATTCTACATTGTTTTATTGTTAATTAACAAATCTCGTTTTTAGAGTTTTAGTTATGTGGCTCAATTTTCTAAATGGTACAAAAAGAATGAAGGAATTGCATTTGCCTTTTTGGCTCCTACAACAAAACCGGCTAATGGCTCGTTTTGGGTCTCTGACTCTCTTGGCTTAAATGGCCATCGCTTTGTGATGATTCTTTGTGGTTGCTTTCGTTCAAAATTTGCCACAACAGCAACAAGAAAAACTTGTATGGGGTTGCATATGAGAAATATGTGAAATTTGAATATGTATAAAGAAATTTAAAGCAGGAAGAGTGAAACTAAGGAGAGAGGGAGAGACAGAAGGAAAAGAGAGATCAGTCGGAGATTAAATCTAAACAAATTTGTTTATGTATAATATTACTTTCAATTAAAGTTTATTTGTTTGAAACTATACATTTAAAATTAAAACTCTATAACTACTAAGAGTGTTTTGTTGCCACAAAGAAGCGACACATTTTATTGATCAGTGTAGAATGAATATTAAGAGGGCGAAGCTGAAGTTCTTCTGGTATAGAATTTAAGTTCGACTTTGAAATTATAAATTACGCTCTTTATGTTTTCCAATTTATATGAAACTTTAACAAGTATTATAATTGAAAAACAACAACCTGCATAAAAGTGACACTTTTCTAATTGCACTTTTATGTGAATTGCTGATGAGCAACAAAAAGACAGCAGAAGATAGAGAAAGTCTGCAATTATGTCTAGCGATGAAGTTGATAAATAAAAGATTTAATACAATGAGAGTTGAAAGCAAAGTTGAGTCGGCTTATAAATTAATTCCGCACGCAGTAAACAGAGGACTGAAAATGTTGCCAAAAAAAAAGATGGAAAGGAGTTTTGCGGCAAATAAGGGGGGGGGGGAAGGCAAATGCAAAAGTGCTGCCAAAAACTTTGCTGGCCGAAAATTACAAAATGGCAAAGGCCAGACGAGCACAAAAGTGGAATAGAATGCAGACACATGAAAGATATAAAAATAAACACAGAGGAAACAAAAAAGAGCAAAAATAAAATGTGAAGCAAAAAGGGACAGAGGATTCGGGTTGGCGTTAGGAGCTTGCTTGGGATTCTGGACTGGGGATTGGATACAGGGTTAAGGTCCAAGCAGCTGGCAATTGAAACTTGCACAATTTTTGCCAACTTTTGTGTCGCTTCGTTGAGTTTAGTTGGCGACGATGACAACAAAAACTACAGAAGAGGTGCAAAGGGGCGAAGGGACAGCGGCGTAAAGGGCCAAGGGTCAAAAGTGGAAGTCAACTCCATTCGGTGTGGAATGAAATTAGTGAAACATAGCCAGAGTCCTAGCTGAGGCTTGAATTGAAGCTGCAGGGCAAGGACATGCATGATAAAGGCCATGGCAGTAAATGTGGCAAGAGGTATAAAAACTTGACCGATAAGACCAGGCCGATAAGCAAACACAACAGAATTGTGGCTGGCACCTTGGCAGTGGCAAAAGGCAAGAGGCAATAGCAAAAGCAACTGTCGAAAAAGGATGGCCAGGATATGGTCAACCAGCTGGCAGAAATCTGTTGAGTATGGATACCAGGAAACAATTTGTTACAGACCCTGTAGCAAGTATTGCAGATGGAGATGGGGTTGGAGTTGGAGAATTGTGACCCAAGCGACTTGCAACTTGAAGCATTTAACTTTTCTCGAGATGCTAAAACTTTCAAGTTCTTGTTAACTTTTCTTAGCGGTGGCAACTCTGCGTTTCCAACTGCCTCAACTGCTGTCTCTGTCTTTTGCCATATGCAAATGAGTATCCTGTGGTGTGTGTGTGGGTGCTGGTGTGTGCGGGTGTATGCCAAGTGCCAGCAGCTACTTCTGTCTCGTTTCTGTGATTTATTTATTTCCACACACTCAAACAAGATGGCTGCCGGAAGTGGCTATAGCAACTCGGGTCCTCCATAACGCTTTGGCCAAATAAAATTATAATAAATTTATGATCTCAAGTCAAAAAAAAATAGAAATGAAAATAAAAATAAAAAGCTCATAAATTTGGTGCATTTTTGATTTGATTTTGGCTCCAAAGCTGAAATAAAACAGCCAAAGAAATCGATGTAGAAATGAAAATCGAAATAAAAACTCGCATTTCTCACATCGTAGTATTTTCTTAAACTTATTTAAATTTCTATATAATGCTTTAGTAATTAAGTTACCACAGATTTATTTTAGCTTTTCAGCTCATTAGCATACACTTTGCTGTGAAGCCTTTGGTTAAAAAGCGACCGAATTAAAGGGGATTAACAGTGTAATTTCTGAGTATTAATGGCCAGCAATTGTTACGATTTATTGCAGAAATAAGTTGATTAAGCAGATCACTCTAAGACGCTTTTAATCTTTACAGCCCATTATGAGCTTATCAATTTATTCATTTAAATTGTAGTTGTCTGCATTAACAGCGTTAACAGCACTGTTATAGCAGTCAAAATGTTATTTACAGCACCTGTTAGTGATTTTATTCTGTTAAATCTTAGGTAAAGCAACTGCTAAAAGTTGAACAAAATAATTAAACATTCTTGCACTTTTATAAAGTGTTTCCATTACTATAAATAAAGGTTAAATAATTTCTCAAAAGTTTTTCAACTGTCGCAATTGTTTCTGACAAGCGTAAATGCAACTGTAACTGCTACTCGTTACCAGTCACTACACAACAGTCACCAGTCACCAGTCACTAGTCAACAGTCACAGTTTGCTGTTGCCAAAAACTAATGCACATTTGTGCATGACCGACTTACGACTTACGATTTGTGATAGTAACCAAAAAAGTAAAGAGAGAAGTGGAAGAAGAAGAGGAGCAACTAGGTCGCCATATAAATTTGATGGTAGCAAAAACGCAGTCGTAACTTTTGTGCAATTTTTGTGCTTTCAATTGAGTTTGGCATGATTAAATTCTGATGCGTGCAACACACACTCCCTCTCTCCCCCTCTCCCTATCTACGCTCTAAAAGCCAAAAACGCAATGAGTCAGCTGCAGCATGAGTAAGTGGCCAGAACTAGAATCAAACTTCCGACTGCGACTACGATTTGGCTGGCAACCTCAACCCTGAAACCCCAAACAGTTGGCCCTGTTAGTATGCTGCCACTTCGCTAATGTTACTGGTCTGTATGTGTGTTGTTCTCGCTCTCTTCTCCCACTCCCCTCTCCTCCCCTTTTACCACCCTCTAACTGTTCCTACGTGTTCCATATTTCATTCTAATTTATTCAGTTGTGCATACATATTTTCGTTACGGGTTGCCTCGGCGCATCCATGCATTTCCTTCTGGCTGGCTCGGTTCGTTTGGTTCAAACTATCGCTTGACTGCAGCAACTGTAGCAGGTGCCACGCCCCCACTTTACAGTAACTCCCCCGCACTACCCTACCCTACTACACTCTGCCTCGAGTGGACCCAACACTTTTCCTCGCTTATGATTTACTCTTTAAAGTTAACCACGCGCTTGGCGTCCCCGTTTCAACTTGGCTTCAAGTCGCCCCATAATTGTGGCTCAATTACATGGAAAAGATGCCAAATTGAATTTTTAAATTCCTACATGTCTGAGTGGGAGAGCAGGGCAGGAGCCTTGAAAATAATTTATGAGCATGCAGAAAAAAGCCCGAGACGAGTCTCAGCAGCTGTATGAGAGTTTTCCCGGCAACTTTTCCGCTCTTTTCACCGCCTCCAGGGGCCCAGCAGCATCTGCATCAACCGATTTCTGTTTTGGCCATCAGCTATCAGCAGGTTGCAACACACACATTGGCCAACACAGAGTGTGTTTTCATGTGAGTCTAGCTTTAAAGCCATTCAGCGGGAAAATTGTAAAACCACAAAGAGAAATCTTATTAATAATTTAAATAAATGTTTTGTGCTTTGCATATTGATTGCTATAGTCAAATGGCATAAAAGTTGTCGAGTAATTTATTTATTATTCCAACTCTCAATTAATTAATTATTTAAGAGGCTTAAAAGAAATATCTGCACAGAAATGGCCACAAATTGATAAGCTCATTGTAGCCCTGAGCTATTGGGGGCATTTAATATTTGTTTATTGGCAGAAAGAGTCCAGCTCTCTGTCTTTAACCTCCCTTCTTCAGTGGTACTCTATTTCCAGGGTATTTCGGACATGAGCAAAACTTCTGCTTCAATCAGATGGCAAAGAATTTGTTATTTAAATGAAATTAGTTGGTTTGAAGCGTCACGTATTTACTTGCCATTATGCTGAGTAGCAGCAGCGGCAGAAACGCTAGCAGTTAAAGTTTTTACAGCCCCACACATACGGAATTTATTCCCCGACCACGCCCACACGCCCCCTCATGCCCATGCCCATGACTGTGGCTTTTGTGCAATAATATTTACATTGCCGCAACAATATTCGGAGCAAGAGTTTTTCGAGCTACTTCGCGACGTGCCCGTGTGCAATAACGGTACGAACACAGCAGATGATGGTAAAATGGTAAGAAGTTGGAGGCGTAAAGGGGTGTGGGTACTTACATTGTGCTCGTCCGCACCAAAATCGGCTGACCGAAAAATGCCGGAACATTCTCGTCCATTAGCGAATGTGTTTTGATGAAATTTAATGTGGGATCCGGAAGCATTCGTGAATCATTGTGACAGGCGCCAGGACGCGGTTCGGGAACCTGCAGCACAAAAACAAAACAAAGAAGAAGAAGAAGAAAAGAACAACATTTTGTGAAAAAGGGAAAAAATAGAGAAGCAAATAAAATATTAGTACAAAGTATATATGAGACTGCAATGTGGTTATAGTTATGGTTATATGCTCGGTCAGTTGCTGGTTTGCGCTGTGTTCCCCTCTCTCTCTCTCTCTTTGCTCTGACTCTGCTGAAATTCGAGCTGCAAAAAGTACGTATAAATTGCATTTGCTGCTCTTCGCGCTATCCGTAACAAATTCCCGTACACAACGTAACGGAAATTGCACAGCACGGCCAAGTGCAGACCGACAAAGCAGCAACGGGAAGTGTCCTTTGTGTGCCTTGGCTTTCACACACATACACATATATATGTATGCATATATAGATATGAGTGTGTGTGTCTATTTGTAAGGTTGCTGTTTTGGCAATGATTTGGTTTATGAATCGCCAGCGGAAAGTGCGCGCTCAACTGTTGACTTGCCAGCTGTCTGAGTGCCCCTATACTTCTCCCTCTTTCCCTCTTCATCCCCCTCTTTCTTTCTACGTGTGTGCATAACATAAAGTCAGCAGTAGTATATCTTCAGCTGCAATCTGCAACTTCTGTGGCTAAAAACAGCGCATAAACTTCATATTTCAGCTCGGTAATTGGACTCTAGCGTTATTGGACTTGTGATTTCAAATATTTATAATAAATACAGAGAAATAAACGCTTTAGAATAAAAGTATTTTCACTAAAAGATATAACTATTTTCAATGATTATTTAAAGTACTTTAAATGTGGTTATTATTTAAAACCTATTCTAGATTACACACAATTATCATAGTCTTTTATTCCCATGCTAAATTTATAAACTGTTTTCTCTATTACGAAAATTATGACAGAAATTAGTGTACGTTCTTGAGCTAACTTTGAAATCGTTTGATTGTTTCACTGACAGCTTGTTTAAAGTGAACTTTTAGTACTTTTTATATAGAAAATGTAGAGCACCAAAAAAAGAGCAATTGCTTTGAATTTCCAGCATTTTCAATTTCTAATTTGATGTTTTTGCTGTTTAGACACTTTCGAACCACAAATTGTGCACTGAAGAAGGCTAAGAGGTTGATATTTGTTGGCCAGCAAGCAAGTCCTTGGTAACATGTGCAGTCATCTCTTAGTCTCAGTCTCAGTCTCAGTTTCAGTCATGGCATTGCCAAAGCATTCGTAATTCAAATGCAAATTTTTGGCAAAAGAAAAGTTCTTTCAGAGCAAGTCAAGCCAAGGCCGGAACAAATTTGTGTGGCCATAAATTGTGGCACAGCTGCGTTCAAGTGTTTGCTGAAGTTGTGAAAGCGAGCATTAACAAAAAACCACATACACATATAGAAATATATAATATATGCTATATATAACCATGTGTAGAGATATTTGTAGAAAAACTTACCTTGGCATTATTCACAGGCAGCCAGTTGGAGTTGATGCCGCTCTGCTCCTTGAACTGTCCCTCAAATGTGTCGGCAATGTCCTGCGGATTATAAAATTAAAGACGCATAAGTTGTGGATAACCCGCTGAGTTCAAGATGAAGAGGTCTAGGTAGAGGCAGAGCAAAATGCTTTGGCTGGTAAATTGGTAATTGTGCACTCACCTGCAAGGCGAAAGCACAAACCGCTGAGCCGGGAATTGAATTTGTTGGCGTATTAAAAACGCCGTAAATCAATTTGGAGCTCATGGAGCCGTACTGTCCCTCCACAAGATTGCTGGCCGATTCTGTATATATAACATACACACATATATATATATATATATAATGAGAAAGAATGAGAAAGAGAAAGGTTTTATTTACAAGTATTACATGGTAGCAAATCAAGGCCACTTACGTATCTCATTAAAGTAGAACGGATAGTCGCCCGGTATGGAGCAATTCAATCGAGACTTGAGGAACGATGTCCAACGATTGCGGAAACGATGCGGGCCACCTTTATCCCATTTGCAGACGCGTGCGACGCGCGAATAAATCGCCTGAAATAATATAAAAGATAAATATTAATGGTAAAATGATTGTGAGGGTGGAAAAGGGAAACAGAAGAAGAGGAAAATCAGACCATTGATGTGGTCGCATTCCAATAGAAAACCAACAAACGAGGCCCATAAACAAATAGCCGACAAAATCCCCAAAACCGATAACCAAAGCCGGAAGTGTGCACGCAACGCAAACACAAGCAAAATGGACGCCCAATATGGCGGCATTAGAGCCGTTTCCGTTGCCTCCTTCCAACATCCTTCAATTACACAACCACATGCATTTATTGTATACAACAATTTGGATTTGCTTTTGTCGGCATATTTTATATTAAACATTTTTAACTTTACTGTTTTTATCGATCTACTCACCTTGCCACAGTTGATGAATTCCACCGCCGTCTCTCGGAAGAAGAAGTAGACGAAATCTCCCTGCGTAAATGAGCTCACAAAATTTGGCGCTATTCGATTTGAAAGTCACAAAAAGAAAAGACAAAAAAAAACAAAATGAAAATGTGTAAATTGTTAAGAAAGTTTAGTCATAAATTGTATTTATAGTTTTGCTGGTTATAAAACATTTTTATGCGGAATTTATGAGCAACTCGTGCCGATGACAAGACCATCGACTCATTTCATCCCACACACATCTCATATGTCGAACTTGCTGCATAAATTTCGTTTATAGATAATGTGGATAACATAACTTGACTTGTTGTTCACATAAAAATGCTCTACGAAATCAACATATTATATTATATGACGCTGAAAACTGTAAGCAATTGGGATTTGGGTGAAAATCTATGTAACTATGGTGAAAACTAATTTTCGCTTGCACCCACGTTGGGCGCCATTTGGGGGAATGTGTGACAACGAAGTAGAGTCAAATCCCAAGAGGATAGCTGAGCATTTTCTTTGATTTTAAAGCACTTTTGCGGCCACTTTAAAGTTCTTAATTTCCCGATACGCATAACACGTCGCGAGGTTTCATCAAATATTCAGCAAACACGTAACGCAGAAACACAGAAGACAGGCAGCAGGAGTGGGGATAGTAATACCACGGTTTGCTAAAAGGACAGGCATCGGACAAGCAGTCGAAACTGTCATGTCTATTCAGTTAATGGACTTCTGCCGCCATATGAAAATCGAAGCGTCGATGCGTCGATTCACTTCAAATATGCAAAGGAAAACCACACGCACTATGACGTACATATTCAGATACTGATTTCAGAACATAATGGAGACTCACACACAATCGGACTTAATTCAATTTTGAATGGTGAGACATTTTCACTAATATGGAACGCCTGACAATAGTCATAAGAGACCTCCGACGTTTTCAATTACCAAAAGTGCTTGGTAAGGGAAAAGGAAAGCGCGAAAAGCGCGAAAAGTGGCTGAAAGAAAAGCAAGAAAAATGGAAAATGATTAAAGCAACTTACCATTGAGACTGAGGCTATCGTATTGTTCCGTCTGAAGGGGCTCACGATAGATAATCGGATCACTGCCACTGAAATCGGCTACAGTGCCTGAATAAAGTTCGTTGTCTGTAAAAAAAAGAAGAGACCAGAAGAATATAAGTATAGGAATGTTTAACACACATTACTTCAATATATTACTTAAAATTCTACTTTATAAATTAATACTAATAACCAATTATCAGCTGTCAATTGCTTTAGCTTCCTCTCGATGAAAGTCTAATCAATATAAGTATCTTTCTATTACCTGGCCATACCTTTGAGGCTCTTACACGTACCTAAATTGCTGTTAAATATTTTATGCATAATCTAAATGTCATCGTTATTGGCCTGTTAACATTCTGGGCCCATTAAGCTGGCCCCAAAAGTGTCCTAATAAATGCCAATTATGCAACGCTTTTTATTAACTGTAAATGATACTGTTTTTCATGTGCCAATTTTTGTAACACATTTGAAATGCAATAAAGCTCTCTGCGTTATTTTCTGCGTGTCAGGTAAGTTTTTTACTTTATTTTTTTAAGACCTGAGCCAATTTGGGTGTTACTTAAATATGCAAAACACTTGCTGAGATGGGAATTACTTATTACTAAGAAATTTGTTTACATGTTCACGAGTCGAGCGAATAAAAACAATAAAATTTTAATCATTTGTTGTTGTTGTTGTTGCTGCTGTTATTGTTACTCGTATTACGCATTACACATACGCAACGTTTTTCGTTTGGCTTAAATGAGAAATGCGAATTTGCGCGCAAATTTAATTAAGTTAAACGACAAACACAACAGCAACAAGAAGAAACTTTTGACATGTCTCCGGCGACATTGAATTGCCTTGCGGCCACAGGGAGCAGTAAAGATTCCTCTCTTCCTACTGCTCTTCCTTTTCGGTTACTTTCAGACACAAGATAAATGAGTTTTTTCTGTCTGAACTTTTTACTTGTAGAATTGCCTGACTGGCTGTTCGCTTTGGCTTTGCCATTGTCAAACTTCAATTCCACGAGCCAAAGAAATATGAAAAGAAAACAAAAAACAGCAGCAGGCAGTAACAACATTAACAACAGCAGCAACAACAGCAACTACAACAGCAACAACTAGCTTACACGACCGGAAATGCCAAGCAAGCTGGCAACGTTGCCCGTTTATTGTCTGGCCGGAAATGGCGTTGCCTTTGGCCCAAAACAGCAGCCACGCCCCATTATCTCCTTCTTCACCCCGCCGTCCTTTCTACAGCTATCGAACCATCAGGCAGACAGGCACAGTCAGTGTCCAATGGAGCTCATTGGAAGCCGCCGGCTCAATGACAGAATCGATTTCTGTTGTTGGCTTTGTGCGATGCCTGCTGGGCGTTTTTGGCCAAAAGTTCGAGAGCAACAGACGAATGGGCCAAAAGGGAAAGCCAAAAGCCCACATTATCGCTGCATCTCAAAGTAAAAGAGGGTAAGAATAGCTGTGTGACAAAGACAGCGTCAGATGTAAGTATAAATAAATCTAGCTGAGTTCTGTACACATTTTTGCATATCGTTTTGAGCACTCGGTAGACATTTTCTGTCATTGCTTACCATCAAAAGTAATTTCAGCCTCACAACCCTCAACTGTCCAGAGCCTATTCTATAAAAATTCTGTAATGACTCACACCCGGAGAAAATGACAAAAAAAACCGGCGAATTAAAATGAAAAATAAAGAAAACTTTGACAACAAAATTATCTTTTTAATTTATCAACGTTGCGCACACAAGTGAAACATGATAATAAGTAAACAGAATGTTTATTATTAAATTAGAAAAAATACTCATCAGCTGAGAACATGTTAGAATTATGTCTGCAAAAGTTTTGTTTTTTTCCACGCGACGTTCAACATCCTCGATAGTATAGTGGTTAGTATCCCCGCCTTTCACGCGGGAGACCGGAGTCCAATTCCCCGTCGGGGAGATGTTAGTACAATTTTTTAAAATTTAGTTTTACTTTTATTATTAATAACTTATTTCTGCGTATTTGAATAAAAATTAATATTTCATTTATTGTTAGAAACATAAATGCAGTCGAAAAGTTGGTTATTTGTCTAACGGTGTTCAACATCCTCGATAGTATAGTGGTCAGTATCCCCGCCTGTCACGCGGGAGACCGGGGTTCAATTCCCCGTCGGGGAGAGATGTTAATACTTTTTTTAATTATTTCATTTAATTTTTCTATATTATATTGTTAAATGTTTTCAGCATCTTACCCGAATTAAAAAAAACTAATAGTTTAAAAAAAATGATTTCACATCTCCCCGACGGGGAATTGAACCCCGGTCTCCCGCGTGACAGGCGGGGATACTGACCACTATACTATCGAGGATGTTGATCAGCGTTAGGCAAAAAACAAAACTCGTAATATGACAAAAACGACTATTATTCTACTGCAAACAAGAACATTTTAGTAGTTATTTTTATCAACATTAGTCTGCTACACAATACTAATTTAAATCTAATGCCTTTGAAATTTAAGGTACACTGGTTTCTGCATTATACGTAAAATAATAATCCAACAGTTTTCATTTGGGAAAATCTTTGCTGTCGATTATTATCGGATAATCAAACAATTTTCCATTTGGCTGAACACATCAGAAATCATTAAAAGAGCCGCCTCCAAAACCGCCAGCAGACAGGGCATTGTAGCTAAGCCACAGGATCAGAGCATGGATTTGGACACATAAATGCCGCAAACTGTCCAACAATTTATGCAAAACTGTGAAAATTGCATAATTATGAAAAGCTTACATGAATTTGATGCGTGCATTATAATTTAATGTGAATTTTTGCGTGCACAGACGCACACACACATATTCCAAGCAGTGGTGAGGGGAGGGCGGATGGATAGTATTTTTTTTGTAGGCGTGAAATCCGTGCTGCAATCGATAAATGTTACAACAAGAGCAGAGGGAGAATTCTCACGCACGCACACAGCGACACGTGTACCACTCAAGTGGGAAGGGGGAATGAGGTGGGCGGTACTCGAAAGTGAATATAAAATTTGAATTACGTGACAAGAACGCGGCATAACGCAAACGTCCAAAGAGGAAACTAAAAACGAGAAACTCTCAACTCCAAATGAGAAACGACAGAAAATGTTCACGACAACATCAACTAGAAGAAGCAGCACCCGATGAGGAAGTAAAGCAGTACCAGGCGGCACATTAAAAATGTCGTCTGGTACAAATTAATTTTGCCACTCACCTCTTCCCTTGTTCTTACCGCGTCCCCCAGGGCGCCCATAGCGTAACCGTGATCCGCCCTGCTAACGGTGGCGACTGTTTAAATTAAGAGGCTGTAAAAGTCATGCGGTGAGTGAAAAGTAAAAGCGCCCTCGTCCGTTTCTATAAAATTTTCCCATTCACGTGGTGGTGATAAATAACGAATGCTAATTTTCTATCATGGGCGCGGTCGGCAGAGGGCTGAGTGGGGGGCGTATATGGGCCAGGTGAAGCTAACGGCCAATAAAAACATTTGCTAAATGTGCGCAAAGGGAGGGGCGGCCCAACGGAGGCGTGACGCAGCACTGCTTTAAGCAATGCAGAGAGCTTAAAGTTTTGTCATTAAACTTTTTTGGGAAATTGCCAGAAAATGCAAATTTCCTAAATTGAATTATGAAACGAGTCATAACAATGGAGGAGAGAAAAAAAATCTCATGAATTTATGCCGGTAAAAATGTGAGAAATTCTCAGATTTAGCTAATTATGCGGCGTTCTTTGAAAATATTAGAGGAAATCAAGACAAATTGGTAGCAAATTGTCACTTTATATATTTAAATTACAGCTTTTGGTTAAGAATTCCCAAACGCTTTTAAGCAGCAATATATATTTAGCTTATTTACACAGCGACTGTGGCCTGGGGCACTGCCACAACCCTAGGCCCGTGCGTGTTAAAGGCCAATGGCAACCCTTGTAGCGGGTGGAAAACATGTTGAGGTCAAAAGGCAATGCAAAATTTATGAATCGCAGGTAATTAACAATGGCAATGCAATTTACATCGCGACCAGAGTTGCCATTGTCGTTGTCGCTGTCGTAGTCGTAGTCGTTTGCCAGCTAACGAGGCTCACAATAAACACAATCAACCCCATGTTTCTCTCTCTCTTTCTCCATTTTCATTTTCCACCTGCCTGTCCAAAAGTTTTCCAGGCAATGTCATAGTTTCGCGCTTGTCGCTGTCGCTTGTCACAACATCGACAGAACACACGAAAAGCTTGTGCAACTCTCACTGTCCTTCTCACTCACTCTTTCTCCCCCTCTCCCTCTCTCGCTCTTTACATTTCTCTTTTGTGGGTTTTTCAGTTTGGATCTAATTGGTTTTTCTTTTCGTTGTCGTTGTTGTTGTCGTTGCTGTTGCTGTTGTTTTCCTTCTATTTTTCTTCTTACCTGTCGCCATTGTTTCGTGCAGCGCAGTTTGCTTTTATTGTTTGCTCATTACCTGGCGCTGAGTACCAAGAACGAAGGACCAAGGACTTAGCAACGATAGACTGAAGGACGAATGAATGTCTGTTACAACTTGCAGCGTTGCCACCTTGTCCGCATTGCAGCAATTGCAGCGCTTAACTCATTTTAAATGACAATCTAGCGTGCAGAAATTATGCGCACATTTCTTCCCCATCTTCCTTCGCTCCCCCCTTTTAAAAGCCTCAGACAAAGTCACTGGCTGAGCTTGAAGTGACTTATTTTGTGCAAATATTTGACCGAGTTTGTGTCTGGCAAGTTCGATAAACTCTTAAAGCGCTTTAATCGATAACAAGCACAAGAGCGGAAAAGGCTCTTTAAATTGTCGAGTTGAAGGCGCAATGCAAAGTTCATCGCGTTGACTGCGGCAATTTGCATAATTTTGCATGTTTTACTATGCAGACACACACACCCAGACACACCAACATACTCTCACAAACTAATACATAAATTACACTCATTTTCAATGACAGTCAGGCGAGTGTTTAAGCACGCGTAACTTTATTACATGCCACATGCCGCAACATCCGCGGCTACGAACACACAAAAAAATATTAGTAGAAAAAAGTATACTGTTGAGCGAGACGACTGTAAAAGACCCTGTACTTATGCTAGAGCAATTACTGGCAGGCATATAATATAGATAACTGATTTGGACGGATATTGGTTCGGTACATAGTATATAGTTTACACTTGGTTAAGGTTACTTTAGTTGTTACCATGTTATGAAGTTTTTATAAAGGAATTATTAAATTAACAGCAATGCTTAGGGAAGTGCCATAAATTTCACAGATCAGAGTATGCATCGCCGGTCTTTTATCTCAAATTTAATGACTGTAGCTTTCATATATTCAGAGATCCAGGTGTTTAAACAGAGCAGCGCTGCATCACTTTGTATTAACAGCTGTTGAAGACATTGGCCATGTTTTCTACTTCCAATTATTCCCATTTTTCACATTTTTATTCAACAAATATACCCCTAAACACTTTCTGAATACGCGGTCTTAGAACCGAACCCAATTTCGAACCAGAAACCGAACCCGAAACACAACTAAAAACCAAGCAGGATATGCTAGAACTTGTTTTGGTAGCTTATGACTCGACGTCGCGTTTTAAATATTTTATGTAAACATATTTTTTGGACAGAATTCTAAAGGGTTGCCCAAGGCCCAGAGGGAAGTAGGGAGTTGGGGAGAGTTTCGGTTTATGCCACTTTAATTACGGAACTTGCGTGTGTGTCGGGTGTAAAGCCGTTAGTTAAATAGCTCGTTTAGGAATAATTATGTACACATATTCGTCTGGCACAAGTGCAATATGAGTACACAACTAGGAGTAGAGGGGGTGAGAAGGGGCTATGAAGAGTAAAGGACCCTGTACAATGCCCATTTTAAATGGGATACTCAAGGTACCTCCCCCCCAAAAAGGAATAGGGCGGGTTGATGAAGAACACAATGTACTGCAAATTACTTCATTCCAGGCACACACATGCGGGGGGAGTGAGACACGAAGGCGGTGACTAATTGATGGGCTGCTCGCAGGTTTTAGCCACGTAGATAGACGACATGATATTAAGGCTTTAAAATGACAACTAAATAAAGTCGTTAATAAAGAGCGAAGCTGATTAGAAAATAGCTTAGAAGACATAAAAAGGGATTTCTTTAGTATGAGCAGCTTTCGAGGCAGTCGAGTGTAAAGTACAGGGTCAGTACAGGGCTACCTACTGTCTGGGTTTCCTTTGCCTCTTTGCTTATGTGTCCACTCGTATTTATTCTATTGTTTAGCTTTCTTTATGAAGTTTATCATCTGTATCTTTTGCATTTGGTTCTGCTGAATCCTTGTCAAAATTTAGGATTGCAACCTTTGTCATATGTCAGCTGCGACTGAAAAGCTCCAGATTGCACACAGTCTGCAGCGTGGAGTCTGAGTTAGTCTTGGCCACAATCCTTTCTGTCTGGCAAATTGTTTGGGTTGAATACAATTTGTTTTTGGGCCTTGATCCCGTTTGGTTTTCTGTTTAGCTTTTGGGTCTCTCTAATTAATCTCAAATAAACTGATGTGTGTGTGTGTGTGGGTGTGTTTGTGTGTGTTGACTATTAATTACGATAATTGCGGCCATGTGGTTGGCCTAGTTTCCTATGAGCCGATGGCTTTAAGCCACTTTCATGGCGATTGGCAATACTCCAAAGCCAAAAAGATGCAAGTGTGTTTGTATTATCAAATTTAGTTTTCTTTTTCGTATTTTTGGTCTTTTTGGCTCTAATTACATTTCACTTTGGTGGCGATAACAACACAAAAGAAAGAGGAAAAAGAGAAGCAGCAAATTGTGCAGCCAAGTTGGCCAACTTGGGGTTAGTTGGCCAAAAGTGGAATTATCAAAACGCAGCAGCTGCCAAGACAGTGTGGCCAAGACAAGCCTGGGTTGGGTTGAACTGGGTTGGACTGTGCTGGGTCGTGGCTCGAATCTCAACTTTGGCAACATGTCTTTTGTGCCGCATAATTACCGACTTATAGCTTATAGCCCCGGCCAATTCCCTTGTCCAAGTTTCTTTCCATTTTGGCTTATTGTTCTGCCATTTCTTTAGCTCGTTTTTGCAAATTTTGCAATTAGCTTAATTTGCTTTTTATTGACGCACCACAATTATCAGCTGTTGGCTTTTTCTCTGCAAAATCTGTTCCACTTTTTGCGACAATTCCCCAAACTTCCTCAAATCCCACAAATTGCAGCTGTCTCAGTATCTGTATCTGTAGTTGAAACTGTATCTGTAACTGTATCTGTATCTGCGTGTGCATTTCTTTGGCTGCGTCTTGCGTTCTGCTTAGAAATGATCAAATTAAAAGTTAATGTCTTGGCTCGCCGTTGTCGAGCATAAAACAAATCGTTTCAGATACTTCCCCCACTAATGGCCAATGTTTTCTAGCTTAAGTCAATGAAAATGGATTTTCCAATGCGGTTTTACGGGTTATTTGCTTCAATTGAGATTGCAGCTCAGCTATCAAAATGCAAAGCACACAATGTCTTTTAAAAAACGATAACAATTGTATAAACTACCCTGTTTTCTGTAGAAAGTCGTTATTTTCTAGCTTTAACTTGACTTTAATGCATTTTAAGTTAAGTATTAATAATGTCACTGTTGATATTTTTAATATGGTAGTTATATCAGCTGTAAAAGGGATTCAAAATTAATATAAATTCTAATAACTTGCCTTAAAGTCTCTAAATTGTTCTGTTTTCTTTGGCAAAACTCTGCTTTACTCTACTTAAATGCCAAAATATACCCCACTTACTTAATTTTTTACTTACTTTGTTTTAATTCAACCCAAAAACCCTTTTTGAAAGCCCTAAAAATCTAAACTATTTAACATTGTTCAAAGTCCCCGTATTATCCTGTAAGTAGCCAGAGTTATAGGCATAGAAATAGACAATGAGTGAGAGAGAGAGGGAAGGGGGAGTTACCACAAATCCTGGATAGACAAATGATATGCTGGGTGGCAACTCTGCCAACAGTCTGCGGTTCCATAAACAAATGACTCCACTTACATAGAGTAGAGAGTAGAGCTTATGCCACTCATTTATTTTGAAATCATTGTGTTTGTTTATCATTAGGCTCGCTAAATTGTGTAGCTCTCAGCACAGACAACCCTGCTTTTCACTTTGCATTCTGTCTGTCCCTCCCTACTCCCCCATTTCGCCCCCAAAAAAACGACAACACTTTTTCTTTTGCTGCTTCTTACACCTTTTATATGGGCTGCTCGGCTGCTGTGCTGCTGTCCTCGGTAGCATCAACTGGTTTATGGCGCACAGTTTGATGCTCATTAAGGTTAAGTCGCAACGAAACAACCCTCAAAATGGCACCCACTTGAAGCCCCCACAAGCTCCACCCCCTCTGCTCTTTTACCGTTTCCATTCCATCATTCCTCCCTTCGCTTCTCTTTCCATTTCGGTCTCGGCAAAAGCGAATAATGTGCAACATTAAAAGTTGAGCAACTTGTTTACGCGACAGTTGTGGCGGTGTTTCATTCCCAGCGTTCCCACCCTCTCTATCGTCTCGCTGCTTTTTTGGCAGCAGCCATTCACAGGAGCACACACACACACACACACACACACACATGAAATTTGCTGCATTGCCGAGTGAATGACACTTTTATTAGCGGCGCCTGTCTGACTCGTTTAGCTTGTGTTTTTTCCACATTTTCCAGCATTTTCCTCCTGCTCTTTTATATTTGCTGGCATTTCATAAATTATGAATTATTTTCTTTCATAGTTTTCCTCTGTTTTCCCATCTTCGTCATCGATATTGATGTTTTCCTTTTAACTCCGCGCGCGCAAAACGAGACACGAAAAACTTTTCAGCTTTAGCCTTTTCTAGGATATTAAGTTAACCTCTTGCCGTCTGCTGTCCTTGTTTTGCCTTCGAGCACTTTTGGGTTGACTGACCCAAAAAAAAAAAAAAAACAGAAGAAAACTTTCCTTTTCGGCCGTCATCTCAATCAGTTGACATGCTGAAGGTTATTGTGTTAGATGATTTCAATGTTTCCAGCTAAGAGGAGCTTACAAAACGCTTAGATTAATACGATAAGCATAACTAAGTTGGCAGTGGTAGGAGTTAAGTGTTTGCCTTATGATATGGACTACATTTAAGCCAGATTATGAATTCAATTAGCAGACGAGAGCCTGCTGTATGATACTTTTAAGCTGTCCGGCCTAATTAGATGGACGTGGCCAAATGGTATTAGCTGCTTTATGAACTACTCCATACACTTAACCGACCTATTCAATTGCAAATTTGCTGCTTTTCATTTTAGTGTTGGCCAAATTGACCCAAATTGATTATGCCACTCATTCGAATGGAAAGTGGCACAATTTTTGTTGTTTGCTGCTATTCTGTTTATGTAGCACTCATTGCCACTGCCAATTAGCTGAGCAAGCATATGAATCGTGAGACATTTAAAATCCTTTTAGCTCGAACATCATTCTATTTTATCCTTTGTTATTGCTCTTTCAACTCTAAGCTCTGTACCCTGTGATGTGTTGCCTTTTTTTCTCTTGTCTTCGTTTTTCTTTCTGGTTGTTTTGTCAGAGATCCAACATAATTCATATGCCACACGCAGGATAACACTTGGCTAGCTTTCAGCTGTGTGAAGGAGTGAGTGAGTGGGAGGAGTGGGGCAGAGAAAGGAGTTGGGGCAAGCAGGTGAAGTTGGCTGCGCTGCTTGGATTGGCTGAGAGGTTTCTTGCCTGTTGTTGTTTACTTGAATTTAGTGTTAACAACTGAGGGTGGTTAGGAAACTGCACAGCTAAGAGATACCCTGCAAACAACAGGCTACCCTATGAAATTATTAGTAAAGTGCATATACAGCTACAAACATAATTCTACCTAATATACCCGCTTTTATCAGACACAGGGTATTAAAATATGAGCCAAGACAAACATGAAGCAGAGTTGCCTGCTGTGTCGCCTGCCTAAACATACTATAAATTACAAGCGGGTTGCCATAAACACACTCACACACACTTCAACACACCCACACACACACGCACACACACTTGAACGCACATCCTGTTGAAACAATGGGATGTTACTGCCACGGCAACAGTAGAGACACGTTTCTTGAGCCCTTCTGCGTGTTGCTTCCTTCCGTGTGTCCTTCCTTCCTTCCGTTCTGAGACCAGGTTCCCCAGAACTCAGGCTTGTTAATCCATCGACCTCTTACCCCTCTCCTCTCGCCCTACTTCCCACTTCTCTTGGTTTGTTTTACAGCTTACAGCTTTTAATACCCATTTCTTCGACATATGTAAAGCGACCAGAGAGACATTGCTCAAAGCGTTCCTTTCTTCAGACTCAACTGGGGAATGTCCTTTTTGAATGCTCATCTCTCATTTCGTTTCATTTTGTTTCGTTTGTTTGCTACTGAATGTGTCTATGAATCATTGAGAATCTCCTCTCATCTCTTAACTCTCCTCCTTCAGTTTCCACTCCCGTTATTGCCTCTGGTTAGTGTAACAAATGTTTGTCATAGCCTTAAGCCCATGAAAGTTTACGGACCGAATGTAATTAGCTACAAAGTTACAAAGGGCTTGTATAATAGCTGTGTAGTCCAACTCAGCTATAGATAGCATAATATATAACTAGACGATATAATAGTTTATACCGATTATATTATAATTACGAGTTGATTGAACTTCAAGTTAAAGCTTTAAAGATTTAAAGCGATAAGCTGTAAATGGAATATTTTCAATAAAGAAAAGTATTTTCTTTATATTGAGTTTAAAAATTTGTTTCCTCTTCTAAAACAATGCCTATCAATTTTATATTCCAAGACATTAATTTTAGTAATTAGAATAGGCCTAATTACTCGCGTTCTTACAGATCTTTTGACCCTTTTAGACAAGGTCTTGTTGCCATTGTTAATCTAGTCTATGTTTATGTAGTTCATGAGCTTAGACCTCAGCAAACTCAACTGAACATCTCTAATGCAATTGTTTTCCCCATTGTTGTTGTTCTACTCTTTTTCGTTGTCTCTGTTGTTGTTATGCTCATTTCAAGAGCTAATTGTTCTTGTTAATGTTTTTGCTTTAAATTAAAAGTACAAAAATAGAAAGAAAAGCGCAAAAAAACATTGTCCGTAAAAAAGGGTCACAAGCTGTGTGCTTATTTTTTATCCATTCTTCTTTTCGTTCTCCATTTTCTTTTGTTTGTTTTTTCCGCCATTTTGTTTATTGTGTTTAGACTTTGTTTTTCAGTTGATATTTTGCTGGAGCCGTTTTTGGCTTTTTGTTTTCCAACAGTTAACTGTGGTCACTGCCAGTGTGTGTGGGTGTGTGTGTGTATACTAAGTGTGTGAGTGTGTGTGACTATTTGCGTACTTTTTTATGATTTCACTCAGCTCAGTTAGCCGCTCATTTAAACTCTTGGCTCTTAGCTGATTTCATTGTTTTTAATGAATCTGACAGTTGTCACTGTAGTGTTATTTGTTTTAGTCTTTATTGTTGTTGTTGCTGTTATTGGCTTATACCGCTCGCTTTGCATTGTCACCCGCATTGTCGTCCGCCTCTATATGTAGTCTTAGCTTTTTGCAGATAACGTGCCATTTATTTTCCTCTGGTCATTCGCTTAAGCCAATTTAAGCTAGCTCTAATAAATTAGCTGTATTTTACGTTTAACGAGCGCAAAGCACAACAGCAACGCTTGCAAAAGGAAAACAACTTTAAAGCAAATGTTGAGGAAAAATTGCGTTTAATTATTTTATAACATGACTTTGGGGGCTCTTTTTAGCTCTACTTATGCCTCGTAACGATCTGTGTCTGAAAATAAATTGGCTATTTGGCTGGCGAGCACACAACATCCTCGATAGTATAGTGGCTAGTATCCCCGCCTGTCACGCGGGAGACCGGGGTTCAATTCCCCGTCGGGGAGAGACGTGATATTCTTTTTCTTTTTTCAAATAAATTTATATGCAATTTTATCGTGATTTTAATAAACTTCATCGTGCTACATCACAAAATTTTAATTTAAGCTCACTTTTAAACTAAAAAAAAAAAAGTATCTCAAAAGTATGCTTTGAAAAACACAAAGCTGATAAAGAGTTTCAAATATTGAAATTATTTTTAATAGTTCAACGAATAATTTAGAATTACATTCAATATATTACAAATTTTGTATTAAAAAGTTAATGATAAATAACAAAAAAAAAATGTTTACACATCTCCCCGACGGGGAATTGAACCCCGGTCTCCCGCGTGACAGGCGGGGATACTAACCACTATACTATCGAGGATGTTGAACGATAGTTGACAAAAACTCTTCACAAAATAGAGAGGTTCTAATTCTAACGAGTTGGTCATTTACCATAAATGCAGCTTTGTGGCAGTAAGCAAATTTGGTTTATTAGCCAGCAAATAAGTTATGATCATCTAAAAATTGATTAGTGTCGCTTATAACGTTTATTAGGCACCTACAATAATAATATTATTAAAAAAAATAATGTTTCCACATCTCTCCCCGACGGGGAATTGAACCCCGGTCTCCCGCGTGACAGGCGGGGATACTAACCACTATACTATCGAGGATGTTGAACATAGTTTGTCCAACTGTTTTCTTATTATCAAGCTGTTCTAATTCTAATGCTGATCATATCAAATTTAATAGCAAAGTTGTTGCTTTTGTTCTTCCGGGACTGTTGTTATTTCCGTGCTCATTTAGCAAAAGTTAATGAGTTTCTGCTGCAGCAGCAGCGCTTAAACAAGTACGTTTAGACATACACAGGGAAGCACATACGGATTCACATACATTTGTATGTATATGTGTACAACAGACAAGCGGAGGGATATCATTTATTTAACTGCTGCGAGCGTTGTCCCAGTTTTCGCAAGGCCTCCCTTTCCCTTCCATACCTCCCACAAAGCACACCGATACACCAGCCTCCACCCACCTCCGTTTTGCTCTTTCCCATTTCATGTATCGCACCAGTGCATATTCTTTTGTGTTGTTGTGTTTTATTTACTGTTGCTGTGTGCTTCGTTTTTTTGTATTGTTTTTTCCTGCTCTTGCAGTTCATTGATATTCATTTTGTATGCCGTTTGTGCCACGCCCATATGTTATCGGTTTAAGCATTTGCATGGCCCCCCACTTTGAACTCTTTAAGCTCGGCGACGTTTATTGTTTTTGCACTTGAACGCGTATGCAGTGCAATTAATTGACAACAAAAATAAAATTACATTTAATGCGATTTGCTTAAATGTTTGTTGAACAATTTTCGAGTACTGCTGAGTGTAAAGCGATCGCAATAATTGTAGCATACTTTTGGGCGGCGTTAAACCATTGTGATTGTTTGGGAACAGTTTGCAGAGAAAATGTTGCATACTTTCAAGCTGTTTTTAAATGTTTGTTCCTAGGAACAGTTGAATTATTAGCAAGGGTTTAAACCTGATTAAAAAGTTACAGTTATTGCAGCACTTTAAAACATTGATTTCATGTTAAATATTTAAGTAAACTTTATTTTTGTATTTGTTTTTAATTTATGCAGCTTTCAATAACAAATTTATATTACATGTTGTAGGAAAATGTTCCCTGTGCCGAGGGATTTGTGTGTGTGGATTCAGTTTGCTTCTAGGCTCATGACGAAAAAGGTCAAGTTGCCACATACCCATACAGGCATGCACACCCATACACACACCCACACGCATCCTTTTTTGGCATATGCAAATGCGATAATGCGCCATATTCCCCCATGGACTTCAAACTGAGTTTTGGGCTTTAAAACGGCCAAAACGGCCAAAACGGCGACGCGGCCAAAATTGGACCAATTCTGGTTTTTTGTTGTCCTTGTTATTGTTGTTGCTGTTCTTGTTGAATATGCAAATAGGCAAACAGTTTGAAGGGGGTTTAAGGCGCTACAAGACCGTTTTGGCAATGTCCTTGTCCAGGCTTTCAGTTCAGTTCAGTTTAGTTTCAACGCTGGCCTTTTGGCCCTTGACATTTTGGACAGTCCAAAGGCAGAACCTCTTCCTAGCGACCACCAACCTCCACCTCCCACCCCACACCGCTGGCACCTACAGACGATGTCGCCATTCGTCAGCGTTTTAATCGCGTCTGTGCATTTGCTTGGAAAAGTCTAAAATTGAACGCAAGTGATGGCAATTTGTACGCTTCGCCAGTTTTCCCAACTTCCCTCGCACTGTCCACACCCCGAAAAGCGCAGGGAGTAGGGGTTAACGGGGGTAGGGTTGTCCTGCGTTGTGGATACCCTGGAGGTTGTGCCGAAATTAATATGCGTCGACTTTGGGCTTGGAGAAGGGCAGTGTGGATGGGAAAAAAAAACTTTTTACCAAGGGATTTTCCCGTTAGCTCTTTTCGCAGCTTTTTGTTTTTGGCCTTGCCTTTCGCTTTTCGCTTTTCCAGTCGGCAGCGTCAGCTCGTGATTAATGTGGCAAATGCGCACTTATAAATTATTTATTACTATTGTTCGCATTGTTCTGCGAGGCGTGCACGAATTGGTAAGACATTTAAGCCCATATTTTCAAGTGCCCCAAAAGGCAAATGTATAAAGGAATGTTGGAGTGGGAGACAGAGGGAGCCTGTGGGTGTTGCTCATGATATTTTAATAAATACGTATACTTAATATTCAAGACACGAAATGTCAAAACTGGTGACCGACCAAGATCTGCAAAAAGCCAGCAAAGTAGCCTTTAAAATGTGTCAAATTGTTAATTACAAAGCAATTGACAACTAAAACATCGATTTATTGATTTGAGGCTGATTTGAGCAAAGGCTAACAAAAAGCTGGAAGTTTAAAAAGCGCTTTAAACAGTAAGAAGGTTCAATTGAATTTTTATATATTTTCTCGAACTGTTTCCTATGTTTCAGTAGAGCTCTTCAAAGCAGTCACTGAAGACTAAGCTTAAATTCTTTCAGTGTCCCCCTACACTTAAAATAACACACCTTAAGCTTGTTCTGCCCAAAAAGACTTCAAGCCAGCACAACTTTCTTAACCCTTTGACGTGTCTCAGCCAATTGTTATAGCCCAAAATTGACATTGGTTTTAACAGCTCATTTATAATTCAATAACCGAGCAGATTCCGCTGTCTTGCAATGAAAACATTACGCCAATTAAATGACAAAGGCAGACAAATTGTCGATTCATGTCGAGTTTGAGCTTCAAACTCAATAACTATCACAATTCCAATGTCCAATCCCAAACCAAACCAAACCCAATTCAATCTCTATGACTGACAGGGAAGAAAGAAAAGTAAAAAGTAGAGGAAAGCAAAAAGTTTAGCTTAATTTTTTTATTGGTAAAGTTTTTGTCTCCAATTGAAATTTATTTCGCATGCACTTTTAAATCGAACAAAAATAAATGCCTTCCGCCATATTGTCGTCGTGCCGGGGCGAATGGTAAATGCTGAATACTGCACGGTATAAATGGTTCAATGGCCGAACGACTGTGCTGTATTGCTGAGGGGAAAACCAATTGGAAACTTCATCATGGTTACAACAATATTTTCACAGCGAAATTGGCACAAAAATTGTTGTCCACGAACTTTTATTTTTTTGTGGTGTTTCTAACGAAAAACTGTCACATAGCATGGAAAACCTGTGAACAAAGTTGTTACCCGAAAAACATTTACTAGAAAGTACCTATCAAGTGCCACGCCCACTCTACCTACCACCCCCGCACAAAACACCGCCCACTGTCACGACTGAAAACTGAATTGATAACATTTTCATTCAGTTTAGCTGCTTTTTCTTTCGATTTGTTGTTTTTTTTCTGGCTTTTTTTTTGGGGGTTCCGCTTGGGCCAATTTGTAATCTAAACAAGATGGCGGTTTTGCCCCTGCTGCCGCATAAACTGCGATTTTCTCTACTGCTAAATAACCAAATTCTGTTGGCGATAAATCGACAGGCAGCAAAATGGGGCCAATATGTAAAAATGTCGATTTAATATTAACGCCATAAAACGCAATCAAAGTGGAATCAAAACAAAGAGCGTAGGAGGGAGAAGGGTAGGCAGGGGGGTGGATGGAAGTAGGGCAGAGAGGGAGCTGCTTCAGGTTGCTTCAGGACGCCGGATGTGGCAGCTTGTTGATGATAAACTCTTATGACCCACATTGGCCCAAATATCAGCAGCCTGAATGGACGTGGCACACATGTTGGCTGCATCCGCCGGAAGTTTGCCGCAACACTTCGCTAAACACACACCCATACACATACACATACACCGACACAACCTACACACAGTCTCGCATATGACCACAAAACACTTTCAAGTTAGTTATAAACGTTTATCGATATTATGGCACAAGAGCAAACTGGCTGCTGTTTTTGGCCGTGGCGCAAAAGTTTTTGCCAGCAGCTAGCTAACCTGACCTCCAAACACACTCCGTACGCCCCAGCCCCCTTGGCCACGCCTTCATTCTAAACTTGTGTGCAGACAATGAAATGCAAACAAATCACGTTTGGCAAAACTTCAACATGCCGCGAAAAGCGTCGATTTATGGGCGCCAAGTGGAAATATTATCACAACCAAGAGCAGCAACATAGCACATAGTTAAGAGTACAGCAGCAGAACACTGGAAGGGAGGGTGGAGGAGGCGTGGCAAGAAGCCAAAGAGCTCGAGCGCACAAGAGTTAACCATGTTTGCTGTCAGTTATGCAGCAGTCGCTTACCAAAATTGCATGTTTACTGCCTTGATTTCTCTTCCTCTCTCTGCCTTACACCCCGCTCTCTCTCTCTCCCTCTCTTTCTCTGTCTCTTGCAGCCAAAAGTTATGCTGCCAAGTCAGAATTTAGCAACTGAATTTTGACATCAAGTGAAAGCGATGAGCTGGCACAAAGCGTCATAAATCATCGAAATTAATGTTGACTAATTAATTGCAGAAAATAAGAGCAAAATAGTTTAAGCACAAACTCAGCTCAAATTTAAAGTGATTTTTCTTTAAAGTGTCATTTATTTTCATTTTTATAAAAATGTCTTTCTCTTTGTTTCCGCTCTCTGACAATTTGGTATTGACTTATTCAAGCAATAAACCATTTGGAATTTTAGCGGTTTATTTGGCTGTCAAACAATGCCAAATGCAAATGCCACGCCCCCTTCCACACTGCCCTATTCGTATGCCAAACAAAAAGAAAAAAAAAAAGCCAGACAAATACTGTCATAAATTTCAATAAAATGTTAAACAAACAACAAAATCAACGTCAATAGCGTAAATGCGAAACGAATTCAAATCCACCTCATTCCCTCTGACCACAACCTTCAGCCGTCACGCCCCCCCCACGCCCAACATCTTTGTGGAAAGCTTCTCAAACAAATATTCCAAATTGTTGTAGTCAGAAAAACATGCCGAAAATGCTTCGTAGACAGAAAATTACACTGTTTAAAGTTGCTAAGCTTTAAGCTGGAAATAAATTTAAAGTGCCTCATAAAGTGGATTAAACAGTGATTTTATATAGGTTGTTTTAGTTGTGTTTAGTTTCATATTGTTGTATAATCTTTTAGTATATTTATAATACATTTTTGTAGCCCACTCAAATATGATTTAATTTCTTCATTTATTTCAGTTTCAGTCAAACAAAAACACTACAAAATGAGTCAAATAAACTAACGAAGGGAGAGAACACAATTGAAAGGGCAATGGGTCGTTTGGAAGGTGCCATTTGGGACTCTAGGGAGGGAAGTGTTAAGACCCTTGGAGTTTAGGGCTGTTTCGTTTGAGGGTGTCAACCACAGAGCCCCCTTGGAAATAAGTTTGCATGACAAATGACAATTTATAAACGATTTGTGCATAAAGAATTAATGAATGCAAGGCTTTTGCCTATCGTACTTGGTATTCACACTAACAACTAAAATACACGGTTAATATTCCGTCAACTTTTTAAATGTCTGCCATAAACAAAAGCAAAGAAAAACCATTTTGGTATACAAAGCATTGCACTTGGAAAATGTCACTAAATGATAAGGCAAAAGTTAAGAAAACCTGTCTCAAAAGACCTTTTATTTCTACAGCATAAATCATTAAATAGTTTCAAGAACTAGCAGCGCATTTGATGTATTTTTTAGCTGATTTTTCTATAGAGCATTTGTTTCAATGCTTAGTTTTTTTTTTAGCCCAATCAGCATATTTAATAAATAAGTATTTAAACTTACCCGCCAGCACGGAGGTGGAGTTGTGACGCGGATCATAGGGACACACAGCCTGACCATTTTTGGTTGCCTCCAGTGTGTAGTTGCTGTCGTTGATGACGTACGTGTTGCACATGGGACGAAACGAGTTCGTGCCACAGACAAAGAGGCGACCAGGCGATGGTACGACCATAATGCGTATGTAGTTCTGGCAGGCCTCCTAAAAAGGGTAGTAAAGAGAAAGGGAAAGTATTTATGAGTAAAAGCACATAAATAAAGTATCTGAATGGAATATATACAAATTATAGAAAATATTACAAACTATCCTTAGAAAAAGCTCATAACTCCTAATAAAAACATTTTTTATTACGCTCTGTCTATTCCCCTTTAAGTTAAACTACAATTCCAAGCACTTAAGCATATTGATGTATTATTTAAATAATTCGCCTGTTTGCCTAACAAAACTACAGACTTAACAAGTGCTAAAAAGCCGTATTTACTTGATGGTAAACTTTTAAAAATTAGACAACAAGTCGGTTATTTTATGGTCATGCCAAACAGCGCTCTAATTTCAAATGGCAAATGGGAAATGAAAAATGGTAATGGAAAAATATGCACACATGCATAAACGAATATATGATGAAGTGAAAAGAGAGAGAGAGATGGGAAGTGAGAGACAGAGACAGTGGGGACTGCTAGCATATGCATATGTTCATCAAAAGAACGTGCACTTCCGTTTACCATTTTGGCCTGAATATGCACGAGAATGCTGCAACTTTCGACTAACGAGGCCGGAAAGAAAACCCCAGCAAAATGCTACATGCCATTTGGCTCTGCATCTCCATCGGCAATTGCATCTGTATGCGAATGTGTATTTAGCATAAATGTTTTGCAAATTGAAATATATAATGCGTAACAAATACACTTAAACTGCTGTGCAGTAGTAGGGGGGAGTAGGGGAGTAGGGTAAGTGGGCGTAGCAGGAGGCAAACTAACCAAGTTGCAACTCAATAAATATTAAAAGGTAATGCCGGTAACTGTGTGGTGGCTGTGCTCTCAATTCCATTCACCTTTTGCACTTTAACATATAAAATACGCATACGCAGCGTGCGCCAGAAAATACAGCACTATTGCCAGAGTAACACGCCTACCACCCACCAGGGGGGCTACAAATTGTACACAACGGAAGTGAATACTGCACTGTGTCATGACAAATCATTTGAAATATTTCCCGGCACTCTCTGCAGTACCATTTTCCATTTACCTAGCTGACTTGCTTGCCGTCCTTTTCTATAACACTGCCTGTCTCTCTTTCGTTTCTCTGTTAAAATATTCAAATGTTTCGCTTGTTTGCCTACTAATTTTCACATTTTATCCACGGCATCGTTTTGCGTGTAAACAAAACAAAAAACACAATACAAGCGCGTATTTTGTGTCGTTTGTTTATCAGTTTCAACAAATTTATTTGTTGCCGGCAGCAAACTCCGTTCTTTATTTGCCAGCTACAGTAAAGCCTTTTTTAAATCAGCTAGAATATTTACATTTACAAGCTTTAACTTAAAGCTCAGTACATAGTACATTTACTGAAAACTTTAATAAGAAACAAGAAAAAACGGTTATCTTCGGCTCGGCGAAGATTAAATACCCTTGCAGCTTAGTTTTTTTAACCAATTATTTCTATGGTAGTTATATGATATAGTAGTCCGATTTGAAATTTGGTCAACAGATAGGGGACAATGAGAAATACATTCTGTGTGAATTTCGTTGAAATCGGTCAAAAGACACCGAAAATGTTCATACTAAGCATTTTCAACCGATTGTTCCTATGGGAGCTATATGATATAGTGGTCATTTGGATGAAATTTGGTCAACAGATGGGGGACAATGAAAATACATTCTCCGTGAATTTCGTTGAAATCGGTCAATAGACGATACTAAGCATTTTCAACCGACTGTTCTATGGGAGCTATATGATATAGTGGTCCGATTTGGCCGATTTTTGAATTGGTCAACAGATGGGGACAATGAATACATTCTCCGTGAATTTCGTTGAAATCGGTCAATAGACACCGAAAATGTTCATTAAGCATTTTCAAAACTGTTCCTATGGGAGCTATATGATATAGTTCCGATCTGGCCGATTTTGACATATGAACTGACGTGCAGACAGACGGAAAACTGAGAGACTAGTTCGCATAGAAACAGACGGACAGACAGACGGACAGACGGACATGGCTATATCGACTCGGCTGTTGATGCTGATCAAGAATATATATACTTTATGTGGTCGGAAACGCTTCCTTCAATGCGTTACAAACTTCGTGACAAAAACAATATACCCTCTGCAAGGGTATAATAAAAGAATCCTTTAAATTGAAAGCCTTTTACTTGAGCTGCTTCTGTTATTTTTCTGCAGAATTTATAAAGAGCCATAACTTTGAACTAACAGCGCTGAAAACCAAGGAAAATAAAAGTTATAAAAGAAGAAAACAATTAAAATTAAACAGTAATTGTGCTGCCCTGTCGAAGCGTAAATAATAATAATAAAAAAACAAAAAGTTTTACACAAATTTTATTGCTGAATTTTGAAATGTGTGTATGTTGTGTAATGATTTCATAATTTTGGCAAAATGGTTTGAAAGCTTTTTGTACTCGCAAAACAGACAACATATTCCATTTCATTTTGTTTATTGTTTTAAATATTTAAACTGTTTGCCTTGCTGTTTCACACAGTTGTTGTTTAAGTAGTCATTGTTGTTGTTGCTGCTTAGTTTGCGGTTTGGCAGTTACCAGTCTGTTAGTTATAGAGTAGTAGTCTTTGTTGTTGTGCTGCGTTTTCGCATAAATTTAAATAAATTAACAAAACACATTTTACAACAATTACACAGGCATGCGGCATTGTGGAATGAGGTCGCTTTTCCAAAGGACCGGGACTGGGACTGGGAACTGTCACTTGTGCTTTTGTTGTACTTTTCACATTATTGCTGTTTTTGTAATTAACAGGAACATAGACAGCGACACTGTTGAGCATACTACTATATTCTATTCGCATACCATTTTAAAATACCATAAAATTGGGTAACAACAGCAGAGGAGCATTCCTAGCATGGCGTTTATGTGAGCAGATTGCAATTAAGTTTACAATTTATTAATTTGCCTTGGTTTTGTGGAAATTATGGCTGCTGTTTATTGTTTTTTAGCTCTCTGTTTTTAGTTGCTTAATAAATAATTAAGCTTTCTTTTTTGCAGTAGTTATCAGCTAGTTATAAACTATATTTATGTGCTTGTTTTTTTTTTATGTTTAATTTAGTTTGAAATATTTTGCAATTTATTAGACGTGTAATTTTAATTTGGCAATAAGTTAATTTAATCAGAAAATATATTGGCTGTAAAGTCATTTAAAATTTAATTTATTTGAAGCAAATTGGAGCACAACTGGAGTGTAAAATAGCAATATAAATGTGTGTTCATTTAAAAGTTACATTTTGCAGTTTCGTAGCTCAATTTTCGAGACACTTTCATCTATTTTCATAGCTTCTCCCACTCCTTCACACATTTGATTCATTTGTGAAAAGACATGACATAATCTGAGCTAAGAAACCAAATAAAGTAAATTTGGCATTAATCACGGCGACAATGGAAATTTGTCTGTGCTGTAAACAGCATGTAGTCTAGTGTTGTCCAATTTACCAAGCAAACGTTTTGCAAAATTTACCAAAATTTTAGCAATTGTTTTTTTTTTCATCGGCATAACGAAGGATAAAACTGGAGAGGCAGCACATCAATTTAAAGGCCTTTGCTTGGCAGACATGAAATGTGACTTCTGTCTCTTGGTGCAAAAACGCCTGCAGGTAGGCAACAAATTTGGTTAACGAATTAGAAAAATGAGAGCTGGGCTTGAAAATGGAGAGACTTTGTCTTTTTTCTGGCAAATGAGTTGCGTAAAACAGTAGAGTATTTTGTTTAATAACCTGCAGAACACATGAAAAATAAATGAGTCCAAATATTTTAGTTTTTGTGGAATAATAAACTTATTCAAGGTATATTAACTGTGCTTTTGATTTTGTCATTCTTATTATGGCTCAGTTTGCAACACTTGTTTATGAAATGGCCAAAATAAGCCACAGTCCTTTTCAATAAAACTGTTTAAATATGAATCTACAAAAACATTTTTGTGGCTCATTTAGCAAGTAAAAATAATTGAAATGCTTTGCTTATTTGTGTGAGAACATTATGCCGATTGTGGTTGACCACATATTGAATTGTTGTTCGCTCCATTTCTGCCTTTCACTTCCCACTACCCACTTTCCACTTTCCACACTATACCTTCATTTGACTGCGTGTTAAACTCATCATTAAACACTTGAGTTGCCGTAGATGTTGCGTTGTTGCTCTCAGCGTGGTCAGAAAACCAGAAATACACAATTTCTCATTCATTTGTGTGTGTCCAGAGAAATGACGCACTGCTATTGTTCAACTGGAATACGGAATTGCTTTTAATTTATGCACAGGTGTCCAACACTTTTCACATTCACAGACACATTCACATTTAAACATCCACATTGACTTTGGCCTTTCTGTTCGAGAGAGTTTCACTGAGAATGGCACGACCGCAAAAGTACTTTGCCATTTTGCACTGCCTTGCCCTTTTCCCTCATCTCTTTATCACCCTCCTGCTTCCTCATTTATCTCACTTGTTGTTGGCAGGTGTAGCTAAGGATTTCAAAAGGGGGAACAGTCGGATTGTGGTCCATTCAAATGCGTACATCCATTCAAATCACTCATTTCATTTTGACATTTTGCTCTGGCATTTGGAATTTCATTAATTCTGCTAAAGCCGTTGCTTGTCCCTCCCATTTGCATACAGGGAATGCCAGTAATCTGTTGACTTCGATACCGCCCTTCAGCAGGTCAGCGCCTTTCGCTTCTCTTTTGTTTATTTACTTTTTTCCTTGCCTTTCTTGCCCCAGGCTTGACCATTCAAAATTAATCGTCTGTTTGCCTTTCATTTAGAAACGCCGAGCTCAAGGAGCAAAACAAGACAGCAAACCAAAAAACATTAAGTACAAATAGGTATTCTTATATTTAGTAGACGGCTGATTGACATTTTGAATGATTGATTTTAGTTTTGCGTAAAGAATTTTTGAAGTAAAATAAACTATGTTTTAGATAATTATTTGGTGTTGTTAAATTAAGGAAAACACTGGGGTATATTTATGTTAAACCAGCTGGAAAGCGAAATTAATAAAATAATAAAAGGCTTATAAATATAACACGCATACGCAACGTTTGCCTACTAAATCTACCCAAAGCAGAATTTGCAATAAATTTATTTTTCATACATTCCTTAAAAGCCAAAAGCTATAACTAATAATTCCTACATGAAAACGTTTTTATTTTATTTTTTTTTTTATTGATTTCCGTGAAACACAATTAAAATTTCTATGCAAATATTTAACAAACATGCAAAGTTTTTGTGCAAATATTTTGTCCCCAGAGCGTGACGTCCGTAATATTTGGCTTAAACAATTTAATCAAATATTTTAACTCGGTTTCATTAATTAATTCACGCCATCTGCACACAGACACACACACACACACACATCAGCAACACCCATACACACAGTGGATTGTTCTGGGCATTCAGTTGACCGCATTTAATGTTCACTTTATTTGAGCGTTGCGGGATTTTCGGCCAAAGGGTAGAAAGGTGGAATAATTCAGCTTCTGACTGACTGCTGACCGATTGCTCATTTATCGACCCCAAATGAAATATGGGCGTGGCCCCAGAGGCTGTCGACTGACGCCTGGCGTGTGTCAACCATCGTTTTTTTTTACCTCTGTTTAAACAAGTTTAATAAAACATTGCGGCAAATAATAAATCAATTAAAAATTTACAACGAACACCGACAACGACAATGCAAATATGTATACGCTTGTGTGTGTGTGAGTCGGTGCCTTTATAATAACACTTATAGGTGTGTGCGTGTGTGTGTGTGTGGCTGAAAAATTCATATCCGCAATACGCTCAATATAAAGCGCTTTGATACTCCAACTTTTCAGCATCCGGCTCGCATTTTTAACAAAATGGCCGCCATTATGGGTTTTAAGCATACAAAATGAAAAATGAATATGTGCGACTAGAAAATACCCTGTTATTGTACTAAAGTATACACGTTAAACGAAACTATTATGTAAATCGACTACAAAATACCCTGTTTCTGTGGAGTCGCTTGATCTGTCACAAAATTCTCTAAGAAGACTAAATCAGCAAATTTAAAGTACGTTTGTTGTACTAAAGCTTTATACCCTCTGCCAAAAACATACTACGAATCAGTTTAAGTGCTACTTAATCAGCCTAATAACTTATCCTGTAAAAAACCTATACAAGCAAGAAAAGTTTTATATGCTGAGCTAAAAAAAAAACACCTGCCATTTTTGCAAAAAAATACCCTTTTGTCTGCGTCAGCTGTTTACAGGATATTGCCAAAGAAAACAACACGAATTCATCCATTTTGAGGGGCGTTATTAAAATGGCCAGGTTTTTCTTTTCTGGCTTTTTTCTGGCCACGTTTAACAAATTTAACAATCACGCATTTTTTTTTTGTCTTTTGCGCCTCTTCAAACAATTGGCCTTAAAATATTCAGCGTAAATGAGAAAAGTTTTTGGCGTCTCCTCTTTGTTTGTTTGTTAGTCTGCGCCATTTTTTTTACACTCATTGTTGCTTTTGGTCAATTTATTTGCAGTGTTGCGTAACGCGACGCGTTTAAGTGATGGCGCAAACAATTCGCCATGATGTAACAGATTGTTTAAAATTGCAAGCAACAACTAAATTTTATGTTTAACATTAAATTGAAGGCAACTAGTTTAACAGACCATTTAACTAAGGTATAATTTGGACATGAATCATTCTAGGTTTTGCCCTCAGGGGCGTTATACAACACTGAGTGTGGCAGATAGGATATAGCGTGAGTTTTCACACTGCAATTTCCATTAGGCAAGCTTTAAGTGCGGTCTGGTTTAAGCCAACTTGTAGATTAATACTCTAGCTTGAATTAGCCAAAATGTCAGCTAATTAAAATTGTAAATTTTGAACTTTTCATTAGGCGCACCATTTCACTTTCACACACATATAAAAATTACTTTTTTTTCTTACTTTTGTGCTGCAAGAATGGAAAACTTACACGCCATGGCAGATTAGGAAGCAGGGAGGAAAGGGGTGGTAAGTTGGGTAAGAGTGGCAAAATCTAGTTGGATTGAAACCCTTTTTTAGTATTGTGCCAAAGAAATAAAGGGAAAGGCTAATTCTTTCCTTTCTGGCCAACTTGACGCTATAAATAACAAGCTGGGGAGCCAAGTCAAGTGAAGCAAATTGAGTTCAACAAATTACACCTGCTTCTAGTTGCTGCAGCACTCTCTGTGTATGTGTGTGGGTTGTGTGTGTGTTTTGGGGCAACAACAAGTGTTGCTTAATTACGTCAGCGTTGTTGGCAATGCCAGAAGTGCACTTGAGCATGCAACGAGAGTCGGAAAATGGCGGCATGTCCTTCATTTCTCCTTGCTGCGGTGTTGCTGCGCCATTTTGTTTACTTGACCGGAAACGGAAGGCGAACAACAGCAGAACGCACAGCTGCCGCTGTTACAACCACAACGCACCTCACCGCGCACAAGCCAATAACGAATTCAACTCCAAATTGTTTGCCATTTCCATTAACCAAGACAGAAAGTTCATTTCGGTCGAGCTTATAAGCCAACTTTAGCTTCGCCACTTTTCTTAATGGGTCAAACTGGTCTACAAATGCAAACAATATATATTTATTTCGATTTCTCAGCCAAAGCCACAGCATAGAAAAAATGTGGACAACAAGAAGCTGGAGAAATAAAGAACGAAAGAAGTTGCATAAATCAATTTACCAAAAAAAAGTTCTTGCAGTTCTTGTTCACATTTGTAGCGCGATAAAACTAGAAAGAGTGCGAGGGGGGAAAGTGGGTGGAAATCCATTTTATTGCTTTTTATAAGTATATATATTCTTGATCAGCATCAATAGCCGAGTCGATATAGCCATGTCCGTCTGTCCGTCGTCCGTCTGTCCGTCCGTCCGTCCGTCCGTCCGTCCGTCCGTCCGTCCGTCCGTCCGTCCGTCCGTCCGTCTGTATGAACAAAAAGGATCTCAGAGACTATAAGAGCTAGAAAAATGCTAGTGGTCGCAAATGAAAGGTACAATACCCAAGCAGTACAAGTTTGTTTTTGTTTTTGACACGCCCACTTTAGGGCGTATTATTTGCATATAAAGGTAAATGCACAGGTTAACGTAGAATGTTTTTGTATAGAAAACTTTTTTGTTAGCTTTGCTATCTGAACCAAATTTACACGGAAAGTACATATCTAGGAAGTACATGTACTGACCAAGTTTGATCCAAATCGGACAACTATATCGTATAGCTCCCATAGGGCCGATCGGTCGAAAATATGCTCTAAACATGAATTTGTATGAAAATGTTCTGTGTTTGCCAAGCTATTTTATCCATCACCATTGTTAATAACAAATTGAAACTGAGTAACGGGTATCCTAAAGTCGCGAGGCGACTATAGCATTCTTACTTGTTTTTCATCTATTTTCCATTTCTCGCAAAGTTGCCGCTGCAACGGAAGCATTTTAACCCAAAACAACTTGCAGCAACAACAACAAAGAAACTGAAATACAAATTGCAATGGAAATGAAAATGAAAATTATCATAAAGCCAAATACTAGCTGAGTTTATCGATATTTTTAAGCACAACAACACTTTTAGTTCAATAGATAAATTGTCGGAATTATGGCCAGAAAATGTAGTGAAATGTCCGAATTTTATTGACATTGAATGGTAAAGCTTAACTGCCGACAAGTGGTCTGAATTTTCATAAAATTTAAAACTTCTAGTTAAATTTACTTACCTCATCTTTGCCCTTGACTAGACACATTTTGGTATCGTCCTCCGACGACGTCCAAATCAGACGCTGCTGCTCCGCGAGATCATGTATGCTTAAATTAAATACGGTATTTCTAAAAAGAGAAGCAAAAAGAAATAATTGGCATAAATAAGTACAGTTCATTCAATACTTTATTCATAACATAAATCAATTTAAGCAACATTTTTGCTTGGGTCCCGCTTGTGGTTTTATTAATTAAAATATTAATTAAAATTCATTTGACCTTTTGAGCTACAATCAGCATGCTGCGTGCCTGGGTCAGGGATCAGGGGTTTTTTGCTTTGTAGGCAGACTAAAGGACCCAAGTCAGTAATGCGAAAATGTATGCAAAAAATTCCAAAAATTCTCGTTAATATAATTTTGTCCCCACACACATGCAAGTGTGCTTAACGAGTGTGTGTAGGTGTGTGTGTGAGTGTGTGTGTGCTTTAAAGCACAATATTATGGCATAAGGGGAGCGGTAAGGCGTAGCATGTGGAGAAAACAGAACATTTCATAAAATCAACTCATTGATTATTGAAACCACAACGACGTGAGTGCGGCAGACTATGTATGTGTGTGTGTGTGTGTGGAAGTGTCTATGAGTGTGTGTTCTGTGCATGTGTGAGTGCACTTTGGTCGAATATTTTATGGTTGCCGTGTCATGCGGCAAAATGAGACCAAAGCAATCGAAGCCAAGCCAACTAAACAAGCGAGCAAGCAACCTATGAACCACACAAATGAACCACCCAAAAATGAACCATCCAAAAAGCGAACCACCCAATGTTGAGCCAACCCCAAAATAACATCGACAGGCAACCTTATCGAAACTTCCGGCGTTTTTGGCTTGAATGCAGCCAAAGAGTGCGGAAAATTTAAAATAAATATGTAGTTAACTTTACATAGAAAGCAAAGGCAAATTGGCCCAGGTTATATCCGAGCAAAGTATCTTTGAGCGTTCATGGGTCCTGGGCCAAATGATGCGGTTCAAAAAGTGAATCTCTTTGGTAACAAAGTTCCGGTATGTCGAGCAGTTGTGATAATGTTAAGAGACCTTTTTTCTGTTCAATGCATTCCATGACTTTCTTGTGGGCCGCTATTTTCAGTTTAAAGACAACACAGGGCGGCGAATAAAGTGGAGAAATTTTCCAGGAAAGAAGAGGCACAAGTGAGGCGAAAGCAGGGGACGCGTGGGAAAGTAAGTAATTAGAACGACTCACTGAATTTCTTACACAATTTTGCTGTATTCAAGCAGTTGAATTTTTTTTTTTTCTGCTGACTATGTGATACCCGGAAATTAAATGAATATTAATCTGTTGCTTTAAAGACTCAAGTAGCTTAAAAATTTCATATAAGCGCTGATTACATTTTTTCTGCTAAGCGACCCGCCTAAAACGTACCCCTACTCAACTTATAAAGAGTATACAAATTTGCCAACAAAAGTGATTGCACTTTTCTCTACTCGCTTGCCTTGTATCTTTTCTGCTGCTTCTTCCCCTTCCCCTTCTCTACCTTTTTTATTACACCGTATTGCTATCGTTATTTTTTTGTAATTTCCACTATCATTTGATGCTCCCATTCTAGCGGCGTATATCTAACTGTGTTCCGTATGTGACAACCGTGTGGAACAATGTTTAAGAGTTTTGTTGGCGCTCTGCCAGGCGCCGTTATATACAATGATGCCCCAAAATGTAGGCAACATTTTGTAGCGCTCCTCGCTGTAACTACTCGCTGTGTATTGTTTGTTGGTGTGTCTTTGTGTGTGTGTGTGTGTTAGCTGATGGCCTGCGCAATGCAAACAGGGATCCAACGGAAAAAATTGGACATTGTCCACTTTGTTAGGCAGTCGAATAAATGAATGTGATTGCAATGGGACCCAAGAGAAGACCACAGGGGAGCAGGACACACAATAGCCCCCCTGTACCTCTCCCTCTCTCTATCCACTCTTCACTCGCCCCCTCTTTTCCTTTCCCTTCTGCTCTGGCATTGCCGTTGTGCCATTGTTTGGCAATTATGCAGCGCGTTTTAATTATGACAACAGCGGAATAACAACAACGACAGCAAAAGGCAACTTCAAACGAACGAACCAGCGAACGAACGAACGAATGCAACCCTGCGGTTTTACAGTTAAGTTCGCTGCAATTTACACTTTTGTTGCCTGCTGTTGTCAGCAACGTATAAATATAAAATGTGCTGAGCAAAATTAGCATATATGTAAGTGGAGTGAGCAGTGCAGCAGATAAGCAGAACGGAGAGCCAGAGAGTAGGTAGCGATAGCACGGCAGGTGGCACTGTAACGTTGAGTGCCAAAAAGCGTTAAATGAAACAACAAAAAGAAATAACGGGCCTTGCACTGTCTGTGTTTAAACACACACACGCACACACTTTAAAACGCACAGACAAGCCAGCACATAAACATTTTAACGCACTGCTTAACGCACACACATACGCACTCACACAATGATATTTATGCAGAGAGACCGAGAGCAGCTGACAGCAGTGCAGAGAGCGTAAAGCAGTGCAGCGATAACGTTAACTGCACTTAACGCATGTGAGTTAGAGTGGGATAGACCGAGAGAGAGGAAGCAGTTGGAGTGCGAGTGCCAGTGTGGAAAGTGTGGAAAGTAGAGAGTGGAACACATTCTATAGAATGCATTTGGCGTATAAACCGCGTCCATAAATATTTTCCACACGGCAGCTTGTTACAGTTGTTGCTTGCTCTGTTCTGCTCAGCTCTGCTCTGCCTGCAAGCAGTGTTTGCCGCTGGCGTACGCAACGATTACGTAGGATTTTCACTGCTTTGCACATGTTTCGTTTATGCTCTGGTTTTAGTGTTGTTGTTGTTGTGCATTTAGCTGCATTGCAGTTGTTGTTGCTGGCAATTTAGTTTAACTTTGCAACTTAAATGCAATTCACGTACTTATAAGCAAGCAAGTTTACGTTTAACCAGAGTAAATAAAAGGCGATAAACTGTGTGTGAGCTCTTGAAAGCAGTTATCGATAACATTGTCATAGAATACAAAGATAACAATAACTCTTTAATATCCACTTTGCATGCAAATACAGGAAAAACTCTAGTTCTTTTTTCTCCACTTTTTTTCAAAATATTTGAATTTTCTATTGCACTGCACTGGAAGCAATTAATGAAATTCATGCTAAATCCGTTTAACAGCTGTATTGCATTGGTTATGCTAATGTATACAATATAACATATATAACAGCATATGTTAAATGTCGCATTGAATGCATTTTGTATTCGAATTTTGTACACGATTTATTCATGAATGCAATGAGTCGCACAAGTTTGCAAACCGCGAATCATTTTCGGCATGACGGCATGAAAACACCGCAGATATTTGCAACTATGGTTGAGCATCAAATGCCTCACTGCATTTTTGGCCGATGTATTTGCCTGATTTGCCTAGTTATCGCAGATACACACGCGCACACTCACACACACACCCCCACACACACAAATACCCATTCATTATTATTTTAATTCAAGTATTTATGGTACTTATACGTATAAATGAGCGAAATATTGAAATATTTAAATTGGAATTCTGGTTTTCAATGGCTGTTTAAAATTGTTTCAAGGTTTTTTAAAAACTATTTAGCAAAAACTGAAACAAGTCTCTAGCGATACGTTATGTGAATTGAAAATATGTATGCGTATAAATTTATTTAACATTTTGTGACCTCAGATGTCGCCTTGTAAGAAACCCATTCACATGATTTTGCCATAAATTTCAAATTATGTTTATAACAAGTCATCATTTTCATTTTTGCTGCTTTTCCATCGAAAATCCATTTCTTTATTTCCCAGAAAGCGTGTCTAGGACGCTCCTAAAAAGTAAGAAAGGACATGAAATGTGTGCTGTGCGCTGGGTGATTGTGGGACCCTTTTCAAATGTTTGAAAACAGCAACAAAACAAAAAAGCCACATTCACATAAATAACGGCATTGTGGTACGGTCTTTTGGCGAAAGACGTTAAAACTGCAATGCGAATGGGGCTTGGAATTCGGATCGGGGATGCCATAAAAGAGATTGAGGAAACCTTGCTTCGGCGGAAAACAAAACATAAGAAACAAATAAAATCATCGTCAACGTTGCGACGCCATTTTGTGGCTTGACCCACAAAAAAAATGGCATCAAGCAAACAGAACGGAGTCAAAGAACGAAAGAAGTAGAAGCTGTATCAGTCAAAAGCCGCAGTCCTCCATTTGCAGCTCACTCTGCTCGTCTCTTTGAGCTGTTGTCTAGACCCTATAGAATCATGCAAATTGTTCATACGACGCGTTGAAGCAAAGATGGCGAGCGACAATGAAACGAAATCGAATTACAACAACAAAAAAAGTGTAGAAACACTCAAACACGACTGCTGAATGACCTTGACAAGAAATCCCGAAATATATCCATTTGGTTGCTTTGCAACGCATTTGCTCATCATTATCCCAACACGAAGTTATCATATTTTTTTGCTGTTTTTTGTTATTTTTCTTAGCCAAGTGCTTAGCCGGGTGCTTTGCGTGTGGCCAATAAAATGGGAAAATTTATTATGCACTGCCGAGCAGATCGCACATATTTATTACGCTTTCTGCGTCCCTTTCTCCCTCTTGTTTTTTTTTGGTAGCAACCAAATACGATGAATATAAATTATGCTTTTTTTTGCCTATGCCTATACTTCATATCTGATTAATTTTCATATTTTCATTTTTTTTTTGCATACACATTTTTTTTGTATTGTCTCTCCTTCCACTCTGTCTCTGGCTCTCTCCACTTATTCATCTGCCATTGTCACAATTTGACGATAGAAAAAAAAGCGAAGCAAATAAGTGAAAAGAACTGAAACATTACGCGTTTGTTGTTGATGCTTTGCTGTGGAAATTTAAGCATCATTAGCGCCATTTGAATAATGTTCGTAATTTATTTGCTATGCCACTTGATTATTTACTAACGTCTGCAAAAATTGTCATACAATGTATGTGTCACAAGGCTGAACAAAGTGCTGTGCAATTTGTTTGGCAAACTAATACCAGAAGGACGATACTTCAATTACAGTATAGCATAAAAAACACTATATGTTTTCAATATTAATGATTTATTGTAAAGATTTTAATTGCGATTGAAATAATCAACTCTAATTTAGAGAAAACATTATGCAATAAAAACATAGCATACTTTTGTGCAAAAGTGGAAAGTTTCCCATTTTCTGAGTATCTTTTTGCGTATCAACATTGGGTGTTAAATATTTAGTTTAATTACACAGAAATTATCTGAAGCTTTGTCAACAAATTAGAAACAGAAGGTAAAGTTTCTGACCACAGTTCTTTACATATTCATGTAATTAGATTAGCAAAGTTTTTCAACAAAATAACAGAATATGCAATTGCAAAACTTAAGGATAGATATCTTTTACTTTCTCTATTTCCCTATCTGTCTGTCACTCTCTTTGTCGCCTGTCAGTTGTCACTTGCCACTTGCAACAAACCCAAGTTGCAAGTTCTTTGCCTTCCATGAATTTCTCACCTTTTTTGAGCCCATTGCACGTGTTGGGAAATCGAATCTCTCTGCAATTGAGTTGGCAAATTGCAGCACTTTACAGTTGTGATTCATCGGCGGGGGTTGGGAGTAGGAGATGAAGTTGAAACTGGCGCTAGACTGGCTGTGAATGCTCAGCTCTGGATCTGATTCTGATGCTGCTATTGCCAGTCAACTTTCAATGTCACACGTCATCAAACTTTTGCGCTACTTTGGCAGCAGTTGCAGCAGGGCTGAAAGCATTCCCTATTCCACTTTTTCACACCTCTTCCCCTCACTTCACTGTTCTTTGCCATCTTTGCATGCGCTGCATTCACTTTTCATCGGCATCCATCGCCTGCACACTTGAGGCATTGAAAAGAAGTTGACTCTGCTCGGGCATTTGATTTGACAGCCTTTGTTGCTGGTCTCCTTCATCCTTCCACTCCCCTCTACCTATTTCTCATTCCTACTTATTTCCTGCTCATTCCACACACGTTCGAGCTGCATTCATGTTGGCAGCAAAGCTGCCACCGCATAACGGTAACTGGCTTTTCTGTATGGCCAGAAAGCTAAGCAAATCAAGCGAATTCCCAAGCAATATGGCAACGCCTCATCTGTTTCCTTCGCTGCCATTTAACTTCTTTGTGTGTGTGTGTAAGCGGTTGTAAGTTTGCGTGAGTGTGTTTGTCGTTTGCCTGCTGGACAAAGTTTAAAGTTTGCTGTCAATGTCATCGCCATATGTTGGCCTTAGTTTCCTTTCTCCCCCTTGTTTTAGACTTCTCTACATATTTTCCTGATTCAGTGTGATCTTATAAATATTTAAAGGTTGGCAGATTCAGAAAATATTAAAAAAGTGTGGCAGCATTTAATTTTTCTGATTAGTTTTACTTTACTGACTTCGTACCCTTTTTATATTGTGTGTCCATTTAATTCAACTTGTTTAATTTTGTATGCAGCTTGCATTTATATAAACTACATTCCGTTTGCAGTTAATGGGGTATTTTTTTAGATAAATAAATCGCTAGCACACAGAGTTGCCACATTTTCCAACTGATGGATTCATTCAATTTGCTGTCAGTGCCATTGCTCTGCTCCATCTCTCAATCTCGCAATCCCTCAGTCTGTCCATTCGCTTGGCTGCTCTACTCGCTTGTTTCGGTATGCATCGAATTGACGGCTTGAATTTCATGGTATTGACCGACGGTTTTCTTTTGAGCTCCAACCAACCATCTCGTGGGGCATTGCTCTCTGCCATCACGCTCTCGGTCTCCCTCTCCCTCTCCGCCTCCCTCTCTCACTCTTTTTCTCCCTTTTCCTGTTATACACTTTAGTCTATGCATTTTGCCATCTCATTCTAATTCCGACCCCCCCTCGTCAGCACTCAATGCAAGCAGAAAATGTCCAAACTGTCAAATGCCAAAAAGCGAAATGTGAATGTGTCATTGAGGAGTATCGAGAGAGTAGAGTTGAGTTGAGAGAGAGATGCAGGTGTGCCTGGTTTAGTTAGTGGAGATGGATGCTAGTATACGACATTTACCTTTGGCCATATATCACCCATTGGCTCGATTTCAGTCTAGGCCATGACCAACGGCCACATGACAAACCGAATTGCTTTTCCTGCTTGCGTTCTGGAGTCGAAGTTCGTGTCCAGATCCATTCCCAGTCCCACTCGCATTTCCAATCCCAGTAACAGTCCGATTCATAAGCATGATTAAAGTCCAAGTGCAGCGTACTCTATTCACTAAGGCAATTACCCTTTCCCACATCTCTCTCCACTCTCCACTCTCAACCCACAACTCAAGCAACTTCATTGACATGACTACATAAAATATTAGCTACAGGTCACATTTCCAATTTGTCAGGATTTGCTCGCATTTTGCAAAGAGCTTTTAGTCGCATCACAAGGTTTCTTCCACTACCAGTTCCTCTCTTGGTCGGATTTCTCAAAAAGCTTCCAAAACGTTTTGCATATTTGAAGTAGAAATTTTGGAAACAAATTTGAACCGAGCATTTCCTTCATACTCGAACTTGTTACCTAACAAAATTTAATTTGGCTAATGAATGCAATATTAATTACTTATAACAATGCCAGCCAAATTCCATACTCTACAACACTCAGAAATTCTCTCTCTCTCTCTCTCCCTCTCTCTCTTCGTCTTGCTCTATGCTGTGCTGCCTCAAGATATTTGCAATCTATGAGGATTATTATTATTATTATTATTATTATTAGCAAAAGTTTTGTGATTTGCATAACATGACAATGGAAATTGCTAGCATACAAATAATTTATCATTTGATCTGACTGCAAGCAATAATTGGGTTAATATTTTAATGAGTTCTGTGCGCAATAACTGCAGTTGGAAATATTAAATATATATGTTGTTTAATGCATTGAATATTCAGGGTGTGGTGGGACTTATTGACGGATTCATTCGGATTTATTTCAGTTCCGTTTTTAAGCTTTCTCTGCACGAAAGCCAGAAAGTAAAACGAAACCTAAGTAATAATGGAAGAAGGCTTCTTCCATGGAACGACTAGAGAGAAATCTTTTTATCTTCTTCGTAGCAGTACGTATATATACAACTATTATCTAGATACAAAAGTATATATTTGTAGCGCTCCATTGTGCTCACAAAATTTGTCCTAAAAATTGCTATTCTCTGCTGTCAGCGCACTTGAGTCAAGGTATCAGAGCCTGAATGGCACTAAACAGTGGCTAACAATGAAGGCTCTTGCTACAGTTCGGCCAAGAGTCGAGCGCAGTGTGTATGAAAGAGACGGAAATAGAGAAAGAAAAGAAAAGCTGAGCAGAGCTGAGCGTGTGGAAGGACATTTGTTTCACAATTCAATCTACAATCTTCAATCAAGCCGTCTTTCAGTGAGTAGAGGGGATGTGTGGGAGAAGAAACATAGGGCTGTGCATTCCGCCGCAGATTAAAATCAGTAGGGGCCTTAGGGTGTGACGAGAGACAGAGAAAGAGAGGGAACGAGAGCGAGGGAGAAAATAACCATGAAAATTAATTTTGGGTAGCCGCGAGTTGCATGCCGTTATGCAATACAGATGCACATCGCGTATGCGTATAAATCGCACCAAATTAGCCGACGATGGTTGTGTACACACACACACACATTTGAGAACACTCCACATACATAAGCGGAAATGAATTTGTGGCGCAACAATGATTGTTGCACAGTTGCACAAAGGCAAAGAATGAAATGGAATACAACAAAAAAAAAGAAATGCAAGCAACAAAATTCAGTTGTTGTGTGTGTGCGTGTTTGTCTGTGTGTGTTTGTAAACGAATTTGCGATGCGCCCGAAAAACGCCAATGGAAAATTGTATGCACTAAATTGAATTGCCAAAACACAAAGAACAGTGGTTTCCATTTAGTGCAAGAGCACTGAAAAAGTGGGCCAAAAGTATTTCAAGTTTTAGTTTAATGGACTCGGAGTGAAAAAACGTATGCAAGAACTGGTAGTAAAATGCAATTTCTTAAAAAAAAAAAAATATATATATTGAAACTATGCTGAAATTACCTAACAAAACATTCTATGCTTCTAAAACTTGATTGACTTGCTATTTTAAGTTTAAATGCAAGAATTTTTCTAATAAATATTAAATACATTTTTTCATTTTTCTCTCATTTTTCTACTTAAACCAATAATTACAGTCCAATGAATGTCTGCGCTGACATCGAAATCAATACTAATCAAATATTCTAGCAAATGTGTGCCACTGTGCAGCAGGCCATTTCACACAGAGAAAGACGTTTAATGCCAAAAAAAAAAGTATAGATAGGCTGGCATATGGCATGCCGAAAAGCAAAGCAGAGAGAGAAGGAGAGAGGTAGTGAGGGAAAGAATTAGAAAGAGGTAGGCAAAGAGAGAGCGAGGTGGTATGGATACGTTAAAATGTTTTTTTCGTTTTGTCGTTTCGTTTATTTCCGCCTTTTGTAGCCGTTCATTCGATTGCCAACTTGATGGTAACAACTGTGACAAGGACGATGGAAGAGCAATGGCAGGAGCGACAAGGAGAAATGGGCACATTGCGGCATATAGACCATACCAACACACATGTATGCCGACTTAATGTGTTAACCCAATTTTCATGTTGAGCACTCGACAGACAGAGAGACAGACAGACGGAACCGAGAAATACCCGCTTGTAGAAAGATCTGATAAAGTGTAGCGCCGAAATCCGTGAATAACAAATTTAACGCTAAATTACGATTTCGATTATATGCCAGGCTCTTAGTGCCATGGAATTAATGATTCCAAAGCCGAAGACGAGAGCCGAAGAAGGTCGAGGTCCACATGCAATTTGCTTTAAATAGCTGAAAAGTCAAGTGGCGAAAATGGGCAAAAGTGTGGAAATAAGTTTGGAAAGCCTTGAGCTGATTTGCATAAAGGAACTTGACGATGGCAAAGCGAAGGATTAAGGCCGACTTCGAATTCAAATCCCAACGATAATGATGTTAATGATACTCAACTCAGTCGTCGTCGTTGACAATTAGATTGAATTTCCTTGCGACAATATGAATGTCAGAACTTTCGCTATGCAGTTAAGTTGACTTTGCCCTCAAGTTTTGCCATAATTAAATTGTGCAGTTGAAGCTATAATTTGAAATAAACTTATTAAGTAGCTTTTTATGGGAATAACTCAAGTTATGGCTTTATCAATTCGCTCTCAGTAGAAGTAAATATGGAAGGAATGGAATTGAATGGAAGGCCAATCGTTTTAACTTAAAAAGTTAACAGATTTTTATATGTTTTTTGCCCAAATTTACTAAGTATTTTTAGTAGACAGTTCTAAAGATTTAAAAAGAGTCTCCAGCATTTTGCCTTTATGCCCTTCGTATTCAATCAATTGCTACATGATATAATTTGACTCAAGAGCATAAAAAAGAAGAAAAATCTGATTACCTGCTGGAAATTTGTGGCCTGTTTTCTTCTTCCCTTTTCTCCCAATTCTTTTTGGCTGCCTTTTGAATGTTTTTGGCAACTTAACAAATTCACTTTGACTTTGCATAGGACACGTTGAGGAAGTGGAATTGGGTTTGAGATTGAATGAAGTACAGCAAAGGTTACCTGGCAGGTGTATGAATAATCGTACGTTAGGGCAACTTATGTTGCTTTCTTTCTTTCACTTCCCTACCTTTCTAATGTACCGTTATTTTAGTTGTGTTACTCTTTCCGGTGCTCCTGTTTTTGTAGCTTTTTTCCTGTGCGTTTTTTTTTTTGTTGTTTGCCCCTTTGCCGACTTTGTTCATGACGTTTCACATGCAAAACGCGTGTCACATTCGCATTTCCGCCCTGTCATGCTAGTTTAGTAGGGTGCCCTACGCATACATATGTGCGCTGACTACCCACTCACACACACACACACACACACACACTCATGTATTTACACACGCACACAGAGCTTTTTGGCTTTCACCCACAGATGCCGTTGCCGTCCTTTGGTTACTTTGACGCTCTCTGCTTGCCTAAGTGGGTCTGTGTGTGTGTGTGTGTTTGTTTGTGCGTCTATGTGTCAGTGTGTGTGTGTATAGTTGGGTCTCCTTTTGGAATGTGTAACTTGTTAAAAATCCATTAATCACGTAAGTGGCAACTCTGGCAAACGACAAAGCCAGCATACAAATGCGTTCATGCGTGCAAAAACTCAGCTAGCAAAAAGCCGACAAGCTCTCGCTGCCCTCCCTCTCCCCCTACCCTTTTCCCTTGCTCACTACTTCCCACACTTCTTCACACACACATACACATACACGTTTGGCGCATACTAATACTAATACAACACTAATTTGTATGCGTGTGTTTGGCGCTCACTTAATTTTTTCTGGTTTGCTTGCGTTTCTGTTGTGTTTGCATTTTGCTGGCTCATTATGCTCCTGCCATTCCCTCTCTCTACTCTTCCCTCTCCTACTCGCCCGCTTTGTGTAGCATCAGTCATACATTACACTGCTCCACTCCAGCTTTTCCTCTGCTCCTCATTACGTTTTTCCGACGAAATAAGCAAGCCGGAAATTATGCATGTAATTAAATTTACAAAAAAAAAAAAATAATAATAATAAAAAACGAGAAAATAAATAAAGGAAAAGTGAAAGAAAATCATAAATGTTTTAGTTGGGCGTCGTAAATTGCATTCGTTGTTGCTTCAAGCGTTTTTCCTAAGGTTTTTGATTTGGTCCGACTTAGGACTGGGCGTCCACATTAAACATTCTAATGAGGATGGCAGAAGCTGCAAGAATGCCATAAACGCATTATGTGTGAGCAAAAAGGCAAATCTAGTTGCATTTTTTTATTTCAAGTGTAGTTTTTGACGCATAATTCATTCTATGCTTAATTCATTAAACAGCTAAGGGGTAAAATGGTAAACAAGAAAATATGAGCAAAATTTTGTAACAAAATATGCAGTGGTTTGACTACAAGGAGTTAGTCATATAAAAATGTTATAATTTCTACATAGTTAATTTAGACAGATGAATGAGATGAATTTCAAAAATATTTCGAGGGCTTTAAGCTAATGTATTACTAGAATTTAAGGCTAAAATGAAAAGAAATTATTTTATTTTTTAGAATTGTTTGCTCTTCTATCAGTTGGTAAATTTTTATATAATTTAATTGCTTGATAATAATTAATTAATTTATTGTAGTATTAAAAATAAAATCATGTAAGAATTTAACATATTTATTAAAAAGTTACTTTTACACACAACTTTCACATGCTGAGCTATAATTTAATTTTAAGAATGCTGACCTTACAAAATTTTATTCTGAATCAACACTTGAAATGTTCCAAAACCGCTTCCACAAGCTGTGACACAGTTTTGGAGCAAATTCTTTTATTATTTTTATTTTAGTTGTACGGCGATAAAGTAAATGGAAAATATGAAAATGAAACGATGGCACAAACCGCACTAATTGCAAAAACCAAACATTTTCCCTTAGTTTTTTTATAAATTTATTTTGTGCTATTTTCCAAAAATATTCTATATGTGTTCAAGTGTGGTCTGAGAAAGCCGCAACAAACAGGTTTAGCAAAAGAGATGGAGTTAAGTGTGGAAAAGAGACCGGGAAGATAGGGAGCGATATATACATTGCCGTTAGCAGAGTTGTACATAGCCCAAGTGGACTGCCAACTCGTGTTAATATTAAATTACCAAAAACTATTTGCAATTTTTGAAAGTTTTGCACTGTCTGGCAAGTAAAAGGCGGCACGAGGGGACGACGGAGGCATGTGGCGACGTCTTGTCTTACAAGCAGCACGCATTCCTTTGGCACAAATTCCTTGGGTCCTTTTGCCACAGTAAGAGAGACAGAGTGGAGAGAGAAAGAGAGAGAGGTGGGAGGGTGAGATACACACAAGTTTATTATGTCTGGTTTTCTGGCCAGGGCAGCCCGAAAGTATGCAACATTTTAATATGTGTGTCAGCTGGCGCACATTTGCATGTGTGTGACAGAGGCATGGATTAAAAGAGGGATACTAAAGACGCATTTCTATTGTCTGTAATAAACCTGACAAGACCACAGCAAGCATCTGCGGCAGTTGTTATTCAGCACACAGTTTATTGAGAGGCTATCTTAAGAATTTTATTCTAAAAGGTGAACAAATATATGTTTAATGGTAGAATAAAATGCGTATTGAAATATTCTCATAGATTTATAATGCGTTGACTCTTTTCAAGTTACTTGATTTGACCATAACTTTTGTTATATATATGCACCCCTGACTAAGCACACCCCTGACTGGCACGCACTCTCTCCCACTCTTTATAGTAGGGAAAGTAAAAAGACTTCTTCTTCTTCGTCTTGTGGCAACCCTTTAAGTTTACCACTTAAGGCTCAGCTTGGCTTCAAACTTCAGCTTCCTTTGCGTTCCAGTTTTCCCTCACTTTTTCTGCTTAACTCCCCTACCTCCAGTGCACCTCTGTCAACCTTTCATATCTTTAGGGCACCTGCTACAAAGTTTTGTTCTCGTTTTCTTCTTTTTTTTTAGTTGTTTTTCTTGCCAGCATGGCAAAATCAAAGTTACCACACGCACGTTAGCTTCTGGCTCTGACTCCAATTCTTCTTTGAGTACCCCGCTCTCCCTCTCGGTCCATCTTACTGTGCTCTTCTGTAGCTACTTCAACTCCGATTGCAACTTTAGCTGCTGTCTGGCATCTGCTCTCTCTCTCTTTCTATCTTTTGGCACTTTTGTGCGCCCTTGCGAACTTTTCATATACTCAGAATTTTCTACTTAAATTAAATACAATGTGTGCGAAAAGTAAATTGAAGTTTGTTTTATGTGGATTTTGCACTCCTTCGCTGCATTTTCAGAGAGTTTCATTTAAAACATGTTAAACAAATGCTGACGACAAGGCTTACACACCACGCACACCCACACACACACACAGTGTTACCTCCAAAAAGTTGACATTACAAAAGTTGTAGAAGAGTAGCGAATGTAACTTGTTAAAGGCTTCAACTTTGAACTCTCAACTGTTGCCTGCTGCAAGTTTTGACTCTGCTCTGCTTTCTGCTGACAACACTCTTCGGTTTAAATCAAAAATTCCTACTTAAAACCTTTATAACTAAGTCAAAGTAATCACGTTTAGCTAAGTAGTAAATTCATAATGTGTGGCAGAAAGTTTTGAAAGTAACGGTGTTGGAAAATTAAATATTTTACTAATAGAAATTATTACGACACCTTTAGTTTTATCATTTGCTTTGTCAGCTAAATAGTTCCCAACATTCCCTCAATATATTCACTTGGCTGTTAAAGCATTTAACCGTCTGCAATTGTTTAACAATTGAGAAACGTTTGTATTCTGATTCGTTTGTCTGGAGTTTAGAAAGCCAGCACTCTTGGTAATGCAATTATAAAACTTTAATCCGAGACTTAAACCACTTTCTAAAGGCATCAAAAAAGTGTTTGGCATAAAACTCATAAAACGCAGGCAGGCGGCAAGGCAAGGCAAGGCAGGCAGGCAGGCAGCATACCAGACTCGCATTCTCAAACTAGAAAAGCAAATGAAAAATGGGGCAGCGGAAAAAGAAACTTTCCTTTTGGCCCTTTGCTTATGTGCCGCTGTTCTCCTTCAAAACAACATGAACAATGGAATAACAAGAGGAACTACAACAACAAGAGCGAGAGCGAGAGGAACAACAAGAGCAACAAAAATGCTGTATTAAAAGTGAAAAAGTAGGCGGCCAGTTTGAAGCCAAAGGCCTCTTGAGTCAACACAATTGGGGATTGGGGTTGAGTGTTGTATCCGAGAGTGCCACGCCCGCCTCCTGTTATCCTTGTTGACTCAGCATCCGCACAAATTTGATGCAACGAACTGCGTGTCTAGTTTCGTCTAAGACTCACAGCAGTGGAGTGGAGTGATACCTGCCGTAGCAGACCCAGTAACATTGCCTGTTTCCTTGTTTTTCACTTTATGCTCTGTTAAACTTAATGCACCCACTACACCAGCTGCCTTCTACAGGGTCTAAAATAAACTTACCTGGCACCGATGAGCAGGCTGTTGCCATCTTTGGTGACGAGCTTGAAGTGATCCACGACACTCTCATTGCCCAGAAATTTCAGTATATCTTCAGGACCTGCAAGAAGCAAACGAATAAATATTAAAAACTTGCTGGTACTGCGAATGAAGGCACAAAAAAAAGGATAGAAAGGAAAAGAGCACAGGGGAGAATGTCGAGGGCGAGTAAATGCCTAATTAGGCAATTAGGCGGCGTTAAAAGCGACACACAAAAAAAGACCAACTAAAAAAGTAAAAAGGGAAAAACTTAAAATGGCGGCATGATAGAGGAAACAATGCAGCTGCCAGGCAGTTTCCGCTAAAATTAGAGTTGGAGTTGGAGCGACTCTGTTGCCTGATATGCAAATGCGGGCAGCTGCACAAAGGATTGCCCGTTTAGCAGCAAAAACAACAACAAGAACCCAAAACAACAACAACAGAATCACAAGTAATAAAGTTTTTATCATTTGTTTACTTTAGCGAGTTTGCATTTAGTTTTTTAGCGTCTGGAAAAGCGAGCAAGCAACCACTGATAGTTGTCAGCTGTCACAAGCTGAGCCACTGTCTGATAAACTAACTGACAGAGTAAGGGAGAGGGACAGACAAAGAGATAGATAGAGAGAGAGGCGAAGAAAAGGTGTGGGAGTGAGAAACTTAACAACAAGTACTTAAATCTCCCTGGGAGTTGCCGGTAATTACATGCTAAGGTGTTGTGCTAAGGGATACTCATTACTATTTCAATAATGACGTTTTGGCTAGACAAAAAAAAAGAAGTTTCTTTGATGAAAGTCAATAGCTTTGCATTTGCAGCTAATGGTTTGAAAACATTATCTTACTACACCTACAACTTTAATTTTCTGTCAGTTTTCTTTGCTTGCTGTTAATTAACTTTACCTAGGATTGTCAGTTCTTGTACTATTTATACTATTTGTATTAAAGAGAACAAATAAGTAACAATTTTATTAAAAATGCTGTAGTATTTAAAACTTTTCCTTAATAAACACTCGTATTAATTTCTTTAGATTTTTCAACATGTATAACTTTACCGGGATTAAAAGAAAACTCTTTGAACAATTACCAAAATCAAAAGAAGTCACTTCAAAATATCTTTTACTCTACTTTATCATGCCAGTTTTTTTGTTTAAGTCGACTTTTCTTTGAAATTTTTGGCTTTTTCTCGGCTAACCCTTAGGTTTTTATTTCCGAAAAGCGTCAAGAGTCCCGTATTTTTGTTTCCTGCAACCCGCTGCGGAATCATTACGGATAAAGAGACACGCCCTTTGTCCGTTCGCTCATTTGATCAATGATGTCAAAGCGACAGAACTTTTTTAACCCAGCTTTTAACTTTGACTGCAAGCGGTCGGTCAACCACAAAGAGCGAAAAAGTTTCAACATTTTTTTTTTTTTTTTGCTTGTTGTTTGAGTTTTAATGCCTGAATCTTTCGCTTCCATATATGCGCTTTTCGGGGGTATGGGTGTCAGCAAAAGAGGAGATATGGTCAGCTAGATGCAACCTGGTTTATAGAGCCACAGCTCGTACGCTTTTCACACTTTTCATTTCAATGGATGTGCCAAAAAAGAGCGCAGCAACAACAACAACAAAAACAGACTCAAAATTAATGGGCGGAAAAAAAGCTTTTATTCAGGAGCTTTTCAAATAGGACAGGCCTTTTGTTTGCATGACGTTTAACGTGACACATGGGACGTGTGCACAACTGTCTGGTTGATAAGCACACAGTGGAGTAGAGGAGGGCAAGGGGGTGCAGCGGGTTAGGGGTTACTCAAAAGTACAGCAAAAGTTTTAATACACACACACACACACATCGCGCGCTCCGCGGAGGAAATGCGACATTTTTAATTTGGTGCTTTAATTAAAAGCAACAAAGCTTTGAAACAAAAAACGTGCAAAATGTTGGAGAGTTGAGACTTTCAGAGTTGTCAGCATAACAAAAAAAAATAAATGAAAATGAAACAGTTGCAATAGTAATGAAATATGCAAAAGTGATGAATGTCTACACAGGTGGAAGCGAAATGAAAATGAGAGGAAGAGTGACAATCAAAATATGTTCACGAGTAGAGCTGAATAGATAATTGGATTACTTTGAAAATCATGAAAATCATAATATTTGTGTATAAAAACAATGGAGAGGGAACAATTGAAGAGTCTTAAAAAGATGGTTGAGATAATAAAGTATTTTCAGGGGCAGTAACAGGTAGAAATGGCGAGTTATTGTGTGGAATTTAGAATAAATAAGCAAAGGGATTTATTAATTAATATGAAGTGGAATTTAGATTAAATGTTAATTAATAAGGTAAAGTTATTTAAAGGTTAAAAAGCACCTTGAGCATGAACTTCAATTCGTTTGTGTTTTTAATCGTACTTGAATTACAGTTAAGAGTCGTAACTCCAAGAAAAACACACCATGAATCTATAGTGATTATTTAATTCCAATATATGCCTTGCACATATCTTAAAAAAATATACACCATATCACACATAAATCAACTAATTCTTTTCCTTCCCCTTTTCCAATTCTTTTCCTATTTCACCCACTTTTCTTCTCCCTCGCTCTCTCGCCTAACCAGCCCAGTTTATATGTGTTGGCCACGTTGCACCTAACTTATGTTTAATGCCACCGCGGGCCTTTTGACCGACCCTAGCAAACTATGTAAGCCCACAAATTGTAAGCTAATATTTGTTTTACCTACTTCTGTACACTCAGACACACACACACGCGCACGCACACACAGCTTGGACAGTTGCAAACAGCCAAAAATTTCACAACCCAAAATCTAATATTTACCTTGACTTTCAAAATGTATGCGACGCCAAAGTAAACTGCAACTCAACACGTACCCATCCCGAGGCAACAGTTTGCCCAAACGATAGTTCCCCTTATTTTCCCCATGACCCAATCCTAGGGTTATATATATATATATATGTATGCATATATATGTATTTGAACAAAGGCGCAGCAGACCGAACTGTATTCGCCAGACGATTCACAAAAGCAACGGAGCGAATTTGGAAACGCAACGAAAAAAAAGCCAACAAAAAAACTGTAGAGGAAAAACTGGAAAAACTGAGGGAAAAACGAGGAAAAACAATGTAAAGTATATAACCTGACAGAGTCTATCACTTTAATCAACTGACTCGACGGAGGACTGTAGGGCCTGCCGCTTCAAATTATGCAAATTCAACGAAAATAACGTAAATTCTGACATTCGAAATCTACAAATGCCGGACAAGCTCCCACGCTCTCAATGTCTCTCTTTCTCCCTCTGTTTCTGTCTCTATTCTTTGTCTTTGTCTATGTGCTGACTGCAGTAGAAGGATTTTACATTTGCGGTAACAACGGCGACAACGTGTCCATGTTTGACTTTGTCCTTCGGTCGTAGGGCAAAGACCATGGCCAAAACGTGACAACGCAAGAATCGGAAGACTTATGATGATGCTCCCAAAGCATTCGGACACACAGGCAACTAAAGGACTTTCCACTGAAAGATCTTTAACAAATCACTGAGAGCGCTACAAAAGCTGATTATTTAATATTTCTTAATGAATTTTATTCATTTTCTGTGGTGGCAGCAAAAGTTGGCAGTTGCACCGCAACATTGGCAAGCGGAACAGGAAATATTTACTCTACATCGGCTCGACTGGGAAATCCTCTGCACAATTTTCACTTATATATATATATATATGTATATATGTAGGTATTTTCACATTGAGTGACCAGAATTTCTTCTGGCAGTTTCATAAATAAACGCCGTCTGTTAAGTTTACCTGCTGCCACACCTTTATGGGAATGTTTCGATATTAAAGGTAAACAGAGATAGAGAGAGAGAGCAGAAAGGGATATGAGAGAGATGGGAGGGAGCAAGTATCCCAGGAAGCAGGAAACCAGCAAAAAGACAGGGTTTATTAAAAATGCACATACTTAATAAATGCAAGCAAAATGCTGCACTACTCTGATAGAGCAAGAGAGGGAGCGGCAGAGAGAGGGAGCGGCAGAGAGAGGAAGACAGACCGGCAATAAGGAAAGAAAAATACTAAATAATGAAAGTTGCACTAATGGAAGCGTGAGCAACTTGCAAAAATTAACTACAAAAAGTTTATGTAAAAGCCAACAGAAAGCGACAACATTTCTCCAAGGAAAAATCCTCAACTCTTACCTGTAAAAGACAGTTAAGACTATCAATGTATTTAAATAGTTTAATTCCCTGATTGGGAGATATGCGAAAGTAACAATGCTATTTAAAATATTAATTATTTAGTCATTTTCCTTTGCGAAAATAATTTAATAGAAAAATTGCTCACTTTCAACATTTTTCTGCAATTTTAACCATTCGCTGGTTTTGAATATAATAAGTTATAGCAACAGTTGATTTAATGATAAAAAGATGTTGATTTATATTCATATTTCCCCTATTTCTACTAGCTGCAACATAAAAAATTTGTAAAACAGCTCTTAAAACGTGATATACCCACTTCTGACTGTTTGTTATGTAAAATTCAGGACATAAAAATTATATAGCCAAAGGAAAATAACAAAAAAGTAGCAAAAGAAAATAGAAAGAAGAAGAGAGGACTTTTGCATGGCGGAAAACAAAACGCAGCGATGCGTGAAAAACATTCCACGACTTGTGCAACGACAGGCAGGGAGCCCTATGGAGTTTCCTCTCTCAAACCCAATGCCAATCTCCGATTCAGTAACTGTCCACAATCCTGTCCGTGTCCGTTTCTGTGTCTGTGCCTGTGTCCGTGTCCGTCGCACCATCCCCTTTATTTTTGGGCGAGCGGCGTTCAATGGGAAAAATCCCAATTCGAGATTTGCATTTAATTGAAATGAACGCCGACTGGCACACACACGTACAAATGCACACCCACACACACCCCAACTCACACAAAAGGCATGAAAGAAAAGCAAAAGAAAAGGCAAATATCAGAAATCAAGGGGGAAACAGGGAAACAGGGAGTCGAAGGAATCATTTAGACATACAGCCACCGAGTGGTACTATATACGAAATGGAATCACAAATCGACAACGTCCTTTCGGTCCTTGTGTCTTATCTCTGGAGCGGCATTCGCCACAGGCTTATCGACACTGCCACATGCCCCATTCTGTTGCACAGTTTGTTTGATTTGGTTTCTTTGGATTTAGCTTTTCATTCGCTTTGTTTTGTCTTTACTGTTTTCTGTTTTCCTTATTGTTTCCCCATACCAAAACCCAGCACTTTTCTCTTTACCAATTTCTTTTCCTGCTTCTATTTGCATCTTGATAACATCTAGGGATTTACTTGCCATACGTTTTTGCTGTTTTTTGCGTATTTGGAAAACTGGTAGCACCAAAACTGAGTGGAACACCTTTATGACACTGTCAGTTGGTAATTGCATGGTTTAGATTTCTCCAACTGATGGAATACACGATAAAAGGACAGATGTAAGCCGCAATATGACAATGGATAATGAACAGAGTTATAGCCAGGACTAATTGGGATTACAAGCAAGTGTGCAAGTGTGCAAGTGTGCAAGTGTGTGTGAGGGCCAACAAAAGTAATGGTAACTGGTAATGAAATGGCTAAAAGCTAAGCTGAATTACAGCCAAATCGAAACGAGTTTCGCTTATTTTCATTCACATAAAATTTGACATTAATTTGGCGAGTATTTTGCAATAATTTTGATTATATTAAACATGTAATAAAATTGCACAATGAGAGACTAATCCTGCTTGTAAATAAATTACATATTTCCTCTATGAAATCACATTTTCCCTGGCAGTTCTTATGAATTATGAAATTAGCCATACGCACACATCTATAAAAGTTAACTCAATCACAAATCATAAATACTAAATCGATATATTTTATTACACATGCAAACAATTGGAGCAAATCAAATTTATGCCCATTGTGTTACTTTTCCCGGAAAACGGGCAACGCCCATTTTGGTAATATTATATTTACAAGGAAATCGAAGCTTCGTTAATAATTCAAATCGTTGTCAATTAAATTTAATTTTTACTACACTTTTTGCATTACAATTGCAATTCAATTGAAAGCATGGAGATAAAAAAAAACTATGAAAAAAAATATGTAAAACTTAAATGATAAGCAAATCGAATTATTTGAATAATTATATTAAATTGCGGTTTCCGGTGCATGCAGAAAAATGCATGATTGCAATAATTAAAAATGCTTGTTGATAACATTTTCAAAAGTACTTTTAACTTTGGGTTTTTTCCCAAGTAAAATCAATAAAACAAATTAAAAACTTAAAGTTGCAACGAAACGGAAATTGAGACGATTGAAAATGTTTTTATTTTTCTGCATTCCGCTTTTTAAAATAATTTACTTTTTTCGGCACCTGGCGTTAAACTTCAACTGAACGTGCTTGGTATAAAATGAAATTAATCGGCATACGTTAAGAAATTGCCATAAAAAGTCCTTTAAATTCATTTAGGCAGAAAGTGCAAAAGGCATCGAATACGAGTACGGAAAAGGTCAGTGGGTGGAGAAGGGAAGATGGCAGCGGGTTTCAGAACTGCCACATGTACTGCGGTTGCCACGAAATGTGACAGGATATGGACTACACGCCATTTATGCAGCAATTAACGCAACTTACGTCAAGTGGAAAACGCGAGGCCAGCACACAGGTTTGGTTCAAGCACTCGACCAACTCTACCTGGTTTGTGGCCCTCACGCCCTCTCAAGAGATCCAATGTCCTGTCGTGCCTTGAACTACCAAAGAACCTTCGTATTTTATGCTCTTTTAATTATTATTGTATTATTTTGCATTTATTTACGCTCATCGCAAGCTTCTACAATCCTTTGTGAAGTATCTGCCGACTCTTTACTTTTTACCGGGTTAATGATAAAGGACTTTTGTCAGCTGTGGCTGACTACGACTACGACTGCGACTGCGACTGTATGTGCAACTGGCTCGAAACGCCAGAGCTCTTAATGACAACAAATTGTCGTAACCAATTGCCAGGTGTTTTATTTAAGAGCCAAGTTAAGTTTCACAGAATTTTATCATGCGCAATGGGCAAAAAGGCCAAAGGATATTTATATTGATGTTAAAAAGTAAATTTAATTACTTTTTACTCTCTCTGGCGATCCGAGACAATGCACGTAAAGTATGTTTAACAGTTTAACGGTGCTGCCAACTTGTTTTCTTTGCAGTCTTTCTTAAAACTTAAATAAATATACTTAGCATATTTAACTTATAATAGTACAATATTATTTTCCTTCCACACAAATCGGAGGAGATATATTTTACTCCAACCAATCTGAATCTGAAATTCCTCAGAACTCCTTGTGTTCCTTCAGTCAATTTGACTGACCTTCAGAAAGCTAAAGCTTCTTCTTTGAGAAACATTTCTTGGAATAGGTCTGTTAAGTGCTCTTATACAACACTTTGAATCCTCCTTCTTTATTCAAGTTGTGTGCTTCATTAGGAGCTCACGCCTGTATGACTTGCTCTTCAAGCAGAACGAAGGACAAAGAAAAAAAAAACAAGTTACTAAATGATATTTTCGGCATGAGCTGGCTGAAAACTCATCCAAAAATTGTATATATGCCAAAGCATTTTAGGGTCTGTGTTACGTGTTTGGGGCCTCCATTTCTGTGTATCTGAGTCAGAGTCTGCGTTCTTGTGCCTGTGCATAATCCAGATACAGGGCCAGAATTTACACGACGCAAAGATAAGATGCTTTACATGTGCCTAAGCAAACACATGCCCCGAGACGAGGAGGTGAGCCTGTCAGGTGCACAGCACACAGCACAGCACACGCATCCCATTCGGAACTGGGCCAGTGAGGCATGCATGAATGAATAGCAAACAGTCAAAGAGATGGAGGTTGAAGATGGAGATTGAGAGCTGCAGACGTTGGGAGGTTCGAGAACGCAGGTGTGTGCATTAAGTCCACGCGTCACTTATTACACTGACAATGATATGCGGCCCGTGCAAATATGAGTAGTAGCAGCAGCAGGAGCAGCAAGGAGCTCGTCTGGGTTAACAGTGTCAGTGGGTGTAATTGATCAAGCTCAGACACTTGAGCTCATGCTGTAGTTATGACATACACACAGGCACACACACGCACACACGCACACGTTTACACAATCAAACAATGACTTGCATTGCCTTATAAATTGGCATTACTTTATGGAAGGAGGCATGTGAAACTCTTTATGATATGCACAGCACGATATTAAACATATGTTCAAAATGAGTTGCAGCACACTGTGCAAAAGTTTGGTGTGGAAATTTAAGTCTTTCTATATGACGAAAAGTTAGAAAAACTTGAAAACTAGTGAAAACTTTAATTTAGAGCTTTAAGTAATTTTTTAGCACCAAAATAAAATGATATTCCTCAAAGTTTTAATGGCTTACAGTTTTGTGCATAGTTTTATAGCTGCTTGCCACAAAATTCTCCAAGCTAACATTCATATGCTCGACATTTGAACTAATAAATTAAGCTGCAATTGCGACTGCAGGTTGACTGCAAGCAAAATCGTAAAATTACACCACAAACTTGATTAACAATTATTTGTTGCACTTTGGAGTTTTACGATTCTACACTTGGAGCTCGTTGATGATTTCTCTCAGTGTCGCCGTGACTGCGGCACGTGCTAAAGTTTATGTATACCAACTGATGGTAGATGCTGATGATGAGCATGACGATGATACTTTGTTCGTGTTTAATGATGCTGTTTGCCTGTCAACCCAGCTGCTTCTGCTACAACTTCTACCTCAGTTTCAGACTCAGCCTTAACTTGGCCGGGTTTAACGGGTGCACCTCTCCCACTCTCCTTGGCCCTTAATGCCTCTCGCTCGTTTTGAGCATCCCGTCTAGTGACATGAACATTATCATGTAGGTTATGTCGCAGCACGCTCTCTGGCTTTTCATCAACTCGAACCCAATGATTGCCTCTATGGCAGCCAGTAGCATGTCAGTTTGTAGCTTGTATAGTAGCAACTGCTCCAATGACCCATAAAACGGACAATGCACAGGACTGGGAGCAGTACCAGTACGACCAGCATATCGACAGGAGCAGCATCCGAGGTGGAAAGAGGACTTGAAATCCATTGCAACAAGCTGACAGTCAACGCGATGCTTTTGTGGTTCACATGGCACGCGCTCAAAAATAAAGCGGGTCATGTCAAATCGAGCGTTATAAAGCGACTCTTCTACCTCTTCTAAGCTATAGCTTTCTATCTCCCACCTGAGCCGGAGACGTAGCCGATGCTGCAGTTGCTGCCTCGTTGCACTGTGCCAATTGGCATCAGTGCAGCTTAGTCGATTGAGTTGACCCTAATGAAATTGAGCGAGAAAAACAGCGGAGCAGGGATGCTATGGGTTGGATAACAGGAAGATAGCACGCTGTGGAGTGTGCTAGACTGTAATGTACTTGGTAAATAATTTTTATAAATTTAATAAAGCGATTAATAGCTACTGCTAGTTTTATTTTCTAAACATTTTCCATTTTGAAGCACCAATTTAGCACATAGTTGAGTATTGCTTAAGCCAAAATCAGAAAGTACGGCTTTAATAAAGTAAATCCTTGATTTATCTAAAACATAACAACACGTAGTTATGCCTAGGACTTAACTTAAATAGAGTGCTTTAGTGTTTTCTTTGGCTCTATACACATAAATATGACTTACAAGCGCTTTTCGCCAGCAAAGGAAAAAAGGTTTTTTAGACTTTCAATTCAAACAGCGATTGAAATCGTCAATGTCATCATTATTATCATTATTTTGCGGTTTGCTTGTGTGGGTGTTCAAAAGTTGAGCTACTTGTGGCTTTCAGCTCGTTGTGCCTGATTCAAAACGAACAAAACTCAAGCCACATTCAGTTTAGGTTTTTGCCTGAGCGACTTTGGTTTTGGTATTATTTATTTAAAGGGCGGGGTCCCAAAACCCGATGAAGCCCAAAGTCTTAAGTGCTGAAAAAGCGTTCGCTTTGAGTTCTGCCTGTAACGCTATTCAGGACCTTTCATAATTTTCTGTGTGATGCCGCCGCCATTTTAATGCTAAGCGGGTGTGAGGAAGAGGGGGAGACAGATTTTCATTTCAGTAGGTTGAAGGCCTTTACACACACACACACATGCACACTCAGAGGCACATAGATGAGTGTACACAAAGTCTATGGTACACGTCGCAGTCATACAAAAGACGTAAAGACGTAAAGAGGAAAAATAATAAAGAATGAGAGAAGGAGAGAGAGAGGAGATTCAAAAAAAAAAATAAAAGTAAACTGAATGTAAAGATAAAAGCGCTAGCGGCAATGAAACGAACAAAGACAATGATAAAGACGAAGATGACAACGGCTAAAGAAAATTTACAACGAAAAGTATATGGAAAATCATATAAAAATATATAGTATAAATTCCAGTTAATATGAGAGAAAGGAAACTGTCCTTGCTGACAAATACGAAATACGAGTTGAAAATATATTAAGTATACTTAGCAACGATCAAACAAGGCTACAGTCCACAATATTACGTATACGCACCTGCAAAGAAACAAAAAATGTATAAAATTAATAAAAGTTGTAAATTGTATGTATAAATATTGTTTTCTCTTTAAAAAATGTGCAAATCCAATCAAATATCCATTAAAAATTGAAAAGTATTCTTTAGATTTACGAGCTGCAAATTGAAAGTGTTAGTAGTGTAAATAAATATTCCTATCATTTGATGTTTTATTGCATGAAAATTTGCATAACTTGCCAATATATCATTTGATGCTTCATAGCTCAGCTTAAAATAATCAAATGGAAAGCAAAAGAAAAGTTGTTGTAGTTATTTCTGTGACCCTCTTTGCAGTCTTGTTGATTTACTTCCTTTTCTATATTTTTAACTTCTGCACTTCGGTTGCAGCTGCTGTCCTTTTTTTTTGTTATCATTGAAGCAATTTATTTGCTAGTTGCTACAGCAAAATAAACAAGCAACAACAAAAATTGTTACAACATTTGGAGAATGCCATCGAAGAGGACGAAAAATGGCAATAAAGAAGCCAAAATCAATGGAAATATTCGCGTTTGGCATAAATTCACTTTGGCCTGCATGATACTCGCAGTAAACCTCCTACACCGTGCAACGACAGACCACGCCCAACATTGCGCCCTCCACCCACAAAGGCAACATTTGAAAATACAACTTTGTAACCCAGATTCGCTTTTTTCTGCTCTTTACTGAGGATGGAGGTAGAAAATACCAAGCGACTCTGTTGCTTTTGAACATTTTTTGGTGTTCGATATTTTCTGGCAGCAGGTGTATGTGCGTGTGTGGGTTTGTGTGTGTCGTTTGCATTTCAGCACAGCTGCAAATGGCGGAAAATGAGAGGCCAAAGGAAACGGACAGCAAAAAAAAGGGCTCTGAGAAGTTTCATTGTTAGCGACTGAGCGAGAGAAAATACGTTGAGCAAAAAAACATTTTTGACGCACTTTTTTGCAATTCTACGATTTCAAACGACCCCTTGGACATGTGTGTGTCTGGGGTGTGGAGGTGTGTGTGTGTGTGCAGTTAAATATTTTATGAGCTTTCGCATGTGTCTATGTGTGGGTTGTATTCCGTTTGTTGGTCGTCATGTTGCAGTGGCTGCTGCCATCTATAAAACCAAAAAAAAAATCAAAAAAGGAAAACCAACGAGAAGAAAAACCTGCGCAAACTTTTCTGTTGCTGTTTCCTATTGTTGTTGCTGCTGTTTGCTATGTTTCTGTTATTGCTGCTGCTTTTAACCACCCGTTTTTCCACCTCTCTCTTACGTTCTCTGTCTCTCCCACAAAAAATGCTCCAAACATGCCCCATGGCAAATTTATTGAATTCTCACAGTGGCAGCCGCCAGAAAAGCAACTTAATTTTCAAGTGAAACTTTGTTAATGTTCGCCATGTGCTCCAAAAAGCAAGCTCACAGACGTTTTCAAGTGCCGACGGGCAGCCACAACAACAAGAATAACATCAACAACAACAACAAAACATTTACAACAAATGCAATAAAGTTGCGTTTTTCGGTTTATGTTTGTAATTGCGGCAAGTGCTGAATATTTATATTTTTTGTTTTCCTTGAGTTTTACCTTTATTTTATTTGTTAAAAGTTATGAGAAAAGTGTTGAAATTGTTCCACATTTTTAAAAAGTATGTTAAATTATATTTAACAAAAATTAAAATATCTTTGTCAGAAGTGGGATTCGAACCCACGCCTACAGAGTAGACTGCGACCTGAACGCAGCGCCTTAGACCACTCGGCCATCCTGACTGTGCCGACCATGCTGTCAAAGTCAGCATTCATTGAACAGTGAGCGAGCAAGCAACAGCAAGAGAAATTCTCACACGAATGCTAATGTGTTGATTTTAAAAGTGAACTGTGATGTTATGGGACGGTGTGTTATATTTAAATCGCAAGCGAAAATCATTAGGGTGAACCAACTAATGTTTCTAAGAATTAATAACTATTTTTAATAACAAAACTAATAATATTTAACACTTTTAAAGCTTGACTCTAATTTTTCTAAAGGCTTTCAGTTGAAAACTATGGCAATTAAAGACTTATAAATGCCTATTGTTGGTGAGATGGGCGAGAGAGCGAGGACAAATCAAAGTCAGTTGCGCAGCCAAATGGGCTGCATTGTTTTAAAACAATGAAACACATATGTACATATATATACATGAATTCTAGGAAGCGTTACTACGGCGAGGAGACGTAGGTACGTGGAAGGGGCCGTAGGAGACTAAGCAACAACATGCAATAAAAGGCAAAAGTGGGAATATGTGCCACAAATGCCAACGACCAACAAACCAACATACATACACACACACACATGCTGCCAAACATATCAGATGCCACAAACCCTTACCCCAGCCACGCCCATAAGGGAGACCACTTGAAACTTTTGCGCTATTGTGCCCCCCAGCGTCGTGTACTGCTATTTTTTCTATATAGTAAAACTTTTTTTTTTTCCAACTTCTACAACATGGCACGATAAATACTATATTTTTTTTATGTTTCGGGCTCAGTGAATCTTGGCCAGAAACAGGCAGTGAGCCAGTACCAACTGCCACTTCAGAATACAAAGGCTTTAAAAAAAATTATATATAAAAAATATATATATGAGAATATATGTATATGGTAATAAATGAAAAGCTGTAAAGAACTTTTAAAATATAATTGCAGTTGTTGTTATTGTTGTGAGCTCCATTAAATTTATAAAGTGGTTTTAAAAATTTCTCTTGTTTGTACTGCACACAATTCACAAATCCCTTTTTATTGATTAATAGTTTTATTGCACAGTGAAACGAGAAAATATATGAAAAAATCGTCTGTTAATTAGTTAAACATGGTGTGGATTTTATAATTATTCCATTTCATCATGAAACAATTGGAGTTTATAGCTATTAAGCTGTTTTTTATTACTCAATTTCATTAGAATTTTCAAATAAGCATATTAGCTAAATCGCATTTAATTTAGCGCATTAGTTCATAATTTTAAATAGAATGGCAGTGAATGCAAAACAACAGACTGCACTTTGAACTAATTTTAAATATATATTGTCTAAATATGATTAGCATTAACAGATGCGACATAACTTAATTATGCTTTCCAGCAGGTTTATGACACCCATTTTAGTCGACTTCTACAGGGTAGTTTAGTCAAAATATGCAGCATTTATAAGCTTTGAGATTAAGTAAGATAATACTGATTTAAAAGGTTCAAAAAACTGTATTTGAGTCAGTTATAGAAACAGAAAGTTTGTCAATTTCATAAACTATGAGCTTATCATGCTTATTATTCATGTCTTTCGTCTAGAACTGTCTGGCGACCATGGAAGGTCACTAGTCAGATTAGAAATTATTTATAGGCAAAGTCTAAATCACCCTCCCTCTCTCTATGCCACTTTCTCTCTCTCTCTCTCTCTGTCTGTTTGCTTTGATGAGCTCGAATTTTCCAATGGCATGGCAATTTAATCAAATGTCCCAAGTTAGTGAAGGCCATCAAAATAAAAGTTTTAACAGTGATGGGCGTGGCCAGCAATGCTAAGGCGTGAAAATAGCCCAAGGGAAAACAGGGGAAAAAATATGAAAATAGAAAACCTGCACAGAATACTTAAAAAATGATTTTAACCAAAGAACGTGAGGGAAACATTTTCATTTTCATTTTCATTACATTTTCATAATTTTGCCATTTGGAAAATATCTCACGCATTTGCAATTATGTGCGGATTTTTCATTTCATTTCCTCATTTCTTCATTACATTTCATTTACGTTGTGGCCTCGCGGCTTTAGAACCGAATCGCACCATTCATGGACCGCACAGGGCCGAGAAAAAAGGGGGAAAAAATATACAGGGCAGGAAAAGCAACAAAATATTTGTTTACTTTTTTTAGTTTTTGTTTTGTTCGTTTTGGCAGATGTTGATGCCACTGTTTGTTGCACATTTATGCGCAACCGCATTTCAAAAGCAATAAATTCTGCAGCTTTGCACTGAAAGTTCCACCGCAAACTTTGCTCATTTGCGCGATTTTGATTTTTTCCTCTTGTCCTTCCAATTTTTTCTCTTGTTTGCAAAAGGGCCAGAAATAAATTAAGAATTGTACACACAGACTAACACACACCAACAACAACAAAATAACAAATTAAAAGTGTACTAAACTTTTCATTGCGACTGGCACAGGAGTTGGCAACGAGACGCGGTGGCAAAACTCAAGTAAAAACATTCAATATTTTATTAAAACAGAAACTTTTTAGCAAAACATAACGTTAACAATATAAAGTAGCAAAAAAATAGAATGTTGCCACTGCAATCTATAGGCTTAGGCAATACCCTGTAAATTTTTACAAATGTTCAAAAACATTTTTCTTATTTGTGAATAAAAATATTAAAATAGGAATAAATATGTAATACAGAAATAATTATAATACAATATAATGATATATTTCGTTTGCTTATAAAAATATTTTAAAACTGGTTGCCAAATTATTGCATAATTAAATTTAGAAATAAAGTAACTAAATATATTTGGAAACAAATGGTTGAAGTGAACTACTGTTTATAAACCCTTATTTACAGAAGGGGAAATTTAAATTATCAACATTTTACAGGGTATCTTGAATACACTGTTTCGACACTTTCTTTGTAAAAAATGTATATATTTTTCACACGCTTGTTCTGATTGAAAAACAAAGAATAGAAAAATTGTTGTTCCCGCTGAGTTTTTCTTTCCATATATATAAAAATTCTTTTTTTCTAAGTCATCCGGAAGTTGGACCTCTTGACAGCTGGCAACTGGCTGAATTTGTTGTTGTTCGCATTTTCGCATTGAATTGTACATGTTGTAGTTGCAGTGGAAGCAATTTTCAACGTAGCATTCGTAAACGAAAATTCCTTTCGAGTTTTGCCATGAAAATTAATTGCGCATTTATTTGACTGAGTTTTCGTTTTCTTTACAACTCGCTGAGTTTTGTTCTACGCTTTGTTATGTTCCCTTAGCGTTTGCTTTTTCCCTTTTTCCCCTTTTACGCTGTTCCTTTTACCTTTTGAGCTTTTCGTAGTTTTTCTCAACTGCTTTTTATTGTGTGAAATAGTTGGCTGTAACTAACGGTGAAAACGCATTGCCGTCAAGTGATTGCAGACCTGTTTATGCGTGCACGAATCTTTTGAAAAACACCTTTCAGACATGTTGGAAGGTTTCTCTGAATGCATAAGTATTTAAGTTGAAAATTATGTGTATAAAATGAATTTTTATATTTTAAAATATATAGTTTTTAAGTTTTGCCAACTAAAGTTAATTTAAATAATAACATTTTCTGGTTTAAAAATATGTTAATTTATAATTTAGTTTCTTAGTAATCATATAAAAATATATTTCTTTTCATTTAATTTTTTTATTCAAATGAAATACACTTTTTGCAGCACGCAAAACGCATCGTCCAAAGAATCATATCAGCGGCCAGAGGGAACAAATGATCTGTCAGTTCAAAGACATAACTTTCTATATTTGTATAATCAAAGAAGCATAGAAACAACTGCAAGTCAAGTATTACACAATAAGAATTTGAATAATGAGCTGTTGCAATTTCTGTTTGCTTATCGCAGCATTCATACCGAATCAATTTCGGGTGCACTTGAAGGCCAATGTTTGTTGATAAGCGTCCAAACTGAACTGCACATAATACACGAGTCAATTTTTTGTTGTCTTTATTTTCGGACAAGCCGGATTTGTGAGATACTTTTGGGGTATAAAAGATGCTGCTGCAGGCAGGTAAAATCAACAGTCTTTAGGTGTTTGGATCTTGAGTAAAGTCACCCAAAACATAATACCGGAGCGGTTAGTGCAATCGAACTAAGGATGAAATTGACACTGGTCTTGTTGGCCCTTGTGGGCTGTGTGGCGGCATTCAGTGTGCCAGCCACAACTAAAGTGAAGGTAGCCGATGCTGCATTCCTGGAGAAGCAAAAGTTCCTCGCCGAGATCGTGTATCGCGTAGAGGATCCTATGTTCTTCGAGGAATATATCAAGTACGGCAAGTCCCTCATCGTCGACAAGTCTCAGTACGCCGTAAGTATTAACTACTCTCCAAAATGAAAGCAGTATAAACTTTCGATACTTCTAATCTTTACAGAAATATGATTTCTACATGGAGAAATTCTGGGAAGCCTACAAAGTGGGTGCACTGCTGCCCAAGGGTGAATTCTTCGGTGCTCTGGTCAAGACCCATCACAAACAGGCCTGGGGTCTGTTCAACTTCTTCTATTACGCCAAGGACTTTGAGACCTTCAAGCACAACGCTGCCTGGGCTCGCATCCATGTGAACGAGGGCATGTTCGTCTATGCTTTGACTCTGGCCGTTATCCACAAGCCCGAATTTGAGGGTTTCATGCTGCCCCAGATCTATGAGATCTTCCCACAGTACTTCTTCAACAGCAAGTTCGTGTATGAGGCCGAGAAGTTCGATTATGATGTGTGGAGCAAGTACATTATGTACGAGAAGGAATACAAGGATATCATGTACAAGGACGTTAGCGAATATCACGACAACTTCTACTTCTACACCAAGGACTGGAAGACCTGGCAATGGTGGAAGATGATGGGTCTGGGCGAACACTGGTACGCTGAGGAGAAATACTTCCTGCGCGAGAACATTGCCGAATACACCAAGGATGCCAAATACACCGACATGATTAAGGGAGTCAAGAAATTCTACATGCCCGTCGACTATACCCGTGACATCGATTTCTTCAATGCCGAGACCAAGATGAGCTACTTCACCGAGGATTTGGGCTGGAACTCATACTGGTACTACCTGAACATGGACTACGCCTTCTTCCTTGATGGCAAGCAGTTCGGTTTGGACAAGGATCGTCGTGGTGAATTCTGGATCTACAATGTTCAACAGATCCTTGCCCGTTACTACCAGGAGCGTTTGGCCAACGGTTTCGGCGAAATCCCAGAGTACTTCTGGTACAAACAGGTCGAGTATGGCTACGATCCTCAGTTGATCTACTACAACGGTGTTGGCTACAGCTACCGCAAGAACTACTTCGAATACCAGACCTACGGTAAGTTCGATATGCTCTACCAGATCCAGAGCTTCTTCGATCGCATCTACCACGTGTTGGAGACCGGCTATTACAAGACTGCCGACGGTACCGTCTTCGATCTGCACAAGCCCGAATCTGTCAAGTTCATTGGCAACTATCTGCAGGGCAATGTTGATACCTACGACAAGTACTTCTTCAACTACTACTACGTGCTTAGCCATATGTACTTCGCTGATGTGGACTACTATGATACCGAGGTCTTCCCCAACATCTTCTTGAACTTCGAGACCATGATGCGCGATCCCTTCTTCTACACTTTCTACAAGAAGTTCGCCGATGTCTTCTACAAATTCAAGTACTACCTGGCCCCATACACCAAGAAGGATCTCACCTATGAGGGTGTTACCATCAAGGATGTCACCGTTAGCAAACTGGATACCTACTTCGATTTCGTTGACTTTGATGTCACCAACCTGTTGAACGATAAGATGACCTTCGTCGATGGCAAATTCGTCTGGGACAAGACTCTGTTGGCTCGTCAGGCTCGTCTTAACCACAAGCCCTTCACCTTCGACTTCAAGATCTTCTCCGACAAGGCACAAAAGGGTGTTGTTCGCGTCTTCTTGGGTCCCAAGTTCGATGAATACGGTCGTGTCATCCCATTGAAATACAATGCCCAGAACTTTGTGCAATTGGACAGCTTCATCTATCCCTTCGTTGCTGGCGAGAATGTCATCAAGCGCAGCTCCAACGAATTCTACTGGACCTCCAAGGATCGCATCACCTACACTGAACTCTACAAGTACATCATGTTGGCCAGCGAGGGATCCTATGAATTCCCCTTGGACCTGATCGAAGCCCACAATGCCTTCCCCGATCGTCTAATCCTGCCCCGCGGCTGGGAACACGGTATGCCCATGCAGTTCTACTTCTTTGTCTCCCCTATGCCGAGGAATACGAACAGTTCTCCAACTTCGATTACACCTACGCTTCGGGCGTTGGCAGCGGCACTCGTTTCGTTGACAGCAAACCATTCGGTTATCCCTTCGATCGCTCCATCGATGAGTTTGACTTCTTTGTGCCCAACGGTTTCTTCAAGGATGTCAAGATCTACTACGAGGACACCTTTGCCAAGTACTTCGAGAAGAAGTATGCCAAATTCGGTGAATTTGACTACTCCTATGGATACTAGACGATGTCGATTTTCGATTTAGCTACTAAGTTCTCAATAATGTTCCAAAAGCAACAACAAAAAAATTAAACCAAAAAAATAACAAACGATACGATGACAACCTAAGCATACAATAAATAAAAAATATTAAAAAAAATTATTTGAGCTTAATTATTGAATAGGAAATTATTTTCACAGGACATTAACCAATTTGGAGGATTTGGAATTTAAGAAGCACTTTAAAATGAGCTGTAAAGTTTTAAGTCTTGAAATCAGCAAATAATTATCAAGTTTTTGTATTTTAAAATGTCGAAAAAAATACTTTAACAATTTATTTTAAATAAAGCTATAAAAATCGATGCTCAAGTCAAGAAATCAGCTTAAATTTATTAAACAAAATCGGAACTTCTGAGCTTTAAGTCAATTTAGTGCTACTTTAATTACAGCTCAAGAAAATTCAGCTCCCTTTTCACTATTTAACTCGAATTGTCCCTGGTTGAGTCTCTATCAATTAATCAGCTACTTCTTTTACCAAGAATTCTGGCATATCATGCCACTGAAAGCAATTGAGAAAAAAACTGTTATTGGAATGACAAGTCAAATGACGCTGCCACTTGACGCTTACTGTAGCTCAGCCCCACTCTCTCTCTCCCCCACACGCTCTTTCCCGCCCTTTCACTCTTTTAATCGTTTCCGATCTGCTGGAATAGTATTGCTGGTTAATGTGACATTCGTACCGCAAACTGTGGCAGCGTTGTTCTCTGATTGCATTCGAATTGAAATCAACCGCAAAAACTAATAATAAAGTTCAAAATGTTAAATGCGGACGCTTGAAAGGGAAACAACAACGCAGTCACAATGGACTGCAAGTAAACGCCCACAAGACACCCCACTGCATAAAGAGTCACCCCCCCTGCAATTCGACCATTTTGGCAGCTCGATAACAATGCGGGCGCGACACTCGATATCAATAGAGATGCGAGTCGGGGGTGAAAGGAAATTGCCCGTTGCGATTGCCATGCAAATGAAGTTATGCTCTGTGGCTTTGATCTGGCAACGTCACTCACGCCTCCTGGAACCCCTCTCCAATGCTCTTTTCCATCCCCATTCAATACGCAATTAAATCACATAAGAAACAGGCCGACATCGCGTTATCTGAACCGATGTGGCAACCTGATTTGGTAACGATAATTTACAGTTATGCCAGCGCTGCCTATCGCATCTTTCAGCTCACTCTCTCTCTCTCTCTCTCTCTCTCTCTCTCTGTCTCCATGTCCAACGCTCTTTATCTCCATCTCTGCAATTGCATTTCGTATTCGCATTTGCATTTTCAGTTGCAAAACCAGCAGCTGATTACGGAGATTGCACATTTGGTTTTGAGTTTGAGTTTCAGTTTCAGTTTGGTTTGTGATTTAGGCAGAGGTTTTGGGTTTGCCAGCTCCTACCGACCTACATGAGCCTAATGTTGTTTACTGTGTGTGTGTGTGTATGGATGTCATCTGATTTCTGGTCATTGTCCCTGCGTAACTGGCGCTCATTTAAACTTGACTATGTAGTAACATAAGTTTGTTTATCAAAGTATTAAAGTTTCATGTCAAACCTTTAGTTATTAAAGCAAATTTTCAATGCTAAAATGTAAGTAATACTGTATTCAACAGTAATAAAATATATAAACATTTTAATTGTTTCTTTTTCATCTTCATTATAACCACCCCTAAAATTCTGTACTTTATTACTACAAACTCCTTGGCTTAAATTACTTAATAAAGTGCAATTCACTCAATTAAATAGTGCCAATAACAACTATCTTTTGTTACTGAACTAAAGTCAAACATCAAGTTGTTAAAGTCATAGAAAAAGGAATCAAATTTCATCAAAATGACTGTGTTGGGAAATTGGAAAAGATGTGACTTTAATATGCCATATTTTATGGTACGTTTCATTTTCATTTTACCCAGTCAGGGGGAAGGGGCAACCAGGCAATGTCTAACGGCTAATCAGAAATAGTTCCCTAATGCACGTTCAGACCAGCAGCTGGATGTATTCTGTTGAGCTGCTGCCTAAGCTATTGGATACAGTAGACAGGACACACAGGCAGACAGTCTGTTGGTCGTATACTTTGTGTCTACAATTTATTTGCTACGTTTTAATTGATTTCGTCGTCGAGGCCAAGACCAAGAGCAAGACCAGAGACAAGTTCTACTCAACTAAAAGGCTGAGTAAGTTAGTTGAGCTGCCTAGTTGCAGCTTCTTGTTATTTGTAACAATTAATATCCAATATCTGAGCGTTGCCATCATTAGTTTTTATCCAGCGCCCAACTGTCTGACTGTCTGTCTGTTTACTGAATGGATATTTCACTTAAAGCACAAAATAAACTACAAGCAAAAACTGATGATATCAATGAACAACAAAGTCAGGCTAAGTAGGAAAGCAAGAAAAAAAGTGTATATATATATATAAAGTATATGGTGTATATAGCAAAATGGAAGTCGAGTCTCATTCATTCTTCTTGTTGGTGTTGTGTCAGCCATTGATGCTGCATTTGACAGACCATTTATCATCGCACTAATTGTGTATCATTAAAAAAAGGCGACGCGGCAGGGCGCAGCCAGCCAAACGCTGCTGATGTTAATCCATAGCAAAAACAGTCAGTCAGTCGCCCTATCGATGAGTTCCCGTTCCCGTTTCCGTTCCCATACCCTAAACCCTTAACCAAAACCAAACCCAAGTTTTTTAGCCTCGTTGAAACTCTGACGCTGACTCGCTTTCGATCCGACAATGGCAACGCCAACGACAGCGACAACAGCCAATGACAGTGATAGAAATCTGTGGCAAGCAGATTAAACGTGTTCGTCCCAGTCTGTGGATAAAGGAGGCAATGTCGACTAATGGCACAACAACAATGAGTAGGAGTTGTGGAAAAAGTAGCTGAAAGTCTACAGAAAGCAGCGACAGCAGCAGCGACAGCGCCAGCCAAAGTACTATGGGAAACAATTGCGGGGGCAGAGTTGCATTTGTCGCTGGCAGGCGGACGTTGTAAAAGTCAGTCATGATTATCGCCACTTTGCCACCAGCCAAAGTGAACCGTGAAGAACAGTGGACAATAAATTAATTCTTATGGCTTTCAAAATACGCTCAAATTGCCAATCAAAACAATTTCAACTAGTTAAAATTGAACTGATCTTGAGCTCTGGTTGTTTTAACTATTTAAAACTAGGTTGAAATAATTTGTAAACAATTTTTCCTAATAAAAATTATTCAAGTTCCGTAAAGCATCCTAATCATCTTCTTCCTCTTAACTAACTTTCTTTTTTTTTATGGTAGCTCAAGCCGAGATACTTCAATCGCAACGTTGTCATAACTGCCATAAAAATGTATCGATAATTTGTGAGCTGTCAGTGGCATCTGTCATCTCTATTTCCGCCCATCGTCCATGAGCGGATTGAAGGCGACAGGCGACAGAAATGGCAGAAACGACAGATGAGCACAACAGACTAATGAGAAACGTGCAGGATGAGTTAGCGATAAATGGCAAACACAGCGAATTCACTGATATAGTACTCATTATACTCTCATATACCAACGGCATTTCCCTCATTTTAGCTCCATTGTTGGTGCCTGCGGAAAAAAGCTAAAAAATAATGGCAAAAAATACACACATAAACATAATAATAATAAAAATTCAAAGCCTTTCCAACTGGCAATGATGATGGATTACAGTGCCGTCAAATGCCTCTTGCTCGCTCCCACACACACTCACTTTCTCTCTCCCTTTCTGCCCTTCACTTTCTCTACCCTTCAGGTCTCCTTTTCAGGCTCTTTTCATCATTACTCAAATTGTGTGACTCATTCAATGTGCGCCTGATGAAAATGTTAATGTCGTTGCCAATCACTTTGTTAATCCGTCCAGTGTTGGTTAGTTGATTTAGTTCTCTACTTTCTCACACTTTGCCCACACACATTCCCCTAGGCGCAAGTAGAAAATCGAAAACAATTAAGTACAGCTTTTCACAGAACTCTTCCCCAACGGCTTGATGAATCGCTAAATTACAATCGTAATCAAACTGGGACTATGACTAGAAGACTTCCAACTGTAGATGGCGCCAACGCACAGCTGCCACACAGCTGAAAACGCATGTTGTCACGTAATACATACTAATTAATATTGATATTTTTTGGGTCTGGGAGGTTTGGGGATTCGACGCTCTCCCAACTCTAATTATATTCTAGTTTCTGCTTAGTAATGACTTTTTGATAGCCCAAAAACCAGTATCCGAGCAAATATGGAACATCATGACAGAGTTAACTTTTACACGATTCTTGTTGCCATAAAACTAAGCGTTAATTGAAGTTTTCGTGCTTGGCTGGTTGGGGGAATATTAAGATTTAATGAGCTAAATGACAGTAGTTCAAAAGAATAATTGATTGCCTGGACTGTGGAGTAATTGGACAGAATATGGTGAATACAGGCGGTAGTTTTAGTAGGAGTAGTTGGAATATTCAAAACAGCTAAAGAAGTTTTAAATTCCAGTTACTTTAAAAAGTCTAGTGACTTCACAATCTTCTAGTTTGTTGCTCTTCTTATTATTGGTTCGTTATCTTCCAGCGCTGCGCTGTAAAGCGAATGACAGATCAAAGGAAAAAATCCCCTTGTCAGGAACTCATAATTACATAACATTCAACAGTGTGTGAGTGTAGCGAGTGTGTTGCAAGTGTTGCAAATTAAAAAGCCCAACACGTTCCATGTCCAATGGTCAACAAATGTTGCTAAAACAAACAGCAATAACAACAACAACAGCAACTGAAAGGAGAGCAAAGTAAAATCGGAATCGTTTCCGTTCTCATTCTCATTCACATTCTGATTCTCATCTGAAGTTGTAACACGCTCGTAAAATGTTGAAGCAAATGTGCCGCAGGATGCGTGGTCGGTATGCCAAATGCATTGTGATTGTGTTGAATCCAGCCAGCGGGCTTAGTTCCAGTACCAGGTCCACGACCAGAGCCCAGTCACTCAGTGAGCATGCCGGTAACCCTGGCTGGGTCAGCCTTGTCATAAAAGCGAGAGACATGGGCAATAAAAGCATGACATCAAATGTGCCTCAAACTCATTCGCTTACACATTTTTAGACACGCCCACGCTCTCAATGATGCAAAACAATTTCAAAAAAAAAAAAAATAAACTGATAACGGCGAGCAGCCACAAATATTTAATGAAATCAACAATGCCACAGCAACAACAACAACAGAAATAGCAATAGCAACAGAATGTGAAGAACAAGCATAACAAAATGCAATTGTTGCATTATTAATTTATATTATGCGCAATTGTTGAACTCGGACGAACACATGTTGTTCATGCGGAAAATCGGCAAGGAAATGAACGGAAAATTTGCACTGAGGTGGGCAGCATAAGCACCATGTAAGCAATATAACAAACAAGCAGAGGAGAGTAGAAAAAAAGTTGTCTACTAAGCAGAAGACTTAATGCTCTTGAAAATGTTAACTAAATATATAAAATAAATTCTAAAAACTTTAGCAAACTTTTGTAAAAATATTTCCATTAGAAAATTACTAAAATGCATACTATTTTTAAACAATTAGTTTATTTCTTCTTCAAATCTCTGTCCAATTTTTAACTAATAGTTAAACGTGTTGACAAACTTAAGCTACTCTTTGTAAGGGTATGAAAAAGCATAACGAACGGAAGAGCCAACCAATTTTGCCAGCCACAGAGCAAATGTTTCACTCTCTCTCTTTCTCTCTTTTCTTGTCTCTATCTTTCTCCTGCAACATGGAAAAGGTGAAAGAAATGCGGTAATAAAAACAACAATTGAACACAGTTATGATTGAAGTGGAAGTAAAACACACACACACACACACACATACATAAAGGACACAAAGGAGACTCGGACGAACTGTAGAGCAAAGTGGCAGGCGTCGTCATCAATGCGGAACTATGCATCCAGGCACAAGGCAGAAGGCACACGATACACGGCACAGGGCAACAGGAGGGGTGGATTTGTTGCCCCATAAGACTGTGGGATAACCACTTCACCACCACAGAGGAGTATTGTCAGAATCACTAACACCATCACTGCCAGCATCAACTAAAGGACAACCAACATAGAAGAGCATCCCTAAAGCAGAAAGCTGCTGACGTTGGTTTTGTAATTTGTATCGATCGATTTTGATGTTTTGTTACTTCAATGGGAGACAGCCGAAGAGAGAAAACGCACAACGCATTTACCAATCGTACGTGTTACACTTGAAGAAATACCATAGCCCATTCCATTTTAATGCGTTAACCAAAGCGAATTTGATGATTAGATTTGGGAATGTGTTTAAATTTTGTGGGCACTTGAGTTGTGGCATTGAAAATGTGGCAATTAATGTGACAAGAAGTTCACTCTAGACTTTAGTTACGAATTTTAATGTTTAAACAATAGTTGAACATATTTAGCTTCAAATTTGTCGCAGTGCATGAGCTGTTACACACAGGAAATGTAACTTTCCGACAATTACCAGAATGCCTCTGCGTGTGCATTCGTGTGTATGTGTGTTTGGGTTAGTATGAGCGTGTACGTGCGTGTGTGTGTGTGTGTGCGTTTCAGATCAAACTAAACGCGCTACAAGCAACAGCCCCTTCAAAAAGTTTTTGCCTTTGGGGAACGGTTGTCCAAAATTCGAGGGTTGGAGCTGAGACTTTGATTATGTTGTTGTCGTTGTTGTAATTGTTGTTTTTGTTAGTTGTTATTGTGTGTTGCAGGCGGCTTACAGTGCGCAGTAACATTATGCGTACGCATTGGGCATTTAGGTGGGCGTGTAACTCCCCTCCAAATGCAGAGACGCCAACAACTCCACCTACAACTCCAAACTCGAACTCGATCTCGGTTTCTGTTTGCACTTGCAACTAGTCGGTGAGTCAGACGATGCCAAATTGCGGTTTACTATTTCAATGGAGCGACTGTGTGTGTGTGTGTGTGTGTGTGCGGTCAAAATAATTGTTATTGTTACTTGAGCAGTTGATGCAAACGCGTTCAAGTTGCCGCATCCATACTCCAAACATTATAACGTTTTGCGGTAATGTGATTAACATTCACCAAAGCTCCCTAATGACCAACTTGTCGACTTAACTGAAATGGCGTTGCAGCCAAGCTAAGCACAGGAGGGGAACACTGTGGGGGCGTGGCACGGGGCACGCTATGGGCAATGCAATAAGCAAAGTTATTAAACTTACATATGCATAGGCATGTGGAAATATGTAAGTATGGTTGTGTGTAAGAGTGTGGTCCTGTGTATGTGTGTGTGCAGCATTGATTGGCGTTTGTGGCCGCTGCAAACGGCAAACGGCAATTACAAGGGCAGGATGTTTGTGTGACGCCTCGTATGCGTAATATGTTTGCATGCGCATGTTCATTAAAAATAATTTCAGTGCACTTTTGTGTGTGTGTCTCTGCGTGGGTGTGTGTGTGTGTGTGTGTGTGTTTGTAATGCTCGAGTAATTGCAAATTAAAAATTGCTTATTAAAGCAGAAAGCGCTTCGATGCACAGCGAGCGCTCGTAAATAGCCAAGCAATTGGCCTTTGTCTGTGTATGAGCCTGTGTTTGAGTGTGTGTGTGTGTGTGTGTGCGACATATAATTTGCTTCACTGTGCTTCGAGTGCCGTGTCCTGGCCAGCCGCCAGCCTGTCTACAGCCGTATAAAATGGCATGGCATTTTCTGCTTAATGGTCATTAATTAAACTTGTAACAATGGCATTTCTTATTAGCCAAAGACTTGGCTTTCCCTCTGTGTGTGTGTGTGTGTCTCTCTTAATTTAATTTCTTACTCAATTTCAGTTCGCCATCAAATTGATTGTACATTTCGGATTTCATTTTGACAAATACATACCTGAAACGACAAGAGCATAGTAAATTTGATTAGAATTACAATTGTTATACTAAACACCAAACTCCACAAAACCTTGGGGCACTTATAAATTAATGAAATGGCCAAAATTGTATACCGAAAATGTATAATTCACAAAAGTAGCATTCAATTATTTGTGCTGGTTTTGCACAAATATTTTCATACAATTTAATTGAAGCGAAGCATATGCTTCAATATCAGATATTAATTAATTCTTTGTACAATTCTGGCACAATAAACAAAATTTAGCAATTGGAATTCAATGAGCGTGTTTAATTGAGAACTTAGTTAAAGTATTTAGAAGAATTAAAATGGATTTCAAATGCAATTAGGCAGTGACAATTGAGATGTGTTTGTAATTGAGTGGAAAAATTATGTAAAGTTTCGGAAAATATGCTAAAAAGCCTATTAAAGACAAGTCAGTGGCTTAAATGCGAAAATAGCTGTTAAAACTCTGTTTTCCTCAAGAGAAATCAGTCACATATCTATACTTTAAGGCCAGTTTAAATGCTGTTATCACTCACTGTTATTCTTTACATAATTCCTAGATTTTCCTAATTAAATGTTAATTGTGTAACATAATGTTAATGTCACTGCTTTAACTTGTCTGTTAGCTTTGTTCTCATTTAATTTCCAGCTAATTTGTGTCTTTAAAGCATGGCACGATTTGTTGTTGGCCCGTTTGTGAAATCAGGGCGTGGCTTGTAGCTCTTTCTACATTGTTGGCTCTGATTAGGCTGCTTAGTTTGATTTGAAGCGCAAAGATGCTGAGCTGAAGCTAAGTGCAGCAATCTCTGATGAGTAACTACAGCTGCGGTCAGCTTGCAGCAGAGCAGATGCTTTTGGGGGCAACTGTGTGCACATGAGACAAGGCACACACATACACACACAAACAAACACACCATGGCCAGCAAGACAAGTCAGCCAGTTTGGCGTAGCCAGGCTAACGAGCAGTCGAGGGTCAACATTAATATTTGAACAACGTACGTTGGCTACGCTCGAGTCATTTTTTTTAGACCAAGCGGCTCGGACTTGCTCGCTCACTCTCTTAGTCCTGCTTCTTCTCTAGTGCAGTGTGTTGTCTTGCTGCTGTTGTTGATTATTCAAGGATCAGCCAAACAAAGCACAAGGCATCGCATCTGTGTGTGCCGCGTATAAATTTTAGCTCTCGTCTCTGGCTTTGGAAAACTGCCAAATCAGCGCTAAAAAAAATAATTTTTTTTTCACTTTAAAACAAAAAAGCATTGGCACAGCTGTCGGGTGGGAGGAGCGGAGGCGTGGCAAAATATGCGGCGTACGTGTTAAGTAGCAAACGTTTTTCAGCCCCAGCAGAAGCAGAAGCAGAAGAAGCTTCAAGTCCGTCAGTTTGTCAGTGAGTCAAGTCAAGTCACGGGGTTTTTGCCACGCATTTGTAAACTTTATAAATCAGTTCGTGTCGAAACTGTAGCTTTAGCTTCAGCTGCTGCTTCTTATTCACAACACTGCTAAAAATAATGTTGAAATTAAACACTAAATAAAAATTGGCTTAAAAAGGCTGTAAGACCACTCATAATTATGATAACTTTAGAGCTTAGTTTGTGTTTAAAAAATTTGACACTTTATTAAATATTTATTCATTCTGCTCAGTATTTAGTTTAAAAAGCTATAGTATTTTTTTAGAGTGCACTCGTAACTCCACACTCGCATTAGAAATTCCCAGTTTTTTGGTCTTCCATTTTTCGTTTTCTCAATTCCAAGTGCCAACGGCATCCGCAGCGATGCGTTGCCAAAAATATTTCCAAAGAAACTTCCTAAATTGCATACTTTGTGGCGCAGCGAGCTGATTTGATGACTGCAGCGCGTGTGTCGTTGCATTAAATTTTTGGGCTGATTGAAATTGGGACAGCACCAAAACTAACAAACAAATGGAAAAACAAGAGAAATGTTAACTGAAGAAAGTTGAATTTTCACTTGCTTATGAAAACTGAGTAAAATTCTATGCTCATAAAGATGAAACAAGCTGAGAAGTATAGATAGAAGTACAAGGATATCAAATCATCATCAAAAGCATATGGTTTTTGATTCCCACATAATTTACAAGTCAAAATAGGGGGGGAGTTTTATAGATTCAGTAGAAGTTTTTCAGTACACATGTGGCTGGAAAATTCTTTTTTACCACAAACGCCAGAAATCTGATCAAAAAGAAAACGCATTCTTTAAAAGAGGTATTAATTCTATGAACTGAATACTTTCTATACTTAGCTTTACTAAAAGGGTTTAACACCATTTATTATTAGTTTAAAAATGCCTTGAACCTTACTTCATTTTAGCCTTTTTAGTATTTATTTTTTATGCCAACTGCAGTCAAGTTGCACAATAACATTTACCGCCTGACAGCACAGCAAAAATTGGCAAACGTACAAATCTCAATAGCAAAATGACGAACACTAAAAACTTTTCCGTGGCAAACTATAAAGATAAAGAAGGAGCAGAGGAACAGGAAGCGAAATGCCACCACAAACAGAGCACAACTGTTGTGCAATCGTGTCAAATATTAAAACATGAAATAAATATTAAACATGCTGCTGTCACACACACACACACACACTGGATCTGAACAGAAAGACAACAAGAAATCAACAAGAAACTAGTGCACAATAAGTTGCAAAATATTTACAATATTTTTGCTGTTACAGTAACAGCAGCAAAACATTGCAAATCAAGAACAAAACAATAACAGCAAAAAAAATTCCAACTAGAAAAAAAAAACTGGTGGAAGATGGAGGCACTGGATGCGGTGTGTGAGAAATGGAGTACAGCAGCAGCTAACTGTACAGTTTTTTCTTTTTCCTAATGGCCAAAACACAAAATGGCTAACGAAGGAACCGAAAGAGATGGACGAGTTTGTTATACAGTTGGCAATTGTTGGCTGTAAAATAATAAAAGCAAAAACTAAAGTGTAGTAGTTTTTTACAGCAAATCCCAGCGTTATTTTTATTAGAATTTAAAGTTCAGAAAAATATATCTCATATAAGAGTTTATAACTTGAATTTAATTATTGTTTTTTATTTAAAATTTTTAAAGGCTATTTTACTTTTAAAATATATTACTTTAAAATTGAATATATTTTTATGTAAAGTTTTCAGTCAACTATTAAATTTTATTCAGATTTCTTTAGCCTAAACTATTTTTCTTTCGTTCCTGACTGAAATTTGTATTCTTACTTTTAGATTTAACATTTTTATTATTGCTACTCATTTCCGTTTGCCACTTGACAGGCTCTTGGCTCCTAGTTCCCCAACCAAGTCTTCCCTCCAACTTCCTTCTCTTAGTTGGAGGTGGAAACTATTTCTTGCCTTGACTTCAGCTTTAGATGTCGGATTTAAGTGTTATTGTGGGCAATTTGATACTTTCGATTGAGCAACAACATTTGCTTGTGCGTTCAACTGAAACGTGCAACAACACACAAACACACACACACATACACACAAAGAAAACGCAAAATGGCTGCCACAACAGTTCACATATAGATATAAATCGCATATATGTGATGGTGTGTTTGTGTGTGTGCGGTCGCCGTACTCAAAGTTTACCAGACGCCTCGAAAACAAGTTGAATATAAATGATGTTGTGTGTGAATTCAGCAGCCAGCCAGTTGAAGTGTGGAGGCAAATAGCTGGACCTGGTCTGATAAACACGGCTAAAGGAGCTGTCTTGTATCATCTTCATCTCCATTTCCATTTCCAACTCTCCATCTTCATTTTCATAGCCTTCGCATTTTCCATCTGTGTGCATTGGGTTATTTATATGAATGCGTGCCAGTTAAGCTGCCGCATATAAAATATCCAATATAAATCGTTAGGCAACTTTAACCAATAAAAAATAATGCTTACAATCGCACATAAAAAACAGAGAGACATCACAATCACGGAGCCAGTTGAGCTGCCAACTATTTGTATAGGCCGTTTTGGACTAATAAAAGTTAATATTAGACTATATTTTCTTATTATGCTTTTGAGTTGCCCCAAGGAGTGTGGACTTTAGCTGAGCCAGGGCAATTTTAAAACACATAATCGGTTTATTTTGAATGTATCCAAGTCTTGAAATTTTTCCATCAAACTTATGTCGTTGAATAAAGTATTCAAACTGTTTAAGAAATTACAACAACTGCTGTCTGTCAACCTTAAAAACACATCAAGTATACGCACCACCTTCATCATCAAACCACTTTGATGGATTTAATAGAACACAGCAACAGATTTGCATTGAAACCCTTTCTAGTGTTCGATCTTTTCTCCTTCCAGCAACTGTCTGGACAATGATATAGTGGCTAACCTTTGTGCTATGGCAATATAAAGGAGTTAAGCCCTTCGCCGACCATTAAATAAATTAAAAGCCAAACAACATCGATTTCAGCACAAAATAGAAAGAAGAAAAACGTATAAAAGTAAAATATTGAATTGCCCTGCTGCTATTGATTAAACTTTCAGTCAGCCAAGGGCACACTAGAAAAGGAAGGAAACAGGTGAAAGAGGGGGGAAGAGAGAGAGGAGGATAGAGAGCTCGAGACTGTGAAACAAAGTGGCTACAATTCCATTCAAATGCTGCTGCTATGCAAATCTTTTTCGGTCTCAACAAACGCACCTGCATTGACCAAATCGTAGAGTTTTATGTTTCATTTGCCGGAATTTCATTAGAAGCTTTGCGCTTCAATGCAGATGCAGACAAGGATTAGGGTTAGTAGTTGAGAACGGTGCCAGCTGGACCGTCCATTCATCCATCTTTTTCCGTTAGAAGAGAGTTTTGGGCTGTGGCCAAAAGTCGTGCACTCGGGGCATGCATTAGCAATAACTCTCATTATGCCGCACACAAGCTGGACTAACACACACACACACACAGCAACGCACATACACACACTGGCGTGTCCAGTTGGTGGCGATCCATTCAATCACGCTATCGCGCCCCAAACATTTCGGCAGACACACCGACAAATTGCAAATACGTCTGGGGATTTTCAATGAATACGAGTACACTGACAAAAATAATGTGCAGTTGGTCAACAAAGCATTGTGAAACGAAACTAAATTTAAACTTCTGAAAAACAACAACACCGCCAAATATTTTAGTTAATTTTTAAAACGTCTTAGAATAATAATTGTAATTAAATGACAATATTCTTGGCTTTAGTAAGCTCTAAAATTCAATTTTTAAATCAAGTAATAGAGTCTGAAGTGTTTTTATCAGTGTACGGCGCTTTTCTATGAAAATGCACGCCCCTTTCTCTACTTTTCTGATTCTTTCAGTTTGCCAACTTTGGCAAGTTCTTTTCGTTTCTCGCTGGGAATTATTCGTTGGAGCTGCAGCCAAAATTGATAAGTGAACTGGGACTTTGGGATACTACTCTCGGCAAAAGTTCTCGCCAGTTCTCGCTAGTTTTTCGCCATTTCTCGCTGGCACTACTCTCATTGCATTTGCTACATCTGCTGCCCAGGTGGCCTTGGTTTGTGAGTTAGAGCCAGATTAGCTTTGCTTTCCATAGCGCACATTTTGGCAAAAAGGAAACGAGTGTGGGAGAGAGAGAGAGGGAGAGGGAGAGGGAGAGAAGTTTCCACTGCAGCTGTGTGCAAATTTGCAGTGAGTGGCATGCAGCACACATACTCACACACACACACACACGAATCGCTAATCAAGTTTAGCAATTTTTCAAAAATTCATTTGACTCGACTTTGACACTCAGTCTCTCTGCGCTTCACTCTCTCCTCTCCCCTCCTCTCCTCGCCCTCTCCCTCTTACTTTCCCAGTTACCCCAAAAACTGGGTTAGCGTGTAAAACTATTAAAGTTACTCAGCAGTTTTCCACCCGCTACCAGCCAGCAGCGACTTAATTAAGTTTTTCCTACGTAATCAGCATCAAAATGAAAATCAGAAAGAGCGAGCACAAAGTTTTTGCGCCATTTAATTGAAGCGTCTGGCATTTATTAGCCGAATCAAACAATAAGTCAATTAACTAAGGGAGTGAGAGAGAGAGAGGAGTTAGATAGAAAAAGAGAGCGAGTGAGTGAACCAATTCGACTGATTATTAATCAAAACTAAAAGCATTTAAATATTTATTAATTAACTGACTGGATGACTTTAAGCAAATTTAATGTAGCTACCGTTTGCCAATATTTTAGTTTCTTATGGCTTAAAGAAGAAACAAGTTTAATAAACTAATGTAATGAACAAATGCAATGTTAAGGTCAGCACTATTTACCATCCGTTCTGTATTAGACCCACTTTTATTAGACCATGAAATGCTGTTTGCTGCTTAAAGCTTTCAACAGATGCAGGTACGTAAGTATATTGGCAGATTGTTGATGTCACCTTGGGTGTACACTGTACAACCATATACAGGGGCTATCACAATGTGTCCAGCAGCTAACTACAGTAAACATTCAACGTTGTTCGCAGTTTGTGTTCAATCTAGTAAAGTGAACAGGGCAGCTGTAAGTACAGCAAAACCAAATGTCAAAGATGTTCAGTAAAAGAGCGAAAGAGACACAAAGAGGAGTATGTAGTGTTATAGGAAGAGTAGGAAAGTAGAAAAGTACACTAGAGTGTGGCATAATGTCGAGTAGACAGAAGAATGCTGCTGAACAAGCAAAAATTTTATGACATTGCGAACAAGTGATGAGTACTACTCACGAGGTAACGACAGTGAAGAGTCAGGGGGTAGATGGAAAGGGGAAATGGAAGAAAGGCAAGAAAACTGAAAAACGCAAACACAATTATAACAAGTGCGGGCAAAGGAAAGAAGAGCGATACGACAAAAATACAGAAAAAAAGATGAGAAGAAGAAAATTACAACACAGCCGACTGTGCGGATATAACGGCATGAATGAACAAGCAAAAGGCAGCACCAGCGGAAAGGAGCAAGTCCGAGGTACGGTACAGTGTGTTGACCAACAATGTTGGTCACAACACACACACACACATCGTACTGGGCACTTGTAAAGGAGGCAGCAAGTGGCTCCACACAACCACTAACAAGAACTAATATTTGACAGCTGCCTCACTGGCCCTTCCCCCAGTGTCTTCTGTCCAACGTTCTACCGTACTGTGTACCGCCAGAGTTCTCCTTTATATACCCGTTAATCCATGTCGGAAAAGGTGATCTTGAGAAAGGAAGCCTGTAAAGCGAATGAACTTTAAAAGAGATAATATGTTCAAATTAATAGATCGGGGCGGCGAGAGCTTAATTGAAGACTTTAAATTCTGAGCACAAATGAATACTTAAAAGTTTTTAGTATACAACTGTTAAATAAATGAAAGTCTGTTCACGTTATTATAAAATAGACATTTTTTGAGTTTATATCCCAGTTTATTATGAAAAGACGTTCCACTTCTTTGTTTCAAATTCGGGATCCTCTATGCAATAGTTATACCGGTTTAAAGTCAATAGCTGTTGAGAGCCACTTAAAGTATGCAGTATTTTCTACTGTGTTGCAGTGAAATACGGGTATTTTGAAGTCAGTAGCATAGCTAAACCGTTAACAGTTTCGTTTTTCAGTCGGTTTGGGGTCGTCGCATAAATGTCGACGAGCCTGCGCCATTTTTGGCCAAACGCTCAGCGTTCAACGACTTTTGGCTGATTTCGTAAAAGGCCAACAGAGCGAAAAGAAGCAGCAGCAAAAATAAAAACAAAGCCAACAAAAAAAAAATGGAAAATAAAATGAGACCAGCAAAGGAAGAGAAAAAGAGAAGTAAAGTTCAAACTTTACCGGCAACAAAAGTCAAGTAGCAAACATCGAGAAAAGCGAAAAAAAACGAAGCGTAGCACAAAAAAAAATAAATATAAAATTGTTTTTTTAAAAATGCCATGCACAACACATGCTGCTCATTTCGATGGAAAATTTTTTATGAAAACAAAGAAGGCAGGCAGTGGCAGGCAGACGCAGCAGTCATGAGAAGGGGCGTGGCAAGCACAACACTTCAGCTTCAGTTGCGTTCAGCAAAAACCAAACACATTTAAGTGCTGCAAAAAAAAAAAACTGTGAGATAAAAACAGACTACAAGTGAGATAAAAGATGTGAAATGTTAGGGAAAGGAAGAGTGTGGAGCGAGAGACAGGAAGAGATATAAATGCGAGTCAGGTAGACATACAGGTATGCAGCAGTGGCACACAAATATGTTGCAGACTTTTTGGCGCATTTGCCAGCTCAAGTGTTTGTGAATAGAGATTCAAACTGAAACGGATACATTCAAAGACATTCAAGCGAAATGAGTTAATGGCTGACAGAAAGATACATTGATTTAAATTTAATTGGAAACAAATGAGAAAATCCATAAATAAAATAAATGTTGTTGCTTAAAAAATAGTTTAAATCGGTCGTTTGTTTTAGAAATTTTTAGAAACTTCTATTATAAATGTAAAATAAACTTAAGTGTCAAATTTATGGACTGATTTGTTGCAGTTAAAAATCAACAAGTAATTGATGGCCATTTTCCTTATATTTTTTTCGCTAAGCCAATAACGAGCACAAAATTATTGTTTACAAAACATTTGCTTAAAAATTACAAAACAATAAAAACAACCTCAAACTTATACACATTTCTAGAAGATCAGGAGTAGGTTAAGGAAAAAGTAGCCACAACAAGGCGGATATGCTTAGGATAACAATTTTCGCCACACTCTTAAAACACATTTCATTAGTCATTTGCTGTGCCGGATCACATGCTTTGTGCTCAAACAAATAACTTAATGAACCATGCGAAAAGTTATCCAGACCCAAAAAACCAGAACAGACCAAACCAGACCAGACTAGTCCAGAAAACCAGCCCACATCAAACAGTTGGTGTTATTTTAACCCTTTTTTGCTTGAGACGACTGAATAATTTGGTGGAGAACAAAATCACCCTTGTCATGGACGCTTTAATCAGCAAATGGAAAAATATATGCCGCGTAACAGAGACCAAAGAAACACAAAAAAAAAAATATTAAAGTAGAGGAAAATTGTAGCTAAAAGAACTGAAATGATGTACAGTAAGTAGTACTGTAAAAAATGCCGCATAATTTCAAAAATTGTATGCACAAAGCAACCTAAAACTGAGTCCAGTTCTGCGCTTATCAGTCCTGACAGTCGCTTGGTAATATTTTTCTCCCCTCGTGCTTGGTGTCCCTTGAGCTCTTTAGAGCTGTGTTGTGTCGCTTAAAAATCTAATTTGAAATAAATGAACTAAATATGCTTAACACGCGCTCTCGACGCCCACATTGCAATTGTTGCTGCTGCCAGGAGTACCCTTATTATGGCCATGCCTTTCATATCGCTCGCTCCCTGTCTTGTTTTTTGTTGACTCGCATATGAAATAACTTTTGGTTAGGTTTTCACTGTATTTTTATTTTGTTGTGCGCAATACTGTGAGCGAAACAATTGTTGCCACAAACTCAACCCCAACGCAGTCGCACACACACCCGCACACAAACACACACACACACACCCGCACACACTCATATGCGACCTTACACACATTCGTGGCTGTGTTGCAAAGTGTTTCAGAATTGTATGACCAGGCTGATGAGCATGTTGAGGATTTTAGGGCGTGCGCGTGTCTCAGCTCCAAGTGGCCAACAACATTAAGGGCCTAGAGTTGTCAGACAGGGAGGAAAGGGACGTATTGCAGACATACGCCCACTTTGGGTGCGCAGGGCCACAGGGCCACATAAGCGCATTTGCATGGAATTTTAATAAGGCAACAAATATTATATTATACACATTTCTTCTTCATCTCCTACTCCTTCATCGCTCTTTTATTTTTCTTGCTTTATTTCATATTTTTATGCTGATATTTTGGACGCCATATTTATTTGGTTTATTTTATTTGTATTTTTATTTTATATGCTGTTACCAGGCATAACAATAACAATAATATGAATACTGATGACAGACAATGGCAACACATAGACAGACAATCAAAGAAATATATTCATTCATGCTTAAGGCTAAGTGCCTAAAAATTGGATCAATTCTGATTTTAAAATCGGTGAGAAATTGGTGGAAGAAATATGATTTTCTTTAAATAAAGTAATTTAATCGCATTGGCATTAAAATTTATTTTATATTTAATTATTTGCAAGAAAACTGAAGACTTCATTGATATCTCAATGATCCCCCTGTTCCCCATCTCAACTCAGTTCAGTGTCCTTACTTCAACTTAAACCCAAAATACTTTCAAATGCGGCAAATGTCATTATTTGGCCATAAATTTAATTTAATGTTTATGCGCTAGTTTGCAGGCTAATAAAACTAAACTCAAGACCAATATTGTTAACAGAATGAAACTAGCTTAAGCTGTTCTGCTCAACTGTTAACTTACTCCGATAAAGGCCATAAAAGTAAGCAGCTTTCGAACACTTAAAGCGAATTTAAACGCTACATAACACTTGATGCTAATTTATTGCACACACACACACACACACATAGTCCTATACCCACACAATCTTACACTCAACTAAAAAAGTATGCTAACGCTTTAAGCAATTTCAGTCATATTTTCCCTTTTTTTGCGAAACAAAAGGCATGTGAGAGAAAGAAAAACAGATAGCAAAGAAAAACCTGAACCTGATTTCCAAATGAAAACAAAGCACAACAACAACAACAAGTGCGTCAACTGAACAAATATACGTCCATTGTATTTTGGCAGTTAAAGCAGACTGGGAGTCAAAAAACGTGTTGACAATGGCCAACGGCGAATGGTTTTTCAGCTGGCAAGTATTTTCGGTAACAACATCAGTGCTGACAATTGTTTTTTTATACCCTAGGTTGCACCAACTTCCACAAAGGGTTTTAGCAGCTCAGCTGTACAGAATAGATGGGCTTATCTTTATCATTTAAGACTATATCATTACCAGCAACTTAGGCCAATCAATTGACTAGTTAACGACATCATTTCGTAGTCTTTACGTATACTTAATATTCTAAAAACCTTATACTTTTAATGTGTTACAGCACATCTTTACGTCGTTGAAACTCGTAGTTAACCCACCAACTTTTTCCCTGCGACTGTTTTGCAATTTGGCAAAAACATGAAACGGAACGCGACAAGAACACAAAACACAGCAAATGATGCAGTATTGTTGGCCCAAGCCGTGTGTCATCTGTATATACATACACTCAACATTTTCACGTATTTAGGCCCAATACAAAAACCAGACCTTGTTACATTTCCGGCCAATGAAGCTGCCTGGTCAACAGCATGACAAAAGTCTTTGTGCTAAACTCATATGTATATGAATAACTGACAGTTGGTCTGTTTGACCTGTGAATCACCTTGCTTACTGAACTTCTGAAACATTTTACCTCAAAAAAAAAGAAGTCATAGATTAAGCTCCCAATTCCGGTCTATTCAGGCTTCTACTTAGACACAGAGAGACATACATGGAGTGCCACTAATAGTTTTTCATTCATATTTATACAAACTTTTATCCTTCCATCATGAATACACACATACACACTGGGCTTCAGCTTTTGTCTGCAATATTTCAAAATAATTTTCAACCAACTCAGTCGTTGTCTTTCCCTCTCCATCTCTATATCTATCTCACTCTCTTTGACTTTGATCTCTGTGCCATAAATTGCACAAAACGGAAATGCTTGCAGCAGAAGCAGAAGCAGAACAACAGTCTGGCAGTCGAGTGGCCAAAAGTGGACATAAAGCAGTAGGGACATCAACCATAATAACCCCTATCCCTCTTGGGTCTCTACTCATAATTTCTAACTTTATTGACGACCATTCAGAGCCTGAGCTTGTGGCCTGCCTGTGGGGCTATCAGTCTTCGTGCTGAGTGTGTTTATGTATTCGAGTGGATTTTTTATTCCTGCTTTTTGGCCTCTCTAGAAATAGTTGTTTATTTAATTGCAGTGATTTTGACATTACTTAGAGTTGGTAAAAACCATTGTGTAATTTAAATAAAGCATTTACTTCTCTGAGTTCTAAAATATGTTTATAAATATAGAGAATTAATTTTGGTAAGGGTTTAAAACAAGTTACTACAAAATCCATTAAAGTGAATATTAAATTTTAAAATGTACGATATTCAATTTTAAATAAACTCCACTTTTATTTCGACTTAATATTATGACTTCCTTTGACTCCTCAAATTCAAATTGATTTTCCAATTTTATTAAATTTCAATATAGTCAGTTATTTATCACCTGACCCTATTGAAAAACAATTCACATGATAGAAAATATTCGCATGCCACTTAATATTCAAAATTTATTCAATAAATTTTGAGTGTAGCATAAAGTGTTCAAGCATTTAAAAATGTTTGCTTTTATTTATTTCATGCACACTATAAATAACTAAAATATTTATATAATAACAAATTCAAGGCGTAAAAAATAGCAAATAATCAACACATTTAAATGTATATCATAGAAATTTTACAACTTTTCTGAGTTATTTTGCATCTCAATTAAAAAAGTTGGCTTGAGCATTCTTACAGCAAATCGAATAGTTCATCAATCATCTGGACAGGCGGACAGCAAGACAGACAGGGAATAACCCTACTCTGACTGTTGTCTGACAACAAATACCAAAATTCGAATACAGCAAAATTTAAGCAAATACAATTTACAATACTGCAACATTTCTGAGGTTGTTCTTGCAGACAGAAAGGCTTTCCAACAGCCACAACAATTTGCTCATCAATTAAATACAAGCACATATCTATAAGCTACACACAGTTCTGTAAACTATAAGAAACATTTGGACATTGTAGTTTTTGAACCCTGTTACCGTGTGTTTGATCAGCACCAACAGAAAAATAAGTTAAACTTATTTGTAAAATATGAAATTGTTGTCACTTCTCAGTTTACCGGTGTCAACAAGAACGATTGAACTGTTGGCTGTTAAAGGCAAAATATCAGGGCATTAGAAATACTATTTTAGCTGCTAGTAATACGTAATGCCAAAACTGATTCGAACTTAATGATTCGCGAAAATTGTTTGATTACCTGGTTGAAGCAAGTCGTAGTAAGCAGAAGCGCAACTATCTTCAGATCATGTTTAATTTAAACATAATAACAATCTCATTTTATTAAATAAAAAGTGTGGACTGACTTATTGTTTGTACCAACAAAATTTTCATATTTTTGAAAGTGTTGTTTTTATAATCATTATAATGTGTTGATAAATTATTACTTGTACTTACAGGGCGAACACTACTACTACCCATTGTCATTATCAAATCCCTGTACTCTTACACGGTATTTTACGGTCACGAGAGCCCGGCTTGTATTCTATTTCATTTATTTTTGTGAATAGACAATTCGACAACGTGTTTTCTGTTTTCTTCATTCTTTTTATTGTGAAAAAATTCCAACTTGAATTTTGTGCTAGGTGCAACAGCTGTGCAAACACTTTTCCACAGCAGCATGTGTGAATATTTGACACAATAAAAATAAAATCTAGTTAAATTGTCATCGCAATTACAAGTTGGGAGACTATCTGTGTGTTGCTTAAATCTACATTTAAAGTTTTTAGTTAGTTGCATAGCCAAAACAAATGGTTAAACTTTTACAATGGTTCAGTAATAGCAAATTTAAAATGTACAAAAAACACTGAATAAATGGACATCAAGACTTGGTTGGTTGAGCACAAAAATTGAACTGACTTTATTCCTTAAAATCCTAGGTCTTATATAGCTACAAATTACAGCGGAGTACAGCTCTCCTCTAAGAATTTGGTGTTGTACCCCACGCACAGGATAGAGCGTGGTTTTATATTTAGAACTATTTTTTTTATCTCAGGCTTCGTTGCCAAGCATGGGAACGGGTCGCCAGCATAGATACAAATATATTCTTAGATTATACATTTTTGAGTTTACATAGTCTCTTAAAATAATCTCTCCGGTGTTCTAGTTTCATTGCTTGAACATTCTGCCAAGGGCCACAAAAAGGTGGTAGTTTAAATACAATGGCATTGACATATTAACCTTAGAGTAAACATTTTTATTTTTGTTTTATTTTTATATGTGAGGAAACGTGATCGTTTGTAGTCTTCTTGTTACACTTATTTTTCTTATTATGTATACAATTATAACTAACAATATTATCAAACAAATTCCTAAAGATAGGTGACCGGATACATGATGAAAGTTAAGGTTTTTAATTCAAAATGATGATTTTTAATGTCATATAGGTCATTCTTTAATTGATCTATCTCTACTGTATGGTTGATAATTGATATCTCAATGGATCCCATATAATTTTCGGTATCTCACTTACATTACTTATATAATAAGGTGACAATTTTTCGTAACTTTCGGAGTGAATTACATAATTTGCAACTAGAATTTTATCAACTGTTCTAGCAGTACAATCTGACTTAATAGATAATATACCTTGTTCCGGTAAGTCAATAATTTCCTGGTGAGTATGGCTACACTGAATATTTGCTTTAGTATTAGTTGGTACTTTGAAAAGCCAACTACCCTTTCTATTTAATTCAACCCAATAGTTTGAGTAAGTTGATATCATTTTATAGACACAATTCGATGGTCTATTCGGCTTAAAAGGTGAGACCTCGCAAGAGTCATCATTTGCATTATTCCATGGCCAGTTTCCTTCGCAAATTCGTTTATTTTGTTGCCAATGCTTGCATTTGTTTAGCGCTGCTTCTGACATTAAATTATACGAATCAATTGCAAAGTTATACACTATGTATGGGAACTTTAGATCGGCAATTATTATTCCCTGTTGGTTTTTAATTGGTAAGGGAATAATTTTAAATACCTGAGATGAATGTCTATTGAATAAAGGTATTTTTGCATTTATTATTATTTTTTGTCTAAATACAACCCTTTTGCAGTTAGCAAAGTATAAATTTCTTTTTAGTTCCGCACCAGTTCTTTTTCCTGGTAGAACAAGTGTATCAGGTATTTTGTCTTTAATGTAACTAATTTCCTTTTTAGTTGATTTGGTTTTAATATATTAGTGTTTAATTTTCCATGATTGACGTCAATAAGCAAGCTGATTACTCCAGCTTGAACCTTTTCACATTCATCAATCAATGAGTTCAACTGTTTTGTTATCATAAAGAACTTTATTGATTCCTTATATACAAAATAGCTTTCCTTAAGAAGTTCGGTCATGTTGTCTACTCGTAGATTCATACTGTAAAAGTTTTTATTTACTTCGTCTATTGTTTGTTTCAGAATGTTTTCAGTGGAATCAATTACGGAAGCCTGTTTTTTGGCTAGATTGTCTATGTTATGTTGATTTTCTAACAACACAATCATATTTTCTTCCATTTGAGTTCTATCATCTGCATCCATGAGCCCGAATACCATATGATATAAAAGATCCTACGAAATCTAAGGGTGATCTTTTTCTGTCTTGGAGTTCTCTGCGTCATAAAAAAGGCTATTGTTTTCCTCTACATCATCGATTTGTCTTTGCATGTTGTTCAGTACCAAATTACATTGCTCCTCAAAATCATGCAATTTTCTACAAATCATTCGCATCTTTTGTATAATTTCTTTCCCTTTCTCTATCATAACGAAGTAAGTGTCCATATCATAAAAACACAACTAAATCCCATGATGACGTTATTACTTCTACGTCACCCATCGGATCCAAGTATATTGATGCTGTACTGTTGACTTGTTCAACTGTCCATTTCTTTATTTCGGTCTTAATTGGAACCGCATTGGATACTTGACAAATCAGCATTAACATCATCATGGCTAAATACAATCCGATTTTTGAAAGCCTACCTCCTCTAGTTGAGCGTTCCTCATTTTTAGAGTCTTCTCCTGACTCTTGGACTCCAATTAGAGGACATATTTTACTAATAGGACGCGTTACCAATCCTTCTTGTACTCTTATCTTCGCTACTCTAACTTTTTCATCTGCGCCTTTATGAACTTCCTCAATTTTCCCTAGGGGCCATCTCGCTGGATGACAATTTTCGGATTTAATTAACACTATTTGCCCTTTTTCGATATTTTTATTTTCACGTTTCCATTTATTTCTTTGCTGTAAAGTATGTAAATAGTCTTCTTTCCATTTTAACCAAAATTCATTTTTAATCCTTTTAATTAATTTCCATCTGTCTAAATTGTTTATCTTCTCCTCATTTATAGACTCTATTACTTCCAAATTAGGTCTACCAATCAGAAAATGTCCCGGCGTTAATATCTCCATGTCCTCAATATCTTCTCCAGTAGTGTATAGGGGACGAGAATTTAGCACTCCTTCAATCTGGCATAACAGAGTTGCAAACTCTTCATAAGTTAAAATCGTATCACCAATTGTTCTTTTTAAGTGATATTTCACCGATTTAACTCCCGCTTCCCAAATGCCACCGAAATGCGGTCCTGCCGGCGGGATAAAATGCCAAGTGATCCCTTCGCTTTCTAAAATTGGAGCTACTTTTTCGTTATCCATAATAGCTTTTTGAAAATCTTCATTTAATTTTCGTGACGCACCCACAAAGTTTGTTCCATTATCGGAGTAAATATTAGCACATTTTCCTCTTCTTGCAATGAATCTTTTAAAGGCTGCTAAAAATGCATCAGTTGTAAGATCACTTACAACTTCCAGATGTATAGCTTTGGTTGCCATACATACAAACACAGCTATGTAACCTTTATATGACTTAATTCCTCTGTTTTTAGAACATTTTATATGGTATGGCCCTGCGTAATCTACTCCAGTATTTAGAAATGGGTAATCTGGTGTAATTCTATATTTTGGAAGGTCTCCCATTATCTGTCCTGCTGTCGTCTGCCGATATCTTGAACACTTTATACATTCTTTCAACTGTTTCTTTAAACTATTTCTAAGTCCAAAATCCAATATCGTCTTTGAATATAAGTTCTCATCAGGTTAAGTCCACCATGCAATGTTTCTCTATGTGCCTTTTTTATTATTAAGTCCGTAAAGTGACTTTTTTGTTTAAAATTAAAGGATGTTTTACCTGAAAACATGCATTAGAGTTCCTTAATCTTCCACCAACTCTAAGTAACCCATTTTCATCTAAAAATGGGTTTAAACTTAGTATCTTGCTTTTTATGTCAATATCTCTTTTATGAATTATACATTTAATTTCTGCATCGAAATAAATAATCTGCTGTTGTTTAATTACTAAACAGCGTGCAGACTTTATTTCATTTACAGTTAAATACGCTGGAAATACTTTTTGTTAATTTTCATATCAATAAATCTTAAAACATATGCAACTACTTTTTCGAGTTTTTCTATACAGGAAAACTTATCTGTTAATTTCTGAATAATATCAGAATTATTATTCAAAATAGTTGTGCAAACTAATTCATTTTCAGAATTTTCTTCCTTTGGCCAATATTCAATTGACTTCGCAAGCCAATGAGGTCCAGTCCACCAAATGTCACAGTTTTTTAACTTATCGGCATCTATTCCTCTTGACGCAATATCTGCTGGGTTGTCTTCTGATTTGACATGCCCCCATTCTACTTCTTTTAATTTTTAATATCATCTGTTCTACGCCTAATAAATTTATTTTTATTGGCTCCATTTTTGATCCAAGCAAGAGTAATCGTTGAGTCGCTCCATGCATAAGATTTTGTACTTATTCCTAACGCTTCTTTTACTCTTTCCATTAGTTTTGCTAACAGATGAGCTGCACATAACTCTAACTTAGGGATCGTTTTTTCTATTCTTTTGGGATTAACTTTACTTTTACTAGTAATTATCCTTACTGAACTTCCGATTTTTGCATACACAACTGCCGCATATGCTTTTTTCGAGGCATCTGCAAATCCATGTACTTGGGCCAATACATCGTTGTGCATTTTTAGCCATCTAGGAATTCTGAGATTTTCTAATGTTATTAATTTTTTCATAAATATTTCCCAGTATTCTGAATCGTCTATTGGTAATTCTTTATCCCACTCTAGCTCACCTAACCATAGTTTTTGCATAAACATTTTACCGACTATTGTTACAGGAGATAGCCAACCTAAAGGGTCATAAATTTTCGCTAATGTAGACAATACTGTTCTTTTATTAATTTTCTTTTTTGTTCACAATGAATATTAAATTTAAATTCGTCTTTTACAGGTTCCCATTGTAATCCTAGCGTCTTGACTGACTCATTTTCTTCAAAACTTAATATTTTTTATCATCAGTACATTCTACGCTTGCCACAACGTCTGGATTGTTGGAGATCCATTTCCTTAAATTAAATCCCACATTATCTAATTCTCGCGAAATTAAATTTACAATTTCTTTAGCCTCCTGTACTGTATTAGCGCCTGTCATTAGATCGTCCATATAAAAATCATTTTTTATTATTTCACTAATGTTTTCATTGCTACATTTGTAAGCAATTTCTAACAAAGTCCTGGTCGCTAAATATGGGGCTGATGCGGTTCCGTAAGTAACTGTTGTAAGTTTGTAAGTTTTTAATCTATCCAACGGACAGTCTCTCCAGAATACATTGAGATATTTTTGGTCATCTTCATCAATATTTATTTGTCTGTACATTTTTTCTATATCAGAGGAGACTACAACTGGCCATTTACGCCATTTTAACAGAATATCAAAAATATCTCTTTGAACTCTTGGTCCTGTCCACATGATGTCATTTAGGCTTTTCCCATTTGAACTTTTTGCTGACGCATCAAATACAACTCTTAATTTTGTTGTTAAGCTACTATCCCTTAGTACTGCTTGATGAGGAAGATAATATTTTCCTACTTCGTTTGATTCAACCATATGTCCTAACTCCATGTACTCCCTCATAAACTGAATATAATTTTCTTTCAGTTTTAGATTTTTTATTAAATTTCTTTTCTAAATTGTGAAAACGTGCTAAAGCTTGCGTTTTAGAATCTCCTAAGTTCGTATTTTCTTTAAATGGGATTTTTACAATAAATCTACCATTGCTATCTTTTCTAGTTGTTGCTATATAGTTCTTTTCACAATATTCTGCTTCTAAGTCGTCATTATCTTCATCTTCTAATTCCCAAAATCGATCCATGTCTTTAACCTCGATTGTAGTTGCTGTTATTACAGAATTTCCCTTTGATTTGGTGCAGCCTGATACTACCCAACCAAATTCCGTATTTTGACCCAGGAGTCCGTCTATTTTAATAATGCCATTTTTCATTATTTGTGAATATAGATCGGCTCCAATTATCATATCTACTCTGCTCGGTTTGTCAAAATGTGGGTCAGCCAAAACGTAATTCTGCCATTTATATTTATTTATCTTTATTGTTTGGATTGGCAGCGCTTTCATTAATTTTGGCAAAACGATTGCTTCTGTGTAAAAAATTTTGTTTCTCATTATTATATGGTTTTAAACACAAGTTGACCTTGTATTTTGATGAGCTTGAGTTATTTGCTGAAACTCCACTTATTTTTGTTATTTTTTTTTAATTCTAAATAAGTTTAGAGTTTGAACAGCTTCTTCTGAAATAATAGTGCACTGCGATCCACTATCGATTAATGCTCTTAATTGCTCAAAATTACCATTATTGGTTTGCACTTTCACTATTGCTGTAGCTAATATTGCTTGCTTTTCAGCAACACAAGTGTTCACTTTCTCGTTAGAAATGTGTAACATTGTGTTGTGTGATTTTCTGCAAATAGTACATAATATTTCACACGAGCATCGTTTATTCCTCGTGAATTTTAAACATTTCATACATAATTGCACTTTTCTTACTGCGTCGATTCTCTCTACTGGACTCATGGCTCTAAATGTATAGCACTGTACTGCATGATGTCCAGGTTTCTTACATATCGGGCAGTTTTCAATTCTATGTTGCTGAACATTAGAATTTTTCTTTTCATCGTTTTTTAATGAACTAATGGAACCATATCGCTGTTCCAAAAATTCTTTGACATCTGACAACTCTTGAATTTCTTTTGTCTTTCTGACGTAAGATTCGTATAGTTGTAGTGTCTCTTTATTAAATTTACGCAATATAATGTGCGCAAAGATACTGTCTATTTCATTAGACATATTTGCTTTTAATTTTATAATATGCATAGCCTCATTGCTAGCATCAATAAAATTTTTTATCTGCTTTTCAGATTCAATATTTAGTGAAGGTAAATCAATTAACCTATTTAATTGATCTGAAAAATTTTTCCTTTTATTTTCGAACCGTTTGGTCAACAGTTCCCACACAACATCATAATTATTTACTGAGCCAGTGAGCAAATGTGATACCATGCTCCTGGCTTCACCTTTTAAAGCCGATTTTAAATAATTAAATTTGACCGAAAGACTTAGGTCCTCTCTATCATGAATTATTTCCATAAATAATTCAAAAAATGAATCCCACTCTCTGGGTTCCCCCATAAAAAGTGGGTACCTTAATTTTAGGTAGAGCTGGAAGATCTTCTGTCTTCACGGTTACCTTATTACTGTTGAGACTTATATGCTCCAATATGTCAATCATATTGTTAGCATCAAACTCTAATTCAGAAACATCTTCGTTGCATTGGATGTTTTGTTTTTCAAAGAAATTAATTTTTTTTGGATTCTATTCCAGAGAAAATTAATTTTATTTTTTTCTAATGCTACTCCATTCCGGAGTAGCATTTTTTTAATTCTTTTTCAGTTTCCTGAATATAATTTTTAAGTTGCAACAAGTTTTCGTCTAACTTATCTGCAATCTTATTATTTTCAACTTTTCTGGAACATTTTCTGTTCCAGGATCAATAATTTTCTTCGAACATATATATTGTTCACTAATTGATTTAATTGTTAATATTGTTTTGTCAAATATTTTTTTATTGAAGTAGTCGTGATCGACTGCTCCAATTTTTAAAAAGAATAGAGTTGTTTGTTACAAATTTGTCTTTCAACTCTGTCAATATTTCAATAGATTGGCTGGAAATAATTCCAGCTTCAATCTCCTGAACTTTTTTTAACTATTACTGCTTGCTTTTTCCAGCAGATTAATTGTTGCTTCTGACAACATTTTAACAATATATTTTTAAAACTTAAGTTTCATGCACTTATCTTATGTTGTGATGAAGCTGACTCTGCTGCTGATGCTGATGCTGACGCTGCTGCTGATGCTGCTGCTGTTGACTCTGCTCACGTTGCTGCTGATGCCTCTGCTCACGCTGCTGCTGATGCCGCTGACGATGCTGACGCTGACGCTTATGTCGCTGATGCTGCTGCTGTTGACTCTGTCGCTGCTGTCTTTGCGGACGTTGTTTTTGGCTCTTGGGGTTGTAAATCCTCTAGCCACTCCGATTTCCGATTCTATTGCTTTAGAATCGACCTCGTAGTTTTCTTTTTTTTCACTTTCCGATGTAAGCCTCGGAAACGCTATAATAATTTCGTGTCGATTTATATTTTTTTTTTTTTTACCGCACACAATTCCGACGTAAAGCCTCGGAAACACTAAAATTTTTTTTTTATTCCCTGCCTCTTTTCTTTTAGAGCGCTAGAGTTTTTGTTAATCCTCTTCGGATATTTATTATCTCTGTCTCACATGGAGAACTAGAGCAATCAGTTCTGTGCTTCTTATCACTGGTGGAGGATAGCAACAGACCAATTTATTTTGCAACCTTAAGTATTTCACTATAAGGTGCTGGTTTAAAATTCTGTGTCTCTTACCACTGGTGGGGGAAACAACAGAATGCTCGAAGGACCAATGAATAAATGGACATCAAGACTTGGTTGGTTGAGCACAAAAATTGAACTGACTTTATTCCTTAAAATCCTAGGTCTTATATAGCTACAAATTACAGCGGAGTACAGCTCTCCTCTAAGAATTTGGTGTTGTACCCCACGCACAGGATAGAGCGTGGTTTTATATTTAGAACTATTTTTTATCTCAGGCTTCGTTGCCAAGCATGGGAACGGGTCGCCAGCATAGATACAAATATATTCTTAGATTATACATTTTTGAGTTTACATAGTCTCTTAAAATAATCTCTCCGGTGTTCTAGTTTCATTGCTTGAACAAACACTAAAAACCCAATCAGTTGATTATCTGTCCAGCCTCCATTTAAACATATTCTTATTATTTCTTAACTGATCTCCCAAGACACAATCTATACAATTTACTTTTATTAAAAACTATTTAATTCGCAACAAATTTAATTTCTTTTGTTTTATGCAAATATTTTAACAAGTAAAATTGAAAATAAGGCCAGAGCCCAGGAGAAAATGCGAGATTTTAAAAAGGGCTTTTCACAATTGTGACATGTAATATAGCTTACAGTAACCCCCTTCCACTTGCGTACAGCGAAACCACTTGAAAAATTTGTTATCCCCACCGAATTGGTTGGATTGTTGCAGCTGCTGTTGCCGCTCGGCGATGTCATGCAAAAACTCAATAAATTTTGCGCAAACGATTTATCATGAGGTTGATTACGAAAATGCAGACACAATCACAAAATGTGAACACACAGAAACGTAGGGAGTGCAAAGGACAAGAAGAGATATACACACATATATATTTAGACGAGTTGCATGCATAAAATAATATAGGGATATTATAATAGACATGGCATACAAAAGCGCCATTGCCATTTTTCACATGTTACGGCATTGATTTGCAGTTGTTACTCAAAATGGCGTCGGGCCAGTGAGGTAGCGTTAGTAACCCACTAATGGATTGTTGCCAGTCATTGTGTGTGTAAAGTATGTTTAATGCTTTTTGGGTTTGCCAGGGATGAACCCTAAACTCAATTCTAATGGTATCAAAAAGGTTACAAACGAATTAACATAAATTGTGGCGTGAAAATTGACAACAGCGCATTCGATATGAATTTTAGAGTGAGGGGAAACTTTAGAGTTTGCACAGCGTTTGCTTCAATCTTAAATGAAGCCATTAACAGGAACCAGCACGTTGTCTCGTGGATAACAATTTGAATTTAAATTAATTTATTAATATTTTATAATCGTGTTGTGTTACAATTTCACAATCGAATCGCGTCGTGATTTGCATATTTAGTTGAGCAGAAATTGATGGAAATATTTACACAATCTCCGGCTGGTTTTATTAACTGCATGCTGTAAGACAAGATAGGACAGGAGCTTGCAACGTAACATGAAATGTAATTTACTGTGCAACAGACATATTTCCCTTAACCGACACACACAGGCAGTAACTCAGTGTATTGACCAGAAGGCATCCTGTCAGGCATGTTAAGTGTAAGCCTTGGCAAGTAAATTAATTAACTTTATTGTCCGCATGCATCGCAGACATTTCAGAGTTTAATTTGATTAAAGAGCTAACAGCATTTTATACATTTCATTATCAATTTGATAAGAGTATTTATCATTTTTCGGTTGTCGTTTGTCGTTTTGGCCACAAGGGCGAAATAATCTATTACTTGACTGTAGCTATTTATGTATATTGTATGCATGGCATGTCCTTTCATCCATAATTTAATAGTCCTAAGCTAATGGACTACACAATTTTCGATTGTCAGCGTTTTCTGTGTTTGAATATCAATGAGAAAATTGTAAAGCGACTAAATAACTTCAATAAGTTCTCTTATTAAATTACTTATACGTAATTGTATCTTGTATTTAGTTTATTTAAAGCATATTTCCCACCAACTTATTAATCGATTAGAAAGGTATCCAAATTGACTGAATGGAAAACAAATTTAATAAGATATGCACTTCTCGGGGTTTTCCATTCCTAAGCAAAATCGTTTCGATTTGGATTTGGTAAATTCTTGTGCATTTATCATTTATCATCCCACAGTGCCACCACAACAGCTTCCACTTCTACTCCCATTTGATTTACTTTATCCTTCACGATTTCCTGCTCGTTCTTTCTCTCTCTCTCTCTATTCTTACTTTCCTGTCGTACGTTTCCCGCTTGATTTTCACGAATTATGTTTATTGCTGCATAGGTAAGGGATAAGAAAAGAAACGAAACGAATCGTAACGAAACGTCGCGTTGGAAAATTGAAAAATGCTCCAAGTTCACTTGGCATTCACTTTGCAAACAAACAGTGAAATTGTCGATACTGTCGGAAAACAGAAAAAGAACAGAAGAACATCCAATTGATGATGAATTGATTTATGTTTGCGTATTCTCTTCATCGCACTTTACAACACCTTATTCCATTTCTCATTTCCATTTCAACTTCAATTTCTATTTCGCATTCCTCTTTACACATTTACCTGTGCTCCACACAGCGCTGCACTGATTGCTTACAGTAATTGCAGCTGAAACTTTATTTCAAATAAACTAAATTTAACTATTTTTAGCCAAGCTCAGCAATTATTAAACTGGAAGTGTTTTGAGAGCCAAGGAAACGGTTAACTAACAGTGTCTTAGCAGTGTGTAGGAAATACAGAAGTTTCTTAGGAACACAAAAATTCAAATAATTACCTAATTTAACTACATATTTGCCGTAATAAACAAATTATCAGCAAATACTTGTATCAATCAATTTACAGCTAAGCTGATAATGATGCCTGTCTCTTTACACACAAATCTTTCTTGAATTCCAGCTACAAAATGCGATGCAAATAAAAATTCTAACCAACTAAGAACCAATGCAAATGCAAATTTATTTTACGCAGTGCAACGTGAGTAGAGTTTTTTTTAACTGTTTGAAAAAAAAAATAATCTAGCGTAGCAGAATTACAGAACAAGTTTTATTATTTCTGAAGAAAAGCCGTAGACTGGGTTCGTTGATTGCCCCACGTTTGAAACGTACTCAGATTATGATTGAAATCCAGTTTTAATTCAACGTAGTTAAACGTCTGGTATTTCATATAGACATATACATATATATATTTTTAAACCTAACGTCATTAAACATTGAAGCTTATCGTTGGCTGTGTTTTCCCAACCTGTCGCCAGTGCATGGGAAATTCTAGTTGTAATCTGTAAGATGGGGGTAATTCCCTTTGATTATTAGCTGCAGTTGATTGCAATCGTCGATTCATATAAAAACGCTTGGCAATCATCAGACAGGCATCAGTTGAACTTGAGTTCTAACAAACTACAAATCAAATCACTAAAAACAAAACCAATACAAAACTATTCAATATGAAATTCCTATCGGTTGCTTTCCTGCTCGGTCTGTTGGCGTTGGCTAGTGGTGGGTTATCAAACAAGCAAAATTCAATAATTATATAATTCACAAAACTAATTTGTGCTTGTGTGTGTGTGTCTGTGTGTTTGTGTTTTGCAGCTACACCTCTGAATCCTGGCAATGTGATCATCAATGGCGATTGCCGAGTCTGCAATGTGCACGGTGGCAAGTGAGATGCCGTTGCCGATGCCGAAGGCTTTCAACTACCAATAAACTATGTGGATTACTAATACACCAATATGTTCAATATCAACAAAAATATGTATATACTATCTATTGATTTAAAATTCGATTGAATAAATAACAATATTCAAGCAATGTAACTGATACTGCAGCCCTAAATAATCTATTCTACCTTTGGGTTAATCTATAGTTCAAATAATGTAGAACTTTGTAAACAGCTAGTGAGATTACCGCAAATATTGGATTATCTATTATTCCGCTGGAAATGTAAATGATTGACTGTCAAATACCACTCATAACTGCAACAGCTTTGCAGTTTTTAAATGCATTAAGCTCTTGTGCTATTTTAAAACTGATCATTAACAAGTTTAATTGAACAAAGCCACATAACTGACAAGACAATGCACGTTTCATTTATGAAACTACATAAGATATAAATATATAATTTAATTTATGTATTGCTATTTCCCATTTCAATGCATTGGTCACTTTTACATAGACAGACGAGCTTCTGTTTGCGGTTCTCAATGCATTTTTATTGTCTGGCTTATAATACATAATGTGCAGTTATTATGCCACATAACTGTAATGTCAATAAGAGACTCATTTATGACAATTTTATTTCATTCATTTCCATTTCATTTGCGTTGATTTATTAGCCTTTTTGCACTTAATAAATGCAGCCAAAAGCAGCTCATACTTTTCAATAGCACTTTATACGAAATTTTAGCGAAACGCTTCAAATATTCCGTTTTAAATATAATATTAATTATAATATATATTTTACATATAGTTCGTTTAATGGCAAAAAAAACAATTTTAATTTCATTATTTGCTGCTCGATAATTTGCCACACTGGAATTCCAACTTATTTAAGTGCACATAAATCTTAATTTATCTTTGCGGTGACGGCAATAATAAATTGGGTAATGAAATCAACAAGGAGATAAAAAAAATTATTGAAATATTTTCAAATACTTGAATTAAGTAAATGCACAATAATTAAATAGAGTGCAAATATTTTAATATACCAAATTGATTAGAATTTTGCGCTTTTATGCCAATGCTTACTCGTAGTTTTGTTTCGTAATAAATTCAAATCGTATTTACCTGCAAAGAGAAGAGCGACAAATTTTATATTAATAAATTGTTTAGGTTAATTTATGTTTCTTTAAACTATTGAATAATTTCTCATAAATATATGTTCTAGTTTAAACGAGTTCAACGTTTTTTGACTGTCACTTCAAGTGCATTTTCCGAAACGGCAACGCAAACAAACACAATTTTTCTTACAAAACCACAAGCATTTTGGTGTGCCAAGTCGCCATCAACTAACCATCGCTAACCAAGCAACTCGAAGCCATTCATTGCAAATGCCAAGTTTGGAAATCCCAAAATTTCAATACCAAAAGCAGCCCAATGCGCATAATTTTGCAATGTGGCCCTCTAGCGGGGAGTGGCGGTATCGGAAAACTACCTACCACAGCGGTTGCATTTCATTTTTAGTTGTGAAAATAAAAAAACGAAACCAAAGAAGCAGCAAAGAAATGGCAGCAAACAAAATGGCGGCACAGGCACAGCAGGCACTGCCAGCTCTGCAAAATGTGCCAAAATGCTAAAGCAAGGGAGGTGAGGAGAGGAGAAGAGTGAGATAGGAATGAAGGAGTACATAAAGCATAGCATAAATTTCATTTTAGCCACGTCGCTTGTCCATTTCTCTGCTGCAATTCACGTTGTGCTTTATCGCGTAATCTCGACAGCGCGTTGGCAACTCTGGCTATACTCCATTACTGCATTTTTTTCCCGTTTGTTTTTTTTATGACCTGACGATAATGATAATGATGATGTTAATGATGGACACAACGGCTGCAGATGATGCAGCTTTGATGTTGCATGCAATTTTCACTGCAATTGTTTATCTGACGACGGCAACGTCGCGGTCAAAAGGGCAAAAAACGATTCAAAAACAGTTTGTAAGCAAATTTTTGGTGCACTAATTACGAAAGTATGCGAAAGCATTTAACAGCCGGAAATGCTGCCCGAGCACAGTGGGCAAATTACGTCATTTTGCAGTCGGTTACTTAGGAAAATGCAGCATAAACTAAAAGGGGTCTGGTATTATCTAAAACGCCCTCTTTAAATTAGTTTAAATCAGTTTTAAATACTGAACTACATTGAAAATTTATTACAAAACATTTCTGATTGCCCATAGTGCAAAGACTGCAGCAGACAAAAGCACTTTGTTCTCATTTTTTAGCTCCCTATTCCACTTGCTGTCATTTGCTGTTTCCTATTCGCTTACTCTCACTCGCCTGTTGTCTCTTTAAAATGGCGTCGCATCGCCATTTTGTGTTTAGAATTACAATGGCGCACGCGAAAGTGTTCTGCGTTTTGAATTCTGCGGCAGCTTTTGACGTTGACGCTTGAGAATCGCTTAGTGCCTGCATATGCGCCGCGTTTCCTTCTTCTTTTCATTTCTCGGCTCCTCTATGTATTCCCCATTGCCTCGTTGTCTGACTGTCTCTCGGTCTGTCTGTGTGTTTTGTGTGTGCACTTCCGTTTTTCTTCGTCGCTTTCCACATCGCCATAAAGTATGCAATAACATTTTATTGTAACAACTCGTTAAACGTATGAAAAACAAAAGCAAAAAGAAGAAAATGCTTAAAGAATAAGTAAAAAGGAACATGCCGACAGGGAAACCAAAGCATAAAGTTACTCACACTTTTACCGCTCCAAAAACTCAAGCCCTTTTCTTTTTGCCCATTTCCCATTTTCCATTTCTTGTCCCTGTTTAGCATAAAATTTACTGCACCACGAACATTTGACGTTTACGTTACCGTCTGCCCGTAAATCCAACTAATCAAATTTATTACCACCACACACACACACACACATACACACATGATAGAGTCAGCAACCACAAGTGGAGTAGAAGTAAAGGTGGCTGAATGGGCAGGTGGAAACTGACAGACCAACGGACAGTCTGTGTCCCACTTCAAATGCCTTGGCAATATGCATATTAAATTTAATTAGAGCGACGGTAAACATAAATTTAGCCACTGGAGTACAAAAACAGCAACAACAATAGGGTAGAAACAGCAGAAGATGTAGAAAATGAAGAACGAGTCGAGAGCTACAGCAGCGTCTGTCACCTTTTCATTTCATATAACTGGCAGCTTGTATCCTGCATCAGATTCACCTGTTCTATTTCTGTTTTGCCTTTTTCTGCTAGCCCCAAAGCAATTTCTAGCTAGTTGGCCAGTTGGCTAGCCTGTCCTGCTGCCTTTTGGCCCAAAGACAGTCGCCTTCAGTGTTCAACTGGACTTGAGTTGGGTTAAGAGTATAAAAAATAAGAAGAGCAAAGCTTTAGAGAATAAAATGTATTATTTAAATACGAAAATTTATTAGAATTTCTTAATATAATTATTTAGACTCCAAATGAGTTTAAATTTATTTAATTTTTTAATGATTCTCCGCTTTTGATTTAAGCATTTCGTTAAATTATTATAAGTCATTGCCCTAGCCAAAGTTTACTCCACATTAAATCCCATTATTGTAAAGAAATTTGTTATTAAACTTAAAAACAATGCAAAAGCGCACAGTCCCTGCTGCAGATTATTCCATTAGCGATCGTTGAACTTGAGCACGAGCTATTTACAAAATGTATACTTCAGTTGATTTGATTTAACAAATTTGCATAACTTTTTAATTTAGTTGAAGTTGCGGTGCCCTTCCCCCGCTTCTGCCCTTTCACCATCATCATCATAATAATAATGACCATCTGCAGATTGTTATGACACCTCAGAAAGCTCAGCGCAAATACCGTTAGCTTCTACTTTCATCCCAGTACATTTTTAATCCCAAGAAACAATAAATAATGAAATTAAATGTGCTCTTTTGGGTTGTTAGAATAGAACCCTCACACCAATTTTATACCATTTCTCCCGTAGATTGTGTGGAAATGAAGTTAATGAAATTAATGCCAAGTTATAGTCAAGTTTTGAGCACGTTGACTTACCTTACGGATTATGTTTAACTTTTGTTGCCAAATCGAAAGTTTCACTTTGAGTTTGAAGTTGGTATTTTTCTTTTGAACTCTTCAGAAGTGGCTACTAAAAATGTGGGAGGAGGTTCTAAAAACGAAAACCATTTCAGAAACTCATTTTTTAATGCATTTGCTTCCTCTCTTGTTTTATTTATTTATTTTTTTTTTTTTTTTTGATAAGGGTCTAAACAAAGAGATGTAACGGATGTCGACCTCTTCATAACCTTTAAATGAGCAGGCGGTTTAGCATTCTGTCTAAATAGCAATTTAATTATGAACATTCATTCATTCTCTCTTTGTCCCTCTCTCTCTCTCGCTCTCTGTGAGAGACAATGTGCCAGTTAAAATTTCAAGGACAAATTATGGCATAAACTTTATGCCAACCATCGACTGTATTATGTTCTGTGTGTTAGCTCTGTCCTGCCTGTGCCTGTGGGATAAGCTATGAGCTCATTAATGTCACATTCATGGCAAAGCCCGTAAAAAGCATAAAGTGGATTCCCAAATTCTATCAGAGCAGCAACAGCAGAAGCAGCAGCAGCCACAGCCGCAGTCCAGGGACCCAAAAACGCTCACATACCATTTTAATAGACTGCATAAAACACTAACTCTGTGAGTGGAGTGTGTGTGTGTGTGTGTGTGTGGGTGTTGTGCTTGTATGTTTATGTGGGTGGTGTCTGTCCATGTTGTTGGTAATTAACAAAAATCCCCAAAAGCGGCAGTAAAATAATCAAAATTAGCCAAATTTTACCATTGCCATTGGGATCATGTTTGAGGGTATAAATATGTTTATTCCCTCCTTTATTCCTTTGCCCTTTTTACGGTCTACAACACACTTTACACAACAATTTATTTAAGTGCTGATATGGATTATACATATTTGTATATATAGAATATATAAGGACTTTACTGTTGCTCACTTTGTGCGTTATGATTATGCATTAACACTGGGAATTGATGGCAATATTTTTGAATATTTGATAGCAGAGAATTTTCAAATTATAAATTATTTAGTTGCAATATGGTAAATGTAGTTTTAAAGAACACGCCAATCATGATTTTTGAACAAAAGATAGAGGTGAGCATGTATTTTTATAACAATTATTAATTTAACTAATTAAACTACTGACACTTCTGCTTCATTCTTAGTGTTTACAATAATTTATAACAATTTTTACAGCCATCAATTTTTCACACTTTCGAATTTTCCTAAAATTTGGTTATTTTTAGCGTTTGATAAATCACAACTCTAAACAGAATTTTTCATTATTCACCCTAATTTGCTTGTTTCGGGGTTCACCCTTAATTTATCAACAGTTTAAAACATTTCATTGACAAGGTCCAAAGCACAAATTTGGAACGTTTTGTCATAATTAAGTTGCATTCGTATGCAACAATGGCCAGCATTTCGTTTGTAATTATTGTCAACAAAAACACGATTTTATCTAAATCAATTTAATGAATGCCAAAGCCCTATATATTTACAGGCTGAAATACAGCAATGCCGGCGATATGAACACATCCCGCATGTGCTGCACAGCTAAAAATACTCTCAAAAACAACAGAATACAGAATACTGAATACAAATTTCCCTTTCCTCTAGCTCTAAAAACAAACAGAATATATATACACAGAGATGTACAATGAGGGAGAATCAGACAGACGGTAGGACAGAGACTGACAGACAGACAGACGAGATGGAGATACAGATGACGATAAGAGAAACAGAAACTCAAATTAAATTAAAATCTTTCAGTTTCAATTACGAGTTTTTGTGCCACTTCAATTCCAACGTACAAAACACAAATTGCATTCAAAATGCATTAAAAGCAATTTGCACGAAAATTTGCATAAAAGTAAACGATAAAGAGGGGAAAAGTAGAAGCAGCGGGAGAGAAGAGGTGAGAGTGATAGAGTGTGGGGAAATTTGGAGAAATGGTGTTGGGTAAAAGCAACGAAATTATACGCTATCAATTATAATGGCAATGACAAACAGCAAAGGCAACACATTGTGCATCAAGGTGAAGATGAAGAGTTGCAAATGAAGCTTTCTCTCTCTCTCTCTCTCTCTCTCTCTCTGTTTCTCTTTGACACCGCGCGGAATTGTCTCTGCAACGGCTGCAGCTCTGACAAATTGCATGTTGCATTGAAAATGCGCGCATGTGTTTACAAAAACAGCAAATCGCAGTTGCACAAAGGGGCTAAATGAACTTGTTTATACCCTGCAAATGTTTATAAATTTCTACTTAAATTGATCATAATTTTAACACTAATAATTGTCAGTATTTTTAGTAATTCTCAGAAGTCTTCAGATTTAAGCTAACAACCAGAAAGAGAATGAGCTTAGGCAATTGGATTATTTTGGCTTTTGGCTTATGAAATATAAATAAGGTAACAGATACTGCTACAGACATGCTACATGTCTACAGTTGCAGCTACAAACTGAGAGTGACGTTTTGGGCCGTTTCAGCTTTGAGTTCAGCATTCGATGAAAGCAAACGCTGTTGGTGGTGCATGCAACACGGACACGCTTCAAAGGTGCAAGCGATTGCACTCAAGGCGTCAGCCAGTCGCATATGCCTCCAGCTCTAACCCCAGACAGACAGACAGACAGACAGACAAACCGACGGACGGACAAAGAGCGAGACAAATGGCTGGACAGACAGACACAGGCAGACAGAGAGACATTCGAGGGCTGGGACAGATTGCAGTTACAGTTCAACACGGCGCCACCACCATTGCACCACAATGTGTTTGCCCCATTCAGTGGCACGCTGACAACGACAACGTCGAAGGTGTTTGGATTTTCAGTAATGTGTTGCATAGACAGACGCCTCCATAACCACTGCTCTCTCTTCTCTTCTCTTTGTACTTCCCTTTGCCACGCCACGCCTTCTGGTGGCTCGTGCAGCGACTCTTCATAGAGCATTGAATTATTGCCTGCTGCATGCAACAAATCAGCTACAAGCTTTGCTATTGGTGACCAAATCGCTTGCAATGCAGCAAATGCGACTCTCTACTTATACTGTATATATATTTTGTATCTGTATCTGCTGCTGCGGAAAACACTCCACCGAATGTGGCTTTAAATTTGCTGGCAAAATATATAGTGGGTGCATCAATTGTGCTTAAAAATGATTTAAGAATTTCTGCGATTTAAGGGAGTGGAGTGTTGGAAAATATATATTGCAGTGCACTTAAATTTAAAAAGGAATTTCAACAAAATTTTACTTAAAACTCTATGGAAATTTACAAAAGATGTTTTTAGTTTTGTTTGTAAAATCAACCAAACTTGTTTAAAAATATATGCATATTCAAACATTTCCCAACTGACCTAATAATTGAACTGTAAACTCTGCATTTATACAACCAAAAGTTATAAAAATTACCTGCCAAATAAATTATATATACTTCTTCCTCCCTACTCTTAAGAATATAAGTTTTTTACCTTCGCTTTTGTTAAACTTATTTCGCTTACTTCATCCATTACTTAAGTTTACCTCACATTTTATGCCCAGATTTGTGGAGAGAATAATCTGTTAATTGGAGCGTGAAATTAGCAATTTTATTGATTCGCTGCAGAAGATTTATTTGTTTCAGGCGGAAGCAAGTCAGAAAACACGCTTTTGTTTTTAATCTTTAGTTCCGAACTGAAGTACTAAAATAAACTAAAAGTTTTTGGTAATAAAGTTTCGTGCAATTCGAGTTAAAGTTAAATTACCAGAAATTTCATATAGTTTTGGCGCAATGTGCAAATGCACTTCAATTGATTATCTAATCAAAGCTTTTATGGATTCATGCATAATTTCTAAAATAGTAAACAGTAAAATAGTGAAATGGAAAAACATTTTCAATGAATCCACAAATATCACCAAAATCTTTTTATTATTTTTATTAAATATTTTTTTTTTTTGTTTTGTTCACCCACATAAATCAAAATGCAGTTGTTGCTTTTCATTTTTTCATTATTTTAAAAGCGGATTACAAAACAACTTTCATATGTTTGAGAGTGTGCGAGTGTGTATTATGTGGGTGTGGGTGTGGGTGTGAGTGTCCCTGTGCGATTGCCCATCGGGCCTGTCGCTCCAAAAACATGAAAATGCCTCCCAGCGATATTGAATTAAAAAAGTAAAACGAAAACAACCCCCGAGAAAAAGAAATGAAATAATTCATATTACGTATACGTATGTGGGCTGAATCTACAGATAGGAAGTACTCCCCATTGCCCCCAGCCCCGCTAGCAATAATGCAACTCAGCAACAAAATACAATATATTTATATACAACTTTTCTTTCTTTATACATTTATATATAAATGTTTTTTGTTGCTAAGTATTATGTATTTCATTTTGGCATTGCCGCAAACACTCCAAATGCATTTGCCATTCCAATACGTTTCACTCTATGGAAGCTGCTTTGGCATGAGTACAAGGACTCCTGTTGTCCAGGGGGATCAGGTCGGTGGAAGGAGAGTCTCAGTCTCAGCTCAGCCGGAAGCGTGGATTTTTAATGTACGCTATCGCTGCTTGAGAGCACGCTTCACCAATGCGAATTTAGACACATGTTTTTAGCAGTTGCCGCACCCACTTTGTTGCCTGCCAAGTGAGGGGAGGTAGTGAGGAGTGGAGCGAAGCGGGGCGTGTATTGCACATATCAAACGTCAGCATTACGAGAGCTCTGCCGTGTTGTGTTCATGTAAACGAGTTTAAGTGCAATTCTTCTTTGCCAATTCGCTAGTGTTTTTTCTGATTCAGACTGGTCTTTAAATTAAAACAAATTGCGCAGAGGAGTAAAGAAAGTTCTGATAATTATAAAAGGAAAACGAAAGGATAAAATTAAATTTGGAAATATGTGTATTTAAATTGGCAAACATAATTAGGAGTGATTGAAAACAAATTTGTTAAGCCCTACTAGCAACCAATTAAACTAGTTCAGTTGAAACCACGTTAAAGTAACTTAAATTGGTAAAAGTGTCACCACTTGATTGGCTGTTTCAACTCTAATTTGCTACTGAGTGTGATGACTGCAGCAGTCTGCAAAAAAGAGTCAGGTAGAACATGCCACAGAGTACGACAATTGACGCTTTTATATTTCATTTTACTTTTTCTTCTTCATTTTCTTATATTTGGTTAAATTAAATTCGTTATCTTGCGTGCATGTTGTTGCGTTCTCATTTTAAAAGTAAATCTGGCAGACATTTTGCGCAGGAGCGAGCGTCAACTTAATCCCAGTGATGAAGGAATGTCGTGACAAATAGTTTTCCTGCCGCGTTGCATGCCACACCGACTGCCTGACTGCCTTGCCAGGACGTTTGTTGTTGCCACAGATGAACTTCCCAACATATGTAGCAATTGAAGCAGCTACACAGTTGAGGGAAAACAGTGAGAGAGGCAGAAAGAGAGAGAGAGAGAAAAGCTGGGCACACGTACTAGCGCGATTTGGCCTGAAAAGAAGATACATACAAGCCAGATACTTCGGATGCGTTTGCATCTTTGCAGTCGCTTTTGTATCTCTTTTAATACCCAGTACTTAAGCAGTTAGGGTATGACCTTTATGTTCTTGGGGGAATACAGAGATTGGAATAATCTTGCAGTGCTCCTTTCTTTGTTGTTGGTCTTAAATAATAAAATCTAAATTGTATATACATTCTTAAAGGGTATCTCATAGTCGATCATTCCATGTAAGCGCTCTTACTTCTTTGAAATTGGCCTGCAGTGGCAAAGATCTACCGGTAGGCAGGGCCACAATGCCATTTACATGGGCACAACACTTCCTCAGGCAACAGCCAGACGAAACAGACAGTTGAACGTAGAGTAAGATACAAATGTATCTGTAACTGCTGTCGGTTTGCAGCTACGGGTAGGTGTGTGCATCTCTTTGCGCGTGTGTGGCATGCAACGCCCCAAAACACTTTTGTGGCGCCTCTCAGTCAGCCAAGTTACTGACTAAGTGTGTGTGTGTGAATCTGTTTACATTCAGATACTTTTGTTTTAGTCAGGCACTCAGAGTTAAAGTTTTTAAGTAAAGTGTAATTAGTACAGAGTAATAAAAAATGCTATGTTTTGGTTGAAACATTTCCTTTAGCTCAGTGTATAAAAGTATTTATGAAACTGTTGTAAAAGATATTTGGAACAAACAGCAATAGATAATGATGGTTAAGACAAACTATCGAGTTACAAATACAACACATAACTATGAGAGACATAAGTTCCCTACGTTACAGCTTTGAGCTCGGTATCTTTTACAGCACGAAGTAACATTTCGCTCGCGCTGCAATCGAATTCAATTACTTAAACAGCAAGTTGGTGTGTGTGTGTCAAAATTCTACAGACAAATATAGATATAATTTTTTGTTCAACAATTGCGAATGGGAGCAGAAAGTTCGTTTCTATCTTTTCATTTCGTATATTGAACAAAGACAAAAGACATTGAACAATGGAGTTGGAAAGTCAAAGGGCATTTTGCAGTTGAGAGAAGAAACTGTCAATAAACTTTAATTTTCGCTTCATTGCACTTGCCAGAGTTATATGTATGTATCCATAAGATACTGGATACGAAGAGAGACACACACACACACATGCTGCCACAAATGGATCCACAATGCACAATATGTGTAACATAAAACTTTGCTGGTAATTATTTATATAACACACCCGCATGCTATTCCCACATGGGATGCGCCATAAATTGGAAATACGCTTCGAGGGGGCTGGGTGTGGAGGTGGGGCTTGCGATGTGAAGTTGGTGTGAAAAATGGAAAGCATCCATAATCTAATTTAATCATTATCACAGTTGTCTGCGCTAAGTGACGTCACGGCGTGTATGCGGCATGTTGCATGAAATGGCGCAACAAGAATGTCGACTGAAGCTGTGTGTCTAACAGGAAAAAGGGGGAGTGTGACTGGGGTAAAGAAAACCTGTCAGCAAAATAGGAAAAGTGTATTATTGTGTAAGAAAAATCGCCTGGTACTTGACTTTGCCAACAACAAGAACGGAGAGCAAGAACAAGAGCTAGAACAGGAACGAGTGTAACAGGAGTTACAGCAGAAGCAACAACTGCAGCTATTTCATGCTACTTTCATGCAACTTTTGTTTTTGTCAGCCACACACCATTGCCAATGCTTAACGGTTGTCTCCTTGCCAGCTGGAGGAGAGAGAGAGAGAGAGAGAGTACCACAGTGAGGGACAGTGCGAGAGATCTCGGCTTTTCTGTGTCTGAAGTTAAGTGCAACTCCAACATTGTGCACCAGAGATAGCACTGAGCTTTCATTGTTCCGTTGACTGTTTGAAAGACTTAATTCAGCGTGCTCGCTTACACAGCTGGCCAATTGAGGAGAATAGCGCAGGATAGTGCAGGGTGCGGGGTGCGGGGTCAGCAACCCTCAACCCCAAAAACTCGCTCGCTTTTGTCCGTTTTCTACCCGAAAAAAAAGGAGAGAAATAAAGCGCCCTCAGTACAACTAACCGACTCTATTACGCAGTGCTATGTGTTGTTGCTCTTGTCGCATTCAACGCAAATGGCGACAACAGTGAGTGCAAAAAGTGAGTGCACTTGTACTATTCCGTTTCCCCCCTCCTGTCTTTCCACGGTGGAGTCAACTTTTCATGACGTCCAAAAAGGTTAAGCTGCCACAAAAAGCGTTCGCTACGTGCAACGAAATGAAAGATCCCGTCAAACTTTAACTTGATAAGCTGTTGAAATAAATTGCAACTTAAGGTGAAGTTTTTTTTTTTCCCCACATATCACCCTAAAACTCCACGAAGGTCACCCACATACTCTACGCTCGCACACATAAATCCCTATTGAAAGAACGCTTAACCTTTCACCGTTGAAATGCAACACGACAGCTTCAATTCAACAGTTTAACAAATAATTGGTTTGCAGGAATACCGTAACCGGCATACTTTAAAAGAAATTAAAGTTTATCAATTTTACCAAAATTTTATAAACCCGCCACAGTTTCGTTTTTGGGTAGATTAACAGACCTTTTCCACAAAAAATTCTACATTTTTTCAAACTCCTGTCAGTTTTACGTACCTGCAAGTAAAGAAAAGAAGAAAAACCTAATTAGAAGCGGTTCAAACACTTATAATACAATTAAATAAATACTCTACACTTGATATGTTTACAAATAAGTAGAAAACCAGTTATATCATTAAAGTAAATCAGCCAGAAAAATCAACTTTTGTTAAAAATCACTGCGATAGGCCAATTAAAATATACGTTTTCCAAAGCAAACGCCCCATTTTCCGAGACAGCCCTCTCTCGACTGTTGGCCATAAACCCTGTAATTTACCACACAATGGGGTGCACAATGAAAGGAACAACAACAGGGAGTAGAAGCGACCGAGTCAAGGTAATATTGTGAGCTATAATTACGTGTAAGTATGGCTCAGAAAGAGGTAAGAAATCAATTATGCACATTGCTCTTTACACAAATACAACAAAGGATCGTCGTAAGTAGGAAAGCCATGAATAACATGCAATGACCGTAGACGCGTCGTTGACCTCGACCCCTTGTGGACTAGAACCTAGACTGACCCGACATTATACACATAGATATATATAGACGCCTACGCATTAAACAATGGCTTCAATAAAAGTGTTGTCTAGTAATTTACGCATCATTAAGCAAGAGAAATTAAACGAGAAGTAGACAGCTGGACAGTAGACAGACAATATAAATGCCCTGCAACATTACCAGACCAATAATATAACAATAACAATAACAACAACTGCGACCAGGGCTACTGTAATTAGGCTTATGAAAATTACAAAAATGTTTAACAGCCAACAGACAAATAAAATGAACCGCAGACGATCGGACTAAGGAAAGTGTTTTGAGGCAACACCTCGAAATTATGTGCGACACGTGTCTAATTAAAATAGAAGCGATACCGTTTTATGTGTAGTAGTATTACGTGATTATCGATAACATTTAATGATAGTACGGCACTTCTTCACTTGAAGAAAATTAGTGAGTGAACTGGAAGGATGATTCTAGTAGAACAGAATCTAATCAATTTTTATATTATATATTATTTACACATGTTAACTTAGTTTGTTGCAGACTAATTTAATTTTATAATTTTCAATGCAGAATTTGCCTGTTTATCTGCCAGTTTATGGCAACTTCTAAGGCTTTCTATGCGTACTTATGTTTCGCATGTGTAAGTCAAATATTTACTTTGGTAATTATGATTTATTTGACAAAATATCTGACTGAAAAGCCGTCAGCATCCCCACTTGGCTTTGTGTGGGGTGTGTGTGTGTGTGGCTGTGGTTAATGAAGCGGCTTTCTTGCAGTAGTCAAGGCAGCGCATAAGCAAAGTATCTTTGGCCAAGTAGGAGAAAGTAATAGATATGCAGGGAAGAGAGGGAGAGTGGTAGCTTGCTTTGTGAGTGACAAAGGCTAATGTCCCATGGTCGGTTGCTTGTTTATCTAAGTTAATTACAGCAAAACATTTTTAGGCTCGACTCCCTTAGCAGCTGTGTGCAGCCCTGGACAAGGCTGCTCTTCAATGGTCTAACTGCCACTTTACGACTGGGTGTGTGTGTATGGGCTGCGTGTGTGTGTGCTTGTTGGTGTTTACGCATGTTCGGGCGCGGACAGTTCCGCTGATTAATTGCTGTTAAACACACAAACTGCTGTCCATAAATATGCGTGTGTGTAGAGTATAGGAGTAGACACGACTTGCAAATACCCAGCAAACTTGATAAGAAAACTTTAATTAGCCCAAAGTCAAAACACGGCAATAGTTCGCTGGTAAAACCATTACTAAAACTTTCTCCAAAGAACCAATGAAAAACTAACTAGAAATCTGCTAATATTTAATCAACAGATCCGTTGATTAAACCTAGTTTATTGTACTTTGCTGATTGATTTCAATGTCAACAGAAAGTTGCTTATTGGCCAATAGCATCATGATGGACTGATTGTAATGGATTGCCCGTGAGTGCAAATTAAATTCGATCAATCATCGAATCTGATGCAAAGGTTATACAAATCAACCATTGAACTCTTATTGACAGAACAACAACTAAAAGAAAACACCAAAAAAAAAAAAGAAAAGACAACAAAACAAATCAGAAAAAAGAAACAGAACAGCTGCAACTAATAATACGAAATCAGACGAATAAATGTCAAATGGGCAAATCAAATTGGAGCAAATAGAAAAGAGAAACTCATGACTTGATTTAATCAGCACTGAAATAAAATAGTTTCGCTTTAATTGAATGCCAAGTGGCAGTAACTAACGATTGGTCTGTTGCAAGTGTGGCACGCACTAGAGTCAACCCACCTCGTTGTCATTGTCTAATTTGCAACCTCTGGCCTCGAAAACATGGAGGCAAAGTTAAACGGCGCCGTCGACAAGTTGTCTGCCGGCGCCATCTTCGCTGTGTGGCAAGTGGCAAGTGGCATGAAGGCATGTGGCATTCGATGGTTTATACAAAAAAGGCCACAAATGCAACTTGAGGCAATGCCTGAATAATAACAGCCCCTCTCACTAACTTTTGCTCAAACTCTCGATGCGGATTGATTGTCGAGTGACGTTGAGATCTGCCCTTTAGACAGTTTCTCGCCCGGTTTGGCTTCAATTGTTTGCTAGTTTGTTAGTTGGCTGAACGATAAGTATCTGGCAACGAGCTAACCAACTTCTTGTAGAGCTCAATAGTTTGTGAGGGGCCCGGTCTGGTCTGGTCTGGACCCGGGGCATCCACAATCCGGCTGCTTCCTCAATGAATAAAGAAACAAACAAACAAGAATTTTCTACGCTTGACTGCATGTTTGCATGAACGAATGAATGAGTGTGTGAGTGAGGAAGTGAGGGAGTGTGTGTTTGTGTGGGTGAATGACTGGCTGTTTGGTGCAAATGGCTGAATGAATTGTCGGTGGGTTGTATAAATCAACTTGGCGTTTATCTCAAAGCAAATAAGTCAACAGTGAAGACGGATAGCGAATGCAACTGTATGAGAATATCGTTCTGTATGCGAATACGAGTGCGGCATCTTGCCACATTCAGTGGCAGCAATTGAGCTTGGGCCTGGGTATGAACCGTCTGTTGGCGATGACATGTGCGATTTAGTTACGCTCTCGTTGCCAGCAGCCAAAACAAACCCAAACTCGAATCCTCCACTGCTTTCAACCCATTCCCAATGTCTGATTGCACTTCAGACGGACTGGAGCCGAAATGGCCAACAATGACTAATTTCATACACATGTTTTACACACAAACTCTGTGAAAAACAATGTCAAACTTAAGCAAACAATGCAAATGAGCGCGTCACAGACTGCACAAAAAATTGTCAGCTGCAAAAAATAAATTTAACAAATTTATACTCAACTGGTGTGTGATTGTTAGTTATATTCAGCAGTTTACTAGCTTTTACTGTTTGGGTTCACTCAGCTTAAAAATTAAATTAAAAATTTCAACAATTTCAAACATAAATAAACATTTAGCAGTATAAATTTCAAACAAGATATCCCAGGGATTACATAAATACCCTAAAGTAAACAATTAAACATCGGTTGTAGTGATTTTTCAGCTCTAAACTATTTTAAATATTTTCTTGCTTAAATATCAATTTAAAGTAACTTTTTTGTATACCAGTTACTTAAGAAAATTCAGTTATTTCTATAATTTACAGCTCTAGAAATCTTATATCGTTCTTAGCGTCATTACCCACAACAACAAGAAATCAATAGAACACAATTCCAAAGCACAAACCAGACAATTTACCTAAAATGTTACACAATATAAACCCAACCGATATTTGCCTTTGAAATCTTATACAAAATGAGGCGTCAGGTGAAATGAGGGAGAAATCAGTTTAAGTAATCAGCACCTGTCTACCGTAGAGGCAGATGATAGATATGGAGTTATAGACAGAGATGCAAGATGTAGACACACAGACAGGATACGGAATCAGAAGGTAGCTACAATTATTTGCAACAATTTGACAGCTTATGTTGTATAATTGAAATGTGATGATTCATGTGCATGCAGCTGAGTGCATCATTATGTCTACAAAGTAGATGTATTAGATATATACATACATACATATATATATCTGTCATCCGAAGGGGATTATGTAGATATGCATAGAGATGGTTTGATTGCAGGGAAACCGCAGAACTCATTCGTGGCATGTCGATGGCAGTATACAGATACAGTATCTTGTAGATGAATTTGAGTGGCAAGCAAATGCAACAGTAATTCATCAATTAAACTCTGCTGCCCTCATAAAATAACCGATATTGCAACATGCAACACAAAATGCAAATGCTGCCACGTTTTCGAGGTCAGGTGAGGCTTTTAGCCGTTTCCACAGTTGTGGTATCGATAGTTGTCCCCACTTCTCAGTCGTGCTCTTGAGTACTGTATCCGGCTGTTGTTGCAAGTATTGCAACAGCAAATGTGCGGCTTTAGCAATTTGGTAGCAAACTAATCGATGGCTCAACATTTGCCCAGACACAAAGCGAACAAACTGCATTCGCATCCACACGCCTGTCATAAATGATGCATATGGTAACTCATAGTATGCATTCTCCAGCATTCTTGAAACTGCCATTGCCACTGTCTATATCACTGCCACATCCACATACACATCCATAGCCACTTCCACTGCTACATCCACATCCATTGCTGCACATGGCAAAACGGCTTACTTTGCGGCCAGTGTTCGTTTGTGCCGCTCTTAATGCGCTTTTGCATTTGCATTTGCATTAAAAGCGGAGCCACAAGCCGGGACAGAGGCCTACAATCATGTACAGTGGGACACAGCGACACAACTAGCTGGCAAAATAAAGTTAAGGTTTGCAAAACAAATTGTTGTCGAGATAGGAACAGTTCAAAGAAAGTCTCCGAAGTTTGCAGTTCAAAATTCTTCTTGCATTTTTGTTGATTTTATCCACAGTAGTTCAAAGAATCTGACATGAAAAATCCAATCGAAAATGGTTTGAAATAAAAAACTTGTAAGTTCTTAAAACGTTACAAACTTTACTGAACTTGTCGAAACGCGGAGAGGCTGGCAGCGTGCGTGCGGTGTTTGCGAAACGAAATTAACAACTGATTCGTCGCTGCCGCCAGCAGCACTCCCAGAATACAATTTGAGCTTACAGACTAGCTTACAGTATAAGAGAATCAATTCATTTTGTCCCTTAACTAATACTTAACTAATACTTCAATGTGATCTTATACTAACTTATGCTATAATCCAACACCGGCCACCTTGAAGGGATCGCCTTCAATCCACTGGTAGCCGTGCCAGCTTCGCGATTGGGCGCTTGATAAGGCCCATGCTGGTCTTAACGCTGACGACCCTGACCCGCCCGTCGCCTCCTGGAGTTACCTCCACGATTCTGCCCGTTGCCCACCGCTGGGGGGGGGTGTTGTCCTCGTGTACCACGACGAGGTCCCCCACTGCGACGTTGTCGTGTGCCTCCTGCCACTTCCCTCGCTGCTGCAGACTGTGGACGTAGTCTCTCGACCACGCTTGCCAGAAGCGCTGTCTGAGCTTGGACAGCAACTGCCACCTGTGACAGAATGAAATGCCGCTGTCTGGTCTCTCCCGCTCGAATCCTTGCGGCAGCGAACGAAGCGGCTGTCCTATGAGGAAATGGCCTGGGGTCAGTGCCTCTCCGTCGCTGGGATCGCTGCCTAGCGGTGTTAGAGGCCTGGAATTGAGGATGGCCTCCACGTCTGCCAGGTGCCCTCGGACCTCGCTCTCCGTCAGCGACGCGCTGCCGATTTGTCGCACGAGGAGGTGCTTGGCTGACTTCACCGCCGCCTCCCAAAGTCCTCCGAAATGCGGCGCTCTCGGAGGAATGAACCTCCACTCCATCCCTCGTTCCGCTGCGTATAGCTGCAGCCTGCTTTGCTGGTGGTTGAATGCGTCTTGGAACTCCCTCAGCTGGTTGTTCGTCCCCACGAAGTTCGTCGCATTGTCCGAGTATAGCCGGACGGGTGTGCCGCGTCGCGCGATGAAGCTGTTTATTGTACATAAAAATGAGTTAGTGGACAAGTCTGCTACAAGTTCCAAATGAACAGCCTTCGAAGCAAAACAAACGAACACGGCAATATACATTTTAATTGGGGGTCGTCCTCTAATTCTCAGCGAGACGTTGACTGGACCACAAAAATCTACCCCACAAACATTAAATGGCCGAACCGCGGCAAGTCGATCCGCCGGTAAATTTCCCATGATTTGCTCCATTAGCTTCGGTTTATACCTGAAGCAATGGACGCATTTCCGCACTATCTGAGTACATTCACGTCGAGCATTCACGAGCCACATCCTCTGTCTGAGTAGTGCGATCATCGTCTTTGCTCCTGCATGACAATTGCCAATGTGTAACTCCCTCAAGTACAGTTGCACAAGCAAACAATTTTTTTGGCATAAGAATAGGAAATTTCGCGTCATATTCTAGCGGTGCATTTGCTAGTCTGCCTCCTACTCGTATTAACGATAGTCGCCTTCCACACTCTTCTGATTGATGAATAAATGGGGTTAATGATTGCAAACTTGGTTGCACGGTGTTACCCTTTTTTAGTCTATCAAACTCCACCTTAAATTCTGCTCGCTGAACTAGTTCCAGCAGTTTTAAAAAAGCGAAGTTCAATTCTTTTGGTCCTAGTTCGACAGTGTGTATCTCTTGTTTTGACCTTGAAACGAATCTGTACATATACGCAACTATTCGTATCAACTTGCGACATGACGAAAACCGGGACACAAACTCAGGTAACCGACTGGAGCTGCTAACTGAGCAGACGAGCGCAGACTTTTTGACCTCACTCTCTTTTTTTAACTCCTTCGGTATGTTGAAATGTTCATTGTGAGGCCATTCTGTGTCGTCCTCGCAAAGAAATGGAGGGCCGTCGAACCATATTGACTGTAACAGTTCTTGAACGTCACAACCTCTCGACGCCAAATCAGCTGGATTGCTTGCTGTTGGCACATGTCTCCAAGATACTTTAGGTGTCATCTCTTGGATGCCTGCAACTCGATTGGCTACGAATGTTGCTAATGTTGAAGGGGAAGTATTTATCAATGTAGTGTGATTTCTGAGTCAGTCCAGAAATTCACACTCTCGATTCGACATCGATCCCAACATATGCTGTATGGAGGACCACAGTTGGGCTAACATATAAGCCGCACACAATTCAAGTCTGGGAATGGACTTGGTTTTGAGTGGAGCGACTTTTGCCTTTGCCGTCAGCAACCGGCAGACGGTGTTGGTACCGTCGTTAGCCCGAATGTAGATGCAGCAGCCGTAAGCTTGACTGGATGCGTCCGCAAAACCATGCACTTGTATGTTTGCATTGGAGCTGGCGTGAGCGTATCTGGGAATTTGAACTCTATCTAGTTCTAGAAGATTCTCCTTGAACTTATCCCATCTGCTATGTAGTTCCATGGGCAGTGTATCGTCCCAAGGCAACTGCATGCGCCACAGCTCTTGAAGCAGGATTCTTGCCCGTATGCTGATTGGGCACAACAAACCAAGTGGGTCAAACATGCGTGCTGCAACTGACAGAATATTGCGCTTGGTGGGACTTAGCTTGATAAAGCTATCATCCAAGTGATACTGGAACGTATCCAATCTTGGTGTCCCACCTCATACCAAGCGTTTTAGTCGAATCGGCATCATTAAAACTTAGAAGCTTGTCTTTTCCGCCTTCTTCTACAAACTGAGGATGGTTCGAAAACCATTTTGCCAATTGAAAACCGCCCGATTCGAGAATTTCGGGCACTTGTTTGCATATACTTTCCAATGTTTCGATATCGTCAGCTCCCGTAAGCATGTCATCGACGTAGAAATCATTGCAAATGATTTCTGAACCAAGAGCATGGGTGTCCCTATGACTCAAACCCAGCTCGTGCAAACATCTGATGGCCAAAAACGGTGCGGACGCAGTTCCATAAGTCACCGTGTTTAATTGATAAACTTGGAGCTCATCTGATGGGTTTTCGCGCCAAACAATTAGCTGAAATCGTCGATCGTCATGGGATATGCTTACTTGACGATACATTTTTTTAATATCTGCCGTGAGGGCATATCGGCTCAGACGGAACCTTAGAAGCGACAAAATTAGATCCCTCTGAATAGTAGGACCTACCATGAGCAATTCATTTAGAGAGTGGGACGATGTCGTCTTACAAGACGCGTCAAACACTACTCGAAGCTTGGTGGAACTACTTTCAGGTCTCAGGACGCACTGGTGGGGAATGACGTAGTGTGGGCCTGGAGGAAGTTTTGTACCTAAAAAAGAGACATGTGACCAAGGTCGAGATACTCGTTCATAAAACTTGTGTACATTTCCTTAAGTTCCAAATCCTTGGAAACTCTACGCTCTAATGCCAGAAACCGTCTTTTGGCTGTTTCAAAGGAGGAGCCCAGCACTTGGGGATCGGTCTTAAAGGGCAAGCTGACCTCAAATCGTCCGTTCGCGAGTTGGTGAGCACTGTCCTTAAATTTTTGCTCACACGCAAGGTGCTCGGCAGAGTACTTTGACAATGCGTTTGTCTCTGGGATAGCTTCCAGCTCCCAGAACCTATCTACCAGAGCTTCCAGCCTATCTTCGCTAGTAGGATGTATTACTGCGCAGCAAACAGGGCTTTGGGTACTTATTTTCTTGCATCGCCCGGATGCTACCCAACCGAACAATGTCTTTTGCAGCAACGGACCGTTTTCTGCCAATCGAATTTGTCCAGTGCACAACAAATCAAAAAGGAGTCGGCTCCCAGCAGCAGATCAATTCGCTGTGGCTTATAAAATTCTGGGTCAGCCAACTCTATGCTTGACGGAATCTTCCACCGATGAATGGGAAGATCATAGTCAGGTTGTCTGCTCGTAATCGACTTTAGCACCCAGAAATCGGTGCTAAAATGATGATTCGATACTCGAGATGACACTACTGTCGATACTTCGCTTTTCGCTACTAGACTCGACTGTCCTACTGATGTTACAGTTAAGGACTTGCCCTTGCGCTGGAGCCGCAAAGCTTGAGCCAGGCTTTCTGTCATGAAATTTACCTGAGAACCAGAGTCTAATAGCGCTCTAGCGCTTTGATTCTGACCGAATCTGTCTTTTACAGTTATCACTGCCGTTGCCAGGAGCACCTGATCGACTTCGCTAGCCACGTGATTAACTTGGGCAGGATGACCGGACACTTGCTGCTCTGCGGCTGTGTATTTATGCAGGAGAGTATTATGTGGGCGAGAACATACTCTACACTTTGACGCATTGCAATTGGACACTCTGTGTCCTGGATACAAACAATTAATACAAAGTTGACTAGATTTCGCGAAATTGAATCTTTCGTCAACTGGCAATGCTGCGAATCCCTGGCAGTTTCAATCATATGGTTGGCACTGCAAAAGTTGCATTTGGGTTCCATTTCTTTCTCGACATTCGTACACGCAAATGACGATTTTTTTTGCATGCTTCATGTCGGATTTCTGCTTTATTCTGGACTTTGAGCTTTCTTCAGCAGATAAGTGCTGATATCGCCTGTTCAAAGCCATAACGCAATCGGCCCATTTCGGCAATTTGTTATAGTCCAGTTGCTCCTCATACTTCGATTTCGTATGCGGATCAACCTTTGACATGACTATGTGTATAAAATTGCGTTAGCGAAATCTTCCTCATTCCCAACCGACATTAGCGAATCGAAGATTGCCGACACTGAGTCAACCATTGTTCGAATTCCGAGCGCCGATGGCTTGGACATCGGCTCAATGTCGAACAACTGAGCGAGAGTGTCAAAGAAAATCAGGCATTTGTTGTCGTACACTCGACTTAAACTTTCTAATGCCTTTGGGTAATTAGCGTCAGAGACCTGGAAGGCTCTGATGGTCCCTAACGCCTCATCCGATAAGCACGAAATCAAATGATTGAATTTCTCAATATTTGATAGCGAGCGATCGGAATCTACTAAACTGTTGAACAGACCGATAAATTGTCTGTATTCCGAATGCTTACCACTGAACTTTGGCAACTTAAGTTTGGGCAGGTGAGAGTGGTGAGAGGGTAGAGGCACAGTTTCAGACGCCTGGTACGCACTAAGGGCAGACATGTATGACGATCGAGCCAAAATACACGTTTCCTCAAGCATTGCGCGGCTAGTATTGTCAGGATCTATCGAATCGATCTCTGACTGCAGATCCATAGCCTTTGAAATGTATGAATTTAGGATATCTAGCCGGCACTGAATTTCGAACTTACTTGGAGTCACCATTTTATTTATGAGTGAACTCCGTTGTCGTTCGATATCGCTCTCTACTTTTTCCAATTTAACGAATAGCTGACTTAGACGATCACTAAAGCAAGCTCCTGCGCCAACCAGATCGGTTTCATTAAGGTCTGTTTTTGCGCCATATTAATCTTTTTTTTTTTTTTAAATTGGATATATTTGAATGCGCGTAAGTGTAACTTTTTTTTTTTTTGTTTGTTATTTTTTGAAATTTGTACCTATTCGAATGCACGTAAGTGTACTCTCAAGAGTCAGCTGAACAGCAGAAAATACAAAGCTGACTGCACAGACCGTTCCAATATTCGAAATAAATCACCTACACCAGATGCAAACGCAGGCACAACGTTTAACAGCTGAGAACAACAACACGAACGTATGTATGCAAGCAACGAAGCGAATATACCAACAATAACTGAAATGCTCGCAGCTAATTAGCATACGTATGTATGTATGTATGTTGCTAGTGCTTATGCATGTATAAGCAGACAAACGATGCGATCAACAAGCAGCAACAACAACAGTGCACGTATGCGCGGTTCGCTGTACATACATATATTTCGCGGATTTCGGTTTGCGTTGGTAACAACGGTGATTGAACAAACATACGCACACACTGGGTACCCGCTTATGTGCAGACTTGAAGAAAACGACAAAGCAAAGGTCAAGAACCACCACCGAACAACCGTTGATCAAAACGAATAGCGGAATCAAGAGAACGGCAACATGTAGATATGTGTGTATATGTACATGCACGCATCAATATATTTACACAAATTTGATTTAAGCTTGAATATACTTCTTTATTTTTAGTTTTTCGTTAAATGTTTTGCTTCGAATTGTTCTATAAATCACATTTATCAGTGCCGAAACGCAAGGTCTGTTATGTGCAATAAAGGGAGCGGTACTTAATTATGTACATATGTATTATTTGCCGTTTTCTATGCACTTTCACCTATGCACTGACTCGTTTGGGCACTGTTACCTGGTCATCAGAAGAGTCGCTCATTGGCTCAATTCTGGGCATTATTATTCCAAATAGCTTCCTCAACACTAGTGGTCCAACTCCAGAGTTCGGCTTCGTCCAGCTCGACAGGGAACAGCTCCAAAACTCAGGCAGCAGCAACACCGAAACCAACACACACGCACACCAAGCCTCGAAATGTCTAATGATTAGACCGACAACCGCGTAAGAAAGTCCCTGCTCGGGCGCCAATGAAAAATCCAATCGAAAATGGTTTGAAATAAAAAACTTGTAAGTTCTTAAAACGTTACAAACTTTACTGAACTTGTCGAAACGCGGAGAGGCTGGCAGCGTGCGTGCGGTGTTTGCGAAACGAAATTAACAACTGATTCGTCGCTGCCGCCAGCAGCACTCCCGAATACAATTTGAGCTTACAGACTAGCTTACAGTATAAGAGAATCAATTCATTTTGTCCCTTAACTAATACTTAACTAATACTTCAATGTGATCTTATACTAGCTTATGCTATAATCCAACATGACAATTTAGCACACACAGAGAGATGTAGAAGGCGCCTCGTTCTGCACCACATTGCTTATTTAATGAGATTAACGTCCCAAAGACAAACGTCATGTGCATGTTTACAGTAGCGCATGGATGGTGGTTCTACAGCCACAGCAAAGTATCTTTCGGATGCGAAACGTTGTGGTTCGCAATGGTCAAGTCTGGGTTTTCAGCTATGGACAGCTGCTGCTGCTGCTGTTGAAGCTGTTACGGTTGTTGTTGTCAATTGTGCTTGGCCATAAAAGGCAGAAGGCGGCACATTAAAATTCTAAAATGTTTTTGCCTGCCTACCGTCAGAGACCGCACACCATAAACGGTAGGGTCACTGGCAATTCGAATCACAATCATGGCCAAAACCATAGTCACAGACAGAAATGTCAGCGCTTTTTCCTTTTTTTTCCAATTGTTTTTTTATTCTCTTCTTATTTTTTTGGGCCATTGAAATGACGTTGGCCAACTTCAAAACACTCTGTACAACTGCTTCGACTGCTAGAGACCCTGTACTCAAGGAAACTCATACAAAAGTTTGAGTTTTGATAGAAAACTAGAGAGTTCCTTCTACTTAATGTATAATTTTTGACATGCAGAGCACACCCTACGCACTTCTTAGCGTACAAGGTCTAACATTCCGCATCCTTGACTGACCCTCCTCCAATCAAAAGAGGTGAAAAGTGAAAAGCTGCCAACGATGGTTGTCAAATATATAAATATACTATACAGATAAATATATATCTACACAAAAAGCATTCAGCCATAAAAACTAACGAGCTGTAAATTATGAATGCGCTCAGTATTTTTTGTTAAAATTAAGCAATTCCATAATTTTTTTTTATTTTTGCCAGCTTGCAAGAAACCCAAGCGAGCTAACGAGTTGGTTCTTACAAATTAAGTGGTTTTAAAAAGTTGTTCAAATTATAGTTGACTTAGGAAAACGAGGAAAAATGAACAGCATGAAGTAATTTCTAATTAAGGTGGAGTTCTTAGATAATATTTGATTTGAGCTGGGAGTGCATTAGAAAAAGGTTACATTTCTAGTTTGTAACATCTTTTTATATAGCTTAAATCAGGGCTTAAAGGGCTGACTGCCACTGGGCATAAACCCTCACATTGTTAACTATTTTCTTTATAGTGAATTGAAGAATTAAAATTAAATTGCAAATGAATTAGCCACGTTACCACACAGTGTCAATGGCTGTAGAGTTTATGTGTTGTAGCTGCTGCTACCACTGAAGCTGCTGCTGTTGTCGACCCAGTTGAAAACCGCAAACAAACAAACTCAATTACTGGAACAACTATTCTTTTTATAATGCCACCCACAAAAAAAGCTTTTCGCTTTAAGCAGTGCAAATGGCATCCTCTCTCATTTCCGACGGCGAGCAAATTGTAAAACGTTTTCATGAAGTGCTTTTCACCAAACAAAAAAGAGGAAGAGCGAGAAGGAGGGGCGGAGGAAGACAGAGAAGGAGGGGTGGAGGAAGAGAAACGAACGCTGAGATAGAAAGGGAAAGAGACGATGCAATGCTGTGGGAGCTAAGAGCTTTTCATTAACAGCGAAGCAGGACATAAGTCCGCAAATTAATGTAATGACACAAGAGTTCTATACACCCACACGCACACAGTCACCTATACACACACACACACATAGAGATTGAATGTCCCTGTACATTCTAAGCAGCTTAGGTCAAAATTCGTAAATGACTTTTAAATCTAATCTAGTTTAAAACGAGAGATGTTTCCAAACGGCAACAACATTTTGCTGTCACTGTTGTGCTGCTCAGAAATCATCAGTCACACACATACACACACACTCGTACACTTCAGAGTCAGCCATATTGAAAAGCCTCGCTGATTTGCCGATTGTCAGTGCGACATGCGTAGCAATAATTCATCAAAACAGAAGGCGTCTCTGTACTCTTCCCTCTATCCCCCTCTGGTAGGATTTCAAGACGCGTTAGCGTTTTACCCATTTTCCGAGAATACACGTATATATACATTTTTGAAGGCCTTCGACGTGGCGGCAAATTGCGTTGGCAACGCTTTCATGCCACCCTTCAACGCCACCTTCTGTTGCAGAGCTGCTCTTGACGCGCGGTTTCACGTCCTCGCCGCAAAAACAACGCCTCACTGACAATGATGAATAAAAGGCGATAAATCTGGCCAGAAAAAAAAACAGGCAAGAAAAATAAAACCAACAACGAGAAGAAATTCTGCGACGGATTTGCGTCAAGCCAAAACAGAAGGTACGAAAATGGTAACAGGGGGGGGGCAAGGCAAGGTAGTGGGAGATCGTGCCACAGTTAGTTGCACGACGGAAGTTTGCAAGACGGAAGACATTTGTTTCAAGCTCCACACGCTAGGCTATGTTTGCAAGATGCTACCAACTGTTTCTTGGATTTGGGGCATGCCGCAAACACAGTGGCAGGGGAGCGAAGGAGCGGAGGGGCCGCTTGGGGGTTGCAGTTGTCACCAGATGACGTGCGCTGATTTGTCAGTTGCCTATGCCATCGATGATGACTTTGACAGCGAGGGTTGCGACAACAGTTCGTGATGAATGAATCTGTTAACAAAAGATCTGCCTTAGTTACGCATATGTCTTAATACAAACTGTAACTAATGACATTATTCAATAAGTGTTCTTGCGATAACATTGACTAAGATGACATAATTTATTTCATAGAAATCGATAGCTTTATAAAATACTACAATCAATCATTTATTGATTATTCATAGAACTCAACATTGAGATAAAAGTTTTGGTTGAAAAATATCTAGTAGGCTGAGAATAGGCAGATATTTGATGCTATGTCTATTATTGATTACTAGATTCAATCTTATTCCGCTATAACAAAGGAAACTTAGTCCTGCTGTCCATCTTCCAACACAGCTCATTGGTATGCAAGAAGTTAAACAACCAAATCCAAGTAGTGGGTATACAGCCATGTCTTTGGATTAGGCCAAAGCAGAATAACCAACACTTAAGTGTTTTGCAACACATGGAGGAGGAAGAGCTGCTGTCTACGTGGGCGCCCCTTTGGTGCAGATCATTAGCGTTGACGACAGTTGTCCGGAACGGTAAGAAACTGGGGAATTCAACTGCAGCTGACACCGACTTGAAGAGGGGCAGTGTGGGAACGTGTCGAAGACAAAGCCTGATTTATATTTTATGGTCAGCGGCAAGTGGCAAACATTAAAAATGTTATTGCTGTCGCCAAGTGTTTATTATTTTAATGTGTACACTGTAAACGCCTCTTTGACGAGCAGAGAAAAAAAAGGAGCTATTAACTAGCCAACAGCTAACTATGCACAGTGGTCATAACCAAATCAAATGCTAAGCGAATTCCGTTTTACTTACAGTACTTTACACTTTTAAACTTTTTCTACCACTGTGCAGCGCTGTTAACTGGGCCAACACGGCAAATGAGACGAGTTTGTGTCAGCGATATGCGAGCAGGCAATAAAAAGCAGCAAGCGTGGGCCAACCAGGCCAATTGAAAGCATTTCTAATATTAACTTCAGTTTCAGGCTGACCACAAAAAACACACAGTCACACACACACGCACACCCGTTGGTATTAATGGGCTCAATTGAGCGACCAATAAAATAGATGACCAAATGTGTATAATACTCTTCTTCGTCCTCCTGCCCTTGGTGCTGTATAGACTATGGAATTTATATCGCTCAATTTGTTAGAGCATTACAAATGACTCCAGCAATTCTATTTTAGCTCGTATATCTCGTAGATGCCACAAATGCGATACCAACAAAAATTTACGACACAAAAATGCATCAGTTGAAGTTCTATAAATTGTTCCTACAGTATTCGATACCATAGATCTATCTATATGTGTTTATTTTATGAGTTTTCAATGGAACTTTATTGATTTTGTCAGATGAGAAAATTTCAGGCTTTGATTTTGGTAATTGAGAAGCTGCGATTGATCTTTATAGCCGAGGTGAGTGTGGCTAATTTAGCTCACCAAGTTTCTTTGGAGCAGCACATTTTAATCAGAACTTTATAGATAAATTTGCCTTAAAACTGAATCAGCTTTGAACTTAATCGTATTATAGCTTAAAGCTAATTATATATTTATAAATTATGTATCCGTAATATGAGACATATGGAGTTGATCAAGTGTCTGGTTTGCCCGTCGGCAATGATGGCTTTCAGACAGCTTATTTCATATGCGAATTGACAGTGTGTTCACACATTAAACTGCTGGCTGGTAGACAGCGAAAGAGACAGCGCTGAAACATGCAAATCTTTTACCTGCAGCAAGAGCATCAACAACAACAACTACAACGACCATAACATTGATAGCGATAACAACGACAACTGTTGAGCAACTCATTTTCCTGTTAATTAATTTAATTAGAGCATTTTCCACTCAATGTTATAAAAACGAGGAAAATAACATGAACAAACGTGCATACGGCAAGTAACCACTAAGAGTCAGAAGTGGAGTCAACAAATGCTAGAGACTATAATATACCCGTCAAAGAAGTTGAAATGTAAAGTAAAAAATACTTTGCATACACAAAAAGTTGATTCAATTATGAAAACAGTCAAACAAGTTTTATAAAGCCCTGCCTATAGTCAGTATAAACCCTTTCTCCATGTGTAACGGGTATTAAAACGCGCTCAAGTTAAACTTTTTTAATTGCATTCAATGTTGCTGCCAACGATGAGTAGTAGAACTTTGAGATGTGGATAGAGAAGACATCAGCTGATGACATTGCCAACTTGACTGTCTGAGCACAAGGACAACTATAGACTTGGTTTTGTGGATACGGATTCGGATTCCATGCTGTCATTTAATGACATTTTCATCAAGACAACTACTACGTACATCTTGGCAAACTGCATACCTCGCTATCTCCATCTCACTTGAAAAACATTCTTTTACCACTCTCATTATCATTATAATTGTCATGCTGATTTCCCGTGCTCGTTTTTCGCGCATTTCCTTGTCTCTGGCGTAAACTATTTGCCAACATCTTTCACCCTTTAGTTATATATATATAGTTTTTTTTTCTCATCAAGTCTTTTTGCGCAAAAGTTTTACCAAAAGTTCCATTCGTGCTATTGTGATTTGTATGCTGCGCTGTTCACAATGGCATCACAGCCATTTTATAGTAAACATTCTCCGCAGGCGTGACTTCATTTTTAATGAGCACCAGAGCTCCAGCAATGGCTCAAGTGTAAGTCAAATACTATATACTTATATATATATATATGTATATGGTGACAAGAAATGTCGAAGTTGTTGTGCGAATGACATGCATAATTACATTTCGATGCTTAATGGCACTCAAGTCGACACAACTAAAAACAGCCACTTTAACACTTCAAAATCTTGTCTATTTACAATTCAAAATGCATTTCAATTGCAATACAGTGGCGGCATTAATTAAAACTTAATAGTTCTGTAAGAAACAAACTTTAACTAAAAGTAACATGGAAACTATCAACTGTGATCATGTTATGGCTTTAATCTACTCAAAAACCACAGCTGTAACTAAATACAGTTAAATAAACATTCACTGTGCCCATTCTTCACACCAAAATCACCGACCCAAAAACTCAATTAAACAAAACTAATCGATAAACACCCAAACTATCGACTATCAGCGTAACCAACATGAATAAAGCAAGCCGCACGCAACAAATTTCAATGCCAAAAGCAAACGATAACGGCAACAAAAGGCATAAGTTTCATTTTGGCAATTAATTTTTAATTTTTGCCAAAGCTAAAACAAACTTTTGCCTGGCGAGACAATAAGTTTGATAATCACAATGATGATACAGTCCCTCAGGTTTTCATTTCCTATCCATGGCCAACGGAAACTAATCAGCAACAGAGTGCGTCGCACGTGAAAGGCTACAGAACACAAAAAAAAGGTATAACCAAAATGTACAATTATTAAACTTTTAATCAATTTATCAATATTAACTTTTTACTTGTGAGCGCAAAACTTTTCCACAGCACACACACACAAACCATTTTTTTCCCCCCCTCTGGAAGGTCTTTAACTTTTTCATTAGAGCGAAGAGGGGAACAGCGGGAACAGCAAAAAAAAAGTGTAAAAATAAAAGGAAATTCGCTTGAATTTTTGTCGTTACGCCATTTCAATTACTGGCCAGGCGCCAAGCCAGGACGATCAGTGGACAAAAAGCTGGAGACGTCGTCGAACCAGAACAAAGAGAATAAGTAAAATGGGAAAAGTACGGAGTGTGTGTGTGTGTGTGTATTGGTGTGTGTGCTTGGACGTTGGCTACATGCAACTCATTTGTCGAAAAAGAGCACAGCAAAGAGTGGGGCAAGGGAGGGGAACGTAGAGCAGCCTCTTCTGCACTTGTCGTATTACTAATTTCCCTGGTGACCATGGGCACGAGCCCAAGTAGCAAGTTGCCAGTTGCCGGTTGGCAAAGCCATTGAACTCGATGTCAGTGTACATCTTTGGCGTCATCGTTAAACGTTCAATCTGCGGCATGCGGCAGGTTGCCAGACTGCTGTAGTCGGTGTTGCAACTGCAGCTGCTATGTTTGCTGCATCAGCAACATTGCAGTTGCAACTTTTTGATTAACGCTATTATGAGCTGATTGTTCAGTTGACCCAGGTTAATGCTCCAGTGCCTGCTGTGCAGCAGCTACTTCTACTTTCTCTCTCTCTCTCTTTTCTCTCTCCCTGCCTGTCTTGCTCACACTTTTGCAGCAGTATGTCCTTTTAGCCGGAGTACGACTTCTCGTCGCCAGTGTCTACCAAATTGCACTCATGTGTGTAATTTATTTTCTCGGCATAAAAACTTCCTAACCGGAAAATGAGCACTCAATTAAGAAAGCCGTTTAATCCATGAAATGCTCTCCAATTGCACACGAGTGCGAAAAAACCATCTCCTTCTCCTACTGGCACTCCTTTCAACTCCCTTCAAGTTAAAGCCAAGCATATAGTCCAACCGCCCCAGCGAATGGTCTGTTAAATTGCTGTGTCTCGTAATTGATAGGGTGTGCCTTTGGATTTATTTAAAGCTCATTGCGGCGATTTGTAATTCCCAGCTCAAATTACATGCCAAATGTTGCAAGTTCTACAAGTATTTTAGTTGGTGCCTTATTTAAAATACTCCACGAAAAAACATGTCCTTTGAGCGCATTTACAATACAAATAAAAACAAATCACAGAGTACTAAAATAACTTTTATTTTCCAGATAATTTAAAGCTGTTAACATAAAAAAGTTTACTTTAACTTTTCCGATAAGAATTTACTGCTTTTAAATAATAAAACTACTTTGATTATCCTTTTGATTTTATTACTCTAAACTTTTTAAGCGAAATTCGTGTTTCCAACTGAGATATTTAACCTTCAAATTCAACGACTTTTTCCTTAAATACTTCTGGCCTCCGAACTGCTCTGCAGTGCATAATCTCTCAAAACTATTACGCATAATTCAACTGGCAATGACACTGACTAGACTACAATATTATTATGTATGTCGCGACACGTAGACGACTCCAAGGAGATACAGTTTTGGATGTCAGGGTGAGGTAAGGCAATAGAGGAGTTACGTATCGCTGATCTTTTGCGCAATTTAACTTGAAATTGAGCAAAGTGGAGGTGACATCGACTAGAAATTACATGAACTTCCGTTGCAGCCAATTAGGCGAACAAAACGTTGGTCAGACCTTTGGTTATTGAGACAGCCAATGAACTAGACGTTGCTTCCGCCTGGAAAAAAAAATGTGAAGTTGGACATGGCTCTTCTTTCTACCTCTGCTTCTTTAATTTTTTTCTCTAACATTTCATCGAAGTCGACTAAAAATAGTTTTGCGACGCGGCGACGACGTCATTAAAACTGTCTGCAACGTGTCGGAACAGCAAACATAACTGTTAATTGCCATTTTCTGTGGAGCAATACGAAATTCCCACTTTCTTAACGCCCCCTCCTCACTCCTCACTAAAGGCAGGCAGCATTTGTGCTACTCATTTTCATATTTCGTCGCATGCGCCTCATTACAATTTAATTCACAATGTAATTGCAGTTGTGTGCGAAGCGACGCGAGCGAGCGAGCGACTGAGCTCGAAGACAGAAGACCGCCAAGACGTAGAATAAGTTTTTGTCGTCTTCGTCGGCACTTGACACGCGCCTCACATAATTTTACTCCCCCCTTCCGCGTCTCCCACTTCCTTTTCTTGCTTCCCATCGCGGATTTGCATATGCATTTTTGGTAGCCGAAACGATGTCGACGTCAACGGAAATGCGACAACTAAAAATATTACATCTGACATTGAGTTCTTGGCTCTGTTGTTTCCTCTCCGCACACAATTTCCTCTGCTTTCATACTTCCTACCTCTCTTTCTCTCTTTCTCTCTCTGTCTCTCTTAGCTCCCTTCCATTTGCATATTACTTTTATTCAAATTATATTAAGTAGGCACAGTTGACTTTTATGGAATGGCATCTCGAGAAAACTGTGAATTCACAATTTCATAATTCCTTTAGCGCTTTGGAATTTGTAAACTTATGATAAAATATAAATATATATAAAGTGGCTATACTTGTGTGCGCAGCATAGTATGTACTACTTGCAGAGCTTCACATAAATGCCTAGAGATCAGATTAAAATCAGCAGCAAATAGCATTTTCCTGCTTGTTAGCCCACACATGTGTAAATCATTTTGCACCCCTAGGAATATTTTCAATAAGCTTTTCCTGCAGTTTATAAAATAGTTTTCTTTAAACGACAAGAAAATGTCACTCGTTTAAATGAAGTTTGCAGTATTTAATGCTAAATTCCAAGTAATTTACTTGAGTAGCAACATTTTTGAAGCATGTCGCAGCGTTAACTCAATCAAGCACTGTAATGCATACAGTGGAACCTTTTAAACTTCCTTGATCACCCGCGGCTCCACACTTTTTCTACCCTAATCGAAACTGTCTGCCATTTCGGCACGTAGCGTTGTAAGTAAAAAATCAGCATAAGAAGCTCTTTACAAAATGTCTCCACAATGAAGTAGTCCAATGAGTTAGAATTTGGGTTTGGGTTTGGGTTGGACCAAAATGCAACGCCAAAGTGCCACAAAACGATCAACACTAACCGCCCACTTGATAGAAGTAATTTTGTTGGCAAGATAACACCCCACACCACCCCCACTCCTGCTATGCATATTCCCCTACCAACTTCAGTGTTGGCCAAGTGCTGTGCATTTAAATGGTCGTTTTGCTGCTGCTGTTTCTGCTTTGCAGAAATGTTAGCTTCGCCTAATGACAACCACTTGCGGCTGTCAAATGCAACTCTGGGGCGTGCCACGCAGCGTTGTAATATTTTATGCGTGTGCGGTTGGAAAGTGTTGTGTTTGGTGAGAAGCGAGGGAGGGAAGAATAATAAGTGAGAGGGTTGATACAACTGTGTGGCAGCCTTTTTGTTTTTGCTCGCTGGCCCAACAATAGCATATGAATGCATTACCAGAATACACACACCTACTCACACACGACCCTTTCCCTCTCTGCCCAGCAACACTTTCATTTTACTTGGTCACAAATGTCCTTGTCGTCTTGTGCTTCTTCTGCCTTTTCTCCTGATTCTTCCTCACCTGCTCATTTGGCACAACTCTGTGTTATTTTCGCTACTGCCGTTGCCACTCGGCGCATTCATAATTTGCACATTAACCTTATTTTCCTGTTATGCATCAGTACAACAGCAAAAAAGTTGTCACCAGCCCGAAGGTTTTTACGTTCCGCCTCTGATGGATTTTAAATGAACTTTAACACATGCCACGTGCTCATACCCACACCCACACCGAAGCCCATTCAAGCCAACTTCTGACCAAAATGGGCGTTGGCTAAGTAATTGGTTTTGCAGTGGAGCGCACCGTTCTCATTGCGATTACCTTGAGTTGTCTCTGATAAGGCAGCTCAAGGAAATCTTTACTCTACAAAATGCCACCAATCAAAATGAGGGCGTAAATCCTGCGAGTCCTAATGAGACTTTCAGGGTGAATTAGAAACAATAAAACTTTTTTAACGTGTAATGAGATATTGAGGGAGAATAATCCGAACTTCTTGGCAGTTGAAGTAAAGAAAATACTTTCAATTAGAGAAATAATTATACAGATTTTCTAGAGTTAAAATCAGAAAATAAATGAACTGATTTAACTAAAAAGTAGCTATATTTAGCGGCTCTTTTAGTAAGCAGAATACATTTCATCTACTTAGAGAAAACCTTAAGAAATCCTCGGCAAAGTGGACCTAATTTGTCATTGTTTATTTAAAACAAACTTTCATTTCTATACAACGCTAAGTATGACATAGTCTAATATACAAATATATATTTAAATATTTCTTTAGGAAATTTGCAATGACTGCTTTTACCACACAAAGCTTTCTCCCTGTCCATATCCTAAGTGTTTCCTTTCTTTTGGCTCACGTTTTTTTGCTTATCTAGCCAAAAAGACTGGCCCACATTACCAATTGTGTCAGAGCCTGAAAGACCAAATAGAAAGAAAGAAATTTCTAGTTTTTCGGCCATTTGTTGTCTTCTTATGCCACTAAAGTACTTGCATATATACCATGCTTTATATATATATATCTTGTTATACATTCATTGGTATCTCTTGCATTTTCTTTATGCATTTCTTTAGCAGTGACACATTCATTTGAATTACTTCCTGCCTGCAATGAGGCTCCTCGAGTGCACCCCTCCCGACCAACGACCCTCTGCCACTTCCATTTCCACTACAACTACTCCAACTCCCACTACAAAGAGACCACCCAAAAAAATGGGAAAAAAGAAAGACGCTTGACTCCATTTCGTTGGCTCATTTATAAGCAGCACATGTGCGCCTGATGTGACTTGTCTAAAAAGGCTCAGCTGAGTTGCCATTACCCAGTCTCAGTTGCCATTATTCCGGGTAGACTGCAAGACTGCAGAAGGAGGTATTGGGGACTGTTTGGGTAACTGGTAGTGGGCGTGGGCGTTAGAGGTGGGAGTGGTTGTGTTATTCACATTTAGTGTGTGCCAAATGCACATTTAATAACGTAATTTCTGAAGCGTGCAAAAGATATTTTTAGAATTTAGTTCTTTTCTTCTGCTTCTCCTTCGGCAACTTTCTGCTTCATCTTGCAGCGCACCCAGCGACAAGATACAAACAATGTCATATATATTAAAAGTATATATATATTTTTTTACTTATTTATATATGGGTGGGTGTGTATGTGTGTGTGTGTGTGTGTGTGTGTATCCTGTGTCGTCTCAACGTGAGGATGTCGCACAACTTTTTAGCCAAATTTGCATATATGCAACTGACGATGATGACGTCGCCTGAAGCAGCAGGAATTACCGAGTACTAGAAATATCTGCTGGCAGCTCTCAGTGCCTGCCTGGCCGACTGTCCGCCTCGGTGTCCCCTTTTAACCCCCCCATCCTGCTGCTACTATATGTATAAAAAGCTTCGCCACTTTTATGCAAATAATGTCTTCCAGGAATTCATGCTATTTATAGTTAAGATACCAAACGTGTGGATGTCTCACAACTAAAAGTGTGCATTAGTATTTGTATGATATGTGTACTAGTCTCGGCAAGTTCTTCACCTTCACACACACGGATACTACATTAAGCTAAGTTTCTGACGATAGTTCGAGTTAAGTTTTCACTGTATCATATTTATTATGGCAGTTTTTACATTGCTCTTAATTTGGCTAGACATGTTCATAAGCTAAACTTGAATTTTTGTCTAGTAAAGGTGTTTTTTGTCAACTTACCTAATTCCACATAGAGTTTTGGTCGTATATTCTCCTGCCAGGCACTTTGATTACCAATCACGAAGAGTGTCAGTAGTAGGAAGACTTGCATCCATCCATAATAATTTTGTCCTAAACGTTGGCTCAGTGTTTTTGCACTTTGCAGATGCATTTTGTGGCTTATATAATTGTTGTTGTTGTTGTTGTTGTTATTGTTATTACTGTTGTGGTTACTGCTGTTGTTGTTTTCCTTTATTTTATTTACCAAGTTAGGGAAATGAAACATTTCTATTTTGCATAAATTTACTTAATTTCCTTGTTATAAATATTTTTGTTGTTGTTGCGGTCTCTCTGCACGTGTGTTTATGCGTTTTGTGTATGTCCGTAGGGATTATATTTAATTTATTTACTGCCTTTTATTTACTTTAGTATTTAAACGCTATTCATTTATGTCAAATATAATTAAGTATTTTGTATAATTTATGTTTGTTATTCGTTTAACAAATTCTTTAACAAAGTTGATAAAAACTGAGCGTTTTGATTTTTTATTTAGTTTTATTTTGGTTTTTTGCTGTTTTTATTAATTATTGTGTGTAACTTTTAAACAACTGACTGTGTGCTGTTCAAGTCATTCTGGAATGAGAAGAAAAAAAGGGTGCAAAAGTTAGTTAGTTTTAAAAAGAATCCTTGTCTATAACAAATATTAGCTAATCATTATCTTATTAGCAGACATTAAATTATTCTAACTTTGTTTGATTTGTTGTTAAATTCAGCATGTCTACTTTCAGGCACTTTACACAAAACTAACAATAAACAGAAAAACACCATAAAATGAATTCACCAAGTGGACACTCGACTTTAACACTTGTGTTCCACTTGCCAATTGGCCCACCTCGTTTAACCCCTTTGGGGCGACTCGCACCTAGCACTGTTGACATCATAATTAGAACGCACCTGCCACAAACCTCACACCTTCAATTACATTTACACATACGCACACTCACACTCACTCACACATGCACATGACTTCAAAACAAATTGCGCTGCACTTTGGTGCCCTCCTGCACAGATTTATGACACCACACCGCATAACCCCATTACCTATACCACAAACTCAAACTGTTGCAGCGCCTCTCCTCCCTCTGCCACGCCTCTCCTCCTCCCTTTTGCTGTGCACCAGTATGTGCTACATTTCTGCATTTCGTGCTACATTTTAATTCCCTCCCCGAATGTTGAAAAACTCATTAACTGTGCACGCTACTTGGCACCTTTTTTTTTGCAAGTTTCTTTTTCTTTTTTGTTTTTTTTTCCCTTTTTATTTTGGTTTTTTTTACAATTTGTTCTCACTTGCCACATTCGCTCGCTTTGTTTGCGTTCTTTCATTCTTTCTGTGTTTTTTAAACATTTTCCTTCTCATTTCCCACCCTCGCTTTCTTTTTCAGTCTACTTCTTCCTTTGTGCTGTTTGAGCCCCCCATTTGTGGGCGAAGGTCGGCAACTTATCTGCATGGCAAACATTTCTAGGCATTCTAAATGCCCCAATGTAGGTGTGCTGGTGTGCGAGGGTGCTTACTTGTGTTTGTGTGTGTGTGCACACACATGATTGCACAATAAGCCGATTGGTCTCCACATTAAATCGAGCACAAAATTTATGCCAGACACATTGAAATAATGCGAAATGCAATAAAGTTAATTAAAAAAAAGAGAGTTTTTCGCAGGCAAATCCCTTAACTCTATGCATTATTTATAAAGTTTTGCACTACAAAAAAACTCTAAATTAAATTCATATAGAACTTCTATTATAATAAAAAGCAGTGAACCATTTCAATTATAATATATTCAAAATAAAAAGAAAAACGCTTAGTTTGTAAATTTGTTATATTTTTCACACGCTGTCAATAAAAACTTATTACTCGCAAGAAGATTATGCATTGAGTGTTGCTCTATATTTCTTATTTTATTTTTATTATTAATACGAGATGAAATGCAAAAGCATGGCAAACAATTCAGAGCCGGGCATTTAAAATGCTACTGCAAATAAACCAACAACAAATAAGCCAACTCCTTTTTCCCACTCCCCTTAGTTTTTCTGAACGTTAGCAATCGCATTTTCTGGCTGCATTCGTTGCAGTCTCATTTTCATCTATGTGTGTTTAAGTGTGTGTGTACAGTGACTGTCTCTCTCTCTCTCTCTGGTAACCCAAAATAAATGCAGCAGGAATATGTCAAGTGTGGCAAGCCCACACACACACACACACACACACACACACATGCATTGCTGTGGCTCAGCTCATTGTAGCCAACAATAACAATGGCTCGGTACTGAGCCCCAGTCTGAGCCTGATGCATTGCACATATTACTCAAAAATAATGAAAAACATCAGAAAACTTCGTTGACGGCAGTTTGTGATTTCAGTTTTTCCCACAATATTTATACGCTCTCAATGGGTATTATAATTTTATCAATGAAATGAAATAATCAATAAAGTTGTACTATTATGTAAATTAAAAGCTTTCTTAAATGCCTTTAGCATACTTTTAAATTATTTTCAACTTATTGAAAATAAAGTACATTTCCATTTACTATAACATTTATTGTTAGGGTATTCAACTTTTATCTTTTAAAAGAATTTATTTCTCTAGGATTTTATCCCAATAGTTGGCGACCCTATACATGCCATAAAAGCTGCACCGCACCCACTGTAAACGCTCATCAGCGGCGCCATTTGTTTTGCGGCCGCCATTTTGTTGCAGTTTACAAAATGGCCGCTGCGGCATTTTGCTCGTTTTCGGCTATTTTGAAGGACGCTGTGCAGAAATCAACTCTTAATACACATATAAATGCCGCATTTCCATATATAAATACAAGTGTGTTTATATCGTTTATTTCCCTGCCTCTCTCCCGCTCTCTCTCTCTATAGTCCCCTTCTCCTCTTCTTTCCCTTGCGCTCGTAAGTCTATGTCTGTCGGCGCTACAAAAATATTTATGTTGCAAATCTTTGCGGCTACAACTTGTTGTTGTTTTTGTCTCTGTCTCTTGTTTTATTTTCGTTGTTGTTGTCTCCTCGTTTCTCAGTGTTTCGTGACTCTTGTTTGTCTTGTCTGCATATCCTGCAGCGATTTTTTCTTCTTGCTCCCTGCTTTGTTTTGAGTTTGGGCTGCAAGTCAACGACGACGTCGACAACAAGCGTCCTTTGTATATATCCTTGTAAATGGGATTTGTTGCCTGGGCCGTCGCGTAAACTTCTCATTTATTAGCTTTATTTCTCTCTCTCTCTCTCTCTCTCTGTGTAAAAATATTTTACAATTTTTATAAGCTCTGTGCGTGTGTGTTAGTGTGTGTATGTGTGTGTGATCCTGGCACCAGGACAAACAGATTTATTCGTTTAGAAAACGTTGTTTCCTTATCTGCGCTTGTGTCTTTGTTTGTGTTTCATGTCTCCTCTTTTTTTTTTGGACTGGAGATAGGGAAATATGTGGGGTCTGGTACTTGAGTAAATAATCATAATGGAATTTTTAAGGCTTATGACAATTTAACATGTAAACCATGTGTATGAGTTAAGCCCTCGGTACGGTCTACTGCCTTAGGGTTAACAATGAGTTATGCGGTTTTATCAAAACATCATTTCGTATGAACTGCAGCCACTTAATTGGAATTTATGTCATAAATAAAGAAACTTCTCTTTCTAAATGGAAATAAATGTTTTCCTCTTCGATTCAAACTTCATTCACATCTTTAAAGTTTTCCACATTGCTCTCTTTATGCACATTAAATTACTTATCTTACTTGTGCAGATTGCAGAGAAATTATGTCATTGAAGTGTCATTAACTCGAGATAAGTAAATTATGCATAAATTCATTATGAGCCATTAGGTGTAAGTAAACGGCAAAATTATGTTTTAAATGTTTTTAAAAAAGCTGCGACAAAACAAACACATTTTTTAAAATAAATAAATTTTACCTAGAATAGAATTACTAAAAATAAATTAAGTTATAAAACATTTTAACCAAAAGGTTTTGAGATACAGCCAGATTATTTTAAAATAATTTTAATGCCCAAACTATAGTGTATCTTTTAGCCTACCACTAAGACAGTACTATAATCCTTTTATACATTTTACATAGTCCCCTAGCTTTGTTCTGTTTTACCCTCAAAAACTAAGCGAATCAATGTTGAAATTGGGGGAAAAAAAGAGTAGAGTAAACAGTTTTCTATTGTGTTGGTAAACCAATTGCATTTGCTAGCTGTTGGCCATAGTTGTGCGAAGGGTTATAGCCATTTGCTGCAGATTCTCGCCCACTTAACTGAAGTACTTCAATCCAATTTTGTTTATGCAGCTCGATTCGAGTTTGGTTTTTGCAGTTTTTGCCAGCTGCAAGTCGCAGCACAAGTTGAAGTTGAAGTAAAAGTACTTGAAGTAAAATTTTCCAAACCCGATATATTTTTTTTCTTATTTTTTGCAGGGCAAAAAAGGAAATAGTTGGTGGCGTCTGTGGCGTGGTCTTCAATTTGCATGTTCATAAAGTGTAAATTGGAAATTTGAGCTGTTGCAAGTTGTGATGTGGCAGGAACGGCGGAATTATTAATGAATTGAGAATCAGCAACAAACTTTGTCATAACAAGCTGAGCAGCATAAGAAGAGAGGGGGAGAGAGATAGCGCGGGGGTTAGGGGGTTAGATGAAGAGAGTTAAGCGAAAGCCCCCAACAAGCAAATGCATATAGTAAACTGAAGAATGAGCAGTTGGCATTGGAGCAGTTGCAATGCGGAAGTTGAAAATTTATTTACATAACCACAAAAGAAAAGAAATACAAGTAGCTGGGAACAACATTAACTGAAAACCAGCAATAACAACTACCACTAAGGCGAATGGAAATGGGAATGACAACGAAAGCACAACAATAAATAGCATTATGCTAATCCAGGCCAAACAAAATGGCGAAAGCAAAGAAAAGACCAATCTCCCCTCGGTGTCCTCTGCCCATTCTATCCCCAGACTACTGGTGTGGCAATGAGCTTGCCTCGTCCTTGCTGCAGGAAGCATTAGCTGGCAGGCAGCAGCTGCCATTTGCCACCAGACAGCCAACAGGAATAATAATTATGAAGGAAAACAGCAAAGAAACGCAAGCAAAAGCGTAGAGAGCCAAAGTAAACTGCCAACAACAGCAACAACAACGACAACGACAACAAATAAAAATAAATAAAACCTCAACTAACTAACTATTATTTACTAAAAATAAGTCACACAGCAACAACGATAACAAAAAAAGGAGCCGAGAAGCTCAGGCGACCAACGCGGAAAGTTTGCTTTGAGTTCTGCGCAGTACAAATTGAAGAAGAGGGGCGTGAAGGGGGCGTGGCGAGTTTAGAAAGGCCCGCTTCAAGGACTGCAACGGCGTGAACGTGACATGGCATAAGAAATATGTAAATCCCCGAACGTTAGTCAGGTTTAAATCTTAAGCCTTCGCTTTGACTGAAGAAAATAAGCAACAAATTGAGAGTTGAAAAGTATTCAAGATAAATTAACCAAGTGGATAAATGCTCTTAATTCTATGTATATTCATTTTGTCAGATCATAAACAAAGAAAACTCTGTTTGAAACAAGTTTTTATAGAGAAAATTTATGATTCAGCTTGAGATAGTTCCTTTATAAAGAATTAATTCAAGAAATTTATTTCTCTTAAGAAAACAACTTGCTTCATAAGAAACAATTTAAACATTTAGTTTTTAAAAAGAAATTTATTCCATAAAACAAACCTCTTAAGATTACTATGTTTTAATCAAGCTGTAACATTTGAAACAAACAGTTTAGCTATAAATCTTCCAAGAGAAGATTATTCTTTAAACTAATTGCCATAGAGAAAATTGTCCAAGCTCTGTAAAATATTCCGAATAGAAATGTGAAACTCTGAACAATCACAGCTTTGGCTTATGAAAGCTTTACTATTTTTCAGCAAATAAAACATGCAACCATCAGCTGAGTTTGTTTTCTTACAAAATTTCTCATATTGTACATTTGTTATTCTAATGTTTTGGGCATATGTTGGCACTACGTCTGCGCATCATCAGGTTTTTCCTACCCCACTCCCTAAGAGTTTTCATTTTGTCACCCTCTATTTTCTGTGCATATTTACTACGTGTTATGCTTCATCCAAAGAGCTTAACGCTTAGCTCGACGTGGCATTTTGATTCCATGATTTATGGGATTCAAGAAAACCCACTCAGAGAAAGAGAGGCGGCATTCAGGCTCTTTTGCATTTGATAATCCTTTTAAATTTGCGTATGGTCGTCGTCCGCTCACTGGGCTTCTCGAAGCGTTTGTGACTCACACAACTGACGGGCATTTGACTTTGTTTGGCTTGCATTAAAAAACTCATAAATTATGTGCGTCTAAAGCAATCTACACAACCAAAAAAATATATATATAAACTCCTACCACTTGGAGTTGCTATGGAATGCCTTGAAATACAACTTTTAATTGTGTTCTTTTTGAGCAATACACAATAGTTTTTTTCTCAAAACAAAGTTTTACGAATCAACACGAATGTTTGAAACGATTTAAAGCTATTCATTTAAGCTTTTATCTTGTTAATCTAACCGAATATTTATCAATATGAGTATCATTAAACAAAGTTGACATTTACAAAGCGTCTGCTAGTTCTAAACGATCAATCAATGAACCTTTCTGGTGATGCTTTATCAACTAAACACGATACAATTTACAGCCACTGTCAAAAGCTGACCAAGTTATTAATGAGAGTGGAACTTTTGATTTCCAGCTAAAGCCTATTATAATGCAAAGCAGCATATCGGACAGGTTTAAACATCCGATTGATGCTCAATGAACGAACACATATTCACAAATTAGTGGGCACTTAACCCAAAGATTTATCCAAGAGTAGCACTTAAAAATGCCACACGCGTACTAATTTCATTTACGAGCTGTGTAATAAATCAGCGGGAAATGGATACTCAGACATTCAAACACACATACCCACTCGTCTAATGCATCAATCAAGTCATCAATTAAATCGAACCCAATCATATTTCAAAGTGAAGCACTGGAATAGAACAGAGAATGTCACGACAACACTCTCAAGAAGAACCACAAAAATTGAACAAACAAAACTAAACGAGCCGCATAAAAGTAACCAAAAAGCAAACAATTTGTGTGGGTCAGGAATCGAGTGAAGGAGAGCGGGAGCTGGAGGAGGAAGGAGATGAAACATAAACGTGTGACTTTGACTGAAACTAGAATATGGTTAGGGGTATTCCTCATACTGTACTGCGGGGTAGTTTGGTTGTTTGTTAGGTAACATTGTCACATCATAAATGTCACGGACACATTTTGTGCGTTTTAGTGCGACCATAAAAATTGCTTCAAGTGTGCAAACAACAAACAGAACGTAACGAAACGGGACGAGACGAGACGAGACCAAACGAAACGAAGAATGAAATCGGAAACTAAATCTAGAGTAATATCAATTTGTATACTCTGGCGGGGTATATAACAGATTGAACAGAGAAAGTTAAAAGCATCTGAATTCAGCACTGACTTTCAGATGGCTTGTATACTTTATTCATTTCCTAGGCGAATTATAGATCTGAAATTTATTTAAAATTAGAAACTTAAACTTAAGATACTTTTTAAAGTCGTTTGTTTTAAGAAATCTTTCAATTTAGTGTATTTAATCTTCGGCTTGGCAAATCTAAGTTATCTTGGCTTGTTTATGTTATTTTCACTTAGGTTTCCTTGAGCAGGGTCAACAATCCCAAGTGAAGCTGAGAGATGCTACCACAGAGCAGCAGTCTCTTATGCTCGCTCTCTCTCTGGCTCTTTGTACAGAGAGTGGGACATTTGCTACGTCACGCTGACCATAAAATGACGCACAGGGCGTGTGCCAAAGCGAGAGAGAAAGAGAGAGAGAGGGCTGAGAAAGAGCATACGAGAGGGTAGGGTAGAAAAGGTGTGTTGTTTTGCCATCGGGTGGCGCAGCGCATCGCAGCGTCGCAGTCAACAGCACAAAAAGGTCATAAATCACTTAATCACATAATTAGAATGTATAAAAATTGATTTACGAGATTTTGAATGCGAATATTCTTGTTGTTGTTGTTGTTGTGTTTGCTGTTATTGTTGCTGCTATGTCGCGTGTTTACGATTATTTACTTACTTGCCAGCGCGATAACGTAAAAAGGGGTCCAAGCACCTAAAGAGGTGGGGCGAACTGAAGAGGGGTCACAACACATGTCCGTGATTGCATAATAGCGGTTTATTTTCGGGGAAAGAGGTCGTATAATCCATTCATACAATGCAAATTAAATGGGGGACTGCACTTGGAGTGGGTCTCAAAATAACAACAGCAGGGAGTTCTCAATTTATGCATTCTATCTTAGTACATTGGCATGTGAGTGCTTGTTCCATGTAGTGAAACTCTTTACACAAATATTAAAGTCAGATAACCCCAAGGTGACATTAAAGACAAACTGTTTGGGCATAATTGAAGTTAATATTTAAGAAAATTACATAGTTTTAATAATTTATAATATTTGTGACGCACCGAATTTAGTATTCAAACTACTAAATTCAAGGAGCATCTCGTTGTCGATCAGCCAATATACATTTTGTATAATATTCTAAAATGTATCTACGTTAAAACTATTTAATTTATATTCATACCTTTTATTGAAACAAAACTTTATATGAAATTTATTCTACATATTTTATAATAAAATTGACAAGTTTTTCCTAAAGCGAAAAACAATTTTCAAATCAATATATTATTTAGTAAAATAGTCAATATATATAAAAATTTTTCTATCTTTTATTCCCCTGATAAAATATGAAAAAAAAAGCGCTAACAAATTCTATTGTCTGGGCCTATTTTTATTTTTTGTTTTGGCCAATTTGATTATGCTTTGGAAATAATGAAAAATTCTGGCAAAGCAATCAAATTGATGCAGCCTTTTTGGCAGTTGTGTCTGGCACGTGCTCTCATATGATTTCAAGAACCAGACACAAATCGAGACAAGCAGAGATATCGGAGCAAATGGCGGAACATGAATTTGCACAACTTTTGGGACTGTCAAAAGTCAAAGTAAGCCGACGGCGTGTGACAGTTTTTGGCTAAAAGCTGCCACACACACTCAGCCTCACACACAGAGGAACTCTAAGTTGAGTTGTACGTGAGAGAGAAGCGTGTGTTTTGTCACACCCATCACACACACACACACGCACACACTGGTATACATTTTTTTCTTACCACAACCCAACCCTCATCCCTTGGTGCTTACTGCCATCCCTTTATTATCAATGACGTGAGGAGCTTAACTAAAAACATTTGACATCGATATTGTTTTCGCTTCTTGGTTAGAAAAGATCATTTACCGAGGGTGTTGAACCGGTCGGTTCAGTTCAGCTCAGAGATCGTTGAAACTGACCATTTTTAGGGTCGTTTCAGTCACTGCGGAGGTATGAAAATGTTCTGCGCTTTGTCCCATTTTCATTATGCGCGTTTTCTTTAATTCGTTTCCAGTTTTTGTTGTTTTTTTGTTTTTCCCAACAGGCCCAAAGTCAAAAGACTCGGGAAAACCCAAACCCAAGTTCAAGTCACGTACCCTTCCAACACGCACGCTTTCGCTTCCTCACTCACTCTCTCCCTTTTAACACTCTTTTTTTATTGCATCATAAATTTAATATTTTTATGTAATGTTTGTATAACGGTACGCTTTTACTACCCTGCCTCCTTCTGCCCAAACAAAATGTCCATAACATGCACAAAAATCGTGCGTCTTGTGTCCTTGTTCCCCCCGCTCCCTCCTATCCCTTCTCTAACCGTTCCTTCCGCATTTGTCCTCGCAAATTTTTGCTCCTTGGAAGTGTCGGCGCCGCGTGCCAAGGAGATTATTTTTTTCCTTCGTCTTCCTTCCGTTTCGTTCAAAAATCTGGCAAGGCTGAGCATTTCAGAGGGACGACAGCGGGAAGTAGTAAGAAAATTTCTGTTGTCATTTCATAAATGCTTCGGTTTTGGTTTTCCTTTTCCTCTGCTTATGTCATGCAGACATTTCAAGCCAATAGATTCAGAGTTTCTTCATTCAACATAGATTTTTCTTTCATATGAAGGAAATAGACACATAAGAGTTATATGAAATGCTTATGTTTTTCACTGTTTTTAGCTACTTACAGATTGAACGCATGGGTAATCAATCAGCAGTGAAGTTGAAAAATATTATAATAAATGAGGAGTACGAAAAAGAGTTGAAGTGACATGTGAAAAATAAGCTAATAGTCTGTTTTATCGATTGATTTTGTCATAAAATAAAATCATTAACTTACTCGTCGTCTTCCTTGCTTAAAACATAAAGTTATTTCCACTAATTCGCATCAATTAGCATATTTACCTGCAACAAAAACGTAAAGAGAATGAAAAACAATCGTTATTACAATTTCAAAGCTAAAATTAAATATAAAATGTGCTTATAAATGGAATTGCTTTAGCGCTGATGGAGTCGCCTTAACGAATTGAATACGACAGCAGCTATTTAATTTGATTTAAGGTACTTCAAGGCCTACTCGTATTGCAATTTAGCTAATGGCTCACGCAAAACCTTTAAAAAGAAATTACCCATCATATTTACTTAGGATATAAGGGTAACCAAATCCACATACATACACACAGATACACACACATACACACCACCGCAGACACAATGTGCATACGAAATTACAAATTCCCACGGCAAATCCATCAGAAGATAACCAAACTGAACTGAGTGGAGTAAATGGTGAAATGGTAAAATGGTAAATCTTTCTAGCAGTCGCTAACACACTCATCAATGCTTAAACATCACATCATAGGGTTCACCCTATATACTCGTCAGATCCATTTCCCAATCGAAACCTAACTCAACTCGTTGCCATTAGCGATAAAAAATTGATTCTCTTCGTCCAGAGACGGCAACAAAAGTGCGAGCAAATCAATAAATCACGTGCCACTGCAAAGAGTTCAATAAAAGCAGAGAAAAAAGGAACAAAGATTTAGGAAAAAATAAATATAAAACTGAAATAACTGTGTAGAGTGGCTAAAAGCTGCGCAATGCAGCAAAAATTTCAAATAAATTCGAAGAAAACCAATTAGAAATGGAAACTCAAAATTTTGAATCAGCAAAAGTTTTATAGAAACTTTTTTATTCATACAACTCAAGTCTGTTGCTCCGATTGTGCAGTTTTGTTTATTACACACATTTTAACTGGTATACAACACACTTATCTTTTATTGTATAGGGTATTTCAAGCAAAACAAAAGAATTATGTGTGTTATCTGTCGAACAGCCACCGGCAGCGTCAATGCCAAATGGAATTCAGTTATTTGTTTGTAAGCGCAGAGACAATGCATCAAAACTGGTTTCTGGACTTACAGGAGCGATAGCAAGACAGGAACTTTATAGTAAGAGGTATGGCTTATCAGCCAAGTTCGAAGTCTGAGAGTATGGACAACAAAGAGCCTCTTAGTATGCAAATCGAGAGTCAGTCGTTAAGTGAATCATGTGAATCATGCAGAGCTGGTACATAAACCGCCGACGCATCTCAAGATGCAGCCCCACGACGCTGACCAAACTCAGATAATTTATGCTGTAATAATTAAGCAGCCCGAAGAGCAGCGCAGTCCATGCCCGACGACCGACCCAAGCCAACAATGACAGGCAAATGTCGCTGGGGAACGGAAATGCGGCCAGTCGACAGCCAGACAGTTGCTGGACAGATAGACCGACAGACCGAGAGACGGACAGACACGTACACATATCAGATGACGCACACACACGTACACACACAATAATTTACGGGCTTAGAGACACCATGCAGTGCAGCATAAAATCAACTGGGGGCACATCACTTGGCCACAGTGACAGGCCAGACCAGGACAGACCAGGCCGGGTCTGATCTGGTCTGGGTAGGGCCAGGAAAATTGGTAAGCATAGTAAATAGGGTGGCATTTGTAACCAGTGCGGAACCACTTGCCACTTGCCACTTGCCACTACCCACTGCCCGACACTGTTTGGCATGCTTTACTAAATTTCTAGCTCAGCTTTCGATTTGAAATTGAGTCGCCAAATGGAATTTCAAATTAAACAATTCTACAGCCTAAATAACTCTATTCAAATTCAAATCAAACAGTTCATTTAGAAATACTGTACATATATTTAAGCTGCTCTACTTTTCAAATACTTTGAATTTTACATTGAGAACTTTTTGCATGAAAATAATTATTAAAAGATTGAAAAATGTTCCATTTCTCCTGTATAGAATGCTGTCTAAAACACTCTTTCCATAAGCTGCTTTCAGTAAAAACTTTCGACACATATTACACTTAACAAAAAAGAAGAGCAATTAGCCAACAAATATGTGAGTGAAGCTTAAAAATATTTCATAGAGTGAACTTTTTCGTATACAACTCTTACACAAAATGAATGAAACAGACGGACAACTGATTCTATACGAGAATATATACCGAATGTGACTTCAACTTGAGTTGTAGCTGAGAAAAGTTAACTTGATGTACTTAGTGCTAGTTGCAGTTGTAATTGAAATTTAGCAGCAAAACATTGGGATGGAGAAGAAATGGTCATCAAATGAGTGCTCTCTGAAATTGAATTGAGTTGAGCTCAGTTGAGTTGAGCAGAGCTGAGCTGAGCTGAGATGAACAGAGTTGAGTTGAGTTGAGTGACTGCGTCAAGAGTCTATTTGATTGATGAAGACATTTTCCGTTTCAGAAATTTCGTAATGCCCACGCAATGTGGCAGGTCATGTGTCCAAGTCTTTCACATCCCCATCTATGTTGTGTCTTCTTCCCCAAAGAGTTGTCAATGCTGTTGCTATTTCAGTAGCAGTTGCACTTGCACTTGCGTTTGCTGTTTGCCACCACAAGAGTCACAACAATGCCAGTGACAGTAGTTGCTGTCCACAGCTCATTACGGGTTACCGACTCTGGCCGCAGTTCAAATGAATTTAATTGAAATTTCAAAGTTGTCAAGTAGCCACACAGTGTCCGTACCTAAAATGAGACTTCCAAAGAAGACACATTTGGAGTCCAAAGTCTTTTTCAAGTCAAGTGCTGTGGAAAATGTGAAAAAGAACAAAAAAACACAGGACTAAATAAGTTTTCCGTTGGCAGTTTCCAGCATTGCACTTTTGATGTTGCAACATCTGGAAAAGCTTCGACCGAGTACGTCTCTTTGCAGTCCTGTCCATTGGCAAAAGGGTCGCAAAAACAGAAGTGTCATCCAGTATACGTAACTTTTTAAAAGAAAAGTTTGCCTCCAAAAAACTCCCTCTCTTTCTCTTTCGAAAAAAAAAAGAAGATTTTTTAGGACTTTGTATATATTTTGAGTTATTTAATGCGGGCGAAATGCACTTCCCTCTCACTTGGTCAAAAGTCAGTCCTTTCAACAAACTGGAAAAAAGTCAATGTCTTTTTTTTTTTTCATTCTTTCAACTGTTTGCATGGGAGTGTCAAGTGCTTGGGATGGTGGCTTTAAGCCTCGGAAGTTGACAAACGTACTATGTGGAGAGAGGGGAGTACTGTGAAAGTTGCCCGCTGAAGTAAGCTTGTATACTACCACATTTTCAGTACTGTATGGATTTGAAAGTTTATGTTAATAATTTCAAAAACATGACAAAATGTTTTTAAGTATGATTTGATAATATTCTTCATACATTGAGTGTCCCTTTCTCTTACTGTAGGCGGAGTAGAAATTTTAACACTAATTTATGTACCCAAAAATGTTAATTTCTAAAACTGTATATATGTTTATAAAAATAATTAGCGCACAATAAACAATATTTAATTTCAAAATACCTCAATTTCCTCATAATCCTACAATATATTTATTTTAATTCCACCTCGCTTCATAAATATTTTACTATCAATTCACCACACATATTCCTAAGCAGCTTATGCAACGTATTGTTTAACAATATATATCAAAATACAGCAAATAACTAGCATACTTTACTTATAACACACAAATACAATTTTCTAATCGATTTCCGACACACATAAACACCTTCTTTTAGTACAAGTTTATGCCTTTTGGCAACGTGCTGTTTGCAGTTTTATTGACGAAATTAACACACAAAAAGCAAATATGATAAGTTGACAAGCATGTCAACGAAATTGGCAAAAACAATTTGTTTTTATTAGTTTTGCTGGCATTCAAGTATTGGCCATTAGTAACACAGACATCTGGCAACATTTAAGTATTAATTTTATATGGTAAGTTGTAGCTGCTGTTCCATTAGCAAAGGACATGCAAGGACAACAGATCGGTTACCACCCACAGCAAAAATAAAAGAAATTTGCATTTGCATTTTACAATTTAAATTTGTATATGATTTTAAGCAACTGCATGTTGACATTTGGGCTTAAACTTGAACTCAATTACGCTCCAATTACTCGTACTACTTTAAGCCCCGAGGACTGCACATGGGTTAAATGTGCTTCAGCATTGCCAGAAGGCAACGAAAATGCTACGCAATTTCACTGACATCGGGTTAGATTGGTTGATCCATTTGGCAGCTGTCGTTGTTTCTCAATTCTGCGCCTCAACGACACAACGAGTGCACTTTGTTTAATATGTCGACGTTTCAAAATTTCGGGGGTTGTTCAAGACACTGCGAACAAGAGCCAAAAAACCACTATGCAGATATTGCAAAAACTTTTTGGGGGTTGCACCCTTTCTTTAATGCTTTTGGTTCATTAATGATGCTTCTGTCAAAATGCAGAAAAAAATTCGTCTCGTTTTATGCTCAAGAGCACTACAAAGCTTCCATTGAGCATTTCCCGTTGTTCTTTTTGGGCCAGTATTGCAAAATGTTAAGTAAAAATCTTAATTGATTTACTTTTTTTCTATTTATCTGCGGAAATTAACAAAAATCAATGCCAGTTAATCGTGTAAATCGTTGACAACTCATCAATTTAAACTTTAGTTATTTTACAATATTATTATTGATATGATCAGAGAGAAAAAATGCATGGTAAAATCCAATTAAAACGTGTGCACTTCAACAAAAAATTGCTGAAATCATGTGCGCTTTAGCACTGTAATTAAAATATTAATTAAATTATAATTATAGTATTTTAAAACAGCTGCAGGAAGTGCACAAAGCGCCGTGTGAATTTAATTGCACAGCAAACACTCAAAAACCGAATCAAAAAGTGCGTTATAAAAAAAAGGTAGTGGATTAATAAAAACAAGTTGTGTAAAAGCTATTTAACTAGTTTATGGTTTAATATAGGGCTAACAAGCTGAAGAGGAGTTAATCAGCGACAATAAGGCAAAATTAATGAATATAGAGAGAAATTATCTTAAATAAGTAAAGACCTAAAGATATTCTGGAAATAATGTCGTACGCTTTGTCATACCCTGTTTGCATATTTAATTGCCACAGGGTATACCACTAAATAAAACACCAACGACAACGAAACGCAGGTGTATTAAAAAGCAACAAAATTGAATATTTATACACATTTAGTTGCTAATTAAACATAAAAAATAAACACACAACTAAGCGGCAAATTAAAATGGCCAATTATATAAAAGCGGCCAGTAACTTATCAATTTATTGGCCACGCCTCTAGCTGTGTCCCAGCAAAATGTGTGGGCGTGGCAGATAAAGGACATGTTTGTGCTGATATCATAATGGGAAAAATGTTGGAGGGAGACACAAACCACAGTTGAATTCAAATTACAATTTGGCTATGCATTTGTAATTTTGTTTAATTTTATTTGAATTCTCTAATGGAATTTGATTTTGTTGTTTAAATTTGTTTATTTATTTTATGGTTCAAATAATTAACAAATTATTCACCTGCAAAATACTTGAAATGCTGGCCAAAACATTTCCTTGCAAATAATTGGGCAAATATTTAGGTTCAATAAATTAGGAAATGGCCAGCAAATTTATTTCCTGATTAGAAATTTTAAATTCCATACAAATATGCAAAACACCAACTAAATAAATTATTTAAAAACTGCAACAAATTTTAAGCAGTTTAAGAGTTTTAAAAAGATACAAATTTATGCGGATTTGAACTAGTTTGGGTTTGTGATCAAACACAGACCTTATCTTCTCGTGTATGGCAGCTTAATTCTTAACCAAACGGTGTGCTTATTTATTTTTAATGCGATTTTCATATCGTATTCACAGCAGCAAATTGGCCAACAAAAGCAATCCTTGCTGCATTCAAATGCAGCTTTCCATTGAGCCACGAAAATTCAAATTTTTTATAAAAAAAAACGATAAAAATAGGATTGAGTAAGCATATATGCGCTTTTAACCGACTAAGAGATACCCGTTACTGCCAGAAGTGTTTTAAAAACTGTTGTATACTTTCAGGCGCTCGCACTGACTTCAAACTATAAGCAGCTATATCTTCCGCTGTTCTTTTACAATCTTACATATTTACAAACGTTTGAATACACAAAAAAGTTTAGCGCAGGCTATAATACTAATACTACCCGTGACTTCACGCATCTCGGGTATAAATATGTATTTGCACAGTTATGCTGAATGATTTCAACACGAACAATTTAGATTTCATACAATATTTCGCGCACGTATAAATTTTGCATGCTGCCATTTCGCGTAGAAAGCACGAAAATAGAAGAAAATGTGTTGGCTTGGTATAAAAAACAAGGCCCAAATGAAAAGCAGTTAATATTTTGAATGCCTGTGCGACAGGATGCGGAAAAAAGTGCGATAAAAAGCTCGAAAACAAATAAACGCAAATGCACAAATAAGCTTTGCGCTAACCACACACAGACACCCACACACCCACACACACAGAGACTGTGTAAATGGTAAATAAAAATATATTGCGTGTGTGGGGGGAAAAACTGTGGAAACTAAAGAACACAAATTTCAAGCAATTAAAAATTCAATGTTTGCAATTTTAATACCCTGTACAGTTAGACGCGAAAAGAGTATGCTACTGCATATATATTTTAGTTGTTTACTGTATTTATATTTGCATTAATTACAGGGTAACATCTTAGTCGTGTTGCTGTTAGTTTTTTGCGCTCCGCATAAGAATTTCATCCCGTTTGTTTTATGCTTCTGCTATAATTTTTATCAAACAAATATTTCTACCATTTATTGATATTATAAATTATGGTTTTTACGAAATATGAACATATTTTTTATTTGCACATTTTTGCATATTAACATGCTGGATTTTCAAATGCTTCGCATTTTTTATGAATTAATTGCGTGAAGCATTTAAAAAGTGTGTTTTTACTAGAATTAAATCAGTGCAAGTGGAAATACGAGCATGTTATTTTATTTATTAAGCTAAAATATTTAAAATAACTTTGAGAAGCCTTTTAACCGATTTATAAATTAAACTATATATTTAATCTCTGTAGTTCTTTCCGTTCGTAAGTTAAAGTTAGTCAGAGTCAACTGAAAGTTTGTTATAAATGTTTAAGCAAGCGGCAATTAATCATATGTTAGTGAAATTACTTTCCAACTGCTATAAATCGAAAACCAATCCTTAAAAGGGAAAGTTGCTTTGGTAATTAGATTGTACGCACATTTATTTTCCACACTTTCCTCCCCACTCCACACACACACACACGCACCCACATGACACCAAAGTGTTTATTGTCCAATTTCAATAGACATCCACAATTTGTTCTGTAGCATTGTTGGAGTTTTTGGCCAAGTTAGTGAGCCATGAAACGGGTCACTTGCGTGTTATTTAATAGCTACTGGCCACGCAAGGACAACCAACATTTTTTTCGCATAATTGTTTATGGCACAATAAACTGAAACGAAACAAGTTGGCAGTCTAGAAATAAACAAGGTCATATTAAGTACATTTTGTTGAACTCATAGAAAAACCTTCTAAATATTTATAACAAATATTTATAAATATTTAAAAAATGTATTACTATTTTATTTCTAATAAGATTTCTTGGAAAATTTGTCATTCGAATCACACATGTTAGTGGAATAAATGCCATTATCCGAAGGTCCGATCCGATGCCTAATCTGGTTGGGTGTGTCCGTCGTGCAAAGTGTCAATGATAGGCTCATTAAATCAATCATTTTTGGTCAGTCAGCCACTTGCAACTTAATTTGGCTCAAAACACCGCCTGAGCTGAATATTGGCATTTCTATTGCCTGTTCGTTAGCCATTTTCTTGCCTTTCTTTGCTTTATTGCTTGTTCTCTTTTGTTGTTTACTTTTGGCATTTCGCTGCCGCCGACAAGTAAAAATGATTATAATTAAACTAATGAAGGTGCTGTCGCTCACAAACACACACACACACAAGCCCAGAAATACACACAAACACACACATACATCAATTTGTGTCTTTGGTTGCATATTTTTTGCCAACATTGTCTAAATTTGGCTCATAAATTCGACGATTGTCTTTAAGCAATTTAAGGAAAACGTATGAAAAAGCATTAGGAAATTAACTGTTTAGTAAATTATTAGTTAAATTAATGCAAATCTTAATTTAATTAGTGTAATAAATAGTACTCATTTTATGCACCAATTAATTGCTTTCTTATGCCTACTAAAAACAGCTAATTTATATTATTTAAACCACTTTTAACCCTTAAACCCAAAAATAAGCTCTTAAAACACAAAACACAGTAAAGAATTTTCATTTTTGCTGCCACAACAAATCGAAGCTTGACAAATTTCCCCACATAAGCCCAGTATTTATATGTTTGTTTGTAGATATTTCAACTCTCACATAAATCGTATTGCAAAATGGAAAAATATGTGTATGTATGTAAAGTATATTGGTAGCTTTGAAGATGGCACAATCTCAGAGTGCAATAATGCTATTGGACACACCCATTTCGGTAATTGAAATAAAAATGTTTAAGGCACATAAATCGAAGCTACCTACGAGATACACGTATCTATTGGCTCTCTGCCTGCTGCTACGTAGTGCATAAACAAATAACAATAATATTTTAGAGCGGGACAGTGGCAATCGTGTATCTTGATTAAAAACGCCCACGAGGCGAATTGAAAGAGAAAAACCAATCGATTCCTTTTATTTTTTTTTTTTTTCATTTTCTCCACTGACTTTTTGTTGTTGACTATGAATTTGTGGATTGCGAGACTGAAAACAGACCCAAAAACTAACTGTGCTCCGTATTAGTGGGGATTATAGCAACAACAGCAAGAACAACAATGAATGAGAAGGCCTAAAGTGGTATGGCTTCTAATAGCATGCAAAATAATTCATGAATTTATTGAAATTTATAAGCATAAGAAAATGTATCTCTTGGATGCAGGTTTACTCAGCTCTTCACAACTCTCTACACTTCATCTCCCTCTTCGTTTACTTCTCTTTCCATTCGCCCTCTTTGTCGACATGTTATTTTCTAGGCTGGGCCAAAAGGCTGCAGCCAAGTGGCTAACAAACGTTTGGCCAAAAGACTTTTTGCCAAGATGAAATCGTAGAAATTGAATTGAAGTGAATTGTGTCGACTTTGAGGCACATGCCAGGGCAAAGGGGGTGTGTCAGGGGGCGTACCAGAGAGTCGAGTTTGAGGAAGGAGTGTAGTAAACGATATGCGTATCAATAGAAAAACAGAGCATCAGCAGACAACTTATACAAATAGCACATAAAAACTAAGACACACTCGAGAGTCCCCAGCTCCAAAGCCAGCCAAGGCATGTGTACACACACACACACGCAGAGAGGGGTCTATATATACATATATTTCTATATACATATGTATATCTTGAGTAGTGATAACTTCTTTCACGACTTTTGCCTCCTACTGGGCACCCGCACACACAAGCCAGTCGCAAGTTTAATGTAACTTTTCTTACATTTGTTGCTGTTGTAGCGCTTTTCCTCGCTTTTTCCCGCTTTTCCTCCATCCCCAACTCTCCCTCTCTTGCCTTCTCTTTATTTGTATATCTTAAACGCGTTTCGCTGTATCTACTTAAGGCAGCTTAAATATTTGTGTAACATAATACAAAACATACGGGCTTCTTTGGTTATACTTAGATACATAGCTTAGATACTTGCACTTGGAATCAAACTAAACTGAACTTCCAGGGTGCCAACAACTGTCGGGAGAATTTGTTAGCAGACAACATTCGCCGCTTTTTACAGTTGCCAAGCCCATGGGGTTTTCGGCCAATTATCAAATAAAATGGGCGATTAAAATGGTAGTTAAAAAATAATTGAGCAGACTGCCAAAGAAGCTAATTAATTGATATATGTCCTGACCTCGTTTTAAAATGAATTTCATAATTATGAAAAATTTATGGAGTTAGACAATAAAAAGAAATTTACTTTAAACCAATTTTGATTTTAGGAAGCTAAGAAAGAGTACAGAAGACGCTTCTTTTTAGTTCAATCGGAACAGAGAAGCCCAGTCAACTATATACGATAGAATTATACGATTCGCTTTAGAAAATCACTTTATAAGTCAAAGAATTGTTATCAGTTAACAGTTTGCAATTCGATGTGAAATTTCAGAAGTCACTCAACATAAATTATTAGTTTATTCTACTAACATTGAATAATATTTTTTGCTTTTGTACATTATAAGAAAAGATACACTGAACCTCTAAACACATATTTAAAAGAATTCTTTATAGTATTTAAATACGAAAAATCAACAAAAAAGTGACGAATGCGCTGTTGACTGTAGAGTTAAAGAGAAAAGAGACATAGAGTTAGTTTTAATCATCTTTAAACATACTTAAATGCATTTGCAGTAGAGCCTCATTAATTTAAGAAGCGGCAACGAAACGTCGCTCATGTGTGGCCACTGTGCAGCAGACCGAAAGATTCAGGATATTGGAATTTCAAATGTGATGTTGGACGTGACATGACGTCTCGTTTTTTTTTTATATGTATATGTGTGTGTAGGTGTAAGTGTGTGTGTCTGAGTAGGTGTGTGTGTCTGACGTCCTGCTGATTGTCTCTTTTGCTTTGCTTTGTTTCTTTTCCGTTCTTTGCTTGTCAAACGCTAATGCGTTGTACAACACAGACAATCTTTATATGCGGCACGTTATGCCCTCAAGTTGAACAGAGACAGGGGTAAAGCAAGAGTGGAACAGCAAGTAAAAGAAGTCGTTCGATATTTGCCTAATGTCACACGATACGCACTCGTTAGAGTGGACCTAAGTAGCTGACCAAAATAGCAAAATGCATTTTGCAGACGTTCTGCTATTCGTATCTTGCGGATACCACACACTCAGACACACACAGAGATAGCTGTGAGATAGCAGAACAATTCCCATTTGAAATGTAAACAAACAAAACATGTTGCCCGCACATTTTAGTGCTCGAAGCACAAAAACAAAAGCCGAAACGCCGCCTGCAAAGCCATTAAAAGATGCAGATAAAACAACTGGAAGTAGTCGCAGCACCACAATCTTTATCTATATCTGTATCTGTCTCTGCATCAGTATCTGTATCTTCAGCTGTGTGTTGGCGCTGACAAGCGAAACAACATGAAATTAAGGCACTTTAACAGCAGACCAACTCAAATGTATCTCATGGATCGCATCGCTTCGATGGGTTTGTCAACCTGAAGCCTTAACTTGTTTCGTTATCTAGTTAGTTGCTTGTTGATTGGCTTTATGTCTAAATTAGTTAATCGATTTCACACAGCCATATGCAAATGCACATTTTTATTTAATAAGCGCGTATCTTTTGATGATAGACAAAAGTATCTTGTCATCAGCTTGAAGCTGTGCCGTTTGACAAACGTTTATTGTCAGCATTTTTAATGTGTTTAATCTTTTAATGGACCCAAGTGATCGCCCGCCTCGCTCTGTTTCCCTTCCCTTTAGCCCTCGTAGTCGTTTTCTCATTATTTCTGATTTTCTTTCAATCTGTTTTCATTTCTACATTTCTTTTGTATTGTTATGTTAATTCAATGTGGTTATTGATTATGTGCCTTGGGTAGTTTTCTTGTTTGTTTGGCTTGAAGAAAGCAAGATAAGTTCCCAAATGGAGAACAGCTAAATCCCTTTTATCTACTATTACTTGTATGCCACTTTTCATTTAAAGATACGTGATTAATCGAGTATTTAACAGTTAATTCTGTATTTCAAATATCCCTAAAGCTATCAAACAGTATAAACCTATTATTGTGCCTAAAATACAAGAGGTTTGTTTAAACTCACCTTTACAAGTGTCCAATAAAGTTGATGGCTTTTTGCCACAATTCCCGAAAGATTTTCAAATTGAAATCGTTCGATATTTGAAAAACTTTTCAACTGCTAGGCGTTTTCAGCTGCCTTCTGCTCTTTCTGTTGAACTTGCTGTTGTTGTTGTTGGTAATTTGTTTGCTTAGACAGTTGAGATACAAATCGTTGAGCAGACAATTGAATATATGCCATATCGGGATCGAAATCAAGATCAAGTATGGATATTGATAAATGTTGTTGCTTATTTGATGATGCACTTTTCTTTTTTTGTTCTTCCTCTTGCTTTTAACGGATCGCTTGTCGTATTTAAACAAATTATAGACACTTACACGAGACAACACCGAAGAACACAAATTTATTATTATTATATTTTTACTTTATACGAAAAATGCCGAGCAATGTAACAAACAACAACAACAATACGACGACGACGATGATGATGATGATGAATGGTGACGACAAATATTGTACATATGTACAGAGAGCAGTATAAAATATACACAAACACAGATACGGACACAAACACACACTCACGAGCACACAGATACGGAGTTAGTTGGATAAAGATTGTTAACGGCGAATAACGCGGGGGAGACGAAACCGAAAAATACGAAAATACGCGACACGCGAAAAGTATGCAACACTTTTGAATTCGTCAATGCAAATACTTCATGATTTTCACCGTTTTTCACTATTTATTGTGTTTGTGTATTGCTCTCTCTCTTTAATTGTTATTGTTGTTTATTAGATTCTTTTTGTTATTCCGTAATTAGCGCTCTTGGCTGCTGTACACTGAAATATTGAAAATAAAAGAAAACACATTTTAGAATTACGACAAAAGTTGAGAGAAACCCGCAACCGCAGCACAAATTTTCTTATTATGACAATGACAACACACACGGCAAATTTGTTGGCAACGCGCAACGCACGGCCAAAGGACAACGACTGCAAGCCAGCGCAGCGACAGCGAAAGATGTGAAAATAGAGAGTGCTAAAATTGAGAGAGAACAAGCAATTCTGAGAGCGGCGCCAGAGTTTGAACAGCGGCGCCAGCTACGATGCGAATGTGCGAGCAAAGCAGAGCCCAAAAACTGTGGCCACTCGCACTGAGGGGGGTAAAACGCCAGCAAGAGTGAGCACAAAAAGAGAGAAATTTACATAGGGCAGCTGCCGACACTCACACACACACATACAGGCTTATTGTGTTGAAACGCTGCGAGAATGAAATGCAGCGAAACGAATGGGCAGCACAAAATGTGCGCAACAAAATGGAAACAGGCACTTGAAAATAAACAAAATATATAAAAAAGGATAATCCACACAAACACACAACACACACACACACGTATACAGTGTTCCAATGCCGAAATGTGCACAAAACACAAGGCGGCATGGCAACGCTCTCTCTCACACTCTCTTTCACTCCCGCTTGTTCCTCTACTCCTTCTCCTTGCTATTATTTTATCTTTCTCGCTCGCTCTCGCTTTGGATAGCGGCAGGAGGTGTGTGTGGCGCGCCAGTAGAAAAATCAATGAAAAATATCTGGAAAAATTTGCCCAAAAATGTTTGTTTGTGCCGCTTTTATGCTTTAATTTTGTATTTATTTGCTCAATGCTTCAGCGAGACGTTTTTACATAATTTAATGCACTTTTCATTCGTGTGCAATTGAAATTTAACACAATTTATAGAAACTCATGTGCCAATTGATTGCTTTATTATTGTTTAGCAGCAAACACACTCACACTTGCACACACACACACACACACACACACACACACACACACAAACACACACCCAGGCGCAATGCACGAACAATCAAAAGAGACAACAAGAGACTTTAACTAAAGCAATTGATTAACGGGACAAATGAAGAACACGCACTTTTTCACAACTTAGCGGCGAAAATTGTGTTGTTTATCTGTTGTCAGTCAGTGTCATTGCGACCAGACAAAGCCCGTGGCAACATCAGACATCAAGAACGCGAACGCGACACATAAACACGCGACTCTCTCGACGACGTAACAACAACTCAGCCGGAGTTTCATTTCAAAAGCAGAAACAGCACACGTTTCAAATTGAGCATGTTGAGAAACATGTTGCAAAGAGAGAGAGAGAGCGCGCGAGAGACAGTTTTTCCCAAAATTCTGTTGTGTGTATCATTTCGCTACGGCAACAACCCTCAAAACATGTTTAGCAACATGCCACTGAGCATACGAATATTTGAGTCTTGTGCCACAAGATGTTGCTACACATTGCGCATGTTGATAAACATGTATTTCACTTATTTTATTATTGTTTCTCTTCTCAGAGAACAGCGAGGAGCGGCTGCCGTTTCATTGCCAAAGTTTCGCTCTCTCTTTGGGCGGGCGAGTGTGCGCCCTAACTGCTCTCTGGTACAGAATTAATACAAAAATTCTATTGTTATTGGGTACACGTGCACTTGTATGTTGCAACGGGCACAATTAAGCAATTATTTAATAATTGACAGTAATTCTTATTTACTCACTGCTTGCGCTTAAATTTCAACACATTAACCATAGTTCACAAAGTATTTAAATTTGTCACCAATAAGACGCTTTCAAACAGCTGACAACTCTAGCTATGGCCGCGGTCGGGCTCTCTTTTTGCTCTGCTGAGACTTGTTTGGACTTGCTCAAATGCCGCGCTCTCTGTTTTGCCGGCGGTGCATGTGTATTGGTTTATTTATAATTTACAATTGTTTAACAACAAGAAAAACTTTAGAATTATTTTGTTGTTCGTTGCTGTCTGCATTGCGCTTAATTCACTTTCACTTGAGAGTAGACAGTTTTTACAGCAAGTAACACAACAAAAAATAGCACAAAACTGAACGAAAAGAAAAAAAAATAACAAGAGATAAGCAGCTTCAGAGGTCATTAACACTCACGTCTGTTTGTTTATTTTTTGAATCTCTTCGTTAGCATTGAGAACTCACGTCGTTTATTAACTTAACACTTTTTATATTAAACTTAAACATTTTCTTTTTAGTTAAAAACTTTTTTTCGTTTTAATTTTATGCAGAACGGCTGCTGCAAAACCACCGATTGGTAATGGAGGCTGCACGATATCTGTTTGAGCTATCGATAGATAGCTCGATAAAAAGTGTTGTAACAGCTGCGATATCGATAACAAAAGTTAATTCAAACAAAACGACAACAGAAATGGTTTTAACTGCTATTCAAACAAGTTTATTTTAGAAGTTCAACAAATTGAGCGACTTAAAATGAAAATACTCAGTCTTTAAGATTAACCACAACCTTGCCACGCAAATGTCCGTTCTTGACCTTCTCAAAGGCTTTAGGCAGCTCTGTGAACTTAAAACTGCTGTCGATTTGGGGATTGAGCTGCAAGTAAATAAATAAATTAATTTAATTTATTTAAAAGATATTATTTTAGTAACTCACCTTATGCCGCTCAACCAGCTGCTGCAGAAACTGAATGCCATGCGCTGCGGGATAGAAGAAGCCCCATTTAACCAATCCACCACGCTGGTTGACTGTTCTCGCATTCGTCTGGAGAAGATCGGAGACATTCTGCAGGGCACCCAGGCAGACGCCCTGCTTATCAATATTGGACAGCAACGGTGATGAGAACGTCACATACTGATGGAAATCAAATTTCAAATCCGATGAATGCTGTCCACCCTGTCCAGCACAGTCCAGGACAATATCGTAGGGACCATATGTGCACAACTGTTCCATGTCAGCGGGATTTGAGTAGTCCACCACAAAGTCAGCGCCCAGACAACGCACCATCTCCATAGCGTTCTCGCTGCAGGTGGCCAGCACTTGGACACCCTGCGAGTGGAGTATTTGTATGGCCAGACTGCCAACGCCTCCGGAGCCGCCGAGCACCAAAACACGTTTATTGGCACCACCGCCGGCGGCAGTGGCAGCGCCACAAGGGCCACCCAAAAAGCCAGATATATACAAACCCGACCAGGCTGTAAGCCCCGCGTACAATACACTGGCGGCCTCGTTGTCATCCAGTTGCTTGGGAGCCGGAGCGAGCTGAGAAAGGGATGGAATCTTAAGCTTAGGTCTGTTGATATGATATACACACGTTACTTACACAAGATTCTGGCACAACAACGTATTGGGCATGAGATCCCGAGGTTCTGGGTATTGGCACCACGCCCCACACGCGGCTCCCGAGCTGCAGTTCGCCACTGCTGACTCCCATGCCCTTTTGCACCAGTTCCCCGCAGAATTCGCGGCCTAGTGTCAATGGGAATTCAATGTAGTCGCCGGTCTTGCAGCGCACCGTATTGAGCAGTGTGGAACCGTAACCACGTAACATGGCCACATCTATGGGATTCACCGAAGTGGCATGCACCCGCACCAGACACTCGTCTGAGCTGCGTATTTGTGGCAATTTCAGTTTGTCGGACAATTGCAGTTCATCCACATCGCCATAACAGTGAAATTGCCAGCCGCTCATCTTATGTAGGGAGGACTTTGGTGGTGGTGGTGGAGGCGGTGTCGGTGGCTGTGGCGACGCAGTTGGCACTTTGCCGTCAGTTTGTTGTTGTTGAACTTCTGTTGCGGCTGCGGCGGCAAAACTGCGACACGCCACAGCTGCAAATCGCTGTACAGCAACTCTGACACTTGCGCCGGACGACAGCATTTTTGGTTTTTATAACCTACCACAATTAAATTGTTCTTTAATTAATTTTAAACAACACTCAATACCCGATTTTACTGCTGCGTTCGGTTTTTGCCTTCTCTGTTTACAAACGTAACGTTGCGCAACGTAAGCTGCAACTACGTAACAGTGTAAGGCTGGTATGGAGCTCAGCTGCTGGTACGTAAAGCAAAGCTAAGAAAATTAGCTGCATTTAATAAAGTAACTATTAAGTGTTGTAACTAAAAATACTTTCTTTTATTTTTAGTACCGTTTTTAATTATATTTAATCTGCTTAGACAAAGCGGCTGCTTTACTTACCGACTTTTACAACTGACGTTTCAGTCGACTGCCCAAATCGATTCAAGTGCAGTTAATCGATTTTTTTTGTATTACACAGCACAACCCTGTTCGATTTGCGAACAAAAAGAAACGCCGGTGAAAAATTGCACAGTCAGTTAATAAGTATTGGGAAAAAATGGAGCCAACGCTAGACAATTACAAACTAAGCTGCGAGCTACTGGGCCACAGCTTGGACGTGCGTGCCGTGGCCATTGGCGCCAATGTAGCTACCGGTGGTCAAATGATTTTATCGGGTTCGCGCGACAAAACCACAAAACTCTGGAAGCCACTTGGGTGCGTATATGACAAGGACAATGAAATTGCATTGAATTCAATTGATTTATGTTTCCTTTTTTACGTGTATTTTTAAGTAATGAGTACGTCGAGAGCGTCACACTGAAAGATCACAAAAACTTTATATCCTACATATATTATTTGGCCAAGGAACAGTGGATTTGCACTGCCAGCAATGATGCCACCATTTGCATCTACCAACAGGATGGATTTGTGCCCCTACTCACACTCAAAGGTCACGAATCGACAGTGTGTGCGCTTGCAGGTGGTCTACAGTCACGCAGCATCATCAGCGGCAGTTGGGATAAGACCGCTCGTGTGTGGTTGATCAGTGAAACGGGCGATGTGACGCACACGACGCTACAAGGACACGAGGCAGCCGTTTGGGCTGTTGCCACAGTGCCCAGCCAGCAGAAATATATCACCGGTGGCGCCGACAAGTGCATTTACTATTGGAACGCCAAGGGAGAGAAGCTGCGCTTGCTCAAGGGTCACACGGACTGTGTGCGTGGTTTGATCCCTTTGCCCGCCAATTCACTGCTCTCCTGTGGCAACGATGCTGTGCTGCGCTTCTGGAACGAGGATGGTGAGTGTGTGCGTGAGCTAAGCGGGCACACCAACTACATCTATGCTCTGGCACGGAATGAGCAGCTGGGTGAGCACATTGTGGTCTCCTGTGGCGAGGACAGCACGCTCCGCATGTGGAATGTGATTACGGGTCAAGAGCTCGGTGCTCCCATTGTGCATCCCGCGATTTCTGTGTGGTCTGTGGCTTGTCTACACAATGGTGACATTGTCACCGGTTGCAGTGATGGCATTGTGCGTGTGTTCACCCAGGAGTCAGTGCGTCAGGCCAAGGAGGGTCTGCAGACGGCCTTTAATCAGGCCGTCGAAATGCACAAGTCCCAGCTAAGCGAGGAAATTGGCGGTGTTAAGAAGACGGAGTAAGTGCAGCACATATCCAATCCTTTGTTTCGTCTAATCCTGGTTACTTCTAGTCTGGCTGGACCCGAGGCATTGCTGGCGAGTGGCACACGCGAGGGACAAACGAAGATGGTGCGAGAGATCGATGGCAGCGTCAAGTGCTATCTGTGGGAGCTGGGCAAGTGGACTCTGGTAGGCGATGTCACAGGCGCCACGGGCGGCACACAGTCCAACTCTGGCAAGAAACTGCACGAGGGAAAGGAGTATGATTATGTATTCAATGTGGACATCTCCGACACGGAGCCACCCATTAAATTGCCCTACAATCGTGGCGAAGATCCCTGGCAAGCTGCTCAAACTTTCATTCATCGCAACAATCTGCCCCAAGCGTATCTCGACCAAGTGGCCAATTTCATTGTGAAGAACTCACAGGGTGCTCCAGCGCCCGCTACGCAAGCAGCAGTGTGAGTAGTGTTTGTGCTGTGCTAGACAAAACTCTGGTATTAATCAGCAGTTATTTGCAGTGGCTACCAGGATCCATTTACTGGTGGCTCTCGCTATGTGCCCGGCTCCAGTAATAGCAATGTTCAAGGCGGTGGCAATATGGATCCCTTTACCGGTGCCTCCAGCTACTCCACTACCACCAAACCGAGCAGTGTCGATGTCAACTTTGTGCGTGGCAGCGACAAGCACTTCCCCGTGAGCAGTTATCGCACCTTTGACACCTGTGATGCCAGCAAGGTGCTGGAGAAGATGAAGTGAGTCAGCGCAGAGATACCCAATGGCTTACACAACTCCTAAACTAATGCTCATCTCCAAATTCCTTTACTTTTCAGAGAATTTAACGGCAAATTGACCAGCGCCGATGGCAAAGTTGGTGACGAATTGCTGCACGCCGTCATTCGGCTGACGGACAAGACACCCGAGCTGGATCCCACCGCCTTGGAGGCTTTAATGATGCTGCTCAAGTGGCCAGCCGGCATGCTCTTCCCTGTGCTGGACATTCTCCGTCTGGCGGTACGTCACGAAGCAATCTTCAGTTTGCTCCACAACAGTCACAATTTCTTGGCCCACATTGTGCCCCAGCTGAGTGGTGGAGCAGCCAATCAGTTGATGGTTTGTCGCTGCCTAGCCAACGCCCTGAGTCACCAGCTGGGACGGCAAACGATTGAGGCACAGCTGCCACAGATCATTGAGCTCGTGAGCGGCATCAAGGCTGGCAGTCCCAATCTGCAGATAGCTATAGCCACATTTTATCTGAACATTACCACATCGCAGACGCAGAGTTTGGCCCAGTCGGAAGTGTGTCATATGACCACATCGGGGGTGCTGGAGCTGCTGAAGTGGGCGAAAGATTTGGAAGCCTGGTATCGTGCCATGCAGGCGATTGGTAATTTAACAACCACTCCGTGTGGTCAGGAGACAATCGCTCAGGTGGTCTCTGTGGATTATGTGATGGACAAGTTGCGTGAGCTGACCAATACACCGCAGGACGAGAACTTCGCCAAGGTGAATCTGGTGGGACAGGCTCTACTTGCCGCCTTCTGAAGCCTCTCGAGCATTTGCTTTAAAATTTTATTTTGTATTTTGGAGTGCAGAGAATAAACTTATTTAATAAATACTTTTTGCTTAGTCTAATTCAATTGTTTATATTCATTTATCCGTTGGAGTTCCCGTTCCCTTGCGTGTCTGAATGCGCTCCAGGAGTTCATGCTTCCAGCGCTCCTCGGGCACGCCTTGAGCCCAATCGGGTACTGTGACATTGGGCAGCGTTATCTTTGACATGGCTGTCAGTATCTACAACACAGAGTAGTTACTACCTATGGTGTACAGCATGGTTAATTCCCAACTTACCTGCTCTGTGCGTGCTTTGTCTAGTTCCATTTGCAGCACCTGTGGACGCGGCTCGTTCCATACCTGTCGCTCAATTTCCACATCGATGCTCTCAATCGCCGGCATGTTGGGATCACCATGTGTCACTGGCGCCGTCATTAGATCCACATCTTCATCGGCTTCCTCTAGGGGCCTGCCAGGTACAACTGCCGTGGCTGTCTCCTCGTCCAGTTCGGTGGCCAGCGGCTGGTAACCTGCGTAGGCATCAGAGGCGTCACTATCGTCGCTAGGATCTCCAACATGTGGATGCTCAATGGTGGGCGTGGCAAAGTGCTGCTCATCGCCAGGATCTGTAGGTAATTCAGGGCCGCCCATTGACTTTTACGTGCAATTGTCAATAAAAACGATAGCAATAACAAACTTTTCGATAACGATAACATACAGCTGCAAGTCACGACAGTGTTTGAAAACGCTGCTTAAGCCGTTACTCATTTAAACCATTCACAAAATGAGTAAACAAATTTAATTTTTATGATTTTTATTATAAAATACTTTTAATTCTAATACAGATAACCCGTTGGTGCTGCGGGAGGGGCAGCACTTGGCTCCGCCGCCGTTGCCTTCTGGAGCGGCACAATGGTTGACTTGATGTCACGATTCGAGGTCTTGCGCAGCTCAGTTGCCGCATGCTGCAGCTGCAAGGTGCACTCCGTGCTGATGCCATTCAACGTCAACTGAGCGTTCTCCTTCTCCAGCAACATGGCCAAGGCCTCCAAGAGCTCCACGAATCCCAAGGCCAAAGCCGCGCGACGTATGCGATTCAGTTCTTTGTAGAAATGCTGCGTCTTGTCGGGCATTTTCTTGGCATGACGCAGAACCTTCTGCACATCGGATTGCAGACTCGCCTGTCGTATCCAGACGACGCTGCTCTGGGAATACGAACGACGCTCGGCACGCACTGGAAAACTGGCTGTCTCACCGGGTGTCAGATCGTCGGAGAAGCCCAACAACTCTAGGTCACCCAGCCAGGGTATAACATTGGAGCCCGGTGGGAGTATGTTGAGCATAAAGTTGGACTTCTTCTTGGTGTCGCTGTAGGCATAGATGAAGCCATACCATTTCTCGCCCAGCAGCACTAGTGCTGCCATATTCTCCAGCTTGAGAGCGCCATGCAGCAGCACACACAAGTTATCCTTCTGCTGCTCCGTCTGCGTTGTGGAGCTGTGCTTCAGCACCACAACGTCGGCATCATCGCCACTCTCCTCGGCATCCTTGGAATCCTTAGCGTAAAAGTCCCGTATGTCCTGCTCGAGCTTTTCAAGCTCATAGTTAGGATTGCCGGTGTCCAGTGTTAGTTTTGGTGGCTTTGCAGCACCAGCCAATCCGCCAGAGCGTCGACTGGGCTTTTCTCGTTCCACCTTGGCCAAGACCCAATGCCGACTCAGCGTAGCCGGTGAGCCAATGTCGGACAACGCCAGGAATCCACATATATCAATGCGTTGCTCGATGTGGCGTATGGTGGACTCGCCACCATAAATCGGCACCTGCTCGTAGGGCATCGGTGGCGGCCAGAGCAGCACCTGGCTCTCCATGCGAAAGTAGTGACCGCATTTGAGTGTCACCTCTGTAGACTTGTAGCTGCTCTCGCAGAGCCGCTCAATCAGCTCAAACATAGCCGTGCGTCCCAGTTCGCTCTTGTGGCTCACGCCCGTGGTGGCTTCTCCTGCCTCGACGCTCTTCACCGGCTTCGTCATGAACAGTTGACCTAATGAAAGCAGAAGTTTAGTGACAATTCTTGTGGTCTATCACCAGCCTACCTTTGAGTTTAGCTGCGTCCAACAGCTGCTGATATACAGTCAGTCCACGTGTGAAATATGAATCCCCATGGATGCCCAGACAGACGAAGTTCAGATTGTAGTGAGCCAGCGCCTTAAGCCAAGCATATTCCGGTTCGGCTTCCTTGCTAGCATAGCCCTCTAGAAACCCACTTATGGACGTGCTACCAAAGCCCAGTCCGCAGTCCGTGAACACCACGAGCTGCAGCAGATTCTGAGTGCCCCAAGCGGCCATTAGACTGACTGTGGTTTTTAGCATTGTCATCAGACATGATTTGTCCAGTGGCTCAATTTTCTTGATCGCTTGGCGTATCTGATCGTAGTCTCGTGTAAAATCCACTTTTAACTCGCATACTGTGGTGTAGGAAACCAGCGCCAAGTGCTCCAGTTTTCCGGCGGCCGTCAAATTGTCTAGCAGGTGTTGAATACCCTTAAGGGCCAGCGATTGATACGTGTGATCATTGCGACCTGGCACGGGGCGCAGCATCGATAGCGATGCATCCAAAGCTATAATTGTTGGCATTTTATCCAACTTTCAACAAATTAAACAAACCAAATGCTTGTGTCGGCGAATATAAACAAAAGTCAGCAACAGCTGATGGCTACAGTGGAGCTATCGATAGCCGGTAACTATCGTTTTGCTGCGTAGCAGTATATCGATAGCAGTCTTTGGTGCGCCAAAGCAAACCGAGTTAAATAATTAACAGCGAATGATTATTTCTAAACGGTTAAAAGAAAATCAAGTTAATCGTAAGCCAATAAAATATGTAAGCTAAGCATATTTGCAATAAACTAATGTTTTTTACAAGTATCTCGCTTTAAAATAACTGCGCTTAAAATTTGCCACTCACACAAAATGTAGACATCTTTAAAGCGAATGGCTTCAGATTTGGCGCCACAATAAGTATTTGAATATTAAGAAAATTTGTAAATGTGTTTTGCTTTTATTAAATGCATATTAATGGCATGCCGTGTGATTTATTAGACTTTTATTAGCTTTATTTTTGCCGCTGCACAAAAGTTTGCAGCAGATTGATCACCCCTTAGAACTGAAATGAATTGAATAGTTTTGTATTAAAACAAATTGTATTTTGATTCGATTGCGTCTTTAACGATCTGCCGGCAATTAAACTAGAGGATGCGGGATGCCATAAACTTGATGCTCTTAGCTCTCTCTCTTCAACACACACAACTAATTAGAAACAGACTCTCCCACAGAAACCAGCATCAGTCTATCAGTCTGTTAGACTGGCAAACAGGCAAACATACGATTAACAGAATCAGAAAAAAATAATGCTTAGTACCAGGCGCCAGCATCTTAACGCTCTCATTCGTCGCTGGCTGCTCGTGCCGTAAGGACGTGGTCAGCTCTAACAGTCCAATAGTGAACAAGTGACACTGATACTAGTATTTCAAATTTAAGTGATCAAACGGTGCTCAAGTTTTATTTCATTTTGATTCTCTTTAATCTTAACGTGGAGATTATTTACGTATGTATTGGTAAACTCTCATGATTTATTTAATTCAATTGCATGTGTAGTCGTATATGTATCACAATTTATCAACCTTTAACCCAATTAATACAAATAATTGATAAGGATACTTTGTTTCGCTACGTTTTTATTTTGTTGTTTCTTTTGAAATATAAATAAAATAATAATTAAAACGTCTGTTTACACAATTTCCATTTATTGGACTCAATAAAGCATTTCTTTTGCTTATATCTGACCCAATTTTAGCTGCAAAAAAAAAAAGAGTGAACTGATTTCTGATTTAAGTATTCCGAGTGCAGTCAGAATGCAAGATTTGCGTCATTTGTCAGATGTGTGTGTGTGTGCGTGTGTCCGTGTGTTTATATATTATGCAGAGCTCCAGATATAAACACACATGATTATAAACAATGGCATCGGCAACAAGGAATTAATTGGCGCATTGTTTGATAAATCACATTTCATGCATGGCATTTTGTATTGTTTAAACAAATTCGACTATAAAACTGCAGTCTGCATATTTTTCATAAACAATTCGCTTAATTTTAAACAAATTTTCTACAATTTGATGGCAATTAATTTTCATACTTTATTGATTTTCAGTTTCCGCTACAAAACTTCAATTTAGTTTCCAGTCCAGGGAGAAGTCATCAATTGAGGATCACCGGAAATAGGCAACTGTAAACAAAGATGGCAACTGCAATGCGTCCATCAATTGCTTTCGTACTACTAGCCCTAATTGCCTTGGGTCTGAGGGGATCTTGCTTTGTGCAGGCATCGCAAGTCACGTAAGTTCACATAGTTTAGTTTTATAGAGTGACACGGAAAAGTGATCGATCATTAGTTGACTAAAAGTTTTGTAGTTAAAAAATGTTTAAAAGTGAAAATAATTTAATTTCTTACATAAAATATTTATAAAATTGGTTATACAAGTAGCTAAAGAAATTTTGGTACAAGTGAGTTGTTAAAATTAGTTTTAAAGTGTCAAATAAGCACTTATAGCTGTAAGCTTTCTTAGCTCTTAAGCTGAATTTAGTTTAATGTCTTAAACGACTATTTTCTCTCAGTGTAGGCCCCACAATTATCTCTTGAATATATAGTAATAGTCAAACATTTTTCATGGAAACTCTACTTCCGATTTCTTACACATATTTATTTATATAAATAACAACTGATATTTTTTAAACTTTTATGGAAGTGAGATCATATCCCCACAAAAGTCTTTCAAGCTTTCCTCACAAATTAAAATATATATTTTCTTAAAATTAATTCTTCTAATTACTTCTTGTACTAAAACATTAGAAAAACTTTATTTTCATACTCTGCTTTCCACTTTAAAGAAAATCTGTAAAATCTTTTTAGATTTTTTTAGTACTTGACTCTCAGATTATTCCTGCAGATATAGAAAACATATAAAACTGTTTTCAACTATTTTATGGGAATTTCTTTCGTCACACACATGTGTGTTTTCCCCTCTGCCCCTCATAGAGTCAACTTAGAGACATTTTGACACATGTCAAAGAAGCGTTCACACTTTGGTTTTAAATTTCCCTGCCCCCTTTGGGGAGAGAATTCAAAATTTCTGTGCGAAATGTGCGAGAGATGTAAGAGGCGCCAGGACGTCGATGATGGAACACTTCCTCATCACATGCCCATTCCCCAGAGCAGAACTAACGCCCCCAACTAGACTGCTTAACACATAGAAAGACTTTTACCATATGCTGCTGCTGCAGGGCAACGCCTTCGACAGGCCTTCAGCTCATGGCAGTTCCGATCTGGGAACTCTCTTCTCCCTTTCGATCCGCCTGCTGTCCATTTCTATGCCTGACAGGCGCTGCCAAAACTAATGACTATTGCCTTCAAAAGAAACAGAGATGTGGCTCAGTCTGTTCCGTCTGTTTGTTTATTTATTTTTGGCCCAGAACATGCACACACTTCATGCAAATGGTCTGGGAAATGGAAAAATCAGGGAGGCAAGAGGGTGGAGCCGAAAGGGCAGGGTAAACAGCATACATGTGTTTCGATCAGGGCAGAAAAGAATGAAACACTTAGAAACTGACTGCATCTGCATATCTATCAGCATCAATGCATTTCACACACAACACACACACACACACTACACACACCCATTGCACACTAAAAGGGTTTCTGACCCTGAGAACGGCGCTGAGATCAGTTGGAAATTATTAGCTGACAGGGTGGCCAGAGTGCCTATAAATCCCTCTCCCTCTGCCTCTCTTTCCATCCCTCTCCCTCTTCTGCTGATCACCATCTCGTGCACTCATTTATGATGACTGCAGGCGGCCTCGCACCCCGTCGTTGCCTACGCCCTCCCGATCTTTATAGCCCCTAGACTTTATAGCTGCCATAAATGGGCAGTGGTGGTCCCCAGTCGCTGCCACACCCCATACCCCTAACCACTAATCCCTAATGCTTAATGGAGATCAATCTAATTTCCACAAATTCTTAAAACTTTGCTCTCTGCTCTTTTCATTGTAGATTAGTTTTATAAATTTTTAAATTATATTTAAAGAATCTAGAATAATATTCATATTATAGGCTAATTTTAGACCCAGTTTTATACATTTTAGTTAAATATTTTTAAGTTTATTATATCTTAAAAGCATTTTTTAAAAAGTTTTTAACATTTATTTGATTCATAAATACCCTGTACCTATAGTTTAAAACAGTATACTCAGCTTGTTGTAGTGTCTAAGACAAATAAAAGAAGTAAATAAAATTTATAAATGTTTTTCTAAAAACTACTGAGTACTAAGCCCAGTTATCAAAGTCTACTAAGAGCTTATAGGTTTGTGTTAAAGTAAATTGTTTGGTTGAAGGTTCTTTCTATAGAGTGTGGCTTGTTTAGCCCAGTTTTTAAAGCCTATAAGTTTAAGCCAAGTTGGAGCTATACACAAATATTTGCTTAAAACTTTAGACTGGTTAGCTCAGCTTACAAGAGCCTACTAGGAGCTTATAAGTCTGGATTTCAGTTAGAAATTCGAAAAACAAAAGTTCTATAACCTTATCTTAAAGCTAAGTTATGTATAAATCTAAATACTTTACCTGCTTTGTGCTGGCAGCAATGAGGACTTGAATGGCACACTGCGTTCGCTAATCTACTCGTACAATCAGCTGGACAACAAGCTGGAACGGCACGAGCATCGAGAACGCGCCTTGGGTGAGCTGCTCAAGAAGGCACTTCAGGCGCTACAAAAGGGACAGAAGAACTTGGAGCCCATCAATGGCATCTTTGGCAGACTGGACGAGCGTGTCAGTCAGATTGAAACACTGCTAATCACAGTAAGTACCTCATAAGTGCCCAAATAGCAGCTTCTAAAGCATCCAATCCTACACAGCAAGAGGAGAAGTACAATGCGCAGTCGGAGAAGTTGTCACAGGCCATGGATCACATGTTCAAATGGATGCGGGAGAACGATGAATGCTTCAAGCGACCACCGGTGGCACCTGTCGCAGTTGCCGCGCCTGCTGCTCCCGCGTTGCCTAATGCCTTTGTCCAGGAGCAGCAGCAGATCAACAAACAGTTGCTCGAGGAGCTCAAGAAGCTGACGGGCACTGTGACCGATCTGCTGGCCAGCAGCAAGGCGTCTGCGAAGCAAACCGAACAGGGCTTCAGTCATATGCCCAAAACCGATGAACTACTGACTCAGATCGAGCAGAAGCTGCAGCAGCACAGCGCCATGGCGGTGACTACAGTGGCGCCACCCAAAAACGCGGCATTTGAGCAGCAGCTGCTGGAGCGTCTGGGCGCCTTGAGCACCGATGTGGCCGAGTTACGCAGTGCACCTACGACGCCAGCACCGGTGAGCAAGGGACTCAACGAGCAGGACAAGGAGTACCTCCAGGAGCTGAACAATGAGACACTCAATGCGCTGGCCGCACTCAAAGGAGAAGCCTCCACGGCACAGCAAACAGGTGAGTGAGCAGGTGTAATCCTTGGACTACTTCTTATAGCGCATATATGCCTTTGACAGCTCTGCGTCAGGCCAAGGAGCAACTGCAGCAGACTGAGGCCAACATTCAGGGCGAACTGAAGCAGCTGTCCACCGATGTGACCCAACTCCAGGAGTTCAACAAGGCCATCAATGCCAGTCACGGCAAGCTGAATGAAGGTTTCGATGCATTGGGTAAATTCAACAACATTATGATGACCAATTCGGAGGTGGTGTTGGATACACAGCGCAAGGTCGAGTTCGGCACACTGCAGATTGTGCAGAAGGTGAGTCTGCTGGTGGAGCAGCAACTGGGTGAGCTCACATCGCTGGTGAAGGAGCGTTTCAATCAGCTGGACACAAATGTGATTAGCTCCCAGCAGGCAGCCAGTCACAACATTAGCGATCAGTTGGACGGAGCCTTGACGCAGGTCTGGCATCGCATAGAGATTATGAGCAGCGAACTGGGACAGAGTCGTGAGCTCTTGGTGCTCATGCAATCTGGTCATGATGGCTATGTCAATAGCACTTTTGCCACCATGATGGGCTTGAGCAGCAAAGTGGAGGAGACCAAGAAGCATATGATCGATATGGATGACAATTTAAATTATTTGCTGGGCAAACTGTCGCTCATGTCCAGTGAATTTGCCAACATTAAGAAGGGTTTGGCCGATTCATTGATGGATTTGCGCAACTCCTTTCAAATGATTCACGAACGCATGCCGAGCAGCTCGGGAACGCAAAATATTGAAAAGAATCAGTATCTGACCGATGTGAATCTGTTGTCCAAGCGACATGTGCAGCCGGAGCGAGAGTAGAGCACAGTACGCAGTTCACATCAAGCACAATTTACACATTATCTAAACTATAAACTAAATCTAACACTTAGCGTACTAAGCGAAAAACGAACTTACAGTTTAAATTAATCAAATACAATAAATATTTATGCTTAATTCAGTTTTGAAATAGACTCGGCAAACACAATTCGTTTATGAATAAACAACAAACAAAACTTTTGTTTTTTTCTATTTTCCGTGTTTTCGATTTTCCTTCTTAACAGCTTTTCACTATTTGCTTAACATTGCTAGCGATTTAGGCGCCAAGTAAACTTAATTCTAGCATAGAAATAGTTACAACTAACTAAGGAAACATAGTTAGTTTAGTAGAACGTTGCACTTAAGCACTATAATTATATATAGTTATAATTATTATTATTTGCCCCAACGCTGCTCACAGCGCGCATACTTATAAAGCACATTGGCAAACGTTTCTGCATCAAAGTGGCAGCCACTGTGGTGCGTGTAGAACTCGGTGAAGCGCACGTGCCACGGCAGCAGTCCATAGATGCACGTCAGCCTCGAGAAGATGATGCCCAACTCTGGTTCGGGTGCCACAAAACCCAAACGTTTGTTTAGCATTCCATTGATGCCATCGCTGAGTTTTTGGCGTTTCTCTAGCAGCTCCTGGACTTGTGGAGTTTGGCGCTTCTCGTAGAGCTCGCGGCAAACGTCGGCAATGAGCGCATGGCCGTCAGCTGAGCTGATTTGATAGACCTGCAAAATATAGTTTAAGTGATTAGTGATAAGCAGACTTTGATCAGGGAAATTTTAGAAAAAGCAATAAACTAATGTCTATCCGTTCGTATGAACACCTGGATCTCAGAGATTATAAGAGCTAGAGCGACCAAATTTGGAATATAAGTCGATACAATTCGCAAGCAGATGAAGATCAATCGTTTCACTCGACTATAGCCTTTCTTACTTATTTATTAGTATATTCTATTAAACAATTTTCTAAATTTCTTTTTATAATTCATATTTATAAAAGAAATGTCGCACTGTATTAGAAATTCTAATCTGCTTTGGTAGCCAACAATTTTTAAATGAAACACTGGGTGTTTCTTTCCCTTAATTGCACAGTGTAAAGTTCTTGGAATAACTGTCTGAGCTGATAAGAGCTTATCAATGAACGACTCGTTGCGTGAATAACTGAACTCACCTGCAGCTGTGCGTAGTGCGCACCGTTTCCATTTAAAATGGGAGTTTTCAAGCCATTTAGTTTGACTTTTTGTTCATTTTCTTTGATTGACTGTGGCGTTGACCACAAATAGCTTCTGTTGTCGTTGCCAGTTGATTTACAGAATCTCGAGAGATCCACATAACCATTTATGGGGGTACGTGTATCGTAGACACTTAAATGGGGTATGCCAACAATTTGGGCGTAGCTAAAAATGCGCTTTAGAAGCGTTGCATCCACATAGCGATCGTCGGGGGCGACAACAAGCACCAAATGTTGCGGTAACTTTTGTAGCTCGTGCTTCGTGCGCTCAAACAACTCATGATGATGATAATCACATTTCCAATAGTCATATGACCTGCGAGCGAGTGCATGCAATCGATGCCACAGTTGTTGCAATAGCGAATATGTTGCAATTAATAAATAAAGCAGCCGGCCAATAATTATACTAAGTATTGGATGTATCATTTTCGGGCTTTTTGGAATGCACTTTGCCGTATTTCTATTAGATTTTGTTCTTTTTTCAGCCGCGACGTTGACGTGCCCGGCAACGGTGCTCCTGTTGCTTGTTTTGTTGGCGTGTCTCTGTTGCTGTACCCAAACATAACCTGTAATTAATCAATTTGATAATGGTTTTCTTTATTTAATGTTCTTCTGCTTACGTATGTCAAGCGGAGGTTGGTTTAATTCTGTCGTTGCTGACAAGTAACATAACTTGAACTTTAATTTTTCATTCCATCTTTTGCCGCACGCACACAAACATATTTACGTACATACGTGTTTGTGTCGTTTAGCGATGGTAATCTCTTCGTGCTAGTATCGAGTATCGATACGTAAGTTGCGATGTTAAATTTCTGTGCTGCCATGTTGGCGGGAAATTATTGAAAGAGTCACTGTTGGGAAATCTGTTCTTCCAGTAACTTAAAGTACATATTGACTCTGGGACATTGTATATAGTTGGCGCCTACATAATATATATTACAAGTTTAGCTAAATAGAATTATTTACAGCTCACATGAACTATGTTAGTTAACAGCAGATTTATTTCGATACATCTAATAGCAGTTTCTTTCGAGCACAGTTCTGTTAATTAACAGCTACAGCGGTATGAATAACATTTTACAACCAAAAACAAAATAGACGTTTGCGAGGCACCGTTGAGCGAGGATTACAGCAAAGTTGACAACTGACATTATTAATTGTGTTTGATAGAAAATCATAATGTAAATAAGAATTTATTTACATATGTGCTGTTATTTACCGCTTGAGTCCTGAATCGCAGTTTAGTTTACTGAGCGCGGCGATTGCCGCTCGTGCGCGCGTGTGAGTGTGTATGTGTATGCGTGAGAGTGAGTGTTTCGCTATCATTTCACAGTTATTGTTCAACTCGCACCCTTTTTCAACAAACATTCGGCTATAAAACATAGTAAGCTCAATGTGTACAATTACAAATTGACACACGTACATTTCTAACTAAAAGCTTGTGCGTCGCAGTGTTCAGTTACTAACCAATTTCGAAAAATCTGAGCGAAGCATTTAAAGAAACGTAGTTACAAACACAAGGTTAAAGGCCGCATCATCACACACACACCCCAACGTCGAGGTCACACACTACAGGTCCTCCGCAGCAGGACATAGCCCAACTAGAAAAATGTCCACCGCCTTTTTAACACTTATTGCCGTCATTGTGTGCATCCTATTCCGCATTCTCAATGTACACAGCCAACCGTTGAAGCCCAGCGTTTGGTGTCTCGATGAACAATTTCTGGATTGCCTGTACAAAATAGCGCCGGTGCTGCGTGAACCGTAAGTAGATCACACCCACACATGTATTTGTGTGTATATAGTATTTAAATTATTATTATCGATATGCAATTGACATTTGTTGTGTTTTGGTTTTGTTTTCCACGCATACAACACTCCCAAGTGCATGTGTGTGCATGCTGTATATATACATCTGTATGTATGTATGTGGGTGTGTATCGCCTCACGCCATCATGCACTCAGCTGTTTCTAGCGTGTGGCATCCACATTACAGTGAAGCTAAAATGTTATCTAACAGCACACGGGTAAACACTTGAAGTCGAGTAATTAAAATGACACTGGCTAAAAATCTGCAATAAAAATAAGCAAACTATTTTATGTTAAAATAATTAAAGAAAAAATAAATTAAAGGAAATGTTATTTATAAATATTTGTAAAATAAGACTTTCAGCCCGTGTCATTATCTTACTTGCAATTACATGTGTAATTTACAAAAGTTGATAATCTAATACCGCAATCACAAATTGTTCACTTTATGGACGGTCGCGTCATTTGTGAATTTTTTTCTCACATGCACAAAGTTCAGCTGATGACTGCTATAACATATGAATCATTAGCCACAATTAGTTGCCCCCAATCGAACGGCTGGAGTTATTTAAAATTAAATAATTATAATAAGCGTTGACTGATTAATAGCGAAACAATCTGTGGGATCATCTGGCAAGCACACCTGAGTCTGAGATTCTAATTGAATTTGTCAATTTTATTAGGGTTTTAATGGCCTACGGACCGTGACATAGTCACCGTCATAAGTTTTAATTTGCGCAATACTTATTTACAACTTTGTTATCTATTCGCCAAATTCATATCAGTTGCTTAACCGCAAATGCTGTCTGAGTGCTTTTGGTTGCTATCTACAAATGTGGTCGGAACTGGAAATCCAGAATACCTATAGAATTATCAGCAGGAAGAATCAATAGATTGTTATTTTTAGTAGATAGGGAATAAATTAGCAAATTCTTGGCTTAAAATAAATAGTTATTGCGGGATTTTCAACACTTTCATATGATTTAGTTTAGTAAAAGTGTGTACACAATGAATTTCAAAGATAAGATTAAATTTATGATCAAAAAAGATAAGCCAAAAACCGATTCGTGACAAACATTCGTTTGGAGAAAATACACTAACAATTTTTAGGGAGTGTATGGAAAATTTGCAGCTATTTTTATTACAAAATCCATACAAAAACAAATACTTATGTGTGGTCAGCATTTCTTTTGGCATTTGCTTCAGTGGAATTTTTTCTTGAAATTCAGAATTGTTTTGATTTTGCTTTGGCATCATATTAATTTCTTTGCTGTCTGCTGATGATAAGCGTACGGTGCAAAGTGCTAAACATAATTACGCAGTTCTTGCTGAGAGTTCAGTTAATCGTCTAACAACGCCTAGCAACGTCTCAAGTGGGCGTTTTTAAATTAAATGCCATAAAGACAAAGTACACATTTGATTGTATTGTAGCAAACTTTATAAATATGTATAAAGAAATGCCGGCAAAATGTTCCGCGCTCTCTTCTTCACCTATGCAAATGCCAAAGCAGCTGCCGGCTGGGACTACCTGTTTCTGTTTGTGTTTTGTTTTCGTTTTGTTTTTGGGCAGCTTTTGTTTGACAACAAAGATTACGTAAGCGCAATGAGTGCGAACACAGCTCATCAAAACGACTCACTCTCTGCAGCGCTCTCCCGCTCTCCCTCTCTCTTCCCTTCTTCTTTTCCTATTCTCACACTCGCACGCGTGAGCTTATGAAAGTTCTATTGTGTATCGTAAAACCGCAAAGGCTTGTGGTTGCATTTGTTTCAGTATGAGTCAGACGGGCATACATGCAAAAATATATACATATAACATACGTACGCCATACATATCTTTTTTAGTTTTCCCGTTATTGGATTTTATAATTACAGTTCACCACCACTGCACGAAATAAGCTGTGAGCCACTGTATGTAATTTCATGATTTTTAGAAACTACATATGTATGTACATTGCCTAAACCCAGGGAAAAACTGCAGCTGTTTTTAGATCAAAACTCTATGCATTGAACTAGTTAAATATTTAATAATACCTCAATGGGCCTTATTATCCATATATGTATAATAAACAATGATTATCAATTGATAAGAATTGTGGGACAAACTTTCATTGTATTGCTGTTTGCTCATTTTATTTATTTATTTTTGACATTCGTAGCCATTCACTTTGAATAATTGTTTTGATTGATTCTAATTTGAGTGGGGGCGGTAGAGGTGAAAGAGGGAAAATGATAGTAATTTTTGTGCACGTTTTTGCACGCCTGACAACAATGATGCGCTGATTTTGTACCCTAAATTGATTTAAATTGATTCTAAGAGTTTCTTTATTCGCCATTTTTTGCCATTGTCCAAAATTTTTTGGCAGTGGCAACATACAATTTATTAAATTGCTTATATGTTAATATGTAAATTAAATTTAGTGGTAGTTTTCTGCCACACAAGTTCATGGTTATCTAAAAAGTATTTTTATTTAGAATAAACAAAAAAAAGTAAATTGCATCGGCCGGGAATCGAACCCGGGCCGCCCGCGTGGCAGGCGAGCATTCTACCACTGAACCACCGATGCTTGTGTCTTTAGCATATCGATTTGTCTAGTTATTGCGCCGCTGTTAAAACTCTTGTTGGCGTTTTGAAGCAACAGTTTGTTTCTGCGTTCCGCTAATTTGATAATGTCTGCCTAAATTATGCATGGAAATTTGTTGTTTTGTCGCGACTTAAGAACGCAGCTGTTGTCTCACAGACAAATTATCAACACGCGATTGAAATTTACTAAATTTTCACTTTCTTACAGGTATATACCCCCACGCTTATGGGGTTTTAGTGGTCATGTGCAGACTGTCTTGCATAGCATTGTGGGTCGCGTCCGTTGCCCTTGGCCATTGGGTGAACGTGTCTATTTGTCGTTGGCAGATGGGTCAACCTTAACCTATGATTTGTATCAGCCACTCAAGGAGCAAGAGGGTAAGTTATTGAACTCGGCTTTCCTAGACTATACTCACACTCTCCCTCTTTTATAGATGATATTACAGTGGCCATTTGTCCAGGAATCGCCAATAGTTCGGAATCGGTTTATATTCGAACCTTTGTGCACTTGGCCCAGTGCAATGGATTCCGTTGTGCTGTTATGAATCACATTGGAGCCCTTAGGACTGTGCAGGTGACTTCAACACGCATCTTTACCTATGGACACACCGATGATTTTGCTGCCATGGTGGAGCATTTGCATCAAAAGTATCAGAAGAGTCGCATGGTCACCGTTGGTTTTAGTTTGGGTGGCAACCTAGTGACTAAATACATGGGCGAAGAGCAGAAAACAAAGCCGAATAGCGTTATTGGAGGCATTTCCATTTGCCAGGGCTACAATGCTGTCGAGTGAGTGAATTTTACCCCTTTTTGTCTCTATATTCGCTAAATTGTAATGTAATTTTTGTAGGGGCACTAAATGGTTGCTAAACTGGCAGAACTTCCGTCGTTTCTATTTGTACATCATGACGGAGAATGTAAAGAGCATTATTTTGCGACATCGTCATGTTTTGCTCTCCGATGAGGTGAAAGCTCGTCACAATCTCAATGAGCGAGAGATAATTGCTGCTGCAACATTGCCAGAGTTAGATGAGGCTTATACTCGACGTGTCTACAACTTTTCATCGACACAGGAGCTCTACAAATGGAGTTCATCTCTTTTCTATTTCGATACCATCGAAAAACCCATGATATTTATCAACGCAAAAGATGATCCACTTGTTCCAGTTGATTTACTACATCCTATTAAAGAATATGCAAGTAAGTGCAGCGATTAAATTAATCACATACTTAAAAAATCAATTAAATTCTTAATCAGCAAAATCGTTATAAGTCATTAACAGCCTTTTAGCATTGCACTAGCTTAACATAAAAGTAAAACAAAATTCTGTTAATTTAACAGTGCTGTTGTGATAACATTTGCGCTTCAGCAACCCAAGTTGAAACTTGGCGTAACTAAGACAACAAGCAGCCGTGGCCGAGCGGTTAAGGCGTCTGACTAGAAATCAGATTCCCTCTGGGAGCGTAGGTTCGAATCCTACCGGCTGCGAAATGGAAATTTCTTTTTTTAAATTTTATTTTCTATAATAAAATCGGTTTTCTAATTTTTTTTTCTTTTTACGAATATCATTTTAGCTACTCGCGATAATACAGCTTATGTTGAAGTTGCACATGGCGGACACTTGGGATTCTATGAAGGCGGTTTTCTATATCCAAATCCAGTGACTTGGCTGGATCGCACACTGGTTGCCATGGTTGGATCATTAGTGCTAATGCATGCTGGCGGTAGCAAAGTAACGTCATAAGCCGACAGATCACACTCTAGAAATTATTAATGCCGCAGACCTACCATACATATATATAGTGAAAAAAAAAATGCTTTTTGATTTTGCCAAAATTCCATGTTGATGTCGAAACGAATCTTATACGAAAGTAGAACGTACATATAAAACAATATATATCATAAATGTTTGGTGTAAACGCAAATAGGCCCATTTAATTGATGTAAACTTTAAAAAGTGCATTTAAAACAGAGCATTGAATTGTATTGCATTACGTTAACTATTTTGGATGATTTTTTTGTATACAAAGTCGGCTAAGTAACACAAAAGATAGCGTTTTAGTTTGTAACCATTTAATATAAATATATTTTATAGTTAGTAACGCACATACCATGTACTTATTTCTAAGATTCAGATTATAATTTAAAAGCTTTACATTTTAATTATTACATACCAGACAAACAAACGTACATACGATCTAAAAACATTTATTTGTATGTGGATAAAAAACACAAAGTAATGAAATGATATGCCCCTGGCCGCAACATAAAACAAATGCCTTATTGTAGATTTTTTATATGTGTATATGATTTGTAACTCCCGATAAAAATATTTATATAAATGTTTGTATACTATAAATATATATATTTATATTTACGATAAAGCATTTCCAAATATCAAAACTGAAATATTAACGTCAATGGCGACATTTTTTTTGTAAGTGTGTATTGAATTTTCTGATGTGCTGTTTTTTTAACCGAATATCAAAAGAGATGTACCAAAAACAAAACTATATGTGTCCACAATGCAACACAAATATATTATGTGTACATATATGCGTGTGTAAATTAAATAAAAAGATATTTATCAAAAAAATTATGTGCGTTAAGCTTAGTTCTTGAGTGACCACTTGAGTCTGTTATCTTGCGATTAGCTAACGATTATTTTTACAAACAAATTGGACTATAAGTAATTAAGGCAATAGCCAATACCTGTAGTCGTTCAAAGCGTTTCAAGTGTTAAGCATGCGACTTTACGCTCTTATAGCCTTGTTGATTTGCCTAAACTTGGCCCACGCGGCTAGTCTTACCCAGGAAGGCGTTGTGAATGAGAAATCGCGTTACGATAACTATGCGGTCTATAAGATCAGATACACTAACGCTATACAAAGGCAACTACTACTGCAACTGGCCAAGAGACATAAGAGCGTGAGTAATCGGAAAAACCTTTAAAATACAAATAAAATATATTTAAAATCTTCCCATTTTCAGTTTGAACTGTGGAGTGATTCGCCTTCAGAAGTTCACTTAATGGTCAGCCCAAAAGTCGTGTCAGAATTCAAATCCCTGTTATATAAAGCTAATGTAACGGCTGAGATCTTCATTGCCAATGTCCAAGAGTAAGAAAAATGGATTAAATTCTTTCATAATTTATATGTCTAGATGAACTTTATAATCACAATCAAGTAATTAAGATAAGAAAGCAATTACTAAATTTAATCTTTTTGTCAGAGCAATCGATAACGAAACTGAAGCGAACTCAAAAAGTACCTCGTCATTTGGCTGGAAGCGTTATCATAACTTGGCTGAGATCGAAGCTTGGCTGGATGAGATAATAGCAAATTATCCAGATGTAGTCGCGCCGTTTGTCGTGGGAACATCCTATGAGGGCAGAACTATACGCGGCCTAAAGATCTCCTACAAAGCGAATAATCCAGGAGTCTTCATAGAATCTAATATTCATGCACGAGAATGGATTACTTCTGCCACTGCCACGTGGTTTATTAATCAGCTACTGACTTCGCAGGATGAAGTAATCAGAGAACTTGCCGAAAGTCATGATTGGTATATTGTGCCAGTGTTAAATGTGGATGGATTTGTCTACTCCCATGAGAAGGTTTGTCTGAATTTACCTTATGGATATATTGATATTATTTTATACCATCTTCAGGATCGTCTCTGGCGTAAGTCAAGACAACCATCAAGTACTTCGTCATGTGTTGGTGCTGATATTAATAGAAATTTCGATGTACACTGGATGGAAAATGAAGGAGCATCCGATGAACCTTGTAGTGTCTTCTACGCTGGTACCAAACCCTTTTCCGAACCAGAAAGCAAAGCCTTGTCCGAGTATCTGGGAAGCATTAAGGATAAAGTGAATGTTCTGCTGGCATTTCACTCATACAGTCAGGTGCTACTCTCACCATATGGACATACCGATGAAGAGGTCCCTGAAAACTACGATCATTTGCAGCAGGTTGCCAAGGCGTTTGCAGGTGCCGTGAAGGCTTTACCTTATGGAACGGATTACGATTATGGTTCTTCAGCATCCGTTATGTGCAAGTAATTATACGATAAGTTTCCGAAGATATAATTTATTGACCTGTTAAATTTTAGATATAGCATCTGGCGCCACAAACGACTGGGCCTATCAGGAGGGCATTCCGATATCCTACACTGTTGAGTTTCGGGACAGAGGACAATTCGGTTTCGTGCTGCCCCCCGCCTTTATTATACCCAATTCCGAAGAAGCATTGGTTGGCATTATTGCTCTACTTGCCGAGTGTAAAAAATTGGGCTATTTAGATCCTAAATAAAATGCACAATAAATTAATTAAGATAATTTCAAGGCAAATTTCGCATTAAATTTCAACTTATATACGATATCAATTTATTTTTGCTCAGTCTGTTCTCGATATGCGTTTGATTTGGATATTCGCTTGTTTTGTGGCTTTGGTTAGCGCCTTGGATCCACAGGATACGGACAAAAAAGCGCTACGATAATTTCAGTGTATTTGGGTTGAAAGTCGAGAATAAAATTCAACTCTCTCTGATTAAGAAACTATGTCAACAAAGTCAGAAGGTTTGAAGGAGCATAAAAATCAAAACTTTTAGAATTTTAGTGAGTATTATTTTAATTTACAGTATAACGTGTGGAAATATTATGACGAACACTCGAAGCAAATGCATATTATGGTAAATCCCATTGAGGTAAAGCGTTTTGAGCTTTTGCTTAAACTCTATGGCATTAATAATGAAATTATTATTCCCAATGTGCAAAGGTAAGTTGACTGAAGTTGTGTATGTATAAAACTAATTTAATTAATTTTAAAATAAATAAATTTCTCAGCTTAATTGACAATGAAAACGAGGCGAACACAAGGTCTGGTTCAACATTTGATTGGAAACGCTACAATACTTTGGTTGAGATCGAAACTTGGCTTGATGGAATTCTCGCAGCTTATCCAGATGTAACTGAGGGTTTTATAATTGGCAAGTCCTATGAGGGCAGAAATATACGTGGCTTAAAAATCTCCTACAAAACGGGTAATCCAGGCGTTATGATTGAGTCCAACATTCATGCGAATGAATGGATTACATCAGCCACTTGCACTTGGTTTATCAATCAGCTTTTGAGTTCCAATGACAAGGATATAAGAGATCTTGCTGAGAATCATGATTGGTATATTGTGCCTGTTCTGAATCCGGATGGGTTTGTCTATAGTCATGAAAAGGATCGTATGTGGCGTAAGACTCGACAACCATCGAGTACATCGAGCTGCATTGGCGTTGATCCCAATAGGAACTTTGATTTGCATTGGATGGCGAACGAGGGAGCTTCCGATGAACCCTGCTCAAACATTTACGCCGGTCCACATCCTTATTCCGAGCCGGAGATAAAGGCCATGTCGGAATTTATAGTGAGCCTAAAGGACAAAGTGAATGTGTTCTTCACCTTCCACTCCTACAGTCAATTACTTCTGTCGCCCTATGGACACACCGATACAGAGTTCCCTGAAAACTACGATGATATGCAGCAGATTGCCAAGGCATTTGTGGAGGCAATAAAAGAATTACCTTATGGAACCGTTTATGATCACGGCTCAACAGCCAGCACACTCTGTATGTTGTTTTATACACCACTTTTGGAAAGTGAAATAATAGCAAATTATTATATTTTAGATATCGCATCTGGCTCTACAACTGATTATGCCTATCAGCAGGGAATTCCGATATCCTACACCCTAGAGTTCCGAGATAGGGGACATTTTGGATTTGTTTTACCCCCAGCATTCATACTACCCAATTGTGAAGAAGCAATGGCTGGCATTATAGCTCTACTTGCCGAGTGTAAAAAATTGGGCTATCTAGATCCTAAATAAAATGCACAATAAATTAATTAAGATAATTTCAAGGCAAATGTCCCATTAAATATCGACTTATATACGATATCAATTTATTTTTGCTCAGTCTGTTCTCGATATGCGTTTGATTTGGATATTCGCTTGTTTTGTGGCTTTGGTTTGCGCCTTGGATCCACAGGATACGGACAAAAAGCGCTACGATAATTTCAGTGTCTTTGGGTTGAAAGTCGAGAATAAAATTCAACTCTCTCTGATTAAAAAACTATGTCAAAATAGCCAGAAGGTTTGAAACTGGAGAAGAATTAGATTTCTAGGATTTCTAAAAATATTTAAATTTTCAGTATACCATTTGGAAGCAATATGATAAATACACGAGGCAGGTGCACATTATGGTAAACCCTGCTGACATAAATCGCTTTACAATACTTCTTAAGCTCTATGGCATCAATAATAAAATTATTATTCCTAATGTTCAAAGGTAAGTTTTTTTTAGTAAAAACATTTAATTAGTAATGTCGAAAGACCTATGAAATCTGATAAAAATTCAAACAAGTTTATAAATTTCAAGTTGTTTGATAAACTAAATAATTTCACAGTTTAATCGATAACGAGACTGAAGTGAACTCAAAAAGTACCTCGTCATTTGGCTGGAAGCGTTATCATAACTTGGCTGAGATCGAAGCTTGGCTGGATGAGATAATAGCAAATTATCCAGATGTAGTCGAGCCGTTTGTCGTGGGAACATCCTATGAGGGCAGAACTATACGCGGCATAAAGATCTCCTACAAAGCGAATAATCCAGGAGTCTTCATAGAATCCAATATTCATGCATGTGAATGGATTACTTCTGCCACGGCCACGTGGTTTATTAATCAGCTACTGACTTTGCAGGATGAAGTAATCAGAGAACTTGCTGAAAGTCACGATTGGTATATTGTGCCAGTGCTAAATGTGGATGGATTTGTCTACTCCCATGAGAAGGTTTGTCTGAATTTACCTTATGAATTTATAGATATTTCATCCTATTTGTAGGATCGTCTCTGGCGTAAAACACGACAACCCTCAAGCAATTCTTCTTGTATTGGCGTTGACCTCAATCGCAATTTTGATGCTCATTGGATGGAAAATGAAGGAGGATCCAGGGAACCTTGCGATCGATTCTACGCTGGTCCTGCACCAAATTCAGAACCGGAGACCATTGCCCTGTCGGTGTATCTGAGGAGTATAAAGGATAAAGTGAACGTTTTTCTTGCTTTTCATTCGTACAGTCAACTACTTTTGTCGCCTTATGGATATACAGATCAAGAGTTTCCTGAAAATTACGATCATTTGCAGCAGGTGGCCAAGGCCTATGCGGATGCAGCAAAGGCGCTTCCTTATGGATCTGTTTACGGATACGGTTCAACGGCTACCACGCTACGTAAATTATTTGACTCAGTGTGATATAAAATAAGTATAATATCGAATTATAACATTTCAGTTATTGCATCTGGCTCCACGGTTGATTTCGCCTATCAGGAGGGTATTCAGATATCCTACACTCTTGAGATTCGGGACACAGGACATTTTGGACTTGTTCTTCCTCCAGCGTTTATAATACCCAATTGCGAAGAGACATTGGCTGGCATTATAGCTCTACTTGGCGAGTGCCAAAAGTTGGGATATCTTGAGCTGAAATTAAATTAAATTGCACAATAAATTAATTAAGATTGTCTGCTGATAAATATCGGTATTTTAACTTGATTTAGTTTTCATGTTGCCAACTTGAGTCTGATATAAATCAGTACATTTTGGATATGCGTTTGATTTGGGTGTTCGCTGGTCTTCTGGTCCTGGCTAGCGCCAGGACTTCCGAGGAAGCATCAAAAAAGCGCTATGACAATTACAGGGTATATCAGTTGAACATCACAAATAAATTGCAACTATCGCTGATAACTAAACTCACGCAATTGAGTCGCAAAGTAAGTAAAGTAAAGTACTAAATTAAAGTACAAGAGTTTTAAATATAAACATGATTCCAGTATGACATCTGGCAGGAGTACAGTGAGTACTCGAAGCAGATGCACATTATGGTAGATCCAACAGAGGAAACGCGTTTTCAGCTAATTTTAAAATTATCCGATATTAGCAACGAGGTTCTTATTCCCAATGTACAAAGGTAAGTTAAATATTAACAAATGTTTATCAAACGAAAATCTTATGTAGATATTAAAATTTTTTAATCAAACTGTTGATAAAAATCGATGAACTTTGATAAGTCTTGAACTACAAAATGATTGTTTTCATATTCTACTGATTAATTTTGCAGCCTAATCGATAATGAAAGTCATGAAAATGCGAGGGCTGCTCCTACATTTGGTTGGAAACGATACAATACTTTGGCTGAGATCGAAACTTGGCTGGATGGAATACTCGCAGCTTATCCAGATGTTACCGAGGGTTTTATCATAGGAAAATCCTATGAGGGTAGACATATACGTGGCTTAAAGATCTCGTATAAATCGGGTAATCCTGGTGTGGTTATTGAATCCAATATTCATGGCTGTGAGTGGATTACTTCAGCCACAGTCACATGGTTTATCAATCAGCTTTTAAGCTCTGAAGATAAAGTTATTAGAGAAATGGCTGAGAATCACGATTGGTATATTGTGCCGGTGCTAAATGTGGATGGATTTGTGCATAGTCATGAGAAGGTACAGTGAAAACTATAAGTAGTAACTGTAAGATATTAAGTTACCTTCTGTTGATAGGATCGTCTTTGGCGTAAAACGCGGCAACCGTCAGAAAACTCGACTTGTATTGGCACTGATCCCAATCGCAATTTTGATTCACATTGGATGGAAAATGGCGGTGCTTCGAATGATTCTTGTTCCGAGCACTATGGCGGTTCGCATCCATTTTCAGAACCAGAAATTAAAGCCTGGTCGGACTATGTGATCAGCATCAAGGATAGGGTGAATGTGTTCCTTGCCTTCCACTCCTACAGTCAGCTACTACTTTCTCCCTATGGTCATACGAACGAAGTGTTTCCAGAAAACTACGATGATATGATGCAGGTGGCCAAGGCGTATGCGGATGCAGTTAAAGCTCTTCCTTATGGAACGATTTATCAATACGGTTCCTCATCTACTACACTCTGTAAGCTAAAATTGAATTCAGTAAACTTGGCCTACATTTTATTTGGTTATACTTTCAGATATGACATCGGGTGGTGCTAAGGAATGGGCCTACAATGAACTGGACATTAAGATCTCTTACACCATAGAGTTTCGGGATACTGGACGTTATGGTTTTGTACTGCCAGCCGCGTTTATATTACCCAATTGTGAGGAGGCAATGACAGGGCTTGTGGCTCTTTTGGCCGAGTGCGATAAGTTGGGCTATTTGAAACCTAAATACAAGTTGTAAATGCCTAGAAAGTTGCAAACTTAACAAACAATAAATCAATTAAGATTATTTTCAAGATAAAACGCATTTGCACTTAGTATATCTAACTATATCAAGTGCTTAACTTGACCATAACACACATCAGTCGTTTATCGATATGCGTTTGATTTGGTTGCTCGCGTCTTTTGTGGTCCTTGTGGGTGCCGGGACCCTTAGGGATCCTCCTAAATTGCGATATGATAACTACAGTGTATACCAATTAAATATCAAGTACAAAGCACAATTATCCTTGTTGAGTAAACTGTGTGAATTGAGCGAAAAGGTTTGTAAGGCATCAACTGTACGAAAGATCAGCGAGTAATTCGTCTTGTTTAGTATAACATTTGGAAGGAATACGATGAATACACCAAGGAGATGCATGTCATGGTCAATCCTGGGGAAGTTAAACACTTCCAGCTGCTTCTGAAGATCTATGGCATCAGCAATGCGGTGATCGTTACCAATGTACAGCAGTAAGTAACAAATGGATATTGGATTTATAAAGGGAGTGTGATCAGTGTGTTTTAAAACAAGTTCTGAAATCGTTTACACAATTAGTTATGTGCTAAAATCTAGAACCTTTCAAGTCCTAATTACAACTTTTTACTTTACCTTTCCGGAAGGTCGTTTGTGAAGGTCATGTGCATAAGGACATGATTTAAAGTTATATAATAATTTTAGAACTTTTGTTTATTGTAAGATAAGATTAGTTTTGGGTTTTTGTGAAATTCTTATTGGATATTGTAAATATTTCAGACTTATCGACGAGGAGCAATCAGTGAGTGTCAGAGATAGCGGTACGTTTGGCTGGACACGATACTACGAGCTGTCCGAGATTGAGGCGTGGCTGGACAGCATATTCGCTGCTTATCCAACTGTGACCGAGGAGTTTATAGTGGGCAAATCCTATGAAGGACGCACTATACGTGGCATTAAGATATCGCATGGTGCAAATAAACCTGGCATTTTTATTGAGTCCAATATTCATGCACGTGAATGGATCACATCGGCGAGTGCCACGTGGTTTATCAATGAACTGTTGACGTCACAAAAGTCGGAGGTTCGCAATCTGGCCGAGAATTATGATTGGTATATAGTGCCCATTTTCAATGTGGATGGGTTTGAGTACTCGCATCGCAAGGTTAGAACTATAGGAACCATTTAGCTTGAGGTTTGTTAAAATCTTTACTATATTCTCTATAGGATCGTATGTGGCGTAAAACACGCCAACCGCATCCAACTTCAACCTGCGTCGGAGTCGATGGAAATCGCAATTTTGATTCACATTGGAGGGAGAATAATGGCGCCTCTACTAATCCCTGTAGTGAGACCTTTTCTGGCGAGACTCCATGGTCGGAACCAGAGACAAAGGCTTTGGCGGATTACGTTACAAATATCAAGGATAAATTAAGTGTCTATCTATCGTTCCATTCATACGGACAGTGGCTTCTTTCACCTTATGGCCACGTAAAGGAAGTGTTTCCTGAGAACTATGATGACTTGCAATCGATTGGATCGGAATTTACAACTGCCATTAAGAACTTGGTCTATGAAACCACTTACGTTAGTGGCTCCACAGCCTCCGTTTTATGTAAGTTCATTTAATTTAATTTATTAATACTTTTCATTACAGTTTTCTTTGTTTACAGATGTCGCCTCGGGCAGCTCCGTGGATTGGGCCTTCAATGAGTTGGACATCAAAGTGGGTTATACCATTGAATTTAGAGATAAAGGACGCTTTGGATTTATCCTACCGCCAGCTCAGATAAAGGCTAACTGCGAGGAACTAATGGCTGGCATGGTAGCATTGATCAAGAAAACAGATGAGCTTGATTATTTCAAAACTGCTTAAAACGTTGAATTCTATTAAATAAAAAAAATTATTTCAGGCAACGTTTGATTAAAAATAGTGATGCGGTGTTTACGCGAGTAATTAAAAATATGAGTAGGTAAAAATATGAGCGGGTAATTCTGTTTAAATGAATTATCATGGAATTTTTTATATGATTGAAAAATGACAAAGATTTATGTTTTCTGATGAACTCTGTTTTCAAGAATAAAATATACATATATAAATTGTACACAAGGTAGATCTATAAAAAAAAAATAAAATTTATAATAGCAAGAATTAAAATACAGTCGGGCTCACCCGACCATAAGATACCCGGTGAGAAGTTCGGTCATGCCTTGAGATTATAGAAATCTTCACTTTGCGTGGTAAATCAATCAGAAATCCAATTGATTCTAGTAAATGCAACTCGAACAATACAGCTGAACATCTGATCAAAGTCACTTATCGATTTCATAAAAGTTCTTTAGTTAATTTAAGTGATACATTTATAATGAGCTCAAGCTACGATGCTTGATGCTTCAAAGGCTACGATGCTTGAGCTCATTATAAATGTATCACTTAAATCAACTAAAGAACTTTTATGAAATTGGAATCAGAACAAAACGTGATGAAGCATGAAGAAGAAGAAGCACACTCTGTCTAGCATATAGGATACTCTAGTAGTTTTTCCATCCAAAATTGGTATGGATATTTATAGCACTCTACACTTTACACATTTGTTTTCAAGTTATCGCAGTTTCAATATGTTTTTTACAATTTGCGGTGGCTGTAAGGGGCATGGCAAAGTAGTCTATGTATCAAATTTGGCGTTTATAGCGCTTACCATTGGGGCGTGCTTAGGCACGGACAAACGGACAGTCAGTCAAGGCTTGTTCGCACAAACCCAATATACCCTCACAGGGTATACAAACCACAAAATTTCTTTTTTAAACAATACTGATAATATTAATTGAATGGGAATACACAAACAACTAAACTTGATTCAAAATTGATAACTAAAAATGTCCAAAGATTGATGATTTCTAATGTATTTATATGCTCAAAATTCCAGAGATACTTTTAGTCTTAAATTAAAATTCAGAGCAGAACGTTATAGTTTTAAAAAGATGCATATCATATACTCTGTGCTATTAATATTTTCGTTGACTTTGGCAGTCAAAAGTGAAGTGAGCAAATAATTTGTTAAACACAAATTAAAAATAAAAAGATTCATCAAAATGTATCATTATAGAATCAATTGGATCCGCTGCCAACCAATGAAGTGGATGGATTTAAGAAAATTGGAGATAAGTTTTACTACATTGATGACAACAGTTATGTTATGTGGTATACGGCTTTGGAAATTTGTCAAGGAAAGGGTGGACATTTGGCGAGTCTACAAAACGAGAAGGAATTTGAATTGTTAAAAGCAAATTTAAATAATAATAATAGATATTGGATTGATTTAAATGATATCCGTAATGAGGGAAAGTTCGAATCAGAAACTACTGGCGAAAAAGCAACTTATTTGAGATGGCATCCCAGTTATAATCCAGATAATAAATGGGATTTGGAGAATTGTGTTTGTTTGTGGTACAAGTACAATCAGTTTGGTATGAATGATGCCAAATGCACATTATTGAAAACTTTTATATGTGAGAAAGAATTCACACCTATTCAAAAGTCCCGGTATGAATGATAACACAGTCAACTCATTATCTAATTTTATATGTAAGAATGAATTTAAATTTAATAAGCCAAAAATTCTAAATGAATTTTGTATTTTGAGATTAAAAGATTTTGCTAAAAATATTATTGACAATCAACTAAACTAAAAGCACATTAAAGTCATCATGGATGATTAAAAAGACCACAGCTTTATTTTTATTTAATGAATAAGTTGAATATATTTAGACACCGAAACAAAGGGTTAACACAAGTAAATCAAAGATTACGAATTTGTGAGTAATATTTATTTATTTCTTGCAACTACACATATGGTATATTTGATTCCAGGTTTTCAGTAATACATTTAGTGTTAAATTGAATTTAAGTGGAGCACGTTATTAATTAAAAATGAGGCAACTCATGTGCTATTTTCTTTTTTTTTGTTGTTTATTTTGTATATTTTTTTTGTCCCAGTGAAGTATGCAAATCAGTTTATAATTATAATTCAAAGGCCAAAAGCCAATGTTACCAATTGTCTTTTACAGGATGACCATGGGCCCACCAAGAGAACCTCTACTTAATGGATTTCAGAAAATAGGAAATTAGTTTTACTAGAGTTTTACTACAAGTTTACAAAACGAGAAAACTAATTGTTAAAAGCAAATTTAAATGTAAATAGAAATTATTCTAAACTTCTGGACGAAAGCATGTCATTTATAATAAATGGGTAGTGAGAGTTGTGTCTGGTTATGAACTTAAGACAACTCATTATCTTATTTTATATGTGAGAAAGAACACAAGTTTAATTGACAATAGATTAGAGAGCAAATGAAATTTGTATTTTGATAACTTTGTGTCTAGAGAAAATGCTGTAATAAAACTAAAATTGATTTAAATTAAAACGTTTTCGTTAATACTCAATTTTTATAGGCCAATGGTTAAAAATGCTCATTAAAGTAGCTCATATAGGACGTCAGTAGATCATCCATTTTATAGCCTTGGGTTGTGCTGCACAGTAATTTTGAGGCACCAATCATGTTACCGAAACGTATATGGAAATGATTCTTTCCCGAACTCCAGATGCCTAGATCCGTGTAGCTATAACTCTTGAGCAGCTGCTTGTTGAGCGCATCGAGCAGATGAAAGCCCTGGTAATTAATGGCAATCAATAGATTCTCCGGCAATGATTCTTCATTTAGCTGTTTGACAGCAAAGAATGTGGAACCAAAACACTGCTGTTTGGCCAGTTCCTGCAGAAATAATAACTTTGCTTGATCCTCTTCCAGGTTTATGTTCTGCTCCAACAGGGGCAAAAGCTGTTGATGCCACTCAGCCAGAGTTTGCAATTGAAGCAAATCTTCGGGTATTAACTCTTGCAGTGGAATAGCCTCATCACGATCCTGATCAGCGCTATAGATGAGCCTTACAAGTTTTAAAGCCAACTGAATATCGATGGCATAGTAACCCTTGAGATATTTATGCAATTCTTGTGGATAACTAAAGATCAGATCAGCATTAATGTCCACTCCAGGCTGACAGTTTAACCAAAGTTTACGCATAAAGTGCAGTTGATAATGTCCATCACAAGTGGAACGTATTGTCTTCTGTTGCCGCAAGAAATGTAATAATTCCGTAATATAATCAAAGACAAATTCCGTTTCGGGCATTGCATAAACCTTCTCGCCGATCTTTAGAAAAATGCTATAACCCAACTGGGATTTGATTTCTAAACGCTGCGTGATGTCCAAAATGAGTGCCGATCCCCTTGTATGCGATTCGATTTCAAATGCCTCCACTGTGTCATCGGGGAAATAGATTTTATGATAGATGTGCATGCAACGCTGCTGAATACCCTCGACTTCGATCAGATGTGGCGGCTGTTTTCGCTGTCCATACTGCAGTGTGCGCTTCAATCTCTTCAGACACGCATCGGCCAATGCATCCGATCGTAGACGAAGTAGTAGTATTAATTCACGCATAATGAGCACACTGGGTGCCATTATACCAGTGGCCAAGTAGAGCAAATCCCAACCACGTTGTTCGCTCTGTTCACTGGGATTGCCACTAAGTTGCTTCATTAGCTGGCAGAAGACTTCGTCGCAGAGCAAGGGATGCTGCAGTGCTGGCTGGAAGATCAGATCTGTGTTCACAGCCAGACTACCCTTAGCTATGTCCCCCATGTACTAGAAGTAGAAGAAGTAGACTAGTATACGGGTTTACCAGCGTTGTAGTGTCAACTTTACCTTCAGTATATGATGATGTATGACCAGCGATTGCTGGTACAGCTGCGGATTAGAGTGCAGTGATTTGAGCAAAGGTGCCTTGAGTGCTTCGGGGGAGTATCTCCAAAGTGGAATGCTCTCCGAGCTGCAACATAGTGCGTTAAGTACAGGGTATGAAACTCTACAAGAAACTTACGCCATGGATTCCCTGAACTGCAGTTCTGCAAACTGTTCCAGCGAATGCTGACGACGTCTCGCTGGAATGGGCTTATCTACAAAATTCGGAGTGGACTCTTCAGAGACGACCGCAGCGCGTTCTTTGAGCACCTGCTGCAGCGCCAGACTGGGCCTTGTTAATGTGGGCAAAATGCGCACGCTGCTGGCTGGAAATTCCACACTTTGTTCATTGGCAGTGCCACGCCAAAGACACTGAGCATCGCCAGCTAGCAACTGTGCACCAGTTACACCTGCCTCGAACTGAACCAGGTCACCAGGTGAAAGCAACAGCTGATCATCCCGCTCGCAGGCTACAATGGCTACACCATAACTAGAACGCTGCCTCAAATTGATTAGCATATAATCTATAAGCTCTGCTGCATCAAGAGCTTCACTGCACTGCAGCACAAAGTTCTCGTGCTGCACCGTGAGCACATGCAACTGATCCTTCTGCTCAAACTGAACCCTCAGCAGATCCGCGTAGCTGCAGGAGGCCAGCACCTGTTCCGTCTCATCAATCAAGGATAATCCGGAGGCATTAACAGCCAAGACAAGTTCATCGCTTTGTAGCTTTGGTCCCGACACGCGGAGCACCTCAAAAAGTCGTGAGTGTCGCATGGGCCAAGAGAGATGGGCATAGAGGCAAATGTCCTCCTTGGCACGTTGCTGGGACTGCAAATCCTGTCCCTTCTTGACGTAGGCACTACGCTCATAGGTCGCTGCTATGAGACGACTCCAATTACTAATGGCGCGCTCACCGGGAGCCAGCAAATCCCTGGGCACAAACTCCGTCAGTTGTTCGTCATTCAAACGGGACACGGGTCCGGCACCGTGCTCTGTATAGCAAGCTAGAGCACAGACCATGGCGATGTCCTTCTCGGAACGACAACGATACTCTCCACACCTGAGTCCCTGCACAATCTGCTTATAGATGAGATGCGTGGCCTGTGGATCCAGTGCTGGATCATACCAGGCATCAAAAAGCTCCTTACGCAAATAAAGTTTCCACGGCGCATTCAATTGTCGTTGCTCGCAGCTGGAAATTGCATCCAGGACGTGCTCCCTTCCCGCTCCCAGGGGCAGCAGCTTCTCCTCGTAAGCCAACACCAAACCAAAGCCAAAGCTGTCGCTTAAGCCGAGTCCATCGCACAGTTGCTGCACTGCCTCCCTCGCCGTGCTGGCTGCATCTACCTGTAGTTTACGCGCCTCACCGTCCATCAGGTAAATGGCCAACTTCAATGGCTGTTTGCTGCGTATAGCCTGCAGTTCCAGCAGCGATGGCGGCTGTGAACGTGGCCCATTGGCCAAAGTACGATCCAGACGCTGCTGTGCGGCTGCCGAGTGCAATTTGGCTGTGCCCAACTTCATATAGCTGCGCAAATAGGGCTCCAAGTTGGCACTGGGTGCAAAGCAGCTCAGACACAACGTGAGCAGCAGCCAACCGCGTGCAAAGGAACCACGACTGGGATTCAAGTACAGTTGCTTGCAGATTTGTGCCAGGATTTCGTCTCTGAAAAGGATAGCGAGAGAAAAGGAAGGAGGAAGTAAGGTAAGGACAGAGAAAGTTCACTGTCAACCTACCTCAAGTTCTCCTTAAGAATGCCATGTCCAATAATAAAGTGCAGCTTGTCCAGGTGACTACTGCCAGTATTCAGCCAGAGTTGGTAGAACTCCTCAGCATCACGTTGGCCATTTCTAATCAGTTTGTTAGAACGTTTCTGGGTCTGACGTATAAAGCGACGTGGCTTTGAGCCAAGTATACGAGCCATGTCCTGCATGAGCTGCGGACTGCGCAGTGAGTAATTCGGTGGCACAGGAGCAGCAGCTTCCGGCAGATCCTCCATAAAACGCAGTATCATTAACCAAATGGCCTAGAAGAAATACTTCGAACTTGTAGTTTTTAAGTAATTTAAAATTGGTCTAAAGTGTACCTTTGCTGCCATTTGATCAACGGGCAGTTCATGCTGTAAGAGCGGCTCTTTGAGTGGCTTTCGTTCATGCTGGGATGTATTGCCACTGCAGAAATAGGTGGATGCATATTTCTGGAAACTAAAGTCCGAGGTATCCGGATTACTAGGCACCAATTTGGGCAGACGTATAGTGCCCACAGAGCTAATGCTATTGGTCTTTCGTAGTGTAATCTAAAGAGAAAACGGTTAACATTTGAATAACATTTAGTATGAATGTTAAATTGAAAATTATATTTCTCTTATACGAATCAATGCTGTTTATAGGTCTGCTATCATCTGCACTTAGTCAGCTCTAATCTATGTGGGTGCCAGGCTATCGGAGCGCTCTGTTATAGTAAGCTTTTTCTTTAAGATATGCCAAACGGCGATAAGACCTTGTCGTTTATTTACGATCGCATTTTTATGTCATTTATCATTTTCTGGGGAGGCATTACCTACCAATGCCTTCCGACAGCGATAACTAAGCTGTTTAACTAACATAAACCGCGGTCCGAACTTAGTTGCTGACTACCATTCGAACCGTGTGCATCTCTGGACTCTGTGACTCAGTAAGAAATTAAGGAAATATTATGAAAATGTTATTTAATAAATATTGAGAGTGGTTTTGGTGCTGGTTGTTTCATTTGAAGAAGGATTCGATATTTTTGTATGTGAAGAGAATTCAAAAATTTTTCAAATTCTTTTTTAAAATATTTTTATGACAAAAATGTTTTCTGCAGTCAGTGACTCGTTTAAAATCATTGGAACAACAACTAAAGTTTTTTATAATAAATATTGGCAATTCTTCTGGTGCTTGTTGTTTTATTTAAAGAAATCTTTGCTCGGTTTGTAAGTAAAAAGAAATAATGGCATAAATTTAACTAACATTTTACTAATCTCCTTGAAAAGTTTATCATTGTTTTAGTGTTTGTTTTATCATTTGAATAAAATTAATATTCATATTTTAAATTAATTTTTAAAGAAGATTTTTCAAATATTGTTTTTAATTAAGAAAATTAATAAAATTCAGTACGAAAAATATAATTGAGTATAAGAAAGTAGGCAAATATTAAAAAAAAATATTAATTTGTAAAACTTTAGAATATTTTTTCTGCCCAAATTCCAAAAAATAGACTATCGACGGAAATAATCAATATTCTAAAGTACAAAATACAGATAGATAGAGTTCCTAGTCAGTTAGCAGAGAGCTACAATAAATAATTAAATATTCTTCAGCAGTAAAGATGTCAATCTGAAGGTAAGTTAAGGATAAGATAACTAAAAACTCATTGTCAGTTCTTTCTTTAAATAAAATAAAAGAATATCAATTAATAAATTGCGGCCATAAATTTGTTTGTGGTATGGCAATTAATGTTTAAAGATTATAGGGCTCTAATCAGTTGGCTATTAATGTAAATATGGCCAAAGAGTGGCGTAGTTAAGCAATTGAAATTCTAATCAATAAGTTGAGTAGAACTCGAAAATGTGGAACAAATAAAAGTATATTAAATAAGAATGGTCTAATTTCCGTAGATAAGCCAAAGGCGATCAAAATCTATAAAGACTGACGTCGTTTTTCTAATTCTGGCTAATGACATTGCAGTTTTAAAGTTAAAACCAATTTAAAAATATATGTAGAGATGATATTCATTTGACATTGAGCGGAAAGGCGTATTATATATACTATATATATATAGACTAAGGTAAGCGGAATGAGTAAGACACAAGAACAATAAACAACTGAGAATTAACTACCACAAACCAGTACGAAGACGCAGACGAAAAATGAAGAAAAGACAAATGGATTTTGCATATATAAGTAGTCTAAGTTCCTTAGATATCCCCGAAGCGGGTTTTATTTACAATTATCAAAAATAAATTACACTAAAGTACATACATTTATTAAATATTTATATAAATAGGCTAAATAAATCACGATCACAAAGAACAAGGCTTTTAATCTACATTTGTATAGTATGTTTATATACAAAGCCGACATTTATATAACATTTGTACAGTTGCCACAAAACATGTCCCTTTTCCTTGATGTTTGCTCTTTGGGAAGCATGAAAGAGATGTAATATCGTAATAAAAGCAACAGTTGAACGACTCTTATATTTGTTTCTTTTCTATTTTTTTTTGTCATTTATAGCGAAGTTCAACTGTACTTGTTATAGTTTATAGTAAGCTACTTATCGACTAGATTTGTTCAGGGCTGTCCCAGCACAGGCAACTGCTAGAGACGCGTCTGATTGACAATTTTGCGAGGCGCTGCCTCATAGTAGTTGACAGGTCGGGACAGCAGCTTCGTTGGGATATCTTTGCGCAAGCGCAGCTCCCGTTCGAATAGCAAGGATTTCTCCTTAACATTCGGACCCAGTGGACCACTCACATCCGGTTCATCGTTGAGAAAACCAAACACATCGTCCACAATCTGCTTGGAGGATTCATAGCCAGGAGTTTCTAGCACTGTAACATTGCCATTGGTTCTGGCCGCACTGCTCGCCGGTCGTCCTGCCATGGGTGTTATGATAATTGGGGACATGGCCGGCGGCGGTGGGGGCAAGGACATGCGAGCCTGCAACGTCGGTGCTGGCAGCACGGGTTGCTCTGTACGCTTAATGGACTTTGTGCGTTTTGGTTGCTGCACTGCTGCCATGACCAGCGCGTTTCTGGCAGCAGCCTCCTCCTTGAGACGCTGCTCCTCGGCCTTCTTCTGCTCCTGTTCCTGCTGAGCCTTTTGAGCCAACACTTGCTGCTGCTTTTCCTGCTCCGCCTTTAGCCTGAGTGCCTGCTGCTGTTCCTGCTCTGCTTGAAGCCTAAGTGCCTGCTCCTGTTGCGCTTTCAGACGCAGTAGCTCCTGTTGCTTTACCTTCTTAACCTCCCGCTTTGCTTTGAGTTCAATAGCAAAGCGCTTTCTGGCCATATAGCCGCGACACAGTGCCTGCAATTTAATTGTACGACTGCGCACCATTGTAAACTTGGTCGTCAGCTGCTGGGCAGCTATGCAGGCGCCCAGTCTGTGGAAACCGCGTCTCATTATCTCATATCTACGTCGCTGATAACGTCCACGCCAATAGCGCTGCACTGTGACTATAGCCTGACGATACCTCAGCATATAACGACGGAAGAGCACACGTCGTATGCCCCTTTGTATGGTTACAATGTATTTGAGCATTACACGGGAACGCTCGGCTTCCAGCAGCGCATCATCCTCGTCGCGTAGAAAGAGTTTCGTGCGTCCATATTGGCGATCCGAGTTGGCGGGCAAGACAGCTTCGCAGATCTGTCGTGAGAGCAGACGACAGTCGCATTGATCCAATGGTCCTGTGCGTGGCACTAGCAGACGATAGCGTTCCACAAAAGCGCGGTAGGCGTGGCGTATTGGATAGCCAGCGCGACGTATTCTCGCCGTCTCCATCATGCCCGAGTAGCGCAATTGACGCACACACAGCTCCTTGTCGAAGTTCTGCGGGGTACAGAGACGGAAATTAGTTTGAAAATGGGATAGTCTAATAGATATAGGCATGAAAAGGCACATTCTATCTATGTTTCTTTAAGTATTTTATACAAATTAGAAATGAAGCGCAAAAAATCCCGGCAAATACATGATTTTAAATATAATTAAATTACTTAAAAGTCAGCCATTTACGGAAAAAAGCTGCTTATTTAAAATAAACCAATTTATAAACCAAATTTATAATTTTCAGTTATAAAACAATAAAATAAATCGTGCTTAACTACAAGCTTCTATCAAACTACCAATTAAAATCATAGCATACTTTTGCGCGCATACGAAAATGGAAGACGATGGAAGGCAAGGCTTTGAAGCAAAGCTGATTTGTATGAACGAACTTTAGACAATTTCTACTCACATTTGATTCCTTGTACTCATTGGGCTTGATGCAGCGTATAAAGTAGGGATGAGCCTGCGACAAGGTGCGCATTAACATGTCCAAGGAATTGCGGAATTTAATGCTCAACGTGGGCTGCTTCTTAGCCGTGTCCATGGGCATTTCATGTGGGAATATATCCACCAAATACTTGTTACTCGCACGTTGTACCAAGTTACGCAGATCACTGCTAAATGAATCTCGATTCTTCTCGAGGAAACCCAAGGGATTATACATGACCACACCGGCATAGTGACGTATGCCAAACAGAGAAGTTTGTGTGGTTTTTCCCTTGACATAAATGGAACGATTACCGTGCTGCACATGCAGTTTATCAAGCAGTGTTTGATCAGTGCCTTTGGGGAACTTGGACTCCTCATCGATCAGCGACATAATGTTCACTGGCTTCATGCCAATGAGGTCGAGTATATCCTGATTGTCCTGGAACTCAATGTGCTGCCAATTGATGTGCTCCAGCTGATACTCGGCTTGCTCCATCTGCAAACAAATGGAATGTTAGAAAGGGTCTACAAAATTATTTCTAATTAATACGAACCTTGAAAATGTGCCCCACAAAGAACTGCTGCAGATTCTCATTGGCATAGTTGATGCAGAGCTGCTCGAAGCTGTTGTTATCAAAGTTTTCAAAACCAAAGATATCCAGCACACCTATGCTATTAACCGGTGCTTCCGGTTTCTTATCGATGGTGTCATTGATGCGTCTAACGATGCGCACAAAGATGCCATCATAGAGGGACTTGACAAAGGCATCTCGTCCTTCCAAAGCTGCTTCCTTGGACAAACTGGTGACCACATGCTCGCCGTGAACAAAGATGGTGCGTTGTGTGAGTGCCGCATTTAGTGGTGCTGTTTGCAAACCAAGCAGATCTGCAACACGTTGCAAATTCACTGGATCGTCCACCTCGGCAGTCGCCAGATTAGCCACTTCTGTGGCCTTAAAGCGCAAGTTACCCAGATGCAAAATGGCAGCCAAAAGACTGAGTATACACCAGACTTCGTCTGGTTTAAAAGAGAGCACTTTCAGCGCCGCTCGTATATCAGCAAAATCCTTGGTATCATCTTTTCCCTGGAGTGTAAAGCAGCCGCCTTGTGCCAAATAATGATACTGACTTGGTGACTGCTCCTCCAGCTGCAAACGTGATCGCTCTGCTGCACTCAAGCCCGCCAACATGCAGTAGAATATATGATAATTACGCTCATCGCGACTCTGGAATACAATACGTGATTTCTCCAGCAAATACTGTTGTATGCGTGCACCCTGTATGGCACCCTGTGGCGTGAATCTGATATCGATGTATTTGCCAAAACGCGAAGAGTTGTCATTTCTCACAGTCTTCGCATTGCCAAATGCCTCCATAATGGGATTCGATTCGATTATTTGCTGCTCAATCCACGAGTGTTTTCCACTAATTGCTGCCAGGTATTGCAGTATCAGTTTGGTGCTCTCTGTCTTGCCAGCACCCGATTCACCACTGATCACCACACACTGATTCTCCTTGTGTCGCTGCAGACGCTGGAAGGCATTGTCGCTGATCGCAAAGATGTGCGGTGGAAGTTCGTTGAGTTTCTTGTTGCGATACAGCTGAATCTCGCGGTGTGTGTAGATGGGCAGTATTTGGTAGGGATTTATGGCCACCAGCATGGAGCCTGTATATGTCTGTAGGGAGTAGCGATGTTGTTATTGAAAGTTTGAAGTTCTATATATTGACTACTTACGTAGATCAACTGCTTGGCATATCTTGTCTGTAGATTACGCAATATCGTATACTCCTGTAGATCGCCCAATGTGATCATATCCTCGACATCCTCGTGTGAGGTAAGATGCATGGCCTTAATAACATCGCCCGCTGGTACCCAAAACTGTTTCTTGTTATCGTCACAGACCAAAGTTTGGGTTTTCTCCGTGCGCACAATGCGGGCGCCAAAAGGCACAGCAAATTCGCATGACGTATTCTGTGGCTTAACCCACACATATTCGCCCTGAAATTGAGAAAATCAAATAGTTATTGAATGCATACAATATTTAAACAGATCTTATCGTTGTAATAATCACTTTGTACACGCGCCAAGACTTTACCAAAAAACGATAAGATATCGATATAAGAGAAGCGAGAAGAGGAAGAAATCACAACTGAAATATTGCCCAATTTCAGAGAAACTGATTACTAGCAACGTCAATTTATGTTCCCTGTAATGGTTGTTGTAAAAAGGTATATGGTATCGATACTGAAATTACTATTGTTAGAAGCTACCTAAATTATGGACTGCCTAGAAGTTGTAAATAGATAAGGGAACTACTTATTGTCTATTTTAGTCTACAGTAAATTTACTTTTGTCTTTTGCTATAAGTAAAAGTTAAACTGTAGTCGACTTTTAAAAGCTTTAAAGCACAAAAGCTACGACGTTTCCTAGACATTACAGATAATGATAAGAAATGTATAAAGATAAAGAGGATTTCAGTGGAAGAATATTTACAATATTGAATGTTTATTAAATTTTCCTTAAAAGAATTATAATTCAACTCAAACCGGATACGAAATCAGCTTAACTTTTCTTTGGAATTCATATAAATTTACCTATTGATTGCGTTTTAATAAAAATTCCGTAAATAATCATTTTATGGCTTGATTAATTTCTGGCTAATTTAGAAATGCCTGCAATAAAATGCTGAACTTCCTCTGCAACTCATTTAAATAAAGGAAACCCAAACAGTAGTCACTGTGCAAATAGTTGGTATCAGAACTACTACCATGTTCGAATCGTTTATCTTATCACAAGAATGCCGATATACAAAATGGTCTTATCTGTAGTTTACAATCAACGACGCCAATTCGAACACAGCAACAAATAGTTAATTATTGCCAAAAAAAAAAAAAAAAAAGTTAGTAGAAGAGTTGAAGAAACTATAACAGAAATATTAATACTTGTGGTACTAAAACTTTTTTTTTTTCATATGTCAGCTTTCTACGACCTTGTTTATCTACGAAATTAAAGACTTTTTGTCTTCCCGATAAGATTAAAACAAATGTCATTATTAATAAATAATACTTTTAATCTACCAGTGATTTGTTTGTTATTTGAATACAATTCTTGCAAAATTCATTAAGTTTCTTTGTACCATCGAATGACTCAAGCATGAGATCATCACTAGTCTGAACTTTAATCGAATGTTAAATTTAGTAAATTAATTTTTAATTGAAAAGTAATTTGCACGATGATCTAATCATCAGATAGTAAAAGTCATAATCAAAACGCCAGCTGACACAAGAGACCAGTAAATATTTCAGATTGGATTTAGCAAAGAAATTTTATTTATGCGCTTGGCATGACATCATAATCAATAATTTTTTTTGGCATTTCAAGTGATTTTTTGCTTTCGACAACAACTGTGAATTTTCAACATTACTTTCGAGCAACAAATAGTTTTTTTTGATATTCTTTAAAATGCTTTTGAAGTATGAACAAACTAAAATGGGAATTATGGTACATTTTAAATATGTTGTAGACGGACTTGAGCTTTTATTATGATATAAAATATTTAGTTTGAATTTGCTTACAGTTTTCACTACTTGATCACTGTAAATATGACCTAAATATACCGATTCTATTGTAAAAAATAGTCAAGCACTCAAAGCTATAGCTATTATGCTCCCTTGTACTACTTAAGTTAGTTAATAACCTTCAGAAGCCACCAAATCTACAAGATAACTTGAGGTTTGTCTTGTCTCAAGGGTATCTGATAGTGTGTCATGCTTGACAACAGCTGACACGCCAACATCTGTTGCTAGTGCTTTCAAACCTAAAGAAATGTCCGCTTCTAGGGTATTTGTTAGTCAGCCAGTTAAGACCATAGCAAGCCTATTTTAGCCATTTAATAAGTGATAAGAAATTGCCTGACTTTATCACGTGCTATCACAGCTATCAATACAAATTTGGCATGCTAAAAACTTATCTGAGAGACACCTGATACCTTCCAGGTGCTTTAAACTTGTAGAGTTCATGGAAATAACTTTGAAACTATATACACTTTAAGGTCTGTTTATAAGGCGGAAGTCACATTTAAATTGTTTTTGTTGTTCTGGTTGTGGTAATTAAGAGTTTGGCGCGCGTGGCAAAAAAAAATAAATAACGAATTTTTCACAGTTATAATTTGTTATCACAAGAATGTGTTGTGTGATAAGCTGGATTCCCTGTGATAACTTACATGTTCCCGCAGAAATTCGGACATGTTTATAAAATTGCTGATATTAATTAAAGTTTTTACTGAATTTTACGCCGTATTCTGTAGTCGGAGCACTGCCGAGACACACGCGCCGTGGAATCTAATTTATTGTTTAACAAATATTTGCTCGACAATTTGTGTTTTATTTTCACAGCCGTTGTTTTATGAATATTGTATTTTTTTTTTTAACTTGTTCTTGCGCGGGGTACTTTTTGCTGTTTAACGACCGATCCGCTCGGCACGGAGTCAATTTCACTTATGAACGTAGCTCTGAAGTAAAACTTTAGGTGACATTTAATTTCTTATCTTTCGTCGGCACTGTTGATATTGATAATGAATAATGAATGCTTTTTGGCAACCACAGTCGACCTTATCAGTTAACTATAGCGCTGCCATATGCCTAGTACTCTGATCGGGTGTCGTATGTGATATCCAACTCTCACTCGCTCTCTCGCTCCTAGTTTTTTATGGGCCTAGAACTTGACCCGAGCTGTTGACAATTTGACAAGTTTGTCATGTCAATACGTCATTTTTACCATACAATTATAATTTATAAGCTTATCGATCGATCTGTTTTCATTTTTTTGTTTTTCTTATCTAACGATGAGCTGGTAATATACACCATTATTATCGTCTAGCACTCGTATAACTGACCAGCCCCATGAGTCATGCGTGTTGTCACTTTTCGCTATAATCTATAAAAATTCGAGCTTTCGATAAGCTTCTCAGGTTTGAGGTCTTTCCGTCGCGTAAAATTGGGCCTATAAATTTCGAATTTCATAATGAATTGAGAAAGTTAGGATATTAATATGAATGCATAAAAAAGTAATTATGTACTTAAAAAATTCTTGGCGAAAAGAATGTGTTTAAATATACAATATTTATGGTAAACACATAATTTTATTTAATAAAACATGTATAAAATATTTCATATTTATTTAATGAACAAACAATTTAAGCAGAGTAGCAAGAGAAGTAAAATGTTAATGAGTTTATATTTATTTAATAATCAAATTTGTTCGCCTAAAATGAAGGTAAAGACAGTAAGAAACAAGAATTAATTGAATAAATGTGAATAAAATTCTTTAAAAATATTTTAACTGACGCAATTGAAGTTGCTACTCTATAAAATCAATGACAATAGAAGTAATCAGACAAGAGTTTTAATAATAAATTGTCTACTGCGTAGTGAAATTTTGAGATTTTCAGCGGATGATACTAAAGATAAGCACTTTCCTTTTTCACATTACTAATCAAAAGCAACATATGATTCCACATAAAGCAAAGGAATGATATCTTTATAGTTATTGATCGTTAATATTAATGGTGAATTTCCTTTATTTCAACAAAGGGGAATAAGATTACAAAGTTCAACGACGATGATTTCAGTTTCATTCGATTTGTCATGGAACTACATTTGTTATCGAAACAAATGACATTATCATAATGAGCTAGTAATCTATAAAAGTCATATTTAAACTATTTATTTAAGTATGTGCACACTTTGTACTCTCCTCAAACTTCATAAATCGTACGCAAACAAAAGGGAGCGACAAAAGCTTCAGGTGCAACAGTTATGTTTACTATTGTATCTTAATGATTGCCATAAAAAGAGAGTTCTATTTAAGCGTTAAAGGCCGTTCAGTGCATGTGTATATATAGAAAAAACAGGGTGTCACTTTTTGAAAACAAAAAGTAATTAGACAACTCGAGATAAACTCAAGAAACATGACATTTAATTGTAATTGCTGTGCAGTAGCGTTTACCAACTAAATTGCGTATACGCCTAGATGTACACACACTAAGAGCAACACTGGTATTCAGCTAACAACTGCTGAAAAGTCTCGTAAATTAAGCAGATAATTTTTGAAATTTTATTATCAATAAACTCGTAATTCGATTTTAATTTTGATTTTAATACCACGCAGCGTAGCTTTTGTCTGCTTTAGAAATTGTTTTCCTTTATTTTCCATTGATTTATTATTATTTATTCATGCCACACAAAGTTTTTGGGTAAAAGGGGTGGAAGGAAGGAAGGAAGTCTCGGTTCTCGTTTTTATGGCCATTGAGCTTCAGTAAAATGGCAATTTCATTCATTGTTTCCCGTAGATAATTTGCCTGATATTATGTTGCCAGTGGCCAAGCAATTTGTTTGGCGATAAGCGCTAAGGAATTTTCGATTTTCAAGTGAATGAAAATAAAATATTGAAGCTGGATTTAGTAGGCGACAAGTGGAAGGAATGCGGGGAGTGGCTGTGGCAATTGTGTTTGGCTGTGGGGCATTAAAATGATGCACGTGAGCAAAGAGCTTTAGCTTGAAGCAGGGCAACGTGCTTGGAAATCCTTGAGGTCCTCTGGCACTGCCACAACCTGCTTTTGCCTTTTTTCTTTTTCCTGCACTTCCTCTTCAACTGCTTCTTCTTTTTTGCCCTTTCTCTTGCACATTCAGCGAGGCGTTAAACACGTCGACATGAACAAGCTTTTGCTTTATATCCTTTAAGTAAGTCCTTGCAAGCGAACTCGCTGCCATTGCGTTTACTTCGAGGGCGTGGACCGAGGGCGGCGTTTGGTATTAAAAGCGCAATTAAGATTATCCTGAAAATGTGCTTAGCCAGAGCAACAATCATAGGGCCAACAGCAGTTCAGCAGTTCAACTTTTGACCCAATTTCGGACCGCAAAAAAAAAGCGAAGACGAAAAGCTGCAAGAAATAACAAAGCAAATGCCGTTGTTGCATACAAAAAATGGGAAAATAAATGAAAAGAGACCGATGAAATTGTCGTGGAAATGTCAGCTGTCGGCGTATAAAATTCAATTACTGCGTGGAGCAGAACTACAAGAGCGACGAGTGCATGACAAATGCACCAAATATTTAGGCGAATGCCGACAAGGCCGGCCATAAATTCAGTCATTGATGATAACGGGTCGCGATGCACGATGCGCTGATGTATTTTGCAAATTGTTTTTGGCCCTCGATGCGGCCGCAGCTGCGGTTATGTCGGCACCGACAATGACAACGACAACGACTACGACAACGACTACGACAACTACAACGACGGCCATCTAAGCAATTCACAATATTTGCACACACAAGCAAACAAACAAACAATAAATATACACACACTAGCGCACACAACTCACACACACACTCACAGCCTCAGACATGTGCACAAAGTGGCATCAGCATCGTTTTCATTGCACTGATAAACCCACAGAACGACGTCTTTTTCGCTGCCTTCGTTTTGGTCTCTTCGCTCTTATTCCCCTTCGTTCCTTTTCATTCTCCCTCGTTCCCCTCTTCGCTCCAGCAACTGTAGCGCAGCACGTTGTTGACCTATATTTGGGCATCAATGAAACGAGCAGCATTGACGACGCACTTGCTGAGTAAAAGCTTCGGCCGCTTTGTTACTCAGCTGGAGCAAAAGCTCGCTGGCTTTGCATGTGCTCTCTCTCAAGTAACGGCGCTAGAAAAGCTCTCAACTGGAAGTGCATAGCAAGCAAATGTCGTCAGAGGTTTCTCTCTCTCTCTCTCCATCTCTCCTTCTTTTGTATTCTTTTTGATATGCGAACGCACCGTAACGGCGTCTTAATTTGAGATTTTTGGTAAAGCAGTCAAAGCTGTTACTTTGACTAGCTATTTACGATATTTAATTTAATTAGTGATTACAAAAGTGTTTATTTAATATGGAAGGAAATAAATTATTTTGCAGTATTATTTAAAAACATTTAATAAAATTAATTTGCTTTGACTTTGTGTCAAATTATGAATTTTATATTATATTGATAAATTTTAAAAATTCCATACCAATTTATATTATAAGCATTTTATGTTAAATAAAATACCCTTCCGATACACAAAGTAGATACCATTTCATGTGCCAAAGTAAAGAAACAGCTGAGCGTGAAGCGCACAAAAGTAATGCAAAACTTTGGCTACAATGTAGAAAGCTTCGTTTGTTGTTATTATTATTATTGTGCAATTCTGGAAAGCAAAGGCAATGCAAACAGCTGGGAGCAACAGCGGGAATGGCATGAAGTGAGAGTTTGCCAAAGCTCGCTCTCAAAATGAAACAAAGTGGAATCGGAACTTGCACATTAGGCGGCACCACATGCAGCACTTGGGGAAAGGGTGTCAATGGAAGTACAAAGTTTATAGAACCGAAACACGCACTCACTCACACACACACACACACACACACACACACTTGCACACGCACGTTCCGATGAGGAGCACGAACATCAAATGTGTCGGCACTTGAGAAACTTGTGAGAAGAGTTTCATTTTCACCAGAGCATAGAGCAGTGAACAGATAGCAACATAGAGACCACCAACACTCGCAGCTCGATGTTGGAAACTTTTCAATTCAGTTCGAGACACGCTGCGGAGTGGACGTCGTTTTGCTCTGCTTCTCACACTTCGCATTCTCGCTCTCTCACGCACACACACTCTCTCATACACACATTTACGGCGTGTCCTGGCGCTCTAACGGTAGTTCGTAGTCAAGCCAAAAATAAACTTTGATTTTAAATTAATTAAAGATTAAAAAACGGTCGTTACAAGTGACTTTTCCCACACACACACACACTCCCACACCGATAGAACTTTGTTCTTGTGTTTTTTGTTTGGGTTTTATTTATTTTTGTAACGTGTTTCGTTCAAAAAGGAAAAAGAATACAATAAATTATTTAAAGGCATTTATTTCGTTTCGCTTTCGTTATTACTGTGCTTCCTCTTCTTCTTCTTCTTCTTCTTGTTCGTTTCTTTTGCTTGTTGTTGTTATTTTTGTTGTTTGCTGGAGAGCTTTCGCTGCGCTCGCACTTGGCCCATTGGCCCAGTATCAGAACCGAATTGAATTTTGTTTGCCCGTTCGCCTCCAGCGAAAGGAAAAGCAAAAGCAAAAGCAAAAGCAAAAACAAAACAACAATATTAAACTCTCCTTCTCCTCCCCTTTTATTCCCCTCTATAACAGTAATTCCGAATACTGTGCATACCGAATAAGAATAACGAACACCGAATAACGAGCACCGAAAACGAAGAACACTGAAAGACAACCAAAAACGATTCTCATCAGACTCATTCATCAGTCGCGCGAGAGCAACTGACCGCATCTGTCGCACACTGTTCGTCAGAATATAAAAATCCAAATATTAAACAAAAATAAAACAGGACCAAACATTGTCATCATCTGGTGTATGTGTGAGTTAATAAAATAAAACATAAACGCGCAAGTTTCAACAACAGTTAACAGTCAAACCGTCAAACCGTTAACAGTTTTCAATTCAATTAAAGCAAGTGAGAGAATTTAATTAAAATTGAGTAACTAAAAGTCGCTCGACAAAACGCCGCACGTTGCTCGTTCGCCGCTTTACGCTGCTGGGCACTGTAGTTACATTTTTCCTGTTTTGGTTACAGGTGAGTTTACCACAAATTGCAGCGAAATTGTGAATTCCTTACTATGGCCAACTCTGACCCAGTTGCAACATGGGCGAGCAGCTACAAAATCAATTTCTATTATGCACTGAAAGTGCATCAAAGGACATAGTTAATTTTAACCATAAAGTAAATTATTTGTTACTTACTGAACTAATATTTAATTGATTAATGACTGGTTTAATATGAAATGCAGTTCTAGAAAACATGGCTTTTTGTACGCAGCTGTTTTACAATATTTGACCTATATTTGAGCTGTCTTTATGCGTTTATAGTACTCAGCAGTCTCCATTAGAACTACAAGAAGCTTAACAGTTGGAAGAAAATGTTTGTGATTAAAACAATAGCCTTAAAAGATCGAAAGGGTTGTCTTACTTAAAGTTTACTTATCAAACCTTGGAATAAAATGAATAAACAGCTTAATCGTGACTGATATTATGTGATAGTATTTATATAAGTTTTATTTCTCTTATATGACATATGTAGGTACAAAACTATCCAGCTAAATTCAAAACGAACAAATTTGTCTAGATACTTTTGAGTAAAGTTTAAGAATTTATCATAACTGTCTTCTGTTTTACTCGTTGGAAATCATTTTACCAACGCTTATAACTCAATTAAAAGCTGATAACTCCCCAGTTATCAAAAACACCATAGTTTATTATTAATTTTGCAAACTTTTAAATATAAATGTCGAGTTAATTTTACCTAAAGATAATCGAAAACAAAGTTTTCGCCTCAGCGGAAATAGGTAAAAGTTTTTTAAAGTAAACTTCCCGCACTTAATTTTATTTATCGTTATTTTTTCTTAATTGATGATGCATAAATTTCGCCGAAAAGCCGTTGAATGACTGCCAAAAAATGTACACCAAACGCAATGCTCTTTGGTGCCGTTAAACTTAATGTTATAATTGCTAATTCCTTCATTAAATATCATTTGAAGGTCTTTAGCATTTTTGCGCTTTCTCTTTTTCTTTGGCTTTCAATATTTTATAAAGTTCTTAAACTTCAGTATAATGCGCTCTAGGTGCATTCCTCTGTTGAATTTCTGAGCAAAGCTCAATGTACAGCAATTCAACTGCTTGCAAAGTATTACGACTGCACATTACGTATACGCCCCAGTGCACACACTACACAAACTAAATGTAGGGCGGGGGAAATGTCATTTTGCGCAAGAGTTCAATGTAGTTTTAAGAGAAACTTAGCTAACATCGTTGAGTTTCGTTTCGACCAAAAAGTGCTGCTTGAATTACTTCTAATGAGACAGTCAAATCGCAATCGTCGTACGCTTGGCGCCTTCGTCCCGTTAATCCCCCGCATCACCACCATTTGGAGTTCAGAGCCCTTGAGTGTGTAGAGCTTCAAATGCTTTGAATGCCTTTTGCTGTTACTTTAATGGCAGCACTGCTCAAGGACATAAGCAGCAGTCAGAACGACACACCCGGTTTTTAGCCGTTGGCCAAGCCCGCTGACAATGTGCTCTGCGAATGTTTTTAGTTCGCACGCACTTGCCAAAAAAAATATAGAAGGGGCAGCAAAACTACGCGGTAAATGACGAAACACAAATTTTATTTTGGGGCCGGACTTTTATTCGCACTTACACTGATCAAAACACAGTCAGGAAATGTTAGAATGTTGTACTAAACTGTCAGAAAAAATATTATATTAGTTTCCTATGGAAACTCGGAAATTTAAAAGAAATGTGATTTTCACAGTGTACTGCTTGGTTAACTTTTTGGCAAAGGGCTTTTGTTTTTTGCTCTTCGCGTATTTTGTATTTGTTTGCGCAAACATTTTATTTGATTTCACTTAAGGCTCTTTTGTTTCATTTGTTGATTTGATTTCCATGTTAATTTTTTCGATGCTAAAGTTGCGCCTAAAGTTGGATCGATATTTTCATTGTTTCAGCGATGTAAGAGGAGTGGAGAGGAGGAGGAGAGACGCGCAAAATAAAAAGATGGTAAAAAAGCAAACCAAACCCATTACGGCTACAGTCAAAAGCATCGCTTTTGCTGGTGGTTGGGACAAGTACCGAGTATTTATGACATTTATGCTAATTATACGAACGCCTTAGAATCCCAAGTGGGCGGAATCACAAAATTCCCGACTCCCCAATTCACAATACCATAGAGCATTGTTTAAACAACAACAACAGCAACGACAACAAGAAAGACGGCAAAATGTTTGCTCCTTGGCGACGAACGCTGCGTATGCGTAATATTCTGTGTATTTTAGTTTATTTTTAGACATAAAACAGAATTGTTGTTCGACACTGACAAATACATATGCATGAAACATGCTGAATTGGGATTTCGTGCCGAGATTTTTCTTTTGCTTTGCTTTTGGTGTGAAAATCTATTTATCCATTGGACAGATGAAAGGACCAAGAAAACAGGGGGAATATAAAAGCGAGAAATCTTTTAATTGATTTCGCTGTCATACAACAGAATTACAGTTCAGAGTTCTTTCAATGGAAATCAATAGGTTTTTGTTTTTTTTTTTCTGAGGGAGGATTATATTGTAATTACAGAGAAATTCCCCAAAGTGTCCAGCTTAATATACAACAGCTTTTCATATTCAATCAGATAGAGCAGAAACTCTGAACTTTAACGATGAGCCGAAGAACAACGTGAACAAATTGTTTGACAGCATACTTGTTGTGTGATTTATTTTGGCACTGCCCACATTTAGCCCACACACCGAAGATTTTGTTATTTTAGCCTTGAGTTTTTGCTGGGGGAATTAGTTCATGTTACAGACTCTTTGCCCCGTTGGGCACGCCCAAACCATTTAGGCGCCAAGGCAAACACACAGTGGAGCCTACAACACAATAACAGCAACGACAGCAACAGCAACAACAACAACAAATAGCGGAGTTGCCAGAGTTCCTAGACGTTCCCAGACGTTTGCTTTGACGACAGAGGGAGCTGTACCCAAAACCCGACTCGATCGCAGAGCCATTTTGTTATGCTTTAGAGTCGGCTTTATTTTATGTTTGCTTTAATTTGTTTGTTTATTTCACTCTTTTCGCATAGTCATAAAGGTCAAAGTTGGCGTGTGGGCGTAGCCGGGTGTGTGAGTGTGTGTTTTTGGCTAAACTCTTCAAATGTTCCTCATCAAAACAGGATATTAAAATTGCCTAGCTTAGAAAATTGTATCTATTACAAATGTTGGCTACTAACCTAGCAGGAAACATTTCATAGTTTGGCAAATAAATCATTCTAGGGATTATCGAATTGAGTGTAGCAAAATATTTATGAGCAGAGCTTAAACTTGCTGCTGACTTAAAGGTCAAAGCTTTTTGCAATTTCCGCCTACTTTTCACTACTCCCACAGCTGCTTTTTCGTTCCTAACGACATTCAAGTGATAATTACGCTTTCCACTTCAATACGGCGTTGCATTAATCAAATTGAAATCAAAGACTGTCTTTTATCTGGCTATAATTTGTTATCATCTCAGCGGGAGAAACGCTGACATTTTACAAATGTGGGCAATAAAATTTACTTATATAACGCATATCGAATGGCAAATGGCGAATTTAAATTGCTATAAGAGAAAAAACTTGATCAAATTATGCCAGAATGATTTATGGCTGCTTTTTTAAACGTTAAATTAATTGGCTCATTTTAAGTTTATGCCAAGATACATGACTTATCACTGGTTAACCTTCTGTATCAAGCCACATACATACACACAGAATATGTGTGTGTGTGTGTGTGGGGGTGTGTGTGCATTATTATGACCTCCAGTTGATTTGCTGTCAACGTTAAAGTCTCGATATGAATATGCTAATTTTTATGACAACATATTGACAGAAAGTGTCTTGTCACCCAGCAAAAAGAGACATACAGAAAGGAGGAAAGAGAGAGAGGGAGAGAGAGAGAGACAGAGAGAGATTCAGTGTGGCAGAAAGTAGGTAACAATTTTTATAATTTATGGACACACTAAATGTTTCATGGCTTCAATGAACTAGCTTATTATACAACTATGCTGCTGACTAACTAAAGTTAGTTGCTCTAACTTTTATCGCTGTTTAATGAAAAAATATTCCAATAACGTTTGTTTGCTTTGTCAGAAGTGATTTGCAGAGTCAGTAATTCATCATGCTTGCAATTTGCATTATTATGTTTGCCAAAGCAAGCGAGTAGGAGTGCTGAAATAGAGCTAGCTAGACTGGGCAATACTCTCATTTTATAGAAACTGGTTTTATATATAGTTTCCAGTGCATATGGTACTATATTTCTCTACATTGATAAGTATTCCAGCTGCTAGATGTATGTTAAATCAATAGAGGTAGTTTAGCTGACATGTTTATTTGTTTATTTGCATCTTACGGCTAACGTAAACTAATCGCATTGATTATCTGCCAACCACAAACAAAATCTCTCTTCTGCTTTGTGTATTTAGCCATTACACTACCCCAGGCTTAAGCAGTTTGAAATTTAATTAATATTTGCATTCATTTGCATAACAAATAAACAAAACAAATTGCAAGTAATTAAATATTGATGTATAAACTGTAATGTTTGTAAATGTAGTTTAAAACATTACAGCTCTTCTGTCAATACAATATTGATGAGTATTTTCGAAACGCTTTCGTTGATCGACAAGCGTACAACTTCCGTTTCCGGTGCGCTGCACAACTGAAATACAAATTGCATTTCCGCCTCAAAATTGGCAGCAAAGTTTCCCCCCTCTCCAAAACGATGGATTAGCAAAATTTACATAAACAAAAACTTAAATTGTTTGTAGAGGGAAAATTTAATGCAGCGAGCAAAAAGTTATTAAACTACTGCAGAAAAGCTACATTCATTTATTTGTTAGCTTTGAAATCAAACGGCAAACGGAATGACCAGCGGGAAATAATATTGTTTCGAAACCCGCTGGGAAAACACAGCACAGCACAGCAAACTTAGTCAGCTTTTCGCACTTTTCTCGCTGCGCTATCAACAGTTTGCCAGCAGATGAGAAGGAAATGGCTGGGAATTGGCTGTAGTATAGTCCATTTAATGGCTTAGTTTGCAGGTGCACAGTGACGACATTATTACCTTATGCGGTTGCTGTTGTTGTCATCATTATTGTTGTTCTTGGTGTTGTTTTTTGGCCTGTCGTTTTGGCTTAACAGCTAATGGACTCAAATTGTCCTCGTGGCTTCCTCTTTGCATACTCGAACCTTTTGTTTTTTCATTCTCTTCACCTTTTCCTTCTTCATTTATTCTTTCATCACCTGCTGTTTTGCTTTTCTCTCTTTTTTCACTTCTCTTGCTTTAGTCTCGTGCTGGGTCAATCAGTGTTTATCGTTTGTTTTGAGATTTACTTGGATTTCCTTTTGGCTTACACAAAACATAATTAAAATGTGCGGTGAATTCATGTCCAGCAGTTCAATATGTGGCGTATACGTAATAAACTTAGCAGTGTATCGAAAATAGTTTCTTTAGTTCAGAGTTAGAATTTAATTTCTTTATAGTCAAGTTCATACAAAAATGGGTGACTTAAAGTATACACTATTAAAGTTTTAATAAGCTGCAAATTAGCATTAGAATTTCCTACTTTACGTGGGAATTCAGTGAAATTTATGACTTTATTTTAATGCGAATCTCATCATAAAATAAGCCTCTGTTGCATACAGGTAGTAAATGCAATCCATGGTTCAAGGTTTGGCTTATGAACCACAAAACCGCAGCAGGGCTCATCGTACTTTGACTAAGTATAATCTGAACACATTCAAAAAACATCAGACGAGCTCCAATGCTCGTTAGCCATCAACGTCTACCACAAAGCGAACTGAAAGCCAAAGGCAACCGGATGCAGGCAAAGCGCATTTAGGCCAAAACACATAAAAGATGTAAACGAGAGAGGGGAATAGAGAGAGAGAGAGAGAGAGAGAGAGAGAGAGAGAGAGAGAGAGAGAGAGCGAGCGAGCAGCGTATCTCTGTCAGAATTGGTCAAAGATGCATGGCAGGACTAAAAGCAACGAGTCGAGAGCATTGATATGCACTCACCCACACACTCATACACCTAGAGGTCAGTTTTGAATGCGAGTGACATGCATATGCAAATGGCTTTAGGTTATTGTAATTTCTAGCATAATTACTTATACACAAGATAATAGAAACTAGAGCACAATTTCAGTTCGCTTCACTCAACTGACGCTCTCTCTCTCTCTCCATCTCCCTCTCTCTGTCTGCCTAAAGCAAGTCACAGTCATTTGCATAATCCAGCTGCAGTGAGTGGTAAATGGCATTAGCCTGTCTCTGACTCGCTGGTCTCTTTCCCCTTTTCCCCCCGTAGATTAGCAGGTGAGTTTTCTGTTTCATTTAAATTCGCATTTTTATGCCACTTTTATGACTTTCGGCCACGTTTATCGCTATGAAAACCCCTTTGCCACTTTTATAGCCAGGAATATTAAACGCTTGAAGTCGTGGGCCAACTACATAAACTGAATTTAAACATATTTAATTGACTTGACGGCGCTTTAAAAAGCTTTTTAATATATGTTAAAATGTTGATCTAAACTCAGTTAAAGAGTTGTTATAAATTAGAACCGAAATCAAAGCAAGCAAAGCTCAAATTGATTGGATTGTGTGAGCAGATAGTCATAGATACATGGCTATTTATAATAGTTGCTAAGGATACGTGCGTACTTAAATTATGTATACGCCATGTATCACAAGAGTTAAACAATTCATTGGCTCTCAGGTCAATCATTAATCATTTACATATGTGACCTTATTAATTGGCTACGTTGTTTGCATGCACACACCTTACACACACACACGCACACACATAGTTTTCCGAGTGTGTATGTGTGTCTGCGTGTGCGTTGAGTGATTTACGTGCAACGCTTTGAGCGCTTATCCAACCACAAATTGAATGCATACACAATCAGCTCTTTAATCATATGTAAATCGCTGTAATTTACGAGTGAGAGCTTTGACTCTAAATGACTCTGACATTCTTCTATAAGGTGTATTCGACTTTGCACTTGAATATATATTGTTTTCAGTCAACGAAAGGAGTTATCTAGCTATATATCTGTGTAGAGTTTCCTTTGGAGCTGTCGAAAATAATGGTAAAATTCCATTAATAAAAATAAATGTGACTTAGGAATATGTCTACTTGTTTTTAGTATAAAAATAAATTAATAATGTTTATTTTACTAAGTAGTACTAATTTATTAAATGGAGCTAAAAAACATGCTCCAAACTATTAAAGCAAATCATTTTGTACTGCAAAATATATGCACCTCTCAGACAACGACAAACTAGCACAAACAATAGTGCCATCACAGGCCAAGGACACACAACTGTCAGCTGAACAGCTGCCTGCAATGAAACAGAAAAATTAGAATATTTTCCGGTCCCAAAGAATTTCACTATATGATGATTGATTCGCGCTAATCTTGAGCCTGAATGCTTTGACATGTAAAACAAAAGCGCTGACAACTGTCTGACAGCTGCAAATAAATAATCAGTGGAATCTCAGATCTCTACTCTATATATGCCTAGCCCATTCGCTGCTGGAAACTGTTTGTGGTTGACCATAATGGACTATAGGCTGCAAAGTGTCCTGCGGATGTGGAATATTTGTTCACAACGCTCTCAGTGTCGATTGACGTCATCAGTTTTGTTTAGTTCGCACACACACACACAATTACCACCGCTTTCTCGACGTTACTCTCTCTCTCATTTTTTTTGGGTTGCGTGTGGGTCTCCATCTCCAGCTAATTAACTGTGCGCGGTTCTGACAGGAAATGTGCTAACTGTCAGCCGGATTCGGGTAATTAATCTCTTTACCGGCCTGCCCAAGAAAAGTGTGTAGCGCGTTTTGATGCGAATTTCGCCGGGTTTCCTGCATTTGCTGTTTTCTATTTTATTTTCTACTCCCCAAATGCGTGAATGTGTGTCAGGGACGGCTAGAGATTCATCAATGTCCTTGGAGTGCAACATTTGCAAATTAAATAAAAAAAAAATTTATTTATGTGTGCGCACATATATAAATAATATTCAAATGCCGGTCGGACAATATTATTCTCGGGAAATCAAAAGCCGTTGGGCAACAAATAAATAAATAAAAATAAAATACAGAAAAACTGGGGCATCATTTCAAATGCGAAACGAGAGACTAACAAACAGAGCAAAGGATGAGCGTAAATATGTGAACTGAATGCAAAACCAGCATAAAGTCTATATATTTATACACCCTGTAAAGTTGGTAGAGTTGTAAATAACAGCAGATATGGCTAAGGAAAGAGTTTTGTCAGCGAACTTAATTGAAGGCAATAAAATTCAATTTTTATCTACGTAAAAATCAGTACAATTTATGGATACAAAACTGTGAAACCAAACAGCACTTAATTAAAAAGAAAATCAACAGAAAAAAACTTTCATATTTTTACCCTGTAGAAGTGCAAGCTTAAACCGGATTTTGGCACGAAAGTCGCTAGAGAAAGTCAAAGTTTTCCTTACTCAAAAAAACATAATTTGGTTTGAGGTAAACACGTCTACCGCACATTTGTTAGTTGCAACACACAGAGAACTCACATGCCACAAGCAACTTTTCAATTTTGACAATAACAAAATAACACTAAAGTTCGCCGAAGGCTTGTGACCAAGACGAAAATTTGAGAAAAAAAATGTACTGTCAGGAGATTTGTGCTTTCTGCTTTTTTGCCGTGCCATAAAATAATAAAAATGTGTGAGGCAAACACACACATTGGCAACTCAAAGAGATTTCTGTTGAATTCAATTTGGTGTGTCGGTAACACAAAAATAAAAAAAAGAACAAACACAACGAATATCACAAGGACATCAGGCGCCAAGGCCCAGAACACAAGAGCCGGAAACTGAGAAGAAGAGAAGTAGAGAGAGCATGGAGAATCGAGCTGACATTTTAATAAAAATAAATTTGATCAACACTTTGTTTGCTCTGTTCGAATGTCGCGTGTTATCCGATATCTATACTATAAGCTCGTATTTACTCTTCTATTATTTGGGCCATCACCGTCGCATATGAAATCGAATAAAAATATGATTTATTCTGCTGTCAACAAAAGCAGCAGCTAAATTTGAATTTTCTCAAAATACTAAATTTTAATTATAATTTAAATGTGCATAAATAAAATGGTGAAATAAATTTGCTTGTGCATTAGAGAGTGCACTGAGAGTGAATTCAATTTTTATTGAGGAAGCGTGCCTCATTTCGATTTAATTTATGTTTAACTGCAATTTTCAACAGTTTGTCAGCGGCAGCTTTAATTATTAAAACAAATTGACTTTCTCACTAAAAGCAAAATCGGTTCCAAATTTCTTTTTAGTTTGCTTTGGTAGATATTTTATAATCATTGTTGCAAAGCATATTTAAAGAGTTTAATTTAAAGCAAAATTAATTAATTGCAATATTTTCCCGTTTGTTGTTTAAACTTGTTTCAGGCAGCTTTAAGCCACAAAGTTGTGGCATTGGTTTTTTGGCCTTGGCTTGTTAAGCAAAGAAATGCCAAAAAAACCACAAAAATTCCTTGTGTTGCTGGCAATTATATATGCCACCTGGCATACATAAACACATAGTTTTGCAATCAAACAGACCGTAAATAACCAAGAAACAAGTATGAGGTAAGGTAAAAAAATGTTAAAACTTCGCGGGCTTACTTGTCACGGCAACAGCAGGAGCCAAAATTTACGAGTGCTACGTAAATCGACACAAAGGCATCAGCAGCAACAACAACAAGAACAACATTGAGAGCTCAAACAATTCTCAACAACATGGCCATGTCCCGGCGGAGCTTATATGCCGGACAATGGTCAATGGCTCGTTGGGTCGACGGTTTTGATGGCGAAATGTTGCTCTTGATGACTCAGGGGATATGGGACATGCTGACCGCCTGCAATTCCGTTGCAACTGTCAATTTTTCTGCTGTTTCCGCTTTTTCTTCTGTCACTATGGGAGTTTTAAGTTTTTTAGTTGAAAGGCTCAAAAGCAATTTCTGTTATTTATAGGATAAAAACTTTAACTGTATTTAAAAAAATAGTTTGGCTATATTAAATTAAAGCTTAAAAATCTCTTACTTCATTTTATAATTTATAGCCAGAAAAATCATTAAAACGCCCATAGTGCACTCCGTGCTTTTATTACATCCGGCAGCTGTTGCGGTTTTGCAGACACGGACATGCACGCGTAGCCTCATGTCGCCATAGTCGCTGATGACGACGAATTCTCAACTAGTTCAGTTCGTTGGCGGGTGTGTAGAGTATGTGATTAGCACGTGGCCGTTACACGGCGTATGCGCTCGACAATAAAAACGTATTTGAAATCTTTCATTTTATGAGAAATGTGCACAGCACTCGTAACGCATAAAACCAAGTCACGCCTCTTTGGTCAACGAGTGAACATCTAAAGTAACACGCCCACAGAAACAAGGAGTAGAGGTCTTGACGTGCATTGGCTTAGAAAACAACAGTTGTGACCAGGCCAACACTTAAATTCAGTTTGTTTGCACACACGCTCTGTTTCGTGAGATTGCCAATTCTGGAAATTGTGTTGTGGTCAAGAGTGTCACGATTACAAAGTGCAGGTCTCTGACTCTGGGTCACGCATAGATGCACGACAAATGGTCATCACTAGAAAGTCTAATTTTCTAACACTGCCACAAAGTAAAAGCAACACATCTGCCAACTCTAGCTAACTTATAGTTGTTATCAGTAGTGACACGAACAAGACACGACACGACAGGACACGACAGGACACGACAGGACACGACACGACACGCATGCAACTCAAGAACTGGCCGTTAAAAGCATTTTCTATCGCTGCCTGTTTGTAGCACAGTTTGTTTATTTCTTTTTCCTCTTTTCTCGTTTATCCACCTGGCCACATTCCATTCGAGTTTCCTATTTTCTTCTTTTTTTTTCCCCTGTAAAGCAATCAATTTTATTGATTGCATTTTCAATTTCAATTCCGATTGCAACGCTTAAGAATTGCTTGGAACGCATTTCATTAGTCGCAGCTTAAAATATCAATTTGCAAAGGTTTTTTTGCCGCCTTAATCACTGTCTATAAATGTGTTTCTTGTGGACAACACTGATAAATAAACTGTTGAAAATTTAAATAAATTTTACATACTTTTTTATGGTAATCGCCGGCGTCCATTTTCAGCGCTGACTTGTGCGGAACTGACCAGCAACGTGGATTTTTTTTTGATTTCATTTGTATTACACATTATTCTTTGGCTCGTGCAAAGAAACCAACGCTTCTGGCCATTTCTATTTCTCTTTGCCATGGCCATTATCATTGCCATTTATTTGCACGCAGAAAGAGACATAGTGTTGCCGGAAATGCTAAGAGCTGAGACAGACATAATTTGTCTGTGATTTGAGCTCAATATTTGCACTCAATAAGGCTAAATGCACTAATTGCCAGTATATCAAAATGTTATCATTGTATAGCAAACATTTAAAGAGTTATTTAACAGATTTACGGATGAATGATTAAATCTTAGTATCAGTTTATGCAACTATACAGCTACTTTCAACATTCTGTCAGTGTTTCAAATACGGCACTGCACTGTGCAACAAGTAATTAACTTAGCTATGAATTTTATTCCGTTTTACTCAAGTAATTTGTATTTTTAGCCATTCGTCTTAAATAGTTTCGAATAAAGTATGTGAAGCACTTTATTTTCTTTGATTTACTTGGCTGCTTTGAAGCAGACATAAATGTTTCTGTTGCAGCTAAAATAATTTAAATTTAAACTCTTAATGAACTGAATAAGATAATCCTCGTAATAAAATGAATTATTTTCAACAATATTTTGTTCAAAGTTTAATTTTGTATAATCCATAACAGGAGAATGCACTTCAAGCACTTCATTCAAATTAACACACTCACTAAGCTCAATTGCTTCCTTTGTATTCATCAAATCAAATTGTAATTGGCATCGAATTTCCACTTTCGGATCAAATTCACTTACAGTAAGTGTCATGAAATTTAATGAGCGCTTATCAAAGTTGTAGCTGGGCAAGTAGTGCGTTAATTAATGTTATTAACTAATCACTCAAGTGTAATGTCCTTCTAATTTATGTCGCAAAATGGCAGGCAGCTAAAACCCCAAATGGCACGCCCTTGCGCCCTTAGGCACTCCAAGTGTGTGTGTGTTTGCACAAAATTGAGCATTTTGTTAGGACAAAAAGTTAGCTTTATATTTTTTGCGCCACGAAATTATGACCTTACACGCAACACACAGCCACGAAGTGTGTCAGAAAAGTTTGAGCGCTAGTGAAGCCATCAAAAATGTTGCTGGCATGGCGGTGGTGTGGCGGTGATTGAGGGTTGGATTGTGGGTAAGTTGATTTGGCTGGCACAACGTCGGTACAAATCACGTTGACGGGCCAAGTGATGATAAATGAACATACGCGCTGCATGCGGCACAGACTTTTCGGTCAAATGCACTCGTATTTGAGTCAGACATGCGGCATACGTTGCGTATGAGTAATTTACTCTCGCCCGCATTACTCAGTGTGTGTTTAAGTGTGTGCCTGTCGCATTATTGACACTTTTATTAGGCTATTTTTCGCTCGTAAAGCAAACTTGTTAATTCGCAGCATATGTTCAACATTTTGCTTCATTTTCCCACCGATTTTTCCATCATTTTCCAGCCCCTGTCACATTCAATTGCCAAAACTCAAGCCACACTCACTCACTGACTTGTTTCTGTGGTGTGAATAACGTCGCATAACTTGATGCAAATGGGCAACTTGGGAATTATTCTTGTTGTCGTTTTTTTTGTTTTTGCTTGTGAATTTGTTGACACCATTGTTCTTGTTGTCGGCTCACAATTTGATTACAATTTGGCGTTTGTAATTTTTTGTGTTGGGCCAGATAATTTACGATTGCTGCTTTTGTGTTTTGCATTTCATTTCCATATTGAGTTTCATTTAATTGCTTTGAGTTACATCAAAAATTTATAAATTACTTTATGGTAATTACATGTAATTAAAGTGCGTTTGGCTGTCAAACAAAGTTTGATGAGTTCACTTAAGGATGACTCATTTTTGAATACTTAAATATGAATCTAATAATTCTCAGGATTTAATTAACGTAAACTTAGTTTAAACACAGATTTTATCATAGTCCCGCTAGCTATTACTCGCTGTGTGCAAACTTTTAACAGATACTGTACAGCAGAGCGTACCTATCTTGAATCTCTATCCAATTATTTGCGGTGGAATTTGAATTAATTAACTGATGGCATCGTTTTGAATTTGCTCAATTTTGCGTGAGGCAAAAGTTCAAAAAGGTATTCAATTGTCTTTGCTATTTGTGAATAGTCGAATCTTTGGGGCTTAAATTATGCGTAAGTTGCCGTGAAATTAATCAAAATAAGTTAAGCAACTTGGACAGACTTTTGGGCATATCTGCATAGTGAGTTATGGGCTGGTGGGTTAAATTTTGCTCGTTTTTCCGCTCTTTTGTGGTCGAAGCAGCAGCATCTCTAGTGTGTGTCCATTGGCGAAAGTTCAAAGTTCAGGCGCGTGCCGAACGTTGTGACACGAAACCGAGTACATGACTGGCATTTCCGAGACTAAATCAACAGTTTGCCATTTGCTCATCTTCTGCCAGCGCTGTGTAAATGCCAAAAGCGAAGTGAAAGCCAAAAATGTTATACCTCCATTTCCATAACTGCTCTCTCTCTCTCTCTCTCTCTGTCATATTTGCACTGCGTTGCTTCATGGTCATAATGATAATTGTGCAGGCATCGCAGTGGAACATTTTGGAACACTCCATTGAGTCAAGTTCTCGTAAATCAAACGCAATGAATTTCCCTTCGCTTTCAGCATATTTGCTCTCTCTTTCTTTTTGGACCCAAATCATTTGCCCAGCAGGACATCCCGCTGTGCTCTCTCTCTTCACTACATTTCTAGTGCTCGCTGCTTGTCCAGAAATTAAGTGCTCTTGAAATTCGATGAGGAAAGCTAATCTGTCGGCTCACTCAATCAACGGGAGCTTCGATTATGGCGCCATTGTTTGCATTCTGGCAATTATATTTAGTAAAACAAATCAATGAAATGTAATGATCCGGATATTACTGAACACATTAATATATTAAACGGAGTCTTTAGAGTACATTAGAAATTACTTGGAACTAGTAACTAAATCTAACTAAATAGATTAGAAATTGAGCTCAGTAGCGTTAGTTTGAGGGTAGACATTCAACAACAACTAACTGAACAATTGGTAATAGATTTAAGTAATTAAATGACTCCAATAAACTTGCAAAACAAAGTTGAATTTGCTATATACAAAACATTTTGTTTATAGAAGAAACTTCAACCTATTAATTATTCATCAGATTTAACTAACAATAAATAAAAGCCATATGTTGAAGCCAAAAGTTAATCAAATATGTTGTAGAGCTTCTTTGTGTTCCACTGTTGATGTTTGTTGGCGTACAAAACTTTTCAATTAAGCAAAGTTTATATTTTTAATTTGTTTTCCCATTTTCTATTTTCCATTTTCCATTTCCATCTCCCATTGGCATTTGCAGCCGACCAACTGTGACGTGCATAAATGAAAGGAACGTGCGATGCAACTGAATCCAAGCAAACATACTGAAACGCACTACTGGATTGTGAGTATTACCTTGAACTTTAGTTTAGCTCTAAGTATTTATTACAATATTCATGACCACAATGATGGCGAATCATAAAGTTTATGCGCGGAGCGGGAACAACTTCAAGACACCACAATTATGGCGCCATTAAGATTTAAGAAAAAATATGGAGAAATGTCGGAAATAAAAGCTGTGAATCGTTGCCAAACTGCAGATGGCAGGATGCAGGATCATATAAAGTTGAAAAAGGCTAACGCTGCATTGTTCCATGGCCCAAAACAGATTGGCAGACTGCCAGTCAAAGCCAACAAAAAAAAAGTAACTTCTCTAACCAGAGTCGAGCTGAAAGGCGAGCAAGAGAATAGCAGTGGAAAGGGGGAGAAAAGGGGGAGGAATGGAGGAGAAAAGACAAAAGCCGACTAGCAAAATTTCAGCACACACACACACACACACACACACATATACACACAACCGACAATAGAATTTTATTGTGCTAAAATTGTTGGAAAATTACAAATTGCCGAGCAGCTGAGAACTCCGTGGCATCTCTTAGTTTGCCGTTATGCTTTCATTTAGCGGCTTTTCACCGAATTGCAATGGCAACTGTGCTCTAAATATATAATGGTTATTTTAGAGGCCAATGCACTTAATTAACTGCTCAAAGATTTTCCGCTTTTTCCCCCAATTGCAATTTATTATACTTATGGTACACAGATTGTGACATGTTTATCTAGTTCGGCATACGAATCAATTTAATAAATCATCTAGGGTAACTTGGGTCACAGTTATTCGACAGATTCCAACTGATTTCTATGCCCATGTCACATTCTTGGCCTGGCTGTGATCCAAAATGCCAATGCAACTGACATTTCGGTCTGCAAAATTGATGATGTCTCCTGGCTGCCAGAAAATTCCAAAAAAAAAACCCTCAACTTAAACACACACCACAGAATGTTCTCCTGTCAAATGACAGAAACCCTTTTTCTGTTGGCCAACTGTCTTTGGGCACAGACAACCAAAAAGAATGTGCGAGTGGGCGTGGAATTGTGCGCTGTACTTAATGAACCCTATAACTTTGCTATAAAGCTGTTAAGTGATTCAATGACACTTTGGAAATGACTTCCATTTAAGGACAATCAATCATGCGTATTCAATTAAATTTATGGCCCAACTAAATATGCTTACCATTAAGGGGAATTGTTTAAAAAGCGTTTGAAGAAAAGTGCACTTAAAACAAGTTAAATTTATATTCGTCACTTCTATTTAAATAATTACAAGTTGATTAATATTGAAATTCTTTTTCTTACCTTTCTTTCAAGACCCTTTTTGGTGTGCCTTGGGAGGTTTAATTTTGGGTGGAATCGTTGTCATTTCATACTGGATAAGACGATGCAGGTATGTATTTTAAATGATTCCTATTGAAATTTTCACGAATTTAATATGAAATGTGACTACTGCTGAAACTAATCCAATTACCGCTAGACATGTCTACGCGTCGTGCAAAATTCCATGAAATCTACGCATTTTTTTCAGGCGCATTAAAATATAGTTTTGAGACTCTGTACAGTAAAAGTACATAGAGTGTTTAAAACTATTTGAAACTTTCTAAAAATAACAGAGAAGTCTAAACTAAACTCATGTGTTTTTGAAGCTTTCACTTCTTGAGGGAGTGAATGATTTGAAAGCTTTCTTGATTTTGAATATAATAATTAGTACAGGGTCTCTTACAGCTCGTCTTCCTGCTAGTTTACGTTTGTAAAATCTTTTAAATTGTCAGTGCACTAAGTCTCGCAGCACGTGACTGTCAAAATCCCCCAAGGGGTGCAAATAGGGAGCACACAACGTGCCTGCTAAGAGGGAGGAACTGAGCTGGGCAGGGGCTTAAAAGGCCTATGACTATGACAATAAGCCCCACGTGAAGCGTTTTGCATTAGGAATGGGTGCATTCAAAGACTGTCAAGAGGCAAGAGAAATGCCAAAAGAGCGAAAGGGAGGGATAGAGAGATATTTAGACAGAGATAGCAGATATTAGAAAAGACAAAAGCTGCCACTCGGCCATAGAGAAAGCCAACTGAATAATTCAAGTCGGCAATTGGACTGGCTACAAGCAATTAAGTTAATGATGCAAGGTCACTGGAAGTGCTAGGCACAGGCACCCACCACACTCCTTACAGACCGCACCCCCACCCCTACCACTTTCCAAAATAAACAAAACAACGAGCTAGCAAAAAAAAAATATGTACTTTTGTCCCGCCACCCAAGAATGACGCAGTTGACATTCAAGTCGCCCCCGGGGGGAATTGGCAGTGTGTGGTGACCACTAAGAGCACCGCCGTGGGGCCTATTACGATGGTTGGCGCCAGTTCGTCCCTTCTCACACACACACACACACACACACCCATCAATTTATTAAAGGACAAACGCACAAAAGGACAACTTTGGTGTGCGTTTGTGTTTAGTTTTTCCCTTCGCTTCGTTTCATTTCGTATCGTTTCGTTTCGGTTTGTGAGTGTCTTTCACGCGAAGTTAAAGGCCAACACGTCGTATTCGTAATATAAATATATATATGTAGCAGAAACACACAGTAAAAAAAGGAGGAAAACATGAAAGACTTTTTCCAATTTCCATATGGAACACACACAAATAGGAAACAGCAAACAGTCAACGAACAAACAAAACTGAAATATTTGCATACAAACGAATGTCCTGCCACCAAAAAATGTTGACCCTCTGCACAAGCACACACATAAATATACATATTCCACGTGTGTGTGTGTGGGCGTGTGCACTGTACAGGTTGTAGCATCAAGTGGGGGAGTTTTCAGTTTGTGGCAAAGGCCAGCAAAGGTAAACAGTCGTTGAGCTGGTCATGATTAATGTGTCACGAAGTAGACATCGCGATTCTTTGTGGTCGACATGGCACAGTGGTAATTGTAGGTGATTAGACATGGAATGAACTTCGAGAGAAAAAAAAACAAAGTTGAAAATGATATAGTGGTAGGTTTGATCGGCTTCAAGAACTTGTGTCTCTATTTAATTAAAGATGAGTAAACACAAAAGTGTAGGTTAATGAAAAAAAGAAACCAAATTCAATAGATTCTGAAGGTATAAGGGAGATAATGTTTAAGTTGTGGATTGAAACATGAAATATAAAAGGATTTAAAAGTAGTTACATTTCTTTAAAACTAACAGCGTAAAACGACAACTTAAGCCTCGTCTAATGCTCACTTTAAAATCAATAGTTTTGTTCACATGACTACACTAATTGATCATCATACTAATCACCTCTTTCTTTGGCAAAAAACTAATAGTTTACTGACTAATGCTTTGCCTAGTTAAACCCTTTGTTCGATAAGTGTTTAAACAAAAACTTAAATGACAACATTTGATGACAATACGCAAGCATTTATGTGAATCCCAGTGAATGCTCAATGAATGCGATCGATCAAAGCAATTAAATGTGATTAACTCAACCCCAGGACTTGCACCACGGTAAATTATACATTGTTATCCCATTGTCAAGACAAACAAGCTGACATGTCGAGTTCAGCATGAATGTCATGAGTATGCAAGGACAGAGAGAAGGGTCTTGGGCTGGGGGTCAAATGAAGACAAGCAAATATAAATTGGAATAGCAATAGCGACGACACAGAGACTGAGAGAGAGAGAGAGACACAGAGCTAAAGTGAAATAGCGAAAGAAAGAGTGAACAGTATGAGTCAGTTGGAAATTGTCATAAAAATTAAAAATCAATTTTTATAATCCAGTTAGAGAGGGGAGACGCTCGACAGACCTAGAAGCAAACTCAGGCCAACACACAAACACAATGAGAGAGCTGGCTGATATGAGACACGCAAACATATTGTAGGAACAACCCACAACACAAACACACACAGTCAAATACACACCTACAGACCGACGACGATGTCGCACTGGAATAAAGAAAATTTCATAGTTTTCGCTTTAACCGAAACGATGTTCGAAATTTACCTTCATTAACAGACGAACCGACGAACCGCGTGGCCGCGTTTTATTTTAACGGCTCCAAAAGCAGCTCCAACACTTAACATATATTTCAACAGTGCGTGTTCAAGTTGTGAAAAAACTTTTCGTACCAAGTGTTAAACCGTTGGGACCAAATACATAGACATAAAGCGAGAAAAGAGTTAATTAATAATTAATTTCGATTTTCGCGTTATATTCTGAGGAATATGAAATGACAGCAACGCTAATGAAGCGATCGTTAAATATGCTCATTATGATTACCATAAACATGATAACGATGATTACGCTGCTGAAGATGATGGAGTAAACATAAGCATAAGGTGCATGTCTTTCAAGTGTCAAGTGTTTTCTTGGGCAAAACTAATCAACGGTTTGCCAAATTTCAAGACTTTAACCAGAGCTTGACTTTCAACAGAAAATATCATTATTTTTTATGTGCAATTGAATCGTTGGCCATTTGGCATTTCAATGACGCTAAAAACTTGGCTTGATTAAGTACAACGCGTTGTGGTAATGAAAGTTGCTCAATTGCGTTCACATATAAAATAGCAAATAGCAATGCGAACTAAAAATGTAAATTTGCAGACGAATAATAATAAATTCTGTACATTCTGACTAGAACTAAAATGTTGTCAGAATAGTAAACTTGGGATAAAAGCAAAACAAAATAAAGTAAAGCATAATTTATCTAATTTGTCTATTAAAAGCACAAAGTAAGCCCTAAAGCCCTCGCAAAAGAATACTTATCAATATCGTAGGGAGTTTTATCGACAAACTATATGCTATTTATAAAATGATATATGACTAAGGTTGCTAATATTGCCGAAAATCCCACAAAAGCTCTGCAGAGTTAAGTAGGAATTAGTGTTGTAAAAACTTAAGTAATACCGATTACTGCTAGCAGGAAAGAGGCACGAAAACAATTGTAACTAGTTTACTATAGACGATTGCAATCTACTAAAGCAAATAAAGAAGGAAAGCAATAAAAGAACATTTGATCGGATAGAAGACGCGACGTGGATTATGAAATATGAAACGCTCGTTAATTTCATAACTGAATTCCCTGTTGGCTCCGCAAATCGCGTTTGCTGCATGGAATGTTTCGTGCCACAAACAAATTGACAATTTAATTTGCAATGGTACAACAAAGTGACAGGATAATGCAATAATCGAAATGGCTATAAACTCGTATATATACTGACACTCTGCCTTCTGACTTTTCGTGTGTGAGCAATTACAAAGACGTCTAGTGAGTAGTAAGGGGAGCTTAGGAAAAGGAGGCCAAAGAGTGAGGTGCAAATATAGAAATTGATTTGAAAATTTGCTTGCCACATGCTGCCGCACGTTTGCCACACACACACACACACACACACGGACACGCGGACACACACGACACTCAAGCTAGCGAAATCGAACAAACTCACGGTGCACACCTGGCGCAAAAACAAAAAAACCATTTATATATAAATAAATAAAGCAAAGAAAAGACAAGACAAGACAGAAGACAATAAAGCAGCACAAAGGAAAATCAATAAGCCTCAAAAGAAAAAGTAGCAAAAGCATTTGGCGAATGTCGAGCGTCCGATTAGATAAATGTTAGTATTGTCTAGGAAGTAGTGAGGTGGGGGGAAGATATCACAAAAGTTGTTATAGACTATGAGATATCCGTTACTCAAGTTACGCTAGGAATTTTAAGCTTATCAGCTTCATATACCACGGAATTTAAATAAACCCAATTGCTATTATTTAAGAGTAAAACAAATTGTTTGCCTTTGAAGGCAGCATCAAGGGATTGAAAGAAATTTCTCTATTATTAATAGGCTAATCAAGGAATCTTAGATTTATAAATATTTTCTTTGGAACAATTTATCATTAATCCATCAAATTAAAAGCCTTACAGCGACTAGGTGTCAATTATTTATCAACAATTGACATTAATCTGTTACACTTCCCTACTACTCCACCAATATGCTCCAATAGAACGCATAACGGGTATACATATAAAATCGACTGTGATAAAATAAACAGACAGCAACAACAGCAACTGCAAGTTGCAAGTAGAAAAAGCGAAATAAAATTTTAAATTAAAGTTAGACAATTAGACAAATGGCAAAGATGCCGAGGGGTTTGGGACACGTGCAAGGCACATGTTTTAGGGCAGTGCGGGTGCTCAAGAGGTGCAAGGTGGTAAATGGCAGGCATATGTGTGTGGCATATAGAGCTCAATGTCACAACACTCACACATACACGCACACCAACATCAGCCAGCGGCTTGGTGCGGTGAACGGGGCGTATGATTTATTTAAGCGTCCATTAAAGTTCTTGTCATTGTGTTGCTGTCGTTGTTTCTTGCTGTTGTTGTTGTTGATGTTGTTGTTGTTACTATGGTTTTTCGTGTGAAGGACATTCGTTGAACTGCACGCGTTGACTTTGTTGCCACAACATTAAGGAAAATGTGTTCAGCTTGAAAAAGTTTTGCCAGTTTTCGGTTCTGGTTTCTCAACCAAATGCGCGTACTTTTCAATTAAAATAAAAATAGAAAAACAACAACAACAAAAAGAATATTTACACCCATTTCAAACCATTTTCAATTACACATATTGAATTGTAATCCCAGTGTCGAGTATTAAAGCTCTGCGGCATCTGTTTTCCACACAAATCCATATATAATTACAGATTCGTGCTGTACATTTCCGAGTTGAAACAACTAATTGAAAAACCATTGTGGGGCAAAATGAATATGAAATAAAAAGATAATTGTTTAAATAGATGATTAAGCTAGAATTTGTGAGTAGTAAATTGTGGGGATTTTATTGACATATCATTTGATAAAGCAACATCAATTAGTTGAATATTTAATGAGTAAACTGTTTACAAATTAGGCTGATGAATGATGGTTCTAATATGAATTGTCTACTATTAAAATCTAATTAATATTTAAAGGGTTTGAAAATGTTTCAATAAAATATTTTGCATACTCTGTCTTAACAGCAATTTGAGTTAAGATACAAGCACTTTGAACATAACATTTAAAAACCTATCAAGTGAAATGACTGTTCATTTTCCCCATTTTATTCCAACTACTGAAATCCCCAATATAATCGAACTTCAGATTTAAGTGTCGTGCATTGGACTGTTGCTTGAGCGATCGGTAGGTAAATTCGCAAACTTTGCTTAAAGCCAAAAATAAATAAATGCCAAATGCCAAATGTCAATGAAGCAATTTAGTCCGCAAATCACCAAAAATCAAAAAAAAAAGTTTAATTCAAATATTTATTTAAATAAAAAAATAAATTTCATACAAAACTCACAAAAAGCATTCAAAACACGACGATACAAAATTTGAGTTTCACTATTGAAAAATTGGCTTTTCACTTAAATACACACACACACACACATATATAAACTGATAAAAATAATTCTTATTTTTATAATTTGCATACACGCAATATTTTGGCAAAATGCATCAATTGAAACGCTTTTCTTATCAGTAAATATATTGGCTGCAATTAGTTTAGTTGAAGAAAATTGAAATCGCATGTTTTATTTTCCTTTAATCGCTTTAATATTTATTTTCCCAAAAATAATCGACTTTAAGATTGATTTCCATACTCTTTAATTTGATTTACAATTGATTTCGGTTTGGCCATTGAAGGCAACAATTGGAAAGAAAGCAACAAGGCCTTGGCAAATGCTTTTGTGACTGTCAATTATTTCATAGTTGAAAAAGCAAGCAATTATTTCATTTACAGCAAATTAATTACACCAAATTCACACACACACACACACACACACATATGCACTCGTTATCGATTGCTATGCAATTGAACCGTGCAAGTTGTGACGTCAGCAAGATACACATAAAAGCAGGAGACGCCTCGAATGCAAATGCAACTCAAACTGCAACAGAAAACTTGCAACCGCAGTAATAGTGCATATCAATTTGATTTTAGTTTCACGAATCGCTTTAATCAGTTCGTTTATTGTGTATTCCCTTTCGTTGCTGTGTTCCATACTGTTCTGCGCTGTTTGCAGTGGACAAAAAACTGTTATTAAACTATTATTGCATATTTCTTTCCATTTCTTTTCGAATAAATCAACTTTTGTTACCAAACTACCAACAACAACAACTACAACAAAAATCAAAACAATTACACACGCACACACTTGAAATCGACATCGGTTTGTGTTGTTATCGTTATCGTTGTCGTTACTGTTATCGATACCAGGACACTTGCAGCGAAGTCACACCGCCAGCGCTCCAAAGCCAGGAGCCGGAGCTCATCATCAGCTGCCGCCGCCAACAGCAGCAGCAGCAGCAGCAACACCACCACCTGCAGCAGCAGCAACAACAACAGCAGCAGCTACTACAGCAGCAGCAGCAGCAGCAATCGCAGCCAACGAAGTCAGTACAGCCAGCAGTACAGAAAATCATCACCCGATCACAATCATCGACGTCGTCGTCGACGCATGCTGCAGTGCATCAATTGAAGCAGCAACAATCCCTGCCCAATCCACTGCCCCACTTGCAACAGGCAAACAACGAGTCGCATCTGAATTCGCACTCGCATCCGCACCATCATCACAACCATCATCCGCACGCCTCCAAATCTGTCTCCATACTCGTCTACAAAACTCTGAATACGGTCTTCAAGAGCAGTCGTAAGATCATCGTGCGTGTCTGTGAAGTGGCCAGCGCCAAAAAGTCATTCACCATGTTTAAATTCAACAAAGCTGCTCAACAGCAGCGACTCGATAATCGGGCCAGTGCCGTTACCGGACACGATCAGTTCGTCAGGCCGCCGGTGCCGGAAAAGTGAGTTATCGATAACTCGTTGCAAGCATTAATCTCAATGTTCACTTTTAAAAATGATTCGATGTATTGAAAGTGTCAAAATGGCAAATTTTTTTTTTTTTATGAATAAGGCAGTTACTAAAAATCTTTCAATTTAATTAAACTTTTATTACAATTTTATTTCAACACAATAACTATTTTATTAGAGCACTCTTTAATTCTTTTTTATAATTTTTTTGTGTAGATGGAAAACTTTAATCAACTTAGTAGTAAAATATATACAATTTTTTCAAAATCTTAAATTTAAATTAGAGCTTCAAATATTTACTCAATTTTAAACAATATTTTGATAATTTTCTTTATAAAATATTACAGAATAAACTTTTTAAAGCTTTAAGATTTAAAATTAAAAATTCCCCTGAGTGCTATTATAATAAATAAATCACCAACTTAAGCATTTTGAATGCTCTAAACTCCCTTGATAGCTTTAATAATTAAATAAAACTGTCTTTATACATATTTAATTTGCTTTTTCGACACTTTCCCCAAACTGTTTTGTGCTGCAAATACAAATTTGATTTGTTTATTGTATATCAAAATCACACATTCTCACACATCGTACTATATATTCCTTCCCCCACCCCAAAAAAAAAAAAAAAAACTCTTTATGTAACTGCAAACACATTAGGAAAGTGAAACACATTATGAAGAAGCTGCACAAGGCGAACGGATTGAAACGTTCCAATTCGGCAATCGAATTTGATGTCTCAGCGTTGACAGCCGCCAATCGACGCCAAATCTACAGTAGGTGAGTACAACAACTGATGGCAGAGACTGTCAGAGAAATCACTTACACAAAAAACACTCAAACACACTCACACACACGCAATCACTAGTCCATTCAGACAATGCAAATGCAAATGCAAGTGCTGCAAAATGCAAAATAGAAGAGAGTCCAGAATAACATATCTTATTTGCGATGTGGGACGTGTGCACATCTGTACGCCAAGTACTCGTAACGCCATACAGTAAATGCACAGGTTTCTCATATGATATTCTTATCGTTCTTTTATTTCAATTGATTTTCGTTTGCTTATTTCTCAAAAATTTATGCAAACAAATATGAAAATTTTACTCAATAAAATTATATGAAACACAAAACATTTATTGTTTAAAATTGATGTCCAAACAATTTTTTGTTAATTATTCCCAAAAATTTTGTTGTCTTTTATTCCACCAAAAACCAAAAAAAACGCAACACTTTCTCGAACGTTACGTTTCTTTTTTCGCGTCCTTCTATTTACAGCAATCGATCGGCCAGCTCGGAACAAGATAACTCCGATCAGTCCGAGCACTCGGAGAAATCGCCATTGGTTAGCGCGAGGTTAGACAATCTTGCTAGGCTCTTTTTTAGCAAATCGATGCCAGCGGAAACCGGAAGTAGAGAAACCATAGATTCAGTACTAACAACAAGGTTGCAAATTCTATTTATGTGTATTATCTTTAATCTTAAATCGTTTATTTCCTAACCCTAAATAATTTTCGTATCTTTGACTACAAACACACCCACACACACACTGAGACCTTCAACCATTTGTATTTAACATGTACTCTTACTTATACCTATATATAATATATTTATATATATATACACTCACAATCAATTGGCATATTTTTCGCTTTAGTTTGAAAGTTTTTTCTTTGCTTTTCCGTTCGACTATCGACTGTTTTCAAGTGATTTTGGTTTTTGTTTTCGTTCTTTTTTCTTAACATTGATTTCGTTTCAATCGCTTTTTTGTTTCTCTAGTCCAAATAGCACTTTGCATGCTCAATAAATAGCGGCTAATGGCGTTCGCAATGCTTTCACGTAGATCTAGATCTAGTGCACAAAAACCACAATTTAAACAACAACCAAACTTTATATGTATACTTATGTATAAAACACTTAACAATTTTCAATTTGAGCAACACATATTGTGAATGCTTTTTTCTGCTTTTAAAACAATAACAAAAACAACAGATACAATTTCAACTTACTGAAATGCCATTTTCAGACCTTGATTAAGAACCAATAATAAATTTATTTTGGGTTAAATTTCGCTTTAAGCTGATACATTGGAAATTAAACTTTTATATAATGTGTGGGAATCGGCATAAAAAAGGAGTTTTTAACGACAAGACGCACAAATGAAAACCAAACTCAGCAAAATGCTCAACTTTTGTTTAATATTGAAATTAAATATGATGATAAAATGCATTGCAGTGTGTCAGATGGTGTCAGGGAGCATAAATGTGGTAGCTGGGGCAAAAAAGTTGCCAAGGTGAAATTCTCAAATTAGACGCAAAAGCACAAAAATTGCAAATTAAATTATCAACTTGGAAAATTTCACTCGCAAAATGAAAACGTTGCTGCGCATTGATGAAAGTCCCCCATGTGTTTGAGTGTTTGTGAGTGTTGCTGAATACCTGTGCACTGTGTCTGTGTGCGTATGTGTATTAGTTTTGTGTGGGTGTGTGTGAGTGTGCGAGTGTGTTTGCCACTCCTCTGCCGCGTGCTGAGCCATGTGATGAATGTGCAAGCGAGCGTAAGTTTCTGTTCGCGTGTGTGTCTGTGGAACGGCGTCTATTTGTGTGACGTACCCGATATCGCCATGTGTGTGTTTTGGATGAGTGTGCGTGGGACATCTAACGAGCATCGATATGTGTGTACATTCAGCACATACAGATACACTCCTATACCCAAACGTAGCGCTGCTAAGTATGCAATAAAAAATTTCACACTCGAGCACGTTAATTATGGAACTGTGCTGATGTGAGAGAACCAGAAAAGCGCGTTCGGCATCTGTTCAACGCTGTTCACGTATTGCCATAGCAATATATGCTCATATTTTTATAGATTCAGCTCTTTTTTTGTTTTGTTTTTGCTCTTTGAGGTGTATGCCCGCAAGGTCACAAGCACAAACTTGATGAGTTGAGTTTCATTTCCCAAATGGAAAGAAACAAGTTTCGTGCGCCGCAGACAAAATCTTCTGAAAGCAAGTGAAGATGTTAGTTGAACTTGTTTCGAAATGAACTTCTAAAAAATGTAATCTTTTAGAGAACGCTTAACTTCCTTTGACATTGGTTCAAAGTTGCTTAAATCGTTTAAAAACAAGTCATTTTCACTTTTTGAATAAACGAATGAAAATTGCACACATTAAAAATGTGTATCTTCATAAATATTAAATTTTCTCTATGCAAAAATAATTCTTTTTAAATTAAAAACTTGATTTTATTTCATTCTTGTGGCAGAAGTTGCAAGTTCTAGTTTCTTGCTCTGCTTGCTCAACGAGTCAGGCCTTCAAACACGCATACACACGCACAACAAGTGTGTCGAGTGTTGTGCAAATATTTATCAAGCTATGTACCTTTCAACCCTCTTCCTTACACAGGATGAGCAGAAAACTTTAAATGCTTTCGGCAGCTGCAAAAATTAGCTTAGATAAATACTAGTAAAAGCTACATTCAAGCACAATTTTGGGCTTGTCTAATATTGCATATATGCTATAGTTTAGAAGAACAGTCAAGGTTTTTTCTCAACAACAAGAAAAACAGTACAATAAACTCAAAAGTGCAGCAACAAGAAATTGTTACCCATACGCACCGTTGACTAAAGCGCAAGCGATGCAGTTAAAGTGACAGGAGCCAAAAAAGATGTATTTATGTATGAGTGAGTGTATGTGTGTGTGTTCCATATTTCGTGAAGCCTAGAAGTGTTTTTCGTACGCTCTGATGCAATAAACTTTGGACCACACACAAGCCGCGTACGTGGTTTCAGCCGCTTGAAGAGAGCATAGCTCTCAGTCTGTTTCTCTCTTTCTTTTGGCCAAATTTATGACACACATACACACACCCACATGAGTACAGACAGACAAAGACTGGTACTTGTAGTTGTTGTTGCCTTATTAAATTTTCAAACACATGCTAAACTTAACCCGAGGATGTGCTTAACCTTCGCTCTGTTTTGATTGAGTGGCCTCTAAGTGTTTGTTCATGAGCCTGCCTCTTCTATGTTCTGCACACGTGTGTCTGTGTGTGTGTGTGTGTGTCTCGGCAACACTTGTGCCGAGTTGTTGTGTGTGTTTTTGTTAACGTTCATTCCTTTTATTTGTCACTTCTTTTTAGCCTCTTTACTACACAATTAAGCCGCAGCAAACTCGACACTCGAGACACTGCAGTTGCTTTCGTTTTTGACACGCTTTCCTTTTCAGTTTATCCACTTTGCATTTGCATTTTGGCCAAACAAAATAAAATAGACTACAAAAATATAAAACCACTTCACAGACCCACTCACGACCCTATTTCTGTCGGTTATTTCTCTTTCACTATAAAATAAACAAATAATAAATTGTGCACAAAACAACGAAAAATAAAAAAATACAAAAAAAAACATGTTAAACTCTTGCTTCCGTTTCCGCTGCGCCATTGTGCAGGCAGGTATTGTCTACATCTTCGTCTCCAACTCCCTCTGCCCTGCCCCTAGCAGCCCAATATCGTTTTGGCAAGCTGTTCTAGCCACTACCTCTCTCTACCCTTTTATTTCCCCGTGCATTTTTTGGCAACTTTGGCCAACTTTCATTTAAGCCCTTCGTTTTTACCCCCTTTGTCTCTGCGGCTCGTTTGTCGGTTAAGTTTGAGGCTTTTACCTGCTTTGAAAATTATTTTTCAACAAGTTTTTATTATATTTCGGTGTTCAATTTGAATGCGACTTGCATGTCCAATGGTGGTGCCAGAACCTTGTTTATGGCCAAAAATAAATTGTGCAACAATTGTCAAGTGGCATGTTGCAATGTGGTCAATTGAAATGGTTTAGGAATGTGTTGTTCATGTAGATAAAACATCGTCAATTACGTGTGTCCCTCAAGAATATACACAGTTTTTACTTGTGATCTTTGACAGGGGAATCTTGGTGAATTAGAATAACTTTCGAAAGGGTATGATAAGCAGCCAAATATTCATTAAAGCGTTGAAATATTCCACAATGTTTAAATGGTTTAACAGTCTCCGTATCTTCTTAAATTAATAACGAAATGGAGATTTCAATTTCATTCTGTTATTCTATTGGTAGAGTATCAAATTTCACAGTATGTACTTACATGATTAGCATTACATTTGTTTATGCAGGAATCATTACAATAAATACAACAAAAGGGGATTGCATAACAACAATGGGTCAAGTGGGGACATAACAAATTGAAATGCTTTATCTTCTAATTTTTTTGTTCCTCTTCTGGTTTGGTTTTTGCGGTATTTTTAAGTGCGGTCGTTTTATGCAAATTATTTGACCGAAAAGAGGGTTACAGAAATTATGAGAAGCTTTATAAATACTCATTGAATTTAATGAGCGCTTACATTATGTACATAAATCATAATAATAAAAGTAATTATAATAATATCATGTATGTCCAAACTGTTTGCAGACATTACCATGACTAGTTTCTCTCGTTCCTCTTTGACTTAAAATAGTTTGAATTACTTTCCTGTATGCGCTCAACTGAAAAATCGAAGAAAACCTTTCAAAACTAGAAAAAAACTAATTTTTTGTTAACAACTTACAGACCGAACAACATCAAGTATCAATATTCGGCACTCGACAGCGGCAATGGGATTGTCGAGCGCAGTCCTCGGGAGCGTGCACAACGAGAGCGAGCACTGAATGCGACACAGGAGTGGATACAGAGTGCTAATGGCCGTTACGAGGTGATTGCACATCTGGATGAGATTGGCTCAAGGCATGGCAAGAACTGGTTTCTGGTCAACGATGCATCGGTAAGTGAATGAAATTCAATTTTATTTCTACTTATTTTATTCGCTTGGTAACAACTCCTTTTAGGTGCGCACGGATCGTTTGTTGACGCTGCTGCCCTTGCCCACAGACTGCGTGGCCTTTGAGGATCTGCCGCCCAATGAGAGCGCCAGGGATATATTAATGGAGCTGCTGGGCTCACTGCATCATCCATATATTTATCCTGTGCTCGATTTGGGCTTCTTGCGCAACAGTTCGCATAATTATGCCTGCCTGGTTACACCATTTAACTCACGCGGCAGTCTCAAGGATCTCATCTATAAGGTAGACCTAACTTATATGATTAAAAGTAAAGTCAACTTAAAATACCGCTGATTTGTTTTAGGCTCAATGGAACGAGCCCTGGGCGCGCAAATACACACGCAAGCCAAATGGCCTACCCGTTAGCCAAGTGCAACGTTTGGGCCGTCAAATACTGGAGGCTTTGCTCTTCCTCAAGGAGCGCGGCTTTCCACTACATGGTCATCTGCACAGCGGCAATGTCATTCTACAGAACGGTGCTGCTCGGTAAGTTTACAACTTTTAAATCACTTTCTTTAATGGGCTATAATTGAGCAAAATCGATTCCTTATCGAGTTAAATACTGACAATGCATTCCAATTAACAAATTGTGTTCCAATTTTGTAAAGTTTACTATGGAATATATCGTATCAAATATTTGCGACAACAAAATTGCCTAAATTAAAAGCAATTCAACGAATCGTTTTCCAGGCATTATAAATGCAACTTAAATTACCTTTATATTTTCATTTTGTTCCTCATACCCCTTACAGTTTATATGCGATTCAGGGCAGGCGACAGGGCGTGTATGTATCACACACACACACACATGCCACACACAGCACAAAAACACTGTGTGGCTGTGGCAAAAAATGTTCAAAAAAAAACGCTTTTAGCATTTTGCCATTTTCATAGAAATATACTGCAAACTGTGGCGTCCAACAATGTGGGCGTTTTAAGGGGCGTTCTTGTGTAAAATCCGTTGCAAACGGTAAATATAAAAGATATATTCTGAAAGTCGATTAAAGTTTAAAGTTCAGCTGACCCAATTTATAGTATAAAGCTAGTTAGCTGCCAGCTATGACATTGGAATAATTATATTCAGCTGTAATTCTATGCCATTAAGGCAAACGAATAGAAATATTTCCATTCAACTAATTAGAAGGCCGTTAAATTAAAACATTGCTCAGTAGCACACATTTTTGAAATTAATTACGCAGAGGAATCCTTTTTCTTTAGCTATTTTTAGCCGTTTTTGGCTGCTTTGGCCAACACGGTTAGTTCATAGCGTAAACTTTTGCTTACTCATACAAACAAGCTAAAGACAAGCACATTGGGCCCATAAAAGTGGCCATATGTCGTGCGTGAAAAACATGGCTTAATGTAATGAGTATTGTCATTATGCGTAAATGGAAGGGTCAACATTAAATTATGCAGTTTCTTAGCGCTGCCATCCGATAACCTTTATGTTTATTTCTTTTGCAGGCTATCGGGCCTTGAGAATGGCCTGCTGGGACTCAGTTCGCGCATCAATGCCGTGATGTGGTCTCGTTCTGTAACGGAAATTGAGAATGTCGACATCATTTGTTTTGGCCATCTGCTCTATGAAATGTGCACCGGTCAGGAGTTGACCACACCGAAGCCGTCCATGCGGGTGCTCGAAATGGAGCTACAGCATTATCCACAAATTGGCCAGGTAAGCAAAAAATTTACACAATTTGGCTTGAAGTAAAGATAACTATCGGATTATTTCACGCACAGGTACTGGAAATATTGGGACTCATCTTTGAGCCGCCAAGCGGTGTGTGCCCCTCCGTTGAGGACCTAGTCCTATGCGATCTATTTCGCAGCATCGATTTGCGCGAACTGCGCGGTCCCTGTTTCAGTGTAAGTAGAGCAGGAAAACTAATTTCCCACTGGCCGCCAAAAACTAAGTTTGACTTATCTTGCAGACAATCAAGCCGAGCCTGAGCCGTTCCACGCTAAATTTACTGCACGCTGTTAAGAAGCGCCAATGCGCCTCACTGGGAAACTCGTTTAGTGAAGCCAGTTCACCCTGTACTCCGCCCTCGACGCCGCATGATCGACGCACTGGGTAAGTGTACAAAACGACTCAACTAGTCGTATCACTGACATAGCAAATGCAGCTCACCCACACACACACACACACACACCGACACACACACAGTCCATACACACACTTCTCGCACACAGGCAATTATACATTCAAATCTCGTCACACACATTCGCATATTAAAACAGTTCTCAGCAAATGGTCATCGTCGTATTCTGTGTTGGGCATAAAAAAGCTTTGTGTGTTGTACACCTGAGGGAGATTCAACATCTTTATAATGGGGTTCTAGTCCTATAAAGTGTTAGCGTAGTCATTGTTTAAATTGTGCATGTCATACTTAGAAATAGTTTTATGTTTTTCTAGTTTTACTGTAGTCGGAGAGAAATGTAAATTTTTAAAGAAAATTTTAATTTTTAGCAAAGTTTAACGTAAAATGGCGTGACCCACGTTGGGCGCCAGATGTTTAGTTGCTTATTATAGCTGTCAGCTGGTACAGTTTTTATTTAAATACCTCAAATTTAGTTCCGGGCTGTTATTTTGCCACGCCACGTTGGGCGCCATTTCATAAATTGAATACTTAAGCCCCCAAATAAGTGTTGTACATACTTGCTTATAGAAATTTGTAAAATTATGCTTTAAGAGATTAAAATTTAACTCTGGGCTTTAAAGTGTAATTGCAGTTTTTCAAACAGCGGCACGTTGGGCGCCACTGTTTGGTTAGAGACGTAGGTTAGTGCCTTTTAGGTTAATAAAGAAGCACAAGCACACACACATAAACAAACACACATACACACAGACACATATATGCTGCCCAAATGAGTGTGTAACTTAGAACGATGTGTTAAATAAAAACAATGGAAAGGTGAAACAAAAAACGGACAACAAACAGAAAAGGAGAGCACAAAAAATGGCGTCATAAACTAAATGTTCTGCATATGTACTGTAAAGAAGCGTTCTAGCCGGGGTACAAATCTCAGTCTGCCCAGGGCTCGAATCTTACAAGAAATTTGTAACATTCGCGGAGACGCTGCAGACGGGGAATAACGGTCGGTCTGGGGTGGGTGTTGGTATGAGAAAAGGGGGGGGCGGGACGCGAGATCGAGGCAGGGACGCTGCCGTCGTTCTCAGCGAGCCAATGCGATGCTCTGCGAGATCGAAGCGTGGCGCCGAGGTGCTCTGGCAGCCAGCGCTGTTCTCATGCGAGAGCACTGCGTAAGGAGGGGGGGAGGCGAGACGCGAGATCTAAACGGGGAGCGCCGCCGTTGTTCTCAGCCGTGCCACGCGCCGCTCCGCGAGATCAAAACGGGGCGCCGAGGTACTCTGGCGGCCGCCGCTGTTCCCAGGCGAGGAGCGCTGATAGGATTGGGACGATGCGAACGCGAGATCTAAACGGGGAGCGCCGCCGTTGATCTCAGCGAGTCGTAGGATACAGGGTGAGAACGTCTTGCGAGTTTCCAATCGTGGCTCAAAGGGTACCAAGAGGCCGCGATGGTTCTCAGCGAAAGACGGCGTTGATTCGTGAGAAGTGAGTGCGACTCTAGGGGCGCCGTAGAGTCGCGACTATTCTCCAACGAAACGGAATTGAGTGGGAGTAGGGATATGGTGGATGAGACTTAATTCGCGAGAAACAACACGCCGTTTGGTCTTTCTTTCTTGTCTCTTTATTCTCCGTTTGTTCTCTGTGTCGCACTGGCCCTAACTGTTTTAGTACTTACAGTTATCTCCTGCCTTTCCTTGTTGTTCACGTCCGTTCTCTTCGGCTCTCGATCGCAAAGTGCTGGCAGCGTTCTCGATCGAGCAGCGCGGAAGCTGTCCTGATACAACTCCACCACGAAAGCTCTCTTCTCACCACAGAGCTTTCGGGCAGGGGTTGCATCAGACTGCTCCCCGCGCTCTCGACGACAGGCGCTGCCAGCATCCCTATGCTCCTATCGACAACTAATTCAAACTTAAACGTAACTGATTCGAACTTAAATCTAACAATTCATTATTAAACTTATAATATAAACTTAAATGTAATAATTCCAAAAATCAAACTTAAATGTAATAATTCCATTATTAAACTTATAAACTACAAACTCAACTATGTAAGACGGGGAAGAAACCCCGCCTTACACCCCCCTTCCCCACCAGAGTCACAGTTACGGCTCCTCGGGCCGTAATCGTGACTGAGAACGCTCGTGCGCCGCTGACCACCCGGAAACGGGTCCTCCTGTCACGCCTTCCGCCTTCGTCCACCTCCTTCCTTAAAAAGTCGGACCGTCTCCGCGTCCAACGCGATATCCCTCGGCCTGATGACCCAATCCGCTGGGATTAGTGGCAACAGGTCCGGTTGCTCTACCGCCGCCCCGAAAATCTCGTCGAGATCGGGTGTCCATGTGATGCCCTCCTCGCCCAGCCCGGCCATCAGTTCCGCCTCCGAGGATGTATTGAGCGGTGGCTCCACGTCCATCGCCATTAACTCCGCGTCGGCTGACGGCTCATTGTTGTTGTTGGGGTCGCAGCTGCGGGCCTCCTTCCGGGTTTCGGAGGAGCCCAGTTGGCGCTCGCGGGGATTGCGCGGCGCTCGCAGTTGCGGCCTTTGCCGTCAGGGCTCGCCTCCGACGTCGCCTGCCTCTGGCCTTGTCGTCCCCCTGCGTCGTTTTCTCCGGGGCTTCCGTCGATTCGGGTTCTCTACGATCCCTGGTAGGAAGCGGATACTCACGTGTGGGAACGTGCTCGCGGAGTCCACTTCCCACCTGCCGTTGCTGAACGTGCGACGGCACGTCTGCCGTCTTCGTCGTCGCTGCTCCCCGGCTCGAAGTTGGCGACGTACGACGTCCGGCTCATCGTCTCTGCGGGTCTCAGATTCCCTGCACTTGACGATGCTTCCGGGGCGAGGTCGTCCGACTGCTCGTCGCTCGTCGCCAACGCGACGCCGAAGGCGACGTGGTCGTCGACTCCGTCACGATGGGGCTCGCCTCTTGTTGTCCCATGGCGGCCTCTCCACCGTCTCGGGCGACGCTGATCGCTTCTGCTTCCGCTCCCCCGACCTCTGGTTCCGGCTCTACGGGATCCGGTTGCACCAAGGCTGGCCGTGGCTCCGGTGACGGCGGCTCCTCGTAGTGGGGCGGGGTTTGCCGCATCCCTGGCATGTGGACGTAGATCGTCGTCGCCCGGATCTCCATCATCTGAACCGCGTCCGCCAAGCGTTCATACGAGTGCGTCACCGACTCGTAGATGGTGTGCCGGTACTCCGCCTCGTCCTCCTCTGACTCGTCGCGCTCCCACCCGTCTGGGTTTTCTCCTTCGGCGCTTCCGGGCTCCTCGACCTCCGGGTCTTCGGCCTCGTCGTCCTCTTCTTCTTCTTCCTCCGACACTTCCACCTCGGACCAGTGGTCGTCTCGCCTGCGGGCGTAAAAGGTCCGCCCGATCCGCGGATCCCTTTGCGGCCAGCCTCCATCTTCTGGCTCCCGCTCCTCGCTTGGGCGTGGCTCCGTGGCGTCGCTATCCGCCGAAGCCTCCGCATCTTCTTCGCTGCTGATCCAGATGCAATCTCCGTCCATCGTGTTGTTTTCCCTTTTTTTTTCTATACACTGCGGTTGTGGAAGAGAGAAAAAAATGGGTATTACTAGTCCTACCCTATCTGCTACCTTCCTACCAGTGCGACTGTCAAGGTTACTTATGCCATACATTACAAAGTTCTTATTTCTAATTATACAATCCGTTCTTATTCTACTCATCATACTTTACGTGCCTACCGAGAAACCCCCTCTTTGACCTCCTGGGCCTGCGTCACTCGCCCTTTTCCCTGGCGAGCTCGCGGCCTGCAGGGGATCAAGGTTTCGTCACTGTCTTCGGGGTCCTGGAAATAGGGTTTCAGTGCGCTTAAGTTGGCCACCCGCTTCTTGCGTTCACCTTCGCGAGTGAGACGCACGATGTTGGGGAGATGAAGCTAACCACCCTGTAGGGCCCATCGTACTTCGGGGCGAGTTTGGCCGCAAACCCTTCCGCTGCATTGGACAGTTGGTGCTGCCTTACCATGACTTCTGCTCCAACAGTGGGTCGCCATTCCCTTCTCCTGAGGTTATAGTGCCTTCCTTGGTCCATCGATGCCTTCTGTAGGTTGTTCCGCACTATCTCGAACACTTCTTGTAGCTTCCTCTCCTTATCCTGCGGACTCACTGGGTTCGTGGCCGATCCTGGCGTTACCTCGTGGTATAGCGCTGCCGGGAGGCGAGGTTCTCTACCCTGCACGAGGAACGATGCGCTGAATCCTGTCGAGTCCGCCACGCTGGAGTTGACCGCGAGCGCTATTTCGGGTAGCAGTTCGTCCCACGAGCTCTGGTGTCCCTCGATGAACTGCGCTATCATCGTCTTCACTGTTCTGTTTGTCCTTTCCGTGGGGTTTTCCTGAGGACAGTAGGGAGCCGTATACTGCAGAGTCACCCCAAAGGGACTCCATGTACTTCCTGAATGCCGTGCTCTTAAACTGAACTCCATTATCGCAGACGAAGGTCTTCGGTACACCGAAATGGCCCAATATCCTCTCGCGAAACGCTTGCTGTAACAATGCTGCGGTCGCCCTTTTTGAGTGGGACCAATTCCACCCACTTAGAGAAAGCGTCGTGGAAGACCAGCAGCATTGTGTTGCCGCGTCTCGAGCGAGGGAGGGGCCCGACGAAATCTGCGCATATGATGGTCATCGGCTCCGCCACCTGTCGCGTCAGCAACTGTCCCGCCGGCTTCCTCTGCTCCGTCTTGTATTTCTGGCAACATTCGCAACATTTAACGTACCTGGTTGCTTCTCGGAACATACCCGGCCAGTAGTACCGCTGTGCCAATCTCGATGCCGTTTTCCTCACCCCTTGGTGTCCTGCGGTCGGGGCGTCGTGGCACTCCGCTAGCACCCTTCTCCTCTGGTCCTTGGGCACGCATAACTTCCAGGGAATGTAATCCTCGTTGTCCGTTCTCTGTCCCAGATTCCTGTACAACTGCCCGTTTTCTTCGACATAATCTGGGAACTTCTCTGGCTGGGCCCTTATCCGGTCCCGCATCTTGGTTATCCAGCCGCACTCGGGGTCCTCGGCAGCCATCTGCTGGCACGAATCCAGGGGCTGCCGGGAAAGTGCGTCAGCCACCGCGTTCAACTTACCCTTACGGTACCTTATGTCGAACTGGAACTGCTGTAACTCCAAGGCCCATCTCGCTATCCTCCCGGATGGACTTTCTATGGAGTTCAGCCATTTGAGTGCCAAGTGATCCGTCACCACTTCGAAGCGATAGCCCTCAGATAGCACTGCATCTTTCTGATGGCCCACACTATCGCTAGGCACTCCTTCTCCGTTGCTGAGTAGTTCCTTTCCGCCGCCAGCAACTTCCGACTGGCGTACGCTACCACTCTTTCATCCTCGTCTATCACCTGCGTCAATACGGCTCCTATGCCGTAGTCGCTCGCATCGGTCTGCAGCGAAAATTTTGCTGAGAAGTCGGGACACGCCAACACCGGGGCTGTCGTCAACTTCTCCTTCAACTCCTGCAACGCCTTCTCCTGTGCCTCTCCCCAGGCCCACTTCTGGCCTTTTCTGAGGAGGGATGTCATCGGTTCGACCAGTGTGGCGAAGTTCGGTACGAACCTCCTGTACCACGATGCCATCCCTAGGCATTGGCGCAGCGTCTTTAGGTTGTGGGGAGCTTGAAGGTTCCGGATCGCATCGACCTTGTCGGGATCTGTACAGATACCTTCACCGCTTACCACATGACCTAAGTACGCCAGCCTCTTCTGGAAGAACCGACATTTCTTCCTGTTCAACCTCAAGTTGGCCGCCCGCAACCGTCGGAATACCTCCTTCAGATTCGCCACGTGCTGCTCTTTCGTGGCTCCTGTCACCACGATGTCGTCCAGGTACGCGAAGGCGTGCGGCTCCATCTCTGGACCTATGACCGTGTCCAAGGCTCGCTGGAAGGTTGCTCCTGCTGAATGCAAGCCGAATGGCATCACCCGCCATTGGAACAATCCTCTCCCCGGCACGGTGAAAGCTGTGCATTCACGGCTATCCGCAGCCATCGGGATCTGCCAGTATCCTTGCTTCAAGTCCAGCGTCGATATGTATTTGGCGTGGTGCAGCCTCTCAAGGATGTGATTTATCCGAGGAACTGGATAAGCATCCGGTATGGAGTGCGCATTGAGCTGTCGGTAGTCCACGCACATCCGCCACTCCCCAGTCTTTTTCCTTACCAAGACTATCGGAGCGCTGTGTGGACTGCGCGACTTCTCTATGGCACCTGCTCGGATGAGCTCATCTACCTGCTCGTCAATCACCTTCTGCATCGCCGGGTTCTTTGGAAAGTAGCGTTGCTTCAAAGGCTTGGTGTCTCTCATCCGGATGCTGTGTTCCGCGATGTGTGAGACCCCCGACAATCCCTCGAACAACCTCAACTCTCTCTCAAGAACTCACTCACCTCGGGCTCGAGGTCGGGCGGCCATTCCGCGTCCTCGGCCTGGGACTTCTTCATTCCCTCTTCCTCTTCCATCAACCGCGCTCCCGGGGTGGCCTCAGCGCTGGCCCCTGGCGCCCTGATTGCTTCGCCTCTCGTTTCCAGTATCGACTCACCCGCTGGTTTCTCACCTGCTTCACCTGGTGAGTCGTCTTGACCATCTCGGCTCCCCCTTCTCTTCCCTCGTCGTTGCGGCTTCGCCTCCCCTTCGGTCGGCGTGGCTGTCGATGGTGGTGTCCTCACCCTTTCGGATGGTTTGCGCCCGTCGTTTGCGACCAACTCCATGGACAGCTGCGCGAGCCCGACACGGATCGTGGTGCCCATGCCACACAAAAGTCCATCCCCAGGATGACATTGTCGAGCATGGTGGGCATGCCCAGCACCACCGTCTTCACCGTCTTCCCTCCAAGGCTGATGTCCACCAGGAGTGCCTTCTTTAGCACCACGGAAGACCCATCCGCCAATCGTACCTTCGCCTCCACCGGGAGCCTCTCGCCTTTGACATTCTGCTTCCGTAGCCACTCCTCGCTTACGAAGCTGCGCGTTGCTCCGGTGTCGACTGTGGCCGTCGTCTCGTGGCCGCCGATCGTCACTCGCGCCACGATCTTCCCTCCTTTTACCACCATTGGTGCTCTTATTGCCTGGAGCTGGGGTTCGCGGCGCGGGCACTCCTCCTGGCGAGGGGCGCCTCAGGTCGTTTCCCGACATCGGCCGCTCGCAGCATTCTTTGCTATTTCGACCTTGCTTCCCACAAAGCCGACAAAACAGTACCTGCGCATTGGGACACTCTCGGGCGAAGTGACCGCTCTGCCCGCACCTATGGCATGCCGTCGTGGGTCGAAGCCGCCACTGCTTTTGCACTGTTCCCCCTTGCGGTGGCGCGAGCTGGGCCGCGGCTGGACGTGCTGCTGTCGACTGACTTGCCGTTCGCGGTCCCCCGTCTCGGGCCGAAACGGGTTTGGTGGCCTTGCCCTCGCCCCTGCGAATGCTGGCTCATCCTTGCCTCTCGCCATTGCGCGAGAATATTCCGCATCCTGCTCGCGGAGGCTTTCGAACTCGGTGGCCATCTGTGTCAGCTGCGCCAATGTTGCGAAGTCGTGCCTGCGCACGTGCAGCCGATAGTCCGGGGCCGCGTTCTCATATACTCGATACAATTCCTGTGCCGCGCTGTACCCTGCGCGCCTCATTAGCACTCGTAAGTTCAGCAGGTATTCCTTGAACTTTTCGCCGTGTCTCTGCCGGTGTGAGCGTATCTGGTCCTCCAGGCGCTCGAAATAATGGGGGGCAGGAAGAAATCTAGGAACTCTGTCCGGAACGCTGACCACGACGCGTTCCACAGTCCGCTTGTCAGAAACCAGCTCGCTGCCTGGTCGACCATCACTTCGCTCATGGCCGCGGGCATGTGGTCCATGTCAATCCTGTACGTCGCGGCCCGCTGCTCCAGGATTTCTAAAAATCCCAGCGGATCCTCTTGGCCGCCGTACCTGACTCCCCATTTGCGCACCTGGTCAGCCACTCCTCTTTGTGTCCGTGCCTCTTCGTCGTGTGTGCATGCCATCATTGGCGCTTCTTCCACCCGTATCTCGGGCGGACACTTTCGTACCGTCGGTGGTGGTTTCCACGACGCTGGCGAGGGCTGTTCATACAGGTGGGGCCTACGTAAGTCCGGCTCGGACTTTTGAAACGGCCGTCCGCCGAATTCACCAGTGGGGGTTCGACGAGCTTCCCGTATTGGGCCTCTAGCTCGGCGAGTCTGTTCCGGGCTTCCCTACTGTGGCCCCCGCCTTGTATGAACGACGCCACTCGCTTTCTTAACTCCTCTACTCGGCCCTCCCTGTCGAGGCCGAATTCCTGGGCAATCGCCATTAACTCCTCCTTGCGACGGTAATATACCCATCGTACCCCCAACGTTATCTCGAGAGACTCACCTGGTTCCATCTCGGTCGGGATGTCTGGTTTCGCTTGAAAATGACACCAAAGAGGGAATTCTATTATTTTTCCCTTCTTGACTCCTGACGTCGTCGTCGAATTCCTTGAGGAAATCGGTCGAAAATTCCTCGCTGAACTCCTTGACGACACTATGCGATTCCTCGCTGAGTTCCTCGATGAACTCCTCGGTGAGTTCCTTGAGGACAATCCGGCGAGAATTCCTCAATGAATTTTCACTCCCGCTTCTTATTGCACCGGAACCAGACTTTGGAAAACAAATTCCAAAGGCAAAAAAAAAAAAAATTTTATTTTATTTTTTTTTTTTTTTGTCTATCGGGCCTCCGGCCCACTGTACTTTTACTTTTTTTTTCCTCTGTCAGACTTTCCCACTGTAGTATTTGTCCACTTTTATACGGCCCGTGGCCCACTGTAATTTTGTCCACTTTTCTACGGCCTTTGGCCCACTGTAATTCTGTCCACTTTTCTACGGCCTTTGGCCCACTGTAGTTTTTATTCGCTTTTTGCGGCCTTTGGCCCACTGCAATTTTGTTCGCTTTGCTTTTTTTTTTTTTTTTTTTTTTTGTCCACTTCCGTATGGCCTTTGGCCCACTGTAACTTTTGTTCACTTTTACACGGCCCTTGGCCCACTGTAATTTTCGTTCGCTTTTCGTGGCCTACGGCCCACTGTAGTTTTTATTCGCTTTTTGCGGCCTTTGGCCCACTGTAGTTTCTATTTATCGCTGCGCGTCGTGACGTCACGCACTTGTTACCGTTTTCACACTCGTGCTCTGCCAAACCCACCACCAAAACGCATGTATGTGTGTGTGAGCGGGCACGCGTCTGTGACGTCACACGCATGCACTTGATTCCCGATTCTCGCTGTTCCCTTTTTGCGGGGACGGGTCGCCGCGCTCGCCACCGAACCGTTGGCTTGACGTCGCGCGCGCTTTGTCTAATCGGCGTTTGTCGCTGTGCCAAATTCCGCCAATGCTTGGCGCGTCTGCACTAGCAGGTACCGGCGCGCGTCGAAAGTGCGACAAATGTTTCCCCGCCGTTTTATATACCCCTCGCCTAGCTGCTGGTTTTGAGCGCGCACTTTTCCCGTTTTGCGTGTGCCGCTATATCACCAGAGCTAGGGTATCGTCGGGTATATTGGGCTATGCCACCGCGCGCGTGTTTTTTAATGTTCCTTTTTTTTTTTTTCTTTAGCACACCACTCGACCTGTACGCGTCTGACGGCCACGTGTCAGGAAAAACGCGAAATTTTTCCTTACAGACAAAAAAAAAATCCAAACTTTTCTACCTCCTCATAGATCACCAGATCGTGCAGGCAATCTGGTAGTCGACCACCAACTCCCAGACCAGTGTTAGTGCGCACTCGCGGGTTTTAATTCGCAATGGTGCAGCACTCCCCTACGTCTCCAGGGTCCCTGCTCGGGCGCCACTTGTAAAGAAGCGTTCTAGCCGGGGTACAAATCTCAGTCTGCCCAGGGCTCGAATCTTACAAGAAATTTGTAACATTCGCGGAGACGCTGCAGACGGGGAATAACGGTCGGTCTGGGGGTGGGTGTTGGTATGAAAAAAGGGGGGGGGAGCGGGACGCGAGATCGAGGCAGGGACGCTGCCGTCGTTCTCAACGAGCCAATGCGATGCTCTGCGAGATCGAAGCGTGGCGCCGAGGTGCTCTGGCAGCCAGCGCTGTTCTCATGCGAGAGAGCACTGCGTAAGGAGGGGGAGGCGAGACGCGAGATCTAAACGGGGAGCGCCGCCGTTGTTCTCAGCCGTGCCACGCGCCGCTCCGCGAGATCAAAACGGGGCGCCGAGGTACTCTGGCGGCCGCCGCTGTTCCCAGGCGAGGAGCGCTGATAGGATTGGGACGATGCGAACGCGAGATCTAAACGGGGAGCGCCGCCGTTGATCTCAGCGAGTCGTAGGATACAGGGTGAAGAGAACGTCTTGCGAGTTTCCAATCGTGGCTCAAAGGGTACCAAGAGGCCGCGATGGTTCTCAGCGAAAGACGGCGTTGATTCGTGAAGTGAGTGCGACTCTAGGGGCGCCGTAGAGTCGCGACTATTCTCCAACGAAACGGAATTGAGTGGGAGTAGGGATATGGTGGATGAGACTTAATTCGCGAGAAACAACACGCCGTTTGGTCTTTCTTTCTTGTCTCTTTATTCTCCGTTTGTTCTCTGTGTCGCACTGGCCCTAACTGTTTTTAGTACTTACAGTTATCTCCTGCCTTTCCTTGTTGTTCACGTCCGTTCTCTTCGGCTCTCGATCGCAAAGTGCTGGCAGCGTTCTCGATCGAGCAGCGCGGAAGCTGTCCTGATACAACTCCACCACGAAAGCTCTCTTCTCACCACAGAGCTTTCGGGCAGGGTTGCATCAGACTGCTCCCCGCGCTCTCGACAGAGGGCGCTGCCAGCATCCCTATGCTCCTATCGACAACTAATTCAAACTTAAACGTAACTGATTCGAACTTAAATCTAACAATTCATTATTAAACTTATAATATAAACTTAAATGTAATAATTCCAAAAATCCAAACTTAAATGTAATAATTCCATTATTAAACTTATAAACTACAAACTCAACTATGTAAGACGGGGGAAGAAACCCCGCCTTACAGTACTCAAGTATATGTATGTGTGTAACTGTGTGTATGTTGTATGTGTGCGTGTGTGTGTGTGTGTGTTTCGTGCACCTGTCTGTCCGTTACTCTCTGTGTACTTTGCTGTGCGTGCCTGCGGTAATTATGGTAATGTTCCTGGCCAAGAGAATCCAGTTCTCTCAACTGCTGTCAGTGTTAAGTGCTTGAAAATTATGCATACAAGACAAGAATGTAATTAAGTAATAAGTAGAAGGGAATGGCCACTATAAAGTATATATATATGATAAATAAATTTATGTATATATACTTGTTTAAAATGCCAAAATTCACATCGTTGTTCATATATACTATATTTAAAGCATCCTTCTCTCTATCTCTATATAAATATTTATCTCAGTGTAAATTTATCTTTTTGCTGCCTAACAAAACGCATGTCTTTATAAATATATCAATATATTTATACCTTATACATATCTATATATCGTACATATATCAAAATAATAAATTCTTTGTAGTAGAGGAATTTTTCAACTAAAGTATTTTGTATGCAATGTTTACTCTCTCTTTCTCTCTACAACATCAAAACAATATAACAATATACCTATGAATCAACTATAAACTGTACTTACTATGCCTATATATATTTATATATATACTTTTAATATATATACATATGTATATGTGTTAGTGTTGCGAAACCAACAATAATAAACAAAATGAACCAGTTGCAGTTACACAAGCCTCATCTATACATCGATACATACAGATCAGCTCTTGAATGTCTATCAACGTTCATTTTTGTTTATATTACATACGTGTGTGTTTTATTTATGATTTACAAATTGTTGCATTTCTGCATTTGTTTATTTACATAACCCGTTCGAAAACAAACAACAGTGTTCCGCCTGCGCCCTATGAAGTCTTTCGTATGTACTAACAAAACCTCAACAACAATACCAAAATAAAACAAAACCAAAAAACCAAAGAAACCAAAAACCAACCCAATTAAAGATGCAAAACAAAAAATACTTTAATATTTAAATAAAACATCTCAAAACAAATCACTCACAATTACAATTATAAAGTGTAAAACTCTTGAAAAAAATTACAAATGAAATAAATTCATGAATAAAACTTATAAATACCTACTATATATATATGTATGAACCAGCTGTATCAATCACAACAACTTTTTTGTACTCCAAATGCAATTTTTGTACCCTCCAAACCCCAAAATGGAAAACAAACAGAAAAAAAAAGAAAAGATAAAGAACAAAACACATAAACAAAGCAAACTTATTTGTTGTTGTTGTGTTTTGCAATAAAAAAGAAGTAAGAAAAAATGTGGTAAGTGGCAAATTTTTGTATGGCTAAAACCAGCGAACTTTCCAGTCGACAACACCGCCCACCATAGCCCATCACGCCCACACCCACGCCCACGCCCACGTCCACTGCCATGCAATGCACTACACTGCCTGCAAATAAGCATACACCCTTTGCCCTAATATCAAACACAATCCAACATTATCCAGTTCCTGAATCAACACATAAAGTCTACTTTTACTAAGTTAGTTAACTTTACTAAATTTACTTAAATTCTTAAATAAATTCTTAGCATTTCTACATGACTTTTGCTTCTTAAATGTTTAGTCCACATGCACGTATGTTTTTTTTTTTTTTTGTCTATAATATTTTTGTAGCTTATATTTTAGCATGATGAATTTTAAAACAACACTCGTCCTCGTAGTAAAATATTTAAATGGAAATTAAATTAACTGACTAAAAAATTTCCTTTCTTAAATGTTTTAAATTGCATTCCATTGTTAAAATACATAAACTTCTTGAGCTTTCCATTAAATTGAGTAAAGAAAGTCGTAGCCGGTGTTTAAATTTCTGGTAAACTTATCGCGTTGAAACTCGAGTAAAATTAAATGCATTTGTCCACAAATAAATTGAATATTTAACAGCCAGACCCACACATATTATTATTAAATCAGCTCTGTCTAGAGCATTTGCTTGAGAGTCTTGGGTAAATCAAATTCCAGGCATATGGAACACAAAACAAACAATAAAATTGCACGTGTCGTTGTACGAGTATTTTATATTGAAGCTTCAAATGCAGCACAAGCGTCATCAACACTCACATGTATTCAGAGTCACAAACATACACACACACACAAACACACCTACACACACATTTGCATACTCATAGTGAATATGAAAAGCCTCAATCAAAAAATATAAAACAGAAAAAAAAATGCACACGCTGAAAGCGATTGCTGGAAACAATAGAATCAGGTGACCTGCATCGATGCCAAAACCAAAACTGGAAAATCTATAGTCGTGTAGCCCTTCTATAGTCTAGTATATACACGTTCTTTTTTCTCTCTGATTGTTATTCTCGCCTTGCATAGCATCAGCCGCACAATGGACTCATTTGACATATCAAGCGACTCGGAGGAGGGACTGCTCGAGGAGATTGTCATTGGAGGCGGTTGTGGCAAGAGCAGCAGCAGCTGTCACATGAAAGGTCTGCAACGTTTGCAGCGTTACCAACACTGGCACTCGTTGGCCAGCACACGCACACAGCACAGACAGCAATATGAACCGACTGAGTCACCCATACACTACTGTGACCATGCTACGCTCTACTCAGATGACAACATTGGCCAGGAGCTGCCCACACAGCCGACCATACGCTGCAGCACGAGTAGTCAGAGTAATCTGAATGTGCTGCTTGCCGAGGGCAGTGTGGCTAACGAAACCGAGGAGGAGGACGAAGTGGAGGAGGAGGAGGAGTACCAGGAGGTGGAGAACCAAGCGGAAGAACAACAAGAGCAGGGGCAATCAGAGCTGGAGGCACTCTCCGCTGCCGATGATGCGGTGGCCAGTGGTTCGGGTTGTGCCCAGAGGCTACACGCCTCCGCAGCCGCCTCATTTAATCATCAGTTGACAGCAGACATGTGCAACTACAAGAACTCGAAGAGTCGTCGCCTTGAATACTCACTCAAGTGCTTGAAATACGGACGCAGCAATCCATCGCAGGATTCGGCCTTTGGTTCGCTAACCGACAATGATTTGTCCATTGGCTCGTCGAGCATACGCCTGAGCAGCTTTCAATCCATCTCCTCGCCCATTGACGAGGGTGTCGAGGACATCATCATAGCCACCACAACGGGTGGCAATGAGACCTGCCTCGAATTGGCTACCATTCCCTGCAGCATGGTCTCACAGGACTCTGCCATTTCCTCGCCTTGTCGCGAGAGCTCGCCCAGCAATTTTCTGCACATTGACGATGCTATGTCGGGCAGTGGATCCACATCATCAGGCTCCGGTTGTGGATCCCTGGGTAACATGAGGCCACAGCATTTTCCAGTGTCGCTTTCCCCAAAGATTCTTGTAACAGCTACCAGTAACTCAAGCAGCTCCTCCATAGCCTCCAGCAGCAATCCTGGCACGGCACAGCCGCCACAACAGCAGCAGCAGCAACAATTCGATCCGCCCAAAATACTTGTTAACGATCAGAACTCCATATACACCACATCGCCTTCGAAGCGCTCCAACATGATTGAGGTCTTCTCCCAAAAGTATCGTGTCAGTTCCTTTGAGGACATGTCACCCAAACGCACAGGATCCGGCAAGCAGCATTTGAAGCATGTGAATCGTCTGGCCTTTCGCTCCCTGGAGGAGGAGAGACGCATCGACAACGCCTTTATGCCCATGGCTGATCGCACACACTCCGACAATCGCGTGAATATGCAGAGCGAGAAGTACAAGAAGCTCACACATGCCTCGTTTAGAATCAGCAAGACCTCGTCCAGTGGCTGCTGCCAGGATCAGTCCCCCACCAATCATCCCACCTCCAACATGGAGCTGCAGCGCACAGGCAGCGCCACTGGCAGCCAGCGACAGACTCTCTGGAGAGATAGTAAATTCTATCGGAAGAATCGCATAGCCAAGAGCAATGATTCACTGTTGGAGCACTCACCGAATCACTCGCCACACTCCTCTGCACGCCTCTCGCCCAGCTCACTGCGCGACAATCACTACGAGAGCAGCTATGGCTCCAGTCAAGGCAGTCGACGCTCCTTGAGTGGCAGCCAACAGATGTTGAGTGTCACGACGAGTTTTTGTGGCACAGGCACGGGCACAGGCAGTGGACAGACACGTCGCTACTGCAGCTCCAAGAGCGAGGATCTGGGTGAATCCTCGGACTATTTACGTGTCATGGACGCACGCAAATCCTACTCGGAGCGTCATTTGGTGAGACTCAAGCAGACGGCCATCAATAATACGCACAGTGGCAGTGAGGACGAAATGAGCTTCAATGATGACAATAACACGCATGGACATCCTCAACAGCAACAACAACAACAACAACTGCAGCTGCAACCACCGCTGGGTACAGTGGGACAAAGATGTGGCAAACTGAACTGGAGCAGCTGTTCCATAAATCATCTGAAGACGACCAATATCAAGACAACATCCTTGGCCACGCTCACCTGCCAATCGAATTTAAGCTGCAATGCCCCCTCCGCCACCGCAGCTACAGCAGCCACAACTGCCAGCTATCGCACACCCTCCAAATCCCTTGATCACGCTCTGAATGTCACCACCTCCAGCAGCAACAGCAGCAGCAGTCACAGCAATTCTAGCTCCAGTTCTAGCTCCCACAGCGCTGCTGCCGAGGACAACAGCTCTGTGGATGAGTCACCGTCGAGGCGTACGCTAAGCGGTGCCGAGTTGTCCCGCATCTTTGTCATGGACATGGACGATGCGCCCGGCAGCAGCTGCAGCGAGGAGAAGACGCCGCTGCTGGACAGCGTGGAAATGTCGCCTATAAGTCCAACTGAACCCCAAGCGGACCTAGACAAGCTGTAAGCTCAAGTGTCTGCACAACAAACACACACAAACACACACAAATAAACAAACGTTTTAAGCAGCCGTTAAAATGCCAAGCATGTGATAAGATACGATATGATAAGTGTGCAGCTATAGACAGTCTGTCAGAGAAGTGTTCATACAATTAATTAAAATATAATATTTTTTTTATGTGTTTAAAGTTTTTTCATTTTTTATTAATTTGATTCACTGGACGACACTTACATTTCATTCATGAATTCATTTAATTAAAAAGTGTTTTTATTTTTATGATGTAAACTCCTTTTGACAGACTGTTTGTAGCTGCTAATTTGAAAACGACAAGAGGAACCATCAAATTATTGAATTTTAGGCTTATTATGACTAGCAAAAAGGAACGAGGATTATTCTGCGCGGACACCGATTACTTTAAAATGTTCTACACAATTTCGTACTTCATATTATTTAACTATATGTAATTATTACATTTACTGGTGTCCCAGCAAGACTAATGGCTAACAGGTCGTGGAACTGCTTTCGCCTTCGCAATACCCACACTCAAAGCTTTCTTCTGGTAACAATAATTGTTTCTTTATATATGTATGTATTGTATTTAACGCCTATTGTGTACAACTGTACAAAACACAAAAAAAAAACGCTTTTACAGCAAAATTAAAACTCTACTGATGCTTGTCAACTCTCTAGACTGCTAAGCAACAAAAAATTATGACAAAAAAAAAAAAAAATAAAGATATTAAGTGGCAAAGGAGCATCTGAAACAGCACCATACTTCTGAGGATGTTTTTTTTTTTTTTTTTCTAAGGCAAAAAGAGAAAACTTTTTTGCAAAAAAGTTTTTGAACTCAAAATTATACACACTAATTGTAGCAAATTACACAGTTAAGACTTAAGCTTCGCAGCGAGTATTAAAAATATTTTACTGTAGCTTAAAATCGTTTTATGGCCCAATAAATAAAAAATAAACCCATAGAGTGTTGCAACAAAATAATTAAGGGTCACGTTTTAAAATAATAATAAATAATTAATTATATGTACATTTAGGGAATAACAAAGCCAAAAATCCAATTTAATTAATGTCAAATACAACTAAATGCAATTTAGTATAAAAAGCAAAAGAAAATTAATAGCTAAATAGAATTCTAATGTTTTTAGCAGGGGCTTTATTTTCAGTTAACAGTTATGATGGACAACGGAGCGTATGATAGATACAAGTTGGTATTACTACTCAAGATGGATCACATGCACAGCTGAAAGAATAGTATACGATACTAAGAATATATATTAACGCAAATAAAATACAAATGTTTAAACAAATCGAATGAATAAATAAAGTTTACATCTTTGTTTATATTTTACTTATTTTTATCGCAAACAGTTGATAAAACATTCAAGCATTTAATGTAAGAATGCACTTAAATATTTAAAGTAATACCAAAAATAAAACATAACCGATAAGTCAATGAAATGCCGTTAAGTATATTCTTACTCATAAGAAAGATAACAATAAAAATGCAATCAAATTTACATGTATCACAAAAACAACTCAACAAATATATTAAAATAAATATATATACAAAATATACCAGAATAAATGAATATAAATACATTTAGATGCACGCACCTAGCAAAGCGCACTTTCATGGAAAGTCCCCAATTACCCATAACCAGTTCAAGGCGTTACAAATATTCCAAATTGAACACAAAACATGAACAGAGCACAGAGTTCCATATTGAAACTACACAAACATATTGAAAATACGGTCGCTTTTAGTTGTATTATTATTAATAAGTATGTAGAAATTGTTTTCAACTCTCAGACATGACATTACTGAGCTGAGCACATGTAAGTTAATTTTATAAGTATTAACAAGTTTCATTAATCTCGTGTGACCCTAAATAAATTAAAATCGTTGCCCAAACTGTTGATAAGTGAAAACGGTCAAAGGCACAAGTCTATAAATTAAATCGCCCCAAAAAAAAAAACAATTTTAAAACAATGTAATTTTATTTATAGAATCAGTGATATTAAGCAAATATTTTTATTATTTTAAAGTTTTGAAATAAAGAATTTAAGTCTAGAAATCCAATTATTTACAAAAATCGCACAGTATATCGAATTTGAATCTACCGCAATTTTCAAATGTACCTTAATACTGGTGAATGTGAAAATAATGGGAAAATTAGTATTATTGCCCTCGAAATTACTGGGATGTTTCATGGAACCGTATCGATACATTATCGAAACCGGCACATCGATAACATTTCAGTTAGTAAACAAACGAAATAGCTGCAAGAAAAATAATAAAATAAAAGGAGACATGGCAACGTTTAAGCCAAAATTTCTTAAGCCGGAGACAGATGATGCCATTGCCGACGGTGGTGGTGAGCAGGAGACCCAAACCTCAGCATTTGTGTTTAATGCCAATCATAATCTCGGTCTTGTTGAGCAACGTGAGCGTTTGCCCATCCGTAAGTACCGCGACCAAATACTCTATTGCCTGGAAAACCACCAGGTGGTCATCTTGGTTGGTGAAACGGGCAGCGGCAAGAGTACACAGGTGCCACAGTATCTCTACGAGTGGGGATGGCATGCTAAAGGCATGATTGGAATCACAGAACCACGTCGAGTCTCCACGGTCACGTTGGCCAATCGCGTGGCCCAAGAACGTGGGGAACTTGTTGGCGACACAGTTGGCTATGTGGTGCGCTTTCAAGAACGCTTATCAAGTGAAACGAAAATAAAATTCCTCACAGAGGGCATACTCCTGAGGGAGCTGCTTGCGGATCCCCTGTTAACCCAATATGGAGTAATCATTGTGGACGAGGCTCACGAGCGGAATATGCTTACAGACATGGTGTTGGGACTGCTTAAGAAGATTCTACGTAAGCGCAGCAGCTTAAAGCTAATCATCTCCTCGGCTACTATCGATGCCAGCTTCTTCAGTGAGTTCTTTAGCTGGCCGGGTGCTCCAAACGAGGTCAGTGTAAAGCTGAGCATCGAGGGACGCATGCACGCCGTAAATCATTTCTATCTAAACGAACCTTGTGCGGATTATGTGCGTGAAACGGTGGAAACGGTATGGAAACTGCACCAGAAGGAGCCACCTGGTGACATACTCGCATTTCTCACGGGCCAGGAAGAGGTGCTGGAGGCGTTAGATCTGCTACGCGAGTATATGGCCAGCTCAGAGTTAACAAATCTCAAGGTGCTGCCTATGTATGGCAGCATGACAAGCAACGATCAGTTGGCCGTGTTCTTTACGCCACCCAAAGGAGTGCGCAAAGTGGTGTTGGCCACCAACATAGCAGAGACCTCCATCACCATACCGGGCATAGTGTATGTCATCGACTGTGGCTTTGTCAAGGTCAAGTGGTACAATCCCACCACCTGCAGCGACAGTCTTGTCGTAGTGCCCGTAAGCAAAGCTTCGGCCATACAGCGTGCCGGTCGAGCTGGCCGTGTGCGTCCTGGCAAGGTCTACAGGCTGTACACCAAGCAGGACTACGACGGCCTGGCTCCACGTATGCCGCCCGAACTGCGACGTAGTGAGATGAGTGGCGCTGTGCTGCAGCTCAAAGCACTGGGCATTGGTAACATCTTACGCTTTGATTTCCCCTCACCGCCACCAGCAAAAAATCTTCTAGCAGCACTGGAGACACTCTATGCACTTGATGCTATTGATGATCAGGGACAGTTGACCAAACCGGTGGGTTTCCTACTCGCCGAATTGCCCTTCAGTGCCATGTTGTCCAAAATGCTATTCGTGTCTGGTAAAATGGGCTGTGCCGAGGAAATCATTACCATTATAGCCATGCTCCAGGTGCAGTCGGTGTTCTCACGTCCTCCTTCAGCGGCGGCACAGCAAAGCGGTCGCATTGCACATCGACACTTTGAGGTGGCCGAGGGTGATCTGATCACGTTGCTCAATATCTACACCGCCTTCGTGGAGGAGGGCATGACCAAGGAGTTCTGCGGCCAGTACTATCTTATTTATCGGAATCTGAAGCGCGCGTGCGAGTTGAGGGAACAGCTGATCACCTTGGCTAGTAAGAAGTATGGCATACCCATATTCTCCTGTAAGGGTGATGTGGAAATGCTGTGCAAGTGCATCACAGCGGGATTCTTCACTCAGGTGGCGTACCTGCATCACTCTGGCGTCTACAGACAAATCAGCAGCGGCACAGAACTGGCAATAAGTCCAATCTCCACATTGTACACTTTACCACAGGCACAGTATGTGGTCTATGGCGAACTGCTGCAGACCACAAAGCTCTTTATGAACCATGTGACGGTCATCAAAAAGGAGTGGTTAACAGAGCTCGCACCACATTACTACCAACAAACTACAGTTAGAGATTAGTCTCTTTAAACCAAATAAAGTAAGCTCCAGAGTTTTTAAAAATAAAACAAAATGTAATAAGAAATATTTAAACTACAGCATAACTGTGATAAAAACTAAAGCATAATTAACCAGCTGGTACTCGTCCGCGTCCCTGGAACATCATCATGGACTCGGGACCACGTATAACGCGATTCATCAGCTCCCAGCACATTTTGGCAGGTAACAAACTATAAGCAAAGGCTTTTAATTAATATACTAATTAATAAATTAAATTTGTTTGTAGCCTACCACTTTAGGGGCGTCAGCATACGAATGGAATTGGGCAGCACACACCAGACCTCGTTGCGTCTGACGGCGCCTTCAATGCGATCAGCGACATATTGTGGCTCCAACATGGGCTGCATACGCGGCTTAACCCCAGAGAACATGCCCGTATTAATGTAGTACGGGCAAATGAGACTCATGTGAACCTGGTCATAGCCATGTGCTTTCAAATCAGTCAACAGACTCTCATGGAAGCCAATGCAAGCATATTTGGTAGCTGAATAATCACTACAACCATATGTGCCCAGCATGCCTGTAACCGAACCCACAGTAACAATATGACCACGATTATGTTTCATCATATAGGGCAGAAAAGCTTTTACAGTCCAATAATGTGAAATGATGTTAATGTTATACGTATTCTGAATGACACGATCGTGCAACTCCCAGAAGGGTTTGCAGCACACAATGCCCGCATTATTGATCAATATATCCACATGACCAACATCTTCGACCACTTGTGAGGCACGTTGATAGATCTGCTCTCGATCCGAGATGTCCACCACATATCCCTTGCAGTTGCTGTAACCATGTTTGGCCAACAGTTCAACTGTCGTCTTGATAGCTGTCAAAAAAAGCAAAATATTTGATTAGCTAATACAGCTTTCTCCCAACTGAGGTTCCTTAACCCCAACGCATAATGAAGCTGTTAATTGAAAGCGCTCACGCACCAAGTATTTAGCTGCATAATGTTAATTGCCAAAAATGGAGCGCAGCGAGTGGAAAAGTAACTTACCTTCTTGATTAATATCCCAGATGACAATGCGCGCCTGGAGCTTCGCAAAGTTAAGTGCTATCAGACGTCCCACACCACCGCCTCCGCCAGTTATGAGCACCACCTGCCCCGCTACGTTCTGCCAAAGAGTGTGGAAAATAAAGCGTTAACGAAAGTGAAACTCAATTAACAATTGTTGCTTAAAATAAGATTATGTCAACAATTTTAGTTGGGAAAATAAGTTATTTAGTTTAAGCATAAGTTGTTTGTAGGTTAAACAATGTACTTAATCTGTAATTTTATTTTTAAGCAAGATATTGTAAAAATGGTTAATTGTATTATAAATTATACAGAAACTTCTAAGCGCTTACTTTATCTATGTTATGTAAAGTTGCAAAACAAAAATTGTTGCTCATAAGATTTTCTTTTCGCTGCTTTCTAGGAATCATCAGTTTATATTACAGATATTTGTATTAGAATATCTTAAATTATAATAATTTCACTCGTAAAATCAAACCAAAAGTTAGTCAATTTGTTAATACAGTACAAAACAAGATATCTAAACAATCTTTTACACTGTTTGAAACTTTGCTTGGAACTTTAAATTAAACTGAGTTTTACAAGTGTGAACAACAAAAAATTAGCATCAAAATCAACGAAATTACCACACATTATGGTGATCTCTATAAGATAAGATACAAATCGAATTATATAAAATTGTTTGTTTATTGCTATGCGGGGAGCAAAACATGTATACTTCTCTTTATCTGATTTCTCCTCTATAAAAATTATAATTTGTATGAGATAATTTTTAAATGCATCATTGTACGTTAAATTATACTCAGTTGTCTTATTTTAAAAATAGAAAATGCATGTCAACCATCGCTTAGCTATGCGTTTCTAAGATGAAAAGTTACGACACGAATATTTAATGAGCTGAGTAATATTTTGAATAACTTATAAATCATTTTGGCCATGTTTGAGTTTGAGTAGCGAATTGCAACATGAATTATAATTTCAAATCTGTTTAGCAAGCCTTGTTTTGACATATGGTTTAAATTTACACACAACAATAACAAAAACCTTAACAAAGTTCATTCAAGTTTATAAAGGCGCTACAGTGCAGCATATTAGTTAATGCACAACAGTTTGATGCAGCAAAAGCGGCTTGAACTGGTCGGCCAGATCCGCAGCATTGGAAATTTGAATACTTTGTAATATTTTATGCGAATTTTCTTTTGGTGCCTTTCTGCGATTACATCAAGCGTATAATGTCAGGTTGTGGTTTATGCCAGTTGATTATACACCAACAAACAAAATAGAAACCAAAGCAAAAACAAAATTTGTAGAAAAAATATCAACAATGACAAAGACTAACCAATCGCATCGAAATGATTGCGGAAAACCCGTTGGCAGCAGGAAAAGCGCTTCCTTTCGTTTGACTGGGTAATAACTACTTCAGAGCCAACTGGTTGCTTAGCCAACTGCGCATCTGCTTGGCCAAAAAAAAAAGAAAGACAATGGAAATGTTTTAGCTTCATTTGTTTTCTGATGTTTTTCGGTTTAAGCCGCAACTCATTTCAATGTCAGCTGCCCCAATTGAAGTGTAAACCCCAGAGGAAAGACAATCATAAATATTTGCAGACTCTGTTTGGTAGCAAACTCTGAATGGTCACTCAAATTATAAGTGACGTCTACGAATAAATATTAAATAAAAATGAGGCGAGAAAAAGTAAAGACGATTTCATTCATTGAGCAAAACGCAAACAAATCGCATTGCCGTGTGAACATAAATCTATCGGACTTGCTCTTTTTATCCGCCTTTTTTGTCTTTCGTATTTTTTAACCATTGATGGCTGTCAAAACAACGCCACCGTTTTGTTTAAAAAAATCCTCAAGTGTTGGCCAAAATTAAATGTACAAGAGTTGTAAAAATGGCAAACAAAGCCATAAATTGGAAAGTTTGAAGCCATGAAATTTGTTTATTTACTGTGTAAAATTTGATGGAGTCTAAAAAATATAAAATAACAGAATGTAAATATTTGGCGTGCTTGATTTATAAATATATAAATTTTGGTACAGTAACTGATACCACACGAACTTAATTCCAGGTTATTAAAACAGTTTTTGTTACATAAATTATACATTTAAAAATATATCTATTGAAAGAAACTATCATTAAATTATTTGAGCACAATCATTACATAAATAAAACATAATAATTGCTGAACCAGCTAACCTTCGTCGTGAAATTGGCACGTTTTCTATTTTGCTGTTTAATGAGGTTCAATGATGTGTTTTTATTAGGACAATAAGATAAAATAACGTAAAAGAAAACAACGCAACAGAAATTGAAAGCTTGAAGCGAGTTAAATGGACTGAGAGTAACCCTGTAGCAAGACAGGCAATTATATAAATTAAACGTGATTTAAACTAAACTAAATACTTAGTTTTATGACATACATAGGAAATACAAATAATATATTTTAACAAAAAACATTTCAATTTGTTTAAAATTTATTTCAGTTTTTTGTAATTATGTAGGCAATAAGATATGATTTTAATGAAATTTCAGTTTGTTTTGGTATAAGATTGTGCAATTTGAGGGGGCAGATGTCAGTGTTGTTGAATAAAGTTAACTAATTTACAGTTCGCGTCACAATGTTAACGGCTTGACATAAAAATCAACTAGACATGAAACTTGCATTTAATTATATAAACTTGAGTTTTATACATTTTTGGTAATCGAATTGATTTTCCTTCCTCTTACCTTTAACTTTCTAAATCTCTGTGGCAATATTGTATAATATAGCGATTCCAATATGAAATATATGGATTTCAATGTGAATACAATTAAATCCATGAAAAACTGATAGAAAGCACGCATGGGCTTCTCCATATGCAGCAGGTCAGAGGGCGTGGCAGCAGTCATTTTTAAACCGAATTTTTATTTTTTTTTAACACTAATGAATGTTTTTTGCGGTAAACTTTGGGACTGATAGAGAGAGAGAGAGGCCTTGTAATAATTATATTCGTAATATTTTTAATTTACTGCCAAACACGTGTGTGGAGCAAGTCGAATAATGTTTGGTATGCGAAACGCGTTTGCAAATGGAATCGTTGATTGAGGCACTGGCACACAATACGATTATGTGGCTTTATGGCTTTTATTTGAGCCTAGTTATCTTGATCACTTTTGCATACTAATGACCTGACTTTGAATCATGTTCGGTCGACGAAACGTCAATCAATCGAATAGTATTCAAATTCGTTTGAATTTCTCTATGTGATTATTTCGAATATTTTTATTTCTCTGCGCAGGCGCGACGTTTATTGTATTATTTAAAATTCGTTAGCCGTTCATAGTATCTTTGTATCTTTCTTTATACGTTAGCTACGATCACATTCGTGGCGTCCGGTAGTGCTGAAGTCACAATGCAGACTGAAACCTATCGCCAGCCGGGTGGAATCGTCTTGTGCCTCCACTGAGTTCAGTTACTTTTTTTTCTATTTTGTTTTATGTTATTTTTTTGTGGGCGCCACTGCTGGAGGCTTGCTACAAGATTCACCGAAAAGTCGCAATCGTGACTGCAGAAATACAAGCGAAAAAAATAAGAAGAAATAACAAAAACACACAACATACACACAATCGAATACTTTCTTAACTTGGCTTTGCGCAGTTGGTTTGGACAAAGCTGCCGTTAGGCTTTGCTCATGTTGTATGCTTGAGAAGCTTACAGAACCTGTTTACTAGTTCATTTTATTATCTCACACGCAACTGGAATCAAAACTTTGTTTCTTTACATGTTTCCGCAGCTCTTTGAATTTAAATTAGTTGTAGACAAAAAAATGGAAAGTGATAAAAATACAGAAAGCAATTTGATACCTTATACGAGTATCTTTGTTTTTCTATTGCAGCTGCTGATACAACACAGCTGAATTCATTGCATGCTTTTAGGCTTTAGTAAAATTAGATGAAATACAATTTTATAATCATACTAACACAGCAGATTGTGTGTAGCTTAGGTTTCGAATGGGAGCCCTTATCGCGATGCACACAGTTATTATATTATTATTATTTATTTAAAACTTTTTAATTTCTCTCTGCGCATTTATTAAATTAATATTAATATTGCTTAGTAATAAAACACAGCAGTGTTAAATTTGCTAGTCAGGTTATGGCTCACATACCACTATTATAACTCGCTTACTGCGCACTGCGCAGAGCGAAAACTCACCCTTGTTGACGCTGTGGTTATTTATAACCAAAGCGTTAAAATTCCCAAGTGCTTGTTCGGCGTGAGCGCAGTATAAATACACATAGCGTTGCAGTGCACGTTGGAAGTGTCTTCTGTGATTGTTCTCTGTGCATTGATCGATATATAGATGCCATCTGTTTATCAGATCTGCTCAGTGCCGACCCTCCGTCACACTTTGTTTCCCAGTAATTCTGCCTGGCATTGCTGTGGCAACAGGTTTCGATTGGCTTTCCGCTGCCTTTGCTACCGACGACGGGTCGATTAGCAACAGACGCACGGTCATGCATCAGCATACTCCGCCGCCCAATCTCCGCATCTCGGCGCATTTCAATTGGTTATTCTTGATTGAAATGCGTTAAGGTAACGGATTGGGCGGGGGGGCGCTAGTGTTGAAGCCAAACAACAGTTGCCCAAGTCAGCCATTTTCAAAATTTCTTGGTTAAGTAACTTTGTAGCTTAGCTTCGGATTTTCGTAATAAATTTGCTGTTCAGAACACTTCCATGTACGCGGCATTGCCGAGCAATTTGCCCATTCTTTTGCAAAAATTTATAAAAACTGAAACTACTAACTGAATTTAAAAGTCATATAATATTTTGATTTGATTAAAAACAAGCTGTTTATTTATTCTGCAGAAAAGCGTATCTTCCGCGGCATACAACCATTTCTCGCAGATTTATGCGGCAACAGAGTAAGCCAAAGTAAATACATGGCATTAATTGTGCACAAGGAGAGTTTCTTATAGAACTGGTCGACGCCATAGAATGCAATGTACTCCTTTAAAAAACTTTTAAAAGTCTGCAGTTGATGTCTAGTTCTTATTTTAGAGGGAACTACTTCGCTTTCAGTTGAAGACTCCGGATTTTGCTGCTCATTTAATGCAGAAGCCGATTGCTGATTGAGGTGGCTGAAATGTAAGCATTGCCCTTGATATGAATGCTTAGTATTCATTACTTAACTTACCTACTCCGGTTGATTAGCTGCTGTTCCAACTGCTGAATAGTAGAGCCCATGCTGCGCAACGTAGTCTCCTTCAGCTCCAAATCCTTTATATAAGACTCTTCCCTGCTTAGAAAATCGTTTTCTTTGCTACGCAGATGATTCAACTCATCTAACAGCTGTTGCTTCTCCAGTGTCAGCTGTTGGACAATACTCTGCTCGTTGGAGAGCAATTGTTGTAGACTGCGTTGTTCCAAGAGCGCAGCAAGCAGATCATCTTTACTTTTTTGTGTCTTTTTCATTAGTTCGGCGCACTAAAAGTGGAAAATGGTTAAGAGCTATTGGGCTATTTACAAAGCGTTTGCTAACCTCAGTTCTACTTTGGTTTAGTTCCTGCTGTAGCTGCTGTTTGTCGGTTGTTAAACTGAGCAAAGAGGTGCTTAACATTTGACAAGAGTCGCGCACTTGATTAATGCTCAAATTTGACTTTTTTAGTTCCAGCTGCAAATCCTGGCAACGCTTTTTCTCCACATGCATCAACGTGTTGGACACATGCAGCTCATTTTTGGTCTGTATGGACTGTAGGATATACTTTAGTCGACATCTCACCTGTTCCAACTCTCTATTGATACTCACATTGCTCTTGAGTCGGTCCACAACCACCTGTAACCTTTGGACATCGGCACGACGTCTCCTCCAGGCATTCAACATAACTGAAGTGAAGATTTTCATGTTGGCAATGGGCTCTATTTCCAGGCTATTATTCGATTGCTGTAAACGCTGCTCAATGAGATTACTGGTTGATAGCAGCACCTTTGCATTGACCGACATCCTAGTGGAACGCACCAAGCCCTGATTCGGGTTGGAAGATTTCTCCTTGCCATGACTTGAAATCATTTTCGTAAAAGAAAATTACATTAAAATTCTAAAAAAAAAATGTTATAAGTTTAACTGCAATTTACAAGACTATAAAGGCCTAAAGAATAACAGAAATTAAAATACGTTTTTAAGTCGAACACTAAAAATGTTTGATTGTTTTAAAAAACTAAGTATCTACATCGAAATTGTGTTTGATTTGAAAGCTAAATCGATGCATACTTGGCAACATTAAAAGGCTCTTAAACATTGATTAAATCGTTTATTATGCCATCTAATTGCTTTAGCAAGTTTGCTGTATGCCGCTTAGAATTTCTAGGAATTGGCCAAGGTCCTTGCAGGGTAAGTAGCAAATTGCACGCACACTTCCGCCGGCGGCGACACAATGAATGAGTACGAGGGTAAGGTTGGTAAATAGTAGTCGTTAGTTTGGGGAAGTATAGAATGTGGTATGCCCTAGAAGCATCCAGAAGAATGAAGTTAATAATTTGTAGTTGCGGAGAGAGTAAAAAATATAAATGGTTGGAATCAATTGTGTAAACTTAGGAAAATTCAACTACAAAATTATTTTTTAATGATAAACCATATATTTGAATTCTGTCTTTTTAATTAATCTTTTCGATCCTCCTTAAAAATAGCCTAGATCTTGTCTATATAACTTTCAGCTCATCTGCTTTGTTTGAGCTTATCACGCCTGAAATCTGCTAAGCTCCAAAAACTTGTACAAGGTCCTTCACCACTTTTTCACCTTCACATTGAACGCCTCAACTTTGTATAGTTGGTTACCCTCAACAAGGTTTGCTGTCAAGGTCGCGACTCGCAGGAAGTTCAAAGAGTTTAAGCCCCGGTCGAAAGGAAAATCAATATATGTCGTGCAGGTATATAAGGTACAAAGCAAGTGACTTCTTATATGGCTAGCACGTGTCAGCTTTATGGGGCTGTAAGCCCAGTAGCTTTAGCTTCCAGCCCTAACCCTAACTCAAGCCCCCAAGTCGGATATTTAGTCATACCCTGCTGTGAAAAACCTGAGCACTAAGTAAACATTGGACGAGTATCGCGTGATTTTGCCGACAAACGTTTTCTGATTGGCTGATTGTTGGATATAGTGGTATTACGTCCGGGAGTTGGATGTTTGTTTGATCGATGTCTGGGACACGGGTGAGTTGCCGGGTGGCATTAGCCAGTCAGGATAACTGTTGTTGTTCTGCTTATCATAATATGAGTATCAAGGCATTTTACTTTAGGGTATACATCATTATGGGTCGGGAGTTTGTTGTGAAATTGCGATACATATTATAACAAAAGCATTGACATAATTTCTATTTATTTGGATTGAGCTCATTCGAGATGTTTGTTTGGGAAATTTTGGCACTTTAATGTGTGTTGCAAATACTTCGCTTTGCGTGCTAGTAGACACAAGAAAATACATCAAATTCTATGAGTTCTTAGAAAAGACTTCAATAAAGTTTATGTACAAAATATGACAAATAGATGTTTTATGCAGCAGTTATAGTACGAATTGTCTACAAGTTCTTATGAATTGTACGGTTTATGATTTATTAATGATGTCAATTAATTTTGATAAAATTCCTTTACATTCCAGGATAGATTACTTCAAAAATCATGCTAAGATAGAAAGCCCAACACTTGTATCAGGACGCAATGAATCAGCAACGTTGTAGTTCGAAAGCAATTTTCAAAATTCCATGGAAATTGGCATCTCAAATGTCAGAGTTCAAGCGGAAAATGAAAGTGAATATATGGCATATAGTGGCATGCTGCAGGGACCACATGAGTCACAATTCCGGGCCTTGTTTAATGCCATAACAAATGCCGGCGCATGATAATATCCTTTTCCAGGAATCGCAGGCTGATTCAGTCGCAAGTGGCGTTGTCGCAGACAAACAAGCGGCAGCAAGCACACTACACACACACACACCCAACACACAAAGTCCACCCAACACCCACCCACAAGGCCACCAGCGAAGCGTGTGGCACAACATTTTCATTCATAAAAGCGAATCGGCGAAAGCTTTTCCCCTTTTTGGTTGGCGCGTGTGAGTGACTCACACTCGAAGACACTGTAAGAAATTTTCCACCATTTGTTGACCACAACAAAACCCAACGATTGTTTTTGCATGTGAACGTGACTCAGCTCAGCTCTTGACTTGACTTGGCTTAGATTTTAGTTGGCTCAGCTGTTGATCTTTTGACGTAGGCATATGCACTCTCTTAAGAGCGCACTGTTTCGCTCTCTTTGCATTTATCGCTCTTGAGTTTCGCTTGCACTTGTCAATTCGCTGAGTCATGTCTTGCTTTTAGTTTTCAGCTCAACTTTGATCTTTGTTTTTGTTTTTGTTTCTGTTTTGTTCGACTCCAAACGAAAAGCTCTTTACGCTTTGGCGGCATTTTAAATGGCGTCGCGTGGAGTAACTTTTGTATTTCTTCGCTTTCAGTTTAGTCTTCAATTCGCTGTCGTCGTGATCGGTTCGATTCTGTTTGTTTTGTGTCTTTGTTTTTACGCTCTTTGCTTTTAACTGTGTTTTTAACGTCTTTGCATGATCGCGCGCTCGCTCGTATGCGTGTGTGTGTGTGTGCTTAAAGCTCTTTCGTTCTCTCCTCCAACCAGCTCTTTAGTCAATCTGTGCCTGTGTTCGTGTCTGTGACTGTGTCCGTGTCTGTGCGCGTTTCTCGTGCTTTCTCGCTCGCTCACTCACGGTCTCTGCGCACTTGTGGCGCAGTCAAGCTAAGAAAACCTGTGCATGACAAGTGTAGACAAATTGTAGATAAAAATAAAATGAAAACGTAAAAAAAGGTGCATACACAATCACAAAGTTTCACTTGCAAGCTTCCACACACACAAGTTTTAAAACAACTTTAAAAAACAAGAAAAAACAAACTACAGCAACAACAAAACTATATAAAAATAGCCAATAATAATATGAAATCGGCAACAAATACACAACGCAGCATTGTGCACGTACAATTGATAAATTGTAGTAGAATTTGATGATTAGATTACGCCACAGCCGTCGCGCATTGCCCAATTGTTTGGATCGCCGCAAAGCGCAAAGCTCAAAAGGCAACAACAAATAGACACTCACACTCCCAAAGGTTTACATACATATACATATGTATGTAGTACATTTAAACATCGAATTCAAATTAAATCCGCCGCCGCTGTTAGATAAACAACAACAGAAACAACACAACAGCCACTGTTGATGATCGCATAAGCATAAAGCCCGGAATTCCCCACATGAAATCGACGTCATTACAAAAGCGCGCGCTCCATGCTCTCTTAACCACTCTCTACCTATCTTTCTTTCTCTCGCATCTTATCTCTCTTCACTTATGTGTAAATTATGCTCCTTCTGACTCCGCACGCTCTCGCTTTCGACGACACATTGATTTCTTACCTTTTTGCCTATACGCTTTGCGCATTTTTGTTGTTTTTGTTGTCATAATTTCTGCTCTCTTCTCTTTTCTCAAAATTTCAAATATGAATATTATCGCATCGCAGTGTTCTTTTTGCCCTAAGCTGAAACGCCGCAATTTTTCGCGCAAAAAATTAAAAGGCAAAGAAAATTATTTATATACTTATAACGAGAAAGAAAGAAAAAATATTATTAATGTATCGAACCGGTTTCTGTAATAGTTTCATGAGTGTGTGTGTATGTGTTTGTTTGTGTTACTGCCTGATAAACTGTGTATTTACAACAAATGGATTATATATTGTATATGTTGTGTCGAGGCTATAAAAAAGTTGATTATTTTGCATTTAATAAATTTACATAACTGCCATTTTTCTCAGTGACGAGCATAATCAATTATTTGTTGTTTTCCAAAACTGTTTTCGTTTTTAAGATCTCCCTACATATTTTCTATTCCAGACCCGAGCTCGAATTTGCATTGAAAGTGTGTTTTGGAGTACAGCTAACATATAGAAACCAAAGAGCAACGCTCAATGCATTTTAAATTCGCATCGACTAAGGTAAGCTTTAAATACACTTTGATATAATTGTCTTTCTCTGCTTCTTCATTCTCTTTGTATGCATACTATTGAGAGTTCGCTACTCTGGGGATTTACTTTTGTAGAGAACTCAGTTTCATTTGTTGCTCAAGTATTAATTAGTAATTTATTGTCTTTCAATGACTTTTAAATTATTTAATCTAATGATTATTTAGTTTTATATAACGAGAGGTTCGATTTATTTATAACTGCTTTAAGTAAGTTTGATGTCTATATAGTAGTTTAAGTATAAATTTATTAAAAACTGTACATTTAGACAATATGCTGGTACGTCAAATGTTTTAAATTATTTATCTTAAAATGTACACTAGCTTATATTCAAAAGCAGTTTCCGTTCTAATTTCAAAGTTCACTGCACTAAAAGCTTATCAATTCAGGGTTAAATTTGGTAAATAAAATTATATACTGGTCAAAAAATCATACAAGCATTTACAACCATCGTATACTTGATAACAATTAAATTATTGTTTGGATAAAACAATTTTTTTTTGTAGTGTATTAACAACCCCTCAAAAAAGCTTTGCCTGCGAGCTTCCATTCCCATACTCCCGCTCGCTCTCTCCATATTGCGCTCTCTTTCTGTCTTCTTCTTTTGGATTAAACCATTTAGCATCAGCAGCGATAAATTGAAACAGAAAACTAAAACACCTGTGTACATGGCAGCGCAGTCGACGCTGGCGTCTCAGTCGCAGTCGCTGCTACTGGCTGACTGTGTGTGTGTGTTTGTGTGGGGTGTGGGAAAAGAAAAGCTTCGTCGATTCAGTTGCATTTTGTTTTGGGGTCCGTCGAAAACTACATGAGACTTTTCAATTGTGTTTCATTCTAAGATCGACTCGATACGTTTGCGGTTGTTGTTCCGGAAAAATTTTACAATAATATTTATTAAAAATTCCATTGAATTGTGCGCGTTTAGTGAGCAAACGTTTTGAGAAGTTGGACAAAATAAAACAAGCTTTAAACAAAATAAACTCAAATACCAGGAAAACGTATGAGAAGAAGTGTGTTAATGAAACTGTAAAATAAACCGTAAATAAATTCATGAAAAATTTCGAGCAAGTCATGTCTTAACTCGTCCTTGGCTACCATTTCAGGTAATTACGGGTGTGATGCTTTTAACTAATTCAACGTAATTTTATAAGTATGCATATTTTGTACATATAAAATGCAAAACCGGCTGCTGACTCATAAATACATAGAGGTATATACAGGTGTCTGTTGTGTTTGGTGTGTGTGTGTGTGTGTAAATAAGTGGAAACAGCTACTACAAATATAGCAAGTCACCACGAGTATAGATAACTTAACTTAACTGTGCAATAAACACAAAGCTTGCTTTAAAGCTAGATCTACAAAGCTAAAGTCAACAACTGGCAAATTTCTCGGAACTTTCGCATATATGCTAAACCGAGTTTTGATTGATGCCCACGCAGTGCGGGTAAGGCCCCCATTCGTACGTCTATACTCTATAAATATATATCGGATCCATACTTTCAACGCTCAATCATCAATCATCGAAGATCAATTGAATAATTTAGGCAGCAAAGTCAAAAGGTGTGACATGACTTTAGGCGTGCAGTTGATAACACAAATATCCAATTAAATTATTCAAAATCGACTATCGTATACTCTCGTCAAATTATAAATTTATTTTGTGCTTGAGCTCAGCGAGTTTAAAAACATCTTAGGGGTCATCACTTTGCTTATCTCTTTGCTTAATGTTGGGAAAACACATTCAGGAATCTGAACTAGTTCAAAAAAAAATTGCCAACGCCGGCAGCCTATCAGTTATTTATTTATATTTTTATTTTAGCTGCAAATTACTTGACGCCAGCTATCATTAAATTCTTTATTGTTTTTGTTTCTGTTTTCCTGTTTAACTATTAAAATTGGCGACAGGTCGTCGTCGTCGTCGTCGTCTCAGCCGAAGATTCTCTGGTCGATCACATTATTGTGGTTCCCCAACTAGTTTAGGCTTGTTTTGGGCCAGGTTGAAGAATTCGCTGTTACTTTGATGTTGATCTTAATCTTAATTTGTAGTGCCTGGCGCCAAAAATTTTATATCTTTTTTCCATCTCCCTCTTTCTTTCTCGCTCAGTCTCTAGTTTTATTGATCATTGCATAAAATTTGAATATTAAATAATCAACAAAATGTTTGATTTGCCATTGGCTGAGCGCTTTAACTGCCAAATTGGCGCCGTTCACGTTAATCTTTGACTCTATCTGTCTTTCTTTGTCTCACACTACTTGCCTCTTTCACTCTCTTTCGCGCTTCTTAACGAAAGTCCCATTTTTTTTCTCTCCTAGGCATTCGATCATTAATCAATTTTATGGCTTGCAAACTTCTTTATTTATTTGTGTTTTCTTGGTTTTTACGTTTTTTTTTGAATCAATTTTTTTTGGGTTTATTCTATTTCGATTCCGGGGACTCGTAGTGCCATTAATACCAGACTCGTTTTATATCATCGATTATTTTATTTTTATACCACAGCTCTTCGTATCAGTCCAACTGATAGTACCAATGCTTTGGGCCATATCTCAAAGTCGGCAATTCGGTAGCTTATCTATAACATACTTTGTGCGCACCGTTACGTTCCGTTATATGGTGGTATTATCATTGCAGCGATGGCGTTACGCATAAATTGCCATATAATCATCTGTCACATGTGCACAGGTGCTCTGATCAAAATTAATATAAACACTTATCGTACTCTTCAATTTATTATCATCACTACAGTCTTCATTCATTGCCTAAAAAGTCAATTGGGAAATTCTCATGCTGCCCAAACTCTTGGGTAACTGACCTTACATCTATTAAAATATATACACCGATTCTTGTCTTTATAAAGCCATTTGATTCGAATGTCATCACTGAATAACACGCGTTTTCTGAATGATTCTTAGCAAAATATTCGCCACACGAGCCAAATTCCTAGCATTTTTGAACATATAGAAATATATTCTGCAAGATCTGAACGTAATTATTATCTCTGCTTTATGATTCATCTCAATTCTTGGAAATTCGCTGAGATTTCGCTGTTAAGTTCGAAAACATTTTGTTCAATAAGTCGTATATTGTATATAATTATCACTTTTCTTGTGTTGTACATGCACATTTGCTGGGCAGCATTTTATATTATATCAAGTCTTTTTCTCGGCGCCAGCTGACCCAAAAAATAATAAAATTGAAGAGAAGGAAATGTTGACATGTGTCTTTCAGAACGGAAACGCCATTCCCAACTGTATCTTATAAGCGTGTGCATACCTGAGAAAATTGTTTATGTGATAATTGAGGGAAAAAAGAGTAGTACACCCATAAAAAATTACCAATTTGCCAATTTGTTATTAGGAAAACAAATGACGAGTGTAAATTATATGAATAAACATTTATAAATTTATTTACGTTATTACTTTACATTAAAATTAATTAATTTTGTACCTATGATGATTTAAGGTCACACAAATATCTAACGAGACGACAATTTTCAGTTTCATGCGAATTTCATGCTTTATTTATTTATATAAGTAGTAGATTTATTTTTCCCATTTTTCTCAATGAATTCGCTATTTGCTTTTGTTGTGACTCAGTTTTATAGGAATTTAAAAACATATACGCTATCACAATCGTATATTAAAGACTTTATGTATGACTATATGCACAACACTTGTTTGATTATCATTGTTATTTTGTCCAATTTTAATCAGTGTATAAGAAATTCCTTGAATCAAGCACAGATTTGTTTTTGTCATTCAACTGTCTTATAGACACTAAAATTGTAACGTACAGCTATCGCAACGCAACTTTATTTATTGTTTATAACATACAAAAAAAGGTATCGTAGTTAATTAAGTATTTTCCTAATGATTTATTGACACAAGTGCAACAATAAAACATTCTTCTTTCGAAATATAAACTACACCCGCACGCGCCCTTAGAAAAACAATCGTTAATACCAAATAATCGTTATTTATCTATACATATAGTATTGTTGATAATGTGACAAGTGTTTAACCAAATTTACAAATAAGCTAAAGCTCCAAGAAACAACAAAAATACATACAGAGAAACAAACATGAATGCTACATTAAAAGCACATAGAACTCAATTTATTTAACAAATTAAGAATTTAAGAGACAAGAACAAAAATATGCAAAAATAGCAGAAAGCTTTGACGAAAAGTTTTCGGACACCGGAGCGTGTATTTAAAAACATGCTATAGTACATATATTTCGAAAACTTTTGCTCGATTTCTGCTTTGAATGTGCTCAGTCTATAGCCGATAGGCAGCCACTCAAGACGTGCGGTTCGAAAAATAATATTGAAAATCTTATAGAAACATACTTGTATTTAAATAAGCCTTCTACATATATGTGTATATATATATTTACACAAAACATACATATATAGAAAAATCGTGTTATAATTCTGTGAATTTTTCCGGACCTGTGCGAACCGGTTGAAACCGACGAAACGAAAATTCAAATTTCTTGTGTGGCCACTCATAAGTTTTTGTCAACATTTCGGTTGCCAAGAAAATTCCAACCCAAAAAGCACATAAAACAATTATAACCAAAGCATAATAATTGTACTGAACTTTCGGTGATCCAAGCGGAAACTTCGTATCGGGGTCAAGTGAAAGGTGATTTATAAGCATACAAAAAATACAGTGTTTAATGATTAAAGTTTATTAAAAAATTTGCAAAAATTATATGCAAATATTACAATGGTTTTTGTTGGCTTTTGGCCAATTTTCATGTTTTAATATTCATGACGTAATATCTGTAATATTGTTTGTGTGTTAGTGTGGCAGTGTATCGAGTTTTATGTGTGAAAATAATGTACATTCTCCAAGCGTTCAATATATATATAATTATATACCTATATAGTCTATATACTTGCCTATATATTAGTTTGGCTAAAAGCTAAATTGAAAATGACAGGCACATTTGGTATGACGTGTGAATTGGCTTTGGTCTTTTCTGTGTTGGTTTTTAAGGTTTATTTTGATTCCACAAACGCGTATGTTCAATTAGATTTATGATTGTTCAAACTAGACTTTCCAAAAATATAAATTTTCGTCTAACATCTGTCACTAGTTCTAGTTCCTTTGATAATTTCAAAATTGACAATTTATAGAACTTGCCCGTGAGCGGAATTGTAAATGAAAACCATATTTCTGTCACTCATTTAATTTGTCTCTAGAGTATTAATAATTAATCTGTCGTTTTATAGTTGTGTTTTTATTTTTCTCGGAGGTACAAATCAATTTAATAAAGAATTAGTGTATTAATTTAATTTTTAAATTAAATTGCATTTAATCCTATTTTTTTTATGTGAAAACCAGATTATTTATTTAAAATTTTAATTAAATAAACAACAGTTTACAAACCTGGCAAGACAAGAATAATATTTGTTGATACATCTTTATTTGCTTAGTAAATTTACCCCATGCCGTCGCTGACCAATACATGGCATTAATTTTTCACATCTATTGACGTATTCTCTTAATGGCAGACCAATGTCTAGACGTTTAGCGTAACGAAAGTCTGAGGTCATAGCGCTAGTCACTATATAATATACTATATATATGTTTTACCGAGACAGTGGCAAAATAAGAACATTAGCCTAAGTTTTTAGTATTGGGATCTAATAGCATCATCATCATTGATAAACCGCAACTTTGTCGCTTTGGAAGACGCGCATCGGCTACTGAAAATCTTCGAGGAGGCCAGTCTATATTCACAGACTTGTATATATTGATGATATATATATATATAGCTTAGTATATAGCTATACTACCTGCTATATAGAGAGCCACAAATCATAATAATAATTTGGCCGCTGCGGGTGCAGCGAACGATCTAACAACAGAACCTGAATGAATCGTACAACAACAACAGACCCAACAATTGTCAAAGTCTGCGAAAATATTTTCTGCCATATTTGCTTGTCTGAAAATGGATCAAATAGTAACTTCTCCTCAAAGCCTTTCTTTGCCCTCCAAACACTTTTCTAATCAATTTCCTTGCTTTATTGCAGCGGGTTTCTCACATCGTTTCCAACCCTCGAGCATTGATCTGAACTCGGTGCGTTTGTGCTTTCAAGTATTTATGGAGAGTGAGCAGAAAGGACGCTTCACATCGCCACTGCCGCCAGTTGTTTCGGAGCCGATCTTTGACAAGAAGGCAATGTCGGATTTGGTGATTTGTCGGCTCTGCAGCTGCTCGGCGAGTGTGCTCGGTAATACGCAAATTATATTGCTGTGCGAGAAGGTTGCCAAAGAGGATATCACAGTGCGTTTCTATGAGGAGAAGGATGGTGTTACTGTTTGGGAAGCTTTGGGTGATTTTCAGCACACAGATGTCCATAAGCAGACTGCCATAACATTCAAAACACCGCGTTATCGTTCTCTAGAAATAACAGAGCCCGCCAAGGTAACACTTAAATCCATTAACATGTTTAAGCTCTAGTTGCTGACTGTCTACTTGGTTTTGTAGGTTTTCATACAGTTGCGTCGACCCTCGGACGGCGTTACCAGCGAGCCATTACATTTCGAATATGTGCCATTGGATTCAGGTAGGCATATGTTCTGGAATCTTCATCGGCATCTCAAGCGGAAGCCGGATGAAGACATCTTTCAGCAAATTCTATCGATCGATACGAGTCCAGCGGCAAAGCGTGAGACTCCCGCAATTGAGGTTATAGATTTGAATACACCTGTGCTGGAGCAGCCAGAGGTGTCACTACTCGATGCTATGGCGGCTGTGGATTCTGTGGAGCAGATACCACAGGATATGGAAGCCGCAGCTGCTGCAGCGGAAGAGGAAGCCGCAGCGGAAGCGGAATCTGAGGCTCAACGATTGCGTACAGAACAGGAAATCGATACAATTATCGATGAGAAGGTGCGTGAATTGGAGCAACTGGAATTGGAGCAGCAGTTGGCAGTAACAACAGCAGTGGTCCAGCAGGCAACGGAGCCGGAAACGCCGCTGGAAACTTCACCGGAAGCGGAAGTGATAACACAGATTGAGTCAGTGGTGGAAACAGTGTCCGAACCAGTGCCAGAGTCTCAAGCTCTGACAGCGAACGATAAGATCAATGAATGGATGGAATCGAATGAGTTGCGTAGATCTGACACAGTTGAGGATGAAGGCAGCGATGGCACTGGAGCCACAGGTGAGACCCAGGTACCTGCCACGGACGAGGACAAAACGCTGAATGATCTGCTCGAACAGGTGGCCGAGTTGGATGAGATCTACACGGACTTTGTGATGCAACGTGATACATATAACAATACGCTGCAGAACGAGTTGCAGAGCATGGAGCGACCACCGTTGCGGGTGGAGGATAGCTTCGATGACACTGCCACTTATACAAGTCTGCAGATAGCGTTTAAGAATCCAGTGCTTATACCTATGGATGATGTTATGCCACCAACGCCACCCATGTCACAGTGTGCACCAGAGGATGCACTGCACTACGATGCAGTTGAGGTGAACTCACAGCAGCAGCAACAGCAGAAACAGCAGTTGCAGCCCCAAGTGCAGGAGCACGAGCAGATACATCTACAGATGGACCAGCAATTAATGAATGAACATGATCTGGAGCAGCGCCAACTGGAGCGCGATGCCGTTGCCATGTTGCTGGCCATCGAAGAGGAGAAACGTCCACCGCTGCCACCAAAGCGTCTACGCAAACAGGACAGCAATGCCGAGAATCGTTCGATCGAGGCGAACAATGGAGACGACAATTCACCGGCTGTGCGTGAGAAGGCACGTCTCCCACCGCCAGTAATCCATCCCCGCATGGCTGATTTGCCTGCGGCGCCCACAAAGCGTTTGCCAGAACCACCACAGCCGAAGCCCAAGCCCAAGACTCAAACAAATCCCAATTTCAATACGTTGCCACGTCAAAAGAAACCCGGATTCTTCTCAAAACTCTTCTCGCGTAGAAAGAGCAAACCGGAACTGATGCAGCAGAGCAATGAGAACTGTTCCCATTTGGATTCAAAGAACACCAGTGGCACGGCGAGCAGTGAGCCCAGTTTGAATCACTTTGCCGTGCGTGATCCGTTGCGCGCTTCACAGAAATCGTCCAAGTCATTGAACCCAAGTAAATCCGCCAATGCGAGTCCACTGAAGGTACCTGGCAACGGAGGCTCCGCAGTCGCCCGCAAGATTGGCAAGACGGGCAAGCCATGTGGACGCAGTGTCAGCAGCGTGTCGGGCAAACGACCCTCGTATCTGAATGCGGATGTGGTGCACATTCCCCTCAAGGGTGACAGCTCCAGTAGTTTGCAACCGAATGAGGCGTACTCGAATGCCAGCACAATTACAGTGGGCGGCCAGTTGGACAGACGCACTGCATCCGCTTTGCAGCTGGCCGAGATACCCATCAGTGAGGGTGGCATGGAACTGGTGGCCATTGCCGACCGTCAGAGCTTACACAATTTGGTTAGCTCAATTGAAGCGCATTTCAATGTTCAAATGGATCCCAATTTGGATCTCACAGAGGTCGAACACTTTGCTCTCTACACCAGTGTGCCGCCCCAAGCGACGGCCAGTGAATTTGATGAGACATCCGCTTACTACGCGCCTGTCGATGCCGGCGAGATCCTCACGCCCGAACAGGTGGCCAAACGCTTGGCGGCCGCTAACGGCAACAACTGAGTGCCGTACAGGAGCGGACTGCGGATTTGTTAAGGCTCCACAGCACTGGGGCGTTATAAATAATGATTTCTTGTTTTTAGCCCTCAACGACTTGAACACTTTTGTGTTAACAATTGTAACAATTGTACTTGTACTTGGCAGTGGGCGTAACCTGGCTTACGCCCCGAAATTTGTATTTGTATTTGTTTTTAGAAAATCATACCCGTACCCATAGCCGTACCCAATTGGTATGCAACTTTGTAAACGTGGTAGTGCTCGAACTACCCATCGAAATCTTATTGAATTTTCCCAAGGAAAATTTGATTTGCTATACTTTTTTTTGTGGAGCGTTGGAAGATCGCTCCCAACCGAATTTGTATTTAATAGAATTGTTTAAGTAATCGTAATCTAAGGGTTTTTTTTATAATCCGCCCGAGGAGTACAGACTTGTCCAAGTTGGCAATTATGAAATTTGTCCCATTGCTATACTCTTTTTTATAGATCCAGCACATTTGAGGCGAAAACGTCAAAAGACTGGCGGTGATCCTATGCACCTGTTGCTCCAGCAACAACAGAAACAACAACATCAAAATGATCATCAGGATGGTAGTAAGTTTCTCTCCATTTACTCTATTTTGGTGTTGGTTATGGTTAAGGTTTTGGGATTCGAAATCTATCTTATCTTAATCTATGGTGTTGGTCCCTGTTATCTGTTGTTCACTGTACTTTGTCCAGTTGTTTGTCTTGTCCTTTGGATCTATCAACTGCATTTGGCCACTAAAGCCGCTACAATGCAAATTTGTTTTTGGAAATTTGTTAGCTCTGCTCTGATTGTCAGCAGGAAACAAGCTAATCAATTGATAATCTGAAATAAACTGATCCTACCAATTAAAGTATACTAGTAACCAGTTACTGATTGACGTATACCAAAGACTTGACAAGTTCTCTGATGTATTAATCGAATAGACTATTAGAAAATATTAAAGTTATGGTAACAATCTAAACAAATATTTACGAAACGATTTGCAGCATTAAAATCTATGCAAGAATTTTTAAAACGTACTTAAAAAAGAAATTAAATAAATCGAAAAAAATAAGTTATTAAATATGTAGTCGAAATATATAAATATCTAGCAATATTTGTTGTTGAAACTTGTCGCTTTGCTAATCCGAAAACAATTTGATATTTTTATACACACAAAAAAAAAATTTTATAATAATATATAAAGAACAGAAAATTACAAAAATGTAAACTAAAAGTTTCAAACTATTTTATAATACATGTAGTTTAATAATAAAATGACATGAAAATGAAATTCAATAGTTTTTTATATTAACGAGACAGTAAAAGTAAAGCCGAGTAAGTTTTTCAAAGACGACAATTTTTGCATGATTTTTTAAAGCTTTTCTTTTTCTTTTTAAGCTGCGCTTGCCAGTTGAATTTTTAATTACTGTAGGAGGCTTTAACGCATTTTCCCAAGCTTTAAAAAAAGAATTAAATATTATTTTTTTTTAGTTTTTGTTTTATTGCATAGTTTTTGTTATTGTTTTTTCTGTATTTAATACACTCCAGAATGATTATTGTATTAAGAACTAATACTTTTACTTTCAAAAACTTTATTAACACTTTCAAGTCCGTTCGTTTTCTTTATGTTTCTGTTTGCTTTATGCTGTTTATATATTTTAATTTACTTACGCTTGCCTGTATTATTTGCTTGATTGCTAATAAATTTCTGCGCTGCTTTTAGGACAAAACAACTTGAACTGTTGGAATGCCCAGAATATACCACCCATTAAAACTGAACCGAGAGGTAAATATCAGTTTATTATATTAAATTTTATAGATGAAAATAAACATAATTATTATTTAATTCTAGATACCTCACCGCAGCCATTTGCTATGTATCGTGCGCCGCCAGAGTTGACACCTTCACCGCAGCCATTGTCGCCGTCGAGCAACTATAATCAGAACAGCACTCCCTCGCCCTACAACATGGCTGCTGCGACACCCAGCAATGGCCAGCAGCAACAGCTGATGTCGCCCAATCATCACCAGCAACAGCAGCAACAACAGCAGCAGCAACAACAGCAACAATATGCTGGTGGCGGCGCTGGCAACTTAGAGCTGCCAAACAACTACAATGCCTATCCACAACAATTGCTAGCACAACACCAACAGCAACAACATCAACAACAGCAGCAGCAGCAGCAACAACAGCTGCAATACAATCCAAATGCGAATCCCTTTGTAACCGCTGGCAATCCTGCGCATTGGGATAACAAATTCTCAGTTGCTGCTGTCTCAACTGCTGTGTCGACAGTGCCATCCATTGGCAACAACAGCAACAATCTAAGCAATCTCAATAATCCCTTCACCATGCACAATCTGTTAACCTCCAGCGCAGGCGCTAGCACTAATCTTCAATGGAATCTATCAACAAATCACTTGGTAAGTTGATACCATATTTAAATAAACTTCATTTAATAAATTACACATTTTTCTTGTAGCAAAATCAGCATACCCTGCAGCAACACCAGCAACAACAGCAGCAGTTGCAGCAACACGGTGCACAAATGCATCAGCAGTACGACAACAATGTCAACAGCAACAACGATAATAGCAACAACAGCAACAATAATAACAACAACAACAATGAAAACGGTCCAACGATTAGCAACTTACTGAGCTTCGACAGCGAGCAGTTGGTCCGCATCAATTCGGAGGATCAGCAAATGCTGCGACTCAATTCAGAAGATCTGCAAATATCAAATCTATCAATATCTACGTAATACCTTACTAAACCAGTTTTTAGTCATTTGTGTGTTTGATACAAAAAAATGTAAAATGTGTTTTTTAGCATAATGTGTTTTTAAATACGAATAAATTAATCGTTCTAGAAGTATATTTTTTACTTTTACTATTTTGGGAATTTAATGAAACTTGGATAGAGAATTTAGGGACTTTGAAGGAGTAGCTCTATTGATATTCTTATTTATTTATTGAACCAACTTCTACAAAGTTAAATCAAATCAAACAAACAAAAGGAAACCAATTTAACTAAAAAAACTAAATAACCAAAAAATGGTTAAAAACTACTTAAAATTTAAAGCTGAGAATGAATTATTTTGGTTTAGCGACTGCCGAATTCTGGTCAGTTTCTGATACCTCAATTTCATTGGAATTGAAGAATCCACGTATTTTCTTCACTGCAGTTGGAATAGTAGCGCTGGGTAGTACTGGAGGCGGAGTGCCAGGCAGCATGCAGTAGGCAACAAAGTGCATCAGACGAAATGTGGCATGTTGATAGGGCTGACTCTGAGCAAAGCATTGACGAATGCGTTGACCCACAGTGGCAGCTAGGCAATTTTGTAGAGTCACCACTTGCTCTTCCTTTTTCTTGATCTCCTGCTCGAGTTCCTCGGCGTGTTTCATTAATTTGCTAAAAACGGTAAAGTAATTAATCGATAGTCAACTAAATTCAATAGAAATTTACCCAATATGTATCTCAGTTTCACACTGGTACTCGACCATTCTGGTGCCAGATTGCTGCAGTTGCTCCGCAAGTCGAGAAATATTATCACGCAGCTTTTCTACTTGGGCATATTTTTGGGATAACTCAGTTTTGAGGCTTTGCAGCTGCGCTGTGAGATCGTCGATATCGAACTTGGCATTCTGACACTCCAGTTGAACCTGTGTCAACTGCTCCAATTGCTCACGCTGCATTGCATTGGCCTGGAAGAGTTCACGCTTGGTGGCCATCAGCAGTTCCTGTAGATTATCTATTTCCTGCTGCTTCTGGACATTCTCCTGCACCAGCTGCACCTTCTCCTTGTTGACCTGATCCAAAAGTAAGTTGAGCTCGTTGTAGGACAACTTGGTTTTGGCGCTGTCCATATAGGATTGCTTTAGCTGCTCGTTGAGTGTTTCATTGCGGCGCTTCTCAACGGCAAAGAGTGTGTTGTAGACATGCAGCTGATTGCGATTCTTAACAAACTGCAGGGGTATTGAAGCAGAGATTAAGAAAATAAATACTGTGAGCTTAATTAGTCTTACACTTCGCTTGAAATCCTCCACTTGCTCGCTGAGATGGCGCACCTCCTCGCGTCGACGTCGCCAGGAGCGTAGCATGATCGTATTGAAGACACGCAAACTGGCAATGCGCACATCCTGATCCCCATTGACCACAAAGCGAACATTTCCCTGTCGTCCACTGCAGAGTTGTGCTGCATCCTGCAGCAGCAATTGAGCAAGACTTTCGTCCTTTATGGTCAGCTGACTCTCGGACTTGACAGCTGGCACCAAAGCATTGGAGTTGGGCACATGGGCCACCAGTTGATAGTTACCGGTGCGACGAGCTTCCTTAAAGTCCATTTGCGAGACTGATTTACGTGCACGGAAATTTAACATGGCTGCCGTCGCTTGGCGCTTAAGTGTCAAGTATGGCGGAAGTACGGCAGGCACTGGGGAAGCATCCGGCGACTTTGCCAACTTGGGCTGCACAAACATGCCAACAGATTCCCCAGAACTGGACAAACTAGTGCTAAGCGATTGGTCCGAAGAGGAGGGAGTTAAAAACACCGTCTTGGGCAACTTGGGCAACTTGGGCAACTTGGTCAACTGCTGCTTATTCTCAATGCTGCAAGGAATGGATATATATTAAGAATATATAATATATAGTAAATCACACCTGAGTATCTTCTGTCGCGGTGCATAACCCTGCGAGCGTCGCTTCTTCAACTGCGAATTAATCGATGCCTTATTGCAAGGCGCACGTGGAGAACTCTTCTTGGAACGCGGCGAATTGTCGCTTTGTTCATACTTACGTATACGCGGACTTTTTGGCCACATTTTGAATGATTTTTAGTAATATTAAGATTTATTTTATTATGTGTTTTATTTTAGTTATTTTGTCACAGCAATACGTTCAGACGGTTCAGAAAATTGTAATCTGAATAATGATTCAAATTGTTAAGCACTTGAAATAACTCCGTCAATGCCTACTACAAATGTTTTTATTTGAATAAATTTATAGTTTATCAGTCTATGCAAATAAGTTCGGGTATATCTATGGCCCTGGGATTAGGACGTGTCTCGTGTCGTTTCCTTCCCATCAGTTAGAACATCCGTTAAATTCCCACAGACATCCGTTCATTGATTGTGGGTCATTTGCCAATTGCTACAATTTCCTCGCCTTTTCCACTGTCTACTGGTTGCTTTTCCACAACATTGACTGGCAAATGAGCGCGTACGTTTAACGGCCAAATCGCCTTTTGGGCAATTCAAAAATTTATTTAACCCCAAGGAGAGCTTTTTCACACACACTCATACACTCACACAGTCACTTCCAGACAAGTTCACCACACGTTGGGGAATTCGGCGTTTGCGTAGTGTAAAAAAGCTTTTGTTTGTGGGGCTGCAGCCAGTTTTGAATTTTGTGTTGGCCAAAGTGTTTTGGGCCGCTTTTGTGGTGGCCAACAGCGTTAGCCGTTGGCGGTTTCATTAACGACGCGACGCTGCTGGTAAACGGTTCATTGGTCGGCGAATTGCGGAGAATCGACAGGTGCGAGAAACGAATCGAATTTCAAACACAAAAAATGCACTTTGGAAATTTCAATTAAACGTTAAAAGTTCCGAAAATTTATTTAAGTTAAACACATAAAATCTTCAATAAATAAAAGTCGAAAAGCATTTATTTAGTGTTTTGGTGTTCGAGTGTGTGTGTTTGTGTGTAGGTGTATGTGTTTGTGTGCGTGAGTTACGAAAATCGAAACGAACATATTTGAAAAACATACCTTAAATAAATATTGAACACCGCCAGGAATTTTTTGGGTGAGTTCTAAAGCTATAAATAATGTCTTGTGTTTTGTATGCCGATATTGTTTGTTATTACACCAACAATTTCTCCCCAAAAATCTCCCATTCGCCCACCAGCTCGACCACAATTTCCAAAGCGAAACATTTATTGTTTATAACAAATAAACAAAAAAAAAAAATTGATCAGTAAGTTATGCAAAGTGCTAGTATCTGGCGTGTCTCAATGAAATTGGGTTTACCCCATTTCGACATCAAAATCCAATTCTAACTTGCTTAGTCAGGGAAGATCTCTCCCTCTCTACCTTCTCCTATTCTAGTCTATCTCAATAAGCTTACGTCTTGGGAAAAAGTAATTAAATAAAATGGAAACGGAACGTCATCTTAAGATTGATCAACTTTGAGCAAATTATACGTCATCAACTGTGACCAGTTTTGTATTCAGTTTATTTACGATTTGATTTATCATATAATAGGTTAAACGACGGCGCGAGCGTCCAGTTCCCAGAAAGTTGCCGTCGCGATTAACAAGAAATTAGCTTAATTCTTGGAATCGAATTAAAATAGATCAAACACAGTGCTCCTTACGGTTAATCAAAGGATAATACGACATCAGCTAACTTAACGTTTCTTTAATTTTTGCATTTTTGGGAATCTCTTGTTTTTACAGCGTAAGTTAAGCACATCAAATTCCTCTAAGATTACTCATTTCATGACTATAGAAGTAACTCTTGGAATTAGTTTTGTAATATTCTTGGTATTAATTAGCTATGCATTTTAATTAAAATACATATTTTAATAAATATATTTCATGTGTTTGTATGCATGTAAAATTGTTATAAATTAAATATGCAGATAATTTTAAAAACTTCCACTTTTTATAAGAACTAAATTTTATATTAAAAATCAATTTTCCTATTTAAACTAAACATATTTTTCATAGTTGCAAAAACGTGCTGCTAAATTGGAATGTAAAGAAAATTAATTGAATAGAATTTAGATTCGATTCAATAAATTTCGTACACATAGAAATTTTAATGTTTATAAAAAAACAATACAAAAAAAATTTGCAAAATTAAATACTAGAATTTATAATATAAATAAAACGTTAACAGTATTGTATGCCGGAAGGCGGACGAGTTTTTTGCAAAGTTTTGTTAAGAAAAAAAAGTATAGAATTTGTAATGAATTCTGAAGAATACAGCTGGCTATGTCGCACATATAGTTATGCATAGCTTTACTAGTCGCTTGCTAATGCTAAATTTTTAGAATCTAGATAGAAATGCTGTAGTTAGCTGCAAGCTCTAAATCCAGTTCTCCAGCCTCGCCCACATTCCCTTAGCTGACGATGGCACTCACAAATCGCTGTCGTATTAATTAATTAATTGTTCAGCTATACACGAATGCTCAGTGAATGGGTGTGTATGAGTGTGTGAGTGCATTCGACTACAGTTGTGAGTGTTTGTGTGAGTTGTCGTTGCGGTTTGCCATTGTTGTTGTTGCTCGCGCAAAAACAAAATAAAAGATTTTCTTGAAGTCTGTTTATGTGCTACTGTCCAGCTGTCCGCCTGTCTGTCTGCGTGTCAGTTTATTCATGTCTTGCTATTGTTATTGTTGTTGATTTTCTAACAAAGTCGCGGCGTGAAATTGTGAAATTGTATATTAAATACTTCGATCCAGATCCAGACAACCTTGAGCTGAACGCGTTTGCCAGCAAACATATGTGTAAGTGTTGCATGCGGAACTTCAACTTGTTGCAGTTACCATATTTTCCAGTTGCCACTCCACACAGCTTTGTCCATGTGACGTAACTGAGAAAAGAAAAAAAAAATAAGGTATATAACTGGTACTGGAGAGTTACGTATGCTTGGTATAAAAAACTCGAAAAGCAAACAATTACCGTGAGCATCGTTTGGTTTCCGCATGAACGCAATTTGAGTATCACTCCCAGTGAGTATTTTTAACTCAGACTCTTGTATCTGTGAGATAAAAGTATTGGTGAGCACATGTAGTGCAATTGACTCTCTCATGATGTAGTATGATTCATGCTCGATTCGGGGAATCCGAAACTGAAACCGAATCCAACAAAGTGCTGCAAGCATAGGCAAACATCAGGTTAAAGACTGGTTTTTTTTCAGTCGGATTTCAAGCGGCATTTGTATGCGAAAACCGAAAGTTTGTCTTTCAGCCACTTGTTTTCTGTGGTAATAATTAGCTGCAGTATCTAAAGTATATCTATTTTTTCATTTACTTTGCATTTGCTTTACTTTGCTTAGGAAAACAAAATTTTATTGAGTCCCAGTTCCTCAATGAATAGAACCAGCATTAAATTAAAGTGCTTTCTAATGTTGAGTTTTATCACCAACAACAAAAAAAAAAAAAACGTATATAAACAATAGTATTCCACTCTCAGGGGTACAAATAATTGTAGATTGTTGGAAGGGTTTTTTGCTACTTTGTTTCATATTTCAAAAATGATTAGTCAATTTGCGTAAATTAGGTAAATACGTCATGAAATAAGGGGGTTTTTGTTTTATCAAAAATAGTAGTAAGTTAAAAACAAAATATTTATTTTTATTAATTAAATTTGTTACTTTTGTAGTGCATCAGCTGGTCGTCGGACTATTTGATTTAACATCAAAAGCTGAACAATGTTTGAGTTCATTTGTAATTTGCGCATCTCGTATTTTTATCAACAGCTTCTTTTATTTTTCGGATATCGATATACGCTCTTTGTGGTCTCAAACTCTGTTATTTGTTGGGCGAGTGTCTTGAATTTTAATGTCAGCCGAGGCAGTAAGAGAGACGTTTTTTTTTTTGTCTTGGCGTCGACCTTTTGCTCGACTCTTTCATATGGGGTCTGTAAATGTGTTGGCCTTTGCTTTTTTGCTATGCCTATATAAAAGCCAATGGCGACAGCAATAACAACAACAACAAAACAACAGTAACAACAACAACAACAAGTGGTTGCCCAACTAGCCGCTCAATTGCTACTACTTTTTACTGAAAGCCGTTCGTGTGACGTCGCTTGTCTCACGACTCCCAGCGGAGCGTGGGGACCTTGGGACCCAAGAGAGTTGCAATAATGCGCTGATTTTTGACGCGTGGGGCAAAGAACTACAATGGTTTTTTGTGTGTTGTGCCTTTGTGATTGATTTTTGCGTGTGCCTTTGTGCGATAAACGAGTGGTATAAACAAGTTTTGCCTTTGCCTTTGGTTTCGATTTCGGGTCGTTCCGTGACGTCTTTGTTGTGTTTGAAGTCATTTCATGCTGACGTCACAAGATGTATTAATTGATTTACAAGTCCGGTTGCAACAAAAGAAATAAACCCAAGTTAACTTACCTAAATTGAGCATCTTCTTTGGCTTCATTCAGTCATTAGCTCGTCTGGCACAAGAAAGCCATCAAAATTGATTTGTGGCTATTTTTGTTTGGATTTTTCCTTTGTTTTTGGCGTAATTTTTGTGGTTACTGCATGCATGAGAATTTTACAATTTGCCTGCCAAATGCATTCATTGCCCACGCTACGTATACTTGATGTTGTCTAAACTTTGTTTTTAGTTAACACACATAAACACACTCGGCAAATAAATTAGAATATATACATGTTTTTGCAAATATATAGTTTTCTGCATCATTTGCAATATGAACAACAAAGATTTCACTTGCCTTCCAGTATTTCAAATTGTTTGCAGTTTTTGCAATTTGTTTAAAGAGACTTAAAATCACCGATGATGGAATATGGCAGACCAAAAATTAAGTCAATAACTGCCCAGACTCATGACCTTAGTTGCTGTGTTTGTATCTGCTTATAGCCAAATCATTTGTATTTGCTTATGTAAATAACGAATACAAATACATACAAAATTATGGAATTTCTGTGTTTAAATTAGCGTCAGTTTATAGATTTTATAATTTTCGTTTTGCCGAGGGTCAGTCTATCAGTCAGACACCAACAAGTTAGTTTTCCAAATTACTACACAAATGTTAAAAACGGTGCCAAATTTGAGGCGTCAAAGGTTATCAATCCAAGGAGTAATAAGCATATTTAACTCAATAAACAATTGAATGATTCAGGTATGATGCGAGTAAGATTAATGGCTTTTAATTAAATAGTTACTGATCAGCAGAATTTCCTAAAATTGGCACCGCAAAAATGTCAAGTTTTCGTAGTTACTAACAATAGAATTTTCTTGAGTTCTATGAAGGCTTCAACACTTGCCCTTAGCCACTTATAAACCTATTAATTCAAATCCATTGGGGAATTCACTGTTGCACATGTTTCGTTATAAATAAGCAACAATAAACAAACAAGCAAACACGAGCTGCAATTATCAACAAACATTTGGAAAAAAAAAACAAAATGCAAGAATTAAAACAGGAGTGTGCCGCAAATAAAAACATTCACATAGTTTAATTGCTGACGATCAATTGGCGATAACAAGTATACGTAGGATTAATATAAGCAAGTGCAAACCCGCTCCTTGGGGAACAACATTAGTATTATTAGTATTTATAGCTTAAGTGCGCTTTAAAAAATTGGGTTTGTGTGGTTTTGAGTTGTATATTATTTAATTCAAGTAATAGTTATATATAGTATATTCAGTACTTAAAATTAGTCAGCAAGGACCAACTTTTAAACTACACAACCTCATGTGTTTAATAAAGCCATAGATGGCATACATGAGAATGAGCAGACTCTTCTTTTAGCCTGTGATCACTGTGATCTAACATTATCTTCTGAGCTTACAATGTGTGAAAATTTACTGGAAAACGTCAGAGGTTACAGTAATATATGTATATATATGCAAAGTAAAATTTTATTTATATATTAAATTTTTTACTATTTTTAAAGGAATTTCATAAAAAAAATGTAAACTATTGAAAAGTGTGCCAATATTTTTGTTACGAATTTGAATTCTTTCAACTCTGCACCAACAAACGTTGTTTATATGAAATGTATCAAAATAAAGTGTTGTTACTGGTTGCGAAAATACCAGACGATGTCGGGCGTCTAACGATACGAAGCGAACTCGGGAGCCGATGTTGCCATATCAGTATGAAAAAAACATTAAAAACGACGGCGCTTGATTGTGCGACTAAAATTGCGCGCGAGAGAGGGATTTTTAAAATCAACATAACGACTGTTCGGTACCCTACGAAGAGTAAAAATGGTCAGAATTCTATTGTAGCTCACTTAACTTAATATAAATTTGGGTTCTAGAGCAGTACAGAAAATAATATAAATTAAAACTTAAGATAAATATGAATTTGAATTTGTATAAATTTTCGAATTCAAAGCGCTTGTCACCAAGTGATTGCACAAACGTGTATGCCCAGTTTGTTGGGTCTAAAATAAACAAAGTTTTTAAGTCGAACACACAATCAACTCAGCGCTCAGTTTGAGACGGAACTTGACCGACGACAGACCTGATTTGGTATGAAATATTTTGAAACACAAAATATCTTTTCTGAGATCGCAAAAAGCGAGGCAAACAATTTGAGAGTGTGTATTGTGTGTATATATTTGTTAATTGAACGCGACACGAAAGCCAGTTAAACTTTTATACATCAACAATCTACACTAATAAATAATAAAACTGCAGTGAAATAACAACAATAATGATAATACTATTATTAACAAGTTCAACTTGTCTCATAACTTTGCCGCAAATGTGACAGTTTTTTTATTATTTGCACTCACATCTATAAAAATTGGCGGTTAGTTTTGGTTTTTGGTTTCTGGATGTGACTCAGGCAAAGACGATAAGTCTTGTTATCTGTGAAAACATAAGAGAATTATGTTTTAAAAAATACTTAAATTAATAATAGCAATACATATTTAAATCAATCAAATGAAAAACGTGTCAAACTGCAGAGTAAATATTGAGAACAAATAATATATTAACAGCATTGTCTCGTCGCGAGTTTTAATCAAGTTTTAAATGAATGCAAACAACAATAACAACAATAACAACAATAACCACTACAACTACAATAACTACAAACCGTAAAGGTTAACAGTAATAAATTAAATAAACAAATTTAACAAATCTAACGCGCAGTTTTGTCCCACTCACTTCGCAATCTATCTAAAGTTGATTTCATTGTATAGGTGTGCGTATACTTGTATGCATCAGTATGCTGAGAGTGAATTGCACAATTTGCGTGTAGTTTCTGGTTTTAATCTCTTGTGGATAAATAGTGAACAATTTGTAAATAACTTGCGGCACAACACAAATTAAGTTTTATTACTTTTATTTTATTTTATTTTATTAAATAGAAATATTGAAGCTTATCAGTTTACATACTGTTGAACTCTGGGCAAATTTAATAAGGAAAACTTATTGATAGCCTCCTGTACTTAGGTCAGACTATCAGCAGAATCTGTCTGTAAGTTTTCCGTTATAGGAATCGGTTCTGCTTAGGTCACATACAGTTAGAATGAACTGTTAGATTAAATATCTTCTTTTACAAATAGTTGTTTTTATATACACAGAGTATATACTATTAGCAAGCACTGTCATTATTGTAAATATAACTAGCTATAATTAGTATATACTGTGCTTAAAATCAACAAAGTCACTTGCTGACCTATCAATCAAAGTATCTCTGGTTTGCATACTATTAAAAGTCACTGCTACTTCTCCTACTTCTGAATTTACTAAGAGTATTTACACTTCGTTCAACTCGATTCTTTCATATTAATTACAACAAGTTTAGCCACAATTCGAATATATTTTCTATTCGAAATAGACAGTTCATGGAAATTGAATACAGCTCTTGTTACCGTAAGTCAAGTTGCAGGTTCTTAGCAGGTATAATAAATTGCAATACATAAACATATAAAACAACTGCAATTTATTGTGTTTATCATACAGTAGTTGTTATAGCAGATTTAACGAGTCTATTGTACAGTCTGTGTCGTGTTCCCCTTTTATGGCAATTGTTTTGTATACTTCGTAGACGGCTGTAATTATGGCTAAAATTGTATGTGTGTCGGTCGCGTAGTGTAGTGTAGTGTACAGTTTATTTAATATTCGTGTAACTTCTGCGTTGAAACTACATTAATTTCGATTTTATTGATCGGTTTTTAACATTTTTCATTTTGCAGGCAACTTGTGATAAGCGCCTACAACACAAAATTACTGATAACCAGTTAAGAATCAAACAAAAAACATACAAACAAACAAACGAATTGCGCTTGAGATTGCGCGATTGTGCAAATGTGTTTGAATTCCATAGAGTATTGCTAAAAAAAAGGAATAAAATCAATTCATAGACAACAGAATGGCTCAAAGTACTGGCAACGATGGTAAGTTCAAGGAAATTTTGAGTATTATTTTATACATTTTGGTGCCATATCCGCATTTGATCGTTTGGCAAACAATTTTTCAAGGTTTCACCCATTGACCATATGCAAATATTTAGATAATCAGTTTGTAAATATTTTTAAAAATAAAAAAAAGTTTATAAAAATGTGCTGTGGCATCTGGAACATTTCGATTATTTCATTTGCAATCAAAGCAATTCACATAATACACGCAATGAAATTGCCGAGTTCTGTTTCTGTATCAGTCGTTTTTGGGGCCAATTGAAAAGCGCCAAGGAACCAAATCCAATAAAGTCTTTAAGGCACTGTTGGCCATGGCTAATACCGTACACAAAAATAGTTCATGTTTTACGTTTGCCAGCGGACATTCATGGTCAAAGCAACTTGAATATCGATTTATCTGCTTAGTATACTCGTACCAGATCAAACTTTAACCTGCCCTCCATTCCCAACTACCCCTCCGCAACCTTATATATGTATATCCTATATAGTCAGAGCATGAACTCTGCAAACTCGGCATGGAATTGTTTTCAACAATTGACGAAAGCAAACAAACAAAAACAACACAAAATTTCACACCTTTTGCACGCACATCTTTTGCCTATACACATTAATATGTATTCGCTGTGTCGATGTACAGTCAGATCAGTGAGATATATACATAGATATCTGTATATATTATATATATATTGTGGTACACGTGTAGGGCAAACGCGTGAAGATTTAAATTTCCCAAAGTTTCCTTTTGGTAATTAAGTAAACGGCGAGCAAAAGAACAAAAGCTGAAAGAAAAATAAACAGTGAAAAGAAAAAATCAGTTAAATCCAGTTTCAAATTGGCTAATAAACGAACGGGGAATGCTCTACATATTTTTGCTCAAGTGATTCATACTTTAAGTGGGTTTATAAAAGTTAACATTTCTATTGAAAATTGAGCCACAAATGTCAAAGATAAACAGTTTGCAGTCACTGATAAAATAACACACAAATTATTATCAAACTTTAGTTTTCGCCAGTGTCAAAAATTAAGAGAATAGAACATAAGAAACAAAGATAATAGAAAGATTAATGATAAATTATTTTAATAGCAAAAAAACTATAAACCATCTAGTAAACAATTTCTGCTCTAAGCCAAAGCTCTTTTACACTTAGAAAATAATTTTAAATCATTAAAAAGCAAACTTCAAAGATTTTAAATGCTTTTCTTGAGTTCAAAGAATTTTGTTTAAGGCATAGAAATGAATACTATATAAATACTGTTTAAACTAGAAAGTCCCATAATCTTTTATACAGAAACTGTTATAAAATTTAGTCATGAAACCAAGGAGAATGCAAACTGGCCTTCTACCGGTGTTAACGAACTCTCAAATGGAGTCTCCTTCCCGAAGTAACCCTTGTTTAGGAAATGAACAGTTTTCGTTGTAACTGTATTTGTATAAAATGCTAGGCGTTGTCCTTTACTTAAAGGTCGTTTATAAAGGCCAAGGGACCGAATTGCCGATCGTCCCAGAGGCCGGACGTCATTACTTGGCGCTCGAAGCACGCATACGCCACGTTGTAAGCACAAACGAAGACAATATCGCACAGAGGGCGCTGTCAAGTTGAATTGATTGAATTGTGAAAAGTTTTATCGCAATACAATCAAATGCTGCGGTTTGCGGGCATCGCGTGTGAATTTTTCGCCATCTATCTTCTGCCATTAGAATGAAATTTTTCTAGCTCAACAAATTTTGTACGCCCGTGTGGGTTTCTGGGCATATTGAAAATGCTTTTGGTTTTTGGTATTTGGTATTTGGTTTTTCGCTTCAACAACGTGTTCGTCTTTGACGTCGCGTTGCGTTGAGTCTTCATACTTTTTTGATGGTTATATACTTAACTAGAAAACTTTTGTAAGGTGTTCGTTTTGTGTGCTGGGCACAATTTTCTTTTGATTGCCTGGCAGAAACATGAAAATCGATTTCATGTTAATTGTATTTGATGTTGTACACTTCAGCGATTTGGCACCTTTCACGTTTCAGATCTCTTTGTAATTCATATCGCTCGCGAAGCCCAAAAAAAAAAAAAATGAACTTGGCTCATTTCGTAGAATTTACTCAATAGAAGCGTATTCCTATGCCAATTGAGGCGTACGAGCTAGTGAATTAATTGCTTTTTAATTAGTTGCCATTCACATGAGAACGAAATGTTCTAAATAATTTCATTAAAACTTTTACGATATATAAGTTCCGATAATCACAACAATACATGTTTGTGGAGTTATTTATAACTTTCAACACCTGTTTCAGTTCTGGCCAATTTAGCTAAACTGACTCACAAAATTAGCACATTTGAGAGTATTGGGCTATTCCAAAAATCCACATTTATGAAGAGTATCGAATCTCTGGGCAATTCCATCAAAAACGTACAGATTTATTTGCCTTTATAATATATTATATATAAATATGTTTTTTCCTGTGCTGGAGTTTGCCAAACACAATCCAAGTTTAATGGACTTTTTGCGCACAAAGCAGCTTGTTAGTGAATTTTGCCCTTACAATTGTTGGAGCTTAACATGAATTCATTCTGACCGATGTCATTGCTAATTAAGTGACAAATTTGTTACAGGGAATTACAAGGAAGCGCAGAGCAGAGCTTGTGTCATTATTATGCAGCCTAAAGTTAAGTAATTGCTTAACAAAATTAAGCAAAAGTTGCTTTCAATTTGGGCTTAATATATCGTTAAATATGTAAAACAGGAACCTAAGCTATAAGCGCCAGGAGGTTGAAATTTATGTAAATTTAAAATGTGACTACTTTCGAGCATAAAAAGGACACGATATACTACTATTAATAAACGTTTAGTGACAAGTGAGAAAGTCTAACATTTGTGTTTATCTATAAATAGTATTTACTGTGACTAAGGGGGGGACATGTCAACTAATAACTGTTCAGCATTGGAAAGCTGTGTCATAACAAGAAAAGTTCAATTCAATTTGGCTTCTAATGGATTTGCTGTAAGCGACAGACGGGCTAAAAGCAAACACACACACATTCTGAAGGCCACTAGAAACTATCAACTCGTATACGTCATCGATATAGTCAGACAAACAATATCATCAATTCTCTAACTATTGATTATCACACATACACGAGCCCTCTGTATACCCTGTAAATATGCAGCTAGCCGGGCACTTAAAAAAGTCAGCGAAATAAAAATTTGTGACAGGCTGTTTGAGACTTTTCACGCACAGATTTTTGAGTGCTTCAATTTAATTTTTCATTTTTTGTTTGCATATATAAATTTTGTTTGAAATTTGAAATGAAAATTGGCCATAAATGTGGGCAGACACACGCACACACACACACTCACACACTCATACGCTGACACGCTCGCATGCACACACATGTCAGCTTATGACAAACTTTCGTTTAAGTACTTAAGGTGTAAATGGGAATGGTAAATGTCCTACTCCAGATTTTCAGATTCCAGTCTCTAGACTCCAGCTACCAGCTACCAGCTTCTGTTCATGTTGTGTGACTGTGTTTGATGTTAAACCTTATTGGTTGTTGTGTGTGTCTGTGTGTGATTAGGCCAACAGAGCAGGAGAACTGAAGGACTGGAGGATTCGGTGGGCCATGCGGCAGGAATTTGGGAGTTGACACTTTTTGGGCGCCACTTGGTGAAGAATTTCAGTCTTGCTCAGCTGTCCAATGCTTTCATTTTCATTTTCTCTATTTAGCTGTGTTTATTTTCGCTTCAGAACGCGATTTTCCAATCGATTGAACACATGACAACCTACAAATACACTCTCACACTCACACATACCTTTATATGTATATATATATATATGTGCCCTGACACACATATGGCACCGGCTGCTGTCGTAGACCAAATGGCATTTTGGCCACGTAATTCTAAACTGTGCGGTAAGCGGAAACCGTCTTTAACTTGTCCTGTTGCCATTAGTAATAGCCTCCGTTCGTAGCTCTCTACCGTTCCGGCTGTCTGTCTTTCCGTCTACCGCTTATATCATTCTATTTTTGATCATATTTAATTAACATTTTATTTTCCTTTTATTTTCCATTTATTTAATTTTTTTTTTGTACTTTTCCTTTCTTGTTGCTCGCTTCTGGCTTCATATCCTTTTGTGTTGTTGCCGCTTTTTCCATTTATTTACGCATCAATTTGTAGCGCTGATTTATGTCGCCAGCGCCCAAAAAGATAGAAAAACCCCACGACAAATAAGACAAACTCAAAGAGCACAAAAAAACTTTGCCAAGCCGAAGAAAAAATGCTCTAATAAAACTTTGACACGGCCATAAAATAAAAATTTGTGGAAAGCAACTTTGTGGCATGTCATTTGAAAATTAAGCAATGTGTTTGAAAAAACGTAGAAATATTGAAATGAAATCATGCTTAAACCCAGGACTCCTTTTTAGGGTATTGCAGAAAAACAATAGACTCGTGAAATAAAAAATCTGAAACCGACAAAAAAAAATTGTTGTGTTTTGCCTAAATGCGAATTAAATTTGTTTCTCTCTGCGCTGAGTGCCATGCCGAGGCTGTCTTAAAGTATTAGTAGCTCAGTCAATGCTCACAGGCGTTGGTTCAGTAGCTGCTAGGGGGATTGTGGGAGTGGCGAAAAGGGGGCGGCGACAGCCAGGACACAGTGTGTGACTGCTTGGATGAACCCAAGCAATTGCGCAATTTTAAAGCGCTCTTCCGTTGGGCGTTTAATTAAATATAAAATTTACACTGGTTAACACACAAAATTGAGCGCAAAGTTTTTAATTGGATTTTGATATTTTTTGGAGCTTCATTTGGTACACAGCTTTACTTGGCTTTGCTAAATGTGTATTTTTTAGCAATTAGCCAAATGAGTAACTAATCATTTAGAAATGCAATGTCGACTTATAGCTTAAATAATTAAGTAGACAGTAGAACAAATCTATTTATACATTAAGTGGGTTCAAGTGAAATTAAATAGGGACAAGTAGCTAATGATTCTATGGGAAAAGTTAGAGATATTAAATTGTGTGCTTAAAATAATTTTATGTATGAATAAAAAGTAGTTTAAATATAAATTACATTTTTTGGTACACTTTAAACTTTTCTCTAAAAATAACTCACCTTTTTTCTATGTCAAAAGAGGGCTCGTTGTCCTGCTTTTAAATTTAAATTGATTTGTTGGGGCAGCTTGTGTTAACAGATCTTAAATTTTTGATATTTTCAGTACTTCAATGTGCGTTGATTAAATATGTAGGAGAGACATAAATTGTGTGTGTGTGTGTGTGTGTGTTTGTGTGTGTGTGTGCCTGTGTGTGTGTATTGTGTGAGAGAGTGTCGCTTTAATATCGATCTAACAAAAGGAAGCCGGTTTCCCTGGATATACCTGACATGCGTAGCAATTTACCTGTCTGCACCTGACACAATACAGTGCGCTTCCCTACACACACACACACAATCATAAACACCTAGCCATACACAGTTGATGGCCGCAGATAATGAGCTAAATATAAACGAGAGAAAAATTCAACCCTTTTGGCCCAAAAAATTCTTGTTGTCCAGTGTTATTAGCAGTAAGTGAACAAAGCGCCTATGGCGAATGCCAATGGACGGATCATCTACTTACTTAAAAGTTCCCGTTGTCAGTCTCTGGTCCAATCGACCCACATTTCACTTATTACACTGCTCAGTGCTGTACGTTCCAACCCGCTCAAAATGGCCAAAAAGCAGAGCCGTAAAACGTGTTGTCCGTAAACACACTTTGAACAGTGTGTGTGTGCGTGTGTGTGTGGTGTGAATTGCGAACGTGTAGAACAACAACTGTAAAAAATGAAAACCAAGACAAAAAGACTTGTGTACAAATTGTTTTTGCAATGTTATAAATGTAAACAAAATTAACATATGCAAATTTTTCATGTGCCCACGTGTGTTCATGTGAATCTGAGTCAGTTTCAACTGCATGAGTGTGTGTGTGTGAGTGAGTGAGTTGTATGTATTTGGTCTATAGACAAATAGCCAGTCTGAAAGCTGCTGAGAGGCGCCTGCTGCGGGGCTTGAGGAGACCAATTCTCATTCCGTGTCATTCCAGATTTTCTGCTGAAAAGTTGAATTATGCGAAGAAAATGCAAATGCGCCAATGGCATATGCTGCAGTTTCCCGACCCACTTGCCGCCCGTTTTACTGCTGCTTTCTGACACTAAGCTAAATGCTATTAAATATGCATTATTGTACGACCAAAATGATAACCTTGATAAAAAAAAAACCGGTAACTCTAATACACTTCTCTCTTCCACACTCTCCTCTACCATCTTTCGCTCACACTTAAGTGCTTACCTGCGCTGGCTAGATATTACGTATACGGCTCGTAAAACATGTGCAGAACACACACTTCTAGCTAAAACGGAAGTTGTTGTTATTGCCAAGTATTTGCATAATATTTACATATTTTCCAGGTGCCAAGGACTACAGCTAATAAACTAATGCAAGTCATTGCATTTGTTTTATGAGCTTGTATTTCTTCTCCATCGAATTTATAAACAAAATAGTTGCTGCCAGCTAAGAACTCATAGAAGTGTTCATAATTGTGTAATAAACTTAACCAGATTGCTTCAAACTAGTAGAAACAATTAAAAGCTGTCTATAGTTTAATATGCGAATAACTTTACTTTTTCCCCTTATGATTAAATTTAGATTTGAATGAACTCTTCAAAAATAAACAATCACAATTTCTTATCAATTTAAAATCAGAAATCGTGAAGGTCATAATCTTATCAATACATTTATAGCGGGATTTTCTATACCACAATGATTACACAAAAATCAGGCAGCAAACGATTAAAGGTCTTTAAAAGAAGTTCATGAGGTCTTCAAATCTGTTTGGGAAACTCCTGAGTTGATAAACATACTAATAATAAATAGTGTGGACTTAATTTAATTTTACCCTGAAAATAGAAAACTCCAGAAACTCTTCATGAATTCATCACAGATGAAAGCTTGCCTGATAATATACACATTTTATCTATGCATACGTTAAACTGATGGATTATACTCATCTATTATTATTTTAATTTGCAGGCAATCAATCTCCAATGGCTGAGGACGAAACCTTTGATGATTTGCGTATGTATAAACGAGACAAGCGTTAACAAATAGGGCTAATTAATAACTAACCAGAGCAATGATAATGCCACAAACAATCATTAACAAGTATAAACATGTGCTCTGCGTTTTCCCGAGGGTGTTTTTCACTTTGGGTGTTGTGCTGTTGATGCTGTGCGGTTTTACTGATGAATAATTAGCCACAATAAGTCAATCATCGGCGAGCTTCATTAGTTTGGTCAGTTTAGTGTCTGGAATTTTTAGTGGCCACATTAAATCTGAGCTAAAAGCCAATTGTAGTTGTACTCATAGTGGTTGCCCCAAGTACGCAAGAGTACAAAAAAAAGAACAAAAAGTATAGATAAAACTATGCTAAAAACCAATGTGTTTTTCTTGAGATACTTTTGACGTCAGACGTTAACATCTGGCCAACAGAGCCTACAATTTGGTAGTACCTACAGCACCCTGCCTCTGGTAGCACTTCAAGTAGAGCATAACAATAGCTTTGATAGATGGCACACCGCAATTTAATGCCACACACAGATGCATAATTCATAAAGATATGGCCGACATGTATCTTATAGATACATGCCACAAGCGTTCGCTCTACATTACATACATGCCACGTACTCGTGCCGCGAAATGCCAACGTCCCTTTTTACTAAATTGTTTTTTGCCATTCCATATTGATTTTCTTTTCTTTGGCTTATTGACAATTCTTTTAACTTTATTTTTCTTCCTTCCGCTCACGCACTCTACACACTCTCCCACTCTGTCTGTCTGCTTGCCTGCCTCTCTTTCACTCTCTAGAGGAAATACTTAATCCCTCAGTCCGGCCGTCCAACTCATTGCCGGCAATGTCGACCCACGTGCCGGCTTCGGTGCCGATTCGCCGTCGTCCCCACATACGTATCATTGAGGAGCCCACGAATCGCACGATTCGTTTTCGCTACAAATGCGAGGGTCGCACGGCAGGTTCCATTGCTGGCATGAATTCGACACCGAACGCAAAGACATATCCCACCATCATGATATGCGATTACGATGGACCCGTCTATGTGGTGGTCACGTGCGTCTATCGGGATCGGCCCCATTACCAGCATCCACATCATTTGGTCAGCAAGGATGAGGCGGGCAATTGCCGTCATGGTGTCTACACCAAGAAGCTGGGCATCGATGAGCGTCGTCTGGAACTGCAGAAAGTGGGCATTCAGTGTGTTAAGAAGACGGAGGTACGCGACTCACTCTTGCAGCGCCAAGAAAAGAATATTGATCCATTTAACGGTGCGTATGCGCAATTTAATAAAACATAATTGAAGCTTATAAGTAGAAAATAAGTTCTTACTCCAGTCCCTTTGTTTCTTTTATTATCCTGCTTGCTGTCAACATCTTAGCTTTAACATCCTTCACGACTTGCTATTCTTTCACAGCTGGCTTTGGACACATTGACGACTTGGCCAACATGAATCTGTACCAGCTGCGTCTGTGCTATCAGGCGTTCATAACAGTGGGCAAAAACAAGGTGCCACTCGATCCCGTTGTCTCAGCGCCAATCTACGGCAAGAGCAACGAACTGACCATCAACAAGCTCTGCAGTTGCTCCTCAAAGATGAACGGTGGCGATGAGATAATCATGCTCTGCGAGAAGGTGGGCAAGAATGACATCAAAATACGTTTCTTCGAGACGAACGATGAGGGTGACGAAGTCTGGGAAGATTATGGCATCTTTACGAGCTCGGATGTGTACAAGCAGACGGCGATTGCCTTCAAGACGCCACGTTATCATAATCCCGAGACGCAGCACAGTGTTCAGGTGGGATAGAGGGAACAAGGGGGTAAACCGGACTTGTTAACTTAACCATTTTCGCTTACAGGTGGAGTTGCAGCTGGTGCGGATATCGGATGGAGCGACGAGTGCTCCGCTGCCCTTTGAGTACTATCCCAATCCAGGTATGCTAACCTTTGCGCGACTGCAGCGTAAGTTGAAGCGCAAGCAGGAGCTGGACGTGTTCCAGCAGATACTTTCTCTAGATAGCGAAACTACGGCCACGAAATACTCGTGTCCGCCGGTGGAGCTCAACGATGACGAGAACACGGTATCCTCGGATGAGCAACAAAGTTCCGGAACTTTGAATGACTTCGAGATAGCCGTGAAAAAGTTACAGCTGCGGCATCGTGGTGAATCGGAGGCTACGGCCACGGAGTATACTGATGGCTTGGAAAATGACAATGACCAGGAACAGGAGGAGGAGGATATGGGCATAGAGTTGGAAGTGCCACAGCTGCTGCCTCAGCTGGCCGACGATTGCACCCAGACCTCCACGCCCATGGAGGAGATATTGCAGCAGCCGCAGCTACAATCGCGTCCGTTGAGCAACGTGGATAAGATCAATGAGTGGATGAAGAGCAGTGAGTTCGAGCGGACGGACAGTCTGACCGTGGAGAACGGTGACACGCCCACGCTCTCCCACAGCACCGCCCAGACGGCATTTACCAATGTGAGCAGCTTGACTGCCAATACGACCATAACAAATCAGCTGGATGATGAGGAAAAGCTGCAGGAGGGCGAGGGCAATGGTTCTCGTAGGGATACACTGGAGAATGCAACTCTCAAGGAGCTGCCGGTAGGCGGGGAGTCCCTGCCCGTTGAGCAGGAGTCCTTGCCGGAGCCAGAGCACGAACCGGAGCTGGTTAGCGCCAGCGCACAGGCCTCAGTGGATATAGATGAGAATTTCGATGAGACCGCCACTTATACTAGTCTACAGATCGCCTACAATCATCCTGTGGAGATGCCCAAGAGTCAGAAGTCCGAGCAAGCCTATCATGCCACCAATCCCTTTAGTCAACTGGACGAGGCGGAGCTGGTTGTGTTGACCAATCCGCCGGCGCCCAAGATTAAAGTGAATGCAGCCCAGACGCCAGCTACACCTCCCTCACCGCCTCTGCCATTGCCGCCGCGCACACCTTCCCCCGATCCCGAGCATCGTCTGCCTCCGCTTCCACCCAAACCACGTCACTCCCAAGACCTAAGCGTCAGCGAGCAGAGTGCATCCAATTCGGTGTCACTGAGTCGCTCAAGGAATGGCAGCGTGAGCTCCACACGCACCACACCCTCACCGATTATTATAATGCGAACACCGGATCAGAGTCCCACCAAGCGGCTGCCCACAGGACTGCCCAGCTCCTCGGCTCCAAACACATCGGGATCGGCTTCTGTTACAGCCTCGCCCAAAAAGCGCCAAGGTTTCTTCTCCCGTTTGTTTTCACGGCGTCGCAGCAGAGCCGAGGACGAGGAGACGCAATCCGTGAACAGCAAGCAGGATATGGGTTCCAAGGCAACTACGCCCACGGGCAGTCGTGAGCCGAGTCTGGCACATTTTGCCTTGGGTGATCCCAATCGTAGTTCTATACGATCCTTGCAACCACCTGGTTTGAGTCCTCAGAATAGCGTCACTCGTAGCGGACGTCCTGTGGGTCGCAGCTCCAGCAGCGTATCGGGCAAACGACCCGCCCATCTGGATGCGGATGTTATTCACATACCGCTCAAGGGTGGCGACAGTGAGAACAGCTTGTTGCGTCCCGAGAGCTACTCGAATGCCAGCACTTTGTCCTACGGACGTCCCTTGGATCGCAAGACCTTGAGCACTTTGCAATTGGCCGATATTCCCATTAGTGATGGCAACATGGAGTTGGTGGCGATTGCCGATAGGCAGAGCATTAAGAATTTATGTGAGGGTGCCTACGGTGTGATTCTTGATCCGAGTGTGGATCTCTCCGAGGCCGAGCACTTTGCGCTTTACACAAGTAAATCTCCCGAACCGGAGCGGATGTTAAGCGGTGGTGATGGCGGAGAGGTGGACGCAGGGGATTTCTTAAGCGCTGATGAAATTGCCAGGCGTCTGGCTGAGGCAAATGGCCTGGAGTAAGACAAAGGCAGGGAGTGAGACGCGTTGGAGGGACATTTTTAATAGTTAGACACAAACATAATTCTAGTCGTCTTTTCTTTCAGTATTATACATATGCAATACTATATATACAAAATGTACTTTTAGTCTATGCACACACACACATACACACACGCAGCTTGTTAATCCCCATACCAATTGTCTTTGTAGATACTATGTCCCAGAGATACCGTCAGAATGCGAAGAATTTCACCGAAAGCATCAAGCGCAAATATCCTCAGATTTTATCCCAAAATACCAAACAGTCCAGATTGCTACGTAAGTTCCATTTTCGGTATTATCAGGTGTTGGGTATCTACTTAAAAATCTTTCATAAAAAAACATCTGGTGGCTCAAGTCAGTTCGACCATTTTCATGCTCCTTCTCAAACGGATTTCCCTAAGCCTCACACACTCAAACACACACACACACACACACTGTCGCAACTTTGTCTCTCAATGTTATAGTTCAATATATTCGTATTGCTAGCATAAAACATATAAAGATAATCCCCCCCTGAAATGTGGACCAAAATAGGTCAATTCACTTTTGGCCAGTATTGTTTTTTGAAATTCATAGAATTACACGGTATTCGATACTTCGGTATTCATTTAGTTTGCTGTTGCCTCGTATTAAAATAATAATAGAGAAAAAAAAGAAGAAACCTTAAGAATTATGAAATTTATATGTGTAATTCGTTTCGCTGAATAAAAGTATTTGGTAACAAAGCAAATTTGTTAATGGCTATCAAAATTCAAATGGCTTTTCCAAGTAGTGCAGAGTTTTGAATAAACTAAAATAAATTTAATTTTTAACTATGTTCCCCAACTATTTCACACATTTCCATCTAAACCATTACCGTAATAGTTAGCCAAATAGTTCTATAAATTATTAAACTACTCTGAATACTTAATAAATTTAGGCTAGCCTTTAATAGCTACTTAAAAAGCTTTTAAGCTGCTTTAATGCCACTTGGAAATGCCAGTAAACTTCGGTCAACCGAAGAGACGCCGTTATGCTGTTTTCCTTTCTCCAATTAGTTTTTCTTAAAGTTTAGCTAGCCGAAAGAGCCAGAGCGGCAAAAGGACGTATGATAACTAATTGTTGGCCAGTAAGTTATTAAGTACATGATAATGATGTTGTCATTGCTGTTGTTGTTTTGGTTGATTTTGTTGTTGTTGTCGTTGTTGTCGTTGTTGTCTCTGTTGTAGATAACAAATGTTATTGCTGTTGTGTGACCTTTTAAGTTCTATACAAGTTGATTAGTAATCCTTATTTGCTATTCGTTCTACTCACGCTTCTTGGTTGCCATGTTGCTCATTAACACAGTTGCAAGGAAAAAAACTTTTATGATATTGACAGTTTGCTAATCAAGAGTTTTCTTCGATACATTGTAGCAATGGAAACACTGATGGTGCCACAAATGCATATGCCCACGTATCAGATGCCAGAGGCAAGTCCCACCGGCACGTATATGACGGAGATTAAGCACGAGCAGACGATGTTCCAAATGGACACAACACGCAACTGCCCCTCGGTGGCAAGTTCAACCAATTGCAACAACTTTCCGCTTTCCCCCAGCTCCAGTTGCAGCCGAGAGAGCTATGCACCAATGACACCACAACAGCTGCAACAGTTGCCCGAATCACAATATACCCACGAGGAAGTGATGAATTCCATGGGACATCTTAGAGTAACAGATAACGGGTTCATCTCTAATTATGACGGGAATACACAGGGTCTGGTCTACCAACAATTACAGACAATGAGTGCAACGAGTTTCAATGGAGGCAGCATAACGCCAACGAATTTAAACAATACCAACAATAATATGATTAACAACAATAATATATGTATCCAAAATCCAAACGGAACGAGTTCAACTGCATATCCGACAACATTCTATAACATGCCATCTGAACAAACCGTCCAACAGCAGTCTCCAGCAGCAGTTGAGCCTCAGGAAGTACAGGAGTCTATAAGCGACTTTATCAACAACTTGGGGAATGCACCTGATATCGAGATATCGAATTCCATATTGAAAGAATTAGGTGTATATTCCAATTAGTAAATAATGTAATTCTAACATAAGAGTTTTGTATATAAATATGTTTTTATATTGTATTCATAGAACAGCTAGAAGAAACGTTATTTTGTATGGCTAATTAGTTTAATTCGAATCTCATTTAATATGTTAAGCAATTCTTCTGACGCTAAACAATAAAAACAAAAAATTTTGAAACTTGTTTTTTGGGAATGCGCATATTATGATAAATGTAATACTATTTAATAGGAAAGTATCAAATGAAAAACTCTTACTAACGGCAAAAATAGGACGGTGAGTTAGTGGCATTGGCGTTGGCATTGTTCTGATTCTCGTTGCGCATGCCGGCGAAGAAGGTATTAATGTCTTCCTTGGTGACCACCTTGTTGCTGCTAGCAAACGATTGTAGGTAATCCTTGAGCTTATCCTTCATGCGATTGTATTGGGTAATTGCATCGATTTGCTGCGAATGACCCATGGAGGCCAGAGCACGTATACCTTGCTCATAGCTCGAGTTCTCCTTGGCATGCTTCATGCCGCGCTCCTCATAACATTTGGCCGAGTCCTCGCTGTCCAGCAGAAATTGCACAGACTGTGCCTTGTAGATCTCCATGCATTTCTCACAGGCGCAAAGCGACTTGCGCCAATCGTTGGTCCAGAAAGCGGCGCCTGTAAAAAATTAAATGAAATGCTTTTAGAATTTGAGGGTATACTTTAAAACCAAGAGACTTGCAGTGCTAGACAGTGCACCTTAAATGTATGCTAAGGGTTTTTGGCAACCGATTTAAAAAAAGTAATAAAATCTCAATCAATACTTCCTTTATAAAACTCCGTCTAAAATGCCTCAAATAATTTTACTTTTGTGTCAATTTTCAGATATTTCAGTCAACAATAAACAACTTTAGCTAGAACTCCCTCTCTCTCTCCGTCTGAAAATTAAGTCTATATATTTTGTTGCCTTTTAAATTGTAAGAAATATGAATGTGGAATATTTTACGGAGGGCCTCGAGTGCCTAATGTATTCCGGCAGAAAACTCTCGCCGGAGCAGCGCATTCTCATTGAGAATTCGCTGATTGTGCTGCTGCAGGAGAATCGCTTCTCGGGCATGTACTTTTGGGGTCGTATTACGGCTACCAAGAATGATTATTATATTGCCTTTGGCTATACAAGTGATTGCCTGAAGGATCGCAAATATTTCTATAGCCTGGATCAATATCAATGGCAGCTGTTGCCCTTTGTGCAAAGCCCGAAAATCTTTCAGGCCGCTATACTGGCGCCCGAGCCCTTTGTCGGTGATCCTAGTCTGATGACCTACGTTAAGCTGGTAAGCAGGTGAAGTAGAAGTGCTTGAATTGATCTAATCTTAGCTGCAATAGGATCCCACTTTCAATATTGTGGCCAATCAAGTTGTAAGCATTAGTCGTCCCGAGGTGATCAAGCTGAAGGAGGAGGAGCGTCTGGCTGCCATCGTTTTTATTATAAGCGAAGAATGCGCCATTTGTCCACGTGGTGCGCTCTACAAACTGGTGGATGGACGTGTCATACCCAATGAAATGTTCCGTGGTCTCAATGATCTGCAGATTGATAATTTATCATACTATCAACTCTATCGTCTGCCACGCAATGATCTCAAGACAAATTTATCCAAGCGCAGCGATTATAACTATGCCATTGACTTTCTGGACACTATAGATGGTGTTATACCACTGAATCAGGCTTTCGCCTTGAACATGCAGAGCAATGAGCGCATTGCAGTGATCAAATCTTGCATCTGGTTGGGCATGACATTCTTCCACAAGCTGAATTCACGCAAACATGGATTCCTCTACTTGGGCGATGGTCGCAAGAATTTTGATTTGCTTTTTATGTATTAATGTTGTTCAAAATGTTGTAGCTAGAAGCATTGAGTAATTACAGGGTATTCTGCCAAGCATAAGCTTATTACTGCTTTTTCTGGATTCCTAGTAATCTTTGCCCTCCACTGTTTCTAGAGATATCTCCACCCTAAGGGGGTGCTTTACACTTTGTGATGAAATTAATTTATAGAACTGAATCATAGACAATTTTTCTTACCTTTGTGCTCCGTCTTGATCTTGGGACGACGACACTCATCGGCCTCCTGCTTGGAGCGCTTTGCTTGTGGCTCCCCAGACTGTTCCTCCGGTGTTTCTTGGGTTGGCTGCTCTGCTGCCTCTTCGGTATTCACCTCCAGTTTGGAATCATTGAGCCCATTGGCTGGCTGAAGCGCCAATCCTGTGTAATCCCTTAGGAACTCATGCCGTTCCATGCAGTCGTCGCAAATCATTTCACTGCAGGCATCCAGCCATTTGTCGCTACCTGCTGGTGCTTGGATATGTGGCAGATGGAACCAATCCTCACAAACTGCGCACTGCAGCATAACCTCCTCGGTGGTGCGCTCCGGATCTGGATATGGACGCTTGCACTTGCAATACAAGCCCTGGAAATTCTGATTATACAGATTTTCTGTATTTGGTGGCTGCACCGCATCTAGCTGTGGATTGAGAGCGCAATGCTTCTCGTCGCCGAGACGCAACGTTGGGCAGTCGCAACGAAAGTTGCGTTTGGTGTAGAGTTCAATCAATTCATGGTGCTCATGGCATCGATAGGAGCAGGCCAGGCAGACGCCGGCGGCCTTTGACAAATCGTTACGTGCATCGGGGCAGCATGTCAGGCAAGAGTACAGGGCCTGTCGTTGTATTGCACCTTTGGCATAGGTGCAGGCCTTTTCATCGGAGGCCCCGAGCACAGCTGCGTATTCCTCCTCCATTTCCTTCTCCTCTTCAAGCACATCCAACATTGTAATGGTTGACTGCTCCAAAGGATTGGCGTCGCCGCCTTCATCGGCATTCACGCCACTATTTGTGTCACTCATTTTTACCACTATATCTTAACGTTTAATTTTACCAAATGTTTTAATAACAACTAAAATATGCGAACGCCAATGTTTGGCGCAAAAAAAAAATTTGCGATTTAGTGTTGAGTTGAGTCGACCGATACTGGTTCGTGTAATTGAACTAAATCTGTTCAACACTTATATCGATGGCAGCGATAGTTCGCTAAAAAATATATCGATGTACGTAAGTAGTGCTGGTAAGCGCGTCACTGCCGCTGTTTTGCAACACAGAATTGTCGCATTTTCGTGGTTGCTGCTAATTTTCATAACATTGCGGAATATTTGTTAATATTAAAATTTTGAGGCTTTAAAATGAATGCGCCACCAACATTCGAGTCATTTCTGCTCTACGAAGGCGAAAAGAAGTGAGTAAAATGGTCAAACTCTTGATCAACAGGCATTTACAAGTTATTTGCTTTTGCCGGCGTGTAGAATCATCAAGGAACTAGACACAAAAGTAACAAATGCGGCAATATTTACGATAAACAAAGAGGATCACACACTGGGCAACATGATCCGCAAGTGAGTAAAGGTTTACTTCAAGTTTGTTCTATATATAAAACGGATTTCTTATATCAACAGCCAACTGTTGAAGGATCCCAATGTGCTGTTTGCCGGCTACAAGGTGCCACATCCGCTGGAGCATAAATTTGTCATACGCATTCAGACCACGGCGGACTACTCGCCCCAAGAGGCATTCATGAACGCCATTACAGATCTGCTGGCTGAGCTGTCGCTCTTCGAGGAGAGATTTAAAGTGAGTACACCTCTTCCACTTGGGTACCATTGGAGTCCTGGTGGAATAACCACCTGCAGTCCAATTAAACTAACTGATTTATCTTTTGCAGGATGCCATTAAGGAGAAAAAGGAGGGCGGCGACTAAATTTAGTTACTCATTTATTTTTACAAGACATTTACGAAACAATTGATAAAAATTTCACTAATTTTATAAATAAATAAAAAACAATTTAAAAGGAATTTGTAAAATTAGTGTGTGTGTGTGTGTTTGCACAACCAACAAGATTATCTTAGCTCTAATAGGTCTCATCGTCGGCGCACTCGCTTGTATCGTGTCCAAAGACTAGAAATAGAAGAGTAAATGATGTATTAAGTATTTCCAAGTGGAGAAGGCTTCATTACCTTCACAGGAATCGCAGTATTTGCGCGGAGCTGGCAATTTGCGCTCCTTCTTCTCGTTGTTGTTGGCCTCGGCAAGCGGAACGGGTGAGTACTCCCGATCCTCGCTGGCTTGCAGTGGACAGTCCTCGGTCTCATGCTTATCAAACTCATCGCAGATGTCGCAGAAGAGACGCGGAGCCGGCTTGCGTTTGCTCAGCAAGTCAAAGGCTTGAGGTCTGCAGTTATAGATCAAGGAATCAGTTGCAGCAAGTGAGTCAGAAAGGAGTAACTTACTTGCAAAAGTCCATGGGCAAGGTTTCCAGCGTCTGCACTTTGGCCTTGAGTGCATCATTTTTCTGCTGCATGTCCGCAATGATGGAGTTAAGGAAGTTTATCTTCGCCAGACTGGTTTCCGTATCCAGTTGCTGCAAGAGGAAGATGTGGTAAGGGAAGTTGTGTATGAAACTCATTAGGAAAACTTACTTCCTGTGTCTGCTCCTTGTGTGGTGGGCCATTGGCACGCAGCGCCATGATTTCACGCGCCTCCTCTAGCTCCAGGGCCTGCAGCTGTCGTGTCAACTGTTGGCATTCCATTTGCACCATCTGCTCAGATTTCTGTGCCTGATGCAGCCCTGCTTCTAGTTCCTTGATGCGCACCTGGAGCTGCTGCAGCTGTGCAGACTTCTCCTTAGCTGCTTCATCCATCTCATCGATTACCTTTTGATATTCCGCCAGTTGTGCATCATATTCGTTGCCCTTGTCCAGCAGCTGTTGCTTCTGCTGCAATGATTGTTCTAGTTGCTTCACTTGCTCCTCTAGCGCCTGTTTAGCTGCCTGCTGTTCCTGGCTGGACTTCTCTAAGTTCTTTTGGCTGCTCTGCTGGGTCTCTAGTTGGGTTCGCAGACTTTGTAGCTGCTGCTCTATCTCACTGATTGTGGTCTGCTTCTGCTGCAGTGATTGCTCTAGCTGCTTCACTTGCTCCTCCAGTTTCTGCTTAGCTGCCAGTTGTTCCTGGCTGGATTGCTCTAAATCCTTCTGGCTGCTTTGTTGGGACGTCAGTTGTGTCTGTAGGCTCTGCAACTGCTGTTCAACCTCGCTGATTGTTGCCTGCTTCTGCTGCACTGCATCCTGCAGCTCTCCGTTGGCCTGCTGCAGCTGACGCAGCTGCTCGGCTGCCTCCACAGCTGTGCCCTGTAGATTAAGCTCACTTTGCTGCATTTGCTGGAGCTTCTCCTGCAGCTCCTTGTTGGTGGATTGTTGTGTGTCAAGTTGGCTGTGGGTTTCCTTCAGCTCCTGCTTCATGCCCTGCAGCTTCTCGATCAGTCTTTCAGCATTCATGTCCGCCTCCATCTCAAACAGCTCGAAAATGTGCGCCGTCTCGCTCTTCTCCGCTTGGAGCACCTCCAGCACAGTGGACAGCTCTTCATTTGTAGCCGAGATGTTGGCATTTGCCACCTGAATGGCCGCCACGAGCGTCTTTAGATCGGCTATCTTTAGTGCATCCTCGCCAGCCAGTTGCTCCTTGTGCTGCAGCTCAGTGTTGGTTATTTCCAGACGCTCCTGCAGCTCCTTAATGGTCAGCTCTGTGCCACTGCTCTGCTGTGCTTGCTCTTCTTGTGTCTTGGCGAGCTGTTCCTGCAGCTGCTTCAGCTCTTCCTGCAGCTTCGCTTCCTTCTTTTCCGCCTCTGCCTTTAGCTTCTCCTTCTGCGCTGCCTCTTGCAGCTGTGCCTCGCTCATGTTGGCTTGACTGGCTTGCAGCTGCTGACGTGCCTCCTGTAGTTCCCGTTCCAGCTGCAAACGCTGCTCGGAGCTTGCATCCTTCTGTGTGCTTAGCTCCTTTTGTGCGGTCGCCAGCTGCTCAGTGAGCTGATTCAATTTACTGGTGAGCTCCGCGTGCTCAGTTCTCACGGTGGTAATTTCCAGTTGCAGCTTCTCCTGATGCTGCTTCAGCTGCACACACTTGTTGCTGGCTGCCTCCAGCTTGCGTGTGGCATCACTTAGCTCCAGTGTCTGCTTCTCGACCAGTTCTTGCTCCGTTTTGAGTTTACCATGGAGTTGATTGCTCTGCTCAGTGCTGGTGGCCAGTTCTTGTGTTAGCAGCTCCACCTGTGCACACAGTGCGTCCAAACGCTGCTGACCAGCCTGCAGCTGCCGCTCAAGACCTGCACGCTCCTCACTTGACTTTGTGGCAAGCTGCTCACTAGTTTGTTGCTGCTCTAGCAGCTGCTGGGAGAGCTTCACCAGCTCCGCGTTGGAATCGGTGGAGCTGCTTTGCAGACTCGTTAGCTGCTGTTGCAACAACTCGTTTTGCTGCTGCAGCGACTGACTACGTGCCACCAGCTGCTCCCGCTGACGCTCCGCATCACCCAAGGCGAGTTCACGCTGTGTGGCCAGCTGCTCCAGTTCGCCAAGCTGCGTCTGCTTCAGCTCCGACTCGGTTTTAAGCTTCTCCAGATTCTCCTGCGTCTCGTTGAGCTCACGCTGCAGTCGTGCACTTGTCTGTTGCAACAACTCGTTGCCACTAGCCAGCTCGAGGCACTGTCCACTGCTCTTGCTCTCCAGCGCTGCATAGCTCTGCTGCTTGGCTAGGAGTTCCTCATTTAGCTGCTGCACTGTGGCCTGTAGTTGGGTGACGCTGCCTCGTGTGGTCTGCAACTCTGTCTGCAGCGTCTGCTGCTGCTGTTGCAAGGACTCGCATTTCTGCTGCAGTGCTTCGTGCTGGCGACGCACATCTCCCAGCTCAAGCTCACGCTGTGCACAGCTCTCGGTGCTCTGCTTGAGCTGCGTTTCAGTCTGAGTGACCTGTAGCCTAGCTGCCTCAAGTTCCTCCGTTTGTTGCTGCAGTGCAGCTTCTGTTGTCTGCTGCTGCAACTTGGCAGCTTCCAACTCCTTGGAGCGTTCCTTCAAAGCAGTTTGCGTTTCATCTTGCTTTGTCTGTAGTTCCTTAAGCTCAGTCTGCAACTTAGCGAGCTGCTGTGCGCCTGCCTCGCCGCTTACGGTTGCCTGCTGCTGCAGTTGCTCCAGCTGCTGCTGTGTCGCCTTCAGCGTCGCTTCCGTTTCCGCTGACTTGGTCTCCGCTGCCGTCAGCTGCTTTTCCTGCTCGAGTTGCTTTTGGTTTAGCTGCTCCTGTTGGGCCTTGAGCTCATCATGTGCTTGAGACTTTTCCTTTAGCTGCTGTTGTACTTGCTCCAGGGACTGCGATAGTTCCTTGAGCATGGCCTCCTTTTCGGCTGATTCTACTTTGCTGTCCTCCAGCTGCGCTTGATTCTTTTGCTGCAACAAATTCAGTTCCTTCTTGAGGGTTTCCATTAGTTCCTCAAGCGCATCTTTCTGCTGCTTAAGCAGCTCATGCTCCGCCTGTAGCAGCTCCAACTGCGTCTTATGGTTGCCACTGACCTGCAGTTGCTGCTCCGACGCTTGCTGCACACCACTAAGTTGCTGTTTCAGCTCCTGCTTCTGCTGCTCAATCAAATCGTGAGCTGTCTTCAGTTCGCTGTGGTCTTTTTGCAGTTTTTCCAGCTCCGATTTGCTTTCGTTGCTTTGCTGCTGCTGTGCCTTGAGCATCTCGTCCAGGGCTGAGCTGTCTGCCTTCTGTACATTCAGTTCTGTGGTCAGCTCATGGAGCTGTTGACTCAGCTCCTTGATTTGCTCGTCTCGCATGCGAATCTCCGTCTGCAGAATCTCACACTCGTCTGTAACCGTAGCTCTTTCGCTCTCCAACGTATCCGAGCTGTTTTTAAGCTTCTTCAGCTCATCGGTCACACGCTGCAGTTCCTCTGCTTTAGCTGCCAGCTTCTGATCAAAGTCGACTTTAACCTCTTGTGCCTGTTTCTCGTTCTCCTCCTTGAGCAGCGCCAGTTCTCGTCGCAGATTCTCAATGCCGCACTGCGACAATGAGAATTTCTCCAGACTCTCATCTTTGGACACCAGCTCGGTTTGAAGTGTATTGTTCTGGGACTGCAGGTAACCTATGTTCTCGCGCAAACGTGTCTCCTCCTCCAGAGACTCGGCCAGACGTGCCTCACTCAATTTCTCCTGTTCAATTAACTTGTCCTGCAGTTGGGTTACAAGTGCCTGTGCTGCTGTCAGAGCGGCACTGTCCTCCACAGGCGGTACGCTCTGTAAGCTGGGTGAGGCTGGCAGAAGAAGGGAAGTTTTAATTGTAGCCCATGGAAATATAGGAAACCCACTTCTTACCCGAGACTAGCTGCGTTATTTTCTTCTCTAGATCGTGTATCTTCTCTTTGTAGACCTGGGACTGAGCCTGCCAGAGGAACAGTTTCGGGTTTAGTTTGTGTTTAGGAATGGAATTATTTACGGTTTGGAAATTGTGCTTTGACTGGAAATCGGGATTAAAACGGGCATTTATCATATTCTGTTACTACATATACCATTTGATTGTCTAGAGTTAATAGAAACTTTACTTTCAGATTGCTTAGTTAATATGTTCAGGAACAGAGCAGATTTAATTTCTATGACGAAATTTAGTTAATAAATAGAAATAACAAAATATTTAGTTATGATTTTCTGTGGTTAGTAGAGTAAAACTGTTTTGTACATAAGGAAAGAGGTTAATCTTTACTTCAGTAGAAAATATTTGCTTCTAACAGGTCCTGTATCTATAGAATCCTTTATAAAAATCTTTAAAACTCCCTACAGAAATTTCTTTAGTTAGGTGAAACAAAAACAAGAAAAGATTAAATACAAAATCGAAATCTTTAAGTATAAAATATGAAAACATGTCTAATGAAATACAATTTTCTGTAACAGATTTATTGCTATTGATTATTTAACTACACAGTAAAAATTTTCAGAGGAAATTGAAAAGCGTACCTACTTTACGGTAGTAAAATTTCAAAATGCGCTCTGCAAAATTATAATCCTTCTTCTTTTTTCTACAATACAGAAAATCTTGATCGACGCTACTTTTAGAGCTTCTACAGTCCCTTCTAATTCTTCTCTCCCTTCCCAAATCAATGCACAATTTCCATATATAGAAATCGCTCTTACATTCATTTCATCGCCACAGAACTGGGCTTCATCAATGCTAAACTGCAATTCTTCAGATTTCTTGCGTTCATCGCCCAATTGCGACTCCAATTGCAAAACTCGTGCCTTGAGCTATAAATCGGGTTGAAGCAGAGAGCAGGAAAAGTTGAGGATTAGATACAGATATTCCAGTTAAAAAGAAATAAAACAACAAAGTTTAGCAAACTGATTTGCAGTAATATTTTTATATCGTATATTTGATATATCGTTAATGTATTGAAACGTTTAACGTTTGTTTTTATATCGTAAGTAGTTATGTATATCGTAGATCGTACAACTAAACCAACAGCAAGAAAATTCGCTTTCATACAAAATAATTTTATACAGGTTTTCCAATTTCCATTTTAAGTATATATTATAGTATATGTATATTCATCAATATATTCATTCATCATTCGTTGATTGCTACAACTAGCCAGTAAAAAAAAAAATTAAACCCTTCAAATTTGGGTTTTTGTGGCTCCTTGTAAACTATGTTTTTTGTTATTTTTGTGTGATGGAAGATATCGTAAATATTTTTTGGTTGTATTCAGCATAAAACGCTGTGCAGACATCAAATTCATCTTCATCTTCATGTCGATCTTCATCTTGGTTGCCAGCGAATAAAAATCATTCATCAAAGGTAACTTTGAGCACACGTTGTTTTTGGGGGAGTTTCGTAGAAAGTATCCTCCTATTTGATGCGCAACGGTGTCAGGACACTGTGCAGTATACAGTGCCGCTCGTGTTTGCCCGACCAGCCACGGAACTCGCGTCGCAGATCAGAGATACGAATGCTATGGCGGGCTATCAGTTGCCTCCAGCGATCGGCCTCGATCAGCAGTTGCTATAAAAAGTGAACAGTGTGTACATACAGTGGTGCGTAAAAGTCGTTTGCTCAGTTTCAGAAATTCTTTTGTTCTTGATTTTGCGTTAAAAAGTTCAGCAAGGGATTAGAACTGTGATTGGTTGGTTGGTTTTTTTTGGGTGGAATGGGATTGAGTGAAATGTTTGCCAATTGGAACACAACTCAAAGTGCGCACGACATTTACTTGTGTATGTTTTTGTGTACATAGATAGTTTAAGAGATAGATAACCACGCTTATAGCACAACTCAATAGTTTATTCAGTAACAAAACCAAAAGAAACACAAAAAGAAACTCAACGAAAGCAGTACAAAACATAAATCTCGGACACAGTTCAGTCCCCTCATCAAGCTTTGTGCGTTTTGTGCTTAAAATATGCTGCAAATATTGAATTGGTAGTGTGTATACTTGTTTTGCACCCAGTGTATAATTTGTATGTCAAATAGATGATAATAGAAACGTGCAACTGGATGATATCATTCCCTTTTGGGAGATGAGAGTTCTTCTTTTTTTGGTTTACACCATGAGCATGATTAATTGTAGTCTTAAATGCAATTTTAATTGTCTATTAAATGATAATACTTTGTGTTATGATTAGAGTAGGTAAAACTCTAGTTTTTCAAAGGAAACGTAATTGAATTCAAGTCTATTAACACCATGTCTAAAGTTAATAGGAATTGCATACAAACGGGACGGAGAATGTTAACCAAAATTGGCAACAGAAAATTGTTAAGCTCGTTAGCGTCTAGTTAGGATGATGAACCCATATAAACCTTGGCCGACTAAGAAGAGAAAAAGTTAGAGTATTTATTACGCCTAGTTAAACTTATGAAATTTGTACTTGTTTTGGTTTTTCGGTGAGTGTTGTGTTTTTGTAGCCAATTGAGTAAATTGGTATGAATCACTGTCAAGTGACTGACAATTTCTGAGAGAGAGAGAGAGAGAGAGCCCCAAAAACATAAAAACATGAGACGTGCGCAAATTAAGTGTGTAAAATTAACAAATAACAACAACAAGACAATGTGAGACAACAAAAATAAAACAAGAAACGGTGGAAAATGGTTAACACAGACAAAGAAAAAACCAACCAAGTGTAGAGCATGTCTGTGTGCAGTTGAGTGTTGTGTGCGTGCGAGTGTGTGTGTGTGTTTGGGTGTAGGTGGGTGGGTGTTTTGCATTATTTGCAGTTGCAACAACAGCTGTGGCACATAATAAACCAATAAAATAAAAATACAATAGAAATGAAGCCCAAAATCAAAGCTCAATTAAAAGCCTCAAAGAAACAATGATTTGAGCCGTGTCTTTAGCCAACTGGAAATAATTTCTTTTTATCGCAAAACCAAACTTTCTTTGGTTTGTTGGAACGCGGCAATTGTTGTAATGGTTGCTGTAACGATTGTTGTAGCTGTTGTCTTGCTGTGGTTGTTGTCGTCTTTAATGTTGTTGTTGTTGTTGGACTGATGGTTGTACGGCTGCTGGTGTGATTCGTGGGTCGCAATCGATACGGTCGCCTGCGATCCGCATACGGCAACGGCATATACATTGTATCGGTGAAGATAATTACCTCATTGATGTTCTTTTGCAGCTGCAACGCCTGATTCTGTGCATCCTCGCGATCCAGTTCACGCTCCACCATCAGCTGCTCCACATGCTGTTGCTTCTCGCGCAGCAAGTCCTGCGGAAAGATATAGAAAATGTGCATGATTTTGGCACAAGAAGCGCATGAGTTACAAGTGAAGAGTCACAGCAATAAAACAGAGAAAGAGCAGGGGAGGCAGAGACAGGCAAGTGTAGGTGTAGGTACAGGTGTACGTGTGTGTGTGGGTGTGTGTGTGTGTGTATGTACAGTGTGCGTTGCATATATAATAGTTCACAATCCAACGAAAAATAACCAAACACATGCGTAAAATATCAATTGAAACTAGAAACAATAATAACAAATAACAACAACAAAAATGAACAATAAAAGCGTGCACAAAAATATAAATTTTTTATTCTGCACAAGCACAAAAAAGTCCAAAATAATAAAAGGAAAATATGTACACATATAAAAGATATTTCGATACAGTTACACACAATCAGATAAGCCGAAAAAAAGGGTGTGCAAAAATAGATATGCTCATATATTTTCATATAGATATAGATATATATTATTTGTACATCGGTTAGTTTGTTGGGTGGGCGTTCAGAGGGTGGTGGTACCATATTGTGGCAAGTGTTTAATGTGGCATGTTGTGTTAGTAGTTGTGTGTGTGTAAGTTGTGGCAGGCTTAAAGTTCTAGGGTTATTAGTTAAGGCTATTTGTTAGTTTACAGACATATAAATGTAGAAAGACACGCTCAAGCGACTTTAACAGCGGGGGTACAGTAGACGTGCATGTTAACTAACAGCGCGCCAAATAGACTTTTGCATTTTTTGTTTACCTGCATGGAAAACTGACTTTTTGGCGCCGTTACAATTGGCCTGAGGGGCGTGCTCGATTTGCGCTGCGAGGGGGGAAGGTTGGATTAAATAGAATTAAACGCGTTAGTACATTAACATTAACATTAACAGAGCACGGTTAACGATTATAACATTAACTGCAGCATGTAAGTAGAAAGAACTTGTTTAACAGATAACTGGCAACTGCTAACAGGTAACAGATAACTGATAACTGATAACACATAACGGATAACTACGTAGTGTAAAGTGTTGTCGTTTTCTTGTCTTTTGTTTTTTTTTTTTTGTGTCATTTGCTGCTTCGTCTTATACCTGAGCATTCATGCGCATGCGCGAAGTGTTTGTGGTGGCAATGCTATTCATTGTGCCAATCGACGTGAGAGATTCGCGCGAACCGGTGCGCGATAGACGCGTCTTCTTTATGGATGGCGATAGCGACACCTTGGCAATGGGCACAAATACGCCGTACTTGGGTTTACACTCAAAATATCTGAAAGTACGTGAAAGTAGTGGATTAAGTTAAAATATTTTAGACTTCTAGCTGTTAATAGTTATGAAACGATCACCCCACCTAATGCCGTCAACGGCACCATCGTTTTTGCCGCTGCCCTCGTCCAGTTCGACACCGCACCAGTTGCCCGGCGCAAACTGGGTCTCGCCCAGATAGCGCAGTATACCTGGTCGGCTGCCAAAGCCTGAGGAGACAATCACACGATCGCCCACTGTCAGACCATTCTCTGCAAAACAATGTAACAAGAGGGTTAACAAGTCTTATATAGAGTTAGCTTATCAGTTGACTTACTGCCTGTGCCTGGACTGCGCATCATGGAGCTACGCACACTGGCCGTGGGTGACACTGTGCGTGAGCGTTCTGGTGAGTTTTTGGCCAGTGGCGATGTGGGGGTCATGGCGCCCGAGAGCGGATATGTGGTGAGACGTGTGAGGCGCGAGAAAATGCCGCGTTTTGGCTCACACTGAAAATAACGCTTGCCGGAGACGCAGCCATCATTTTTGCCTGCAATACAAAAAATTGTTTTGAAGGTCAGATGATTGTCAACTGTCACCTGTCTGTCACTTACCATTTGGTTCATCGAGCACAATGCCCGCCCAGTCGCCGGGGGCAAAGTGTGTCTCGCCAATGTAGGCTATTTGGCCAGAACGCAGTCCGCCCACCCACACACGTTGGCCAATTATAAACTGCTCTGTGTTGGCTGTCAGCACGGTGCTGTTATGATCTAAGAAGGGGAAAACGAATGAAGGGGGGGATTACAACAGAGTTAAAGTTCATATAGAATTATCATCAATCAGCAATCATCTTGATATGTTTTGGCTGCGTTTCGTAATGTTTACAATTGAGCACAATATAGCTATAAAAGTCGATTTTCTACAAATGGATATACCATATAAACTGAACTGTACACTATGATGTCATATGCAAAATAATTATTCTAGTGCAATTTGCATATGTGTCTGTTCGCTCTCAATGAAAACAATTTGAAGCTGTCATAAATAAATAAAAATGACTACAAAACACGATCCCCCGCACGGTTTGATTTTAAAACGGATATTGACTATTAAATCCGTATGCACTTGACAGATCATCTGAAAGATCGTTTGACTCTGGTTCACTTTTAAGTTGCTAATTTCCCCTCTTTGACTTTGTGAGCTTGGAGACAACGCCTTAAAATTGATGGTGAGATTTTATTTAACAAATTATTACTTGTTGATGATTGATAAATGGCTTTTGAATGCGAAAATCATTCAGTGGAAAATTACAAACATAACAGCAAATTGCATGCCAGCAATGAAGTCACAGTTTGTTTTTGTTTTTTTTTAATATTAACTGCAACAACTTCGCCCACGTATTATATGTTAATTTACACAGAAAAGATGGAAAAAAACTAAAAACAATTTTTCATTTCATCATTTTCGGTTTTCGCACAAGTATTTGCTGCTGTGCTACGCAAGACTTGTTTCTGGTCTCTTGCATAAGGGTGTCAAGTTTGTATTGCCAAAATCCACACAATATGCATATGCATTAGCTGATTGTGAGCAGAAATTCGTCTTTATTTATATGTGGGATGAACTATCAAATATCGTGCATATTTTAACATAAATCAAGCTCAACAGGTGACAAGTATCTGCTTCGATAAATGTTAAGTGTCATTCTAACTGATTGCTAAATACAATGATTAAAGCGTATTCAGAGAGCAGAAACTAGTTTAACTCATTGTGCCGAATGTAAATTCTGGAGAGACAATGCCAAAAGTTGAGACTTGAAAACTGATAGCAGAAAAGTAAAAAAACTGGAGGTGACTAAGGTGTGGCATAAAAACTTAAAATGTAAGCGACTATCGGAGAAACTGAAGTTGATAAATAAAAACAAAAAGCACAACAAATTTTATAAAAGAAAGCACTCAAAAAAAAAGCTAGTTTAATAACAAAGAATAAATGTTTTTCTGAAAGAATATTTCTTTTAAATTAAACTTTGTTTTTTACTCTTTTTCAAAGTCAGCTGCTAAATGCACTTCTGTAGTTTCTTTCACACCCAACAGCTTACATTTAGTTAAGCACCAGCTTATATAACAATCTGTAGATACAATCAGCTTATGTATCTACATATTAGCTGCCTCATTATGCGCTCAACACCTACAAACATTTGTCAAAATGGATGGCGGCTCATTAGGCTTCGTTAATTTGACAATATTTGAGCTGCTGTGTTACAGTAACTGAGGCATCGCATTTTGTTACTTATGGTACTGCCAAAATCTACATAACTTTGATCTGTCTGCAGATTGCGGGAGAGAGAACGAGAAGCGGAGCCATAAATCGTGGGTAACGTCCAATGGCCGTTTAAGGTGCGAGCAACTGACATAGATTCAAGACATACAGATAAACCACCTGCGCAAATAGTTAACTGACATGTTGTGCCAGTGTTTTAGTGTGTGTGTGTGTATGTTTGTGTGCAGTTAGAGATACAAATACCAACTTTGAGATACAATGTTGCTCTTTTGCTTACCTGAGCTACGACGTCGACCTGTGGCCTCAAGATAATAATCATCTTTGAACCGAATATGAAAAACAAAACACATTTACAGTTACAGATACGGCATGCAGTTAGCCCAACAGAACAATAGGGGGATCTCCCCGCAACAAAAACTGGGTGGGGACAGGTGTGAACTTACAAGATGTGCGACGTCCATTGTCGGACTGTGTTGGCGTCGTTCGAGATTTAAGCGATCCGCGGCCGGACGAGAAGCGTTCCCAATCGGATGTCGGGGAGAGTGAGGAGCGCGTGAAGCGTTTTACAGTCTCTTGATAGAGATCTACGAGTATAGACATGTATGGACACGTTTCGTTTCGTTTCATATCGTTTCGCATGCAATTTACATAAAGTGTTACGTGTATTGTTTTGTTGTGGGTGTGTTAACAACAACGCGCCAGTTGCAAAGTAGTTTGCCATTTTGCTGGTTATTGTAGTTTTTGGGTAAAGCTCACATTCGTATCTGTTTACTTTTGAGCTTGTTATTAGTTAATAATCAACAATTAGCAAATTTGTGTTAATCAAATACAACGAAGCTCGCAAAAATTATTATAATGTGAAAGTTTTCATTATGGTTGTTTAATCAGTTATTAGCCCGCAAGCAAAAGTTGGTAGAAAGAACTACTCAGACTGAACTGAGCTGTCTCTTTGGAGCGTTAGAAAGGCTCATCCGACAAAAACCTGAAAGTCTTTCTCAGAATGCTCTGGGTTCACAGTTAAACTTAAGACAGGTGAATGGCAAAGTGCTTCTAAGAGCAGTAGAAATAAAATTGAAACAATCTGCGATTTGTTTACAAACACGGAGGCTACATGTTCTGACTGTTATTGAATATTCTGACCAAAACAGTGGTAACTTATTTAAAAATAGTCACTTGGATTATTATTATTCTATTATAAAAAGATTTCTGCTTGGAGAAACATCTTTCAAAGAGCTGAACTTTGGTCTGCAATACATCATAAAATTCTCTCATCTCCCGTTCTTTAAAATCGTTTTTGTAATTACCTAACCCAGCTTAATCGTTTGTAATTAAAACAGAAATCAATCAAGAATCTTCTACCGTTTGATTGGTTAAGGAAATCATTAAACTTCGTTTGACAGCAGCTTAAGAAGAAGCTCCGACAAAAGAAACAATTTTAATGTGAAATGGTAAAAGAGGCTACAGCTATGAAATTTCATAGCCATAAACTGAACTCCACTTTCAAGATGTTCTCTCTCTCTCTCTCTCTCTCTCTCTATCTTTGTCTCCCTCTTTGGACAACACAAATTGCAATGTGGCAATTTGCTGTCTGACTGTTGCTTGACTTTCAAAATCAATTGTCGTAAATTTCTCAAGAGCCAAAATATAAAAGTATAAATCAATTAAATTGCCGACAGTTTTTGGTAGCGTTTGCTTTCTGTGTTGTCAGTTGCAGAGATATAAGATGTGCAGGTAAGAAAGCGATGAAATTAAAACCACATTTTTCTTCATTTCAATTGCACGATTTTTGTTTGGTTTTGGCTTCCGCTTAATTTGCTGCTACATGTTGTATACGCCATGTAGACGCACTTAATTGTGTTTTTGTCAGCTCAAATTGGCGCTTTTTATTCAATTTATTTTGCAGAGTGTGTGTGTGTGTGTGTGTGCAGAAAATTAATGTATGTATCTGGAAGATGCGCGCCTCGGGCCTATGCTACCGATGTTTTATTGTTTGGTATCTAAGCCAAGCTAATCAACTAACCGAACGGTAGCCGTGCATGACTTGGCCAAAAACATTGGCAAAAAGCAACTTCAAGGTTCAATTGTTGCCTAAAAGATACATCTATTGATCACCCCCCTTTTTCTTCCCCTACTGATCTGTCTGTCTGAGTGCCTTGCGTGTGTATGTTGAACGGTCAAGACAATTTGTTATTATTTGCTATTATATTTCGTGACGCTAGCAATTTTTTAATTATCACAACAGGCGAATGTATCTGTATCTGTAACTTTATTTGTATTTGTATCTAGCTCTACCTGGCTCCCTTTAATTTTTCTTTTTGCGCGAGCAAGAAAACTTTCACTGTGCCCAAGCAGGCGAAACTCTCGAGTTTTTCAATTGGCTTTTAGCCAACTAGTTTTATTTGTTTTTTTTTTGCAGGCCTCCCCATTTTATTATATACTTATATATGAAAATATATCTACGATATTGTAATGAAAAGCAGACACCTCCAATGTCAGTCTGTCGGTTGATTCGTGCTAATAGATCGACCAGTTGCGATTTGCTAGAACCTTCACCAATCTCACTTGGCTGTTGCTTATCTAAATTGTTAATTTTAACTTTTATTACTATTTGTATTTGTATTTATTTAGCTTCGGTTTGTTAGCGTTTAACTGTGAAACGTCAGCGAGCTGCTAAAAATACATTTGTGTTGACAATTTCCTTGCAGTTGACATTCAGTGTCTACACTAATGAACTCATGTATCTGACAGATACGCAATGAATCATCAAAGCCAGGCCGCGTCTCACTGTTGCTGCAACTTGCAGCTTGCTCTTGCCGCTAGTGAGTGTGGCGCCCCAAGTCTATAGTTGCCTAATGTGGTTTTTGCCAAAAACGCTGGCAAAACGCCGACCCACTTTGCGCACGATTCTGGCCAAATGGATAGAAGCATGGAACCATTTATGGATCCCCAACAAAACCAATCGAAACAAATCGTTTGTGGATCGGGCGTGCGTTCAAGCGATCGATAAATCATCAAACCACGTCAGTGGCTCATTATCAATTGAAATGATTAAACAACATTTAATTAAACTAAACACTTGTGTGTGTGCGTGTGTGTGTGTTTGCGTGTGTGTTAAGCTCGCATAGCGTGTAGGTTGCTGCAGCTATCTTAATTCGAGATACAGATACAAACGTATCTGAGCTTGGACTCGCGCCCGTTCATCGACTCTCGTCCCACAGTCATTGTTGTGCTGGACACACTGTGCATGACTTACATGACTTTTCGGCATGTAAAATGCAAATCTCTTTTTGTTTTTTGCTGTTTTGTGGCAAATGCCGACAACTGTTTGCTGACTGTGGGCAGCAGTCAATAAGCGCCGCTGAATGTCTTAAGTCGGTACAGTGCAACCTCACCAAGATGACTGTTAACGACTGTTTGTTGAATTTCTACATCAAATTGGCAGTTTTATTGCTCAACTTTTACTTGGCAAATATGCATGCATGACTTGGTAATTACTTAGTTAATCCTCACTGTGAATTGCACTTGCTTTTCTATGGTAGAAATCCTATTTAATTAATATACATATATTTTGAAAAATAAATATTTATATGGGTTTCCCACTGTACTACATTTTTGAATTGCATTTAATTTAATTGCCTTTTGTTTAGTTGACAATAATTGCATTTGATTTTCTATGATAATTATCTTTTTGATATTTTCAACACCCGACGAATTTCACCAAATGGAAACTGGTTCTAGAATAATATTTTAGTTTGGAATTTGGCTGCTTACGTGACGCGGGTGCTGCGTAGTTGTTGGCCAGGTTTTCACGAAGCACCCAAACCACTTTAGACAGAAGGCGTTACTTATGAATTTATATTTATATATATTTATTGACAGCTACACAACAATAAAGACCTAAATTTGTGGGAAGACGCATCTACTATAGAATCTATATATACAGAATATACCGGTAACAATCAATGGAATAACCCCCTGTACCTTCCCCCTTTGTTGTTTAAGTTTTTGTGTGTCGAACTGTCGCGTATTTCACATTACATTTTAAATTGTATAATTTTCAGTACGCATATGTTTAGAACGTGTTTAGCATTTGAAACAACTGGAAAGACCTCAACAAACGAAGGGCAAACTCAGTTTTATTTATGTCTCACAAAATTTGCTTAATGAAAATCAGTTTCAGCTTGAATCGACAGCTTTTCACGGCAATAATCAATTAAAATTATAGCTAATTCAATAGTTATTTTTATAGTTACTGTAAGAGTCGTTGGAGGTGATCGTGGAACTATTTAGACATTTGTAGACTGACTTCAGTTGCTGCATACATAAGTAAGTTAACCCAACTTATTTGGTATTGGGATAGATCAACGAACTAATTGGTATTAAGTATTATACAAATAAGCCTAAACCGTTGCAGATATCAATCAAATCATATTCAAGTTAAGCTGGTTTTGATTAATTCCCCAGTTTTGTTGTTAATTTAGGAACATTATTTCTCAAGCATTTTGGTGTTGCAATAAAGTCAGAGTTTCATTGCACTTTAAGTGTGAGTTTAACAACAAGAAACCCATTTTATTAATGAATCCATCAAAGCAGTTAACAAATGGCATATTATGAATTAAATTATCTTATAAGACGCATTTTGAACAGATTAAGATTAAAGTGATAGATATGCAAATAAATTAAAAGGATTATTTACCTGTGTACGCTGAATTGATCGAACTCAAATTGTCATCGCTTTCACGACTCATGCTGTTTGTATCTAAAAATAAAACGAAATAACGTATAACGGAAGCAAAGAAAAGAAAAGAAAATAAATAAATGATAAAATGAAGAAAAAAATATACATATACATATACATATAACTACAAAATCAAGCATAACAAAAGTAACAAACAAGATACAAAATAACAATAACAATAACGATATTTTGGTCGATTGAGGGAAGCACATGCGAGCCCCCAAAATGAGCAGAAATTAAATTAAAATTAAAGCTACTTACGCACCACAATGGGAATGGAATAAATATGCGAAAAGAGACGCAGTAATAAAGGGCGTCGATATTACAAATGATACAGTAGAAAATCTCAAAAAAGGTTCATTATATTCAGGCCAAAACGGGGGCAGACAACGGGGCAACTAATTGGCCAAGAAAGCAAACGGCGGCACAACAACAAACAAAGCGCAAATGTGCAAATAGCAATTAGTTGTACGACTTTAACCCAATATATGTATATATTATAGTATATATAGATAAATATATGCATGCTTAGTATATGTATCTATAGATGTAATTTGTGCCGGGGTGTGTGAGTGTGGGCTGGGACAAGAGCAGTTAACAAATTGCACAGTTAAGCAAGTTATATAAACAACACGCTCGCTGAGATAACAAGAGACAGGCAGCGGTAATACAGACAGACAGACAGACAAAGTCAGGTGAATGTATCTCGTCCATATGCATAAGCGATTGTCTGTCATAAGATACTTTTCAGACACTAAAGATACTCTTCGCCACACGCGCAGCATCTCAGACTGCCAATAATCCATCAATTAAAGACCTTTAACTATCAGAAACTTGTTTTCCCCCCAAAACGAAACTAGACACCATTTTAATGACCTATAAAATACGTCAATGTGAATTCTGTTAAATTAACTCAAAATCTGAAATCGCATCAGCAAATTGTTCTCTGACTTTTGACTTTTTTTCTACCGGTGAGATTTCGTTGTCGAGTATCGAATACTATATGTTCTATACTCGTAAGACACTCTAAAAATGCCGGTTGATTGCAAATTGACAACGTACACACAATTTAGAAAAAATACTCAGCACAATTACTGATACCTCTGATACTGATACCAGAAATAGCAGACAGATGGGGAATTAAGTAATCTACTGTACTTGTGTGTTTCTAGGAAAACAATCTATTAGATTTCACTGCTTTCGAGTTACATTTTCTGAGCTGCAAAATTGTTTTTCTTATTAAAGTATTTATAGAAGAAGTTCTGAGTATTTTAAACATGTTACTGGTATTTTTGAACACATGACAAATCCACATGAAATTAATGATACAGTACAGTTAATTTTTCCAGCAGAACATTAAAGAGATTTCGATTCTTTTGATTTTTAAACACTTCTTTTAAGAAACTAACTCAAACTTTTATTGAAAGATTTATTTATTTCCTTGCCTCTGTCCCCAAAACTTTCGAAAGTTTGTTGCTCACATTAAATGCATTTTTATCTTAAAATTTGCATATTTGAAATGACTTTGTCAAATGGTTATAGCGTAAAATATATCAGCGGCACGCCTCTTCCTCAATCTCTTATGTTATGCGGAGTATCTCAAAGTCAATCAGCTATTAACTACAGCATTCTTCATTGTCTGGTTGCTGAATAATTAACAACAAAATGAGGCACGACAGCTTGCAAAATAAACAAACAAGCCAGGCAACAACTGAATATAGAATTCAGCATTTCAGCATTTTTTGTTTAATTTTTTATATACTATATATATATATTTTTTTTTTTGTCTTTTCATTTCGATTATTTGTTGTTGATGTTGTCTGCTTAACTGATTGAACATTAATAATATATTTTTATGTACAACTCAATAAGATAGGCAAACAGTTGCCGCGTGTCTCTCTACAGTTTGAAATGAGTGAAGAAAAATAAAAACAACTTAATTACTTTTAGCGCTTTATGCCAAAAAATTATGAAAAGAGCCTTCAAATTTGGCCAAATACAATTAAGAGTTGAAGTAATTTGTTGCTTTTGGCCAGTAGCCATAAATAATACCACAAATATGCTATTATTATTTTTTGTTTAACTATTTTTTTTTTTTTTTTAATATTTCTGTTACAAATTATGCAACCCACACGTAATTGAAAGTCGCTTTTGGGGGCTGGGCAAATCAATCAAATAACCTGTGGGCGATCGGCAAAATTGTTAACTGTTTTTGGAGTAAATTGCAAACAAATCGGGGCATTAATTAGGTAGCAGATACTCATTATTAAATGCAGATAAAATCAAGTGGATTTCTGTATATAGCGTTTTATAGCGTTTCCTTTAGGAAATAATTAAAGTCAAACAAAGCTAAATTTTTGGGTCTTTTGTAAGCCTTTGGGGCAGAACACTTAGCACATGTTAACTGAAACTTTGGAGTGCCACGTTTAATAATTGCAAAACGTTATGTACCCATGTCTGTCTGGGTATGTGATTGTGTGTGTTTTAGTACCGGTAAGTGACACGTTAATTTATTTGCCTTTAGCTTAGAACAATATTGTATTCAAAATAATTAAAAGCACTCGAGTGTGCACACCACCACAATGCAAACAAACGAACAACGAACGAAGCGAACAAAAACCATTCGCAAGTGATTAAAATTGTTGCTTAATTGTTAAGCGTACAGCTTTTGACGCTTTTGTAGGCAGTTGAAGTTATTATTTTTAAACTTGAGTAGCAACAGCAGTTAGAGCATGAAGTCAGTGAAATCTATCACACACTTCAGTTCCTATATTCTCCGCAAGTTCTCAGTTAATGGTTGGGTGGCCCACATCCTCTTGGCAGCCACAGGTTTTGGTCATAAACATAATGAACTCTGTCATTAGGCGCACATTACAAGCTCAAAAGGTTAATAATTCATTGGACATGGCCGACAATAGCAACAACAACTGTACGGACAACAATTTCTTGTCGAATCAGCGCCGAAAAACAAAACACAAACAAAATTCAAGGCAATAATGGGTTTGTTTACGCTAAAAATGAGAAGCCGGTAAAAAGCGGCTTAGAACTTTTTGGCAAACGCAAAGAAAGCAACGAAGCGCACCAAAAAAACAAAAAATTATGATATTTCAGGTTGTTTGACTGAAGAAGAGCTTGCGAAATTAAATGACAAGTTTCATATTATGCAGAAAATATAAAAACAAGGTAGGCCAAAAATGGCGGGCCATAAAAATTAATTAACCAAAAGCGGCAACACCTTAACCTGACCAAAAGAAATGAAATTGCAAGTGAATTTACAAAAGACAATAACAACAACAGATAAAAGCTAAAGGTGCAAGCGGAAAAACATCAACAGAAAGGTGTGTACAAGTGCAATTAGTAAACCGATTTGATTGTCATTAAATGCCCGGAGTCTTAACCTTTTGCGATTGCAATTAAAGAGTCGTAATAATTTATGATTGCATGTAATGCATACAGCACTTGCCGGCTAATGATGCGTATGCGTAACACAACAGCACTAGCATTACTCATACGCCACCTACACGGATGCGTTCTAGAACAAATACAAACAAACAAAATAAATGGCAACTTGGTGTCTCGTTGAGCTGAGCTCATTGCGCTAAAATGGCTACAAAATAAATATAAAATAATAATAAACAAATAGGTAAACAAACCGTTCAAACAGCGACATATTGCGAATGACGCCAGAATCTATTGTTAATTTTGTTCACAAAAACCCAAAACAGAACACAAAACTCTTGCTATCAATATAGAGTTCTGCTGCGGGATGCGCACGCGCTGCTCTGTAAATGAGTTTTTTGGATTGTTCTAATAAACTAACTTTGCCGTTCAAATATGGCAAAAGACTCGTAACATTTCGCGCCCACAAACTTAACAGAGCTGCCTTATGGCATACCTAGAATATACAGTCTACAATAAATATATTAAATTGGTTTCGAATCAGTTGTGTAAGCGAGGGAGGCGACGACGTCACCGCCTGTCTCCATATGGGAGTCCCATAAAATATTCTGTAAGTGCTAAAAGTGCAAAAGATGTTTTGCGTTGTAGCAAAAAAAAAACTAAATTTAAAGTTATTGACTCAAAAGTGCAATAACAACTGTTTACAGCAAGCTAAACTAATTGTATTTATTCAGTTTTCTGCTCTAGATAAAAATTTATTGTGCCTTCTTTAAAATCTCGCTCTGAATCACTCATAAAACCTTATGATGTTTAGCTCCAAAAGATAGGAAGATTTTACAAAACCTGGTTACTAGTTTACCTTAGATTTGAACATATTCTGTGTTTGCTATGTTTATTAATTCATATTTACATTTAACTACGATCTGAGCAGCTTAAACCATCTGCCAGCAGCTTTAATGTGATTTTTGCTTGAATGCTTTTGTAGTATTTTTAAAGCATGTTTACCTCCCAATTGGGGACTTTCAAGATAGCGTGTGTAAATTTTGGACTGGCAACGCTGACAGAACTCACAAATACATATACATGAACAAAATTGTTGTTTATTCGGCCGCTTTATCAGTTGTCAAGAGCAGCCGGTGCGATAGTAGTAACAGAAAGAATGAAAAAATTCAGCTGATAAAATGCCATTAACAAAAACAAAATGCGGCAAGAAATTGTCTCGTCTAATTGCCAAAATTGTATGTGCTATGCAGAGAGTCTTCCTCAACATCCCTTCCCTTCCATCAACTCACTTTGAGCGACAACAATGCGATGTTGTCCAAGTCGCGTCCGGCCAAAGAAGCAGAGAAAGCCCAACGAACGGTAGAAAGTTGTTAAGGTTTTTGGTAGCCGGCTAATTTGCATTAAGTATTAGCAAGTAAAACGATTTGGCTATAAGACGTCACAACACCTGGCCAAATTAACAATTAACAGCTCTTTGGTTGACAACAAATGCAAAAAACCTTTGCGCAATATGTGCATTTCATTTAAACGCGCAAAAATTGTGTTATTTCGCATGGGAAAGTTATCCAAATTGTATACATTAATATACCCTGTAATGGCTGTGGGTTGGGGTATAAATGAAAGAGAGAGAGAGAGAACTATAGAACCTATGACGCATTTGGCATTTCAACTTCCCACATTTGCCCTCATTATTCAAAGTTGACCTTCAGAGAACTCAATGTAGCTCACGAAATTTTGATTATTTTTTTGCAAAGATTGCACATAAAGATGTGAAGCGATTCATTTATAAAATTTAAAAAATGAACATAAGCTGTTTCCCTTCATAAATTAAACTATAAATATACTTTTGTACAGGGTATTTAAAGCTACTGCTACTGTTTTAAGTCTTTTAGCCTTTTGCACTTCGTGTCTACTTTATGCAGTCAAAAGATAAATAAACAATAATATATTTTTATACCTAATTAGCGGTTAACCGCAAATTTCAATACAGTAAAAAAATCCGGCTCGTGTTGTTGTTGAGCTTTTACTTGAGATGCGGCGACAACTTTGTTGTAGTTTTGAATTTTGAACTAAGGTTAGTATTGTGGCCAAAACCAAATACGAGTACGTTATTAGCCAGATAATTGTCAATGCTTCAGACAGACTGGAGACAACAAAAGTTGGCCTATTTGCCAATAGTATTAACAGCAGCAAATCTCTGAATAATTGCAATCAAAGTGGTTAACAAACAATTCTAAAGTGTTCATTAAAACAGCTAAACGTGTTACTGCATTAAATCAAGCTAACTAAACAACTAAACAATTTAGCAATTAAAGTAGCTAAAGTCAGGGTTGAATTCGTCATTAGAATGCCAGCTCATAAATAAGGGAAAAAACTATTGATAGCTGCAGGAAAAATACTTTTTATTTAAAAATAAACTATGTTCAATAGTGTTGATTGTAGCCACTCCCTTGACCAAGAACTATGCGATAAATCTGTGCGCCAATTAGATAAGAAGTATGCTTTTCAAATTGATTTTGGATAGTAAAAACAGCAACTAAGTGCTGCCCATTGACAATTATCTTATCATTAATGCAATAAAAATGAAATACTTGAACAAAAAACTTGAGACATCGTTAGCAACTTTTGTGAAATATAAAACAGAATTGTTTTAAATAATAAATACAAATTATTGATATGCTCTGTGATGACAGCTGCTGCACAAGAACCACGAATTCAAGGGCAAAAACAAACGAAACAGATACAGATACAGTTCAATTGTTAAAGTATCTTTTTTTTTTGGAAGTAACCAACCGGCAGAAAGGCAATTTCACAGCACACTTAGAGAGCACAGTGTCGCATACAAAACCCATTTAGGGCAACACTGAGGGACAACAACAATAACAACTGGGTCCAAAAGGTTCACAACTTTTACTTTCAGCGTCTAGTTTAACATATTTCTTTCTTTAAAGTGTTTTTAACGCTTATCACAATAATTCACCTTTTCAAATGGTTGAGATTGAAATTTGTTGTGGTTTGTAATTGTAGCGTATTCACTATATGGTAGTATATAGCCGTATCTTTCAGTTAGAGCCAGTGCTGGCCAGATCCGTTTGCCCGCATCAATCGAGCTGTTTGTTGTTGCCAAAATAAAAACGCGTCCGTCTCGCGAAAAGTCGTTGAAGTTACTGAACAGCCAAAGTTTTGCCAACTTGCCAACAGCACGAACAAAACGCGAGCTTTGCGAGCGTGAGAGATCCAAATAGAGAGAGGGAGAGTAAGAGAGAGCAAGTGTCTGAGAGAGCGTAGATAAAAGCGTGAGAGCGCGCACATGAACCGAGCTTTGTAGTGCAGTGTTGACGCCGTCTGTTTCTAGTTGTATGCGTGTGTCTGTATGTGTGTGTGTGTGGCAACTTTGTTTTTATTGAATAAACGACGACGCGAAAAACCGTAAAGCTATTTTTTTTTATTTTCGCTCGTAACACGGACGCGTTTTTTAATAATTTTCGCAAACAAAAGCAGAGCGCTGATCGTCTCTTTATTGCAGGGCAAAGCTCTGCTAGAGTTGCCACATTTTACGAGGCTTATACCCTGTAGCTAGACAGGGTTAAAGGGTAAACATTTTTAAACCATTTTGAAGAGGAATATTTGTTATAATTGTCAATCGATTGAAGAAAAACCAACACAAAATCGAATTAAGCCGGTTAAACAAAGGTATTTTCTAGTCGCACATGCCCAATTAGAGATATTCCAGTACTTGATAAGGAGTTTATCTCTCAAACAAAAGCTTTTTTCTTTCCCCGTTCTTCCCGTACTTTCGCACAAACAAGGGTATCTCTTAGTCGTTTAACTCCAAAAACTCATTGATATTGACAATGGGTGCGTGCACTGATTGATGATCATGGCGCCCATATAATGCCATTTGAGTCTGAAGATAAATACCGAATTGTCTTTGGCTTTTATAGCACTTAACGTATCGCAAGCATAAAAGTGAATGTTTGTTATTCGAAAGATTCTAAAGAAAGTAATGTACTTATATATAGTACTCTATAATTATTCTGTACGCTTGAAATAAATATTTGTACGGGGTCTGTGAATCATAAAAGTTCTTTGCCGTGTCAAGATAATTGTGTACAAGAATAGGACGAGACGCAATTAAAGTTCAATTTGATCTCAAGTTGTAAGCAAACAGTTATCCACTTGGAGATCACGGATGTACCCAATCCCCCACCCATTAGGGGATTACGACGATCCAATCTTAAGTCCACAGACAAATGAGCTTTCGGTTTTTTGTAGCATACACATTTTTCATTATAATGTGAAGATCATGCCTGTGTTTCCGATCAAGATCAATAAAATGACATAAGCTTGCGCACGGGCGTCTCAGCTAGAAAGTGAGAGAAATATGCCAGTAGATAGCTAACAGAGAGAGAGAGAGAGAAAAATACTCTTCTTACTGTCTCTGTGTGTGTGACAAATGCGCAGTGCAAAACCTGACAAAATTAAGTAGTATACACCAAAAAAGAACAACAACACGATATGTGTGTCATCACCGCCTCGCCTGACAGACAAAACACAGAACACAAATTCAATTATGAGTGCTACATTTTATAAGCAGCCCCCATCTCTCTCTCTCCCAAGCCTCTTTCTCTGCCACTTGCTCAGAATCCCACATCTCGAGCACACGAGTAAATGATGTGCGCCACTGTGCGGTGATCGTTCGTTCGCTCGCTCGTCGTCTGCGGGCTTGACACTGAGTGTGTTGAGTGAGATAAATGACAGGTACATGTAGGTAAGTGTCTCACTTCAAAGTGCTGGTTTTTTACATGCCCTTTTTTCAGGTGTGCGATCACTTCATTAGAAAGTTTATAGAGTAATTTGCAAAGGAACGATCGCATGAGCAGCGATGTGTGCTAAAGTATTTTTAGACGATTTAATAAAAACACTTTTAGCAAATGACTACAAAATGTGCAATTAATGCACACATCAAGTTTTGACATAAACCAAATTCCCAAATTTACTTAAAAAATGCAATCATCTTGTAGCATTCTATTATTCAAATCTGTTTTATTTCCCGAAATTCAAGCCACAGGTTTTTCTTTAGCCAAGTAAATTTCCACTTAAAACAATTTCAATCACACATTTTACAGGGTATTCCCCATAAATTAACGTTTTGGAAACCAGAAACTATTGAGGGGAATTTTCACACTGCGGCTACAAAAACAATTGTCCATTGAATAAAACAACGTGTAACGCAAGACGACGAGGATCGTAGTGATCCACTAACATAAATAAACAGCAAAAAATAGATTAAATATATGGGCTATTAGGTCGATCTACGATCGATATGCGAACCTGATCGCGATACAATCACATGGAGCTGCGGTTTAACACAATTACGTGAATGAAATAAGTCTCCAGACGCCTACCATATAAAGCACGGCTTAATTTAATTGGTAGCCGCATTATTTAATTGCCCGCAATGTTTCAATTTGGGAGCAAAAAAAAAAACTGCAAATTTGATGAATTTGATGAGTTAAACTGCGTGGGCGATAATTGCTCTTAACTGCCAGTTAGACAAACAGACATATAGACGAATGGACTGTTTAACTGATGGCCAGACAGGCAGTCTGTTGAGAGGTAAACAATTCAAAGAGTTTGTTTGCTTATCGTCTGTCTGCGTTTTTTTTTTTTTTTTTAATGGGCAAATGAGGCGATTCATTTGTTTACAAATAAAACAGTTGAAGTGCCAATTGTATTGTTGGTCAACTTTTCAATTGAAATGAAGTTGACGACTGTCGTTCATCTGATTTGTTTTTCCGCTTTAATTTAAGACCAGTCTTTCTCTTTGGAAATGCAAAATGTACTTTAGTTGCTGTTGTGCCGTTTTCTTTATGGAAAGTTGTGGGTGCGTCACCGATCAGATTAGATCGTTGCATTTACTGGTAGCCAGTAGTGGGTGTTGTACCTAAATGCAGCTGCCTTCAACCGGAATTACCCACGACTATCGACTGATCACGAGTACCTAGAGATGACAACACTACTACAACTACTTTTTACTTTTACCAATATATCTTAAAGCTATAAAGTTCAACTCACCTCTGGGTGGCGGTCCCGATTTTGGTGTTGTGTGTGTACAACAAGGTCGTCCGATTTTCGATATCGAATTGGAAGAACCAAAATTTGAGGGTGGCCGCTGCTTGACGGGTATACCCGTTACCGATGCTGCCGGTGTGGGTATATTGGAGCGGTTTGGTGCCTTAGGTATTTTTGATGCGGTCACTTCCGTTTCCGCCTCCGTTGTTGGTTTTACAGCTGCCACTGGTGTTGCAGCATCAACATTTGTTGCTTCATTTGCTGTTGTTTCACTCATTTTGCACTTTTATATATTTGTGTATTCACTTTCATAAGACACTCGCGTTTAAAAAATTATAATCGATAAAAAATTTGGCTAATATTTATGTACTGCCAAAAATAAGGTGTAAAACATTTTAATTAGTTTGAATGCTGATTACTTACCTTCAAATTGTCATAAAATTAAGAAATTTCTACTTCATTTATATATTCATAGGATTTTCGCTTCACATTGACACACTGTGCGGCCACAATTGACGTTTTGGCGCGTACTCAGGCTATCTCACTCGCACTCGCGTCGGCTTGCGCGCACACAACAAACAGCTGATTGGAGCTGAATTTTTGTTGTTTCTCTTTTATATTTAGATGAAGCTTGAGAAAAAAAAACAAACAATAACCGCTGTTTTTTGTTGTTGTTGTCGGATTGGATTTGATTGGTTTTCGGTGTGGCCGTTCTTTTGCGATAATTTGAAATGCGGAACTGACGCCTTCAATCAATTATGCATATTTTTACACCGACATTGACACACGCGCACACACAAGCACTAACCGACCGTTTATTGAAACAAATTGTGTTGGTTCTTATTGTTGTTGTTGTAAGATCACACGAATGCGCAGCGCGTATTGGGAGCACGAACGTTGATTTTATTAGTTGCCGTTGTTGTTGCTGTTGCGCCCGTTTGGTTGACACAGTTTTTAAACGCGGCGATGACGTTGCCCTCGTCTGCGTGACGTCGATGGGAAACGCTTCCCGACAGTGCACCGGTATCAAATGAAACGAATTGATTTCGAAAACGCGTTTATATTAATTTAAACGATTTTCAATTTACTATGAAATTTTAGTTGGCTGCGTTGGAATTTTTGTTGTTGCACTAGGGATGGTAACAGACTGCTGCAGTGAGACAAACGATATGTGTATCACATATCGATATATCGATAAGTGATACTTCATAAACGATGCGTTAAAATATTGATGCCATTTTCATTTAAGCCCATGTGCTAATTTTAAAAAATTAAAATGCATGCCGTTGCTGAATTTAAGTAGCGCATTTTGCTGTTTGTTATATTTGCATTTGTCTTGTTGTCCATTATTCGATAGCTTAGGGGCTGCCAACTTATGTCGATAGCAACAAATTTCGATAGACTTGTGGACTGTAAGGTATTTTTAATTTGAAACACTGTTTGGTCCCACTGACAGTTTGGCCTCTTAGTATTTTTTTGATTTCGTGCCGTGCGTTTGCGTTTTGGTGCTACTCCGCTCGCTTTTGGTGTGTTTTTGTGTGTTTGTGTATGCGCGCGTGTGTGTGTGAGCAAGAAAGAAGCCGCAAAGGAAAATTCAATTTTCTTGGAAATCTTATCAATGAAAAAATGCCAGCAAATTTAACACGTCTATAGCTCAGTTGTTGTCGTTGCCGATTTGTTAGTGCATTTGCTGTTGTTTTGTTTGTGTGTGTGTGAAGCTGCCGCCAGCGTCGCTGCTACCACGCCCACACACACATACAGGCACGCACGCACACAAACATGGCAGCCACAGTGTATAAACGCCTACAGATTGGCGGAGGCGGCGGTCTTACGATCCCCTCCAACTCGCCCGCCTCGCTGGCCGGCTCCTCGCCCATGCTGGGCCACTCGCAGCTGACGCGCTCCCTGGAGCGCATCCTGGAGGAGGCTCACTTCAGCGGCGAACTGATACTGACCAATCGCAAGCTGAAGGATTTTCCCAAAATGGGCAGTAAATTCAGTCTAACGGATACCGTTATAGCCGGTGAGTAAAATTAGATGAACGTGTTTTAGGGCGCGGCTGTAATTCTAAGTTTATAATCCCAAAAATATTTTGCTATGAAAATCAATAATTTGCAGCAGCCCGTTGCCTGCATCCTCTCGCTCACTCACTCACTCTCTCTCTCTCTCTCTCTCTTGCTTGCTCTAGCTCTCTGTCTTTTATGTTCTCCCTGCCGGCGACTTATTACTTTTTATTGCGTTCACACGCACTTGCTCTCAACTACCGTTTTTCGCTGTCTCTCTCGCACTTGCACTCCCTGTCGCTTGCATGCCAAGGACAATGATTACTGCAGCTGTTTTTTTCCGTCCACTCTTTGCGTTTTATTTCTGCTTCGTTTTTGCAGTTTGCACTATTTGGTGTGTCTGTTTGTGTGTGTATGTGAGAGAGGGTTTTTTTTTGGTGGATTTATTTCGTCTGCACGCTTCAAGTTCAGCCAACTTTCGTTTTTGTTGTGCCCGAAAATGCATTCCACACTCGCTCACATACACCTATGCGACCCTGGCACCCACTCCACCCCAGGGATAACCACCCTGACGACTGAACCATCTGTTTAACAGACTTTCCCCCCGCATCGATTTTCAGCTGTGTGCGTCTTTGTTCCTTTTTCCTTATTCCTCTTCTGCCCTTTTCATTTATTTAGTGAAGTGTGTTTAATGTTTTAATTTAATTCTTGAGCGCAGTAAATCAACTATTTTTAATTATAAATTTTAACCACAATTATAAATTTAAGCACTGACTAAGAGGGAGCCAAACGGTATTTAAACCATAAAATATACTAATATTTGCTATGTTTAATATTCCATGCAAATCAGCTGAATTGGTTCGAGTTCTCGCTGTAGCTGTTCTTTAACTAGTTCCAGCTGACTTTCGTGAGAAAGTTAAACACAGTGGCTGCAAATCAATTTGCTTCGTAAATCGTGACTTCCCAGAATGCTTTTGGTTTTTCACAGCTTTTCCACTCCCCCGCACAGTTTTCATGCCTTCTGCTTCCGGCATTTTCCAATTAAGTTTTCTTTGTGGTTCAATGCGTTTGGAAAGCACTTCAATTGAGTCATCAGCTCAAGAGTGTGAGTGTGTTGGTGTTTGTATCTGTGTGTGTCTGCGTAGGCGTGACTAATTAGCAATTAAAGTGTTGCCCCTTTTTTCATGGTGTGAAGTCGAGATCATTATGACGCTTTTATTGCTAAAATATTTGTGAAAATATTGCAAGAAAGTCAAGAGTTGCAACCCCAAACGCAGAAAATATGGAGAAACAAGGAGAAAACGGCTAAAACCGGGCGGGTTTCAAGTTACCACTTGGCCTGGCCAAAAGAAATCAATGAGAGCCATAAGAAAAGTATTTTTATTTTCTTCTTCTTTTTGCAAAGCAACCCTCGAAAAGCAGTGAACAAGGTGGGAGACATACTTATTTGGCAGACTGTCAACGTTTCCTAAAACCATTTGTTGTTGTGGTCTGTGCTCCCCTACCCCGTCAGCTTACCCCTCCCCCTACCACTGTCTGCCCTTCAGCACGTGATTAAGACGCACGTCACGTAGTAAATCAAACAAAAGCCATGAAAAATGGAAGACTGCATGGCAGAAAAATCAACTTGGCGACGTGCAGGAAATTGTTTAAAATAATTGCAAGTTGCAAGCTCTGAAAAACTGGAATGCAGCAGCTGCAAGAGTGTTTAGCATTAAGTAGTTACTAGCTAGTAGTAGCAAAAGTGTAGTAGCTTTACCGTTGGCAGCTGCGCAGTGAAGCTGCTGCTGCCAGTGTTGCCGTGCGGCAAGCAAAGCGTCTGCAGCTAAACTAGAAATTTACGATACATTGTTGTTGTTGGAGAGTTGGCAAACAAAGCCAAGTGCTGGGGGAGGGGGCGCCAAAGACAACTGTCGTGTGTGTGTATCTGTCAAAGTTGTTGTTTGTTCCCCTTTGTTGTTGCTGTTGTCACTGCTGCTGCTATTGCTGTAATAGATAAATCTAAAAGCGACGGCTTTGTTGTTGTTTTTATGATTATTTGTTGCTCCGCCATAAAAACGCAGCACAGAGAGGAAGCGACGCCGTCACGTAGTCTGTCTGCCGCTCTGTCTGCCTGTCTGCTCGTCCATGCAGTCCACACATGATCCACACGCACCAGTGGCTGTCAAACTGCGATTGCGTGTTTTGCATGCGAGATGAATGAAAATGCGTAAATCTGCTAGAGATGACACTTTTGCACTGATCTTCAACGCGTTCGTGATTTCAAGTTACTGGAATTTTAATTGCTTTTGCATAAACAGAGCCTAAACAATTGTTTATCGTTTCTGTTTATCTTTGGTTAATTGTGCATAATGCGCGATAATTGAAATTTTAGATAATTCAAGCAACTGACGGCATTTCTATCTATAGATAAATTGGCATTTCGTATTGAGGCCACTCGCTTGGTTACGATTGCAAACTTGACACACAAAAAGAACATTCATTGAGTCAATTTCATTTATTCATATATTTATGTATGTATACGTATGGTTAAGTGTAAGCAATATTTAATGCCACAGTAAATGTGTGGCAACAAAAAGAGGCAGTGGCAAAAAAAGCAACAACAACAGCAATGTCGAGGCATAAACAATTTATGTAGTTTAATTGCTGAGCATAGCACGCGCTCACCAATACACACACGCAAACTTTTCACTATAATTTGGTTTATGCGCAGACAATTTTAAGATATCTTGTAATGGGAAAGTCAAAATAGATCAAAATTAGAGGGAATATATTTTGGGAATTCTTGTACAGCTTAAAATAAAATATTTTTTTACTAAATATACCGATTAATACATGTCTTAAGTATTTTACAAGTTAAAAGAACTCACGTTGAGAAATTCTCATAATCATTCATCGCATAAACATTGGCAACACTCAATGGCGAGGCAGCGACTTGAGATACAGCAGCTGGTATCAGCTTACAACAACTGCAAATAAATTAAGGGCAATAGCCACAACAAAAGCAACAAAAACAACAACAATAATTATAATACTACTAACAAGAACAACAAAAGTAGCAAATTTAACGCGCGCCAGACGAATGCCAGCCGTTGTGTGTGTATGTGTGTGTGTGTGTGTGTGTGCTTGTCTATGTGTGTGTGCATTTGAATTTGTTTGTTTGTTTGTCTATGAAAAATTGTAAACTTGGCACAGCTGTTCCAGTTCGGCTGGAAAATGCTGCCTAAGCGGAAAAGCCACTCGCGGCCAAAAGGGAAAATTCATCATTATCGACAACAACAAAAATAACAACAACAACTGCTATCGGATATGCTTCGATTGTTTAAATATTTACTTTGTTATAGTTGTTTAATGTTGGCAAACAAAAAGTTGTTTTTGCTTTTGGAGTTTGCTTTATGAATAAATGAGAAAAATGCGATAAATTGCAGACTCGTTGTTTAATAGGGGCAAAGGGGGCGAAAAGAGGGCGGGGCACATCAGAAATGTAAGCAATTGAAGCGATTTCTTCATCGAAACGGGCAAAATTAATGATGTTATTGTAGTTCTCTTTCAATCAGAGTGGAGTGATTGAAGCCAGAAGAGAAAGAAGAAGACCATATGTCAACTGCTTTTTATTTGTATTCTCAGCTGGGCATTTGCGATTAAAATTTATGCCGAGATAAGCAATGAGTCCAATGCTATTTCTGGAGTATTTACTTAACACTGGGAAACAGTCAATCAATATGTTTCTTTGTCCTGAAGCTAAGCTTGATTGAAGTATGAGTTATATGTAGATTATAAATAATACAGTGTACTATATTTAGATGTTTTATTCAGCTTAGTTTGTTAAACAATTCTAGTAAATTTCAGCTTTCTAGCTCTGCTAGTGCTTGAGTTATGCAAGTAAACCGTTTCCATATTGATCTATAAGTGGTTCAAGTTCAGTTTAAATCTGCATTTCAAATATTTTCACTTTAACAAAATAAATTTAGCTATTGTAAATATTCAGTTCGAAGCGTGTTTACCTATGAAAACTAAAAAATAAACTAAACTGATTTGCACACATTTCTTAGCATTTGCTGATAAAAAACTGCATTTATCTGTGCATTTTAGTGCCTTAAATGGTCTGATTGCAGCATGTGACCATAAAAGTTTATTACTTGTCCTTATCTGCTAGAAAGTAACCAAAGCCAACCATCAACTTGACTATAAAAGGCTAGCAACGGGAAACTGGCCCTTTTTTCTGTGTGTTGTGCATGAATCATAATTCCAAGAGCGTGTGTCGTTGGCAATAAAATTGAGTAAATTAATTTCAATAAATCCATCAATAGGCAACAACAGCCGGAATTGCCTAATGGTCTCCAGAGACCATGGAGCCATCCCCAGGGGCAAAAAGAAGAGGAGAAAGCGGGGAGGGTTCCAAATTGGTAGCCCTGTTCTGCCACATACAGCGATGAGTTGTTTGTTTTTTAGTTGAGTGGCACGTGCTCACTTTGAGTTCAGTTGACTTGACTTGAGTTGAGTTGAGTTGTGTGGAATGTGGCGCCATCAATTTAATTTTTTGTTGCTTCCGTTGACGCCCTGTAAAGTTGTTTCTGCTCTGCTTGTGCCGCTTTTTTGGTCCACTCTATTTACTGGTGTCCTTTGCGTGTCGCTTGATCCTGTGCTGCACCCTTGTCAGATACACTTTATTGTGTGTATGAGTAATTCGGGGTAATTGAGGTTGGCCTGTGGCAACATGCACTGCGAAAAAAGTTCAAGAAGAAATACTGTGAAGTAAACACAATTTAAAGATGTTTAAGTATACAAGAAATATTATTTAAACTACTAATTTTATTGGTGTTAAAATTTTCTTTAAAAAACTTTCCGATGTTTGGCTTTATTTGAGGTATTTTTGGCTTTCATTTTTAGCTTTTTAGTCTATAAATAAATGCAAACTAATGTTATTGTTAGTCAATAAAATTCTCTTACTGTTTAGTTTATTATATAGAATTTATTTATTAAATTTTGTAGTTATGGTTTTCAAAACAAAACACTTTGTTCAATGCAATAAAAACTTAGTGCTGTCGACACATTTAATGGCCTAAAAATCTTTGTTTTGAGGCCTTAATATTAAATTTAGAAAACATTTTTCGCTAGTGTACACTCTGCAATATTTATGAGCTCACGGTGGTGCCGCAGGTGTGTTGTGGTGCAGAAGGCGACACACTCACACCACAACGCTCCAATTCGCAATTTTGCTGTGGCGACAGACACAAAATAAGATATAGACGAGTAGTTACTATATAAAATTTGATTTATTTTGCATAGTTTTTGTTTTTGTTTTGCAAATTGTTTCTGGCGCATTGCGTTGTTGGCCAGCTGCCAATTTGCCCCGAAGAGAAGTGGTTTTTCAACCACAGCCCGGGCTGCGAGCGATTTGTGGCATGTGGCAGGTTCACAGTACAAAGTCGCTGGCACAGTTAGTCAATTTGTTGCTGTCGTCTCGGATGCTGCACAGAATCCAATTTCCGCATAAAAAACTCAACAACAACAACCACCTTCCAGCTGATAACATGCGGCTGATAATGACGTCACGTGCGGAGTCCTTCGGCACATCCTGTGTTGCCAGGCAAAAGGTTTATTCAACCTGGGCAGAGCAGCGCATGTGGGTGCAGCAAGAATTGCAACAGAAAAAGCAACAGCAACAGAGAGAAGCAAATGGAGACATTGCCATCTTAAGCGTTGCCTTTGTCTGAATTTTTGCCTTTTATGCGCTGGAGGAGGGAGTAAGGGGCAGGGTAAGGAGAAGGGGATAATGGGGAGACTTAACTAATGCGAAGCCATAGCGAGAATCTACACAAGCCGCACCCCAAAGCGACGAACAACAGCAGCAGAAAACAAACATTGAACGGGGAAACATAAAGCAATCTTCACTCGGCCCATAAACCACGTAGGTTGAGGAGTCACTGAGTATGCGTAAATACCAAAAACAACAACAACAACAACAACAATAACAAAGAGCCAAATGCCATCGTCTGTCGTCAGCGCACTCAAGAGTTAAGTGAACTGAACTGAAGTCTCTGATGGATTTGAATTCGCTATTTCTGGTTTTACCAAAGAGTTGCATAAGTTGGACTCTCATACGCAACTGTTTCGCATTGCCAACTGCCGGGGAACTGGGAACTAGTTCAGTGGAACCACTCAATCGAATGCTTGCACAAAAGTTTGATTAATAGAGTTTTTGACTTGTGTTTACAAGTCTTTTATCTAGATTAAAAGTCAATTTTAAGCAGCGTTTTAAATGAGTTCTCTCTAAACTAAAAAAACTTAATAAACTTTGTTAAAAGATATCGTCTGAACTACTTTTATGAGTTTAGTTTTTATAAGGTCTCTAAGAGGCCACTTAAAAAATTTAAAACCACTTAAACAATATTAAATAATTAACTTTAAGTTGGACTAGAGAATCTTTAAGACTGTAAGTCTTTTGTAGAGTGTAAGAATTGAATTTCCAATTGCTAAACTTAAAATTAAATCTTCAAGCACTAAACTAATATTAACTTAAAAGCGATTTTACTAATTAATAAACGAAGAAGTTAACTTAAAATGATTGATAAGTTGATGAGTAGTTTATTTTATATAAAAAATCAAATTACTAAATTCTAACTGCTTTTAAGGTGAAGCTAAATCAAACTACAAAATTCTAACTGCTTTTAGCTGAAGCTACCTTGTCTAATAAATCTTTAAAGACCTAGTTATTATGCCTACTTATTTTTGCAATTCTTAGCATGCCATTTGCTCAGTTTTTACTAGATATTACCCACTCTAGAGTTAATTTTCTGGTATTTGAATTACATAATTTTATGATGCTGCACCACAGCGCGTATTTTCTAATTTTCCCAGTACTATTTTCATACCCGTTTTCCCCATTCCCATTCCCGTGCCCACTCCACACCCACTCCTAAAAGTTTACGCACAATTTCGTGTATACAATAAATTTTGGTTGAGTTTTGTCCGCTTTGTGGTCTCTTTCCCCTTCTCCTGCCCGGACTTGGCTTGCTCCCCTTTTGCTGTTGTTTGCGCTCATTTTGCATGCAAATTCATTTAGTAAATTAATTGCCCATTCCACGTTGCTTTTCCACTTGTTCTCGCACCGGGCAACTGGCAACTGGCATTTGGGAAACTTGAATTGCCGGCATATTGAGGTCATGCGCCTCAGTCTCGCGTGGCAGAGTCGGAGTCGTAATGCGTGGCAAGTGGAACGCCACATGAGGCACTTAACTGATAAAGTAAAACTCCCCCAACCCTGCCCCTCTATGTCTGCGACACTCCCTAGCGTTGAAACACGCACCACAGGGTGCCCTTTTTATATCTACGCCGCTCTTCCCAATTAATGTCATCTCCCCTATTTGTCATTTACAGATCTGTCCCGAAATAGATTCTGTGAGCTGCCCGAGGAGATTACAACGTTTGCGTTTCTGGAGACACTGTTGCTGTATCACAATGCCATACGCACTGTGCCAGAGTCGGTGAAACAACTTTCGTCACTAACGTATCTGGATTTGCGTAGCAATCAATTGAGTTCACTGCCACGTGAGATTTGTTTCCTGCCACTCCAAGTGCTGCTCGTGTCCAACAATCGTTTGGCCACACTACCCGATGAGCTGGGACGACTCGATCAGACTCTTACCGATCTGGATGCCTCCTACAATCAGTTGACTGCGCTGCCCGTGCGTCTGGGAGAACTTCGCACTCTACGCTCTCTGTCGCTGCGCAGCAATCTGCTGTTGTATCTGCCGCGAGATCACCTGCCTGAGTCTCGTCTCGCTGGACGTGAGCAACAATCGGATCGCTAGTCTGCCACTGGAGATCAGGCATATGAGCACACTGGTCGAGCTGCAGCTGGAGAACAATCCACTTACCGCTCCGCCGGCAAGCGTAAGTCACTATTAGTTGGTTATTATTATTGTTATGGACAAACAGCAGTCGGTGATTAGATAAGATAGGTTATCGATGCTTCAAGTGCAGTCAAAATAGAAAATAGATCAGCTCATGTCGTCATATTTCACTATTTCCACAGAACTATTGTTACAATGTCGCTTATTTGTTAAAAGTTATCATATGTTCAAACAATTAAGTGATTTGTGCGTGGTACCAGATTCCAGAAATGTAAAACGATCCATAAAAACGTAGAATTGGATACAGTGTAAACTTCGAGTGACTGTTAGATTTATTGTAATAGCCGTGATGGTTATAAATTATCCCAAAATAAATATAGGTTCAGTTTTTCAGAGTGAAACTAATTTAAATCTCCTCTTTTATAGCTCTGCATGCGCGGTTTGGTGCACGTGTTTAAGTTTCTGGAGACGCAGGCAACGCGAGAGGAGAAGGGCGCTCGAGCTGGTGGCAATTATGATGGCTACACGACGCTGCGACGTGCACCGCGTCACAATTCCAGCGGTAACATGCTGGAGACTTCAACCAGTCAACGTAATGCGGCACGACATCAAATCGATTCGGGTTACAGCACCAGCGATGGCCTGGACAAACGTTGGTCCCACGATGCACCTGGCAAATCCAAGACAGACTCACCTCTCCACTGTGCCACATTGCCAAGGGCACTGACCGCAAGTGGAAGCAACAGTAGCAACAATCACAACAACCAGCAACTGCAGCAGCAGCTGTCGCTGAGCGGTGACTTGATGGATGCCTCGTTAACTTCTAGCACTAGCACAATTGTGGATGAGAGTCTGACACTGAGTGCGGGTGGCATATCACCCATGGCATCGCCCTGCAAGCGAGCGACAACATCTTCGGCTGATCAACTTAGTTATAGCTCCAGTAATGGCTCGTCGCCGGATCAGGATGAGGATCTGATGCTGGATCATCAGGAGCGTAGTGTGCACGGCAGTAATGGCAAGCTAAACAAGAGTCTCAACAACATACAGACCTACAAGTAAGACAAAACACAGTACACATCAAAAGTCAATGCACTAAAATAATTTCTTTTTCTAGGGAGTACAAGGAGGCATTGAAGCAGCAGCGAAATCAGGAGATTAGCGTCTACAAACAAAAGCATCCCAATGCCAATCAGAGTCCAAATGATGAGGAATTGCCGCGTCTAAGTAACGGCACCACAGCAACATTGCCAAAGTCCATCATGAAACAGCCGAGCAGTAATGGAAGTAATGGCCACAATGGCAATGGCATCGGCAACGGCATCGATGATGTTGTTATACCAAAGAAACCCATACAGAAAGTGATACCTTCACGCAATACAGAACTAATGTCATCACAGTCATTGAAATCATCACCCACATCCTCACCAGAAGCCAACGGTGCCAATTGTCTGGGCTATGTGAAGCCGCATAGTCCATTGAAGAATGGCATTGGTGTGCTCACCAACAGCAACAACAACAGTAACAGCAGCAACAGCAGCAGCAAGTTTAATTCGTCCAATGGAGCAGCTGCCACAAGCAGCGTCATCAAGTCGCCTGTTAGTGCCACCAGTAAATTGGGCACAGTTAAAACTCATCGCACAGTCACCTGGAATCATGACATACCGGCTGAGAAGCTGAGTTTTACCATGCGTCGGGAATTTGATCGCCAACGCGAAGAGACTGAACTCATGTCACAGCTGCGCAGTGTGAGTGCAATTAAATGATAAATAAATTGGCAAATATTTATTAATTTTGTTTAATCTTTTGACGTCTGTGTAGATCATTGAGACACGCCTAAAGATGACGCTGCCAGAGGATATTGCAGCTGCGTTAACCGACGGTGTTATACTCTGTCATTTGGCCAACTATGTGAGGCCTCGATCTGTGGCCAGCATTCATGTGCCCTCGCCTGGTGTGGTTAGTGCAGTCAATTACTGTGTTAGTAACTGAATAATTAATAACTTTTCTCATTTTTATAGAACAAACTGTCAATGGCGCGCTGTCGACGCAATGTGGATAACTTTTTGGAGGCTTGTCGTCGCATTGGCGTGGATGAGGTATGTATTTCTCTGTTATTACCCATTACAGTCCTTAGTTCTAAGTAAAGTCTGTTGAGAATCATTCGATTTCATTCGGTTATGGGGCAATCCAAGTGCTTATTTGAACGCTGAACGCTTTCCCGCTTTTCCACTTACGTAGAAGAGTTTTGTTAATTGTAGTTTTAGCTATAAGTGAATTTCCCCGCTATTTCCTACTACCCTATTCCCATTTCCACACCCCTTTTCTCCACACTTCTCAAAATACACTTTGATGAATGATGCATAAAATCTGTTATTGGTGTTGGTTGCAGGAGTTGATTTGCTCCTGTGCAGATGTTGTGCCACAACAAAGCGAGCAACAACGCGCTGACGATGACTATGATGCTGATGTGTATGTCAATGATAACGACAGCAACACTAGCTGCAGCAGCAGCGGCAACAACAACAACAACATTGATAATATTGCTGGCCATAAGCGTTGCCAAGTGCCAAATGCGGTGGCCCTGTTGCGCACAGTTGCCGCATTGATTGCCCTGGATGCGAATCCACATCATCAGCATATGCGCTACCTGCAGCAGCAGGAAGAGTTGCAGCTGAAGTTGCAGCAGCTGCAAATGCAACAGCCACAGTTTGTTGTGCAACATTTTGAGCAAGAGCAATTAACTGTAACCTGCACCAAACAGCCAGAACAGATGCAGCAGCAAAGTCAACAATTAGATAATACATTTTATGAGAATTGTGAATTTGTCAATGGCAAGGAAGCGCATATGTCGGATGATGTGTTAGTAGCAACGACAGGAACCACAAATTGCTGGCTCTACGAGCCACAGCAATATCACCACCATCAGCAACAAAAACAGCTGAGCACAGTGGGGCAACTGTTGCGCACAGCGAAACAAAAAACATTTGAAAAGATCAAACATAATTTAATAAGTCCACATGGCCAGCATAGTTTTCAATTGAATAACAACAATCGCACGTTGCAAACGATTATTGAGAATGAACACGATGTGGCAGCCGCTGGACCGGCTGGACACTATCAAGTAATAGATGAGAAGCAACAGCAACAAAAACTGGAGACACCATTGGTGAAACCACTCTCAAAACGCATTGAATTCTTCGAGCAGAAGCCCAAACTGGAAGTATTTAGCATCTGTCGCAATGATAATCAACAGCAGCAGCAGCAACAACAGCAACACAAACTGGAAAAGTTAAAGTCAAATGAAGCTGGAACTTCGTTGCTTAAACACGATTCCCACACACTGACCATCGTTTTATCCTGCGTCTTCATAGCCACCTTTTTGTGGCTTGTGTTCTTCCCATTGCCCGGCTAGCAATGGCAGGGATAATGAATAGCTCCCACAATAGCTTTTACTGCCTTTATGTATTGCCAATAGTTTTTAAGAGAACTCGCAGCTTTTATTGCGCTTATACTAATCGATAATGAAACAATTTTTTGACTCTTGTAGTGAGTTCTTGAGGCTGCTTTTTGTTTAAGTGCTACTACAAAACAATACATATACATACGCTATAATTATGATGTATAACTAGCTGTAGTTTAAGTTCCCCAAAGTAAAACAAAACGTATATCAATTTTGAGGCATTTATTTGATATAAATACAACCCAAAGACTTGAAAGAGCGCATACACTTGCCCCAATTGTAATTGCTCTTATGTGAGATTTATACAACATTCATCTAAAACCAATCATTCATCTAAAAGAAGCCCCATTTATCGACTATTATTTAAAGAAAAACAAAACTTGACTTCAATTATATATACACTAAGTTACAACGAACTATTAAATTGATTTGAGTTCCGATTTTATAATTGAATTAATTAGATTTTAGAGGTAGGAAATGAGAGTGAGTTAACCGTTTTCCAGTGAAAGGTTAGTTGTTATGGGTCAGAAGAAAGAACGTTGTACGGTTTTAACAGAAGCAGGGACACAAAATAGTTATAGAAACAAGCGTGAAATAGTTATATAGGTAACAAATCAGTAAACTTGAAGATAAACAAATATTTTCCCATAACGCACAAAATTTTAAAAGATTTTCTTCTCAACGCACACATTATGAAATTCACAAAAAACAGTGCCTTTGACTGTAAATTCGACAGTCCAAATCAGCTATATAACTATATATATAGACACACGCACACACAGATATACACACACACACATCTTAAGCAATATTTTTTTGATTTGATTTAACAAAGTAACTTAACTGACTGTAAACCGAGTGCTTCTTTTCCCAATGACTGTAAATGTATTATTTATGTATTAACCATATAATGAAATTACTAAAAATAACATTCCTAAACATATATCATATATAATTTGCCTAAGATTGTATACTATATAAATTATACTTATATATATATTGCATATTTTGCATAAGTACTTAATGAATTCTCTATGAAAAGCTAATCAAATTTTCTAAAAGAAACACAAAACTGTAACACACACACACACTCATACACACTCGAAAACTTGCATACGTATTATACACTTATGCAGATTTATATAGTACTTAACAAGAAAGAAAAAAAAGAATAATTCATATATACACATATTTATATTTTGTCTAACAAAATTATAGAAGAAAACATTCAGGCAGCTATAAGAAATGCATAAAAATATACTTAGTTTATAGAACACTAATTTTTATAAACAACATTTGACAAGAAAAACAATTTAGACTCTATAAACATACATATATATACATACCTATATAAACAAATAACTTTTTGGACACTGTAAACGAAATGAGAAAACAATCACAACAGCAATTATATGAATCTATTTATGAACCACATTAATTATAACTATAATGAAGCCAAACAACAAACAAGTTGCATTTGTTTATAAGAAATAATACTTTAAATTCTATAGACATGTGTATGGCACAGTGAAGCCAAGTCATTAAAACTGTTGCATTTATTGTAAGCACACAACCAACAAACTATATGAGAATTAAAGAAATATATATGCAAACAGTGAAAGTCGTTATTTTGACCACAGTGCGCATAGTTTGTTGGCCGCTGTACTGCCTTAGCAAAGACACGCACCCTAAACTGTGCGACGACTCTCAAACTGTGGGCACTGCCTTAGTTGTGTTTAGTTCTGAGCTGTGACTGCAAATCATAAATAATTAATAATGTACTTTAAATTTATTTCATTTTCCTTAATGTACAGAATCTAATTTGCTGCGCTGCCGATGTTCTGGAGGGCAAAGGCGCCGTCCAGGTGTCCATCACGGTGGGCGAACTCTTTCGACTGCATGGCTGTGGTTTGGTCGGCACTGGTAGCGGCAACAGTAGCGGAGCTGCCACACCAACCAAATCACCAACCAGAACAACACGTGCCACATTATCACCCACACCACTAGTCTAGAGGGATAGGGACTCTCTTTTGATGCTGCCACGTGAACCAAATGCTGAATTTGGACTTTCTTTGGACACTGGGATACTGGGTTTCCTGCATAACGTTGTGAACAAGCTGAAAGTTGGCTCTCATTTTGTTGTATTTTTGTAGTCAAGTGATTTAAGATGTCATATGCTTTTGTTAAACTTCATTTAGACATGTAGTTTTTATGTATTTTAGTTTATGTAAATACACAAAGAAACAACAACAACCACACAATGAAACCAAAACATACAAACATACATACACCTATACATACACATACATATACCAACGAATTTGAGTTAGAGTCACAACAAAAGTATTTATTAAATTTGTCATACTATGAATTAATATTATTAGTTAATTGCTTAGGTTGGCGTGCGGTTTTGAATGCACTGTAAGGCGCCAATAAGTCGAGCATCTCAAACTGTATCTGTTAACATTCAGCCATTTGTTTCTGTTATACTTTTAGCTGTTTGTCAACACAACTTGGCCAAAATTCAATAGAAATATAACTAACTGAATTAATACTGTTTTAAGTATGAAACGATCAATCAATACATATATTTATATATATATTAAACCATCATATACATATACGATAATTTATATAATGATTATGTAGCTTAGTATTAACTGTAGCCTGTAGGAAGACTTCTTTTCTACGAGCCCCAAAACATTTATACGAAGCGAATTATGCACTAAACTGTAAGTCTTCGATTATATCAAATAAATTGAATTTGTCAGACGTAAACTCGACTTTCATTATATGTAGCAAAGTTTTTCCTTCAATATTCCCAAAAGTTAGCTACCAAAATGTTTGCACACATGCGCCTCACTCGTTTTCTTTTTTCTTCGTTTTGTTTGCCGCTAAGAAAACAAACTCACGCATTTTCAATTTGTCAAATACTCTTTTTTTTTTTTTCTACTAAAAGCCAACATTTTCTTTAGCGACTTTTCGCAGGGATTTTAATTTTCAGCCTACGACTTTTGCCACCATACAAAACAGCTGCGAAACAATAGCGAAGGAAAACGGAAAAGCGGAAAATAAAAGTTTTTCCCGTCACATAGTTTTAAAATTTGCATAATGCCCACCGTAAGCAATTGATGGAATTTATTGTTGCTGCGGGCGAGGACTAGCAAATTCATAAATAACTAGTGGGTAAGCCTGGAGTGCAGCGTGTCGACTGTGAAAGACCGTGTAGCATCGGTACCTAGTTGTTGCTTTGGTTGCTTTTCATGCTGCCTGTTAGTTACATTTTTATACCAAAATCCTATTACACCCCTTTTGTACTGGGTCTAAGCGTAAAATAAAATGAACTTAAAAATGACTTAAAAAGATTGAAGCCCGAAAGCGTTTAAGACGACAAGTTTTGAGTAAAGTTTAAAGTTTATTATATTTTTTTTAGCATGTGATCTAGAACAAGGTATTAGAAACAGTTACTAATAAACGAAATGTTTAAACAGTTTAATTATTTATAAAACATTACAATGTTGTTGTCGTATTAGTGTTTTTAATATACTTCGCTTGTTTCTGTAAGTACAAGTAATAGATTTTTTGGATAAGATGATATGCTCTTTTTCAAGTTTAATAATCAGCAAGGTAATGGAAACTTCTACCTACTCAAACACATAATCACCAGGACCGAGTGAAATACCCACGTCCATTGAAATGCTCCCGCGTGGGAGGCAAATCAAAAGCAAGCCAATGATAAGCTTTAAATATGGAAGACGCATCGTTGTTCGTTGCTATTGACAGACTGAGGATAAAAACAAGACATATCAGTTTATAAGTTGCACTTAATTATAAAATTATTAATAAATTAAATATATATGTATAGCATAGTTCCATTATCAGTTTCAACAATGTTTGTTTACGTTTAATTTTTTTTTTTATGTCTTTCTTTTTATATATTATTTTAATACGCATACTAATTTCACACCAAATTTCGCTTGAGTGCCAAATTAAATCAATTCATTTCTAGCCGACTAAACTTTTGATTTGTTGACTATCTGTTGGTTATGGGCAACTGCAGAAACCACAAATAAAAACACAATGAGTAAATCTTAATTAATTTCAACTGCTTAGTGGCTGCATTTGAAAACGAATTGAAATGGGAAGCCTTAAAGCAATTTCCGGCGCACTCGTCCACTTATAGAAAACTTCAATTGCAAGTGATTCGTAATAATCGAAATCAAACACTCACAAAAGTCATTCAAATAAGAGTCAGTTTTTTACCCAATATCCGACCAGTTGATTTGATTGCTTCAGGTGTTAGTTGGCCAGTCGAATATCGTCTTTCTTCTTCAAGGAGAAATCCCATCGAATGAAAGAGAAACAGAAAGCGAAGGTGGTAGAAAGAGTAGAAGAAAACTTGGTCGCATCGCACGAAACGTTCATAAAATAGTTACGAAAAATATTTTCGAATGAAAACAATGCATTCAATTTTTTTTTAGGTATTTTTTTTCTGGTAACAAAAAGAACAGCAACGGCTGTAGCAGCAGCAGTATCCTTGCAAAAGGAAATACTCAACCAAATCCGACATTCGCTTTGAATTTGAATTAATAGGATTAGAGAAATGGTCATTGATGCCAGCTCGATGGCTTTGGCAACTAAATTAAAGTGCTTTTTACCATAAAATTAAACGCAAATGTTGATTTACCAACCAAGTGTCTGAGTGTGTGCGAAAATGGGATGGGGTGGGCCTGGCTGCAGGACATTCAAGGACATGGCAAAAAAAGAAAGGTTGGACTCGCTTTGAAATGGGAACAATCTGATTAGTCCGATATGGAAGCTAAAAAATATTGCGGCATACAGCAGCATTTTAATTATCGCAATTCCCCAGGGCGTAGTTGAACTAATTGCCCTTACCCAGAATCCTGCTATCCCGACACGCCTGCCCCCCTCAGTCACTCCTCCGACACGCGCTACAATTAAACTATGCCCAAGCAGAGGACAAAACGACAAAGGACCAAAAACCACACACACACACACACACAATGGCAACCACTATGGGTCTTATCGGCAGGAAATGCCAAAAGCTGTTGTCTCTTCAGAGGGGGGGCAAGGGAAAGGCAAGTAGCAGCCTTTAATAAGAAACCAAGTGCAATTTGTGGCAAGCAAAAAATACGGAGCAGGAGTTCCCATCAACTGACAGAAATTACGCATTCCGTGCGAAATGTAGATACGAGATAATCATTTTAATAAATTTCAGTGTGACAAATGAGTCGGTTACTCTGTAAGCGCGCGCTCTCTCCCACTCCCACTCCCACTCCCACTCTCTCTTTCTTTCTCTACGTTTAGCCTGTGGCAAATGGAAACTAAGAGCTAGAAAGCTAACTACATGCCCTGAATTATTAATAAGCGATAGCTTTACCTTAGGCAGGCCTAATACGAGCAGTCGTAATTGATGACCGTCCACCCAAAAACAGCAAGTACTAATTGTGCTTAGTTTATGTGTCACCAACGTTTAGTTTATGGCCCGCAAATTGTCAAACGACAATTGTGGCCCGTGACTTATGCTAATGAACCTCAATGACAAGGTCCAAATAGCTAACCTCGTTCAGGTCACAAGTCAACTTAACAGATAATAATAATTACAATACAATTTATTATACAAATGTCAAATAGTAAATTGTTATCACTAATGCAAAGAAACTGACAAAGCAATTACAAACCCAATACTGCAAATATTTAGGGTTGGTCTCTATAAATAATTTTGTTAGATTATTTTGTTATTTTTTCTGTTAACATTATTTAATTTAGCATATTTTAATCTATATGTATTGCACCTAGAATTCTTTCGGATAACGCGAGGCATTTTTCATTTGCTATTTCCCAAAGCTTTTAAGTGATTTGCCTGCCAGCTGTTGGAACATCTAAAAATAACCAACTGTTTACACTTTTTATTTTAATTTTATTTTATTTTAATATTAATATTTAGATTTAGCATTTCAAGAAATGCAATCTACTCTAGGAGTGTAGACAATATGCTTAAGTCAGAGCCTTTTAAGTGATGCTATTCAAATATTATTTTATTCAAAATATATACATTTTTTTTTTGTTCTTTTACCAAGGCATTTGAGCCGCGCAGAGTTGTGCAAGTTTAAGAGCAAATTCTTTTCCATTGGCTTCATTTTGTTGTTATGCCTTCCACTCCTACTCCTAACCCCTCGTCGCTGACTCTGTCCCACCAATCCCAAATTCAATCCCTTTGAAAAGTTTCTTCCGCGAACTGAAACTCATTTGAATGCATTTTCGTAATGAAGATGAATTTGGAGATTGTGTATTTTTCCAGTTCGCGGCACATTTTTTGGAAAATTGTTTGGCCAAAGTTTCAGTTGGTGTTTTAACTTGGCTCTCTCTGGTCTTCATCGCCCTTAAGCATTATATGAGCTTTGTTCTTTATGCCAAAGAAGCTCTTTAAAGCTGCAACTAAAGCATATTTAATATTCAACAGACATTTCAAAACACACACGTATCAGATTTCAGATTTCAGAGCCGGAGCACTTTCATTGCGCTAAATGAGTTTCAGCAGCAAAATTAAAAACTTTATCAGTGTGAAGCAAAAAAAAAAAAAAAAAGAAATAAAAAAAGGGCGTTCATTCGCACGTGTGTTCAGGGGTGTGACCACACACACATACATACAAGTGTCGTAGTGTGTGTTTGTGTGTGTGTGTGAAAAAACTTGAAACTTTTTCATGAAGTTAAAGCAAAGTAAAATCAAATTATTGCGGTTGGGCTTGTCGGGCTGGCAAAAGGATTACGCGACTGCTTCTGGTTTTGCTTCTGCTGATGCTCCTGTTACGGCTCCTGTAACTGTTGCAGCTACCTGTAACTTGTCGCAATTGCAGTTGGAGCTCAGACCGTGCCACAGACTGAGGCATGGGAATGGGGTTACGGGTCGCCAACGGGTAACAGAGCCAGACAGTTAGAACCGACTGCCAGCCTGACAGCCTGACAGTCGAGCTTGTTCACATGAAGTTGCCGCATTCTAATTGAATTTTCACTTTTTTTACCCTCTCTTTCTTCCCCGTGTGCTACGCTGCTTCGGTCTGCTCTCGTTGCAGCCTAGGCGCACTTTGCGTCGCGTACGCGGCGGCTACGTGATGGCGCGTCGCGGCACAAAAATTGCAATAATTATTTTTAATCTTAAGTACGACTTTCGCGTAATGAGATTTGGATTATCTGCGCAGCCCCACCTAACACTCACACATATACACACACACATACACACAACGCGCAACCACCGAAATTTACGTGCAAGGCAACGCATAAAAAATCTTACACTACGCGAGTCTCGCAAATGGCCTGAAGCTTTAATGAGCAGTGCTTTAAGTTGCAGAATATTTAAATTTCCATTAATTAAAGCTACCTACACATTTAGACTGCTTATAATAAAATAGTTTTGGCCTGAGTAATATTTAATAATTAATCAATTTTTGATGCTTCATATTTGCTAGATTTGTAAATTTATATAAAACAGAATAATTATTTTATAAAATGTTATAATTTATCTCAGCCATGATTACAGTTCGTAAAAACAATAAAAAGGCAATTTTAAAACAAATGGTGACTGCAATTTACCAATTTTGAGCACTGAAATATGTTGAACTTCGTGTTAAGAGAAATCTTTGTCATCTAAGCAGATTCATGCATGAAATGCTAGTCGATTTCTTTGAAGATGAGCTAAGATCATTATTGGTGTCATCGATCTTATTTAGACTCATCATGTACATAAATAGTTGGACAACTTGAAAGAGTCGATTGTGCTGGGAAGGCAATGGTTTGACAACAGTAGTTGGTTTCAAGTTGGCAGCTGCTTCTAGCGCTGATTGAAATCTTAATAACTCCCAACTGTTCAGATTGCTTAAGCTAAGCATTCTGCTGCCCTTTGATGCCTTGATGCCATTTTTCTTCAGACGAAGAGAGGCACTACTTTGGGTTTTATTACTGGACCTCTTACGTTTGGTAGCCATTTGAAAACTGTGCTGCGTTTGAACTGGGAATTTTGAATTTGAGAATTAAATTGAGATTGAATTTGATATCGAGAATTTGAATTGAGATCATTTTGTGCATTGCCTGCTTTTCGTTTCAATAGCAGAATCAACATGCTTCAATATCTTTTGGCACAATGCATAAATTTGCGTCAGGCTGGCAAAAGTTTTTAAAGCAAATATTGCATTTTCATTAAGTTAAAGTTTGATTTTTAGTTTTGCGGTCTATGATCTGGTCGGAGGTTCTTTAATCCTATGCCGCGCCCATCATCATCGTGCTGCTGCTGCGCGTTTACTTAAAAACTTTTTGGCGTTTTCCAGCCAACGAACCAACTTTTTCATGCCAAACTTTGATGTCTGTCTATCAGACCAGCTGTCTAGCTATTTGTATATGTAGATGAGTATATGGGTGCGTGTGTGAGTGTGTGTTAAAATCATGTGCTGCACAGATTTGGAAGATGATACCATTGATGATGCTTATGAAAACTTTATACTGACAGCTTCCTGTAGTTGTCAGGTTCTGTGAAAATCCGGAAATTTATTTGTCAACGTCTTTTAAATTTTTTTTAGTAAAACGTTATCAAATTGTTGATGTCTTTTAATTAAATAAACTTATACGTGATGCACATTAGACTGTGGTTCGTTTGTTTTTTTTAGCAGGAAGTAATTTTAAATCTATAAATAAAGTATAAATATGTATTCCCTTTCATAAAATAATATTTTACCTTCAAAAGGTTTTTTAATTTTTTGTTGAATCAATTGCCAGATTTTTTTGTGGGTGTTGACGAAAAAATGATTGCCAATGGCATAACTTAGAGCCATTTTCACACTTCAACAATTTTATACAATAGCTAAAATTGCATCTACGTATGTTTTTTACTTCTTTGATTGCTATGGCGATTTTATTGCATTGCGTGAAAACGAAATGAATAAAATATAAGTTGGATGACATCACGAGACTGCCCAGTTTTTTAATAAAGTTCACCATGACAAAGGCAACTTCATCAAAATCTTTCGTTATCAATTCGCACAACAAAAAAAAAAAAAAACCCACCACAGAAAAAAGCAATTGCAGTTCTCAATTTTTGTCAGTTATCTGGTAGTTTGATAACTGGCATAGCAACGAAATATTTAGGCTAACATATTCTTTTATGCATTTTAGTTTGAGATTTTTATTGAAGAATAAATGAAATGCTGTTTCAATGCCAATTCCTTTTGCCACTCTGAATGCATTTTGCGGTTGAATGTGCTGCAAAGCAATTGATAGAATTTTTACATCGATAACATTGATGGTTGAAAATGAATAAATTATTTATTGAAATTAGTTTGTAAATTTCATAACTACTTATTTAAGATTTATTATTGTTTTCGTGCAGAAGAAATTATGTGCTGCTTGCTGGGAATTTACTGCAGTTCAAATTTGTGCTGTATAGACCAAATATATCTTTATTTCTGTCAACAGAAAAGATGAATTTGGTTTATGAGAAACTGGACTGGTTTTAAAAAAGTTTCACAGAGGAAATCAGAAAACTTTCACAAGTATATTTTTCTTATTTTCGCTATCTTAATTACATTTCGTAATTATCTCTTATTCTTTCAAGTATAAAATTAAAGTATCTAAATTGCTATTAGTGTCAAATCATTTCAGCTAATTGATAAGTCATCTAAATGGGCAATCAGCTGCTGTTAAGTGACTTATAATCGCCGTTCTCAACAAGTTGTCAGTTATGCTTTTGTCCAAAGTACACGCTTGTCTGCATTCAAAGCGCACATTTGGCATGCTGAGCTACCGCAATATGTCGGTCTCTTCCTACCTCCTGTGTGCTGTCCTATGCCACATGAACCCTGCCACATGCCATGGCATATGCTGCGCATCAGTTTGTCCTACGTTGTTGTTGCTACTTTAATTTATGCTGTGCTGCTGCTGGTGCCACTGAGTAGAGCAGTCTTTACATTCTTGTTGGCAACTTGCAACTGTTTGCTGGTAGCTGCTAGTTGCTAGCTGGTAACTGGTAACTGGTGGCAGGTGAAGCAAAACCCATTTCTTTGCAGCTGATTGCATTTTATAGCACGCTAACTGTATCAGCTGAGTCATCCTGTAGCTTGTTTGCTTTGTGCCACGAATGAATTTTTTAAAATGTCAGCTAACCTAGCTAAAAGCTGTTGCTGCTGCTGCTACTGCTGTCATTTTTTGTTTTCGCCCAAGTGTGTGTAATAAAAGGAAATAAAAATGTATTTAGCAAAAATCGTATCTACATATATTGCCTGCAATTTATTGACACAAATCATAAAAACAAATGGTGTCGAAAATGGAAGCGACACGGTAAAGAAAGTCAAGTGTGTGGAGGGGGAGTTGAGCGGGTTAAGAGTGCTAAAATCGGACTGCCATTCATATAAATTAGACCGAGTTTTGTTTGCATTTCGCTTTGCTATGTGCATTCGCTTGCGCATTTGCATTCACCCGTATCTGGCCTCGGGTCCTTTGCTGACACCAATTTCCCGGTGCTCACTTTACGTTTTATTTGTTTCGCATTTGTTGCAACTACTACTCCACTTTGTTTGTGTTCTTTTTTTTTTGTAGTTTTTTTTTAGACCGCTTCGTTGCTGTAACGATTCCCATTATGCAATATAAGTTGCGTTTAATAGTTAATGTAAAGCTTTTAAGCAGCCGCTGGCAGTTGGCAGCCAACGCGTCGTATTCGCAATGCAACACAAACCTGGCAACAAGCTGTGGAATTTCATTTGCAACAGCAGTAGATGTAGTTGTAGTTATAGTGACTTTACTCTGCAACAGCAACAGCCAACAAGGCATAACAAGCGATGCTTGTAGTAATTACATTAGCTTTTATTTCTATTTTTTGCTCATAACAATTTTTTATTAATGATCCGTTCCATTAAAGCAATTAATGAAAAAAAAAAAGAATATTGAAAACAAAAAGCAGCAACAACAAGCAAATGGCCAAAGTACACACTTAGCTGTGAGGTACGAGTAATTGAAAACAAATAGAAAATAATCAGCAAAACCGAGCCGAAGTTGAAACACACTTTGAAGACAAAGCATTGAAGCCGGAAGTGCTAGAGTTGCCAACATGATGTTATCGCCAAGTAAAAGAAAGGGTATAATGATGTGCAGACAGACGGCAAACTAGTTACGTTGAGTGAAAGAGAGACCAAAAGATAGAGCAAGATATATAGGATGAAAAGATAAGCTAGCTGAAACACTCGAGTTTATTCAGGGCGGAAGTTTAGACACTGATGAATGTTGGCCTACACTCATAAATAGTAAATGGGTCAATTAACACTCTCTGGACATTATGCATACATTTTTTTTATTTAATAATTAAATTAATCGCTTTTATTGATTTTTGTATAGTTTTTACTACTTTTATAGATTTTTCTAAGGGCATAGACACTTGAATTTAAATATGTCAAAAATTGTCTGCTACAAAACATAATTACTGTGATTAAGCAAAGTGCTACTTGTTGTGATTAGCATTTACTTAGTCCTTGAGCCAATGGAGCTAAAAAATATCACAGCTGCTAAGCGTGCACAGAAAATCTATCAATCGAGCTTTCCTTAGGCTACAACTCCTGCCCAAAAGACAATGAAAATAATTTGGGTAGAAGAAATCACATCAACACGTTGATAGCTTGGACACGGGACAGGAGCTGAGCCATTTATCAGCACCCAAGTCCCATAAATAAAACAAATAATACAGAAATATGCAAAATAAAAAGTATAAAAACCATTGAAATATAGCCGGCAACAATATTAGCCAGCAAGTATGTAGTAGGAAAAAGGGTCCACGGTCAGAATACATTTGGCCTAATAGATGGGCTGAATGAAATGGGCCTAGTCATGAGACCCGCAGGCCAAAATTCATGTGTGTGTGTGCGTGCGTGTGCGCGTGTGTTGCGTTAAACAAATGGCCGATGACCCATAATAAAAATTATTATGAATGAACAAGAACAAGAAAAAAACCCATTGGCCCCCATTTCCTAAGCCCTTGAGCGAATGAATTGGGCATCGCATTTTCCTTCTTTTTCGTTCTATTTTCTTTTTTTTTTTCAACGCTGTTTCGAGGCTTGAGGAATGAGTAACTAACGACTTCTGAAGTGGTTGGTTTGCACCCTTTGGGAACTGCCTGTGCGATTTGACAATGGTCTGCCCTCCACACACACACAATTCTATGGGGCTTTGTGCCAAGCCACGTGCATCAAGATTCAATTGGGAGCTACAGTTGGTAAAATTAAAAATTTTTCAGCTCTTGTATGAGAGTGTTAGTGTTACAATGCTACAATGATGGCAGAGAACTGCAACGTGTATTTGAATTATAGTATGATCGTTAACTTTGAGCTGAACTCAAAGCGCCACATTGCCTCTCTTGGTTTGATATTGTGCTCAATGTGGACATTTCTTAAAGACTGATAAAGGCTGCTTCAATAGTCTTAGTGGTTGTGCTATACACACAGATTATGCGGGCGAACGCGTATGATGTGCGCCCAAATGCAACATGTTGTTCGAACGAATACACTCGAGCTCCGATTAAATTCTTAAATATTTTTTTATTTCAAACGCTCTGTTTAAATCATAGCAAGCTGACGTTTGGGTGGTAAATGGCAGTTCAACAATTTGCGGTCGGTCAGTAGTCGCGAGATAGCGAAACAGTGTGATTCATATGAACATTTGGTCGTGATAATAAGTGAGTTGACTTAAGTGTGTGTCTGTATTGACTCTAAAATAAGTTAAATATAGAGTTCAATAAAATCATCTGTAGATAACATAGTACTACATAATCGTAGTGTTTCAATCGATGCAATAATTTCAATAAAGTTTACTACAAATATTATTTATTTAAAGTTTAAAGTTTGTATAGAAACCATCGACGGATTATGCAATTTTAAAATTCAAATTTATTTTTATAACTTAGAACAAAAATATTCGTTTTTATTTGAAGTAATGAGAATTTCACCACATGACTAAATCCACATTAAATTTACTTGGTTAATCAACGTTTAATTATTTCTAAGGAAACTAAATCAGCGTTTATTTATTTACAGTCAATCTTAAAATTGCTATCAAATAACAATCTTCGAAATGGGAACACTCTCTCAGTTCTTACTTCTACTGATGATAGCGATAATCGGAGCAGAGCCCACGTGCGATCGGGTCGCTCCTGAGCTTTTAACACAGTGCCACGTTCTGGTGCGACAATATTATGAGCAAAAGGATCTTATATACCAAAAGTGCATTACTGAATTGAACACTGTACCGCATTTATCATGTGAGCTAATTGCCAAGTTAAATGCTACAGAGATATTAAATCAGCCGGTCGGAATCGTTGACAGAAGTTCATTAAGCGGACGAAGTAGAATGGACTTTAAAAATAGGAGAATAAGGCTTAATTTTGGTAAATCGGAAAGCAATCAAAGACGAAAGCCACATTACTAAGTGTATGAATAAGAAATTAAAATTAAAATAAAAATAACCTGTATGCAAACTTATAAATTAGAACACAAAAATATGTTATTTCAGTCTTGATTTTATCGCTAAATAATGAAGTCATTTGTGGCGAGAGTTTTTGTATTATGTATAATTCTATTGCCGATTCTACCTAGAGCCGATCCCTATTGTGCTCATATGAAAAATGAACTAGAATTACACGACTGTCGAATGGCAGTAAGACGTTGGTTTGTACTGAGGGATCAACACTATCAGGAATGCTGTCAGGCTCTTATTTCGCATGGACTTCAATCTCTGTGTGATCAGTGCGTGACACAATTTCGTGAAAAGACATCAATTACTTTAGTATCCGCACATTATCATGTTGAAGTGGTAGAGAGATCATTACATCCACACTGTGTTAAGTTAGGTGGACGGTGCATAAAAATGCCACGTTGAGGACTATTGCGACGATGAACACTTTGCTGAGCTCACACTACTTTTCACCTCACTCAATTTTAAATTTATTACGTGAAATTATTGCCAATATACACCGAATGGTAAACAAATATATAATGTAAAGCTAAACATAAATACTAAAAATAAACCGTACTCAAAGTATGAATAACAAAAAATAAAAAGTTGCTTTCCTACATATTTGCTGGAGAATATTAAATAGTGATTTCAGTCTTGACTTAATCGTTTCACCATGAAGTCATATGTGGTGGGAATTTGTGTATTATGTATAATTCTATTACCCAGTATATTCAAAGCTAGTCCCTACTGTGCTCAAATGAAAAATCAACAAGAATTACACGACTGTCGAATGGCAGTAAGACGTTGGTTTATACTGAAGGATCAACACTATCAGGAATGCTGTAAGGCTCTTATATCGGTTGGACTCCAATATTTGTGTGTCCAGTGCGACGAAAATTTTCGTAAAGCTACACCAATTACTCAATTATCGGAGAAGAATCCTATGGTAGTGGAAGATAGAAATGCGTTGGGCGTAAACTGCATTAAAAATGAAAATAAATGTAAAAAAATGGAATGGGGTACAACTAAAGATAAAAGTAAAAAACCGAAAAGCACTTGGCTATCCTGGCTATCCTGGCCACCCTGGAAATAGTGAAAAACAGAAATGGAACTGAACGAGAGGCAATATGAAATGTTAAATGTGGTTTAAACAGCGTTCCATTAAAACATACATTTATTAAGAATACTTAAACCAAGTAAAATAATTTTTATATTTTTTGGGAACTTTGGTGAGCTTGTAGGTCAAAATCTGCATAATTCTGAACATAGACACTCAATGCCTTCAATCATAAGCTTCATATTCCAGTTTCACATGTGAAAAATACGCACTAACGTGACCCTGGACACTAGCCTATTTTCCCTTCACTACGCCCCTCCCTCGGGTAAACGTATGAAATATGAAAAATATACAATACGAAATATTCTCTAAGCACATTCCATTCGCATCATTGAGTTGCACTCGTACGTATAAACACACGGACACCCGCACACCCACACTCCCTCACACCGTCACACCGTCAGACCCGCACATATACAGATGTACATGTATACCGTTAGAAGTGCGACTAAATAAATAATAGAAATATTTTTCACAGCTATTTTACATATTTTCATACACTCGTCGTCATGGTCCGTCCAGTTTAAGGTAGTCATCGAAAAATGCTTTTCAGCTGTTTTTTTTTTCGTGCTTTTGTTCCCTTTTTTTTCCATTTTGTGCACAATGTTTACAGGGACAACATTTTAAAGTACTTGCGTTAAGTAAAAATAAGTAAATAAATAAAATATTGTAAATATACGTGGAAATAAATAGATAAATATAAATAAATATGCGGTGAATGTATTGAAGTGTTGGCTATTGGATCGAAATCCATTAGTTGTTACTCGAGAGCTTCTGCCGTGTCCCATGAGCAATGATAGCGGGCGAATCTAATAGCCTCGCCTCGACGTGTTGTCCCTTTCAATTATGCCAGGCCAGGACAAGCTTTAGGCCAGGTCCAATCCTACTACTCGTCTTGATGCTGCGGTTTTCGGCTACTCAAGCATTTTTCAATTTTACACGTTTCCCAAAGAGAAAGCGACGGCAATCGACAAGAGCCACTCATTGTTATTTTTTGTGTTGCTCCTGAAGCTGGGAATCAGTGGAGGGGCATCCCGCGGGCAGCAGCAGCAGCAGCAGTAGAAGCTGAAGCTGAAGCTCGTCTATTTGGCGCGTGGAATTTATTGGCAATGGAATAATGCCAGGCACGTTCATTTGATTACATTAAAACGAAAGTGGCTAAAAAGGTTGGCCCAAACCACAAGGCTACAGGGCTGCTTGGTAGCCCGACTGTTTCGACAGTACTTGCCCCTCCTACTCCTACTTCTCCCTCTCCTCACCCTTCCCCTCATGCTTCTGGCTCGTATACCGTGCCAGTTGCAGCATAATTGAGCTGTGGCCAGGCGGCGTTTTTAAATAAATAAATAATGCACGTGGCATTGGGACTTTCAGCTTATTATTCGCCGGATAATGCGTATACGCCTAGTTCTTTCTAGTATATGTTTATTTAATATTTTTTCTTATCGTTCAAAGGATGAAAAAACAATAGAAACACACAAAGAACTCATATAGTTATGGTAAGGTTGAGTGTAACTTTTATTGTTCGTAGGGGCCAAACCAGTGGGCGTGTTGTGCTTTTCAATTGTATTGCTGCTTTGTTTGCCTGTGTATGTTTGTGTGCTCTGCTAGTGATTTTATAGTTCGGACGCAGTCAGAAAATAATTCCAATTTACCCAAAACTTTCGAAAATGCACCTTATTAAATTGCGTTAAGCTCTGCACGTAAGAAATTTTAAAGCTGCGACTAAAATACGCAGATATTTATTGTTTTATGTTTGTAATATGAGTAATTTAAATCGTTTCTCGTTTTTTATACACAATACATAAACAGCTCAAATTTATATATTGTCGCCACTGTTTCGACTACAGTTTCACATCGATGGCAATTTATTCATGTAATTGCACTAACGTTTCAATTGAGCACTTAAATACATAATAATAGTGTTTGTATTTAGTATTTTTTTTTTGTGGAAAAACAAAGTGTTTACTATAAAATTCCAACAAATAAATGAGTTGAAGCTGAGAACCTGAGCCCAGGTTATCCTGTAAGACCCTTTGACGATTTGTTGTATTTTTAGTTGAATAGTTTTGACTCAAAGCACCCTGCGTGCTTCACTAGCACAGGGTATACGTTTGAACAAATCAAGCACTCGACTTAATTGCATTTAAATGAAATTAGCATTAAATGTTTACAAATTTTGTGGGCACATTCGAGTGTGAGCTTGTGTGTGCTACTCCATTTATTATCGAACTAATTTGTGAATTTTGCGTTTTTGGATTTCAATACAAATATATATAAATATATGATTTTTAAATTGCGGTTTGGCGGCTGCTGTTAATGCTGATATATTAACGCCGCGTTGGTTTCCACAATTTTATCCCCTTTTTGCTTTATTTCCATTGTATTACTCATTCGTAACAAGAGAATTAAAGTTATTCAACAAAGTGCATAAATTAATAATAATATATATACAGAAATTAAAAAAAAAAAAAAAGTTCAGAACATTTGTATATGCACGTTGTGCCTGCATAAATAATAAATTATGTCACACCCATTCCAACATGAAGTAATTTCAACCAGACCATGCATAAACTTCACCAATTCGATTATTAAAATATTATTATTACTACATGGCCGGTTAATTTATCTATGTGCAGTTTGTCGTCAATAAAAAAATAAAAAAAATGAAGCATCGGGAAGAATGCAGCGTGTAGTAAATTTAATAAATTCATTATCAGCTCATTAACGACGAACTCATGGGGCGTATGCGCAATATTGGGCTGCAGTGCAATTAAAGGCAAATAAACAAAAAATTGCTGACATGACGGCAAAGAGCGAATTAATATCGCGCGTAAGCGAAAAAGTTCAACAGTCGTTGTTCAGGCACGTGAAAAGCCTTAAAGCCAAACAGTTTTCGCATAGCAAATTGAATGGGCGTGTCAGGGAGTGTGTGGGGGTGTATGGGCCAACAAGCATGGCCGGCAGTCTAATTGCAAAATAATACACATAGCCAGGGGACTAGCATTGGGTCTTTCATCAATGCCAAACACAAGCACACACACACACACGCATACAGACTAACCTACACACACTCAGGCACAGGAAGAAAATACAAAGAAAGTGGCAATGGAAGGCGTAGCTACAAGGAGCGCATGTTTCGGTTAATTAGTAAACACAGCAAAAAGAGACTAACTAAAGGCAAAGAAAACGAAAAGAAATGGTTGAACTACAAATAGTAAAAGGCGTAGAAAACAGGAAATGGCAAACGCAGCGTAAACAGTGATCAAACACAAGACACCCTGTAATCGAAAGACTCTAATGCAGCAACCTGGCAATTTTTCGCAGCACTCTGTAGGGTATTTAATGTAACAAAAGTCTGTGTAAAAAAAACAACTATGTGGCAGGTAAGAAAAAATAAGAGATGCAGAAAAAGAAAGAGTGTTTGTGGGTGAAAGGGAGATCGATATTGAAAGAAGACACCTCCGAGTGTTAAGCTATGCTTAAAGTGCTATTGTATTCGTCTGTGCCTTTTGGTCATGTCCATGCCACAGCGAGAGGCAATGCTTAATTTGTTGGTATAGCTGCTTCAGCTGCGGCTGCGGCTGCTGCTAAACCTTCCATTCTCCGCCTGTTCCCTCTGGACAGTCAACAACTGAATAACATGTGTGTGTGTGCATGTGTGTTTAGTTCTCCTATCAGCATCGTTCTATTAAAGCATTAAGTATTGTACTTTATGAAAGAATTCGGCTCATTTGCTCGGGGATGTCACGAAACTTAGTCATGCATTAAATTGAAGAAGAAATGATCTTGTAACAATGTAAATATTAATTCATTCAATTGCCAGTAGCCAGTAGTTATTATATAATTGAGACATAGATCAGTTCATTTGATTAAATAAATCAAACTGTTATTAAACTAATTCAGCAAAGCAGTCTCGACGCATGTTTGGAGAAGAGCAAACAATTCCAATTCCAGTTCAAATTAATAATGATAATGTCAAGTATTTAACATATTGTCAAAATGTATGTTATGAAAATTACCCACTTGCACACTTGTGGCATTGCTACTCACCTGGCCATTCAATCAGCCAACACGCACAGGTGGCAGCGTGGCACAAAGATGAGACAGCAATCAGTCTGCAGGATAAACGGCCAATGCACTCACGGCAAACATTTTTTCACACACGTATTAAGCGGTAGCAGAAAAAAAGGAGCAGAGACATGTTACAAATACGAGAATGCGAATGAAAATGTGAATGAGAATACGTATACGTAACGTATACATGCATAAATTGTGGCTAACGTGGCTGGTACAGAACGCACAACGCCCAACGCGCAACGCACAACGCTCGCATATTTTTCGCCTTATGAATTCGTATTTTATATGAATTTTCTTCTCCGCCTCGGTAGCTGCTATATGGCATGGGTAATTTCTGCGAAGCGACGCAGCGCAAAATGCAGCACACCAATGCATAAAAATGCCATAATTCAAAATGCAAATATATTCTTTTAGCTTTTTTGATAAATGACACCGCGGAGGTCTGATGAAAATGGTGCGCCAAGCAGCTTGCTGCAATATGAAGCGTGCCAGCTAAAGTAACAGTTGAAGTTCTGGCAACATCAGCTGTAAATGGTGCATGTGGCATGCCGTGTGTTCTGGAATTTTTATTTAATTTGCCAACATGTTTCAGACAACAAACGAGTTAAAGCAAAGGTGGCATTGATAAGGCGCCACAATCTGCAACATTTTAAAGCGTTGAAGTCGAACATATGTCAAGTACACGGTTAAACTCATAAAAAAACTCGCTTGCAGCGCAAAAACCCAAAATTGCGTGGGTTTTTTTCATAAAATGTTTTCAATTAAATTTCGCACCTTGTGCTAATTTTAAAGACAGTGCACTCGTTGTTTATTGTTTGGCGTAAACGCAGAGTTTATAATGATATTAAACTTATTTCGACAACGTATGCGCAATTTTTTAATTAAGCATACGCTTCATATATTGCGTATACATTTTTTATGAGCTATATTTTTCGGCTTCATTAAGCGGGAAAACAGTTGCTGAGCTGGCTCTTCAGCTGAGACAACGTAGCCAGCATGCAAAGCATTCGTTTAATGTTTCGCATGCCAAAATATCAAAAGCTTCAACGAAGTTTGACATTTTTGACATGACTGCAATTGCAGCACGTAACAACACGGAAATTGCGTGGCTCAACGGAAAGCGAAAAACATCAGCAGCTATATCAAACAACACAAAAAACAAACTCAACTATAAAGCCGACATTGCTAGTGACAATATTGTTAGTAAAGAAATTCTTATAAATTTCATGATAGTTTTGTTCTGTACAAAATGTATGCTATCTTGTATGCTCCTCAACCCAAATATGAATTGCTTTCTTCTAATAAATTTATAATCTTAACATTTAAAGTCGCTAACGAAACTTGGACGCCTAAACAGCAAAAATCACTATACAAAATATAATATTTTTGTAGTCAAATAAACTGTCGTCTGCCCCTACTGCTCAAGCTGGCAAAATGAAACATGAGCTGAAATTTCTTAGCCAAGATCAAGACCAAGTAGAAGCCACAGCAGCAGCCGTATGGCAAATAAAAGCACAAATACAAATTCATGCAAAATGACATAAGTCACCGCGAAAGTAATTTTTCACTAATGAGCTTGCCACAGCTACTGAGTCGCACAGTGGGCTAAGAACTTGCTCAACTGCTCGAAATTTAAAGGGACTAAATTACTAAATAAATATTTGTAAGGGCAACGTGTAAAGTTGTCAGTAATTTTCACTTTATTAATTACTTTCAGTTTATCTTAATCTGCTATGTATTAATTTGTTTTTAAATAACGTTTTCAATTGCATCTGTAGCACTGTGCAGTGGCTAGTCCCCTTGCAAAACTGTCACGGCACGCGTTTCTATTCAGACTTTTGTCTTTAGAGCGCTGTATCATTCTATTTAATCTAATGATGTATCTCAGGTGTTTGTTTGTGAAATTTATCGTGAAAATTTTATGCGTATTCTTTGGCTTAAGGCATTTTAGCTGTTGTATACGGTACGGCATGCCTCCTGTTTTGCCTTTTCCATTGTCTTCCTGTTTCCTGTGCTTTGTCCGCGATTTATATGCAGCTATTAGTTTGGATAAAAAAGCCAAATTGTTGTTACCTATTTGCTTTTGTCGCTTGCAAGGATAAAAGTTGTAGGTGTGTAACAGATAACAGGGTGGATAGCGGAAGGGAGAGAAAGCGATAGCGGGTTTGGGGTTTTGGCTATAATTAGCTGTAGGATTGCCGCATCCAATTACCTAATATCCGCACAAGCACTCGCAACTCTAATTACTGCAGCTGCCACACCTAATGCAGAAATTACAAAATGAATATTCATATTTGTGCAGCAGCATCAGAAGTTGCATCCACATCACCAACATGCCACAATCATTGCCGCAGCTTATTGCACATGAAAAGCGGATAGTTTTTCATTATTTTGTTGTTCTTGTTGTAGATTTTTTCACTCTCTCTCTCTCTTTATCTCTCACTCCCTTTTGTTTGTGCTGTTCTGGCCCCAAACACAAATCTGCATGCAGTTGAATTATATTTTTTTTTTGTCAAAGCTTTTCCCGCTAGTTTGTTTATTTGTCTGTTTTGTGCTTGCTGCTGGTCCTGAGTCCGATTGGGCTGTCTAGGACCTTTAGCCATTGCAGTTTTCAGTGCGCTTAACAATGAAATTTGCGCATAACCACATGCAAATTGCCAACCCACAACATCATACACAAGCGCACACAAACACATACACACGGGCAGATTGGAAAATTTACAAATAATAATCTACGCGCTAGGCAAAAGAGGTTTTCCAAGGGATTGAAATGTGAAAACGAAAATTGCAGCAAACCACAACACACAAAAAAAATAAAAGAGAAACACAATAAATAAAATAATGATAGCCGGAGAGTTAAAACGAATATTAAGTACACTTCTTTTTTTGAGAAGAAAAGCCAGAGCCATCAAAGGGAGGGCAGTAATTGTAGCAGAAAAAATAATTAAATAAAAAATTTTTGGGTTCATCCATAAAATTTAAAGTGAATTCTGTTAGGTAACTATTGTAAGCTTTTCTTTTGATAGAGCTCATAAACTGTCTGGATGGGTGGTTAATTTGGTTGCACGCCTGTAGCATATTTAGTTGAGGTAACATATGCAAACATTTTACATGTCGTGAATGTTGGTTATTGCAACCCAAATATGTTCCACGTACCCTGTCCCATTCAGCGCTTAATCGATAAACTGTATTATAATTTGTTAGTGGTGTGAGCTGCATTTTGGTTATTACGCATAGGCCACGATATCCGCATATTTTGTTCTGACTGCAGTTTGTACAGTTTTTCTAGTGGCTAATAATTCAAATATGCCACATTTTGTTTGTATTTATCAGTTAATTAGAATTTCTGTCTGGCATTTAAAAGTTGGAACTGATTTGTTAGAGGCCGGAAATGACAAAAATTTTTGCAACATTTTACACATCCGTTTCAATTTAACTTTCGGTTGATGATGATATAGAAGAACGAGAAAATGAAGAGAAAAAAACAAGAGAAGAAAACAAGAAAAGTGGTAAATATACAAAAAGGAATGGTAAACAATGCAAATGGACAGATGCAAACCAAACTACAGCTTGTTACTTTTTGTTAAAAACGCTACAGTCACACGAGCACACACACACACACACACATACAGAGACACACACATACACGCTCATAAATTTAAAAAATGTAATATCCCTCTTACGGAAATGACAATTTATTGGTGGTTTTTACTATTCGCAATTTATTTCAACTCCGCAAGGAAATGCAATGCGGATGTAACGCCCCGCACCGCACCGCCACGCCTCACCCCGCGTAGCCACGCGTCCTCCATTACTTCGCATACTGAACTGATCTCCACCCAACGCGTTGCAGTTGCCATGACCATTGCCCATGGCTTGGCTGGCAAAAGTTGATGCTGCAAACAAATAGAGCAACAGACAGACTGAGAGACAGACAGAAGGGACAAGCAAACATGTACGGCAGTGTAAATATACAAATAAAATAAAAATAAATATAAATATCGGCTGCAAAGTGGCCAAGGCGACAAGGGAAAAGTTGGGGATAGCAGCAGCCACAACCCACAGCTGTACACCACCCAGTCGTGCAACCAACGCAACAACCATCCAACCATCGAACCATCCAACCACCCCACAACAAAACATTGCACGGAACGCGGCTGAGATTGAAAATCCGTTAAGTCATCGCCACTGTTAACCACTGTGGCCGTTGCTTGGTGTCGCCTGCCATCTCTTTTTTTCTGCTAACCATCTCTTCCATCTCCCCTCTTCTCTCATCTCTTTTTGAGTCTCTCGCTCTCATGCTCTGAATGGCTGTCAATGCATGTATTTGTTTGTACTGTTGCTTTGCTTACTGTTCGCTGCTGTGGCCAAATCCTATGACAAATAAACGCTTCTCCAGCAATTTGTCGCTGGAGTTGTAACTTTGCTTTTAATTTAAGCGGACTGCAGCATCGTCTCGCTTGCTAAAGGGATTTGACCTGACGGTCATTGAGATTTTCTAAATCTCGCTGGCTATACAAGTTTGAGACGACGAATGTCATGTACTAAAAAATTTATAGGCAGACGTTTAATATGGATAATTTTCAATAGTTAATATTATTATTTTGTTGAAGGAATAATTAAAAAAAAAATTAGTGCCAAATGTTTACATTCTTAAATCTTACAGAAATGCTTTTGTGGCAGATAAATATATTATTTTTCATGGAATTAAATATTTTTAAAACATTTTATCAAATGCTAAATGTTTAATGAAAGAAGTATTTAAATTTTCCGTATATTTTCCAATTCAGCTCACATTTTTTATTTTAATTAGGAGAAGGGATTTCAAGAAATACCCCAAAGTGGTTTATTAATACAACATTACTTTTTCCATCTATTTATAAATACCGATTGTATCATTTGTGAGAAAATTGCATATCTTGAAATGCTATAAACTTGTTAATGGGGGAATTATTGTAAACAAAAAAAATTCCAGCAGCTTGGCGTGCATTCTGAATAACATTAACGTGTTTGCAAAATTTGCATTTTTATTTTACAGTTTTTCAGAGCAGTAGAACACAATTAATGAACCTGACTTCAGCACGACTGAGAAGCGGTCAAAGCTCCTCCAACGAAACGACAACATTATAGAGATGATAAGAGAGAGAAAGAGCAAGAGATCGAGAGCTTAAAGCTTTGATTAAGCTGATAAGAGCACAAGCTGAGTCACAATCGCGAGTTTCATATTAGTCGTAGCGTGACTGCTTGCAAGATGAATTCAAAAACGTATTTGTGTCTGGCATTCTTTTGTTACTCGTTGATAGTTTGTTGTGAATCATTTAAAAACTGCGATATTGCTAGTGCTGATGAAAAGGAAAGTTGCAAGGCGTTAGTGCGACAATGGTATAAATTAAAAGATGAATTCTTTCAAAAATGCTGCCTGGAAAGTATGGACGATGAGTGCAGACATTGTGAAAAAATTGCAAAGAACGCTGCCACAGAAAAGATCAAGGACTATCCAATAATACCAACAGCAATAGAGGATAGAGTTTCGCTAAGCTCAAACCGATGGAATCACAATGTATTTCAAACTAGACAAAGACATCATATACGTGGATCAACTGACAGAACAGAAGAAAATAAATATCAATAAGCTAAAATTAGTGTAGTACTCTAAGAAAATGATGTATCAATATTGTATGTATTCTTTAGGCATGAAATGTTTCTATTTAAGTGGTAATAAATTAGTTGTGTTAATCAGAATAACTTGTTTTACTGTAATCGTTGTAAACTAGCATGCTAATCGGAACTTTATTGACCGGTTAGCATTTATTCTACTTTAATCAGTTGAGCGTTATCAATGTGTAAGTATACAATATAAGTTCTATTTTAAATACAATCTTCTGTAGACAGTTTCAAATAAAGATAATGCTTTGTAAATAATATTTCTGCAAAAACAATAAAGAGTTTTGTATAAAACGCACATTCCTGAGTACAGAAAGCATAAGTAAAAGGGCTTGATGTCAATTAGTATAAAAAGATTTTACAATATAGTGCAATTGGTAGACCTGTCTGACCATAAAACAATATATAAAGTTTTCGAACGGGAAAATCTCCATTGTGAATGTTTGCCGATTTAATAAAATTGATCGAGGCATACTACGTACTTAACTATGCAAATTTCGGAGCTAAAAAATGTAAAACATTATATTTTGATAACAAACTTGACTCATTGCCTAAATGTTTTTTTTCGCACTTTTAATTTTGTGTTTTAATTACCATAGACACATTTATTTCAAATTTAATTGACGTGAAGAGTGCGAATACAAGTTGCCATTGACGTAGAAAACGGGTTAATCTAGACGCCGATTTAACGCGAAGTTGACGCTTATTTCCACGAAAAGATCGGTTTGTCAGAGATTCCCCCTTGATTTCTGATACTGACACACCTCAAACCTACATTGATTTAGACTGACAACCACTTAACTTATAAGATAAAGGTTATTTGTGTACAAGTGGTATTTTCCCTTTTCTTTTAAAGTAAACTATTGTAATTGATTTGGTAAAACATTTTTTTTTGTTCAAACAAGTTTATATTTACCTAAGAATTTAACTGACTCTTCTTCTTTTCACAGTTCACAAATGTTTGATTTTTTTCATTGTTTTGCTTAAAATCGTCCAAAGTTGAATTAAGTATTTATAAAGCATTTTATTCGCAACAATCGTTAGTCGTAAGAGAGCAGCTTAGCGATGAACATATATTTGAAACTTTTTGAATTTGTGGCTTTAATTTGTTGCTGCAGCTTAGTGGGCGCTAATGTTCTAATCCCAGCCAGAAGCCCATTTACAAATAACAGGTAAGAGTTTAATACATTAACAAAGTCTTCTTAGACCCTGTGCTCAAAAAGTGTTCATGTTGTTCAATAAAAAGTGCTTAAATAGTGAAGCTGTGATGCCCATGAACTCAAAATCAGCATTCACAGCTTTTGCATAGCCAAATGTAACCAAACTTTCACTTTAGGCATATAAAACGATATTTTTAAAGTGCTTATATAATTATAACATTATGTTCGACAATCAAATTTAGTTATAAACGAAAAATGAAGCTGTCAAAAAAAAAAAAAAAAAACATTTAATCGGAAACCAGTAATTATCACAAAACTGATTCTGTTGTTTGAGAGACCGCAGAAACAAATGACACTAGAATATGGACAGGGTCTTTAACAGTCGGTCTGACTTTTTTTATAACAATTTAACACTTAATAATAATTCTCTTCTACTTTTTTGCAGGGCCATACCGACAAGAGAACCACGACTTAAACACCATAGCTCAGAGCACAACAGAAATAGAAATTTTATAGAATAATGAAATTCACATAATTTGGTTGTGAAACTTAATAAAGTCATTAATATGACATAGTTGTATTACGCATATCTGTAAATTGGAGTAGCGATCGTAGTTCCCAGAACTAACAGACTCCTGCACTGTTTTAAATACAGTGTTGAAATCAACTTATAGCGTTGAGCAGGTGACAAGTGTTGTCTAGACATGTTTGGCTGGCCTAAACCGTATTAAATGGACAGAAATGGTGGTCTCTGTATGTTTGTGTATATATATATACTATTTTATTATTTTTTATTATTTTATTAGTATACAAAAATTTTGTATTTGTACCAGAAAATAAATTTACATTCCATTCAACTGAAACTTGGCAACTCTTTTAATTCTCACATCAAAACCAGAAATCGAATACTTATTTAGCATTGCAGCCGGATTGATTGTTAGTCGCAAACCGCCAGCTCAACGATGAACGTAAATCGAAAACTTTTTAAACTTTTTATTCTGCTTTTTTGCTACGGTATAGCGTTTGGACAGTCTCTAATACCAGCTAAAAACGGAAACCGATTTAAAAATACCAGGTAAACAATACAATTCTAAATCAACTTAACTATTGCCAAAGTCATTCCAAAACTTGTGAGCAACAAAAGCAGGCGCTACCCTATGAACTAGTTTTGATCAGCGTCAATGGCAGAAAATTAAAAACCAGTGATAAGAATGGGAAGCTCCTGAGTTTATTAAGATATCCGATTTGTATGAATGATTTGTAATTTAATTAATTTTTTTCTTTAACTTTTTTTCACACAGGGAAATTCCGATTAGAATGGCACAGCGCAAAACCAGACCATAACAGACTGCAATAGACACAATACTCGCATATGAATAAATTTTTTTAAATTTTTTACCGAGTTGGCCGATACTGATGTAAGGATAGATGGATTCACACTACACATATAATAATGTGTGAGTTTGTTTAAACTAAACACAACAATTGTTCATACAAGTTACAAATTGTTGCGCGATTTGCTCTATGTTGGAAATATGATATTGTCCAAGCCAAAGATTCATCTCCATACTTTTGTGAATTGTTATTTACAAAGTTCTGGTTATGTCAAAATTGATTTTTACAATTTACACACTTTTTGTTTCCGATAAATTTAATATGCTCTTGTACTCCTATTGTCTGCGGCATTGCTTAACTTTGTTTATTAAAGTGACAAAATGTAATATCCATAACTTTTTAATAAATCACATTAGATAAATGAAAATTATTTACACCGATCTTATTTTTAGAAAGAAATTGTGCATAATTTAAAAAAAAAAAGCTTCTGCCATATCTCTCAGATGTGGCACACTTTCAATTCGCACATTGTTTTAACAAACCTGATATCGAGTATTAGCGTATTAGTATTATAAACTAGCGTTTAAGTCGCCTCGATCGTTAGTCGAAAAAAGTCAGCTCAACGATGAACATTAATTTTCAACTTTTTCAATTTGTCATTCTTTTTGTGAGCAGTGTTGTGTCGGATTCTCTAAGTCCACCGAAAAATGTATATATATCATGCAGGTAAGCATTTTACTTGAAATACAATAAACATAACTAATATCCAAGTCAGTTCCTGATACTACTTTTTACCCGTTACAGGACTACAAACGCACCACGGGTAGTAATGAAAGCTACTGTCCGATCAGAATATATGATCGATCCTGTTGCCAAGAGCTTTAAAAAATCAACTTTGCATATGCATGTTTTGAATAACAATACCTTTAAAAAAAAATAAACAAATATTTAATTTAATGGTGCATTAAATAAAATGAATATTTAAATAAAATGAGTCCAATCCAATCATTGTATATTATAAATAAATTAGCTTAAACAAAAGCTAAACACAGAAGTGGAGCTGATGGTATTAAAACTGTAGACAATAGAAACAAGAAAGACTAAATATGTGATCGTTTGATACCAAGCTCGAACTTGTGGCTCTTACCATCTCTGAAATCTGTTTGCTCATACGGACAGACGGGAATGGCTTTATCGGCTAGTGATGCTGATCAAGAAATATATTAACTTTATGAAGTCTGCCACGCCTCCTTCTGTCTGTTACAAACTATTCCACAAACCCAATATACTCTTGCAGAGAGTATAAAAACTGATTGTAAAAGTTGAGTCAAACAAAAGTTTATAGAGCTTAGACAAAAAGGGAGAAGAGTTTGTTTATATCTTAAAAAAAAATAATAAAAAATTACAATATGGAGAATTGTTACTGTATCTTTTTAGTGATTTTAAAATTAATACATTGATTTGCGATAATGTTTATGGCATTTTAACCATATTCAGTTGAAAATTTAATTTGGAAACTTCTACTGTCTTAACAAATGTCTCTTAATGTATTCAAACAAAATTTAACTATGAAAGGAGCTGCCATTGGAACATTAAGTTTAAAGCCAGTGCTTTAAATCACCTTATCAACAATTTTCTACAGCGGAACACCTCCGAGCTCCAAGACCCATGCCAAAAAGGCGCTTACCAATATATTTTATGGTTATTGACTCTGTTAAAAAGTGCCTTACACAACAAAAGTTTGAATACACATTTAAATTAGACTGATATTTAAGTTGACGCGATTTAAATATATGTAGTTATTAATATAACCAATTTTACGTAATAATTTAATACTTAAATGTTTTTATGAACACGTGTCAATAAAATGCTTGGACATTAATAAATTTGGTTTAACAAAAGCAACAGGAGTGGAACTGAAAAAGAGACTGACAGTGAAAGTTGTATCGGAAAAACAAAAGGACAAACAAAATAAGTTGGAAAGACATATTATCTTTATAAATTGAAGTATGGTTATTTTATCCAAAAAGTGCATGTTCGAAAACCTGTAACATCTGAAACACATTGAACCATCTGAAATTCGTCCTTTATTCAAACGCAATCTTGTCGCCTTGATAGTAGAAGAAATTCTAATGGAAATTGCAACAAACAAGTTCGATATTTACCCAATGAAATTACATTTTCCAATTGACTTGTGATTGGGTGCATCTGCTGTAAAAGGGACCACAGTGAACTCGATTAATTAGAAGACGAACTAATTGAATTAGAATAACTTAAATTAGGTAAACACAGTGTGTGTGAAAGAGTGGGTAAGAGAGACGACATAGTCGATTGAAGGCTATACGACTTGATAATGTTATTGACATTTGCAAATAAATTAAAAGAAATTCAAACAAACATATTTTCAAAATCGAATTTAAAATGGCAATTGGCATTTTGCATTTCTCTTACACAGACGCAGCGGGAATTAATTAAGTGCATTAAAACTTATTGAGCTGTATGAAAAACGGAGTAGAATGTGGGATGAATCTGGCTGCAGACGACAGACACCAGGGGAGCAGAAGTGGGGAGGCGGCTGAAGGCAGAAGACAGTAGGATGGGGGAAGGAGGGAACTTGCTTCGCGGCATTTTGCGAGGGACCAGCACTTTCCAGTTGCATGCAAAAATTATTTAACTAGCACACGGGCTTTGCGTCTGTGCCCGTCGGAGCATTTGTGTCGTTCGCCTGGTTGAGTGCAGTCAAATGCTAAATGCCGCCACAGAGGCGATGGCGATACATACACACACATGCTGACAAAAACACATACACACAGACTTTTATATATACAATCCACACTCACGTACGCAGCAGCACAGGAAAACGAACGTGCCCCAGCACCAGGGACAGCCAACAGATACAGCAACAAATACACTGACAGATTCACAGATACACACACATCAAATGCGAGGGCAGTTGCTGGTATTTGTTGGCCATTTATTGGGTTAGCGAGTAATTAACAGATTCAGGCAGACTGAAAAGACTTCATTTCGACACATTTTTAATTTTGTGTTGCTCATTTGAATGTTAATAGAGAATAGAAACTGGCCATTAAAAACCAGATTAAGTGTGGTAAATTTAAGTATTTATATTATATTCCTATACCATTGACATATTTTGGTGACAACCCTCGTGCAGTATTGCCACTGTGCATGTAATGCGTGATGGAAAAGTTGCTGCTGGCGCGTGATTCCAATCGAGTTATTACAGAAATTAATCATGTTGAACATGCATGGGAATTGCACATATCGTAGTGTGAGAGAGAAAGAGATAGGAATAAACTATATACATATGCAATCTGCTACATTTGCATAGCATCGCATGCATGTGTGCGTGTGTGAGTTTAAAAAATGGCAACCTGGCTTCAGAATGTGGAAGCAAAACGACCAAAGATTATCATTGTAAGCATTCTTTGAGTGAGTGATTAAAATGCAAAAAAATTGCGGTGCGGCAAGGTTGAAATACGACTATTGTCATAGCTATGCACACACACACACACTGACAGACACGAGCACACACACACACACACTGGGGCGCACTTGCAGTGTCACTCGTACCATCGCACATGGTCATGTGTTAAGTTTTAAGTGATGTCAGAGTTCGAGCTGCGTAATTTGCATTGATTTATGCATCTATAAGGTGCTGCATGCTGTAGCTGGCAACTGTAAATGCAATTGTAAGTGCAACTGCAAGTGCAACTGCAACTGTGGCAGCTTCGATGCTGCATTGAAACGGTGTCAAGGTGCCACATGGAGCAGACGGCGATGCACTGTTAATGTGTCTACGGCTGCGTTCCGGGCGCACGTACATTCAATTAAACGCCCTTGAGTGCCGGACACGCCTTTGGGCGTAGTACATCTCTCAGGGTGTTCCCCACTGCCTCTCAACCTCTCGTGCACTGCGTGTTGTTGTGAGGGAGTTTATTGGCTTGGCATTGCCATTGCCAGAAAATAGTGCCCCGAGAGCAATGAGCTAAAGATAAATAACAAGCCATATAACGAATACGCACTGTGTGTCCAAAGTGCAGGCGTGCGTTGCTTATGCAAAAAGGAAACGCATGTGGGCGTCACCAGCCTCACGCTGGGCATATATGTATCTGTGTGTGTGTTTGCGTATATGTGTGCAAGTAACACAATCGCTTACCAAAGCCCGGACAACAGTAAACAAGCACGCAGAGATAGAGACTTCCACATGGTCCCCGTCACTTTACCGCCTGCTTCTACTCCCTGACGAGTAGGGGTAACTTTGGCGCTTGTCAACGCTGCCCACGCTTTTGTGTTTTTCCCCCATACATGTGTGTGGCTGTGCGTGTGTGCGTGCTGCATGCTTTCAGGCGTTGATTTCCACAACTGCCAAACGCTTGTCTTTTGATCTTACCGTGACCCCGTTGTATGGTATACGTTGTATGTTGTGCGTTGTTCGTTGCCTTGCTCCTGGCTCCTGGCTCCTCCCTGCTCGCTGTTTGGCAGTAGTGTGTCTGGCAAATGCAATTTCAATTAAATTTTAAATATTTATGCAGTTGCAGCAGCAAACAATAGCAACTGCAAATATTTCAGCTCCAACGCTTGCAACAAAAAACAATTGCAAAACCAAATGGCTTAATCCGTTTCAGTTTTTCGGTTTACAGTTGAAATTGCTGTTTCCGAGTGTCTGGATTAGCATACGGTCTGCAAATATATCATATCATTCCGATCAGCATTTATGCAACAAAAAGTGGCAACAATGCTTTAAGGCTACTGGCAAAGTGCACAAAGAAACATTTGAAATTGCTGAAAGTAGGGAAATCTGCAGGACTTAAAGCTTAGGAAGTATAACAATGAAAATCAAGGACTTTCACTTTGGTAGCTGAGTTTTAAAAGACGCTTAAATCACTCTTCTATGTTAAACTGTTCTTTTTATTACCTGTACTTCCAGCAATTACATTTTCATATTGATTTTCACTCAATTTCTGCAACTTTCCATTGCAATATTTTAAAATCACAATAGTTTCTGGAGTATCATTTAAGGACTGTAGAGTAGAAAAGTAACTTTACTTAATGTTAGTTCAGAAAGCACAGCTGAAATCAAGACAAATTGATTTCAATTACCTCAAAATGTCTTTTACATTCCGCGCTTACACTTCAAGCTCCATATATCTTTCTCTTTCAGTCTATCAGTGTGTTTTTATCTGTCGTTTTGCTGCTGTGCTGCTGCTGCTGCTCTGTGACTTTGAGTTTCCCGGCAAATGTCACTGTAGCCATAATTCACTGTCTCATAAGAGTGTTGCGCAGGTAAAGCGTGTAAATCATGCTTGGCGCGTGAGTTGCCTTTCCGAGTTACTTAAAACGAGCAATTGTAATGCCACGCCCACTCCCACGTACATACATGTGCCTCCCCTTCTAAACACACACATACACACTCTGATACACTCACCTACTTGACGGCCAAATAATGCCACAAATAAATCTAATAACGCCCGCATAATTTGCATAATTCTCGTATTTAATAGACAGCGGCAGAGGCAGCAGCACAGGTAAAGGCAGCAGCCAACAACAACAACATCAATGGCAGGCAGCTGAAGCAATTGAAGCTGCCGTAGTTCGCGGCAGGTAATCGTCAGGCTCTAGTTCCGGCAACAGCACCGGCAGTGCCTCATGTTGTGCTGCTGTTGTGCCGCCGACATAAAACACTCAAAGGATATGCTGACAATGAGGCTTAACTCGCATACACACTCACACAGCGTGTACGTGTGTGTGTGCCATAAAGCGGCTGGGGCATGTGGCATCGCGGTGTGAGGCAGCAGCTTATGTCGAGTCTTGCCTGGGAATGCGCCTAAAAGCGCGCTTAAATAAATTCAATTTAACGTGACTAATACCATTTTATCGCATTGTTTAAAGCATGAAGCGCTGCACAGTGCACAGGAACCGAGCAGCACTGCCGACTGCTTCCCTTCTCCCGACCACTCTTGCTCTGCCAGCGAAACTGCCTGTCTGCCCGACCGACCGACCGACAGACAGACAGACAGATTACCTGCCTGCAAGCCAGGCCAACATAGTCTCTTTGTCTGTGTGTGCAAGCCAACAATATTGTCAAATTTCATACACAATTCTGTTACTCTGTGTGTTTTGTGTGTGTTTGTGAGTGTCCGTGTGTGTGTGTACCCCCTTTGTCTGTATTCCTGTATTACTATCTGTATTTATGTATGACTGGCTGTGTGTGTGCGCCTGCTTGTGTTTAACTGTTGCGATTTACGGACTAAACTCCAACCGAGGAGTCGACAGCGACGTCGACAGCGACAGCGACGTTGTCGGCAGTGCAATGAGGAAATAATAAATACAACATTTGAGGAAATTGAATTGTATGCGCTTAAATGTGCCTTCAAGTATACATATTTGCACACATGCAGACAAAGACTCACTGTGTGTGTATAAGCATAGCAGCTACTTGTGCAGGCGACAAAAATATTATGAACAAATAACAAAATTATTAAAAAAGTAGTTATGCAGCATTTATTATATTTTCTGCTTTTAGAAGGTAATGATTGTGGGCATTTATATAATAATAATACTAAATTTTTATTAATTTAAATTAAATTTGAGCTTCAGCGATGTTTGCCTCTGCTCCTGACAAGATTGTCGGGTGGATTGAAAATCAGTCGCCGTCGTCTCTTTGCCTCGATTGTTTCTGTTTGTGTTTGTGCTTTTAGGCCACTTTGCTGTTGCTCTGTTGTGGCTGTTGCTGCAGCCAGTTCCTCCCTGTTCCCTCAGCCGCTAGTCTCTTCCTCACCCGGCCATTTGTATTGAAGTTAATAAAACTGGCTTTTATGGGGCGCTGCTCAATATGTTTTCATGGCCATTTGAGCGCCTGAACGTATGCAGCAATCAAATTAAATGTTATGTAAGCTTTTAAAGAGAACAGAAGATGATAAAAAAAAGAGTGGTGTGGGGGAGAGAGTGGGAGAAAGAGAGAGAGGCGGAGAGCGAGGGACGAAGATGATTGGCGGATACTTGTATCGACGGCTCCCGGGGCCGATCATCGACAATGCCAATTTGGCAATTTGGCAATGCTTACTTATGCCAATCAAGTGCTCAATGAAATCAAAATTTTCGTGTCCGTCGGGCAACTCGTTTCGATATATCGGATAAATGCCTGGGAGCATGCTGTGATTATGATTATGCAATCATTATTTCAAATCTTTTACGCAAAATCTTTTATGCGAGATTTGCATTTTGTGTGTGTGTGTATGATGTGTGTTTACTTAGCTTCTAATTGAGTTAACAGATTTGCTTTGGGCGGACTGTCAATATCATCATAACTGCATATTTTATGTATTTATATATGTATATTCATTTTTTGATATTTATCACGCACAGTTTTGCATAACAAATTTGCTTAGCTCTAAATCCGCAAACTCAATTTGCTGGAAAACTGAAAATGCGCTCGGTTTTTGGCTCGCAAAGAAAATATGAAAACAACAAAGACATGAAAATGATGTAGAAATATTTCAGACGACATTTGTCAATATTATTTATGGTCACGTAGCGATTATATTTTGCTTTAGATTTTTCTTAATGGTTGCAAAACAAAACCAAAAAAAAAACGATGCAGCTGCCACATCAACAACAGCAACAACAATGGTAACAGCGGGTGTTAAAGGCCACTTAAGTGCTGAAAAATGTTGGCTAGCAGGTGGAGCTTTAGCTAAGTACGGTTTGCAGCAACCCACCTGGCATAATTACCTTGGCCATGGCATGCCAAAAGGTAGCCGAGGTGTATTTGGTGTCTGGGTTAATGCACAAACAAGTAGCAAGTGCCAAGTGGCAACTAACAACAACTAGAAATTGTGGCAAACACAACACTTGCAACATCTTCCATTAAATTGCAAGTATTTTAAAGTTTAATAAAATTCCTAAAATTAGTGAGCTGCATTTAATGTGCACTAACTAATTACAATTGCTTAGTAGCTTCTTCCATGGGATGATAAAGCCAAAACGGATACGGAAATGGCAAAATAATTTATGTAGCTTTGAACAATTACAAATGATTTAAAACAATAAGCTGTGATAACACCATACATAACCATGTTAAAAGGTGCATTTGGGGCAAATTAACTATAAATATTATATTCAGAAGTACTAAAATAATTTAGCTTTGCTTTGACTTTCCCAAATGACATTTAACTTAAATCTTACAGTTATTTCAATTATTTTGCTATTCAATAAATGAATATTTAGTCTTATTGAATATTTTGCAGGCGTTTTATTTACTCAATTTATATTTATCTTGTTTGGTTTTATCGTTATTTGAGTTTTGCTTTTTGACATTTAAATTTTGGTAAGCTGACAAAACTGGCTTAACATGCAGGTACGACGTCAGCAATTTTAAGCTGCAACACTTAAAGTGTGAACTGTATGTATATGTGTGTGCGTGTTTATGTCGACGAGTGTCTGTGTTACTGTTTTTGTATGTGTTTATCGGTGTGTGTCACATTATGCCTTGTTAAAAATGCCCAAAGAGTGAAAGCAACCCAAATACTGAAGCAAAAATGCTGTAAAGGTGTGAGTATTTGTGCCTATATATATGTGTGTGTGTGTGTATGTGTGTGTGTGCGTGCTACGAAGTCTCATCATCATCGTGTTAACAAAAGAGCATACTCAAGTTTCATACGAAATGCAATTCCACTTTTGCGCACTTTATGTCAACATGGTGTACGTAAATCTTTGTGTAAGACTATGCCAAACGCTTTGGCCCTGGGTTCAGAGTTGGTCACGGTGGGGTCAGGGGGTGGACAGATGCGAGGGGTTGTCATATTCAAGGGACACTGTCCGCTTGGGTGGTATTGGTTACATATTTCTTTCTCCTTCACTCTCTCTGGGTGCGAATGTTTGTAAAAGTGTCAAAAGTGCTTGAAATTTCAGCAGGCTTAACGCGTTCAACACAAAAACAGCAGTCAGAGTAAGAGCGAGAGAGATATGGGGAGTGAAAGAGATACAGCATGAGAGAGTCTGCTGGCAGAAGTGGGCTAACAACTGGACAGTTGCCTGTTTCTGCCCTTTGGGCCAACGCTCAACTTTCATTTCTGGCAAACAGCAAACAGCAAAAGCAAATTCAGAAATCACGCTCATATGCTCAGTTGCACGCAAAGTCAAAAGTTTCTTTGAGTGTGCTCTACACACACACATACACACAGCATACATAAAAACGAACTTCTTGCTGCTTGCCACTAGTTTTTCCTGCTGTGATTTGCGTATTTGTGTTGTATTTTTCTTTTGGCTGCCATCCAAAAAAATCTTTGTGCTTAGGCGTTGTAAATAAACAAACAGACACCATGCCACGCCCACAGAATCACACTCACACACACACTTAAAAGTCGTTTGGCCGTGGGAGGCGTGTGTGCAGTTGCCATGAAATATTTGCTGCTTGTAGCGTTTTTTTCACTTTGTGGCGGCGATCAAGAAAGCGAGAAAGCGTTTCGTTTGCTTACCATCAAACCGGAAGTAGCAGGAAGTTCTCAAGGAAACCAAGCATCTGGCTTTGGTGCTGCCATTTTTCACTCCTCGACTCTCTCTCTCTCTTCCTCTGTTGCCTTCTCTGTGCTCTTTTAGTTACTTGCGTTTCGTATGCGCTGCAATGCTGCAAGCTGATTTTGATATCTGCTGCCTTTTCTGATTAATGGGAACTGAGAAAAAAAAAACCTGAGCAAATGCTACGATAATTAACGAACATCTGAGTAATTATTTTATGTCTGTCTACCTTTAGGTTGCTGTAAGCTATTCTCTCTAACTTTGCAGACTGTTTAATTCATTTGCTTTGCTTGCTCATTTTCTTAAGTTTAAAATTTAAGTTTTCATTTCTGCTGTTTTTAATTAAAGTAGAAAAATGTTAACAGTTTTCATCACTTAACTGAAAACTTTTCAATTAGTTCACTTTCTGATAGAGCAGAATTTTATTATCCCCTAGCATTCTACTTAATAAAAACCGCAATCTTTACGTTAGAACAAGTCCCATGTGCATATTCCCTACAATCATTACTGCAGCGCATTGTAATATTTCCCAACCAAAACCATTCTATATTTATTTACCACATTCTCCCTCTCATCTCCACACCTCTGACTGCTCATGTGTATGGTCGGGCAATATAACTGTTATTGACACGGCATCATATTGAAAATATGCGCTTTTTTGCACTTTTCACTGTGTCAGCTGAGTTGACGAGGGAAAATGGGAAACCAAAGGCGAACGAGATGGCAGAGAGAAAGAGAGAAGCAAAGTGGTTCCAATGGTTGGGTAAATAAATGCGACAACATGGCGGCACATACATGCATACAAACAAACATATATAGATGCATATATCAAAGTGCAGTATCGTGCATATTTTATGTGCTCCACCCACAGGACACTGCAAACAGGACACGGAACAGAGAGCACGAGCGAAAGGAGTGAGAGAAGATAGCACACACAGGAGACAACATCATCATATTACACAGATAAACGCCTTAGGCAGATGCCTGTCAAATGCAGACAGAGACAGAGCGAAAGAAACTGAATAAGAGTGAGAGAGGGAAAGACAGAGAGAGAGAGAGAGAGAGAGCGAGTCGCTCATGTGTGCGAGAGTTTGCTGACAGCTTATGATTTTGTAATTAAATGCTGTTATAAACAAACATGGCGGCTAAACGCCCACATTGACGCCTCCTCCCAAAAGGATATACGTAAATTCATATGTATAAATTTATATATGTTCAAAGCACAAGTTCGTGTTATTAAGTAGCGATGCGATCAATCAATCTCCATTGAGTCGACAGACACCGACACTAGTAGCTGCCAAAAGCCAATGCACTTGTCTATTTATTCGCACTCTAATTAAAATCTATTAATCTTCAAAATACCACAACATTATGTAGCACACACACTCTCACACACGCACACAAAAACAATGTTTCCTATATGTGTACATTTATCTAGCATACTTCCTGGCGCTCTGTCAAATTCCATTCAATATTGCATTGATTAGGTGTAAATTTATGCAGAGTCCATATGATGAGTTGTTCTTATTGTTATGGCTCTAGTTGTTGTTCAACTTCTTGCTCTTCATCCTCTACTGCTTATTGTTGTTTCGATTTTGCCACTATCTAAGCATAAGTTATGCACGTGCTTTTAGCCAGAACTTCGACTGTGGTTATTTTCTATTGATTTGCGAATTTGTTAACTTTCATGCCACTTAAAATGTGTCTTAAATTGTGGTTAAGTCTGTAAAATAATTATGTTTTGGTTATTGCAACACTAACAGCTGCACAATTGAGTTTCTAAACTATGTGTGCTCTAGAAATAGTTCACATATTTCTTCAGAAAATAATTGGTATTGATGTATTTAGTTTAAACCTATTCAGCTTGGGTATTTTTAATTAATTTAAATGTATACTAAATCAAAACTAAAGTATTTTAAAAATATATGATAAACAGGGGCGCATTTAGAGACTAAAATTAATATTTAATATTAAGCCAAATTCTTAAAAATTAGGCATGCTCAATTGCACAGGAACCAGCAAAGCTTACTCAATAAAGGGTTTGACCTACCACAAGAAATTCAGCTCATCTCGGCTAATATATATGTATATATAATATGTATAGACATAAATCCTTTAGTGACCCAAAAAATATGAACCCTTTCTTTGGCGCTGGGGACGTGACTGCATAATTTGCTCTTGTCCTTTTCCGCACAGTTCAGTTCAACTCGCAACTGTCAAATTTTTTTACATTTTAATTTTCATGTTTTTCCCTCGTTCTCTTTTCATCTCTCTCGCTCATTCTCTCTCGTTCTCTTGGTTCAGCTGACAGTCAAATAAATTATTATGCTGTCGTGTAAAAGCCGCAGAGATTAAGCAATTATGTGGCACTTAATGCTGGACCAGGCTCAGACCCACAGCGGCTGACTGGTAATTTAAGGCAACCGCCACTTTTCGCTTACCATAAATTTTTGATTGCCAACTAACCGTTGTTCGTTGTTGGTTGTTCACTGTTCGCTGTAGTTTGCTGTTCACTGTAGTTGCCCCCTTGACTCTTAATTTCCTTTTATCCAACCCTCGCAGGTGCTCGGTTACGCACGCTTAACCGCAATTTGATTGGCTGCTCAGTGCAAAAGTTTTGTGCATCAAGTTAAATGCAAAACAGAAGAAACCATTGAGCCACCAGCTGCTGTTCTACAACTCAGTTTGTATCTCCAGGTGAGGCACGAAGGGGGGAAAGGTAAATGAAAATGAAAATGAACATTTTCGGCGCTATAAACTCTAAAACTGCAAGACAGAAGTTGACTTAGTTATTGTTCTTACTGCTCTTGTTGTTACTTCAGTTGCTTAAGCTGCTGCTGCTGCTGTTGCTGTTTCTACTGTTTATGCTGTTGTTGTTGTAGTAAATGCTACTGTTGGCAAAGTTTTGTGCGTGCGCGAAACCATAAAACCCAACGATGTGGTAAAAGCCTTTTTGACGTTGCCACAATATCGTTTTTCAATATTTTGAGACAGACTCAGACAGCATAGGAGAAGTTATAAGGGAGACATAGAGGAATGCTTGTCGAAAAAGCTAAGAATTTACTACTACTAAATTTGCTTTGCATTCCATTTAAATTGCTTGCAATGCAATTTTTTGATAAATAAATTTACCATTTCCATTCTTACTGAAACATGTTTTAGTTGCAGCTGGAAAATGTCAACTTTCCTAGCTACAACTAAAATATGTTTTAATTTAAAATTTTTGAAAATTTACGTTATTGTTATTGCTGTTACAATATGCTTTTATTTTTGTTTTCATTATTGTAGTTGCCGAGATGTGCAGTCCAGAGCACAAAAACTGTCGCATGCAAATCAATCTCAGCTGTCGCATAGCCGAGACAATTTATGCATGTCTAGGGTCACAAAATGTTCTGGCATCTTCACAGAGAACTGGTGGGTGGAAGGGAGGTAGACAAAAGGAGACATCAGGAGAAATAAACCGGGAGAGAAAGAAATGAAGTTTCTGTCAGTTGTTATGCTTCATGTTTTCTTACATTTTTCGGGTCCTCACTGGTCAATCCTTATGTGTACAAATTTGAATACCCTGTTAAAAAGGGATCTTATAGTAAGAACAGGATCTGCTACACAATCTTCAATGTTTATGGTTTCGTTGGTTTTAAATTACATTTGTTTTAAGAGTTTAATTTTACAGCAACACTTTTTAAGTGTGAAAACTGTTCCTTTTTTAAAGTGCATACTGTTAGGGACGGGTATAAAACGGGTATGCCCCTTCTGTACAGAGTTGACGTGAAGATTCGAAAGTCATTTGTCATTAAACGCTTTGCAGCAGGCGGCGAAATGCAAGCGGCGCATAGAAACAGCTGTTGACAACGAGCCAAGCTTATGGTTAACATGGCGTATGTGCAATATGTTTGCTTATGCACATCTGTACCGGCATTGCAAGCTTTTGGTCATTGTTCCATTCGCTCCTTATCCAGTATTATTGTTGTTGTTGCTGCTGTTATCCTGTGTGGGTGATCGTGTGTGTGTGTGTGTGTTAGTGACTGTGTTTGTTTGTCCTGTCTTGTGGCAGCTCTGAGATTCAACCCCTTTCACCTCTCATCTCTGCTGCATCTATTTGTGTCGGCAAACCATAAGTAAAGATTTTAAGCGCATTTTGTGAAATTTCTATGGCAGCAACAACCAAAAGCAAATGTAGCAATCACATAAAAGCAGTGCACAGAACAGAGTGAAACCCAAAAAGCGAATGGAAAAAAGAAAAATGAAAAAGAAAAAAAAAAGTCAAAGCGATATCGTCATAAATTTTCATCAGTTCTTAAATTCATTCATTCGGTTTTCAATTGACAAATTCCCTTTCATTCAATGGCAATACAGCTGACGGCTAATTAATGGTATGACTTTATCTGCAGATCGTATACATTTTAAAAACTGTTTGCAAAATCTGACTTAATTCAGTTACTGCTTTAAAGGTATTAACTCTTCTGCTGTGTTGAAAATAGTATAGAAACGTTAGCAGGCAGTTTAAATAAGGTCCTCGGCAAAGGCCAACTTGGCAACATAATTGTATGTCATAATTATTATTCCGTAGCTCGAGTGAAGTCATATGAAGTCCATATCATCTTAGATCAATTAAGTTAGTGTAATGATTCTTTATAGAACATGCGCAAAGGCTTTATAATTTTTGAGGAATTTCTCGGTGTATTTTCAGATGTGTTTTGTTTTACCAAAAATATGTTAGAAATACTCAAAATATGTTTAGTTGTTTATTTCTTTTACAAGAAAAGTTTGTAATATTTAAGGAATTTCATTCTCAAAGCATAATCTTGTTTTGGTATTGGATGTTTGTGCTAAATTTTGGAATGTATGTTAATTATATTTTGCAAACCTGCCACAAGCCATTTAAAATTGTACTTTACAGCAAGTGCAAGTATTTTATTTAAATATGCGTTGATTGAGAAAACTCCGAAAAGCTATTTGGCATTTAAAATGCAGCAAGCAATTTACCTGGGAAAAAATGTCGCCCATGTACAACAATTTGCAACGCCAAGTGTTAATAAACATTAAATTCATGTTACATTTGCAAAACATAACAATGCGGTGACGTAGAAGAAGATTTTGGTATAAGTTCAAGTGCAAATGCAATTTATTCCAATACACACTTTAGCATATTGAATTTGTGATTAGGCAAATAAACTGAATGGCATTACAAGTGGCATACAAGTTAACAGTTTATTGTGGGCCGTGTTGGCACCTGGCCCAAAATAAAATCTAAAACGAAAATTATTGTATGCGTGTGTCGTTCAAAGTAAATATTCATTGGTATTACTTAAACCTAATGGTAACAACAAAGAGCCAAGAAAATGTTCACTTTCTGGCAAGTGTCAAGGTTGATGGAAGCGGGGAAAATCGTTGCTGCTGTTGTCCCAAAAGAAAATCAGCTAAAATTTACGACAATATTTTCACTGCACAGCAAAATTGAAGCAGCCAAGCGGGTGGGCGATTACACCGAGTGGGCGTGGGGGTGGGGGGTGGGGCTGGGGTTCATGGGTCGTAGGTTGCCGTCACACTGTCATTGGCATTGTTGGTGCTTATGTTTTCATAATAAATTCATAGATTCGATTTATTTTTCAATCAAAATAAATATTCCAATTTTTCCTTTTTTTTCGTGCAGCTTGCGAGCTTGAATCAAATTTAGTTCATTTCATTTGCAAATCCATTTTATTAAATAAGAAAACAATGGTAACGAAAGGGAAAAGCACTTTCAACAATTTTATTTATAAAACGATTTACTTGTAAAGCCGCAAATCTCTTGTAAAACTAATTAAAATCATTAAATAATTTTGCTTAAAAAAGGAATAAAAAATAAAGTGTCTGCTGGCAGGTGAATAACTCTGCGTAATGGTAATCACTAGGTGGAAAGACAACGTGACGTAACGCGCGAGGGGAGGGAAAAATCTGCATAGCAACAACATAAATTATGCGCAAAAATACCAACGCCAGTATTTTATCTTGTCTATCAAGAGTGTTTAGCAAGTTTTTGAAACACTGGAACCATTATGCAAATATGCATACGGCTGCTGTGAGTTTTTTGCGGCTAAATGAGTTGGTTGGGGAGAAGGGGGAGAACACAGCGGGTGGCAGTAGCAATAGCTTCTAGTGAGAGTATCCGTATAAGTGAATATATGTATATTCGCATATTCTTATATGTGTATTCATTTTGTGCCGACTTTTAACATAATTTTTAAATGCATTTCCGCAAGCGTCAAGTGACGCCCACAACTGAAATTGGCTTAAAAAGTTGTGTCTATTAGCAAAGAGCTAGAGTGCTTAAATATATGCGTGTGTGTGCGAGTCTCCCAGGCAGACATGCAGACTAACAGAGCGCTTGGTATATTAACAGTCACTGCCCACACTTCCATGATAACATAGCCAGCATAGCTTAAAGGGACCGCTAACAGAACTGAGTTATCGCTTACAGAAACAGCTGACAGTCAACAGCAGGCTCTCGAAGGCAGCGACAATAACAGCGTCGAACGAAAGCCAGCGCTATGCTAACAGTTCACACAACAGCAACGGCAGCTAACAGCAGCTGCTTAGTTGCCGTTTCCAGAAATGAACAGTGTTGGGGCACTGCTTCCAGCCTGGGGTAACAGCAGCTGTAAGTGTAACAGCGATAGCGAGACTAGCGATAACAGCACTAATAACAGCTACGCTGTTACTGCTAACTTACAGCATTGACTTCTGTTTGCCACACTTACTATAGGTAATTTACAACAAAAAAATATACAAAATGAGAGAAAAATAAAATAAAATTGAAAGTGCCGCGCATAATGCACAATAAAATCAACAATTTTGCTTCACTTTGCGCACGGTAATTATGGAAAATGTCAACAAGCCAGCGTTATTATTGTAGGTTAAGCGTGGCTCGGGCCTTGGCCACTGTTGGTTTTTAATTTCAAACGCGGAAACTGGCAAAAAGAAATGCCAGTTGGCTTATGGTGTGGCAAAAGAGAGGAAAATAGAGAGTGGGAGAGAAGGCGGTGGATTGGGTGGACAGGTGAAACAATGAGTGGACTGCGGGTATACTCAAAGGATATACGAGTGCGCACTCAGAGTTGCGTTTTTTTGCAAGTTGACACCAGTAATTAACATAAGACAAAAGGCATTCAAGTTCAGTTTTTAAGTGTTGCTCTCTTTGCTGCCGCTTTGCACTTTACAGTGATTAAAGTAAATTTACCTGAACCACTCATATACAATAGTGCGTGAGTGTACTCACAAGTGCTTGTGCTTGTGACTCAGGTTAGCCAAACAAAAGCAATGCTGCGGTCGGGGTCGACTTCCCCGCCTCTTTCACGCCTTATACACGAGGTCGCTTTTCATTTTCGCACTAAACTACATTGCTGTCCTTGCATGACGCTTGCTCTTGTTCTTGTTGTTGTTGCTGTTGATGTTTTCCTTGGTGTTTGTCATTTCCGCCTGTCGCGTCCAAAAGTATGCAACAGTTAAGCGTCTGCTATCGACATTTTGCCACTTGGCAATGCATCAGTGTCAATATTGGCACTGAACGTCACTCGATATGAGCTTGACTATAAATAAATGTATATTGCTCAGTGTGTCTCTCCATATCTTCGTGTGTGTATCTGCTGTAAACAGCTGCCAAGTATGTTTGTTAATATCGGTTACTTAGCGGCTGCCATGTGGCTGTATAAATTGACATTTTGGCCGCAATATCCAAGACACGTTAATAGCTTAAAGGTGTGCCAATATCTAGTGCATCTCTTATAGTTCACAAGGTTTTCTTAAAAGTTTCTTCAGATGAATGAAAAAATACTGCCAAAATGTTCATTAATTTGCCGTAAGCTTGTTTTACACTAGCGTGAAATACAATTCCACTTGTACACTCTGAAAGAGAAATGTGCAAATGGGGTGAAGCATAATAATCAACTGGGAGGAAAAAGTTGAAATGAATCTTTGGACCTCTTTTTGACCGTCTCCAAGAAACGGAGCTGAGTAGGAAAAAGTTTTGTGTTTGTTCTTTTCAATAAACTGTAGTTTATGATTTCCGAGCTAATACTGCTTTGTTTTGTTTTTCAAGAGTTATTTTTGGGAAGCAAGTTCCCATGCGAACGTGGACAATTTCATATTTCAAAAGGCAGAAAAACAAATGCAGTTGACATTTTAATGTCTTTAAATTTTTATTGGCTCTGTGCAGTGTGTGTGTGTGTGCGTGTGTTTGTGCCTTTTCGATTTGTTTGCTCCTCACATATGTCAACCTTTATTTTCCCTTCATTCTCGGCAATCTCTCAATCTTACCCTCAGAAATAGATGTCGCAAAAAGGTTGCTCGTTGAACATTTCATAATGGCCAGTGAAAAGGACACTTTAGGCGTTCGAGCAGCTTCAAAGTGACAACAACAATTTAGCTTTGTTTTATATTTGATCCTACCATCGAACGTGTAAGTATGTGTAGCCAAAGGTGAATCAACGGTAGGTCAAAGCACCTGGGAAGAAGGATGGTGGACTGTAGGGGGTGCCAAAGGTCTGTTATTGTATGTGGGTGACTGTAATTTAATGCCGCTTCAAGCAAAGTCGAATACATCGGAATTGTGCGTCAGAGTTGCTTTCAAATATTTTATTGCAGCAAACATTTTTTTGTATCGGGCAACAACACATAAATTATATTTTCTTGAATTTTCAGGTGTTTCAACAGGCTTACAATATGCTTCATTTAATAAGCAATGGCTTAAAAGCTTTAAGATAAATAAAATATTAACAGCAATTAACTTTAAACTAACAGTACTAAAATTTTTATCTTATAATTAATATTTTTTATAATTTGTAGCCAATACAAAAAATATGTGTTCGTTTAAAAGTCCCTAAAAATTGTGTGTTGTGTGTGGGTTGTTGGATCTTAAGCCAAGCAGAAGCACATTACGCATACGACAGGTTGCACACGCGCGAAACAAGAAAAAGCCAAAAGCTCAGCTGCTGGCATTTCGTAGATACTTTCACTGTTCGCAACATTGTTGTAGTTTTTAATGGATTTTCATTAAGTCAAATGATAGAGATGCAAAAAATAACAATGAACGAACAGCAGAATGATGAAGAAATGAGAAAAAGTGTGCAAAAGAAAGAGGGAGACGTAAGACTGAAAAGCTCTTAAGAAGTTCATTACAGCGATAGCCAAGTAAGGAGTGGTGGAGGGACAGGAGGGTAAGTGAGACAGAGAGAGAGATTCAACTGGGCAAAAGTTTATTTGGCCATTTAGTGGAGCCTGGGCAAAGTCAGCAGCTGAAGATGTTTTACTTAAGAGCCGAACTGTAGTGCGTATGTGTCTGAGTGTGAAGGAGTGAGTTTGAGTGTGTATGTGTGTGTGTTTGTGGTCGCGCAGCGTTTATCTATCATGTTTGTAATCACTTTTCATTAGGTTTTTGTGGCTTGGAGTCTGATTCTGGCTCTGATTCGCTTTCGGTTTTGGTTTCTCAATCTACTTCAGCTACTGCTTCTGCTTCTGACTGTTGCCATTGCCATTTGCCGAATGGCATTCGCATAAAAGATTTTCGCACATGCTCGAAAATTTTCAAGTGTAGAAAACTTTTTTAATTGGAAAACACATTTAAGTGGATTTTGTTCATTCACACACGCACACACAAACAGTAGCACACACCCTTTTAAGTGTGAGAAACTTTTAATGCTGTTTATTTTACGGACCGTACTCATCCTTTTCAAAAGTATCGCATTTAAAGTGCAGGAGTACAACAAAGAAAAACACAAAAAATATAGTAAAGAAAAATAATAGAAACTTTTGCATTGCGAAGTGTGCAATGTGCAATGTGCAATGTGCAGTTGCAATTATGAGAACCAAATAGTTTTGAGTATTTCCCAGTGCATTACTAACTCATAGTTTATGCATACTTTCGACTCATTTCATTAGTTCCCTTTTTATGTTCCAACTGCAGCGCATAAATAAATGTTTTCGTTTTGCTCTCTCATATTTTTATTTACCACACTGGGAGATTCCTTGCTGATGCCAAAGTTGTAAACAACATTTTAATGTTTTTAATATTTCACAACTCCCCTATGCTGCAATGTTCCCCTCTCCGCAACACCCGCTTCAGCCTATCTACCACTTCCTCGTGGCATATTAGCCAAGTTCGAAAGCAACTCCTTCTGCTGCAGCCTATTACGACAGCCAGCGAATCTCCAGTCAACGTAGCTCATTAAAACTTCGTTGGTTTCGTTCGCCTGCCCAGCGGACACTTTCACCAGAGCGTTACCTACTGCCACAGCCACGCCCACTTTTACCTCTACCTCTCTCCCTATCTCTCTTGCCTTCAGTATCAAGTTAGTCATATTTTTTGTGAGCTGGCGTTGGCATATGCCTCATGGCAGACACATACTGACAACACAACACACCAACACCCAGTTTATGCACAATTTGTTGTCAGACATGCATTTTATAGGTAACTCGTTATGGACGGCATTGCTCGAGTTGTGTTGTTAACATATGATAATGTTAAACAACTAAAGTTGCAGTTTTAAGGGGCTCTTTGTTTTTTAATTGCTGCTATTGTAGTAAAGGAAGCCCAACATAATATAAAGTTGTCGTTTACTGGTGGTACAAAGCTGTGCTGGGTACTGCCAAATACTTCAGGAATTATTATGGCTTAGTTTAAATTCGCAACTCTTACTACTCAGCTTAATCTGCACAGCAAATGAACAGTAAATTTCATTTACAAACTCCACTCTAGTCATGATTTCGCTTAGTTTTTTAGAACTTACGTACCCCATTTGACTCGAGTCACTTAAAGGTATTGTACGTAAACAAAAGTTAAGCGTGTTACACACATGTGCTCAGTGGGCGAGACGAGACTGTTAACTGCATGTTCGGGCGTCTTTCTTTTTTAGTGTGCAGTGCACAATATTTTTCAAACTTTATGGCTAGTACCTAGTGCTTTTTACTCGTGCTCTCACTTCCGATGTTTCACAAATGGCTGTAATATGCATATAGAATGTGCTGACCAAAAGCTGATGCTGCTGTTGTGGGCGTTTAGACCAGTAACCAGCAACCAGTAACATGATTGCAGTTGCTGGGCAAGTGAGCAGTTGCCTGAATTTCAGGTATGTTAATGTTATCAAGGAGTACATTTAATTAATGCTATGACTAGAGAATATAACGTCTGTAGCCTGCTTTAAGGAACACGAATTTATGAGAGCCAAAAGAAAAGAAGTGGTGAGGTAAAAAAATAATGGCACTGCGTGACTGAGAAGTAGCGAAGCAGACGAAACACAAACTGCGCAGACAACGAGTAATTCAACATACTGCAGTTGGATAACCAAGACACAAAATACACAGACAAACAGACTCAGACACACACACACACACACATTGTGGCATGTAGTAAGTATATCCTTGTCAGGGACTGGCGACTGTAGTCAAGTCATTTGTCTGCCTGAATGCGAAGCCGTCTCATCAACGCTCATTTTGGGCAATGCGCAGGAAAAGGAAACGAGTATAAACAGCCTGCAGTGAAGTTAACCCGACAGTGAAATGATTGAATAAATAAAATTTAGAAACTGTAGAAATTGTATTAAAATGTAATTTAGTTCATAGTCCAAATGGTAGTCCAAATCGAAGAAAACTGAATTTATATTAAGTAAAGTATTGTTGTCTTTATGCGCCTGTTATACAAACTTCTCCACAAGACTGTAGTACTCCTTTGTGCTGCACACAAAGAGTATAAAAAAGGGTAAGAACGCATAGTTATTTATCATGTTATAAGTTATGATGTCAGCATGCCGGCATTATGTGACTGATAAGCGCCAGAAAATGAGCACACACATTTACACAAAAAACACACACTCAAACACCGCCCACACACACACACACCCTCCCACGCACAAGCCTTTCACAAATAACAGGAATGGAATGAAAAATCGAGGTGAGAAAAGTTTCGACGTTGTTGCCTGTCATTTGTTGAGTCAGTCAGTCAGTCTAGGCCGTGTTAACAGCCAGCTCCGTTTTGAATAATGGAGGCTTCTTTTGAGTAAGAAATAAAGTCAGATGGATAGCACTCACTCACCGACACACACACACACATACATATACATGAGAATACATATTGAAAGGCTCGCATACATGTGCATTTGCATAATAAATGAAATCAAGAGAGAGGCAGCTTGCTTGCATTTTGCCGCAGTTGTAAATTAAAAGTTCATGCCAAGGACACTTGCACACACGCACACGCACACATGTCTCAACGGCCATGCTTGTGATGAAAAAAGGATTCGGCGAAGGACACAGAAACTTGGTCGCTAAGTGCAGGCCCAGAGCTCAAGCTCATGTCAAGACGAGAACAAGTCAAGTCCAGGACATGTGGCTGCTGCACTGGCAGTAGCAGTAGCAGCGCCAGTAGCAACAAGGCCAACACCTCAGCTAACAGTTGGACTTTAAAGATAATGACTAAGTGCTGCTACTGCTAATTGCATAGAATCCTTTGACAACTGTCCAACTACAACTTTGTTGAGAACTTTAAGCAGCCGCCTGCCAATTTTTGTGTTCCAGTCAATTAGCCAAAACACTTTTTGCTCCAACTCTGCATAATTCATGAAACGCACAGAGGGAGAGAGCGAGAGACGAGAGACGGAAGATTTGGCTACAAATTAAAAGCATAAATAAATATTTGAAATACATTTTTGGTGCTCTGTAATCTGCCGCATTTTGGCCACTAATTTCGCCTTGAGACAAATACGCCTACTTGTAAGCGACTTGACTTGACTTCAGTTAACTTGGCTTGGCATTTCATGGCCTGGCTCGGCTTCAGGGCAACTGAGGTCTAGTACATAAATGCTCAACCTAATTGAAATATTGGCAGCGAGTTGAATTCATAAATTATTCAAGAAAAAACAACAACGAAAGCTTCACTCAAGCGAAAAAATACCCTATAAATGTTAAACTCTTCAACTTGAAAAGAAATTAAGCACTGGCTTTTGAATGTTTGGCAGTCTCTGCTTTACAGCTTGCCTGCCTACAGGGTATACCGGAAAAGAAAGCATGCTGAACTAACCGCACTGCACTTTCAAAAATTCACTTTTATTTATAATTTATCAGCTGAGGGCTAAAGTTTTTGAGCTTTGAAGTTGGTCGCATTGTTTGGGGAATATGCGGATTAAACTTTGATTGCCTTAATTAGCAAATTGGCGCCTGTGTAAGCCACAAAACGGAAAGCTGCTGCCAGGCACGCCGTCAACTGGTGCCCATGTTCTGATCACAGTTCGTTTTTCGTTCGTATGCCATAATATTTGCCTCATTGTCAACAACAATTTGTTGGCAACATAAAATGAAGTGAAAAGGGTAACCAATTTTGGTTCGTTTTTGGCCAAAATACGTTTTAGCCATAAAAAAAAATAGAAAACGAACAATGAAATTGCCTATGTGGCAATAGTTTCTTCTCCTTTTGAGCATAAATGTTGTCGTTGTTGTATTCAACTTTTATTGTTGTTACCTTCGGTTTCTTATGCTTTCTTTTCACTTCGTTCTATTGTTGTTGTTGCCATTTTCGTCAGGTATAACGTAAGCTAAGCAAACATTTTGGCCGACATGCAAAAAAGTGTTAGTATGCTCCACGCGGCACTCTGCTATCAAAAATGTCCTTTTACCACATACACGCATACACACACAAAATACGTATGTATATGTGATGGGCTATCGTATATGTAAAAACTCAGACGTGATGTAAATTTCTATTGAATGCTGAATGGGCAGAAAAAATATTTTTAATGGTCTTTGGCCAGCCCCGAACCAACAGAATCGTTGACAGTTGCATGAATTTACGGTACAGCGGAGAAAAAGAAGAAAACCAAGGGAGGTAGAGGGGAAAGAGGAGGAAAGAAGTTCTACATATGTAAAGTAATGGCATGCGTTTGGTTTAGTAAGCCAACAAATCGTTTGGCTATTTAAAGTCTTGATACAGCCGGAAAGTATGCTACAGTTTTTGTCAATTTCGTTTATGGTCAGCAAAATATTCCAATATCAAACTGAGTAAAACCTAATAAAAGCAGAAAACTGCTAATAAAATGATGTTAAACATGATTGCTTTAAAATGCAAAGAAAATTGAACTACAGCATATGTAAAATAGCCAAAGCTTGGAACATGTAGCTTTTAGTTTTCATCAATTACATTATTGAAATAAAGTTTTGGTAAATTAAGCTTAGTTTCTTGATGTAAGTTTTGTGTAAATTGCGATTTTAATCATTTGAGTGGAAAATGATAGTTTTATTTTGATCTGTTGCTTGGAAACTATAACGATTTGTCAATGTCATAATTAAACATTCAAATGTCAGTGTAACAATAAATATTAAACACACACAGCCACTCACTCAACCAAATAAAGTATTCACATTAATTCAAACCTATCTAAACCAACTGAAAACATGACAGCAAACAATGACCTTGCACTGAGAGCAAAAACTAAACACAATAAACATAGTTTATCCATGGAAAATATTGAAAAATCAAAACACATGCACTGACTAAAAGCTGTAAAAGAAAATGCCGTTAGATGTCATTACGTTGTTATGACAGACGAATTCAAAATTCAGCATCGATTGCCTCTGACCTCAGGGCGTGTCAGAAACATACACAAATACACGAATAAACACGACAAATCCAACTGTATAAATGTAGAAATATCTATTTATATATGTAAATACCATATATTTACATGTGTGTGTGCGTGTGTGTGTGCAAATATTTGAATATGTATTTTATTTGGTATTTTTGCATAATTTGGCATGTAAAATATTTACAACAACGCATTGCATGTAAATATTGCATTCGAATTCGGTGTTGGCAACGTTGTGCGGCTTTTCATTTTGATTGCAGCTGTTGCTGCATCCATTGTTGTGGTTGTTGTAGATGGAAAATACGTGAAAAGCCCGGCAACAGCAACTAGCACGTGCTTAGGCCCAAAACACTGTTCGGCTTTCCACATAATTATATGCAGTGAAATCTGTGGTATAATATATGTATGTAAATGTAAATATTTCCCACACTCTCACCCACAACTTGCATTGTTTATCGCTCGCTCTTGCTGTTGACAATATTTATATAGATATTTTTTTTGTGTTTTCAGTATCACTTTTTACCTGTGTTGTGTTTTCTGTTGTCTGTTTATGTTTTTGGTGTCAGAGTGGAACGATTTTTATGCAAAATATGCCAAGTTTACTGCAGTCTTTTGCTTTTCACTTTTCTTCCTACCTTCTGCACTTGTGTATTCAGTTTTTCACTCATATCTTTTCATCGAACCCAAAAGAAAAATACAATGCGACAAACTTCTTTGGCGCTTGAGCTGATAGCGAACATCAGTTTTTTCCATTAGTTTTATTTGTTTCCTGGATTCAGTTGTTTGTGCTTTGAGCACTGGAACGACAGCAATTACAAGTCTATTGCACTGATAATTTTCTCCACTGTTTCATCTTTTCTAAGTAATTGGAATTAAACTTTTAATCAGATTGTTTAAATTCAAAAATTACTTCCTTGGGCCGAATAATTCTGTTGTGATGTGTTCTATACAATTTTCTGGATTAAATATCTACTGCTTTTTGTCTGGCTTGCCTGAATTGTATTTTATAATTTTATTATTTATTTTAATAAGCAATTTCTAAACATACGTCTAGCTGTGGAGTTATGGCACAACCCTTAACGGCCTATTTATTCTAAGCTCACAGAGAGTTATGTAAAATATATGTGTCTGTTTGCCAGGTATATCTGAGCATCCCTATATACAAACAGTGAGAGCAAGCGGGAATGGTAGTAGGGTATTTGCTTACTGCTGGCCATAAAAACGCTTTTATTGCTCATTTGACAATATGGTCGCTTGCATCTCTTGTGCTTTGCTCCTTGGGGATTCATTGTTGTTGCCGGTAAATCTAAATAATTTGGAAATTTTGTGCTGATTTTTATTATACGCCACAAACGTACATTAAAAACGTTACTCTCTCTCTCTCTACGTCAGAAATGTCGATAAGGTTGGATTAAATTTGTGCCACATGCCGTACAGGTAATCTTAAAAACTTCCATTGTTGAGTAACTCTTATGCTATTTTAAATTACAATAGCAGAAAAGAATAGAAAATTGCTAATTAAAAGCTTGCTGGCATTTCATTTGCAGGTAAACCACAAGAAAAATCTCAAGTGTTTCCAAAACTTTACGTTCATTTTCCACACTTTTTCTGGTTTACCTTTTTGTGCTTTCGTGGCCTGCAAAGTTATGCATTTTATGGCAGGCGGCTGATTAAACTTTTTCAGATGCACTTTTTTGGGCTGCCTTCGCTGGCAGCAACTAAATGTACTTAACTTCATGCGAATGGCTGCGGGACAAGGAAGTTTCAACTTTAATTTCTTCAAGAGCAACAGAGCAACTGTCAGGAATGAAGCATAAGGCAAGTAACTAGGCAACTCCGTGATGGCCGAGAGTTTATCATTCCTTGCCAGCATTTTTCAGCAAATAAAAATTCATAAAATTCTTTTGCCTATGCAGAGAGTATGCAAGCGCAGTGGGAATGGAAATGAGTAGAATGTGTTAGAAAATAAAATCAACGTAGTATCAGCAGTGTTTTACAGTTAAATGATAAAAAAAATCCAAAATTTATTGACTAAAAACTTAATCGAATACATGACTTTCTAGCACACCAAATTGTCTCCTGTAACTACTAAAAGAAAGTGCAACTTTGAACACTTTACTGTCGACAATGCAACTAAAAATTTACTTAACCCGCCTTTGGTCAACAACTTTTTAATTATAAAATAACTTTGACCAGTTTTACGGCTAAAGAGCAGTGCACAAACTGGTAAATGCACATGTGTTGCAAAAGAATTACATATGCGGAGACCACCCACTTTTGTACAACTAGGAGAAGAACAACGTTAGGCTGGCTACAATTGATGGCAATGCTGTGTAATTAGCCACAAATTGTTTAGGCCTAGTTGCACACGCTGCCAGATATTGGCCTCGCCAACCTAAATCCAAATTTGTGGACATCCAAAACCAAAGATGACACAATTTGGGTCATTCGCCTATCTATCGTCTGTGTGAGTATAATATGTGTGTGTTGTGTGCGTGTTTGTGTGTGGCCAATTAAGTAAGCTGCTCTCGTACACACAACGGCTCATGTCCACGCAAATTAAAATTAAATTTTTCTTGTATCTCGTACCAAAAACTGTTGAAATTTGCCCGAAACTTGTCGCAATTGAACTTTTATGGACGTTGAGTGCGTTGCACGTGTCGTATACGCAATTACGCATGGCAATATCAAGAGCAATGGCAGCAGTAGCTTGTGTGGTCAGTAATACAGACTAATGCCACAGTAAATGAAGCCAGTGCTGTTTTCTAGCTACAATTTTGTTTTTACTATCTTTGCAGAAATAACAGAAAACGGTTTGGTAAAAGAAATAACCAAGTTTGAACAGATATTCTATAATATATATCTATAATATTTCCAACAATTTTGCTACTGCTAAAATATGATATAACTCTTAAATTTTGAGTGGTAGCTGGTAGTTGGCTAATAAATTGCATTGAAATAGTGTTGCGCATACGCAACGCTGCCGCAAAGGAACAACACATCAGCTATTGCCATTTTAGCAGACATTGCAGAGCATTTTGGCCAATTCAATGCATTTCAAGCAGTTGTTGACTGCTTGTCGACAACAGATGCATGCTTTTTGCTTCCCATCTCACACTGCCTATCTCTCTCTCTCCATCTCTTTTTGTTGAAGTTATCTTCTTTTGAGTGTGTAACAGGTGCAGGCATGCAGCATTTTTTGTTGGCTGCCATTGTTGCTGTTGCTGTTACTGTTGCCGTTGCTGTTGCTGCCACAACTCAATTTATTTCAACATGTACTTTTGAAACAATGAATTTCACTTTAGTTGCTAATGGATTTTGTACGATGCTGTGTGTGTGTTTATGTGTGCGGGTGTGTTTGTGTCTGCGTTTGCCTTTATTTGGGTTGGGTCAGCTGCCAAGAAACTGCGTGAGACAAGCCAAGCAGCAGTGGAGGACTCGACGAAAAGACTTCCCTCTTGCGTTGCTTTAATGCATTTCGTTTCGTTTTTTTTTTGGGGTGACATTTGCACTCTTCTACATAGACACATAGGAGCAAATGAGAGTTGACATGCTTTGTGTCCATATTAAGACTAACGGCTGACGCAACGACACTGCATTTCAAAGGATTTAAGGACAGATAATTATGCAAATGCAAAAGTCTGCAACTCAGCGCTCTCAGTCTGTTACTCTCTCCCACTTTCCCTCTCTGCCCGTCTGATCACAATACAATGCAATTTGAAATGCAAGCAAATTGCTGCTGGGCAGTTGATGAACTTGCAATGCAGGACATTTAATTAATTTTCTTTTTGCATTACAATTGCCTGGCAGTTCTAACAACATTTTGTGGCAGCCAACGAGCAGCCGAAGTGAGCAGCAATTCAATTCATTGTTGACACTAAAAAGTATATTTTAAGCTACCTACTTTCCCCGCCTTACTGTCTGTTATTGCTGTACTTCTTGTTCTTCTTGTCTACGCAAATACTCTGAGCCATTTTGAGGCTCCTGCCGTTGTCCTGCCATTTTGTCCTTGCGGCCATTGCCGCTGCCGTTGCTGTTGCTGTTGCCGTTGTCATTGTCATTGTGTTGTTGTTGTTGCTCAGAGACTTTTATGCTCTGTTTATAGTTTTCATGTTATTTTCTGCCTACGGCTAGACTCAGTGCCACATAATAAAAGTTGCCCGAGTTGCAACCTGCCACAGTTGTTATTTTTCATCCCCTTCCACTGCTGCTATACTTTTCTACTCCCCTGTAGGCTTTACATTTACATTACATCTACATGTGTCTCTGATTTAGTTAACAACTCGTATTACAAGCCGTGAACTTGTAAGCCTCAATTGCTTTTTGCAACATATACTTATGTTATTTTTGCACTGAATTGAGAAAGTTCAGTGAGGCTACGTGTGTTTGTGTGTGTGTGTGTGTGGCAGACAAGTGGCTAATAGCCTGCAGCGTTTATGGCCATAAATGTATTTGGCAAAATTATAATTAGGTCAATCTTTTGGACAGCTGGTCAACTGAACATGCCAATTCAAGTTTATTTACTGAAACATGTGGCAGTTTTACAAGAAATCATAAAATATTAAATGGTTTTCTTTTAACTTCAAAAAAAACTGGTATTTTATTTAAAGTCAACATGTGTATTGTTTGCTTAAGAGCTTTAACTTTAAACTTTTTACACTTTATTTATGAAGTAAATTTATATACTGCTTAATAGTTTAATTTAATAGCTTTAACTTGGTGTAAATCCTTACAAATAACTTGATAAAAATTGTTGAAAAAATATATTCTATACTTTCAGTAGTTACTGAATGAATGCATTTAATTCTTTATTTAAATATCAAGTATTAGTCTAATATTTAAGCCAAGTGAGTAATTGGTAGTTTGGCAATTGGCAGAAGGAAGCTTCGGAATGCTTCGTTTAAATAGAACTAGATCGAAGCACTTTGAGTTTGTGCTGAGACTTAGTTACCGATGACATGTGTCAGGTGTAATCAAATACGCTTTCAAAGCTTAAACGCTTTTGCGGCACATTTCACAGAGGCAACGAGAGGGAAAGAGTTCGAGGGAGAGGGATGCAGAGAGGGAGAGAAGTTGCCACAGCAACCAGGATGCGATTCGGGGCTTTGGGAGAGCAGCCACTATGTTACGTGGCCCAAAATTTAGGCTAGCAAGCTGTTATGTGTGTGTGTAGAATGTGTGTGGGACTGTGTGTCTGCTTGTAGGTACCGACTTTGGTTATGCTTTTACTTTTGTGGCATTGCTTACTAATTGAATTAATGTACACAATTTTCCAAACAAAGTTTCTTTCAGCAAAGCCCCAACATGCTGTGGGTGTAGGTCAAAGAGGGGGTAGGTGTTAGGCAGCAAAAGGGGAGTGACTGGTGGAATTGTTCGTGTGTATTTCGGTATTTCTGTATTTGCCGTGGCACATGTGCGCGATTGAAATCAGTTTTGGCAGCGTCAAGCGAATTGAATTTGTAGCTGCCGCAACTCTTCCTTTTCCCCTCTTTCTGTCTCTCTCTCCTTCTGTCTCTGTCATTCTTTCTCTATCTGTTGCTCACACTTGTTGTGTGTGTGTAGCAATTTTAAAACAATTTGCTCGTTTAATGCCAAAAACATGTAAAGTTTTTTAATTGTCTACAAATTGGCAACATTTGTCGCAGGGGCAAGTGGTAAGTGGAATGAGGCATGTGGCGGAACTCCAAATTCAAAAAGCCAAAGACATTGAAAAGTCGTCGCCAAAGTTGGAGCCGCCTTCTGCCCCAAATTGTTGGCGTCACATGTTGCACTTGGCGTCTGTTTGGCAGCCTTTTAATTATATATAATTGAAATTCGAAACCACAACAGTTCGCATTCGTTGCCGACTTAAATGAGTTTCATTGAAGCGCTACAAGCAGTTGGTGCTTTAATTCTTAACTCCTAGACATAAATCTATTTTATGGCTTTAGTTTGAAATTATATAAAATTAATTATTTCTTGAATGCATATTTTGAAAATATTTTAAAGCATTTATTACATGTGCTTTTATTTGTCATTTTCTTCCTGTACTAAATTAATAATTTCCGAACCCACATGAGTTAAGCTTTGACCTTAAGGTGTCATTAAGCGGCACAGCAAAGGAGCAGCCCAAACATACACCATCAAAGTTAGAAGTGCGTAATTGTGTGTGAGTGTGTAAATGTAAATTTATGTGCCATTTTTATAGTGCCATGAAATTTTAGACTGTACTGTCTCGCTTTCTCTATCTGCCTCAGTTTTGTAGCGTGCACAAAACTAATTTGCACTTGAAACCACAACAGCTAAAGTCAGAGAGCCACAGAGGCAACCGCAAGTGTGCCACATGCCGCATGCCTTATGCACCCTTAGTTGCAGGCTGTTTTTTGAGCTGCGAGTTATCATGTGTCCTTGGCTGTCCTGCCGAATGAAGTGTAAATGAGATTTTTATGCAACACCAGAAACGACCACAAGATGTTTGCTTTTTGTTAAGTCAACATTTGCGACATTGTTCTTGTTGCTGTTCCCGTTGTTCTCGTGTTATTTTATTGCTTAAGTTGCGAGTCATAAAGCTCATTATGGCGAGGAAATTGCATATAACATTACAGACAAACAAGAATCACAACAACGTTTGCCAGCTAAGCAAGTTAGGCAAACCGAGGAGCAAAGTGAAATAGAGCTTAATTAATGTGCAAGTTACAGAGGCAACAACAGCAACAACAGCAGCGACAGCAACAGCAGCAGCAGCTTGTGGCACATCGTCTCGTCTTGCAACACTTTTACCGCTGCCTCAACTGTTGTTGACGTTGGTAAACGAAATAGAAAATGAAAACATGTCAGGCTTCAAAAACATAATTGTGTTAAATTTGTAGCAAATATGTTTTTCTTAGCTGCCATTGTTGTTGTTGTATGAAAATATTGCCATTTGGCATTTTGCTATTTGATATTTGCCATTTTCCTGTTTTTGCCCATTTTCTCTAGTTTCCTGCAACTTTTGTGGCTTGACGTATGCGCAACGTGTGTGCATAAGATTAAGCATACGCACGGTTGGCTGCTCCCCAACTATGAATGTTACACGAATGTCATGCCATGACATTCAACGCACATATACTAAATCCATTTTATATATATTCTAAATAGAAATGGCAAATGCAAATGCAAATCCAAAATGCATTTGAATTCGTATTCGTATTCACATTCGTATACGCATATAAATTGCCCGTTGTTAGCTCTCAATTTAGTGCCAGGGGAATGTCTGACAGAACAGCAGTCCAGCAGTGTGAAGATATCTAACAATTAGAATAACCATTGAATGAGTTTTCAGAGAGATGGAAAACCAGGCATTGTACAATCATTTTTATAAATTAGACCCATTCAATCATGTTGAGAAAAGTTAACTGAAAGAAAGTTTACAATGCAATAAGTTATCGAAGTTGTTATTCATTTCAGTGCAGCTTGCTAAATTAAAAAGAATTTGCTCATAGAATTGAGGTAATAAACAGTTATTTTTAACTGGAAATTGATTATTAGTTCACTTCACTGGAAACAATGCACTCTCAAAGAAATTATAGTAAATAAATCAAAAAATGATTTAAGACGTTTGTCAAAAACCCATGGAACTAACATCTCGTACCCAATCAGAGCTGAGCTTTATAGATATCAAATTTAATTACATGTCTACATTTGTGATACTGGGAACCAATTAATTGATATCCGTTGAAACTGCCAAACTTCTCACAACTTAACAGATGGTGTTTGTCTGTCTTTGTATAATCGTGTGTGTGTGTGTGTTTGTGTACGGTTAATTAGGCCTGTCATCGTGTAAATTTTGGTAAATTATTATCAAAACTGTTTGGCAATCTATAACTGTGGAGAAATTGTACAACAAAAGGATATAGACGGCAATAACAATGCGGACATGTTGACGAGGTCAAATTGCAAATGCGATATGACAATAATGCAATCAAACAATCAATCAATTAATGTCTGCCCAAATTAATGTTGAATATTATGTATTATCATCAATGTCATCATTAGCACTAAATTCAATTATCTTATAGGCAGTAAGGGATTCTGGTAGTCACTTCGACAGGCAAATGCTGCTCTAGATAACAAACAACTGATGATTCATCATTGTTAAGCACTTTGGAGTGGGTTCTAAACGGAAGTACGTTGAAATGGAGAAAACTGTGGCAAGGAAGTGTGCTCTGTTTTCAATTTCAACAAAATGAAATTTTTTTGAAAAAATTACCGAAAGTTAAGTAACAATCCAGCATGGCTGGCAACAACTATTGTCCCAAGAGGCGCACTCATCGTGGTGAGGTCATGGAGGTGTACTACGATGATTATAACACCGGATTCTTTTCCGTTTTCTGCACAATACTCGCCTTTGCCGTATTCCTGTGCTTTCATCTGTATAGACAGCATTAGAGTCAAGTCGTATAAATTTAACAGACATGCTGGCGTTTAAATAAATATTAATCTGTTACAGAAATCTGCATGTGTTTTACTATGTCAAATTTAAGCTTAATTGTCACTGTTTCTTATATGATAAAAGGCATAAAACTCAGTTGTTGAAAGGTATTTATTATTAAGAAAGAACTGTATGGGAATTTACATAAATTTTTATTTTATTTAAAGTGGTATTTTATAAGCCTTTAAGTTGTGTATAAGTTTCTCTGAAATTTACAAAAAACAGGCATGACAGTTTTGATCGCCTCAAGCTTAAGTACTTTTCTTTTCTAACACTATTTTAAAGCACAAAATGCTACCAAAACGTATTCCAAATATTTATTTTAACTTAGGCAAACCATTAATTTGTTTTTAAGCCTCGACGCCTCGCTGTAATCAAAAGCAAACGGTTATCAATTGACTTGTTTAACAATTTGCATTTGTCATTGAGTCAATATTGTAATATTTCGTTACATTTAAAATGAGAACAATCGCAACTTGTAACTTGATGCAGTCAAAAACGGGTAACTTAAAAATGGGCTTTGCTGGCATCGCTCAAAACGTCGCGATTTACGTCTCATTCTCTTTCAGTCCGTCTCTCAGTCTCTCTTACTCTTTTGTGCGTATGACATATGCAAATATTTATGCGGTTATATGTGAGTGTGTACAGATGTGCATATCATTATGCAAATGTGTTGTGCATGTGTGAGTGTGTGTGAGCGTGAGAAAACAAATACACTCACATATATGCAGAAACAATGAGGCAACGACATAAAAGTTAAGTAAATATATAAACATACAGCGGCTTACGCATAGCTGACTGTCAGTTTGTTGTTGTAGCTGCATGTTGATGTTGTTATTGATACGCACACACACACGCACACAAACACGCACACTCACAGCGTATAAATCAAAATGCTTGTAAGTCGAGTAAACATTGAAATCAGTTATGTTTGCTGCATTATGTATCAGAAAGTCAAACGAGTATTCGACTATATGAATATGAATATGATGCCTTCAACTTACATATAAACCACCGCATATACCCCCTACCCTTTGTCGATAAATTGCGCGTGAATGATGCATAAATCAAATAAAGTTAAAATATTATATTCATATATAGTACATGGCAGCGACACATGAGCCTTTGATGAGGCATTCGGCTGTGCGTGTAAAAACGCGAGCAAACTTTTTTAACCCGATGGTGGTATTCAATAATGTATGATTGTACCGATTGGTTGGCTGAGGTACACACTTTCAAAGTGAATTGCAAATACTATTAAGGTTTTGATAAATAAACCCATTTTTATTGAACTTTTCGTATATTTAATTGAGCTAAGAAAGGGAGTAACAAATATATGTAAAGCAAAGATTTATTGAGTATACAAACAAAACATACTGGCTCTTACAGAGAAACAGCTAGTCGATATTCCAGTGACTTAATTTCTTTTGTCGCCACGGGTTGCATCAAAATGCATAAAGGGCGTTTTTTCTCGCATTTTACAAATAGCTGTATATTTCACAAATCGTTTTACACAATTTTTTAAATACTTCAAATTCCACAGAACACACACAATTTAATTTAGTAATTTTTTCTCAATCGTAGGCTCTTTGAATTCAGAATTATTACATTAAAGTACTGAATGAATATTGATTGTTGATGGCATCGGGTGGTGATTGATCTATTTGAAAAAAATAAAATACAAGACTATTTAAATTAGAAAGTAATTCATAAATGTTCTTATTTCTTGTATTTAATTAACATAATTATACTTGACTAAGATTGAATCACGTGCTCTGTAGCCTTAAAGTTTGTTATCAGTTTCTGTAGGCACTTGTGGAGCTTCCCCTGCAATTTTGTAAAAAAGTTCTCAACATTCATCGATTTACATATGCAAAAGTCAATCTACAACTGAGCGCATTTTGCATTTTTTCTACTGCAATAACTACATCTCGTTTTCTTTTCCTCAATTTTGTAGCACTCAGTTAAAGTACTTGAGAATGAAACACATAGAAAGGGAGAGAGAAAGAGAGAGCACAGAAGTTTGTCACGGTGTGCCACAAAATGTAGCATGCTGCGTCAGGGCGATTGTCGTAGGATGTCAAGTTGTCGAGGGTTTTAGGGGGCAGGCATCCACCAACTTGAGACAGATGCCGCAGGATGTCATCCTGCAGCGACTACAGCTGCTTTTCCAACTGCCTTTGCCACTGCTGTCCTCACTAATGAAACAAAAACAGACAAGTTAATGTACAGTTGATGTACATTCTAATGGGCTTGGCCAAGACCAAGAGTCCTTGGTTTGTCCCGGCCACAACTGTCTGCAGATTTGCATAGAAAGCAGTAGTAGTAGAGGCAGCAGTTCCATTGGCCGTGCTAATTGAGTGACTAAGTTTTCGACATACTAATGCCATTGTCAAGCTGCTTCCATTTGCCTCAAAACATAGTTAACATTTCCGCTGCTGGCGCTTTACCTGCAGCATTTCAACACAATATAGATGCATATACCCTCTGTTCTAAATTCAGCAAGAATATGGCTTTTATAAATAATTCAAGCGCAAGCTGATAACAGCCTTTAAGCCTATTTTTGCCCTTTTGGGCCCATTCGAGACGCTGGCTCTTTTCTAGAGCAACGCAAATTAACAGAGCGCATTGAATGGGGCCAAATTCTATACAAAAGACTAAAAGCCTCACTGACTGAAAGCTTGCCTGGAAGCGCAAACGGGGCCCAAATGTCACAGCAACGGCAGTAGCAGCAACAACAATTACTACAACAACGGCAACAGCATAAAACTTGCGGAAGTTGCTCTTTTGAAATGCAAAACTTACAGCCTCGCAGGGCAGCATCACAGAGTTTTGCCGAGTTGAATTTTACAATTTTTGGGCATTAAAATCAACTGTGCATGTTTTTTGGAATTATTCTAGCATAATTTCTCAACTGGCAGCAGCTGTATAAGTATTGACTTCCTTTTGGCACAATTTACTTAATTTGCTCACAAAAGTGTTGCCTACTTTTCTGGGCAGCACGCGCCATTGCAAATTAAGAGCAGCAGCAGCAGCAACAGCAACAACAACAACTGTCAGCACAAGCAAAACAAAATAACACAATTTACAGTTAATCTAAATGTTGGTTTTTATTAGCCAGCAGAAGTTTCTGCGGCTGCGACTGCAACTGAACTTGATAAAAGTTAAGCCAAAGCCCGAACAAGAGCCGGGAGCTCATAGAGGGAGCAGATGATGGTGGAGACAGTGCGAGAGAAATGCCAGAAAATTGAGAGGAACATGGGAAGAGGGAGTGCATGATATAGCAACAGCAAAAGTGACTTTATTATAATTTTCAACTTTTGATTTACTGCGCACTTTGAGCATGTCGTTCTACCTCGCTCTAGCTTTAGCACATTCTCTCCCTCTTTCACTGTCCTGTGCTCAGTTGATTATGTCTTTGTATGTATATGTACGGCTCAAGATGCCAACAAGGCCAACTCGAAACTCCGTCGACAATGAACTCCGACTCCAACCCACTCGACAGTGCCCTAGGCAGCGAGCACAAAAGCCAGCCAACAACCACACTCATACAAACACATGCACACACAAAATGATGCTAATTTTTACACACAACAACAACCACCATAACAACAACTGCTACAACATCAGGAACAACAGTAACAAACAGTAACAACAATGGTAAGCAGCACCAAATTGTTGCCAGAGATAGCAAAGCAGAAAACGGCAAGAAAACACAATTGCAAAAGTTTTTCACAAAAAGATTTACAAAATTACAATAATAAAAACAACAATAAAATTAAGCATTGTAATATGGTGCCACAAAAATTTCGTGGAACAATGAAAGAAATCTAATCAATCTGTAAGCAAAACGAATTAGAAATACACTCTCCTCGATTTGAGTTGACTGCAAGAAGAAACGTAATTGTGCGAAATTGAGTGGAAAACTAGGCAATAAGTTGGGCCGAAAATATTATAAATTATCTTAAGAAAGATAATCGAATACTTTCTTAGCTGAAGGCAATTACTTACAAACTGCTTAGCCTAAGCCATATGCCAATCAAATTCCTTAACACATTAAGCTGTGGGCAGTTTAAAGAGCTTGTTAAATGCGGGTGCTTGAGATGAATTCCCAAATCGCTTTTAATTTGATGGCAACACGGACGCATAAATTGCGATTTTCAGCTATATATTTTTGATCGCAGAGACGCGACTTTAAATGTCGATACTTGACAAATAACGCTGCGTTTATGTGAGTGTGTGTTGAAGCTGTTCACGTGTGTGTGAGTGTGTGTGTGTGACTTTAAAGCGTGCCTAGCACGTGTCATAATTGCAAATCAATGAGCTGCAATACAATAGTCGCACTGATTATGACGATGCTATAACGATGATTACGCCAATTGTATAGAAGTGAGTATGTGTGTGTGTGTGTGTGGAAATGTACGTGCATGTAATGTATGTGCATGTGTGTAGGTGTGTGAAGCATTTTAATAAATTACGTGACAAACTGCAATGCTCTAAGCCTTCCCATGTGGCTAACACGTATGTGAAAGGAAACACTGTTGTGGGGGGGCGTGGCAGAAGGCAGAAGGAGGTCATGGGTAGTCAGGAGGAGCAGCAGGTGGCTCTCGCGGCATTGCGTGCCCGAATTCAGTTAATGTAGGCTCATTAGTTGGCGCATTAAAGCAGTATTATGAACACCATTACGGGCATGGGATTACGCTTTGAATTGGTCGCGTTGCATTTGCATTTTGCAGTTGGCAACGTCTTGGCCACAATTTGCATACTCCCACCCGATTGTATCTTGCAGTTGTCTTCCCTTTTCAACCCCTTACCAACCACTTTCTGTTACACTCCGGTATTTGTCGCGCATCTCGTGTAATTTGCAAAATGAAATGACAAAGTTTTGCACGCAGTTAACAATATTAAATCGGATTTCAAAGGCAAATCCAACGACATAGTCCTGGGCTCCAAATGTAATTACATTTTCTGTTTTGTGTGTTAACAAACCGTATAATTGGCCCCGGCGCTTTGCCGCACTGAGCGCCGAACGCTGTTATTCTCGAATACAGCTCGTTGCCGATGCCAGTGAGTGCTGTTGCCTGCCATTAGCCTTGGCCGATAAGCAACAGCCAAGAGCAACAGTTAGTCGGACCAACACGCATACACACACTTTACATTTTCAGCTCAACACTCTCTCCATATGGTTAATGACTTTGGTCAATGACTTGCATGTAATTAATGTAAGAGCAATGCATTACGATTTATCTTGTGAGTTAGTGGATTTCCTTTAAACTGATTAGAGCAAGTTGAAGTCTTGGACAGCGTTGAAAAGCTAAGAAATAAAAGCTGATTGGGGTTTATAAGACAAAGAATTACTTTATATTGCCAACACTGTGGAAATATTATTATAGCAAGTCTTGTATTTAATCTGTTAATTTAAAAATATTTTTAAAATAAATTGCGGTATCTCTTCAAAGTTACCAGTTGGTAACTACAACTGCCATAAAAGTACAATTTTATTCTACCAAAATTAGTTCCAAGAAGAATACAAAATTGGTTTCTTTTGTCCCAAAAACATGTTAAGTTTTCTTCATTTTATTTCTACTCTAGAGCTGAAAGGCATTGCATTGTGGTTTAACGCTTTTCCAATTACCAACATTTCTGCATAGGGATGCATGTGCACCTGCGATAATCCGCACTAGAAAAGAGATAGGCAGAGCAAAGGGAGAGAGAGAGAGGGAATGGCAGAGTGACAGAAAGAGATGCGCTCGTGTGTAAATATGCAGCTGGCATATTACTCGAATACAATTGCATAGTCCCTTTGTCATATTTTCGGCATGCCAACAAGTAAATTTAATGAAATTGTTGCGGCTTTTCTGAGTTGCCAGGGAACAGGAATGGAGCCGAGTCTGCGGTTTGGATGAGTCGTCAACGTCAGAGTCAGAGTCATCAGCGCCATCATCATCATCTTTGGCACTCACTTGTTTGCTCAAGCGTTTGCCCAATGTCCCACTATGATCGGACATACTGCAGCAGTGGGGCTGAAGGTGGACGGAGGGGATCTGATGGAAAAGTGGGTCAGTTGCACAGGCAATGCGGCATGAAATTTGAGTTGCTTGGCATGTTAAACAAATTTTGTGGTCAGTAGACAGCAACAAAAAGCGAAGAAGCCAAATATTTGCTCAACCAGCTCAATATATATTCGCAGCAACTCCCCAATGCCCCACCCACCAATCCTCTTTAAGCTACCATTCGGTTAGAGTCGAAACTCCCAAGGACCCAGTCTCAACTATTGTGTTCTTGATCTCATTATAAAAATGCGAACTACAAAAATTACCACAACAGAGACGTTGACCACAATCAACTTTCCCTCTGTCCACTTAGCTCTTAACTGCCCAGGGCATTGGGTGTAGTAGGGTCGGATTGAGGGGACAGAGCTGCTTATCCAAAATTGATTTGCTCTCTCGGGTCACAGGCTTGTTTGAGTTGCACTTGACACATGCTGAAGCCATGCGTAAATCTTTTAAAACAACTTGAAAAGGAAACAGCACATTAATTGATTTCCAGCACACTTGAATGAACATTCAACCTTGCACACTCACACGAATACACACACACACAGCAACACACACATCAAAACTACAACTAGTAGCGAAATTATAAAAGATTGACTTGATGATACTCCTGATACGCTGAAATGACCAACTTACTGATAGCTATAAATAAAATACTCTGAAATTTGTTGAAATGATTGTTATTTATGATTTTTTCAGCCCATAGTCTATCACAGCCTTTGTTGACATCTCGCTTGAACAGGGTGTTTACAAAAATGAAGCTGATTTGCGGCGCGGTATAAGCCGAAAGATCCCCAGTATGGAATGGAGCACAGGGCCGGAGCCAGTGAAGCGTGTCAGGCGCGTGGCCAACTGACAATGGCAGCAACAAAAGCAAAAGGCAAAAGGCTCTAAAAAATAAGGGAGTGACGCGAGGGGAAGGGAAAACAAGAGCAACAGAATAAAAGTAAAAGAATAACGTGGAAATGGTTGCTTTGCATGCCAAGCGGCGCAGTGTGCCAATTTTTCAGTTAAAAGGCCGGGGAATGGAAAAAAGTGCGCAAAAAAGAGAAAGCAATGTAATAAATGCGTCTGCTTTGTGTGGCAGCAGTAGAAGTAGCAGCAGCAGCAGCGGTGAAGCTGATGAAGAGCCGCCAGAGCAAAACAGGCAAATGATAAAACAGTGGACCGATAGAAACAACAACAAGAGGAAAAACTTGAAAACGAAGCCGCATTCTTGCCTTTGGCCCATAAACGTGACACGCCTTTCTCTCTATTTCATTCTCTCTCTCCGTCTCTCTTTCCCTTTCTCTCTTCCACTCGCGTTCTCTCTCGCGCTTATCTCCTGCTATTTTTCTGCGTGCTTGCAACAAATTTTACATTTTGTGTAGTCACATCAATGCATTCCATCAGATGTTACCTGTCTTTCAGTTCGTCTGTCTCTTTCTCTTTCTGCGCGTGTGTGTGAGCCATTTTTATGTGGCGCACTTTAAGGCGCATAAAAATGTCCATTGCCATTTGGGGCCTGTTTTGGGCCCGCTTTATCTTTTAGCCGTTTTATGTCGCATTTGCGTACTCGACGCTCCCAGCTCGTTTTATTGTAATAAATTTAAAACATTTTGCACTCATACACATTTTATGAATCTTCAAGATGCCAACGAATAAAGTGCAGCTGAGCTAAGCTGCCTTTCCGTTTGGCTGTTGCTGTTGCTGGAGCAGGATATTTTATTTGGCCATTGAGACACACGGGTATGCCAAAGTGCACTGCAATTGGGATTTATGCAAATGGTGATATATATATTTGTTTATATATATATGGGGCCCTCTATCTGACTATTCCCCCTTCTCTTGCGCGTTCACTGTGTGTAGAGTGTGTGTGTTTGTGTGCAGCAAACTTTTCAACATAGATTAAAAAATGTCAGCCAAATTTATGCGAAATTATGCAAGAGCAACAACAACACCAACAGCAACTCGAAGTCTCTTGCATGCATATGCAAAGTTGATATTACATATACGCCCTGTGCATGTATATGCGGCAAAAGTTGTTGAGTTGCTTTCAATGGCACACACAGTGCGATTCTTGCTGCTAACAATGCACCTACTCTTTGTTGTTGATTTATTTTTAATAACACTGCCAAATACATATTTAACGATAGCACAAATCGTTTGCCAGCTGCGCGGTAAATCAACATGCATTTTAATAACTTGAACTGTAACTACAACAACAACTGCAACTACAACTACAACTACAGCTGCAACTATGACTACAGCTATAATTGTATCTCGAATTGAAAACGGGCAACCGAAAAGTGCAGAAGTGCAGTAACAAACGGCATCAGCAGTAAAATCAACAACAAAATGAAGCTTCATTATGGCAGCCAGCAAAATTGTTATGAAAATTGACTTTTTAGCCGCAAGCTAAACTAATTTTGTGGCGTTCCTTCTCGCTTGCTGGTTGCTGCTTGGCATAAAACTCAATTGGCAAACGGCATTGACTTTGGCTTTCACTGTTCCTCTGTATTCGCTTATTTGGTTGGGCTGCAGCACCACCAGTTATCGATACAGTCGTTATCGTTATCATTTGACTGGCCATTTGTTGCTTATCAAAGCTGATTGCAAATGCCTCCAGCTTCAATGTAGCTGCTCCTTTTGCAGCTTCTGATTCGCTTACTCTGCTGCTGCTGCTACTGCTGCCGCAATAAAATCTTTCAGCATACTTATTGCACACAGACTCTGTCTTGTCTTTTTTCATTGTGTTCTGAGTTGTTCTGCCTTTCGGTTGCCGACTTTCTCTCCTTTTCTCTCTCTTTCTTATCATCTCGCTCTATTTCACTTGCCATGTTATTGCATATAAAGTTCATAAATCTTTTGCTCACTTAAACTTTTGCAATTGAGTTGTGGATACAAATTAACTCGACTCAAAGTTTTCCTAAATAACAACAACAGCAAAACAACAACAATAAGAAAAACATTCGTTGCAGTCGACCTCTATTCTTTGGCATCTGCGGCAGTACTAATATTATTGGTAAATAGTATATCATAAGTTTAACAACTTCTGCTAAATCTCTTGAGGTCAGACTATTTGCTGTCTGACGATTGATGAATAAAAAAGTCGTAGAAACTACGGTTGGGATATAGAAATAGTAATGTTTCAGAGAGAAATATAAATTTTTGTAGATGAAAATAGACTTTGAATGATCAAAACTCATGCATACCCTTAAAAGTACTTTGAAGGGTCATAAATAGACCAAATGAATTATTCGTTGACTCGACAGTCCCGATTTCAAGAATAAACTGCAATTTACATTTTATTTTAAATTGATTTAAACTAACTAACGGCCGCGCCGTTATTTATTTTTTATTTTTGGTTTCAAGGTGTCCTTATACAAGTACTATTCAATATAAAACGATTTAAATAATTTAATCATAATTGGGAATAAAGTGCAGAGAGTATTATACCTACGCTTTTTCTTGTCTTTTAATTTGCTGCGCAATTACTGCTTTTATTATTGCAAGGAAACAAACGCAGCGTTTAATTATAGCTTTAAGCTTTGCGATCCCCAGCTGCACAAAAACTCAGCTCCACAAAGCTCAGCTCCACAAAGCTCAGCTCGATACTAAAAGCTCTAAGCGTGAATAATGTCAGAGTCGATACTCGCTAATCGTTAATCGTTCAGTTCCTTTTGCGCATCGTTTTTTTCTGCAAGCCTCATTACGAGCTCCGCGTTACGCGCTTGAAATAATAATTAATTTTGGTCCGATCGGCTTGAATTATGTGTCAAACGAAAGACCAGTGTCGTGTGCATAAGATGAATAATAAAAATATTTCGGGTATAAAGGATTATCTACTATAATTAACGTTGAAAATTTTTTCATTCAGTGGAGCCCCTGGTTGCGCCAACAGATGCACGTTTTGCGCACATTCCGCTCTTTTCGTCGCCGTCGGTGTACGCTTACTCTCTCGCTCTTACGTATGTATCAGAAAGCATGCGCACCTTCGTCGTGTTCGTTTCTCTCGCTCGCTCGCTCTTTAGCGCTTAGAATATGTAAAGTGCGTGTCTCTGCTAAGCTGCGTTCGCTCGCTCTTCAGCGCTTAGAATATGTAAAGTGCGTGTCTCTGCTAAGCTGAGTGTAATTTTTTTGTGTGATGCTGTAAGTGAATTGAAAAAGTGCAAACTGAATATGCATATTTTTTCTATTTAATCCCGCATCCTAAAAGTATGCAGTGCAATTGTGTTTTCTGTATAATACCCAAGTTGCCAATTAATAGAAAAGTGAAGTGCAGTGTCGTTTTGAAAAGTGTAGTGAAGTGTAAAAAGTGTAGTGAAGTGTAAAAAGTGAAGTGCAGTGTATAAAGTTCGATAAAAAGTTCAGTGAAATGCAGTGAAAAAGTGCAGTGAAAAAAGTAAAGTGCAGTATAAATATGTATAAAGTGCAGTGTAAATTGATGTCAATCTGTGTTTTGTAGTGAAGTGAACAGGAGGCAAATATATTTTCACTACAAAGTGTAATATGCTCACTGATCTATTTTTTTTGTTTTTTTTTATAAGCTCTCCAATACTGATCAGAAGAGTTCAGAGCCAAAGCAATAATTTGAAATGCAGCGAAAAAAGTGTAGTGTAGTTGAAAGTGAAGTGAAAAAAGTGCAGTGAAAAGTTGGCCGTGTATAAAGTGGCAGTGGAAAAGTGCAGATTAAAGTGAAGTGCCGTGCAAAAAGTAATATGCTTTGCTCATCTAATATTTTTTTTTGTTTTTTTTAAGTGCTCTGCAAAAATGATCAGCAGGGTCCAAGTCGAAATCAATAATGTGCAGCGTGTAAAAAAGTGCAGCCCAAAATGAAAAGAAATGCAGTGGAAAAGTGCAATGAAAAGTGTGGAATAGTGAAGTGAAAAAAGTGCAGTGAAAAAGAGCAGCTTAAAGTGAAGTGAAAAAGTGCAGTGAAAAATGTGTAGTGGAGGAGTGAAGTGAAAAAAAATTGCAGTGAAAGGTATGTGCTGTGCAATAGTATAGTGCCATGCAAAAAATATTATGCTTAGCTAATCTCATATTTTTTTTCTTTTTTTTTTTAAATGCTCTCCAATAATGATTAGCAGAGTCCAAGTCGAAAGCAAAAATGTGGTATGCAGCGTTTAAAGTGCAGTGTGAAAGTGTATAAAGTGCATTAAGAAAATGGCGGCTTAAAAAGTGCGGTGATAAAAGTGAAGTGTAGCGACCAGTGCTGTATCCAATAATATGCAACAGAGTTTGCCAGTGCCAGTTGACATTCGTAGTGGAATATCCTTTAATGTGTTGCTGCCCTCTTTCTTGTTGGAAACTGTTAAGATGTGAGTAAATTCTCAACTATGTAAAAAATCAAAACATTAAACAAATTTAATTTATTTTATTTCTCTTTAAATACTTTTTTTTTTTAATAATTTCCAGTATTTGATTGCTGTTCTTGATGCCAGCGAAGCTTCTCTTTGGTATCTTTGAAAAAATGTTTCGGTAAGTCAATGCAAACTTTAATTATAATTGGGCACCTTAAACACAAATTATAAAACATTTATTAGACCATTTCAACGTCTCTTAATACAAGTACTATCCATTGTACTGCCTGTATACTGGTTTTAATAACCCGTAATAAAATACAGAGAGTATTCTACGGTTGGACGTGCTCGATTGTAAATTTTCTTTTTGTTTAAGTTTCTATTTAAAATGTTTTATAAAAGTTGAATTTTTTAAATTTAATTTTAATACAAATGCGCACTACTATGGGAGTACAGTCGGCTCGACTATAGCCTTTCTTACTCGTTTTTTTTTTTACTTTTGGCTTTGTTTGCCTTTGCACAAATATTTTTCATTATTTCTAGCATTTATTTATTTTTTCTTATTTTTTTCGGGCAACTTTTAGCTTTTGTGGTTGTGCAAAAAGTTGTCCTCGGTCGGAAATGGGCTGTGTATAGTAAGGGATTTGTGTTGGGTCCGAGTTCGAAGTCTGAGAGCGAATGGGACTCCAAGTCGCGAGTGACTCGATTTCCACTTGAGCAAACATTAACGTGCCGGACGCCCCATTGAAATTCAAGCGTGCAATTCATTTCCACTTAATTTTCAACGCTGCCTTTGCGCTTTCCTTTCCATTGCCTTACTGTTTTGCTTTTTTTGTGTGTGTTTTTTTTTGCCATTGACACAAGTTTTGTGCAGTGATTTTTGTCATTTCCTCTTTGCCTATTACACCCTGTAGATTGTGGTTAATAAAAAGGGGTAGCATACTGTAAAGCAACAGTTTGAAGAACAAAATAAGATACTGATCTAATTTGGATTTTTTATGTTGTTAGGAATAAAATTAAAATATAATTTTTACTCAATCAACTTTTTTGTAATATTCAAAATTAGTTGTCTCTGTTGGGTATTCCTCAGTCAAGTATTTGTTGGTTTAAAATCAGTTTCTTATAACTATATTTTTGGTGGAAAAGTTTTGAGTGAATCGTGTTGTAAATTAGTCGCAAGTGTCTCAATTTGAAACAGCAACGCGTCATAAAGTCAGTTTAAGACAAATTTATGAAAATGGTGGTGAAAAAGGAAAGAATACAAATAAAATGAAAGAGAAAGCACAAACAGAGCATGGGCTCTCGGACACTTTGTGGTCACTCTCACTTATTTTGCTGGTCGTGTTATTTGTGGCACTTTGAGTGTCTAAATTGAAAGCAATTAAGTGTGGCACGTGGCAAGTATATACAGTGTGGCAGAGTGATTTGATTAGCCGCATGGGCCTTATTGAAATTGATGGAGCGTGTGTGTTAGTTTTAGTTGCATTTTCTTGTTTTCCACATTTTCCACATTGAGCACCCCGGAATATTGCCTGCGAATATCACATTAATTTTGATGGTCTGGTGAAATTTATTGATTTGTTTGCTCAACCGATTACAAATTGTATCTGCAGCAGCAGTAGCCGTTTGTTTATATTGAATGTTGAACATAATCATTAGCTTCAATCTTCACAAGTGCTTGTGTCTGTCTCCATTTAGCTGTCATTTGTAGCTTCATTCCGGCTTTTCATTTGCCTATAATTTGTTTTGTTTTCCTCCTGTTTAGCGTTGATTTCATTTCCTGCCAGCCTAATTGTGAAGCGGCAAAAACTTAATTAGATTGCGGAATTTGCCACCGCAGGTAATGATGAAACCCAGTCAGCTCTATACCTACTAACTGATTGTCACCTATTTTCCTACAAACGACAGCCTTCAGCCTCCAACCTCCATGACATTTCCAACAAGGTGTTTTGAGGTTTGAGCGAGTGAAAGGTTTTGGGTACCAGAGGGGTTCAACATTTTGTTATAAATTGATTAACTGACTGACAAAGTGAACGAGTGTAACTGACTCGCAGCCCCATTGGCGTTTTGGTGTTTGTTTTAATTAAATTTCTATTTTCCATCATATATACAATTATCTCATTTAATTATCTTCCAAATGATATAACACTAATTGAGTGTAGTTGTGGCATGAGTTCTGCAAACAATTTTCAACCACTGAGCTCGATTCCAAGTACTTTAGTTAATAAATCGATTTGAATAACATCTGCTTAAAAGATATAGTACTTGTTGAAATAACATTACTTGAGGGTATGAACTCATAACTTCTTCAATTCTCTGTATGACACTTAATTGTTTCCTACTCAATTGAGTTGTTTTAAACTTTTCTTTTGTGAAAAAATACATAAAAGTTGCTGTCAAATTTCAGTATCACTTAAGTTAAATGCTTATAAACTGCCAGACAATGTCGTCTTTTTTTTTTTTGTTCATTTAACCTGTCTGGAATTATGTTCTTAAAACACATTTGTCGGTTTTAGCCACAACATGAAAAGCACAACCTGTGTTCAAGTTAGTTTATTACTTAATTTTTACTAGCTGCCAATTTCTGGCGACAATTTTGTGCACAACGAACTGAGCCAGACGCCAATGAACTCTGTAACACTCCGGAACTTCAACTTGGACTCGGGGTCCATTGCCGGCTCCGGCTAGGGCTCCGGTGCCGGCTTCAGCTCCGGCTCCGGCTCCATCTATGTCTACAGATCATCCTGCTTATGCGGGCTCTGAGTTGCACTTGTTACGCACCCGCAGCGTGCAATGAGTACATTTACGGGTAACATTATAGCCAACCGTTGCCCTAATCCTGTATACCACCCTCTCTTTTCCTCACTCTCTCTCTCTCTCTCTGTCTCTCCAAAGAAACCTCATCCTGACCTCTGCATTGTCCGGCTTTTATGGCATGTTGTAAACACTGCGCATAAACTTTGCACTAAAGTGTTGTCGTATAAATTGTATTATGGCAGCTCCCAAGCCGGCCATTTTATGTGTGCTGGTTAGAGAGAGGGAGACAGACAGTGGGTGAGAGTGGAATAGAGAGTGCTGGGTAAATTTCGTAGATTGTGTGAAAAGTAACAAACAGCTCAACGTCCAGACAAAGCGCACAAAAACGGCTAAAACCAAACCAGTAAAAGTAAAAGTACAAGTTTTTGTTTTACTTTTTGCCAAGTTTGCTTTTTGCCAAGATATTTATCATTTTGGTTAGCGTTGCTTTTAATTACAATTGTTGTGGCAAACTCGACATTTTGTTGTTTTTTATTTTTTTTCGGTTTATTTATTGTTTGTTTGCTTGCTGCACTTGCCCTTAAACAAAGTCCACAATCATGCCCAGGTTCTGTTGATCCTGAGGCCTCCATTTTATTCTCTTTCCCTTCCTTTGACAGACAGAGCCAGTAAATTGCGTTTTCACGCCCAACTGCATGCCAGACGAAAGCGCATCCCATATCCCATCTCATTCCATCAGATCGCATCCCATCGCATCGCAACACATTCAACATTTACGGTTTCTGGCAATGGCTCGTCGCCATCCGCATGCACATCCGCATCATCATCATCATCGTCATCACCATTCTCATCATAATCTTTATCATTGGCACTGACTGGCCACTTTTTTGTGGTCCTCTTTTTGCCGAGACTTCGGTAGCTTCGAATCCCTGTCAGTGCCTTGGTCTGGCCTCTGTCTCTATTTGCTTGGTTCGTGGACATTGAATTGCCCTGATTCGTTTTCATTTCAGAACCATTATTTTGGGATCTACATCAGGCACAGAGGACCCGGTGAATTCGAACTGCGCTAACGTGAATGATTTTTGGCCCTTTTCAGCATTTATGTTGCTAAACTCATTTGCATGAGTTTTGACTGCGTTTCTTTTCTTTATATACAGTTTCATTACACTCGACGACAAAATTCAATGAACGAATTAAACTTTATTAGCTGAACTGATTTGGTGAGTTTGCCTTCGACGCAAGCTATTCAGTTTCTTTATGAACTTGAATTTGTCCAGATTTCTAAAAATATTTTGCTGCAAATTAAGATATATTGAATTTAAAGTTTAATAAGCTTAGTAAATTGAAATAACTTTTTATTAGCTAATCCCTTAAGCCCATTAAAACTAGTTTCAGTTATATACCAAATAATCTTTAGTTGATTTTTAATATTTTACAAATCGTTTTCCAGACATTCTTAAAGTATTAAAATACTTTTAAAACTATTCAGACATTTACTGACTTTTATTTTGTAAGCTTGTTTGGTTGCCGGCCATGATCTCTCATAAGTCCAGTTTTAGTGTCAAGTTTGTGGATTTTCAATAATTTAATTGGCACCTTGTGGCAAACTTTCTATTGCCATTTCCCGCGCTGCGAGGCCATAAATCATAGTTAGTTTTTCATTTTTTTTCTGCGTTTATTGTCGGGCCTATGGCGCTGTCGTTTTGTCTGACAGTTTTGAAGGCCAACACGAGCGTAACGACCACAAAGCTTGCCACACAGACAATTGTGGGGGAGTTGTAAGGTGCAACAGCAGCAGGCATGGCGTTTATATTGCAACTATGACTACAAATTGGTCGCATTTGACTTACATAAAGTTTTCCCTTATTTTTTTGTGGAGCACAGGAGCTTCTGAATGCGAATGTGGACCTGAAACTATAGAGAGATGCGTCAGCCGCGAGCTGGCATAATTTTTCCTTGGGTATATAAAATGTTTTTTTTTTTTTTTATATATTTTTTGTTTGTGTTCGAGTTTTGTCTTCATTCGTTGCAATTTGAGTTTTAGTTTTTGTGTTTTTTGCTGCATTTGACATTTTGTGACTTTTGCTGCCGCGCGCGTAATTTATGTGAGTTTTGCACTGTGAAGTTTGCTTTGGCTTCTAGGACACTACAGAAGCGAAAGAGCAGGACGGCGGAGGAAAAAAGCGGGGAAAAAATAGAATAAAGGAGTCAACTTTAACAACGAGTGACATTTTGTGAAAAGACTGTTGCAGAGTGCAGACAATAACAACAACAAATGGTCCAACTTGCCGCATAAGTTTGTTGTCATTCCCAGTTCCAGTTCCTGCCCTCGTCTTCCCTCCTCTTTTCAAGCATAAGTGGGTAAGTACTCGTAAGTAAGTAAGTAGTTTGTCCGGATCCGGTTGATCTCTTCTCCTCTGTGCCTCTTTGACTGTCCCAGTTTTGCCGTCCATTTGTCTTTGACTTAAGTTTTTGTTTGTTTGTGTTGCCAACTTGTATTTTTACGCGAATGTCTGTCACTGGCCTCACATGAGTTTCTTGTTATTCATATTCATTAGCACTCTATTGTGTGTTATGAATTTGTAATAGGACTCCAAATTATGCCACCAATTAAAGGCATACAAATTTGAATGGCAACAGTTGCAGCTGTGGTACAGCAAATTACGCTGATCACTACAATTAATTAGTTTATTTTATAGTTTTTTGGAATGGAAATTCAGATTTGGTCTGTAAATTTGAGACTTGAAAGTATTAAAATAGAATGTTATCCAATTTGTCTTGAATCTTAAACAGCTTTATCTTGTTGCCTCAGAGAAAGCTTTCATCCAACAACACCTTAAGGTTTTCAGCTCAACTTTATTTCATTCTTACATTTGTGAATCGACAAATAACATCTAAATTTTTTTTTGTAGTCTCAAATTGTGTTGAGTTTCAGGTAAAAAAGAGATTCCACATATTTTCTGGCATCTAAATAATATTTTATAAATATTATGTAATAATTTTCGTAGAACATATAAAGGATTAATCATGTGCTGTGGACCATGCGGTGGCTGCTGTGGTGGCGGCTGCTTCGGGCCTAATGTGTGTGGACCGTGTTGTGCGACTGGACCGTGCTTCGGCTGCTGTGGTGGCCCCTGTTGTGGACCTTGTGGTGGCTGTTGCAGTAGCTGTGGACCTTCATGCTAAACCGGTAAAATCCTTGGATCAGTAGTTCTGTAAACCCAGTTCGAGATGCAGATCATAATCAAATTATTTAATTTTAGGCAGTTGATGTCATGTAAGAATTGGGAATAAATATCTTAACCCTAATTATAAATATTAAATTTAATATTTTTAAAGAGGGCTTCGAAAACATAGCATGTTAACATTCTTGTTTACACTATTTTAATTAAATTTGAGCTTAGCCGCAAGTCATAGCCACAAAATTTATTAAATGGCCAAAATATAATTAAGTTCGACAAAATATATTTTGTGGTCTAAAAATAAACATTAGCGTCAATCATAAATGATAATACTCTGTTTACAAATTATAAATATTTTAAAATACTCTATGTGAATAAATGGACATCAAGACTTGGTTGGTTGAGCACAAAAATTGAACTGACTTTATTTCTTAAATCCTAGGCCTTATATAGCTACAAATTACAGCAGAGTACAGCTCTCCTCTAAGAATTTGGTGTTGTACCCCACGCACAGGACAGAGCGTGGTTTTATATTTCGAAGTATTTTTATCTTAGGCTTCGTTGCCAAGCATGGAAACGGGTCGCAAGCATAGATAGACAAGTATATTCATAGATTAGAAATTTACGGTTTACATCGTTTCTTAAAATAATCGCTGCGTTGGTAATTTCTGTTAATATAATATGTTCGTGCTTGAACATTCTGCCAAGGGCCACAGAAACGGCGGTTACTCAATTAAAATTAAATTACATTTAAACCATGTTTACCACATTTTTTTGTTGTCGCTGTTAATGCTGCTGACGCTTATGTAGTCGCTGTTGCTGTTGACGCTGCTTCTGTCCTGATGCTGACTCTGCTGCTGATGCTGCTGCTGATGCTGCTGTTGATGCCTCTGCTCACACTGCTGCTGATGCCTCTGCTCACGCTGCTGCTGATGCCTCTGCTCACGCTGCTGCTGATGCCGCTGACGATGCTGACGCTGACGCTTATGTCGCTGACGCTTAGTCGCTGCTGTCTTTGCGGACGTTGTTTCTGGCTCTTGGGGTTGTAAATCCTCTAGCCACTCCGATTTCCGATTCTATTGCTTTAGAATCGACCTCGTACTTTTTCTTTCACTTTCCGATGTAAGCCTCGGAAACGCTATAATATTTTCGTGTCGATTTATTTTATTTTTTTTTTTTTTTTTTGACCGCACACAATTCCGACGTAAAGCCTCGGAAACACTAAATTTTTTTATTCCCTGCCTCTTTTCTTTTAGAGCGCTAGAGTTTTTGTTAATCCTCTTCGGATATTTATTATCTCTGTCTCACATGGAGAACTAGAGCAATCAGTTCTGTGCTTCTTATCACTGGTGGAGGATAGCAACAGACCAATTTATTTTGCAACCTTAAGTATTTCACTATAAGGTGCTGGTTTAAAATTCTGTGTCTCTTACCACTGGTGGGGAAAACAACAGAATGCTCGAAGGACCAATGAATAAATGGACTTCGAGACTTTATTATATTTTTCTCGACTTCAGCCTCGAAATTTCTCACTCTGCCTCCTCAAAGGGAGAACAAGAGCCATCAGTTCTGCGTTTCGATCACAGACTCGAAAACGCTCACTCTGTCTCCTCAAAGGGAGAACAAGAGCCATCAGTACTGCGCTTCTTATGATAGCAACAGACCAATATTTAGCAACCTTAAGTACATCACTATAAGGTGCTGGTTTAAAATTCTGTGTCTCTTACCACTGGTGGGGGAAAACAACAGAATGCTCGAAGGACCAATGAATAAATGGACATCAAGACTTGGTTGGTTGAGCACAAAAATTGAACTCACTTTATTTCTTAAATCCTAGGCCTTATATAGCTACAAATTACAGCGGAGTACAGCTCTCCTCTAAGAATTTGGTGTTGTACCCCACGCACAGGACAGAGCGTGGTTTTATATTTCGAAGTATTTTTATCTTAGGCTTCGTTGCCAAGCATGGAAACGGGTCGCAAGCATAGATAGACAAGTATATTCATAGATTAGAAATTTACGGTTTACATCGTTTCTTAAAATAATCGCTGCGTTGGTAATTTCTGTTAATATAATATGTTCGTGCTTGAACACTATGAAAATGCAGGTTGCGCCATGTTCCGAATCAAAGCTATAGCCATAAAATGCCCTGCTCTGATTCAGTCAAGTCAGATAAAATGCTAGACTCCTTGCTTGTTTTTGGTCAAGGACTCTGATGCGTAGAGTTGCAAACATTGCAATAAAGCTAAAATCCTCAACTTTTTGGGTATAAGTCGTATGTGCATCGGGCTGTCATGAAGGGATAACAGACGCCCAACCACAAGGCGGGAGTGCTGCCAACTCTATTTAACTGTTTGCCGAGCTGTCAAGCGCTAGCTAACTGCCACAGTGCCACACACAAGTACCCACACACCAAAAACACATGAAAAAAGACACAGAGAGGAAGTGAAATAGATGGAGGGATCTGAACATTTTTGGGGACTTTGGATTTGAGAGTTGTGAAGTGGGAGTGGCAGTAGGAGTGGCACTGGTAGTGGTAGATGGTGTGGGATCCTTGTAGTGGTCCTTTTCCCGGTGGCGAATACAGTGTAAAAGCCAGAAAGGAATTGCGCTACATTTGCGCTCAACATGTTTGCCTTTTGCGAGGCTGGTGAGCTTCAACGCTTAACGCTTCGATTGCATTGCACTGGCGAGTCGAGTTACCTGAGAGAGACAGAGACAGTGTTTACACATTGAGCTACAGTTGTTGCTGCTGCAGAAATGCGCAGCCACATACACAACACACACATATTTTAATCTAGCTGCAGGAAAATGTATTCCAACACCCACAGCATCAAGTATACGCGCTGTGGAACTGAAATTAAATTTTAAATATTTATAAAGCTGGGGCCAATAAAAGGAATTTGCAATTGGCCTGATTGGCTTTTAATCGCAGCAGACAGTTTTTAATAAATATGCATAACGCTGCCGACCGAACGCGAGACAGCAAGACAGTGAACAGCAGAGAGAGGGGCAGTGCGGGAGCGAAAGGAAAGCTTTCGTAGATTCATCTCTACAGAGGCAGGCTGCAGTCAATGAAATTGCAACCAGCAAAAAGGCTGGACACGCCCTAAAGCCCCAGCAGCTAATATCGATAACGTAAAGCGGGCGCTGCGACTTATGCAGGAGCATCTTACGGATACGGATACGGACTTGCAACGGATGCAGCATTGTGTTGCGTAAAAATTGCGGAAAGCCAAAATCATGGGAAATTTATGATTGCCATAAAATTGCGTGGATATGTGGCAAGTGTCTGTATGAGTGCGAGTATGTGTGTGTGTGTGTGTTTGTGTGTGGCAAGTAGATCCTGCGCCGCTTGCAACGGATGCCTGAGCTGCCGAGAGCTGTTACTTATGTTCATAGCAGCACGTCGCACATAGCTGACGCATATCGTAGATGTACATTGTTGCAATTGATGCCGCAACTAGGCACAGTACATAAGAAATGCAATCGTGCAAGCTGCAATTTCGTAAATCGAAGCAAACACGCAGTAAACTGCAGGCTGCATGCTACTTACTGCATTCTGTGTTCTAAATTCCGATTTCTGAACTCTGAATTCAGCAGCAAGCAAGCAATCAAAGTTGTCCAGTATTGATCTCATGCTCATCACTATCATCTGGAGTAGTATCATCAATGAACTTAATCATCGTCAATGCTTGTCGCATTGAGCTGAGCTGTGAGCTGAGGACTGGAGCTGATAAGCAGAGACCGTAATATGCATGCCTGAGTGCCTGGTTCCGGCCTCTCTTCACCATCCACTTGCCACTTTCCACTTTTTCCACTCGACTCTAGACTCTAGACCCGGAGTTCTGTTTATTTGCTAGCAAAATTGTGAAATAATGTGCTGCAATCAATTCGCAATACATGAACTCTATTCCCTTCCGACAGACATGCCACACATTCCCGTTGCAGCGCAAAAATATGTGCACTCAAGTGTTTTGAAGCGGCAGCTGCCACGGCACCAACTACACAACAAAAACAGCAGAAGCAACAACAACAACAGCGGTTCTTTCTGGCATGTCGTGATGAATATGTTTACATCAATAACAAAAACTGGGGTCAATAATGAAGCCTTGCCAGAGCCAACTTTGAGTTGCTGCAATGCATGTGCCAGCTGTCGCTGATGAACACGTCAAAATGAGTTTACTTTGTGGCTTGATAGCAGCGATTGCAACCATCGACTTTCAGCTCCTTTATCATTCCACTGCTGCTCAACAAGGATTTGTCCTTTCATCTAAGCACCGCTGTATCATACAGTCTCCCTCTAGCTATTAGAAGTCCTTCATATTTGGCGCAATCTCCTATGAGAGCACTTTATGGCTGTGCAATTGTGCTAGAAAATTTGACTTTTGCAGTGAGATTTTAATTAGGTAACTAGTTTAGATTTTAAATTGCTTAGCCAATTAATAAACAATACTTTTTCAAATTTTTATATATATCCACTTTATTACAGAACTATTCTATTATTAGTAAAATGTAATAAATTTACTGGTCGTTCATATTTATGTAGAAATATATTGCATTAGTACTCGTTATAGTATTTCAGTAGTAGGCATTATTTCAACTCTCATGTTGAGTGTATGAAAATCATAAAGTGTTTTTGTATTCACCGACTGCACAACAAAACAGTGTTATCAAAATTGCTCCGCACAAATAAATATTAATTCAATTAAAAAATTTCATTCCACAACATTTGTTAGTGCTTTATTAGAGAAAACGATAATCAAAATGGATGACGACGTCAAGGGTATTTTAAAAGTCAAGAGGATTCAAAGTAATATACTAAAAACAGCCAAGTTCGATGAGCTCAATGTGTTGGAAACTTTTCATCCAGCCAACAAGGATTATGGACATATGATAATAGATGAACCAAAAACTCCTTTTGTGTTTGAAAATGATCTATCACATGAATTGGACACAGAGACTTTGATGGAGAAACTGAGAATTGCGGCACAATCAGAGACTCCGTCGTTTGGCATTGAGGCCGATTCGGATGATTCTTCTGATGATGATGACTATCCCGAGTCTATTGATGAGAAGGTGCGTCGTTTGGAGTTCGAACGTCGTCGAAAATTGCACTACAAGGAGTTTCTGTCCGTTCCATTGGCTCGTCGTCTCATTGCTGAAGAATTTGGCGACAAGAGTAGCGGGGAGAGCACGATTTCGGATGAACCAAGTCAAATACTAGAGGAGAGTTGTATACCCGAAGAGTGCTCCAGTTTTCATGAGACATCACCGCAGGTCAGCAATCGTTCTCCGGTATCAGCTGCTTCTATAGTTTCGGTTAAACCGAGCATGGACTATGTAGCACCACTACTTGAGGTTGAGCCTGGCTTAAATCCTGATCATCGATGTTATCAGAAGTTGCGGGCTCAAATGATGGAGAGAAGGGAAACAGATACATCCCATAACCCAGACTCTGGGGATGATGATCTCGATGTGGCCAAATACTGAGTGCACTTCGAACGAAAGCCACAAATTTTAATACCAGAATTTATCGGCAACAGTATCTGTATTTTATGTTATGCATTTAAGGCAACAAACTAGTTTGATGTCTATTAAAATTGTTACGTTCAAGAGTCCATTGTTTTGATCCAAGTTCCGGAAATGTCTACGCATGCAATTGACCAAAATGTATGTAGCTGGCCAATTGCTAACAATATGATTGGCCAGTTTTGTGGCATCTTCCTGTCCAATCTCATTTGGCTGTTGAATACTTAATTACGTAGTCTCTTAGCCAAGATGGTTTCCTGAATCTGGCCAGTTTCTTGAGACTCATTGTTTTGGTAATACATTCAACTCTGTGCATCTCTGGTTATTTGCTTTGACTGTCGCAAAACTTTGTTTAATAACTAATTTGAACATTTTGTTTTGTTGCCCTGCAACGTAATTGAAAATTCCTTTCGGCAAACTTCCTATCCCGGTCCAAGCAAGTTGTGCAAAATAAATTAATTTTGATTTATCATTGCAAGCGCACCTCAGACTTGGTAAATACAGTTTTTGGCCAGGGAAAGATGCAAACTAATTTCTGGCATCGTTAACGTGTTTGCACAGTTTATTAGTGGCTTTAATGGCAAAGTATCCATTTGGTCATTTAAAATAATTGTGCATAATCCTAAAATGTTGCCATAAAATAATTTAGACATCAAGTACAAGGAAAATCATTAAGATAAACATGAGTATTAAATTTAATTAGCACCAACATTCTGATAAAACTAATCTATTTCTATTTACAATTTCTCTACAGTGAGAAAATTGTTATCTTCCCAAATAAATCTGAATTATATAATTGCCCAGCAAGGCTTTTTACTCATTTGGGAAAAGCACTTTAAATTGGTTAAAAGAATGTCATTTAATGCAACTGTTTTTCTGCTTCCACTCTCTGCGGCAACAATCGGTGGCACGTAATTGTGGCAGACAAAGAATTTAATGCGAATTTGCTGGCAATAACATGTGCGAAATGAAATTTAAGTTGGTCCAATTTATAGCCTGGCCAATAGCCAGATACAGAACCACCAACATTGCCATCTTCATATCCTTACGACTTATTTCTCCTCTTCTTATTCTACTCATTGTCGTTGCTGTTGTTGTTGTGCCGACAATTGCCGTGTACATTTCATTAAGTGCATAAGCCTTCGCCTGTCAGCGCTGCGTGTGCTGCGTTTTAAGCCGGAAAATTATTTTTAATGCTATTTACAGGCACACAAATGAAAATGCAAGCGTAAATAAGAGGACGGCAGTCACGAACTGGTCCGCACAACAAACTTAACCGTCCGTGGAAGCAGCAACAATACCAAGCAAGCAACCAAACAGCCAAGCAATGAAAGCCGCACAACAAATATACAGAAATCTTAAAGCAGACAGTGCATACTTTCAGGCGCCCATCTTTCGCCAAGAAAGCAACCGACGCGGTGTGTACAAAAGGGGTAGGGAGAGAGAGGAAGAGAGTACAGCTCGGGGATTTGGAACACACGCGCGCACGCTCGTGTCATTGCAAGTGCAGCTAAATATTTGCCAAAGCATTTTTGGTATTTACGACGGCATTTCGTGAGGCATGCGGGCACTTGGTCACAAGGGACCTCATTCGGCTCGAAGGTGCAGCTCCACAAATCTACTTCCCTCACTGCTTCCCTACCATCGTTTGGAGCGCATGGAACGCATAGAGAGTGTTGAGGGGCGAGAGCTAGAGAAGACGGCGACAAATACTTGTACACTCAGCTCGTGCACATCAATTTTCATTTTGATAAATTATAAAATGGCCAATGCTGCCAGTTGCAGCTTAATGGATTGCTTCGTTCTCTCTAACTTAACCCAAAGGTGACATTACAATGCATTGTAAATATTCTCAAATAGATTTGAAAAATTATAGTTGAACATAGAAAAGAAAGTGGAATAAATGAAATCATAGATAAATATTACATTATGTACATATTTGGAGTAGTTTTTAGGGATGTCTATACAACTAGTGTATAATATATATTAATCTACTGGAATCAAGCCTCTCACTAAATTAAAAAATTAAAAAGAAATCCCGTTTGAAAGTTGCACAGCACAAAATGAATTTTAAAAATTAAATATTCACGTTTGTCTCAATTATTAATTTTGATTTAAATAGTATATAAAACAATTGTATTAAATTCCTTTAATATATATAAATATTTTAATAATTGTAGCATTTTATTTTCTTAACTAAATTGGTTGATTTAAATACTTTAATGATGCATTTGGTTAAGTTTTACTACGACTAATCTAGTGCGCTATGAAAAACATATATACATGTATATAAAGAGAGACAGAGTGATAGATAGATAGAGATAGCGAAGGAATGTAAAGGAGAACTAGATAGAAAGGGAATGAGAGCCCTAATTCAGATGAAAGTCATTGGAGTCTGTTGCTTAAGCCTCATTAGAAAGCTGTTCAGTTGGCATCGGTCAGTCCGTACCACTTTCTCCCTCTATCTTCCTGTCTGTCTCCTTCTCTCTCTTTCCACTGTTGGAGTCCTTGCTATCCTTAATGTCCTTGCTTGTTGAGTGCATTGCTTAGAAGCTTAGTGGAAGCTGAGCATCATGTAAATTGCAGAACAAGTGACATTGTCTAATTAATTGACGTTACGCTCTGTGGCCAGCACACAAATGAAGCTAATAATGTTTTGTATAGTTTACGGAACGTAAGTTTGTTGATTTTTTGAAGTGCGACTTGGAAACTATTGCACCTGGTCAAACAAAAAAAGTGCTGCCAGACTAAAAACTGTGACTTTTTGGGGTGGGTCAGGCTTACAACGGCGACCAGAACACATGTCAGGGGTCAGGGTCAAAAAGGTCACCCCTTTGGGCTTAGTACGTTCTTTTTCTATCGCCTAAGTAAATATTCAGCGAGCATGCTTAGTTCTCCAACTCTGTTTATTTGTAATCAATTATCAGATAATGTACGACAGCTGCCTCAGTCTCTGGACTGTCTACCTTAACTCGCAGCTGTCACTCGATGAGAGCATAAATCGAAAGCAAAAAAATAATTATGACACAACACGCAATGCATTGCATAATTTATGCAAATTATTTTGCAATTTTAATATGAATTTCTACTTAATGTTTGCATTGCCTATGGTCATAAATCTTACAAACGGCTAGACACTTAATAATCGATTCCAATTATTTGCATAACAGCATAAAAATGTTATTATTTAGTTGCGCATAGTTTCAATTACTCGATAACTGAGCAAAGGTATGCAATTTATGGAACTATATTAGCAAATTTTTGAAATGAATTTAAATCTTATTATATAGAAACGATATAAATCTTGGGCACATTTACTTGAAAAGCACAGTTGAGACATATATGAGATTAAGCATGTAGACTCTATGAAAACGGAAGTGAAGCATTTACAGTTCCCTTGGAAAGCCAAGAAAAAGCGCAAAGATTCAGTGCATATGTATTAGATTTTCCTTAAGCGTAAATTATTTCCACAGAATGCAGTCACGATTTGTAACAAATGAAACAAAGTTTGTCTTAAGTAAAGTTGCTTGTATGTTAGTGGCTTCATCTCTGTGGATGCTGCATCTTTATGCGCATATGTAAACACTTCCGTGCCGAGTTGGACCCGGGACCTAAGGATAAGAAGTGTAAAAAATCCATAGCTTAACTACTTGGCTTCACACACAAATATCGCAAAGTTTTGCTGGAAACTTTGGAGCCAAAGTAACTACTCGTACAAAAGCGTTATAATTTTCAACTAAGGACAAAAACTTTCGCTTGATGGACTGAAAATGAAATAACCAAAGCGGCAAAAAGCAAACAAAGCAAATATTTTCTCTTTGACATTGAAAACTTTGATCAAATTGGACATACTTGAACACGTTTTTTTTAATTTACATTAAAATAAATATATTTTTATAGAAAGAGTCAGTCAAAGCTTTGCATTTGATGCGGAATTTAGCTGCTTTTGTTTCGAATGCAAAAATATTTTATAAAATAGAAAAAGTCCATTAAAAACGGTTAGGTCTACAACAAAATTCTTTCATTTTCCACTTTTCACTTTTATTTTGCTGTACTGAATAGCCAGAAAATCAAAGCATCACACAAAAATGGATTCAAATCTAGTTGCTTCATTTTTCGCATTGGATTTGGTAAATGCTGTGAAAAGTCAAGCTTTACTGAGGTTTGTTAACACTTCTCCTCGTTTAGTTTGGCATTTAAAAAAATTAAGAAAAGGATAAAAAATAAATACACATAATAATATTTATGGTTTCATTGGCAAAACAAATTTATATATAGCAAATATCAATTTTGTTTTTCTTTAAAGGGAATAAACTCTCATCGTTGGTATGAAAATTTATGCGTGAAATGCAAAATAAATATGCTGATATTTGTTTTTAGCTGCACCATAAATATTTTCATTGATTTTATGGCAAACGAATTTTAATTTTACCTACGCCAAAATGTTGACTACTATTTTCATGTTTGCCCAAAGTTAAATGTGAAAATATTTTTTAAATTTATTTCGCGCAACCAAAAACAGTTGACACACTTTTACGCTAAAGCACTTTAAACCGTGTTTCAAATTTAACAAACGTCAGAAAATTGTTGCATGTTTGCTATGATAGAGAGCAGCATACCCTATACCCTGCAGCTTAGAAACTGATGAATAATTTTATGAATTATTTTGGTGGGTATATAAACTTTCAGAATACTTGTTGCGCTATTTTCAATGAGTATGCCGCATAAATCGTTAGTTTAATATATATGAAATATTAAAATAGCAATCAACGTTTTTGTTTATGTAGTTGAAAAGATTTTTAAATCAAGTTTTTCATTATAGAGTTAATTAGCTACCAATCGAAATAGCAATAAAGTATAGATATAATTATTATTAGCTTGAAAATCTGTTAGCTGTTCATAAATACAGAAATGTTAAACAAATTGAATCATAAATAAAGTTGATGAATCAGTGCAGTCAAAAGCTTAGACAATTTGTTTTAACACTTGTTTCAGTCGCTTAGTTGTTCCATTTTGGCGAATTTGTTATTGCTGCATGTCACGGGAGTGCCGTGTAGAGTCCTCCCTCTCCACCTCCCCTCTCTCTTTTTCCTTTTATATCCTCTATTGCTTTCCACAAAAGCTAAAGCCAAAGCGCCCACAAAATGGCCGACTGGCCACACGCATCAGAATGCGAATGTGACTGCGCTGTCCGACGGCGACTTAACAGCTCCACAGCTAGCCGTGTGTATATATTTGTATGTGTGTTGGTGTTTGCGTGTGTGTGTAGCTGTATGTGTGTGTCATTTAGATTTAGTGCCGCTTGTTACGTTTTGATGCCATGCCATTTATAAACGGCTGCTCCGCAACTTTGCTTTTGTCAGTAACTGTTTCCTTTCATGCTCTTGGCTCCCTTTTGGTGGACACTGTCCATAACGCGACAACAAATGCAAAGTGACGTTTTTGCATGGCACTAGTTTGAACCTTAACATGACAGACCACAGAGACAGCAGCAACAATAAATGAACCACCGTGAATAATGTTGAGCTTTAAGTGTTTGCCACTTAAAGTGTAGTTGTGTGTGTGTGTGTGTTTGTGTACATCGCGTATACGTCACGTATGTCGCTGCTTCTGCTTGGCTGCGACTACAATTCAATGAAGATAAAGAGTGAATCTAGGGTCAGTAGAAGGGGGAAGGCACACACAAATTGCCATACCAGCTGAGTAATTTACGCACAATAATGCGCTTCGTTGAACTCTGCTGTTGCCATTACTCCGGCCAGATGATTGATGTATGGACGTGTTAATTAGGTCTACTCCTGGCACATTTACGCACACATCTAACAAAAGGCAACTAAACAAAACGAACTGGGAAGTGATAGAAGTACGAAATAAAAACGTATCCAATAAAATTCTTGATTTTCGTGCAGCAACAACGGCAGCGGCACAAAAAACATGAAGAATTGATTGATTTCTGGTGGCCAGAAGCACATTAATCAGCATTGCGCTTGTCTGATTGCTGCTTCAACTTGCCAGCCAGCAAAATTAGGCAGTCACACGCACACTGACAGACACACTCATGATACAGTCATACATGACACAGACACAGGGGGAAAGTTTGTCCAGGCTTTGATTACCGCTAACTGTCAAGTGGCCAATGTTGGACATGCACTTTTGCATAGGCCGACAAATTCAATTTATTTCAAGTTTTAGGAAAAAGGGAAATCACAAAGAACAGCAACAAAAAAAGTGCAAGCTGTTCACTAAATCAAAAACAGATTTTGGCAACAAATTTGTTATGCACGTGACATGTCCAAAAAGCAGTCAAACCCACACACACAAACACACTCACACTCCAGAGACTCTCATTTCCACACAGCCAAAGAGCATTGTGCATGTGCCTCCCCCACTCTCACTCTGTGTGTGTGAGTACCTAAAAAGAAAATTTGAATAAGTGAATTTAAAAAGCGTTGGCGGCGACCAAAAGCAACACCAAAAAAAAAAATGGGAAGAGGGGAAAAGAGAAAATCAGGAAAATAGAAGCTCATGCTAAAGCCAAGGACACTTTTCATGAAATGCAATTTCGCACTTGTAAACTTTTATGGCTGCACATGCTAAGAGCGCTGCGAAGTTGGCGATTTTATAGCTAATATTGATTAAACTTTGAACTGTAGAAATACTAACTAGTAATCAAATAATTCATCAATTTTAACTCTCATATCCAAAATTGCAATACATATTATTAAATTTTTAAATCCTTTGTTAAGTAAGGCACCAATTATTTGTTATGAATTTAAACCAATTCATTTCCAACTTTATGTTGGCACATTTCAATAGTTTTTCTGTAACAAAAGCTGCCAACTCTAATCTGTTAGTGTTATAGCTTTCATAGTCCGAAACGGGACTACTCCACTGGGCAGCTACAATGCATTCTGCAGCACGGAACTTCACTCAACTCCACTGCACATGGGCGAAGTGTAGGAGTAGTGTAGATATAGCTGCCATATACTCCGTGTTGCATTTTCCACTTACTTCTAACGCCCCAAATGTTGATCAGTAACATGCAAATCTGCTCGACGTTTGACTGTTGATGGCACATTTTCTACAGCTGCTTTTCCAACTGTGTTTCATTTATCTTTTTTATATTCTCGATATTTCATTGCTACATTTCTGTGCAGATTTTCTTTTGCTTTCTCTGTATGTGCGTGTGTGTTACTTGTTTATTCGAATGTTGTCGTTGGCTTTATTTGCTTGGTTAGGCTCAAAAAAGCAGTCGTCAGTTCGTCAGTTTGTCTGTCCGACATTCGGTTATTTGCACATTTTGGCTAATGGATTTCATTTTTTTTGCTTCTGTTGTTGGTTTGCACTGTGCGGTTGTACATGGCGTATGCTTAATATTTGAGTAGCCGCTTGAAATTATGTTTTGTGTGTTTTTTACACTCATACACCTCATTTGGTTTGCATTGGCATTGCGTTGCGAGACGAGCTCACTGAAGGGATGAACTTGGCTGGTTTCCCTCGCTGCCATTTCGGCGACTTAATTGAAAATTCAATTAGACCTGTGCAAATATTTTGGGCAAAAGCAAGTAGAAAGAGTGGCGCAAATTGAGTTACAGCTGTTTATCTAAATAAAAAGTGCAGCTCTCAGTTGATGTTGCTGTTGCTTCGGTTGCTTTCACAGCCTTTTTTGCCACAGAGCCTTGCGTTGCATTTTAATTACAACTTAAATATCTCAGTGTGGTCGGCAGAAGCAAATTACAACTTCAGTGATCCGCAAAATGAAAGTTGTTTATTTTAGTTCATTCATTTTTTCCCGTCGTTGTATGCTTTACCCTGGAATTTCAACTCGGCCTTTTACCAACTAAATCAATTTTGATAAAGCTACCAAAGTTAATTGCATGCGCTGCCTCCAAGCGCAGAGTTTATTAAATAATTTACCACTTTCACTGAACTCTCCCCAGCAACAAATTCAACAACATTTGTTCCACAATTCTGTTGTGCTTTAACTTTGAAAAGACTAGTTTTTGTAGTTTTAGTCCTTCCCTTCTGCTGTGGGTGGCTTTTTGGTTTTAGTTTCCTCTTTTGTGCCCGCTATTGTACGTGACTTGATTGTCAGTTGCAATTTAAGAATTTGATAGTTTGACAATGCATTTTGGCTCTCGTTTGCCGTTGCGTCTGCGTCTGCCTTCCAAAATTCAAAACACCAAAAAGCGATTCTAAAACGTCGTTCGTTGTTCGATGTTCGATTTTCTACATTCTGTTTTGATCATGGCAAGCTGCATTGGCTTCCTGCTAAAACATTAAAATGCGGCATAAATAATCGCATATTTTCGGTCAAGTCATCAAAGGAATTTCAAATAGCATCAATACGCAATCCTCTTGAAGTTAAAAAAAAAACTGGAGCAATAAAATATAATGCAGAAAATAAGCTTACTGAAAATAATAAAAGTACTCAAGTTTGTATTTGCATTTTAATGCAGCTTAATGCTTTATACATTAAAAGCAGTTTATATGGCAGATTTATTTATATTAACTGCATGATTTGATTAAGCAGTAAAATAAAATGCAGTTGGTTTGACCAAATGATTTATTTCGACCCATAAATAGTTATTTAAATAACCGTTTCATTTATAGAAGTTATTCAATGTTAGCTTCAGTTATTGTGTTGGTATTTAGATAATTCTATATTATTTACAATAAATATATAATCTGCATTGACATAAAAAACACAAAATTTAAATGGGTATTTTAATAAAGTTATTAGCCAGATTTAAAAGTTATTTTTTAACCCTTTTATTCGGACTGTTGCCAACTAGTTAAGCTACTTACAATTATTGAAGCTGTTTTAAGGACGATTCAGTCAATGCTCAGCATATTGGCAATGCAGTCATGTGTCAAAACATTTTCCGCCTTTTTAATACGATTTTCCCCAAGCTTTTGTTTTATTTTCTTTCTCAGCTTTTTACATTTTTTTTTTTTTTGTTGTGCGGAGTTTAAGCCATTCATGTGCAAAACTGTTTCAATGGCAGCCCAAGCTGAACCAACTCACCATAACCAACCCGAACTAAACAGCAAGGACAACTGCAGGAATAACCAAAACAACAACGGCAACAGGGAATGCATAACAACAACAACAAAAACACTGAGAGAGCAACAACCACAGTTCATTTAAGCGTGTAAAAACATAAATCAAAAAGCATGGCCTAATAGCAGCCAGTCTGGCTGGCCTCTATCAGTCCACTGTCTGCCTCTCTCTCTTTTCTCTCTTTGTGTTTCTCTCAGTTTCCCACTTACTGTTGGTCCACATGCGACATCCATATAAAGAACATGAAGTGTATATAAATTGCCTACTTGCATTTTAATTAAACTGACTAAAAACCAAGCCAATGTCAAATATGCCTCCCTCGCTGTACCCAACCGTCCCTCCACTTGTGGCAAACATCCCCCGCCCTATTTGCCTCTCTGTGGTTGCTGCTGTTGCCAATGGCCGGCGGCTATAATAACACACAATGGCAGTCATGTGGAAATTTGCTTTAAATTGACCAACTGACCGCAGCAACCTTTAAACAAATTAGAAAAACTTGTGTTCCATTGTTGTGGCTTCTTTTTTTGTTGTAATTGTTGTTGTTTTTGTATTTGGGGCACAGTTAGACATTGGCGTTTTTTTATTAGGCCTGTGATTAGCGTTGGCTTTTTTATAGCCTCCTTTTCCAGCCTTTATTTCCCACTTGCTCCTTAAGAAACCGCAGCTGTGACGCCTTTGATGTGAATAATTTTCTAAATATTTGTTGTTCTTACGTCTATTTGTTGTTGCCTTTCGCGGGTACCTTCATTAAATTTACATTTTGCAGTTAAAAAACAGTCGCCCGAAAGAGATAGGTATAGAAGGGGGGGAAAGACAGAGAGAGATAGATAGAAGCATAATTTTTAAAAGTGAGGGGACATTTTGGTCAACATGAGGCACTGGACAGTTGACAACATATGGCACCTCGGTCGTTGAAAGAGTGTGAGAAAGACAGAGAGAATGGTTAAGCTAGAGGAAGATAGAGAGAGTAGGAATGGTAGCGTGTGCTGTAGGGGCGCGTGACCAGGTAATGGACTGTAATTATGCTAAATAAGCCATGAGGAAATGTAGATGTGTAGATGTGTGTGTCACGCTACACAACAAGCAGAACGGCTAAATAGGCAGTCGAATTGGCAGAAGGGGGATGGAGGAAGTGGGCAATATCCAGTCGGAAGATCTGAAAGGAGGTAAGAGCTTAAATAAAATGAAATGACTTTATTTAAAGTTTTTTAGCCAGGTAAATTAGGCACTGAATATATTTTTTAATATAATCTTTTCTTTAAAAATGTTGATTTTTCACGTAATAACCTTATGAAGAAAACTTTAAAGTGCTTCCTACTTATACGCACATGTATGTATATGTCACTGTTTTTTAATTTCTTAGCTCACAAATGATTGAATGAACTCTGTCTCCCTTAGTTCAACTCTTTCCATTCTTTCCTGCTTTCCACTCACACTTCTCCTGCTCTCCCTCTTTCTCTTTCTTTGTTTCTCTTTACATACTCTGTCAAATAGAAACTTTTTGAGCTGTCTGAATAAACAATACGTAGAATTGCCAACCAATTTACAGTTTTACGCCGCAGTCAACTTTATAAATAATTCGCGTGCCTTTTTGCCTGCTCATCCATCTGTCCTCCTTTTTTTGCGTCTATCGCTATCTCTTCTGCTCTCTCTTCTCTTCATTTGGTTTCTTACTCCCAACGTTTTGGGGAGCCACCCACGCAAAGGCCTTACATTTATGATTAATGAGCCTTAACTTTTGCACTTTTGGCTGGCAATTTATGTGGCATGATTGGTAGGGGAGGAGGATATGGCAGCAGTGGGCGGAGCGAGGGGCGTGCTAGGCGTCTGGCCAAAGTTGGCTCTTGCCATATCTTTATGCCACTGCGTGTTGTAAGTTAAGACAGCCAACAATTGTAAATGTTTGTTGTGCAATTAAAAGCCAGGCAAATGTTGTCATTCGCCTTTTTGCCTTTTTATTTTTATATTTCTGCCTTTTTTTGCATTTATTTATCTTTTTTATACATTTTTGCGTAATTTGATTTATTTTACCCGCCCACCCGCAACGATACGGCAAACGAGCTTCCAGTCTTGCCACAAATTGTCAATAAACATATCAATATGCAACACGAAATTGGTTTAATGTCAATCAACAGACACACATACGGACGGAAAGACAGGCTGACTGTACTGGCAGACCAGATCAGGCAGTCAGTCGGCTTATCATGGCCACAGTCATCCATCAGGAATACTGAACAAAAAAACATAAAAAAGATGAAATAAAAACTGTAAAATATTTACACAAATTCAATAAAGACACGGCGCTCTTGTGTGACTGTTAAAGAGGAAAGGTGACCGATAAATGGGCAGGGGGGAATGCTATTGATGGTGTGGGTGTGTAAACAAATTGTGTAATAACATACTTGTACATAAACACTATAATCAATTTAAATATTTGCTGCTTTTATTTTGCTTTTTATGCTGACGATTGCGAAATGAAAGAGGCGATGGTTGAGCGAAAAGTAGTTGAAGTTTGGACTTGAGTAAGTCTTACATTTAATAGAAATATGAAGTGAAGTTATTTTAAATTGGAAAAGTGGTGTCTAAAGAGTATTATAAGTTGTTGGATTTATTTAGTAATTTATTAAACTAAATTACTCTACAAAGTTTAACATAGCCAAGGATTTAAGTAATCAAGTTAATTTAAAACTACGAAGGTAGTTCATTTTGGTGTCTAAGAAAATTGAATAAATAAAGAAATTTCTACATTTGTCTTTATTTTAAATAAATTGTAAGCTATTATTTATTTAAACTAAATATTAAGTTTGTCTGGCTACTGGTTCTTGAACTGTCTCTGTTTTCATTTTGCCAAATCCTTGTTACTATCTAAACCACTTTCTGTTACATAAACAAATCTGTTGAATCTCGTGAAGTACATATCTTTGCCACAATTTTGCATTTACAGAGACAAAAGCATTTTGCCAATTGGCTACTTTGTCCAGAGAATCAGCACTGGGTGGAGTCGTATAAGGGGCGGTTGTCAGAGGAGGCGGGGCTGGCAGGGCAGCTCATAAAATTGTCGCGTGAATCACGCTAACGTGCTAATTTCCTGCTCTAATTTACGCCCAGTCAGAAAGGGGCGCGAAAAGCAGCAGCTACGCCCATTGCGGTAAGCGCCTCGCATGATTTGCCAATTTTAAGGCGATTTGTATGATGTTTTCTCCCTTCAGATTTTTTTTCCTTTATTTTTTGCTCTATTGTTGCTTGTGGTTTTTTGCTTCTCTATTTTTGCCAAAGTCGCGTCTAATTAGCCCCCGGTTAATGGGGCAACCGTCGCGCAGACTCAGCTGCAAGTCACGAAATGGCTATTTAGCGGCTATAGCCGAACTGAGTTGGCATTTTGTGCTGGTCATAATTTTAGCCAAATGTTAGATTTGCATGAAATGCGATACCAAAAAGTAATGGTAGCGAAAAAGTAAACAAAATCAAGCAAATGAAAGCGGAATAATAATAATAAAGAGATTGTGGAGTTGATTTGTGACCCATGCGTTTCTATTAAGTTAAAATTACATTTTTATTAATTAATGCACTTAATGCACTTTTAATGCCCACCAAATGTGAAATAATTCATGCGCTTATCACCACTGATAATGATTAATTTTTTTATTCTTTCCTTTACTATCTTTAAAATATAATTTTTGTTGTTGTCGTGCCTTTGTCGCTTCTTCCGCACAGTCAAACTCAGCGCAGCCTTCAATTATTTTAAATTATGCGGCCATGGCAATTGCATGTAATTGCAAATAAATCAACATATATGTAAGTAGTAAGGCTTCAGTTTGTGGCACTCGATTTGCAGATATCCTGTAAAGAATAAGCAGAAAAGTTTACCCTATCAGTGGGAAAAACTTTAGAGCAAAAAAAATTAAGTATATTTCTTAAACACAAAAAATTTAGTTCTTAAATATAATTTATTTACTATGTGCTTAAATTGGCGAAAATAAAAAATACAGTCTGTTTTATAAATTAACATTTTTTATGTAATTTTTTTGTCTGTCAGAAGCCTCATTATTTTGCACTATTTCTCTTTAAGCCAGACTCACAGATATACATACAAACAATGCATGAGTAAATATATAAAATGTTACATGAAAAATTATTGGCGCTTATTTATGAAAGTGACAAATGAAAGGATTCGCACAAATTACACACATATATGATTTTATAATTGCTATTTCAATGCATATTTAAAATGCAGGTCAACGAAGGGTTAAACAAAAAAAGTGCGTGGAGCGGTTGGGGCGATACCAGGAATCGGTCTTAGTTTGATATTAATATACAAATATTAATTAGTATTAATATATTGGCAAATAATTATAACAATAGCTTATTGTCGTTTGCTTTTATAATTGATATTTCATCATTTTAAATTAATATATATAATTAGTGTAGATTAATAATTATATGAATCACATTGAATTATTACGAGTTGGGTCGGAATTAACGGAAATTAAGCTGGCTATGAAAAGGTTAACCTAAAGGGTGAGGGGGCTTATCAACTAGTTAAAGATGAGTCCATCTGGATATAAATTGCTGTCGCTTCTACATATAAATTCTAGCCATTTAAACTGTGTCGAGTTCTTAATACGTCCCTTAACTTTACACCATAACATTAGGAAATATTTAAGTCACAGTGTCTGCTTAAAGTTGGAACACAGATGCAGTTCATTTTATATATTTTGGAGATGCATCGTAAAATCAAATGCCATTTCAGATGACTCCCGCCCACACATTAGTTGAAAATCTGCAGGAAACTGCTATATAGTTTATACATAAGCTTAGGGCGTTAGAAAGAGATAACAATTAAGGGACACCAATAGATAGTGAGAGTAAGGGAGAATAAATACGATCTGGACAGTGACTGGGCAAGCACTAGAAAGCTTTACACTGAGTGCAATTAATTAAGCAAAGCTGAAAGTCATCCACACACATTGGGAAAGAAAAAGATAGACCAAGAGAGGCAGAAGGAGGAATAGGGAAAGGGAAAGGGGGAGAGAGTAAGACGCACTCACAAATTTAATTGCTTACAAGTTGGAAACATGGCAAAGAACAAGCAGAAGCAACAACAACAACAACAACAATTACAAGAGCAACTACAACTACAACAATTGAAGCAACAATTGTAATAAAGCGTCAAGAGCAAAGCAAGAAAAATTGCAACAAATGTTGAACTAAACCATAAAGTGTGATTAATTGAATATTTCTTATGCTGCACGTAGCATAGTATACGACCAGAGTTGCCACTCCTCACACTCCCCCTCCCACTCCCTAGACGTTGTTGAATTCACTTAGGAGTTGCCCTCAATGGGACAGACTGAAAGCGAGTACTTTGGCCAGTTGGCAAATTTTCTGTGCTGCTGGAAAACTTCCGCTTCGCCAACAATGCGTTAGTTCCCCCCCTTACAACCCTTGCCCCTCCTACCCCCTACAGTATTTCAATCCCCCGAACCATTGGTCGAGCACGGTAGCTGCTGGCAATAAATTTAAATAAATATACGATTACGCGTGCGTATTAAGTTGCCCCAACCGAGACCCAAGCGACCCACTACCCCTACTCTTCACAGCTTCCAGCGTGGACGGTGGCGGTGGTGGGGTAGGTGTGGCACAGTCAACAATGCCGCCTAGAACAATGCCAGGCATCACTTTGGCTGCTTCTCCGGTTGCCAGTTGCCTCATGCCCCTCGCCACGCTGTGTGGTTGCCTCTTCTCATGGCTCGTTATCTGCTGACTTCTAATTCAGCCACAATAAATCAATGCAACGTGCTGCAACGCCAGTAGCAACATTTTGTGGCGCAAATGTGTAAGTGAACTTGATGAGTGTTTCGTTGGCCAGCCTTGAGGAGTGGAAGGCGGTACCCCTCCCACTCGTAGAAGGGGGCGGGTCTGTGCCGCATGACAAACACAAATTTTCTCGCCCGCCGTCTTGCCTAATCGAAATTTGTTGGCCATTTGTGCTCATTTCTTATATACATATTTTTATTTATATTTTTTTTTTGGTCTTGTAATTTCTATGGAATTTATTTATGTATTTTTCGCATTGGGATCGTGTGCGTGTCTTTGTTGTTATTTTTATTCGCTTTTAATTGGCCATAATACAAATTGATTGGTCCAACTTGTTAATGGCTCGTTAATGTTTTAAGTTTTGCGCTGATTTTTCGCTTCCTTCCTGGCGCTGCAAAAGCGGCTTACTCAATCAGTAACATGGCCTAGAGGCAATGGCTTAACGGAGCTTCAATTAATTCCAAAAATGAAACAGCTATTTTTGGATGACATAAATGCAAATGCTCTAGAAAGAATTTAGTGCTTAGGAATATTTTATGTTTAAATCAAATACCCAATTAATTAATTTACTAATTCGTTACAAACTCTGTTACACATTTAACAAACACTATTTGAATTACTAAACTAATTAAAAATATTTGAAGTAATTTTACATAATATTTTTACATATTAGCGAATTAATCGTGACATTTATGCGTTAATTTTAAATGTTATTCTTTTTAAAGCAAACAGATAAAACATAAATTGTTAAACGTGCATAATAATAATTATTAACTATTGGCAATTGGTTCACGTGTCAATCTCTGTAATCTGATATTGCTATTTATAATTATACATTTGTGTTACATAATGTGTTGCATAACGTTCGAACAATATGAATATAAATACTAAAAATTAACTGAATACAATGTGATTAATTTACGCATTTTTTATTGACTCAAATTATATAATAGTTCAACAAGCCAATATAAAAAAATTAAATTAATAATACTTTTTTTTTTATTCTTTAAAGAGAAATTGATTTAATTTTTTGGTCGGTGATTTGTTCGCATATTTTAAAGGTTTATTTTAGCGCTATTGTTTTGCAGTATAAATAGAAATATGCTGAAACAATATTCGATTGTTTGGCCGCACAAAACAAATTATTAACTAGTAGAAAAACGATTGGTAATGAATAATTAAACTAGTTCCCGTTCACAAAATTATTGAAATTTATTGTAAAATAATTTTGAATAGAATTTAATACTCATGGATATTTAAAAATGCTGAAATCGAGCTACTTGATATTATTGAGTATTACACAACATGTGCAAAATGAATAAACAACAAAGAAAGAAAAAATTGCCATAAAAGAGCAATTTAACTTAGTTAGTCAAAGGTGTCCCGTTTAGCTGATCACCTGGTCATCTGGTCGGCAGCTGCCACTGAAATTAAATCCTCCAATCAATTTAAACACTCTGAAGTAGTAGTGCTCACAAAAAAAAGAGTCCGCATTGCAACCGGTACCGGTTGTCATGCAAAGCAGCTTGCCGAACACAGTGGCCACTCCAGACACAGTTCGCAGTCAAAAGTTGCAGTATCCAATTCCTGCCCCTAAAACATTTTCCTTACCCCTCCCACACCCCTTTACCTACTCACCTGCTGTCTACCTGCATTGAACTGTCGGCATCTTTACCTTTAGCACGCTCAACAGAAGAAGGCGTTCGTGTTTAAACGCGTCGACAACAACAATAAAAGCAATCAAGAATAACAACAACAGAAGCACAAACAGAGACCTTCAGCTGCAGACACAGACACTGAGAAGGAGATAAAGAATGAGACAGTGAGGAGAGAGGGAAAGGGCAAGCAGAGTGAGACCGAGACGGAGACGGAGACGAAGACTGCGAGTTGGTCCCTTTTGGGAACTGCACCTGATGACGCGTGCCAAATGTGACGACAAAGGATTTCGAATGGATATGAATTGTATCACCCTCATTCTCCCCTACACCCCCCTCACATACCCTACACTCACCCCTGTAGTTTAATGCACCCTTTGTGCTCTTTAGTTTGTTTGCCACGTTTGGTTGCATGCATCATAACATAACATATGATTTGGCACTCGTTTTGTATGAAAAGGATTGAAAAGGACTTAAAAGGTTTTAGTTAATACAGCAAATTAAGTAATGGGTATTTTTCCAACAAAATAAGGAGTAATATGTAACAAGTTTTATAAAAATGCTCGAGTTTAGGATGTTTACTTAATCAGACTTGTCTGCACTAACTTAAGATACATTTAAAGTTTCCAGAGTATGTCCCAGTCGAGCACTCCCCACAAAAGCTTGCCTACTTGTGCGCATTGCGGTTGCCACTTCCTTGTGTTGTAAAAGTCAACAAAAGTTAAATATTTGATGCATTTCATTGCCATGAATCATTATGATATTTATGAGTCTACTCATAACTGGTATTTGCACTCGCAAACACACAAAGACACACACATAAAACCAACATATATTTTTTTGCGTGTCGAAATTAATTAAATCCCCCATTTGTAGTCGGCATATGGCGGGTGTTCGCTTTTCCTTCCCCGTGTCCACTTTTCCTGCCGCTCAAACTGCAGTTGCGTTTTTCATCTTTTTATGTGGAATCGTTTTTTAAATTTGAGTTATTTTCCTTGTTTTATTTTAATAAAAGTTTCACTTTCACTGAAGGGAAAGGTTTGGCGAGTCGCCCTCGCCCTTGCACGCGAATTGCATGACAACGCGTGACCCCTAACTACAGTATGCACCCGCTATGAACACCAGCTAAGTTCCATTCCTGCTGCTGGCAATAAACTTCAATTTTGAATGCATGTTTTGAGTATTTATTTGAATTTTTTGTTATAGTTTATGGTCAGTTGGTTTGTTGAACCCTTGACAGACTGATAAACCGACAGAATGACAGAATTAAAAAAACTCAGCGGTGTTCACACGAGTGCTGAGTCACTTCTGTGTCGCGTGCGCGTCTTGTGCGGGTCATTTGCGGGTTGTGGGTGGCAGACGCTTGAAATGTAGGCGTGTCTGTGGTTTTCTCTCTTTTTGGGGCTAGTCACAAGCAAGCCTCGTTTATGTCCTTGAGGGAATAGGCAAAACTTTTTAGATACTTAGTACATATAATGTGACTGAACATAATGTGAATCACAATGATTATGTGTGGAATTGAGCTCGTTTGTTGGCCATGATTTTGCAGAATTTGGCGTACAATAAGAAAAACTTTATTAGATTCTTTATGACTTAAATGGTTGCTCTATTTAATATAACATGGAATATATTTGCATTCATAAATCAAACTCAAACCAAAACATTTCCATTTTCAATGGTGATGATTTCCATGTAAATATTCATTTAATCTTTTTAGTGCTTTAGTTTGCACTTATATAGCTATTAAATCAGTTTGCTAGCAAATCTCTAACTCAGAAGCAACTAACTAAATACAAACATTGAAATTGTCGCCATTAACTGCTTGAAAACATATTTGGCAAATCCAATAATTCTATTGTTTGAAGTCTTCATATGTTTTGTCGTAAGAGCCTTAATCAACAATAATGAAATAATCCTTGTTATGGCTTATATAAAATGTGAACAACTTGGACAAAATCCCAAAAACATACGCATTTGCCACTTAAGGCAAACACACGAAAACACTTGAGAGCAAAGTATACAAAAACATCTTCTGATGAATGCCAACGAGTGGATTTGTGAGTAAGTGACTGAACGAATGAGTGTGTGAGTGAATGAGTCTGTGAGTGTGCTTAGTTTTTGCATAAGCCTTTTAATCAACTTTATTAATATTAATAAGCACAATAACAAGGACAACAACAACAACAGCAAGAGGAACAGCAATATCAAAAGCAGAGAGGCAATAATTATACAATTGTGACCAAAGGCAAAATACCCAAGGGGCAAAAACATCGAGGGGGTGTCTGGGGTATGGGGTTTGCGACAGTACTTAATGGTAATTCAGTTAAATAATCATTAGTCAACGGTTTTGAACGCAAAACCCTTTTGTTTGTCCCCGAGACTGTTGCTACCTGAGGACTCAAGAACCGCAGCAAAGAACCAAAAGAAGAAATAATTTACTTTTATTTATAGCCATTACTGGTTTGAGATTAACCCTTGCTCTTGGCGGAGGTCAGAGAGCAAATGAACTAGCGTTTCAATTGAAATTCAAGAGCGCACTTTATTTCCACTTAATTTCTGACGTTACAACGCGTTGCCCGAACAACAACAAACTTCCCCTACTTAACTACCCCTCTCTTCCCTTTCTGGCCCACATCAAACACATTCTTGACAACTCCTGTGTGCCAAAAAAGAAGGGATAAAGCATGTATTGTATCACAACATGACTTTTTCTTTAAGTCAGCATAGAATTTGTGGTAATTATTTGTAACATTATTTAATTTGGTTGCTATAACTACACTGGAAAAAAAAGGAGCTTAAAAATAATTTTCTATAAATCTCAAAGTTTTTATTTCATGGTTAATCTTTCATCACTGCTATCTGTTAACTTATTCTACAACCAAATATTTATTGCCCAGAAGACCTTGAAGCCTAATTGTTTTCGTGGGCGTGGCTGGAACGTGCTGGGCCTATCAACTGGCTAAAAGGGATATGTCGGGATATGTATCCACATCAGACAGAGTTTGTAACTGCTGACAGTGCCATTTGTTTTAGACGCAGTCAAGGAACGTTCTTATCACTCGCCAAGCGAAAGTGGGAGTGAAAAGGAGAGCGAAAAGAACCGCAAAATAAAAATTAAAACACGTTTGTTTTTTAAATGGATTCCGTTTTAGTTTCACCTACTTCCTCCTATCCAATCATCTCTAGTTCTTTTCTATTGAACTTCGCACTCTTTGTTCACAGAAAAAAATATTCTACATATGTCAAGCTGTCAATGTTTATCTATTTGAAGGTGCCTCTGTGTGTGTCTGTGTGAGTGTGGTAGTCTGTGCGTGTGTCTGAGGATTACGGTGTGTTCCTCTTGATTTATGAGCACACAAATACCAATGTGTTTCAAATGTGATTGAAAACTGATAAGCGTATGCCAAGCAGGACTCGACAAGAACACGGCCAGGACTCGAGCCACAGGATGCCTGTTTGCCCTGTTTGTTTAGGTGCCCATTCTTGTTGTTATTGGCATCTGCCCGAAAGGTAGTAAGGGGCGTGGTGGGGAGCCCCCTTTAGCTGCTCGTTATTAGTGTAACTGTCAGCTGGCAAAAGTGTTGAGTGCGCGTCTGTCAAATGCGGTTGAGGTTTTGAGTGTGAGCCCAAGAGGGGGGCGTAGAAGGGTTCACTGTAGCCATTGTGGACTGTACCCCAAAATATAAACAGCTGCAGCACAATTGATGGCTTAATTTGCCACTAATTTGTGCTTATCGCACAAAGTCAACATTCTAGCTACAAACTTACTCCGATTTGCTCTCACCTCCAACTCTACACTCCCCTCGAATCCCCTTCCCATCATAGGGACACGGTTGTTGGCTGCCTGTCCGCGGAATTGAATGCTTCACTGGTAATGTGACTGGTGCTGTGACTGTGACTTGAATCGCTCTCCATTTACATAAACTGCTTTAAGTTCCAGTCTCTTGGCAACCGTGCAAATTGATTTCGTAACGCTCGTTTATGGGAAATGGTAGCGCTACAATTACTAGAGGAAATCTGTACACCTTAGGTAAGTTCAGCGTAAATATTTGAATGTCGACAAAGCAAGGAAACTACAGTAAAGGTAGAAAAGACTTTAAAGGGTTTACTGGCAGCTCGGAGACGACTTAACAGCTGCCTTGGAAATAAATCATTTTTAAGCAGTCATTTTTAAACTTTGAAACATGTATTAAAATTAATTATTAATCCCGTCAAAATATTCAATATTTGTATGTATATAATTTTTATATATATAATTTTACTGTCTTAATATATCTACATATACAATGCTATCTTATAATAGCTTCAAATGTATTTCCCTGCCGAAACCTACTCAATCTATTTTAAGACTCTCAGCCCTCGAAACTATCAAACATGCTGTATTTTGGTTAGCTTAATTAACTGTTGTTTAGCCCAACTAATTAGCTTGATTTAATTGTTTATTTGTTTTTGGTAACCAATCTCTTAGCAACTGTCGCCAGATGGCTACAAACTAACTATTGGCTAAAAGTGATGCGTTGATGATGAAGCGTTACCAATTGGCAACAAACAAAGAGCAGTTGCCGACATAAAATAGCACACGTTCCTGGTCTCTTGGCCATACCTTTTTTTTGGTTATAGGCCAGCATAAAGAACAACAGGCACAAACCAGTCGAGCTCATAATAAAGCAATAAAAAACGAGCCAGGTAAATGGCAGCTAAAGAGCCACAAATGCTACCCTGCACACAGGCTCACACACACACACACATGTGTGTTACTTTTTTTTGGTGTATTCGGCCAGGTCTAATTTATCATCAAACAGCAGACACAAAAGGACATCAAGGACATCAAGGAGCAGAGGCAAAGTGAGCTCACGAAACAGCTGGCTTCCTGGTTGGCCAAGAAGCGTTTGGCTGCGGGCAGCCTACAGTTAGCCTTAATAGTGTGTGGCTTAAATTGAAACAGGTTCCTGGCTCTTGTGGACAATGGAGAGGGAGGGAAAGTATGAGGAGGCGGAGTAGGAAGTGCGGCATTTACTTGACTTTCCAACGAAAGCAAATTTCTTGGCGCTGTCAATTTGTCAATCATCCCACACAGACACTCACGAACACACACTCGCCTGGCGTCATCTCCGAGTATCTATTTACATCAAATTGTTGCATATGCAAGTTGCAATCCTTACAAGTACAACTGTGGACAAGTAAATAGAACTTGGGACAAACTTTAAATTATTTTCATAAACAAAGTAATAAATATATTTAGTTTATAGTTAATATTCATTATATTTAATCTCTTCACGCTCTTCTTACCTAAATAATTCCCTACTGAACATATTTATTTGGCCAGCACTAAATTTGCCTTATTTACTTGACCTTTGCTGTAGATCTCATTCGGTGAGGCACTTAAGAGCGCTTATCCTTGTTTTGGGACTTATCTCGCCTACAAGTAATTGTAATATTATCCCTAATAAGCAAAAGATTGATAGCATTCCAGGGAAAACAATCAAGGGCCTCTCAAGTGCTCGGTCTCATAAAAGGGGCCAAAGAATTATTGAAATTGTCAAAGTCTTAGGCAAAGCCCCTGTCTTAGTCCCATTCCCTGCTCAAATCTCGGCCTCACTCGACACCAGCCAAAGGACACACGCCTTTACATCCCTCTCCCTCTAACTAACACACACTCTTTCTCTCTCTCCTCCTCCTCCTCCTCCTGACAGCTATCTGTGCTGCTTTGTGCCGCTGGCTCCGTTCATCATCACTTGAGTAAACAATGTCATAAAATCATCAATCAAATGTGTGTTCTCCGACTCAGTCCACGATTTTGACTCCGATTCCGAGTCGTAGTCGGAGCTGGACATGGACACGGGCCCACTTCGGGCCTCATCCTTTGCCTGAGCCATTTAGCTATTGTCTTGGGCTATTTGTTTGTCCGCCCGACTGTTAACTGTTAAAGCAAACACACGACTTGCTCTCTCTCTCTCTACCTCTTATAGCCCCTCCCTCGGGGTGCGTCTATTTCAGTAGCTCTTGACCTGCAGGTATTGGACTGTGCCTCAGCCTTAGTCTACGTCTCCTTCTCTTCTCATTCTCCCTCTCCGTCTCTGCCATTGCCTGTTAATACAATTAAGTGTTATATTTGTTTTCTTGGGTTTTTATGCGACTAGCAAATTGTTTTATGGGCGTGCCGCCTATCACAACACACGCGAAAATGAGGAAGGAGATAGTGAAAGATACAGGGAAAGTGCAAGTAGGAAGATGAAAAAAAGATGTAGATATTCATACACTAAGGAGATAAAATCCGATACTAACTGTGTTTTATTGCCTCAAGCCTGATAAGCCATATCTGCTCGCTTGGTTTTTTTTAGGAAATAACAGGGTATGACATAAGAACACTGATAACTGTTACAAAAACAGGAATAAGAAATACATAACTTTTAGTTTGTTTAAAAAAAATTGAAAAATTAATAAAACTATAAAATTTTAATTGCTATAGCTTTAAAGTTTTTTAAATCTATAAGTACTATAGATGATATAATTATTTTTATAAGTTAAATAAAAATTGAAGTATTTGGAGATGGTATGTTGTAATTGAAATTAGTTTAAAATGATTTTACTCTTGTTCTTTCCCACTGTCTCTTATTGCCTTTCCCCCTCTGTCACTCTATTTGAGTATTTATACACTCTACTCCAGTTTATACGCAAATCTACAGCTCCCTCACTTATACTCTTGTACCTTCTTTACAAGATCCCTAAATCTCCCCCACACTCCGTCTGTTTTCATTACCTTTACAAATAATTACAGCTTGACATTCTCATATTAACCAAAAGCGTGAGTGTTAGTGAAACAAGCTGCATTCCCATTGTGGTTATTGTTCCTGTTGAGGCTGCAATTTAGACCAGAAATTAATTACATCGACCTGTGCTGTGCAGCACGAGAGTAAACTCTTGTCCTCAAGTAACAGCAGCTGTTTTCCCCTCTTCGAACCGTGGCGTGTTTGATGGATAACAGCGGTCTGCTATGTAATCCCGCTGTTAAGGGCTTACTAACAGCGTATAAGAGTGTAGTGCATGGTAGGTAACGCTAGATGGCGGTAGCTCGCGCGTCGGGTTGTCTCTTCGTTTGCCCTGTTATTCGGCTGTTGTTGTTGTTGGTCGCACTGCAACTGTTCCACGCACCGCTCGTGCGCTCGCTTCGTGTATCCAGCCGACAGCTTCGTGTGTGCAGCGAACGCACTTCGTGCGTTTAACTTGTCTCCGCTTATACTTGTATGATTCAGTCCGATTTAGTCTTTCACGACGCGTGTAACTTAACGGACGGTCGGTCACGGACGCCTTCAAACAAAAATCGCACACAGTGTATTACTCTCTTTGTATTATCAGTCAGTATCAGTTCCACAATTTACTGTTAACTTCGGCTTCAGCTGCTGCTTCGTGCTCGTAGTAATCGTAATGCTGTGCAGTAGTGTGCGAGTGTCTGTGTATGTGTGTTGACCGTATGACGGTTTGATTTGAATTTCGAAAATTATTAATCAAAGAAAAGATGCTGCCGATCGGAAAAGCGCAACAAAAGGGAAACCGAAATAACCAAACGAAAAGCGCATTGCTTGATAAATGAACTGAGATTAAAACGAGACAAAATCGTTCCACAAATTTGTTTGCATCCCGTGTAAAATTGATGTCGCCTCATCTCGCTTGCACTCAACTCCATAGCGTGCGTTGTGCGTGTTTGTGCGTGTTCAAGCGTCTTTCATGTGCGTGTGTGATTGAGCGTGCAGCTTTCTGTCTGTGTGTGTCTGTGAGTGTGTTCGTGTGCTTTGATTGTGTGCTTAACAATTAATTAGCATTTAAATCGCTCATTTATCAGTTTCGGCCTAATCAAAAGCCAAACAGAAAGAAAAAAACCAAAAAGCCGAAAAACCGAAACACAGAACAAATTCTCAACTCCACCCTCACTGCTGATCATTGGCTAAACAAAACTTTAGGGAAAATATACTAAAGAAGTTCCAGGTAAGATTTGTCCACCTGTAAAAATTAGCATAAGACACTTGTTAGGCGAATTAAATGAAATAAACCTCGCTGAATTTGAATTAAAAACGCGAATCTACACTAAATCATGTGGGTGTTAAGCAACAATAACGCGAGGAGTAACAACAACAACAACAACAACGAGGACGAATTCCCTAGAAATTTACATTCTTTTAAAAGAACCCAAAAATAATATAATAGGATTGGGGGAGTGGGGAAGAAGCAGCACTGGGATGCCATTCAAAAAATAAACAAATATTTGCATTAAAATAAACACAGTTCCCTCCAACGCAACGCCACGCCTCCACCATCTCTACCGCCTCCAAAAATGGGTATTCCTGTATACCCAATGCGGCTGTTGTCCCTTTTGTTTCTCTATTTTTCTCTGTATTTATTTTTTCGGTCATTTGTCTTTTTGGGTCAGCAAATGCGTCCAATTTTTCCGCGCGAGATTTTCAACAGTTGTATATTTGTTTTGCCCCCTTGTCGCTGTTATTCTTGTTCTTGTTGTTGTCACGGCTGCTGTGCGTGGGCTTTTCCACAACATTTTTCTCGATTATTTACACATTTCGCAAGAGAAATTTCTTGCAAAGATTTTTCTGTTTTCGAACCCTTTTCTCGTTGGTTACGGTTGATGTTTTTCTGGCTTTCATTCCTCGAAAACAAATTTGAATAGAGAATTTCAGTCTAAGATTTTCTTTACAATATAATACAATAGATTGGCCATTAAAAAGTTTGATCTGATTTCATTAAACATTTGCCTAGAAATGTCTCCATTAAGTAAACAATCCTAAGCTGAGATTTCAATTAGATTAAACCTCTTAAAAAAAGGTGTTGAATGTGTGACGAACAACTGGAAAATTAGCCTAAAGAAAGTATTATCATATCTCACGATACAATCGTTAAAAAAATAAACAAAAAGAGTGGGAATCGTGTGAAAATAGAAGATTTTTAACCAGCTGTAAGACAGAGATTTTTAAGGGCTCTTGGGTGGAGTAATTGAGTGGATAACCAAAAAACGAGTTAAATATATATTTATTATATAAGAAGTATATTAAAATAAACTTTCCTCAGGACTTTACTAAAAATGATTTAAAAATTCGAATTTATGTTTTCTAATTCGTCTTTTGTGAAATGTTATGGAAAATTTATTATATTTCTTCTGAAAAATGTGTCTGATGAATGATTGACAGCTTGATTAAATGCTTAGCAATTAATGAGCAGCCCAAACAATTAAAATTGTTTAATATTCAAAATTGTTTGTTAATTGTATTCAAAAATTTCTCCTGAATGAAGGCGTTAAAAACCCATTAGGAAACTTTTTAGTGATCTATGTCAGATTTTTCTAATTTTCTGAAGAATTTGTGGCATAATTGGGATTAGTTTATTTTATTTAAAACTTAAAACTGTAGAAAATCTTGTTTATAGCTTTCAGATTGTATCTGAAATCTTTACAATGATTCATCTCCATAAACTGGAGCACGTTAACATTTTTTTAGCTTTAATTGACTTAACCGATTGTGTGCCAGAGATGAGCTTGACCTTCTCGAAACACGCCCATAGCATGTCATGCTAATGCCCATGAGTTGCGCATTAAGAAAGGCATGTGGCACACACACAACACACTTAGAAGTGGGCGCCTTGCTTGCCACACTCATAAAAGGCCAAGAAATAGTAGAGTGGGGAGAAAGATCTCTTTCAGTTTGAGCCAAATTGATCCCAATTGTCAACGATTTAACGCATTTGTGTCGATCGTTTGTTTCGACCAAACTATTAGGCTTACAAACAAATTAACCTGATTGGCCGAAAGGGGCCAAGAGATGCGAGTTGTTGCAGGTTCTCTGGCCGGGTGTCTGTGCCATAAATCTTTGGCAACGGCAAATGAAAATAGCGCATTTCCAAAATATTTTCATTAAAATTGAGACTGGAAAGCATAAAAATAACGAAATGGTAAGAAAAAGAGGGACAGACAGGGGGGGTGGGAGGGAGTGAGAGAGTGAGAGAGACATATAAATTGTGAGAGGGCTGAAATAACAGAACCAGAGCGAAAAAGGCAGCATAAACATTCATCAATCTGTCAGTGGGGCCTGTCAGCTGTTTTAAGCACCCACAAAGTGCTGTTGAGGCAACAACAACAACAAAGTCACCGCATTTCAATAAAAATTGAAGCGCAGATGAGAAAACCAAAAACAGAAAAACCGAAAAACCCCAAAATAAAAAAAAAAATTGTAAATGTAAATGTTAAAAGGAAAATGCTTTAGCTCAGTAAATGCATTCCTGTCTCTGCTTGTCTATCTTCTATCTGCTAGGTGCGAAGCCCAGACCCATAAAAATAATATGAAAATGCTTGAACTATACCCGTTATTCGTAGCTTTGTGGGATCACATAAGTTAAGTAGACTTTTAATCTACAGTTAAATACTTTTGTTTTCAAACTCAACTTACCATGTCTCCAAGGAGATTGTTGTGTATTTTCGATATATGCCTTGCCTGAGTACGCCTCTGAAAATGGTTAAAAATGCATAACTTCTACAGCTCTTACTAACATACCATTATTTCTATCTATTATGTTAGGAAACTGCTTAAATACTTACTGACCTTTTAGAAATTAAAATTGTATTACCAAGTATTTCCCAGTCGAGACTCAATAATAGCATTCCTACTCTCTGTTTAGTATATTTTTTGTGTTATTCAGACACGCGCAAAACGTGCGCCAATCAATTGGTCCAATGACTAAAAAACACAGACAGATAATACAAAATATCACAAGAAAATGCTGTGGAACAAAACCGTGTGAATCTTTTCGAATCCCACGGCAAAAAGACAAATTAAAGTAAGAAGACAAAAAGGCGACGAGAGTTGTCTTAAAAATTAGAGACAAAGGCAATTTGTCTTTGGCAATTGTTCAATATACTTACTTATAGCGATGAGCAGACAGACGAACGAGCGCAGCGCATCGAACGCAGATTTAGCTGAAGATACATGCAGCACGAAATGTATCTGGCAGATACAGTTGATTTGATGAGCAGCAACTTCCCCCTCTAAACAATGACTATTAAGCGCGCGTGTTGATTGATTTTTATTTCCAACTGTTACTCAAAAATAATTTCCACTGCGGTTTTCACAATTTTCCGTGCCCTTCGCACTTCCGAAAATTAAGAAAACTGAAAACCTATGAAAAAGTCAGCAGCTAAATCAATCGACACTTGAGCTGCATTTGTCCATTGTCTCTTGCTTGGAGTTAGTTGTGTTTATTAATTACACACACCCACACGCACACACATACACACTTCAGATACACACACGACTGAAGTGTGTCTTCTAGTTCTAAATTCTGAACATCTAAGTAGTACAACTTGTTGGTGCGTGAGAACTATTCTCTCTCTTTACTCCTTACTCTCCTTAAAGTCTCCTTCTCCCATTCCCTAAGACTTTCTCCAGCTCTTTGAACTTTTCTCAACACTCTGGTAAATAGATTTCAGTGTCGCTGTGCACTTAGACTCCGTCGGGTTCTTGTTGTTGCCATATAAATTGATTGATTTTATTTGCACTCCTTCCCCGCATTTCATATCCAATGACTTTTACTTCCACTTGATCCCCCTCCCACCCGAAACCCCCACAAATAGCTGTGCGTGTCTGTGGTTTTAGGGCGGTGATTGGAGAGGGGTGTAAAAGTCGGTCCTGAGGTGAACTAGTTGAACACTGACATTTTGCGGTTAACTCATTTACACAGTTGAAGCGACGTCATCATCGTCTTTACCCTTTTTGCCCTGCTTACTACAGTGTTGTTTGCTGTTGATGGACATGGCGGTTATGATGCAATGACACTGACTGACAGCGATCTCTCACTATTCGATTAGTTTTAGCGGTCGAAAGTGAAACCTAATCGAACTTGCAGCATTATCAATTTCGATGCTTCAAAGAGCTGAAGTTTGCAGCTCTCATTGGGAAGAGTTGTAAATTATTAAAAGGATTTAAAGAGACTAAACTATCTTTTAAGACAAGCAATTAGTGTGAAGAAAAGTTAGAAAAGAAACCGTTAATCATATGACTTAAGCTTTTACCCGAAGTACTTCAAAGAAACTTACTCAGTTTACTTACAGAGAAACTATTTAATGTAACATTCAAGTATCTAATTAAATTAAACAGAAAATTTTATTTTCTGTAAACAACATTATATTAAATTAAATTTCATTAATTTGATATATTTTGAAAACCTGTTTGTACTTGCCTTATAACCTACCTGTGATAGTTCTCTCTCTCTCTCTTCAATAAAATCCAATTTCAAACTTTAATTAAGCTTTTAAGTCAGTGTCATTAGTGTAAAGTTAGTTTAGCTCTTGCTTTTGCTTTTGGCCCACATATTTCTAGTTTACTGCCACAGTCTAGTTAAAGAAAACACACTGTATTATGCATTGCTGCATTTTGTAATGTGGGTAAAATGTTTTCACTTTCTTTTTAATTTCCTTCAATTTGTGGCGAACATGAAATTCGAAATTGCATTATTGATAGCCTGCCATCGACGATCTATTATACTGCTTTTAATAATAGCACAAAAACAATAAAAAAGTAGAAAAAAATAGGTAAAAGCACGTCGACAACAATGGAGATGTGCTCCTGAGATGCCAGGGTTATCATGCATAATTGATGCTCTCGTTTCTGTGACTAAATAGAGCAAAAGAAGGAGAGAGAGAGAGAGAGAGTGAGAAAGGGGAAAGAGATGAGATAAATCTCAACGAATATTTATGGAATATTCCCAATCGTCTAGGCCCTTGTCGACTTCTGTTCTGGCAATTCATTAAAAATACTTACTCGTGTGCTGAAAATCACAAAATGAAAGACAAATATCGTGCAGGCAATTAAGTTGAACTTGCACTACATACACACACACACACACACATACTCCCACACACACAACCACACGAATATTCCCACAAAAGAGCTCTAAAAATATGAGGCAAATTAGTATATTGAAAAATACATGCACAAAGTGCTGAGTTTAATAGAATTTTTCATTTGATATTCGTGATTTTGTATCCAGAGGAATTTGTTAAATTATTTCATACTTTGCTAATAAAATATGAAAGCAGTTTTAATTAAACAATATTTGAAAGTAGCAATACTAAACTAAATGTATCGAAATCAGTTTAAATCCAATTCATTTTTCTTTCACACTTCACTCAAGTGGCTCTCAAGGGCGACCGCTAGGTACGATCAATAAATTGTACTGAAAATTCGAGTTTTCATTTGAAGTGGCCGAAATTTCAAGAGCTCAATTCTCAGAGGTTGTTTCTCTAAACACGATTGAGTGCACCAAAAGTGGGTGAGATTTCAATGTTTAGTGAAGATACTAAAACTGTGTACAATTTACAGTTGAATTCCAGTCCATATTTAATTTCTAAACTACATTTAACGGAAGCTTTAAACATATAGACTGAAATGTCAATTTCAATTCTTATCACTCAAACAGTCAGTTATATATTTTTCTTGTACCGCTTTAATTAGTCTCTATGTACATATTTACATTTATTAAATATTACAGCTAATCCTAGAAACTATTGGCAACACATAAACAATAACAAATAAACAATACAATTTATGCATAAACAGAATGAAAATTCGTGTAGCGAATTATCATGCATAACACATAAGAATTAAGCACGCTACAAAAAATAAACCATAAAAAAAAAAAATAATTTAAGAATGGAAAAGCAGGGCAATAAACAAATGTATGTGAAATGGGGACAAAATGATGAAAAAGCGATAGAAGAAAAACTGCAACATTTCCATTGATTGACAGTCAAATTAGCGGCAATCAAATGGAGGTCTCGCTGCTCGTATGTCAGATAATTTTTAAAAATTATTGTATGAGTATGATGCCAAAAGCGCCCAGCTGAAAAGCCATATCAATCAAATAAATTATGAAATAACTGGCAGGGGGAAGGGGAGTAGATAATATATGTAGAATCAATCGAATAGATACAAATGCAAATCAATTGAGGCAAAAAGTGTGCAGCAAACAATCAGTCAGTCAGACAGGAAGACAGACTGTCAGTTTGGCCTATAAGCGGGTAAAGGCACAGCCTCAAGTGGCTTTAACGTGCATAAACAAGTCGAGAGTGGAAGGTGGTAGATGGGACGAGGCGGGAGGCGGGTGGTGGGCGGAACTGCTGCCAATGTCTCGCTTGATTTGTTGACGTATTGGAGTCTTTGAATGGGCGCCAACCGCCAACTGCAACCTAATTTTGAATCCAGCAAGTGGCGCTATATCAACTATTCCAATCATATGCTATAAGTACTCTGACACACACACATGCACACTCTTATAAAATCAGCTCTGAATGTTTACATAGGCATCATCACTCATACGTCTCGTTGCCCGACTACATATCAATTTGGCATGCTGTAGGGTCTGTGTCTGTCTGTGTGTCCGTGTGTTTCCCAGTGTGTTGGATGATTTGTAATAAAATACAAAGAACAACAACAACAACAACAAAATACTGAATTGCATTGACGTTTGCATAAATATTCAGCTTGTAGTACTTACAGCATTTTCCAATTTTCCCTCCCACTCAGTTTAAAAATTTATAATTCAACTCGCTGCTGTTGAGTTTTTATGGCACTCGCATTTGTTGCTGTTGTTGTTGTTATTCTTGCTGTGCATTCAGCACAAAATAAACAAATTAGAAGAAGGGAGAATATAAACTCTTTGCATACTCCAATGGGTTTCACGAGTTTTGTTTATAAATTTTGCCTCGACTCCTGTTAGTTTATTAGCTGAGATTTTTATGCGCCTCTTCTTTTTATGGCCTGGCCATTTGTGAGGCCTTCTCATCGCTTTGTTTATGTGTGAGTAGTTTTGAAATCGATTTGGCAACGCAGCAAATCTTTACTCTCCTTACTCCCATCAACACCTGTTCTTAGCTACCTTTATTATTTCTTAATTAAACGAAATTACATGGTAGTTACATTGGTTCGTTGCTTGATTTATTAATTACTTTCTCATGATTCAATGTATGTTTTCCATTTATAAACAGACGTGAACATTTTCTCCCTATGTTTTTGCAGCGACTTCCCAGTGCAGCTCGTAGAGAAATAATTGGTTTATTTTCGTCGCACTCATTAATTTCGTTATCTGCTTCTGTATCAATATATTTAATACATTTTTCACAATTGTTCAGGGGATTAATCAATTGCAATGCATCACAGCATTTGAAATATAATTCAGTTCTTAACTCCTTTTTTTACAACAAGCGATTTCTTTAGCAGTTTTTAGTTGGTTGCAGTTTTGCAAATCACATTTTGTTCTTTGTATGACTAATACAGTGAGGAAGAAGGAGAAACATGTTCTCATCTTGGCTTTGAAACTACAACTAAAGTGAAAACGCTTAGACTTGAAACTTGAAGTGAGCATAACTAATTAAATCTGTTATGCAATGTCCACTTTAAAATCAAAAGACAGACACATTTCCACTTGGTTTTTAGCTCAGCTCATTTATTTCAGTAAAGACCGAGTTTTATGTTCAATTATTGTTTCGGGCGTTTTGTTGTCTTTGGAAACATTTCTCTGCATTTTCCGCCGACAACTTTACAACAAGGTGTAAGGGTAGAACAGTTCACCAAACATTCATCTTCCACTTGTTGTAGTATTAACTCAGTTGAAAAATACTCATGACATATTTTGCAGTTGTTTGTTTCGTTAATGAACTTTACAAATTTGCAGCATCTTTTGAACCGTTCACTTCGCATTAAAAAATCCACTTTCACTTTATTTGTCATGCATTCGAATCTTTTTTGTGTAAAAATTAGATCTCCTGGAATGGGTACGTTTAACTCCGAGCTGTGAATCTGCACGATCCACAGCAGCAGGGCAAGAGCGAGTAATGCTTTCATCTCGACAAGCAGGAAAGAACTGCACTAAAGTTACTTATACATTATGTGGGTGCCTTAATCCATAATATATTCTTTTGTTTTAAAAATATAATAAGCCTAGATTTAAAATAAAACAAATTACATTTTGAGTGAATGTATAAACCGCAAGTTATTTATAAATTAAATTAATCAATAACCGTATTAAATTTGTAATTTATTTGACTTGAAACTTTAAATAAGAATAGTCTTGTTGAAAATAAACTCAATTACTGCCAGCAAATGGTAATCTGAGTCATCAGAATGTTTTGAGGCTAAAAATTGAAACATTACTCAATGGTTTTTTGTAACTGATAACGTTATGCAGTTTCCATAGTGCCATTTGTAATTTATACTTTAGTTGAAAAGTCACACATTTGTGCGACTGAAGCTGACCCAAAAGCCACTGAGCACTGAAGTAAATTGTAAAAGAATCTTGACATTGTTATGCTAGCACAATTTTATTGACACGGTCAAAAAAATGGTTGAAAACAAGCTAACAAACGCCCCCAAGTTGGTCACTTGTAGGGCTTGACTTTGGCCAAAGGTGGAGTGGGCGTAGTGGGGGTAGGTGGCTGTTTGTTTTGTAACTTAGCTTAAATGACATTTGAGACTCGTTACGCTTTCCATTCAAGCTGATGACTGAGTGTTTTTTCACTAGCAAAATGTTGTGTTACATTCTAATTACAGTTGGGGCTAGAAAAGTAGCTGGCACCTTAGGTGCCTATCTGCTCATTCGATTACATTTTGCCGCCACTTAACGGCAAAATTATGCAAATTAGCCAAGGCACGCGAATAGCGCAAGTTTATTCGCCCCCTACCTCCTTCCAGCTGTTATTTTTCCCTCTTTCCCTCTTATCAGTCAATTCGTGCATTTGCTTTGAAATTACTTTGAAAATGGAGACGTGTGTGTCTGTGCACCTGTCTGCCCAAAAAACGAAGAGAAAAAAAAATACACAGAGAACTCAGGAAATACACACCCCAAAGGGCAGTGGAGGGTTTAGTGTTGTGTGTTAGTGTTACTATGGTATTTTCCAGGGGTTGCTCTACAGCTACAACTACCTTTATCTGTACATGTATCAGACTATCTATGTATCTGTCAGCTACACAACGAGCAGCCCAAACAGACAGACAGATACACATGTATTGCAAGTCATTGGGGCATTTAGGGCCAAGTTAGATCTGTGCACATTCGAAATGGGGCCTTGGGCCGTACAAATATTGCATGCGATTCGTTTTTGACAATCATTTTCCTCTGGTATAATATTTGTCAGTCCATGTGGCGGCTTTCAAAGCATTTGTCAATCAACAAAAATGCCGAACATGGCACATATGCTACAACATTAGAACATACACAAAGTAAGACCATTTGATTTCAATATTTAAACGCAATTTAATAACTAGGCGGAGTGGACATTTTGGCTAAAGTTTGCTATGGAAATCTGTAGCTTACATGGACAAAATATCTTTCTATTTAAAGGAACTCAAAGAGCAACTCATTTCAGTACACAGAGGAAACTATATTGAGCAAAGATTGAATATTTCATAGAAAAGTTGAGAGTATACATGAGAATCTATACTATTTATCTACATGTATTAAATTAGTTCACAATAATATTGTTTAAAGTTCAGTATAATTAACTAGTACTTATGACAATTACCTCTTCCATCAAAGTCGAATTTGTTGCTTATCTTCCGGTTGGAAATGCGTTTGCTTAACGTTGATTTAAACTCAACAATTGGCCATCAATTAGAGGTAGACATAAGGCCAACGTGTATCTAATTCAGACAAACAGAACAGTTAAAGAAGCCCACCTACTACCACTACTATGCCCCTCCACGCCACTCCTCCTCTCTCTTGACCAAATGGAACGGAAATAATTCATGGCTTCAATGGAAACCAAAATGCAAAAGGCACAGAATGTAAGCTAAAACCAAAAGGCAGAACCGTACTCGTAACCGTAATGATACTGGAGGTAGAGGTAGATGTGAATGTGGAGGTACAGGAAAGTAGAGGTAGAAAAGCAAAAGGCAAGAAGATAAATGACCAACAATTAGTCACACCTACGATGACAATCATCGAATGATTTTCAAATGAAATGAAAAGCCTTCTGGCATGAATGAGATGAGATGTACCGGGAGATGGATGGGATCTGATCGGAGAGAGTAGAGGAGGCGATTACGAATTGGTTTTCGATTTGGATTTCAATGCTGATGGTGATTCACAATTTGAACAATGGACAAACTAATGAAAATACTTCTTTTGTTTTTGTAGTCTTCTTTTTGTTGTTGTTTAACTGAGGGCGTGGCGTTGCTAAACAAAGACGGGAAGTGGGGGAAAGCATCGCCTAATTGCACATAAGCATGGGTGCCACATTGACACATGTGTCACATGTTGCAAGTGTGTGTGAGTGTGTACATGTGTGTGTGTGTGTGTGTGTGTGTGTGTATTCCGTTTTGATTAGCGGCATGCCATGTCAAACAACAATTTGTAAGAGCGAATGACATTTGAATGATGACATCGACATCCACACAGCAAAACATCGACACAGGTGGCGCTTCCGCTTGACACTTGTTTTCGGCAGAGCCAGAATTTTGATACGCCTGGTAGGAAGGAGGAAGGGTAGGGGGCAGCTGGGTCTGGGGCATATCCGTAATGTCTCTATTATGGCGTGCTAAACAAGCGACAAATTGCATGTGTCTGCCACATTGATGGGGCGTCTTCTTGAGGCGCGACCGACAAAAACAATTATTACGACGATATGCATATCAACTCGGGTTTATTTATTTCCCTATCACTCACCTTGACTGTTTCTCCCTCTCATTGATCTTTGCAGATTGTGATTCAAACCGAGCACGAGTTTTACATCAATGAACAAAATGTTTGCCTGCTGCCATTTATTTGTTGTACTCTTTGTCATTGGCGCACTGAAAGGTAAGTGAGCATAGTCAAAAAAACAGCATATTAATCTCTATATACGTGTGTATTGGCTTACCAATGGGTGTGTTTGTGTGTGCTGCCAACTGGTGCTCAATTATGCATTTCGCTTCGGTCAGCTTCATTTGTCGCCAGCAAAACGGCGTCATTCAATATGAAATTTCACACTTTGGCTGACATTTCAAATGGCGAATGGCCAATATGGCAAGGGTGCACTCATATACAAACACATACTCCCTCAGAGAGGTGTGAAGCGGGGGCGTGGCACTTCAAAATGACCCCAGTTGCACAGCGCGGCGCCGTTGATGCCGCATGCCTCATAAATTAATTTACACTTGAAACTCTGTGGCGCTGTGCAACCAAAACAACAACAGCAACAACAACAACAACAGCAGCCAAACACAACACAGCCCAACCGCAACAATAATGCTTAAAAGCTTAAAATCAAATGCAACTGAATCTGCTCGCCACCCATGGCGAATGGCATTGCAAAAGTCTGCAGTGTTTTGGGCCAAGTGCAGTTTGTTATGGCCACATTAAAGATTTGAACTGTGCAGTATTTTCTACAGCCTCTGTTGTTACTGTTGTTGCACGATACTCTGTTTTAAGGGGAAAGCAACGTGGTGTAAAAATAAATTAAGTGGGTGTATTAATTTACAGCTTTATCAACAGTTTTTAATGGACACAATTAAGTTAACTTAAGGGAAAAAATAAATTAAAATTTATAAGACAGCTTTAACAATTAAATAATGATCGCATAACTTTTTCTTACATTTTTAGCTTTGTGTTTCAAATGTTATAGAAATTAACAGTGGTTTGGAAATAATAGACGCCTTCTTTAATTCACTACTACTTGTTAGGATGTTTAATAATCGATTCAGTTTGTTTTCCTATTTGAATCCCTTTTCTACTCAATACTCTACATATTTACCTCCCATAAACTTTGAAAATTTCCATTTGCCATCGTGTTTGTTGTCTGTCTTTTCCGTTTGCATCCAGTTTCATCCAGAGTGCGGTTCAAGCGATGTCAGAGCTTTCAACCGCTTTGTTGCAAGTTGGGCGCTAGTTTTGGCGCAGTGGCGTCTGTGGCAAGATAACAAAAGCATACATGGCAGAGCTGGTGGTAAATTCATCCACATCATCATCATCATCGTCATTTTTATCGTCATAATTATGATAATGATACTGGCAGGGGCCACGCGTCTGTTTAATTGAAATTGACGCTTACTGCGTTCGGTTAGTTCACACTGAGAATTTGTTTATGAACAATAAGAAGTGGAGAAAGCGGCGTAAATGCCATGCAACAAACAAAGAAAGCAGGCACGCACACACACACGCACTGAGATACACACTCACACACCAATACACTTGCACAAATTGCTGCGGTGCCGCAAAATAACGGCACTTTGTCGCCTGTCGCCTGTCGTAATAATTTTGCTGCAATTGAAATAAATTAAATTGCATGTGGAGCCCATTTTCATTTGGAGGCGCCTCCAACTACCAGTCACTGTGCACTGTAAACCCACTGCAGTAATACCCTAGACAAGGGTATAGACAGTTATGTATGGGGAAGTCTTATCCAACAAAATGGAACCCAAAGGCTAAAAAAGAAGAATTGGAATTGAAGCACAAGCAGACTGAAAGTATAGTGTTTCTGTTATTCTGTTTATAAACTGTAGGGTATTACATAGTCATGCTACCTCGACCCAAGCTTTCTTAACTGCTTGTTTGCGCGCTTTTGTCAACCGGAATTGTGTGTAGTTTTCAGAAGCCAGCCACCAAAAAAGTCAGCCCCAACTTGAATTCCAATTCCATTCCTTTCCCAAATACTCCCCCCCCCCCTCTCATATTTCTTCCCAGCCCATTCCCTCTCCCACCATTGCACTGCCCACTTTGCCATGCAGATGCATAACCGCAAAACTGCATTGCACTTCAGCGTACGCCAAACGCCAGTCATCATCCTGATGTGTACATGTCACTGCGGCATTTGTTTAATTAACAAAGCCCCTCGCCCAACGCCAAACACCACCTCCTCCTGCTTCTCCACCTCTTGTGTGGATTCTGTGGATACTAAGTGGTGGCAAGAGCAACGCTGACGTTGCAGCTTCTACTGCTGCTGCTGCTGCTGCTGAGCGCCGTGTCAGTCATCGTTTGTCTTTGTAATTTGTGCGTTGATGAGTTATACTTTTGTTTGGATGCTCCGACTGATTAATGGGCTGTGGATCATGTGTGGTACATGCGGGTGCGTTACTTACAACTTACCACAAATTGTATGGCATATTTGCTGGGCTCTATTTAAAAAGCCAAAGATATCCATCGAAACAAAGTTGCGAAACAAAGTTCATTTATTATAAAAGCTGTAGAAATTCAATAAATTGTTTTAGTTGCATAAAAGACTACAATTATTTAAGGCTATTTTCAGCAAATATGCAACCCAGCTTCACATTGACTTCAAGCTTAAATTCCTACTATATCAGTTCAAACACAACTTTAGCTTATTTATAAAAGTTTATTTTTATTGTAAATGGAATCCAATTCTCAACTTGTGTCACTTGTTGACTTCATTGTAGCATAATTGCCTTTGGCGCAAAACTGTCGTAGAGAATTTCATATTTCAAAATATGTAAAATAAGATTTGTCGCCCTCAATTTTCATGGCTGCGGAGACAGCAACAGCATAGCAGCTAGAGAAAAATCAGCAGAGCGTTAAGAGCCACAAAACTTTCTCAATAAAATGCTCAACAATTTGATACAAATAGAAACCTCAACAAGAAAACAACTACAACAAAAAGAATAAGTAAAACATTTGAAGTGTGGAAAACTGTTGCTGACATTTCTGTAGAATAAGCAAAACAAGTAAAAATGAGGAAAAAGCCAAAATAAAAAAAAAACATTAATCATTTAATTTGATAAGGAATAAACGAAGTTTTGATAATCTTTTTACGTGCAAAGAAAGGCGAATTTAAGAAACAGGGCGACATAACCACAAGCCAAAAACTAATGCTTATCCACAGGAGGAAAAGTCGTAGGGAAATGCAGTGGGAGAGCGAACAAGGACTAAGACTTTTCCATCCATTTGCAATGGCTTTGACTTTGGCGTGCTGATGACGCATTGCATGCCATTTCAATTGATTATACTTCGCTTGAAAGGGTTTCCAAGGAGCAGTCGTTGGTGCTCTCCACGGGGGTGTGGATAAGTGTGCAAAAAAGATGAAAGACAGCTTGAAAAGAAAACTACTTTAGCTTTCAGTTGCAGCCAAGGGCGCGACCAGCAAACAGCAAGCAGCCCTTGGTCCATGAGGGTTGGCCAAACTTGTCGCATGAAAATGCAATTCAATTGATTTATGTGCTCAATGCAATTACCCGAAAAGCAAAAGGGGTCCCCAGTGGGTAAGAAAGAGGGAAAGGGGTATAAGATTGCCAGGGGCTGCATGCTTGCTGCCAATAAAAATCAACCAGGGTTGCATTTGACAGCCGCATAAATTGCTACGCGCCCCACAGACACCTTGTCAGTAGGTGTGAAAATGGCTGCCAAGCCAGAAAGCCGGAGACGTAGACATTCCCGGAGATGAAACTGGAAATGGGAATGCAGAATGAAGACAGCACAAGGATCGACAGAGAGAGAGCAAGAGAAAGGAGGAAGCAGCGTAAGCCAACAAAAGTCAAAGGGGGCGTCACATTTTAGGGGCGTCAATGCGGCCAATTAAATTTATTGCCCCGCTCTGGGTGCCTGCAAAATTGTTTTTAATTGTCTCGGCAATTGACTCGGCCGTGTGCCGAGATAAACAACAACAACAAAAACAACAATAAGCCAAATTATATTGTGCAAAGTTTTTGGTTCACAAATTTATTGGCCAAAGGGTTGCTCCCATTTAAGTCATTATATAGATATTTGGACTTGAATAGAGTTTTATGTAGTGAACGGTACACTTTTTAAATACCTTAAAGCTCAGCAAAATATATGAGTCAAGGAGGTAATAAAGCTTGCAGGTAATTTGATAAGGAAACCGGGAATAATAATCTAGATTTTATAAATTTATGTATTATTCTTTATTTATTTATTTATTTATAATATATTACTAGAACCCTTTTTTCATATACAACTTTTCGTTAAGACCCACAACTAGCTAAACTTTAAAAAGAGTTATGAGCATTGCAAAACAATTTTTGTATCTAAATATAAGTTTACTAACTTTTATTTGAAGCCATGTATATTTTCAATAAGTTAGTAGTAAAATTTATAATACTTTATAAGCAATTTGAAGTTGAGCAGACAGCAATGCACATAAATTTTAATCTTTTAGTCTGCATTTAACTAGATATATTCATAAACTGGCAAACCGATTTGAGCAGCACCTGTTTCCGCTTTTCGTTTTCAACATCAGCTTTCAGCATCCGAGCTAAAACCAATAAAAGTCTTTTAAAATTTTTTGTTGTTTTTCTAGCAAGCTGCTCAGCGAAAACACAGCAACAAGAACAAGACAGAGCAGCTCATCTACAGCATGCAAAAATAAAGGAACTTTTTTATGGACTGTCGACCAATGTTGGCGTTTCTTGGGTGTGGGAAAAGGGGGGACTCTCTCGCCTCTTTAAGCCACTTGCAGGCGACCAGCTTCGACTTATTTATTTCTAGCTTTGCTACGCTTCTTTCGGTCTCCTTTAGCCGTTTTTTATCTGCTCTTTTTTTATGCTTCTACTGAACGCTGTCTGTTTTTGCATTAAGGCCCTAAGAAAATGATGAAAAATCCGCAAATCGACATAATGCAATTTTAGCTATGGAATTTTTTATAATTTTCTCCGATGACTTGCCGTCGAGGCGTTTGCCATTTTCTTTCAATTTCTTGGCCAGCTGGCCAGGACTTCAGGACTGCCTGAGTTTATCCCGGCTCTGAGCAGTCTGCTGCTCATTTTGTTTACTTCCACACAGACAGACACAATTTTTGTTGCACTTTTTGTATAAATATTTTCGCTTGATGTGTTCGGCGAAAATTAAGTTGCCTACCAACGCCTGACTGTATGTATAGTAAGCAAATCCAGTGGCATAAATCAAACTATGTGCCACAAAATGTTGCCACTGTTGTTGCTGTTGTTGTAGTTGTTGTCTCACTCGCATGTTCGTTTGTCTAAAAATCAACAGTGCGAAAATGCTACGTGTTGCTTTTCCGACGCGTCGCGACACGACGCTGCTCATAACTTTTCACTTTTCATATTTTCCATTTCCCATTTTACTTTTGCCGCTGTGCTCACAGCCAACTTTCGCCCTAAAACAAGCAAACAAATCGCCAAATCGCGTTTCTTGCATTTATTTTGATTTAAATTCCATGCACGGTGCAACCATTTTTGACTTTGGTTTATTTATTTTTCCTCGTCTATGATTATTATTTCATTTGTCTGACGCTTGATAAATGCATTTGAACAAGTTGGCCTGTATGCATGTGTATGTTATTTGTAGTTCACATTTGCCCAGCAATTGATTAACATTTAAATTGCTTGCAATGTGGCATAAAAATGAAGCCATAACCGCGAAAAAATAAAAAAAAAAACTGAAACGAATAGGGAAGGAATAACTCACATGTGGCCAACAATTTGGCCGATTGCTGACTAAACAGATGCCGCCAGCAGCCAGCAATGCTGTTGTTGTTGCTCTTGCTGTTGGTGCCGTGTCACAGTTGCACAGTCGCAAACTCCATTGCCTGGCAGCAGCAGCAATGAATTGCAAATAACGCATTGACCGCACTGCACCTTTGGTGCCACCTTTTGTGGATAACTAAGGCGAAGCCTAACCCCCACTCACACACATCCAACACACAAACACACACAATCCATGCGCGATATCTGTCTGTTCTATATGCATGTTGCTGCCGGCGAGCAACATAAATGCCAGCAGCAGCGGCAAAGGCGACGGCGACGGCGACGACGACGGCGGCAACATGCAATGCGTTACGTTTGCCGCCAAAAACAGAAAACCAAACAAAAGCAACAGCAACAAGAACAACCAGTAAAAGCAACGAAATAAAACACAAAAACTGCACAACACGAGCGTAAAATTTTTCATGAATTTGTAATTTATGTGCTAAAATGTTATCGTTGTTATCGTTCCTTTTGTGTGCAGCCAACAACAGCAACAACAACGACAACAACAACAATGAGAGCAATTTTTGTTGCTGCCGTTGTAAAACTGCTGAGCACTTTTTGGTTGCCATTAAAAGAAAAGTTAAGGGAACCAAAGCAAAAGCTTGAAACTGCATATTGGGCACAGACCATTCCAGCTTTTTACTGTTGTTGCTGTATTTATTGTTGTTGTTTTCGTTTCTGCTGCTGCCCGACTGCTTGAAGGCTCAATGGCGGGAAATTCATATGAATAATAGTTTTATGAGAAGTTTATTTCATTGAAATGAAAAACGACAACTGCCACACATAAATTACAGCTCAAGAAAATATTATTAGATTTATTTGCATGCATACATGTAAACGAATGCAATTTTATTCGCTTAAAACAATAAAATGGTACATGTAAATAATTATTTACGGTACGGTTAACCACAAAGAAATTTCCTTAAAAGTTAATCATTGAGTTGTAAAAAGATTGAGATTTATATAGTAAATTTATGGGTATCTGCAACTGTCCTAATTCTTGAGCACTCAATTAAGAAAAGATAATCAGAGCTTTCGCTTTACTCTGATAATTTCAAAGCCAAAAATATTTACAGTTATTATATTTAAATAAACTTTGTTTCTTACTCTTAAAATTATATTAAAATAAACTATTTAAAGGAGTGCTTCTTTCATTATAAATTGTGCTCACATATGCTCCATACTTCTGTTTATGACATCATTTGCGAAATTAATCCCATATTGAAATCAGAAGGCAATAAAACAATGAGCGAGAACTCGAGTCATGTCCAGCTGTTGTGCCTCATGCTTAAAATGACAGCAAAAACAATTCAATTTGCCACTGGATAAAAAAAACTTAAAGTTGCTGTCATGCTTTTTGTTGTTGTTACTGTTCGTGTTGTTGTTGTTGTTGGTGATGTTGCTGTGGTTAATGCGAACGACGAAGAATCGTTGCAAGACAATCCACTGTCATATGGCTCTGACTGTGCCAATGAGTCGCTTGTTGGTCAGCCGCAATGTTCAATTAAATGCCCCAACCAAAAAATGCTCAAAGGCACAACAGAAAGTTGGAAATGATGCGGGCACCAAACGCACCAAATGGACTGTTGGATCGCCATGGCATGGGTCACTCCAGACAGCAATCAGTCCAAGTCCGATTCCGATTTCGAGTTTCAGCATGAGTTTGAGTTTGAGTTCGAGACGACAAAGGTCACCGCAAAGACCTTTTCGTTTTCACATAATTCTTCGACTGCTAAGTAAACCGATCTGCGGCGCATCGCATAAAACTTGATAGTGAAATTGAAAAAATGCCACGCAAAATAGCCAGAAAAGGGAACAATTATGCGCTCAACGACGACTTAATACTCTAATATTAAATTTCAAACTTCTGAAAATAATGTGAGCAGAATTTGTTTTGGTTTAATTGCTTTCAATTATAAAGTTTATTCAATTTTTTGGAACTCAAGCAAACCTTAAACATTACAGTCTGAAAACATAAACTACTATCCCAGCTATCTTATATATAATTAAATGTTGTTAACAATTTTTAAGCCGTCATAAAACTGTGTTTCTATCTGGTTACTCGAATGATTTTTGCTCTTAAACGAAAGCATGCTTATTTTAAAATTTAATTTATACACTAAGTTGCTAATGCGTTACATATTCGCTTATCAAATAAGTAGACCCGTTTTAAAGTGCATGTCTAAGTAATATACATATAACAACTCGCTCCATTTGTGAGTTGTCGTTGTTGTAGTTGCTCTTATTGTTTGTTATTTGTTGCTGTAGCATATACATATCGATATCCATATCCATTAAGCTGCCGGCAGCTATTCATGTGTTCACGCTCATGTCCAGACATCGTCATCGCCGTCGTTGTCGTCGTCTTCAGCGGCTACTTTGCTTAATGCAATGCCAGTTGACCAATCCAGTTGCATTCCTTTGTTTTGTTTTTTATTTTAATTAATTCTTTTAATTGAAATTGCTGTCACTACCCGCCTAATTGGTAGTTACTCTTCACTGTGCAAAAGTCTTTCATTGTATTCCGCATTCAACATTGTCGTCGTCGTCGTCTTCGTCTTGGGGCAGAGAACTGAAGCTGGAGGCATGCAAGTCTCACTGAATCGGGGATATCAGTTGCATGCCCAAGTGGCGTTCAAATGAATGCAACCGACAGACTCCACAATGAGAGTGAACAAGAAAAAGAACAGAAAAATGTATATGAATGAATTTCCAATGGCATTTGCACACTGTTTCCAAAGCTCTACGTAAATTCAAGAATTTACTTTTAATAGCTTGACGCATATCTTGAAATGCTATAAAATTCCAGTTTATGAATTTGTTGGCCTGAATGGCAATTAAAAGTATTTTTCACGAGATTAGAACTAAGCTATAGCTAAATATGTGAATGGGACAATATGACTGAAAGTAAGTTGGAAAGAGCTTTGATTTTATTACTCTCTAACCCATAAAGTAATAAATGCCTAGAGGGCTTCCATTTATTTCAATTTAATATGCAAACATATTTAAAATTATTGTTCTAAAATTTTATTACCTTTTAGAAAATAGTCATGATTAATCAGTCACTTTTCAAATAGTTATAACTATGAGATACGTTTATAATGCGCCAAGTTTAATTTAACATTTTGACAAAATAAACTAACAAACAAAAGTTTTTATAAGCAGTATCTTTATATATTGAAACAATTGAGCAATTGATTTCGATAAGTAATATTTTTTATTGCTTTGCAAGTAATTATTTAAAAATTAAAATCAATTCTATAAACTAGAATTTATTTTTGAAATGCAACATGCAATTGCTTGTAATTTAAGCTTTCGCGTCACTGTGCAGCCGGGTGGCAAATGAATGAATACATGAATTCCATAGCAATTGGGCAGCAGTAAAAGTAGAGTGTAGTTGAGAGCGAGAAATGCAGTAACTGGAAAATTGCGCGACAATTAAAGATTTTGCTCGCTGGAGTCGTCAACTGCGACGCGACGTCAGCCCAAATGTAAGTCAAGTGAGGCATGAAGTACGTGGAGTTAAGGAAATGGAAAAGGGGGAAATGGAAAATGGAGAATGGAATTGGGACTGGCACGGAGAGGGACTGCAATTAGGAATGCGACTCTGAATGGGTGGAGGCTGCCTGTCGCGTTGCTCTAGTCAACTTGTTGCGGGACACTGAGAGAAGCGAATGTGACAACTTGGCTGACAAAATGCTAACAAGATGATGTCTCTGTGACGTGGTCGTGGTCTCTGCGTTGGCGTCCCTTTCCGTTTCAGTTTTTTCTGACTTGATACTGTTTGCAATTTGCTGCAACAAGCGGTGGCAACAAATGACCAAATGTCTGCCAAGTGTCAGAAACGGACCACCCAACTGGGTAGTAGTAAGGTTGAAATAGGCAAAGTGGCACGAGGCAACTTCCAGTTCCAGCTGCAATACAATCCTTTCTCTATGGATCTGAGTTCTTGTTATTTGCATCAAACGCTTTTGCTGAGCGTTTAAATTTATGAGCCATTTTTTGTATGTATGCGCCTTTGTTGTTGCTGTTGCTGCTGCTGCCTCCCTGTGTGGTGGGTACGTTGCGTATGCGCAATTTTCCATTTTGGCCGTAAATCAAGCAGGCAATGCTTGACTTTTGTTTTCGGCCTGCCAGCCAAGCCTGTCATGTGACTATGAATGTGTGTATTTGTGTGGGTGTCAACGCCTACTTCTGCATGCTGTGGGCGTGCCGCTGTGTCTCAGTGCGTGTGTGTAAGTCAGAGTGTGTGTGTGCGTTAATCTTCGCTGCAGTCGCTGCTGTCTCCAGTTTCTGCCACTGACAGGCGAAGCGGCATTTAGTTTTAATTTATGGCGTATTTTTCCCCGTTCATTTTCTTTTATTTTTTTCCTTTTTTCATATTTTTCCTTCATTTTGCCAACGGCCAAAAGGGCCGTGTCAGTGTGTCTCAAGTGGCGGTAAATGCACAACTTATTTGGCATTTGGCAGCTTCGAGTCGCTTCTCTTTCTCTCTGTCTTCCTCCCAGTCTCTCCCATCACGGTTATTCTTTACATTTCTGTCTCTTTTTATAACGCCCTTAAGTCGGGCCATTATCAGGTTGAGACAAGGCTCTGACTGGGACCCAAATGACCCCAAAAGACAGCCACAATGCGTTGTCATCCACATTCACTCCTCACATCCTCCGCACAGCTCATTGACAACGAGTTGGAGAGGCATTGTGATGATGATGATCTCGTGGTCATCGTCCACTCGCACGTCGCCTACATTGTGATAATTGCGCCTAATAACTTTTGATGGCTGTAATTAATTCCCATAAGCGCTGCCTGTCGCATGATGCATGTGTTGTTGTGTTACTGCTTCATCTTCTTGGCAACAACAGCAGCATCAACAACAACCAACGCTATGGAAACGACAACGGCATTTCAAACGGTTTGTCAGCCATGAAATTGACACGTCTTTGGTATTAAGTGGCACATTGAATTGTGCAAATTAATACTGATGCTACATGTCGTTGTTGCTTCTACTGCTCAACTTCTTGTGGTTGTTGTTATTTTTGGTTAACCTTGCCTCAAGTAAGAGTAGGCGTGACAGTTGCCCTGGAAGCGGGGACTTTACTTTATTTAACTTTGAAAGCAACATTTTTTTGACTTGCAAAACAGACCAAGTTCTTGTTAAATGCTGACAGTTAATTCTTGGAATTCCATGTACAAAACTTTTTGACATTTGTGCGTTTCATTTATTTGAAAAAGCTTTATTTACCATCGACGATGTGATATCATTGTTATTGCTCCTTCTGAATGTGTAACAAATTATTGCTTTCCTATAACTCGTATTGTCATAAAGCGTTTAAAACTCAAATATATTATGTTTTGAAAAATGTGTAAAATTAATAGGATTTCATTTAGACTTTGCAAACTGTTTATTTTATATGGCAAATAAATATATAGTAAAATTTTAAGCGATTTCAAAATTTGCAATCAAACTTAACTGAATTGTGGCAGCGTGGAAATCTCGCAAAACGCAACCGCAAATTGCAAATTACGAATTCGATTGAAGCGCTCTGTATACACATGTAACCCTAATGAGATTCATTTAACAAATAATCGCAAATTGCGAATTCGGACACGGAACAAAGCTGAGCTCTTCTATTCGTGAGTGTGTGCGTGTGTGTGTGTGTGTGCTTAAATAAAGTTCCGACCAACCGAGTCATTTTGAAAATAGAGCAGCACATGGCTCGGGCCAGGCTATAAACCTCAGACCACAAAGCCCATTTGCGCACCGTTCGTTCCCACACAACGCGTTGTAATTCCCTGTCGTTTATGGGGGGAGCTGCCAGATCGGTAATAATTTGTCTGTGCCACGGAAAATCTTTCAAATTGTCGCAAAATAGTAATTAACACTTATACACACAGACACACACACACACACACATACTAGGAAAACTTAAATGCTGATGCTGCAATTGACGTTCTCGTCGCTGCCCCCTTTGGAGAACCCTTCAATCCTATTAACAACATACAAACACGCGAAACAAAAACAATAACCTTACTTTTTAGAGGGACTTCCCCTTCTACTTTCGTCACCAGCGAGTGCGAAAACAATTAGAAACAGCCGCGACTCGTCCCATGCTTGGCTGCTGTCCATGGCGTTGTCATTAACGCCAGCTTACCTCCCACTTCCACTCACTCCGCTCTCTCACTCTTCTTCTACCTCTCTCTCCACTTTTTACTCCACTCTTGTTCCCTCTGTGCAGCCACATCATTTGTAATTTTGGTGCAATTTTCGTGGCAATTTTCGAAAAAGTTCACAAATTTTTGCAATAAACGCAGACAGGCAGCTAAGCAGCGCAGAGGAGGCGTGGCATATTGAAAACATTTGCTCAAGAATAAATATAAATGTATAAAATGTTTAAACTTATGCCTCTGTGGACCGACTGTCTCCCTGTTTGTCTGTCTGTCCGGTCCAGCTGGGGCCGAAGCTGTTAAAACCAACAAAGGACGGCGACAAAACTGCGACGACGTGTTGATTGAAGCAATTAGCAGTTGTTGTTGTGTGTGTGTGTCGTGTGTAATGTGTATGTGTGTGTGTGAGGGTTGCAGCTTGCAGCTGGCCTCGACCACGGGCAAATGTTTGTCTAATTACTTTGCACAGCTTTCAGCAAGCCAGCATATGTCTTCATTTTGTCACTTTACAACAACAAGTAGAAGAAAAAGAGGAGCAAGAAGTGATAAAAGAGGGAGTGAAAGCAGAGCAACATCGCTCACTGTGTGTTTGTGCTTGTCAAACGACAGCAGCAACATTGCTCGCCGTGCACGCCAGCAACATCGACAGTCATCGTCGCCATCTTCAGTCAACAGCAGCGGCAAAAAGAAATGAAAACGCTGCGGAAATTAATATGGCAAACTTTAAAGAACCCCTCCCACTGCTCTGCTTCTCCCTTTTGAAACTATTACTACTCGACTTTCCGATCATTCAGCTCATGCAACTGGCGGCAACTTCCTCGCTCATTTTTGCTGCTTCTGACATTTTTTTGCCTGCAACCCGGAGTTGGAAGGCGCCCTGTGCTTTGAAAAGCGTGTGCCCTGCTGCATTTTGCGGTTTTTGTGCCATAAACATATATTTTATAGCATGTGCCAGCGTTATAAATAAGTTTATGGTCGCCCGAGGCAGCCAAATGTTTAATTATTGCAAAGGGCCATGAGCTATGGGCCATGAGCCATGAGCCATGAGCCATGGGCTGTGGGCCATGGCTACTCCATAATTGTCAATGTGGGCACAGCCGCTTCTAGGAAGCTGACAAATTGATTGATGATCTGCTATAAAATGTCTCGTTTGTTGTAAATGTAACGCATCATAAATTTGCAAAATTATGGCAAACGAGGCAGGCCACCAAAAAGTGGAGCAGCCCGACCTCATAAAGGAGCACAAAGCAACAGAACCAGAATCTAAGAGTGAGAGTGAGTGTCTCTGGTTGCCAGACTGAAGCCCAGATGCTGACTGAGACAGAGACGGGGAGTGAAGAGTACTGTATGTGGTTATAATTAAAAACATATGTGCCGGAACCGAGGGAGATTACGGTGTGGGAGTCTGAAATTGGAAATCGTGAATAGGGGTAGAGCGAAAATGTCAATGTGAGCTCAGCCAACAATGGCAGCTGAGTCAGCACAGGACGACAGCACGGACGACACGACCGACTTGGCTAAGCCAGTATGGGTTAATTAGACGGGTGTTGAAGGGTTAAACGGCAGCTGCGCTGCTCCAAACGACATTCGAGGGCGTCTGTTCTCGTTTTACCGCTCACTTGATTCTGTTTTGCTTTTTTGTCTCGCTGAAGTGTATAAAACGTTTCCAAATGGCATTCACTTGAGTGCAACAGCATTGTCAAGGTCGGGCTTTCATTGAAAGTTAAAGTTAATGTAAGAAATATGGGAAGACTTTTATGAAGAGAAATATAATTCAAAAGGTATTGTATTTTTTAAGACTTTTAAGAATAGTTGTACAAATTCTTTAAAATATTGAAAAGGTTTATTTAGTATCTGAGTGTCTATTTTAATTTAAATATTTAGATATATATTCTTTTCTAAACAGAACAAGCTTAGAAAAGGTTTTGGAATAAAACTGTTAGATAGACAGTGTATACATTTTCTTTCCTACTTTAGATCAACTTCAGGGTACTGATGAACACGTGTCTATTATGTTATGAATATAGCTGGTTAAACACAAAACAAAAATCGATATGCTAAAAACTTATTCAGTTTTCCGGCTGTCTTATCAACGTGCTGCTTTCTCAGCAAAACAAACGATATAAAACAATCTCTATTGACAGTCATGCAATGCAGGAAGCCCTTTTATTTTTTTTGTTACCCGTGCCAGGAGAAAGAACAACTTTCAGACACATACATGGATGAGAAAGAGGATGAGAAACAAGAAACAAGCAGCAAGAAACGAGTACTCGCGCTCGTAATTCACATTTTTCACACGCCATTCGTTTTCAATAACTTGACACAAACACACGCATACAGTGAGCGCGAAATTAGCACACCCAGAGATGCCAAACCATATATTTCTTATTCTTTATAAAAGTATATGGGCACACACATATATATATATCTTGGGTAACTGAACAGTCATGCTGACTGTCGCGCAGCGTCATCAATGCCGCCATTACATGAGCCTGACGAGACCAAAAGCGGCAACGGAAGAAAACTCGAAGGAATCGAAAGAGAATTCGTAGGAGTGTTTGTGGGAGTAATCGAGGGTAGAGATGTGAGTGTTGCCAGAATGAAATGGCAAAGTTTATGTAAGGCGACGCGTAAATTTTCAGTCAGTGCGAATACCTTACCGCCAACACACACTCCCCGTCAGCTTGTTAACGAATTGAACTACAGCTCCACCTTTTTCGCGTTGGAATTTGGTCGTAAGCAATGCTCAGGGCTCAATGGGAGCTAGCGCTATAGTTGGAGCTGGAGATGGAGCTAAAGCAGCCTCAACAGATTGGCATAGCTCGCCGTGACGCTGCCAAAAAGGATCAGGCAAATGTGCAAAGCAAAGTAAAGGAAATCAGAGCGAAAGTATTCCCATATAAGTAAACATGCGATGTACTATACTATATATATATTCTGCTTCTCATACTCCGCCCCCCCGTACGTCTTTTACTCCTCTATGTATCTGGCAGGCGCTATAAAAATTACTTTGTTTGCCTCATGCAATTTTATTGAGCTTGAAGAACACACACATACGAGCGCTGCCAAAAGTTTTCACACAGTTCTCGCGAATCTCAGCAAATGATGGCAGAGAGACTGGAAGAAAGGGGACGAAGAGGGACAGAGTTTGAGGCAAGGAAAGTCAGAAAAGATTTCTCAGTTGTATTGCGCTAGTTTTGGAGCAATGAGCCGCCGTTGGCAGCAGCAACATCAACAGCAACAATAATAACAACAACTATTGCAAATACGAGCAGATTCTTTTTTATTGCTATATAAACCAAAATCGTAAAAGTGATTTTGCGACGATTCAGCAATTCCGCAAAGGTGCTTGGGGTACAGGTAAAAACATTTGTTACTCCGCCTTTGCAATGGCTGAAAGTTTTTCATTGCCGTTCCGAGGGGAGCGAGTGAAAGGAGGGGGAATCTTATATAATGAAAAGGATGCGCGAGAATTGAAATTGTATTGGGACCACATTAAATGTGAATGTGAAATGTGAGCAAATAACTTACGTCATTTACAGATGTACCAAAAATTGTTTCACCTACTTTAATGAGGCAAATTAAAATGTATGTGAACTGAAACTATCGGGATAGATGGATGGATAGAAAGATGTATCCAATATATACCTACGCCTAAATGAATTTTCTACTTACTTTCATCTAATCTTCTGATTCCGCCATTTAAAATTTAATCTTAATCGTGTCTTACACTTCCTTTTCTTAGCAGACTTTCCTGCCCGTTATTATATGAGCATAATGTGTTATTAAGTGTGATATTATCCATCCTTTTGCCTACAGCCGGCAATTTCAAAAGAGGAAAAACTAATTATCCGTAGTCCAATTACTTATGTGTGACAATCACTTCGAGAGCGGCTGTTAACTAAGTCTCGACTCGAGTTCTAATCCCAAACCCAATCCAAAAGCGTTTTGCCAGACTCCTGCTGCAATAACAACGGCAACAACTACAACTGACTAACTGGCAACTGGAAACTTTGGAAACAGGATGACTCAAATTAGGTTGCCAAAATTAGCAAACTATTCTCATGTTATGCGCACGGCCTGACTCTGAGCACTGCCTTTCGCTGTAACGGCTGTGGTTCCATGGGAAGGTATGGAGGGAAGGACAGTTGCCGGAAATCTTTTAGCCGAAAATATTTAGGCAAATTCAAACTGTTGCGCCAGCCAAAATGAGAGCCCCACAGGCAGTAACAGTTGCAGACGCAGTCAGGACACTTTAAGCCCAAAAAGGGGACCGGAAAGCGGAGGGGGGAAAGCTGTTAGGCGACAGGGCGGAAAGTTGTGCGGAAAAGCGCACAACTTGGCAGGCATATGAAAGCTGAAAGTTGTTGCCACTCTCAAGTGTGAATTCAGCAAGGAAGTGAGCAGCTGAGTGGCCATACGAAAGACAGAGAGAGAGGCCGAGAGGGAATGAGAGAAATGGAGAGACTTGTTGCACTTGGCGGCTACTCGACTTGACGGCTTTTGCAACGTTGCGCTTTTAGTATGTAATTTTTTAGTATATATTATTGGCAACAACGGAAAAAATTGCCAAGATTCTACTGACAATGGTAGCATCAACAGCAGTAGCAGCAGCTGCCTCAAGTGTCTGTCTGAGCTTAACATCCCATGGAGTGGATGTTAAGAGCGCAACGAGGGAGAGGGCGACATCGGCATAGATTGTGGATAAGGCAGCTGAAGTAGCTGCCACTGTTTGTGCCACACTTTAAATGCACTCGAAAGTGTTTGCTTATAGCACTCCATATACACACATTCACAATCACACTCCCCTACACACACCACGACATGTTATTTAGTTTTCGTTCTTGCTCTTTTCATGATTCCCGCCTTTAACTGGTTTGCCGTTTTCTTTCTCCGCTTCTTCCCCTACTTTATTCCGCCTTCCTTCTCCGCCTTTTCGCTATTTTTTATATATATAAATATATGTTTGTTTCAGTTTATTTTTTTATTCTCAGCTGCCGCTCAGCTTGCCTTGCATTTTAAGTGCATTTCGGCGCAACGCCGAACACATTTCACTCTATGTTGCATCATATGTGTAGCTGTGTGTGTGAGTTGTTGTGTGTGTGGGTGTGTACACCTTATGCTGAGCAATTTTTAGGTGACTTGCCGACGACATTTGCCACCGTGACTGTTGACTGCCGACTACGCCTCTTTTCCCCATTCGCGCCACTTCCCGCACAAACTTGCGTCGCTTTTGTGTTGCATATTTTCAAGCGCTCGTTGGCAACCATAAATCATATGTGAGTGCCATAGTGTGGAAGTCTTAAAGTGTTAAGTCAGCACAAAACGGCAAACTGTCGGCCATAAACTTGCACAAATTTGTGGGCCCTAAACTTTAACTCTAAGCCTTAAGCTTTAATAGCCAAATCGCTTTATTTGACAACAAAGAAAACGAATACATTGTTCGAATTAACTCTTCGTTTAGCGGATTTATGTGTGAGCTAAAGAATGGGGAAAATTTGAGCTAAGTTTGATGAAAGTAACTTGATAGCAAGTGTTTATTATGAAGTATTAAAAAATGTACTTGAACTCGTGATACTCAATAAACTCACTCAATGTTTAAATTATTATTGTGCTCTCATTACTTACCGGTTACTATTTGGATTAATTTAAACATATTTAGCTTTAACTCGTTATATTGTTTAGTTTTCTTGACTGCTTTTATACCATCAAATCCGGGCTATTAAATTTGTGGCCAGATTGATGTATGGGCACTTAAGCGGCAAAAAGCAGATAACTACTTATGAGTATAATTAAATTCCGATATGTGTTCACTAACTGAATTCGCTTACTTATGCTCCATTGGCAATCAGATAATGCTAATGTTAATGCTAATGCTAATGCTAATGCCGTTTGCTGCCAGCCACTGGAAAAATGTCAATACGATTGTCATTCCCATTCCTAAGCTAGTGATTATGTCTAGTGTTGTTGTTTTGGTTGTTGTTGCTGCTGATGTTGCCAGATGTTTTGTCGCAGCATCAGTAGAAAGGAGGGCGCCTAATAATCTGTACGTTTTGCTGCAAAGATTTATTATCGTTTTATGCGGATAAAAGATTTACGCATATAAAGAGCGGGGTGAAAATCATCTTCATCTTCATCTCCTTGTTCATCTCCATCTTCATCTCCATATCTGTGTTGGAATATGATGCTGGACTGTTGTGTGTTGTGTGTCTCGGTTGCTGCTTTGTGTATTATGTTTATGGATATGGATGTGAATGTGTCGCATTTTCAGACACACATTGGGGATGCAATGAAATGAAGTCATTTCGTTCGCTGATTTGGTTATTTATCATTATTTCCTTATGATGCCAGCATGTGATACAATATTTATTGCGCTTCTCTCGGTCTAAATTATGGCAACCATCTGACATTGACATAGTTTCATAAATCAGTTGGCAAAATAAGATGCGGTCTGCTAACAGTGCTGGCCAAAAGTAAACTCTGTTGGGTACACTCAACCCTTTATCAATTACCAGCCAATGTGGCTGGAAAAAAATATAAAATAAACGCAAATAAAAAACTGCAAACCTATTAAGTCTGTCAATTTGGCTAGGCCAATAAAATTTAATTCGATAACCGAACTCAGGGATCAGTTAACATTAAGTCTGGGTATCAAACTGAAACTGCTAATGCCAATTGATTTAAATGTGCGACAAATTTCTCCGGCAAAGCCCAACAAAAGGGTATTAGACAGATTGACAAATCTGTCGGGGCCCCAAAAAACTATTAGCATATGTGGAGCGAGCAAAGAAATCGAGACGAAGACAGAGTAAGAGAGATAGAAAGCTCGTTTGGCATTTTCTGGCCAAAGGCATGCGAAAAACTTTCAGCCAAGTTAATCATTTGTGGGATATTATCAATCCATTTTTGGGTTTTACCCTCAACAAAATACATGAGCGCACAGCGTATACTAAACTCGGAATCATGTGTGTGCACGAGTGTGTACGAGTGTGTGTGTGGGGATTTAAGCACATCATTACATAAAATTCCCCAAAGTGAGGCAGAACTCCAGACAGCAGGTCGTTGGGTCGTTTGGATCTACTGGTTACCATAATAAAGCTTATAACACTTTGCATTACACTAATGCAAATACAATAGGTGGAGGGATTGTCTGTGTATCCTTCTGTGTGTACAAGTCGTGTGTGTGCTTCTCGTTGTTGTTGTTGTTGTAATTCGTGTTGTGTGCCTGCCTCTGCTTCAATTATGCCATATGTCCGGACGCTTGGGTTGACTTGGCCTAAACAAAATTTGTTTAAGCTCCATCCTGGGATTAAAATTGCTCGACTCAGCTAAGCCGCAACCAGAGAACAACCAAGAACCCTAAAAACCCCCGTTCTCAGTCCTGTCTCAGCCCCATCGAGACCCTATATCCTATATCCTAGATCGTAGGCAGCATTTGGCCTAGTGTGGTCTCAAGTTTACTGCGGTTGTTGCTCCTTATTGTTGTTGCTGTCATTGTGGCTGTGGTTTTGGCCTGTATTACCATCACTCACACACACATACACAAAAACACTCTCTCTCACACACACACACGCTGGCACACTCTGGCACACTTTCATAACAACCAAGACAGCACTTGGTTTCCGTACGTAATACCTGCAGGTGTAAGGTCCACCACTTGCCACCAGATTGAGCCTCATTATGCCAAACGTAGCAAGGTATTTGCTGCACTCACACATACATATATACATATGGTAGATATATGCAATTACAGCTGCAATATTGGCTATTGGCCATTGGCTTATTGTTCCGCTTGAGTAAGATGCTTAACCATTTCTCAGTATATTGCAACAGCTTGTACAGGATATTGGCTTAAATGCACGTTATTCATTTAGGCATAAGTTGATTTCTGTCAGAGCATAAGCTTATGCAAATGAAACTTGTAGCAAATAAATCAACGCAATTGCGTAACTTGAAGCTGATTAATTTAGTGCCCGTAAATCGAGCTATTATGCATTAAAGAGTTTAAAGAATAATTGAACGGGGCTTTTAAAGCTATAAATGTGATTCTATGTTACTAAACCAAAGTTTATGTGTGATAATCCCAGCATCTCATTTTTGGGTGCCATCTCTTATTTTTCCTAACAAATGCCATTAAATGTTCGCAAAAACTTAATGGCTTCTCCTCTTTAACACTTAATTACGCTCCATATGTCAGCTAACCGCGCTCCGGCAGCAATCAAAAAGTTAAGAGCCGAGCGACAATTCGACCACAAACTAATTTATTAATCCCGTTTCTCATCCAAACACTCACTCACCCACACACAGAGACACGCACACACACCCGAGGGAGATAGCAAACTAAACTTTAAAAGTCAAGATAAGTTGTAACCACTCTCGTCCTTTCTCCTCACCCTTCATCCTTTGGCATCCTCTTCTGGTATTCTCAGCTCAGACATCGCTTTGCTTTTCCTTTCGTGTGTTACAGCTAAACCGCTTTTGGACATGGCTAAAATATGCAAAACTAACATAAATCTCAATTTAAAGATTTATGAAAAATCACACACACATTCAGTTCAGCAGCAGCAAACTGAAAAACCCGCAAAGTAATAAAAAAAATTGTTGTAATTCCAATTCAGTAAACGCCAAAGCTGAAAAAAAATAAACAAAAAGCAAAAAAATGTGAAATGAAAACTGAACGCAAAAGTTGCTCAGCGCCAAATATCACCAAAATACCACAAACGGCGTAACAATATAACAAAAACCAAAACGTACGAGTTAAAAAAAAAATAGGAGAAAAATTTGTGGGGAAAAAAATAGAAAAACTAAAGTTTAAAGTTCAGGAAGCTATGCTGAAAAAATGCTTTTAAAATCAGTGCAAACCCGTTGGCCACAAATGCCCAACATGCAAGAGATTGCAATGGCAATTGAATGTGATAAGTTGAGTTTGATAGACTGTAAAATACCGTGCAGTCACCAGGAAAAAGTCGAGAATAAATTTATTGTAATTTTAAGATTGGTTTTTTTTAGTGTATAGCTAATACATATTTGATTTAAAATATTACCAAATAATTTACTATCAAGTAAATCAGCTCAGGTGACTGATTGAAGAATTTTCTACACACTGCCTTGACATAAAACCATTAAACTATTTCATAAAAATAATAGCCTTTTGAACTTTAAAACCATTTTGCAAACATTCACTGTATAGCTGACTGAAAGGAATCTAATAACGGGAGTTAAATGGTTTTGGCGCACAGAATTCAGATTTGTGCGGCAAATTGAAAATCGTGTATAGTTTTCAATGCTTGGCGCTTGAAGTGAATTTTTTGTCCTTCTTGCTAGCATAAAAATGACAACATTTGCGCACTACCAAAAAATATGTAAAAATAAAAAATAAATTTACAATGAATTAAAGTAGAAGACAACACAAGCAACAAACTGCACTATCAAGATAAATGACTTAATGTAAGTTGGCGACGAGGCTGCCGGTGCACAACATGAAAAATGCAGTGAAAAAGTAATGGAATGATTCCACAAAGGGGCAAAGAAGTGAGGTATAAACTACGAGTACTGCCAAAAATGTCGAGGCGCCATGACTAAACAGACAGCATTGGGAAGGGAGTTTTACTGGTGGAAAAGGGTTTCGCGATGCTCCCATTTTTCATGCGGAGATTTCCCCTTCTCTTTTCGCTCCCTGGCAACATCTCGTGCATGTACAAAATCTGTCGCTGCCTCAACTTCAATTATTTTTTACACAATTTTCTTGTCTTTTCGAGGCGACACTCATTTTTTTTGTCCACTCTTGTGCCGACGATCTTCCATCTCTTTTCTCGACTTTGTATCTTCTTTTTTCTTTTATTTTTTCTGCTTTCTGTTTCAATTTCTTTTTTTTTTCTTTCCATAGACATTTTTGGTGCTGCTCATAAATTTGGACGTCCGTCGTCTGTCGTGTTTTTTGGGGGGCTTCGTAAAGAATCACTGCTGTTATTCTAATTTTATGGAAATTCCTACACTTTTTCTTGCCTTTTCTTTTCAGCGCACGGATTTGCGTTTGAGAAAAATCTGTTTGTCATACGCTTCGTTGCGCCTCATTTTGCAAAAAACCAAAAAAGGGGACACGGAGTGGGAGAGTCAAAAAAATATTGTTGGGCCTGTCTTACAGTTGGCCAAAAAACTCCACTGACTGGTTTGCAGCTGGCCAGTTGCTGCCACCCACCGAAAAGCCGAAAAGAAAGAACGGCAACGTGAAAGAAAAAAAAAAACAGGAGAAAAAGAAAAGAGAAGAAAAAGAACTTTTCACAACGCATAAATTTACTGCATTAGTTTTGCGCCACATAATTCTTGCAGTGAAACATATGGAAGGAACAACGAACAGGGACAAATTTGATTTTAAAGCTCTGAAGCAAACTGAATTTTGATTATACAAACTCAAAAGAAAAAGCAATTCAACTATTTCCTCAAGCACTTTTCAATGTGCTTCCTAAAGTTTTTGCTTGTTGCTTCCGATGTTTGCTTTTCATGGGGAAAAGGAATAGAAAACTTTGGACATAAACTACGCATAGCTACACCATTAGACTAGAGGAAAAGGAATTAAATAGTATTAACTAGCTAATTTATATGCCTAGTTTTATATAATCACAATTTTTTTACTCAACGATCTAAGCGACAGTTCAAGCTTGAAATAGCATATTTATTATATGGGTTATGTTAGATCAGGCATGCTAAAACTATAATAGTTGTTTAATTTAACGCATGAACTAAACCAAAGTGAGTCAAAGAGATGAAATAAAGAATGTGCATAAGCCTGAGGAGCGCCATCTAGAGATAGGTTAGCATTTTTTATGGGGATCTGCATAGTTTATTGTCAGTTTTATGACCCAAGTCGCCCCCGCTGCAGTTTTAAATGCTCAACGATCAGTGTTAATGCCACAGACGCAGGAAAGCCCTCCGTCATTAAGTGGGGCAACAACAACAACAACAACAACAAAAGTAAAGACTACAACAACACTTTTCTCACCTTTGAGATCCCGTTCACGTTCCCATTTCTTTGACTTGTATGTTTGTGTTTGGTTTTTCTCATCTTCATCCCATTTCAATTTGAGGTCATGCCAGGGCCTATTAACTTTCTGTGGTCGGCGACATCCGTCGAGTGTTTGACGAAATTAGAAGCGCGTTGGCGTTGAATCGTTGAGTGAGCGGGAAGGAGAAGATGTGTGAAGTGATGGGCAGCATTTTCTTTTCACACTTTCCCTGCCAGCCATCAAATTAATTAATATCATAAAAATGTCAAAGCTTAATTATCATAAATAGAGAAACGACAACAAATATTACACGATTCATTTGTTTCGTTTAGCTGGAAAAATGAAAAGTGCAAAAACCTCTCGAGTCTTTTCTTCTCTTCCAATTTCACGCCACTCAAACATACATTCGTATATTTATTTTTATTTCTTTTACAGCTAGATCATTAGTTAAATACATTTAGGACAAACTTGACACTAATTTCTTTGGTATGGCATTTAATTTATTAAAATTATGTTTATATTCTTCCACTAGCATATCAATTAATTTGATCTCATTTGCCAGATTTGATCTGGTATTTTAATTATGTGCGAAGAGCATAAATTATTTACTTAAATTCGTTTTTAGTTATTGTACCGCATTGGTTATCATTTCTGGTTACCAAATACGCTATGAAAATCTATTGGACATTTCTTTTCATTCAGCTGAATTGCTTTTGCATAAATTGTAAAGTTTTTCGATGAATTTCGTAAAATCAATTGAATTGATCTGATTGGCAATGCCAATGTCAACTTTCAAGCACTTCAATTGCATTTTGTCAACAGTATACGGGCAAAGAAAAAATTTTGGAAAACTTTTACTCGCACAACTCGAAAATGTTCAGTTATTTTTGTACACAAAAAATCGATTGTATTCACCCCAATCGCACATACTGGCAGTCATACACATGACACATGTCAAAAACAAGAACGAAGAACAAAAAATCCGTTTCAAAAAATAAAATAAAAGTGTCATAAGGCATTTGCGTGCTGCGACATGCCCCAACAGTAACAGCAACAGCAACAACAACAAGAGCGACGACTGCAACTGCAACTTCAGCTTCAAGTTAAACTCCAGCTGCAGATGGAAGAGTGCACACACGAGGCGAGACTGACAAATAAAACTGTCAGTTTTAATAACTAAACACAGCAGCAGCGACAACAACAACAGCAACAAGTGCACTTCACTTGCTGCACTTCCTAAGAAGTTGTTGTTGTTGTAGCATTCATCAATGGGCAACACAGACCGCCCAGCAGAGAGATGCAAGAGCTCTGTCATTGTCTGTCTACCCCCGCCTCCACCTCTGCTGACGACCTCCCATTCCACCAACTGCACTCGACTTATTTGCCCCCAAATGTTGGCTCTGTGCCGCTGACAGATTACAGCTGCGATAAAGCGCCGTAGAGTGGTGCAGAGTGCTGCCTTAACTAAATAATATACCAACTTTTGTCTTTCCACATACATACTATAAATATACATATATTTTTTGGGACATTTACTTGAATTTTTAATTAAAATTAAAGCAAGAGCAAAACAAAACTCATCACTGATAACTTTTTGTAGCTTTGCTTTTAAAAATCTTCATACTTTAATCTAAAATACCATGACAGAAAACAATAACACAAACATACAAACACGAAGAGGAGTCAGACAGAGAAGTAAGAGAGATCTTCCATATTTACTCGATGAGCTCATAAATATATCAAATTTTATTTTTATTTTCGTACATCATTTGAATAGAATAGAACAAAAAATCCGATTTTTTTCCTTGACTTGACTTGATTAGGGGTCGCTCGCCTTATTGATAATCTCTGGCAATTAGGTTTAAAGAAATTTATGTTTATATGCAGCGACTGATAGTTGTGCTCTTTATGATCTGAAGTGGAGAGGGAGAGTATTATAAACTGGAGCGGAAAGAAAGCGAAAGACCATTGAGTTGAACTTTGAAAAACAAAAACACGTGCTTTAACAATCATAATTTTTACCCCAAACTGTTATTATTAAATAAATATAGAACATCGTTTTTGTGTTACTGGTATTCGATCAAAATGTTACATCTATTTTGAAAAACTTAAAAATATTTGTATTACTGTTATCTGCAATTGTAACTGAAACTTTAATGCAATTTTCTTATATTTCTGTTCTCTTTCTTCTCGTTACAGGTAAGTTGACGTAAAAGTTGCATTCTTTGGGTAAGCAAACAATAACAGAGAAGCCAACACTCAAGTTGCACAGTCTGTGGTGGCTACTTGCCACTACTGCTTGCCGCAATTGTGTCAACGCTGGCGTGAAAATCCATTAGAACTAAACTATGTCAATCGATTGAAACAAACGAATGCGGAATGTGTGAAAGGGGAACGAGTTGAACAAACACACAAACAAACCACAAATTTCCAACGCATAAAGAAGACTAAAAAAATGCAAGCAAATTCCAAATACACTTAAACACACTCTTACATAGTTCTCTATGTATGTATGTAAATACATTTTCGATGCTGCTTTGAGGCCGTGTGCCAACCATGAATTATTTAGCTGCCAGCTCCATTTGCCCAAATGCATTTCTAATTTTTACCCCTACACCCAAAAAACCCTCCCTCTACTTTCCCTTCCCCTCTTCATCATATGCAAGAGTGCAAATGAAATTTGCTGTTGGTTTTCCAACTCTAACTCGGTTACAGCAGCACATCGGATATCCCTACTCATTCACAACCTCAAATTTAATTAAGTGTCCAGTTTGAAGGTAGCCAGTAAGTCAAAGTGATGTATGCTCAACTTTTGGATGGCATATTGATTTGTTGACCATACCCCTAAGCTCCCGAACCTCTTCCCCACTCTTATTGGGTTTGACAAAGCCGTAAGTGGCTTTGCTTGGACTATCTTACAAAACTGTTACAGTAACAGCATTAAATTATTTTTAATTGAATTTAATTGACATACATCGCCGCTAACATGAATCGCAATTCAATCCACCTAGCATCCAAACTGACTCCAGAAAAATTTGTGTTTGTTTTTTAAAATTAAAGTAGAGCACACAATTGTGTTTTATTTTTAATTAACAGATTTATGTAAGCTTAAGAAAGTTGGAAATTAAATAATTAAAGAACATATATTATATCTTCATAATAAGCTCTTTAATGTATCCCTTGAGTTGACATTCTCTTAAGAAAGAAAACTGTTTAAACATCTTGTAATATCTATTCTGTCCATGATCTATAAGTAGTTAATGTTTGCATATAGCTAATGTATTTGTTAGCTACTTAGTTGTAGTTTCATTTGCCAATCAGTTGGCAAACAATTGAGTTGCCTCATCAGCAACACGGTAAATGTGGCACATTTGATTGATGCCATGGTGACAGACGCCCTCATCCCTCGTACCTCTCCTCTCCTTTTTTCTTGTTCCTGACGGTCTGTCTGCGCTGTCAGCCAGCTGTTATTATCAAATAACCGCGCATATCAAATAACAGAACAGAGACTTTTGCCTGCGTTTGCAAAATACGCTAGTGGATGCAAAACTGCAAGATATTTCTAAAGAGATGTTCAGTAGCTCTAACTCTGTGTCTTTCTATGACTCCGACTCTGGCTTTGCTCTATGCACAAATAGACTTAAATGATGTTTACGAAGCCGCAGTTGTTGCTGCAGTTGCCACTTTATTTTTGCCTGCTCTTTTACTTCTCTGTCTCTCTCTCTCTCTCTCTACTCGACTGTGGCTTGTGCTGCTGCGACTTCTGTTTGCACATTTATTTGTATTTGTCAGATATTTGTGTATCTTTTTCTACATACCCACTATAAGTGAGTGTGTGTGTGTGTGTGTGTGTGTGTGTGTGTATGTGTGCACTGTGTGAGGGTGTTCAGAAAAGTGCAATTTGATATTATTGCCAAATAGCAAATACTGTTAGCGTCACATGAAACAGTTTTGTCTGTTACTACAACCTGAGTATCCACAAGTATGTAACTGTGTATCTGTATCTGCATCTGGTACTGTGCATCTCTGCTGCTGAGTACGCTTTGTGTGTGTGGAAAATATTGCCATTTTGTCACATTTACTTAACTGCTGCAAAGAGCCAAGGCAGCTGTGATATCTGTGGCATGTGGCTGCTGAGGTTTTCACTTCTTGTATTGTTCAAATTGTGGCTGTGGTTTTACAACTTTCCATTTCTCCTCCCTGATTTTCCTTTACTTTACTTCCATTCCTTTCCTTGATCCTGCTCTGTTCGTTTGCGCTTTTCATTTTCCACGCTAAATATGATTAAATATTTCGTAATGAGGCTGCGGTTTTATGACGTTGACATTGTTTGTTAGTTGTGCAAAAACCACGTCAGCTGGAAGGCGTCAGACAGAACGACAGACAGAGAGACAGACTGACTGACAGACAGAAATGCAGACAGACTGGCAGCTAATTGACAGCGCTTTGCTGTTGAGCTGTTGTGGCTTTGTTCAGTGTTGGTTAATACTAAATCGTTGCAAACACTGCTTAGTTGGTTGAGCAATTGTTTAGCTAAACTGATCCTGTTGTAATTAAGCTGCAGGGTTTTATCAGATTTAATTTGTTACATATACCTAAAACTGTTTATAGTTTGTTCTGTACTGTGCATGTCTTTAATATTCATACTCCTTCTGTTTATTTAAAAAGTAAGTCTAGTAGTAACATAAGTAGTTTTCATATTTACATTTACTCCAAAATAATTTTAAAGATTCTTAGTATTTTTAATGAGACGGTATCGCAGACTCTTCAACCTACATTAGCTGACGTTCTAAGAAATGTACTCTGTTATTCATTTAAATATGTGTAAATTTAGTTTACTTGAGGTAGACCTACCTCAACAGACCGAGACTGAAGCAAATTTCTCTTATTGGCCTTGACAAGGTCATAAATAGAACACACACATACGAGTTTTAGGTTTCCACTTTCAGGGACAATGTTTGGGTTGAACCGATTAAATTGTTTTTCGTATAAATTTCAAATTAACAAGCACTCGGCTCAGAAACTTTACTGATTTATTTTGGATTTATATTACTTGGCTGCGGCACACGAATGAGTGGGCAACAACAACATCAGTAGGAGCAAGGCCAGGAGCAGGAGGAACAGCAACAATCAGGACATATGAAACCCTTTTCTGTGTTAGCCTTTGCCTTTCCCACTCTCAACTCAGAAATTGGGGAAAAAATGTAGCGCCAAGCTTTTTATGAGCTCTGCCTTGATTTTCTTTTTCGTTTTGCTTTTTCTCCATTTTTTTTTTGCTACCAAGTTAAACCTTTTTTCTGCATCGGATCAAAGGATTACGAAAAGTTTGGTGATGCGTAAAATGAGTTTGATGTTGATATAAACATGTTGATGATGTTTTAATGTAAATAAAACTGTAAAGCAGTCAGAGAATTGAGCCCAAAAAACCGAGAGAACTCTAAAAGCGAACGAAGACCGCAACCCTGTAATGATGTGTAATCGTCTGCGGCTAAATTTGCTGCACAGAGTTCTATATGAACGCAGCGAACTATACTGTTTATAAATGTCAAAATATATTTTGTTGACAAGTCTATTTAAAGTGAATCGAGTGAAAGCGACTTAGAAAATATTCTGTAGACAGCTATAGAACAGTCTGAAAGGAAAGGCTAAATAGAATTTATTTTAAGACAACTACTACAACTAAAACTTTATATAAAGTAAATAATTTAATAAAAAAATGTGAAATATATATTTAGAAGAAGTTTTAAAACTTGTTATGCTCTTCAAACTTAGCTGTCAACTTTAGTTGTCATCTCTGCTGAGTTTCAACAGCTTGCACCATTGCTAACAATCATCGATTTATGTAAAAATATCAAATTCTCAGCTAGTTTAAAAAAACAAGATGTGACACATGAAATTGATTGTCAATGGAATCGTTTGTTTAAACGAACTAAACGCCAGACATTTTTGTACCGATTCTGCTGGAAAGCAGAAATGAATTGTCAAAGTCGCTTAAGTGACAGGAACAACAACAGGATTCAGTATGCTGCTTTCGGCGCGTTTCCAGAGAGCAACGAGTAACGAAAGTTGACGCAAACAAACACTTTATTAAGTGGAAAAGTGTGTGTGCCAGTACATGTATGTGCAGTCCTCTAGCGTCCATTTCATGCACGTCTGGCCAAGAGTTGGCTTTGGTCCTTGATCTGGCTCTGAGCCTAGCATTTACTGTGACTGTTAGTATGGGTTACTCGGCACATTTGAAATTGATGCGTGACCGCAGCACGTACACATTTTTTGGCTATAAATTCTCAACACTCTGCCAAAAAAGTGTTTTAAAAATGTTTATAATTTTGAGTGGCATGCAACGCAGTTGCGAGTTCTGTGAGTTGTTACGAGTTCTGAGTCTGCTTGTCTGCGCCACGTCTGCACCTTTGTGCCATTGGGCCATGGCTCCTTTTGGCCTCGGCACGCGCCAAGGTCCTACTCCCAGTTTCGTTTGATTCCATGCTTTGGCAGTGTACCAGTGTACCAGTGTATATAGTATTTAGGGTTCAATGTCCCCAAGGCGTCATCGTCGTTCTCGTCTCAATAACGTAGCACTTCTCGTGCTTGTGCCATGGAAACGTGCGTAGTTTTCTGTATGAATTGGCACACATTCCCATACATTTCAGCTGCTGTCTCATAATGCGCTTATTACGATGGCACATAAAATAACAATTTATCTGAGCATTACAAATTTGCCCCCAACGCGGCCCTTTTATGTCAGATCCTTGACAGAAACTCTTAGGTCTTGGGTCTTAAGACATAGCCCAGTCAGCTGTTCCTCTGCTCCTTTAGCTCATTTCTTCCTATTGCCTAATGTTGTCATTATGCTAATAGTTTTATTACCGCTGCACTTGCTGTTCCCTCTATGAACTCCCGGTTTTCTATCTTGGCTCACATGAATGTTTAATGAATTTATTAGCACGTGCAGCCAATGTCCTTTGTGCCCCCTGTAGGAGTCGTTTAGCCCTATTTATGTTTGTATTGATTATGTTCACCTAGCTGAGTGTGTACCTCTGAATATTTTTGTTTGCCTACCTGTCCTAGAGTAGCACCAACAGCTGCACCTTCCCTCCGTCTGCGCCTACATTCGATCCACTCAATGGCCACTCATGTTTATTAGTTTTTTGTGTGTCGCACAGCTGCTAACTAAATATAATACTAATAAATGTTACTATTTATATATCAAGCTGAGCTCAATTTAAGAGCCCTATTGTCAGGGCTAAATGTGTCACTAGAGGGAAGAACATGTGTCTAAGAATAGCGTAGACAGTCTATTAATCGCTTAATTGATATCAAATAAACCTTAATTAGAAACTCAGACAGTGCACATAAAGATACTTACTAAACTAGAATAAAGACAGCCAGTTTTATTTTAAGAAATTTCTGCTTAATTTAAGTAAATAAAAATTGATATATTTTAAATATTATTTTCAGTAATTTTATTTACGTTCATCTCAGATTGAAAAACTTTTTCTTTTAGCTGTAATTTCAGTTGAGTTTTCCGCAATCTATTTTAATTTAATTTGGCAAACTTTTTGGCATCCAATTTCTATTTGCAAAATCGTTAATACTATTATTAGCCAGCCCTCTGGAAAGTATTTGACTTACAGCTCAGAAATTCATTTAGCCTTTTTTTCTTTTCACGTCCCTTTTGGAGTAGAAACATCCCTAAAAACCTGCTGCCACAGAAACATCTGTTGTAAGCGCATTAAAGGCTCTCACTCAGTAGGAAGTCGCCTCTCGACTCTCGGCGGTCACTGTACCCTTCGGCCAGGAGGTCAGAGGGTCAACGAGAGCAAGCGGAGGGTTATTTGCGTTGAAGATGACACAATTTTGTTGAGCGGACCATTGGTCAACAATCAGATGCGAGCCCACCAACCCCTCCAAAATGGCCTGAATCTTATGGCTATTTATTAAGCCTTCAGCACATCCCACATTCGTCAGTGAATTCGTCCGAGGTCTCGCCCCGCTTTAATTGCTGACCTTCTGTCGGCCTGACCTTTGGCCTGGAGTTCCGCTTCACTGCGTTACGGCTCTTTGGGTCTCTGTCTGAATGAGAATTGTGTGTCTGTTCAGCTGGTCAGTTGGTCAGTTCGACAGTTGGTTGGTTGGTTGTATGGCCCGTGGTCTGACAACCCCTTTTTTGGTAGCTACTTGACTGATTTGGGCATCCCGTCTTGCGTAATTCAATTATAAAATTCTCATGGTCAATACGCTTTAATTGCAGTTTTTATTTGGGCGCGTGCGGATTACGTTGACAACGGAGAAAGAAAAGCCAAAGAAAATCGCTGTCATCGGAGCATATAATGTGCTCTAACTGGCACTGTACTGAAACTGAAACGGGAACTAGTTTTAGGGATTGATATTGCTATTGTGGTTGATGTTGATGTTCCTGTTGTTGCTCTTGTTGTACTCACTGTAAGCCTGTCAGTTGCATGAAGTGTGACAGGGGTTGTGTAGCGGGCGCTGTGACTGGGACTGGGGCAGTGCCTGGGGTGAGTACAAAACTCATTTAAGGCCAAAAATGGTGTCCCCATGGAGCATTTTACGTGCTGTTCGCTGCTGTGTCAAGCACGCCTTCATGTCCTGGTCTGGCCTCGCCTGGCATATCCTGGCACTTCCTGACGCTGGCACGCACTCCTCTTTTTTTTCAACTCTGCAACGGACATTTCCATTTACCGCAATTTCCTACCCACAACCCGATACTCCAACACTTACAGCAACCAGTCAAAAATGAACCCCTTTTTGGACTGGTCTATTAAATCGAAAAACGATTACAAACTATAATGCAGTGTGTTTGTTTTGTTTTGTTTGCCTTTAGTCCCTAATTCTTGTCTCTCTCCGACTCTCTCTCTCTGTTTCTCTTTTGCTGACTATCACGCAATTCCCGTCTAGCTGCAATTATTGACTTTGTCTGGTCAACGCATCTGGCAAGCGACATCGCATTTTCCCCATTTTAGCACAAATGTCAATTCTATATTCTGTTTTCATTTCCCTGCTTACCTCCTGGCTGCGTATTCGATTTTCATGGGCATTAAACTTTTGTTAGTTTAGCTGTAGTTGTTCCAGGCCTGTTCAGAACCGTCTGTCCATCTGTCTGTCTGCTTGTCTGTCTGTCTGTCATGGCTTTTGTGGTCATGTCATTGTTTCATTTTCACACGCAACTACCAAATATCGTGCAGCCAAACACGCCTCCCCTTCACGGGTTAACCCACTCCAAACCACACTACAACCACTCCCACATCCTCTTCCCTCCTCTCCCTCTGTATATACTTCTTTCTGCCAAGCACAGCTGTTAAATTGCGTTCATTTTTATGTGCAATTTCTGTTTTATTTGTATTTGATTGTGATTTTATCAATATGTTATGTTGCCGCTTGACTCGTCCTTAATTGAAATGTTCAGCGGGCGTAATATTGCCAGAAAGTCGCATCGCATGTTTAGTCACATAATTCCCCCAATGACTAAATCCACCCACACACACACAAATACACACAAACCGTTCTTAACCCTTGAGCAGCCCCCAGTCAATTAATAATAAATTATGATTTTCATTGGAAATAGAGAATATTATACAACATTTGTGGGCGTCATGTGTTGTTGTGTTGATGTGTGGGTGTGTGCCTGTCTATGATTAGATTCTTTGCTGAAGACAACAAGTTAAGTTCATGTTTTGGGTTAATTGAAGTATAAACAAAGGAATTTCAAATTAACTTTAATTTAAAAAAAGAAATTCTCTTTTATCTGTAATTGAACTGCTATTTTATGGCCCTAAAATCTCGATAGTGGTTTAGTTTAACTTTTATTTGTATTCAGTTCAGTAATTTAAATAAAATTGTTTGATAAAGTCAAAATTAAATTAAAGTTTCTAGCACTATCGAGTGTTTGTAGTAATTAGCTTAACGAATGAGCAAAAACTAGTAAACTGATGGGGGACAAAAATAAAAGCACTTCAATGATTTCATTTGGCGTGACAGTCGTTTAATTAGAAAATGATTTTTATCTAGTTGAAACACCAGTGACCCCAGTGCTTCAATTTGAATGGGGAAATATGTGTTTCATAAGATAAAAATCATTTGCAACGTCAACAATTTTTTCTGCATTATTTTACTCAACGACTAATTCCAGAAATTGCTTCACAGTCAACGAGCCAAAGAACGCGAGTGGCACGCACAGTTTGGGGCCAGGGGATAAAAAATAGTAAGGCAAAAAGTGTCAACTAGTTGACCTCATCGCAAGTAGCCAGAACGCTGCATCAGAGCAAGAACATCAGCTACAAATACAAAAAAAAAAACTGTCAAGCCAGCGCACAGTAAGAAACATCAAAATGATGCTGCAACGGGTAAAAAAAATTAAGAGAAGAGACAACAAAAAAAAAAGGAATGTAACAAAGCAACTAAGAGGACTTGCGACTTTGATATACCCATTACTTGAGAAAGCCATTGAGTTTTAAGCCCAAAGGGTATGAAAACATAGCATACTTTGAGGCGTTTACTCAAAAGCAACTTCCTTTCTTGAAATATTTGATTTTTTGCGACCAAAAATATTATCCCATATAAACTATAAAATGAGTTCTGCTAATATAGGTGTTTTAGGATCAGTCACACCTTCTTTTCCTGCAAACAAAATGTCCTCTAACCTTATATACCCTTTAAGTGGCTTAAAAATTGAGAAATGAAATACGCGGTAGAGTTGAGGATTACGGGGCAAGTGAAGTAGCGGAACGGCGCAAATGAAGTTGCTAAAGCTGCTCTCAGGCTCAGTCTTGTGACTCAAACTCGCTACTAGTAGCAAGTTGCTGTTATTCTGGTTGTTGTTGTCCTCGTTGCTGTTGGTGTTGTGTGGCAATTACAGTGCAAGCGTTAGGTCCCTGGCTCGAATTGAAACCGTGCTGCGCTGCAGTGTGTGTGCAGTCACGAGATAAACAAGTTGGCGGCACTGCAAGTGGCATGACTCTGGCAACATCTCCATCTCTGTCTCTGTCTCCATCTCTGAACAGGACTAAGACTGCATCTTTCCGCTACTCTCTCTGCCTGTCATTTTGAGCTTTACGCTCATTTTCGCTTTTCGCAATTGCGGCGTTTTCATTTTGCTCTCTTTTCCGCCATTTTTCTTTTGCCCTTTTTGCTCAAATTGCATTGTTAGGGCTCACGGCAAATGCCCAGGGAATGACATTCAGCATTGGGTGTTTGTCGGTGTGTGTTAGTGTGTTTTTGTGCGTGTGTGTGCTAAGTATCGGCATGTATGTGTGACTTGCGGTTCGACAAGCGTAAGACATTTTCAATTACTGTTGCCAGCATTGCCGCTACGTGGCAGGGTCCCACATGCCCTTTGCCACTGTCACTGGCACACAATTGCAGTCCCAGTTGCTGCCATGTCCAGTTTCAATTGCAGTTCAGCTCAAGCTCATGCTTCAGCTTCAGCTTCAGTTGCAGTCACAGTTGCAATTACAGCTGCAGCTTCAGCTTATGGCCGTTTTAGCCATGTGGCACTCGTTAGTGTTGTGCCGCCAAATCAAGTTGCATGCCACTGCACGCATGTTGCAAGCCATTGAGTTTTCTGTCTTCTGGTCTCGTCGGCTGCTTGTCAGCCACGAAATGCGTCAATTAGACAGAATTGCAATTTCTGAAAGTAAATGTTTCTTGCTAACCTAACACGACTTGCTCCAGGCCGAATTGTTGTTGCTCATGTGGTGGTTGTTGTTGCTGAAATATGCACATAAATTTGAGTTTTTGTTGTCGTTGCTTATGTTGAAGTTTTTCGTTTTCGTTTTCGCACTTTCGTTACATTTTGTTTGCGGCGTAAACTTTTATGAGTGTTAATTTGAGTTGTCAACAAAGTTGAACATGTTCGTACTTGTTTGCTCCATTCGACTAACTTAGACAAGCACTAAGTCTTGCCCTGAGATGACTCCTTCTTTCATATTGACACTGCGAGTTTGCAAACTAATTAGTTTATCTACTATTTATTTATGTCAATTTTTGATTTCTTCTACAAACAAACTTAATTTATGCTTCATATTTATTTCGACTTTAATGCAGATATATAGTGAGCTTTTTTTGAAGCATTTAAAAAAGTGGGAAAATATTTTAAATTTTTTTGGGCTTTTGTGTTTTTTAATGCAAAAATTTGTATAAAAGATTGCTAATATTTAATTGATGCATTTCCGACTTTTTCAGCTTTAAAGTTTTTTTTTGAAAGTATTAAAAAACCTGTGGCAATTTGGAATGCATTTTTTCTCAATGCATTCACTTGGCAAACATTTATGTTATTAATGGCAAAAATAATACAAGCTTTTTATAAATATATCCGATTTTCATTTAGTTTCTTAATAAAATATACAATTTGTTTTTAAAACTTTTTTTGCCAAATTTTGAACCAGAACTTCTCACTTTTTAAAGACAGTGTAGCTTGCATTTAACATAGACTTATTAAACTTCTTCTTTATGCATTTAAGTATCTTTGTGCTGACTGCTTTTCCAATTCTTCTTATCGCACATTGCACTCTTCCCTGTACAGTTAAGTTCAGGGACTGACTTACCACACTTAAGACTCCATAGCTGCGGTGCACGCTTCCACGCACCTCTTGGGGGCTGCTAAGTATCATCACCCGAGTAAGACTCAAGTGCAATTAAGAGTACAACTTTATGAGTCACAATCTATCAGTCTACCAGCAACAGTCTACCTAAATGCTGATCGAGAGACAGATGGGAAAAGGGAGAGCGGAAAGCGACCACACAGATGAAGTGAGCCGCTAAAAGAGGGACGCCTGTCAATCAATCCTGGGGAAGTGCCATTTGGGCACTTGGGGCATGCCACGCAATGTTGCAGCCGAAAACACTTTAGTCATAAATCAATTAAAATTGATTTCCAGGCCCCCTTTTTCTCTCACTGCCCCTCTATCCCTCTCACACCCAGGCACCTAAAAAGTGACTGACAAAATGCAGTGCGAATTAAGACTTTTTTCTCAGTTATATTTATATTTCTCTCCCGCTTTCAGTTTCCATTCCATATTCAACAATTTCTTATGCGTACAATTTCAGTAATGAATCGCAGAGTTGTTGGATATTATCTAGCATCAGCTATAGAACTGCTGCTTCTTCAGTCTGGTTTATGCCACAGTTTTTTCCTGGTTTCACGTCTTTTTTTTTTGTTGTTTTTGCCACTTAGACTCGTTTGAGCGATTTATATGAAAGAGCCAAAGTTGCCTTACCCCATTTATCCATACAGCATTCAAACATTTTCACTGCGTTTTTCTATCTGCAACATCTTTCAGCTGCTGCCACAGACCCTCTGGAGTCCCTGTTCCAACCCCTAACCATATACTGCTGCAGCTCTTCTTATCTGCCGGAGACAGAACTGAGCGAGTCGAGCCAACGAAGCGTGTCCAGTCAGGGTCGCAGTTGCATCCATGACTTGCTATTGCCATTTGCTTTATGGCACATCTTGCTGTGCTTCTTTCGCTCTCTTTCTTCTCATAGTCCCATTCCCTCTCCCTTTCCTTCTTAGTGTCTGCTTAACGTATTTTAAATATTGACAGCTATTTGCCAATTGCCTCAACTGCATCGGCAACGGCAACGGCAGCTACCTCAAAGGCTGCTGTCAAGTGTCCATAATTTTGTTTGCTGCCTGTCTTTGGCACTTGTTTTGCAGCATTTCTAACTCTTTTCGGGTCATAAATAAAATTGTTTTTATATTTTCTTAGACCCTGTACTGCAGAAGTTTTGAGGATGTTGTCAGGTTGCCTGCCGTAATGTAAAAACTTTAATTTATAGTATGGAATAAATAGTTTGCTGTTATTCTTTTTAGTCTGGTTGGGATAAGAGAGAATCGTTCTGTTATAATACCTATATGTACAGGGCTCTTTAAAGTCTGGATTTATCGATTATTGTCTCTACTAGCAAATTCAGAGTACAGACGTGTCCAGACATTATCAAATGTACTTTTGTTTGCATATGCATATAAATCGAGATGCATGCTGTCCGATAACATTCCTGTTCTCCCAATTCTATCTTCCTTCCCCACGCCCCATTTCTCTTCCACTCCCACTGTTTGTCTTTTTGTGTGTGCAATTTTCATAAATATTTCATTTAGCGTAACTTATACACTTACCAAGAACTTTCCGCTCTTCTGGTTGGCATTTTTGCTTAGCTTATCTTTGGTTTTGCATCTTTTACTTTGTTGCATCTTCAAAAGGAGACGACTCCTGGTCGAGACAGGCAACTGCTGTGCACTCTGTTCCCTCCACTTCACTGCTTGTTGCAGTTGCTACTTGTCATAAATTGGCAAAAAAAAGAAAACACAAAAACAGAGCACACAAAAGGAAAAGTGCTTCGCATATTTATTTCTCTATTTTTCTACTGCTCGAATTTTCTTGTAGTTTGACATTCAATTTTTTTTTTTTTCAAAGTGCTCTGATAAATGAATGCTGGAAAATGTTATGGCACAATGGAAATATACTCTTTTGCAGCTTTAAATCTTAAATGAATGGAATGTTAACTTAAGACGATTTTCCATGAATTTCCCGCTTAGAGTCTCTAAGCTACAAACATCTTTAGTCATGTCATAGAGCTCCGTTGGCTTTAGGGCCAATTCAACAATCGTCCGTTAATCGCCAATGGCAACTGTCACGCCCAGAAATTCAGTTGAGTCAATTACAAAGCAGTTGTCTTGCCATGTTTAGCTGCTGGGCAAAATGAAGAGCTGACAGGTCAGATATGTTAGCCAAGCACCTGCTAATTGAATGTTATTTATATTGCCATGACTGTATTAATTTGGCCTAAAGACAGACTGACTGAAAACGCTGACATAATGGCCATAGAATGTCTTCATATTGAGCAACAGCTGGACCTGAATAGACATGTACTTATGTTACCCAAGTCAAGTGAATGGCATTGCTCGTTTCGGCCAATTGCAGTGAGTTACGAGCATCAGCTTGGGACATGGCCGGGATAATGGCTCGCTTAGCATACATTAAAATACTAATTTTCATGAAAGCACCAACAAAAACAGCAAAAAAAGAAAACGCGGTAAACGCGAGTGCCCCCTTTTTTCTACTAGTATTACACGCCCCCTTTTCCACCGCCTCTCCCACTGTCGATGATGCCGCCGTCTGGCAGGCGTTGCCTTTTAATAGAGCCACACTAATTACATGCCGTTAGAGTGAACGCCTGAGAAGTCCGTGCTGTCCTGGGACGGACACACTCTGCTCTCCATGTGGGTGTATATCTACTTGTGTGTGGGTGTATGTGTGTGTGGTAGTGGGTGTGATGGCCTGGCATTTGTTGCTTTATTCCTGACAGTCTGTTGGCTCATTGCCTGGTTGCTTCTCCGTTTGTGCAGCAGCCAAGTCAAATTTGTAATTAAAGCAACGGAATTTATGAAACGTAACATTTTGCAGGCACACACACACGAGCAGACGCGAAAATCTCGTTTATGCGTACTCTATATACGAACTGCGCTTAATTGCAAATATTTGATTAGCTTTTTTGCAGCAACAAATTTCAAAAGAGCGGATTTTTTACAATGCAACCCTTTTACAGGGCATCAGCATAATCATGCTCAGTGCTCAAATAGATATGCACTTCTTGATTGATAATTAAGCTCTTTGGTAATAATATTTATTAAATTCTACATTTACAACTTCCATTTCCTAGCAGGATTTTAAATCAAAAACAATACTTTTAATTATCCAACTAGACTTTTCAGTTAACATGTTTTAGTCGCTTTCCATTAAGGTTCAGCACTGAGTTTTTCGCAATTAGAACAACTGCATAAACCTAATTAAGGCACTCGCAGTTTTGTTTGTCTGTTGTTGTTGTTGTTTGTTTTGTGCTCATTTGGTTACAAGTGCATTTCATGTGCGTCCTTTTGTGTGTGCAAGTTAATTTTGTGCACAGTTTTTTGTTGTGCAGAGTAAAAGCTTTGGAGGGTAATTGTAGTTGCAACAGCATTGCTTCTTTATACCCTTTTATATATATGTACATGTATTTCTATGTGGCTTGCCTGTGTCTAGCAGTTATCCTTACAACCGTGTGCACATGCTGCGCATTCTTCTTGAAAGAGCTCTTCAAATTTTATGACCACATAAGCGGCCGCATTACCATCACCATCATCAGCTTGAATTCTAGCCGATTCAGCGGGAAAATTATGCCAAACACACACATACTGATGCTGTAACAGTTCTTTAAGCTATTTTCAGCTGGCTTGGTGGTGACCAATCGGATAGTAGAGAGGAAGAGAGCAGTTGGAAGGGGAACAAGGGAACAGCGGTCAGTGGTCAGCGGGATGGCAATATATAAAATTTATTAGCAGAAATTATGATTATTTCGTTGCTCTTTGCTGCGTGTATTTTTAATATCCATTTCACAATTTCCCGCTGTTCCTGCTCTCTGTCTCCATCATTCTCTGTAGCATATCCTGTTACTACTGTGAGATCCTTGTGCTCCTTCTGTGCATTTTAATGGCCACTGCGTCTGTCTTTTGCCAGCTGCATCAATTTCGTTCGCTGTAGTTGTTATTCTTCCCTCTCTCCCAACATTTTCACTGCTCCCATTTTGCTTAATTTTTTTTTTTTTTTTTAGTGTTGCTCGTTAAGCTCGCTTTAATTTTTACTCAAGACCATAATTTTTGCGGTTTTCGTTAAAGGCAGAACGTTTTTATGTGCCACATAATTTGCGTGAGCTTAATTGTGGCCAGCAAAGCCGACGTTTCATTGAAGCCCAATTTGGCTGGCCAAAAAAGTAACAACTTTCTACTGAAACTCTATGAATCTTTCCTAAATTTTATTATTAAAATCAAACATTTCATATCGAATTGGGGAATTTAAAACACGTAATTGAATCAACTGACAAAGTCAATAAAGTGCGGTGTTTACAAAGTGTTGCATAATTAATATTGCGAATTTACTATATTTTCAATTAGTGCGCTGAAACCTTACAAAAAGAACACCAAATAAAATAAATGTTATTAAACTAATAATAAAGCAGACAAAAAAAAATTAGAGGGAAATAGAGCAGAGGGAATAAAATAAACTCAATTAAATTAAGCACATTAAAGCTGAATGGGGGAAATAAAGTTAAATGAAGTTCATGAATAGTTTGATGAGAACATCAAATTAATTTGGAGATATACATTTCTGGAATAAACTTATCACGAAATACATTCCGTGGAAAAGTCGCATTCTTGTGCATAACGCACATTTCCATAACAATATTTAATTTAGCCTATGTGCAGTCTATTTGTAAGCCAAAGCGCCTGCGGCGCTGCTTCCCTCTAGTGCCTCAACCCCTCTACCACCCAGGGACCCTATAAAAAAAGACAAATGACCCATTAAACGCAAAACTTGTACACTTTCATTGCAAAAGCCGTAGAGAAAAAGCAGGAAGACGCGAGCAAATGAAATGCAAACGGCAAAAGAAAATATTGCCCCGCAGCAAAGACAACAAACTCTTGATTTTTATAGGAGCAGAAATACCTGCTGCAGCTCCACCTCCGGGCAGAAAAGAATGGGATCTAACGGGATAGCAAAGGATAGAATGGAATGGAAAGGATAACGGGCATAAAACGCCAAGATATGCGAAAGGCTTCACGCAGCGTCTATTTTTCACTTGGTCGGAACGGAGGGTTTGTCTCAGGATTTGTTGTGCTTATGAAAGCATTAAACTTTCCTCATTTAAGGCAACGCACTTGAGTTGCCTTTTTTACTGCAATTTCGTCCTTCAACTGCTGTTTACTCCCTTGTTTCCCCTTTACTTCCTTAACCTTTTTTCGTTGCTTCCACCATTTTTCTGCCTTTCTGCGGCCGCTGACACGCCCCACTCGTTGTTGTCCTTCTCGTTGTCGTTCACGTTGTCGTCTGATTATGGTTCAGAGCTCGCAGCGCTGCCATTTGATACCCTGTAAATATAGAAGATTGGGTAGTTTGAATTTGGATTTTTCAGATTGCCTCTAGTTATATGAATGAATAATTTAATTACTTTATGAAAAGAACAATTTACTTATGAATATATTTACATATAAACATTTTTAAACAGGGTATTTTTTAGTCAATATTACATTGCTTCTCAACTTTTAGCCAACTCGCTCGCTTAACCCGATTTCTGACTGTTAAGACTGTCACAACTCTTAGACCTGCACATGTGTGTGGCTGTGTATGTTTGTTAAGAAATATTATGCAATTTCTACACTTAGACAATCTACACACTTCCCCAGCAGTTTGATGGCGCCCCGCAGCGCTTTGGGAGTTGTGGCTTTGCCTAGCGACATTTTTTTTTTTGGGCTCCATTTTGATACAGAGAACGGAGCATGTCGGCGGCTGATGAGCTGACACCGACTCCACACACACACACGCTAACATGAACACACACATGCTTTGCAATTGTAATAAATGAATTTTGAAACATGGCGCGTTGTTTGTTGCCAGCATGTGAGCGTGTGAGCTCTCAGCTCACAGTTTTTGTTTCAGTTTTCTTTTCTGGTATTTGGCAGAATTATAATGCTTTGTGGAGCCCTTTGTGCCGTTGACTTCCTTGTGGGATTTCAGTTCAGCTGTTTGCTTGCTTGCTTCAGCCTGTTTCCCCCTCATTGTTTGCATTCTGTAATGTAAGAGCAAAAATAGCGCTGAAGTAAACAAATAAAAGTCGTGGAATAAGCACTGTGACGACTGTTGAACTTTCGTCGAGTCAGACCCAGAGCCACTGTGGCTCTGTGGCACTGTGGCACAACAGTGTGGTGCGTGCAACTGCAACTTCAACTGCAATGCGTTGTTCCCAAAGAACTGAGAGACACACAGAGAGAAAGAGAGAAAGCTAAGCCGCTTTGGCTTACCTTTGGCAGCAGGATCAACGTTGCAGTCGACAAGTCAGCGCGTGTCTTAAATACATTTGATGTGCAACACGAGCAACAAATAACAAAAGACGCAGCACGCAGCTGGGGCACAGTGCCACTGTCAGGGCTTTTCCTTCAGCTAGACGCGTTTCTTCTTCCCAAAAAAAAAAAAAAAACAAAGAAACGAACGGAACGTAGGAAAAGTAACAACATATTTAGCTCACGGCATGACGCTCATATTTGCTTTGTAAAGGCAGCGCGGCAACAAAAATAATAATAAAAAACCAACTACAACAACAACGAAAACAAAAGGGAATAAAACAACAACAATAGCAACTGAGGAAGCAACAGCAACAGTGACGATGACGATGACGTTGACGTTGAGTGCCTGCGAGGCGAGTCGAGCCGAAGAAATAATAATAACAAAAAGCAAACAGCGCCATGTCCCCAGACCCCCAAACGTCCTTCTCCCATGTGTGGGAATTTTCATACGGCGCGTAGCAATTTTACACATTTACATAGACAAACACACACTCACACACAGCCATGTATACACGCGAATACATACACACACGGTAGTAGAAGTGTCGTCGCATAGCGGAAGTGAAAGAAGTTGTTGCTCCGGTTTCCTTCCCTCTTCCTGCTACCGTCTCGTTGTCAGGAGCGTAAAAAAGGCGCAAATTATATTCCGTTGTAAGGCGAAAGCAAATACAAACATACACAGACCTACCCACACTCACACACACACAACAACAAGATCTGAGTACATGGCAACAACATTCGCTCTCTTGTGTGATTGTGTGATTGTAAATGTGTGTTTGTTATTTTTATTACAAACAAACACGACTCCAGTAAATATGATATAACAAAACAAACTGTGTACTATGGACGAAATTGTTTGAAAAACACGCAATAATTAAATTTAAAAAAAATCAAACAAACAATTTAAATTATTTATAATGATAGAAAAACATAATTTCATAAAAAATGTCAGTCATTTTAAGGTGAACATTTAAACATGCCCTAAAAAGTAGGCAACACTTTTTTGTTGCTTATCCACTGAATGGGACGTGACTGTAGGATTGCCTGGTATCCTGTCCAGACATGCGTCACACATCAACATAATTCACGCTGTGCACAAATGCTATTAAAGCTCACCCACACGATCCGACTGTTGGTGTGCGTGTGGGCCTCGCCAACATGACGTATGAGTGACTTTTATGTTTTAATTGCGCTACAGTTTAAACTGATGGGCGCAGCTGAGCTAAGACGCTCTAATTGACAGTAAAAGGCGTCGTTTTTCTTAAGAAAACTTCGTGGCTTTTGCTTGTATGTGACAATGTCGAAAATAAAATTTAATTTTATTTATTAACTGTTGTTTTTGTCCTTATTTCTCGCATTGTTGCCTATCAACGTGTCTAAATAAATTTTCATAATAAATTGTATTTAGCTCGTTATTCGATAAATTATAATTGGGTGAATTGTAAAATAAAACTACTGTAGATTAACGTCAAACCCAAATAATTATCAGATAATTTGAAACAAATTGAGATCAAATATAAAACACGTAATTTTACCGCCCACGTAAATAAAATTATTGGCAATGTAATTCAATGCAGCGAATGTTGGTTTTTGTTGCTGACAAAATAAAATTAAAATTTGATACCTGAAGATGAGAAAGCTTTAAAATAAATGACCCGCAGCGGCCAATTTTCTGACATAGGCAAAAGCCAAAGGGCTTTAGGCAGTATGCGACCCATACACAAACAGCCAAATACACAAACAGACACTCACACACAAACACACTGAGAGATAAGTATGTATACACATACGCAGACACAAATTAATTAAATAAGAAAAAAGGTAAACCAAGAAGTTAAATAAGAAACAGGAAAGACAAACCGTGCACAGTAAGTGAAACTTGAAATTGAATAAAGCCCATGGCGGAACGAGGAGACGGAAACGAAGGCCGTGGCGGAAGTGAAGCCAAGACAAAGGAAAAATAATGTAAAACAATGCCAGAGACGAAAATCAACGGCAAAATGTGCCCACAAAGCGGCCATGCGAAACGACTTCTACTCGAGGGCCGTCTTCAGCCTCAACCTCTACCTTCGAGTACCTTTTGCTTTGCCTGTCCATATTCTATATACTCCCTCTGCTCAGTGCACTCGTTAAATTTTCAGGTTTCTGGGCATTGGGCGCTGCACTTTGGCATGTCAAAAGGCCTCTCTGTTACCTCGAGTGTCTATTAGGCAGCCAGAGAGAAGTAGAAGGAGGAGGCGCCCACATGATTAAGGTTTCACAATTTATCTAATACAATTAGTCAAAAGGTGAGGTTGCCGCTCCTTTCTGGTAATCGTAGACGTTTGCTGTGGTACTTACTTTACATTAATGTTAGCCACTTTCAATGTCTCTCCAAAGGTGTTTTCGTCTTCTTTTTCCTTGGGTTTCTTTGTCTTTTTGCTGACTGTCAAAAGGTGCGACGACTTTTGAACTTCTGACGCCTGAATGCAAATGGCGGTAGGGCGTTTGGGGTGGTTGGCTTCCCTGGGCGTGGCATCCGCAAAGCCACAAAGTTTAATGAATGCCAAAAAAGGTAGCGATGGTAGCGAGTGTTTGGTAATTTAGGTTTATGTGCAGTTTGGCTTCGCCTTAAACTCATATTGCTCCTAGTGGGCGTGTTAGTTGAGTACTTGATGGGGGTCTTAAGGGGCAAGGAGTGTTACTAATTGGTACACCCAGCTGGAGTTTGCTCCTTACACCAGGCATGACTAATTCCATTAATGCTTTTATCGACTGCATACACACATACACTGCAGGGTTTGATGGAATGTATATTTACACTCCAGTTTGGAACATTCAAATGCACTTCAACACTTGGATGCAAAACTTTGTTTTGCTGCTAATGCAAATAGAAATCATTTCTGAAGTGTTCTTGAATTTCTGGAACATTTTAGCTACGACTCTCAGCGAGAAAATTGCTACTCCAAGTTACCTTTCGATGCACGCAAAAAATACGTACTCGAGCTCAGGTGCTTGGGTAGTTTGAGAAGCACTTCAAAAATTACTAAAGCTAAACGCCAAATTAGTTTAAGATAGCAAATTAAATCTAGGAAAACTAAATCGATTTGCATAGATAGGAGAGAAAACCAATTTGTTTATTTTATGGTATGTGGAAATCCTATATTTGGGGTGCATTTTTGACAATTTTTATGGATGGTAAACAATATGTGGAACTTAAGTTGTTGCATCCATTTAAATCTAGTGTGATTAATCTATTATATCCCTGGGCAACTTCCATACATTTATCTAAAAGTTAGCTTAAAATTATGATCACCCAAACGAAGTATTGTTTAATGGCCACACCCACTTGGACATAGAATCTCAGTCATAAAAGTGACCCGCACTCAACTTGTCCATTAAAAAGTGGCCAATGCATTCAGTTGTCAACTGTTTTGTCCATTTTTCGTCTGTTGGCCATATCAGAAAACCGCAAAAAGCCAACAAACTTTGTTCGCCAGCTTGCACGCTGTTGTTGTTTATGGAAAGCCAAGAGTTTTGGGAGGGAAACTGGGGGTGTTTTGTGTGTTATGTTGGCAACAACTCCCACGACTCAATGCACTCAATCAATGCACACAGAAACAGCAGCCTTTTGTTCCAAACACTCAACACAAAAAGCTCTCATCAAAAAATAACAACTGCAAACAACCGAACAAACAAACAAATCAAAACAATAACAAATTGTACCCACCCAAAAAAACAGCCACAAAGAAAGCAAAAAAAAAAATTTATAGTGCTGTAGATAAGTGTGGCGTAAAGTGAAATGCCAAAATGGAAATGGTCAAATCTACAAACAATTTTTGCAAAAAACAAATTAGTACCAAATAAAAAACAAAAAAAAAAACACATTGTGAAAGCAATCAAAGTAGAATAAAAAATGCAGTTGCCCTTGGTTGGCTCTTTGGTATCTATGTATCTGAAAGATATTCAAATACATATCTCTGAGTATATACTTACTTTGTGTCTTCTGGCATGCCCCAAAGTGTTGTTAACAGATTGATTTCGAAAATGATAATGTGCTTTAGCCAGCTCGTTGCCAAAGCCGCAAAGCCCCCTAAAACAAGTAGCAACAACCACAACAATAGCAACAGAAGCAGCAGCAACAACAGCAGTATCAACTGGCAACATTCACAGACCATTTGGCGGCTTAAGGTTCGTATTGGGGTTATCGCCTAATCGCATCGCTTGCCAGCCGCGTTAGCCTTCATTCCTGTTCTCCTTCCCTTTCCCTTCTTATTTTTTTCTCTTGCGCCTCATCTTGTTTTTGGGCATCGATATCGGTTTCCTTGTCTTTGGTTTGTTTTTATACTCGTATATATAAATTTTATGCTGTCTGCCTCTGTCTCTACTCCAAAGCGCACAATCATTTTTCAATAAACAAACAATTTCATGGGCGGCTTGTCTTTTGCCAAATCGGATCTAAGCCTCAATAAGCAGTCAGCGACAAGACGCACTTCCTGCTACAGCACTCTCTTGAAGAGGTCACAGCCAGCTGATGGCTATCAGGGCTCCAAAGACTGATGCTTTTGGCCATCAGCTCTATCTGATTACACTGAACAATCTCGTAAAGGTATAAGGTATGTCCAAGGAAGGAAAAAAAATAGATTTGCAGAGATTATAATTTGAATATTTTGCGTTTAATACGATTTTAATTTGACAATGGTTTTTCTTTAATTAAATGAATTTGGAATTATTCAACTTATATGTTGGGTAGTGTTGCTGATTGATTTGATTTGGGGTAACGGCATTGACGGCTCAATTGATTAATAATTGTTTGTGTTAAATGTATCTGGCAGATACGTGACTGAAGTTTGTATCGGAACAAACGCAATATCCTGACAAATTTCAAGTCAAACAAATGGCTAAAGGGAGATCAAAGAAGTAATTACAACCCAAAAGCACAGACATAAAGAATGAACTTAGAAAGAAAGAGTCAGTGAGAAAGAGAAAAATAGAAACTCATGAAATTGTAGAGGAGCTAGGACTCCATCTGTGTATGTGTGTTTGTGTGTGTGTGTGTGTGTGTGTGTGTGCTGACAAATGAAAAATTAAACAATTTCCTAGTTGCCTCAGGACTAAAGTTGTGCTCTGCCAACGAATTGCTAAATTTAACTGAAACATTTATTCTACAGAGAGCACTAAATTATTCCTACGCTTGACTTGCCATCTAAAAGATACAAAATCCGAGTACGAGTACGAATACGAATGCGAATGTGAATACGAGTAAGCTTACAAATACGTTTACAAATACCAATTGTGAATAGATTCAGGGAAGAGCTCAACGCTGTAGCTTAGTTTCTTTTTCTTTGTTTGTATTCATGTGGCAAATCGGCGACATTATCATCATCGTCATCAGCATCAACAGCTGCCGTTGCCGTTGTCGTTACCATTGCGACTGTGACTCGTGCCAAAAGTCATAAAAAGCCAACAACAACAGCAACAACAAAACCAGAAAACGAAAGAAGAGAAAAAAAAAATGAAAATATACAAGCTGAAGCTTCCTTTATCCTCACACTTGACTTGGCGCCTTTCATTAATATGCGCAAATTATAACGAGAAGAAGAAAAGAACGACAAAAAAATCAAATATGAATGCTGCAATTGGCAAATGATCAACTGCAAACACCCTGTAGTTTTGCTGATGTGGAGTTATGCACCGCAACAATATATAATTCTATTTGAGTTTTTGGATTGTTAAGTCAATTAATAACATGTTCTATGCATCAACTAATAATTGACTATTTGAGTTTTTAAACACTACAAACTTTTATTTTGTTGAAAAGTATTTCTTCTGTCATAAACTGTTGCGGCTTGTTGTTTCTTCCAGGGTATTGTTGAAAGAGACAACCGAACTGTCAACTCTCTGTGCTCTTATGTCTCTGTGTGTACTTCAGCTTGTGTTTGTATTTGTTTGCATGTGTTTATGTGTGTGTGTGCGGTGAAAGACAACTTCATTTACTTGGCCAGAGCAGTGTGCATTCGTTTTATTCGTTTCATTCGTTACATTCGTTTCCACTGTCGTTCTCCAATTTTTCGGACGCTTTTCGTTTTCGTTTTCGCCAACGTAAGCGCTTTTAATTTTCAGCTTGCATGCACAAAAGTATGCAATATGTTTTTTGCTTTCTACCGATCTGACACCCTCGCACCCACACACCACACGATGCAACTGCACTTATCAATGCATGGCATCCAGCTGTAGCTCTCCTTCTCTCCTTTTCTCACTCATACATACGAACAGTGTATGGCTGACAATGGCTTACATAAATTTTAAGCTCCATTAGCAAAATGTTACCGCCACCACACCCGGGGCTACGTGTGGTAAGCCCGCCTCAAACGGGTGCAAGTGTGCACCTCTCAATCTCCTTCCTCCAATTTCTCTTTCACTCTCTTTTACTCGCACTCTCATTGTGTATGTGTGTTTGTATGCTCAAAGTTCAAGTGCAACAAAAGTTGGTTATTGTGTTCGGTCTGCTCTATTATAATATGAAATGCATATTACAACCCTGGCAAATTTTGGACATTGAAGAAAACTTTTTGCTTACCTAAGGCGAACCTGGGCTAATTTCTACATAAATTAGAAGACATGCCCTGTTGAATATCGTCCTTTCTTTAACTCCCACTCCATCTTTGTATATGTGTGTATGTATGTGTGTTTGAATTACCTCAAGGTAATTTATGTAATCAAGATTACAGTTGACCAAGTTTAAAATGCAACTCAAATACATGTACAATTTGTTTAAGGCTCTGTTGTAGTTTTCGCAAAGTACTTACAACGAAAACTAATTTAATTTTTATGCCTTTTAACCTTAAAAAAAGTTTGGTAAAAGCTTTTATAACTTTGCGCATTTTAAGGTAAAATGCAGCCCGAAAACATTTAACTCAGTTAAATCATTTGTAAAATGGTAAATTCTTGATTTATATTTTAAATAGTAGAAACATAAATTGGCAAATTTTATGTGGTAACAATCAAAGCTTTTAATTGTATGTAAGTTTCCTTAAATTGTTTTAGTTAACAGAGTTATGTTAGTTTTAGTTTGTAAAGCAAGTATTTCTTTGCATACACTTTTTCTATTAAGGAAAAAAACTAATGAAGCACAGTGTGGACAGTTGTCTAAGAACATAGAAAAAGAGAAAGCAAGATTACAGCTCAACTAATTGCAAATAAATTAACTTGGCTTTTAATGGCTTAGGCCGGCAACAGTTATAGCAACTGCTATTGGCTGGGTCAGCTCGACAGCATAAAGGCGGCAGAAATGAAGAAAAGAAAATAATTATTTTGTGCTTAAATACGCAAAAGTTGAAGCCCTGGTCAAAATGTGGCTTGTGTGGCATGCAGCATACGGTGTGTGGCATGTGGTGGCATCAAAATCAATTCGACAAACAAGCAAATGAGTTGCGGAAACTATAACTTACGAGTCAGCGTTAGCTGCAGGATCAGCCAGCACTACAACGTGGAGATTTCTCATATCCCAGCCGAAAACACAGAATTCGTCAGAAGGAAGGCAGAAGGTAGAAAAGAGGAGCAAAAGGAGGAAGGGCACTGGGGGCATGTGAATGTTGGTAACACGAGCCTTGGCGGCGCACAATGAATACAAATTGCTTGGTAAATAAACAACATCTCAATAAGGAGCAAATTACTGACGCCATCCAGCGAAAAAATAAACACACACACACACACATGGACTCCAACACACGCAACTATGTACATATGCATACAAATAAATATAATCACACACACATACACACAATGATAGTGAGTGTGGGAACAAGCCTTAGAAGAGCAGGAAGGGGAATAGGATGGGGAAGGGGAAGTGGGCTACTCGCGTACTGCATAACAATAGCAACAATTTGGTTTTGAGCGTTTGCTTTGGCTGTGTACGACAGTATGTGTGTGACTGTGTGTATTTGTATTTGGAAGTGTGTGTGGGCGCTAATGAATATAATGGTGTTACATAAATGGCGGCTTGGCCCCTGTTTGGAGAGCTAGCAACCATTCTAGTTGCTGGCACTGCTGCTGTTGCTGCTGTTGTTTTTGCTGGCATTGATGTGTGGGAAATTTTTACATACACTCCCAGCGATTGCAAGCGGTAGAAAGAGAGAGTAAGAGGGAGTGCTTCAAAGGGAGCTGGAATTGGAAAGTTTTGTGTAATTATGTGTGCGGGAGAATAGCAAATAATGAGCGTAAATCATGGTTTAACGATAAACACAATTCTCGTACTCGCACTCTCTTCCTCTTTACGTACATATATGGACAGCAAGGTTTTCCCATTGAAATTAATATGGACCTATACATATATGGGCCACAAATTCAATGCAGATACAAAAGCATTTCGGTGAAATTAATTATGTTGCTGTGAAAACGGTTTCGAAAGCAATCAAAATACTTTCAATGGCCGAACTAAGAACGGAGAAGTATTCGAAAATAGTCTACACATGACTTAGGTTATTTTGAGTTTAGAGTTAAAAATTTGCAATACTAAAATTAGACTTATTAATTTAGTTAGCAACGGGTAAGCTAGATATTCCGACAATAAGCATAACTAATCATTTTAATAAGAATGTGCTTGAATGGGTTTTAAATCAACAGAGAAAAACAGTCAACATAACTTGAAATAAATTACCAGGAGTTAAAAGTGGAGAGCTTTGCATTAGTTGAAGCAACGCTGACTTCTCCAAAAGAGAACATCTATGATGATATATTTTGTTAATTATTAAATTTAAGCTTTGCTTTATAAGTTTTTCATATTTTATATACAATTGTCTGGCACAAGTGACCACCCTGAGCCCTAAGAGTTCCCTTTGCCTTTGCCCAATCACAATTATTTGATAGCGCCGTCTAATTAGGCCAACAATTGTCTTATCTGGCAGACGAGCGGCAAAACAATTAAATATTAATGCAGTGCAGTTTTCGAGCAACAACAGCAACAACAACAATGGCAATGGCAAAGGCAAAAGGAAAACCAGACTACAGAAAAAGGACTCTCAAACTACAGGCGCTGCCTACTTTAACCTACAGTTGAACTCAGAGGCCCTGAGGTCACTACTTAAAGGCCGCTTCATGTTGTCTGTTTTCTTTTCATTTTCTATACGGTCTCGTCATTGTTGTTGTTGTTGTTTCTGCTACTGTTGTTTTTGTTGCCGCTGCTGTTGGTCTCTGCGCTTATTTTCCATTTCCCCATTTTTTGTAGCTTCTTTTTTTGCATTTTGATGTTACCCTGGGGAGCGCTGAAGTAATTGTTGCGCTTGCCACGCCCTGCGGCCGGTTGGGCACAACGCACATTAAAGTCACGCCGGGGCCAGTGTGAACTCCCAGTCACAGTTCCAATCCCAATCCCAGAACCATTCCCATTCCCATTTCCATTGCCATTTCCACTGGCCATTTCCCATTCGATGCGATGTGAAAAGCGTGAAAAACTCGGGCATATTTTCTCATTTCGCTGGCGTATTGCATTTGAAATGCCAGAGAATTCTCGAGAACGTGGCAAACTCGTAATACTAGTCAAATATTTTTTCATTTTCTGTTCAGTTTTTATGGCAATAAAAGTTGTGCATTTTATTGTTTCAACTGATTTGAAGGCAACAACTTTTTTTGTTTCTTCTTATTTGTTTGTTGAGGATTTTTGCCGCCATGGAACATCATTGAATCAATTTCAATATTCAACGATATATTCGATTTTCAATTTTCAATGGCTATGCATAGCTTGGCTTATTAAATTTCATCAATTCGATTGGGAGAGAGCAAAAAGCGGAGATGCAGAGCATTGGTGAATGCAAGCTAGGCAATAGTTATCGTGTTGGTCTCCAGCTAGCAGCTTCCAGGACATCTTATGAACTTTTACGTCTCCATTATATGCAAATGATGAGAGCAAGAAAACAAATATTGCTACCTCGGGCGATGGCCACAACGACACACACACACGCACAACACACATGAAAGGCATTGTTTGGTTGCTGCTGCTGCTTCTGCTGTTGCTGCTGCCAGCAGGACGAAGGACGAGCAATCAAAAGATGGTGAGGAAAGTAGTGGTGGGGATTGTTCACAGGATGCGGTGCGAGGTTCATGTGCAGACATTTACATAAGCAAACAGCTTCTGCTTTTATGTGGCAGCTCGACGCAGTCCCAGCAGACGCAGGACTCTGCCATCCAGCCATCCTGGTTGGCATCCTGCACTGTGAACTACTAATAAACCAACAACAACAGCACCAACAATGGCAACGGATATTAAGCTGAAACTGCCCCGAGGACAACAGTCCAAACAAAAACCAAAAAAATAACCAAAAACCCGATGAGATGTGAGCTAAAATGAAGCTGAGGGCAGAGAGATAGGGAGAGAATGGGAGTTAGGGAAGGGCAAGACGACTCTCGCTAACTTGGCCAAAGAGCAAAAATGACGGACATTAAGGAGGCTCGTTGGTAGTGCAGGAACAGTTTCTGGTCGTGCTCCTGCTGCCTGCCATTCCATTTCCCATCACCCATTTCCCATTCCCTTTGTCAATCTGCCATTCATACCAATGAACTTATCAACTGATAGCTATAGCTTCAGAACAAACGATGGCAAAAACCTTGCTTTGGGTCGAAATCCCATTCAGCAACAGTTTGCATCGACAGTTTCCCAGACTTCTTGAAGCAGTCCAAAAAGGGTAAATTGCCATTCAAAACTTGGACGGAAAATGATTTGTCGTCAGAGCAGAGAGAGAACACAAAATACAAAATACAAAACTGAAACTGGAAACAGAAAAGTTCCCCATCATAATCAGCATAATCAAATTGTGCGTCCCCATCGAAAAGTGTATGGTGCATAAAGTTTTTGACTCTGTAGCAATTATGCGGCACACGAAGCGTGTGTTGTGTGTGTCACACACATGTGTGTGTCTTCAACTTTTTTTTCTTTCCTTGAGTTTTCTTCCATGGCTTGTGCGTTTCCTTTTCGTTTTTTCTTAGCATTTGCTTTTTTTGTTGTGCAAATTTAATCACTTAACCCCAATGAAGTATAAAAGCCAGAGAATGGCGAAAAACTTTTGCAAACCGGCGAAAAGTTGTCACTGGATGATGTTATAAGAAAAGCGCAAAGAAATTTGGCCTCGTATGTGGTGTTGGGGCCTGGGAGTTGGGGAAATTGATTTTTCACTTGGATATGCTTGCAGCATGAGCATATTAATTCAGCCACGCCCAGTTCTCCACCTACACACGCCACTTTTATGCTCTCCCTTTCACGCTTTAGTTACTTGAAGTTTCACATCGTGTTGGCCTTTGTGCGTTGACATTTCTCCTGAAGTGTGCGAGTGTGTGTAAAGTTGTACGTGGGTTTGTGTGTGTGGAACCCAAATGACAAAGTTACTTAAATTACCAGACAAAACTTTAGTTGCGCTTACTTTGGTTCAACTCAATGCTGTTGTCGTTGCCATTGCCGTTGCCGACGCTGACTTTTAAGCAGAATTAATGAGTGGAGAGTTGGTTTTCCTCTCAAATTTTCTTTATTTTTCATGCTGCTGTGCCAAAAGTCAAAAGATGCCATTGCAAGCAGTTTGCTTTAGCAACCGACGAGCCATGCAACCTCGAATTCACTTTAAGAGCCCAAAAAACTCGAGTGAAAGTTTTTATATGTTTTCTATGTACACACACAAACACCCATACACACACATCCATACATATGTATATTGCACTTTGCAAACTTTTTATTATTACATGTGTGTGCATGGGTGTGTGTGTGTGTGTGGTGTGTTCATGTATATCCTGACAGTAGTTTCCGGCCAAGGCTCGATTTCTTTTTAAAGTTGAACCCAGAGTCATGAATGTCTTTCACTTGCACTTGATATGTCTTTGGCCTTAAGTTCTTGTTGTTACTGTTTGTTGCCATTGTTCACAATGTTGTTGTTTTAGTTGAAAGCAATTTTTTGCAGTTTATTTTAGTTGCCGTTATTGTTGTTTTTGTCGTGCATGCTTCTATGCACTTTGATGTATGCATCTGCTGCCAGATCAACACCTTTGATGCTTTTGAAATTCAGTTTGTTGAAATATTTTGTTTTTGTTGAACCTTCAAGCTACTCGGCTTAGAAATATTTTACAATATTTGCATATTCATGCCGAAACAATTTTAATGAAATGCACTTTTTAAATTGATATGTTTATTTTATTGGTTCGATGTTTTAAAATTTAATTTGAAGCTAAAACTATTTCAATTGCTATTCTTACAATTTTTCTCTCTCTTTGTGTGTTTTCTCCAAAAGTGGAATAAATTTGAAGAATGTTTCTTTATTTCACAAATTACATTGTAATTACATTTTGTGTTTATACATTTCTCTTGACATTTGCTGGGCTTTTAAGCTGTCATCGAATGTCTTCAGGACATGACATTGCACTCCACATCTCACTCCAGTCTGCTTAAAACGAACAACAATTGCAACGAATTTTTGCTGTTGTTGTAGAATGTTTCTTGCCTGCTCCAATGAAAGCTGAAGAGTGTGCACAGTGTGTGTGTGTGTGTGTGTGTGTGTGTGTGTGTGTGTTTGGGTGTGTGTATGTCTTCTAGTACAATAATATCCTTTCACATTTTATTACACTTGTAATGTGCAACGATTGGTTGCTCCTTTGAGTGGGAGAAGAGGTATCAAGAGCAGCAAAAGGTCCTCTAGATTCTTCAGAAGCTACAGAGTGAGCATTCACCAGTTAAGGATGTTTTTGCTGTTGCTCTGGCTATGTTTGTCTGCCCCAGGCTCTCTAATAATATAATACACGCACAATGACCTACATGTGTGAGTAGTAGTGAGTACGTGTGTATGTTTGTATCATTGTCAATATTGACAATAAACAAGTTTGCCATAAAATGTTACATGAGTCGAGTAGATATGAGTCGAAGCGAGTGGAGAAGAGCGGAGGCAGTGAAACATTCAAGTGGCACACACTCATTCACAGGACAACAAGTTTAATGTTCAGCCCAAAAGGGGACCCATAAATCAGGCACTCAATCAAGCTGAAGGCCAAAACCAAACCCCAACCCGAAGCCAACATGTCATCACGTTGACTTATTAATCGGGAATATACTCGCACCATTACCAATATACCTATATATATATATGTGGAATATATATATTTATATCGCACATTATACATCATATATTCAGTAGTTTGTATCCCTTTATGCAGCTGTGCACTTTTGTAAATTAAAAATGAGATGGAAAAAAAAGCAGCAGCAGCAACAGCGGCAGCGGCAGCTAAATAAATAAATAAAATGGCCATGACTCGATGATAAAATGTTATTATAAATTATATTAAATATACATAAATTGTGTTGAATTATAAAAGCAAAAAGGGTAAAACAACTCTGATACAATCAGTCATTTGGCCAACGGGTTGACATTTATGCAGAGTAGCAAACAAACTTTTATAATTAATTAACATTAAAATAACAAGAGGGTCCTTTTGGGCCGTCCAGTCAGGCAATTTGTTTAAACATAAATCAATCATGAGCTTGTTGGGCGAGTCACATTAAAAATTTAAACATACGCAAGAAAAAAACATGAAATAAAACGGCTACTAACTATTTAAATATTCCTCGTTTTTCAGATTTCACAGCTGGACTGCGTCTGCTGGAGGTGCGCATACCGAATTACGTGATTAAGGGCGCCACAGCGCAACTGGAATGCCTCTACGATCTGGATGGTGAGGCACTGTATTCGGTCAAATGGTACAAGGATGGCAATGAGTTTTATCGCTATTTGCCCAGGGATAATCCACCGGCGCAAATCTTTCGTTTGCCAGGTGTTTCTGTTGATGTGAGTATGCCTTTCAAACAGGAGAAAAAACACAAAGACAAATAAACCGAAACAAAAAACAATGACAACAAAAACAACTGCGAAACAAAGTACGACCCACGTTGGCCGCCATTGTGTACATTTGTGTAGAACTAAACATTAAAACAACAGTGCATACTTTGCGGCGTTGCCAGACAATGGAAAACCTCCTCCACCCCTACTCTCTTTGTCCGACTCTGCGGCCTGTGTCTTGTGGCTTTACTTAAAATGAACTGCACAAACAGCAGCAACGTTAACAACAACAACAACAGCAACAACAACGATAACAACAATTTTTATCACTGCGTCGAACCGAGCAGACAATGCGCTACCTTGAATGCGTGTTTTTTAGCCAGGTCCTTGGAACTGCATATGAGTATTTAATACCAAAAATACCAGACAAAGACTTTGTGCCCCAAAAAAAATCCACTTTGTGTTGTCTTTCATAAGCAGACAGACAAATGACACGAGGACAAACTTTGACCCCAGTTTTGAAATTAAATATGACGCAGTGAGCTGTGAGCTATGACTGTACGTGCTTAAATTAAGTTTCTTTGATACACTCTATTTAAGAAAATCACTTGAAAGGTTTAAGAATTTAATTTATTAGTTAGCTTTTAAAATTGTATAACTCGAATCATCCATTTGTGTTAAGGATGCGTTTTTATTCTTTTTTACCTTAAGCTTATTCTGGAAAATGCTATTATTTTGATACTTAGTACTTAATTGTGTATTCAGTTGCCATTCACAATATGAGCATCTGATAGTTTTGCGCAATAAAGTGCCCATCGATTGGCAGTTAGAGACATGTACGACTGTACAAAAGTTCTGCCCCCAAATCGAACAATGATCATGGACAAAACTGAATAGACTGACGAGACTCCAGCAACAAAATGGACAAAACAACAACAACAACATATGTAGAAGTAGCGCACTCAAATGCCATTGCTCCATTATTTTTGCCACTAAAACTTTTGCACGTAAAATGCGCTGCACGTTACCGGTTTGGTTACGTCTACCCCTTTGCCAGCCCCTCTTATCTAGCTGAGGTTCCCGAAAAAGAATGAAGCAAACAGTGAGCACACGTTAAGAGTGCCAGTGGCACTTCCAGTGCTGGTAAACGGCTCACTGAATTCAAGATAAGCACGTGAGCTGAGCAGACGCCCCCCAAAACTGAGAGTCGAGTATTCGTTGAGACTATAACTATATATAGTTTGGTAGAACCGCACTAATCGTCTACCGAAAAAGTGAAACTGCTTGGCATGCATGTCCTGGCTACTCGTACCTCTCCCCTTTCCACACTCTCCACCACTCACCTGTTTAGTTCCTGCTCCTTGGCTCTACATGTGTTTCAACTTGCGAATGCAATAAATTTTTCACGTTGCGCTTTTCACTAGTGACTGGCGGCGGTTTAGGGCGTGTCCGAACGTGTCTATAATGCGCGTTATAACAAGAGAGTAGAGCACACACTCACACACACTTCCACACACTGCTCCATACACACACTCACGCACCGTGGACTGTCGGTCTTCTCAACTTTGATGTTGGGCCGCAGATAAAAGGCGAAACATGTTTCAAAGAGATACAAAGGAGGCGATAGCTGCGGATACGTTTTAGCTGGAAGCCAATGCTAATGGTTATATCCAACTCTATTGGCGGATATTGTTTTAGCATAATCGATTCAGGTGACTGACGTGGCTGGGCTAACAACTTTTTGGCCAGAGGATTCTTGTTGTTGCTTTGCTTTCTGTTTGGATTTTGTTTTGTTTTATTGCAGTTGGAAATTGTTGGCTGCTTAGACCTGAGCTTTAGCTAAGGTTGACGGGCGCGTGTGTGTGTGTGTGTAAGTGTGTGTGTGTGTGTGTGCTAGGTAAACTATAAATTAGGTTAAAACAACAACAGCAGCTGAGGAAGCACAATGAGCACAAACGGATAAAAAATGCGCAATAAAAGATAACAAAGTGCACTTTTCGTTGGCCAGATAAACAAAACCCATTCGACTCCTGGCAAAGCGAACCTTAACAACCGGGGCCAACAGTCCATAGCCAGCCAACACAGAGTCAGCTTAATGGCTTAAAGTTCAAGTGAAATATTTGCCTAACATTTGGGTTTGTTTTTGCCGTATCTGACCCTTAAAGTGTCCCGCATTCACTTTAAACGCAAACATTGAAAAAAGCATTTTGGTAAACGTCGCTGTGTCGCCTGTTGTTTGGGCCAAAAACAATTACGTTACATTAACGTCCAAAGTGGCTGCTATTGAAACAGCCAACTGGCAACCGTCAGTCTGCAGTCGAGGATCCTTCGACACGGACATTGACGACGATATTCTTTAGTTCTTTTGTAAGCCCTACAACTTTTACCACTTTTCGTTTACATTCCCTTTAGCCGTTTGGCTGCTGCTGTCCCAGCTGCAACTGGAACACTTTTTATTTTATTTTTCATTTTATTTTATTTCATCGCATTATTTTTGCTTCCGTGTTTTTACTCATCCAACAATTTTTAATTGCAGTTGCACAACTCGAGCGACGCGATTGTTAACCTCCACAATGTCAATCTGCAGACTGCGGGACGTTTCCGTTGCGAGGTTTCCGGAGAGGCGCCATCTTTCCAAACGGTCACCGAACATGGCGATATGGTGGTAGTATGTAAGTATCAATCTCCTTCTACTATATTTATACTGCTTTCAGTGTGTGTGTGTGTGTGTGTTGCAAAAGTCTGACGAAGACTTGTAATTTTAATTAGAAACTGCAGTAAGGAGCTAAGAAATCATTGCAACTTCTTTAAGTTACAAGTTGTCTGGAGTCAGAGTTAATCCGACAATTTACAGAAAGAATTGATAATTTAAGATTGTCCTTTATTTAATTTATGTTTGCTTTTTCGTATATTTAAGATATATTTGTCTCAAGTCAATTTAAAACTCTTCACTTGGTTGCTTAATTGCCTTCTCTGAGCTGCTGTTATTTCAATTACCTTTGGAAAAACGGTTGAGTTGTCATTTGTAGTTAGCTTGCTTTTCCAGATAATCGTTGACTTTTAACTACCTTTCATACACAGAAAGACAGACTGTCTGTCTGAGAGACAGACAGACAAAAGACGAGTTGTGGACTTTGTTCTTTGTGATGTTTCTCAGGTTAACTAAGTCTATATGATTTGGGCAATTGAATCGCTCATTTGGCTGCTCAACTGTATAACTGCATTTGACAAGCTTCATTTGATTTCATGTTTATAATAAGCTTAGCAAACTTAACTCAACTGTCCCCCAAAGCGTCTAAGCCGATGTTGGAAATGTGTTTGGTATGTTCTCTACTCTTGAGGTATCCTTAACCTGCCAAAGCTTAGCATCTAACTCAATTTTGCAACTGTCTGTCCTGTTCAACAATTTCCTGAGGGCAAAACATCTACAATAACAACAACAAGAATGTCGGAGCAACAACAATATTTTGAAGACACAGCGACAAACTTGTAATGCAAACAAAACAAAATTCAACAGCTGCTTAAAGTACCGACTGACAGCGTGTGTGAATAGCTGGGAACTACAAAATGAACTCAATTCACAGAAGGACTCAATTCGACTCCAACTTCTATCCGAATAGTAAGAATCCCACGCCCATTGCCACGGACAACACACATCACACGTGTGCCACGCAACCGGAAAGCTTTGAGCTGCCGTTGACATTTCGTTTGTTCAATTATAAAACTTTTCCCTGGGCGTTTCAACATTATGGCATCTCTGCTTCACCCTGTCTCTCTTTTATTACTGCAATTGGTGTCTAAATTCTAACTTTGTCCCATTCCTGCTAGTGCCTAAAAGTGGGAGGACCAGTGGTTTGTGTGCTTTTGTCTTTGTTCTAACGCGCTTTTGGTTGTGCTTTGTTTTTGTGAATTTTTGCTGCTCATATTGTGTCCTGCCTGTTTGGCTTTCAATCAAAGTTTTAAAAAGCTTCAGCAACAAACTCGCATATGCCACAGCTTTCAGCTACAGTTTCCCAGCTGCTGTTAGTAGCTGCTGCCAGCAGTGAAAATAAAACCCATTTCCGTTTCCGTTTGCATAGTTTTGCTTAGCAAACGATTTATAGTCCACGGGCGGGTATTAGAACTTTGTCATAGACTACACTTTCAGCATGACAGGATGAATTAAGATCAGCTCTGTTTTTGTTTTGGTCTTGTATGATCAATGGTGAAAGTTTTGGTCATGTCGTAATCCTGGGTTGAGTCCAGGAATATATAAAGTTGGGTGTTGAAAATTGTAATTGAATGGAAAAGAATAGCGGCTTCATATTGCGTAAAAGTTTTTGAATATCAATCCTGTTGTGTTAATCGTACAAATATGATTAAAATCTGTTTTTCAAATGCACAGATGAAATAGTCCAGTTGAAAGGTGTTAACTTGCCTTACATGACAGTTTTTTAATACATTAGACCACTTTCTGTGAGTGTATTTACATATTTGCTATTTGAAGTGACGATTTCCTCGACATTTCCATTTTTTTCCTCAGAATTTCCTTCTTTTTTTAATGCAATTTTATCAGCAGTCTGTCAGTGCATCAGCGGCTGGAACTTTTATTGAATTTCCGGTTGGTTGCCGGCGATTTTGTTGTACTTCCAGATGTTTTTATACTCTCTGCAAGAGTATATTGGGTTTGTGCAAAAAGTATGTAACAGGCAGAAGGAGGCGTGGCAGACCCCATAAAGTATATATATTCTTGATCAGCATCACAAGCCGAGTCGATATAGCCATGTCCGTCTGTCCGTCTGTCCGTCTGTCTGTCTGTCTGTCTGTCTGTCTGTCCGTCTGTCCGTATGAACAAACAGATTTCAGAGATGGTAAGAGCTACAAGTTCGAGCTTGGTGTCAAACGATCACATATTTAGTCAGTCAATACAAGAATCTTTTTTTTTTTCGATGCCACGCCACATTCGCCCACAATAAGCAAAAAACTGGACACACCTCGTGAAAAATTGGTGTTTTCGGCAAATATCTCAGTAACTATGGCACCTAGTATCACCAATTCTGGAACGGGAGGTTCGTAGCGACGGCATAGTTGCATTGCCATTTAAAATTTTTGACTGCCACGCCCACTTTTCCCACAATTTATAAAATAGTTTTCAAGCTTCAATACCGTTTTTTCCGTATCGTACAGTATTGTAGTTTATAACTGGTGTGGAGACTAACTATATTAAACTATCCTGAAAGGCGCATTAAAATCGGACTATAAACAAGAAATCTAGAAGCGTTACAATATTGATAATTGAACGCAATATCAACCCATAGGTGCAAGCGAGATAGAAACACACAAGCACATGTTCGAACGTTTTCGCTGCCTGTGTGTCGGCAGCGCTGCCCGCGGTCGCTGCCTGTGCCGAATACACACATACATACATACATATTTGCATCATATACATATTGCCAAACGTATGTGTGTTCGAATACAAACAAACAGATGTGTGTTTGATTATGCTTAGATTGTTTTTGTTTCAACGTGTTTTAATGCAAGTAATTCACATTGTAATATCTCGATACCGATTTTAATAAGTTAATCGGGACAAATGCAGAGAGTATTATACGGTCGGGCGCGCTCGACTGTACTTTTCTTTCTTGTTTTTTTTCTTTTCGGGTTTGGGGTGTTGGTTTTTGGTTTATTACGGCATTTCGCAGTGTTTGCGTGCTTGGCACTAGGAAGACCGTCTGTCAAGCTGTCCGATTGTCCAGCTGTCCGACTGTCGAGACCTGAGCTGCAACTAGCTGTAAATTAAATTTTTCCCAGCTTGAATTCGTTAGTCTTATGCATCCTTTTACTAACCCAGTGGATATTGGTTCTTGTCTACTTCACTTTTGCAGCTCTGCCGGATCAAGGGCCGCCGAAAATAAGTGGAGGACGTCCGCGTTACCAAATTGGCGATTGGGTGCGCATCAACTGCACTGCTGGTCGATCCAAACCGGCTGTCAATCTATCCTGGTTCATCAATAGTGAGCCTGCCGAGCCCCAGAAGCTGCGTAAATACGACACTATAGTATCCGGACGTGAAGCACTCGAGACCTCTGTGCTTGGATTGCAGTTTCGTGTAGAACAGCAACATTTTCGAAATGGCGATATGAAATTAAAGGTAATGAAAGTGTTAAATTTAATTGTAGAAGCTTTTAACTAATGTTCACACTTTATTTTGATAGTGCGTGGCTTCGTTGTCGACCTTCTATTGGCGCAGCAATGAGGAGTCAGTCGAAGGTGATCGGCCATTGAAGGCGCCGGTTCTCGAGTCGCGTGAAAGTGACAGCGCCTTCGCGAGCAATTCGCGCGCCGATCCGGTGCAAGGTATGTCATACCGGGAATTATTTGTTACACAATTCTTATCGCTTTTCCTTCAACCAAATGCAGCCAGCAAAACGGACTCGCTCCTTATGGCCCGTGCACCGAGTGCGCTGCTGTTGCTCGCGTTGGCCACAGCTGCCACCTTGGCTGGCGTCAGTTGCGGCGGTGCTGGCGTCACCGTCAGTTGGCCAGCGACGATGCACAGCAAGGCCGGAGCCAGATCGATACGAGATCGATGCGAGAATAATAATGTTGTTGCTAATGATCCCAAAGATAAAGATAAGGATAAACAGAAAAAGAAAGAGAAACCTCTAAACAAAGATAAATCCATTGTAGTTGTTGAATTGCTGCGGCAAAAGCTTAAAAGATTTGTGCGTCAGCTGCGTTGCTCAGTTGCAACTGCTACAGTACAACAGCAGCAGCCACAGGGGCAAGTGTTGTTGTCTGCACGGTAGCTACATTAAGTTAACCTCGCCCACCTGCCCATGCATTTCAGCCCCGCCCACAAAACAAAATTTCCATTGAATTTCCGTCTTCGCTTTGCAAACAAAATAAAATAAATTAAAACTTATGAACAGAAAAAGTTGCAAAAAACAAACAATGAAAAGTTACAAAAAAGATCTAAATAAAATATCTAAATTTAGAACTGACAAGAATCTAAATTTAGAACTGACAAGAATCCCGATAATTTATGTATGTCGTAAACAAAAGCTTTCTTGAATTTAATTTGTATAAACAAAAGCGTATTAAAATGCATACAATTAATTGAACTAAAACAAAAACAACTCTCACATTGTGTTGTGCAACAAAACTGTTTTTAGCTGCCACAGAAATATAAGTAAAAAACAAAAAAAAAAACAAAAACAATATAAAATTTAATAAACTAAAAGAGAAAACGAAATTGTTAAGCGTATTAAAAGTAAAACTGTATATAGTTAATATTTAATGTATGTATTGTATGTTATTAATTTATAAGTACTTCCACATAAAATGATGAAGCGGCGCTGCACTAACTAATAATGAAAAAAATGGACACTTTTGAAGCAAACAAAATACAAATAAAGTTTACGGCTCAAAGAATCCAACAATTTCAATGTTGCATTGCAAAAAATTGAAGAGTTTAAACAAATATGTATTCAAAATAAATAGTTGTAAGAATTCTCTAGCAAAATAATGATTGAAATTTATTCAATAAATGCGCAAAACTTAACTGTAATCTAATATTTATGAGTGTAAAATATAATTCAAAAATTCAATTGATTAAGGCACATTTTATTAAAGTCAAATACATTATTTAGGCAATAAATTCATTGTACACGTTCTCGAAATTTTATTTGATTAATATAACAATTGTTGCACTCAATGAATTTTTGTGTAAATTAAGTCGGAGATATTTCAAAAGTAAAAGAAAAAAGAAAGAAGAGCACACAATATAAATATTATTAAAATGATAAAAAGAAAACTCGAATGAAATGAAATCTAATCAAACTTAGCATCTAAAAGCTGGTGACTGTTGAAAAGTCTTAAAACTAACAAAAACATATCGTAAATTTATAAATTGCCAAAGTTTTTATGTAATATGTATGTGTAAACTCAATTATGAAATGAATACAGAATGCATTGTATGAATACTAATTGATATATGTACGAAGCGTGGAAATGAAACTATTAACTAATTAAGTATACCACATTCAATCCGTTCTCTGTCCGTATTTTTGCATATACTGTATATGTTTATTAGTTCTTAGATTATAAACAAAAAAAATAATAATGTTTACTACTAATAACATTCCATGTTATTTTGCTGTCATCCAAGAGAAAAAGCGCTATCAATTTATGAATTGTTGAATTGTTAACAGTTTAGTTAGCCAAAGTTAGAAACAATAGCAAAGGTAATAAAAAAATCAACTAAAATGAAAATTAAAATGGAAAACGATAATGAAAACCAAAACAATAGCGAAATGATTGTGATTAAGCCTTAATAAAGAGTTGAAATTAATTCAAATACAATTAAATGTTATGTAAATAGCCAGAGAGCAGCGCCACATAAAATGCTTTGTCCATTACAATTATTAATGCAATTTCCTTAAACGATTATGTCTTTCAATGTACATACAAATAAATGTAACTCATTTTGATTTCACATTGTCGATTGGGTGAATTTTAATTTCAATTATATTCACAACAATTGTCATAAATTTTAGATTTTATGTGTAAATACTTCCATTAAAATGATAACTAAATAAGTGTTAAGATGTCAGCTAATAATAGCAAAGTGCAAAACAAAATTATGCGCCAATTTTAAAAATAAGCTACTAAATCTAAAAATATCCAGCTTCGGCCAGCCGAATGCTTAATACTCTTGCATAGCACTGAATTCTGTGTAGTAAAAAATTATGAGACAACACAAATATGCTTTGCAAAGAGATAACATTATAAATTTTGTGGAAAAAGCTTTTTGCAAGGGTGTTACTAATTAAATATATTAAATGATAGCGTATATATGAAACTGAATGTGAGTGTGAATGAGTGGTTGAATGAAGTGTAGGTCAAAATATATTTATATAATATATACAAACTTTAATAAAAGTAAATGTGCATTGTTGTAAACTGTTTTTAAGTCTCACTTAATGTCAACGCTATAAACTACAATTAACATAATCTATATCGATAACAAAAAGCATATAATAAGAACTCATTATTGTCGAACTAAACGATCAAAATAAAAAATATAACTGTGTGCTAATTGTAAGTGTAAATTATTTGTGTATTTAAAAATCAATTTTTAGATGTATGTATAAAAAAGCGTAAGATAAAAATGCATTCGCATATATACGAATACGATAATATAAACATAATGAGCTGCATACAAAGCAAAAAACACAAAAAAATAACAGCAAATTAATGACTAATGAAAAGATATGCCATAAAGTAATTAAACTTGAATTTACCAACAGCTACAACAAACAACTGAAAACTCTGTAAATATCTTTAAACATAATTCAATGTACGATACGAGTATCTGATACAGAAGCAAATCAAACAAGAAATTATGAAGAAATTAATAAACAAAAACAAAAATTATATTTGTTTCAAAATCAGTTAAAGCTTTTTGCTCAATTTTCCCAATGACTTGTTACAGCAGCTCTTTGTCGAGCTTTTTTATACGTGTAAGTTGGCTTCTTGGCAAATTGTTACACACTTTTTAAGAGGCTGCACAGAAAATTGGGTAATTTTTACAAAATATTTCAAATACGTGAAAATGTGCGCCACGTACGTGACAACACAATTCCAACGACTGTCCGGCATTAACAGGAAACCCGGCAACCCACAGCGTTTAGCAGTAAAAAGAGAGGAGGCCATCTTGGACATAGGTGATGTTCAGTGCAGCCATTTTGGCTATTTCAGAGCAACTGGAGCTATTTTTAAATGGAAATATGTACTATAAAATTTGGAAATATAAAAAATGGAAATCGTCGGTTGAATTCATGGGTAAGATACAACCAAAGTTTCAGTAAAAATATTTAATCGTGAGTTACGTCTGTGTGTTTTATGTGTAAAATAATAAATAATAATAATTTATTTTAGTTTTGAGAAAAAGGAAAAAGTGTAGCATACTTTCCAGAGCTCTGAAAACTTCACTTCAATGAAAGAAACATACTTATCTAGTTAAGGTAACTATTCAAAACAGCAATAGAGATATTGTTCCCCAAATTTCGGTTAATTATCCATAATGTAATAAGTCATCCTTAGCTGAAACAAGAAACACTTGAATGTATGTCTTATCCAGAAGTCGCACAGCTAATAAGCTGCCAAAAATAAGCACATTTGATAAATAGATGACAAAGCCAAACAAATTATATAAGCAGCCACAGCTTGGGAAGCCAGCACATATATTAGCCAACAAAATCTTGGCCATGTATATCACAAATGAGCTCAAGTCCACCTGTACACCTGCAGCTGTAGATGTAGCTCTAGCTGTAGTTGTAGCTGTCGTCGAATGACAAAGAAAATCCCCCCATAAAGCCAAACACTAAGGCGTTGGTCAAGCATCTTGGCCATTTGCTGTTGTTGCGGCTATCAAATGTCACATAAATCAGATTTGTCATTTAATTACAACAACAACAAAAAGCAAACACAGGAAGAAAGCGAAAACATTGTGTGAGTCTTGGTAAATTCGTTAAGGAAAAACCTTGTCTCAAATATAGCTTAAGTTAAGCCTAAGCTGCTTTTAGACGCTCGCTCTATAAACATTTCTTGCCTCATTTTCGCTACAGCCACTTAAGCTTCCATTCGATGTGAAAATATGGCTCATATAAGTAATCAAGTAAAATAAAAAGAAGGAAGCCAGATTTCTTGCATATACTTATATAAAGCTCAATTGTCGGCAGCTTAAAAGTTTTATGTTTGATTTCGCACGGATAAGACGGCATAAATTGCCGCACAGGTAAAGTTTTGATTGCCTTAATGATAAGTTAAACTGTGCATTAAGTGTCATGTCCAAAGTTACACACACACACAAGTGGCAATCCAATTTGGCAGTGACTGGTGTGAGCTACATATACACAGGAATATATATCAATTTGCCATTGAGTCTTTGTGTAGTTTAAAGTGATAATTGTGCTAGAAAAATATTGTACTCATATCTGGGTTCATTACATTTTATGCTATTGTTCGATTCTCAATTGTCACGCAGTTTTTCCGCAACCAGTTTTCTTTGTTTGTTCCTTAACCAAATAGACAACACTCAGACAATGTTAACATTTCCATTCTCATGCTCGTTTCCCTTTTCCCTAACATTTCCCTGCAACAAAATGTCATGACTGCTTGCAAGTCGTTTTGTTCTTTGCTTTTGCCATGAGAATTGCTTTGTTTTCTTTCGCTGTTGTTATCATTTGCAGCATTTGAAATGATTTGCAATAAAAGTGTCTGTTGCTGTCCATTGGCCACACCCCATTGGCAAATTACGTGCTTCTGTTGCTGTTGTTGTTCCTCTTACTGCTGATTTGGCCTCGTCGCTCGCCATTGTCATTGTCATTGTCATAGTCCTTGTCACCGTCACGTAATTTCATTGTCTTTGTTTATTTATTTTTGTTGTCTATATTTATTTGCTTTTATTTTTTTACACGCATGCTGGTATATTCTGAGGGGTTTCAGTGCGCCCAACAAAAACTTGTGCATTATAAATGTTTTCCGGAACATATATAAATTCATTTTATAACTTACTGATTTGTTTGACCAATACTTTAAGTATTCCAGCACTTTGGAAATTATTTTATTTAATAATTTTTATTTAACTTTAAATGTGTTTAAACAGCGCCCAAAGGGCATCTACCCCAAATACAGTCCTGACTTAAAGCAATGGAATGATAAGACAAGCATAAATAAATGGAGTAATAGAGCTAAGAGAGAGGGACAGACATGGGGAAGGAGAGAAAGACACTAGAGTAGACCATGTCTGAGGATGACAGACACTGAAAACCAAAAGAGACAGAGAGCGAACAATGCAATAGAATAATCGTAGATACAATCATAATTTTTGTATTGCAATAAAAATGCGTGGCAAAATAAAAATGCTCATAAAATGCTGCCGGCTGCCAATTTCAGTCTGTCTGGAAAGACAGACAGACTCCTCATCTGCAATTGCTGGCACATAATTTGGCAATGGCTGTTCCCATAAATTATATAGAATCTGCAAAACATTTTTGCCAGGCCGTGGACTTGAATTGGATTCTATTGGATTGGATTGGAACGGACTGGACTGGACTGGTTGTCGCAGTGTCGCTCGCATGTTTCGCCATTAAAAGGCATTTTAGTCCTAGTAATGGAAATGGAAATGATTTCATGTCATTGCAGCTACGTGATCTCGACTGCTGGCAGCTGGTAAACAACAAAACAACAAATTCACATTAAATCCGTCAACCTAAAACTTAAAGCTGCAGTTACTGTTTGCTTTGGTGCAACAAACTTTAGATTGAAGTATCTGTATCTACAGTTAATTCAAGTAGAAAAGTCAATGAGCGCACTCTTAATATTGCCACAAAGCTGCTGGAGTTGCAATTCTTTAAAAGTGGAAAGCTCCTTTCTTTCACCGAGACAGCTAATCGATGACAAACTTTGAAGTGATAGCAAAAGCAGGTGCTTCAACAGCGACTTAAGTAAATTGTTTCTGGCAAAAACTCAATAGTTTTAGAGGCAACACTTCAAAATCTTGAGTAGACTTGCCGAATATTGCTGAGCTTGCCACTTACCAATTTTAAAGCAAAATTTATTTTTCGCAAATTTATTAATAAAGTATACAAAAAGGTGCAAACGCTAAAGAAAGAACAAACGCACACTTTACATATTATCCAGTTCTGTGTATCCCTTTTTGTGTCTGTGTGACTTCTCTGACTATCTACGCGTGTGCCTCATTATTGTTAGCCAGTTTTATTAGCTTCTAAAGATTTTCAGCTGAACAAAATGGGTGCCCCAAAAGCATCGGTCCACACACATATCTCTAGCTGATTTCATCAGTAAACGCCAGTAAAACGCATTTTGTTACCTTGATTTTTTATAGCACCCATTCCACAACAATCTGCCTTATCTACCTAAAAGAGTATGTGCTTTTTGGGCGCCAGTTAACAGTGGACAGGGAGGGGATTGGCGAATCTTTTTACTTTACTTATCTGCCACAAGGCCAAAACTCAAGAATGTTTCATTTCATTTGAGTTCAATCCCAAAACCAAACCCAAAAACGAAGAGCAGACTGTCCGTTTGTTGCCTACGCAATGGAAATTCAACCGATATTTGATTTTTTATGACTTGGCTACTTTTCTTTATTTGGTTTGATTTGGTTCGGTTTTTTTTTTTGCTTTTCCCCCTTTTTCACCTTAACATTTTCTTCAGTCATTGGCCAACTGCCTTGGCTGGCTCTTGTTGGTTGCAGCGATTTCCTTTTCGCTTAAAATAACAATTTCAAATGGATTTTATTGCCTTGGGGTTAGATTTGTGCTGGCTTGTCATGCTTTTTATATGGATATGTCGCCTTCTTGGCTCAACTCTCAACTTTTATCGTTTTGCATAAGCGCCTTTTACCAGTTCTCTAGCCTGACCACATTTACAGCCCCGGAAAAAAAACACACACTCGCACAAACACTCTCACTCACTCCTTTTCGCCTTTAATCCTGCCCTTAAAGCTTTGGCAATCGAGTGCATTACACACACTGCACTCGAAACAGCTAAAAATATATAAAACTTTTCCCAAACAGACAATAATTGAAAATGCTGTAGCAGTTGCCGAGTTTGTTGACCAAACTTTGTGTTGGCATAAAATTTATGTTAATTGAAATTTATGTGCGTCCAAAAACTCACGAGCAACAGCGCAAGAAAACCGAAACAAAAACAAACCAAACTCTGTGGCAGACGCATCAAAACTTATTTGGCTAACGTGACTGTTGGCCAAACTTGCTGATAAGCATTTTTATTTTGGAAATCCTTTCGCTAATAGTTGTCTATAAACTAATATGGTCTATAAGCTGAATGGTTAATTAAATAATGGAAATTAATATAAATTCAGCTTAATATGCGTATACTTAATATTTAAAAAAAAAATCTGTTAACCTAAGGAAATAGCTGAATATGCCAATCAAATGCTTTGGCTATAAAAATAGGTTTCTTTTTTATGAAAATGCAAATTTGCAGTAGCACAGTTGCGGCTGTCATAAAGTGTTTTCCGCTGCATCCTTGGATTGCATTTCGAAACGATTTCCCGCACATTATTGACACATGTGGAAGGCATTATGCAAAAATTTATGGCGGAAACATTTAGGCAATGAACATTTATGGGCACGGCACTTAAAACTGCAGTAAACGCGACGGACATGGCTTAAATTAGTTAATTTTATGCCGCCCCCAAATTTCACACCGCCGACTGACATCGAACTTCAACACATTTTAACGCTAAGCACTTGTCTGAGTTTTTTTTTTTTGGTTTTTTTAAACCGTCTGATAATTACGTGCGCTGTTTATGGGCTGTTGGCAAAATATACACAAGTACTTATACATACAGTTATGTGCGTGTAGGTGGAATTATGTGTGAGTGTGTATTTGGTTGTGTGGGTGTTTGGGTGCCTTATACTGTTTACCATAATTACCTGTTTATAATTAATTAAAATGCAATAAGCGTAAATTTGATAAAAACGGCACGCACATGCTAACTTTGCAGCCTTCTTTATTGGTATGTGTGTGTGCTTGGGCTTGTGCGTGTCAGCAAATTTTTGCAGGCACTGTGTATGTGCGGCCAAATTAAATGAAATTGATAAACTAAATTACAATCGAATAGATAAAGCGTAATAATGCGTTGCAGAAATTAATTCATAAATTATTCAGTGCGCAGCTGAAAAGTAGGCAACATTTTTACGCTATTCCAATTCAATTTACATTTATTGTTGTTCAATTTTCTGCATTTGCTAGCACAATTTTCGGGCTGACTGGTAAAAACTTAATTTTGAGCTCTAAAACCAATGAACCTCACAATCAGTTACGTTAGTTTGCAGCTGCGAGCCTATTGCGTGGAAAGGTAATGCAGAAATTGCGATCAAAATATCAGACTTGCAAAACATTAATAACTGCAAATTGCTTGTGTGTTTGTTATTTAATATTCCCTACATTTGATGACTGCATTACATGCCCGCTCCATGTTTATTGACCATGAATAGCCAACGGAAATGCAATAAGCGCCACGCTTGCGTTTCCTGTGTGCGCCATTCTCCCCTCATTGCAAAGCTCTTTGATGAATCATTTTAAGTGGAAGTGGCATTGGGAGATTTGGTGGTGTGTTCTTTCATGACGTTTTAATTTATGACTTTTAAAATGACTACTAATGAATTTGTGATAAATTTTTCTCGCTTTAAAAAGAAACAGTAAATGGGATGAGGAAAGATACTTGTAACGCCTGATAATGCTGAATTGCTTGCATTAAAATATTTTTCATTGCAAGAACTGTTTAATAACATTTAATTTAAACTGTTATTAAACTTTAGATTCAAAATTTGTCAATTTTTCTAAAAATTGCATTATTTCAAATCCTAAAAATCTTTTTCAAAAACTCCACCAAATACATTCAACAATAGAATTGTAATATTTAAAATGAATAGTCGAATGAATTTAGTTATTAAATCGTAAATGTTGTTAGCTCGGTTGCCCGCAAGGAATTTCGTGTTTCGCTTTGTTTATTTGCATAAATTGGTCAATTCGCTTTTTATTTTCTTTTTGCTTTTGCTTTGCATGGCATTTAATTAAATAATTGCCGCTGCCAAAGGACATCACATTGGCAGAGATCGGATTTTATGAGTTTAACATATTTAATCAAAGAAAAAAGAGAAATCATTGAATAGTTTGATTTAATTTAAATAAGTTTCTGTTTTGTTTTGCTTTATTTCTTTTGTTTTGTTTTATTTTTTTAAATTTACAAACTAATCTTAAACACGTTACTGTCACTTACAAAAAATCAATTAAAAATAACAGTGAAAGTTTGAACATAACTTTTGATGAGCCCAACGAATACAAAGAGTAAAAGAATTTATTAAGTTTCCGTTTTTTCGTTTTCTGTAAACACGTTTTGATAATTTACAACACGCACAAGATTAGCTTAGATTTAATGGAGAATATGCTGAGGAGCTGGCTCTCTTTAAAGTGGCTCATTCTTACTAGAAATGGCAAAACATTTCGATTATATTTAGCATATTTACACACATATTTACTTTGGTTTTCTTTTCTTGTTTGGCTAGTTTTCATTCAGCTCAATCTGCCAGTTAAGTTATCATTATCATTCTAAAATATCATACCAATGCCAAGCTGCATAAGTCCATGCGGACTATTTGGACGGCTAATTCGAAAAAACGTGTAAGATAAGCCCAAAGGCCCAACGACTGGCCTATTGGCAGAGCCGCGTGCTCAGCAGCTGTTCCACTTGGCCACAATCGAACGCCTTTGTATGCAAATGAGTTGCATGGCTCAGCAACAACAAGAACTACAACATCAAGTACAATATGGAGTGAGCTGCAATCCACCTTTTCCAACTTTCCATTGAAATGCATTTCTCACGCGCCACTCGTGGCTGTCAGGCTGCCTGGCGGTTCAAGCCTGTGGCATGCTAAGGCCTTAGCCTTATGAGTCATTTTGGCTTAAGCCACTTTGGCCTTATTTGTTTGTCTTGGCTCTTATGCATTTTGCGGTTTGCTGCACACCTTCGTGTTACCACATTATTTTCTGTTTTTTTTTACACTTTTCTTGCCATTTTTGGGCTTTGTTTCGTTTCGGTTTTAGTTTCGGTTTCTGGTACAAATTGTTTGGCAGTCTCAAAGTGGGTGTGACATGTTCTTGTTGCCTTTGTCGGCCCCTAAGTGAGTCAGGCTTATAAAATTAGCATAAGCACATGATTATTATCTTGACTTAGGGTTTAAACTAAGATCGGTAAAATGATTTATGACCTTTGGCAATGCAAAGTAAATTTAACAAGAAATTAACAAATTCATTGATTTAAGAAAAAATGTTAAGAAGTTGTTTTTGTTTTATGTGTAAGTTTAACATGTTTAGAAAGCAATTAAATAACTAATAAGTGCCAACTGAAAATTTGTTATTTATTTAGCTAAGTGAAAAGCTAATCAGTGTCTAATAATTTCATTTAATTAATCCAAGAAACGCAGGCATGTTTTTCATGGAATAGACTACTGCAGCTTGACATTGATTGAGATATTTGCTCAGAACTAGGTAAATATTTCTGTTCTGATTTTGATTTTATTGACCTTTTAATAAATGATGATGACAACAACATAAATTTGACTTTTAGTTTCAATGTTTTGAGTATTTACAGCTTGTGGAAAATTCTTAAACTTTTCTTATTACAAATTACAGTTATAGGGTATCTTTTCGCCTGTAATTAATTTTCATTTCAGATTAGGTATTTGGGCTGGCTTCACAATTTTCTTATAGTTAAACTTATGATTTTGACATATGACTATTTTGGGTGCAATCTTAATGCAATTAGGTTGTAATTATATTTTAAGTTTAGTTTTAAATATGAAGATCGAAGTGTGCGTTTTATACAATTGAAATCTTTAAATTTGATATGCGCCAAATGCGTTTAAATGTTAAGTGATTGTAAGACATTTAATTTCGAAAAATGTATGACCAAAGTTGATATGGTAATGTGAGAAAATCAAGATATTTTACTTGGACAACTCAACTTTGAATATGCGGAGTGGAGAAATTGAATGTTTAACATTAAAAAAATATATTATACAGAGCTTTTTCTATTACTTTTAACTAATTGAATATTTTTACACTAAATGAAAATTACATTTTCATAATAATTTGTTTTTATTTTCTTTGAATTTTAACATGTAATTTGATTTATTACTTTTTTGTGTTTCTTTTTTTAATTTTCGATCTTATTTTTAACACTTAATATATACAAGTTCTTATTAAATACTTAAATGCTCAAATTGAGTAGTTTTCTTCATGTAAACTTTTAAGTAGTTACATAGTTTTAGTATTAATTTAATTTTCTTTTCAGTTTTCATTTTCTTTTTTATGTTTTGAAAGAGTTTTGCATATAATATTGATACACATCAATTGAATTCAATATAGCGCAACGTACTCAGTAAGTGTATGTAGATTTTTCTATGAAATTTGGCATAGGATATGTTTGCTTTTACACTTTTAATTTTGAGATATGACAGATTCTCTCAGTTTGTGCAACACTTTTGATGAATTTGATTACACCTTTGCACCTGAATTTAATCATAAACTGAAGATAGTTAACTCCCAGATGATTCAGATGGCCAACAAGATGTCTTCGCTGCACCGCAGAGAAGCAGAAACAGCGCTGGAAGCAGCGAGATCAGGTGCGAGGGTTGTCTCGAAGCAGCAGCCCCTGTAAAAATAATCAGTGTTATTTGTGTTTTAATACAAAGACTGTCCTCCCATTAATGATTTTTTTTTACCAATTGTACTCGATTTGGCCGCTACTGTTTCACGGGACTCCAGGGCTGGCGCACGCTGCTGACGATCGCTCTCAACACTCTCTTCATTGCTCTGCCAGTAGAGTGAACTAATTTTGGCCACACACTGGAAGTAAACCATTTAGTTAGTTAGTTTAGCTTAGTAGTTAATAATTAAAGTACTCACCTTGAGCTTCATATCTCCATGCTTGAAGTGATAGGCTCGTACACGAAACTCCAGACCCAGTCGCGACATCTCTAGGCCATCTCGATTAACTACAACCTTGTCGTACTGCTTCAGATGCTGTTTCTGCGCCGGTTCCCCATTGATAAGCCAGCTCAGGTGACAAGCGGGCTTGGACGGGGACGACGTGCAGTTGACGCGCACAGTGTCGCCGATTTGATATCGCGGCTGTCCGCCTGTTATCCTAGGCCCATGGGCGGGAGTTACTGTAAGCAAAAAGTGAGAAAGTAAGTATATATATGTCAACAAATAGGACTTTACTCAAATCCTCGGACGATTTGCAGCAACTATGCGTTGCTTTGATCGCAGAAGGCAACTTACGAATTTCGTGCGCTTAAACTATAATTTATGCTGCAGCCCAGAGGATTCCACTTGAGCAGAGCGACAGTTGTGAAAGCTTTTCTCTAAAAGCTTACGCATAGCGAAGCTTTTGCTCCCACTTGTTGCTGCAGAAAGCCCACTTAGTTCGCAAAGACAACGATTATTCGTAACAAGCGTGGTTTGGGCGAAAAATTCTGCCAGCGACGTAACCGACACACACAATATTCTCTCATTTGATATCTTACTCACTCCAAAGATAAGCAATTGCTAGTTTAAGCTTTTCTCTTCAAATCTGTGCTTACTAATACAACGTTATCTTTCTTTTGGTGTCAACTGCCGCTCAGTTAAACTCTTTGACTGTTTTACAATAATTATTTGAGATATGCCTGATGGTTGTATAACAACGTACCTTAAAAAATGTTATTACAATTACGTTAAAACAAAAAGTAATGCAATTTTTAACGAACTTAACTGTTAATAAACTCCTAGAAAAGTTAATCAAACAATAAAAGAAAATGGGCATTAAACAAGAGGAGTGGCTGCGGGATAAACAATTTGCCATTGATTTATTTATTAAACTCTTATAATTAGTTTATTTTTCATTTTAATGCATAGTTCTTGCATTGTTAAGCTAATAAATTGAACAATGTGTATTTACTTTCTAGAAGCCTTTTGTTGCTCTCTTCGTTGTTATTTCATTTTAATGAGTGGAGAAAATTGAATATTATGTTGGCCCTGTGCACTGCACACTGTAGACTGTGGACTGAGTGGCTTTCATGGGCTTTCATTTCGCCTTGGCCAGATGGCAGATTGCTTCAGTTTCGTTTGTTTTATTATTTTATGTGCAGCTTCACATACGAGAGTATTTGGCTTACTTTTGTGCCCATTTCGTAGCCATAATGAAAGCCGTTCTGAGGAGAGTATTCTGTGCTGGGAGCTAGAGCTGGAGCTGGGCACGGGAATAGGAATGGGAGTGGGACTCGGACTGGTAGTGGGAGTGGGGCATACTTAAGATTTATGTTGAGATTTGTGCCAGTAAAATACGAAAAACACGGCGCACAGACCTACAATGGGGAGCACATTTTATACGCATACGAAATGCTTATTCAAAGTTTATTTTAGCGTATGTATCTCAGCCGGCATGTGTGTGCGTGTTGGCGTGTTGGTGTTAAGGCATCTGGATATGGCTAGGACTAACGCCCACGACCACTTGGCCACACGCTCGCTCATTGCTTGGCGCTTTTGGGCATACACGAACAGAAAACACAGAAAGAGAAAAAAATAACCAGAACAACAAAAATGAAAAGAAAGAAAGGAATCAAGTCAAGTGTGGCGCCCCCTGGCGTCCAGTTAACGCCCACTGTGAGGACACCCCCGACGCAGTCGAGTGTTTGTATGCATTATAAATATACCGTGCCAAATCCAAAGACACATACACACACACACAGACAGACACACCTATAGCTATATACTTGTACTAGCTGCAATAAAAACTGGCTTAGGATTTCTTGTTTCACTTTAGCCAGGCTCACAATTTCATAACATTTGCAGCTGCCCCTTTCATATATGTATCTGCCATATATCTGTGTATTTGAGTCTGTGTGTGTGTGTGTGTGTGTAGCTCTGCCATAAAATAAAATTAATTTTTAATGGTTTTCAAAAAAAATTAATTTTCTTTAGAAGTTGCTGGAGTTTTTGTTGTGGCTTCTCGGCCCAACCTGGAGCAGGCCGCATGACAGGCACAGAGCCCAGAACTCAGCAAGCAGAACCCAAAGCAATGATTTCATATATGGCCATATAAAATGTCTGTGCCCAGCTACAGTTGTAGGTCAAAGCGAGTTTCCAGGTTTGTTGCTTATTTGTAATTTATAAAGTGAAGTTTACTTAACTTTGGTTGTTCACTTTTTACTTTTCTCCATCTCTTTCACCTCCCTTTCTACTTCCCCAGCTCATTCCTTTTTTTTGTTCAATCCAGAATTTCAATTTAGTGCAGCCGCCTCTTGTGTGGGCGTGGACACAGCCATATGGATAATATGAAGCTTTATGAAATATGACCAGACATATATATGATAAAATGTTGTGGATGTAGAGGGACTTAGGGGGTGGACGGGTGTACATGCGTACATATTAAATGAATGGCAATTGCATTTGGCTTGTAAATTACATTTCTGTATGACTACGTTTGAAAATTAAAGTTAAATTTGTAATCATGTTGAAATTAAATTCACTGTAAATTCTTGGCCACTATTCTAACATAAGACGAGTTCATAAAAGGCAATCAGCGATGGACACAAAGAAATGGCTATTATTAATAATAAATATATAAATATGCTCAACTGAACTGCAAGTAATAAATGCATGAACAAAGTAATCATGTCGTGATTAAGTTTGCATTAATAATAGCAAAGCTGTATAAATCTTATAAGCAGACTCTAGAGAAAAATAATAGCATCCTAAAATGTAAAAACATTAAAGTCTCGTAAAACAAAGAGATTGAATATTAAATGTTTTCATTCATTCACTTAGGACTTAAAGCTATCAGCCAATTGTTGCCATTCTTTGGTGTCTGGTCGTTAAGATCAAAACCTTTTTCACACACCTCTGGGCAGCCTCTGATAATTGTTTTCATATTATATGGCTATTTTTTAAGCCAACGCCATATTGTCGCACTTTAGTTTTTATTTGCGGCATAAATCTAAAGGCGCCCCGCAGCAGACACACACACATGTGAGTGTACATATGTGATGTGTGCGTGTGTGCATTGCTAGTGTGTTTACAATTTATTCTGGCAAAAAACTTTGCACGCAACAGCAACACAGGCAAAATTATTCGAACCTGCGGCGTCCGTTGGCAGGAGCCAGAACGAAGGACCTGGCCAGGGGCAGGCAGGCGTAGCAGGGAGCAAGACCCCCATAGTGGCCAGAACTGAGGGCAGCTGCAATAAGTCGAATGAATGCCGCTGAAAGCGAGGCAACTGCTGAACACAGAGCATGAAACATGGAGCATGGAACATGGAACTTGGCTCAAGCATTTTCCTATGACTAAGCAGTTTTGGGGATCGCATTTTGGGCAGCTCGTTTGCTACCTTTTGTGCAGCCAAAAGGAAAACGAAAACGTGAACGTGAACGAAAAAAACAAACAGCATAATGGGGGGGAAATACTACTACGAAAATCATGGCGAAAAGGTGAAAAAGCAACCCAGCTGCCTGCAGGCAGCCAAATGCCAGCGACAAGAACAACAACTGGAAGCATTTTAAGTGGCAGAAAGGAAAGGGAGGGCAGGTTAAAGGCAGGGCAGGGGAAAGGAGAGAGAAGACTGCTTTCAAGCAGCGCATCTAGGCAACACAGCTGGAGGTGCCACGCTCCTTCCTATTTTATTTCTATTTTTCCCTTCGTTCCCCATTTTTTTTTTGGCAAGTAAGCGCACTTTGCAGCTGCTGTAGAACAGTCGATAAGCTTAGCAGAGGGGAGAGGAACAGGAGGAATGGGAATGCCACTTGATCTATATGCAAAGCCTGTTTATGTGCTGGTATGTGTGTCTCTCTGTGTATGTGTTGGTGTTTGGATTATGCACATGTTGAGCCTTGAGTCGCAAATGCCGACTTTTCTTGTTGCTAAGTGTTTCTCGAAAAATTTTAATAAACATTTGCAGCCATGAATAATGTGCAAAAATCTGAGTGCTTCCTCTTTTATGGCTTTCACCTGAATGGCCATTCAAATAAATATGCTTTTTTCCAAAAACAGGCTAATAAATTAGGCTTAAGTCAAACTAGAAAAACAGTTAACAGTAGCTTGAAATTTATGTGCCAGTCATTAAAGTGGCTTTAACAACATTTTAAACACACAACTGACCTTTAGGTAGTAACATTTAAAGTTTACAGCTCATTAGCGGGGCAGTAGTGGCAGCAGGAAGTTGGCGGGGTGGTAAGAGGAACCAAAAGGAAGACAACTATAAATATGAAGCTGTTAGTGGGGCTTGGCCACTTAAAGCTCATAAAAATCACATTTAATATATATTTTATTTCCTCTTTTTTGCCTACATTGTGAGGGGTCAGAGGGGTAGAGGGCGGGGTGGGGCACCCTTAGTCCTTGTGCAGGCAATTGCTTTTTATATTGTAAAATCGATAAGCGATCACATTATGTGTGCATGTGGAACGTGTGCGCGAAAGAAGAAACTCAGCAGGAAGCAGCCAAGTGAGTTATATGTATGTTTGTCCTTTAAAGTGCACTTAACCATAAATTCACACACACACACATACACAGAGACACATAATACATATGTACTTGGGGGACAGGACATATGCAGCTGGATGCCAGCTGCCCCTTTCTGCTGCTCCTCTTCGACTGCCTTGCGTGCTCATTAATTATAAAACAACGCGTGTTACTTTTATTTCTGTCGCGGCACAGCGCCAGATACAGATACGGCAAGGACTTAACTCCCGTGCTATGGCATAACAGTAACTGTAACAGTAACTGGTTACTGTAATGTTTTCTTAACTCAAACATGCCCTCAACGACGACGAAAACGCAGTGCAGCGTAGAGCAGCGACTCGACGCGTATCGCGCATTAAAAATCGTTGCCATATGTAAAAAGCAAAAGATAACAAACGAAACGGATGAGGGAATTGCAAAGGGGGTGGTCGAGTGGTGTAGGGGTTGGGGCTAACTGAATGCCTTCACTGTACTGAGCTGAGCAACAACTGTCGCGATTTTACACTGTTGCCTTTACTTCAAGTTGTCGCCAATGCTCTCAGCTGGCCAACATGGTGTATGAGTAATGGATGCCCCTGCAAACCAAGAGCCAAAGACCAGAGACAAGAGAGCAACGAACAGAAGGAGCAAAAGTGAAGGCGCACTGCGACATATTTTGACCGCAACTGAGGAAGCAGCAGCGACCAGCATAATGTAAATTCCAATTGGCTGGGAGTCTCAAAAGGAATCCCTACAGGATCTGGTTAACCAGAGGGATATGCTGGAGAGCAGCCCGCATATTCAGTAAGAAAATTCCAATTAAAGGTAAAAATCGATGCGGAAAAGAAACGCAAAACTTTTGCTTTAAATGGAAATCATAAGCTAGATAGAAAAAAAAACTATACTTACAGTAAATTTCCAAGAACACAAAAGGGAAACCGAAAAAGATTCTGGCTTTTTAATAACTGGGACTTCAAAGGAATCAATAAATTTTTTTCAGAAGAGTAGTCATTACTTTACTGTTCTAATGAATAATAATTGTAATATTTAATAAAAACATTTTAAATAAATTAGATTTTTAGTGTAATTAACTAAACCTCTTCATTTTAAAACACCGTAACTTAATTATATAACTATAATTGCAATTAAAACACAATCATGATTTTATGCCAATAAAAATAATTTAAAAACGTGAAAAGGGATTGTTCTCTTGACTTTAATTTGACCTACATATAAATAATGTGCTAGTTCTAAGCATTTTGAGCATGTTATGAAGGTTTATGCCCACTGTGATGACGAAGGCTGAGACTGGGACTGTGGGATACTCGCAGTAAACGCACTAAAGCATATTTTATGGCTCACTTGCAGCAGAGCTAAGCAGGAGTAAGGAAGGGCAGATGGAAAGGAGTGTGGAGACTAGAAGGGTAGGCGGGCAGTGGGAGCTGAAATGATGACAAGAATGATGATGATGCTGGGCGCAGTTTGTTGACGATGAGTCAGTCAGTTGCCCCTTATATTCCTCTTTTGATTTTTTTTTGCTGTTGTCCCGGTTCGATTTGCAACGCCCACAGCTCTTTGGGGGCTATGGGAATAGAAGCAGCCTTTTTCCATACCATTCCACATTTTCTTGTTTTTAGCTCTTTATCCTTGGGAGCATGTCGCCCAATTGGCAGCCCGGCACATTGTTTAATATGCAAAACCATTTCCGCAGCCATGGCAATGCGTCTTAGTCTCCGTCTGAGTTAGATTCGCACTCCCACGCAGGAGTGGGAGTCGAATTGGAGTCGCAACTCTTATGGAACTGTGTCGGCAGTAGCCAAAGGCTGCCAAATCAGCATGAAATGTGCTTGATGTGGGCGTGTTGTGGCCATTTGCCACAAAAGCCTCAAGCCAGTTCACCATAATGCTAATAATGATGTTAATATTGATGATGACGATTACGATGGCGATGATAAGGATCATGATGAGCTGTTGCCTTTAGGGGAAACTGAGGCTTTCAGTGGTTTGCCATTGCGGCTGCGGTTGCTGCACATATTGATAACTGTTTGATTTTTTATGAGTTTATGAATTTGTGATTAACTCGCGATGGGTGGTTGCTGCGGTGGTTGAACATGGTGGTGACTTTGCTGATAGCGTTGGTGGCTTCTGATTGCGTTGTGGAGACGAAATTTAAATTCAAATAAATGTCTTAGCTCACAAACTTTACATGCTAAGTTGTACAAGTGTGCTGCCCACTGTGAGACAAAGGCAGACACAAGCTGCAAGAATTTTTTCACAACTGACAGTTGGCGACGCCAGATGGCGCTTTTGTCTTAACCTATTTTCTTTCTTTTTTCACTCAACTAAATCGCACGACATGAAAACATAATTTTACTTCAAATTGGAATGACAGTTGCAGCTGCCACGCCCACACACTTGCAGAGCACTTCTTTATCTGCACACAAGCCATACACAAACACACACACACACACACACTTAAGCAGACAAAGAGTCGCATTCATATGTGAGTGCGCTGTTGCCTTTTGTTAGAAGACGACAGCAAAAATTCCATTTCAATTGTTTGCTTAGATTATGCAGTTATATTAAGCAAAAAAGCAGAACAGATTTGCCAGCCAGGGTTGCCAAGTACAATAAAAAAAACGGAGCAATGCACAGGGCTTTAAAGCCAGGCCAACACACAGAGGCCAAGGATTCTGCAAATGAATTCCATTATGCGACGAGTTGCAAGGTCTCAGCTGAGCTTGAGACCCTTTAAAAGAGTCCCGAGTGCCTCGGGTTGTAAGCCCATTTGTAGTTTAAATTAATTAAGATATTTTCTGAGAGCTGGCCGTTCTCACCTGCTCGCATATTTCACAATTCACTCATTCTCGGCTCAGTTAAAGTTTAAGACCAACACGTGTATACTGAGTGCTGTATCCTTAAAATCTGTTGCCATCCCTGGATTTACTCCTGTCATTTGTGCTTTCAACTTATGTCAGCTTTTTGCCAACTTTACTTTCGTTTTTGCCCTCGTTTTTTATATCACCACATACACCCGAACAATTATGTTGCACATTGCATTGCGACAGGACACGCCTCGAACGGCATACGCCCACATTTGAGAGACCACTTGGTGCTGTCATTCAACAACATTGTTGACTGCTCTCAACTATTAGCATTTTAATTAAAGTTTTGCTGTTTTTCAAGTCGTACACACATTTTCTTTCTGCCACTCTGCCTCTCTTCTGCTGCTTCACCTTCTTCAGCTCTTTATTTGCATTGCTTACTGTACATTTTTTGTGAGAGAAAAATCCATTAACAAGTGAAATCTTTGACTTACCCACAACGGTCATTGTCTCCGACTCGGAGACTGTGTTGAAGGCTGGCGCCTCTCCGGACACCTCACAGCGATAGAGACCAGAGCTTTGGAGGGTTACGCGCTTCAGCATTACCTGCGTGTCCGATGAGTTGCGTAGCTGAAATGGAAATAGAAATGAATGCAGGAAAGTGGGAAAATGTTTGTTAAATATTTGCAAGTCGAAATTCAAATAAATTACAAAGCCATGACTCGACACTCGCACGAGGTTCACTCTGTTCTTCCCTGATTCCCCTCTGTTCATTGCGAAATGAGGGCAATTAGATTTACAGATTTTCACATTTTGGATTTTCAGATTTGCGGCTTTTTTGTTTGTGTGAAAAATTAAGATTGATGATGATTTTTGTAAGGACAGAGAGAGAGAGAGAGAGAGAGAGAGAGTCGGGTGGAGCGAGAGCTAAGTAAACACGCTGGCAGTGTAGAGTTCAGTTTATTTATTATTAGTTTAAGCCACAGACGGGCGTGGCCAAAATGTAATTTGGTCAAAAAGCAAAAGCACAAGTCATAAGACGCCTTGTGAGTAAGAGATGGAAGAGAATACCATGGAATATCTAGAAACAATCGCATCAAGTGGAGAAAATACGTACGCAACTCTGTAAGCGATGAAAGAACGCATGAGAATTTCAACAGGAAGATGGTGGGGCGGGTGGTTGTATGGTGGAGTGTGAGGGAGAGTCTGCTGTAAAAGTCACTCAACATCTTTGCCAGAAACAATTGCAGTCAAGTTCTTTAAGTTGCAGTTTTATTATTGCACACATACACCCACACACACCCCACACACACACGCACTCACACATACGCAGTTGTAAGTGCTGGCAAAAGTTTTCATTTCTCTCCATTTTGCTTGACGGGGCTACCCGAAAAACTTGTCGAGCAAATTTTTATGAAAATTCTTTTGCTCTTCCTTCAGTTTCATCAGTTGTCTCTGTCTCTGCACCTCTCTCGTACTCTGTCTCTTTTTCACTGCGCAAACAATCACAAAAGTCACGTTCAACATTATTTTTGGTTTGTTGCTTGTTGCCCGCCTGCCACAGCCCCTGCCACGCCCTCTTATACCACCCTCCCACTGGTTAGTGCCATTACCCCGTTACAATGACTGCGAACTGGCTTTGTTTGTGTCTTTCTAGTGCTTAAGCCGATTCCTTCCTTCCACAACTGAAGAAGGGCAGGGGGAAAACAGAGGAGGGAGATGGGAGTCGACTTTCTTTGGCCAATTTCTATGAACGCTCAAACAGTCAGCAGAAAGCTGAAACAAGTCGGGGGACGGGTAGAAGAATCGCCTCACCACAATTCAAATTGAAGTCTGTTTCTAGGAGAGACGATGAGAAAAAGGAGGGCTTGGGAAGGAAGTGAGTGCGGAGGGGCATGTAATGGGTGTTGAAGAGGGGGATGCACATCGCCTTTGGCCGCTTTTATTGCACTGCCTTGTTACGTGCAAGCTCCATTTTGTTTATGATGGCTGCAACGAAATGCAATTCGACCAATTTATTGTGATTCCCAATGCATTTTGTCAGTAAAGTCCCAAATAGCGGATTCTAAACAGAACTATAAAGACTTAAACTCTATATTTATGTTTAATAATCAAAGTGAAGCCATAAGAAATTAATAATCTGTTTCAATAATAACTTTAACTAACCATAGAGCGATTAAAGATATACAAATAATAACAATTTAAGTTTTTATAGTTCATTAAATCAGCTATTATATTTTTATTTAACCCATAAAGCGAATTATACAAAGTTCAGTTAATTCTGGTATTTTTTCAAAGGCAACTCAGTCTCTCAAATATGGAAATGCATATTGTATGAGCTATAATATCCATAAAAAGGCTAGCAATTATATGAAATACAATTCAGTTTAACAACAAAATACAATCAGTTGCAATTGCGTGTGTTTGTTGCAACTTGGCTTTGTTTCGATCACGCATATGGCCATAATTATCTATTACTGTTACTTGGTCAAAACAGAGAGAGAGAGGGAGGGAGTAAAAGAAATATGAGAAAAATGGGTTAACTCTTTTATATCTAAAGGCAGACATTTACGCCTACACATTACGCATGCAGAGAGAGAGAGAGAGAGCGGGAATTAGAGAGAGTCAGAGAGAAAAGGATGCGAAGGACCTTAACATGGCACGCACAGGTCATAAAAGTCGCGTTCTCATCGCTCATACGCCACGTTAGCCGTACGTCAATTGCGAGCTTTGCTTCATTTCCCTTCGTCTAGGACAGAGTAAAAGTGTGATAGAAAGAGGGAGACAAGAAATGTTGGAGCGTCGTGTTAAGGGAGCATGTATTGGCGACGCGCCTGTCAACAAAATGCCACACAAAGTAGACGCACTTAAGTGCTTTAGCAAATTATTATTATTAGAGTTTAGCTGAAAGTAGCAACAATCCCAACATTGAGCTACAGCCAAGAAACGATATCGAACAAAGTCCTTTTCGAGTAGAGGACTGCAGAATTGACAGCTTTAAGTGATTTTGGTTAAGGCAACCTTTTCAATCGCAATTGAAACTGAGTGACGTGTGTGCCCGGCTCAAAGGGAAGCGAAGGGAGGCAATAGAGGCAACAGTGTAGACCGCAACGTGACCTGAGCTAACCCTGGTTAACACAAACACACCGACACACACAGACACATACACTGACATGGCCAGGGACACAAGCAAACATTTTTATGGCTAACAAAAAATTACATCAACATTAAATTAAAGTTAAATGGCAAAACTACGTGGCAGCAATTTCGTTTTGCGACGACGTAATCAGCACATGAAACCAACTAAACAACACGGCGTTGCATTGTTATTGTTGTTGCCTCTTGTTGTTCCCGTTATTCCCGTTTTACCCGTTGTTGCTCTGGCAATTACACGCTTTAAAAATAATCATTATGATAAGGTCATAACACTAAATTTAAGCCAGCCCAACCGCTGACCTCCCTCCCACACACTTGTAAATTGCAATAAAATTTTAAATTAAATTTTTGCGAGTGCTCTGAGCACCTGTTGCCCCTTTTTTTTTCGTTTTTAGCCGCTCTCATGTCGCTACTTACATCTATGTTGACGCCGGGCAGGGGAAACGCCTGTCCAGGTGGCTTGTCTCTCGGCACATAGCGATAGATCTCGTGTCCATCCTTGTACCACTTCACCGAATACAGCGATTCTCCATCCAGTGAATAGCGACAGCCCAGAAAAGCGTTCTTCAGCCGCATTATGTGATTGGGTATCTTCACTTCGGTCATTGTCAGCGAGTTGGTAATGTCTGCAATTAGTGAAAAAGAGAAAAAACAGCTTTAGCATTAAGTAGAACATGAATTATTTTTAGTGCAACCCATTAAGTTTTCATATCCTTTCTTTTTTTTGAAGCAGCTTTCATTGTCTAAGCTATTCGCTTTTTGCTAAATTTTCCTATCTCGCTCGAATTTCTCTCAGCTCTCCTCGCTCCAAAAGGTAGCTTAGTTTTATGGATATATTTAAGTGCTGGTCATATATGCTGCTTGCATTAGATATGCCTGAAAGTGGGTCACAATTCGGATGTCAAGGATATAAATATTAGTATGACAATATATCATAAGCCATAATCATAAGCTTGCACACGCTTATTTGTATACAGAGCAGTGTAATAAAATATGAATATTAGTTGAACTAAATGTATGAAATATGCTTTATTATGGCTGGAAATCATTATATCAAATACTCACATTAATGACTTGTCTAAGCAGTAAATTAGAAAATATTCAATAAAACTATTAAGGAGATGGCAACAGAATAGATTTCAAAATTAATTCATAAAATTTATAAAAGAGTGATTTTTTACCTAAAGTTCTTTGCTACCTGTCTAAACTACCATGGAACTTAAAAGCTGCACTGCATTCAGGCATAAAACTTCCAACCATATATAAACAATTTTTTGTTTCTTTGGTTTTTAGAATCTATGCCTAACAGTGTGACCAGTTGGTCATATTTTGCATGTAAAATAGAAAGTGCAGCCAAGCGGCATAGTCACAAAAAAAAAAAAAAAAACAGAACGCAGGAAGGCTAAAAAAGCTTTACCGCCGGCTGTCACATGAATTATGCTCGCACCACTACATATGCATAAGCCGGCAGCAGTTTCTGACCAGCTTGAAGCTCCATTATTACAAATCGGCTAAACCACCAAAAACGAGGCAAAAAAAAAAAGAAGCAAAATTATGGCCTAGAGACGAGAAGCCGTTGACTGGTCCGATAGGGCCACAGGCGACAGTCAATGCAACTGCAGTCTACAATTCAAAACGTCAGTTTGTTGACCAGAAAAGGCTAGCGAGATATACATATAGGAATATATATAGAGAGTTGAAAAAAAGCCAATAGCAAAGCATTTAAATCACAAAAATTCTCATATTTGCTTTGATGACATTTTGGCGCGTTGAACGTTTTCACGTTTTCCCGTTTCTCACGTTTTTTATGATTGCTCGACAATTGCAGCAGCAGCGGTTGACCAGTGTAGCTGTTTTGGCCCAAAAAGCAATGCTGTTGGCCTGTGGCATGTATTGCCTGTGGCTTGCACCAATTGGCAGTTGGCAGTCTGTAGTCGGTAGTCGGTAGTTGGCATTGCCATGACACGGACACACCTACTTATTTAATATACTGTTTTACTTTTCATTTTTCAAACTCAAAGGTGAAAAGGCGAATGTGGAAACTGAAAAGGCGCACAAAACAAACACACACTCACAAAGGCACACACACACACACACACACACATGTGGGCACTCACACAGAGTCACAGTGGAACACCGCACACATTTGTTTCGACTCTTATGGCTGAACGGGGTAACGTTACATATACGCCGCGTGTGCCACCGCCCCACGTTGAATTTATCACATTCACATGCAAATTGCGCCAAACGACCTTATTATGCAAATTGCCAACTGCAAATGGAGAACGAAATTGATTTTCCTGCATTTCTACTACAACAAACAGTCACAACAACAACAATGACGAAAACGACAACGAGGACGACGACGACGACAGCAACAACAACAACAATAAGAAAAGTGAAGGAGTTGCGACTTGAACGCGCCCACATGTGAATGCCGATGTCCTTCCCTGCCATACTCCTTACCCCTTCTGCACCATTCCACATGTCCCACGCTGTGTGTTGTCTCTGCCAGCGTTCAACAGTTTTGCAACATGGGGCAAACCGCAAAAGCGGAGCGTTCACCTTGCTTCTTTGTGGGCGCGAACGACGGCGACAAATGGCGAATATATTGAGCTGTCACACGCCCAACTTGAGTCCCGCCCGTCTTCCCCATATCAGGGCTACTACACAAGCGCACATACATGCCTTTAATATTGAACAATGTGCACACAAATCGACTGAACAGAGGCCAAAACTCATCAGATACGAGCAAAGCGTAGAGAATTCAAATCGGAATCGCAGTTGCCACCTCTATAAAAGAGAAAGCCAGACAATTGTCACACACACACAAGCACACAAGAACCACACACAGCATAAAAAAAGGTGGAAACCACAAAATGAGTTAGTTGTTTGCCAGTTCAATTGCAAATGTGTGCGCGTCTTTTTGCAGCCACTGTTTGCATGTAAGTGTGCGACTGACTGCCTGTCGTGCATTTGCTTTTGCGTTTGGCCAAAAAAAATTTATGGCAGACATCAGCAAAGCCAACAAAATAAAATGCAGAAGGATAAACACAAAAGACATCGTACATTATAAATTCATTTCCGTTTATGCATATTATGCGAGGTTTTCGTTAGCTTTGCTTCCTTTGATTTCAGCATTTCATGATTTTGCCTTTGTTCGACTGACAAAAGTTGAACAACAATAACAACAATCATTGCCATGAAAATGGGTTAAAGCAGGCAATAAAAAGTGCTAATAAGCAAAAGATTTGTGTCGCTTCCCAAGAAGGCACAACAATTGCCAGGGATTATTTACATATTTAATAAATCATATCAAAGAATATTTCACGTACGATGAATTATTTACATGTTTTTACACAGAGATTTACATACCAATTACATTTGCTTTTAAAGAGTTTCATAACATGTATTAAAAGGGAGTTTATTTCAAACTCTATTAATTTTTATTTATGTTTAATTCCTGCTGAAATATGTCAATATTTTTCTGCTGACCACTTGCAAAAGACCGTGACCAACTGCTACTGAACTCAAATGGTTCCACCCACCGTTCCACTTTCTATTACCCACTCGTTCAGCTAAATGCGCCTTAATTGCAGTTACTGACATTTGACTTTATAAATTGGCTGGGCTGTCAGCCCCTTCTCTGCTTCTTTTTCCTTTTTTTCTCATTTTCCTTGAATCCATTTTGCTTTCTTTTCGAGTGCAATGCGGGCTGCGTAAATGGCGTGTGTCCTTCTGCCGCTGTCTCTGCTTCTGCTTCTGCCTCTGGCTCCGTTCATGTCCCTGCCTCTGCTTGAGCCAAGTATGGCTAAAAAAACGCGTCAAGTCAGGGCAGGGCCAACAACAACAGACTGCACATTAAAAATTAAAAAGCCAACGTCGACTTTTGAGTTTCCTCGCAGGCAAACGAAGAAGCAACCAGCGGCTAAGGCGAAAAGTGGGAGGAGTATTTGGTAGAGCATGGAGTGGGGGAGCGGAAAGAAGCAAAGCCAAAGCTAACGAAAAGTTAAAGCATCAGAAGTTTGTGAACAGCAACAAAAGCAACAACAGCAAAAAAAAGAAGCAAAGTAATTTCATGCATCGTTTAATTTTCATTCGGGTTTAATTTGTGCAACACCCACCGCCCTACACGCCCCTACAAGCCATGGCTGCCACAGTTGACAAACACCAACTCACCATATCATATGACGGCAGTTCTTACAGTTGTTACAATGTTGTAATACCCCATTTAGACCTAATACCCAACAGCCACTTCCAGCGTCAACTCACAATTGAAACGGCAAATAAAATAAATGCCAACAGACGCCAACTAAACAAAACTCACAAGCACCCACAAGACACACACACACCCACACAACAGAAATTGACGCTAAAAATTTTGAGAGAAATAAAATTAAATGAAGCGCAGCCGAAATGTGCTCATCCTTTTTGACTTGCGTCTCAGGCAACCCTTTTGCAATGTTTCCACTTGCTAGCATCCGCAGTAACATCCACTTCAGCATTGACTGCGATATTCGAAGGCAAAAAGGTAGCAATTTATTGAATTAAATGATTTTAAGATCGATTTAAATATAGTCAACGGAGTTGTTAAAAAGAAAAAATTAAAAGAATGAAAACTTCCCTTGTAACTATTTTATATGAAGTAGAAACTAAAATCAAACATACATTTTGTAAAAATAACCCTAAATAATCTAAAAATTATTATTTATCCTCTTTCTCCATTTTTATTTATATTGGGAAGCAATAATAGTATAAAGTAGAGTGATATTTTAAAGAGTTTTTAAGATGCCTAGCATTTAATTTTACTGCCACATTGTATCTTCAGTTATATGATTCCTTTACAATTAAAACGAGAGTTCGCTAGTCAAAAAGTGGAAACACTGCATTTGCGTTCGCACTTTACTGGCATTTTATACTTGTCATTCTCACACGTCTTCTGCTGCTTTTCTCTAAATTCTTTTGAAATTTAATGAAGTCAATTTGAGAGCACCTCCTTCGCCCATCCAACCTCCCCGCGCTGCTTCTTCCTTTTCGTCCTTTTCTTCTTTACTCGAGCTTTGTCATGTAATTGAATTTTTTATAGTTGTCGTCGTCTCTCGGGGGCGAAACTTTTATCAGCGTTTGGCGCACTCTTAAAAACAATTTTTAGTGTCGCCTTCGACTACCCCGCTACTTGGAAGGGGGTGTCTAGCTGGCGGGCACACCCCGTTGGAATGCCTTCCTACTCGGGCAACAAATTAATCCCTTTATTTGCATAATTGAAAAACATCAAGTGACTCTGGCAGACAAATATCAAAATGGCAACTTCTAGCCAAGCAAAATGGCCGCCGGCAGCCGCCCAACACCGCCCACTCCCCCCGCAGCCCTTAACAATGGAAAAGGGAGTGGGAGTGGCGCCAACTGTCGCCACATTTTAATGTCGCGCTGCCTCCAGGGAGCTATTTAACATTTTTCCAACACTTTGATAATCGCACTTTGCGGCCAGATTAATTATTTACGAGCCTTTCGCTACCTGTGCGACGTCTCGACGTCGTTTAACCCGCAGCCCAACACACACACACATACACACAGGAGTGTAACATCGGAGAGAAGTGGTAGAAAGAGAGAGAGAATAGCCGGGAAGTTGTTGTTAAATCTTCGTAATGCCCAAAGCCGAGTCGCGCCACGGCGCTCAAGTATATTTGTCGCCGGTCTTAAGAGATTGCGGCGCACAATTTCCGCGCCTTCGTCCACGCCACCCCACCTCCAACCCTCCAACGCCCTCCCAGGTATAACCATCAAGCCCAAACCCAATGCCAGCCAAATTCCGACAGGGAAGCGACGACATCAAAGCGCACAGAGTCGGAATCAGAGTCAGAGTCAGAGTCAGAAGCCAAAAGGCAAAGTAACAAATGCCATTGCGACACGGCTCGCTGACTGTCGTGTCGTGCTTTGGGCCTGCATTGTGTGAATCGTGGGGAGTTCGTTTGGGTTGCTTTGGGTGTTTCCAGGGCCACAACCAGAAACAGAATCACCACTGAACTTAGTTAACAGACCCAGGAGTTAACTTCGGTTACCTTGTCGCTTAAATGGGCGACAGTTATCAAACGTAATATTTCAATTGTGTCGCTTCAAGTGGCGCTAAATTGAAAAGAAACAAAGCACCTTCAAATCTGACTTCCAGCTTAAAGCCAATGGGAAAACACGGACGTGCCAAGTCGCAACTGCAGTAAAAGGATTACAAATATAAAAAGGATTTCATTTCTCGTGCTCTTCGCTGTCGACACATGCAGCACACTTATAAAGCAAATCCAGTTAATGGGTGAAATTAATACGCTTAATGCAATTTGTGGCCCAAAGAGTTGGCTCAAAGGAACCCACTGTGGCATTCCACACAGCCAACTTACTTTGACTTGGTCGCTGAGTTTTTCCTTTGCCTTTTTTATCAGGAAGTCAACAATTCTAGCACTGAGTATGCGGATTAAACTAAAGTGAGACCAAAAAGCAAGACTAAGATGGACTTAAACGTGTTTCCCATTTTCCAGCGAAAACTCATGCTAAAAGCGGCTTAAAATTCTCAGGAATGAGCTACAGGCGGTAAAAGAGCTGTTTTAATATTAAAACATTTTGAGATCCGCTCAGTATAAACTGAGGAAAGAGAAGCTCAAGCGTGACTAATGAAATGATTTAATGGGAATCAGTTTTTTAATGTTCTTAGAAGAATTAAAAATTTATTAAACAGCTCAAATACAAACTTGGACATAATACTTAAAACCGGGAAAATGTAGAACAACATCAGCTAACATTATTTTTCATATTTCTTAAAGTTTTGTCCAACAATATGTGCTTTAAAAACTTATTGCGCTTTTAGGGCTCTTATGTTATCCACCTATGAATAAATGGTACACTGACTTTTTTTTTAAAAATTAGATCTGAGCATAAACAAAACATTTCTCTCACAAATTTTCAATTAAAATTTTATTTAGGTATTAGAACTTGGTATTTTATTCAAAATCTGCTTATCCTACCGAGTACGAAATGTGCTAGTGGCATAGACTAAAGTAAATCCTTGAAATTCTAATTTGAAAGAGCTCGCAAAAACCATAGCCCAGTTACCTAATTGAGGTGTTGCCTATATTAAATAGAAATGTATGTGTGTCAGTGTGGTTTAACGTGTGTGTATGTGTGTGTGCCTAAATATACCAGTTAAAATAAAGGGCAAAGTGAACCGCCTGACATCCTCTTTTTCGGCTGCTGCTGCTGCTAACGAAAAGTGCTACCGGCATAATTTGCAGCACTTCCTTCTATTCAAGTTTTTCGAGCCCGCAAGCCAAAGGGGATGGGGAAGTAGATGGCCAAAAAAATAGGAGGCGGTCTGTACATATTACCATGCTCAAGCCCATGTCCATCTCCATGTCCCTATCCTAACCATGGTCAGGCTGTGTTCATGTCCACATTCGAGTGTGTGTATATTACGTATACGTATGTACACTACGTATAGAAAGCCGTATTCGCAAAACGAATACGTATACGTGGTACACTTGTACGTTTCTTTAGTCCAGTGTGCTGTGTATAAATAATTCAGTGAGCCAAGTCTGCCCGGGGCGCTTTAATGAGGCCAAAATGAATGAAGATTGGCAGTCCAGTCGTCCGAAGTTTAAACAATTTATGTAACTTTCAAAAGTTGAAAAATTTCAAATTTATGAAAATTTAACAGACAAAGACACACAGAGACAGATATATATGGATGTGGAAATGGAGGTGGAGGTGGAGTTGGAGATTAAGGTAAAACAGAGAGCACCAAGCACAGAGCACAAGATGGACATGAAAATCACTTCAAGTCCCAAGGCTTTCGCTTTTCGCCTTCGCATGTAGCAAGAGTTGAAGTTGAAGTCGTTAGCGCTGCCTCCTGAGGATTCAAAAGGTAAATACACACAGCATGCAAATTTTGGGAATGACAGGAAGGTCGGTGAAGCGGGGAAAGGGCGGTAAGGGGAAAAAATCATGTCTGGCGGAAGTGTCGGAACGAGAACGAAGCCCGCAATGCAGAAGAAAATCAATTTCATATAAAAATTCAAGCAAATTTTATGTGAACCTTTTGCTCGAGCCAAAGTTATTGCCAATATGTCTGGAACTCAGCACAAATGTGTGTGTGTGTATTTGGGTGTGTAAAGGTATTTGTATAAGGCTTAAAATGTATGCAAAATAGATGGGTGTGTAACAGTTAGTCCCGTGTGCGTTTGTGTGAACTAAATGATTATGCAAATTGTTATGCAATCGATTGCCAATCGCCAGCAACACCACAAATTGTTGTTAGTTCGACACCGGCGACACTTTCGACCAAGACCAAGAAAAAATTGAAGCAGTGGCAACTGTGACAACTCTGGGATTTTGCGGTATAATAACTCATGCCCCAAAGACGGCCCTCTAATGGCTGGCAAGCTCGTCAACGCACTATAAAAATGTCATTATCAGTGCAAAAGTTTTGCTTAAATCAACCATCAAGTGTAAAAAAAATTTGCATATTTCAAAAGATACAAGCGACAGGCAGACGGAGGTCTACAAAAAATGTAAGAACGAAAGTCTAAGGACGAAGGACCGAGGACCAAAAAGCAAGACATAACGCCGTCTGATGGCGCTGAAGTTGAAGTTGAAAAATGAAAAGGACGCAGACATACACACAAGCACACACACACAAATTGAATTGCCAAGTGAAGGCAGAGAAATAACCGTCCAGTGATAACAGTGCCGCTTATCATTAAATTCAAATATCAATCAATTTATCATAAACCGAAGCCAAGCCAAAAGCCAACTCAAAAGTGGCAACAACATGAACGACAAACAGCCACAAGTCGCTGTGTATGTGTGTGAGGTTGGGTGTGTGTGTGTGTGGCAAGCTGATTCAGTCAACAGTTGTGCCAGTTGTAGTTGCAGCTAATGATAATGCTAATGCAATTGACAGTTGAGCTGGCTAACGAACTGATTAGCCTAATGTCAAATCGGCAGACACAACTGGAATGTGGGCAGAGCAAGAGTGACTTGAGATTGGTATTTAAATTAAAGCAAATGATCTAGAAATAAAGCGAAACAAATTTAAAAGTTAGACTTTAAAGTATTGGCTGACAAAAATTTAAAAAATTGAACTTATTTAACTTATCAATAAAAAAAAAAACTAAATTCAAGTGAAATTCACAAGAGTTATATACATTTATTGATAGAATATAATATCAAGAAGGTTATAAAAAATGGAAAAATTGAGCTGATTGGTATTAAAACTGTTTTCGTGTTTGATTACTGTACTTGAAGTTTAAAGTTATGTTTATTAAACTTTAAACTTCATGCTTAAGAGTTTCTGCCAGACCCATTTCAATTCGAAAGCAGTCAACAAGAGAGTTTAATCGGACGATGAAATATATATATATATATATTGGTATATTTGGAAATCAAGCGCGCTTGAACGCTGCCCCTAAAATCAAGCATAGACAATAATGGCCAGATATAAGCATTTATTTATGTTTATCATCCATTTGGCGCATAATTAAAATATAAAGAAGCATAAAATCAACAAATATGCGAAAAGCATAAAAACAATAACAAAAGTAATCAAAAAACTGGCTCACTTTACGCTCGTTGTTGTCTTTGCCCCTAGTATTTGGGGGAGTATTGGGAAAGTAATGGGGAGGGGCTCTTTTAGAGGAGGGGGGCTGTTCAGCAGCTGTTTTTATAGCTCATAAATTCGTAAGATGCTGTTTGCGAATTGGCAAAAGGCACTGGCACTGCCAGAGTCAAGACATCAGAATTCATTGCCTTCTGCCAACTTCTATATGTATATATGTATAGATCTATATATATGTATTTATATATACATATATATGGATGTTTATATATATTTATCCTTTCGCTGCTTTTTGTTTGAAATGAGGGTTTTTGGCATGGAGTCAACATCGAATCAATACAAAATTGATGAATACAAATGATCATAAAAAACAATAAAAAGCAATGCCAAAAAGCATCTGGAGTTTGGCAAAGAGAAAACAATGCGCCAAAAATGGGGCCACAGCCACTTGGTTAGAATGGAGCCTTAGTCCTGATTTGGTTATAAAAATCCCGACCACGTATTTTGTGTTTTCTATGTGTGTGTCTGTCTGCTAAAAATGCGATTTAAGATTGCTTATCTTAAAGCGTAGACAAAACCATTTTCAAGTCAAATGTTTTCAGAGTCAAATGCATTTATTATTTAAATCATAATACCCATATATATATATATATATAAAAATATATCTGTATACAGACTGGTGACAGCATCAGTCACTCATTGGAAATTAATTTCGCGGAAGAAAGCAGCGGGAAGACTCTCCTTTCCTACAATGAATGTACTGGAGCTTGTCGCATGTCTGTATATGGCATCTATAGCAGGTCCTCTTTGATAATTCCCGATGAGAGCGAAAGGAGGGAAGGAAGTTGGGACGCAGAAGTCTAAATCAGAGACAGACAAGACTTTGCTCGATTTCAAGCGTATCGTCGTTTATCGGCACAATCTAAACACACGCAGATACACAAGCGCTTGAATGAAATGAAGTTTAAGTAAATATGCATAGACAAATAGATACACGCACACATACAGAGATGCATTGATATAGCCACAGACACACACTCGTACGCTTCTCGAATGCCTTTGACGGGAAATTGATTTCAATCAATCAAATGTTGTGATTACTTTACTGGAGTGCCACATCTTGGCACCATTCTGTTTCTCTCTCCCTTGCTCTCTCTCTCTCTCTCTCTCTTTCTTCTGTCTATCAGTCTCTCGTGCCGAGAGTATCTGTGAAATCTTCCTGTTTCTGTGCTTTTCTTGTGGCTGTTTGCAAGCCATTAGCCATAATTTACTTAAAGGCTTAAGTGAAATTTAAGACCCAATGGCACTTAACAGCACGATTTGCCAAGTTTTCTGTTTGATATACGAAATACTTACTAAATATTGACCTTTTCAAGTTGAGCAATGTCAACTAATGAAAATGTTTTAGCTATTTTTGTGGAATTCAAGAGCATATTGAGGCTAAAAAAGTAGTTTCAGCTTTTGATTCAGTAGTTAAACTTGCTGTTCTCAGAAACTGATTTACTAAAAGCTCAAAGAAAGTATTTTTATGTGTGAACATTGCATTAATTGGCTTTTGGCCTATCGTCAGATTATTAAGGGATTCATTTGCTGTTAAATAAGGACAAGCCTTCAATTTGCTTAATTACAAATGTCAACTTTCTCATTTGACACATTCGAATGTCAAAAACAATTTTATTTTTAATTTAATAATTATAGTATATATTTTGATTTTCCATTTCGTCTCTTGGCATCAGTCTGTGCCAAAGAAAAGAGTCGTAGTCAATGGAATATACTTAATTTATTAAGTGATGCGAGCAAACATTACTGATAATTAACTTTTTGCAGGCGGAAGGCCAGGGAAAAAGTCAATTTGTTCGATTCGCTGGGGTAACGGACTGAACAACATATAATGAATCAACAGACAGTCAGTTGTCTTTTTCAATCGTATGCCATGTTAAATATTTAATTAAGCTGCGCGCGCATATTAAAATTGCATTAAAAATGTCATGCAAATGTTCGTTTTCCGTTGGAAAAGCCGCCATGGTCGCCCTCACTGAATTAATCCATAAAATTAAAAAATAAATATATTAAAAAAAATACTTGCGCAATCTGCGAAACGACGAGTGGAGCGCAAAACCTACGCAGCACAACATACAAAATTGAATATGAATGATGCCAACCAGAGAGAGGGCATCCATATATACGAGTATATCTGAATAACAAAATAATTCGCAATGGGGTCACAAAATGTACACAAACACACGCATACTCGTACGTGTAATGTTAACCAAAGCCGAAAAGTAGTTGTCACTGGATGAGCTCGGCATACCAAACTCTTTTGACAGGCCGCCCACGCGGCGTATGAGTGCTGGCTGCATTGGCCTCATAAAGCGATGCGCTTCCTACGCTGAGGGGCTGGCATATTGCAAGCGAGACTGTCAAAGCTATTGACAACTGTAAAATTTCACTCTGCATCATTTGGCTTACTCGCCCTCTTCCACTCCTTTCCTTCTCATTCTGGCAAATACGCATAATAAAATGCAAAAATTCAATTAAAATTTCACAAAGCTGCTACCACTGGGTGTATGAGGTCAGTGGAGGCGGGGCAGCGCCTACAAACAACACCAAAAGTCAGTCCACACCCCTTACAATCACACACACACACCACTCTCATACACACACACAAGCAAAGAGACACATAAAAACAGCAAAGGCAGCGCATAAAACTCGCGACAAATGCGCATAGTCCAAATGTTCGGCCTGAAATTGTCGACTGTCATAATGAAAGCAGCTGCATGGCCATGCCAAGGCACATTCACACACACACACACACACACACACACACTGTCGTACACACGCTCTCTGACAAAGTCACACTTAACTCATACATATGTAGTTTGCTGGCAATTGGCAGTTCTGCGGTGGCACCAACTGCACACAAGTGCTGCGCATTTGGCAGTAACATAAAGCACACCCTGTAATTAAAAGGGGTATGTCGCACATTTTGAATGCAGTAAAATACTTTATGAACTGACTGCTTAAAAAGTAAGATAATAAATTTATTAATTCATCATATGATGCTCTTGTGTTCCTAAGAAAGAAATTTTGTAATATTCCAATTTTAAGAGCTCTTATTTTCTTACTGATCTATAATTCATTCTCATGTAGATAGAGTATCTTTTAATTCTGCTATTGTCATATGTAAAATTACTTGCCATTTTGTTATAATAATTTCATTTACTTTTTTTTTTTTTTTGCATAATTTGCGCCCCAATTTTAGTGCTGAGCTTTTTCTTTTTTGTTAGATCGCAGCACAAAAACAAAAACGAAGGAATAGAAAATACGGAAAATGAAGGGAATGTAACACTTTAAATGATGGTCATAATTTAGCTAAAAATTTGTTATGTTATTATTGTTGGCTTCGCAGTTGTTATTGTTGCAGAGGCAGCTGCTAATGCTGCTTTATTGTTATGGATACTTTTGGATGGCCGCATTCTGTGGCACATTATTCGCACATATGATGCAAACCCTCGAATGAGTGTGTAAGTGTGAGTACCCGAACGAGTGCTAGTCATATGCATATGCAAATGCTGATGTTAACAGCATGTTTGGAATGCTAATGCTCAGCATGTTGTCATAAATCCTCGCCACAAATCGCCCATCTGCAGTGACCTTTCAACTGGTGCCCATAAAACTGCCTCTCAGGCTACTTTACAGCTTTAAGAGCCAACCGTACCGAAAGTAGCTGCGATAAGTTTCCGCTCGCTCTTTCGTGCTCTCCTTTGACTCTCCACCTCTCCACCTCTCAGCCTCTTTCGTTTTTTCTCTCGGCGGTGCCAACAGTTGGCTTAACCCATTCGCCTTGTCGTATATCACCATCAACGCTGGCACCGGACAGCGGCCCATTGATTACCACTTAGCAAATAAATTACTCGGAGATCGGACAACGGACATTGGACAGCGGACATTGGCTTGGCGCCCCACTCAACTGTCCATTGCAACAAACTTTCTCTACAACTTTCACTGGCCCCAAATCCCAGTTACAGTTTTCTCTACCCTATGTCTTCTCTGTGCTTTCAAAAGGCATCAGCGACAGCCGGAGGCGCAATTTTTCTGCTCTATTTGCGCTCGTCTATTGCCAAATTCACTGCAAGCACCTAAAACTAACATCGAGATGCCATTTGCCAGCACTTTCCAACCGCGCTTGAGTGCGTCTCGAGAGCGATAGTGTTGGGCACGGCATTCCATCTGTCAGCTCCTTTCTCGCACGACTTCCCCTTCCCCTCTCCCGCTATCCCGTTTTCCCTTTTTGCCATATCTTCATTCCGCCATTATCACCCAGCGCTGGTCACGTGACAAACTCAAATCGTGCCTGAACAGTTCCTGACAGTTCTAAAATGTTTGACATCAAACCTGAAAAATATAAATGCTACGAGCCGACAAGTTTAAAAATGGGAAGATTCAGTGCAAATTAAGCAAGTTGAAGTACTAAATAGTTCCCAGTAGTTAACAAATAAATTATAAGCTTCTATACATTTTGAACCCTAGATAATGTAAGAAAATATATACGAAAGTAAGTTAAAGGTAGGTTACATAAATTGAAGCTTATTTCTAATTTACTTCCTTGCTGATACTATTCTTTGTCTCTTCGATAGTTTTCTCTTCACGCTTTCATCTCGAACGACACATTTTCCAGCTTGCATTTGGCCGGAAAACTATGGTTCATTTTCTTTGGCTTGTGTGTTAAACATATTTGCGAGCGACTGTCGCTTTTTTGTTTGAATTTAAGGAATGTGTTCTAGGAAATGACAAAAGTTAAAATATTTCAAGCAGTTGAGCGTCTCTTTGTATTTTTCTACCCACACACACACACTGCCTCACACACACTACTACAAATCTATTGAATTGTCTTTTACGCTTTTGTGAGCTGTTTACATCGACTTAAACTAAGCGTTGACTTTTGCCTTCGTTCGTTTCCTTCTTGAGCCAAACTATTTGTTTAGCTGCGATTGATTATGTCGATTTGATTGCTTAGCAAAAATATTTAAAATATTTAAGTGTTTGGTTTATTGGCACAAGTGCAAATTTCAAAAGGGAAATGGGAAAGGGAGAGTGGGAGTGGGAAATCAAATCAATTTGCAACCGGTTGATGTCATGACCTGAAAAGCCTTTTAGCCATAACATTTGCCCTTTCTGGACCATTTCTGTTGGCGACTGCCTGATTATTTTATGCCTGCCAACGCCTGATGTTGTTGCTGTTTTGAGTTTTTTGCCTGGGTCCTTGTATTTTTGATAAATTTACCATATCGTTAGCGACCCTTTGGGGTGATGCTACGAGTGCGCTTTAAGGTCTGCTTGCTGTTCATTTTCAGCTCCTTTTATACATGTTTGTTCTTTCTTTTTTTTTGGGTTCGACTTCGGGGCTTTGACTGCACAAATTGTTGTAATACAATATTTTTGCCATTAGGCAGGCAAATGGCCAAATGGGCAAATGCGGCCAGTTACTTTGTTTGCCCCGCAATGTTTGTGTTTGTGCTGGGAGTATTTTGAGGGGAAGTTAAGTTGGTTTAGGTGTTGCTCTTTTTCCTTTTTGTTTGGTATTGCTTACACTTTGAACCTTTTTTGGAATGCCCCAAAGAGGTCATACTCTCGCAAAGGTGCAGGGTATAGGCGCGTCGTTCAACTCATTAATCTAATAGTTGCATATCTGATGTCTCTGTCTTTCTCCCTAGCTCTCTCTTGCTTGCTTTTACTCACACATATCATGCCGCAATGATATCCCAAAAAGTCGAAATGGCTTCACTCATTTTGACTGCCTTACGGCCTGTTGAAATATTCGTGCTTAATGGTACGGAAAGTCTGCATGATTAATAGGCGTCAGTCGCTCGTTTGTTTGCTCGTCAGACATTAATGCTGTCCCCGCAGCTCCCTTAACCGGCCCACTTTTGCCCTTGGCCCTTACAACTGTCTTTGACTTTGTGCCTTTCCCTTTCGTTTTGCTGCTTTTTTCCACTGCGCTCTAATGATTTCAATACAAATCGAAAAAAGTTAACACACACACGTACCTACAGAATGTTTTAGGTTGTTTCAATTTGCTTAGCATACTTTTTGGGGCGTTGTCCAGCCAGACCCGAAGACAGGCAGATAGACAGAAAGTCTGACAGCCGAACCCCGACCTCTGTTCCGAGACTTTTATTTCATTTACATATACATACATACATATACATATATTTTTTATAGCTATCAATTTTAATTGAAATGTTACAATCTTGGGAACGACGCATATCAATTTACCCTAAAGAAAATTAATTGTTTGACTGGGGAAAATATCATTTGGTTTAATTTTTTTGTTTCTTTTTTCTTTTAAAAATTACTATCAAACGTACTGATATGCCGCTTAATGGCAGGAATTGCGGTCAGTCCAGCTCTAATGATAGACTAAAAATGTCTCTTGAGTATTAGTCTGGTTTTTCCCACAGATATTTAACAATAATTGTATATACAGACACGATGAAAGGGAAAATTCAAATAAATTGTGGTCTTTACTTAATAACAGAAACGGAAAATTTATTACAAGGTCGCGAATTAAAACTCTGCAATTTGTTCAATTGGGATTTATTATATATTAAATAGTTCGGGAACAAGGGGAAGCTTATGGAAGCTTTATTACATTTATGGTATCTTAATGAAGCTCTCGCTGCTGATTGACAGCTTTTTTACTAGGTCATTTCTACATTCCTACTGGCAAATAAGATAAACTTTGATAGATTGTCTTAGATCGGCATTAGGACAAGTAAATTTATGAGTATTTAAGCTACCTGCTGACAGCATCAAAGTCAATTGCAGAAGCAGCAAAAACAACGACAAGAAAATTACGCATAACATATGCAATAAAAAAGCAAAAAACAAAAAAAAAACACAGGAACAAAGCCAAGTTAACAGCATTTGGCAAATGCAAAAGATAAACTTCAACAATAGCTTAGTTGGCTCAAATGTTTTTTATGTGTCACACAGATATGTGAGAGTGTTTGAGTGACTCTGTGTGTGTGTATGTGAGTGCGCGCATATCTCGCAATCAGACAGCTATAATCATCTATTGTCACTGTATGTAAGTGTGTTTGTGTGTGTGTGTGTGTGTGTGTGTGTGTGGGTGCGTGTGATTGTGTGTAATGAAAACAAAAACACTTGTGTTGTGCCATTGAAGCGACACAGTTTTATTTAAACAAAAGCCCTCTTGAGCTTTTTGCTCAGTTCGCAGCAACAATTTAATGCGATAGTGCGAGCACCAAATACCCAAAGTTATAGGCAAATAGCAAAGCGGGTTGTTTAAACTATGAAAACGGTTGTTAAAGAAATTATATTAGATTTTAATCAGCAGCTTAAAAACAATGTGAAGCTTTTACACAAATATTTTGCTTTATTGTATAGCACTGCTTATACCCCCTACAAAACTTTTAATGAGTATTTTTTAAGCTTAGGCTTAAAGACTGCACTTGACATCGCATTACAAGTAGATTTATTGTTTCTAGGGTATTACCTAGTCATTTGCTTAAATTCTTTTACTTTTTTAGCCATATAAAAAGTGATTAAGTTAGATTAAAGTAAAGTTTAAGTACAGGATATTACCTAGAGCTTTAAATACTATATATTTTCTGTTTTAAATTAGTATAGGGTATACAAAACGCCACGTATAGCACACTTAATACTATCTGTGTGACTTCCCGGTTTACAGGGTAACTACCCGTCTTACACTTGAACTCAGTTTAGCGTTTATTATGCACATTAAAGACTTGAGCCTGCCTGCTGTGCATGGCTGGAAGGGAAATTAGCCCACTGTGTCAGCCACATATAGATGAGCAGCTGTTGGCCAAGTTAACAAAGCTGGCGGAATAGAAATCGAGTCAAGGGCAAAGGGTCTGATTAATGGCCCTGTCTAATGAGAGTGGGCCACAATTTTATGAGTTGGCTTTTTGCATTTCGCTGAAATTCATATTTAAGTCAGTCAATCTGCGAATGTGTTTGGGGGAAGGCTACAAATTCAGTGCTGGAGAATGGGTATTGTTAGCCAGGGATAGGGGCCCTGTCAGAAGCAATCAGGCTGCAGGCGAAATGCGTGGCAATATCAAAGAGCGTATTTACATGCAAAGCAGGAATCGTGTCCCCGTCTCTACCTTCCAGCTAAGCTGACTTGCCACAGAAGCCCAGAAAAAAAAAAAAAAAAATAAAATAAAATACAGTAAAGTAAAGTAACGGGGATGTGAGAGAGAAAAAATTGAAAACCATTAGGATTAATGTTTAGTTGAAAGATTTGCGCGTTAAGCCATTTTAACATGGCCGCAATGCCGTCGAGACTGTCGCCGTTTCTGGTCCACAGTTCGTCCTGCGTCCTGGCAGCAATTGCTAATGTAGTTTATGTGTAACAGACGGGGAGACCCAAAGAACAGGAGTTGGAGAAGGCAGGAGAGCGCTGCTTCTTAACGTTAACTGACGGGCTGTGTTGGCTTAAGGACGAGAGACGCACAAACGGCATGTAAAATGTGACATTTTAATGTATGCAAATGAGACGTTGAATTAAGCTCACACACACATACACCGATACAAACTCGCACTCCTACACACACACTCACACACACACACGCTCGCTTGTCTACACTCCCTACACACACAAACATCAGTCGGTTTCATATCCGTTTCCGCTCGCTTCTTCACATTTTCTGATATGATTTAAAAATAATGAAAGCCAACGCTTCTCAATGGCTTTAATGTTTTCCCTTTTTCCATCGCTTTCCCTCCATCTCCTTGCGACTCGCCCTTGCTCTTTTTCTCTGTCTGTCTTTTCAGCTCCCCGCAAACGTGACTGGCGTTTTCCCAGCTCTTTGTGTGGGTGTGCGGAAATGTCAACTTAAGTTTTTTTTTTTTTTTGCTTGCGACACATCAACAACAGCAAAGTTAAGCTGCAGAATGTCTGTTTTGTCGAACCTCTCGAGAGACTTCCCCTCTCTTTCCCTTTTCCTTACTTTCCCCTCTCACTCCCTTTCTCCGTCAGGCAACAGGCAATTTATTAATTTCTATGCAGCGTGCGTATCGTAATTTGTTGCGTTGTTTGCTTTTTCTTAGCCAGAAAATTACTTAAGTACCAGTTGCCGGTTCGATTGTTTGAACTTTGCTTTCAATTTGTTGATTGTTTTTATCGCTTTTGTGGCAGCTTCTCCTACTAGTCATGGATCAAGGGGCAGACGAGACTGGCACTTTTTAGTTATGTTTTTGACAGTGCGTGTTTCGATTTAAAACAATTATGAATCTTCTTTTGTCTAAGCTCAGCAGAAATAAACTGAAGCTCAATCAATTGCGTTTCCAAATAAATTGTTTTTTCTTACTAATTTTAATACAAAATATGTCAATATTTGAATACAAGTCAATGATGAGTTCAATGGGTTCCATTTCTTAGTGCAAGCTGATTCAGTATAATAGATTGCCAAGAATTGTTAGTTATTTTCAAGTACTGCTTTGATTTCATTAAGAGTATTAATTAAATGGCTATTTAAAATGTTTTGAAATTAATTTTTTTAAATATATAACATAGTTATATTTCACTTTAACTTCATTTATTTTCCGCTACTTCTTTTCGCGCTCCAAGGATCGCAGTTCTACATCATTTAATTTACAATTGGCAATTGCACTTAATTATTTACTTTTACACACGTTCACGCAATGAAAAAGAAACACACCCACAAATACACCTTCAACCCCAGCTCCCACACACTTTATATAAATGAGCAAACATTTTCGTCTTAACTTTCCCAAATATTTGGAAACTTTTTGGGGCATTTTACTCCCAATTTTCGTTAGCGAATAGTGTGGAAATAGGGGTGTAAAGCGGGTAAAGGGATTATTAATTGCAAGACATTTAAAATAATTATAAAAAAGGCAAGTTTGGGACTCGGAGGCACTCACCGATTAGCACTAATATCACATGTAGAATATACCAAAGCTGCAGATATGTGTATGTTGTTCTTGCTGCTGTTATGGTAGTTGCTGGTGTTGCTGTTGCTGTAGTTGATGCCCTTTTGGCCAGGCTAACAGAGTGGGCAGCCTGTTGCTGTCGATGCTGGCAGTGGTGTTGTTGGTGGTGTCGGTGGTGCGTCGCCAGCTGCTGCTGCTGCTGCTGCTGCTCCTGTTGTTGCTCTTGAATCCGATGCTGATTGTGTGTGCCTCTGTCTGCCACTATGTGTGTGCGGGCATGTGTGTCAGTGTGGGTGTTACTGTGTGTATATGGTTCCAACGCACACATTCTGACAGTTATACACTTTCACTTCTGCCAAGGCCAACTTCAGTTATTTCTGTGTATTTATTTATGCGTCCACTGTCCACGAGACTCTTCCTCTCTCACCCCACACACACTGATGTCCTTATTAATTTCTGTGTGTGAATTTGTGGGTGTGCCAAATGGAAAAATTCACTTATTTAATTTAGACATTAAGTTGCTGTTGCTCCATTCGGTATTGTTACTGCTTTTATTGCTGTTGCTGTTGTTGTTGCTGTTGCTGCCTTAACTGTGCCGGCAATTAATCACTTTTAATCGTGCCCCGCGAAATGCAACAAAAAAGAGGAAAAGAGAAAAGTGTGCAAGGCACAGCGAAGGAGGTGAAAGGAGTAGAAGGAAAACTATTAAACGGTCCCAAAGCGCCGACACGAGCCAAGTTAAAGACATAAATTTTGCAGCATTTTGGGCAAAGATTAATTACACAGCAGCCCTGGTTCTGTCCCTGCTACGCAGCGACTATTGAGGCGCATGCAACATAAATTCAAAATGCTGCCCCATTTCCTCCTCTCAACCCCTTCTCCTTTTCTTCTGCATCTCCTGTTCTTGTGCCTAGCATTTGATTTACGGCAACTGGCAATGCTTACAACAAGGCAATTGAGGCTGTTGTCGTAGTTATTGTTCTTGTTGTAGTTGCTGTTGTTGTTGTTGTCGCAGTCAATGCTCTGTTAGAATAATAATGCCACACGCTTCGCTGACCCACAATGCAGCAGCAGCATCATTGCCCAAGTGACCATCAAACTTGATTAGCGGCAAACAGGCCGATCTGTCTGTCTGTCTGCCTGTTTGTTAGATGCTGCCAAACTTGGGCTGGGAAACAGCTGCCACTTTCCACGTACAAACGATCCGCAGTGTGCACAAATCGCGGCGAAAGTGTCATGGCAAAATTTAATTTCAACAATTTTCAGTGCACATAAATTATACTAACAGAATTAAAATTAAATAGAAATTCCTGTAGCTAAATTTAAAGCACACTATTGTGCTTTTTTACGAAGTAAATCAAAAATGATATATAATTTTAGAATTTCTTGCAAAATTTCCCAGTCAAACAAATCACACACAAATAATCAAATTAGTCCAAAAAATAATACTACTATATTATGTAAGAAATATTAAGCTATAAAAATCATTAGCTCTATTTAATTTAGTCCAAATTCATGTTTCCATTTAATTTTAAAAATAAAAATGTTTTAAAAAAAGGATATTCTGCCACAAATTTATTTAGGATAGGTCAGTATTCTTAGCATTTGATTTACGAAGTAAATCAAAAATGATATATAATTTTAGAATTTCTTGCAAAATTTCCCAGTCAAACAAATCACACACAAATAATCCAATTAGTCCAAAAAAATAATACTACTATATTATGTAAGTAATATTAAGCTATAAAAACCATGAACTCTATTTAATTTAACACAAGTCCAAATTCATGTTTCCATTTAATTTTAGAAATAAAAATGTATTAAAAAAGGATATTCTGCCACAAATTTAGTTAGGATAGGTCAGTATTCTTCGCATTCTAGTTAGCATTAAATATTTTTGCTAGTCAAGTGCCATTGTTGAAAGTTAACAACAACAAACAACAATTGAACGACATAAACATAAATAAATGTAAATCTTGACAAATTTTTTACGCGCATTTTGCACACAAAAAAAAAGCAATTTAAGCGATTTTTTTGTCGTTGTTGTCAATTTGTTTGCACAACAATGGCAAAGACAACAACAACAACAGCAGCAGTGACAAAAACGACAGCTAACAAGTCGAGCAGAGATAATAAAGCAGCAACAACAACAACAAAAACAATAATAATAATAATAATAACAACAATAACAAACAAAAACAACAACAATGAGCAGCGGACAAGTGCTTGTATTACAAAAACAAATACATTGACAACACAAGTGACTAAAAACGCGTAATCATTGTTTCGAGCGCCTAAAATTATGCAGCGGAATATTTATATGAACAGAGACCGAGAGCGAGCGGGACATCAAAAACCCAAACCACAACTTTAATAAGTGAAATGGAGAGTGAGAATCGACAGGAGGCAACTTAATTAGGTTAAATTAGACAGAAAAAAAAGAGACAACAAAATATAACGAACAACAGAAGAAGAAGAAGAAGGCCAAACGAAATATGGAAAAAAAATGCGCGGCAATTATGCGACGGAGACATAAAAATAATTAAAATTATAATAAGCCCAACTGAAATAAACACAGAAAAAAAAAAGATGAAGAACGTTAAATAAAATTATGCCTCTCGCATTGTTTTTTAAGGCTTTCACTTCTGTTTTTTGACATTTTTTTAAGGTTCTATTTTAATTAACCGCAACCGCAGCGGCAACAGCAACAACAACACCAATAATGCGAACAGTGGGAACAGCATTCGGCAATAATACAAAATGTTTGAAGCACGCGAAGCGCTTTCTATTCATATGCCCAATACACGTACATCTTAAATATTTTAACATTTTATTCTTTACAATTTATTCAAGCACTGAAAATTTGCACTATTTTTATATTTCGTCTCGCTTTCTCTTTAGCTCTGTTATTTTCTTGGTTTCTTTTTGTTGTTTTGTTATGGAACATTCAAAACTAACACGAAATAACTTTTAGTGTCCTCACACGGCACTTGTCCAGCCATTAGTATGTGTGTGTGTGAGTGTGCGTGTGTGCGTGCGTTTGTGTGCTCCTCTGTACGTATGTAAGTCAGTCGTTAGTTTTTTGGTTTCGGTTTCGGTTCAGGTTTAGTTTCAAACCGTTTTGATATTGAACCGCGCGCGCGACAAAAACGACGTGTGTTCGTTTCGAAGTGCAAATCATAACTAAAAAAAAATTTCCATTTCTTGTATGAGCTGGTGGTGCGACCTCTAGTGGATAAAACTGGAACTACATATGCAGCGGCAAACAAATTGCAAGCGCTTGGAATGCGCAAGAGCAAAGAGCGCAACAACAACTCGTCAGCTGAGAGAACGTTCTCATTTAGGCGCCACTCTCTTGTGCTCTCGCTCTCGTGCGCTCTCTGACTCACTTGCATTTCATTCCACTTCCCAGCGTTTCGCGGTTTAAGTTGACAGAATTGCTGAAAGCTCCCGTTTGTTGCGGCTGTTAAAATACTGGGAAGTTCTTGGGCGCATAGCTTGCATTGCCATAATTGCTTGAAAAAATTTCTATTAATTATTAATTTGCTGTAAAAGCATAATTCTCATTAAATCCGTGAAAAAAATTACTCATTTAAAATTCCAATTATAAGCTCTCACATCGTGTTAATATAGTGGGTTGTAAGCTTAATAGTATAATCCTTAAATCACAAAAACAAATACCGTTAAACAGCTGGCGATTATTTAAGGTCCCACATCAATCATACGTACAGTTGAACAGCTGTCAAAGCAATTGTTTTTCTATGTATTAACATATTATATGCCCAGTGGTCCTGCTTGTTATACGCACAATTATGTGCAATCAATAGGGCTGGCTGGCAACTTTACAATCGTATATAAAAAATATTAAATGAAATGTAAATTTTATTGTCACTGGAATAACCACTTGAAAATAAATATGAGAAATTATCACAATATTTAATGAACCAACAAACCGAGAAGCCAACTGTTACAGCAACAACAAGAACAATAACGACAACTGCAACCCGCATTAAATGTAATACATGATATATGACTTTATCTATTGAATGCACACGACGGCGAATCGGGAAAATCGAATAGGGAAAAGTGTCAGTCGGAGAAAGCGCGACGCCAAAAATGACAATGGAAAAAGTTCAAAGCTGTTTAAAAATGCCATAATTTAATTTTTTATATAGAGCGCAGTTAATAATTAAATTTAATGCTGGATTTCAACAATTGAACGGAAAATAAAGTGAAATTAAATAAATGATGTGCAGTTAATACGTGAATGTATTGGGCGTTAATTAAGAGTTCGGCATTTGAAAGTGCTTAAATGTGGAATTTATAAATGGCATTTGTATGCAATATATTGTAGTTCATTTGAAGCATGCAACAAGCAACAGGGAAAATGCAACTCACAACCTGCAGCACTTGAAGGTCTGCCAAAAGTGTCGCCTCGAGTCAAAGGCCACACAAACAAACTCAGCTTATTTAAGTTCACTTCTAGTCATATATATACAAATTGTGCTAGAAAATGGCAAAAGGAAAAATTATATGTTAAACCATTGCATCCTGACGTTAACAGCAGCTTCTACTCTGGGTCAATGGCATTTAACTTCACTCTTCTGGCAGCTTTACAGCAGCTCCGGAAGTCATTTGAATGCTTGGTCAATTGTCCTGTCCACTGGAAAATGTTCGGTATGTTTGTGTGCCGTGTGTGTTCTCAGATAATTGACAAAATATACAGATGGAAAAGAATACAACCTGGTACAATGATTTTGATTTTATGGAAAAATTCTCGGAAATATTAAAAAAGGATTTTTGTAATAAAAGTAAGAGCTGTTTTCTGTCTAAGGGTATTAATTATGAAGAAGTTTTATAATTTAAAATTCAGATTGTTGTGAATTTTTCAAACTTCATAGAGTTTTTAGGATTTTGATATACAAACATATTTATGTTTATAATTTCTAACTTCGTAAGGTGTGTGTTTTTAGAATCTCCAGTAGCATCAACACACCTATCTCTGAAAGGTACACAAACAATAGGATTCATCGTCACAATTACCATATAATTTTTGCTTAAATTCCGTCTCAACCATAGAGATAATAACAAACTAAGTTTTCAGGTGTTTGCCAATTTAGAATTCAGTTCCAGTTTTGGAATCTCAATCAGGTGTAGGAGTATTAAGAGCAAATGCCCAAAAGGGCCATAACATAAAGCAACTTTGACTTGTTCTAACTTTGCAGCTGTCATAAAAATGCGCTACGGTCTGTGGGGATGTGCAAAAAGGGGGACGATAAGCAGTAGATGTGGGCTCAAGGGGCGTGGCAAGGCTCTCCAAATGGCACATAAATTAATAGAAGCTATTGTTGTTGCCTGTAAACTTCGTTTTGCCGCATACTTAAATAAAAATAAAATATATTTCTTTTGTTTTTTTTTTCCTTCTGTTCTCTGAAAAGTAAGGAAAGTTCTGCAGCACCTTCTGCATCATTTTCTGTGCCACTTTCTGCACCCGCTCACGCTGTCTGGAGTCGTAGACACAGCGGCATGATTTTTATTGATTTATAGCGTTAATATTTTTGCTTTAATGCGTCAAATAAATTAAATTGTCTTACGCACCTTTCAGACAAAACTCGCAAAAGGGCAAAAACTTTGACGACCTTAAAGAGGCGGAGATGGCGGTAGCATAGGTTCACAGGGGAACGGGGTCAAAGGACGGGAAACTTTGGAGGAGAGCAACAAATGCATAACTTCGATTTCAACAGCAAATAAATATTCATAAAAAAATATTTTTGCACTCTGAAAAGCACTTTGCGGATCCTTAGACGACGCAGCAAAAACAGAATTGAAAAAAAAAAAACCGGAGAGTGGGCAAGTGGAAAGTGGCAAGAAACGCTGCCAAGACACTGAATTATAAATATTCATTTATGCTAAGCGCCGACGCGTGAGCATTTCCAGGTGTCTGTGTGAGCCGCGTTCTTAGCCAACTTGTTGTTGCCACAACCACAGTGGCATCTACTGTTGCTGCTGCTGCTTGCCTCGGCAATGGCAGCAGCCACCGCAGGGCGTATGATTGATTTAATTACAGCACAGTCCCAGTTGTCAAACAAACGGTGTCCCAAAATGCTCGCTGTCATTGAATTTACAGCGAATTTATTTTCTTATATTTCTTTTTATTTTTTGCTGTTTTTCAATCCATGTGACCTTTGCCCTTTCCAGCTGAGTAGACCAAATAAATAGTCTGGCAGTGAAAATTATTAAAATTCGTGCTGTCAAGCAAAATAACTGCTCCATATTCTTATGAATATATTAATATTTTCCATTTTCATTTCACCCCTTGGGGTGCCAATAACAAGACTCCAAAATACTTAATGTCATATAAAAAGTAATATTTTATTAACCTGCTGCTCAGAATTCTGTAATTCATGGATTTTGATTTACTTTTTATAATGTATGAGAGAATTAAATGTCTGTCATTGCTTATTATATATTTAAATATATATTACATTCCTGACACATTTTATTTCTAGAATTTAATTTTAAATTTATTTTGCTCATTTATTAATCCAAGCTCAATTCATTTGCTCACTCTACTAAATTTAGCAAGATTGCCTTTGTCTGCGCTGGATTCACTTTTATCTGCTTGCATGTGTGGAAATTTAAAAACGTTTTATCGCTTTATTTCATTACTTTGGTTAATTGTTATCAATTCCGGGAACTGTGTTCGGGTTATAAAATGCAAGCCCGCAAATCTTATCGCAGTAGCTGAATGGTTCAAATTTACACGTCTAGTGTTACATTATTTGTTGTTGTTGCTATTGGTGTTGTTGTTTCAATTGTTGTGGTGTTGGCGGTGGAGCAGCAGAGCTAAGCGCTCAGCTAACGCCCGCATACACATAATTTCCGTTTTCCTTTGTAGCACCCACAGCAGCGGCAAACAAACAAGCGGGAGTCGTACTTCATGTAATCAACATTTTAATTGCGGAAACGGAACTCACACACGCACACACACACGGCCACAAACACATACACATGGGCGATGAGAGGGTGAGTGGTGGAAGAGCAAGACAAGCGGCATATCTGTTACACATTACGCATACGCAATGTGTTGCTTGCTTTGCTTCGCTTTAGCTTTACTTTTATCGTCCTCGTTTTTTCTATTTTTTTTTTTGATTGCACTGCTTTCAATGCAGGTGGTGCATCAATAGCGACCAATGGCAGCCTTGTCGTAAAAGTGGGGCTCACACAGAGTCTGCATTAGTGAAAACATTTCTCACGACGACAGCACGTCAGGAATTCATTACATCAAATATAAGGAAAGTTTTAGGCAATTTGCCAAAAATTCGCGCAGCAGCACAATAAAAAAATTTTGAGAAAAACACATAGTAGTAAAAAAAAACGAGAGCAGAAATAAAAATAATATAAAAACGAGCGAAAATTCCCCAATGCACTGCAGCTGTAACGAGCTCGTCGACGGCATGCAGGTAGTAGAATAAGTTACAGGTAGCTAGCCCGAAATCTACTTAACAGATGGGGGCAAAACCTGAACTTAAACGAATTTGCAAATATGCAGCACCAGCAGAAGCAACAACAACAGCAGCCAACAAAAAAGTACACAGGCCGCTTCATATGGTTAGATAGATTTCTCTGCTGCACTCTTCCATAGCACAGATTCCACATTTAAGCGGGAAAAGGAAGAGAAGAACGAAACACTTGAGCGACAATGGCAGCACCAAAAACCCACTTTTTTTTTTTGAGAAGCTGCCGCAGCAGACATGATAAATTCTCTTTAGTATGCGGCGTACATGAGTGATGATATTAACCAACAACAGGATTGGCAGACATGGAGTTGGCCAAGAGGAAAACGAGAGAAAGCAGTAAGCGCAGAGAACACACCGAGCAGGTGCGAGCAACCGTACAGGGACAAGCGACTCAGTCAAGCAGCCAGTTAGGCAGGAGAAACAAGGTTTTCTTGTGAATGATCAACGTTTTAATTCAATTCGGCTTGTACTAATAAAATAATAGCATTGGCTAAAGTATCTTAATTCTTGTAGGGCAAGTTCTTTATACTTTTATAGGTATTAAAGTTCCTTTTGCTGCTCAATGATTTGAGTTAATAAACCAGACTAAGCCGAGATCATAGTACCTTTTTCAAAATATCAAACTTTTGTTAAGAATTTATTTTCAATCAATTCATTACACTATTTGTTTTATCATTAAAACATTGATTTTTGTTGTTTTTGTTTGATTAAGTTGATTATTTATAAAACAGCTAAAAACAAAATGAGCGGCCTTTACGATATACTGACCTCTTCGGCAGAACTAACAGATGCTTCTCAAATTGAAGGAGAAGTGAATCCTGATAATGGTGCAGACAAATATGATACGGTGATGCAACCTGACGATCTAATTGAATTAATCGAAGGAACAAACGAATATTTAGCAGAAGAAGAGGAAGAGGAGGAAGAGTCTGCATCGAAAGATACTGAAGAGGCCACACCAAGACCGAATCTCTTTTCAATGCTGCAGCTTCCACCAAAAACTAAGAGCATTATCACCAGTAAAACAAAAAAAAGAGCAAGTAAGACAGTCAGAGAAAGTGTGGCTAGTAGGGCTAGTAAAGTTAGTAAAGCTAGTAACATAAGTCGATCAAGCAAAACTCGTAAATTATCGAAGCATAAAAAGAAAAATATTAAAAGGAGCTCCAGAAATTCATTAATTTCTCGCCAGAGTGATCTCAGCTCACTTTCCACAATGAGTTTTCATCGAATAGCCGGAATGCCCAGATCATCTCGTACTGCTCGGGTTTCTGTAACTTCTGCTGATTCGAGTTTGGAAATGAAGGGAGTGACTCTGAGAAAAGCAAAGAAAACCATACAACCTGAACCCAAAAAGGAAGAGATTGATTATGGAACTTTTCATTCGGAATCGGACGACGAGACCGAAATATCAGAAACGTCACCGGAATATGATGGGTCATTTGAGTCGGAGATGGCAATACATAAACGCAACAAAATATTGGATATACTCAAGGATTTGCCAGACATTAACGATCTATCTGATGTCAGTTTGCACGAATTCTCCGAGCCACAGATCACAATCAAAGAAGTCGAGGCCAAAGATCAGTTAAAGGATGAGGGAAGTTTTGTGGCAGCGGTAAGTTCATTTGATGACATTTCGTCGGACGAATCTCTAGCTATGAGAAAAAAACGCGGTGTTATTCCTTCGACGACTAGTTCTGTCAGCAAATCAATGACAATAGGTAGTGATGATACTCTATTAAATCTACCTGATTTGTCTTCACATGAGATTTTAGCCGAGTTTAAACCACCCGTAGAGAGAACGTCATATATCCAAAATATTACTGAAAAGTTAATACAGGTTAAAGTTCGCGGTAGTCAGATTGATTTTCTAGATGCCGAGGCAAGGGAGCAGAAAAAAGTAACTCAAATTATTTGCCGACAATTTATGGACGAAGTAATTGGTCGTGTGGTCGGCAAATGCGAAGAAGAGTCTTCGAAATTAATGCGCTGGTTGGATAAGAATAAATTGTGGCTAACACTAAGAACATTGCTTGAAAAACTGCATGCAGAATCGGCGATTCGAGAAAAGCTTGAAAGATTGACTGCAGAACATTTTCTGCGAAAGAAGCGATATGTCTTCATCAAGCAGCCAAAGTCTTTTGATGCCATCAACTATAAGAGATTACGAACAGCCGTAATAGAGTTTGATCGCCAACTTGCTCTAGCGGAAAAGATAAATGAAAAGATTGAAGTCAATATGAAGGATTTGCATAAGGAACTTGAGGATCAGGAGAATTATAGTGATCAGAAGCTAATTGAGTTTGAGAATAAAGTGCGACAGACTTTACTCCTTAATGATGGTTTCGTTCATCTAAAGGAATTGGTTAATAAAATTTTACATAACATGTCGACGACTCGGAATGAACTTTCCAATATGCGATTGGAACTTTTGTTTGCGAACCACCGATTTGCCGAAATGTTAAGTGTGAGTAAATACTTCCTACGTTTTTATTATGTAGTTTAATATTTTACACAATTAGAAACTGGATGCACTGGAGGATCTTGGCTACGGTCTTAAAATGCAGGACTATCTTTCACGCCAAGTCGATACTCAAATGCTAAGCCTCAAGATCGAAGGTAGATTTAATCCAACTACACTTCTAAACAAATATGAATGATTTTTCTTTTAGAACGCAATGCTGAACTCACTCGACTACACAACAAAATCAACTGTGATGTCCATGCCTTGGCCCATTTAAAGAACAAAGAGCACATGTCTCGCAGAACCCAGAACCGCATGAAGGTCAAGTTACTTGGCTGCATACAATGGAAGAATTACTATCGAAGTAAGATCTATCAGGGGAAATTAAAGCATAATGCCATCATCAGAGAGATTCATAAGCTTAAGACCGATGGCAGTCTGCTAGAATATCCCATTTTACTTCTGGACTTTGATAAAACCGTTGAGGAGGTAAATACAAAGCGTAAATGTGTTGAAAAGCTTCGTAATACCCACAAACATTTGACACAACGTATAAGCACCATTGAGCAGATATTGGAAAATTCAAGAAAGGCCAATCCGTCGTCAAGAGCATCATTTAAAACGTCATTATTTGATGGAAGTCCTTTGAGAGTCACGGCTTTAAGTTTGGTTTCAAATATGTAGATAGATGTTTTGTTTTTCTTTTTTAATAGATTAAACCCCGTTTTCTACACAATCATTTCGTAATTAATCTGCAGATATTATATGCGTTGAGTGTCTGTGATATTTACTCATCGATTTTCATTGTTATTTATTTTATACGGTAGTTCTGTTTTGCTTCTATGGAGATCTGCAATTTCCTGCCTATTCGCAGGCCAATAACATAATAAGTGCCAGTCCACTAAACGATAGCAGAAACTGTCATTGCCACTTCCTCTCTGCTTACCTCTGTCTCACTCTATCTTTCTCTCTCTGTCTCCGTCTGGCTTGTATTTGAGTAACCGCACAGTGGGTCATGTTCTGCCTGCTCGCATATAGAAAAGTCATGTTTTGCATCTTTTGGCAGCTGCCATATATCTTAGTACGGTGCCAAAACAAGAGTAACCAACATTGGATACATAGTCAACTGCACGCACACATACACACGTGACAGGACACAGCACACAACATTACACACACACGCACACATATCCAAACAGGTGGAAACACACTGTCAGTGTATTAGTCTGTGGCCAGCACTAACGACAGCTTCAAAAACAACAGGGTGAGGAGATTGAGTAAGGAAGTAAAAAGAAAAGGGAAGAGACCAGAGAGAGAAAGAGAGAGAGAGAGAGAGGTTGATAGCAGTGTGAGAGACAGTCGTGCTTGCCACCTGAGTGGAAGCTGCATGCAGATGAGCGGCAACCTGGGACTGAGACTGAAACTGGACGTCGACTTCTTCTTGGTATGCAGAATTCATGTTGCACTTAAGCAACTACAACAACAAATACAACAGCAAAAAAAAAAAAACACAAGAATATAGAGAAAAGGTGAGTTTACCTGCAGAAGCAAGAAGTAGCGAAAACTAATAGCAGAGAAGTTGTGCCACCAACGGTGGCTTACAACCCAACCACATGCCGCAGGGTTAATGGCAAAGGTGCTGACGCTGCCCCTTAGCCCCACAGTAGTGCCTCTTTTACTTTTTCAGGAACTCGTAATGCAGAAAATATATAGGAGGTCTTCAAGTTTATCAAAATATCTTGGGGCATATTAAACTGAAGATCACATGAGCATGGCTGTTATTACTGGTAAGTTCGAAAAACTGTGCTGATTCATTCTGATTTGTACGGGTAGAAATTAAAGTATGAGCAGGGTCTTTAAAGTTGGAAACACGCAACTGATGCCATAGCCTCATCGCTTCTATTCCTTTCAAACTATTTCTCTGTGTATTTTTTCTTTGTTTTGCCGACATTTGAGTATTCACGTGTGTTTGGCACGCATGTTGCAAGCGCTTATCGCCTTCGTCGCAACGCTTCAAAGAGGTGCAGAAATGGACAGACAAGGTGTTGAGGCAGGTAGAGGGGAAGCACTCACTGCAGTTGGGTTGGTAAAGGGATGAGGTGGGTGTGCTGTGGTTGTACTTCAGTTTGGCTGCCAAGACGAAATGCCGTTAGCAACGAGTAAATTCGATTTTGCACTTGAGCCGCTTGCAGCAGCAGCAAAAGCAGCAGCTAATGCAGCCAACGACCTGCCACATCAGCCAAAACGGCCAAATGGGTGAACAGCCACGCCCAGAGGCAGGGCCAGCTCTCTCACTCAATTTCTCTCCGTACATATATCTCTCTGCCTGTCTATTTTCACGCAGAGTGTATTCCATGTATGTGCCATGTGCCAGTTGGCCAAGTGGAAGAGGTTGCTGCAAAAAATGCTTAAGCTAAAACTAAAACTAAAGGCTAAAGCTAATGTGCTCTGCATACCACAGCCGAGGGTAGCTTGAAAAGTTTGCTAAAGAAGTACAAACGCAAGAATTTAAGAATTATTATTTTCTGACTATTGAGCTTTACGAACATTTGTTTCTATGGTTTTTAGAATATTCAACGTTTTCAGATACAAATCTTACAATTAAATGCAAGAAATTAACTATTATAATAAGTAAATCTTTAGCAAATATTATGACATTTTTTATAGCACTTCGATGGTGTTTTTTTTTGATGGGCCTCCTGTCTCAGAACTGTTTGATGGCCCCACGTCCGGCTGGAGGGTATTTGGGTTTTGGGGCGTTATTCGCAAGTAAAAGCAATTTCAGGTACTCAGGACGACAAACAATTTGCATATGCAATGCACGTTCGCATCTTCAATTTACAATTTGGATGCTGACTAAATACGTATCTATGCGATCTATCTATAAACCAATTTCCGTAGCTACAGCAAAAACATATCCGATTCGTTGTTATTCCTGTTTGCAGTTCTGGTTGTTGTTGCCGTTCTCATTGATGTTGTGGTGTTGTTGTTGTTGTTGCGTCGCGCTCAATTAACACAGTGACATTTTGGCGCATTTCCTTTTCATGCCATTTCGATGATGACGTTGCATAAGTGCTTCCGCCATTTTGCAAATATCATAACATGCACCAACACACACAAATTAAGACACACACACACACACCCGAACGCCCTCTTACACAGATTTACATGCAATTTGATTAAGCACAGCACAATTTTGTATATTTTAAATATTTATAAATAAATGCAACTATTTGACTGCAGGGCGTCAACAGGCAGCAATTCCCTCTGCACTTTCTGCCATCTTCAGCCTCAAGCCAACAAGCCAACAAACTGAGCAACCAACTAACCGGGCAACCAATCTACCAACTAGAACGTCATACGTTCCCGTTGGCGACGCTGCACGCCACTTAAAGCGAGTCGCAGTTTTCTACTAGCTACATTACTCTAAACATGTGTATGTGTGACCATGTATGTGTGTGTGTGTGCGTGCAAGTGTGCACATTTGAGTAATAAACTCATTTCATATGCTGACTGCTTTTTCATTTCAAACTTTTTTGCCAGTGTTTGGCTGTGTTGTGTTTCTTGTTAGCCAAGCCAAACCCTAGCCAAGCCAAGCCAAAAAGGGTCAGGGAAAATGGCCCAAATGATATACGAGTTGAGTTTTCTGTTCCGTACTGTATTGCATTGTATTGTGTATTGTGTTTTGTGTTGTATAGTGTAGTGTAGTGTAGTTTCTAGTTAAACCTTTTTTCATTCTGCTTTTTCTCTATTGCCGGCCGGCTTGCGGGTTTCCACTTTTCTATTGCAGCAACAACAAAAACAAATTATTAAATATGTATATGCATATGAGTTTTGCTGGTGTTGCAGTCGAACAAATGGAGCAGAGAGTATGAGCAGCGTTAAATGTAGGTGAAACCGGCTGTCAAAATGGCTGACACGACGATAATGAAATTTGCACAGGCCACGTCGGCAACATCCCTTCAACTACCATAAACACGTTGAGTGACATCTTAATAAAGTGCTCACTCGTTCAATTAAATGCCCTCCCTTATAAAAATGCAAAATAGACACACATTCAGTCACTCAGTCAGTGAGACATTCACTCAGTCAGTCTATCATTTGATGAGTCACATTGTCAGTCAGCCAAGTTAGTTAGTTAGTCAGCCAATCAGTTAGTTTGTCTCTAACTGCATGCAAATCATTATTCCCCTATATTGTCTGGCCTTCGATTGTTTTTTGATTTTATTTGCCTTAATCTCTTCGATTGACAGCTGCGGAGTGCTATTTAAAAACTAGACACATCGGATAAAGTACTTGATGTACTTTCAGTTTGTGAAGTTTAAATAGTTTAAATTGCAAAGGCTTGCTTAAAATTGTTTCAATCTTGCGCTGTACAAATTAAATGAATAAGGAAACTTTTAAATAAATGTATATAAATCGTTACATTCCAATAAAAACTATTGTTTAGGTATTTAAGGTATTTTAAACGACTCTCTTTTATAAAATCAAAAGGTTTAGCTTGCGATTGTTTGACAAAATTGACCCACTCTCTGCTTTGAAATGTTGCCAATAATATATAATTTAATTTATTGCGTTTTATTGAATTATTTTGAGTTGGCTACTGAGTGTTTGGCCGAGTTTTGCGCTGCTTTCGATTTTTATCGCTTGCGACAACGTTGAACTCAATTATCGCTAATTGAATTCGGCTTTGTTGTGTGTGGCAAATTGAATCATTTAAGGTAAATCTGCTTTATTATTTGTACCGTTCGCTTCTTCGTCTCTTTTTTTTTATTATGTTTCTTCTTTTGCTTTTATTATATTTATTTTATTGTTGTGGAATTACTGGGAAACTTTGTCAGACGTCAGATCTCAGTAAAGTGCAAAAGTTGGCTTAACAAAACTTTGTCATGGCTGCAGTCAAATAATAAAAATGAGCAGCAGTCGCATAAAGTGCAGCAAATGCAAAAACTTCTGCCACTCACTGGACAATGAAAGCAGCAGCACCAAGAACAACAACAACAACAAATACTAACAACTGTCATTGCTACTTGAGCTCGAGTTGAGTATCGGAGTATCAACAAAACTTGCAGCTATAAACAATAAAACACTAAATCAAACGCATTGTCTTTAGTGTATGTGTATTATTTTCTATATATATCGAGATATATCTTTGTACTCCTCACAAAGAGTCAACTTTGAAAATTGGCACATGAAGCGTTTTAAGCTCAACTCGTTTGTTCTGGACCGGAGTAAGCGATACGCCTGCATTATCCAAGCGACAAGCAATTGAATCGCATTACAAGCCAAATAAATTTCACGGCAAAACGTTCAGTTTCGAATGTCGAGCAGCTGCTTCAGCTTCCCCAAACATCTTTGGTTTTATATACTATAGCAAATAAATTTTCCAACACTCGTACACACAATGAGACATTTTTAGGGGTCTTCTTCAATTTCCTAGTCTTGCTTTTTTCGCTCTGTTTTCTTTTGTGGGGTGATGAAATAGTTTAAGTCCTTTTTGGAATCAATATTTTATGGGGGAAATAAGGTAGATAATTTTTAAGAATAATTGAATGAATGTCTACAATTTATGGGTTGCAAATTCGATCAGCATAAGGCATAGACTGACATTAGTTTATAAATACAATTGTTTGCCTTCAGCATCTAAAATTAAAATAGCAATTACCTTTCATTATAAAAAGTGTCAGTCTACAGGCATATCTGAGCTGTTGTTGGCTTGTTTTTCAAGCAGGCAAATCCACAAGCAATTTGCTCATGTCATTTAAAGGCAGTTAGAGCAAGGGAGGGACTTAAAGAGACTGAGCCTGGCCATGCTTTAAGCAACTTTAAGAATGCAGAGCCAGGAATTTTATGTGCACAAGATTGAGTTTCATGAGGATAGTTGCCAAAAGGTGGAGACTGAGAAGAGAAGAGAAGAGGTTAGGTGGGTGGAAGGTGGCAACTTTGTCAGTTGCCTACTTTGCGGCGCATATTCTAATCACTCGAGTCACGCAAATGTCAATGTTGCTGTCAAAGTGTCAATGAAATGTTCAATGAAAATAAAACGCGCAAGAAATAAGAGCCGAACGAAACAAGTACAATGGCGTGTATGGGTGTGTTGGGCTGTAGGTGTGTGCCTGTGTGTGTAAGGGTGTTTATGTGTGTGTGCCAGCAGCTGAAACAAACTTGTGGCAGAGCCAGAGACTTTGCGGAAAGCAACAACTTTGCACAAGTTGCCTTTGCCGCATTTGCCACTGGCGTCGTTTGTTATTGAAAATGCGGCTTATATGGAAATGCCGTGGATAAATATTTTCCTTCTTCTCTTCAGCTCTTCTCACTTCACTTCTATTCTTTGCTTTGCCACACTTTGCCATTTTCTATTTTATTTTGTATTTGTTTTATTAATAAGGCGCAAAAGCGCCAACCAAGTGCTGCTTCGTTGTGCAATAAACTGTGTGTCGATCTATCCAAGTGTCTGTCTCCTTTTGTTCCATTCTATCTGACTTCCTTTCACTGTTTGTGTGCGTGAGAAAGTTGTCTGCCGCGTGCCAGTTTTTTTCTATTTCTATTTAGTTTTTTGCTTCGCTTGACTCTCAATTAAATTTTATAGCCGACGCCACAGCCTTTGTGCTCGATAACAAGTTCAGCTCCAACTGTGGGTCAACAATAAAAATAATCGAGCTAAAAATGCAAACTCATTTTTCATGCCATCAAGCATTCAGTGTGGAAATTCCAACACAAACAAATGCGTTAGTTCTTTAAATAGATATAACTATATCTATTAAAAGTGAATTTGTTTGGGTTTGACTCTTCTTGGTTGAGTTTGGTTCATTCAAAGCTATTTTTAACGTTAATTAAATAACAAGACTTGATTATAAGCATATCTTAGGTAAACTATTTAGACAGACGTTATTTATTGTTGTTATCTTATTTTCTATTACTTTTAGTAGCAAAGCTGTTTTAATTATGATATTTTGATAGATAAGTGTGCTTTATTATATTATTTCCAGCTGCTTTGGGGTATTGCTGTGTAGCAGAATCCCATTTGTGCTTCTCTCTATCTTATGCTAATTGCAGCAAAATACACAATTTGCACCTCAGATCGCTCAAAACTAAATCTAACACTAAACACACACATGAAGAGACACCCACGTCTACACAGAAGCGACCGAAGTCGTGCAGCAAAACTGACGATGGAAATGTGCCACAAATCGAACAGGTAACGTTTCTGCCAAAATTTGATGCCTGATCAATATTATTGCTTGAGCTGCTAGAAACAGTTTCCCCAACTACCCAAAAAGATGGGTCAGGAAGAGAGAGGGTTACGGAGAAGATGAAGAGGTGAAACTAAATTTGCATGCAGCTGAGCAGCGACAGGGAAAATGATGGCAAAATTAAAGCAATACAACGTGCAGTCATAGATGATACAATATATATATATAGAATACGAGTATATGTATTTGTACAGGTACAAATACATAGAGAAATAGCTGAAAATACATATAGAAATAGACGCCGCATTGGGGCAACGATAAACGCTTCATTGGCTGCAGGAGTGTGTGTATTATGTGTGTAGCGCTGAGTGTGCGCGTGTGTGTGTGTGTTGTGTATGAGATGGTTGAATGACTGCAGAATTTGGCAAATTTTGGTAAAATATATTCAAGCTCACGTAGGAAATTACAAACGGATGTAAATACATCAATTCCAAATGAAGAGCATGCTCATTCAATAGTATCAAATGGATGGGCGTGGCACTGAGCTGATATTAAGGTGGCGCTGAATGCATGACAAGTTTGCAACAACCAAATCAAATAGTTCAATAAACCCATGCAAACAATTTAATATGCGTGGACAGTGCAATATCAGACAATTTACCTGGGTGTGTGTATTTGTATGTGTGTCTTTGTGTGTGTGTGTGTAGGGGTGTGTGTGGGTATATGTGATTGTTGATGCTGACAAGCAACAATTGCAATTAATTGCAAGTGGCTTGCAGACAAAATTAACACATTTTGCCATCAATTGGCTATTACTGCTCGTAAAATAAATTAAAGTCAATCGACACTCTCAGCACAGCAGAGAAACTCTGGAAACTCTTGCCAGTAAGACAACTCTGGCTAACTGCATTTTAACTGTCTGCAATTTGCATGCCAAGTGCCAGCTGAAGAACAAGTTGCCAGAATTGCCTAAAGGTTATTCTCGAAGTGTCTCGCTGGAAGAAATATGAATTTATTGACTGAGATTAAGTTCAAAAGGTGTTCAAATCAGCTTAAATTAACAATATGAGTGCTATATGCACAAGTTAAGCGATTTTCTTCTATATTTATGGAATCAAATAATGCCTTAGTTTCATACTTTATTTAAACCCACTAAAAAAACCACATAAAGCTGTTATCGAGCCAAATCTGTAGACATTTTAGTTGACTAAGCACACACACTTAACCACACGCACACACACACCAACAGACTCTCAGATCTACGCAAAACGAAAATGGGAATTATATAAATAAATGGCTAGAAAAATAACGCGTAACGTTTTAATTAACGCAAATTAATTATGCAAATCGGCGAAGCGGCAATCACAGGTGAAAAGAGTGAGAGAAAGAGGAAGAGGCAGAGAATGAAAGAGAAGGAGTATATAGTAGAGGCAATCAGTTCTTCAAATACGCGACTCACTACATAAGTCGAGCTCACTTATTTGCACTTATTTATTCATTTAGTTGGCAATTAAAGCATACAAAATTAAATATAAAACCATTTGGCTTCATTTCAAGCAGAATAAAATAACACAAAACTTTAATTTGTATGAACGCGCGTCAGTCGGAGAATTTTTGTTCAGTTTCTTTTTGGGATTCATTTTTCCTAGCCATTTTTATTTTAGTTTGGCGTGGCTTTTAAATCAAAGTGCGGGGCAGGCCGTGTAGGGCAGCAACAGCCATAAGTGCATAGCAAAAACGGCAGCAAGAGAGTGCAGATGGATGGTCGACAAAGTGGTAGTTGAAGGGTGGAGAAGGAGCAGCAGTGCTGCAGTCCATTCCATTTCCAACTAAATAAATAAAAAGTGAATTTTTAATTAAAAGTTAAGTGGCAACTCATTTAAATTAATGTTGACTCAAGCGTCATAGCAAAACATTTGGCGAGCAAAGGCGAACGGAGAGCTGAAAAATTCCACTGTAAATGGAAGGGAAGTTAGTTTTTGCAGCGTGAGGGTAGAGGGGGAAAATGCAGAGGGGTGGGAAAAAGGGGGTAGACGACACTGCATACTGCAATTCCCATCGTGCATGTGGGTTGGCGCAACCCTTAATAAGCATAATGCACTACAGGACCCTGACAACGGGCCTCATAATGGAGCAATACTCGCACTCGTTGATTTAGCACAAAAACGCTCGTCTTGTAATTAGAACGCTATAAACGAGTAATTTAATGGATATGACAATAAGGAAGGGGAATGGAAACCGACGTTGCGTTAGCCTTTACACCGAATGGGGCAACTAGAACTAACGAGTAAGAGCAACGAGTGAATAATCAGGTCAAGTGCAACGAGCGAACAAAACGCAACGAGATGAATGGGCAGAAATTGGCTGTGGATACAGTAAGGTGCTGAGCAACTAAATTAACGAGTAAAGAGAGTGAAATGAAATGAAAAGAAATCAGCGAGCAAACATTTTAGAGAGGCCAAATAGCCAAGAACGGGTAAAAGAAACACAGGAAAAGAAAATGCAATTAAAGAAATAATTCAGATTAATTATGTTAGACCTAAAAGACTCGTTTAAATCAGAATAACTTAAACAAAATACTATATAATCGCATAATTGAGAAACTGAATGAAATGCAAACAAAGTTGCCTCTTCAATATTAGTATGTAGGCGACACAGAAAACCCTTTGAACAACAGTTGTATTTGTATAGTATAGAGTTATAGGTATAAGAATATTGCTAAATTTAAACAATGGAACCGTCAAGTGATTCGAGTTGCTCAGTATTCCAAACAGTAGACACAGACAGTGAACATCAAACGCCATCTCAGACGGAGGCGATTGAAATGAAGGATGAAGAGGAGGCGGAAGTGGTACTGGAGGAGGGGCCAATGTGTAGTGCGGATTGTAAGCCGAAGAACAAAATGCGATTTACAGTCAAGAAATGGAATGCGGTGGCCATGTGGGCCTGGGGTAAAGCCAGACAAAGCCTTAAGTAGCTTAAAAAGCAGATTATTAAACAATTTCCGGTGGTCAACTGAGTGCTACTGCAGCTCTTACTCCAATTTCAACAACTCCTATTACTAATCCCAGCTTCCAACTTCCTTCACCTATACTCATACAATTTTCTGTTCTCCCTTCTTTCTTTTTTTCCGTAGATATTGCTGTGGATACTTGTGCCATTTGCCGCAATTCCATCATGGATCTGTGCATCGAATGCCAAGCGGATCCGAATCAGAACTCATTCGAGGAATGCACCGTTGCTTGGGGCGTTTGCAACCACGCCTACCACTTCCATTGCATCTCGCGTTGGCTCAAATCTCGTTCTGTCTGTCCGCTGGACAATCGCGAGTGGGAGTTCCAGAAGCTGGGACGCTAACTTTGGGCCCTTGGTGAATTTTCAAGAAGCTCAAGTTATATGAAATCGTTGTGCTGACTCAGCGTCCTGAACTTTATCATTATTTTGTGTTAATTATGCATCTTTCGCCGTCTGCTGAGATGTGATGCTGGTGGCTCAAGTGGCGGTGGTGGTAGCGGTGCGGCTCAATGCCCAATTATCATTTGTGTGCTGGTAACTTTTGCGCCACTTAATAAATGAACCAGAGCCTGAGCCTGCGACTGCGACTGCGACTGAGACTGAGCCGGTGCCAGAGCCGGATCCAAAGCTGGAAACTTGCTCACGCCTTGCCACCATTCGGGTCTGCTGTGCAACTCAAACTTTATCCAGCGTTTTGAGTTTTTGGGGGGGGTCAAAGAGTGTGAGGTTGGGGTTGAGTAGGATTATCAATTTTCCAAGACGCCTTTCTCAATGGCAACCTTTGAACCTAGCGCAATAACTTTACCCAGTAGCCAGGAGGAGAAAAGGGAGTGGGTTGAAGTTGTAGCTGCACTTTTCGTTGGTTCCTTGCGCTGCTCAGTTTTAACAATTAGCTCATCGATTTTATGAAGTGCGCTTTTCGGTGGTCTCAGCTGTCAATTAGCTGCTCCTGCCGCTGCTTTGTGGGCAAACACGAGCAGCTCAACGGAGCATAATTAAATAGAATTACTGTTTAATTGTTGCCCGAATCACATTAACACGCCACTCAGCCAGACGCCCTTCTATCCATTCATTTCCTCTTCCCCTTTTTCCTTCTCATTGTTGAGTCGTATCGCCTTGATTGTTTGCCTGCCTTTCGTCTGTCAGATGCTTCGCCAGACACACTGGAAAGCACACTAAATAATTTTGTGCTCAACAAATTGGCAGCTTTCCATTCAACTTGTCTAAAACTGTTACCCCTTTTTTCACTCTCTCACCATCTTTTCGACAACTCTTTCTCTGTTTCCCTCTCTCTTTGGCATGTCACGCGCCAAGTTGCTTCTTTTAATTTTTGCACGAAAATTAAGTTTGTTTTCCATTAAGCTAAATAATTACAAAATTATCCAGCACTCAAAGGCTCTTGGTGTTTTACCAATGTGGATGTGTCTGTAGGTGTGTGTGACTCAGTGCGTGTTTGTTTTGCTAGAGTGGCAACTCTGGTGAGACGCAGTAAGCAGTACGTTGAGTTGAGCAGCAGCTGCACTTTTCCGTGTAACTGACAATGATAGCTGCTTGGTTGACTGACTAACTTTCAGCCCAGGGCTGGAGATGGAAAATATTACTAACAAGCCAATAATATGCAATTATATCTTTAATTACAAAGAAAATTTATTTCGTAGCTCAACTTCCAATAAATTATTTTGTTGGTCTAAAAAAAGTTTCTTTCTTTTTAATAAATCTGTATTCTTTCTACTTTTTTTCGAGTGAGCCCTATCCAAATATTTGCTTTGCAGCCCTGGCTTACACGCCTGTTGGTCCTGACAAAAGTTTTTCTTAAACGCTGCTCTTGGCCCAAACTAAGGCTCATTATCTTTTCATTTGTTTTCTTTCTTCTTTTTTTTGCATTTGTCTGTGTGCCGTTTTTTTTTCTGTAACGCTCCGCTAATCAAATTCAACATTTTTCCATTTTAATTTGACAATTGGAAAACAGGCTGGCAACTAGGTGGGGTAAGACAGTGGAACTGAGAGAACGAGAGAGAAAGTGGGTAAGTATTGAAAGCTGACAACAGCTGTGTGTGTTGTCAATTGGAAAATGATAAAGTGACGCGCGCGCGTCTTTCAAATACTCGTAATGATAATGGAAATTGGCATAGGAAGTGAAACAGATAACTGTAAATGGCGTTGACAACCCCCAGGGATGCATTCTCCCTCTTCTCAAGTGACAAGTGCTAAGCTTGTTAGTTTCTCATTTCTCATCTTTTTTTTTCTTTTCATTTCTTCTTGTATTCTTAACCCTCAATTTACACTTCCTGCAGTGCTTGGAGCGGGCATTGTCTTTCAAGGTGACCTGCAATTGCACTGTGCCACTAAATGCATTACAATTAGCGCAAATTATTCGTGTCCAGTTGCAACAATTGTCACTAGAGTTGTTGCTCGGGGCGACTTGATTGAATTTACTTGTCGGGCGCGTGACTTACGACAAGCGACGTGCACTGTATGCTATATTGTGTATACGCACTGTCAGCCAAGGATTTTGTTTGCACTTGTTTCAAGTCTCAGTTGCCGAAATGAGTTCATTACTTGTACTAAACCTCCTTCCCCTTTCTCTCTGCATTTTAAACACACTCTCACACTCGATTCGTATGTGTGTCGTTTTTGAAGTGCAAACGAGTCTGCATTTAAAGTTTTTCTTTAAGCATATTTTGTTTTAATTATTACGAGCCGTTTTTTTGCGACTGTGACTTGCTTCTGTCATAATTTATGCATGGCTTTGCCGGCCCTTCATATGTGCCATCAGCTCTTACTCCTTTTCGCCCTTCTGCTTCTCATGTGCTACTGTCAGAGCTTAGCGCACTTATCAGCAGTGTTGCAGCCAACTTGCAGCGGCTCTCTCTCAGTTGTCAATATAATTTAGGCAAATTTATGCAATTTTATATAGTATATAGTATATGAGTAAGTGTATTTGTGTATGGGTTTGTGTGTGTATGTGACTCATTTAACTTTGCCAATTTTTAATCAGAAAACTTTGTCGTAGTCAACAGAGTCTCAGTCTCAGTCATAGTCTCAGTGTCGGTCTCAGTCTCAGTCCCTGTCTCGACGCTTTGTGACGCCAAACACATTTGCATATTTCTAATTCCAAAGTTGTAATTAGTATAATTTTACAGCTCTAATTGGATGATGATTTGAGCAACTTCATTTAGGACCAAACGCATGAGAGTATCTGCACCATGAATATGCATATGCATGAGAAGGCCAAGCCGTAACCTTCATTTAAGCTTGGAAGTCGAGGGTCGAGAGTGAAAGTCATTAACATAAGTTTGTAATTATAGAGACCACCAAAATGGTCTAATGTGTCATGTTTGTATCTGAATCCCTAACTGTCTTCTTCTGCCCCAGTTTTAGCTTTATCGTCGCTCAAGTCAGACCAACAAACAGACAGACGTCTGTCAGAAGTTCCATGCTATGTGTGCAGCCTTGAAGATACTTTGCGGCAGACATTGCATTCATAGTTGCAACTTTGAGAAGCTTGACTTAAAATTATGTTCTTTAGATGAAATTCGGCTGTAGATATTAAAAAGTACTAGTACTTTCAGTTGAAATGGTATACTAATTTCGAACTTCAGTTAAGTAAACTAATTTCAAAAACGACTGTTTAGATGTTGTGCACAAATATACTAGGTTTTTAAACATTAATATTCAGTTCTATAATATTTATTTTGCCTTGCATATTTCTAAAGCAAAAGACCAAATAAACATGTACTCAATTCTTTTGGTAAACATATCACAAAAAAAAATCATATGAATCGACCAAATGTAAAAACCCAAAAATAAATACAACAATATTCCAATGAACACACAAAAATACATATATCCGACACTCACACTCAGAAGTGCACACACGACAATGGATATTGAGCTGAGTTTTCAAGTCATTTTGAATGTTTTTGATTTCACTGATTTGTTTATTTATGCATAAAGCATGCAGTTTTTGCGCTTTATGCGAGCATCAGCAGAATGCAGGGTGCTCCACTGATAAGCAGCGTTATGTTGGACTAAAGAGGGAGTTGGGGGATTGATATTCCTTTTTTCCACATATATTCCCATAGTATTTGAATGTGTGTGTTGAGCAGAACTTTAGCTGGGCTAGAAAACTTAGATATTCCAAACGAATGCACTCACACGCAATGTGCAGAGCTCTGTGCGAGTGAGTTTCGCAAACAAATCAAAATCAAAATCGTGTGTGAATGCGACTTTCAGTCGTAAACATGGCTGCCATTTGCCGTTATGCTGTTGCTATTGCTGTTGCTGTCGCTGTTGTTGCAGTTGTTGTTACTGCTGCCGTTGTCAGCAACGGAAACGGAAGTTGCACAAAACGATTTCATTTGCGCCGAATAACTTTTGATACAGTATGCACTTGCCAGAGGCTTCTTCATGTTCGTTCCTATGCCCATGTCCCCCAGCTCTCCCATGTTTGCATGGACACGGATCGGTTATCAACTGACAACTGGAAACATGTCTTGCAGCCCTAGATTACAACTTGTAGCGCTTTAAAGTAAGTCACAATGTGAAGGTGCAGGCAGAACGTATACGCAATATTTTTGTACTTACAATTTCCCATTTTATTTTTCAAGATATTCGCCTTGAAGTAGAACGCCGCATCGACTCGTTCGAATTGCTAATAACCAATTTCGATTCAATTCAAGTGTCAGCACAAGACGACAAAGATGATAGTAGCAAAGAGATAGATGGGAAGAAAGGAGACAGACAAAGAGGAAGAGAACGAGAAGGAGAACATGATGAGGTCGAGGACCGACCACAATCCGCACGGGAAGCACAGCCAATTGAGTATTAATGGTCAGACTGCCGGCTGCTGATGCCAGCAAGTTTCCTGCTTAGAATTATGGCAGACAAGCACAGACACGCACACAGATACACAGATACAATCACATCTACACATCTCAGGCCACAGACAAGGACAAGGGTGGCATGTCCTGACCATATTTGAAAGTAAAATCATACATATTAGAAAAATGTTCGAACCAAAACAGACGTTGCACGTTTGTTGGCAAGGTCCTTGCAACATTTCGCTGCCAGATCAACGATGATATATGAGATTAGCTCAAGTGACTCTGGTGCTGGATGGCAGCACGCCAAGGCGACACTTCTACATACAAAACTGTCGGATTTTATATTAATGATAAATTAAATTGTTCATTGACTTGAATAATTTTGTGCGTTGTCGTTTTTGGGGTCGCAACGCATAGTTTGTCTCCCATTTTTTTTTCTCTTCGTGTTCGGTTTCCCTTGGTTTTATTTATTATTCTCGATTCTTGATTCTCGGGTTTTCCTTGCATGATGAATTGATGAATTCTGTATGAAATTGTTGCGGTCGTTTGTGAGAAAACCAAAAACTGTCACCGATTGCTCAGTGCAAATGGCAGGGTGTTAAATTATATAACTCTATTATGTGCGCATTAGTAAATAATTGATGGCTAGGTAAGAGATAAAGCAACATGAAAGATAATACGCAATGGGAATTATTAAGAGGGGAAATATATAAATTATTTATTTCCTCTGCTTAAAAACAACACAAAACCATCCAAATCACAAGCTCAAAACGAATTATAAGTAATTTTCGGAGTGCTAAGTTGAAGTTATTTCCGAAGCAGATAAACAGTCAAGTGCTGTGCACATTTTCACAGTTCAATTATTTAATTTCATAGTTTGTGGCAATATTTTGTTATTTCAACTATTCTGAAAGGAGCATAAGTCTAAATTGGAGTCCAAGTTGGGCTGTAGTTGGATTTGGAGTTTGAGTTGGGGGGGGAAAACGAACCGACACAACAAAACAATTTACTGATTTTAACAAAAATTTTAATTAAACAAATTTTGAGTAAAAGGAAGTTGCTGTAATGTGCAAGAGAAACAGGAATATCAACTTTTCGCACGGTCTGCGACTTCCTTCGTAGTAGGAAGTTGGCCCGAGCAACTCGACGCTGCCGTCCAATTCACTTTTTGCACCATAAGTTGTGCCCAAAATAGCAGAAAGTTGCCCCTGATAATGTAAAAATGAAGCAACAAAATAATATGGCAAAGGGATGTATCCACCTCCCTTTCTCTCTTGTTCCGAAAATGTTTATTCTGTAGGAAATGTGCAAAAGTTTTCATCCCAAAAACTATGCTGCTTGACCCTGCAGAACCAGTAACAGAAACAGCAATAGAAACAGAAACTGATGCTGGAGCTGGATCTGATTTTGGCCAGTTGGCATAAATCTTTGCTGGCTGGAGGTTTGAATGCTACACAGGCAGCATCCCAAGCATTTGAATGTCACCGAGTCACCATCGAGTCGACATTCTCACTTGCTGTCGAGTCGTCGCAACGTCTGTCTAGACTGCAAGCCCAGAGCTTAGCTTATAAAGTTGTCTTATGCGGCCCCCAAAAACCAATGTCTGACTGCCACTTAAGCGAACTAAGCAAATAAATCTCGCAATGGTTGGAATTTTACAGCAATGAGAGCAACGACAACAATGCGCATTTTTATTGCCATCTCTCAGACATTGCGTATACGTAACGCTACGTAAACCCAAACTGCCATCGCTGCCACAAAATGCTACAGCTGCCATGCATGCAGCTGCATTGTGGTCCAATGCTACAAATACTTGCCGTTTCAACTTCAGCTGGACGTTGCAGACTTTGACTAACAAGTTGGCAGATTTTGACTTTAAGTTTTGTCGCATGTGGAAAACATTTAAAGAAACTCCAAAGCTTCGGAAAATTTGTTTAAAGTTTTCTAAAACTTTCATTTTCTTTTTGACATGATGAGTGATTGAAGTGACACCAGAATTGATTGAAAATATTTTAGTTTCAGGCTTCATTCAATAACAAAGTGTTTTAATTTAAAAAAGTTATTTACGACTACAGAATTCTTATTATTTAGTTAATTAAAATAGCGTCATAAGCTTATATATGTATATACCTCTCTATATTATTGTATATAAACCTGTGTCAATTAGAAAGGAAACCTCTATAGGAGACAGCAGATTGTCGCACCTTTCCATGTGTAGAACAATTGTTTTTGGTATTTGGAGCGTCTCGTTGGGGACTCATAATTATGAGTGGAAAAGAAAAGTGAAAAATATACGAGCCAAGAGAACAACGGTTACCAAATGGTAGAGAATACCGAGTAACAAACCACTCGGCTATTATTTATGTTAATTGACCAAACCGAAGCTGTAGTTGTAGCTGTAGCTGAAGCTGAGGAGCATTGACGTTCATCACGTTGACTGTTTGTCATTGTTGGCTATTGTCGTGGCTCAAGTTGTTGTTGTTATTACTGTTGCTGTTGTTGGCGGGCAGCTCAAAAACGCAGCTCAGACGAGACGACAATGGGGTAAACTATGTGAGTGTGTGTGTGTGTGCTGCATGGCGTTATTAGGCTAATGGTTGCCCCGTGGGTATTCAATGCTTTTGTCTAGCAAAATGCTTTTGTGCCACTGCTGCTATAGCTGCCAGCGCCGCAATTGCCCCGTTGCCGCTGCTGCTCATTCTTGTTCTGCAAATATGCAATAGCAGGCTTGTAGGCTAACTGCCAAAGCCACGCACAAAACGCATTGAGACGCCATAATTGCAACCGGTTGCCAGTTGCCAGTTGCCAGTTGTCTGTATGTCATGCAGCATTCATGTAGTTGTGTCTGTTGCTCTGTCTCTGGGTCACCCTTTATCCCTCCCTCTCTTTTTCAAGTGGGCGTCTGTGCGTGTGTGCGTGGACGCAAGTGCGTTAAGTGCAATAACAGCAATGACAGCAATTGCGTTGACAGGCAAGGCAAAAGCAAAATGGAACACACTCAGTTTGTGTACCACACTGTAGAGCAGTTTATATTTAGATGCTGCCACAATGACGTCACGTCTCTCACTCCCTTTGCCCCATCTCTGCGCTGTTAAACTTGCCACTAGACAACGCGTACTTGAGCTGCATGCTCCGCCCTGTCTGGCCAGATGGGCCTTTGGCAGGGTGCTGTTACAAATAAATTTCACTTAAGCTGACTTGACATGCTGCCAATTGGGTCCGCGCCTGTCTCACATTGCATTGCCATTGTAAACAGGGTCAATTTAAGAGCACGCCGAGCGCCGAACGGCAGTTGCAGCTGTGGGCGCACTTCAGCTCAAAAAGGGGGCGGTGAGAGTGCGCCGTGGGTCAGCCGAGAGCTGAGAGACTGGCAGTTCCAACTGCACGCAAATCCTAAGGATACAATTAAAATTGTGACACTACACCCTAAGTAAGTGTTTTAATATAAATATAATTAAACTTTATAACAGCAAATATAATTTTTAAAAATCGAGAATTTTTTAAATTAATTTTAGTAAGATTTAATTTTGTTGTTTACAAAAGAAGATAAAGAACGTTTACTGGGCAAAGGTGTTAAAGTTGAAACAACCCTTAAATCATAAGAAAGTTAAACAATTATGAGAAATGGCTTGAGGCAGACACTGATACAGATACAGATACAGCTCGGGGTTTTTGTTATTTGGCTGTGTGCTTCTTTGGCTGTGATTTATGTGGCCTCAACTTAACACCGCAGAAATCTGTGCTGTGCTGGGCTGTGTCAATTTGTTTTGCGTGTGCCGTAAGAAATGGTAAGTGATGCACGCAGCTGGCTGAAAACTGGGCCAAGTGAATAATTAAGCGGTTTATAAACATTTGTCTCAGCCAGCTCAGCTAGCCAGGAAGGAAGCACAGCCACAAACTGAAGCTGAAGACGACGGCTGGGCAGACAGAGCTCACAGTTCCCAGCTACCAGATCCCAGCTCTCAGCTAGCAGCTTTGAGTTGAGTTAAGTTGAGGAAACTGGCTACGAATTATATATGCCAACTGCTACTGTTTTTGGTTGTTGTTGTTGTCTGGAAATTCTGTTAGCTGGCCAGGGCTAGTTAACTATGTTGGCTGGCAGTGCAAACAGGCGGCACAAACAGCAGGCCAACTTTAAGTTAACGCTAATTTGCGTGGCCCTCTCAAGTTGGCTCACAAACTGCAACTATTTATTTTTAATCGCATGCTCCAATTGCAAAAACAATTTAAAATCAACTCGCTCGTTAAGTGAAGCGGCAGAAAAGTGGTGGAAGGTGACCGGTGAAAGAGGTATAAAGTCAACGTAGACATTGGCTGCAGTTTCAGCCCTTTTCATCCTCCTTTCACCCGCTTTCCCACACCCTTTCACCCGTTTCCCCTCAGCCTTGTAGAGCTGCATTTTCGACAAGTGCTTTTAACATTAAATATTCATTTACAGCATTAAGGGCACTCGAAGTCACGCGTTAACGGCCAAAAAAAAAAAAAAATTCTGAATGTAGCTGGCTTAAAGCGGGCCAAGGGGGACGCCTGAGGGGATTGCAGACAAACTAAGAACGTGGCGCATCAAGCAAAACGGACACGAGAGCGCATTAAGTGAATATATTTTCCTTACAGAAAAAGCAGCTAGAAATTGAAGAAAATTTTGGCCACCTGCAGCGGCCAACAGCAGGTGCTTGGCCAACAGAAGTGTTGTTGTTTTTTGGTAATGCGGGAAATGCTTTAGTTTTTGTTTCACTGCCGTCGTTTCATTGCCAAAAAGCTTTGCGACCACAAAATGGGCGACCGAGAGAGCGAATGGAAGAGAGTGAGGGAGAGCCAAATGCACAAGAGTAGTAGAAATGAGAGAGCTAGAATGTAGAAATGAGCACTTAACTTGGCCAAGTCTCTCATGGAGAGCGAATTTCGTTAGCGCCTCTGCAGCACTCAAATTCTAATTTCATCGGCTTGGCTTTGGCTTCAGGCCACGTTGTCTTAACGTAACTTTTTAGTGTCAATAGTCTGCTGACTCCGAGCGCAACGTGGCTAGGACAGTATATGTTGGCTAACGGCTACAACTTCCTATTTTGTTGACTAACCAATTTTTTATTTATATGCGTAATTAATTTTTATAGCAAGGGATCAAATTTTTGTAGTCATATGATCGATAGAATTTTAGCTTTAGATATGCAGAGTTTACTTTTATTCTTAATAGTAATGGTATTAGTTGTAGTGGAAATTAATTATGTCTATTTTTGCTATTACTGGAAGTTGTAACTTTTAATTAATTTGTAGAGCTAACAAACTTTTCCGCCGCTATAAACGTATTAATAGATTTTATTGAGCTACTTAAATACTAACTTATTATAGCCTTGTAATTAGGGAGACTTGATATATTTGTCTTGACAGCTAATGGGCACTGACAATTAACTACTAGATGTACTTAGAGTCAATTACCCGCAAAATATAGATTAATTTAGATGCTATTTTGGGTTGAATACTTCAATCTAACAATTATGCTACCAAAATTTGAACTCAAAGACCCGAAAAACGTTTGCAGCTTTTCTGTTATGATTAATGAATGTATGCTAAAGTGTGTGTGTGTGTGTGTGTATCCTGGGGGTGTTGGTGTGTGAAAGCATTCTCTTACAGTTGACATCATAATATGGCTATTGCTGTCAGGTGGGCGCTGACAGCTGGAGGCATTTTGACCACAGGATCGAAGTACCATGGGAAAGGTCAACGGGCTTGTGTTGCAATCTGAGCGCTCTCTCTTTCTGTTATTAATTAAGTAAATTTAAAAATGACTTTTGTAAAATTTTTCTACGGAAATCAATGTGCTACGCAGTGCTTGAAAATGCTGAAAAATTCGAAACATGAAAAAATGAGAAGAAATCTAAGTAAAACTGCGAGTCACTCAGAAATTTATATGCAAGCCGCATGTTGCCACAGTGAAGCACATGTTGCCAAACATTTGACTCGACAAGGAACACACACACCCTCACACAAACACCCACACACTGCCTAAGACTAAGACAGGCATTTGGGTGTGCATTTATGGCAGAGTCCCAACACATTGGCAAACATAAAATTTAAACATGCATAGGCCAAAAATACAACACAGAATACAATACAAACACATAAACAAGCACAGAAAGAACCAAAAGTACAAGGCAAGAAACGGCTGTAACAAAACGAATGCTGAATACACTTGATAGGAAAATAGAGTAATAAGTTTTAAGGATTAAAATGAAAACACAATCAAACATGTATTGACTACAAATTAAAAAGTCTAATTCTCCAAACTTTGAATGGAAAATAGATTAAGCATTTCCCAGAAATAAATAAATAACAGTATATATAAAGTCGCTTAGCTATTTGAAGTATGCTCACTTTGTTTGGGCAAGTCATATTTATGAATACATCGATTGGTTTCTGTGACCTTAGGGTATTATCAGAGCAGAGCAATGCCTGTTGTTTGCTTAGCTCCTAAGCAGCTTAAGTAGCAGCACATACATTGACATATGTATTCATATGTATACAATACACATATGTCTTTATATTCACATACATGGAATATTTGCATATTTGCGTGTCGCTTAAAATATTTGCGCTTTTGGTGCGCCTGATTATGGCGCTTAAAGAAACACTTAAAAAGGGCAACCAGATATACAACAAAACCCACGACTACGAGCCCACCAAGTGCCAATCGCAATTGGGGTTAATATCCTTGCACGAAAATATCCTCACACATTTTCAGATACTGAAAATAAACACAACCTGCTGAGCTGAGGTTAAAGGCGCGGTACATTTTTTGAATTATTTATAGTAAAGTTTATGTGGAAATTTTTAGACTGAATTTATTTTTGTGCGCTGCTTAGAAATTTCTTGGCATTTGCTTTTGCTTTGCGAGCAACTCATGAAAAATACGCGAAAATTAATAAAAAAAAAAAAAAAAAAAAAAACAAGCGAGGTAAAGAAAAGTTGTTGCATAATAAGCAGCAGTGTAAGTAAGCTTGCGTGCCGGCCAAATTAAAAGCCAACAATGTCTGCAAAATAGGCACCAAATGAAGCAAAACTAAGAGCGCGACGTGCTGCTATTTGTACGACAGTGTCACATTTACACTTACAGTCACAGTCATAGTCACAGTCAGAGTCAGAGTCAAAGTATCCAAGAGATTTTTGTCGCCTTGCGCCAAGGGCCATAAATTCGCTCAGGTTGGCGCATTTTTTTCGTTCCAAACACAACAGCTAGATAGTCACGGTGTGTGTGTGTGAATGTGTACACATTGACATTTACAAAGTGAGAATTTAATTAAACTTAATGAAAGTGCATGAGCGTTGCCGTTTCAACGGCCTGGCAACGGGCCAAAAAATGGAAAACTTTACTGCCACTCGCTGAACACTTTTCGTCCAAGCTTAATGTTTTAGTTGTTGTGCAGTTGTTGTTTACGGCTAGAGATAGAATGGGTTGTGGGAGAGGTGGCCATTAAGGCACAGTGGCCATCAAAGCCTATTGATGAGCAGCACCCACTCTTTCATGCCTTGGCCGCACACTGCGTATGCTTAACAAACAAAATCGAAATGGAAAACAGCGCACGACTGACCCAAATTCACACAAACACCCACTCATACATACAGAGCAGCAATGCGATGCACTGTGAGTTGCCTCCATGCATTTTGGCACCGAGTTAGCTACATTTTGTATATGTATAATTTTCGCGAGCACACTGCGTATGATTAATTTAAGCAAGAGCATTGAAGCGAGGCAAAAGCCCTGAGGCTATTGCTATCGAAGGTGTTCGCTTTGGCTGCTGTGTGGCATTTTCTGGTCGATAAATTTAATTTACACAAATTAGTCGCGCATAGTCGTAAAAACGCAATCGAAACGCCGGACACAAAGCACAGGACAAAAGTTCAGCATTAAAACAAAAAGCTAATTAATTAAAACACCTCGCCAGCAGCGTTCCCCTCTCTCGGTCATCAGTGTATGTCGCAGTGTGTGTTTGTGTGGTGGGTAGACTGTGTGTGTGTGTATGAAATAGGTTTTTCTTTTACATGGCGACTAATGAATTCTCTGCAATTGAAATGTTTTAGAAAGTTTACAAAGAACTTCAAGTTACTCTTTTAATCAGAAATGTTACATTTTACGAGCAATTAAATTTAAATTATTACTTATAATTGGAATAAAAAGAAAATGGCTTAGATATATTATTTTATTAAATTTTCAATCAATTACCATAGTTTAAATTTAATTTCATTATAATTTCAGTTTTACGAAAACCTTTTCAATTATTTAATCAGTGAGTTGTCAGTTCCAAAGCATCTCAACCTTTGCAGTGTATCAGAACAGGGCGTGGCAGCTGACGGCATTGCTAATTATTTGACCATAAATCTTTGTACTGACTGTAGTTTTTCTGTTGTCGGTTGGTGTTGTTGTTGTTCTTGGTGTTTTTGTTGTTCGCTGGGTTTTGTTATTGCTGTGTTTCTTGGTCCCATGTCAATGTCAACGACTTGACATTCTTTGGGTGTCTCTGAAGTTCTTTTACTTGGGTACGGAACCTACTTTAAGGTACATCTAAACTTACTTACTGCTGGCAATTTGTTGGGCCTATTTTTTGGGCGGCGGCTTTCATCAATCTTTCAATAATTTTATTGCTGGCAAAAGGCTTTCCGCTTTTGCTGATTGAAAGAGCAAATAAAATATACGAGTCCACGATCGCTCCGGTGAAATTCAAAGCAAAAATTTGCGAGCATTTCCGCAGCACGCACGTACCACGACGGACGATGCTTCCTGACCCACTTGCTACAATAAACTGGACCAGGAGTAGGAGTAAGAGCAGTAGCAAAAACGGGAGCGGGAGCTGTCAAGCGTGCGCGTTTTCATTTCATTCCGTTGACTCGAACTCCATTCTTAAGATGCGCTCGAGCAGTGGGCGCTGAGTGGTAATTTATGGCTACGCATTTGGTTTACCAATAATATTGTGGAGTCGTGGTCTGCTCATCGAATGGTAGTCCACCACTCTCCCACTTTCTCTCACTCCAGGTGCTTTGATTTGGCTCCTTTGTTTACCTAAGCAATAACAATAAATTAATCGTCGACTTGGTGGTAGTGTGGGCGACCAGACAGCCATTAGTCTTTGTATTACGCTTTATGCTTTGTATTTTTAATTATGTGTCTAATTTTTCTGCCCACACATGTATTCCGTACTATGCATGGATTTCTATGAATATTACGTATACGCACACGTATACGCATACGTATAGGAAATATGGCGTGTCGAGCTGTTAATTGCCTCTATCAATGCGGCTTCCTGTTTCGCTTTACATGTGTTTATAGATATCTCGATGTTGTTACTGCCGCCATTTCCCATTGTTGCCGTTGCCTAATTGTGTGTAATGGTCAAATGTGGCTGCTGCCACGAAAAATTAATACACAATTTATGTTTTTGTTTTAATTATTGTTTGGTGTTTCTGTTGTCCATAGAAAGGGTATAATTGGTTGGTAAAATTAGTTAGATATCCAATCGACAATGGAGTTTACATTCCCTTTTATCGTCTGGCATTTATTCATTTAAACCATACGACAGTCGATCGTTAAGCAATTTAATTCGATCAGATACACAATTTTTTGGGGGTCAGTTGATTGCTTGGCTTATTCACCTCATCTCGTGAGGGTCACGCGTCACTGAAATCATAACTCAATGTCTGGGCAAATGCAGCAGTTGAAATTAGTTTACACTTGCACCAAGGTTGAACTGTACTTGCACACCTGTAAAAAAGACACTTTTAGCTGAAAGTGGCAACGTAGTACACGATATGCTGCAGTTGTCGCTGCATTCGTGTTCATGCATAAACAAAATGCCTGCTGCAACAACCGGAAACTGACGGCAAACGACATTTGCGATATGCATCATATGCCTTCACGCCTCCGCCAGCGCCATTCCCGTCGCCCCCATCGCCTCTGCCACCTCCGCCGCGATGTCACATTGCAACGAGGAGTCAGCTACTTGGCATATTTCTGTCCTGTCATTGTTGCTTGTGCGTCTTTTTTGCAGCTGCCACAGTTGTTTTCGTCTGTTGTTGCCTGCATCTGTTAGCCTTGCAGGTGCAATTATGACGCTGCCAGTGTTGGTGGGTGGGCCCGAGAGAAGTGCCGGAGCGGGGTTGAGACGAGGCTGGCAGTGTCAGCGACACATAAACATTACATCATCAGCAACTTTTTGTAGCTGTCATAAAATGGTACAAAAACAACGAGAACTAAAATGGGCACAAGATGCATGGGAAAAAGACAACGAGAGATGGCAACAACAAGGACAACAAATGAATGTTATCCTGGCTGCATTTCCGGCCGCCGCTAAGCCGGCATGCTAAATCCTTTTTTTGTGCCTGCCTTACGCCCCCTTGTCACGACTCTAATGAGCTGTGTGTGTGTGTGTGAGAGTGTGTATGTATGTATGAAAGTGTGTGTGAGATTTGCCTGCATTGTTGTTGACATTTCTGCTGGCATATGATGCTTGTTAGTGACTTTTTTGTTTCTTACTGCTGCTGTATGTTTTATGCTACGCTCACTACACTCTACCGCCATCATTCCATACAGCAGCTGATCTGCCTCTTCAGCATTCTTCCTGCAGCGGCAGTTCGCTTGACGCTGTTGTGAAATATTTTCATGAGTTTTGACAGTAATGTGTCGCAATGTTTGTCCATGCTTTTTTGTCTGCCACTGTCAGACAGAGCGACAGACAGCCAGATCCATTGAGGCAGTCATACAGTCAGCCATTGTCTGCGGCTGGGCTGAGCTGGTCTGGCCTGTGCTGGGCTGGGCTGGTCTGGGCAAAAGAAGCGACATGTTTGTCTCGTTGTTGCGAGTGTTTAAGCGTTGATTACACTTTCGTGTTTGCTGCTGGTTGTCACTATCTCTTGTAGTGTTTCTTCCTCTTTTTGCTGTAGTTGTTGTTGTTGCAGTTTTTGCTGGTCTACTTGTAGTTGTAGTTGTGACTGGTATTGTTAATATGAAACAGCTGCCAGTTTGTTTATAAGCTCCACACACATACAAACATTCTATTTGTGGCATCTGCTTCTTTCGCTTTGCCAAAATGTCATAAATAATATTTATGTATTTTTTGTACAAAAACTTATGTAAACAATAATAAATAACTTAAATATATATTGTTTTAAAAATAAATATTAAATACATTCATTTGGTTTTATGGTCATTCTTATTAATTTAAAATGACAATTGTTTAATCAAATATGTAAAATTTAGTTTCGAATGACAACATTTTAATTGGCGGTCACTGCAAAGACATACAAATTTGCCAGCAATTAATTTGGAATATTTTATAAGTATAATTAATTTGCATTGATGCAATTCATTAATTGATGCATTTGTCAGTGGCTGAACTAAAGGATTGAATCCAAATACAGTCATTAATTGCTACGCACTTTTTCCGCTCCCCGTTTAAATTAATAAAAATGCATATATATACATTTATATATATGTATTCATTCAATATAAATAATACTATAAGTAATAAAGAATGACGGCATGTGAAATGAAAACCAAATGTTGTCATAATTTTTAAGGCCATGTCAAATGTTTGAACATGAAGTTTTTAACAGTCGTATGAATTGGCTGAACTAAATGACAGACGGATAAATGTACAAATGGACGGAGGGACAGACGGACAGACGGATTGCCACATAACTTGCGTCAACTTCTGGTGTTGATTGCCACAGTGGGCATATTTGGTGCGTAGCGCCAACAAAACATTTCACAGAGAGAAAGCAAGAGAGAATTGGGCAGAGAGAGAAATGGAGAATGAGAGGGAACAGAAAGAGAGAGAGAGAGAGAGAGAGAGAGAGAGTGAAAGAGAAATACAAACACTTGCTGGATGTAGTCGTAACAAGCGATATTTCATGTACATGCTATATATCAATGTCACTTTACTTTGGCAAACAGTTTCAGTTAATACACAATCAATGTACCAATGTGTTATCAATAATAAATTGCTGGCGATTTATCAGCCAATGCGGTCTCTCTATATCCCTCACTCGCTCTCTTCACTGGCTACAGTCTTAACTTACTTGGGAACAACAACCAGAGCTTTAGCTATAGATTTGGCTATGACTTTGGCCATAGAAAGCAGCAGGCGACAGCATCAAACAGGAATTCTCTAGTTGAGACTTGCTGCCTTTCTCAGTGCCATTAACTGCCTCTCGCTCCCTCTAGCTAACTCTATCTGTCTCTGTCTGTTGCTCTCAGCTGCCCACGCGCTTTGGGGGACTTTTAAATCCACCCAAACCGCCAGCCACATGCGAAAGTCAAACATAAATCGCTCCCATAGTTGTTGTCTGTGTGTGTGTGTATGTGAGTGTGTGTGTCTAAAAATTACGACCCACCCTTCTATGTATTGGTGTGTGTTTTGGTTTGGCTTAGTGTGCGTGCAAGTTATGCGCAGCATGCAAAACTATGCACGTGCCGTTTGAAGTGTATAAATGTGTTGGTGGCGGCCCCTGGCGAGAGCTAACTGCACTTACTCCCGACCAGGCTGCTTCTCCTCTTCTTCTTCCTCTACCACCTGATACTCGTCTCCTCCGGCTGTGGGCATGACGCTTCGACCGACAATGCGAGTCATGCGGTGGAGTCATATCGGATGACAATTAGGCCCTGGTCATCAATTCCAAGTGCACAAGCGATAAATCTTTGGTAATTGTATGTGTGTGTGTGAGTCTTCTGTCTCTGTCGGCATGTGTGTACGTATATGTGTATGAGCGTATCTTTGTTTGTGTAAGTGCAGAAAAGAAGTACTTTGTGCTCTGCAGGTTAAATGCTGCCAGCTACAGTTAAACTGTGGCTTTAGGTTCCTTTTATTTCTCTTTTTGACTAAAAACCAATAGAACGAAAACATTCGCTCGTAGGCGGTCTAATTGAAAACCAGCATTAAGGACCAGAGTATTTGAGTGGTAACTCGATAAAGTAACGACAATTATTAAATTCGGTTAACATTTTGTGTTATTACTATTTAAACGAATTTAATTTATAAACACCCTAATTTAAAACTCTTTTAGTAGGTATTGCTCACATTAGATATTCAATGAACACATTTAACCGAAAAGTACTCGTCACTTTTAATCTTGCATAAGTCTATTGTTGTTACCTTTGGTGTTGTTGCTGTTGGAAACTGAAACCTGCAAAGTGCAAAATGTTAAAACAAACAGCAGCAAACAGCAAATTCTAAATAGCTAATTAGTTTTTGGAAATGCCACAGGGCACTTCAATGTGGAAACTTAAAGCATGTGTTGAATTACATGCACAGTTGTGTGTGCTTGTACTTGATTGTATGAATACATGTGTGTGGGAGTGTGTCTGTGTGTTGCATATTATTTATGCTAAATAATTGAAAATATTATTTACCAAGTTAAATGTGTCACATTTCCTGTTGACTTTAATTGTTGTCAAGCCTGGCAGGCAGACAAGGGCAGCAGCTCAGCGAGGGGTGCGCGAGTGAGCATTTCAGTTGAAGGGAAACCGGCTGAGGAGTTGGGCACACGCTGCACATTGCACTGTCACTGTATATGGTGTACGGTGCGTATGCGTAACTTATCTTACCGTTGACATAAATGACATTTTAAGGGCAATAAGTTATTTCACATTATGTCTTTGTGGCTCTGTAATCTATGTGCGTGTGTGCGGTGTGTGTGTGTGTGTGGCAAGTGAGTTAAGCTCGAAACTCAGGGGTGTGCGTACAAGCCAAACTACAAGCGGTCGGAAGGACAAAGGGACACAAGGACATGCAGACGAGGAGTTGACTGCCTGCCGCTCGAGTTGTTAACAACTATGAGACTATGGCACAAACTTTATGAATGTTTTCCAAGAGAGTGAAAGAGAAAGAGACTGTGTTTGTGCATGTATGCACTGTAAGTGTTTGCACCGCATGCGGAAGTCACATGTTTGCATTATGTGTCCTTTGGCATGTCCTTGCTGAGCTGCTTTCCAGCTCTCTGACTAGCTCTCTGCTCTGCACTTGTTTACACTACACTACATACTTCTGCTGCATTTGCTCCTCTACCCTTGACACCTCATTGCCCAAGCAGTTTTCATGCATAAATTTTATATTTTGGTAAGAGTGTGCAGCTGTGTGTGAGTGTGTGTATGTGTTTCTGGCCGCTGCTAACATAAATTTTAACTGATGTGAAAATATTTGTTTAATGAGAAACTTTAAGCTTATGTTGCCTGCCTCTCCCACTTCTGTCTCTCTCCCTCTAGTTCTCTCAGTAAGCAGCATAATTTATTAATTATTTAAATTACACCGAGTACAATTATTATTGTGGAAGCCAGTGTGCAAATAGCAACAATGCACAAGTTACAACAATGCCCAGCAATTTGTCGCAATTTCTAACGTAGGCTCTAAAAATTCTGTCATATTGACAATTTAAAGTCATACATTTAAGAGCCAAACTGTCAGTTATAATTTATTAACGGCTTCATTTAGTTGCAATAATGATGTTGGCTAACTTTGTTTACAAATGCGATAACAATGATATGCTTTTAAGAGCACTGAATCGATTCAATTTGTAATATAGCAAGAAAATTCAAATTTGCTAGTTTCTCTCGTCTGTAACATATTCCTTCTTTTGGCTTTAACAAAGTATTAAACCTATATTATTCTTTTTAAATTATATATTGATTACCTATAAAGTTTAGTTAAATGGTTAGCCTTAATGTTATTCTTTAATTTAAGAATTTGCTTTTTTTTTAAGAGGAATAAATTTAATGTTTTTTCATTCGTGTTAAAATTGCCAAATGGAAGAGAAAAAGTTTATGTTTACAAAGTCAAATAAACAAATTCTGAATGCTTGATTTTCAACAAAAAAAAAAAAAAAAAATTTAATTGAAATATAATTTGTGTTATGTAGATATAAGCAGTGCATGTGGTTATTAGTAGCAAACAGAATAAATTGTTGCATAAGTAACGTTTAATATTTTCCTGAAACAAGACTTTGATTGGCAACCTACAAACTGTAAAGTGTTCAGAATATTCCTTTTACTTTATTTCATTGTTTTTTTTTTTAACTTTCACTTTATACTCTTCCTCCCTTCCACTTTCTGAATTTGTATTTGGTTTCGCTTTCATTTAAATATTTTTAATTGATTTATTTGCGTGCAAGTGAAAAGCCTCTGGCTGCACTTGCTGTACAATTTTTAACTGAGTGCGTGATTGCTGTTCCATATTTACAACGAAACCAAAAAGAATTTAATTGGGTCGACTTTATGTTTAATTTCCCCCACGACCACCCCAAATTGAACAACTTTTCAAACGTAGCATCATTGATTTCAATTGCAATTTATTTGGCAGTATGGAAAGAAGCTTAAATGACGCGACAAGGATGGCAGTAAAAACGTATCCCCACACATACAATCAAGGCACTCATACGTGTAGTTTCGCTGAGGTCAGACGACCTGAGCATCATGTCAATTTGATTCAATTCCTCTGAACCTGAACACCATGTGTGACTTTTATGAGGCTGGATTAAAGAAAAATAAATCAGTTATTCGATCTTCAATCGATGGTAGCAATGGTGGCTTTGTGGCCTGTCTGGTTCAAATGCAAAGGGCCATCAATTGTCTAGACAAAGTGGGTTGTACGAACCCATTTGATTCATGTATAAAAAATACAGTACAAATGGCTAACAGCTGCGTTCCTGAAAAACCAAATAAAAAAAATTCGAACTGAAACTCAAAACCAGTGTCTGCTAAAAGTCGACCGCACTTAAAGTCATTATTGTATTGTGTGTCGCAAGTCAGTTAATTAATGTTTAGTGCGTTTTGTCCCTACTCGAACTCAAATGCTCGATGCTCTCTGCCTTTCAGAAAGCGACAAGTCATGCCAAGTGGCTCCCAAGTGATAGTGCAAGTCATGCTGATAATGTCGAACTGATTAAGTGTGTCCTTGTTGCCATGTTGCTCCCAAAATGCAGCAACATAAGGACTGCACTAAGCAAGCTTCTAGCATTAGTGTCAGCATAATTCATTAATCCTAATTGATGACAGAGCAGTTATACTCTCATTTCTTTGTAAATATAAGTTTGAGTTTAAACAGAGAATAATGCATATTTCTCTTGGTATATAAATAAAGAGCTCATCGCTCTAATAGTGCTCACTTATTAGAATCAGTGAGTTGTTAAACACAAGTACTAACACTTCTACCCAATTATCAGCAGTTTTATTTATAATTCCTCAAGCCATTAAACAAGAAAGCGAAGACAATGTTTAATGGACACAAAATATCAAAATTCGAATTCAACAGCTGCAAATGGTTCCAAAAACGCATAAAGAAACAATTTCAGATGTCTACAAGTATATGTTAGATAGTAAATATATATGTATGCGTGTGTGTGTGTGTGTTTTTGCCTGAATAGAGTCTAGTATTTATGTGTGTGTTAATGTGTGTACTAGTACAACTTGCTTGTTGTTTTCACTTGAATGGACTTCTGGCATTGTTGTTATTGCTTTTGTTGGTGTTGCTGTTTCTGCTGTTATTGCTGCTGCTGTTGCCCAAAACTCACATCTGCATGGACTACAAGTTGATTGTTATTAATATAGTTGCTTTGCCTAGACTAAGATACACACGCTTGACAAATGCTTTAGTTGTTGTTTCTGTTTGTGGCTGCCTGTTGTTGTTTTTGTTTTTGTTGTTGTCATTTCGACTGTTTGCTTAGTGCGAGAAAAACACGGTCAAATTGCTGCAATGCACTATGGGTCAAACGCCCGATTTTTAGGAATAAAGTCTTATTTTCAAGGTGATTAAATTAACATAATTTTGTTCACAATCCATTAGGAATACCTCAAATGTAAATGTTACATACCCAGAATTTTAACAGGTGCGCATTCTGTTAAGATAACAGTTCCTTAACATAGCTGTTGTACACAACGCGCACATGTTAACGTTTTTAAGCAATCTATACGTAAGTTCAAAACAACTTTTGACCCAAATAAAAAACAAATTTTGTTGAAATCTTTAATGGATAGGAAAGAATGATGTTTTTACTTAATGTTAATGTGTTTGTTTCATCTAAAATCTGCGTTCTATGTGGAGTTTTAAATTAAACAAAAACTAGCCTCAAACATAAATTTTGCAGTGAAATTTCATCTTTGAGAGAAAAAAACTTAAGTTTGTAGCATTTTGTAGCAATGAAACTATATACATTTTGTAGAGCAATCAATTACGAATTCAGATCTAAAAGCTCAAGGTGCACTTTTCCGCACTTTTTGCAGAATTTAGGTTTTTAGCAACTAACCTCGGTGTATGCAGTGCAATTTTCTTTGATGTTTGGCGCCGACATGTGAGCTAGCAATACACCGTTTTCAATGTTTTAAACGCTTGCAATGGCCAAATATAAAGTTTTATTGCAAAATTGTATAAGAAAACAACAAATTTATGTTGCTTGAACTTAAATTTTAGCTTAAATCATAAAAAAACGGCGTATTTGCGAAAATATCTGATTTGAGGTACTTTTTTTATCAATAACTTATGATATAGTTAACCGATTTTGACCATTTTTTCACAGGGTCTTCAGATCATGAAAAGTCATCTAATATGTAGATTTGGTGATCATAGCTTGATTAACAAAAAAGTTATGGTAGCTAAAAATTTAAAGGAGGGGCGGTGCCACGCCCATTTTATCTGTCATATATGCGTCTTGACATCAAAGCTCAAATACAAAAAACCAAATTTAAATATCTTGTTTGGTTCTTAAGATATTAATAAATTCCTAAAAATCGGGCATTTGACCCATAGTGCAATGAGCAAAACACACAGACGCATACACACACATGTACATATACGTGTATAGCTAAAAGGCAGACAATTCAGTTGATTAAGACACAGAAGGACATAGAGACAGTAACACGGTTGAGTAGACAAAGCAACGATTTTGATTGTGATGGTGATGTTGATTGTGATTGTGATCAAGATTAAGTTCAAGTCAAAAAGCAAGCAAATCGTAGAACAACAACGCAAAACAACTTATTCATCAATTTGTGCGCAATTCCGTAAATAGTCAACAGAAATAATGGCCAACTGACACTGCACAAGTATGTGTGGGCGTCTGTCCATGTATCTACGACTCTGTCTCTCTACCAGTAGCTGAAGGTCAGCTGCTGAGCAAGCACAAAAACAACATGATGTCACAATAATATCAGTAGCACAAACACAGACACCAACTGGTTGAAGTTGACCCTTCTCCACCTACTAACGCCATAGTTTCGAGTGCTCCTTTGTTAGACAAAATCTCTGTGTGTGTGTATTAATTGTGCGACGTTGCGCAGAAAAGTATGCCATGATTTTAATGCGCCGAGTCGCAGGAGTAAAAAGCAATGAAACTTCAGTTTTACTTTGGATTATAGGTTAACAAAATGTTTGTGGTTATAATTATTTTAATTTAAGGCTGCCCGTAGTGCACTGATTCTTTCCTATGTACTATAGATATGGTATAAAAGAAACATGGTTATATTTTCATTCGATGCTTGCTTACGTTATTGTTAAAAATCATTTTAAACACAATGCAAAGCTTTTTATTAATAAATTATATAAATTGGTTAAGTGGTACAATTTTTTTGAAGAAGCTACTAGCTTACTATCAAGCAGAAACTTAAGCAAGCCTTGAAAGCGAGAACAATCAGAGCAACTGGCTACTGTTTGTAATCATTTGATAATAATTGTTGCCACTACAAACACAATGTAGACAAAGTCACATTTATGTACGTATGCATGTATTGCGCAGTCTGCTTGAATGTGTTGCGTGCGACATTCAAAAGGATAACTAAGTATGGAACAACGATAATGGCAACATCTACACACATAACGGGCTCGGTATTATGGCTCTCTGCCACTCGATGTATTTGTGTATGGCCCCGCTATACAAGTATGCGTGAAAATGTGTGTGTGGCAATGTGTTGAAATTGTTTCAGAAAGCTGACGCTTAACATTATCGCCTTATGCGTCATCTTCAATGAGTGTGAGACTCTTTGTATGTATGCGTGTCTCAACGACAACTCATGCATACACAGACACACATATGTGAATAGTCTACTTTTCCCCTCTCTGTCTACTTCTCTCTTCTTCTTCACTCCAGTTTTCCTCCCTTTGAGCGTGTGCGTGAGTCCATCAGCATGATATGCAGTTGTATACTGTAAGCATGACAAGACGATTTGCCATGTAAGAAGAAGGAGACGAGCTGGGCTCTAATAGCGGAAATGTCAACAGTGGCCATTGGCAACTCGGTTGAAGCAACGGCAATAAAAGCACAAGAAATGCGCCCTGACGACACGACACATACAATAAGTGCGTATAATGGATTGATGGCAAGGCGTAGACAGCCTCAAAAGCAAACTAAGAATACGCTTGGGTCGCAGACAGACAAATATTAGACAAGAGTACATTGCCTTGAGAAAATGAGAAGCCGGGAACTAGGTACTGGATACTCCGAACTAAGAACTTTATTAGGACTTAGCTGAGATGACTTTGAGTTCCAATTTCTTTTCTTTTTCTTTCGTTACTTCCCTTTTTGTTGAAGTGGGAAAAAGTCAGTTTAGAAATTGCTTGCTTGTTTCGGTTATTAAATATTTAAGCATCTTAAGCATGAATAAATATTTTATCATTCTCCACCATCATTCAAATCCATAATTTGATGCTCAATTTTCATTTTTTTTTTTTTTGTGTGCCTGAAACCCTTTCTGGGTTAAATGCTTAACCTTGTGCCGCTTGTCAACAAAGACACGGCCCCGATCCCAATCCACAAAAAATAAAAAAAAACCAAATTTTGTTCTCGTTTATCGCATCTCTTTTGATACGAAATTTGTTTGCCAAGTTGTCAGCACAATGTTTTTGGATGCTGGCTCAGATTTCTTGGCTGTTCCTTCCCTTTTTTTTTTTAGACATGGCTTTGTCCTTCGGCAAGTCGAGGATAACGCAAAATGTGTTGCATATTTATGTGGGCCAGCACGACCCTCATTTAATTTCTGTCACACAACGTTATTTATGTGGCTAGCATTGTCTGGCTATCGATATATCGATATGTCGACCGTCTGACTCCAAATGCAAATAAATACGTTTCACATAGCAAAACCTCTCTCAAAACATCGGGGCATAAATTGTCAGGTTGGCCGATTTATTTTGTGAATTTAATTGGTTTGCAGCTGCAAGTTTCTTCATTTTTTTTTCTTCACCACTCTAAGCCAAATTGAGCCGTTGGAACGTGACATTTGGCAACCAGACTGAGACACACAAATACAACACTTATGTTGTTGTCGCGTTTGGAAAAGTGCAGCTGGTTTTTGGCTGCATTGTGACGCTTTGTGGCTAAGACGAGAACTTGCAACTCGCGACTTGCCTTATGCATAATTAAATTCTGAGCTTGCAGCTTGGTTCTCCTTGTGGATTGCGTAAAATTCGCATACTACAACTTGACCCAAATATGTACTCTTTCCCACATTCTCTCTCTCCCTCTGTAAGCTGTCTGTTTCCCTGTCTTTTTCCTGTATCCGTTCCCATTCACTTTGCCCAGAAGTTGGTCTGTAGCTGGCGACTGCCAGCCGTCAGCCCACAGCCAACATAGAAATAAAATGTTTATTTTGCATTTTATTTTGGCGCATGGCAAGCGCTAAAATTATTTACGCAGCATCAGGCGTGTCATTTGCATGCGGCACGCCCACACCAAAAATTGAGTGCCTCCAAAACGCCTTCGCCTGCATGCCAGAAACCAAATGACAGCAATGGGAACAACAACCAATGAAACCAACAAAAATACGCTAAAAGTATTTACATTTGACTTGGAAAAAATTATACATTTCCGTGCAAATAAAAAACCAAAGCAACAGCAAAAGCAGCACGGACAAGGAAGGGTAGGAAGAGCTGGGGCTGCTCACAAGCAAAGCGAAGTAAAGGCAGCTGAAGGAAAACTGAGCTCTTAAATTATTGACGAATATGAAATGCACTAAGTCAAGCACATTTAGAATAAAGAACACAGAAAAAGAAGCTTTTAACTCAGTCCGAGATAGATGGAGATTTAAAATGTGACTCCAAGATTTGGATAGATAGTAAGTTAAAGCTTAGTTTAAAATACATTTTAAGTAATACCTACAAAAATATAATTGCTATTAAAATGTACCATGTTTTTAATATATTCTGAAAATAATTTCATCTCTCTATTAATAAATAAATTAAATGTCTAAAAATGAACGATCTTTCAATTAAATTAACTTAAGATGAACTCGAATTAACAAAAAAATGTTTGCCGATGACAGCAATAAAAAAACGCTTCTAAATGAAAAATAATTTTTGAACACACCAATTCATTCTATCTATCTATCACCATCACTTAATTATTGAAAGTTTCATGTTTCATTTACATACTAAAAACTTAATCAGTAAATCTGCTGAAGGCCATGTCACATTAAGCTGCAAAATTGTATTATACCCACTTAAAAAAGAGATGGAATCGAATGAAAAGGAAGAAAAAATGCGTTGCCAAAGCGGGAAAAGCGTCAAATCCACAAACAAACACTATGACAGCAACAATGGGGCGTTACAGGGTAGGGAGGATAGGATTGGGTTTGGGACAGAGATTTGGAGTGGGAATCGGGTTGGGTGTGTGGTTGCAAGGATGAAACAACCGTTTGGTAACAGCACCAACTGAATGAAATGTACTCTCTATTGACATTTGATTCAAAAAAATCACAGAGTGAAAAAAATACAAGAAGAAAGGGAAAACAAATTCGACCCATTCCCTCCCTATCTCTGAACATATTCCGATGAGCTCTTCCCTGTGTCTTCGCCAACAACTGCGTGACTCGCCGAAATGAGTTCCGATCTGGTTGCCAAAGCGTTTGCTCAGATTTCGTAGAATCTCTTAGGTTCGAGATTCGCTTTGTTTGCTTCTCGGTTGTCGTTTCATTTTGTTTCGGTTTTGTCTGTTTGTTTGCGGATTTTGTTTCCTGTTACAGGGCAACCATTCCGGCTTTTGTGTCTCTCTCAGTCTGACTCTCTGTCGACTTGACGCATAAATTTGCCTTAATTTGTTGCAAAATAATTTCATTCATTTACGTGCTGCCATTTACATTGCGATATGCCGTTGATAACTTATTTAAGCGACGCCATCGCCGTCGTAGAGCAACAAATTTGAACAAAATAAATTATCAAACTGTCACATTGACGTATCGCCCGGACAAGATGGCGGTCTGGTGGGCGGAGGACAGGCAGCAAGGAGCCAGCACCCAGAAGCAAGGAGTCGTGAAAGCATAATCTAGAGCATCATGTTGCTCGTTTAAAGGATGTCAAAGGTTGGCCATATATCAGGAAGGCATCAAACGCAGGCGAAGCTCCTGTAGCCCGTTAACAATTTCATGTAACAAATTCTTTGTGCTGGACATGCGACACACGCAGATACAGATATATATATATATATGTATATACATATATATATATATATGAGTGTATAGATACGGATACGGGGATACAGAGACATTCGAGCTGTTTCAGATTTCCAATAAATATGCCTAGGGTGGCCTAGGCGGTTTTGTTGTTGTGTACCGATCTCTGTTACAGTTGTTGTTATTTTTGCTGTTGTTGTTGCTGTTGCTGACTCCCAGCACTGTCGCTTATTTGACATTCTGACAGTTTCGACAGTTTGGCTCTCGTTTTACTCTACGACAAAGTGCGTGAGGGCTGATGTCCTGGCCCAGGACGAGAAAACCCGGCAAACTGGCAACTGGAACAAGCTACAGTAGCTTGTTTATTTATATGGCTCGCTGTGTTTGTGTGTGCATGTGTGTGTATACCTTCCTGCGGTCGATGTACCCTCTAACCCCCATATACACACGCCCAGTCCCTGTTCCTGTCCCAGTTCATGTCCTTTTAGCTCCCCTCGGTCTTACCATGCATTATGCCGTAAACGCTGCTTTGTTGCGCAGAAAACACAGACGAGTCTGCAAAAAATCGCTCAAAGTATCGAAAACCGAATAGCGCAGCATGTGACAGCTCAGACCCTCACACCATTTAGCTCCTACATCCTCTGTGGGACCCCTCTAGGGCCCCTCTATACCATCATTCATACGCCCCGTGGATTTATGAAAGAGTGAGCAGTAAGCTGCGCTACGTAGCTGGATTTGCTTTAGAGCACGGAACAGCCACTAACAAGCGGCTGAAATGTGTCACTTACAAACACAGTGAACGAACATATTGAACAGTGGCAGCAAATGCTTCAATTTGTGGCTAAAACTATGCATATAAAATTGTAGAAGCTTATTGAAACAACAGAGAAAAGTTCTAGTTTGAAATAGAAATATTTATATATGTATAAAATATAAACATAAATGCTTACAACATGACATTCCATAGAACTTTTAATTTCTTTATTTGAGATAATTTATCTGAAATCGAACTACATTGAAAAAAATTAGTCAACTTAATTTTAAAGCTCTGTTTAAAATAAATAAAGCTTAAACTATTTAAATAGTACCACTATTTTAGATTTTACTTATTTATTTCAGATGATGTTTAAATATGATTCTAGTCAAAAATTTGAGCCTCCTTCCTTCGAAAGCATATTTTTTCATCCAACCGTGGCCCATTGTGCTAAATTGGGTATCAAGTTATTAAAGTCGATATATGGCAGAGTTTTTTGGCTGAAACTTACTTAGCAGATTTGATAGCATCGATAAAGACAGAGATGGTGGAGCAAAAAAGATAGAGGAGAATGATAGTTAGATGCGTTTATGTTTAAAGCGCTTAGCAGCGAGGGAAAGCTATAAGTGAAATGTGATAGCATTTTGGCGGATCAATTGGGGTATATGGAAACCAGAAAAGCATTGGCTTCGTTTGCTGAATGCATATAAGAATTTTGCAGTTTTTGTTTGCAATTATGCTGCAGTTGAAAGCTGCATTGTTTTGCCAAAGATAGAAATAGAGACCGATGCTAAGTGGGACAGGAAGAGTCAGTGGTAAGAGAGAGGGAGTGAGAGAGGAAGTGAGTGAGAGTTAACACAAAGAGTCGTCCTTCAATTGTGGGGTCTCTTCATGTTGATTTTGTCGATTTTGCTACAGGCCAATGGACGGATGGAGATGGACAGACAACAAGGCAAACAGACGGACAAGGGACTGCGGACTATGGACAGTGGACAGCTGTTTGCTTCATTGGCTGCCACAAAATATCAACAAGCATTTTGTTTATTTGCTTAGCGTCGACAACTACCAAATACAAAGAGGCATTAGTTTGTTGTTGCCAACGAGTAGCAAGCAACTAGGACAGCAACTGAGACTGAAGAGACTGTTTGGGCAGAGGGCAGTGAAAAGTGGAGCAGGGGAGTTGAGGGGTTCTTTTTTAAGTGCATGTTGTTTCAGCGTTTGTGGCATGCAACTGCTAACAATAAGAGTCGAAGCTGCAGCTTTGGCAGCCAACAAAATGCTCAAATTTATGCAACAGCATTGCCAATAATCTATTGTTTTTAGCTTGTGAGTCTTCCACTGTTTGTGTGTGCTTGTCTGTGTGTGTGTGTATTGCAGTATGACATGTGTAAACAGTGTGAGTGAAAGCCATCTCTTAGATTGTATTTGAGTACTACAATTGTTAAAGTGTGCATATGGAAAAGGACTCAGTCCTAATTGAAAAAAGAAAATTGTTTTTAAAATGTGACATCGAGCAAATATTGATATATTCATTACAAAATTACCTTTAAAGTATTTCTTCGGTAACTTTGTCATTAAAGAGCCGTAAACGAATAAATAAATGTTTAAATTCAAACCAAGTAGTTGGCTTAAAAATGTTATTTTATTTAAAAGGTGTCTTTGAATTTGACCTGTACATCTTTATTCTTAAAACCAGGCTATAAATTATGGTTAAAGTCATGTGTTTCTCTGCTAGTAAACTCATGTTCAACTCACGTTTTAAATATTTATGTTACACATTCAAGCGCCCAAGAAGCTCTAGTTATCGATTGTTGTGACAGTTTTCGATGCTGATGCTCAAAGTAAGCAAGGAGCGTTTCATTGTTTTACCCTACATCATTTACAAAATTTTTTGTGAATTTATGCACTCCCTGTTTGGCTCTGAGTCCCTGACTAGGTGGCTGACCAATGCCATGGCCGTTGGCCATGTCAATGCATAAGAGTTTGAAGGAAGGATAAAATAGAGATATGGAGCAGCAATTTAAATATTGCATGTAGAACGATAGATATTTTTGTGGACACGAGCTAACAATCTAGAAGAGCTGTTCAATTTCAGGTGAAGCCATGGGTCCAGCTAAGGGTCCAGTGTGCAGGTGCATGTCCAGGTGCAAGGAGTTGGCTTAATATCGTCACACATGTGACTGTCGAAATATTAAGCATGAAATTGTGTGCCAAACATGGTAGAGAAATTGGACAAAGTAAAAAATAGGAAATGGGGCAGAAATATGTAAGCTAAAATGGGCGTGGCTGGCAGTAACCGTAGCAAAATAATTTATGCGCCTGAAAGCCACGGAGTTCTGCCACTTAATCCGTGTTTAATAACACGAAACAAGGGAAGCAACAGAGGAAGAGAGGAAGTGGGAACCCTGAATGTAACGGGGAATTAGAAAAGGAGGCCAGACAACCGCATACGATGGCTGGAGCGCATACATCCAATTGCTTTAAGCACTTTATGGGCCTCACTTTGGGCAACACTTTTCGAAATTTGTTTAAATTTTTGCAGCCGGAATGAAAGTTAACGCTCTTGTGCATTGTTCAGGCAAAGGTATGCTTTTTATCAGCTAAAGGTCTTAGCATGCATACACAAATATGCCACTCACACATACGTTCACACACACAAATTAAGTGTGTGGACTTTGTGTGTGCGTGTGTGTGAATGTGTGTGTCTGGAGAAAAGGGGAAGGGGCAGCGTCTGCGGGTTAAAAGCGAATCCTTATCGAAAACGTTTAAACGCACGCAAATTCCACGTGGGCAAGATAAAACATGCATAAGCCAGGTGGAAAATGGTCAAGGGGCGTGGCAGACAGAGCAGCGATTGTGAGCTTGAACATGTGTGTGAGCGTGTGTGTCTGTATGTGTGTGAAAAATATGCCAATGTTAAATATTTGCCTGGCATTGTCGCCTTTGCCATCGTTGGTTTTGGTACCCCTCAGATAAAGCGTTAACTACAGTCTCAAATACACACATACACACTCACACACACATAGAGGGAAAAGAAAACATGCGTGCTTGCATTGGTATGTGTAATCTTTTGCGTGCTTTACGCATTACTCACACACATACACACGCACAACATAGGACAGGACAATGTTACAGGACACTTTGAATTATTCATTTACACGATTTTTTTTTATACAGGCTGAGAGCCATGGGACAGCTCGGGAATGTGGTGGTAGTTCAGAGGTGAGAGGTGAACGGTAAACGGTGAGCGGACCACGCCTAGTAGGCGTTTGTAGCAACAACTGTATTTACTTTTATCGCTGATAAAGCGCATAATTTATGGGTTGTTCAAAAATTTAAATGCCCCCGAGAATGCCTGGAGACAAAGAGCCAAGGAATTTCTCCCAGGAATGGTAGCTAAAACGATGGGTCAGTTCCCGCTGGGTGTGAATTATATGTGATATCGTATCTCACCGCCTACTTTTGGATCTCTTAATGCGCCTGCTATCATTGTCATTCCGATTCAAAGCAATGCCAAATATGTGTCGGTTTTCACAGCCAAAACAAAGCTAATTTAACCGCTAAGCGATAAGTAACACAATATAATTAGGCCAGTTAATTAGCAAAATAAATATTAAAGAAGCACTTAAAATACGTTAATCATAGTAAAGTATAATATTAAACAAAAAATGTTTCTAAATGCTGATACATATCAAGAAATCCGATGTGAAAAAGAGATTTTATTAATAGATTTATGTATATTTTAAGTAAATTTAATAATAGTGGCTTAAAAAGACCCGAATTCAACACGCAATGCAAGTGGAAAGTCACCGAATGACTTAATGAAATTTTAAAGCTAAATCGAACGCAAAGAAAACAACTTATAAAGTAAATCAAATCCGTTAAAATATAACTATTGATTTAAATGCGTAATTGAATATATTCAATTTCCGCACAAATCGTTTAACTTGTTGAACCAAAATTGAGGGCGTGGTGAAGCGATAACAATTATAAACGCCCCCAGGGCATGGATCAATGATTTAAAGCTGTAACACACTAATATGCGCACACACACATGCTTATAGAGCGCAGTAAATAATTGTGGTTTAATAGATGATTAGTACAAGAAAAAAAATATAGCATACATTTTGGGGCTGGGCTCAATAAATGTTTTATGCATGTTTTGTGGCACTGGGCGTCAAAGCAAATGCAAATTGAAATGCAATGCAATGTGATGAATGTGCAAATGTAAAATATGTGGCGTTAAATTTCAGTGCGAATAAAAATAAACCACAAAAAAAAATATAAACAGAAAACAAAAGCAACAGCAAAAGCGAAACAATTTCTCTGAAATGAGGTCGGGACTAAAGAAGGCAAAGACGTTGTCGGCATGCCAGGAGTGCCCAAAAAAGGAGTGTGAGTGAGATAGGGAGAAAAGAGATGGCTAGTAGATTGTGGAACCGAAACTGGAACTGGGCATAAAGTAAAATTTATGACTATTAAGCTGAAAGTATGTGGCTTTTGTTGCTATTTTCGCCGTCAGCGTTTCAAGTTATGCGAAAGCGCTAAAAATATGCAAAGCAATCGTAATATTATGCTCTGCTTGGTTTGGTTTGGTTTGGTTTGGCATTTCTTTCTGTTCTCTCGCATTTTGTTGTTTTTGTTTCTCGCTTGTCTGTTGTGCAGCTGAAATGCAAATGACCTGGCAAGCTGTTGTTATCAACATAGATGAATCAAATTAAATGAAAAGTACATTAAGAGCCGCTTAATTGAAAGCCGTCGACTGCTGACAAGAGCCCCACTCCCATTCCCATTCCCAGTCTTCTTGTTTCTCGATTTCAATTGCTCTGGCGATTGCCATCGCGATGCTCCCAAAGCAATCAACCTAATTTGTCATATGCACCCGGCTCACCTGGCACCACCCAATCACCTGCCAGTCTAACCGACTCCCTTTCCATCTGTCTGCCTGTCTGTCCGCCTGCCTGTCAGTCAAACACTTTTGTCCAGTCAGCCAGTCAATATTTATAATGAAAGCTAATGAGCGACTGCGAGCCACATAGCGAACAAAAAAGATAGCTCGGAACACAGTGCTGGCCTAGCCACTGGATTGGGTCACAACTGCAGTGTCCTTTCTCTATGTGTATGTGTGTGTGTGTGTTTATATTTGCTTTTTTCCCTCCATTTCTGAAGTGATCACTCTCTTTCTCTCTCTCATTCTCTCTATCTCTCTCTCGCTAACTATTTCTCTCTTTCTCTCTCTGTCTCTCTGTCTGTCTCTCGGTTTCTCTTTTGTCTGCTTTTGTTTGCTTCTGCTTTATAAATGCGACGCTTAAAAATTGAATGGAGCTGTGTGTCGTGGTAAAATAAATTGAAAGTACTTGTCCATTGTTTGATTAATGTGTCAATAATGGCAACGACCGACGAACGTCGACGGAGTTAAAAATAAAATTTCTCTAAAGTGCATTGCAACTTTATAGAACTGCAAGCTTAGATGCAGCTTTAATATAATTCTAAATTGATTTATACAATTCTTTTATACTTTTAATCGGTTAAAAAATAATTGAGTACGATCTGGAAGTATTGATTTGTCCCAATAGCAATAAGACGAAAACTTAATTAAATGTTAAACGGTTTAAATACTCAAGTGCTTACAAAACGATGAAATTGTAACAAATTTGGGGGAAAAATTTTATTAAAATGCTATTTAGACATTTGCCACTAATTTGTGAGAATTAATTTGTTCAATTGAAGAACTCATTTCCAGACTTTCTGCTCTGGGAGCTTCAATTAACATAGTCACATGGGAGAGCGCATAAAACAAAGTTAGAAGAAGCTGTAAGAACAAAATGTGTAATGTGCTCAAAGGCACTTAGTGCTTGTTATTCAAAATACTCATTTAGTGTGGAATCACAGTGCCTTGAAGGAAGAACCCTTCATCATGAGGACACTGCCAGGGAGTTGAGAGTGGAGCTCAAAAAGAAATCCAATTTAATGACTGCAATGGCGATGAAGTTCTCGGACCCAACTCAAACACATCTCTCCTCTGCTCACATCTCATCTCCCTTCACCATTCAGTTTCCAAGTGGACTATGACTTGTGCTTGGCCCCGCGTCTTTGTTTTCATTGCGGCTGTCACTTTGGGCGCACGGAGCGTTAATGGCAAGTGTAAAATGCTTTAAGCCCGCAACAGCAAAAGGAATTGGAAAGAGTAAATGCCGTAAGAAGGCAGCCAGCAGCAAGAGCTCAAACACAAAGAAAAAAGGGAAGAAGCGGTTGGGGGAAAAAGAAGAGTTTAATTAACACGAAAATGGTTTCAATTACATCAAATTACATTTCTTTGCAGTTCCGAGAACGACGCCATTGTAGTTTGTAGTTGTATCTGTGTGAGTGAAAGTAGACAAAGACACAGACTTCTGTGGCTTGCGGGTGGACTGGGTTGCAAGATGTGGGTGTGCCTCAGTTGCACAGTTGATTTGCGCTCGGAGATTTATTGGGCGTCAGTTGAGCAAATTAGTCGAAATTGTCAGTTAAAATAGTCAATTTTAAATGCAGACCATGAGAAGCGCTCTCCGTCACAGAAATGAGCACGTGTTGGTAGCCTTCAAATTACGTATACGACTGAGTATCAAATTAATTTCTATGATAACTTGGTAGGAGAGTGAACACCTGAAAACAAATGCACACATATTTTGATTCTGTTTTTGAACGTGATACTGGAAAATGTTGATCAAGTCACGCGTTTAACTCTTTACTTTGTAGACACTTTAATTTTCAGAGTAAATCTGTTTAGCTAAATTTACTCTGTGAAATGATTTTTGTTTTGGCCACCTGAATTTTGTTCCCTATTGTTTTACACCTGCAAATATGCTAATAATGTTGGAAACAAAATAAAATTGTGATATTTTTGGCATTTGAAACTTCTAAGCTGGGCTTACTGAAAACTCAAGGAAAGTTTGCAGGGTTGCATATAAAACAATTATTCTTTCAAACATTTTGTTATTCATTTGAACACCTATAAATATTTCAAATATAATATTATTTGAACACATTATTTTAAATCGTGGTTTACTATATAGAGTATTTCAAAGCCGACTAGACGAGTTGTTTTAATTAATTTTTTGTTTATGTATGATGTGTTTTTGGAGCTGTTGGCTCGTGGCTGATGCTTGTGTCATTCATTTGGCTTTTGTTGGCCTGACAGTCGTTGCCATTGTGCCGAGCCTCATTTATTTTACTTACACGCATGCGGAGGCGTCTCCTTCAGCGTTGGCGTCGGCGTCAGCGTCGCGTCATTTATGACACCTTGACAGAAAAATGAGCACACACAGGTAGAAAAAAATAAAGTAAGAAATGAAATGGAAAGGAAAACACCAAGCGGTGCCAGGTGATGGCGTCTGGGGTGCGGTTGTGCCAACGCACATTCATAATTTCATTTTCCCGCGGCGCCACAGAGGTACAACAGTAACGGGGGGACAGGCAGGTAAAAAAGGGAGAAATGGAGTCAAGCGGCAACGACTTTGTGCCGCTTATTATGCGACAGAAATTGAAAAACTTTGTTTGCCGGCACGCTGGGGTTAACAAATAGGAAGCCTGACTGACTGTCTGACTGCCTGGCTGGTTTGGTGGTTCGTTGGCTTGGCGGATCAGTGGTTTGAGTATTTTGTATGGTTCAATGGATAGGTTGGGTGGATGACTCGTATCTGCTTTTTGTGGTGTGGGAGACCATTTAAGCGCAACACCCAAGTGCCTCACATAATTTGATGCCTTTTATGGCTTTTAATTTGTTGCCAGCACCGGGCTCATAGGTCGCATGTCGCACGTCGCTTCCTTGTTTCTGCTATGTTTTTTTTTTGTTTTATTATTTGAATGCCTGCTGTCGTTTTTATATTTTTTCTAATGAAAGACGACACTCAGTTGGGCTAATGAGATTGCCGTTGGAAAGGACAACAAGCTGCGAGTCTAGGCATTGTCCCTGATGGTTGGGGTAAGGGGAAATGTCAGTTGGCACGTGAGTAGCCTGGCTAAGCAGGCAACCAACAGGTGAGCACTGCAGCTGATTGAAAAACCACTCAAGTGTCCAGTCCAAGTTCAAGTTTTAGACGCATTTCTTGCTTACTTTTGCTTTGAAAGATTCCTTTTACGTGCGTCAAACTGTTTGACATGATTGTACAGGAAGCGGGAGACGGAAGTTGAGGAAAGCCACGTCACCCTGTTATCGTGATGTTTGTTGTACTAGGTAAAAAATGATTTCACTTTTATTTACTGTTAAAAATTGTTTGTTATTGCTTTGGGGTCTTGCGAGTTTTGTCTTTGGTTTCGTGTTCGTGTTTCTACTTTGATTTATGTCTGCAATTTGAGTCAACGCTGTCTCATAGTAAAAATTGATTTTCTTAGAAATTTCTGCTGTTGCATAACAACAAAGCAAACTTTCACTCAATATGCCTAAAATAGTTGCCGTTATTTTATGTGCATGTGTATACGTAACCTTGTACTCACTTTTCTTATCCTCTTTTTTTTCTCTTTTAATGTTGTCCCTCAAGCTGTTGTTTATTCATTTCTTATGATGCATTTAAGTTTCTACTGCTGTTTGCATGGCACTTCCTGCCCTACATCGTGTCGTATATTTGGTTGATCGCCGATAAAGATAACATTTCCGGCTCTCTTTCTATTTTAACTTTCTGTTTTTAAATACTACTACTTCTATTACAACAACAACTTTTGTACTTAATATAAGTACCTTCTGCTTCCAGTATTTACTTACACATTTCGAGCGTCTTCAGGTCGCATTCTGCATATATGCATTACAAGAGTTTTCTCATTCCTTCTGCGCTCTGCACATATCAGTGTATAAATAATGAAATTTGCACTAAAAAGTTAGAGTTTCTTTCGCGATTCCTTGAAACATTTCCACATCTGGCTGCAACCCATTTCTTTCTCAGTCATTGTTTGTGCTTCTAATAAACAACACCACTACATTATGTATGTGTGTATGCATATGCGTGTAAATACATGTGCATATGCATTTGGATGCCCATATTCAGCTGCAGTTGTATAGTATGCTCCTGTTTGCACTCACCTGGTTGAGCCACTGGTTTTTGCATTTTTCTTTTTGTTAAATTGTTTCTTTGTTTAAAAGTGCAAATTTTGGAATTTTCATTTTCTATTTTTCTTTATTTTTTTTCGTATTCGTTTGTTTTTTCTTATATTTATTTCCATTTTGCTCTACTCCCTGTTTATGCTGGCCACCTTTTGTGGCATGCAGCTGGCTCTGGCTACGACTGTGCCGCTACCGCTGCCTGGTTTATTCAGTGCATTTCTTTGCATATCAAAATGCGTGAAATGTGTATTAAGTTGTGGCAAGAGGGATAGCGAGAGGGCGAGGGACCAAGGCAAGTGCCTTTGTTTCCATTCGAGCCAACTTATTAGCGGCGGTTGGCTCAGCACATTTTCTATGCATAAAATGTAAACGCTTCCAGCCGAGCTGGGCTCTCAATTTATGTGCGTCTCTCGTATAAATATACATGCACCCAGCCAGGCATAAATAAAGCCAGTTTTTAGTGCTCTCTTGTTTTTTTCTCTCATGGCACATTCTATTCGCATGTGGCTTAGCAAATACCAAATTAACTAGCCCTAAAGCAAAAGCCACATGCAAAAAGAATTAATATGAAAACGAGGAATGGTAACTAATTCAATACTCATACAATTCGCTGTGCGAGGTGTGTTTGGTTTTTCACAATTCATTTTTAATGATATTTAACGGAAATTCAGAAAAAGAGAAATATTTAAATGATATTATCCTTTCCAACAAATTAAGTCGGTGTTACTTTAGTTTCACTTAGCTTATTTTACATGATATCATAGTGCAGCTATTTGAAAATTGGCTTACAAGTTACTTTAATTAATTTTCATGGATTTTTCTATATGATACAGTCCGATCAGAAAGTTGTAGGCAAAGCACTGCACGATTTCTGGTATAAAAGTTGATATTTTGTGGTATCAGAAGACCCAACTTTTATTTAAACCTTATGGCATTTGGCCTCAGACATAAGTAAGTCTGTCAGCATGTGTGTGCTTCCCCCTTACACCTCCTGCAACCATGAATAAACCTTCTTCCCTGCACGCCACACAAGTCCATGGGGGAGGGATTATGCGGCAAAAGGCAAAAGCGACAACAAAGCTATGCGGTCAGCAGGTACTTCCAGGTGAGTCCTGCTGAGTCCTGAATGTCCCCATGTGTGTACGTTTGCGTCTGTATGTGTGCTTATATGTGTATGTTTGGCTTAACTACGCATTCAACTAAATGCATGCGCTTTAAGTATATGTTTGTGTATTTGTCAGTTAATACCTTTTTATGAGCGTCATATGTTAATGTAGCTTCATTAACATTTTAATGTTCCCGAGCCCTGATACCAACTCTGTTTCTCTCCACCTCTCCTGGTGTTCGTTGTGTTACCCCACAGCTTGTGCTCGCATTCGTTTATTTTACAAATGCAATTAAATAAAAGAAAATAAAGCTTTAAATATTAAAAATAAATAACATAATTTATTTAAGCAGCATGGGTATGAAGAGTTTTATATAAATAAGCAGAGATCAAATATGATTCTTAGAATAAATTGTTCAACAATTTTGCACATTTCTTGCTTCGCGTTTACCCATGGACTTATCCGACAGTCTCAAACAATACGGGTATTATTTTAAAATTTGCTTCTAGAAAAATATATTTTTATATCTAATAATACAAAGATAAACTTGTTTTGCACAACCGACCTTCGGTTCAACTCTAAGGCTATCGGGTTCAAGAAGAATAACAATTTTGCCACACCAATTGCAGAAGCTCAAACAATTTCTTTACGGACCGAGGAGAAACAACAACATGAACAACCCACAATATCAGGGTTAGTGTTGGAAAGCGAGTAAAGAGTTTGACGAAAAAGTAATTTTAAGCATCGTTTAATTTTCATTTTGCGTAACAATTTTTTCTTTCTCCTTTTTCTTTGTTTTCCTTGTTTTTTTGTGTAACTTTTTCGCTTTTGCTTCTGCCTTTTTGCTCAATGGACATTTGAGCAGAAAAATCTCACAAAAGTGCGTACTTTTTAACAAAGTTAATTTTTACGCTTCGCTTTCTGCTGCTTTGTCGGTTGCTTCACAACTGCCCCTCTTTCTGCTTCCTCTTTTATAAAGTATGGAACTGCAGTTTAAAAAAAACCCGAAAAAAAGTCAAAGCAGTTTTTATGTGTGTGTGTGTGTGTGCCTTTGTAGGCTGTTAAATGGCAAGGTTCTTTAATTATACTGAAGAAGGTCAAGTGACCGACCCTGGAGCTTGAAACTAATTGTTATGAGTAAGCGGTGTAGTCAACGCGGCGTATTCGTCATTATTGACACTTACATTGCTCTTGCTTTGACCTGAGTGGTAAATAAGCTGCTGGTTTTCAAGATTTATGTTGTTAACGCTTATGAAGTATAAGATTTCTTTTAGAAATTCAAGTTTGTAAATACTTAATTTGTGTAGTTGCAGACGCCAGAAGAGCATCTGCTTTTACTTGAGAAACTTGTGACGAGCACAACTTGCTTAGCACTAATTCATTTAACCTTGGCTTCATTACAGAACAACTTGTAAAATGCTCAAGAAAATATTTAAGAACGATAAACAAGAACACATGTCGTTGAGGATGAGTCCCTGAAGACAAGCACGTGGTATTCCCATATGTTAATCTCTGTCTCCCCCACCAACTAGCACACACATTCTGTCTTACACACACGCACACTCAAACAACACACTCTGATTTGTCATTCGGCGTGACTTTTGGCACGAATACAAACACTCGCACACAAAAACACAAACGCACATACACATTGTTGAACAAGTGCAACGCCTTGCCCTTGCAGTGGTCAAGCATCGGAGGCAGTGTTGCTGCCTTGATCTCACCTGAAGTGGGCACAAGAACAGCAGGTGAATGAGGAACGTTTGCAGCGTAAATGCAATTTGCATATGCATGAGACTGTGGCCGACATTTTTGCAGATGTAAGAGGTGCAAATGACAGTAACCAGGGAACGCGCCATGATTGCACCACGCAAACAACAGGGATATCCGAGCAAAAGAGAAAAAGAAGAAAATGTAGCATACTTTTCAGCGCTTCTTTTAAAGTCAAGTTTTTAAAGCGCCTTTGGGGAGAGCAGGAAATTTGTTATGTAACGCTGTCACTATGCTGACTAACTGCCACGCCCACTACAGTTTTTAATTAGTCATTTGCGTTAAAAGAAAATGGCGAACGAGATGAATATGCAAACGCACCTGTTTCGTGTTTTGTCCGTTTCTCTAATTTGCACAGGCTGCGCTTGCGTTTACTCCTGGGTCCTGCTCCCTAAGATCCTGTTTCTGCCTCGGCTTCTACTTGGACTTGGACTTGGACTTGGACTTGGCGTTGGTCGCACCCATTTTGTGTTATTGTTTTTAATTTGAAATTCTTGAGAAGTTGTAAATTCATTACTTATTCACTTGACGGGCGCACAAAAAATAAATTAAAAATGTAAATTAAATTAGTAACTTCAGTGCGTCTGTCAAGTGTTGCTGATTTATTTGCTAGTGGGCAGCAGCATAGTCAGAGTCCGTGGCAAAAATAGTATATCTGCCTGTCTTAATGCTTCTTCTATATAATTAAAACTCTAGGCGTTTGCCTTAGCCTGAGTTTCAGCCTCCGCTCAACTTGACCTTCAAAACCGCCTGCAAAAACTTATGTGCGCACTTACCCAAGCGCAGCCATCTGCTCAAAAGTCACAAAAACAAACATATACTTTACGTACACAGTATATATATGCCATATATACTAGCTAACTTTATTGCATAAATTTTTAAATGTCGGAGTCTGATAGTGGGTGCAATGCGGAGAAAGCAGATATAAATGTCACTAAAAGTATTGCACGACACTCTGCGCCGTTGCGTTTGTCCCGCTGTGCGGCTGCAATCAGCCAAAACTTGTCTGCGTCTGCGTCAAGATAAATGCACAAGTTCATTTTGGGTTTCATAATGCTCTATGTGGCCATATGAGCAGCATATTTGCACTACTTAGCTAATCATATCGAGCTGTGGCTTCCAAAAGACATCAACGGGGGAACAATGAATTATTGCAGCTAAAATATGCAAAACAAATACAAATTTACCAACTCAAGACACTTTTTGTACATTTTATTTTGTTTTTTAATATTTATTTAGTTGATCAACATTTTCCATCTTTAAATATTTAATCCATATGTGTTGTATGTGTTGTTTTTGCAAAGCTTCCTCTTTAAACTCTTATCTACAAAATAGTTTTAGAGTATTTAACAGTCGTGAAAAAATTGTTCAAAACGCTTCCCCATTGGTATGTTTGTGAGCATCCGAAAAATAGAAAAAATGCTGTTGATGTTCGCATACCATGAGCTTTGCAAGCGTCTTGCATATTTACCCTAAACTTTTGCGGCACCAGCAGTAAACACGCTGAAGCAGACACAGTCGGAGAGACAAACAAAGGGACTGAGAAACAGATAGTCTGACAGACAGAGAAAAATATAGACAGGCATACAGATATTCGGAGCAACTGAGTTTTACACACAGAGACTCGCAGTCAGACAAACAGACATGCAAAAGTTGTGACAAACCCAACAAACAAACGCACTTTCTCACACAAACACACACACGCACATATACGCGCATACCAACACCTAAAACTATTGTTGTAGTTGTAGTTGCAGCACAGGGGAAGTTTTGCTTCTTACCAGCAAGTTGACTATGCTATGTGAGTGTTTACTTTGCAGGAAGAGAAACTTTGTGCCATTGAGCAGAGAGATTCATTTCACTTGTCACAGCCAAGGACACAGAGAGCACCAAAAAGTAAAGGGAAAGCCAACAAAAAGATGAAAACGACTACTTTTATGCACATGCTCTTGAGCAAACAATTTCCCTTTAATTAACATTAAATCAATCTTTGATTTAAGCATTGCACAAAAATTTATGTTTAAATCTGATTGTTTCTGATTTCAAAAATTTATGCGTCAATTTCCATTATTTTTTTTTTTGTAGCCAAAAATTGATTTATATGTGTCTGTGTAAAGTCTTTGTGTTTATGTTTTTATGGTTTTGTATGGTCTTCATTGCTTTAATTATCGAAATGCCTCAAAAATCAGCAAATATTTTGCGTACGTTGTGCAAATGCCGCTACGCGTGCCAAATATTTACAGTGCGTATGCGTAATTTTTAATTGATTTGGCCGCAACGCAAACAAACGCACTCAATAGCAATGGGTCACGTGCCAGCCAGGGTGTGTGTGCGCATCTGTTCAAGTGTGTGTCTATGCGATTTGGCATGAGGGTGGGTCAATAATGTGGTGTCTGTTGTGTGTCTCTGTGTCTCTGTGCGAACATTAGACGCCCCAATTTGTGTGTTTATTGTATAAATTAAAGCCCATTGCGAGCATATTTGTTTATTTGCCAGCTCTCTCACACACATTAACATTATGTGTGTGATTATGTGTCTGTTGGAACGTGCTGCGTTTTGTGCAATTGAATACAGTTGTTGCCGAGGCACATTTACTTCTTTGTCACTTAATTACTATGCATAAAATGCAAATTAACAATACAAGATGCTCGGCGAGTGCAAATGCAGTATAATTTTGATTTAATTATAACAACAAAGTCTAGAATAATTCAATTGTTTATCTATTTTGGTGGTCAGGATTAACTCAATTGCACTAATTTGATTGAGCTGAACGGGAAGTTTATCAATCACGCGGCCAAAGTCTATGGATATTTCATGTTAAAATTCAGTCACAGTTGACGTACGTCGATTAGCACAGAATCAGTTGAAACGCCCCCTTTTCGTCTCACAGCATCTCATCCTTTTACACAGCCCCTGTCAATATTTACCTATAAAAATTGTTTAAGCATTTTATGTTTGCACAGCAGTTGCCAATCCAGAGCAAAAAAAAAGCATCATATACATCAACAAAGGTTGGGACACAGCATTTTTTTGCGAAGAGAAATTAAATTAAACATTTTTTATGTCTGCCATACAGTGAGGCATATGATGGCAAAAGGGAAGGCAAAAGATCGAGAAGACAGGGAAATATGAACAGGGGCTCCTGCACATGGCGAGAGTCTGACAGGCGCGTTGCAAATAAATTTTGTATTGTTGCGTGTATCGCATGACATATGCATCAAAGCGGTAGCGAGTTGGGAGGAGTTGGGTATGGGTATGAAGTCGCTCTTTGGGGCCGTTGGGGCGTGTCATATGCTCGTCGCAGCTGTCAATAAGTGCGCAGTGAGCTGACGTTAAAAATCAGCCATTAAAATATGCTGTTAAAAATGCAGATCCCTGGCGTCGCCTGTTTGTTAATGCGCTTGCATAAGCCACAGTTGCCACAGCTGCCGCAGCCGGTGGCAAGCAGCGTCGGCTGCATACGGCAAGCAAATTGAATGCGCAGCATAGCAACTTTACAGCAAATTTAGGCATCGATCCCAAGCTCTGAAGCGAATTTAAAACTCCACATGGTTTGGGTGAAATTTTACTGAATTCCGTTTGAAATTTAATGTTTATTGAATGAAGAAATTAGAGATTCGATATGTTGGATTATTTGGAATATTTTAATTAATTCTTTATGAATCTTTTTGATAAACATAAATTATTTAAAGCATGTTTTTCTAGCTGCACAAGTTGATTTGCTGCAAAAGTTTTAAATAGTTGCAATCGACTTTTGCAATCGACTTTGGCCGGCATTAAGGATTTACAAGATTTGTGCCAACAAGAGTTACTCGAGTTGAGTAGAATCGATTTCGATTTGCCAAAAGTCCACACAAAACTTTTATGAAAGAAACTATAATGAAAATTCCCCAAAGCCAGTGAACCAAAGTAAGCGAAAGCAAGAAATTGTATATCTAATCTTGCATTCACGTATGTGTACTGACTGCACAACTGAGTATGTGTGCGCTCGCTTGCATGTATAAAGTTGCGACTTTGTGGCAACAATTAAATGCATTTGATAAAGCCAAAGAGTAATGCGTCCAGCAATCCGCACACTAATCCAGATTTTCCCAACCTAAGCAAAGTAACTTCAACCCCAAGCAAAGCAATTAGAAATTACACTTTACGCTGGCTATTGACCACAGCGTATAGCTTTACACTCTTAAATATTTATAGCTGACAGGATCGAGGCATTAGAGCGTGCTCTGGCACTTGCTCGCTCCACCGCCAGTTAATAGCCAAACTAATAAAATAATAATTAAATGTGTCAAACTTTTCGAACAGTAATTAATTATATATATCTGTATAGGAGAATATACACAAATACAAGCATCTATCTATATATTTATATGGAGGATAGTGCCCTTGGCACTCGGCAAAACAAACAAAAACAAAAGCACATACACACACATGCCAGCACAGCACAGCGCAGACCAGAGGAGCACCACCTCCAACTGCGCAAAGTATAAGCCGGAGCTAAGCGCAAAACTTTCTTATTGGCTGGCACATTAAATGTTTAATGGGCGTCGCTGACCAAACTACCTGAACACCGTCAAAAGTAGTCGAATATCGCCAGATGTTTGCAACGCCAACGAATTTAAGATGCTCTACTTAATAAAACGAATTCGAATAAATACATATACTTTGTAAATTGAATTAATTGAGCAGATCATGGTATAAAAACTACATAGAATGAATCACTTCAAAAGTATGCAACAGTCTAATGATTTGTCTTTTTATCACTGCAGAAAGTATTCGCATATGTTAGAGTATTCGCACTTTCAAACTGGAAAATTGTAAAAACAAAATGGGAAAAGGTCAGCTGCACAGCAAAATTGTGTTGGCTCAAAGTTTTGTAAAGATTACACCCAATCCATCAGTTAATAAATGTGACAAAATTGCGGTCTCAACTGAAGTAGACCAAAGGCTTAAGTTATACTGGAAAGCACATTGAAAAATAATAAATCATAACGAATTGTGAGCGTTGTTATTGTTTTTGCTGTTGCTGTGTGTCAAAAAACCAATTTCTTGAGCACAGCGGTCGCGGCGAAAGGCAATGGCAGTGGCAAAAGTTGAAGTCAACCATAAAGCGCACCTGTTCACGTATGGCGAATATAATCACACATACAAACACACAGTCAAACAAGTGAAGAGCACATGGCAGCAATTTGCTACGTGCTGAATGCGTTGCTGTAAACTATTTTGCTGCCAAATTTATAACAATTGTGCACAGTCAAAAGAAACGGAACAAGAAGCATTTTTAACGCCCAAGAAACAAACTGAAAGAAGACGAAAAGAGTGAGAGAGAGAAGTCCTTTTTAGTGTGGCAAATGAGTTTAATCACCTTGCGAAAGTGCCGAGAAACATGTCTACAAATTGAGATGCACATCCTGGTGGCAGTTGACATAGTTTTTAAGATGCTCTAATTGAAGTGTTGCTTAAACAAAAGCAAAACTTAAATTGCTGTGAAATTGTCTGCATGCCTTTCCCGTTTTGTCCCAGCACTACCTTCTATGTGCTTTATTCTTCTCCTTGCTACTTGCCTCTTTCTTCCTGCCCCTGTTGAGCCATCGTAACTCACTCAACTCGAAGATGCTCACAAAGTGCAAAAGAACGAGTTGAAAATGGCAAACGTTTGCCACTTGCCTCCATGCTTAAACACTTTGCGGCGAGTTCTAAGTGCTGGTGGTGGGCGGTAAGCGGTGATGGTGAAGCGGGTGTGTCTGCAACAGCATCGTGTCGCGTCGCGACGCGTCGCGTTGCCAACTTGCAACATTTATGGCATCGGCAACGCTGCTTAACTGCTTGGAGAGCACTTGGCGTGCAATGCTTTGACCAAGAACCGGGTGACAAGCCAGGCGCTTTGTGGTTGTCAAGTGGCCTCCGTTTTTTCTTCTTAACTTGTTTTTTTGGAAAAACGCTACCCGATTTCGACTGCACACATAAGTGCACTTTTAAGTTGCCCATTTGAGGCACTGAAGAGGCACGGTCTGCAACAATGTGTGGCAGCAACAATAATGTTTGACAGTGCTTCCAAACGGAACAGTACAAATTTAAAGTCACGAATCGACTTCTACTTCAATAATAACAAATTTTTACTGTTCAATCGAAATTAAAGTATAGAGCTTTAAATGCTAATTTAGACGACAAAATTTGAGAGTTGAACATATTGTTGTGTTCCAATTTAAAACAAATTAAAATTTGCTGAAATCTGATATGCTAAATCTTGAATCAAAAGTCTTAACTTTGCTGCTGGCAGCATAGTTGCATCAGCATCGCTCTCACACACACATACATTATACATCTTTCACATTTTTACCAGCGAGTAACTGATACGAAAGATATTTACACACATACACTGCCTGCCCTGGCACTTTCTAAACTGCTTAAAATATTTTGCTGAAGCTTAGCAGAAACAAAACCAATGAAACCCTAAAGTTAACCCAGCTCCACACATTCTACTTCCACACTCCCACTCCTCCCACACTCCTTTTATCGTTGCCGGTTGTGATGGCGGCCAATGCTTCAAACGATTTTCTAAAAACGAGCAAACGAGAGTATCGCTTTCATATGCCAACATCACACACATATACAATGCTGCATCTAGAGTCTGTCTGTGTGAGTGTGTGTCGATGTATCTTTCACTTTCCTGCATGTGGCAATGAACCGTGAAACCGTAAAATGTTATGTTCTAAAAATCTGAAATTTTTAGCGCGCATCAAAGCGTTGTGTTCGCTATACGCCGCCTCCATCGTCACCATCGTTCCCATCATCCCATCCTCGGTAGAGACATGGATCCCGACTCCTGATGCTGATGGTGTTGCTGATGCTACTGCTGCTTCCGTTTCGAGCTGCCAATAATGGTGCAGAAGCCAAAGAGATAGAGACATGGGTAGCAGGCACCCGTCGTGTGGCAAAAAACAACTATAGCTATATCTAGGTTTACAGGTAAATGCTGTCAATTTTGTTGCATGGCATGGATTCTATGCTGCTTTGAGTAGCTACTGCAGTGCATAGTGATCATCTAAAGTGGGCAAATAAATGTGTCAATGAAATGTATAAGATGTGGCCAATAAATTAATGAAGTTTTATTATTTTATTGGCTCTGATAGAAATATCACAAACATGAGGATAACTAATGTATTGCTTATGATTTGTTCTCAGTTCAACTTTTAAGCAAGTCTTTTTCAGAAATATGGCTATAGTCTGAACATTTTTTCTTATGAAAGAGTTTCATAATAAGTTTTCAAAGTATAAACGTGTTTGGAATGTAATGGCTGAAAAACAATTGCTTTAAGACTTGATAACAACTTAAATAAGTTCCTTTAATATTTTTCATAAGTCAGCATTATTTTTATAATTTAGGGTATTAATTTCCTTTATCAGCTTTAATTCTTATCAAATTTACGTTTTAATGCGGATCCAGTTACTATCAAGTTAGTTTCAAGACTCAAACGTCTGAAGCGCTGGCTTAGACAACATGAAACCTGAGCTTATGTATTGAGTAACATGCAGTCTACTCCTAAATCTCATGCTTACAACCCATCCCTTTCTCCCCCACCTCTACCTCTTTTTATTTCTCTAGTTCGTGGTGTACTACATTTAGTTGCATGCCGAGCATTTGGTCATGCAATCTGGCTCTTATCATTGCTTTATTACCATAGCAGCTCACGTGTGTCGAGTTGAACGGACTTGAAGTTTATTTCTTGAAGTTGTGCCGTGTAAATTGAAGCAAATGTAGTTTATTTATAAATAGGGCTTGTTAAATTTGTGGCTATTGATAGGCAGCAGCACTTAGGCCTTATACATTTATAATGTGACGTGAAATGAATTCTATTTCAGACAGCTAAATTCAGAGGGTCTTTAAATTCACAAAGTTTGGATTCATTGGAGCATCAGACGTGGCTGTCCCCTTCCATCCACCTTCCCACACCTCACCTTATCACTTTGAAATCCCCCCACAAAATGCACTCGAACGCAAATTCCTTTGAGTGGAAGAACCGCAGGGGCAAGTTAGCTGGTTGCCTGCGCTCACTTTTGCCGCTGTATTCTTCGTTGTGATAGTGTTGTTGTTGGCCAAGTTTCAGAAAGCAACAGCCAGCACTTAATTTACGAATAAACGCGCATAATTTTATATCTACAGAAGTCTTTCAGAGCCGACTTTAACCTTCCCCTGCCTGCGTTGTCTAAGTTTTTGGCATATGAAAAGGTTGCCAACGTGGCGTGTTATAATAATTTTTTAAACTACGCGCGTGTGTGCGTGTGGGTATACAGGAGTGTGTGTTTGTGTGAGTGTGGTTATGTGGGTAGTTGAAAAGTTTTTAACCAATGTCTACTTGTGGCAGCCACACAAAACTCTCGGCAAGGTGTGCCTGGCACGCAGCGGCAACGAAGCGTTCATCGCCTCCTGTCTGACTGCTGGTCTTTTATGGAAGTTTCGCCATCGCCTTTGCTGTATGCTAAAACTTAAGCTAAACTCGCTACACACCTGCACACACACACACACATGCACATACACTTAAACACACCTTAAGTTAGCTGCAGCTGCACGCATGCGAAACCCTTTCGCATGTGCAAAAGTTTTTGGCAAAGTTTTCGTTCCAAAATTGTTGATGATGAAAATGCGCGAGAAGTGAAAAGCAAAGGAAAAGGCAAAGGCAAAAGTGCGCGTTGAACCGCAGCCAAGTAAAGCGCGAAAAGCGCAAACAACAACGCTAACAACAACAACTACAAAAAGGCAACAAATCAAGCAACAACAGTGCTAATAGCTTGAGTTAAACCAAAATGGAATTCAAAGTAAAAAAAAAAATGGAATTAACCAAAAAAAAGTGATTATATGGCAGCAAGATTTATGACTAAGAGATGCCTGAAGACTATGTACCTTTTAATAAACTTTAAAATAACTAGCCAACTGTGTTAACTCAAAACCTTTCTATTTTAAAAATCATATATTATTAATAGACTTTAAATTAAGTAAAGAATAAAATCCAAGCTGAAATCATATTTATTTCCAATTTTTGTCAATACGTGAATCCTTTTTAAGGATATACACAATTCGTCACAATCCCAAGACATTAAAAAAATAATATTAAATTCACATTGGCTTAGTCACAGTTGAGTGTGAGCTGCTCCGTTGCTCTACACTAGCTTTGTTTAGCTTTGTGTTTGTGTGGATTTCCCGGCGGAAAGTCGTAGACGTTTGATACTTGACTGATAGACTTGTTGGATGTGGCGACAGCTCTTGTTGCTCTACTAAAAGTAACTAAAACAAGTATTTTTAGAGCAACCCAAACTATTTAAGTGCTTAACTGTCAGCCGCTTTAGTTGTTTCAGTTGAGTCAAGTTAAGTGCAGGTCATTGGGGCATGGTCGTATAAATTTCAATTTGAAACATACATCACTCAATTAAAAGCATTATGCAAAGCACATAAACCAACTGACATTCACATGTTGTAGGGCGGACGCCGAATATCAGTCGATATGTGACCGGACTCGGTGTCTTTTAGTTTGTGGCCCCATCGGACCAATCAGGCAGCTGTCAGCAATGACAACTGAGCTGCGAGCGCAGAGATTAAAATGGCTGTGGGGCGCAGAAATACGAAAACAAGAAAAGAATCAGAAAAGAAGATTCATTGGACATGTGTCAGGCCCAGCAACAAGATGAAACCCAGAGTATGAGTTGATGGCTGGCTACAGTAGTTTCAACGTCAATTAGATCATGTTTACTGCACTTGCCACAAATTGACAAACTCGTCGCAGGCATAAAGTAACTTGGGAATTTTTCATCGCCCACAAGCTCACAGTCCACAATTCACAATCCACAACCCACGTAAGATTACAACAAAACAAAGTGTATACGAAAATATATAGAACAAATAAAAATTCAAAGCAAAGAAAATATGCCAAACATTGTTGCTGTTGCTGTTGGTTTGCGGCTGTGTTCAATGCTGTTGACGTTATCAAAAGTTGTGGCCAACCAACAACAAAAAAGAAGAGTAAAAAATGTATATATATATAAAGAAGAAATCAAGCGAGTCATGAAAAAGGATACAAGTAATTTGCTAAAGGCAATGTGGGCAGAGCGGAAGTTAACATTGAAAAGGATTACTCCGAGGCAATCTTTGTGTGTGTGTACGGGTGTGTGTGTGTGGGTGGTGTGGGGGAATCTGCTCTGGTTTGGGGACATTCAATGTGGCCCTGGGGTCCAACGCTGACTGCGTTTTCATGATTATCTTTTGGTGCGCAGGTAAAAAGTCAAAGATTTTTAGTTGACTGAATTTTGCGATTTGCCATTTGCTTTCCTCGTATTTTTTTTGTTTCTTTGCACTCACTTCAATTTTTTACCCTGTTGTTTTTCGCGTATTTTCATTTCTTTTATTATTATTTTAGCTCTTTGTCTTTTTACTTCAGCAGTTGGCAAATTGAAATTTGCATTTTGATTAGCTTTGGCTACAGTTTTAGGACTCAGGCCAATAAATGTGTGAGGCAGCCAAAGGTGAGCTTTCATTTGCATTTACGAGCACATCACAGTGTAAGTATATCTTAATATATGTGAGTGCTCGTGTGTGTGAGTGTGTGTGTGAGTGTGGGTGTGTATAATGACTTAATAATCCTGTGCACAAAGTCCTTTTGCAAATTATGACATTTACGTACTAATTTCCTTCCTAAATGCGTTTGGTGACAATCAGGCTACTGTCGACCCAAACTTGCTCTCAGTTCAGTACTGAGCTCTGAGCTCTCGGCCTGCCCGACAACAACTAACTGGCATAAGTTGTTAACTTAAGCTTTTTTTTGCCACAAAACAGAAAGTTCTACACTTCACTCTCCCCCCATCCACCCATCCCATCCTCCACCAGCCCTTTTGTATGTGTGTTGAGGCAGCGTGTCGGCTTCCTGTAACAATTTTCGCAACATGTGAGAGCTGGGTCTTGGTTGAAGTCCAGTTGCGGAAGGAAATGAGAAATTTTAAGTGAACTAGATTTTTGGTCTGTTTGTTGGCTTTGTTTGCGTTTCACTTGCCTGCTGCTTGCTGCTTTCCGCCAGGCACACTACCCAAAACAACAAAAAGTTGCAACAAATGTAATTGTATGTGTCTTGATTTCTGTTTGTGGCCAGGTTACGTATACGCCACATATGCCCCCACACAACTGGCACTCGACCATCAGAGATACCTCAAAATGCCCCGTACAAGAACACGGCAGGCGAGCGTAACTTTGACTTGCAAGTGCCAACTGCTCAACTGCTGGTTGCTGGCAAGATGAAACAAGCTGGACGAGGGTGTGAGCCCCAATGCGGAATTAACATTGCCAGCGTGTGTGTGCTTGTGGTGTGGCTAAAATCGTTTGGCAAAGCCAAAAAGGTGAGCTAGTAAAATGCAGCATGTCTGCAAAACGGGGTTGGCTTATTAACTGAAGCATGTGAAGTTAACATTCCATTGTAGTATAGCACACATAATTCTCGACTTGTAATGCACATGTGAAATTCATTTAAAGAGAGCCAAAAATTTCTTAAATTCCCGCAATTAAGTCAAATAATTTAATTTAATTTATTTGCTCTTAAAACAGGATTTTGAATAATGGGTGTAATTTAAAGTATCTGTTTTAATTGTTTGACTGGATATGTAGCCCGGTATAGGGTTGCTCTGCAAATTGTTCTCATTACCAAACCATTTAGCACAGCTTGGCAAAGAATATTGAAGTGCAAATATTTGCTTAGCCTCCAATTAGCCCGGCCAACAAGTTATAAATTTGGTTGAACAATTTTTGGCCATGATATTCGTATTCGTAGCATTTGGCACGCACTTTCCATTTAGGGATGCCTATTTGCTTGCTTTGTTGTATTTATAAATAATTTGCCTTTATTTACTGCGGCTGTGCTTTGCTCATTAATTTGGTAATTTGTATGCGAAATGCATACACAGCAGCCCCTCCCACTACCTACCTCCTGCCGCCCACCACTTTTTCTCCTCCACTGTCATTGCCATTGTCTGCTGTAATTAGAAGCATGTAAATGAATTTCATTTGTCGACGCTTTTGCTTTTTCACACTCCTTTTCCTGACCACTTTCGCCATCGTTGCGTATGCGTGATATTCATTTTTTTCTGTGTTTTATTTATTTAGCCAGCAAATGTATCTGTTGTTGGTCAAGTGATAGTTATTTAATTTTTAATTACTTATGAGCCCAATGCGAGTGTTTGAAAAGCCCAATGAATGCATTTAAATTGTGCATTCAAACGCGAAATTAAATTTGTTGAACTTGTCAATGATTAAGTTTCTGCCCTCACACACACACACTATCACATAAATATCCCAACGTATATATATTTAATTTAATTTATTTATTTAACTTTTTTACCGTAGTGCTTGTCTTTGGCAATTAATTGTTTAATTTGGTTATTTGTGAATTAATGATGTGTTTTTCATATGTCACTGCACATTTTTTGATCGTTTCTATACCCAGTATCTTAACAAAAGGGGTAAGTACAGCTAAATAATTCTAAGTCATAGGTATAACCTTATTACTATGCAGATTTTTATGAAATTTTCATTGTGAATTGTCCATAGATTTAGTGGTCAACGCTTTTGTAGGATATTCTTTAGTCAAGCTCTTTCACTTCTTTTACTCTCACAAATGCCGTCAATTTCGCATTTCAATTATGCAGATAAGCGCAAATGTAATGAAAGTTGAACAAGCAGATTAATGCAAAAAGTTGCCAAAGCACAATGTGTAAAAAATATTGGCTTAAAGTCAATTTAATGAGTAATAAAATGCGCAAGTTGTGTGACAGTTAGTGTCAATTTGATGCGATAATAACAAGCCATATAAAGAACTGATCTGTTAAGCCATTGAAAACTCTTTTTCTCCAAAGGACATTAAAAATAATACATTTAATTATTCCAAAACCCCCATTGATGATTATTGAATAAGCGTCGTTACAAAGCATAAGCCGCAAATGTTGTTTTTACTGAAATTTATTTTTTAAAGAATTACAAATTTACTACTGACAACCAGAAAATTTACAGATATAGTTTCCAGGTAAGCTAGCAATATTTTGTGTTTGCGGTTGTCGGGAAATTTGTTCTGCCTAAGAATTAATACTTTTCATGACAGTCCTTTTCTTTTGCTCTCGTTACGCCATCTGAGCGCACATTTTAAAGGGTGGCAGTAACTGCACCTCTTGCAGAGAACAGTAATTACGTTTTACTTATTGCATTTTCAGTGCTCGTTGTTTTCTTGGCAAATGATATGGAGAAAAGAGCGTTGCGAGCTGAGCAAACAGCATGTGGCTCACATGACAACGTTGACGAGGACAATGACAAGGACGAGGACCAGAACCAGAATGAGAACGAGAACGGAATAAGCGGGATAAGGATGCGATGAAGGAGCAATCATGATGCAGGATGGAACCCCTTTAGAGAAACTCAGCATTTACCCCATTGTTTGTTTATTTTTACAGCTGTGATTGAGGTGAAATTGCATATTTCTGTGAGTTTCTTTCATTTTATTGCATTGCATTGCAGTTGGGGTATGTGCCTGTGTGTGTGTGTTTGTGTGCGTGTGGGTGGGGGCTGTTTCTGAGCGTGTTCCCGTTTTAATAGCTAACGTTTTATTGAATGCCGTTAGCGTTGTTGCTGCCGTCTTCAAGCTGACTGCACTTGACCGAATTGTGTACTTGGCCGCCTCTTCAAGTTTTTTCGAAAATACACTGATAAAAATTTATTTAAAAACTCTTAAATAATATAGTTTTGATAACCATTAAACCAATAGAGTTTGGCCTGAAACATATTCTTCAGTGGACTTCACAATGGATGCCAATTTTAGCAAACAAAAGAAATTGTATTTTAAATAATGCATATATTTTTGAATAATAAAAAAATGTTTACAATGAATCTGTTGTCAAGCCCTTGTGCTATCAATAGCTATTGAGAAGGCCTGCGTCGAACTGTCAAGGGTCTGTGTAAACAAAACTGATAAGTTAACTAGTTATTACTCGCTTATGATCGAAGCAGTTAACAAACCTTAGCTTACAGCTTCATCACATTTAGCTGGGCTCCCCACATAAGTATCAATTCGACGAGGCAATCAAATATATACTATCAGAATGCAGAACTTGATCAAGAGCCGCTCCACTGGTTTAAAGAACCAAAAGACGCCACTGCCCAACTCGACACAAGTTAGCCACAGGAAGAGCACCAGCGACATCGAGAGCGAGGAAACAGCTGCCACAACAACAGATACAACATATGCCACAGCAAGAAAGCTCAATGTAAATGCCAGTGAGTTTGTACCTCGCACAAAGAACAATAGCGAGTCAAAGAATACAAATCTCAGTGAGTTGAAGCGTCACTTTGAAGCACTGGATGAAAGGAAGCCAAGACTGCTGCTGCCTTGGAAAGGATTTCCGAAACCAATGCGAGTGGAACGTCCACACAATGCAGGTAAGCACTGAAATCTATATACCGACAATATCCTTGTCACATCCTTTCACAGCAGTTGGTAAAGAGTTGAAGTTTCCAAAGGCTTCAAATGAAACAAAAAATGCGGTGAGTATGAAGCGAGTACAGGCAGATAAGGAAACAGCTGAGCTACTTACACGCAAAAAGCAGTTGAAGGATACGACTGAGACTGAGTCTGAAAAGAAACGTGATCAAGAACGAAAAGTCGCTTTGGAAGCTCTAAAACTTGTCGAGCAGCGGCGCATGCGCGAATCGATCGAAGAGAAGCCACAAGTCATTGTTCATCTCACTCGCTCTCCGGTGGAATTTACGCCGGAAGAGCGTGAACGTGTGAATCGACTGCGGGCCATTAAAAAGGAACACATTGAGCGTGTACTGCGCGAGATGCGAAAGGACTTGGAAGTGAAACAAAACAAGAGTCTGCCCATACAAACCTCTGGACGCTATGTTGCTCTGCAACGCGCGGTCAAAGTGGAAACCAAACAGGAAGCGGATGCGATGGCCAAGGGTCAACTGAAGGGGAAACCGGAAGTGCAGCCAGAGTCGGAGAAGTCGGATAAACCACGACGTTATATACCCACAGTAAAGCAGTGGGATGAACTCTGCAAGGCCAAGGCCAATGAGGCAGCGGCCAATAAGGAGAACACAATGGCTCGCAAAACACAAGGTCGTTTTGAGGAGAATGCACCACTGCAACGCGCTATGGTCCCCTCCACTCTCGGCAATATTATACCCTTGGCTATCGGCAGCAATATCGTAAAGGAAAAACAGCAACAATGCAAGGATCGACAACTGTTTGTGCCACGTTACTGGCCACCAGCCCCCTTGTTGTCATGTGGCGAAAAGCGACGTGGCAACTTGACTCATGCCCGCAACATTTCACGAGCCTTTGCCAATTGCGGCCTGTTGCCCACACCAACGCTTCCTGGTGCCGAAAATCCCAATGATTTCTCTGAACAATTCTACGAATTGCCGCCAATTGAGCCAAAGGCTATGAAGACTGTGAAACGCTATGGAATTGATGAACTGCTCGTTCTAGAGCCGCAACCACATGAGCTGCAGAAACCGTTTATTAATGAAAAATTCTGCACGCTTGGATTTATTAACGATTAGACCAGATTTCATTGGATCATTTTAAAAAATTTCACTTACCGTCTGCTTTACTGTTTGTTCTTTCAGTTAATTCGTTATCACTTCATATTTAAGTTTTTAAGCAAATGCAATTTATTTCATTTGTTTATATACATGTATAATATTTATGTATGTTATGTACATTTCGAATTGTTTGAATATTCAGAAATAAAATCAAATTGCAGCAAAATTCGCGTTTTAAAATAAGTTTAATACACATTTCAGAGTGCTAATTAATTCAATACATAGTTATTTAATAATTACAAATACGTTGCCTACATTTAAACATCAACACAAAATAAATAAATGTGACTAACATAAATTTAATTATGAAACCAAAATCACAATTTTTAACTATAAATATTTAAAAAATAAAAACATTTAAATATTTATTTTAAATGGTATACAGCTATATGAATTTAATTAAAAGCCTTGAAGCCCAAAGTAAATTAATCAAGTCCAATAAGGCCAGGGAGACAAGTCTCTATGGATCAAACGGGCATTTCAATGCCACTCAGTTGTCCTGACCAGCAGGATCTCTGCTCGGCAACTGTTCGCTAACTTCCTGCGAATACTTTTTTTATTTATTTTTGCGTAAGGTTTCATTAAATGGATGTCGTTCAGTTTGAGCCAACTCAGCTACTCAGTCGCCAGTGGACAGAAACTGCAGCAGAAGCTTTTCAGAGTGAGAAAGGGGTTAAAATGGCGGTGTGGCACAGGAAATGGAAAAAGTGATGAAGCAATAGTGAAGCCATAACTTAAAAGGAGCCGGGCAATGCTTCCTGACGGGTGGGCAACAATTAACAACATAAATTTAAATATGCAATTAACGCAACAGCTTGAGGCTGAAAATCAAGCAAAGTAACTGGGAAGAAAGCATTGATCGACAATGGAATATCCTATAAAACTGATGTCAAATTTAAACAGAAGTAATTAAAATAGTCTTAGCTGATTTGGCTTATTATTATATATAATAAACTTATTCTCCGATTTTTTATATACATATGCATCTTGGTTTAAAACTTGAGCCAACTCTTGCTTTACAGTTTACAAGGTATACAACGCTGGCACTGGCGACACTGAAAGCTAAAGGTCATTTTAACACTTATATACACGACCACACAGACACAGCTGCAAACACACAAACAGTTACACACATATGCACAGTGAAATGCATTTGATTGTTTGTGTTTTCCATTTTTAAAAGACAAACAACAAACAATGCGTGAAAAATAAAACACAATTTTACGCTTTATTTGGGCGACGGCCAACAACACTGTTGGCCATTTGATATGCTGGACATGCTCTCCTCTGGGGCGTGGTGGACAGTGAAAGGAAGGAGGAGTTGCTGCCGCAGCACATGTCAATATTTTAACGTTCAACCACAAGGGACACACAAAGGGGATGCAGCCATATTTTTGCAGTTGTTGCTGGCTTTCCTGGCTTTTCACTGCCAGCAATTGAAACCGGAGTCGAAATCAGAGTCGGAGTCAGAAGTGGAGTTCTTGCTGGTGTTATTGATGTTCAAAGTGAATGCTCTTGTTAAATAAAATTAAAACTCAAATTTAATAATAGTTTACGGTGCAACAACTGCAATAAAAAAATAATAAAAATATTATTTTCAGACCATGCAATGTTGCTTGTGGAAAAGTCAAAGTGCAACTGTCATCTGGCTCATTATTAGTTTGATAGTGAACTCATAAAAGAGAAGGAGAGAAAAATTCACAGCTGCACTCTTAAAACCACAAACGAGAATCTTTTTATTCTCGTTGGGAATAAAAAGCCTTTGCCGTTATAGAAACTTCTTTGGTGGCTGACTTTTGCATGCTTCCTTTCTATAATCATAACATGGCAATTTTATTCAATTTCCTGTCTTTTGTGGGTGCCACAAGCAGCATGAGATGCTGTAAAGCAAAACTGCAACTTAAAGCATACTGAGTGACTTAACAGTCTTCAGACTGCAGGATGCCATTTAATCTATCAAAAAAGTTATGGCTTGTAAAATGATTAAGTAATTTTCTATATTTTATGCAATACGTAATTTAGTAAATAACGACTTTCCGCATAACAAGGATAAGAGATTAACCTTCACCCGATATGACCTTCCTCCAATTTCCTACATCACAGGGTATTAAAATATTAAAAAAAAATGTTGAGCAAACTGTGTTGGTCACTTTGTTGCAGTCGTGGCTTCAAAGAGCAACAGCTAATGACCCGAACAAAGCGGCTTAAGCAATGCCAATGGTGAACAGGACAGGTGCTCGACCAGATCTCACCGCGAGTCCAGCAGCTGTAAGCTGATTAAAAGCCACAAGAGTTTTGAGCAATGACAGCTACAAAAGTCAAGCTCAATTGACAAACACTTTGTCGTACTAATTAAGCCACTTAATAGTTTGTGTGGCTCGAGGCTCTTGAAACGACTACGCCTCGTATGCGCAATAAATATTGAATGTTCAGTAGCCCCAAAAGATAACTAGCCCTCTCGCTCTCTACGTGCAACTGGGCTAAAGTTTTACATTAGGCATTCCTTTTAACGTGGAATTTACGTGAGTATTACAAGTTGGCAGCAGGACGAAGACGTGACTCTACAGCTTCGATCCTTTGAAAGATGTCTAGCTCTTGAATAGTGCTTCATTTTAGTTTCCGTTTGAGAGCATTTATAGTCATTGCAAAGCAATTCATCACGCATACACCGCGCGTGCTAACCTTGATAGTTAAAGTTATGCAAATAAAATTACTCTTATATATTATAAACATAATTTATTAAACTTTATGACGCTGTTAAGTAAATGTCAGCTTAAGAATAAATCATTTTGTTGGCTTTAAAAATACAGAAAGAGAATTAAGACCGCTTTAAACAACCAAATGATATATTTAATGCTGTAAAAGTTTTGTAAATGCCTTGTTAGCTGAGTTTTGCAGCAGATGAACGTGTTGTGGTCGTAGTTGTTGTTTTTATTGTTTATGTAGGAGTTGCTCTAGTTATTGGCAGTTTGTTATTGTTAGGCAGGCTGCCGTTCAACAACATCATTGTCGGCACCATCAACGTTGATGACCTGTTAAATTGCCTGTTTCGTGTTTGCTGTCTCCGCGTGCCACGTTTGCCACTAACTGTAGCTCTGACCGAGGAAGTGGCAATGCCACAACCAGTGGCAGCATCATGTCGAAGCTGCTGCCAGTCCAGGTGAGTCTAGATGAGTTGATGTGCAGGTGTGCGTGTCGCTAACATTATGCACATTAGCGCACATTATGATCATGTTTCCGATGTGACCCTTTTACCGAGCACACGGCACACAACAGCGCACAGCTTCTGTTTTTTTAGACTGGACACTGGATCAACTTCTGTTTGGCAGTCAGCCAGTGACTGACAAGTGACGACTTTTGATTCAAATTAGTCGCTTCGCAAGTGAGAGCCAAATGTCGTTTGCAGTGCAGTCGCCGTGTAAATCTAATGAAAACAAGTGAAAAATTAACTTAATCAGCAAGGAGCTGACAACTGCTAACTGTATACGTGGGTGTATGTGTAAGTGTTTGCCTGCCCACGAGCAGGTGTGAGTTGTTTGGACATTTTCCGACTAAGTGTTTACGTGTACCACATGTCTAATGCATTCGTGTTCGGCCAATGTACACGGTGGGCGCTTTGAACCAGAAAAGTCGCACAGCAAAAAGCGACAGCAATGACAAAGTGCAGCTACAGCTACAGTGGATGCTGAAAGTCTACTACTTTATAGTAAAGACAATTATATGTTGACTTTGTAATCACAATCTTATTTATTTATTTTTATAGTAATAATTAAGTTTTTTGCTTTTAATTTCTTAAATGAAAAAATGAAAAAATACATTAAAAGTAAGTTATTTATGCAAATTTGTGTTACAAATTTTGTACGTTACTTACAAATGACTTTCGCTATGTTTTCAACTGATTCCCAACTATTTGGCAGACAGCACTTCTGAGCTTTCACCACAGAAGCTGTGGCTTAACCAGCGATTATCATTAATACAGTGAACGCGATTGTTATTTATCACATTGAGACTTACAATCCAATAATTTATGTGACAATACTTTATTACAATAATATTTACGAGTTCATATCCATATTTAACACTCCCTTCTGGTCGCTCACCGCCTTGGCTTGACAGCTACTGATCTTTTTATTGTCCTCCCGCATACATACACAATCAGACATTCAAACACATTCACATACTGACGCACACACATAACAATTGTGTTGCAAGTTAATGACAAAATGTTCGTGGCTTATTTTTATTGTAATTCATTTATTAAATATAATTTTCACACATAAATTTCCACACCAATCAAGGGTAGACAATGCCAGCAGCTGTTGTTGTTGATGTTTTTACTGTTGTTGTTGCTGCTGTTGCTGTTGGCAATTAAAATTCATTGTTATGTGCGGCTCATTTTGACTTTTTGTTGTCCCGTTAACCAAACGTTGTTAACTTTTGCGCCGTTCAGCTCAATTTTCAGTCGCATAATTATAAATACTCTCATTTCACATAGTTGCAGAGACCCCAATAACTGCATAGTCATGTCAAGCTTAATGGAGAGCCACATTTAAATATATTTAAGTAGCATTTACCGGAAACCCTCCCCTTTATGGCGCCAATCTCTACCCCACGGTGCTCAACACTTTGTTTCCACTGTTGATTGGCGCTTTTGAAGTACGCTGGCTTAATAAGCGATAATTACATGTCAAGTGCTCGGCAACAGGCAGCTGGACAATATGGCCAAAGAGAATGCAGAGCATGTAAATTGCATACACAGATAAGGAGGCAGTTCAAAGTGGCCAAATTTTAATTTATTTTGTATGTACACACTTGTTTCATTTCACACTGAAAAATTATATTTGTTTTATAGAAAATGTTTAAAATAGTAAATAAGTTCACTAATTTACTTCACGCAATTGAGTCTAAGCCGAAAACTATATGTGCTATACCAAAAACTATGCCATTCATTTTATTTTCTATTTATCTAATCTCCTGTCGATTTACAATTGCATTGATGTTGTTTCGAGTGCGGCTTGGATTATAATTAGCATTCTAACATGTACTTTCAATTTTTAAGCATTAGGTTTGGAAACAGTTTTAAATGCACCATTTATTGTATGCATTTAGGGAGTGGAGACTGTAAGCCACTAATGCATTTTGTGGCCAACTGGAAATTGCTCTGCAATACAGGGAGACGCACACTTAAATACACACACAAAGCTCTGAGAGCATTTTAATAATAAAATTGTTAACAGAATTGTGCCGTGCTTTGGCCACAGAAACATGTGTTAGCCTTGTTAGGGAGTATACAAAATGCGAGGCCTCTCAGCGACCCTAATGTTTTTGTTTTACTTTTACTTGTTGTTGGTGTTACTGTAGTTGTTGTAGTTGTCGTTTGGCTTTGTTGCGCAATCTAAATAAAATGGGCGACGTGTGTACGCACAACTTTTGCCATATTTAATCGTATTTGCAACGCCAACAACAGTATAAAAGAGAGAGGGCAATGAAACGAAGAACTGGATGGACATGGTGTGAGTTTGGTTTTAGTGCCAATTGTAGCCATGCGGCTGAAAGTTTTTGGCTTTTGGGCATTTGCTTATTATTGTTAAACTTTTTGCACCCACAACAGGACGCAAAAACAACAACTCGTGCTGCTCTCTTTTGGTCGCTGCATATGCATGAGTTTTTAGAAAATTTGTAGTAAAACATTACCAAAGCGTATGCAGCTAAAACGAGCTAGAGATGGCAGCGTGACTGAAAGACACAGAAGATATTAAGCGAAATTCAAATTTGTATAGCATACTTTTATGCGCCAGCTTTGATATTGCATAGAGCTCTATTAACTAGCATGTGATGCCAAAAGTCTCTCATTTGTTCATCTCTAACTGCAATTACAACATTTGAATGCCTTTATTTGCAGTACTATTTCCATTGCTAGTTTCTGTGCTCTAACCTTTTGGGTGTTTAAGCTTGTTTTGTGGCTCTATGGAATAGCTTAGAACGTGCAGCTCAAACTTTTACCTGTAAGTTTTAAGGAACAAATTTATGTGACAAACACACACACTTAGGCACACCTACACAGTTTGTTCTCATGTATGCATGGAAAGTGATTAAAAATTGGGTCAAGTGGCATATGCGTGCTAAGGGGATTAAGCAATTTGGCAATGCAAACGCACACAAATCAAAAGATTTGTCCATTTTATGGAACTGTTCTGAAAGAGAGCAGTCCTAACTGGTCCTAAACTGACTTTCTTACCAGCAAGTGAAAGCCAACCTCAAATCTGCAGTGAGTAAAATAAAAAATCCACTTAATTAGGAAACGAGGCCACAGAGTATAAGCAACAATGTCAAACTGAGCAGAACTGTAGTAAACTAAACTGAACTGAGCTGAAGGGAAGCTGTAACAAGTTAACAGTCCCGGCCAAATCAGACAAACGGCCGCTGGCATTTCGAAACCTCAATGCTCGCTTTTGGCCAAATTCACATGCAAATGCCATTGGCCAGTCTCGGCATTTGCCGGCTCAAACCCATACCAATACCAACACCAATACCAACATGTGCAACCAAGCAACTGCAGGCAACAGCTGTATCTATATGCGTGTTTGTGTACATCTGTCTGTCTCTGTCTCTGTGAATGTGTTTGTGTATTTGTAGGGATGTGTTTGTTTGCCTGCGAGGGCGACACTGGTTTGTTTTGGCTGCGGTTGCAGCAGCGATGTCATCAACACAACAAGAGAAACAACATTGACAGCATCACTCGATGCATCGAATTGTGCAGTTGTCGGTTAACGCGTTCCCACTGCACTGCATCCATTTTAAAATTTTATGCAGAAAGAAAGGAGTATGATCTACAGTCTCACCTGTTGATTAAAGAGTGGTGCTATTTATAAACTAAAAATATATATAATTTATTTAATGAATTAAATAAGGATTTCAGTACTGTAATCACGGTACGTATAAATGACTTTATTTTCCCTTATTCTCCGATGAATCATTGCCTACTGATATATCCCTGAGAACATAGATATATGTTCCATAAAGTGTAGTCAGGATGAAGTCGGCTTTTAGCCACCCTTTGCCAATTTCTGTCACTGGGATCGTAATGGTTTGTTTTTGGTTGTTATTGTTAAACATTTTGTTGTTATTCGGCAATGCTTTGATTTGTGTACGGGTTTGTGTGTATGTACAACGTGCCTTAAATCACATTTGGGCTGTAATCAAGCTAAACAAATACGGGTTTGAGTGTCCAAGTCTGCTCAGGTACCAATGTGCCAAGTTTTCGTTACGTTTGGTAAATTTAAAGTTTGCCAGCTTGTGGATAAGGTACCTTACTCATCCTGCCCGGTTAAGTGGGTCAATTGCTGCGCTAAGCTCGGCTATAAACAAGAAGACATCCAGTCAGACAGACATGTCTGCATCTGATGTATTACGCTGAATATATGTCACTGTGGACAGCAGACTATCTACAACATGTCTATCATCATTATCATTCTCTGCTTCATTATTGGCATAAGCATTATTAGCATTTTCATATGTCTTTCTGTTACTGTGCGAGCATTCAACTGTGATTGAAAAATTGCCTTAAATCGCCGTCAAATCAATTAACATAAATTGCTTGATTGATGACTGACAAATGTTTAGCAGACAGTTGACGGACGACAAGTAATTGATTCATGATTTTGTTCCAATGGCCACGCGATGACGATTGCAATGTCCGATAACGATAACGATAACGATTACAATAATGATGTGCTACGTTTTTACATTTTGCCTGCAAATTAGGCGCAAATAATTTTTTAATTCTCACACTGACAGCCAGGCTCTGGTCATTAATCATGCATTGTTGTGACCGTCAGAAAGACGGACAGGCAAACCAACTTACTGACTCATTCAGTCAATCAAACAATTGAATACATTTCAATCATTTATGCCCCTCCCTCAACCGCTCGCAGCTCGACTCGACGACTGACACAATTTGATTTGACTTGAGCTGGGTCTGATTCTGCTTACTGTAAGCTCGTTAGAGTGTGTGTGTGTGTGTGGGAAGGCTGTGCGTGAGAAGCTACGTGGTTGAGGTTGTGTGTGTTCTACAGTGGGAATCTCTCGAAGCGCTGTTAATAGTTGGCCGTAAACAAAGATTACAAGATAAACGATTAAGAAAATATGCTAATAATATTTTGATAACATTAAATGGAAAAAAACTAGCTATAAAATCTGTAGAAGCATAAATTTTGTTTCTAATAGATAAAATCAGCTAAAAATTTATTCAAAGCCTTTGCCTCAAATTAGTTAGCTTAAAAAAGTGAAATGTTCAATATAAAGTAAATAAAACGAGTGCTGGATATCAGTAACAACTGGTATTAAATATGCATTATGGCACTTCATGCTATATTTGAAACTTTGTATTTATAATTGCATAAATTAATTACAGTAAGTTCATTTATACACGAAAATTACACATTTTATTTATGACCTCTAATAGATTGTTAAATTGTAAAGCATTTTGTCGAAATAGGCAGCCACAAAAAGAGAGAGATAGAGTAAGGGAGAGAGAGAGAGAGAGAGAGAGAGATAGAGAGAGAGATCTACTGTTAGATAGAGAGAAACAGTAAGTACATGTTTGCAAATGTATGCAAGCAGCGTTATTGGAAATGAGTTGCAAATGTCGTGCATACAAAATATTTGTAGCAAACATTTAAAATGTGCATAGACTGTAGTTTAGTATTTTACAGTGGCAATTAGCATTCTGTTAACTCATGCAATTATTGTGTCGGTTTAAAGAAAGAAAACGCCACTGTTCATAAACTTTGTCAGCCCGCAGGATGTTTTGCAATGAAATTTGAACAGTCATGTTGCGAGCTAAGAATAATTGTTAGAAATACTGAAAAGTATCTGTGCTGGCAATACTGGCGAAATGGAGTCGGAAAATCGCCGACGCGACAACCCTTTCAATCAGAACAAGTTCTGTTTCTCTTGTCCTTTTACGCTAATTTCCTGTGCGCTCTTTTGGCAAATTAAAAAGCTCCAGAAATAAGTTTTTCTTTGCTTTTCTTTTGCTTGTTTGTTGTTGGTTCATTTATCATGATTTGTTTGTCGAATTTGTCGTCGCATGTGTGTGCTTATGTGTCTGTATGTCTGATAGGCGGCAAATGTTTGTCTTGTTGTTGGCATTGTTATTTTGAATGCCAGCAGCAAATGGCAGCTGTTGATGGCATCCCATGACACCAGACTCCCCACAACCTACAGAGTGTATTAGGGAGTATTCTTCCCCTCCATCAATTTCTTCCTTCAATCTACAAATAGCTCTTTGTTCTTTGTGTCAGCCAATTTCTTTGGCGCACTTTTTGTTTGTCTTTCAGTCAGGCACCGAAAATTGCAAAGTGATTACTTTTGATTAGTTGTAAAAAAGAAGCGTAATTTGTTTAACGCTTCTTATTTTTGTTCTCGCAGTTGCTGTTGTTGCTGTCATTCCATGTTTGTCTTTGATAAATGAAATTTAGCCCAACTTGCTGATTAGAGACATCGAACTTCTATAATAAACAGAAAACAACAAACAACAAAAAACGTTGACTAACGAGCTCTAGACTTGCAAAGCAAAGAGTTTAGCGTTATATATTTGGATTCGTATTCAAATTTGAGTGCAATCAAATCGGTAGAAGTGTTCCGTGGTAAATAAACTGTTGCTTGCTACTCTTTTTAGATCAAAGTTGGGGATAAATGATACAATGGCGATCATTGGAGTTTTAAAAAGATTTTAAAAATTTCCTATTTTAACAAGAGTCATTACGCGTAAGATTTCAAGACTGAGACTAAAGGAAGCTCTCGGACTGTAAAAGTGTGGTCAGATTTAGATTCAGCTTCAGATCTTCTTCTAACTTGACTGTGCTTACATTTTTAAGCAGCTGTCGCTGCCTGCATATAAAATTATAACTTAAAGCGCAGCTGGGGATTCAAACTGTTCCCCGTTTACACACTCTCACCCACATACGCACAGTAACACACACTAAGCAAATGGGGGTGGGGTACGTAAAGTTGCATACATCAAGCTGGCAACAAAAGGATAACATTGAAGTAAGTTATTCATTGTGCACGCAAACATTACGGAAGTCATATGTTAAAAGCAGAGAGCCCAGGTAGCAAAACCAGCAGGCAGGCTCACTTACCAAGAGACCACTGTAGGCTAATAGGCGAGGGAGGGGCGGGCCAAGTTCTGTTGGAGCTCAACTCAAAGATGGAAAAAAATATGAAATATGACTTGAAGTCGAATTGTGAAAACTTGCAGAAAGGTACGAATAAGCATATCTGGATCATAAATAAAACAGAGAGCAGGGAAATTAAATTTTCGACTAGGCACACACAACCATACAAAACGTGTATACACATACGCATTCCTCTAACCTCAATGTGTTTGTCTGTGTGTGTGAGTGTGTGCTTGGAAGTGTATTGAAATGAGTGCAGATTGCTAATATACGCAACGCGCTGCTAACTTTGATTTGAGAATAAATTATTTTGTGCCTTTTGCCAGGCAATTTTGGCAAGGTAGCATGGCGCCAACGCGTGCTAAATTTACAATACTTTTGAACACCCTGTAAGCCGTGAAGATTTTTAAATCAGGGGTATAAATCTTTCAAGTAGAATTTAGAGGCTACGGATTCTGATTTGCTCTGCTTCTTATCTGTTAGCTATAACTATTTTTTAAAAGATTTATTGTGACACAAATAAAGCTGTTATAAGACAATCTTTATAAAACAATATTATGCTTTTTACTAGGGGAATAAAATAAAACTATCTGAAATTTGTATAGGGTATATTATAGTTAATACATTTTTTGCCAATTTCGTTGTTAAAGAAGCATCCGAAGTGAGCGGTGAAGCTTGAGCAGTTATGGGTGTGGCAATCCTGTTCTGCCGCCTGCCACCACCTCTTTCCCGCCACACCCCACGCGCGGGGTGCCTACCCACTTTACTGAGGCCCTTTGCCTGGCGGCGGGCTAACCAGAAAGTTAACTTGAACTTAAAATAAAAGTTTTGCCTTTTCTGGGCAAGGCAAAATCGTGCAGCGGATTGGCGGGGAGAGATTGGGGTGTAAGGTAATAGGGGTAGTGGGCGGTGCAGTGGGAGTAGGAGATTTTTGCGTTGTACAAAGTCAAACATCATAAAGTTCGCTACGCCTTTTTGCATATTTTATTTGCGCTCATTTTCGAAAAACAAAAAAAAGCAACAAAAATGGAAGCTGGGAAAAGTTTTGCTCTGGTTTTATGCCATTGCGTTTGTTGCCGCTGCTGCTGCTTCTGCTGCTGTCAAGGTTTTTGGGTTTGCGTCTCTTTTGCAACAATTAAATTATTCAACCGAAATTTGTTGGAGTCTCCAAAAGTCACGCGCACTTGACGGTACAGAAAAAAAAGGAGAGAAAAACGACGAAAAGCGAGAAAAAATCAAGAAAAAAAATAAACTTGTCGACGATCTTGTTGTTATTGTTGCTAATGTTGGTACAACTCGTTGATGTTTTTGTTGCTGTTGGTTTTGTAGTTGTTGTAGTTGCCGCTTTTCCTCAGAGTCTCTTATGCCCGGTTCAGGTTTTATTTTCCAAATGAAATGAGTTTGAAGTGCATTTGACGGCGTCCATGGCTGCTGCTGTTGTTGTTGTTGCAGCGTCGACGTGCGCCTTGTTTTAGAAGTGGGCGTGCCTGCAACTTTGGCACTGGCTACGCCAACAGCACTAGCTCTCTGCTGTTGTTTTTGCTGCTTCTGTTTTTTATCATCGTATTGCTTTTGTTGTATTAAGAATTTTAATGGAAAAGTTTTGCAGTTGAAGGCGCTTTTCCAAATGATATTTTAAAAAAGCTTTCCCCAAGCCGACATTAAAAAAATAAAATATAAGTTGAAAACCAATTAAACAATTTGCGAGTTTTTTAGGCATAATAAAATGATTTTCGCATATTTATTTTGATCTTCCGTCGGGACAAGGAAAACTTATTGCAATGAATTTTGATTATAGCATGTTTATTGAAATTGAACGTGTTAATTTGTCAAATAGACTAATAAATATTTATACCTGTTTGAACATTTGTTTAACATTTGTGTTTATTGAACTTCATTTGCTCCCTAAATGTCTTTCGTTTCTTTGCTTTAATCTTTGATTAGTTTTCTCAAGCAACTTTAAGTTAATCTGACCTGTTATTTTTCTTTCTTATTTAGTTCTTCATTCCTGGCTTCAGCATGTTCTACGTTCAATCCGTTATCTCTCTACTGCTTGTCTACAAAACTCAGCATGTGTCACTTTATTCCAATTCGTTGAACGCATCTCTTCTCTCAATGCTGCCTCACTTTACACACACACACACACACACTCAGCTGTATGTGCTTATCGCCTTTGCATTTTACTAGTTTTTTTCTACACTCATGAACTACCTGATGGTGAATTTTCCTGGTTCTTTAGCTTCTCTTGAAGCTGTCAACAGCTTTGGTCACCTTTGAGCTGCTGCTTTGGCTTTTCATTTCTCTCTCTTGTTGTGCGTCTGTTTTTGTACTCAGCTCATTGCCTGACAAATGAAATTAACTTTATTTGCCCATTTTATTTATGCGCTTCATTAAAAATTTAAGTCCGCTTTATTTATACTATACGAGCAGGCGAAATTAATATTAATATTAATATATATATTGTATATATATATATATTAACAATGTATGCCTTTTGTTATTGTTTGGCTGAACTGCCGGACAATTGGCTCTGAGAATGGTTCTTTGGTCAGTCGACTGGCGGCGTCTGTTATCGAATAAATCGCACTCAATAAACCATATACAAGGCATAAATTATATTTTTATATGTTGTGCTCCATTTTCATTGAACATTCACGAAGAAGCAGAATACAAGAGAGACAGAGAGACTGAGGGAAAGGGAAGGCGGCAATGTGCACCACCTCACAAATTAAAGCACTTAAAACTTTAATGCAATTTGAGTTCACTCTGCACTTGGCTCTAGAATTTTTATAAGCTCTTCGTATATTGGCCAAAACTAGCAAAAGCAGACTCAACAACAACATTGGTGGAAATTGGTACAACAACAATAGCCGCATTTTCACATTCAACAGTCAAAAGTCCAAGTCCAAAAAATTAATGAGCGCAATAAACATTTTAAGTGGAATTGTTTGTGAAGTTGTTAATTTTTAGTGCAATTTATTTTGGCAAGAGTAATAAAATTGTTTGAAATTGGCCAAAGGCTGTGAAGTAGCTTAAAGAGAGAAGAAGACAGAGATGGTGTTAGAGGCGAGAGAGAGGTGTAGCAGTTAGCCTGCTATATGTATTTATATATAGACATTTGACAGCCCTTTCGCGGCGCTTTGTGTTGCCTTTGAGTTGGCATCATAAATAATCTGTTTACAAGTAAGTTACGCAGTTAATTTCTTTGTGCCTCCTGTTGCCGTTGCCCTTTTAAACTAATTTCCCAAAGGATGCCATCAGCCAGAAGTCGCTGGCATTGTCTGAGCCCCTCAATACCCCTACCGAGCGCAGCTCTGTGCCGTATTCCTCGTCTCACCTGGTCCCAGGCACGCAGCACTGACATCGCCGATGCGTTGCCTTATTGTGTAAGCCAAGCACGACACCTGCCACGGCCATTTTTGGTTTTGGTCTAGTTTTGTGCACAAAATTATTAATATTTGATGTTGCCACGCCTTGTTGTCGACCTCCCGCTTCGTTTACTGACCCAGTACCACACACACAAACACTCATCTACACACATAACCCTGCTCACTCAGTCAGTCGGTTCTATTTGTGTTGCATACTTGATGGTGCTTTCATCTCGTTAAGTGCTTAAAGCCTTTTCCGTTGACCGTGTAGGTAGAAACCCGTACGTATTTATGTGTGTCCCTGCAAGCACTGAAGCTTGCTGTCATAATTGTTCAATCTGGCTGGCGTTAATGACATTAGCGGTTAGCAGTTTGTGGGCTGCAGCATCTTCATGTGCTGAGACCCAAAATAGAAAGATTCACATATAGTTAAAGACGTTTTGGGTAGGTTCGGAACCATTTTTTTAAATAAGTTTCTTCTTCTTTGTTTGATTTCCGGTTTAACCATGTGAAGACAATATTCATTTACTATAGTCAATTATTAAAATTATGTTAGAAAATTTGTCTGGATCTTCCAGTAGCACAATCTACATGAAGTAGAGCTACTTAAAATATGAATAACTAAAAATAAAAATAATTCATATTTATCCTTGAAACTGCATTTGTGTTTACGTAAACAACATAAATGTCTGGCCGGTGTACGCATTGAATACATCAAGTATACGACATATGAAACATATTTGACACCCAGCGTGGTGCCTACGTTATAAGCCCAGCATTGTTTTAACTCCTCTGCACGCAAAGCTTCGCTCACAGTCCGTTAAGCTTCAAGGCACGAGATGTATGTAGTTTTGTTTGGTTTTAAGAACGAACCACTTTTAATTTCTTGCTGCGTTCACACGCAACCAAGCTCGTTAAGCAACACGAGCTGGCTGCCACCTGCCACTAGCCACCTACAACCTGCTACCCGCTACCTGCCACCGTCTACCTGTTCTATGCTGCCTGAGGCCACTGGCTGGCAGCAGGTCTGACACAGCAGCAACGACAACAACGGCGTTAGCCTTGGTATTAACACTTTGTCATGTTTGCTAAATGCTTTCTGAGCCCGCTGCCTGGCCACAGTCGAAGAAACCAATGAATGGTTAGAAGTGTGGATTGGCCTACACGGACACATTGGCTTAGTGTGCGTGCACAAAAGGCAGCAATTAGTAAACGGCAAAATGTCCGAATGCTTCGTGGGTCAGAAAAGAAAAGAGATTTTGATATTGCTTAAGACGGCCTTTGATTTCGAAAAGCTGATGAATTTTTCTACTGTTTTGTTGCTTGTACGTTTCGAACTCAATAATATTTATTTATACATTTATTGCTTATCGCAGCAATCGATGGCGGAAGCAAGCAGCAGGCAGTGGCAGCGACAAAAAAAGAGTAAGAGGCAGCAGCCGACTGTAGGCCAAGAATAAATAAGGCTTAGTTGTGTGTAAGCCTAGCGTAACTCCCAAAATGTTGGCATGGAAATGGGGCCAGGTCTGCTTTATGGGTAGCAAATGCGGGCAAAACCATTTAAAGGTTATCCATGGCATTATTTTATCAAAGGGAATTAACACGCATAAACAAAAACAACAGAAGCAGTAGCAGCAACAACATCAGGAACTTTGGTTCTGATTCCCTTATCGTTCGTTGCAGCAGTTAAACGCACGCATGAGCCCGCATTGCGTGTTCTGTATGCAGCAACATCACGCATTCGCCGTGTGAGCCCTGCGCGAACTAAGCTTTTGGCCTGCAATAAAAGCGCAAATAAATATTTGAGTTCCCACACACATACACACACACAAGTGCCTGTCAGTGGTTTCGAACGGTTTGTCTAGAATTTAACCCGCTTAACGATGGACCCCAACCATTAAAATGGTGTTGCAATATAAAGAAAGCGGTGAAAATACTGAGCAGTAAATGCAATTAGGTGAATGGCATTTAACAACTTATTTAAAAATTTTCCTTTTGTTTTAGCACTTTGGGACTGCGTTACGTATACGTCTTGTTTGACGTATGCTAATCTGATACACACTGCAGCTAAGCTGCCATAATTTATCACACAATAGTAAGAGACCGTTTTTTTGTAAGATATGGTTTGGTTTGGGAGTATGTTTACTTTGTCATAAGCAGACGTCGCCTGCCAGCTGCGAGGGCGTGGCAATCAAGGCCACCGTTGCCGCTGCTACAAATTGATCATAATCTGAGTGTCATTTATCTTATAGTCACACCAACGCTAGACAGTGTCGGGCAGACTACAGGGAAGGGATGGAGTGGACTAGACATTGACTGGTAGCATTAGATGAATGGCCACGGAACCTCGCACGATTGGGCAGCCGTATGAATGACACCAACTGAATGGATGGCTTTGTTTGAATAGATGAATTGCTTGGCCCGCAGCCGCCAGCCAAGAAACAAACCCAACAGATCTGTTTTCCTGGTTTTCCTCGCTTTCCCATTTCCATGCCTTTTTATTTTTATCTGCTTTTTGAGGGCGATGTGCTAATTTGGCAATTTGTTTATCGATTTTGTTGTAAGCTTGTTGCTGTTTTTGCTGTTGTTGTTTTTGTGGTCACAACGCCAAGGAGTATTAGGTCCTGGGTGCGTTAAGTGACCAATAAAAATCACTTAAGCTTAAGTGCTTGTGGAACAGAAACTGTTGAGCCGTAAGTTTTCGCATCGTCATCGTTCAAAAAGTTGTGCTCATACTCGTTATAATTGAAGGTCCTTCAGATTTCATGCTCAATCGACTCAAGACGGTAAAAGCAAATTAAATCAAAGTATTTTGCTTCCGACACAAATCACATATATTAACAATGATTATGATAAAGATGGACATAAATAATAGGTAAATATATATTTAAATGCAAAATTCAAAATTTGAATATTTAGAAATTGTATAAATTTAAATACAACTTGATTCAGTTGAAACTAATAATAAATATTTAATGTTTTAAAGAAGAGAGTGGACCGACTTCTATTTCTATAATAAATTTGCTTATCGCTTCAAAAATCTTTGGAAACACTTCACATACATGCTTATGTCGTCTATACAATAAATATAATAAAGTCATTATTTCACTACATTTGTCGCACTTGCTGAAGCTTCTGCTTATGCTACTGCTGCTGTTGCTGGGGGAAAGAATGCCAGCTTGTGTTTATGCGTAAAGGGTTGAAATTGAAAGGTTGAAAGTTCGAAGACGTGGCTCAGTTTCGCAATTTGCCACTTTAAGCAGCCCCTTGACCCAAACCAGAACCCGCAGAGCCACCCGGCGATTTGCCGCAACATTTGTGTGACACAAATTTTGTCGAAGAAAACAAAGTAATATACACTTGGGATAGGGGCGTGGGTGTATTGGCATGGGAGACATTTTATGAGCACGCTATGCACATATTGATCAAGTGACAGGCTGAGTGACAAACAAACTGGCAACTGGCAACTGGCAACTGGAAGCTAGAAACAGGCAAACTGGCAAATGGCAAACGGCAACTGGGCCTCTGCTTATTATGCAAATATGCAGGGCAAATTGATTCGGTCGGCAGGCGCAGCAACTGTGTCAGCAATGTTCAAAACAAAACGCGGCGTATGCGCAATTTCCACAAGAGCCTTCACCGCAAATGTATGCAAATATAACGCGCATACGCCACGTAAACAACATACATAACAAAAAAGAAATCTCTTTCCCTCGCTAGGCGAAAATTGAAAAGAAATTCGAAAAGAAAAAAATAAGTATGAGAATAAAGTCTCTGCCGTAAGCTAAATGCCAAGATGAAACTCGAACGTTCACCGCCGTCAATTGGCCAACAAATCGACAGCAACAGCCGCCTGAGCTGTCGAGTGTCTATAGAAATCTCGACTTAAACTAATTTTTTGCTTGTTGCATTGCGGTTGTGGTTCCCACTGTGCATAGTTGTTGTTCTCGTTTTTGTTGGCAGGTAACTGAAGTTGCTTTTGAATATTTAATAAGCCACAAAAGCCAAAAAAAAGAAGCGAAAGAAAAAACAACAAGAAACGCGAGAAAACTGACAAAGAACGAAAGTACCCCAAAAAAAAAACTTAACTTCAAGCACTAAACCGAAATAACAAATACACTGCAGTGTTTAATAGAAAATCATGGAATACAGTTTTAATTAAACTAATTTTTGAACTAAATACAAAATAAAGTTACCTATGACGATAAAATGAGTATAATTGTTAGTAATCTTATAGTGTCCATTATATGTTGAAAATTATTTAGTTATATTTGCAGATATTTTGGCGACAATTATACAACTTCACTCTATTTATATGTCCTAATTAAAGTTAATTTGTATATTTATTTAAGATTTCATTATAATCAATAAATTTGTATACTTCTGTATGGTTTATATAATTTGTCAAATTACTAACAATTCCAACAAATTGTTAAATTGAAGTGTGAAAATCTTGAACATTATCGAGTCGATCGCATACATCCTTTAAGTGCAATAACACCATATTTAGTGAGGACAAAGCTGTAACAAAGCGTTCTGTGAAACTTGTAACTCCCGAATCCACACACAGGAACTCACACAGCCACACACACACACACACAATTGTCCTGGGGGAAATATGAAGGAACGCGCAGCTTGGCACAAAAGCAAAGCAGGTGAAACATGTGGTCCCGACGTTGTCCTGGCCTTGTTCTGACTTTAGCTTTGGAATCCTCCCAGAATTTTCCAAAGCGTATGTGTGTGTGTGAATTGGCAATGCGTGCAAAGACTGTCTTTTTCATGGCCATAAAGGGACGCGTCGTTGGCTAACAAATTTGTACACAAATTATTGAACGCAAATAAATATATGAGCAAAGTTTGTAGCAAGGAGCGCGACACATAAACAAAATTGCGACAAAATAATTATAAAATTATATAAAATAAAAAAAGTAAAACCAAATACAAAATAAAGCGGAAAAACAAAAAGGAAGCCAAATAAATTGAAGCTGCAGTCAGTTTTTCGATTACAACTTTTCGTGTGCTTGGATATAGAAATAAAATGGCAGCAAGCGCCACGCCCAGCCACCTATAACGCCAATCCCCTCTATAAATATACAAGTTTATATATGTACATATATTTAAGTTTCCGTATGTGTGTGTGAGGTGTGTGTCTGACCACCTACACAATTTCAACTTAATGACACAACAATCACAAATGCCATAAAACATACTTTGGATTTTGCAGAAGGCTGCTTGCGGGCTCTCAGAGCGGTGGCATGATGAGCATGTGGCATGCGGCATGCCCCGAGGCCTCCTCATCCATCTCCCCTTTACCCGGCTTGCCACCATTTTGTTGATGCGGGCGCTGCCCAAATAAAGACGGCCTGTCTATGACTGTGGCATTATTTTAACATTTTATGCTGGCACAACGCAAAATCTGACAGTTGACTAGCGCAGAAAATATGCTCCAAGCACACATACACCACAACCCATACGTAAAGGCAAAGACAGTGCCACAAACACACACGTACACTCACACACTATGGCTGACACATGGCAAATATTGTATTACATGCTGCATAAGAGGCGAAAACGAGACTCGAAAGTGTTAACTACGATTGTGTTGTTGCCCTTTGTGTGCTGGTTGATATTCAATCAGCGCCACTCATCATATTCATCATCCTCATCCACACTCTCGTACCCCGTTATCATCATCATTGCCTTCATCATCGTCATCATTATTATTGTCATCATCAACAAATCCTGTATGCACCTTTGCTCAAATAATTGGTGAACCAACTCACGTAGTGAATCAGTGATGAATGTTTTTATGCTTATTGTTGGGTTCACTGAGCGAAATGAGTTGTTTGTCTGCCTGAACCTCTGCTGTTCACCTTACATTCCCTCAACGCCTGTACATGCTCCACATCCGCCTTCATTTCAGCCCATGTTAGTTCACATTTGTGTCAATGTGTGGCCATTAAGCGGCGACCTTCCTGATGACCCGGGGCAGTTCGGTGTTCCGTTGCGAGCAATGAATGAGTATCACATGGTAAAATATTAATTTGTATACTTTTAATATTTATTTTTCTTTAACAATTGTATTTTAATTAAATAAAATAGGTATAAAAATTAATTTGCTTACGCTTAATCACTAATTGATACTTTCAACAACAAACTGCAGTACTTTAAAGACTATAATAAATAAATGTTAAAAATCTTCAAACACGTGATAAATTGATATCAAATGAAATGCTATTTCTTTGCCCGCTCATAATCTTATTATTTAAATTATCAAAAACACACTTATTTTCTAAAAAAAACTTTAAAATGCTGGAATAAATTTGTCAACAATTTAATTCTAAAGCTTGCACAGGTACTGCACTCTATAATTTAATAAATTATAATAAATACTCAAATAACACGCATAGGCCACATGTAGCACACAAAATATTTCCAATTGTCATTACGATCGACTGGGGGGTTGCTTAAGGGCTTCAATTGGCAGTGGAACACGAGCTCAATAGAATGCAAAGCCGCAACAGTTTGTGGAAAATTAAACTGTGGCAAGTATTTAGTTCAGGTGTGTGCAGGTAAATAGATTGGCAGATGTTCAGCGGAGCTCAGACTGCAATTGCAATTTGGAATTATGTATTAGCATTCATATCGAAATGTCGACAAAGTTGTTGGCATTTTGTGGCAAATGCTGGGCGTGTGACATGGGACAGAAGAACAGGGAGAGAGGAGGAGGAGTGTAATAACAAATTAGGTTGATTGCCGTGAGGCACTTGCTGTTATACTTTCAGTTCTCTTCACACATTTGTTAGCTTTCGTATATTTTCAGTTTTTTCTTTTCGCTCGCCTGTTTGCAGGCAAACCACAAAATGCACAAAGCAAATGAACAACTACAAAATTGTTTGTTTGCCAACCATTGCTAAATTGCTCAAAAATAGCGTCAACTCTTGCAGCATTTGATTACTGAGCCTTGGCACTGTGCCCATCATCAATTATTCAAGCGTCATCAACAAGCTGCGGACTGAGTATGGCGAATTGTGAACCAAGCACAACAATTGCAATAATTAGCAAATGATTTAAAACCGTCAGTAATCATCATTACCGTTGTCGTCGCAAACACAATCTCAGTCATCGTTCTTGCCGCATTCAGAGGCGGCATCATTAACAAAGGCGAGCACACTGAATGACCGCAGGCTTTTCATTTTACCTCGTGAAAATTTCAAGTGAAAATTTCGCTGCGTTTTCCGCTAATGACGATAAATTGCGACGCGTCGCTTCGGTCAACTATAAATAAGTTGCGTTTGGCTTACAAATGCCAAACCCTTTTCCCCCTTATTCCTTCATTTTTCCCATCCTATTCCCCCTTTACCCCATTCTTCACTGTACATTGCACAATTTGGCTGCGACACACATTCGAGAGCGGCTTTAAAATGCTGCATCATGCATTCTCAACAAAACGCTGACATTGCAGACCATTGCATACATTTTTTAGCTCCTAACTTTATTGTTAACATACCGTTGCTCTCAATTTTCACTTCAAAACTTAAAACTACTTTAAATAATTAACTTGAAAATAACTAAGATTTATTTCGATTCATTTTATAGAAAGCTACTTGGATTCGGCTCAGTGGCCACTTGTCGAATAGGTAGAAACTTGAGCTGTGGATATAAAATTGATACGCTTAAGTCTATTAGCTGAAGGCAACAACATCATCATCATCGACAGACCTAACATGTTGTTCCATAAATCGCTCAGCTTCGGTACGGCACAACGGTGACAAAGGGGAAACTTTATTTAGCTACTCAATCAGGGCCGCAAACAACACTTTAGATGCCGGCATTTGTGCTGTTGACCAGTTGGCAAATGGCAAATGGCAAACGACAAACGGCAAAGTAAATAAATGAAGGCGAGCTTCGCACTTTTGTCACAGCTCCACGTCTGCCTTTTGAACCCTCTAGCCAGCTGCTGAGTTAAGTTCAGCCAAGTCGAGTCTAGAGAAAAGTCGAGAGGGGTGGACAGAGAGCTGAAGGTTGAGCACACCGTCACCCACTTGGTCAGTCACTTGTGCTGCACATTCAAGTGTCACTGATTTGAGGATAAGCACTTCGCAGGCAACTTGATAGCCTTGCTGAATGAGCCCACTCAGAAGAATAGTCAGTTCTTCAGTCACTCAGTCAGTCACCCAGTCAGTTAGTCAGTCAGTTGTCTGGTTGGTCAGTCAGCCGTAGTTGAAAAATATCGCAGTAGAGTAGTGGCAGCTTTTATTCGAGTGGCACTCGTGCAAAACGAACTAATTTGAATATATATAAAATCAACAACAACAACAGCAACTAACGGCTAAGAAGCCCCATAGCATCTGCAAAAGGGCAGACACACAGTTGGGAAGATAGACAGACAGTTAGCCACAGGGACGAACGAAGTCACAGCAAAGCAAAATTGATGAAAACAAAAGCAGTTTTTATCCCCGAGTGTCTTTTGTGCTCCTTTCAATGGGTCAGTTTAATTGCTTAAATTCAAACATTTCACACACACACACATACTCACTGAGTGTGCAATCAAAACAGTTCATTAAGTTTGTAATCATCTTCAACCATAATTCTATTTAAATTTGCCGCTTAAGCCAAGCGGTTGACTATTGCTACAGAATTAAAGATTTTGCAAAGAAGCCCAACTAAATATTATCTTCAGTTCAAAAATAGAATATAGAAAGAACATAAATTGTATTCCTTACTAATGCCATACTTTAAAACATAATGTAGTTACTATATTTTTCAGCTTATGTATTTATTAGCATTCTTAACGCTCTTCAAATGTTTATTATTACCTTAATTCACACAACGCACAGCAGATTACTTGCTTACGGCTTAAACAATAATAAATACGCACTCCAAATGTTTAATAAAAAACGAAATAAATCATTTAATTAATTTTGCTATAATTAAATTCCATTTAAAAAAGATTCGCACATCAACAGTGTCCTAAAACAAATTAATTGATTTTCCATAAAATTATCTCACATTTAATTGAATAAAAACAGTTTAAATTTACATAACTCATTTGGAAATAAACCACATGAATTGAACAATAATTTGTTAACAATATTTTATTTAAATGACAGCCACAAATTTTGCAGATAGTTAGTGAATAAGCGCAAGCAATTAGTGCAATTAACTAAAATACAATTAAAGAGAGAGACACAAAAATGGGGCGTATGAAAAAGGCACTGCCACCAGACGTAGGTTCAAGCAAACTTCACTGAACTAGGCAATAAATTGAATACATGGCTTAATGGCTACCAGCTAACAGCTAACAGCCAACAGCTAGCAACTAAAAGTCTTTTGCTCTTTTAGAAAATCGCGAACTACTCGTAATTTATGATTCTCACAGAGTCGCACATGCAAATTAGCAGAATAAATGCAAATATTGAAGCGAAAATTTGCCTGGTATGGTAAGAGGAGAGAGGCTGGAAGCTCATAAAGAGCCCAAATGAGTTGAACTTGGGTTTGCCGACTTGGATAATGCTCTCTGTGGCACTCTGTGGTACTCTGCGGTTCTCTACTGGCAACAACTGTTGACAAAATGAAATCAATAAATTCAGCGCAAATCAATTAAAATACACGAATAGCATGGGAGTGTATATGTGTGTGCTGTATTTGTGTTTGTTATGCAAATTAAAATATTTGTCAATTTGTGGTTTTGACAAAATTAAATTTGCCACACTAACGCACACACACAAACGCACACATATATACACTGTGAACTATGGTATGTCAAGTGTCAGGCATAGTGTGCCATTTGCATGCCAGTATTTGTGTAAATGTGTTAGTCTAGAAATTTATTCAAATTTATTTATATGGCTTATTAAAATTGTTGTAAGTGTATTATTTAATTAAATTTTTGTCAAATTTGATTTGCAATTAAATCGCATAACTGACATACAGAAAACCGAATCGACTGAAGTTAAATATTTAAACAATGTATCTAATTGATCGTTTGGCCTCAAGCAAAGTCTGTATAAAAATGTAGCATACTTTCTAGCGTCTTGTGCAATTCACGTGGACTCTTAATTTGCAGTTACCGCAGCTGTGTTTGGTAGACAGGTGTGGCAGTATTTTTAGTCACCAGCTGGAGCTTAAGCTTGTTGTGTGTCGGAGGTGTAAGTACCCTAAGGGTAGGGGTCAGGGGGTCAAATATATATGGTTGTTGGTTGTAAGAGCGTGTTCATTATAATTTAAATCTCGACTTTGAGCATAATTAGCCAGAACACTGCAGCTACCACCTGTGTGCGACTACCTAATTTGCTTACGGCACACTCACTCTTACATACAGACATCGTCACATCACCCACATACACACACACACACCTCCTCGCGTTGACCTCGTCTAATTGAAAAGCCATTAAAAAGCTTTCAGCTGCTCATTATACATTTAAATATTTCTGTGTTTTTATTTCGATGTTCCTCGCGACACCCCTCGAGGCAGTTTTCTCTTGTTTTTAAATATTCGTGTGCATGTGTGGCACATAAAAAACTTCTACACAACTGTAAAAAATAAAAAAAACAAACACACGAATTCACAAATTCTGATGAGCTTATATGCATGGGATGCATTTATGCAAGGGAATCTGCATTTTCATTACGCTTTTTCTCACAAACTCTTTCAATTACCATTGCTGTTATTTAAACAGAAATTCTGGAAGCAAATAAATGGCAAGATAGTTTGCATAAACTGGTCAAATGATCACCCAACTTAAGGCAATAATAATTGTTCATACTTAAAAAGAGTCAATTAAATTAATCTGTAATTGAGTTTAAATTTTCTTCTTAAATCAAACTTTAACTGTTTTCAAACCGGTTTCACTAAAATAACACAATCCGCATCTGTCTAAACTATTTTTTCCTCAGCTACTAGCTTGAGTTCTTGGAAAATCGAAGAAGCCACAACTGCATCAAGTCAATAGCAACGCAAACCCAAACGATTAACCCACATCACATTCCGGTACTTGGAACTGGCAACCACCAAGTGAATTTTGGTGAGTTGTGCATCTGTTTATAAGCCATGTAAAATAACGAGCACAAGCTATGTGGGTGTATATAACCATGCAAAGTTGTTGGCAACATTTGACAGACAGCACTTGGACATCAAGTATTTATGAGCACACATTCAAGATGCAAAGGGATGAAAAGGCAGCGTCATGCTGTGCAGCTTGAGAAAATGCTTAAATTCGAATTATTGAGGCACATAGAATGCAAAGCCATACCGTGCTGCGGAACGTTCGCTAAGCCATGTTCATTCGTTGGCATTTTGCTTTTCTCTAAGTGCGGTTTGGAAGCATCTTAATGCTTAGCAATTTGCGTTAAATGCGAAAGAGATTAAAACAATGTTGCATTTCTAATTGTTTTAAGCAGCCAGCTATGATGATGGCGGTGGCAACGGCTAGATGGCAACGACTAAGTCACACACACATGGCGTATGCGCAATTCTACAATTTTGGTTTAAGTTTTAGTTTTCACTTCAGTTGTAGCGCTTTAGCAATGGCTTTTTAAGTATTTTCTATTTATGGCACAGAAACTGAGTCTGTGTAGAAAACGGAAATCGGGTATCTGTGTGTAAGTGTATGTGCTGCAAGGCAAACAAACATATGCGGCTGCTCCAACTCAATTTGTGCAGCTTAAGTTTCATAGTTGCAATTATGAGATTATTAAACGCAATGTAGCCAAGTCTTTATCCCATCAGAGTATCTATCTTCTCTTTGCTTCATTCTCCCTTGTTCTTTTAGCTTTTGGCGAAGCACAAAAATGGTTGTTTGTTAGTAATACTACTCAAGCTTTAGCTGCAGCGGTTGCTTTGACCACATCACGCATACGCCACGCTTAAAGGATGGAAAATGCGCTACAAATAGTGAGTGCATGGCATAAACGACCGAAAAACTATAACTTATGGCTTCTAATTGAGGCAATGAGATAAATAATGTCAACCACTTCTTCAAGTGAAGGGAGTGTCACTAATTACTCTTTGCTGTTCAAAATTAAAGTAAGGTAATAAAATAACCAATTAACCTTTAATTTTAAATGCATATGTAATTTGATTTATCCACAGTCAGTTCAGTCTTTAATTATGCTGGACAAACTGATCAAAATGTCAATTTTGTACACTTTACAGTTGCACTTAACAGACAAACCGCAACATTTGGAAAATGGTCGATAACATTTAGCCACAAATTTATGAATTGCTATGGTTTTTGGGTTTATGTGGCTTTCTCTAGGAATCCTTCATCACTGCAGTCTAATGAATGACCCGAATTAATTGAAGCAATTTATATTTTAAGGTGTGTTGTCAAAGCAAATCAACATAAATGATCTAATTACAGCATTGAGGTACAAAGGCACCTACGAGAGCATGTTTGTGTTTGTGCGATTGTGTGTGTACTTGTTGTTTTGATTGACTCAAATACAATCACACATTTTGCCAGCCATTGATATGCGGTTACACAGCTGTAAGAGGTTTGAGTTTATTGCTCTCTATTCAAGCCTACAACTGACGAGCCTAAGTGAGAATTTCTGTACGCACATGTATACAATTAAATATACATATTTGTACATTATATATAGATACACACACGTTTGCAATTCGTAGTGCATTTGACAAGCATGTTGTCTACAAACGGAATTGTTCCGAAGACATTTTAATTAAGCAAACCACCAGTCAACCCAATCAACCCAAAGACAGTCAGTATTATGCCAATAGGCTTTACGGAGATTGTCTCATATAGCATTAGAATATAACCTTACTAAAACGACGATTTTATGCTCTGACAGCTTACAAACAATTATTTGGAATGTTGTTATATTATCGAGAATTGTCTGTGAATTCCCTGAATTATTATTATTTATTAATCCGTTCTAACTCATTTTTATCATTAAATTATCTTCCATTAGGAAATTTTGAAGTGAATCTTCTTAAATGTTAATAATTACAAATTTATATAAGTTGAACTAAATAAATTCGGAAATGAGTAATTCATGCATGTAAACATCCGTCAATTAACAATAGTTAATAATGTAGGAGAACTTGCCTGTAATTTATTGCAAATTTCATAGCAGTTGTTGAATGCTTTCAATCGTAAATTAAATTTGAAAATTGGGAATGCATGAACAAGACAAGAATACGGACTTGGACTTACAGACGCACATGGTCAAAGTGAAAAACATACTAGCAACCAAAATAATGCGGTCTTGTGGCCAAAAATCAAAGCAGACTGCCAGCCTTGACCAAAAGATCACAGATGCAGATAAAAGGGATGTGTTTGTTATTCTTAAACGAAATGTATTTAGTTATTTGAAGCATAAAATAATGTGGCAAATTACAAACTTGCGGTATTTCTTGAACCCGCAAAACTTATTCCGTAGTTTGAGCGAAAAATATTCAAGATTATGTCCGAAATGTTGTCAGTAAGACAGAAAAGCAACTAATAGAAAAGACAAATTAAATTGCAGCGCTTGAGTCAACACATTGAAATATTGCTGGGCTTTCCATTTTCTGAAAAGCATTTGTGCATTGAGCATCAATCAAAATGAAAACTACTTTACAATAAAGAAAACTGAATCCCAACTGGAACCACAACGAGAAGTGGCAAGAAACAGTAACAGCAAGAACTCAGTGGTCTGTTATAAGTTTCATTTGAATATTGAAGAAAATTTCACCTATAAGTTTAGTTAGTTATCTTAAAAAATACCCTTTACTAGAACAAGTTTAGTAATAACTGAATAAAATATGAGTTAAATGCAATCAAAATGATTTCTGTCTGATATATTCTTATTTATATTTTAAATTTCCTTTTATATTAAATAATAATGCCTTCTTAAGCTGGTTCAGCATATCTTCAGCCAAACTTAAAAGTCCCTCTTTCTCTTTTTTTGTGCAAAATGTGCAAACAAAAACTTGAGCCGAGAGAGCTTCAAAATTTTTGGTTAAAGAATGCCATAAGCAAAGTCCCCTTGGTTACTTTCATTTTCATTTGTATGGAAGTAAAGTTTTTTTTTTTGATATGATAAGATATGAGTGAAAGTGCAATCAAAAGCATGTGAGCAATCTCTATGAGTTGTGGCCAAAAGCTTAACCAAGAATCATTGGTTTATAATCAAAATGAATGGCAACTTAAGACTTGTCCTATCTTCCCTCATAATTTAATTAGCCCGTTTTCTACATAATTATTTTACATCTCAACTAAGTGTAATCGCTGTCATATGAACAGAATGACAATTGAATAATTGCTTTCATCAGAATAATTCTAGCTGCTCAATGCATATAATAATGCAGATATGACTTTGTGGAGCAATTAGAATATTAACTGAGTATATAAAGTGAGCACAAAGGGCACCAACCATTCAATGGTCAGTTGACGGAATTGTGAGTAAAATTGCCAGCTGTCAATCTTTCATTTTCTTTGCTGCATAATTTGCATAAGGTTAATTGCCTTTAATTCAAAAGGCTGAGAAAATAAAGAAAAGAAATTATAATTGCTAGGAGCATACACACTTACCTATATGGCCTGTGGCACGCCTTTGGGCTGGAGACTTTCATTGGTTCCACTTTAATATTATTGACTGACTGGTCGTGTCCTTGCCTCCTGGCAGATATACATTCATACTTCCATGTATGCTCTGACAATGAACTGAGCTGATCTGTTGTTTGGCGAGCACAAGGTTGACATTCCTGACAGAGCTGTCGTCGACGTGGCTCCATGGCTGAAGGATGCCGTCGTTATTGTTCTCGTTCTCGTCGTTGTTGTTGTTGCTGTCGATTATCATGTAGGGATTTAATAATCTGGCCGCTTTTCTTTTTCACAGCGCCTGACAATTTGAAAGCCTTTTTCATTCTGTTGATTTACATTTGCTTATTGTTTTTGCTCCTTTTGCCCTCTTTATTTGCTCCTTCTTTTCAACCTCTACCACTCCAACAGTTTCCTGAGCATGAAACGGAAACGACATGAATTCATTTTAAATGATTTATTAACGCTGCCAAGGCCAAATTACTCTCGGTGATATATTACCAAACGAAGGTCAAAAACGAAACGAGTGCATATGTTAAACATCATAAAAAATGCATGTTCATAATTGGCATGTGTCATTGAGCAAAGGGACACGTCAAACAGAATTCGCAACAAATCGAAATTTACACAGACAGCAACGAGAATTGTTATTGATAGAGAGTTTTTAGCTATTAAATGTCAATTTCAATTGACGCTGATGGGATTATATGAGATTAAATTCAGTTTTGGTTTAATGCATTTTTGTATTGGCTGTTCTTTTATGGAAACATGGAATTCATGCATGGATGGGATTTTCAACGCAATGTTTAGAATTAGTTTTTGAGTATATGTAGATTTTTCTTCTGGTTGGTATATTTCAACACAAATTCACGTAAGGCTTCAACTTAGAGTCCAAATATTAATTATTAATGGAATTGCAGAAAAGAACGTCCTTTTTCAGTGCTATTGACCTTCTCTGATTATACAGTACAGCCGTAATTCTAGTAAATATTTTAAATGTCAGAGCCATTAGCAGCCTTGGCACATTGGGACGCCAAAACATGCGAGCAACTAACTGCTTTGCGTTCGATTTGGCCGGAAATTGCAGTGCACTTCAGAGCATTTGCAACCTGCATTGCACAACAACTGCAATTGCGAATACTTTGGGTTTAATATGGCCGCTGGGCGCCGTTCGCAAAGCCTCGAACAATTCCTGTGCGTCCATGCGGCGTATACGCAACAAATTGACTTGTAGCAGACAAATGCTGCTACCCTCCATTTGTATGGGCATTGCTGGGTGGATGTGTGAGTGTGTATATAAATGTGTGATTGTTAAGTCGTATAAAAATATTTAGGGATTTTTCGGATATCTCAATTCGCAGTGAACGTCGCGTGGAACGGACACCAAAAGTGCCACATTGTTTTGTGGCTTCATTGGCGCGTCCGCAAGGGTCGGAAAAGTAAAAAGCAAAGACAAGTAAAAGGCAGAGACGAGTTTAACTTATTGTTGCAAAAGTTTACAGTCACTTCTGACAGTTTTGCAGCTTAGTTCTTGGCTCGCGTTCCAGACATTGTTGCTCTTAACTTTTTATTTGCAGCTAGTTTAGACTGTTGAGTGGCTGTATTGGAGCTTTTCAGATATTTTGCTTTCCCACAAAAGACGCCAATATAAATGTTGATTCAGTGGATAACTTGAGTTTCTCCGACTCTGACACATCGCCAGAAAAGTTATAACTTGGCCAATTCGTGGCTTGCCGAGCTAGCCAAAAGTTAAATGTAACTGCAACTGAAAAATACCCACATATCGATTGTCTATTATTAACTGATTTGAACTGTCGCTCTAAGTTGCAATCAGTGGCAATTAGATTCAATTTACCAGTATTTTAAAGCTGCCAGCTGACATAAAGGGCATGTTTATAGTGAAAGCAATAATAAGGCCAATTTGATGGCAATTTATTTTAATTAAAATTTCACTAGCCCGCTAGGCGCATTTGCGTGATTAAAAAGTTTAAAAGGACAACAACATCAACAGCAGTAACAACAATAAAAACAACAACAACAACTGCTTTTGTTTCAATGTCATAAAAATAGCTCACGTGTCACGCCCATAAAAGTCACACATAAAACAAGAACAAAAGTTACTATGAACACAGCAAACAACAAACATCAACAACAACACAAAGTCAAAAGCAAATTTAATTACAAACAAGCAAACATTAAAATTTGTAATTCCATCATAAAATGTTTTTTTTTTCTGTTATATTTTCCTGCCATTTTGTGGGACAAGTGAAAGACGAGCTGAAGCGGCACCTGCTCATGATCAGACATTCCCATTTACATTTCCACTTACCTACTTGTATTTCCTCAATAAAAACGATTCAGATTAGCCAATTCTCTGCGAGGGCGACGCAGGGGAGTAAAAGAAATTGCGGTTTTTAATTACTTTATTTTATTGCACAAGTTTTTGGCTTGGTGCGTTGAAAATTTCACAGTACATAAAATCTATGCGGTGTGAAATGGCAACCAAAAGCAGCGGACAGCCTTTGCATGCCACTTGGACATGCCACTTGCCAGTTAGCATTGTCCTTTGTGCTACTCTCCTGCTCTGTTGTTGTACTTTTACTAAGTCTCAAAGCTCGGCAGGCAGCAAGTGAATTTGAGTTGTTCGTTGCCAGGACATTGTTCCATGCACAGTTCATTTTACGCTGCTGCCTCGTAGGCAGTACTCACAAAACATGCGTTGGCATTTGTTTCCTACTCCCACAACTCTCTGACAGTCACTGTGACTGTGACTGTGATCCTGTCTCTGTGTCTGTGTCTCTGTCTGCGACTTTTGTTCTGTCAATTCAGCAGTTGCTGCAGTGCCACATGACACGTGTCATATGATGCCGCACCCCTCTCCAACACATTTTCTGAATTTACACGAAAAATTTGTTAACAATGGGGTTAATAGAAATGATTGGCAATGGAATAGAAAATTGAAAAATCTGTAGAAAGATTCATGAGAATTACATATATTTTAAAAATTTGTTGATTAAAATCACTTATAACAGTGATAATAATTAATGTTACATACTGTTTTCTGCATACCTCTACACAGATGTACAATAAACATTTCACTCCTGATAATATAAGCCTTAAACATTATTAGCCGCTATCTGAAAATCTGTGCAAACCTGAAGCGTTGTCAATGCATTTGTCAATTAACACTTATTTTGTCGGTCATTTGCTACTCGTTCTCATTTCTTAATTTTAATTGATATTTTTAGAAGTCGCTGTCGAGCTTCATATGTGCTGTGTCGGATATTTTGTTTATATGTTGTTGGCTACAATGGTAACGCCAATGAAAACGACATGAGATTCAGAATTGCCAACTGCAACGTTGCATTTGAAATTTCAATTTACCGACGACTCTTTCGATTGTTTACATTGATTTATTTACGTTTTTGTTTATGTGGTTTTGCACATAGGACGATACTTTTGTGAGCGTACTGTGTTCTCTCTAATCCACTAATACTACAACTGTGCCGATTTGGATTCGCAGCAGTTCATATGGATAGCCGAATTGGTTTCATTTTTTACTGATTTCCCCTCGCAGCCTCTCGTAGTTATACTCCTTCACTTTCTCACATTTTTATATATAGTGTATTGAACTGCAACAGTATTGAAATGGATTTATTTGGTTTGCCAAAATATTTGGCAAGTCCTGACGCACGGCATTTTTATGCTGTGTTTTCGGCAATGGTTTTACATGCAATATATACAATAGTTGCTGTTTACATTAGTGCCAGTTGTTGTGGGATGGGCGTTGGGCAGTGGGCGTGACAGCTGCCAACAACACGAAAAGCAGCTCAAATAGCACAAAAGCATTAAAAACTAGCACTGTTCATTGTGCGGGCTTATGTACGAATATTCTTCTTATTTGTATTCGAGTTTACTGTGTTATATGGCAGGCATGAAATTGTAAAAATGTTTCACAAAAGAATATTATTTAGTGCAACTCGGACAATGGAACAACAGTCGATGAAATATAATTTGCTGAATTTTCACATTTTACTTGTATCCATTCACCTGCAAATGACAGAAATTCTAAAGATATGAAAAGATTTCATATTTGATACAAGTGTATAAGTTCCTTAACAACTCTATAAAAATCTCTCTAAATGTTTGAAAAAAAGTTAACTCTTTAAATCGTAAACAGAACTTTTAATAAATTGAATTAATTTATTTTGTAATCATTTCAAAGGTTGCTTTAGTTTGTGGCAAATAATTTATGAAATAAAAATTTAGCTGTACAATCTTGAATGCCATGAATTTAATGTCATGTCATAGAGCTGATCACATTAGTTTAGGAAGTAGTTAGAAATTCTTTCAGATCCAAACAAGAAACTGGCAAATATGCTGAACGAAAGTAAGGGTATTGATGTGGGAACAGCCACAGAGGACTGTTCAGACTTGGACGACAGCTCGGAAGTGGAGATGGAGGTGTTGTTACCCGGTGAACCACCGCTTATGCCCAGTGGAAGTCGCACTCTGGACAATCGTCTGAATCCCGATGCACCTGATTTTGTGCCAGGCGTAACGGCTCGCTTTCTGGCCGTTAAAATAGTCGATGAACGTAAGTCAATTGTTAGTCCAGAAAGAAAGTAATCAGATTTTATTATATTTCTGTTATTGCTAACGTAACCCGTGGCATTTCAGTGACGAGTTATCCACGTTGGAGCAACGCCTCGGGTGACATGGCCTCGTATGGACCGCGTTACGATAGCATCTGGTGTGAAAGTTGCCCGAGGACACAGGTGCAATCACGAAACGAATGCGACATTGAGCCAATGATGCAGCCGTCAAATGTAATTGAGATTGTTGGCGATGCGGAACCATCGTTGAACCAGAGATCCAAGGATCAAAGTGCACTAGAAACTGTATCGGTATCTAGAGGTCGCTGCTGTGCCTCCTGTGCACTGATGTAATGGCATTTAAATATGTTCTTTTCTCTTTCATAGTTCTACTCATTAAAGCATTGTTGCACTATATTTAAGAGAAAAGCTCAAGACCATCCCCTGTACCCCTCTTAAGGGAATTACTTAAACTATAGCCTACATTTCAGCGACAGCCTGCAGCTTACAGCAGGCTGCGTTGTCCTGACTTTCTAATGATGTTGAATATGCATTGAAAGTTTTGCCTTACGCGAAAATTGTTGTCACAAAACTTGACTTGCTTCCCTGCTCAATTTGTTTTGTTCGCTTTGTTATTCCTCACATCCGTTTATCGAATTACATCGGTTAATGGGCTATATGCATGCGATGAACCAATTGGTTCACAGAAAAGAATAAAACTTTGACAAATAACAATGAAAAAATAAATCTGGATGTACAATAATAATAGAAAACTTTATTTTAAATTGAACAAGAAATATCCACATTTTTATAGGGTATTTTCCCGTCGTGCTGCCGTCAACATAATTGCTATTCGATATTTTTTCGTCGACAGACAACGACGCCAGCACTTTTAGTTAAATTGAGCAACAAACACGTTTGGCAATAAAACTGATTCCTCCACTTTTGCCACTCCTTGTTCAGCTGCCTCCCTGGCTCCCTGTCGCCCACAACAGTTGCCGTTACTCTGAAATTTTCCAGCTACCCTTAAAAATGGCCGCCGCAATGCGCTGGCGGAGTTTTGCACATTCTAACAGATTTATTTCACTCGAAATAGTTTCATTTTAGTTGCATTATTGTTATTGTTGTTTCTTCTTCTGTTGTAGCTGCTGATTGTTGTTGCTGCTGCCGTTTGCCAGAGCGACTGTAAAAAGTTTTTCTATTATTTTCAAATTTAACTTTGCCATTTGTTTGAATTTCATGTGAGTGGGCAAGCAAAAGAGTAACAACATATCGAAGGGATGAAAGTAAATGAAAGGGGAATGAAAATGCTTTGCAATCGGTATGTTTTCATACATGAACTATTACATACTTAGCTACGTTTGTATATACACATATCGATATGCTAAAACTTTTAAATGCGTACTCCAAAGGAAATGTCCTCAAATTTGTATACGTAATAAGGATATAGATTTTGGCTTCGATTTGGGCTTAAAACTTTTACAAATCACACAGAAATGAAGTTGTAATTATAAAGAACTTGGAAAAAAAAAGCTCGAAGGATTAGAAAAGGGCTACTCGACCTAAAGTTGTTTAATTTAAGCTCTTGAACTTGTTCAAACATGTTCACTGAGTGTTTACTGATTTCAGTCGGTTGAATTTGATAGTCAGGTTAAAGCTGAGAGTTTCACACGCCTCGCTGCGTTCATTTGACGCCCAAAACAAACACGGCGACAAGGTGGCCAAATTACTGCCGGTGTGTGTATCTGTGTGTGAGCTGCTAAAGCTCATGTTGTTGCTACTGTTGTTGTAGTTAGTGTCGGTGTTGCCACCTTGTTGTGTAGGGCATCTAAAAAAACATAGAGGAAAGCAGAAAAAAAATATAGAGTAGGAAGACAACAACATGGCCGCACAAACAGTTGCAAATGTTGCATTTGCATGCATGGCCAGACGCTGCTAGTGGCCTCGACTGTTTTTCTTCTCCACCCCTCTCTTATCCTTGTTTTACTATTTCGTTCACTGCGCCCTCGGCTAGTTGTACAGGTGAACGCCGCTGCTATTTAGACAAGTGACATATGCGCCACTCACACACAAATAAACATTCACACACACAGCTCATGCAACATGCAAAATGGTGTGTCAAAAAGGAAAGCAGCGTCGCCATCGCTGTTTACAGCAGATAGCAAGTAGTCGACTTCGACGCCGACGTCGACGTCGACATTCATGTTGCCCCAACACCTGAGGCCTGTGCAGCTCTGCTGTGCTTAAGAGGAAGCGCCGACTGCGCGCAAATCGCAGGAAACCGGGCAACGTTGAACGGCGAAAAGCAAATGGCGAAAAGCGAACGAGGAGCGACAAAGCAGACGAACAAACAAACAAACAGACAGTGAGCTCGCAATACAACAAACTATGCGCACTGTTTTTAAATACCCTGTAAACAATATTTGCATGGAAAGAAGTATTATCGGCTAGATAACAGGTGTGAAGAGCTTTTGCTGAAGTCTTCAGTGAGATAATGCGTTATACTTTACTGTGTATTTAAAAATACCAAGGATTACGTGAAAACTTGAAGAAACTTCTAATACTCCAGAGTACAGTATTACTGGGTATAATGAAAATTGAAAGAACAAAGTGTGCAATCTAAATTTAATCAAATTCTAGCTGACAATCATAAATATACAGGGTATCTCAGAGCCTGCCGCTCCCTTTTCTTTACTCCCCCCATGCTCTTGTTGCCCGTCCCCTTCTGTTTCGACACAGTTCACAGAACTAGCAAGCGCAATTTTTTGTTTGCTTGCGTTTGGTTGTTGGCTTGTCTTTTTTCTGTTTTAGTTGCAATTAAACTACAGCTCCAGCATGGAATGGGCAAATTCACAACTGCCCAAAAGACAAAGGACAGACACGCATCCGACAGAGCATCACTCAGTCCAATATGCATCTGTGCGAGCGTGTTTGTCCTGTGTGTAGCTGAGCGTTAGTCTGTTGTTGCAGATGAGAAGCGTAAAAAGCTGAATGAAAAATGAAAGAATTGTATGAATATGTTTGGAGAACTGCAATTGAATTAGAGCAAACTCACTGATGAAACCAAGAAAGTAAAAGAGGAATTAGATAATGGAAAGAGACAAAAGCGTAACTAAAATTAACTTTAGTATTATGCTGAAAAAAAAACTATTCTCTTAAATATTTATCAAATTAAGCGGCTTCAGATTACTAAACTACAGCCACAAATGGTTAAAAGTCAAACTTTCCAACAATGAAAATATTTGTATTATAATAATCAAATAACAATCGTATAAAGTTGCAAAATCAATCATATTTGCATTGTCTCTGTAACATAATGCTTGTCCGATAAAATGAACCTTTGCAATCAGTCAATGTTAGGTCAATAAATTAATATAAATTTGTTTAAATGTGTATTTACATATTTAGCATAGAGAGACTGCCGCAAAACAAATTGATATAAATAATGATGACGATGATGATGATGTTGGAGCATCAGATGCAGAGAAAGTCACAAAAGTTCCTGTCAACATTTGTCAGTCAACAATGTGGCCATTTGACACATTTCAATTAGTGCTATTATGTGTCTACATTTTCAAACAAATATATTAGTTACTCTTAAGCATTAGGTTTGGTATTATATTTCAATTAAATCTACCAGTTACTTGAGAAAAACTCAATCAATGTGCAATTACGTACGAAGAGCTATTAGAAAATATTCCATAAATAAATGAATGCACATTTGTTGGCTTAAAGACACAACGTTGAACTACTTTACAATTACTTGCCCCATGGATAGGTAAAAATTATATTCGTTTCTTTTAAATGTTGCAAAAAGTATTTAAATACAGCAAAGCAATCTGAGCGAAGTGCATGAATAATTCAGTAAAAATAAAGCAAAGTTTTCCTTGGGCTATGCAAATGATTTTTCCCAGTGTTAAAGGGTGTCGAAAACGACAAAACTTTTAAATATTTCTGGTCTATTTATTTGACTGTGGCTGCTGGGCTCTTGCCAATTTTTAGAGCAGGCAGACAGCTGCCCAGTAGTGCGGGTATGTGTGTTTGTGTGTGTGTTTATGTGTGTGCACTACAACTGTGCAGGACCTTTACAAATATAAATAAATATTTCAGTTACCACGTCCGACCTTTGTTACTAATTAATTTATATCAACATTTCAATGCTAAGCCTAACAAAACAATCAGCTTAATGTCAGACACCACACACACACACACACACACACATGCACAGCACTGTCTATTCAACTTTCTCTAACGTGGGTTGCTCTTAAAGTTTCTATAAATTCAGGACCAGGAAATTAAAAGTTTAATTGTATTAAGTGTTAATTTAATAGCGCCACTTTAACATTAACATTCACATTAAAATATTCATTTTTAGTTAAAGTTTTGTTGATTCATTCACTTCATACTCATCAGAGACGGAGAAAGTTTGCCTATATTAGCTTTATTTATAAACTTGTCTTGCAAATTGTTTCGATTTCTAGAAACAGCCCCCTTTGTTTGACTTGGCTGTGATTGTATTTAAAGGATTAACAGCCTCAAGGCTGCGGCTTTGGCTACTTTCACACGACTGTAGGATTAGCTTGGCGGACTGCGAAGACGACGACGTCGTCGACGACGACAGCGACAACGACGCCTTCACTGTTTATCTTTGCCAAGAAGCTTTTGCCCCCAATTCACAGCCCACTCCTCCATCCACTATTCTGGATTCTCATTGTTGTTCAAGTTGTTGGATGTTTGCTTGTTTGCTTTTGGTTGACTGTTTAAGTTGGCGCTTTGTCTAGGCAAAAGGCCGCAAAAACTTTGGTCACACATGACGCCTTTGGTGTGATTTAAAGTTTCATTGTCAAATCCGGTTTTCATCCCACAACGCCCAAGGAAATCACAAATTAAATTATAGTCTTATGTGTGCACACAAATCGATCATAAAATACTAATTACCAACTAGCTGCAAACTTAGCGCGTTAACACGTTTGCACAGACTGAAGGACGGACCCGTCGAGCGATTAAAAGCTTAATTATCCCATTGCGACACTTCATTAGTTTTGGGCGTGCAAGGATCTCCAACTTCTGTTCCTTCTCCTGCTGCTGCTCGCTACGTTTATTGCAATTAATTTTCTTGAGTTCAGTTTCGGTTTTCACTTTTCAGTTTTAGTTTTTGTTTCAAGTGCACGTGGGTGTTATCCTTGTGTTCGTCGGACTAATAAGCCCTTAGTGGAGGCTGTCTTCATTGACTTTTGGTCAGCTGCGACCCATTGCTCATGTGGTCAAGCCAAAAAGAGAAAAAGTAAGCAACACATTTGCTGTCATTGCTCAATTAAATTTAGCAGCACTCCTGAAACATTTGCTGCCATTGTTTGGCATTTTGGTCTAATTTCTTTTTTCTTTGCTAATGGAAACTTCCTGTGGTCCACAAGTCAGAAAAGAAAATCAAAAAAAATAAAATAAAAAGGAAAAATTTAGAAAAGAACTTTAGCTTATTTTCTTTGCACGCTGCTTTCAACATATTCAATTTGAAACGCTACATTGAATTAAATTATGTGAGCAAAGGGGGAAAGGAGCAGGACGAGCTGCTGAAATATCAGAATCAGAATGAAAAGATGCCAAGTGATGGCATTGAAGCGTGGGTAACGGCCAACCGTAACAATAATATGGCCCACAAAATCGCATAACAATGAAAATGGCTAAATAAAGCCAAACAATAATAGTAAAAACTCGCTAGCAAATAGCGAGCAACATCTTTTCTTGTAACTCAACATTTATATGTCGACTCATAAATACTCTATTCATTTTTGAAGCTTTAAATAAAAACCAAAAAAGCAGAAAAAAGTATGGTTATTATTTTATGGATGAAAATTGGTCTACATGAGTACCCAAGGACCCTTATTTTAAACAAAATAACTGACCCATATTTTAACCGTTTAAATAAGCTAAATTTAAAGCTTACACATTTCTGATTTAAAATACATGTCTCTTCTTTTAATATTCTGTGTTCTAATTTAAGCATATTTAAGCTACTTGACAAAATAGAAAACTTGATTTAAAATTCTTCAACACTTAAGAGCTCTTTTCTTCCCCAAATGACAACTGCTGTAATAGAGTATGTAACCGTTGACCTACACAAAAAGGGTCACCGTCTATTGTCAGCCGATGGGCCAGTTCTGTTCAGTGCTGCTTTGATGGAGAGGAAATAAGCTAATGTGCTTAGACTCTCAAATTGCCAGCAAGAATCAGTCAATTAGGAGCCTTAGCTCTCTTCCATTCCCTTTGGGGTGCTTTGGGTATGCTTTTGGGCTACTGAACAGCATCAGAAAAATCGACATAAATTATGTGCTTTATGTCTTCTTGGCTAGTTGACTTTTTGCATTGAACCCGCAGCATAAATCACAAATGGTAGCTAAACTGCCACACACAATCCGTTCGGAAGGAGGAACAGGGGAGCCGAGGCGTGTGGCAGCAGTTTCAACTCTCACGTAGTTGTTGCAGCCAAAATTCTGCACGTTTTTTGAGGCGCCACCACTCTGCAGGCGAGTTGGTCGCACAATTTTGGCACGTGTGATAAACTCAAAATTGTTGCAGCCAACGTTCCCTGCAATTGGTTCGCCTGCAACTTGCAAACTGTCCTACGCCTGCCACTGTCAGCATTTTGTCCACTAAAAAAACAAGCGAGCCACCAAAAAACTTTGCCAGATTTTTCAGTTATCTAGCGCATGTAGTTGACCTTTTGGGCAAACCAAAGTTGTTAGCCACCCACAAAAAAAAAAAAACAAAGGACATTAAAAACTATTAGCTGTGGGCTTCCAATATTTAACCAACACTCGAAATTCAACTCAACAGCTGTCCCTGACCGGTGGCTAGTGATATAACTTTGAAGCTGTTTTGAAAATAACTAAAAGTCAAGAACAAGTTTTATACTGTAAGTAGTGTCTATTTCTGGCAGGTCGATACAATATTGTAATAGGTAAATAATAAATAAATATTTGTAATTTAATACAAGTTTCAACTATTTGTCCATCAAACTGTATTGAATATGTGAGGCAGACATGTAATTGCCAGAAACATATTTAAGGTATAAAGTGCTTGATGTGTCTACATATAACTGTCAATGAAGTCAGTGAGTAACTGACATTACTGACTTGACTATGGCTATTAAATACCAAATGGTAAATGCGCCAGCAGCATTTCAATGCATAAACAAAACATGTTGCCATCAGCAGCAGTAACAACTACGCCATGAAGTGGGCAGAGGGGGGCATGACAAACCACTCATGACCCTAAGGTGTGCGCGTACTTAGTCCAATTACTGTTAGCAAAGCAGAGAAGGCGGGCATGTGATAACCCTTTGACACCATGTGGGTGAATGGACTATACCAAGCAAAGGCAATCGACTCGACATTTGTTTGCCAGTGTGGCAGTGTGGTCAACGCGACTAATTAAAGGCCGCGCACGTACAGCAGGCAGGAGTAAAGGGAGTTGGTACAGGAATTGGAGTGGAAGAAGGAAAGAAAGGGCAGAACAGCAGAGCAAAAAGAACAGCTCAATACACTGTTAGAAAAAAAGACATGTCATCCTAATGTATTTCAGATTTTATAATTATTTATGAAATTTCATTATTTAAGCAGTTCAAACCTTAAATTAGATTACAATTAGATTTGATTCGAAACTGTTACTTTCCCGATTTCACTTTAATTAATTAATTCTTGCGGTGTAAGCTAAGGCAACAGCATAGATTTTATTTTTGGCGACGACTAATGGCTGCACTTTGACCGCAGCTGCCACACGAGTGGAGGCAACATTATAACGCAAGTGCAACATGCACTCTTTTCTTTTATAGAGATGAGTTCCGGAGAGAGGTACAGTAAGGAGTGGGAGAGCACAGACGACATGCTGTTGTAATTTGCAACTTAAAACTGTTGTCCAACTCACTGTGCGCTTGTGTGCTAATGCCAAGTGCTGATGCAGCAGCCAGCTACGCGTTATTTGAATGTGATTTAATGTGGAAACCAGCAGAGATATGTCCACAGCCACCACACCGCACACACACACTGCACCCAACTGTATACATGCCTCTTTCCATAGACTTACCAGGCAAATGGTCATGCGAAATGAGTCATTACAGATATGCAATCAGGCAGCGAGTGTTGTCCGCGTCGCACATGTTATTGTTGTTGTTGTCCGTCCACTTGTTCCTAGCGGTTGTTGTTGTTGTTGGTGTCGGGATCTAACCCGCAGCGTTGGCAAGGCGACGACCACATCGAGTCATTTGTTAACAACCAGAGCGCGGTTTTGTTACACCAAATGCGCGGAAGTGTGTAGTCGGATGTGGTTAAGCATACGCCATGTTGCCCATCAAAATGGCCTTTCTGTCATTGTTGTTGGCATTTGGTTTTTTGTTTTTATTCATCTCTCTCTATCTCTTTTTTCTGATCCATTTACTGTTTTGTTTTTTGTTGTGCTGCTTTTTATTAACCGAAATGCATGAAAATCTATGCACGGATACGCGCGCAATAATGCGAAATTTATGGCACACAAAACGTGACACTCTCTCTCTCTCTCTCTCTCTCTCTCTTACCCACTGCAAAGTCAGCCAGTCTGATGCCCTCTCCAGCTGTCTACTAATTCAACCAAAACCACTCAGTATTCCCACAGACCCCACAACACAGCGGAAGCAACTCATTTTGTGTTTGACTGGATTCGAATTTGGTTTTAGATTTTGAATTTAAATTTACATTTAAGTTTGTCGTTTACTCAGTGTGCAGTTTTAATAGCTTTGTCGCTGAAAATTTGTTAAATACGCAAATGCATTTTCAGTTTATATATCGCAAATTACGTTGAATTTATGCCATTTAATTTTGCATGCAACTAAACAAATGTATTTATTGTGCCAAATAAACAATCCCAAATGTGTCGTTGATCGTTTTCATTTTGGTTTAGTCAACGGAGCAGCTGTTATTTCATTCATTCGGTTTCATTTGTTGTTTCAAATTTAAGAAAGTAAGAAAGGCTACAGTCCCATAGTGGTGCGCATTTGTATTTAATTTATATTAAAATGTTAAAATATAAAAAAATTTAAATTTTTTATAGAATACTTTTGTATTTTATTACCGGTTATTTAAATCGGTATCCAGTCAGTAAAATGAAAGTACTTGTATTAGGACAAGTTGAAGTGGCCCAATAAATGTTTTATAATTTGTGTTTAATGTGCTCAATGATAATTAAAGTTTACATTTACTTACCGATAAATTTTTTCAAAGATACCAAAGAGAAACTTCGCTGGCATAAAAAATAGCAATCAAAAACTGGAAATTCAAAAAAAAAAAAAAAGTATTAAAGAGAATTAAAATAAATTTAATTTGTTTAATGTTTTGATTTTTTACATAGTTAAGATTATTACTCACATCTTTCCAATAAGAAACAGGGCAGCAACACATTAAATGATATTCCACTACGAATATCCACTGGCAGTGGCAGACTCTATTGCACATTATTGGATACAGCACTGGACGCTACACTTTACTTTTATCACTGCACTTTTTAAGCCGCCATTTTCTTAATGCACTTTATACACTTTCACACTGCACTTTAAACGCTGCATGCCACATTTTGGCTTTCGACTTGGACTCTGCTAATCATTATTGGAGGGAGCATAGCACTTTACTTTTTCACTGCACTTTTTTCTTTCACTCTTCCACTGCACACTTTTCACTGCACTTTTCCACTGAACTTTTCCACTGCATTTTTTTGCACTTCACTTTGGGCTGCACTTTTTCAATGCACTTTTTTTCACTTCACTATACCACACTTTTCACTTCACTTTGGCCTGCACTTTTACCCTAGGCTTTACATTCTGCACATTATTGATTTCGACTTGGACTCTGCTAATCATTATTGGAGAGCATTTAAAAAAAAAAAAAAAAATATGAGATTAGCTAAGCATAATACTTTTTGCATGGCACTTTACTTTTCACTGCACTTTTCCTCTGCACTTTTTCCCCTTCACTCTTCCACTGCACACTTTTCACTGCACTTTTCCAGAGAACTTTTTCACTGCACTTTTTTCACTTCACTTTGGGTTGCACATTATTGATTTCGACTTAGACTCTGCTGATCATTATTGGAGAGCATTTAAAAAAAAAAAATTGGATCAGCAAACCATGTTACTTTTTGCATGGCACTTCACTTTAATCTGGACTTTTCCACTGCACACTTTTTACTGAACTTTTTACACTGCACACTTTTCACTGCACTTTTTCCACTTCACTTTGGGATTCACTTTGGGCTGCACTTTCAACTACACTACACTTTATACGCTGTATTCCGCATTATTGCGTTGGCTTTGAACTCTGCTGATCATAATTGTAGAGCGTATAAAAAAAAACAATAAAATTAGATCAGTGAGCATATTACACTTTGTAGTGAAAATATATTTGCCTCCTTTTCACTTCACTACAAAACACAGATTTACATCAGTTTACACTGCACTTTATACACATTTATACTGCAGTTCACTTTTTTCACTGCACTTTTTCAATGCATTTCACTGCACTTTTTATCGAACTTTATACACTGCACTTCACTTTTTACACTTCACTACACTTTTCAAAACGACACTGCACTTCACTTTTCTATTAATTGGCAACTTGATTATTATACAGAAAACACAATTGTACTGCATACTTTTAGGATGCGGGATTAATCAGAAAAAATATGCACATTCACTTAGCAGTTTTTCAATTCACTTTCTGCATCACCCAAAAAAATTACCCGCAGCTTAGCAGGGACACGCACTTTACATATTCTAATCGCTGAAGAGCAAGCGAATGCAGCTTAGCAGAGACACGCACTTTACATATTCTTAGCGCTGAAGAGTGAGCGAGCGAGAGAAACGAACACGACGTAGCTGCGCATGCATTCTGATGCATACGTAAGAGCGAGAGCGAAAGCGTTCACCGACGGCGACGAAAAGAGCGGAATGTGCGCAAAACGTGCATCTGTTGGCGCAACCAGGGGCTCCACTGAATGAACAATTTTCAACGTTAATTATAGTAGATAATCCTTTATATCCGAAATATTTTTATTATTCATCTTATGCACACGACACTGGTCTTTCGTTTGACACATAATTCAAGCCGATCGGACCAAAATTAATTATTAATTTAAGTGCGTAACGCGGAGCTCGTAATCGGGCGTGCGGAAAAAAACGATGCGCAAAAGGAACTAAACGATTAACGATTAGCAAATATCGACGCTGACATTATTCACACTTAGAGCTTTTAGTATCGAGCTGAGCTTTGTGGAGCTGAGCTTATGTGGAGCTGGGGATCGCAAAGCTTAAAGCTATAATTAAACGCTGCGTTTGTTTCCTTGCAATAATAAAAGCAGTAATTGCGCAGCAAATTAAAATACAAGAAAGAGCGTTTAAAACTCTGCATTTTATTCCCGATTATATGATTATATTATTAAAATCTGATTTAATTGGATAGTACTTTTATTAGGAGACCTTGAAACAAAAATAATAACAAGTCAGAATGGCTACAAGCGAGCGAAACGAATATAGTTATCATGTTTTGTTCTGGAGCAAAAAAAAAGAAATGCCTGTCTACGCTGGGGTTTGAACCGCAGACCCAATGCATCTCTAATGTATGCCTATCACCTGGACCACACCAACGCTGACATCTAGGACGGCTAAAGTAGATAATTATTAATTTCACACTTTTCTTCAAGCACGTGTACAAATTTCAATTTTTTTTAGTGTACGGGGTCTAATAAATAAACAGTAAGCCTTGGGATTTGTTTCTATTACAATTAAATACTTACTGTTCAAAGGAAGAAAACCATTATACATTATATTAAAAAGAGTTTCTTAAAAAATTAACATGAAACATGGAGATATTATTACTATTGAGCAGCTCAACTATCACACGCTAATTGCCAAAAAGATTCCTTACCTGCGGGATCGTTGGAACGATTCATTTGGCTGGTATCCTGATGCCCAAAAAGACCTCTACAGTCAATTAAGTGAAATCTACAAAGAGAGCTTGGATAAATACGGGGAGGAGGCGTTTAAAAAGTATGCAGAGCTGCGTTCGCTTCGCTCCTCTCATACAACATCAATTGATAATCCCAAAAGAGAATCATTTAAAACCGTTTGGTCAATGAGTCACATGACCAACTACAAGCCATCACCTACAACGAATGGCGATTATGGACTAATGCTGCCAGGACATCATCACTATTGTTAGATCAAGGATTTGCAAGCGATTCCAAGAAAACAATTTACAGTTAAACATGTGCTGGCGGTTGAACTCACAATTATTTGAGTAGTTTACGGACAGCAATTGTTTAACTGAAAATTGTTTCAGTTTTTGAAAAATTTAATTTTCGAAGGCATTAAATGCGGCTAGAAATATTCTAAATTCCAGTTAAAGAAATAACAATAAAACAAAATGTTGGAATATTTTAAAATTCTTAAATTTGATTTATTTTTTACGAGCCTTTAATTATTTTAGCTGCAGCTGTTCTTCAAATTAAATTTTGTAGCTTGTCATTTTTCAATTATTGTTTTCACTGCTCTGTTATTCAGTTGGTATTTTTTTAGATTTGATTTCTTGCTGCGGTTGCTTTTGTGTGGTTTGCAAAATATCGGAAAGCGGGGGACTGGGCGTGGCACTTGTCAGTAAGTGGAAAATGCTGAGTGTTATTTTTATTTTCATTTTCATTAAGCAACAAGTTTTACCCAGTCACTCCTAATGCAACAGCTCAGCAACACTTTGCCTGTGTGCGTTTTCTGCTTTTGCCAATGCCAATGGCCAACAACAATGGAAAGACTGCAAATGGCGGAAGAGAGAAACTGGTAACTGGCGCCTGTCGCAAACTTTTAATCTTGTTACGTTGTGAAATAATAAAATTAAAGCTTGATGCAGCCACTTGGCAGAAAAACAAGCAGCAGGTGAGCTTCAGGTGAAATGTTTTGCGTATTTCAATAAGCCATTTAAACTGATAATTGTTTCGCATAAATCATTTTGGCGGACAACACCAACCTCAACCCCAACTTCAGCCTCAAGTTTAACTCGTAGTGAAATGACCTTTGCCGCAACACCCAAAGTTAATTAAAAAATTGTGGCCATTGCGCGGGAAGCTTTTGTATAAGTATGCTGGCCAAATAAACTGCAATTCAATTAGGGACGTAGCCATAAATAAGCCACACCCACACCAGCGCACACAGCCGCACACACATACATGCCACACACACCGACACAGACTTATTGGGACAAAGAGTAAGAGCTCAGGATCAAGAGACTCAGCCAAAGTCGGAGCTGTAGGCACATTTAGGTAAATATTATTATAATTTTTTCTTTTATCGCATAGCGCGTTCATTCTTTGCTTTTTTGCGGTTTAATCTTTTATAAATAACAAATGACTCAACTTCCGTTTTGCTCTTCAACTCTGTGTGTATGAGTGCGGGTGTTTTATGGAAGGGGCTTGGTGGAAAGTTTAGACAGATACGACTATACAAATACCTACAAATACTTGCACTGTACCAACTTGCCTAAAGTAATTATTTTTAATAATTGACTCAGCGTTGTTTGGCTTTTTTTTCTCGTCTTTTTTTTTTTGCTCGTTGTTGTTGGTGTTGGTTTGTGGTGTTGCCCCAAATTTGAACTTTGAACTAATTTGGCAAAGTTTTTGGTCTGCACTGCGTGTGGCTCTGGCAGCTGCTTTGGTTACAAGTTCCTAATAAAAAAGTCCAGAGCGCGTTACTTAAACTAATTAAATTTATTGGTTGTCAGGCGATTTAAAGAATTTTTTAATTGCATTCAACGCTGAATTTGTTTCAACTATTTTGTAAATGTGCCACAAAATATTAAATTAATTAAATAAAATTATATGAGCCTCAATCAGCCAAATGTATAACTATTTATCTCTATCAGTGTATTAATCAGGAGTTACAGCGTAAAATGTAGTTGTTGCTAATTAAATCATTTAAATAAATAGCAAGCAATAATAATTTGGAAATTTGCATTTTAGTTAATCGCGAAACAAACTAAAATATGCACTCTTTGGCAAATATTTGACAATTATTTTGTGGCATTAAAAACAAATTAAGCCTTTGATAACAATTTAATGCATGAACTGCAATTTTAATGATGTTTACTAAGAGTGTGCTTAAATAAAGCAGCATTTATTCCGGTCAACGAACTCAGCACTCAGGGTGGATATGCCAACTTGGAGTGAGTTTTTGACCCGACCGATACACGCGACCAAAATAAATTAGTTGGTATCACAACACGACTGGCTGAAGTCAAGACATGGCATTAAACTGATCGCCATAAGCGACATCGTTTATAACCAACAGACTCTGGATGTTTGTTGTGTGTGTGTGTCGCGTAGCAAATTGCTCTTTTGGGTTTTTTGTCAAAATTCTGGTACTTTTTTTTTTGACGTTGCGTTATTTGACTTTTGCAACTCTTTTGGGTTTTGCTTTTCACGTGCCACGTGCCACGAATTAAAGAAAAAGTCTTATTAAACTTTTAGACGGCAAAAACCACTTGACAGCGACAGTGGAGCAACAGAAGCAACATGTTATATTTACTGTTGCTTTTATTTACTTAAAATGCGAACAGCTTTAACAGGAGCAGGAACAAATACAAATTTATAAACCAAACGAAATATAAATACACTATCAAAATTATTAAAATTAATTATACTAATATTTATTTCTTTATAATTTATAAATATATATTTTTTTTTTTAAAAATGGTTCATATTAACTTATAATATATTTTTTCTTAAAGTTTACCTATCTTATATAGTACAAATTATTAAGGCTTTTTTTTAAAGCGTCTTTAGAGTAGTGTATGTGATTATTATGTGTTTGTCAGTGCTTGTCCGGCCTATACTTTGGCCAAATTTACGATACTCTGATGGAAAGAATATCAAAAATTTCTCAACACAGACCTCAACAAAATATTTACATTACCCATCCGCCGCTTGAGCCCAAACGCCTGATGGCGCCAAAGGCCATGCGTATGTGTTGCTGTGTGGGTATGTGTGTGTGTATATGTGTGGGCGACATGCACGCGCCTGACTGCGATTTAGTGTAATTTCCGCAATCATTTCCTACAGCATTTTATTCCGTCGCGCAAGTTGATACGATACCCAAAGCGCTTCTTGTCTGACTGAGCAGCACGAGTTGGAGTAAATGAGGAACTGGCTAACGGACTCACTGACTGCTTGACTGTTTGACGATTGCTCTTAAACCCTGGCTGATTTTGTATTTCATTGAGCTTGATTTTTGTTCAGCCAGAAATTCAAATAGAATTACAGAAATGCCAGTTAGACACAAAATTTCTAAACTTTAAGCTAGTTTTTTTTGCCTCTCCTCGCATTGTTTGGTAATTTAGACCGACCGACAGTTAACTTTCGGTTTCATTTGCGAATGGCATTTAGCGAAAATTGCTGGAAATTGAATTATAGCATTCGTTGCATATTCCAACGACTCGACGGCATCTCATTCTCCGTCAAATGCTTTTGCGTTAAATTTATAGCGTGCAATAAAGTTTTGCGGTCGCTGGCAAAACTTCAACGCGGCAAATACCGCAGGGCAATTACAGCATAAAAGGGCTCCCCAAAACTCGTAGCCATACCCAGACTAGAACTCTGGGTCCGAGTCCGAGGACGAAACAAAATTCTAGCCTGGGAAAGGAGAGAGTGAGAAAACCAAAAATCTACATGTATAAATATGCTGTGGGGGCCCGCAGGGTGAAAGCGTTCATTGGTCAGTATAAGCATGATGGTCTTGTGCATCAGTTGCTAACTGATTTGCTTACATTTCTGGTCTCATTCACGTATTCTCTTTTACTTTCAGGCTCGTGTTGCTTTAAATAACATACACACATACACACACACACACACACCAAACAACAAGAATGCTGTACACGAGTACATGAGTTTTATGAATAATATCCTAAAGGCATTAATTTTCAAATTGGTTATTTTGGCCATTTGGCAGTCGGTGAGCATGTAAACAAGAATACATGGCAAGTATGTTCATAGATCCCATCCATGCCTTACAGCCATATTGGGGTAACAGACCGTAAAGAGCGAAATATGTGTAATATGATTAAATTTTATCAACAACAAAGCAAAAGCAAAAGCAAAGAATACAACAAGCAACAAGCAAGAAGACCAACATTAGAACATGAAACATAACCCCAACTCAAGTGAATGCCACTACCACTGCTACTCCAAACTGAAGCAATCCCAAAAAGCAACATAAGGCACGTTCAGCAGCTTCGACGACATCTATAAATGTATTTATGTACAAGACGTTTATACGAGAGAATTTTGCTCATTTTGATACGCATCTCCATCTTCATATACGTCTTGTCTTGATTCTTTCCATTTCTGCTGCCACAAGACAGCAGCTTTACATGTGGCAATGTGTTATTTATTGCTCATTTATGATTTGGACGCGCATCATATTTGTGAAAGACATTGTCAACTGGCAGCACAACGAAATCAGATGAAAACCAAGGCAAAAGGACATGGCTTCCACAAGAGTTGGACCAGTTGTTGAAGTTTTGGTCTAGGGTTGTGTTTATTGCTGTCAGTTCTTCAAGCATGTTTACTTAATAATAGCAGGAAATATATTTTTGGACAGCTTGTTAAGCAGAGTCTGAAGTGTAAGTAGTTTCGAGGCATAGTAATGCATATTTCTATAAAAATAATTTATTTCTGAGAAAAATTACCTTCCCATTAAATAGTTTTCTATAATCAGACATTAATTTGTTTATTGATTTTAACGTATTTGTGGATTTATTAAGCCCTTAATAACTAGATGGCAATAAAATTAATAATCTGAAAAGGCGCCACCAGCTATCTTCAACGCTACATAGCAATGTTGAGGAAAGTTAGTAACTGCCTCATGTGGTGCACTCATTACAAGTTGCAACATGTGCGCTGTTGTCTGGCTGATTTGCATATTACGTATACGCAGCATGGTTTCGCATGTTGCGTCGCATTAAATTGACAACTGTTGCTGTCTGATTGAATTTTGATTGCTTGCTTGCATTTTTGCATAAATTGCAATGCAACAATGCCAAACAACTCAACGGCAATTATGCTGACAACTTGTCTCCTCTCAGAGTGAATCTTACTCTGCCCTCACAGTTGCCTCTAGCTCTGTCTTCTTCTATTTTGCAACTGTTGTCGTGTGCAACTTCATTTATCCGCGTTTGATAAATCTAATAAGTGTCGCGGCCGTCATGCAATATTAAACCGCGTTGCTGCTGCTGTTGCTGTTGCTGTCACACCCCCTAACGCCCTGTCCTGATTACCTTTAAGGTAAACGCAACGCAAAACTTTCCAACTTGTCGGCGGCAAAAGTTGCACTTAAATTTTGACATTACTTTATTTTTATATATTTTTTCTTATTATATCATCCACTGGCGTTGCTGATCCTTCTACCCTTTGTATACCCCGCCTCTGCTGCCCTTAACTATGCAACAATGCACATTGCAACTTTTTATTATTGTATTAGCAAAAGTTTTTACGCTTTTACTTTGCCTGCCACGTTGCTTTTACTTCTTATCCAGTTAGCGCTTTAAAATACGCCGCATGCTACAGCTGCATCCACCAAGCATAGGAATTCAGCAGCGCATTGTTATGGCCAAACATTTACGAGCAGCGTTAACTTTCCAAGCTAATAACATTCATGCCTAGAATTGATAAGTAAACCAGTTAGTTAAAAGATATTTGGCATTAAGAAGCTAACTTGATTTTAACTCATCTGGCAAACTGGCAAAGCAGAAAATCAAGTGCAAGTAAGCTGCTATATGTAAGCGTGATTAAACCATTCAATTCCAAACCGATTTGAGTATTTGAATAGCCAAGCTCAGAGTTGCCAGGCAACTCAATTCAATTCACTTCAAATGCATCTGAATTCCCAATGGGTCTTGCTTAAAAATGTGGCAAACACTTGAGTACCTTGTCAAGATACACTTCTCTCTGCTCGAAACGAGCTCTTTCAATTGCATCTTTCTAATTGACTACAGCTGAGTACGGAGAGTAAAAAAATCAGTTGCATTTCAACGTGTAAACGTGGCCCGAGCCGATGCCAATTGGCAGATGTGTTGAGTCTTCTTTTTAGTTAATTTTTTAATGCCCATGTACAGAGTACAATTTCCATTAATTCTTGGGGCAATTCAGCTGAAACGTAAATGAACAAAGGAACGATGCCTTCAGGTATACATAGAAATATATAGAACGAGAGAGGGAGGCAGAAGGGAGAAGGGAAAACAGATGGGGAAACTACAGAGGCAGCTATCAGCGGTATCGAGTGTTGATTGTGCTAAATAACTGCTCAACAATAGGGCCTAAGTACGTTGATAGAAAAGTAATGAAAGCCACTCGAGCAATAGCCGAACAACGAGTGGATTAGAAATGAAGAGGGAATAGAGGGGAGGCAGGGAGGCGAATGCAGAGACGTGGCAGGAAGAAACTAAGTCTGGAGGCTGCCTGATTGGTAGCGCCAACAAAGGCTAATTCGAGTGGCGAGCTGCTTGCCAAGGCACACAATAATTGGTAAAACTCGAAAGCAAAAAAAAAAAGAAATATAAAGCCAAAACAACATGAAGCAAATCGAAAAACAAAAGACGAAAATTGTGTAAAGTGGTTTTATGGAGCTACAAAATAGAAAAAATGGGATTTACCACACACACACACACACACACATACCTACACAGTTAGGGCGAAGAGAAGCAAAGGGAGAGAGAGATGATGATAGAAATGCTGTTCACTTGGGATGGCGAATGAAAAGAAGGCGAATGCGAATGCCTTAAGGTTAAAGTAAAGATTGCAGCAGCGGCTCAAATGGATTTACGTGTTGCGAATTTTAATTAAACGATAAAAAAGGGCAACAGACATTGCCTCAGAAGAGAGAGTAGAGTGGAATGGAGTGGAGTGAAGTACAGTAGAAGATGGCAATGGATGACCAGCGCACTGCGTGTGCTTAGCACAAATTTATGGGCCAGTCGAGCCTGTAAAAGAAGCTGCAGCAACAGCAGCAGTGGTAGCGCCAGCTGAAGCAAAAACAGCCCAATGGCAGTACAAGATGTGGCAGCATCATTTGGCCGCGTTTGCTGTTGACTTCTTGCTACTCATTGTGCCAGCCGGTGTAAAATTTAATTTACGAGCTTGTATTTTCAATATGGCCACAAACATCTATCCACGTCTCTCCACATCCTCCTTTTTCCCCAGCAATTGCGGCTCCACCTCTGACCAGGTGGCTCTTAAAAGTGATTAACATTAAATCATATACATGGCTCGGGCATATCTTTGCCGACCACCTGACCACACACAGATCCATTCACAGATCTCCCACCACTCTCACACCGCAAACAATTACATTTTGTGCACGCGCCCTTCATTCATTTTCACGCACGTACGATTTTTCGCACACAATTTTCACCTTGCGGCCAGCATTGAAGAAGACAACCAGCTAGCAAAAAAAAAAAAAAGAAACCAAAATAAAAACACAAAAAATGGAAATATAATAAAAGGCAAAAGCATTTACAGCTACGCATTTTGTTTGCTAATTTCAGTCGAGCGACGGCTTATCAACGAGCCGACATTAGCATGAGACACGAGACGAGAGCGGCATTCCACTTCCCCTTTGCTCTACAGACTCCCCTGCGACCGCAGTTGACACCAGACAGCGACTTCTTGAGTTGCCTTTGCTCGATTGGAGTGTGAGAAGACTCTGAACTTTTAGCAATTTGTTTGATTTTGTGCTTATTGGACTTGCGTTTTGCATAAGCAATAAACATAAATTATCGACAGCGTCCAGCAGCGATGCTGACATTTATTTATGCCCATAACTCATTGAAATCGAGAGCGCCAGCTCTCAGAAGTATGCTGTATTATTTTCTGTGTTCTCGCTTCCTCTATGGCACTAGGTCCTGTGGTTTGTAGTTGCCCTTGGTCTTGGCTGTTGGTAGATAGATTTTTGGGTGTTGCCAGTGACCATAAGTGTCAAGCCATGATCCAGATATTTTAAGTGCAAATTCTAGTTCTAGATTGTGTAAGGATTTAATGGGGTACCAGTGTATTAGTACATTGTAAACACTTTTAAGCTATCAAGATATAGCCAAATGAGTTTAAAATAAAAACTCAAAATTACTTTTATACTGCAGTTGAGTTGTAGTTACATATCTGACAAAGAAAAGCAAAGAAATCTGTATGAAAACCAATCAATTTAACTTGATATTTAATTAAACCAATAATTATCTGATGTACAATGTCTGCACATAATCCAGTTAACCAGCTCAGAAAACTCCTATTTTCGGTTGTCTTGAGCATTTTCCTGACTATCATTCGAGTGAATTCTCAATACGTTGATTACTTTCTATTTTGTTGCAACACTTTTAGCAACAATCTCTTGCCACTTGTTGATTACTTTTAAATGAGTTTTTCTCGAGGCGTTTCTTAGCGTATTTGCCGTTGTCCGTTCTCAGTTCCATGTTCTCCGTTTGCCTGTTGCCATTCGCCCTTTCCTATTAGCAGCGACCAAGCTTTGCCAGTTGATTGATATTTACGCGCGTTTGATTGAAGTGTAATCAGCAGTTTGCCAGTTGGTGCGAACAGAGTAAAGAAACAGAGGCGTGGCATGCCAGTATAAGCAACAAAATGGAATGTAAGTGAGCAGATTGTAATTAAAATTGCGCCAAGCGCGATAACAACTCAACAAATTACACTCGAAGGCACAAACAATATGCATTAGTGCCACATAGAAGCCAAAGGAAAGGGTCAAAGTACTCAGATGACGTTGACAAGGATTCCCATTACGAGTCAGTCTCCGACTACCATTGCGAATGCGACTCCAACTCAAACTTCAAGTTAACTGACTGATGGCACTGACGCTGCAGTCGCCGCTGCAGTGGCCCTGCTAATGAAAATGGTTGCATAAACAAGCGCAGCAAGCACATAATGAACAGCATGAAAAGCATGAGCAGCAGTGCCATGCAACAAAAGGAGGCAAAATGGGTGTCACAAAAGATGAAAGCCTTGCTTCCACTCATAAATACGTTGACAAAAACGAACCAAACAAACAAAAACACTGAGGCAAACAAACAAATAGGCAAATAGATGGGCAAAAAAAAAAGAAGATCATAACTGGAAAGCACTCATGTGTGCCTCGACAGAGATAGAGCGCACTCTTCCTCTGTCTATATTTCTATCTCTATCCTCTGGCATGTCTTTTGTCTATCCGTCTCACTCTATGTTTTTCAAGCACTCAGACGCCTGGGCGTAAATCAAAGTGAAAAGCGTGCTAATTGCATTAAAAGCATATAAACAAAATGCAATGCAAGTGGCTGTGATAAATAAAAACCCAGCAGCGTCAGCCCCTTTACATTCACCCGTTAAGACCCCACCATGTCCACATTTATCCATGCTTTACACTGCCTCTGGCCTGAGCCTGCTGTTGATGTCCTTTTGTGCATGCGCGCACTGTGAAATTAAGCAAATAAGCACGAGCATGAGCTCATATTCACACTGAACTAGAGTCCTATCAACTTTGTAGCCGGAATCCTTGTGTCTCTCTGTCTCTCTCACCGCGGCCTTTCATAATTTTTAATTGCTACAACAACTTTAAATGTGCCACAAACTTAGTCAGATTTAACTGCAATGACAAGACGCTTGAAGTCATAAAACTTTAAGCCAACTTTGAAAGGAGAATATTTTCAATGCTTTGTAGATTTGAGCTATCTTTTAATCCAATCTGAAACTGTCATAAAATTAAATCAGAAAACCTTACGAAAATTGTAAGCTGCCTGAAGATTTAAAAGCTTTAATTGCATTGTAACCGAAGAGACTTAAGCGATATTTTATACACACTGCTTTTAGTAATTTGTCCATAGTGGTAAAACAATATGTTACGATACAAATCAGTAGCAGAAACATATCAATTGGTCATTGAACTCACCAAAACAAATAGGGAAAAAATCCAAAAAACGATTACTTACCCGATTCCTGAAGATAATTCGTAGTATTTGCTTTATGGTTGCCAATCACGAGCACATAGCCGAAATTCAATCGTACAATGTGTTGATATATGACACGTAATCAAATGTTTTAAGAGCATGGCACACGCAGCACCGACCCTGGCCCAGAAGTGCACACCGAGTAGAACGTATAAGTCAAAATAAATATGGCCCATTAAAAGCGAAAGAAACGTATAGAAAGTGAAGGCAAAATCGGGGCATTTACTTCGCAAATCCGACAAGTAAATATAATAACAATAAAAAAGAAGCAGCAGCATGAATACAACCAAGGCGAGATATTATGGCAGTGCCAGCAACAATAAAAAACATACAACGTGGCAACAGCAACAGCAATAACAACCACTACAACAACAACAACAAAAGCAAAAGCAGCAACAACAATGACAGGCAAGGACAATTGCTTTTACAGCGACAGCACAGTTTGAGCTTCCTTCAAATGCAGCGAAAAGAAAAAAATGTAGCCTGCTTTTTGGGGCAAGTTGAAGAAAATCTAAGCGCTTAAATTTTTGTTTGCGTTTATTTAAAGACTTAATAACATTCATTTATTACATAATAATTTACATTGCTACACATGTGATTCTTTCTTTACTATTACTAATCTTTAAAATATGTTTCTTTTGCTAAGTATGCTTCGGACTTACATTAAACATTTGATAACAGTTTGCATTCCAATTACGATATTTCCGTCAAGATATGCACTAGATTTTGGCGCAAGTGTCAGCTGTATGTTTTCAATAATTAATTAATAAGTTCACTAAATATTTGTACAATTTATAATTAAGCTAATGCTGTGGAAATGTACAGGCGCCCCTTAAGCTCTAATATTTTTTGAAATGCATATACTGCAACTGGAAGTTTCACGAAACAAACAATATTAAGAATTGAAATTTCCTTCGGCTTCATTGTTATTATTATAACCTAAAGCTTTATCATTTTTATCCGTCATATTTTTAAGCCCAACAATCTAAACTCTTAGTTATTACAGTATTGTTTGGCTGTAGATTGTGTTTATTTACTAATCTCAACAATAATCTATTTAAATGAATTAATGCTATACTCGAATCTAGTTATATTTTACACGAAATGTGACTTTTATTGTATAACGAAGACTTTATTTTGAGTAGCTTATCTTTCATGAGGTTCCACTTTCTGAACACACGACACGTCAGCTTGAACTTATTTACTATAGATTTACATATTTGTCTATTTGAAGTACTTGCACAGTAAATTTTAGTTTGTTTTATTTATATTTAGGTATTTAATAAATTTCTTTTCTCGTTATTTGCATAAACTTTTGAGCAATATCGTAGCCTGTTAGAAAAGCTCGAAAGGAACCACGATATGGTAGCACGAACTTTCCCTTCCTTTCATTTTAATTTTTTTCTTTATCTCATGTGTTTAAGTTTGGAATATTCATATGTACATTAGCTAAGCAGCTGTAAATTTAACCGCGTGGCAAACGCAGCGTATACTTTATGTTATATTTTTTATGATTTCATTTTTTATTTACCTTTTTCTATATGTTTTATTAATTTTTTTCTTCGTTTTTCTTGCATTGGCATAGTTGAAATATTTACACAGATTTAATGAGTTTGGCGTTGCCTGGAGAGAATGCCTGGTTGTGGCCATACATCTTCGTTAATTGTTATCTGCACGGCGTGGAGTCTTCGCTTAATTGGGCCAACAGGCAGCGGTCATGTTGCCGCCAGCTGTTCCTCTTCTCGTTCGTCCCTCTACTCTGACGCCTTGTGGGCGTGTCCGGCTTAACGTTCAGCAGACTGACGCTGCTGCCATTACACAGAAATGCTATTAAGACGGGAAGCGCGTACAGTGAAATGCGTGCAATGGATTCCGATTCTGACGCACTCGATGATGATGCGGCAGCTGCGGCGGCAGCAGAAGTTGCTGCCGCAGGACGACGGCTCTTCTTGAGTTGCTTATCTACTTTAGGGATGCGGGAAATGAAAAGTGTGTGTGTGTGTTTGCAAGTTGAAAAAAAGTTAGTGCACTGCTGACAACTGTTGCGTTGTGGTCTGTGGATGATTTATGTCTCTACTCACCTTCCGTTGATTTGTCCAGTTGCCTCACCGTCTCCCTGGACTCCAACACAGGTATACGCTGATGCTTGTCACTCTCCACACTCTCCTCGTTGCTTTGCCAGTATACTGAGGAGATTTTGGCGACACACTGAAAGAAGAGCAGAGTATAGTAAGTACAGGCCACATGAAATCTGTGCAGACAGGCAGGAGATGGGTAATGGGAAATGGTCAGTGGAAATGTGTTGGCGCGTTGACGGCGCACTAAAAGTTTTATGCTTTCATTAACTGGCACACGCGCTGAGCTGATAACCCAAAAATGACCCACATATGGAAATGGAATACCGCGAAGAGAGTGACCAGTGACCATTCACTGGGGGTAGTGGTGAACAGTGACCAGTGGCCAGCTCGGCATAAAAGCCCATGAAATTTTGTGGCCTTTACGACACACATTTGCACTCGCTTCTTGGCCAGATTGTAATCAACATACGCTGTCATGTAATGTTGTCGCAAATTGAATCAAAATGTTGTCGCTGTCGCTGTCATAGCCGTTGGTGTTGTCTTTTGGTGTCGCTCAATGTAATGTTGCAATTTCAGTGGTGGAGGAAGAAATACGCTACTTAATCAGCTTAAAGCCGATCCGCGATATACTCAGACACGATAGGACCGTGCATTGCCCATTGCAGCCATAACTCACCTTCAACTTCATGTCGCCATGCTTGAAATGTCATCCGCGTACACGAAACTCCAATCCGAGACGCGCCACCTCGAGGCCCTCACGACCCACCACCTTCGGTTCGTAGGGGCGTAGGAGGGTGCGATTCGCATGCATACCGTTAATCAGCCAACTGAGATGGCAGACGGGCTTCGATGCCGACGAAGTGCAATTCACGCGAACCATGTCGCCAATTTGGTATCGAGGTTGACCGCCGGTGATTTGTGGTCCATGCTTTGGCGTTACTGCAATGAGGAGGCAAGTGTTAGGTGGTAAGTGGCTGAGTGGTAAATGTGGCCACATCGATTAGTCAGCGCATAATACAAATGGAATACAAAATAGTTGCGCCTGTTGTTAACCAGGCTACACTGACTAAGCCGCAAGATTCTCAACTCTGGTTAAATGCTGCTTAAATATTAACTGATAAATCGATACTTAATACCTTAACATTATAAAATTTATATTTATTTTTTATATTTTATAAAATTTAAGTTGCATATGAGTTGACATGGAAAATACTTTTAAAGTATATGCAACTCAAATCTCTGCAATAACATGAGCAAGTGAAGAGCATTCAGTCTGCGAAAATATTGGAAAATAAGACCTTTGTAGTAATCTGTGGAGGGGCAGGATAAGGGGTGGTCACTCTTTCCAAATAGCCAAAACCCAACTGCAACAATTGCCGTAAAGTTTGTGTGCATTTCTTGCACGTTGTTGGCATTTTTGTTGTTGTTGTTGTGAGCATCGTGTCTGGCTCTGACCTGGATGTTTGCCAATTGGGTCAGCCAATGGACGAGCAGAAAAACTGTTAGCTCTGAATTGAAATGCAAAAAGTAAATCCAAATTTATTGAACACACACACACAAACACACTCACACATACACAGTGAGAAAAATAACTCAAATAGTTGTGCATCTTGTGTTCCAAGCTCTGTAAAACAGTTTTAGAATGTTTCTTCTGTTCGCATTAATAATGATAATCATTTTGATTGCTCTTGTATTAATATTTGTTCTCAGCCTTCGCTGCAAAAGACAAAAATAACACAGAGCACCAAAGGAAATGCAAAGAAAATACAAAGAAATGGGCAAGGGCTTGTTATATTTTGCATTGCTGCTTCTTCCTTTTCTGCTTCTTCTTCTTGGCCTTATTTTCTCTTTATTTTTTGCTCACTTTCTTTTGTTCGACTCTACTCAACTGCATAAATTATTGTTTTGAGTCCTTTATGGGCCGCGAATATTTTTACGCTCTTCTGACATTGATTGAGCTGTTGATACTTTCTTTCGTTGCCTTTCTCTTTTCACTTTTTTTCTGTTATTATTATTTTCGTTAACGTTGTTTCCCTTTTTATATTATTGTCATTACGCAAAGTCTCTTTCTTCAACAAAAGTTCATTTGTATTAGCTACATAAATTGCTCGACAATTTGCTTCTTATTTATTTATTTAAATAGTATTTAATAATTTATGATTTGTTTGAATACAATCAATATGTTTATTTAATTTACAACATAAAATTTCAATTTAACTGTCAATCGCTTATATTAATCTAATTTTGTTTGCTGTGTGAGTATATTCCTCATCGACTATGATATTTTCCGATTTTGTTTTTCAATTTCCGCGTCTACACTTCAATTATCCCTTTCGCCAAGCGAAAGTAAAGTGGGAAGCGAAGGGAAAGCGGCAGGTGGAAAGCCAACTAACTGGGTCAAATGTATATACCGCCTCGTCATTTAGCTGTGTGCTTGTAATCACATTCAATTATTTCAGCCACAGCGCACACACCATATAGGCTTATATACTGCCGCATTAATTTCAATATTCCGGTAATTTAAATCATTTGATATTTCTTTTTTTTCTGCATTTTCCGGCAGTGAGTAAACGACTTTTTTTTTTTGCAACAGCCATTAACAGGTGATTCATTAACTTTATAGATCTGCAACAGTCATAGGCACAGCCATAATCCGCTTATGCTTAAAACCCATCTAAATGTGCGAGTACCTCATCGAGGGCTGGTAAGTGAAAGCTTTGATTCCAATACAGATGAAGCTAAAGATTGGAATTTAGATTCAGATCGTCGAGCAAACATTAGAGTCGAGCATAATTAAGTAATTCCCGTAGCACAACGGAAGCGTGTAGCTCTGATTGGTGGCTCATGCCTCATGCCTCATATGGCCCCATAAACTAGCATATATATAAGCCCAGTTTGTTAGTTAGCCTAATTATGCGATATACACAGTTTGATAGCACTCCCCCTCCCCGTCTCCAACGGAAATGAACACGAAATTGCCTGGGGAGTAACAATTGAGCGCCAATGCCGATGTCAATGATAATCATAATGATGGTGATGTGGATGTGTATGTTGTGGTACGATTCTGGCACCCAACGATATACTACAGGTAAGGCTGACTATAAATAACCAAATTAATATTTGAAATTCAACTCAAAGCACACACAAAGTATAGTGTATTTGTCGGTGATAAGGTTAATATGATTTAGTGACAATATTTAGCTCAGTAAGTACTTAGTATTTATTTTTCCAGTAATAATAAATTAAGTTTTAAAGCAAAATGTAAAATACACTATTATTTGAGCTCTTAAACCAGCACAACAAATTTTATGATGAGTAATACAAGAAAAACAAAAATTAAATGTCAGATGTAAATATTGTTATAAACGCTAATTTAAAAGTATAATAATTTAAAAATAACTGTGATGGAAATAATAAAAATATTAAGCTTATATATTCAAGTATTGTTTTTTCTTTATTAAGTTACATGTAGAGTATTGAAAGTTTGTTAGTTTTCCTACTGAATCACATTCATTTATGGGTACAACAGCAAGTTGGCAATAACGGTAGCCCGTTGCCAAAAAAAAGAAAAAAATAAATAGTAGTAAGAAGGGCAAAATGAGAAGTATACAAATAGCAACTGGGATTTATCGTAACGCCGTTTTCGGGAGCATCAAACGGCCTTTGCGGCTGTTATTAAACACGTTTATTCTAAGTTTTCCCCAAAGCACTTTTTCATATTGCGTTTTGCCATATTTTCGCCATGTTTTGTTGGATTGCGCAAAAATTTCAAATTAAGTTGCTGCACAGCCCGTCAGCTACAGCTACAGCTTCAGCTTTGGCTGAGCACCAGAGCCGGATTCGGCCCCAATCTCTGCCCGTATACGTAGCATTTTCCGTAGTCGTAGCCATTTCCGGAACCAGGTCTGGAGCTGTAAGTGAGCAACAGAATTGCATCACGTACATGGGCAATTTGCCAGCAAAATAATACAAAACACACGTATACACACATATACTCGCAGACAGACATGCAGACGCTGTCTGTGTGTATGTAATGCTGTGCGAGTGTGTGTGTATGTGAAGGTTGTTGAACGCTGTCCGACTGCCCAAGTGCCTGACTGCGTAGCCTTGCATAGTCAGTTTTATATCTCTTTTTTTTTGTTGTTGGCTTTTTTTTGTTTTATATTTTATTTTCATTCATTTTATTTTGATTTTTTTGTTACAGTTTTGTTTTGCTTTTTATTTTGGCACAGGTTTCATGCTTGGGAATTTGTAAATCGTAGCGAGAAACAATGCTGAGGCATAAACTGAATAAATTCGAAATATTTTATAGGTATGTATGCGTATAAATATTTGTGAGTATTTGTGTGAGTAGCTGTCTATCTGTGTGGCTGGTATGTGCACTCTGTACAAAGAAGCAGATTACTTTTCATCGCTTAGTTCTTGCAAAGCAATTAATCTTGCTTGGCGTCTCTTTTGCTCTGTCATCCATAGAGACTTGCTTTCTCTGTCTTTCGTACTGTTTACTTACCCACAACAATCATGTCCTCATGACCGGAAACTGTCTGGAACGAAGGCGCCTCGCCGGACACTTCACACCGATAACGACCCGTCGACTGTAGGCTCACCGAGCGCAGGACAACGGCAATGTCCGTCGAGTTTTGCAACTGCAACAGAAATACAGAATGAAGAATACAAATGTAAAAGAAAAAAAATTAAGGAGAGTAATAAGAACAGCATGTGGGTCATAAAAATAAATGCCTTTTACCTATTTTATGTACACTCATTTTCGGAAGCATTCAAAAATAAATTATGAACATATCAGACAATGGCTTTGAGTTTCTTAAATCGCACCAGTTTCTATATTTAAGCAGGTCAAAGACAAAATAATTCTAATTTTTACTTTTACTTTAATTTAATCAATAATTTTCAACTCTTTGAATCAAACAAAAACCACCAACTGCTTTGTTAGTGCTCAAAATGTCTTGTGATCAACATTATAACGCTGAAGGGATTCAGTATTGGCATCATCTTCGTCTTCATCGTCATCATCAGCATCCATTTCATCAGCATCGTCTTCCTCCTCATCATCAACATCAACGTCGTCACCATCGTCATCGTCTATTAGAGACGTTGATGCGTCAACCAAATCACTCAATTCCTTATCACTGACTGGATAAACACTGTCCAGTTGTTCCGTTGTAGCATCGAAATGTTCCATTGCTGCATGAAGTTTCATTTGACTTTCCAGATGCATTATGCTGTTGTCTTTATCAATCCTGCCCAAACGCAGACCAACCTCAATAGGATTGCTTTCGGGCTGGCGAATCATTTGAGATATCATTTCAACGGCATCCTCTTGGTTCAGTGGAGGAACTGACTCCTCCAGTGTCTGCAGCACTTTCGATTTATTTTTGGTGTACATTACATTGAGTTCCGAAAATGTTATCGAACGAATAAACTATTTCCTGTCTATTCGACTACTAGTAATTGACTCTGCTAACTTTGCCTACTCCTGTCGAATCGACACGACTCGAATTGAATCAGTTTGGGGCTGATGTTTTAGTTAAATGTTCACTCACCTCTACGTCAACGCCGGGCAACGGAAATACCTGTCCGGGTGGCATATCACGTGGCACATACCGATAAAATTCGAAGCCATCTTTATACCATTTCACCGAGTACAAACTCTCGCCATCCAAATCAAACTTGCAGCCCAATACGGCATCCTCATGTCGCATAATATGCTTTGGTATGCGAATCTCAGTCATTGTTAGACTCTCGACTTGCACTGAAAAGGAAAATGAAAGGAAACAAGAGAAAGTATTAGTTATTTAAAGGAGAAGCTACACGATAAACTAACTATGAAACGATGTCTTTTCGAGCGCTTTAATAGGCATTAGAACAATGACATCTTTTGCCTGCAGTTCTCAAGTTGTACTACTTCTTCTTCGTTTTCTTGTAGTTCTTCTTCTGCTACGTATTATTCTCAATGCCAGGCCCATAAATAACTTGCAGCAAGTGCATAAAAGTCAAGGAAATCGAAAGAAATTCGCTGGCGAGTCAAAACAATGCGCTTTTGTTTTGCCAACACAATGCCAACTAGCAAAAGAAAGGAAAGCTTGGCAACTTGAGGCGTGCGAAACGTGACTGGTGAGACTTCGTCTCTCGTTTTTTCATTCATTCTTTCTCTATCTCCTTTTTTTTAGTCTACTCAGTTTAACAATCTTAGTGCCTTTCACTGTCTCACTGATAGAGATTCTGTTGTGTGCACTCGAGACAACGAAACGAAAAGTTGCCGACTTTTAAACGCACACAAAAGACCAATAGGTAGGCTTACACAATTTGGGTCAAAGTTATGACACGAAAATCAAGATACGAAATTAATACTGCAGATGAAATGAGCAACTGCTGGAGAGTCTAGAAATTGAATGAAAATATGCCAAAGGGTCCAATGAGGCTCGTCGTGAGAAGTGGTTTAATTTTAAATAAGCTTAGAGCGACGCGAACTGCAAATATCTATACATTAAATATAAAACATTCTATTTAAATTTTCAGCTAAAGAAGTCTTTCAGTTAGAGACTAAATTACTATCAATAAGTTTTAAATACAGAGCTATTAAATACTGATTATTGATTATAAAAACTTTCCAATTATTCATAAAATTACGTAAAAAGCTCTTATACATAATTAAACACACAATTAAACCATTTCCTTTTTAAGCTCTTAATCCCTGCTGGTTAATCGTCCTTCAATTCAGCTATTATAGCTATTATGCTTACTAAATTAGTTAATGGCAAACATATTGCTGGAAATCAACAAAAAAATTCAATATAAGAATTTAATTTATATTTAGAATGAACCCTCTTCTGGTTAATGCTATGAATAGAATACAATGCTCAATTCCAATACTGCTTATTGTTAGCTTGTGTATGCCGTACGTCGGCATTTTGCTAAAAATAAAAGCTCATTTTCATTAAGCCAGAGGAAACGGCAGCTTTCAAGGCATTTGACCGACCAAACGTCAAAACGACCGACAGCCTTTGGCGGCAAAATAAACAACAAGCACAAAGAACATTACCCGAGCACAATGCACAAAGGCAAACTGCCGCCATTGAAGCGACGCAGCGACGACTCTGGCTAAGCCCAGGAGTGGGAGCAGCTGCTGAACAGTGCCAGTAGCAAGAGCTGGAGCCAAAGCAGTAGGATGAGAGCCACAACCACGTGGCGACATCAACTTGAGCGCCTTTTGAGTGCAGTTCCGTTTGGCGGCGTCGGTCGCCGTTTGTTTTTCCTGATTTTTATGTGCGTAGGCTGATGTTGATGGGCTTTTGGGTGTGACGAACTCTTTTTAAGCAAAGTATTTATGACATAAAATATGATTGCTCAAACAAAACTGCTTCCCAAAGGCGCACAAAAGTATGCTACGCTTTTAACGCACTTGTAAATTCTCTCACATTTCTGCCGTTCTCTCTTTGAACTCTAAGCGGCTTTTTGCTTTTATTTCTTGCCTACACAATTCAAAAGTGACGCATGAGTGTTGCTTTATTTAGCTCATTGAATTCCGCCAGATGTTTAAATTTAAACTAATATAAGAATACAATTAGATCTGCAGGGACTTGTTTAATTCGGACGATGCATTGACCTGAAGGTTTCTGCTATTCTGGCAAAGCAATCATTTATTTAAATAGACGAAAACAACTTGCGTAAAATGATAAAAATAGCAGACCTCTGACAGTGACGTCATTGAAAACATCGTAAACAAGGCAATAAATGGCAAATTGCCCTAAAAATATTGTTGACAAATGCCAAGTTAGGGTCATAATTTAAGACAAATCTTGATGGCAAGCTATCAACATGGCCACAGCCACTAAGGGAAACCTTGCTAATTATTAAGCCAACGAATTAAAATCCCTTACAATATGAAAAGTTTTGTCAGGAAACTGGCGTTTAATTAAGATATTCCCTTCAAAGGGTTGAAGCAGTTGAAGAAGTTTTAATGTCATGTTACGTTCTAAATACTATTACCTAAAAATAAAGTTACGTACAAAAGTTTAGCAGTTAATTATTGTTGATTTTAAAATGCTTTTATTTGTCGCTTGAGGCTAAATTTCAAATGCAAACACAGTTGAATGTTAAAGTGTCAACAACAGGGGAGCTTGTTGTCTTTTACAACTAGTCAGCTCCCATTCTAAACTGTTTGCTTATCAAGTGCTAACAAATTTAATTCTAGCTATTAGAAAATGGAGAAAAAATACACCCCCCACTCAAAGTTTTAGCTTAAAATTTATTATGCAGTCGAGATGATAATTTATGCCTAGACAGTGGATCACTTTAGACCGGATACGAAGCCTTGAGCAAATAAAGAGGTTTTTGTATGCTTCACAAACGCCTACAGCATCAATAGGCATCAATACCGCCCCTTTTTTTTAGGCTATCAGGTTGTCCAACCAGACAGCTGAGACAGACGAGCCCGAAACGTGCTTAATCTGCAATCAGAAGCGGAAGTTTGTCTCAGTCTGCACCGACGGCAGGATGTCTATTGTCTATGTCCCAGTCTTGTGTCCCTTACTACTTCCACACTCTGCCTTTGTGTCTCTGCGCCTGTTTGCCTGTGACTATGTCAGTCTCGTATTCTTTAACGATGAGTGCGTACTTTTTGTCTGGATTCTTGTTGTTACGAACTTAAATGGAGCACGTTTCTCGCTCCTTTTCTGCATTGCAGTCGCACTTGCATTTGCATATTTCCACTACGGCATGGGAAATAAAGGGAATAAAGCGTAAAAGCGAAAACTTTGCCATCGATTTGAAGCTTGCGCATAGAAATGCAAACAACGACGAATTATTCGAACACAAAGTCAAAAACTGTGTCGCGTATTTATGTTTCAAATTTCTTTATTTGCCTAAAGAATTGCACAAAAACTTAGTTTAAAGTAACTTGCTTGTTTACTTATTAGCAACGGAGAACAGTTTCAGTCTTTTTGTCAAAGTTGAATCGATTTTGGCAACCAATATTATTACTCTTAATTAATAGTAAGCGATTTAAACAGTATTTCAGCGCCGAGGTTAAATGTTTTACAAAATTGTAATCATAACGCATTAATGTCGAGAATAAATCAAACCAGCTGTGACAATGTACAAAATGTGATTGTCAAATTGTCAGGGGCCAAATTCAACAGCACCTATTTTCTTTAATTAAAGTATTAATTAGTGAAGCATATGTGTGTGTTCTTGTTTATATGTGTGTGTGTGTAATAATGTAATTAAAATTCATTTCGGATTGTAGATTGGCTTGCGGGAAAAGTGTTTGCATCAACCCAAAAGTGATTCCTAACAATGACAATGTATACATATGAAATCGATTAATTCAATTAAATGGAAAACATCAATTTTGCATTCTATGATTAATTACAATAGCACACACACAGAGTCACACTCATGCATACAAATTTTGTTAGAAGCCTTTGGCAATATGTGAATTATTGCTGCATACTTTTTAGGCGCAATCAATTTATTAATTCGAATGATATTTAAAAAATGTTTTCTGCCACAAAAAATAAATTCAATGTTGTTGAAAATTGGGTAACATTAGTACTAATTGATTCGAGATTTATCATAATATTTGGCAAGCATTTAAGTATATATTTCAATCAGTTTGCTTTATTTAACTCCAAGTGGGAGCCCATATAAATGTTGCTCTACTACTTTTCATTAACTGGCAGCTGGTCTGCGTGTCGGTTAACATTAGTTTCATGTACTGCCAATAAATATGTACTTCCTTCTAACTGTTTTTCTTTCTGCTTGCTTACATTTGTCCAACAGCGTGCCACGTTTGCTTAATTTCATTATTGTTGCTCACTTTTGTACGCTCTGGAATTTTCTGTTTTTCTATTTCTCCTCTGCTTCCATCCGCGCAGTTGTGGCTGCGTACATGCGTACGTGACCTCATAATAACAAAGTAAGATTTTTATCTATAATTCAGTGGCGCGCTTTCTGAGCGAATTAAGTGCCACACAAAAGTCGCCGGCGCAGTTATAACAATCATTTCATTCCTTTAGCCTGTCTAGACAAAATTGTATTTGTCAGTAATTATATGCCCCCAATTGAACAAATTATCCGCACAAAGCACAAAAACTCCACCACACTTTAGTGCCTGATTAAATAGTAAACACTAAGAGCACAAAAACTTTCATTTGGGCAACCTCAGCATCAAATTAAAGGGAAGAATAAATATTTTACTGAAACAAAAAACTTGTGCATGTTTATTTATTTAATTAAATACGTCGCCGTGAAACTTTTCTATGAGCACTCAAAAAGAAGAAAATCCATTACGAGGCTAAGCAATCAAGTTAATTAAATTATGTCTAGAGAAAAAAGTGCGGTTAATCATTTAATATGTCATCTGAGGCTAATGAATAGAAATGTTAGTGCCATGAAGAATAATTTTCAGATTTGTCCCAAAAATTCCATTAGCATTGCTGAGGCTGAGGCGAAAAAAGTGCTCATCAAATTGTTCTCAAATATAATCTAAATTTTCTCGATGGTGTTATAAAATAATAATCTTTATTCAACCACTAAAAGTTTGTGATTTGGGTTTGGCATTGTGTATACGCAGCGTTTGCTTTATTCAAAGACATTGCCAGTCTATTAGTCGTATCTGTGTCGAAATGAGTTTACCACAGCGACAAGAAGCCAGTTAATTTTGTTTATATTGTCAAGTAGTTTGATGAACTTAATTAAAAATAAGGCAAACTTATTATTAATGCAGCAAGTTCTGGGCGAGAAGAAAACGAAAGTAAAACGAAGGTCGCATAGAGGTTTAAACATGCCACAAACTTTGTCAAGTCAGCTGAGATTTTAGTCATTTTTGGTAATGGATTCAAAGGTTTTGACTCACTTTCTGTTCTGTCTGCCGCACTGCTCTCACTGTCTGACAGTTTGTCTTACTGACTGCGTTAACTTTGGCAACTGTCAATGCTGCTTGGCATCTCGTAAAAGCTATACACGGCCTTAAATCGATTAAGTACTCGTAATCGCAGCAGCAGTGGGAGTCACATGCCCTTTAAGGGCGACAAAATGTGGCAAAAACTTTCTGGGGCTGCCAACTAATATTGTTGGCTAAAATATTTGCACGCCCAAAAAAATAAATAAAAATAAAGAAGAAAAGCTAAAGGCAGGGCCACGCAAAAAGCAAACTTTTTGGCCAATTTTTGCGGGGCTCGTTTGGCGTTCGCCGTTCGCCATTCGCAAAAGTTGCTAATAAATTAAATAAACATTCAAACCCATACCCAGCCCTATTTCCCATTACCCATTACCCATTTTCCATTGCCCCGCTTGTAAACTACTCACCGCTACAAAGCAGAGTTGCCAACGCCAGGACGAGCAGCAGGTTCCAGAACGTGGAGCAGCATGTTAAGTGGGGGCAATGGCAGTGAGGGGCGTTTTGGGTGGTCTGGCAGCGGCCACGGCGTCGTCTATTCAAAGTTGCACCCATTTTGTTGCATTAATGTGTTCCGTTGCGTTTCCCTTTCGCTTTTTCCCCACTCCTTGTTTTTCTTTGTGTACTTATTTTGGTTTCTCTCTCTTCTTGGTTTGCTGTTTGCAACGCTTTTGGTGCTTTTTCTTGGCCAACTTTTCTTTCGTCGCTTGGTGGTGTTGGTAAAACTTTAATTTTTCAATTTGTTGCGGAATTTTTGGTTATTTTTCTTTTCCTACAATTTGGGGCACGCAGCGCTTTTTTCCTTTGCTGTTTTTTTTTTTTCCTTTTTTCTGTTTGCTTTGCGTTTTAGTTTGTCTCGCTTTGTTGTTGTCTCATTTGTGCAATGCAATAAATTTTCACTTGACCGCCAACGTGGGAACCCGTCACCCGCCAGTAAACTGATGTCCTGCTTCTGCTTCCCTCCTCCTTCTACTTCTCCTTCAACTTCTTCGTCTTTTTCTTCTACGATTTTGTGTGCTTTCTTGTTGCCTGCGTTTTGTCGTTTGCTATTTATTTTTATTTTCCATGCGCTCTTTGCTATTTGCTCTTCTTATTATGAGCTCTGCACACACACACATACACAAAGACACCTATATAGTTGCACACACAAACCCATACGCACACACACCCACGTTTATGTGTGTGTGTAGTTGTTAAGGGAAGTGTATTCACAGTAACATTTACATGCGTCCTCTCAGTATTTGTTCAGCAATTTGTGTTTGTCTATTTGCCCGCGTTTGTCTTTGCTCCTTTTTCATTTCCCTTTCAGTTTGTGTCTTTAAATTGTTGTTGTCGTTATTTTCTGCTGGTTTGTTATGCTTGGTGTTATTGTTATTTTTATGTCCATGCGCTTAACGTTTGCACAAATTAATTGAAGCGTCAACTTCATATCCAACATTGCCACGTAGATTCAAATCGAAAATATGCAACTGTAAAAGAGAAAGTATGTTAAAACAAGAATAAGACAGAATGCTATAAAGTGCACAGTCATTACATATGAAAAGCGTATAAATAATAAGATACATTAATAGGCAGTGCACAAGTTGCAATTCCGACTTTTGATTGCTTAAATAACTTTAGCTTAGTGAACAATAAATCATCAGATGATACATGAATTGTTGCTGCTACTCAATATACATTGTTAAATTAATACATCTACTCTGAGGATCAATAGTCATTAGTACGCACTGAATGCTATAAACAAATGATGCTTGCTGCTAAATAAAGTGCCTGTATGATTGGTATTTCGAGTAGGCCACATAATAAACTCGATTTGGGAGCTCAAAAACCGAATGACAAACATAAGTAAGTGCATAAATTAATAATGATTTTGGTAAACTCAAATGCGAAATATGATGAAAGCTTAAATTGTTTTCCTGTGTGTTTATGAATGTGTGTGAGTCCATGTGGGATAAATTGAATTTACATAAAATCAATTAAACATACAATCAGTCTGTGTATGTGTCTGTGCTTGTGCCACAAAGCAAAGGCATAAGAAAATCATAGACCCAATCTCAAACACAGACTGAGATTTATTTACAACTGTTGTAACCGTAGGAAGTTTTCAAATGAAAATCATGTTGCGTAATTAGAAGCTATGAATAATTTTATCACCTTGTCAGTTATTTAAAACGAGACGGCCTCACTCACTGACTAGCTGACTGACTGACTGACGCACTTACCCCACCCACAAAGCCATTGAGTGGCTTATGCAAAATAGTTGGACCACAGTGCGTATACTTGATGCTGCCTCAATGTAAGTATATATATATATGTGTGCTAAGTAAAAACACAGACAGACTGAGAGATTTACATAGGCAAGATATCTCTATGTTTCTCACAACCTTTTGCATAATTAATTATGTGACTAGAACCGCGTCGCCTTGTTAAATATGCAAATATCTCCACAAACGCAGGTCTCCAATGGCCCTGAAGGACGCTTCTTAGAGGTCACTCACATGCTGCGCTACTGCTGCCTTGGCTACCAGTTCATAAGTACCTTATTGGAACATTGCTCTATCTCTATCCCTATTTCTTTTAGAATCTGTCACAATATCGTTGACAGTTTCGTTTCTTTTCGAAATTAAATTGCGCATACACTATGGGTTCGCCGCAGCATCACTTTAAATTTTTCCTTCAAATGTGTACCGCAAAAATCAAGGTATTTGTATTTCTACGTTCAATGGCTTGAAATACAAAGCCTGCCACAATACAAATACACTTACACACACCTACACACCCTCATACACGAGCTAAGCCGTGGCACATGCTGTTATGTAGGGCAAACTCAGCTGAAAAAATGAGTGAATGCCAACACAGACTGAGAGATTGACTAACTGACTGACTGTCAAACGTGGCACGGTACGCAGCCATTTGTTTTTGTGTCCTAACGCAACGTCTGCCTTCTGTTAGGGCCATGGCCAACAGATGTATCCCTCTTGGTTGGCTTTCATTAAAGTGTTTGCCTTAAATTTAAGCTATGACTGCAATACAAAAGAATTTTAAAAGATTTCAAGTGCGTCCAAGGCCACGAAAGTAAATGAAAATAGGCATTTATATAATTTAATCTACTTTTGTTACGTACTGAACTTCTGGCAAACATATGATTGCAATCAACTTGGTTTATTAATTTTATCAACACAATATCATTGAGATTTTGCTAGTACTGACGTTTCACTTAATATTACGGAAACTTCAGAAAAAATATAATAGACAAGTAAGTACAAATAAACGAAAAGTTGCTTTCAATTAAATCGACAGCCATAAATTTCAATAAATGCAAATCTATGTACTTAGTTCTAATTTAGGGTAGCCTTATTAACAATATGTGTACAGATATTAATAAATTTGGTTGCCGGGTAACGACAAATTTTCGAAAAATATCACTAATTAAACAGAACCTAATTTGATTCTGCTGCCACTTACCAAATTGCCATCATAAAATATTATTCCACGAAGAAAAACAAAAACAACAACATAAAAGGAAATAAAAAATTAATAGCTATTATTTTAGGCTATTTTATAGGTAGAATTTCATAATTATTATAAATTATGTTGACACCTGAGGCGCGTGTGCAAAACTGTGGAACAGCCCGACTAAAAGTTCAGCTAAAATTTGTGTGTGCAGTGTTCATTACAGAAAATGTGCAGGACATTCATGGGGACCCCAGACCCCAAACATCCCCAGGGGAAATATGGCTTAAATTGTGCGACTCATTGTAATACTCACTTTTCTACGTTTTCTCTCTTTCCTATAAGCTATAAGCTTTGTGGCCAGGAAGTCGACGATGTTGGCAATGAAAAGGCAGCTTTGTCTTTGACTTGCTGTTGCCTCAGCTACAGATGTGGTTGTAGCTGTTGTTGTTGTTGTTGTTTTTACTGCTGCTGGTGTTTTTGTTGTTCTTTTTGTTGCCGACAATTGGCATATTTTTTTTTTAAGCCAGGAAGTAAAGAGAGGACTGTTGGCCTTGTCTATGCAAGTTTGAGTTGATGTTCTCGTCGTAGTTATGTATTTATATTTGTATTTGAAGTTGAAGTTACACAGGGTGCGAAATAGTATATATATTTCGAGCTGACTGGCGTTTTGCCCGTGTGCATTATAATAATAACAAATTATTAGTTGACACGCACGTAACGGTACTTTCGTTCATAATTTATGCATTTTAATTTGTCAAGCGAAATGTGGCACTCACATACACTTAGAGCACGAAGACGGGGTGAAAACAAAGTAAATTACCAACTGAAGACGGGCATCTACTTATGAATACGAATATGACTTTGACTACTCATATGAATATGAATTGGATTCGCTTAGTCTTTGGTTTAAAGTTTTAGCTGCAATCCACTTATGTTTGCTATTGTGGTTTCTTGTCTCGCACACACTCGCAGATATTCATAATTTAGCCTTTTCACTGCTGATTCACTGACACATTCGCACACAAAACGCACGCACAAACACACGCACACACACACACACTCACGAATCCGTATCGTTGGTGTTGTTGTCGTTGTTTTTGTCGTCGACGTCGTTGTCGTCGTTGTCGTTGTTGTCGCTATTCGCAATCGTTGCTGACTCCTGTCTCGGCCTCGGAGCCGTTGTCGTCGTCTCAACCACACAGCACCAATAACCGACCAAGACTAAAAGCTTTGCTCTCCTCATTACCTGGTTTTCACTTGGACCCCAAAAAATATTACGAGCCAAACGACGCGTCGCAATGTTAGCCAGGAATATGCCGAATGACGCACCATGCTGCCAACGACCGGATATCAGGATAAGAAAAGCCGAGCCAACTTGGCCAAAAGGAAATACGCTCGCACAAACCTATTTCACATTGTCTGAGGTTGCGAATCCACCAAACGAGAGAGCGGAAAAAATATAGAGAGATGTGGAATAAAACAGAAAGAGAGAAAGTAAAACTGTCGTGCACGAAGTTTAATGAGAATTTCAATGTGGGTGGCGGTTTCGTTTTGGCTCGCTCGTTTCAATTCCATTACATTCCACAGCTTTCAACTAACAGTTGCCAGTTACTTTTTGAAAAATATTGGGAAATTTTTATTTGCCTGCATACATATTTCTTTTTAAGGTATCAATTAATAATTGATGGCTGAATTAATAATTAAATCTTACCCAAATTAGCACAAATTGTTTAACTTATTACTGAATTTATCTTCGAGTTGATTATCCTATCTGTGTAACCTTGATTTTATTTCTTCCCAAATCGTGATTGAATACACCCTTGAACTATTTACTGCACACAAACACCAATTCACTTCCGAACTTACAACTGAATTCAGGCCTTTTTTTTAAATATATACCCCAATTACACACCATCGCATTCACACCAGCATCAGCTGCAGGCTTCACACCATTAGCCCAACAAAAAACAAAAGTGCTGACTGCTGTATATTGGCTCGAAATCAGTCCACAAGCTGTGACCCCAAAAGCAAAAGATGTTGTTGCACATGCCGTGCCAGCAGCCAAAGTTGAGGCAGGCAACAGTGGCAACGTTATCCAGCATTTTGCTCATTGACAGTCATAACGCTGAAACGCGCCTCAACTTCAGCTAATTTGAGCGCAATTTGTGAAAAGAAAAGGACAGAAATATGTAGATAGAGAGCGAGAAAGAGGCACAGAGGTAAGGTGATTGAAGTGTAGACATAGAGTTAAGAATTTGCACTTTTACCCAAGCACAAAACTTTACTTTTGCAGGTTGCAGTGCAAGCTAATTTAGCAGCTCCTCTGTATGGCAGGCCCAACTAAAACGAGCAAGAAAAAGTATTGAGAGAGAGGAGTGGTTGTTACGGAAGAAAAAGGCTGGCAAATGAACTGAAATTGATTGCCTCAACTTTTTCGATACGCACACTGACTGTGTCCCTGTTTTGTTTCAAGCTTTCTCATTCTTGTTTGCAAATTGCATAAATTTGATTATCGAATTTCGTGTTTCTGCTTGTCTCTTCACTACCTTTGCTGGTACTTCCTTAAACGAGACACTGCCAGGAGATGTTGTAGCTAAGAACGTGTCCTTTTACATCTGCTCAGTCCTTTTTGTTAGTCGCTGAGGCAGCTAAAATTCGTTTAAATCTACGCAATTCTGCCTAATTGGCGTCTCTATGCCGTATTCATGAACTGATTGAATCTCTCTTACACTCCACAGGCTTTATTATTTAACATTTCAATTACAAGGCAACCAGAGACTCAACTGAATTTTAGTCTGAGACAGAAACTAAAATGTAGACAACGACAAAACGACCAGTTCAAAATCAAATTTGTACTCTCGTTTTATTTTGGACAGATCAGACAATGGGTCGAGTCTATGTCTTTGAGTCCAAAGACTTTGACTTGACTTTCATTTTGAGTCGGTGTCGTATGCTGATTCTGATTCTATCATGGAGTAATGTGAGTGTGTAGTCATCAACGGATTTACTCAGTTGCAGCTATTTAGCATGTAAATGTGAGGCAGTGGCAAATAGTGTCTCTTAGTCTTTTACAGCTCCTTCTTAGAGATACAGAGAGTATGACAGAGAGTGAGGCAGGAGAGGGAAGAGAAATATTCTCTGACATTCACTCAGCATTGCCAACCATCTATTTTGCATACAAATTACTTTTCTTTATGTTTTCGTTGTGCACTGACTGAGGCAGCCTACAAAATAATTTAAATGTTTCATTTGATTACAAAATGTGCTTTATGTAAAGTGAGCCCATGTTTAATTGTGTCTCTGCAAGTCCCAGTGGCTAAATCTGCATTCTTTTTGATCGACGAGATTGCGACACAAATTTACAACTAACTGCATAATTTATTATATTATTCAAACCATTTTGACTAAGATGAAAAATTTAAATTTTTTTTTTATTTATCTAAAAGATAAGTTTATAATTTAAGAAAGCAAAGTTATAGTTTATTCTTTGCTATTATGGTTTTTATTACAATCAAAGTTCTACACATTTTGTAATTACAAGTGCAGGAGGCAGTTAACAGCAGCGCCAGCCTTAAATTACATGCACACTGACACACACACTCAGACAACTCCCACCCCTTAAAACCCACATACTACCAAGAAGTCGGTCATTGGGTTTCTCAAAATGTAGTCAAACAGTGTTGCCCGATTTTCTCAGTCCAAAAAAGGCTAGACCGAATAAAAAGATGTTGAAAATAGCAGAGAACTGTTACACAATTACTATAAAATACATTCCAAGAACCTAAAAGTTGAGTCTTTGTATTTATCTAAAAAAAATGGCTAAAATGGCTGCACTTCTGCAGGACACTGACATTAGTATTTTCTGTTTAATAGTAGGAAAAAAAAAAAGAGTTACACGCACTAAAACAAAAGGCAGTAAAATGTTGCAGGCGACATAGAAAAATATTTCGGAATTAATATTTTAAAAATAAAGTTATAACTGATAAGTGATAAATGGTAACTGAATAATTACAAATTTTTTTTAAAAACTCATTGAATCATTTTGAGGCAATGTGTTTAACAAACTTTTGTCGGGTGTACCAGAATTCATGTTGAAGTCATTGCACGCTGGCATTTAATGATTACAGGCATATTATTACTTGACACACAGAACTCCGAGCGAGGATGGGAGCATGTATGAACAACAATGCAAGTATTTTCTATTTTTCACTGCAATTATCGTTGGCTTTATGACGTGTGTAAATGTATGTGATGAGGACTCGCACACAGGATGCTGGCGCTGAAGCAGGACTTGTTACTTCACCCGCTTGTGCTGCGAGTTGAGTTGAGCATAAAATTGCCATAAAAATAACATTAGATGCCCCGCGGGAATCGCTCATCAGACAAAACAATGCGGCAAGTCGAGTCGAGTTGAGACAAGTCGAGTTGGCACACATCCGTCGACTGAGATAAGTTTTTAACCCTTTTCCACTCACTCCTCCCTCCATTTCATTCCCTCTCTTCACAACTTTTTATGCATAACTGCTGGAAATCTTTTCAGTCCATTCATTGTGTGTACATCTTCATGTGTTATGATTGTTTGTTTGATTTCGGTTTTGAGTTGTGTTTGCATTTGCAGCTCATTGTCTAAATTGTCCCTTTTGTCTAGCATTTATTACACTCGAGCGCTCTAATCAATGTGTGCCCCACTGATTAATGTGGAACACTCGTAGCACTACAGAGCACCACAATTGCATGGGGTTTTTGGGCCGCGCTATTTATAAGCTTGCGGGCTGACAAAACACTCTGTCATTCCAATGCATTGCCTTCAATGAATAATTAAGCGGTTTGCTCGCATTCATCAGCATGCCGCAGAGCACGTCAAACCGCAATCCAGTCAGCTCCGCCTCCTCAACACCCTTTGCTACTGCCACGCCTCCGCTTCTTGTTCTTCTTCTTTCTGAGCGCAAAAACCACAACGTCTTTAATTTGAGCTCCAAGTCGTTGGCTGCCTGTCGGTTGGGCTTTTATATTAATTTTTCACTGCTTCACGTGTGTCTTACGTCTTATGTGTCATTGCGTATACGACGCATTAGCAGTCGCTTCAAACGAAAATGCAAAGCCATCTAATTTATAGAACGTGTCGCATATTTCTCAAAGAAAAACACATTTCGTCACGTTACTTAAAATGTAGACATAAAATATACACCCACACAAACACACACACACACACACATAGACATAACTGAAATAAAAGTGAGAGAAAAATTCGCAAAGAGCATCAATATTTTTCGTTTACTTTCTTCTATTTGCGTGTATTTTTAATTTATTTGCATTTGCTCATTGAAATGCTGCACAAATACACACGCCCATGTCCATGACGCCCACTTCAAATGCCACAAGACCCAAATAAATGACAATTTATGTGTACGCTCAACGCACGCCTGTCATTTTAATATACGATATTTTCGGCACCCGGCAAAATACTACTCCCCAAAACAAAACAAAAAAAAATGGAATATTGTGAAGAAAAAAGGGAAGAAATGAAAATAAAAATATTAAACGAATTTTAACATGCAATTTTTACCTTCGCCCAAACCGTTGTCTGTCATAAATTCTCGTTATACAATTTAAAACATTTGCTAAACACGCATTTCCTGCATGGCGATGGCATAAATTTTCTTTTTTTGGGTTGCCCAATGGTCACCTCCCATCGTTGGCAAGAAGGGAATGGAGGTAAAGTGGTCAGTCGTTGGGTTGTGGACATAGGATGGACCCCAAAAATTGCCACTGGCATTCGTATTGGCAATCGTACAGATAAAATTGTCAAATATTTGATGAATGCGTATCGAAAATATAAATACAAACGCATAAATGAAAATGAATATATATTTGACTACCATTTGCGGCATTTGTTTTTATTTCCTAATATGGACAAGACCGGGGAAAATACATTTACAAAATTTATAAATGTATCAAAATGCATTTGACGCTGTTTATTTGTGTATGCGAAAAACGTTTTAAGTTAATTCGCTGTGAAGTGTTTGAAGTCAGATCCCATAATACATTCAGGGAGAAAGTGTTTATCATTTTATTAGTCAACTACTCTTCAGAGTGAAACGATATTGCGTAATCAATTGAATTACAAACTAAATAAGAGCGCTTTAGTTTAGAATTAAGAATATTAAAGGCACTTCTTCTTTTAATATATTTTAGTTAGGTCTCTCTACATCTGTCCATCAGCTCTTCCGAGTCATCAATCCCTCTTTTCAGCGCTTGGGAATAGGTTTAGACTCAACCTTTCATTTTATTGACAATCGACTGACAGTCAATCCTAAGAACTGGACGACTGTTCACACCTCGGCTCAAGTAAATCCTCATGCTCTATAGCTCAGCTTTTGCGAGTGTAAAAGGCTACAATTTCGAACTGTGCTCAATGAACCACAAAATTAGTGTGAGTTAATTTGCAGCCATCATCAACAAAACACACACATTCCCAGATACACCCAAAACGTACACAGCGAAGCACTCGAAAACACGTGTCAGCTTTCACGCATAAGCAAAAGAAAATGGCAAAATAGGGAAACGGACAACGTGCCGTGCCAGACATTGAGCCTTGAAAATTTATTAACACATGCCAATCATAAAAAACGAGAAATTGCAATTTCATACAAACAATAGACGTAATATAACGTCATGTTCCCAAAACCAATAACTATACATATTAAAAACAATTCAAAGCCTAAAAAATATGTATTAAAATTTATTTAAAATAAATCATGGCAGTAGAAAAACATTTAAAAATAGTTTAAGCATATTTAACAAAGGCGAAATGCTGTCGAAAAAATTTCGGATAGAGAATTGGGAATCGGTTGTTGGCCCAATTCTTTGGCCTAGGCTCAATATTACAGTCACGTTTTCGATTATGAAAAATTTTATTTCCGCTCTTTTTGGCAGTCACATTGCTCTTGCTGTTGATTATGCATATATTATTATTTATTATTTGTTATTTATAGCTTGCAGACAGCGTACAAAAAATAACATTTACAACATTTGTCAAAACAAACAGAAATTTTTCCATACCTTGTTATGTTGCACTTTTGTGTACAACACGCGGCGTATGAAAATGTAATGAAAATGTACCAGAAAAGATACAGAGAGAGAGAGAGCTGGAACTTTGAAGAGTATGAGTCTATGAGGCCACTCTTGAGGTCTGCGGCTTAGTTCGTTTAAACTGTTAATTGATTTTGTCTTTGACTTCTTCTACTGCTTTTCCTGCTACTCTCGAATTTTGCGGCTTTTGTGCAACAGAGCGCGGTATTAGCTAAGCTGGACATTGAAACTGCTTAACTTTCATGCAATTTACAGCAAAAGTAAACTACTTTGGGCTGTCTCCTCCCTGCCACTAGTCTCCTTTGACCCCTTATCCTATGCCACAACCAGCATAAATCTAAGGCAACCAGCGAACATTTTGCTCAACGAACAAACGACAAACAATTTTATTGTGCTGAGAGATACACACATACGCACATATGTATGCACAATGCGATATGAGTGAGGTTAGTGGCCAGCAACAACGAAAATTGCAAAAGGATATGACTTTCCACACAGCTAGAGGAAGAGAGGGAGGGAAAGGCACACACACACATGGCATGCGGTTGCAGTTTTATGCGTTGGCATTGCTGCTGTGACGCCCACAAAACGAGCTGACCCCACAAACGCCCACTGTCACAGCAGAGTCTATGTGTATGGATAGCAAAAGAGCGAGAGAGAGAGAGAGATAAGGGGTGCGAGAGGAAGAGCAACTGCCGGTAGCGTGCAAGCACAGCTTGATCCTTTTTTATCTTCTATTTGATTTTCATTTTTAATACCAAAATAAGTTTAGCTTAAAATTGAATTATTTGATTTATTTTACTGGCAAGAGGAACGCACACTCCTCTATAAGTACCCTATATATATATCCATGTACATATGGGTATGTGTTGAACTGTGTGTGTTTGTGTCTCTGCACAAAGTTTTCTTATTTCGATGCAGTACGCCGAAAAGTGCTTTCCACATTTTTGCTGGCCATTTTGTCGGCGCTTTTGACTTTGAGCATAATTTAATCGGATATTTGCAGTTGCTGCTTTCATTTTATTTTATTTAAGTTTATTTCGCCAAGTTGTTGTTATAGATTTTTACAGATTTCATTTGGCCAGACAACCAACCGAAAACGAACCGACAACAACTTAAATAAATAAATTCAATTTTAAATGCAATTTTCTAAGACTCAACATTTTCTATGGCCAATTTCCCATAAGAGTGAACACACAAAAATAAAACAAAAGATTTTAATCATCTTAATTAGTTTACGGTTGTGTTTACAACTCAAATCAAAAAGAAAGCAAAAAATAAAAATAAAACATACATACACAAAAATGTGAACTAAGATGAAAAATTGCCCTGCCAAACAATTGTACACATGGCTGCAATTGGTTTTTTGTTACATAGTCGACGTCTCCAGCTGCTTTTTGTATGTTTTCCAAGAACGTGTGTGTGCGTGTGTGCGTGTGTGTGTATATGCAACGTGTTTGTTAGCCAAATTGAATTTATGACCTGTGGCGTTGCAAACACACAAGCACTCACACAAACACTGAAACACACAGACGCACACACGGACAGACAACTAACTGCTGAGGTCTGAGATGCTTGACTTGCGACATTGTTAAATTTTTGCTTTCTAATGGCCAAAAGGTGTTGCAAGTGTTTCTGTCTGTCTAACTGCATGTGGTATGTGCCTGTCACTTGCTTCAAATGGTTACATGACTCTTTTAATATGCAATCTAATGGACTTTTTGTCGAGTCTGTAGCCTAAACTCTTCTACAAATTGCATTGGCCCATAGATTTATAATCTACTCTGATATATCACTCTCCCAGCAAGTAACCCACAAGTTTTATGCTATCAAAATATCAAACTTAACTGAGAAATGTCAAGAAAATAAATATTTTTTTGGGCAAGTCAATCAAACTAACTTAATTAATTTTATACATACATTGGGATAAGATATATTTGGAATGTTATCTTATTTGTTAACAAAAACATACTCTAAAAGTGTAATCCACATTTACTTATACAGTAAACGTTTACTAACTAAACAAATTAGTTTCTTAACTTATCATTATTATAAAAATAGAAAATAAAATTAAGATAGCGCCATATCACTTAATATGTTATGAACTATAAAATATTTTAATATTATATTAAAGTCGTCAGATTGTTACCAACAGCAATCATTGGTGTATCCAATAAAACAAGAGACTTACGACTTTATTAATTTAATGTGTAATGTAATTTGTTGAGGCTTAACAAATTTAGCAATTTTTTTTGCAAATAGTTTAATAAATAAATTATTATAAATTTTTAAAATTTGTTATTAAACTTAATAAAATATTGGAATACGCATTTTGGCTAATGAAGTAAGTTTTTTCATTGTGCTCGTGTAACTAGATATATGACTATAAGCCCCCCATTGCCAAAGATAACATGAAGGTCAGTAAACAATGATAAGAAATATGTTTCTAACTGGAAAATAGAAATGGTCTGATTGTTTTAACATATGCATCATTAATACTATAAAATTCATTAATAAAATCTTTTTTGGGAATTTGTACTGGAGGTATCAATTAGTTTTGGTATGGCAAAGAATTCCGCACCATTCACTATTTAGTCACGATGCAATTAATTATTCCTATATCATTTGATACTCACATTTTGTACCTTAACCTCCACTTTAATTGCGTCACATTAGAAGAAACTAATTAAAAATATTGATAAAACATACCGAAATATTAGAAGATCAGATAGGAAACTTTAATATTTTGAATATAAAGCCAATGGCAAGTTGATGGCCGACAGCAATAGTAAAAGTCAAGTGAACGCGGTCAGAATGCGATTCCTGCCAGAGGTAAACTATAATCCGGACCAGAAAGTGTGGAGTGGAGCCGATGAGGATGCCATCTTCAATCCTAATCTCTCCTTGGGAGAGATCGCTTTTAATGAAATGCGTCGCCATCCACAGCTGATTGCTCAAGTGAGTACAAAAGGATTATCTACAAAGGTTCCGATCATTAATATTATTTCCTTAATAGATCTCGGCTACGGAGAATACTGTGCTTACTCGTGAGGAGCTCTTTATGAATTCGAAGAGTGTGGCCAGCTATTTGCGTAATATGGAACTTCAACAAACTGATGTTATTGGAATTATTGCCAGAAATACGACCCATACTTCCTCGGCAGCATTTGGCTGCCTCTTCAACGGACAGGCTTTCCACTGTCTCAATGTGAATCATGCTCAGGCAACCATCGAACATCTTTATGGAATTACAAAGCCTCGTGTGATCTTCTGCGATGGTGATGAGTTTGATAAGATTAGTGCAGCAACTGCCAAGTTGGATGTGAAAATTGTAACATTCCGTAACCATAAACCTGGATCGATTCCCATTGATGACGTTCTGTCTACGCCAATCAAGGATGACTTCAAGCCTTTTAAACTAAAGAGGGGCAATGATCAAACATTGGCCATTATTTCCTCCTCAGGCACCACTGGAGTGCCTAAGGCTGTGACAAACGCCAGTTCACACAAGTTCTTTATGACTACAAAGTAAGTATTTAAAAGATCGTCTATTTTTCAATAAGATACTAAATTTATACTTCTCCTTTTACAGCTATCTGACGTCTGCCGATGTACAGTATTGCCACAGTACTATTGATTGGGTTTCTGGACTGACAGCCACAATGATCAATGCAATAACTAGCACAACTCGTATCATTGTTGATGGTGGCTTTGATCCCGTTTTGATCTTGAGTCTTATTGAGAAGCATAAAATCACTTGGTTCCTGGGCTCTCCACCAATGATGTCTTTGATGGCGAATGCTCCCAATTTCAAAAGTGCTGACTTGTCAATTATATATCCATATCATTTAATATCATTGAAACTTGTACCAAATTAAAATTTATTATTATTTTTTAATAATCAAGTGTGTTTTTATTTAAATGAGTTCACCATTCACAAAAATAGTTGTCATTAGTAAAAATCGAAAAGCTTTCAAGTTTTTATCGTAATTTTGCACCAGATTAGATATTGAAATTAAAGAGAAATGGTCTCTACGAATATAGTAAAAAGTTCAAGAAGATAGTTCAAGTGCAAATGTTTTTACACTAGTATGCATTTTTCATAAAATGACTTCTTCATCATATTCCATGACATATTAAATGACAAAATAATTACATTTTTCAAAGAAATACAAATCTTCCATGTCAAATTGTTATATAGCCTTCTCATCATTTTTATCCTATTTAGTTAAACTTTTTCCAGAGACATGAAACTTATTATTACTTATATCCCCTTGTATTATAGATTAGATAGACAGCGGGGCTATCAGTATTTTTAATTAGTTGCACGTGCCCTGATAAAAATGAAGAAAATTTGCCTTAAATAAGACAATATTTATGAATATATTTAGATAAGATTATTGCGTGCAAAGAGAAAAGCATTATTTTGTGGCCAGAAACAATACAAATTGGTTTTTCATCTGCTTAAAGTTCAGCTGAAAAAGTATGCTTCACATATAATTCAAACTCTGCTTTTTCTAGTAATTCAATTATTTACTATAATATTTACACTAATAAATTTTTTAAAAATCATATTCAAGATATCAATTTTAAAATAATTATATTTAGTAAATTATTAATTTTTTGACAACTACTTACAGTCTGTCAATCAATACATCAATTTCATTTCCCGGGCATTTTGGTTCTGTTAACAATTTAATGTTAAAACTTATTTTATTTTAAATCATTATACTAAGTAAATTATTAATTTTTTTTACAACTACTTACAGTCTGGCAATCAATACATCAGTTTCATTTCCCGACCATTTTGGTTCTGTTAACAATATAATGTTAAAACTTATTTTATTTTACATAAATCAAAATCAGTTCTTTTGTTCAATTGTGCTCACAACAAAAAATACTGCCGATATATTTAAATTCATCGATAACTTACTGATTACCTTATACCATATTCGATTATTATTTCTCCTACAAAAAATCAGCTGTAAGTTTATAAAGTTGCCATATCAATTAAAATTACTATTTAATTAATTTAAATATTTACCGCCATTTTGAAATGACGAAAATATTTCTTGTAAGTAGTTAACCATTCCGAAATATATAAACTTTGCATGCATAATGAGTTACAACGTATTAAAAAAAAAGATCTACTTAAAATTTACACATTTTCTTTTTAAATTAAACATGAGAAGTAAACTCCGACATATAACTAATATGCAATGCTCCTATTGTATCCCACCTTAGGTGTAATCATAAACAAAATTTAATTTTTGACTAGAATAATTTCCTAAGAAATGTATCTGATTATCTTTCAACTCAAGCATACTTTCTTTATTAATTGTAATAACAATTGATTACCTCATACGATCAGATTGGATGGCTAGACGATCGGACGTTTCAAATTGGGCCAGTAATCACAATTGGACTTCAGCACTTTATTTAAATCCGGTATACGGCCGTAAGCAAATAAAGAAAATATTGATTAGATGTACTTGAAAACAGGAACTGCTGATAGCCAATCCGCTAACTGAGCAATTTTGAATATAAAGCCAACCCAAAGTTAACAATGCCAACAATTGCCAAAGACAAGTGTTAGCGATCAGAACAATGCCTTTCCTGCCAGAAGTTAACTATAATCCCGATCTGAAAGTATGGAGTGGCGTCGATGAGGATCCCATTTATAATCCCAATCTCTCCTTGGGAGAGATCACCTTTAATGAAATGCGTCGCCATCCACAACTGATTGCTCAAGTGAGTTCAAAAAGGATTATCCATAAATGCACGATGACTTATTAAATTTCTTAAATAGATTTCGGTTACGGAGAATACTGTGCTTACCCGTGAGGAGCTCTTTATGAATTCGAAGAGTGTGGCCAGCTATTTGCGCAATCTGAACCTTCAACAAACTGATATAGTTGGAATTATTGCCAGAACTTCAACACACACATCCTCTGTGGTATATGGTTGCCTCTTCAACGGTCTGGCCTTTCATTGCATCAACATAAATCATGGCCAGGCAACTATTGAGAAGCTCTATGATATTACAAAACCACGTGTGATCTTCTGTGATGGCGACGAGTACGAGAAGATTAGTACAGCAACTGCCAAGTTGGATGTGAAGATTGTTACGCTCCGTAACCATAAACCGGGATCTATTCCCATGGCTGATGTTTTGTCGACACCAATCAAGGATGACTTCAAGCCATACAAACTGGAGAAGGGCAATGATCAAACTCTGGCCATTATCTGCTCTTCCGGCACCACAGGAACCCCCAAGGCTGTTACCAATTCGAGCACCCATAAGTTCTTCATGACAACCAAGTAAGTGAATAACAATCAATGTGAAGTTTTAAATTTCTTACAATTCCAACTCTTTCGTAGATATCTGACCACCGCAGATGTGCAGTTCTGTCACAACACCCTCGACTGGGTTACTGGACTCACAACCACCATTTCCAGTGGCATTCATAGCACCACTCGTATTATTTTTGATGGTCCTTTTGATCCTGTGCTTGTCCTAAGCCTAATTGAGAAGTACAAGATTACTTGGTTCCTGGGATCACCTCCACAACTGGCCATGATGGCAAATGCTACCAACTTTGAGAGCACCAAGATCGACAGCCTCAAGCACTTGTTGTATGGCGGTATGTGTGCTTCCCTCGAGGTTCAGGATCGCTTCCGTAAACGTCTGAATCGCGGTGCACTACAATTTGCCTTTGGGTTCTCCGAGTTGGGCTCCTCCAACTGTACCCTTAACAAACACTATGATGAGAAACCCAATGCTGTTGGCCGCGTTTTGCCTGGCATTCAACTGAAAATCGTCAACCCAGAGAGAGAAGCACTACCACCAAACAAACTGGGCGAGATCTGCATTAAACCAGGTCAATATTGGGCTGGTTATTATCTGAACCCAAAGGAATCACGCGAAGTTCAGGATAGAGAGGGTTGGCTGTACACCGGAGATACTGGCTATGTTGATGAGGATGGCTTCCTGTACATTTCTGGTCGTATTAAGGACATGTTGAAGCATCAGGGCATCATGTACTATCCCAGCGAAGTCGAAGACATTATCAGTCAAATTCCAGGCGTTGCCGAGGTCTGTGTCTTTGGTATTAACCATGACACAAATTGGATGGAGAACGCTGCTGCCATTGTGCCCAAACGTGGTGCCAATATCACCCCCGAGGAAGTTGTTAAATTCGTTGCTGATAATACAGATGCAACTTATTTGAACCTTCATGCTGGCGCTATTATTGTGAGTGACATTAAACGTCTGCCGAATGGCAAAACAAATCGCCAGGCCACAAAGGAACACTTTCTGTCTAAGAGACCCGCTGGTCAATAATTTGCTATATTACTTAAATATCTTTTATATTTCAATTAACCTTTAAGTTTAAAACAATACACAAATTTTTAATAAATATATAATTAAACACAAAATAAACAGATGTTTTTTGTTATTTACATGACTAAAATGAGGCAATTGTTATTTTTCTAGCTTTCTATAATAATTCCACACTATTAAGAAGCATTCTCAAAGATCTCAAAGTTCTCTAACTATTTATGTTTGACAGTTGTATATGCTTCCATCTGATGCCAACTATCCCATTTGACTTCCATTCAAATGCCTCAAATGGTTTGCAGCATACTAGTTTACTCAGCGCCACAAAATGAGCCAACTCTTTCCGTTTCCGGTTGTTGGCTTAATTAAGGCAAACCCTAGACTCTTTCTCTTTCACTCTCCTTCACTGTGTGTCTATCTTGCTCTGTCTTTCTCATGATATATTTGCACAATGGGTAACCGCTTGGGGGGCAATTTTGCGAGTCAAGTTGTCTGCTGCTACGGCTGCAGCTGCTGGTGTCAACTAGCTGCATCAATATGTTGTCCACACCCAAAGTATCCATTGCTGGGATCTAGCATATTGTCAATGTGCATAATTTCACATCACAACAGCAGCAGTAGCTATAGCTGTGCTGCAGCAATAACTGAAGCTGTAGCAAATGGGAGGCCAGGACCTGGCTTAAGTTGAGGCCGTGGGTTCAGTGCCAACAACGCGCTGCAGATGCAGCCAAGCCATTTGTATGCATTTGCCCAACTGAGCCCCGGCTGAGCACGTATTGGTGTCTTTGTCTTGGCAGCAGCAGCGGCAGCAACGACAGCGTTAACAACAACGAGAGTAACAGCAGCAACTGGAGGAGCAACGGTATAGATTCTGCCTGCCTGCTTGTTGTGGGTGCTGTGTTTTGGGCTCATTGTTGATTTCAACACAATTTAGTGTCTTATGCCATGTGTAGACTGTAGTTGTTGTTATTGTTGTTACTTTGGCTGCAACGAGTTGGTACTTTTGCTAAATACCTGCACATGGGCAACGACAGCGTCTGACATGACCCCGAACATATCCCGTGCCTAAGCAAACAAGGCACAACATATGCACAGACACACACACACACACACACACTTACATGCGCAGATGTATGGAAAACAAAATGAGTTGCATGTTGATTAAGTCACCTGTACACACTTTTGCACAAGCAAACAGAGCGAGAAAGGGTGGAACAGCAAGAAATAGAGAAGGAGATAGGTAGTGAAAGAAAGCGAAAGAGGGGCAGAGAGAGAGAGTGAGAGCAGGCTTTACGGCTTTGCCAGGAAGTTGAGTTGTTGCTTTTTATGCAGCTGCCGTTCTTGTTGCTACTGCTGCTACTGCTGTTGCAACTTGCTGCTAAAAATTGCTTCATTAAGTGTTTCTTGTTAGCTCTCTGTAGCTGTGTATTAGTAACGCTTTTATGCTAATGTCCTTCGAATGTTTCCCAGCGTTTCACTACCCACACACACACACACTCACACACAATCTAAGTTCTAGCTGAGACCTAAAGACAACCACACCAATTTGACACTCGCTCTTGCAAAATATGCGTGTTTCTGAGCCAGCTTATGCATGTTCTGAATGCCATTATGTGTATAAGTGTATGAATGCATAAGGGTGAATGTGTGTGCGTGAATATGAATGGCAATTGAGTGGCAATTTTTTTTTTGGCAAATTAACTTGGCAGTTCTTGAGGGCCATTTAGGTTAAGACATTCACTTCTCCAGCTTCATTCAGTACGAATTTGAATTGCAGTGATTTCTGAATGAATTTTAGCCCATAAATAGTTTAACTCAAACATTATAGTAAGCTACATTTTTCATTCAAGCTATTTCTATTTATTAAAAAACAAGAAATTGCTTATCTCTCATTAATTTAACTTCCGACTGGCTTTTATCGGCCCAGACAGTACGAAAACAAAAATACTCCTGTATAAATAAATATGCGACAATCTTAGATTAAGATAAGTTACAAATAAATATATATAAATAATGCGACTAATATCCTCTTGCCACTACAAATTTATCAAACACGCGCAGCTTATCGCAAAACGTTAAATTGTTCTAGTCTGTCGTCAAGTCGAAATACGTGATTTGGAAAATAAGTTTCAGACTTCAATCTAAATTGTCATAACAAAGAATATTTTTATGATTATTTAAAACATGGACATTTTGCTGATGCTTTTATCAGACAAAAAGTGAACTTATTAATCAGAGTAATAAGTGCCATCATTTTGAGTAGACTCCACAAAAGACAATAGGACTGCTAGGGTGCAGTTAAAATAGCTGTACCTTACTTGGTAACAAATTAAAAGTTTTACAGCAAGACTTTGCCAATTTCTTTGTAGCATTAAAGTGTCAAATATTTTAATTTATCAACGTGGTATAAATCAGCCAACTTGTTGCCAGTTACCATATTTATTCTTGTGACAACTACTTGTCAGCTAGCTAATTTTCAGTACAGCACAAATGAAACTCAAAAACACACGCAGAGTACCAAATGAAATGTAAATTGAAAAATATGCAGTGAGCTGGTAATCAAGTTTTACTTGTTGTTGTTGTTGTTATTGTGGAGGACTTGTCGGTTGTTGGCTCTAATTGTCTCAATTTAAGCAGCCACATAGTTTCAATTAGGCGCCATGCTTTGCCTGCTCCACTTTCCTGTTGCTGGTAGCCGCTTCCTCTTGGTAATTTTAAATGTCAGCTCACATATGTGTATTGCCTATGTGTGTGAGTGTGTCTATGTATTTGTTTGTGTCTGCGTCTGTATTTGTGTTTGTGTGTATGCAAATTTTTAAGCTGTTTGCTGAAAATTATGCCGTCACCGCGCACAGCTAATAAAACGCGCAACAAACTACGCGACGCTTGACTGATGAGGCAGCCGAGCGTTAGCCGTAATTTATGTTGTGGCAAACCACCCACCCAGTTGCCACATGCCACATGCCACCCAATCAGTAGGTTACCTTTTCAGTAGCACCAACAGCAACAGCAACACAAACAGCTACAGCAACAGCAGCAGCAGCCTCGACTGTTTATATTGCTTATTTAATATGTGCACGGTTGCCTGGATATCAAACTGCCAGCCATCCAAACATTATTCCCTTCCATCCGCCACTCACTGGCTGCGTCAACAATGCCTTTTATTGAGTTATGCCGCTTATTTGGAGGCGCCACCATAACAATGAGCTCATTGCGCCGGCATTAAATAGTGGCGCGTGTCAATTTGGCGCAGGTTGAGGCATTAGCATTACCTGCCTCGTTAGCTGCTTTTTGCAACTGGCAGTTGCAACATCACCTGTACGACGAAACAACTATATTAAAATTCACACCTTGGCTGATCCATTTTATTTCTGCCAGAAAAGTGTGTGTAGCACGCAAACCTTGCCAAATTTGTAAGTCAAACAAAACGAATTTCAATCAAAATAAAAAATATAATATTTATACATTTTAAATAGCATTTTATACATAGAAATTCAAGTTATCATCCGGGTCTATTTATTTCCTTGCACTATCCGACAGTTCTTTCCCATCGTTGCCATAAAAAATGACTCAAATATCGCCGTTTTATTTCAATGAATAAAGTGCGAGTAGAAGTTATTATATATAATTATGTTGGGCACTCTGTGTACACAAGTCAAACAAACCATTAATAGCTATAACAGTTTTTTCTTATCAAGCATTTACAGTCACTTGGCCAGTTGGTTTTAGTTAAGTTGAATTGTGGTTATTCTACGCTAGTGAACATTGCGTATACGTAACTTTAGCGTTTTGCCCATGTGCAATGACTGCGCAAAACGCAGCCTAACTGGCTGCCAACGACACTTGCCAAGCAGTTTTGGGGTTCAGTTCATTTTTCATGCATTCAATGGCCGCACAAAGCAACGCGTCAGACACTGGACAACAGCAGCAGAAGGCAGAGAAAGCGGCAGCCGCAGAGAAATAGAAAGAGAAGCAGACAGCGATAGCAGCAGTAGAAGCAGGAGCAGTAGCAATGCAGCTGCTTGGCGCATTTGGTTCCCTTTGTGCACTTTGTAGCAGGATAGAGACTGGGCAGAGACTGCTTTTCATATAACAACAATATTTTATGCTCAACTGTCTGGCTTTTTATGCATTTGTGCCGCCTCAGTCGCCGTCGCCGTCGTCGCTCCCGTCGCCTGCACGGCCATTACTATAACTGCAGTCACTGCCTATGTGAAAAATTATACAAAAACCCAAGAGCTAGAGCAAGAGAGGGCCAAGTGTTTGCCATGCACTTGACTGTGTTATTTTTGCGTCCCTGGGCTGGTGCATAAATCAAGCTACAGCCCAGTCTTGTGTCAGCGCCTGGGATAACTATTAAAGTGATCCTTAAAGATTCGTTTCGGCTGGCCAGTTAACTTCCAGATACAAATTTGATTGAACTTCAGCTTAATGAAGCAAACCAAACGAGTACATTGAAAGTTTCAATGGAGCAATATAAATGTATTTAAGGTTGACTGACTTGGACATTTGCATGCATGCCAAAGGCGTAACTGATGCCAGGACCAAAGCTAGCACCAGGACCAAGACAAGAGTCGGGACAGGCGTAGAAAACAAGGCAAACAGAGCACAAATCAAAGCTCAAATGCAATTGCAATTGACTAACGCTACAGCAGCAACAGCAGCAGTAGCAGCATCAACAACAACAGCATCTAGTACAACATCCTATAGAGAAAGAAGCGTCCGATTTCAAGCAGTAAAACAAACTTTGGCAGTGCACTTTTTATATGGCTGTCACAGTCAACGGAAATGGCACCGGAAACCAAAGCGGAAACGGAAACGAGGCTGCCCGCAGCATGCTGCCCTCTGCTGTTTGTCCGCCTCCTCTTCTCATATTCTATATATCTTTCCCTGTCATTCTCTTCTTCTCTCTGTATTAGAGCTGCAACTTGGTAACGTTGTGCTTCATATTTATTACACACACAAAACTTTTGCACATTAAAAAAGTCAAGTTTTCTTTCTATTTCCCGCACTGCTGTTGTTATTATTGTTGCTTTGATAGCACAACGTTTATCTTTCCAGCAAAGCTACACGAAATGGGTTTGGTTTAATTAGCTAACAAAACAAACGACCAAATTGTCTAAAGACAACGCATTCCACACTTTGCTGATAAGCACATGGAAATTCAGCCAATATCAAATCAAGTTTGGTGTTTCTGCTAAGCTAATATACCCTGCAGCGGAAACTGTTAAAGTAAATAATAATAAATTTATTCGTTGAGATATACTAATATACACGAATAAGAAATATTACCTTTCTCCTTCCTTAGAAATTTTTCGTTGAATACTTTTAGCTGCTGTCTAAATTAAGTGGCATTCTTTTAGTTATGAAATTATTATTGCATACTTTTACGAGCTTAGTACAAATTGTCAAAATGTTCATTTTAATAATATTATTTTGCAGTATACTTTTGTGTGTTTTTTTTAATGCGATGCAGTTTTGCCAGAATATTTTAAGCCAAAATAAATAAGCAATTTTCTGAGAAAAACAAAATTTAAAATTTGAATTTTGTTATATTTTTATATGATTCGATAAAATGGTTACTTGGTTAATGTTATACTATATATACGTTAAAAGCGAAACTAAACCTTTCAGTGCTTGTTTTAAAAAAAGGGATTTTAACGAGTTTAGTTTCTCGCACTGGTTATTTAGCTCGGATTTGTTGAATTTTTTGTTCACTTTCAGGCTTAAGGGATAGAGCAAACACTTGACGAAATTTGATGACAATTACCGGGCGGTAAGCAGCTATAATGATATGTACAACTCGTTATTTGCTTAATGCGGCAATTACGGTCGGTTGGGTTGGTGCTTTGTCCCAGTGTAAGTCTATCTGCGGGTCGTCCAGGGCAACCTGGCATCCTAGCAAACCAACAAAACCCCGACAACCCAAACATCCCAAAACAACCCACACACGTTGAGCAAATTTGAGCACTGTCATTGGAGTGATTTTTATGGCCACAGAAACTGCAGCCATTTCTTTTGATAATGATTACCAACATGTTGTGTTCATTTTACCGTTTCACTCTTTCTTCAAATTTATTCCTCTATCCTCTGTGTCTCCGTCTTTTTGGCAAATTTGCATGTAAGCTTTGGCGCTTTTATAGCATTTTTAATGACACATGAAATTTAATGCGCAAATATGTGGGAAGTTAAGTTACATATGACCTTGAGCTAGATGAAAATCTTTGACGATAGGAGATGCCAAACTACATTTATAATGATTGCACTGTAGCATGAAAAGAACTAAAAAAAATCTACAAAATTTAGATAATACGTGAAGCGAAATTTAATATAAGTTTTAATAAGAAAATATGCAAAACTGAAATTAGTTTTTTATGAAATTATTTAATATTATATGTATTGATAATGTAAAGTTAACTTTGCTAGCTATAAATTTATTTATCCATTTATTTTGTTGCTCTCAAATGCAGTTTCATGCTCTTGGCCACTTTATGGCAACAAATTCGAGTGGTAATTTCAGAGAGGTCACTTGTTTAATTTCTGTTTAACATTAAGCTTAATGCATTTACACAATAACCATGCGTCGTGTTATGCTTTACCCCACATCGCCCTCGCTGCTGTTTCCGCCACGCCCACGCCTCTTTTTACACCCTCTGTCCCTATATAAAGCATTGCTAATGGCCTTATAATTACTGTCCATTTTCAGCGCGCAGCCACAACAAAATAATTGCCAAGTTACACAAAATGGCGAGCTGCAAAAAGAGAATTGCTGGAAAAATACGAGTACATAGAAGTGCAGCAAGTTTCATTAACTAAACCAAGAAGCTGCGAAGTGTCTCAGACTCAACCCAAAAAGTCGACGCTGGACAGCAGAAGCTAGAGCAAAAAAAAAGAAGGCCAAAAGAAAAAATAAGTGGCAACAGCAGACGCATCCTTGGCATTTTAAGTGACAGCTCAGCACGCAATATTTGGCAAAATATTTAAAAATAAATTAAGCATAGTGAGTACATAATTTTAGCACTTAAACTAAATAAGGAAAACTGACTTTTCTGTGAAAATCTTTCATCAAATTTAATTAGAAAAAAAACTATCTGGCAATTGCTCTAACGAAGTTAGCCGATTTAAGAAACCCCTTTTAAATGTATATAAAAGTAGGAAGCTTTCAACCAGCTAATAAGGAACTTTAAGCAGAAGAATGTAAAAAAAATTGCCGCAGTTTCTTGTCATGCGAGTGGCGTTTGATAAAATTTATTGTTGTTTGTGCTATTTAGTTTTACTTGCTGTTGCAAAATGCAACTCGTTTTGACTGGGAATGGTTAGTTAGAGCGTCTAAAGCAGCGTCATTTTGAATATTTCCTACAACAAGCGCACTCTACGACAATTTGCATTTCCTATTGCCAATGGGTAGATTCGATTGGCGTATTCTTTTCTTCTCCCAAGCGCCGCAACGCAGCATTTTGTAGTTTTCCCCGCTTGGGGACTTACATTCACTTTGAGCTGCATGCACATTTGTAAAGAGGGTCTCTTTAAAAGGCAAACCGAATGCAAAACTGAATGTCAAACAATGCAGTGAAGAGGAACCGGGCAACAAACAATGACAACGACAATTGACTAAAGCAAACAACAAAATTTGCTGGCAGTTTATAATTGAACTGTGTGCCACTCGAGCGGATCGAATGGTAAAGTCTGCCCGTCTGGCATGCAAAATAACAAAAATTCAACTTAATTTTCAAGCAGAAAATGCAAAATGCAATGCACATACAATAGACAACAGAAGACAATGGGACAGTTGGACTGCAAATAGGACAAGTATCATCTACATGCATTAACAACACCCTACAGCCAACAACATTGACAATTGCAACAATTTCGGCTGTAGTCTGAGCCCAGGCTCAGGCTCATGTTCGAACACGGGCTGGAGCTCATTCACTGAGTGCATCAATAAAATGTAGCTATAAAGGCTTTCAGCCCAGACAGATCTGTGGCCATAAACTGTGCACACACTGCGTATGGTTGATTACGGAGTGGGAGTCTCTTTTCCTCTCCCTCTACAGCTTCATCTGTCTCGCTCACTCTTAACTCTCTTCTTCTGTATATGCCTGAATGATACCTTGTCCGTTTGTATACCCTGTAGGTCAAAATATAAGAGGGGTATGTACGAGCAGTGGCTTGCAACAAATTTAAATGCAGAAAGTGCTACAGGATATTTCTTAGCCTAAACTTTCCCATATGTTAGTGCTTTGTCACTGCGTTTTTTGGGCACAATGGACACTAACTAACTGCAGTGTCTGATTTGAATGTAATGGCTTTGGTTTTGCAGCCTCCAATCGTCTCCCTCTGCAGCTCTTTCAGTGGCACCTTTCGCTTTGACCAACTCGCAATTGGTGCCCAAAATAACAATTTGCGGCTTACACACACAGACTGAAACACATACACAGTGCTATCGAACACTCACACACAATTGCGTAAAGTTATCAAATGAAATCAAAGCTCAATCAGTTTTTTCTTGCTTGGACTTTGAGTTCTTTCTGCACTCGCTTTTAACTGTTTCAGTTGCTGCTGCTGTTGCTGCCTTTATGGCTGCTTATTGGTTTCTGCTTTGGCAGGTGAACACAGGCTTTACGAGCTTGTTATTGTCGTTGTCAATGTCGTTCTCGAAGTTGTTGTTGTTGTTGTTGGGGACACGACACGCCTTTTGTGCTGCCATAAACATTTTTTTATTATTCTTGTTACTCGTTATACAACTTCTTGCTTTTGGATATATATTGTTAAGGTTGCTGGCTGGTCAACTTCTAATTGGAAGTTCTAAATTTCATTGTTTGGCTTTTAAGCTTCAATTGTTTGCGGTTAAAATGGTCATAAATATTGAGTGTGGATATAAATATATTTATTTTTGGCCTGACCCATGGCCAATCAATAGGGTTGGGCTTGGGCTCTATAAAGAAAGGAGTGAAAAAAAACAACTCGTTTACGAGCTTGCCAGTTGACACAATGAGTCCCTTGGGAGGCTTAACATTAAGTGTTTGAGGAAATTGCCCAGTTCTTTAATGATAAGCAAAGGGATCAACCAAATATATGACCAGGCGGCAGCGCCTTAAAATGCCCAAAGCTTAAATGCATACATACATATTTCATTTGCCTAGCAGTCAGCTGCAGATTGCGCATACGCCCCGTTAACCGACAATCAGTAAATGGAGTCTGTATAAGATTTCGACCGCAAGAACAGCAGCAGCTATAGCACTTCACAAATTTCAAATTTCGTTTGGGCAAATGTAAATCATTGACCTCTTATTAAAAACTTTGAGACCCACAAATTATCTTCACTGCGAACTTTGTAAACTTTCTTTGCTTCCCAAGGCAGTGAACCACAATGGCTTCGAATGGAGCTAGGCACGCTTTCAGCTATTAGCATACAAAAGTCAACATTTAATACACACACACACACACACACATTTGTATATACCAACACTCAGACCAACACTGGCTTCCGATTCAGCGCATACTTCAAACAAAACCAAATAATCCAAAAAGCAAGAAAACTTTTCAATTTGTAGGCTGCTCTGCGAATGCCGCCGAACGAGTCAGAAATTTCATTTTTAACAGAAGATTCGAGGGCTATTTAGTAAGGAATTCAGCATTCGGCAGACTTAATGGTACTGTATTTGCAGTACTCACTGTGCGGATGTTGCGTTTGATTTCTTGCGTTCAAGCTAAAAAATGTACACAGCCACTTGGACTTCCGTCTTTTTTGAAGCGTCAACCACACCGCACCACAACGAATTGCACCACATTCTGCCGCACCTCGCGGCGCACGCAAATTCTGTTTGCTCAAACGTAATTTCTTAAGTAAAAGGTAAACACTTTTAGCGGCTACGTTTGCCCCAACAGTAAATGTAGCCAGAACCAGAGCTGCCGACTTGAGAGCGCAATGCAAATGACAGTGGTTGGGTGGTGTTGCCACCTCCAAACCACCCGCTCTCAAGTTCTCACTGAGCCACATCACTTGCAGCCTACGCTTTCTTCAGCATTTCCTTCTCTCGAGTATTTGCAGTTCAATTTGTGACTCTGCAACGGAAATGGGAAATAAAAAGAACACATTTTTACAGATTTTCACTGCAAGCAAAACTGTGAATCACATTACAAACTACACTTGCAGTGGAGCAACGAAAAGGGGAGTGGAGGGAACGTAGAAAAGCTCTTAACCGAACATTGTATGCCAAAATGTGTCGTAATGTGCAATCCCATCGATAGCCATAACATGTAGCACGCAATACGTATACGTAATGTGTAAACATTAATGATGCCTTTCTGCACGTTCTTCTTCTTCTTGTAGTATAAACTTTAAGGCAGCTGTTGTAACGACAATGATTGCAAGGGCAATTGTGGTAGTAAATGAATACATCAAGTGGCGAATGGGAATGGCACTCACTCAAAGTAGCATTTAACGCACAGCAGAATGACCCATAAAGTTTAAGAAGTGATGATTTTTGGAAATAAGAAAACGTTAAACAGATTTGACCAAACAAAAGTTATTTAATTATTGCCTACAATTGTCTTTTCTTGGAGCATATTTTTTTTATTTCTTATCAAATTATTACCAACAGCTCCTAAACAGTTGTGTAAAGGTATTTTAATAATTTAAAGCACATATATTTAAATTATTCAACTTAAAAACAGGCTTAAAATGAACAAGATGTGAGTTTCTATTTTTATAAGTAAATTTATTTTGTTGCGCTTTTAAATATGGGTGTGAATTTTGTTTTAAGTCGATTCAAATTTCATGAAAATCTGTTGTAATTTATTCAGAATGCCGCATGCTCTCTCTTCACCCTCTTTTTCTATCTTTTGCTATATTTTCTCTGTTAGCCAGGAGTATTTATGTCATGATCAAAAATGTTTACATTGTAAGCTGAACTGCAAACAGTGAGAACGACAACAAAAATAACAAATGGGCTTACAATCAAAGAGAAACACTATAGATTTCATACTATATTCGTATTACAGTCCTACTCGTTTATTTTGTGTGTGTTCCTCCCACTTAAATATACAACATTCAATGAATTTTCAATTAACTTTGATTGCCACTTTTCCTTACACACTTCGATGACTCACAGACTAACCTGTCAGCTCTGTGGCTTCGTTTGGGACATTTTAAAATGATAGACTGCGCTTTGCATTTAGTTTTATCGTTACCTAAAACAATTCACAATTATCTTATGTAGCTGCACAAAATTATTAAGTTATTGTTACACAAAATTGTAGGGTGAAGTTAGTTCTTGTCTTTACTTTTGTCTTTTTCTAGTAAGTGCCAACCCTCCATGAAGTTTTTCATTTGCCGCAAGGCATTAAAAATTCAAGACAAACAAAATGCAGTTCTAAAAAACACATTCGTATCGAAGTCTTGCACTTACATACTGTGTTTTATTAGCTACATTAATACACAAAATGAAGACAATCTATTTTTTGCTTACAGCGAAAACAGTTTGAAGATTTGTTGTGAAATTGAAACGAAAGTGTTTTTCAGAACACTACATAAATAAATTTGACTCTTTCTTTATGCGACTCTGGTTCACTTGTCCCCTATTTGCTCACGCATGTGTGTGCGTGTGTTAAATCTTAACAGCTAACAATTAAGTCGCATCATAACGAACGTTTTGCGTAAATTTAAAAACTTTTTAATGCCACACACTTGCGGGCTTTTTTGAACTTCGTTTCACTGCCAGATAAGCGGCTTCAAAAGTTTCTCCATATACAAACTACGACTACAAATACAACTGCAATAACTACAAGCATAAATGAATGGCAGGGCAGAGAGAGAGAGGAAGCCAACAGCGCCAAGGAAAGAGTTGCAAAACAACCGAGCTACAGATGCAATTAATTTTTACCCAACAGTTTGTGGCCCATTTGGATGACTCCTTCGCCCTGCCAGTTTGGCTGTAATCGGCGAATAGAATGCCATAAAACGTGCCTGGTTGCTATCATTATGGCTCATCTCATACCATTTAAATAATCACACTTTAACTATAGAACTAACTAACTAAACACATTGAACATAAAGCACGCCCGCCAGGCAGCTCTGAATATTTTTGCAAAACTATATATATATTGTTACTCGAAGCTTATTTAGTTTATTATCTATTATGTGAGTTTACTTTAAACTTGTAGCTGTAAGCTACGCTTCTATTTTCCAGATGATTCGTCATGCAACATTTAGTGTGTGATCTAAATAGTTAATGCTATTGTGATCTATCTTAATTACGTTTATACTGACAGCAGCCAGTTATACGCCAGCTGATTGTGCTCATTAAATACTGATAATTAAGTATGTTAAGTATACGCTCAGTTGGGAGTAGGCTATAGGCAAAATATTAGGAAACTAAAACAATTATTTTAGCAACACTCACAACTAATAATTCGACTTGTTTTCTTTTATTTTCTTTTATTGAAAACCTCAAAGCTTACAGTTTCATTAATATCAAAATCTTTTTTATGTTAACTCCTTTAAACCTGATGGTTTTTTCCAATATTTTATAGCCCCGACAAATGTGTAACCGAAAAGCCGTTCCGCAGTTATGTGTTGTCACTTTGCATCGTATTTTTTACGTATTTGTTTTGGTAAATGTCAAACGGGAGATGTGCTATTGGCTGAGGCCAATTAATCACGCAGCTCGCCCCAATAGATTTAAATTGTCACATCGTTTATCAAGCGATCAGAGTGGCAACTGGCAGTTGCAATATTAACACAGCAAAAAAAAAAAACATGCAAAATATTAAATATTTAATAATTTAATAGCACAGAGTTTGGAAAATAACTTTATTTAAAAACCTAACTCAGTTATTAGCCTAACTACGTAGAGCAACAAATTGGTAACGAGCTAATAACACGATAAACTTTAACGGCAAATGGCTGTAAATCCGTTTAAAAGCACTTGGAAAAACCCGCAGACAAGAACCATTAATAAAATGTAGAAAATCCAGCAACTAATCGAGACAAATCAATAGCCATTAATGCGAGCATGAAATACATAATAATATAATTTATGCGGCCAACAGAAGAGCAAATGAAAAATGGTAAAAAACAAACAATGAGAACTGTGAGCAGAAGCTAGACTGGATAAAATGTTTGCTTGAAATTAAAAGATAAAATATCAATTAGTGGATCTACAATCTGCAGATTTGGTATTTGTGTCTTGTGTTCCATCAAAACGCTATTTGCTAATTGAAAAACAAACTACATTTGTGACAGAATTATGCCAGAGACACGTTCAGAGCTTATGCTCACGTTGAAATCCTTGCAACTAACATAAAAATGTTTATTTAAATTATGAAATATTCAAATGGCATGCCAACCAAACAAGGCAATGCAATCAGCATCAAGAAGTGTTAAGCAAGTATTGTGCTTGACACTATCGGCCGTTCCTTCTCTTTCAGCACAACTTCCTCTTAGCACACACATGCACACACAAGCACACACATGCACACTCTGTCAGTCAACGGAAACGGAAGTGTGCCACAAAAGCAAGTAGTATTTTAGCCGCTTCCTTTGATATATGCTCGTATGTCTGAACATATATACACAACTGCAGCAGCAGTTCATCGCAAATATCCACATATCTTATGTGAATGCACACACACAAACACACACACACACACTTACATATGCATATTTATTTATATTTCTAAACAATTTTTCCTTTCTTATTTTATTTGAGCACGCCTGGCAAATATTTCAATAAACTCGTGTTTGCATTATGATGCAGGATTGAAAATTGAATTATATTCAGGGCAACGACGAACTAGAAATGCACTACAGTTCTAAAGCTATTTAAATATTAATTTAGACCACTATAATACTGAATTCTTTGTAACTTTTTATTCATAAAATATATTTAAAACTTTTCCGTAAACATTTGTGTGAGTGTTAACTGAAATGTCTGTTATACTCTCCCCAAAAGAGTTGCATTAGATGCCATTTCTTTGCATGCATGTTCATGCTTGAGCCCCAACTATTGACCTCCACTCTATCGCTCTCTCTTGTAGCTCAGAAATAAAGTTACGCAATGGAGCAATGTGTGAACAACAAATACAAGAAGAAGGCACGTAAACTCAAATCAACATACAACGATATTTGCCAGAAGTCAGAAAAAGCCAAGTAGACTGGCATACGTGACGTATGAGCAATTAATTACGTAGTTATTAATGTGACGCAAATAAAGCTGTTCATTTCTGGCTGAGCGAGTCCATCATTTTAAGAGACCATATCGCAATATGATTACGACTTAAGCGGAAAAACACCGACAGATAATGGTCGAGCAAAGGATCAGCAAAAATATTGATACGTCTCGCGAAATATGTGCCATAAAAATGTTTTAAATAAACGATACACAGAACTTTACCAAAAGCGGATTCAAGCACTTGGCATAAATGTTTTGTACACACACACACACACACAAGTTAACAAACTGAAATACTGAAAGCCAATACACTTACAAACATATGTGGACAGTTATGGGCTGAAGGCGAGCACTTGATGGGGTCACAGCAGGCATTCAGAAAGGATGATAAATGAGCATAAGAGTTAAATGCCATGGCCAAGTCGGAGATGCAAGCGACCAAACGACCGTCATTAAAGCTCTTTTATGGTCAACAAAAGCAGCTCAAATAAAAACTCAAAGCGACTCGGAAATGCTTAATTGAGCATTGAGTATCGTGCATCGACCATCCAGCAAATGCCCAACGTATGTACGAGTAATTGACATTTTAAATGTGCGCATTCGGCATTCAGTATTCGTACACTGTACTCAGTCAGCTGGCTCACATGGCGAATGATGGATGGATGAACTCAGCTTGACAGCATATGGAGCGGCTAAGCAGCTTACAGCTGCCAGTATGCATAAGTAGCTGAAATTAAATTTTGGCAAACGCAACAAGCATACTCCCTACTTCTTCTTCTTCATCTTTTTCATCTTTACTTTCTGCCCTTATTCTTCTACTTTTTTCTGCCTCTTCTGCCATTGCGACGCATGTTTATGAAAAATTATTTAAGCTGCAACAACATGAAAATGAATTTTTCAACAACGTTCAGTCGACGTCTTGGTCTCCATCTCCATCTCAGTCTGACCTGCTATCTTAAGCTGTCTTAAGCAACCAGGATAACAAACCAGAACACATAAGCACATACACGCGTAAGCAGAAAATGGAGTAGAAGCTGCTACAAGAATCGCAGCCGCAACAGAAGCTAATAAATAATTGTCTGGTTAGCAAAGACAAAGCATAGACGCCTATGTGCTAAGAACAAAAGGACGCAGGAAGCAGGACAAAGGACCAGAAATGTCGACGGCGATGGGTTGAAAAATTCCCACAGCAATGACAACATAAATAAGCATATATAAATCATGCATGCCTTGACTCTGCTCATTGGGCTTTTTCAGTCCGCTTTGTTACTTATGCAGTATAAATACTTGGCAACAGTCTGTCTTGGAAATTAACGTCTGCGATACTTGAACGCGTTGCAGACACAGAAATTGAGAGACAACTAAAAGAAGCGTATTTAATCTACTTAACAACTTTAATTTTATTGGTCATATGCCAGCCACTTGCTTAAATTCTGTTATATCAAATACTTTTACTCAATAGTCAATAGTTACCCTTTCTAACTAGTAACCAGATTTACTAAATGTTTTCAATTTTTATACAAATCTGCTCATTAATATTAAGCACTAACGAGTACACAAGCATCTTAGGCTCACTGTATTATTTGGCATAGCAACTTTTAATTAATTCCAAACCATTTAACTGTAAACAAAGGCGGCATAAAACGTGCCCATTTAAACAGAGCGAACTTATCTTGTATATAGTATATTTTACAAGCAAATTTTCAAATGATATGCCAGAGAGAGGCAGACACTTCAAATAACTTTAAGAGACGTCGAGACAGTCGCTTCGCCCTCAAATAATTAGCGTCAATTGTCGGTCGTAACTCAAGTTGTTTTTGGTCAGAACAAAGGGTTAATTAAGCAGTCCGATTTAAGTTGTCCAAGCAACGACAACATTCCAGACAGAGAGCCTTAACAAACAGAACCATTTAATAAATAAAACAATTTTACATACAAATCCAAATGATTAAGAGGTATCTAATTATATATTTAGTTGAGTAGAACAATATTAAAAGCTATATCAAATTATTAGTGCAATATTTTGCCTCAATTAACTTTCAACAGTGCTGGCATTATAGCACGGTTATAGCTATATATATATATCTTTATTTTTAGTCATTTCTAGTTGCCTTACCAAATATTTTGGTCCACGCAGATTCTGGCATCATCGATTTGAATTACACTTAAACTTGACTCACAAATTGAGGAATTAAATTGAGCCTCAATCTCTGGCCACATAAAGTAGTTTTCCTGTTGCCGACCAAAGCCCAGAAGCGATTTATAACTGAGAGAGCAGTAACAATACTTAATTAGATACTTTATCCGGGCATTAGCCGTAACACCTATGAGAACAAGTACAATAACAACAAAAGCATTGTGCATTTGGGGGAGAAGGCTAAGAAGTTATGGCAGCTAAGTCAGCTCAGGCTGAGTTTTAGCCAGGTCTAACGGAGAGTATGTGTTTTTAGCAAATTAGTTTAGGCAACTAATAGATACACACAAACAGTAGTTGTTGGTAAAAGTACTTGATTAGTGGGGCGAGAGGGAAAGTGGGCTAAGGGGTTGGGGGTAACAACTACAACTTCATTAGCTAATTCAATGCGGCCGTTACGTGAGGCAATGTTCCAAGCCGCAGAGCGCTCCTCGTATGCCAATAAACACAATTTTACGCTAATTGGGTAACAAATATAATTGCCAAGAGCAGCGTAATAAACCACACACAAACAGCCAATATGCCCACACACACTCACTAGCACACACCCACACACGCACACACTTACACCCACATTGAATTGCATAAATACATATATGAGAATTGTAGTGTCTGTTTTGGAGCAAGTTGCTGCCTGTTGATATGTCGAACATGTGGAACCAAATCAAATGCCAATCTGGCATGCATCGAGTGGGATCAACCTCAACAGGTTCATTAGGTAAGTAGCTGAACTAACCGTTGTCCTGTCAACCCTAACGAATCTACCTGCAGTATTGCTCTATTGTAATTGGCCTAAAGTGGAGCTAGTTGCTGTGTGCTCCTGGTAGATGCCTCTTACCACATGCCACCGCAGTGGCTTACCTGCTGCTAACGCTGTTTGCTGCCGCGTAATGAGTTTCTCAATTCATTATTAATTAAAGCCTAAACAAACTCGAATGCTAAATTATTTGCAATTCAACAGGCAAACAGCCTACCTCACTCTATTAACCTCCATCTACTTTAATCATTTCTCCTCTTCTCCAGCTACAAAGTGGAGAAAAATATGCGAGAAAACCGAAGCCAAACGTTTGCTGTTTGGTTTTTGTTTGCCTAATGCCGTCTCGATTTATTTGCATTTGCTTAATTGAAATAATTGTCCTTAATTTGTTTGTGCCTGCGAGCAGCAGCTTCCTTTGCTCCACACCACACCCCTACCCTTTCTCTGGCACGCCTCCACATTCTGACTTGTGGCTCCCTCTCACTCACTGACTTCTTTCGCGTCTCACGCAATTGATTGTCTGCGATTTGTGCCGCTAATGGCGAACAAATCAATTACTTGCAAGCACTTCGGCTTTTAGCACAACAAAAATTGATTAAAATGGATTTGCCTCATCCCACAAAGACCCCAAAAGACACCGCGACCCCACACCAGCTCAAAAAGCAGACATCTTTCCATGCTCTGTATATTTAATTTTATTATATTACTTGCGGTTTTTTTTCTGTACTTTCCGCAGACAATTTCTTGTCATTTGTAGCTGTCTTGTATTTTTCGAAGGACAACCTGAACCGAAATGAACTGAAAGCCTTAAAATAAACATTCATTTTGCAATTTATATTCCCCTCTGAATGGGGTAAGAAAGTTCTGAGTAATTAGTTAATGATATTTATTGCTTATATTGGGGATTGTGAACTCATTTCATTTATTCTTTACCTTGAAATTGGTTTAAATATTTATGTATTTTATGTTGCAGACAAATAAGGTTGAAGTCAAAGGTCAGTCAGTCTGGTAAATGAAATCGTGATTTGCTTAAAAAGTAGCTAAAATATTAAGAGATATTTAGTTACCTAGGGAATAGTCAGCCATAAACTTCAAATTCAGTTGAAATCAGAAAGTGTCTTTAGTTCTTTTGCGTCGGTTAAAGGACTGCAGATAAAGTCTTACCATTAACAACTATATCTGAACCATATTAAACAGTATCATACTGTAATCCAGCTCATTTATGATTAAACACATGAGTCTTTGCTGCATAAGCACTGTCAAAATTCAGTACTCTGATAAACAAAGCTTGTACCAAACTGGTTAATTAAGCAAAGGCCTTAAATTCATTTGAATTTACATCATTTGCAAAATGCATTTTACTCGCTCTGTCATTGCCATACTCGCACTCATTTCCACCTCATCTAATGCAATTCAGTAATATTCCATTTGATCTGCGAATTTACATGCATTGGCTAATGCGCAGACATCAGAGCCAAAAAGCAGGAAAACCAAACCGCTAAGCACGCAGAACACCGCACTGCACATTGCAGCCTAAGCCACACAGCCGCAAAAAGAATAACACATCACGCATTCGACATGTTAGCCGCATTATGAATATTTTGTTAGCTAAGCGCTCTTAGCTGCACATTTACGCCCCTCTTCAATACCGTTGCAAACAGCAAATACTCTCATAATCAACATGCTGTAAAAACATTGAAAATGCATTTCAGTTCATTTGATTTATGAAAACATCGCGACAGTTGACATTGCTAAATTTGTTTGGGGGGGTGGCGTGGTTCATTGAATGGTTCATCGCTTCGGTGGTTGGTTGGGTCATACAATATTCGAGCTAATGCATCAATTATATTCCTTGGTGTTTTTGGTTGCCGTGCATTAAAATACAGCATGCAACATGCTTGCAACATTATTACATAAATACAAATAAGTCCCCACTTTGCGGCTATGGCACTTTAATTACTGAATATTTTTTTATTATTATTGATTTTACCCATGTGCATTTACACCAAATGCATTCAATTCCAATTGCATTTTCCCCATCATTTCAATTTATTTTTTCTTTTGGTTTCGTCTAGTTTATTCTGCCAAGACCGCAAATGTTTTGATACCCTTTCGATTAGGCAAATACGTAAAAGGACTATCGTTACTAAAGTACCACTTACAGGGTATTTGCACGCGGTTTGCTGGTAATGCAAATTGCACAAATTACGCAAAATGTTTTTGGCTTTGAGCGTTCAGTTTATTGTGCATAGGCTTGCAAATGTAAATGCTTATTGCAGAAAACGCGAAATCAGCGCAATTTAACGAACCAAATGTTCAAGTTTATGGCAATTGATTTGACCATCGACCATTTGATTGGCTTTCATTATGGCCGCTATTAATGCTATTTAATGTTAGCTATTTCCAACTAATTAAATGTCGGCCAATGAATTGAGCTTTTTAATTGACTCGTGCTACAATTTCTGCCTCTCAATTGAACAAAACAACTTTAAAATGGCTCGAAAAGAAACGAAACAAAATAAATAACAATTCGACACACTATTCAGTTTTATCAGTTTCAATACATGCCAAGTGAGTTGCATAATGGACTGCCATAGTCTTATCAATGCACTGCCATCGGCCCTAGAAGCCAGCACAAGCAGCTGTCCAAAATGCCTACATACATAGTATAAGCATATTTGCATGTTCACATATGCAGAATTGTGTGTGTGTGTGCCTGGGTGTGCTGCAAGCAGTCGAGTATAAAATCGTAGCATACTTTTGGGCTGCACAAAAAATGCTACAATATAAACACTCCGTATTGCCTTTTCCCCTTTTGCTTTCACAAAATGACTCATTTTTATTGTTATTGTTATTACACATATGTATACAAATATATATGTACCTACTCTACATTGTTGCCATTTCTTTGGTTCTGCAATCACAAAAAAAAAAGAAACCGCCGCAATCGTGAAATTTCAGGTGCACCACAACAAAAAATTCCAAATAAAACTAAAAAAGAACAGAAAAATAAAAGAAATCAACTCGTGTGTGGACTATTTACATACCTATGCACCAGTAACAAATGGAATGCACTATCATTGCTTTGTATTGTTTATATTTTCCCATTCACTTGTTGTCACTCTTCAATAATAGTTATTGTTTATTGTGTTTGGTTGTTTCTATTATTACTTGTTTCAAAATATATTGATAAAAGCTAATAAATAAAATAAACCGTTTATATAAAACTAGTTATTGATGCAACCGAAACTTGTCCACTTGATGGACTCTGGTGTAATAAATAGTTTCGCAGTTGTTCAAAAATCAAAATTACAAATATTTAAAAAAATATTTTTAAAATTGGTTTTGTAAAAAACAAGCATTTAGGGCTCCAGATTTTATATACCGTTTGATATATATTTTTATTTTATTATAAAATATACACACTTTTTTGATAGAAAATATTGCCATTTATTGAACCCTTTTGTCTGTCATATGTATTATCAAAGTACATTCATTGCATATTTTCAATATTAAAATCTTCTCTTAACGATTGAAAGCTAAAATGTTGCTCACTCAAGTTGTGAATTTCAGTTATTTGAGACACAGGCACACTCACATAAGCGTTGAGCAAACTCAGTTAACGGGGCGTATGCTTAATGTGTTGTCTGCTAAGTCAAATGTAAATACGATTACGCAGCTGCTTCAAAATTAATTAACTGCCAAAGGGAAACTCACTTAAGTTTCAACTGATTTTGGTCGAACAGCAACCAAAAAATGAATACATTTACCACAATTTCCAACTGTTGGCTGATAACTGCTTGCTGTTACCTGCTGCTCACTATAAACCTGAGCTCAAGTACATGGTAAAACCAAAACCAAAGGCAAAGGCAAATGCCACAAAAATTCCGTTTTCCCAATCGCACATGGAGCCGAGTTTGGATTAACGTAAAGTAACCCAAGTTGAGCACACACACACACAAGTACGTACATCAATACATATACAGATACAGCATTTGGGCTAAGAGAGAACCAGTTTTAATTGATATTTACCAAAGTGCTTCATGTAAGTAAACACTTTCAATTTGCGTCTAAAGCAAATTTCATTGCCAGTGAAATTTTGTCGAATATTTTTCAATTTTTAGCTCAAAAAAATTTATAAAAATATAAAATGTAAACTAACTAGAAGAAAAATGTGTAAATGTGCAGTATTTTGTTATTATTTGATTGTGTGCGTGAGTGTGTGTATGTGGTTGAGCGTGTATTGCAAATGAATTTTGCAACAATTTTCATTTCTCATTTTCATTGAGTCCATTTTGGTTGTTATTGAAACAATAAACCGCGACGTTCGCTCTGTTCTCTGTGCTCTGTGCTGCAGTGTTGACAAGTGCTCGCCGGGAAATTAACGTTTTACCGCAAAACTGTTCGCCTGGCCAGCGTCCAAAGTGCTGCACATTCCAATAGCACTGTCAACACTCGCACACACACACACACACACACTATCACACATACAGTAGTACGTCCACAAAATTGTTAACCGAAAAACTGCAGCAGTTGAGTGGTTGTCAGTGGTTAGCACACCACTCGCACAGCTTCAACACTCACACACACACACACACACATATCTATCTGTCTGTGTGTGTGTGGCTTTTGCGGTATTGCCTTTGCACACACATTCAACGTTAATTGATCCAACAGCAAGCAGCAATAAAGGATTTGATTTTCCAGCATGACAAAAGACAACCCCAATCCATGGCCGCCTCTATCATTTGCTTTGCCAAGTCAACCAGCCAGTCAATCAGTCAGTCACTCAGTCAGTCAATCAGTCAGTCACTCAGAAAGCCAGCCAGTCAGTTAGTCAGTTAGCCTCGCAATCAACTTGTAAGCCATTGCCTTGTAATTGAATTTTAAACTTTATTTACTGTTTGCTCACGGTGCGCACTGCATTTGCCTAACGCTAGACAATTTCTGCTATTGCTGCTTCTTCTTTAGTTCAACCCAAAAGTGGGCGTGCCCCTGGGCCAACACACAAATCTCGCATACTAACACAAAAGTACTTACAGTTCAATTACCCAACAAAAACTCCCAACAAAAAAAAACTCCTCAGTCAGGCATTACATATTTTTTTTACTACACTTCAAAAAATACAACACTTGGCAGTTTTTGTTTTTTTTCTTTTGCTTTTCTGGCCGCCGTTTTTCGCTGTTGCCTGTCAATCAAAAGAGCGCACACCAGACAACACTCACAAGATGGCTTAAACGGAGGCGTGGCTGCGGTGGAGGCAGAGGCAGAGGTAGCGGCAGCGGCAGCGGCGGCTGGTGGCAGTCTGAGTGAGTTATGGTTATCTGTAGGCACAACGGGAAGCAAACGAATTCACAGTGGTTGCAGACAAGTAAATGCCTGGAGGCTTTATTCACAAATAGTTCAGTAAGTGATTCAGAAACTATGTCTTCTAAGCGATTAACTAGAAAAGGGATATGAATAGTTTTTAAATTTCCCTTTTTGGTTATTATATGTAATTCAACTAAATTGGGTAATACTTGGAATACTGTCAGAAATTTTCTTGATTTAAAAGTTTTTGGATTTGTGAACATTAAGCCATAAAGCAAACAGTTGGTTCATTGGTATTATACCTTTTTGACTATATTCTGAGCACTTTACCAACATAATGTAATTCATGCAGTTTTTGTCAAATTTTTTTGGCTTTGCGCCCACAAAATTCAATGATTTCGTGCTGACTTATTGCTGAAATTTGTAAATTTTCGCTGAGCTAGACACTAGACATGTCAGAGGGGCAGACAGTGAGCCAGACAGAATGTAATTCAGATAATCACAAAATCATTGACAGTTGAGATTTACACAAAAAGCTATAATAATAATAAATGCCAATAGACTCGCCAAAAAGTACAAGTAATGAAGGGAGTACGTGCAATGCGATTGTCAGACTGATAACACACGATTTATATCCAAATATATATATATATATATAGAAATATATATATATTTGTATGTTTGCCGTCTGTGGATAAATGGTAAAGTGTAACAAGTCAGCAGAAAAATACATTATTAATAAGCTGTTAAATTTGTCGAGCAAACAGAACACAACGTATAAATAATTCACAAGGCGATAGAGAGGAGCAAATAGTGAAGGATGGATCAGGTGGAAGGGGGGAAAAACCCGCTGATTCAGTGGGACAACATGTGCCATTTTGCATTTGCACAAATCGAAGTGGAAATTATGCACATGGAATGCTGAATTTTCCAGGAGAAACTTCAGTTTTGCAATTCGCTGTTTGCAGTTCGCGTTGCATTCAACGTTTACAATATTTTGAATATTTAATACCGCTAGCGTTGATTGCTGCTGACAGCCAGACCAACAGATACCCCGTATATTTTTTGTAAAGTCTTGTGGTTGCTCGATTTTCCAGTTTCCACACATTGTCAGCTATCAGCTGCCTCGTCGTCCGTCTGCCACACGACGTGTTGTCAACATGTTGACCTTTTTTTTTTGCAACTGATCGGGTTGAGGATGAGAAAACTTGCCTCTCTTGGGGAGGTAAGTGTGGTAAGGCAAAACTTTAGCTTCAGAATTCAATGTGCGCAGCTGGCACTGGAATAATATCAAACTGTGTTTATGCATTTGCAATGCAGCAGCTTTTTTTTGCTTCTTCTTGTAGTGCCGCTCGAGTGGCTTGATGTATGCAACTTGCCTGCATGTAACACACCCTAAAACTCCCGACCCATTTCCCTCAGTTCTTCCACGTTCCTTTCCTGCATTTCACAATTTTTTTTTTTTTTTTCTTTTTTTTTTATTAAAAATTCATTTTTCTGCGTGTTGTTTACATTGACATTTCATTTATGTTTGCTTATGCAGCTGCAGATATGTTGACACACACTCACATGCACAAACATACACACACAAACACAGAGACTCGCACAGTCAAAGTCCTTTCGGGCTTTCCACGATTCGATAAGTAATTGATACGGTTTTCAGGTTCGTTACTTCACTCATGCAACAGCATTTGGTGCAGCATCTGTGTCTTACAGCCAAAGGCCCAGAGCTACTTGCAACTTGCAGCTGGCAACGGGCAACGGGCAACTTGGAAAACTCAGTGGCAAAAGCATAAGCATAAATATTGCAGTAGTTATTGGCTTTCTGGTTCATCTTGGCTTAGTTCTACGATATTCAGTCTTAAAGCTTTAACAAAGGCAAGTCAGTTATCTAACAGCTTGGGAGTATTTATTTTAATTCAAATTTGTATTTCAAGACTTATTTAATCTCAAACATTTCCTTAACTAACAACAATTTATCTTTATTTTTATTTTAAGCATTCTTTACACCTTTTAAATAATATTCTTTGCTTGATTTTTGCCTTTATATCTACAATTGATTTTATAAGCCCACTTAAACACAAATCCGTGTACAAACTTAATCAAATATTACGTATACGTTATAGAGCGCTGCAAATACACACAGCGAAAATATGAAAGAAAGAGTGTGCAAAAAGAGAGCATGGAGAGTGGCGACAAAACATGAATAACAGCAAGAAGTGTTGCCTAACTGGAGAAAGTGTCAATTACGCCTTTATAGCCAAAGGATAGCCGCAGCAAAGTGTTGCATGGTCAGACTGCGGTGAAGATGGTCACACTACTTTTTTTTTGCTGCTTCTCTTGCCGTGTCGTGTAGTGAAAGTGCGAAAAGTGAAAGAGAGTGAATGCGCGGTTAGACGATGATATTATAGAGCTTTGAAGTGGACCGACATGATGACAATGGCGGCGACAGCAGCAACAACAACGGCAACTGCAACGGAAGCCAACAAAAAGGGAAACAGGAAATGTCGCAAACACTAAATCATTGAAGTGCATTAGATCGAGTGCCTTGTGGGCGTGTGTGCTTCGAAGTACTGACAGATAGCAAATATTGATGCCATTATGGCAAATGAATTGAAAGATCTGTCGACATTATTGCGACAAAATGCTCATAAATCACTTGTCTGAATCGCATTTTCAATTTCATTTCATCCACTTGTCTTTGAACTTAAAGGCGCCATGGAAATTATCAAGCACAAATACACACGGGCACACACGCTAACGCTCACACATGAATTGAGCATATATGTGGCATGGAAAATGGCTGATTACGTGAGAGGCTGCAAACTCGTTCGTGCAACAATGTCAAAATTACCCGCAGACAACGCGGTTAGCTATTGTTGACAATTTCCTGTCGTTGTCATCATTTGTTGTTGCTCTTCATGTTGCTTCTGCAGCTGTTAATGTGCTGGCAAAACGACTGCGGGGCGTGCCAGTTGCTCATTGTCATGCGGCTCATCAGCGAGCTTGCAATAAAGCAAAAAGGAAACCAGACGAAACGACTGTCAAAACAAAAGCTGCATGTGCATATATAGTGTGATGTCTCGAAGACAGTTTCAGGCGTCAAACATTCAACTTCTGTCTTTAAAAGTTAATCAAGTTGTAAGCTGGAGTTTTGTCTGCATCAACATTCAAATTTAACAGCTTCTATCTATGTTTTCTTCAGCTATTTTTTTAGCTTTTTTAGCAGCAAAGCCCAAATTTAATATATTGAATAAAGTATACCCATTTAATTGCTCAAACATTCTAAGTAAAACTACTATACCATAATGGGCTTAAAAAGTTCACTAACATTGCTGGGCAGGAAAAACATTGTAGCCCCATTAATTCCTTCTTTATCTCCATTATTTTGTTGTCAACATTTCGCTTTGTATTTTGTCATTCTCTGTGGTCACATAGAAAGCCGCGTGCGAAGCTGCTAAGTAAACACTTGCTTACGCAGAGCTACTAAAAGGGAAAAGTGAAAAGGAAAACTTTTCCCGCAAATTTTCCACGCAACTTGCAAAACGAATTTGCAGTGTGCTGCATTAAGAGTACAAAAAAAAAAAAGATGGGCTAAAAAGGAAATGAAGAAACGCAAAAGGGAATGCAAAATCAAAGTATGATGACGGCAGGTGACCAGTAAGGTCCCATTTCAGTCTACCTGGCTGCAATTGGACTCTGGAACAGGCCGCAATGCGGTCGCAACAAGGGAGTGAAAGAGTGAGAGAAGTTGGCCGCGAACCAGGCGCAGTCCATTAAACGTGTCAAAAGAAGTAACGCCCGAGGGATTCAAGACCATTCAGTGCTGGGGGGAAGGACGAAAGAAGTGACACAAAGCAAACGGAATCAAGTTGTAGTTCTTCTATATTCTACTCCCTGTTCTGCTGTTCCTGTTACTGTTTCTTTTTTCTATCTTACTCTTCTTGCATTTCATTTTCTCTCTTTGGAAATCGTATATGTATTTTTGCACTTTTTGCATGGTTATCGCATGCAACGCTCGAGTGTCCTTTTCTTTTGCCCAAAAGTTTCGAAGTTGCACGACTGTTGGTCAACAAATACCAACCACATCTTTGTACGAGTGTGTTTGTATTGATGGAGAATCTACAGCGTTCAGTGACACTTTGCTCCAAGTCAAAAGCATTTGCTATCTGTTTTTCAGTTGCCTCCTGTGCGACAATATCTCAATTATCAGGCATTTTGCTGACAGCTTTTAAGGGTGTTCCTTCATGATAAGTGAATAAATTGACTTCAATGTGCAGTAAATAAATACAAAATTAATGTAAATTTATGTTTTCAAATTTTAAAATGGAAAGTTTTAAGTATAAGCTTTAAAAGTGCTTCCATACTACTACATTTAATACATTTCATCAATATCAATATCATAAATAATTACAAGTTCTCCCCATTACAATTAGATACTCTATTGAAGGCCTCTCACAATATCAAAATAAATACGCTCTGTGGCTACTTCATAGAAAAGAAACAACATTTCAATTGATTTCAATTTCCAATTCGAGTTCTTTTCAATCAATAAAAATATTTATTGCTGCCCCAAAAAGTAGGCAATGCTTTTAATACCTTAACAATGAGATTTTCGCTTGATCCTTTGCCACGCGCACAATCGAGTGCAGAAGCGAAAGCAATTAGCAGCAACAGAAACAACAACAACTTGTTACCTATCATATAACATTAAAAAGTAAATTAATAAACCTGTAATGGAGCATAAAATTCAAGTGTCTGTTTGAGTAGCTGCTGTTTTAATTGGCAAGGTTTGTTTGCACTGCAATAATGAAATAAATGTGCGAATTGCTTTGGGAATGTCTTTTTAATTTAAACTTTGCTCTTGCATAATTGCAACACTGTGTTCCATTTCGATAACTGTTATTTTTAACTGTGATTGCTTGTCATATGTATATGGCCTGTCATCTGAAGTGAAAGCACTTTTCGCTTGACTGCGAAACAAACAGCAATTTTATTGACCATTTCAAAAAAAGGCCACTGAACAGAAGAGCGCCCAAAACTGATGCTGGACACAAGGGCAACAAAAAAATACAGAAATAAAAATGGTAAAAACAAAAGGCATATCACACAGTTAACAAACGCGTGTAATGATGCCAAAGCAACACAAACACGCACATACACAAGGATAGCAATAACAATGGCAACAACTGGACAACTAGACAACTATGTGGAACAAATGCATAACTAAGATTTCCTATTTCAGTTAACAATTTGATAACAACAGCAACTGGTTTTTGTGTCAACAGTTAGACAGACGAAACGAGAATTTCTCTAGATTTTCTCTCTCTCTCTCTCTCTTTTTCCCAATTCCCCGGTGCACTGAGCCATAAGACAAACAATAGCCAACAATATGCCATAAAAATGGAGCAGACTCAACACACGCACACATACACACACACATACGCACAGGCAGACACACAAACAAATAGACAAACTTCTTCCTTGCTGGCAGCTTTCTAACTGCAATTTTTGGTTTATTATACCCTGTTGACCTAAACAAGTTAAAGTAAGGTAGCTGCAATTTAACATACAAATATAATAGTTTTACGAAAAAGGTTTTTACTCCCCTTTTGGGTATTTCAACAGCCTAAAACAACTCATAACTTGAACTTGGTTTTTGCAGTCTGTAGTCAAATAGCAAAAGATCTAAACTCCAAGCATTGAAACAAATTCATTTGAGAAATTGATATTAGAAAGCAATTAGTAACATTGCAAAAACTCCAAAAGTACTCCCAGAAGCGAAACGAGGCTCATACAAGCAATTGCAATTAACGCCTGACACTGAGTCCTCCTCGGGGCTGGAGGTATCGTATAGCCCGGGGGAAAAAGGGGAGTTGGGGAAAGGGATGGGCACAGTCTCTGTACTCGTTAAGTCTTAAATTTATGCCCGTACACAATTTACTTATTTCTGATTCGCATTTCTTTTTACGTTTTACTGTTTTTTTTTTTTTTTTTGTACTTCTGCTTACACGCAATTGTCATTTATCACTTTTTATTGATTGCCGTGAATTTATCAATATCCGCTTTTACAAAGTAAAACAACAACAACAACAACAGCAATGGCAACGGTAGCCGCCCATGGTGCGCTGCGGTGGCGTATACGTAACATTTTTTTAATGCCTCTCGATGGGTCGCCTTCCTTTCATTTTTTTTTTTGGTTCACATTCTCATTCCGTGTATTCTTGTTCAAGGCATGAAATTGATGCGCTTTATATGTAGGTTTTCCTGTGCGTGGGCGTGTTCAAAAGTGGGCGTTATGTGCTTAATGTGATTATTTAATACATTTTAACAGAGAGCGTTGGCAGGCAATCGAATTGTGGGGTAAAGGTAAATTTATTAAGAAAATTAGGCTCACATTGTCTATCAAAAGCAACAATTTGTCTAGCACGATCAAAATGTCAAATGTTAAGCAATTGAAGGTTAAAAAAATAATAAATTAAATTACATACACAATTTGGGAGCTTTGTGGCATGTAAAACAAATCAATAAACTTATTAGTGAATAAACTTATTAAATAAATCTATCAAAATTAGTCACAGCATTATACTTTTTCTAGCACTAAGAAAACTTATAAAACACAAAAGTTCCTTGAAACCATAACGATAATGATTATGTCCATGGGCATTACTTTCACATAAGCTCTGGCATATTAGATCTCAGCTTGGGATACAAGATACCACTGCAGGTTGAGCTACACTCCTCCTTTAGAGGGCATAAACATGCGCTACCCTTTTGGCTATCCAATTGCCCCCCATTGCTGGTTTGCTGCTGGAATGACAGCTTAAGTCAGTTGAAATCCAAGGACTTTATGTTAAGACCAACTCGCATGCAATTTAGCCGAAATGTATTACATTCAATTTGAATACTAAGCCGCTTACCAACACTAAAAGTTTGATGTGCACACAATAAACAGGATTTCTGGCTACAATTAGCATGTAAGCTGAAAAGCAAAGGACACACAAGACTCAAGCTTGAGCATAAAAAATGCTGAAAGGTCAAACCCAGAGAGAGAAAACGTATAGAAGTTGGACGGGGTTTTTGAGTAGGAGTACATGAACCTCGAAATTGGCATTGTGCTTGAAGTGAACAACCGCAAAACTGGCAGTCAAAGTCGTACTAACCAACGCAATTAACACACAAAGGGAATATCAAATAAAAATAAAAAAAGGGGAAAAGAGAAGGAGGAAGAGAAAGGAAGTGGGAATTGGTGAGCCCAGGAAACGGGTACGAGTGTATCCTGCGAGTGCAAGGACGCAGAAAGCAGCGAAAAGAAACGGATACTTATTTAAAATTTATGTAGCGTAATTACAAGCGATTTAACCCATACCCATACCCAGTCCCTTACTTGCTATTTGCCATCAAGCAAGCTCAACAGCAAACAGTCCCAAATTGTAGGCAATCCTTGCAAATTAAAAAACTCAAATGGCAATGGAAATGAGAAAAGTGGAAATGGCAAAAGTGTTTTTATTTTTCGGGTATACCCGTTAAATGGATAAGCCGGAAAATGGGTAAAAGAGTGCGGCCTACCGCACTTTCAGATACTAGTCTATAATTTTTATCGAAAACAATCTTGAACCCGAAAAACCACAAAAGTCATTTGCCTTTTGGCTCTAGCTTTAATTAGCTAAACGGTGTTTATGCTACCCTATAACTACAAGAGTCACCAGTAAGAGTAGGAGTTTCTAAAGGGTAACTGCTAATCTTACCTCACTGAAGCAAGCATATCGTTATTGAGTCCATTGCACATAGGACTGACAATGAACTTAAATTATTTATACAAGAGACAACAACAAAAACACAGCTCAAATATATTGCATTAGGCGCGTTTTAATTACACCTGCGGTAGCTCACACACGCACACGATACCCTGAACTGCAAATAGCGCAAGAGCGGGACAGGAAGATAGAAAGATCTGTTCAGTTAAAAGCTGGCTGCGTATAATTTAATTAGTGACACCCACAAATGCAGCAACAACCGTGCCGGGCCACACCCATGCCGGCCATGTCCTAATGATTTTCATGCCTTCGCATACTAATTTCATTCAGGTAGCCCTAGTCACTTGTGTTGTCCTGCTCCTGCCGTTAAGTAATGATGGCATATTACACCATCGAATCGCTTCGTATCGCAAAAAAAAAAAAAAAGAGAAGAAAATTACTCACCATTTGATGCTTAAATTTATTGCGTGTGGTTGCTTTGGGTAACTGTTTAGTTGTGTGGGTATTTGAGTGGTTTTGGGTGGCTGTTTGCTGGCTGGGTGACTGAGTGGTGTTCCACTGTATTCGCTGATAATGAGATTCAAATCGCATGCTGATTAATGCGTCACACAAATTGAAACTGAACCAGACTCAAATGTATTGTATTTCTACCTTCTCCCTTCCACTTCTACCAACTGCAATATTTCGAGACTGTGGCAAATCTGCAATGATAAAATAATATATATTAACTGTTACTAAAATAAATATACTCTGCTTGAGTTACACACATAGACACACACACAACACGCATGAATGTAATTTGATTGCTTTGAATGAATTTCTTGAATGGTCTACGATTTCATTGAATTCACTCTGCTTAAGGGGAGCTAAAGACTCTAATTTCAAAGAAACATGAGTTTATTCTGTGCAGAGCACATTTTTAATGAGTTTGGAAGCTGATTGAATGGAAAACAAAGCAAAGTGACACACAACATCAATTCTCTACTGTGTTTTCGTTTTTACTTTTACTTTTCATGCAATTATAAATTGATAAGAACGAAAGAGTTTCGTTCTCAGTAAATGAAAATGAAATTAAATTTTCAGGCAATTACTTTTTCATTACTTTTCCTTGCTAAAATATATTTTCATTTAATTTTACAACCTTTGTAGTCAGAAGTATAAAATTGAGTCAATAAATAGCATTTAAATAAGTTCAAGACATTAGTTTTCCCATAAAACTGTAAGGTAAAAGCATTGAGTAACTTATGAAATATATATAAAATTATTAAAATGTATACAAAGTATAAAAACTTTGCATAAGAGGCTTTTAAACAATTTACATCCGTTTATAAAATTAATTAAAAGTATAAACCATGTTTTACAACAATTCAATTTAAATTATGTTTTTTTTTAATGATTCCACATCAATACTAATATTTAGCCATAAAAAATATTCATAAATCTCCGCTTTTTAAATATAATTCATTAAAACTGCTCTGAACAAATTTTAAAAAATGTAGCACACAAAAACTTTGTAGCCATCACATTTCAGCTGTGTGTCAGTAAGCCAAAAGTATTAACAATTTTTCACATTTTCCACGCATTTCTCTTTTTTTTTTATACCCGTTACTCGTAGAGTAAAAGGGTATATTGTAATCGTTGGAATGTATGTAACAGGCAGAAGGAGGCGTGGCAGACCCCATAAAGTATATATATTCTTGATCAGCATCAATAGCCGAGTCGATATAGCCATGTCCGTCTGTCCGTCTGTCCGTCTGTCCGTCCGTCCGTCCGTCCGTCCGTCCGTCCGTCCGTCCGTCCGTCCGTCCGTCCGTCCGTCCGTCCGTCCGTCCGTCTGTATGAACAAAAGGATCTCAGAGACTATAAGAGCTAGAAAAATGCTAGTGGTCGCAAATGAAAGGTACAATACCCAAGCAGTACAAGTTTGTTTTTGTTTTTTTGACACGCCCACTTTAGGGCGTATTATTTGCATATAAAGGTAAATGCACAGGTTAACGCAGAATGTTTTTGTATAGAAAACTTTTTTGTTAGCTTTGCTATCTGAACCAAATTTACACGGAAAGTACATATCTAGGAAGTACATGTACTGACCAAGTTTGATCCAAATCGGACAACTATATCGTATAGCTCCCATAGGGCCGATCGGTCAAAAATACGCTCCAAATATGAATATGTATGAAAAACTTTTTGCGTATACTAAGCTAGATTAATCAAACTCACACAGAATACATCTGCCAAAAATATATATATACTGACCAAGTTTGATCCAAATCGGACAACTATATCGTATAGCTCCCATAGGGCCGATCGGTCGAAAATATGCTCTAAACATGAATTTGTACGAAAATGTTCTGTGTTTGCCAAGCTATTTTATCCATCACCATTGTTAATAACAAATTGAAACTGAGTAACGGGTATCCTAAAGTCGCGAGGCGACTATAGCATTCTTACTTGTTTTTTTTATTTTTGCAACTCGCTGCCACTTTTGGTTTGCTGGTAAAAAAAAAGTAAAGAGAAAATGCCGCAGTCACTTTGTGCTAATCATCATATAAATGGTTTGTAAAATATTAGATAAGAGCCCGAAACTGTTAAATGTTTTGGAATTAAATGCGTGATTTACCCCGTTTGCCGTGTGCCGGGCAACCACCTCCCTCCCATTCCCGCCAACTACCCTCGTGCTGCTGCCGGAAAAGCTGGCAAGAGCTCGCTGCGATTTTCCATTAAATCCTTGAACAGCTAACGCGCTTAGCTGTCGCAACCACAGTCAAGGCAGCTCCCCGTAGATGTGACCCACGCTGGGAGATGGAGATGAAGCACATGAAACTCAAGATGGAGCTGGGGCTGGAGGAGATGGAGCTGATGCTGAAGCAGTGGAACCATTGCCAGAGCTTATGCAAAAATTTTGTTTTATAAAATTTTCAAGTCAAGCGCCTAATCCCAACACTTATTCTTATACACTTCAATGTCTTACACCAACAGCGAGTGTTACTACCACGGGGGTTGAGTGGCCAAGGGAAGTTTTGTCTTCTTCGGAGGGAAGCGAAGGCATTGAAAAGTTTTTTTTTTCTTACCAGACAATATTTTATGACAAGTGCTAAGGGAAAGTGTGGGAGTTGCAGTGGGGGCAACTGATTTAAGGCTGTGGCTTGGGCGGTTTTTTTGGGCGTGGCAACACATTGGCACATTGCCGGATTATGCCACTGAAAAATTCATTTATTTGCTGTCTTGCTTTTACACAACTCCCCTCTCTGTCACACTTCCACACCCTCACTGTTTTGCTCTCTAGCCACAACACTTTGTAATATATAATTAAGATTACAAGCTCCTTTGGTTTTAAGTATTTTGAGGCTGGCAGAGCAAACAGGCTTATACTTTATGTACGTATATCTTAACTTGACTGATAACCGAGCTGCCAAAATTTATTCATGGCCTGGCGGTTTTTCCTTCTCGGCACGCGGCCGTTTTCCAGCTTATTTGCTTGTTTATGTCAAGCAGCGACCCTTTTCGCCTACCCCACACACACTCTACACCCCCTTCGCCACCATTCGACCCCACTGCTTACTTCTGTGCCATAACAGTTTCAAAATTTAATTTATCCACTGTGCGATTATTAAATCTTAAGTGTGAACTCTGACCGAGCGGAGTTAAGCACAAACTTTTGATGAAATCCTCAAATTACAAATACAATTCAGTAACTTTATTTATATTTTTATTATTTCTAGATCGATGATATTGGTACTTTTCATAAGTTATAATTTATTTTGTTTTAATTTAATTTAATTCTGAGTTTTTCATTTTTAATGCTTTTAATTTATATTAATTTAAAGCTAAGGGATTTGAATTTTTTATAATCTACAAAAATGGTTTTAATAATTACACACTTTGCACCCAAGCGGATGTCACTCGACCATGCAAATTAAGTGAAAAATTACAAGGCAAAAAATAATTACATACTTTGTATGCACTGTTCTGTGTATGTATGCGTGAGTGTGGGTGTGTGTGTGTGTGTATGCGAAGGGGGTCACACAATGCCATTTGTGCTTGCATAATTATAAAATTACTTGCCACCAAGTGGCAAACAACGCGCACTTCCTTAGTTCATTCTTTTGTCATTCACACTCTATTTCTTAGAGTGTGTAAGTGTGTTGGAGTAGGTATAGAATGTTACAGAAAGATTTCGAAATTTATATAATATTTCAAGTGTCTTAAAATAAACACCAAGTGTGTAAAATAAAGTAGCAGTTTCAAATCAAGGGCTGAAATCAATTCAACACGTGAATTTGTATAGGAATTTGTTAATCATAATAAAAGTAATTATGTCTATTTAAATATATTGAAACATTAATTCATTTTATATTATAATATTTAATATTTACATTATAATATTAATTATTTAACGCACGCTATGACTAAATTAATCATTTTACTTTCTTTAATATTCTCAAACAATTTCTCAAAGAAATTTATTTTAAATACCTACCTACTATTTTATTGGAACATTACTTTAAGTGACATTTTAACCTATTTTCTTTTAACTAAATATTAAATTGGGATTTAAATTTTCCTATTTGCAATAAGCTTGTCAGCTATTACAACACAAAACCATTTTTCCTGGCACGCACAGTTCTTAAAATCCAAATGAATATTATCTTTTAACTACTAGTACTACAGCTGAGTCATTACATAAACATTCATACCCCGTTTTGTTTTAAATGTGCATAAAATAACAACTTAATCAGTTTAGATATTCAAGCAGATAATCCTTCTTAGCAATTTTAAGTCGCGTTTAAGTGGTTTTGCAGATCAAAACAACCTGCAACTCGCAGATTAATTAAACTGAAATGGTATCTAGAGGCAACTAAGTTGATAGCATGTTGCACGTTGCATGTTGCATGTTAACCACTTACTTATGTATAAGAACTTCCCTATTTTAAGGGTAGTAGAAAGGGGTACCGTTTGTTACGTGTGAAGTTCATTAACAGTCGTCAGGCGATCACCTGCGTTGCATCATTTTTCAATGGACGTCCTGCTGTGTCTCACACTTGGCACTTGCTACTTGCCACACTTGGCACTTGGCTCACACCGGGGAGACTTACCATTATGACCAGCCCCACATACACCCACACAGACACACCCACATTTATACATACACACACTTGGCCACTTGGCCTACAACAATGCCAAATGCCGGCGGCTGGATTTTCTTATTCGACTGCAGCGAGCCATAAAATTATTATGCAAATACGAAGCGGGGAAGGTGTTCGAAATGGGGCGCAAGTGGTGGCGGAGAAATACACGGAAAGGGGAGTGGATTGTGCACATTAGACGCACAAGCCGTTAATATGCAAATGCACGAAGCTCATTCATAAAGCAACAAAAAACAAGAGCTACAAAAAAATAGTAAAAAAAAAGGCAGCACAATTTTTCCACTTAATGTCTGGCGTCTGTGGAGGATAACAAACCATTTGGAGGGGAAAGGAGGGAGGTTCTTTCAGCCTACAAAGCTGCAACTGGGCAGCGGAAAAGCAGCACACAATGGAGCACAGTTTTCCAGTGCTTCCAACGACCATGTGCATAGTTTGTAAGACTAATGAGAAGCCAGAAGTGTCGGTGGATTAGAGACGAGCACACAGCCGGCTGAAGCGGCTAGAAAAAACGGAGGAAAAACCATTAAGATGTTGCATTGTGCGGGTCAAGTAATAGAAAAAAAATATGAGGGTGAAAACCAAGGCTTTGTGCAAAAAAAGAGGCTAAAGAAAAGGCTTCAACTATAAGCAATTTTATTCACCGACTGTGGCAGAGTTTTAATTGATTTTGTTTCAAGTCAAGCACTTGGATGTGTTGATAAGAATTAACAGTTTTAATTTCTAGACAAAGTTGGTATTAAAGGAGAAGTCTGAAGAAGTCAATTTAAGCTTAAGTAGTGTTGGTTAAAATTGCTTAAAGTTGTTTTTAAATAACTTTAATTTAGATTTATTTTAAATTTAAGATTGTTTAAGTTCATTAGTTTGCTTTTTATAAAAAAAATTGATTTCTTTCAGATAGTTTTGCTTTAATCAATAAACATAAAGCAGCAATTTATCCAGGTTAACATAAGATACTCAATAATTGCACATTATTAATTAAAATAAGCGCTTTTAATTATTTATCTGCTTTAATCCACACACAGATCAAATTAAACTTTTTATAGGCAATTTCAATTTAAAGCTTAGCTCATTTCATGAAATACTGCCATTAATTTAAAATCATTATCTACAGTGTGGCAAGGAAACAAAAAAAAAAGAAAAGCGAAAAGTAACTCCCAGTTGGGTACAGTGGCGCATCATTAAAGTTGACAATGTCCCAGTTTGTTGAGTGCTTTTATGGACCACTTGATTATATGCGGCACATAATTGTGAGCAAGAAATGGGCAAGATTTGTGGGGGATAGTAGGGAGGGAGGGAGGGGAGTGTTGTCTGCAGAGGGTGACACACATTTACATAATTATTAGAAACAGTTAAATGTCCACAAATTGTAATCGTACTTCAGCAGCAGCAGCAACAGCAGTCCGAGCACACGGGGGAGTCGTTATTTTGGCCAGTTGACTGACTCAACTGTCCAATGGGGACAGATCGGGGCCACATTATTCAAAGTATGTCTCAACGTTGTTGTTGATTGTTGTCGTCGGTCGATTGTTGTTGTTGTTGTTACTGCTGCTGCTGCTGTTGCCCACGCAATCTAAAGGACACAAATATCTTGGCACAATTTGTGAGCCTCGTTTGCCTGTCGCCTGTTGATGATGTGCGTGTGCCTTTGACTTTGTATTTAAAAATGTGGTGTTTTCAGAACAACAACCACAGCAAGCAAACAGTAGCAGAAGCTGAACAACCACACAACATACAGAAATAAAATAAAATGTAATTTTTATTATGCTCAGTGGTTTTTATTGCCAGCTTTATCGTTCTACAAGTTCTTCTACGTCTTGCCCTTGTCTTGTCTTGTCCTATCCTGTCTTGTCTTGTCTGATATTTGTCTATGGCATGTCGCTTGCATGGCATGTGGGGCATGCCACAATGGCCAAACACACACACACACACACACACACACACTCAAAGATAAATAGACAAATAGACTTGGACATGGCAAGGCGCCTTAACTTGGCCTTTAGCTATATATATACATATATATGCTTTTTTTTTCGGTTTTTATGGCATTTTTATTGACTTGATTATTATGTTGTTGCTTGTTTTCGACCAACCGAAAAGTTTTCATAGTCCCACAACCCAAAGAGAAATTAAAAAATAATTTAGCGCCCCTCGCTGTCCTTCCCGAGGGTTGATGCATAAATTTTAACTCCGACACAGGCTGTGGCTGATTGCCTTGCGGGTTATTCTTACTATAGACAATAAATAAAATGAGCCCAGTTTGCCAATACGTAGTTCGTTTCACTGGAAACAGCTTCTAATGACACCTTTTGGCAATTTATGTACGATCTGCACTCGTTATGACAGCCTCGGACTCATATATCACCGCATCTGCAAGGCCTGTAAACCAAAGCCAGGAAACCATACTACAAATTCGTTTCTGAACAAATCAAAATTGTGCCAAGTGCGTAACAATAAATTGTCAAAAAATTCGCAAGACGTTTTTTTTATTTTTTTTTATTGTTCTCACATTTAATTGAAAAATGTTTTTGGTTGCCAGACAACAGGCGAGTTTTTGGCAATTTATAAACTCGAATGGAAATGTGAGAACTGACTCGTGCAATCTGCCACTTGGCCAATATGTCCAATATGGCCAACAGGCAATAGCCAATGGCCAATTCACACTAAAAACTAATAAAAGTGTGTCCGAATACGAGTGTTTGGATTGTATGTCCAAATATCCATTAGAGGCATCGAATGTCCACTGATGTGACATGCTTTGGGCTACAAAATCCACTTGCAGACAAATCAAATGTCCAACAGTTGATACGCTGCGTATACTTGATTTTATTTTACTAAGGTAAAAAGCTTGCCAAGGGAATTAAAACATATGTTGAGCAGAAATTTAATTTATTTAAATGTCATTTTATTAAATATACGTTCAACTATGATAAGCCTTACGATAAATTCAATAAGTTCATAGCCAACCACGAAATTATATCAACTATCGTGTTACTAAACTTTTATTTTAAAATTTCTTACGTTTTTGGGAGCAACATGAATATAAAATATTGAAACTATTTACACGTTTTAAAGCCCAGCTTTCTTTAAAAACACTTTCAGTTAAGTTACACTTTGGAATTAATTGCCAGTTCTTTGTTTCGCCATTTTAGTAAACTTAAAATTAAGCTAATCTCTTCATTTGGTTGCTTTTTAAAAAGCCATTTTATAAGCCAGCATGTTGACTGCCTGCGGCTCTGGGCCAAAATGACAAAAATTAACTGCCACAACGTCAAGATGCAGAAACAAAACACAAAACTGAAAAGGAAAAAGAAAGACACGAAAAAAAACAAGAGCACACAAAAAAATGTAAGAAAAACAGAAAACACAAAAAGACTGAAAGAGCAAGAGCTGAACGGAGGCCACAACGAGAAACCGAGTCTCATAATTAAAAATTAAGCCATTCGCCTATTAGTTTTAACCCTCATTAACTTTAGATAAACTAATCTCCAAAGTAAACCACTCGCATTCATGGTCCTTTCTCCAGTGTGTGTGTGTGTGCGAGCACGCGACCCTGCCCGAGGGGTGGTGACCCCAAACGCCTGTCACTCCCACGCCCACACACACAGAACATGCAACCCACAGCCCACATCTCATTCTGAGTCTGTTGTTAGTCCGCGCGCCTACAGTGCGTGAAAAGCTCATCAAAAGCGGGCGAGCGAGCGTCTTCCATAGAAAAGTCAACGAATTTTCTTCATCTTCGTCGTCTTCTTCTTCTTGGTCGCTTTTCTTTCTTCAGCTGCTGCACAAAATGATGTAGAAACAGCAACAGAAACAGGCCGTACCTAATAGTATGCTAAGCAAAAGCCAGAAAGGCAAAAATGGGTATAAAAAGCATAGAAAGAGAAGCGGATGGAAAAAAAGAAAGAAAAAAATGAAAAAACACGGAATGAACTCGTCGCAACGAGAGAAAGGAAAAATAATTAAAAACGCAACCTTGATGAAAATGAAATGTTTACAAAGACACAAGCGTACAAAACTGTGACAAAAAGAACCAAGCAATGGAAAAAAAAAAATTGAAATTGTTGAAAGGCTAAAAAAATAACACGAAAAAAAAACCAACTGAGCAGAGAATAAAAAAAAAACAAGCAACATTTACGCTGCTCAAGCAGCGGCACAAAACGAAAACACAAAACGGATACACGCAACGGATGCAAAGTTTACTCAAGCAAACGAGACGTTCGTGGGAGGAGGAGGAGGAGGATGAGGTGGGGCAGAGGGCGGTACAAATAAGACAGGGGCGTGGCAATCAGTGCGATGAAGAAGGCAACAAGCCAAGTCGAAAGCAGCCGATTCGCAGAATGCAAAGTCAAGCAAAAATTAACTAGAATTTTCTTTGTAGACCAGAAAAATACGTCGCTTTTCAAACGGTTCTCCATATGATTATCCAGTGGATAATGCAGAGCAATCCGCTATACGTGGAGACTGCAAAGTCTAATCTTAAGCTGAACCACGAATTTGAGGACTATCATCCGGCATTGTCAGCTGGTAAAAACTTAAGGCACCTTAGCAATTTTGTTTAAAACGTAATCCTTAGCAGAGGCTAGATATGGAGAGAATGGACAGTGTCAGTGTCGCTACTTACTTTGTGGAGTTTAAGCTTAGGAGAAATGCAAATGGGAAAACTCTCAGCTTTGCTGTACTTTATGCAGAGTTCTCGAGAGTTGCACAAGCTACAAATCCTTGAAATAAATACCCGATGTCAGTTTGCTCATTGTCTGATCAAAAACAGCGCAGAGAATCACCTCTAAGATCACTACAGCCTGAGACTTTAAACCAACTCTGTTTTCTGCAGTTACCTAAAGTAGAGGCTAAATATAATTAGAATTTATATGTGGTTACTGCAGAGGATATGAATATCAACTCACTGCACCTCTCCAAGAGTGCTGGATCCTATCCTGGAGACCCCACCGGCCAAAGCGAAAAACTGCATTGTTTTCCAACAGCGGCTACAGCTAAGATTAAATTGTGGACATTGGCCGATTGCCAAAAGCAGGCAAGTGGCTTCATATTGCCGGCATACATTTTTTTTAAACAGTTAGCACAACTAAAGTTGCACACAAAATCAAAACAAAATTCGCAAATAGAGATGAGCAATCGCAGCGATTGCTATCACGACAGAGAGCTGTAACGATATTTTTCGTTCGCCCATGCGATATTTCCAAGACTCTCGAAGAACATAATTTGACTCTAAAAAATATTGGTTAGACTTGTTTGCGCACCAATGAAACAAACGTTCATCTCTAGCTTGCTGCTGTTGGTAATTTTACAACACTATCAGCTGCGCAAAAAATACTAGACACCATAAATACCAAACGACTATCGATAGAATGTTCAGCGATAGTCAAACTGATGGCGCGCTTTTCGATAGCATTTGAAAATGAGTAAAACTTCAACTTAAGCTACTTAATAAATAAAACTGCTTTTTGGCAGTTAAAACAGATAGTACTGCATACGACTTTCACAAGTGAACTGTCTGTTAAAGGTAAGACGATTAAGTGCCCGACGCCAAGAAAACCGCTATACGTCGGGTCAACGGCCACGCAACATTGCCATTTTATGTATGCCGAGTTCAAAAGGCCGGCGGCGACCTTAGCAAAAGAAGTAACAACAAAAAATCAAAACAAAACAGAGAAAAAAAAACAGAAATGCTGTGAAAACACTCGAAGAGGGCTCGTTGACTGGTCACAGAAGCCAATGTCAAATTGCTGTTAAATTAAAAGGAGAACAACCGCAAATAAACAAATTATTTTTGAATGTCTTAAGACAAATATGAATTGTTATTTAATTTGCACCACCTGCCAAAGACAACAGTTCAACGAGTTTATTTACTGAACTGACTGACATACGACTTCCCATACTAGTAGTCGTGCTTTTACTTTCATTGACGTTATCAGCACAATTCGAAATTGTGTTTATAAACATATATGCAAAATGCGAAAGCGATAATTCTCAATAATAAACAAAACACAAAAAAAAAAACAGTGTGGAGATTGGGAAACAAAAGCTGAATAGACGGCAAACCCTCATTAATATTTAAATGACCCAAAAGTCCAGTTTTAATGATGATTTCAAGAGAACTCAAGAACCAGTTTAAGTTAAACTGCGTACCGATTAAATTATTTTATATAGTATACTCTATACCTATGTATTTGATTAATATATGCGCATATTCTAATAGTTTAAACATAATACTTAAATGTTGTATAATACAAACTTTCACAGCCATTCAGTAATTTCATTTATCTTGTCTTCAGGTTATCTTATCAATGGACTTTTTTGTAAGACGCCAGAATCGAAAACCCGTTTTGGTGGCTTCTTCTAATTATTTATTTTACCTTGAAGAATCGTTGGTAGCATCCAAGTTGGTTACACCTGCCACTAAGGTCAAGGTGGGTGTCTGTGTGTGCCTCTCTGAGTGTGTGTAGTGCTTGCTTGTGTGTAGTTGTGTTTAAACAGCAGTTTTGTTAGTTTTCCACATTGTTTTGTCGGCGTAGATTATGGCCAAAGTATGGAGAGAGTAGGTCAACTAACGTGTACCAAATGAAATACTCTCTCACAGGTAGACTAACAAAAAAAAATTACTCGTTTGCCAGCCTCACAAACTTGGCCAAATGCGCTACAGCCGCAAGGAGAAAACCCTGAAAAAAACACGCACAAATTTTGCTAAAAAACCTGCAATAATTATAAATGTTGTTCGCTTCCGTTCTGTGCAAATATGTTATTTATAAATATGTTATGCACTTCGCACAGCTGTCTCTGTCTCTATCTCTCACATGCTGTTGCTCTCTCACTCTACGGCTCAAAGGCCCGTCTCCGCTGAGTTCAAATCCGGCTCGGTTTCATTAGGAAACACGCGAACAAATATTTAAAAAACAAAAATCAACATACAACAACAAAATGCAACAATTAAAATATTTAAATTCAATTGACAGGTGGACACTTAATAATTATTTTGCATATGCCGAAAGTTACTTACAGCTTTTATCACTTTTAACAAGTCGTTAAATGTTTATATATATAAATAAAATTATATATATATATAATGTAGTATATAAGCAAGCCTCCCGCTTATCGCTTATTATTTAATGTCTTGATCAGAGCTTTGTTATATTTATAAATAAATGCAAGCTAATTTTTAAGGATATGGCAGCTGTTGTATATAATTAGGGCACTTAACAGGTTTTTTCATTTTTTTTGGTAATATTTGGAAATATTCGGCACTAATAATAATAATTATCAAAGGCAGCGGCGCTTTCGACTGCCATTGGAGGCACTAATGAGCTGCTCAAGCAATTAATATATTGGCTATAATCATCTGGCATGACACATACTACTTGGCTAAGCAAAAAAAACCGCTTAAAAAATAACAATTGCAAAAATCAATAGATTGCAAGCGTGCGACTTCAATAAATTTGAGTCACATGCTGTCAGATTTATCGGAATCCAAACTATAACAACTACAAATCTTATCTACAACTGCTCGAGGGTTGGTTTACATTTTTTTGGCTCCATTTGTTACTCTGGTACAAAAGTCACTGTGAATGATTGTAAAATTTAGTGTTATAAAGATAACTAACAAATAAGTAATAAGACCGTTGTAAACGCTATATTTAAGATAAGTTTATAAGTTAGATAATGAAAGACTGCGAATATAAAAAAAAAAAACACGACTACAAAAAAAACCCAACATAAATTTGTAGGGTAAAGATCAAAACAGTCTGGCCGACTCCAAAGCCGTCTCGACAGCCTTCAGCAAACTGTCGAGATCACTCAACTCAACGCAAGTCAAGTCAAAATACTCTGTAGATATTGAGTTTCAAGCACTTCGAAACCAAAGACAAAGCCGTTTGGGTCTCGTGACGATAACAACCAGAACTTGCGATTGCGTTAACAGTCCCCGCCCCAACGCCCCCTTTCCCAACTGCCTTGCCACAAAACTACCTATAAACTAAGCTACCAATTATAGTCACTATTTAACAGTTTCAATTATTTAACGCTATACAAACCGGTTTATTTGAATTCTGAATATACAAAATTTTACGTAATTTTTGTGAATGAAAATTTACAGCAGTGGAAGGTTAGAAAAAGTTTAAAACACTTTTCGAGCTTTAAAAACTTGAAAAAAGTAGTTTAACTTATTTTTTACACTGACAAAAATGAGCTGCATTTATCATGTTATGTGTGTGATACTATATAAAAAGTGGACACTAATTTTATATTTAATTTGAAAGCTGTCAAGTGACTCTCGACATCAAACAAGCCATTTCACCAATTAATTGGCTAAACTTATGGCCAGCTAGCATGAAGTTTGCTAAGAAAATAGCCTTAAAAAAGTTAGAAAAAATATAAACAATAAAATAAAAAAAAAAACAAGTGTTATCGAATAGGTTTTTACGGCCAGCTGGCAGTTACATAGCTTTCATTGGCAACAGAACGAATTGCAGTTGATTTGAAGCGTGGTAACAATTAGTTCTACGAAGCTGCAAAGTAAAAAAACAAAATCTAAATTTATTGCACTTAAAATAAGAGACTATAAACTAAATGTTTTACTTAAGTTTTGTAACCCAAATTATATAAAAATTCTTCCTAAAGCTTTTTACTTAATTCCAGAGTGTAATTTCTTTTGAAAAGATAATTTATTACCAATCATTTTTAACTCCTCTTGGTTTTATTAAAATAAGTTGAAGTTTTAACATTTAGTACAACAATTTTCTGCCTGTGTACAATTGATTAATTGCTGTATTTTATTAAGTAGTTTAATCACGCTCTTTTGGAGTAAATTAATAACTTTAAGAACTTTTCAACTGAAGGTTAAGCATAATATCTACTTCAGAATGGAATTCTTCTTTGGCCTTGCAAGCAGTTTTCAAGTTTATTTTTATAGCCAATGACACTTGGATCAAGATGTGTTGCAGCTGCTGGACAAGATTTCCCCACTCTGCTTGCCGCCACGACCCCTCTTTTTCCTGTTTCTGCCCCCTCTGCAGAAGAACCCGAAGTGCTTTGTGTGTTTGACACTTGAACATGTGATTTTTCAACTTCTGAGAACTTGGGGGATTGCAATGAGGCAGAGTTTGTGCTCATAAGCTAATCGGAAACATAAAAACATATACATATATAATTTATATATATACTATATAGTCTGCTTTCTTCTCTGCTGCTGATATGCCCATACAGTGGCGGCTCCAAGAGGGTGCAACTCCATTAATTTGCCGTTTGGCGGTTTAATTGAGGCACACGCAAATATTTCGCGCTCAGTTTCAGATCGCGTTCCATCCATTCAAAGGTCGCAATCCACACTCTATTCTACTGATTGACAGCGGACTCCCGTCGCAACATAAATAGACTTCAATTAAATTGTTTGAATTCTTGAATAACTGTTAGATGGCTATATATGTATGTTCCATCAGTATATAGTGACCGACCAGTTCAAGCCGGAAATATTTTCGGTCAGGGACACTCTGGTGTCGGTTTGAGCCGGATTTTTGGCTTTACTTGGAAACGCATCCGAAAATATTGGCTTACACTTTGAATACCCTAACAAAAGTTTGCGCCAATTTTTCATTAAATTTGTCAAGCTTTGAAACTAAAAAAATATCAAGAGTTAAGAATTTTTTTGTTTGATAAATTTATCACTCACTTTCAGCAGAAATAATCTACTTTTTGCTTATAAAATTCAACTATTTTAGACTTGAGATTTGCAAACATAATAAAGTTATATATTTGGCCTTAAAAAAGCTAATTAAAATTGCGGCTTTATTGTGGTATGCTATTTTTAAGCACAACCTTTAATAATCACATAAAGTGCAATAAAGTAATTTAAAAACACTGGCAGAAAAACTAAAGTATACTCAAAACCGCAAAGTTCTAACTAGAACTCTACACACTTGTATAAATAAGGTAGTTTTCTTATATTCAAATTAATATTTTTTAAATAAAGAATAATATTTTAAAGCTAATAAAAGTAATACAAAAATTCAAGCAAAAAATTGTAGTTAACTTTGCTTCTTTTCTGTTCATATAGAGTATTTAATTCAGGACACAAAAATTTTAATATTATTCCATGGGATTATTTGGCATCACTCAATTTTTTGAAATGTTTATTAAAATGTTTTACAAACATTTCAATTACAGGCCACTCTGAGTGCGACTTGAATGACGGTTCGCTGACTTATGGACCAATTGAAGAGGCGACAACAACCACAAGCAGACTGAAGATCAACACATATATATACCATATAGTATGTCGCTCCGAAATGTCTGATCCTATCATATCGGATCGGATCACATGCGTGGGCAATTGCGAGTTTTGATGAGATGACTTTGCAGCGAGGCGCGCATTAATTAAAGCTGACAACATTTTATTAATCAAAGAAAAAGAAAGAAAAATAAAAGTAAAATAAAGCTAATAAATAGAAATAGTCTGGCACGGGGTTAAGGGGCGCCAGAGATGGAGCACTAATAAAAATGCTTGATAGCATTAAAAATTAATAAATATGCTTAATTTGTGGCATTTATTATCAATAAATAAACCATTTGCTTTGCGCTCTCGAGATTCAAAAACCCACCAACTAGAATATATGTCCATATATAGAATATATACTATATACCAAATAGGTATAGAAAGTTGAGTGGCTGTTGCTCTTGATTATCTGACTTTAGTCGAGTTCAATCGTACAGTTGCTCTGCAGTCTGAACAAAGTGTGCCATTGATAATGGCGAAAAAATGAAGAAAAAAAGACTGATAAACCTGGAATGCTTATAACACAATTCAATACTATATATACATGTGTATAAAATGTACAAGTATATGATTAAAATGTCACCGAGTGTTACTTGGTGGCTAAATTGATTGTTGATTGTAACGAGATACATATTATTTTGATAGAGATTCTATAATCTATTAATCTATATGCGATTAAAGCTATCCTATCACAGTTAAAAGGCTTTATCGGGTATATATACTTAATATATTCTTAACGAATTAAAAAGAAACTTTATGGACCTGATCTGTGTAAAGAAGTAGTTACAATTTTTATAGCCTTACACAGCAGATACTTTTAGATATATGCTATGTAGTCTGGTACTGGAACAATAAATGTAACTCGTCTCACGTTTCCACTATTAAAAATTATAATAATTAACCACTGGCAATGATCATTCATTAAGATCGCTGAACTAAAAGCTCAGGTTACGTTCATCAACTAACTATGTGCTACTGGAAGATTCCATTCAGATATATACTAACTATATATAACTTAAATACATTTGAATTTATCAGTAGTTAACCGCATTAAACCGCAATTATTTATACCACAAAGAATTACAATTACACAAAACTACAAACGAAACAAATTAAATCTAGTTCGACAGAATTAAAACTATATATTAATAGATATATAATGAATCGTGCGGGAATATAGCGTGTTCGACTAATAGAAAAATGCATTCACTTTAGCACCCGTCTGGAAAAAACTCCACCTATTTGAACCCCCGCAAATCCCGGCTAATTGCAATGCACATTTACAACAAAAAAAGGTACTAGACCTGTTAACGGTTTTTACCTAATGCCAACAAAAAAAAAGCACCGTACTAGTATTGAAATTATTTATTGCACGTGTTGCATACTCTACTCTCTCCGATATAATTCACTATAGCTTTAAGCTTGCCAAGTTATCTCCGTTTAACTGATAAGATTACTTTCTTGGTAATACGAAATCTGCTGATTGACAAAAGAAATTCAGGAAATGGAGATACTCAAAGTATTTATTACCGTAACTCATATGGGAAACGTTTCTCAATTAAGTTCTGAGATAAGTTTAATTCATGCTGGCACCATAATCAACCCTCAATCCTTTTGGAATTCAAATTAGCACATTTATGGCCAAGTTTTATAGTTTCTCAAGTGGCGTTAAAATTATCTATGATTTATGTGCCATATTTTTGAAATTTATGATTTTACACAACAAAGAATGGTTTATTAGCTGGAAGTAATAGTCTGATAATTCTTATCAATAATATATATTATAAAAATTTTAATTTATTTCATATTATTTACGATTATCTATTTGATAAATACTCTATATCATTGTTGTAGAACTAAAAATCGAACTAAATAATTAATAAGTAATCACTTAGTTACCTCTTAGTTAAGTAGGTCTCCAGTATCTCGTACGCGTGTTCGATTATCTAATGATACTGCTGCGAAAAACCGTTAAATATCGAAAGTATTGGAAACGAAATCGAATTCGGAACGGGAATGGGAACGTTTCCCAGCGAGAGCGAGAGCGAGAGAGAGGTGTGGTGGGAGGTGGGAGGAGGCGTGAACGAAGTCGATGCGAGTGGGCAATTTTGTCAGATAGCGCGATTTATGAGTGGTTAAACTACAAATACATTAACACTTACATTTACACAAGTACACGAAGTTTTCCATGTGTGTGTACACTTGCAGTTTGCTATATAAAGCTTGCGACTCCTTGACGGCAGTGGCAGAGACGTTTCGACGATCAATAAACGACGCCAACAGCGCGCAGCGGTGTCAGCAGCGATAACTCCAGCGACAGCAGAAAAGCAGTCGCCGACGCAATCGCAGTCGCTGTCGTAGCAGCGCTCGCCGACTCAACAGAGCCGAGCAGAGCAGAGCGGCAGCAGCAGCAGCAGTAATAGCATAGCCGCAGCAGCTTATCTGTTCGCATATAAAACTTAACTCAGTGGAAATAATTTCTCATTTGAAATTTAAAAGTCGACGTGCGCGAAAGACAGAACTCAAAAAACGTGCGAAGATCGTGTGGTGTAAAAAATCGCTCAAAACAAAACGAATAAGAGAACTAGAAGAGAGACAGCAGTAAGAAAAGAAATATAAATAAAACGAAGCCCAAAAGCCACAAGAAGTGCGTGTTCCAGTATTCGATCGCCGGTTGGAACGACTATTTGATTTCCATTCGATTTCCATTGCATATTCCAGTCTCGTGCGCAGTACCATTTAAGCTGCCGTTGCGTGTGGTTCTTTTCGCTATCCTTACTCTACTCTCCGTCTCCGTTACACTCGTAACCGCTTCGCTCTCCGTTTTTAACAGCACCGTTGCGCACGCTCCAAAGTGAAAAGTGTTGAAAGAGTAAAATAATAAGAAAATATACAAGTGCGAAACGTTAAGAAAAAGGATTGGCAAAGTGTGGTGGTGATTGCCAACTTTTTGCGTACGTTAAGCCAAGGGCAAAATCGCAACCGTGGCGAGGGAATTGGTCAACTTGTTAACATTACAAGAAAACAGGCCCGAAATGACACAACAACCGCAATGGGGCATAAGCCTCTCAAAGTGTAAGTGTAACAAGTGTGTGAACATACATCTATGTATGTGTATGTATGTGTATGTGTGTGAGATAGAGTTTGGCATGTATGCGTGAGTATATCGTTTTATGCATTAAATTTGTGAATTCAAATTTGAATTCAAATCGGATTTCGAATTCGTTGAACTCTGACTTAACATTCTTGAAATGTTTTAATTATTGTTTAACCGACATTGACCGACAACAACAACAAAAACTACAGACAAAGCTCAAAATGCAAAACTAAGGCATAAAGTGTATATATAAATATATGTACATATATATACCTGTATTGGTGTTATAATAAACAATGACAAAACGTTTTTTTTTTCTATTTTTTCTTTGCATTTGCACTTCCGATTTAGTTTTTGTTTGTTGTTTCTTTCGCACATGTTTCGTTTACGGATTTTATTCACTGTTCGATCTTTTTAACAATTGTATACATTTTGTTGATGAGTTGTGGTCAGCTATATTATATGCCAGGCACGCGTCAACATAATCATCAATAATCTTGCGGTCTTTAGCTCTTTAATTTGCCTATTTCTATGTACAAATGACGCCGTCTCCATGAATAATTTGCATGAGACTAAAGAAAGGCGAGAAACGATGACGAAAGAATTGTCAACAACAACAATAATTTAACAAACTACAAACAAGCAAGAACATAAATACTTTGGTTCTGACTTCTCTAATCGTATTTTGTAGAGTGACACACATTTCAAAAATTCGGCTTATCGATTACTACAAACATTTTGGCTGTTGAGAAACTCATTTCATTACCTAATCGGCTCGCTTTTAATTGATTAATTTGAAAAGTTCCTGCTTGACTCACTAAACTTAAGCAAGTCAACTAACTAGTTTGGGCCACACGAAATTCAGTCAATCAAGAAGTAGAAAACTTGTTTAGTTTTCGGATTTGAACTCTTAACGATGACAATGAAATTAAAACAGTCTAATCACCTCTAAACTAAATATACATAATTTTCGTATTATATTTAAAAAATTTCTAAAACGTGCGAAAAAATTAAACTAAATCAGACAGTTCATAAAATTTTAAATGTCTACGACAAAAAAGTCATTTTATGAGCCCAATGAACAGACAACAGAATTTATATAAAAATAGTTTTGAAAATCCTACCGAAAACTATAGAGATTTTGGATCAAATAATGTCATATATATAACAGTTTTTTATACGATAGTGTCTAGGTGTTTTGTTTTTAAATTTATAGTTTTATTTTGATGTAAAGTGCCACAGACTCATGATTGATACAAATTGAGCAGAGTGTATATAAATATATATATCCTAGAAAATGTAAAGCTGGCAATATAATTGAAATTTAACTGTTGTTTGACCTCCTTATAGAGCCAACGATGACCATTTTCTATGCATTGTTTTTGGGCAAGGTCAATATAATAAAAGAATTCTTTTTTCATAATATTCTCTGGCGCTCCCACTCCCACTCTCAGGCCGTCCCTCTTCCGCTCTTTTGGGCAAGCGTTTCTTTTGTAAGAATACAGAAATAATTATAATTATACTGTATAAAAATAAACGAGTTTCAACGATAAACAACAAAACAAAAAGAGAAAATGAAAATGTTGTAACGCCGCGAACTGGAATTTATTTTACGAGAATTTTTATTTGTTTTCTACGCTTTTTTTTTTTTTTTTTATTTGTCATATGCAAATGTTATTATTGACAAAAATAATATTCTTTTAAGTTTTTGAAGTACTTCGTTTTTTTGTAAACGTGAGCTAGGTACTTAAATATGTCTGTGGACTCAATGACTTACGACAATCCATCATTTGTCAGCCGTCAGTTTTGAGGCTTATCATTAGGCTGGATGAGTTTCTTGGATTCTGCCCAACCAATGCCTATACACAAGTTATTTTTTTAATGAGTAAACCCATTGATATGCATGCTTGGACTCAATGAACTCTCCGCTCTCAGCGCAATCGCAACACTTTCCTTATCCGAAGTTAAAGTGGATCGAAGTACGCATATCTTTAGCCCCGTTCTCAATTTTCTTTTTCGCAAGTCTTGTGCTTTATCTGAGCAGCAAAAAGCTGAGTAAATGCACCGATTATAAGGCAAATTTATCTTCATATATTATATGCTTAGTAGTGGATAGCGCTTAACTAAGGTGATAGTAGAATGAAACCAGTCAACGCTTATCTGAAATAACAAATCTTAGCCAGCTTTTAGCAATAACCATTAAAGTTATCACATTAGCCCGTAATCAACGTCTACAGATTTTATCCACTCTAGTCATAAAGTTGAAGTCATTATGCATTTTAGGAAGGTTTCTCAGTCACATGGTCCGATTTTAGTTTCTTCCCGGAAATATATTTATGCACGTAAATATAAATCGCTATAATTGTTATATCTTATCATAAATCCTAATGGAATCGGGCACATGATTTGTACACAATATCTGTAGCTTAGTATCTATACTAATCGTATATAGTATTTAGATTATGTTAGCTAATCAGTATAGAACTGTCGTACGGTCAAACTATTGAGTGAATTATGACCATACTCGTGTATGATTAGCAACCGATTTACATATAGTATAAACTTCGATTCGTCGGGCAATCTTATCGATATCGCTTTATTTGAGAATCGTGTTGATTATAAATTTTGTAGTCGGCTTCCCGTTGAAGTATTTGTTAAATAATATGTCAAATATTGAGACATCATTAAATTGTCAGCTCAACTGCAGCTACGTAAATATATTTATTATTAACGTTAATTTATTGTTCAAATAAAGTTGTCAACCCAATGACGTAGTTACTCTTTCTATCCTACATTATAATTTGAATAAACAAAACAACATAGTAACTAACTAACAGATCAATCAAATGTTCAGAGAACTGAAACTCTAACTGGATATGGAAATGAGATTTCAAATTTGAAAATTGGGAGTGAAGCGTGTAGTATAATTATAGCTGTGAGAATCAGCACATCAACAATTATTGTTGTTATTTATATAGATACCAATTTTTTTTTTTTTTGCTCTAATAATATGGTCATGAATTGGTTGGCGATATAAAAAGATCACTTTATAAATACAGTACATAATCTCCATTGTAATTAAGTTCAAAATGTGTTAATAAAATTGCGTTGTTGTTGTCGAAATTTTCAAACAATTTAATTGTTGGTGTCAATGTTAATCTTATATATATTTCCAAAAAAAAAAAAAAAAATTTGTTTTTTCCTTGAATGAAAATAAAACAATTTGTGTACATTAATTTAACCTTCAGTTGTTGACATTCTTAAAAAAGAATATATAACTTTATTGGTACAGTTTTTGGGGGAAAATTAATTTGTTGTTGTGACTTTATGGTGCCAAAGTTTAGAGGGGTAAGTGAAGCGGGCCAATACCTTTGATTGCCAAGCAACTGGCGCTTTATGATCCATCATCATATAGTGGCAAAAACACAATACTTGATATAATTTGTAGTATATGGCACAATGTCGGAACTTATCGCGGATCTATAACACTTGAACTTATCAATACATAATTCCATTTAACCTAAGTATTATTAAATGAACAAGTCTCAGCCATAAATGGCGCCCTCCAGCCATCGGAAAAGAGCAATATCAAATGTACCCAATCAAATTGCGGTCATAATTCCACAATTGTTCACAGTAAATATAAAATGCAAACAAAGTAATTAATAAACTTACAATTGTTGGGTAATTCTTAACAAATTGAAAACAATATGAATGTTAACTTGTTTAAAATTATATTTTTTAATTTAGTTGCAGTTTTGTTAACTCGTTTAGTTTGTCTCTTAAATTACTAAAATTTATTGCTACTTCCTGTAGACTTGTTAAGCAATCAGAAAATTACGCTTAAACTAAAGTAAACTTTAGCTGTGTTTCACTTTTGTTAAATATGTTAAGTTGATTTTGAAAGTTTCCCCCATGGAGTAATTTGTTATAATGCGGAATTTGTGATTTACTTGAGCAGGGGATTTCCAAACTAATTTGTTGTTCGAGATTGGCGTGCCATGAACGCTTTTCAAATCCATTTTAAACTAATTGATAGCGTAATTTTATAGAATTATAAAAAAAATATATATAAATAAATGAAACGAAAATTGATTTGTCGGTGTATCTTTCTCTCTCTATCTCTTTCTAATTGAAATAACTTGTAAACGAATTTCGGCAAATTGTTTATTTGCATGTTAAACAAATTCAATTAAACGATTCGAGCGTCGCGACGCTGTGAAATATTTAAATTGTTCAGATTGACGTCAGAATTTGAAGTGTTTTAGTACTTGGAGTGCATGATTTTAGTCTGGGATTGGGAATGTGGGAATGTGTTAATTGTTAACTAACTGGAGTTTTAACTGTTACTTTCGTTTTGATTTTTGTGCACAGATTTTATATTGCCACAACGTGTGATATTGGCTATAATGGGCTTTCTGGCCATTCTAAATGCCTACACGATGCGAGTTTGTCTCTCGCAGGCCATCACCGTACTGGTCATGAAGAAGAACAACACGAATGCGGAGGACAATGATAATGCCATCTGTGAACCCGATGATTTGGATGAAGGCTCGTCGACAAACAACGGACAATTCGAGTGGTCCGAGGAGTTACAAGGATTGATTCTTTCCTCCTTCTACATTGGTTATATTGTCACCCACGTGCCCGGTGGTCTGCTCGCTGAAAAGTTTGGCGGCAAATGGACTCTCGGTCTGGGTATTCTGTCCACCGCTGTCTTCACCATGCTCACACCAGTAGCCATTGAGTATGGTGGCTCTGACTGGTTGATTGTCACTCGTGTTCTCATGGGTCTCGGCGAGGGCACCACTTTCCCTGCTCTGAGTGTGCTGCTCGCTGCTTGGGTACCCGCTAATGAACGTGGCAAACTGGGCGCATTGGTGTTAGGAGGTGGTCAAGTGGGTACTATAATGGGGAATCTGCTATCTGGTGTGTTTCTGGAGTCACATCACTGGTCGTTCGTGTTCTACTTCTTTGGCGGCCTGGGCGTTGTTTGGTTCGTCATCTTTGTAAGTATTGCCAAAAGCAATTTAATGATCGAAAGTCTCCTCAAAAGTCCGGCCAAATCAAAGCTATAATAATCCTTAAATGAGTTAAACTCTTGCAGTTCCCTGTTATATTTTTAGCTTCAAAGCTCGTTTGACCACTTTGTTCGAGACTTCCTTCATAATTAGCTTAAAAGCGCCATTAAACCAATTAGCTGTAATTTGTAATTAATTTGTTTGCATTCCTCTCCGTTTGCAGGTTTTCCTGTGCTTCAGCGATCCCAGCAGCCATCCCTTCATTAAGCCCACCGAACGCGAGTATCTGATCAAGGAGATCGGTACGATCGGCCGCAATGAGAACCTACCACCCACGCCCTGGAAGGCAATCCTCACCAATCTGCCCATGTTCGCCTTGGTGTCGGCACAAATCGGTCACGATTGGGGCTTCTATATCATGGTAACAGATCTGCCCAAATATATGTCCGATGTGCTGCAGTTCTCGATCAAGGCCAATGGTTTGTACTCCTCCCTGCCGTACGTCATGATGTGGATTGTGTCCGTTGGCAGCGGTTTCGTTGCCGATTGGATGATCCGTCGCAACATCATGAATACCACAAATACTCGCAAAGTGATGACGGGTTTGGCTGCCTTTGGACCAGCCATCTTCATGGTAGGCGCCTCCTATGCCGGCTGTGATCGTGTCCTGGTCGTTGTGCTCTTCACCATTTGCATGGGCTTGATGGGTGCCTACTATGCGGGCATGAAGCTCAGTCCACTGGACATGAGTCCCAACTATGCGGGCACTCTGATGGCCATCACGAACGGCATTGGTGCCATAACGGGCGTGGTTACGCCCTATTTGGTGGGTGTCATGACGCCAAACGCGACGTTACTTGAATGGCGTTTGGTCTTTTGGGTGGCATTCGGTGTACTCTTCGTTACGGCGATTATCTACTGCATTTGGGCATCGGGAGAGGTGCAACCCTTCAACGATCCACTACCGGGACACCGAACTGTGGACTTTGAGGCCCAGGAACGTAAACCGGAAATGAAATTGAAGGCAGCTGAGCATAGCTCCTAGAAAAAGCAATTATCCAAAGTGCCATAAAACTGTTCAGATCTAGTTTATATACTATAGTATAAACTATACTAATGTAGACTTTATGTAGTACACAACTATCATTATTAATACGTAATATGTGCACCTGTTGAATTTGTTGCTCTAGAGAATTTTTTGTAGTATCTTTACGAAGCTCAAGAAGACATTTATTAATCTAATTTAATGTAATTTATCCTTGCGTTCATCGAAATCTGCAATTACTAGTTTTATAGTGTGCCTCCCTTTACTCTATACCCTATGTCACCCAAAACCAGTGTATACATACATATATAATATATAGTAATCGATAAGCTTTCAGCTGCAGATCCCTCACATCTCCCCAGAAAAACGCACATTTTCGAAGCGAATTTACTTATGTATATTATCTGTGTTGATTTTATTTTTTATTTTTGTTATTTTAATGCCTTCTGCATACAATTTTCCCCTCCCCTGCCACGCCCACATGCTGCAGCAATGTACTCTCTTAATTATTATTTAGTTTGTAATCGAAACGAAATTCAATTTTAGGCTAGTGAGATTAATTCAATTATAATCATCACATTAAAAAGTAGAACAAGATTTAAAAAAAACAAAAACAAAAACAAATGAAGAAAAAAATGTACCTAATTTGTATTGCAAAATGTAAAAACGTTCAGTTCAGTCTTAATAATTTTATTGAAATTTTTTGATTGTTGATCAATGTGTAATGCATGTGTTTTTAGCACTATTGTTAAACAATATAACTGTTTTTATAATGTTAGTTCAAATAAAGTGCATAAACTAATTCAAACTTGGAGTTTTCATTTGGGTAAGCCATAAAAAATAATTTAATTTTAAAAAGAATTTAATCATTTTCTCAATTAAACAAAGTTGGTAAACTAAATTTGTATGGGTTGGATTTTAAGAGGGATTATTTATAGGGAAATTTTTTCCAAATTCTTTCAAATTTCAAAGTTCTGTCTTTCTGACACTTTTGATTGGAAATCTCGACAAAAATAGTTGTTTTTTTTTTATCAATTCGTATTTTAATTATTCCAAAAATTCTTTAAACTGAATTTTATTGCCCAAAATGTTGTCCATACAGCGTAAACTGCGTAAGATCTTTGACTGTAAGTAAAAGGAAGCAAACTGAAGCGTAACTTTGGGTCTTTATGGATAATAATGGTAACAGATCTGCAGGTGAAGCAGCGTTTTATCATCTGTTACTTCAGTTTGCTGGCCATTATCAATGCATACACCATACGTCACTGCTTGGACTTTTCGCTGAATCGCATAGTACTGGAGTCCAAGGGACTAGCCAAAGTTGAAGTCACAAACGCTTTGAAAGGGAAATCAGTAACCAAAAGCAGTCAAAGCACAGCGCGAGTTTTCCCTGGAAAAAAGCCAGGGAAAGCAATCCTTCTCACTCCTCCACCTCCTACTCCTGTGATCACCACATCCAACTGCTCGGATGTGTGGACCAAGCAGGTGCAGTTACTGGTCACCATCTCCTTCTATGCTGGTTATATGATCACCCACATTCCGGGTGGGCGTCTAGCGGAGCGTTACGGTGGCAAATGGATTCTAGGTGCTTCCATCTTATTCTCGGCCCTACTTACACTGCTGACACCCACAATAGTGCGCAATGGCGGCCCAGAATGGCTAATGGTTCTACGCCTACTCATCGGGCTCTGCGAGGGTCCTACGTTTCCGGCTGTGAGCGCCCTGTTGGCGCAGTGGGTGCCTGAAAGCGAACGGGGTATGCTCTGTAGCTGTGTCTTGAGTGGCGGTGAGATCGGCATCACTTTTGTGCACCTGGTTAATGGTTTGACGCTCGGTGAGCAGGACTGGGCTGTGGCCTTCTATGTGGTGGGCGGTGGCGCGTTGCTCTGGTTCATGGGATTCGTAAGTAGGAAAAACCCATTAAGTATTGCTAAAAAAATATACATATAACAGCACATGACATCATAAAACGTAGAGTAATTTAGATTAATCGTTTTGCACTTCTGACTTATTGCCCACCTAAGCTCATGTAAGCTTTCACTTATAGCCCAGCGCAACTTATGGCTTTGTTTTGACACATAACTCAACTTAAACTAAAGCTCTTTTAAAAGTTATAGACTTTACAATCTATGACTAAACAGAAATCTCTTACGTCTTAAATCTTTTCCATAACTTCCAAAGTTCATTAAAGCTTCGAGTCAAAGCTCTTTATTTGAAATAAAACAAAAGCTCCTTTTCCTCTAACTAAGAGCTCCACTTGAGCTGGTATCCTAGCCACCTCTAAAGCTCATTAAAGCTATATCCCAAACTGTTTTTTTCCTCTTCTTCCCCAGGTCTTTGTCTGCTACAGCAAACCAGATGCCTCCCCCTACATACAAAACTCCGAACGCGAATACATCAACAGTCAGGTGAGCGCAACGCTGCTGACAGCCGTCGAAGCAGCAGAATCCTCGAATGAAACTGCTCCCTGGAGCAACATGCTCATGAATGCGCCAATTTGGGCGCTGATTGCCGCGAGCATACAACATGACTGGAACCAGCAGGAAATGGCACAGGAGCTGCAGAAGTTACTGCACGATCTGCAGACCAAGGGCAGCACCATGTGGAAAGAACTGGAGACGTATCTGCAGGTAACTGCTCCACATCTCTGCAGCTGGCTGGCCACACTCACCTCGGGAAGTCTCAGTGATTACCTCATAGCCAATGGGATACTCAGTCGCACACAGACGCGTCGTCTGATGTCCTGGCTGGTCTTTATCAGCGTGTCCATGTACCTGGTCTATGACAAGGAGTATGGCGCACGCGCCTGGAGTGTGCTCGCCTTTGGTGCCTACTATGCGGGCATTAAGGTGCTGCCACTGGATATGAGTCCAAACTACGCTGGTACGCTGATGGGCATCTCCAATGGATTGGGTTCACTGCCTGGTCTGCTGCTGCCACTGCTGCAGCAGCTGGAAGAGGAGTACGCCATTGTGGGCAGCATACGTGCCGCTCTGTGGCTGATCTGTGCGGGTTACATCTCCGGAGATGTGCAGTCCTACAATCGAGTGGCAAATGTGGAAACCTCTTTGGGTTAATTACAAATGTTTTTGTATTGATTTGTTTTTTTTCTTTGTTGGTTGTTTAAAGCTAGGCTAACATTAACTATTAGTTAGAGTAATAGTAGTTATTATAATAATTAAAGTTTCATTATGATCGACATGACTTTCATTGCTAAAACTAGGAGCACAATAACTAAAACAAAGATTTTTCATATCTTTTTAGATGTGTATAACAAGGGTTTTGTTTTGGGTGTGATTAATTCCTTTTTCCTTTCGCTTTCTTGTTTATCGGTAGAGTTAACTGGGTAGGGCTCGTGGTCAGTTTCGACGCCTCTTTGGGTGTGTTTGGATGTTACTGGTGGTGGGTGTGTTTAGTTTGGTGTGTTCGGTGTTTAAATGCCGTGCGATCTGATGCGTAGCGATCCTTTGTGGGTGTGTGTGTGGGTCTACATGCCCGGCTGAGTTAGGAAACCCGATTGTGCCATTGCTGAAATGGTATTCATGTCGATGCCAAGCTTGCGTGTGACATTGATTTGAGCCAGCGCCGCATTACGCAACGAGTAGACATGCACCAGCTCCGCCTGACTCTTGGCATAGAGCAGCGCCTTCTCAAACAGATCCACGGCACGTTGTAGTTGCGCCCGCTGCACCTCCACGGTGCCGAGCGTCTCGTAAGCCAGCTCACATTTAGGATCCACCTCGATGGCACGATTGAGAAGCGAGACGGCAGCATCGATGTCACCACGCCATTGCAGCATCATGATGGCCTGATGCACTAACAATGATGGATTTGTTGGTGCCAATTTCATGGCCTTCTCGTAGAAGAGCTGAGCCTGTGGGAATTGCTGCTGATCGGCCAGCACCTGGGCCATCAAACTGTAGCACTCAACGCAATCGGGGAACTTCTCGATGGCCTGCTCAAAGTCACGTATGACACGCTCCAAGCGATTCTGATCGTTGGTCATCAATGCCAGACGATAATCCGCATAACATTTCTGTACATAGGCAATGGCATGATTGGGTGCCAAGCGCACGGCCTTATCGAACTCCACCAAAGCTTCATCAATCTGCTCCAGCAGCAACAAGATCTGTGCACGCTGATGATACACATCGGCATTGTCTGGCTTCAGTTTCTCCGCCTCCAGGAAGTCCGCCAATCCCTTCTCCCGCTCATCAGTCTGTATGAAGAGTGCCGCGCGTTTGATGTACGCATACACACGCAGTGTGGAATCCGCATCAGCTGCAAGTACAACAGATTAGAGAATAGTTCTTTAGAGGATTAACGCACTTACCATTGGCCAGTATGGCATCAAAGTCTGTTTTGCTGTCGGCAAAGGAGCCGCACAGCAAATGGAATGTGCCTCGCATGAGCAGTGCCTCCACCTTGTACTGTGACTCCGATTCGGATGATTCAATTTCTTCCGTGCAGGCAGCAATGATATCATCAAACTTCTGCTCATCGAAGGCTCGACGTGCACGCAGGAAACCACGTGGCGGTGTATCAGCCACAGCCGTTGGTGGTACATTCATAATCTGCAGCGGATCGGCGATAAAGGAACGCATATAGGTATTGACAAAGGCAGCCGAGGGCACGACAGGCACATGTTCACGCATCCCCCGCTCGGCATCGAGGCGACCCGTCTCCTTGAGCACACGATCCGCAAACACGATCGTATTGTTGTTCTGGAACATTTCCAGTATACAAGTGGCTGTGACATCATCCAGGCACTCGGACATATCCTTGGTGGCCTCATGAGCACGAGCACGACGGTAGTAGGCCTTGGCATAGCGGGGATTATATTCCAACGAGAGTGAGCAATCCTCCTTGACCTTGTTCCACTTCTTGAGCATCTCATAGGATGCAGCACGATTCTGATAAAAGATTGCCATATCAGTGCGATGCTCAATGGGGCACTTATCAATGGCCTTGTCGTAGAAACTGATTGCCTCATCATATTTGCCATTGCGATAGCAATTATTACCCTCCGTCTTGTAGTTGTTGGCCTCCTTTAGCGGCGACAGCTGTTCTCCCAGCTCAGCCGACTTCTTCTTACGCTCCAACTCCGAATCGGGTGCAGTGCCATCGATGGACAGCGTTTGTTTCTCCATCTTCCCCTTGGAGCGTGTTTTGTCTGCATCCTTGGCCTTCGACTGCTGTTTGCCGCCCTGTGTGTCATCCCGTGTGCTGCTCTTGCGGAGCACATAAACGCCCAGACCAATCGCCAGGGGCGTGCCCAGTATGAGCGCCACCTGCCATTTGTTTAGCTTCACCGAACTCATGTTTAGGAACGTTGCCATTGTTAAGTTTTTGTTCTTTTTATTTAGTTATGTGATTTATTTATTTATTTTTTTGTTTTGTTGCCCTGCGTCTACCAATAATGTGTGCAGCGTGTGTGGTAGGTAAAATCTGTAATTAGAGCGCACATTGTGTAACAATTCTCAGTCGGCTTTCTTATCAGACGCACGCACGCACGGACACGGACACAACTAAAACAACGAAATCGGTTTAATCGGTAAATCGGCCAAAAGCCGGTCAGCGATTTGTCATCTCCTCGTTTTTACCCATTCCGCTACTTATTGATTTTTTTTCTTTTGACATGATCCGCGGTGTCCGTGCGCGCTATGTGTGTGTCTTTATGTTTGTGGATTACTCACGTTTTGTCTTCTAATTTAAACACTGCAATGAATTTTGCAAATATGAACTGTTACTTGAATGCTTTTTAGTGAAAAGTAAATAGAAATTTATATTTTAGATTACAACTAAGCCTGCTTGGCAAAAAAAAGAACACATTGAACGTAACTGTTGTGCAACCGTTGAGCCGCTCCGAACGACTGCTTTGTGCACATGTGACAGCTGGTTGCTCCATACAAAAGCTGTATGCTATGCACGTCATGCAGTCAGTTTAATAACTTTGCTTATTTGTATGTGGGCTTAATTAGAAAACTTAAGCTAATAAGCCGCAAAATCTGTGACAATTATCATTTTAATTTACACACCAATGCAAACGGCCTTTATATATTATTTGAGATGTGATTACAGCTGACCGCCATATGTTGCGCCATCTTACGTTTGTTTACAGAACTTCGTCACCTGTTGGTCTTTCGTATGTTTTGCTAACCGCTAGGGATGGGATGTAGGTAAATTAACTATATTGTTTAAAAACTATTTTTAGAGACACCCTGTATTTTACTACGGAAGATACTCATTTACAATTGTAAATAAAAGAGAGCGCCTTAGTAGATTGAACTGTTTGTGGAAGGTCAGTGGAAGATTTCCGTATCGATCTTACTACAATGACACGTACACACATATTGATCAATACAACTTTTCAGTGAAGTTTGTAGATAACGAAAACAAAGGAAAACTTAGTTGACGATCGCAAGGCGCTGAGCTGAGTGCAAATGAGTTCAACTAAAAGGCTATAAATATGCTCTCCGCATGCACACACATGTGCAACCACTCGCTGTTGGAGACGGGGGAGCAGGCAGAGTGAATATGTAAGTCGCCGAAAGCTCAAGCGTGAGTGTTTGTTTGCAGGCGGTGTATGTGAGGCTCCAATTCCAATGAAAACCGCTGTAAATGTTAAATAGTAAAAAATGCATTTTTTAAGCTTCAGCTTTTTTCTTTTTATTTTATAATTTATACCTAAAGCAAACTTCATAATTTGAATCGCACTAAGTATAATATTAAAATTATAAGTCTGTAAGTGTATTAAGGTTAGGAAATTTTTATAAACTAGAACTATTCGATAAGTAATTCCAGTATTTTTTCTTCTTTTCTTTTAGTTTTCCAGCGTGAGAGCTGACCCGACAGTGCCAGCGCTGCCGCTGCAGCAACTTTTCTTCTTTCTCTTCCACTGTATTTTCAATTTGTATTTTTTTCTTTTCTTACTTCAAATTCAATATCTTCCCGTCATTCGTTTCTTTTTGCGCACTTTTCTGCTCAAGTTTTACTTTGTATTTGTATTTGTGTCTCTGCTTTGGCGTGACTTTGGCGTCAGTTTTTCACAATCTTCTTGTTGTTGTTGTTGTTGGTGTTCATAAGTTTAGTCAAAATCTTCCTGGAGTGGCCCGACGGGTCGAAGTGGTTGGTGTGCTCAGTGGCCTCCTTCTTGGAGCGCTGCTTGCCGCTGTGGCCGGAAAACATGTATTTGCCATGGTCATAGTTGTAATGCTCGTACTCATCAAAATGTGCCTCAGACATGTTGCTTTTTCTTGAGATCTTTCTTTATTTAAAGTATACTTTTCTTGTCTTTCTTTGCTTTCCTTTGTGGTAGTTCGTGGTTCCTCTTTTGCAGTTGCTTGCAGTTCTTTTTGATGTTTTTTTTTAGATGCGTCACTTCCACTTGTCCTGGACCTCCTCGCAGCAAAACACGAATGGGAATTGAACTTTATGTGGCCGTCCGTCACCTTCTTATATACCCAGCAAGAGCTTTTTCTCGAACAGTTGTTTTTATCTGCGAGAGCGGCAGCTCACCGGCACTCTCTATCACGCTGTCAGCCTCTCTCCCAAACACACGCCCTATTGGAAATTCGATTCGTTTACATTATAAATAAAAAATTTTAATGTTTACCTGAACGCAAATGTTTGCTTTCTCCTATGGGGCTATTGTTTAAATGTTTTTCCTATTACTGTCTTTCAAAAAAACAACTTATGATTTGTGATTCTTGCCTAAAAACAAATGTCAACTTGGATAAGTTTAAAATTTATCTTTATTCGGCATGCTTTATGTAGTTTTCCAATGTTTGTCACTCTAGAAGTTTCGTTGACCGCATTTACCACTGGGTCGTTGCTCACACTCGCTGCTCTCTCGCGCTCAAAGTTCTGCTGAGAGGTGAAAATAAAGCTTTCAGCAATTTTTGCTGCGCAATTTATTTTTGTTGTGTTTACAAAATTGCGCGGTAAACAAAAAACAAAAAATAAAGTCGCAATGACAACGTCAAACACATATTTCTGCCTCGACAATTTAAATAATTTTAATTTTGCTTTCATAATACACACGTTTCCAATATACGGCATATACTGGTTTTCACTAAAGGCCACGTTAACAACCCTTGCACTGCAGGCTGCAACGGCCCTGGGAGTATGCATTTCAAATTGCATCATCGCCCCATCGCCAGGTAACGCACACATGTTGCATTGCCATGTCACTGCCCCCAACTCAATGCCACGGAAATTTTCCGTTAACAAACAAATGTTTAAGCATTACGAAAACAACATGGCCGACGTGATTGGCTGCACATATACATACCAATAAATGTAAGTATATACATACATACATATAAATGGATCTATAAATGAAGGCCCGTCTATAAGTACAAATTCGTACTCCTTGCCGCCGACCCAGTTTTTCCCTTGTTCTATAATCAGTTTATACTTAAGGAAAAGCTCTTACTATAATTGTTTGCCCATTTGTTTATATAAATGGCATTTGTTTACACACAGAGCACTCATGCCGGTGATAAGCATTGTCCGCTGTTATCAGCAACAACATTGTTGGTGTATGATCGTCTGAACCATTATAACTATTGCCTTTCGGTTATTGTTTTGCGTATTAGTCATTCCGCCGGTGTGGGCTCTCTTGCCGGAAAGTTCGATGTGCTCCGCTTGATTTCTTGAAAACAACGCAATAGATGGTTCGAGAAGCTTTTCAAGATAACCCAGGTGAAGTTGATATGACTTTAACAGCGTATCACGCTCGAGTTACTCACGACTGCGACAAAAAAGCTTGGCCACAGCAGACGGTTTGTGTCTGTACTGTGCTTTGGTTAGGTCACTCGCTAAGCTATAGATAACCGCTTAGTAGGTGTCTCGGATCTGAATGCCAAAATGAAATCTTCGACTGACAGATAAAACAAAACGGCTACAAGCCTTAGATTTCTAAAAAAAATTTATGTTTTGCAAATTAATTGGCCAGTCTTTGTTTAACTTCCTGCCTGTTCTGATGGGAATTGCGGCACAGCATTTCGTGTACTTGGTTCGTCAAATTGGCTAACAAACGACTCTCGTTATGGTTGAAGAGATCACTCTCGGTACGTCCCTTCAGGATGCATTGACGCACTTCCTCCGCCTCGTAGCAAAGGCCAATACGGTTATGATAGATGGTGGGCTTTTTTGAACGCGGCAAGGTAAATTTGTGGTCATCATTGTTCAAAACCACCAACTCGGGACACCACAAGTTGTTCATCTAAGGAACGTAAAATTAGAAAAGAATTATACTAAAATAAATAGAGTGACTAACGGTGGCATTTCCTTCGCTGCCGCGTATGATGACCATGTTGCTGAGCGTCTCCTCAGTGCTGAGCGTTAGTCGAGCAGTTCGATTATTCTTATAGATCAAGTCGATAGTGGCCGCCACATCGATGCCATCGTTATTGATCTTTCCGGACACCCTAATCGACGCGGGCACCTCACGGAAGATCCACAGTGCCAGCTGTATGGCATAGGGAGCCAAATCTTTGGTCACACCTGCGTATTCCATCATTTTGGACAATTCATTGGACAACTCCCACCCCAGGGTGCACTCCACCTGATGAACCGTGCCCAACTTGGCGTTCCTCAACTCCTCCCGCAGCATACGATAGGCGGGCAGGCAACGTGACCAGATGCCCTCCATTAGAAAGAGACCGCGTGCCTGGGCCTTGGCCACGAGATTTACCACCTGATCCTCAGTCATGCACATCGGCTGTTCGCACAGCACGTGCTTGTCATGATTCAGCATCAGATGGCACAACTCGCAGTGCATTGGATTCGATGGTGAGATGTAGACGGCGTCTGTAAGTAAGGAGGAGAAAGGTAAAAGCACACCGGACTAAATTACACCTTGTATTTATTAAACTTACCCACTTGGGAACACTTGGCGAGCTCCTCGAAGCTCGTAAAGACATTGGGCACCTGATGTTTGTCGGCAAAGGTCAGTCCCTGTGATCGATACGCGTCCACGCACGAGGTGATACGGTGATGATCCGGTGGCAGGACACTCAGAGCCGTCACAAAGTCTTCGGCCAAGAGGGTAACAGGTGCAATGCCCCAACGTACCGTTTGCCGTTTGTGATTCTCTTTATTGTTTGAGTGAGATTCAAGTAGATTACTGAGGCGCAATTGTTGTGGGCGTGGCGTGTCATAGCTGCCGTCACGCCCCGACAACTGAGCAGATGTCCGCAAACCTGGCAGAAAGATTAGCAGATAACTCGTCAGCGCCAAATACAGTGAAAACTACAATGACAACAACGACTACGATGAAGTCGCGTAAAACGCATTTCATTCATACAATTGCAATTGCAATTGCTTGCTTTATTTTATTTTTATGTGTATTTCATTTGTTTTTACTTTTCCACGAATTGGCGAAATTGCGGGTGTTGCTGTTGGTGTTTTAAGCCAAAGCCCAACTAGTAACTAGTTACCAGTTTCTGTCTCTAACACTGCCTCAGTCTGCTGCTCCGTCTCTGACCATTTACGTCGAAACGAAGACGACGATAGCATTATGTGGCACTGTTTAGTGGCAGCGCCAGTCTCAGTTCCTCCATAATTAGTCATATTTGTTTAGCATCAAAACTTGTGAATGACTGTGGCTCTGTCTCTGTCTCTGCCTCTGTCTTGGACTCTACTTCAGCCTCGGATTGTCTCAGTGGATCAGTGGCTCTTTGAGTTGTCGGAGATGAGCACGTGACAGCGCACGAAATCTTTGAGAAATTATGCTTTGAAAGCTTAGCTTAAGTTAAGAAGTTATCATTAAGGAAACTTTAGAGTTAGCTTACAACTTTTAGCTATAGCTTTGCTCGTGTCACGCAGCCAACTCCTCACGTAGACCTATGCACATACACATTTGTGTGTCTTAACGTCTGGTCGGTCCTGGCCAACTAAGGCGCTAAGACGTTGACGGCCATTAGGCGGCGCATTTTACGCTTAACGCTTAGCGCTAACACTGCGTTCTGTCAGCGCTGGATTTTCACTTTCTTTTAGAAACTGTACGCAGTTCAGTTGTGGTTTTTGTTGTTATTTTTTTTTCACTTTTCAATAATTCGAATTTCGAATGCGTGCAACAATGTAGCCACAGTGGGAACACATGAGCCAAAAGGCAACCAAAACAGCAACAACAACCAGAAAACAGTAACTACAAAAAAAGAGCTGAAAAATTTGTTTATCTAATTAGCCATGCACCGGGCGACAACAACATTTCACTTTGTTTATTGTGGCTCGATTTTCGCCTGCTTGAACATGCATGGCAGGTGGCAGTTGACAGTTGGCCAACAGCAGCTAACAGGCCAAAAAAATGAAACTGTCCCTAACCCAAATGCAAGTCAATTGAATGAAAGTGTTCTATGAGCCAACATAACTAATTTTTGTGCGGAAATTGTTGTTGATGGGTGAAATTATGGAGTGAAAGGTTTGTTTTCTATTATTTTTTTCTTTTATGTGCAGCAGCTAATTCCTTAGTGTGTGCGTGTGTGTTGACTGTTTTCAGCAAACGACATGTTCATTAACAACAACAACGGCAGTAAACAAATTTGCATGCGGGCAACATAAATCGTTTTGGCAAAATATTTAACAAGTCAGCGGCAACAGTTGAAATCAATAAATTTATTGATACAATTTATACGCAACGCATGCAGCTTGCAGCATGCCACATGCAACACGCAATCGCTAATTAGAGAGGGGAGTCACAGTCGCAGCGTAGTGGTGTGTATGTGTGTGTTGCAACATTGCAACTTTGGAGCGTGCAACAAAACTTCAGTGGAAACCAAACTTGACCAACTTGGCTGCATAAATTTATTTGTCACACAACAAAGCCGAAAAGCCGCCAACAAAAGGCGGCCAAATCATGAAACGACAAACGAGTCTAAGGGGTAGAGGGGGCTGGGCAGGGGAGGCGACTGTGTGGGCGTGTCAGTCAGTCAATGTCATAGTTAAACTGACAGCTTGCATTCTGCTGTGAAAGTCATTGTGGCAAGTTCGTTGCCTAAGTCTTTTGTTTTTTTTTAAGTTTTTCGGGTGTCTTGCAATTTTTTTTTTTTTTATTTTTTTGTTGTTCGAAATATTTGCAACATTCGCTTTAATTAACACATCAAGCTAATGAGCCGCGACAAATAGCAAAAGCAAAAATTTAGAGGAAACTAACAACAATAAGGAATGATTGTTGTGTTGCTTGTTGTCGTTGTTGTTGTTGTTGTCACTGTAAGCGCTTTTAATAGCTTTACAAGTTTTATGCATGTCTTGCCGTCTACAAAGATCTTCGCAAATACGCACACGCCCAAGAGCAACAACAACAACAACAGTAGTAAATCAACAATAGTCACAGCCCTGGCATTGGCATCATGACTCGACTGTCACAGTCTTGGCCACTGTCACTTGTTGTTATTGTTGTCTGTTGTTGGCTGCCTTAAGCTTTTAACATATTTTCAATTTCAATTTCAATTTTAGTGCCAAAAGAAATGTTTTCTCAGTCAAACGCCAAAGATCGCTTTTTTTATGCAACAAACACACACACACACACACACACACACACACTTGTGAAACATACAACAAAAGCGAAAGTTGATCAAGTGTAGACCGCACAGATAGCAAGGCAACAACAACAACAACAGCGATAAGAGAACAAACAGCTATGATTTAAAAAAAGAATAGAAAAAGAAACTGATAAATGTAGTTGTAATTTTATGTTTTATCAATGAAATAAATAGATAAAATAAAATTAAGTTTAATTGTTACAATTTAGCTGGAATACTGTGCTTTAAAAATGTTTCAACTAAACTATTAAAATGTTATAAAAAAGTCTGCCGAGAGCAGCAAAAGAAGATTTTAAATTATTTTAGTGTCAACACTTAAGTTGACAAAGAATTATTTAATTGAATTTAAAATAATTTTAGTTGTTTAGCTACCAATTCCCGGCAGGCTCTGACTGTCTCTCTGAGCGCAACATTATCTCCGGTTTTCTGTATTTGATAATCCAGACTGGCGACAACTTCATGGTCAGAGTCACGAGTCAATCAGTTAGTCAAGCAGTCAGTTAGTCCGTCTTACAGTCAGTCATTCAAGCTCGTCATTTAGTCAGCAACATGTTGCAGTGAAAAGTGAGTCTGTTTTGCGGCAAAAGCAGAAGCTGAAGAAGAGAAACAGCTAAAAAGTAGAAAAAAGCCAAAATCAAAGCCAAAAAGCAGAGACAAAAGCAAAGCCAAAGTTGGCAGCAACAAAAGCGAAAAGACGACAACTTTGCCGGCTAAAAGCGACGCAGATGCCGACGTCGACGTCGACGCATGTTTATTGATTCGCTGCGGTCAGCGAGCAGCGACGTTGACGTCGACGCAAGCAGCGACAAGTGCAGCTGCCAATTGCAAAGTAAACGTCGTCTGCTGGTTTTGGGGGGCTTTTGGAGGGGAGTGGTGAGAAGGGAGAAAGACGGTCTGGTGTCTGAGCGACAGTCTGGCCAGTTGTCTGGTTCGTTGTACTGGCAGAGAGCCGCTTGCTGCCGGCGTTGGCAGCGTCGCTTCTTGAACAGTTTCGAATTTGAGTTTTGGCCAAGACAACGCGAAATTAGTTAACAAACGGACGCGTTTTGAAACGGATGCAACGCATGCAAACAGCGCAAACGACAAACGACAAGCGACAAATCGACAAATAATCGAGTTTCCTGCTCCTCGAACAAAACGGTGCGAATGACTCTCTGGCTTGTGGTCTCTGATCACTGAACGCTGTTCGTACTCCCGGGCCCAAAAGTGTGAGCGATCGTCGATCGTCTAAAACATCGGGCGTCGTCGTTTAAAAGTGAAATTTACTGAATGAATCAAATGAAATGAAATTAAATGTTTGACTGCCTCATGCAATTGGCATAGCAATTTGATTCGAATCAAAATTGATTTTGAATTTCAGTTTTTGAATTGATTTTTTGAAATGTCATAAAGTTGTTCAGTGTTTTTGTTTTAAACAATATTGAACGGTGACAGTAATGACTGCGAAGTGCTAGCTCAATCAAAGAAGTGTTAAACAAATTAATAACAAAGGATAATACAGTGAACCTCCCACAGATCAGCAATCAATTTCAATTTGTGCCCGCGTTGTATGGTAGGTATACCTGAGTTTAAAGCTGATGCAAGAACAGCAAACAATTACAAGTGAAAAGCAAAATACGAACTGTTTGTGAAGATTTTAATAACCGTTTCTCTTAACTATTTAAGTTTACTACAATAATTCCTAATATAAAGCTACTTAATTTAAAAAAAAAAAAGGTTTATAAATTCATAGCCCAAAGTGAAAATTTTATATTTGAATTATTGTAAATGGCCCATTTATATTTAAACTAATAATGTTTAACATTTTTTCAATACTCAAACAAAGTAGCAAAAGATTGTCATTTATTTATATTAAATTGATGTGACAATATTTAAATGGTATTCGTTATACAGTTCATACTTTTCTTGTATACCACAAAACTACTTAACAAATTCCACTCCTCAAAATTGGTTGATTAATTAAAGAGATTTATCCAACTTATTACTTTAACAGAACAGCGGAGCTGCAGTAAATTCGTAGAGCTTTCAATGTAATCATGGCAATAAATCATGAATATCTACAATGCATTACTTCTTTAACTAACTTGCAAAGTCTTCATTATATTGACCTATATAATTGAAACTCAATTGTACTTTATTATAGTTTTAAATCCAAAGCATCTTGAACTCCATTTCAATAGCTTTAATTAAATATAAAGCAGATTACTAGTTTTTAAAAATCAACTCAAAACACTTAAAAACTTCAAGCTACACAGAGAAACTATGCTGCTAAACGATAACAATGTTTATCGGTTGTTATCACTGCTCACTCAGCTGTCGATCGACGTGCTGTTTGCTGCACTCTCAGCGAAATCGAATGTGCAATTTTATTTGCGCAAAGAATTAAGACGCTCCTCGTAAACAAACAAACACAGCACAGCTGCAGCAGCAGCAGCAACGACAACAAACAACAACTGCAAAATACACACATCATTCATACGCAGCGTTGACAGCGGCAAAGCGCCAACTGTTCGAATTGAAGTTGAAGTTGAAGGAAAAGGAGACAATGCCAAACACTTGCAACTGTCGATTTCTGCAACTGAGTGCACAGAGTGTGTGTGTGTGTGTGTGTGTTGTTGTGTGTGTATTTATCTTTCACTTAAAGTGAAGATGACATTCTTTAAATGAAATTAACTGCCGGCAGCAAAAACCAACAAAAACAACAAGAAAACTGCTGCCGCTGCTGCTGCTGGTGCAAATGTTGCTGCTGCTTTGGCTGCAATTAGTATTTGTCTTTGCTAATACGCTGCCATGTTGGTATGCATCTCAGTTGGTTGTTGACCAGTTGTTGCTGTTGTTGTGCTCGCTTTTTACTTCACGCATAAAAAGTGTCGCACACTTGAATGAATCTTTTGGCTTTGCTTGTCACTTAGTGTGCCAAGTTTTAGTTTGTGTTGTTGTTGTTGTTGTTGCAGCTGCTGCGCTTGTTTGTATGTTTATTGGTCTGTTTGTTGTTTTTACTATGTACACTGGCATTCATAGCCGCCTCATTGGCTTAAGCGTTCACTTAATAGCTGTCGTCTCTTCGCATCTCTTCCCATCTCTTCCCATCTCACCTCTTTTTGCTCTTTGCATGCAACTCTTGCGCTTTCAATGAGATTTCGTTGCGATTCAATTGAATTCGTTTGGTTTGCATTTGGGTTGGGCTTTTAAGCATTTCAAGATTAACACCACTGATAGCTTTAAGTATCGAAAGTACGAGTGCGAGTACAAGCATGTTCAATGAAAATATTGCCCATATAAAACAGCAAACAGTCAACAATATTGTGCCACACACATCGTCGCATTCATCTTTACTTCTTACATTGATCAATAACACAACGTAAGGCGAAAATGTGTCAAACTAAATGTCTCTTTCTCTATCTCTATCATCTCCCTCCAACTCATCTCCTTCTCCCACTCCCACTTTACTTTCTTCGCTTTGAACACCATTAATATTCATCACGAGGCATTCAGCTGCAGCTCCTGTTAAATTGACTGCTAAGTGACAGCTGTTAAGAACGTGGCTGTTAAAATGTTAAGTAACAGAGCGTCGAAAACTTATGTTTAGCATGCATGAAGGACTCTGTTAACTGCCATTAAGCTTAACATTTCCGCTAGTCTGTTAAGCCTACAGTTCTGTAATACTTTACATTCTTGGCTTACATGTTAATTAACATAACTTTCAGCTACTTAATAAATATGTCCCAAGCTAACCAATTAAAAAATTAGTTAGATCATCAAAATAAAAGCGGCAGAAAATTACAATTGCAATAAAATTTAACGCTTAATAAAACTTCCTGAACTGCCTGCTATCGTGAAGACAAACTCGTTTAAGCTGGCCCACTCGTAAACATATAACAAAATACTCAACTAAAATGATGTGTAGTAAAGCGAATTATGCAAAAACAATTAAATAATTTTAATCAGATTGAATAACTAACGAAGCGAGCGTGTGATAATTACAAGATATGGCATTAAAAAAGCCTACCACAGTGGGTTATAGACAGAAGTAATACCCATTAATTGGGTAAAAGCAAAGCTACAATTAGTACTCCATAACTTGGCATAGGATTACCGCTTTATTGATCTTATTGACTGATATAACTTAATCCAATCGCAGTTCGGTTGCAGTTGCTGGATTTTATTTGATTTTAATTGCCGGTTCGTACAGAGATTTTTGCCATTTAATGGCTTTATTTATGCTTGTAGTAATCAAGTTAATTTTTACGATTGGCCGCCGTGCAAACAGCTACAGTGACAGCCACAGCACGGGCAGCAACAACGACAACCTGTGGAGCCACTGCAAAATAAATGCAAATTTTGTGGCCGTTACTGATGTTGATTTTTATGTTCCAAAAAGCGAAACATTGTGCACAAAATTTCACTTTCATTGGCAAACTGTTGACAACGCAGCGCAATCTACACGTAACCCTAAGGACATGTCCCAGAAAGAAACAACAGCAACGGCAAAAAGTCCGACCACCCAAAAATAGTCCGAAAAGTGCCAAGACCCAAGAGTCGCGGTTTGTTTTTAATTAAGTTGTCAGTTAAAGGTAGAGTGAGTAACTCCCGTCTCTCCCGCCCTCTCTGTCTTTCCTTCACTTTCTCATCTCTCTCACTGTCCCTCTCCTGCCTGTGTTTGTTTCGGGGCGTTCCTCTCACTTTAGCCATTGCTTCTGGTATTTCGTATCTTTGCCAGTAAAAAATGTTTAGCACCAAATTGTTATTGCAACTAAATTAGTTTGTGTTTTAAATTTATTGTTTAATTTGTGACGCATCAAAGACAGACGACTAACGTTTGTCAGTATATTGGTATTTAAAGAAATTAAATAAATTGCAATACAAATAACTAAGAACAATAAAAAATAATAAATTAAAGAAAGACATAATTTCTCATTAAAAATTAAATCTGCTGGTATGCTAACTTAGCTTATTCAATTTAGGATTAGTTTATAGGTTACCTGAATTTAAGATATTTGTTAGTAGAATCTTTAAAAAATACAGACAAAATTCAAACAGAATACGTAAAATATAATAATTAACTATAAGTTTAAATTAAGGCTACTTAAGGCATTTCTAAAGTTGCACTTTACTAATTTTAGTTACTTAAGTTATTTTTTAATTTAATATAACTTCACACAATAATTTATTTTGCATATTTTCTGCAGCGAAAGTGAAATAAATAATGCCAAATGTGTCTTTAACTCTGTGAATTCAACAACAAAACATGTTAAATAATAATTATTGCATTTAAATTTAACTAAGTTAATAATAAATCACACTTATATAATTTAAGACAAGTATTTTTTAAGCTTTCCCAAGCTAAGCACAATTCAAGTTCGTTGCCTGAGTCTTTTGTTTTCGCTTCAAACTCCAAACATCAAATAATTTGAATTTCTTTGTGCATTTTGCAGATAAGCAGCGACGTGTTGCAGAATGATTAGCAAACGGCACAAAAGCCACAATTTGGTAACAATATTTTGTTGCTGGCTTTGTTTGCATGCTGCATGCCCCAGCAATTGTTTCGCTGATGAGGTGTTTGAGGTCTTGCCACAAACGGGGACAGCGACAGCAACGGCGACGGCGACGACAACGAAGCCAACAAAGACGTCCGCCAATCGCCAGGATGAAGTGAATGTGTTGGCAACAACAGGTAAGAGACAGAGTTAAGCGGAGTAGGGGCTAGGGGGAGTGGCACCTTGAGTAGCTGCCAATGAACTGCATGAAATGCAGCAAAAATATGAAAGATTTGCACTTTGATTTTGTTTCAACCGCCAAATGCCGACATAATTGACACGAGACCACAAAAGATTCGAGACGAGACGAGACGCAATCAACTGTCCACCTGTTTGCACTGCGTGTTAACTATTTTTGTTTTCGGTAAGAGCAGGGGGCAGTGAAAGGGGATCGGGAAACTGTTTTAATGGCCAACATTAGGAGATGCAAACAATTTTAACGCAATCATGCGCGCAATTTAAAGTGGTGCAGACAAATGAAAGTGAAAACGACAATTATGCAAGGCAGGCAAGGCAACCAAGGCAGCCAGGATAAATGGAAGTCCATTCAATCTTTTTTACCAATTTACAAATCATTCAACTCTCTTAACTCCCAGCAAATCCAATGTAAACTAAACTAAAACCCAATTTAAAAACATTTGCCATTGATCATCTTCTGTGCACACTGTCAGTTCCTGGTGCGTGTCCTCACGTTGATCTACAGCGCCGTTCAAATGGAAAGCGATTTGTCTGGTTTTTAGCTAATACACCTGGCCAAGTTAACTCCCATGTCCGTTCAAAATACCAAATCACCGCTCAGTGGCCGCCCCACTGATCAGTCAATCAAGACACGCCGTTTGTTGTAAGCTCTACGAGTGTGTGTGTGTGTGTGTGTGTGTGTGTTGGTGTGTGTACGACAAGCATCTTGGCCATAATCCTCTGTGTACACCAATTGGCTTCAGGTGGGCGAAGTGCCTGCGGTTTGAACTATGACTTGAGCTGAGCTTCAGACACCCACAAAGATCTCACTTGATCAATCAGCCCACACTCAACTCAACTCTACTCCATTGGCATCTAGATGGCACTTGCCACGAGCAGCGACAGCAAAATCAATAATTTTGTGGTCTTAAGACAGTTTCAGCGAGGGTAGCACGAGAAGTCTAAGCCTTCTGCACATTTTCTCAAGCTCTTTTTTCGAAGCTTGCCACAAGAGTTGACTATTCGCCATTCTCTCCTCGCTTGGTGGGGTGTCTCGACCAAGTGACGTTGTAAAAACATTTGTTAACACTTTAACGAGTTATGATTTGCCACACTCACAGTCTAGACCAACTTGGCTCGCCTCAGCTCTTCTATTCCCCCCCAACTCCAACTCCGCCCCGGGGGCAATTAAAGCTGCACATGTACAAGTTAATTGATGCAAGCTTCTTTCTCATACAATTGCAGCAACAGCAGTGCGCTTGGATCCCAACAACAACAATGAGTGGCGACCACTGGGACATGGCGATCCACTGCAAAACGATCCGACCTATGACTATAGTCCTCCCGCCTTGGATCGTGTGCGCTACTGGGCCGAGAATAACGGTAGTAATCAGGATGCCAGGCAAAGACTGCCACTGGAAGTGTTGCGCAACAAGACAAAGAGCGAAGTGCTGCTGCTGGGCGTGGCAGGTGAGAGGGATCGACTGAGAACAGCGCAGCTAAAGGCGTCCTCATCTCACGCTTCGTCCCACGCCCATCAGCAACAGGCCAAGTACGCGGCTATAAGAAGAAGCTACTACGCACCGCCACAACAACAACCACAGCAGCAGCAGCAGCAACAACAACACCACATGCCACACACACATCTGATGCCGCCACCCATGATGATGAAGGGCATGGGCATGAGCATGGGCATGAACATGGGCATGAACATGGGCATGGGCATGGCAGGAGGCCACGTGGAGTACCGACACAGTGTGATGAATTCGCCCAGCAGCAGCTCCTACATGAGCCTCAACATGGGCAACAGCTACAGCTCAGCCGCTGCCTCCGCGATCTCCTCGATGCCGTCCATGTCCTCCGCCAGCAAACCCCTGAGCTCCACGCACTACTATAGCAGTCCCTCCTCCGCAGCCACGTCCTCTTGGTACTCCCATTCGCCCCCACAACGCTTGAGCTATGGGGATGCACATCATCAGGAGTCTATGCAGCACTACAGCTTCTCCAGACCCAATGCCATAAACTCCCATGTCATGAGCAACAAACAGTTGGCAGCTGCGGCGCCCCGCAAGCCCTGGCTCCATGAGCTGCTGCAGAAGGAGTTGGTGAAGCCGACAATGAAGCAGCGCATGAAACCCACCATGCCAGCTACGAAGTATCTAATGGGCACCACTAAACCACAACCGCCACCACAGCAACCGTTCACCTTCCCGACCTATGCGCCGCTGACCTATGCACCCGTAACCTTTGTGCCGGGACCGCCTACCATAGAAACGCTTACCACCAGTAGTCCCCCAGCCGAGGTTTATGTCACGCCCACCACGCTGACTCCCACGATGAACACAGGTTTTCGTCCCTTGGTAGTGTCCAGCTTGGGCACCACAACAAGCACCACAATGCAGCCCATTTACCAGCCGCCCATGACCACGACTAAACCGACTACCTCCAGCACGACGATGAGCAACACGAGATTAATGATACCGCCACAGAGCAATCTCTATAAACGACCCACAGTGGCACCCGCTCCGGAGCTAACCACCGATGCGCTCTTCTCGCACTACAAACAGCCACCGAAACCACTTTTGGGTCCCATGTATCTCATAATTGAGGGTCACTCCAAGGTCAAGACCTACGGTCAGAACGAACTCGATCCGCATAGTCCAAAAATAGTGCCAGTCATTTCCAAGCGGGAACCAGTGGTGCGCATAGCGGATCCCAATGAGAAACGCGGCACGGTGGAGACCTATCAGGTCAAACATTTGCATACCAAGACAATGCCGCTGACAACGACAACCACGACGACAACGAGGAGACCAGTAACAAGCACAACCCAGGCGACAACAACAACAGCAAGAACCACCAACACAAGCACCTTGAAACCCAATCCCAGTACTGCTTCGATTAGTTCCAAAGTGGAAACAACAACAACAAATACGCCGCCAGGTGGCGTGGCAGATTTGCTTAGTTTGCTGGACAACATGTTTGCCGATGCTCAGCAGATAGTGTCCACCAGCAGCACCACCGAAACACCTAGCAAATCCAGCTCTGTTAGCACCACCACCATCCTAAGACCAGTGACAAGCACCAAGTTAATGCCACAGCAGCCGGAACCACGCATAGGCACACAAGGGGACAGCATAGAGAGTCTGCTGGAGGAATCAGATAGGGAGGAGAAGCAGAAGGTTAAATATGGTTCAGAGATCGCGACAAGCACGGAGCCTGAACAACCACCGCGTGCCACTCGACAAATCTTTGACTATGATCAATTACCCGAGTCGCGTATTAAGGCCGAAGACGATGATGACTACGATGATAATGACAATAATGATGATGATGATTATGATCAGGTTGAGACCGAGCATGGCGAACTGGACAGTCTGGAGGAAGAGGAAAAGGAGGCACTGAGTGAAGATGAAACGTCAGATAGTGAACATAATTTACTCAAACGCATCGATAAATTTGTCGATGATGTGGATGATGGAGACGATGACTTGGATGATTTGATTGAGGGTCTATCGCCTGGCACAGACGATAACGACGACGATGATGATGATGACGATGACAATAATGATCAGGCAGAGGAGAAGCAGCAACATAAACATTAGTTATAAATTATTTTCTTAAAACTGCGCTCTATACCAAATCTATCACACAAAAAACAAACAACTTTTTTTCGTAACATTTAATTTGTAAATAAAATAAGCTTTAACGAGTGAATCGCTTGGATTCATACATTATTAGCACTAAGCATTGTTTGTATTGTAATTTAAAATTAAATTATTACAAGTTTTCTTTGTTTTTAGTTATTAAGTGTGCAATAATTGACAATAAAGTAATAATATATTTTTATTTATTAACTGGTTGCTGCCTGCGCTAAGTAATCAAGCAGTTTCAAAAGCTAATTTAGATTGGACACAAACCCCAGCGCAGATCGTATACTCTCTTAACGCTCTTACGCTTTGTGCTCTCTTCAAACTGCAGTCAATTAAGCGGACTCGATATTTTACGCGCGAACTCTCTCTCACTACGTGCCTCTCTTTTGCTCCCCCACTGATTATAAATACTCTGCAATTTCGTTTTGTTTATTTCTGTTTCGATTTTCCCAGCAACAGTTGAGAATTTGTCGTCGAAGCGAACGGTAAAACACAAAACGCTTCCAACGTTCTCTGGAAGAAGCTCCATGCGCGCCGTGGGTGACAAATCACACGAATTAAACTAAATTGTACGTCAAGTGCTTAAATTAAGAAACAAAAACTCTACACTCAAGCTGCAGTTGTGTTTATTTTAGAGAAGTGTTCACGTAATTTAGGTTTAATATTCTTTTGTTTACCATGCAAAAGCCAACCGGTAAAATAAAAGTGCTTACTGTTTTCTTATGTTGTTCTTCGTGGTGCTTTCGCTTTTGTTTGCAGAATTGAAGAGAGCGACCATCATAGTGTGAGCGGGAGAGAGTGTGAGGGCAAAGTGAAACTGAAAACACACAAGTGTAAATTGTTGCAGTTTTACGTTTTTACGCTGTCTTCTCTTTCCTTCTTTATTTTATGTGTTTCTTCTATTGGAATATGCATACGTATATAAGCACAACAACAAACAAATGCATAAAACACGTGTAGTTCTTGCCCTTGTTTTATGACTCAACCACTGTCGAATGATAATGAAGTGATAATAATAAAAAAAAAAACTACTACAAATGTGCAACTCACCCGCACATTTTGAACTTTGAAAGTGTGACTAAATGTTAAATATACAAATACACCCACATGTACATATGCTCAACAGACAAACGCAAAGTGCGTGTGACTATAACTGTATATGTGTGAGTGTGTGTGTGTTTTCGTGTTATTTAGAATAACCTTGATTTGTCTGCTAGTGAATCGTAAAACAAAAAGTATTTCAAATATATACACAACAATTTCAGCTTCTGTCGTCTCGTCAAACAACCACAAAAACAACAAAAAACTAACCAAACAAAACTCCAAAAACTGAAACTGGTTCGACAAACGACCGGTGCAAAAACCCAAACAGAGAGTAGACCCAAAAGATGAGAGCGAAAGAAAAAGATCTGAGAGAGGGAGAGAGAACAATAAAACTCTTGTTAGACGCTGCTAATGCCAATCGGGAAACCGAAATTCCAATCAGAAACCAAGTGTACAGCAAAGAGGATGGTTATCATCAAAAGTCAAACGTTTGCAGCTGATAACACCTCGCTGCTAGACTGCAGCCGATAGCTGATAAGCCGGCAAGCACTTTTTTCCATAGTTAAATATGTATAATGATTTAGCATCCGTTTTACAATGTAATCAGACAGCATAGTATCAGCTTTTGGAACGCCCACAGACATGTCTGGCTAGAATTGGACTACGTAGATGTCTGGCTACAATTTATATAACAAAAATTTACTGATAAAATCAGCTATCGTGATCACCTCTGTGACATTGCATTACTGACCTATATACATATATATATATTTTACCAACAACTCAGTGTTCTCAACAAAAGACTCAACCGGTTTGCCGGCATAATTATTACATGACCATGTTTAAGAAATAATTACAGTCGAAAAGTAGTAATAGGAACTGCAACCTGTACAGGTATACTAAATAAATGCTTCCTGCTTATTTTGAGTGCAGGGTGTTTAAAATTTACTAAACAAAAGGTGAAGTATCTTTGCTGCTGTTATTGAGCTTGTTCATTAATAAGCACAGATATATATATATAAATATATATGTGATATCTGAAAGTCAATAACCTTCAGTCACTCGAAAAGCACGTTAAAAAAGTAACCACATCAAGCACCTCAAGTACGCTTTCTTTCTGTCTGCAACAACACCACCACAAACACCCATTTACACACCTAAGGTCACAAATATAGATACAGTTGGTTCAGTAGCATCTGTGGTAATTACACAACTGAGTTGTTAATCTGTTCAGCAGTCTGTAGAATGAAGAATTAACAAAGTCACGTCACGATGACTCGACTCATTATGCATGCACTTTACACGCATGACAGATCACATGAATACTCACCACATATGGCATGTACATATATATTTTTTATATGTATTTTTATTGGAAAGAAAGGCAGTTCAATGCACGACTTCTTCCTATACCAAATGTTTAAAGAACTTTGCGTTTTATCGGGATATAAGTAAAGAATTTTTACAATGTTCGATAAGTTGTTTGCAGTTGATCAAAGTACCTTATCTATATTTACGATTCGTAAATACCATTAAAACATACTATATATATGTTTTAGGACTTTAAATGACGTAGGGAAGTATTACTTAAGCATTCATTAATTGCGATAACCCACAAAAAAACACAAAAAACAAAGTGATTCAATGCTAAACACTATTTTTAATTGAGAAACAGAAGTATATATAAATCTATTATTTCGAAACTAAGTGAGAATATTGCCGCAGCTATAATTCAATTAATCTAATGTACGAATAAAACTAGTTTTTTAAACAAAAATAAACTCTTAGACAATCAGTGAGTATATAGCACAGTAAGCAACTGATTAATCTGCTGAACAATTTATTTTGTGCAAAGTTAAAAGTATTTTAGGCTTATTCCGAACTAAATTAATTTTATATAATGACGAACATATACAAGTTTCATTCTAAAGTTTAAGCCAAGTTTAGAACTTTTTATTCTAGAGTTTAAACTGATTGCTCTCTTAAGAAAATAAAAAAAAATCATTCATTTACAATTCAAATTGCTATCACCTTGAGTGTCAGTTGCAATCTCGAGAATCGCGTAACAATCGAAGCTTTAGCAACTGCTTATCACAGGTCAAACTACCTGTAAATGCGATTGAAACTACGCTCAGACGATCGTTTATTTTGTTTATAACTCGCTCATCGCTGCGACTATGTAAATAACAGTTTACCTGTTTTAACTCTCACATACTCGATTGAACTTTAACCGCAGTCGATTTTGAAAACAAACAGTTGTTGTCATTATTATAATGACCATAATTATTATTAATCAAGTTAATAAACTAGAAACTTGTTTAAATTTAGACCACTTTCGATACGATTCCGACGATCTGATGGATTAGTTAAGCAGTCCGAGTTGATAATGCTCATAAAAGTCTGCCTCCTTGAGACTTATTCAATCGAAACATGTTCAAAGCGATTCACAAATGTTTCCCTTATCAAATAACTATGTACTGCAGTTTTTTTTTTTTACAGCCCAACAAAATAAATGAATAAAAAAATAAATGAAATTTTAGCGATAAGATTTGCGAATGGTATTTAAAAGAAGAAGAAGAAATTTGGTTCGAATCTAATAAACGTTTACCTAACTTAAATTTAGCTGGACAAGAACTGGCAAAGACAGAAGCCATGACAACCACCAAAGATTCCAAGGAGCAGGCAGCAGCTCCAGCACAGGCAGCCCAGAAGAATGGCGTTGCCGGCGGTTTCATGAAGCGTTTGAGACGCTCTGCCTCCGCAACGGAACACAATTTGAGCAATCTGAGGAACCGCAAGTCAACGCAGAACCTCTTCGATCAGCATGGCAATCCCATAGACTTAAAGCAGTACCGTAAAGTGCTCGATAAGGATGAGAATGGTAATGGCACCAGCGAAAAGAAGCTTAGGTATCGACGCACACAGAGTGTCACGCGTGCCGAAGAGATCTCCAACAAGGAGGCCAAACAGCGCAAGGCGCAGCCCGACAGATCGTAAGATAAATATATATATATATATATATATATATAAATATATATCTAACTTTATATATCTTTCCTAGCATACATCGTCCACGTGATTCACTGTTCTCCTGGAGTTCGGGCTTTACGAACTTTACTGGTCTGGTCAACTGGGGCTTTCTGCTGCTCTGCATCGGTGGACTACGCCTGGGTCTAGAAAACTTACTAAAGTAGGTGCACTCGATCAACTTTTATCGGAAAAAATTCATGACTTATCAGCTTTTAAAATATTAAAGCGATTAACAAACTGATTTCCAAGAAATTGCACAACTAAATTGTCGTTTTTTGGAACATACTTAACTATGTACTATAATATACTATATACTTTACTATTTATTCTATATCTTCCAGGTATGGCATTCGCGTTAATCCCATTGACTGGTATTTCTTTTTGAGCGGTCGCAACGAGGGCGAAGGACACAATGCTCTCTTCCTCATTATCTGTACGTTAATCCTTTCTAAAACTAAACTTTTTACTAACGCAAGACTTCGCTTTACAGACTCTATGGTTCATATATCTCTATGTCTGGCGGTTGAAAAGGGTCTCGCCTTGGTAAGTTAACCTAAAGTTTTCAATTTCTCACTCACTCTGCAAATTTCGACAGCCTAGTTGATATAACCTCCGTCCAAATGCCTTGATTAACCTTCGCATCATAAGTTTTGGCAATTCTGTTTTATTTCAGGCGGTTCGTAATACCGCTATTATCCAAATTTGTAGCAAAATTTAAAATTTGGTTGTTTGAACTCGAAAAAAAGAAACGTTACTGACGTCAAATTCAAGGCCTATTGGCTCCTATCTTTTCTTTGAATCCTTTTTTATTTAATGATCTCTCTCAACGGTTTTGTATTGAAAATATTATTTATTTGGAGTTATACCCATAACATAACATATAGTATATATCGATTACATAATTACAATCATTACATTTATAAACAAAACTTGTATGACAATTAATAGAGCAAAAAGATTTTAAAAATACTTTTGAACAGATAATAGTTTGTGGTACCTACCATTGGGTCTCTCAAGTTCGGGAATAATGTGCTCGGCACAGAACTGTGGCAATGGCACCAACTCCGAGCTCTGTGTGATGCCATGCTTCTGTGTACCACCACGTGATGCCCATGAGGTGACCAGATAGATGGCCGTATCCTTAGCACGCCAATTGGCCACCGGATCCTGTTTGTATTTGCCCAACAATATTTCCATATACTGGCCGAAAATGCCAAAGATCTTTTGCTCAAAGTTAATGGAAAGGGTTTTAACCAAATCACAAGCAGCTCGACGACGTGTATCAATGTCGGAGCCTTCAATATCACGACGTATATACTCATCGGGACTGTCCTCGAAGAGTTCTTCGTCGGAGGGTCTGATATCCAGATTGGGAATAACAACCTTTTCGCAAATACGCGCCAATATCTCGGGATTCTCAAAGATTCCGTGATAATGTTTGCGTTCAGCGACAACCGAAAGGAATTGCAGAGCATTCGAAACAAGCTAGAAAATTGGGAAAAGACGTTAGCAAAACTATTCAAATTTTGTGAATATGCTACTTACTGCATCGTATTTGGTGTGCAGACTGGTCTTCACCAGCAATTCCCAGACAGCTGTCACAAACTGTTCCATATACGGCTTGAACTCCTCATCGTATTTGCGAGCATAGAGGCAAATGTTCTCACAAACCTGAGAGCGTAAGTGCTCCAGAACGCCAGCGTCTTCATCGTCATCTGTACGTAGACTAGCTACATCTACAGCCAGCTGTTGGAGGAAAGCACCCATCCAGGTATTCATGTTGTCTTCAAAGAACTCGGGTAAATCCTGCGAGTTAAGCGAGAAGAACACCTTGTTAACCAGCACCAATGAGCTATAAATGACCTTCAAGGCATCTGGATTGCCCTCGTGCATGGTTCGCAGCTGCATTGTGGCCTGCAATAGATCCGTCAATGGCTTTGCCATGCGATCCAGCACAAATTTGATTTCTTCCCACAACGTTTGCGATTTAAATTCATAGCGATAACGTTTGAATAACGAATGCGCCGTTTGTAATATGCCGTTGATAACATTAAAATCTCCCGAGGCAAATTTCTCAACCATTTCGTCAATCAGTTGAGGCCATTTCTTGGGGAAGTCATGTTTTCCAATAATGCTCACAGCATCGCTAAGCTGCTTCTGCAATGCTGTTGGCGAGTGCAGCATAAGTGTGACAATCAAACTTTTGATCGTAGTGCGATCACTTTCGTGTATGCGATCGGGTTCATCGCTATCCTCATGTGCAGCCCAATTGCGCTTCACATAGTTCTTGAAGGCAATGGCGCCCGCAACTCTTATGGTCATGTCCATGCTGGCCTTGTCTATCAGATTGAGCAATAGCACTGGATAGTTCTGTTGCCTTTCCGTTGACTCCAGCAACTTTTCCGCTGTAAGCATAAATTTAAATTAATTAATCAGTCATATTTGATTCAGATTCGAGGGTTTCATCTCGATGTCGAGTTCGCATCGTTCATTTTGTGCACCGGTTTATGCAGTCGCATTGCCGCCGTTTTCCCGCGCGTGCACAAACACGACGAACTCCAATCGTTCTCCCTCCCTATCTTCGACCGCTCTCTCACACACACGCACGCATGCTCTCTCATACTCACAGGGTCTGCGGACATTGGGATCCGCGCTGAGCGTCTGTTGCAAATAACCGGCAAGCAATTGCAAATTGGCGTCGGTAATTTCCATTGTCGTTGTTATTACTGTTCTTGCAACTTCTAATAAATAAAATGACTATATCATGTAATCTATAACAATTTTGATTCTGCTTGTTCAACTATTTTTTACACAATACAACGAAATTGGGCACACGAAGAAAAATACACTAGCGTCGTGCGAAACGGTGAAATGACGAATGTGCCGACTTTGGTGATGTGCTCGTTAACGATAAGCAATTACTGAGCGTATCGATAGTAGTACATGCGATATATCGGCAGAGCTCACTCGATTATATAAATATTTTAAAATACGATAGGAATATTATCGGTGTAGCGCTTATTTAAATATTTTTTATTGCAGGAAATAATTTCCGAGGGTCTTGGCATGGCTATTCAAGTAGCAAACATAATTGTCTCTGTTTGTTTACCTGTGGTTATTATACATCTTAAGGGATCCGCATTTAGTATAAGTAAGTAAAAATGTTATTGGTTTAGCAATGAGTATTAAATATGAATTTCTGTATTTTAGTGGGAGCAACTACTGTGTGTTTCTATTATGCTGTGCTGTTTTTGAAGTTGTGGAGCTACGTGCAGACCAATATGTGGTGTCGCCAGACTTATTATCAAAGGCAGCCACGTGAGCGTAGACCAAGTATCACATTAGCGGAGCTCAGTAAGTAAATTGTTCATAGTTAGAGTTATTAAATTTTAACAAAAGTTTTCTTTACCTTCAGAAAAACGCAACTTCAATGAAGGCGAAGAAGATGAAGATGTTGCCAAACTAGTCCAATATCCCGAAAATTTAAGCTACAAGGATATTATGTACTTCCTATGCGCTCCCACTCTTTGCTATGAACTGAATTTCCCACGCACATCCCGTGTCCGCAAACATTTTTTACTAAAACGTCTGCTGGAGGTGCTTATTGGTGTGAATGTGGTTATGGCTCTGTTCCAACAATGGATAATACCCTCAGTGCGAAACTCTTTAATTCCGTTCTCAAACATGGATGTTGGATTGGCCACTGAACGTCTACTTAAACTGGCGGTAATTCAACAATTTCGCAAACCAAATGTAAAGTTTTAAAAGATATTTTGTGTTTCTAGCTTCCCAATCACTTGGCCTGGCTGTGCTTCTTCTATCTGACGTTCCATTCGTTTTTAAATGCCGTTGGTGAAGTTCTGAACTTTGCTGACCGCAATTTCTACTGTGATTGGTGGAATGCAAATAATATTGACACCTTTTGGCGTACTTGGAACATGCCTGTGCACAGATGGTGTGTACGTCATCTATACATTCCTGTTGTACAGATGGGATACTCCTCTCGCCAAGCCTCCACAATAGTTTTTCTGTTCAGTGCATTTTTCCATGAATATTTGGTAAGTTTCCTCTTAAACTTTTGTTGTGCTTAACAGTGTAATTTATATTCTTTAAATTCAGGTTTCCGTACCACTGCAAACATACAAAATATGGGCATTCCTGGGAATGATGGGTCAGATACCACTATCTGCCATTTCCAAATATATTGAGCGTCGGTTGGGTCCACGTATGGGCAATATTATTGTCTGGGCATCTATTATTTTGGGTCAACCGTTGTGTATCATGGCATATTACCATGACTATGTCATTACACATTTCCAGAATGCGCTTAATAGCACTGATTATCAAGATAGTTAGACTATGGGAGACACTATTTGGTCTGTACTTTTTTTAATTTATAAGCCAAATGCAAGTTAAAAAAAAACTTGTTTGCCACATACAAATCAATTTTGTAGTTTTGAACATACTGCAGTACTGAGTAACAGATAACGATTGTTATTTAATGCATTTGTTAATGATTTTAAGCCTCATGTAAATAAAGAAAATGGATAACAAATTTTTAAATTTGGCGCGTGTTTTTTCTGTTGCAGTGTTATATTTCTTCGTAAGGTGTTATCGATGGATAGCTATCGATAGTTCTTTGCTTAAGCTATCTAAACCCTGTTAACAGCTGTAAGATTCAAATTGGACACTAAATTCTTTTAAATCAAATGCGTTGGAACTCTTATAGTTTCATGGAAATGTTATTTAAATCAATTTTCTGATACTTAATACAATATCAGAAATATTCTTGCATTGTTTGCAAAAGTAAATGACTTGATGCTGTTAACAGTATTGACAAATGTAAACTTAACAGATGTATTTAATCAGGGTTGTTCGTTTGTGTGATTGATACAACACTGCTTGTAGTGGTGGCTTCAAGCCAAAACATTTTCAATTTTTCTCATTAAAAGTGGAATCATTTGTGCTTCATTACAATTATTTTTTTTAAGTGTGTTAAATGTGTCAATTGCGTTAAAGTTATCGTAAAATTGGGCCAGAGAACACCATTGCATTAATAAGGTAAGAACCACTTTCCAATTGCAAATTAGTGGTCAATAGCTCGTCGGCGTTTTCGCGACGCCCGGCACCGACAAATACACTTACGCGTACACATACATAACACACATACGCACACACACTCGCACGGGTTGCGATAGTAATGGGGATTTAGTGCTCGTGCCGTGAAGAAAAAAAGCTGAATTGTCCGGTGCAAGAGGCGCAAACTTTGGGAAGGAAAAGCGCTGCCGCTTCTAAATTAAAATGTTATTAATTTCCAGGAACATTTGGCGTAGTCAGCAACTGCGGCTACAACAAATTGGCAGACAATCGGTGGCTCTTAGTGGAACAAAATCGACGCAATCACAGCCCGAACTACAGAGCAGAAAAGAACCGGCAGCGAGCACTACAGAAGTACCAGCGTTTTGTAGTCACGTAAGTGCGTGTTTTTCTACAGTTGGGGCAGCAATTTTCATTTTGTTTTTCCAACAATTTAGATCATGAGTGGACGTTATCGTGGCGGCGGAGGTGGTGGTGGACGTTATGGCGGTGGCGGCGGTGGAGGTTATGGTGGTGGCTACAACGACTTTGATAACTATCGGGGCGGCGGTGGTGGAGGCGGCTATAATGACAACTACGGCCCAGGTCCGAATCCTTTCAACAGTAAGTAAATCCATTTTTAATTTCTAAAAGAATTGGAAAATTGTATATAATTTTACAACTTGAAGATAAATTTCGTCAGCCATCAGTTGAACATATTTAATTATCGGCTTGCGTGTTAATTACGTAGATATCTGAATTAATTTTTAATCCATTTGCAACAGTGGGTCCCAACATATCGGGCAACGATTTGATGCATCTAATGAGCGCCATGGCCAACAATTTTAGCATGAACTCGCAACCGCCTCAGCCGATGCGTCAAAGCTGTGGAGAACTGCGTAATCATCATTGTGGCATGTTTGTGGAACTCTCGGGACGATTGATTAAAAAACGTGTAAACCGCTTTGCCGAGCTGAGAGATCGCAATGGCGGCGCTTGCCAGCTGGTTGTATTGGAGGACAAGCATCCCCGTGTGGCTAGACGCATGAACAACATGCCCGAGAATACAACCCTAACAATTGTTGGTCAAGTTATGCGCCGACCTCAAAATTCATGCAATCAGACCATGCCAACCGGTGAAATTGAGGTGGAAGTTCAGGACATTCTTAGCATACATTTCCCAGCGAGCGGCACTAAACGCGCCGGTGATAAACGCTCCTATAGCACTATGGTGCAGCAACAAAGCAGTCTCGGCATTACTAGTACCGAGTACAAGATTGCTAGTGAGTATCCAAGCCTTGTAAGTCCTTTTAAAAGATAATTTCTAAAGAACTGAGTCTTCTTGCAGAAAACGAGAATATTTTGAAATACTTTGAGAATCGCGATCTCACTTGCAACGATTTGCGACGCGATGATGTTGGCAAAACTGTTACTCTGGTGGGTTGGATACCATCCACCAAGAACAACAAGTTCTTGCAGCTTAAGGACGGCTATGGTCAGACACAGCTTATGATCGAAGATCAGTTGGTAAGCACATTGCCCTTAAATGAGCACTGCCTTTAAAAACCCGTTCGTAATTTATTTGTATCTCTGTTTTCCAGCTAATGGATACTTTCCTGTCCACGCCGGAGCAAACCGTGCTGCAAATTGTTGGTAAAGTGCTGGGTAGACCCAAGGCAAACATTAATTTGGTAAGAAAACATCAATTGTGAATCGCTATAAACAGTTTTAAGTAATTGACTGACTTTCTAGAAATACGATACCGGTGAGGTGGAGGTCAGTGTGACCAGCGTTAAGGTTTTAAATCCAGATGACGCCTATGATGGACCTATTAAAGTTAAGGAGAAGCTGCAGAAGATGTCAATTGATGATTTGGAGGCAGATGAGGCTGCCGATGCTGCTGCTGCAAGTATTGCAAGCGGTAGCAAGAATGGCGATGGCAATTCCAGTAGCGACACGGCAGCCACAAGCGCCGTTCAGCCAAATACCGAGCAGCGTATTAAGGTGGCGGACACCAATAAATTCGCAGATCGCACACACAATTGTGGTGAACTGACATCAAATGAGATCAACGAGAAGGTTGTTATCTGTGGTTGGCTGGAATTCCAACGCATGAACAAATTCTTCATATTGCGCGATGCGTATGGACAGACCCAAGTACTGATATTGCCCAAGACTAAGGGATTGGAGGAGTATGCCGATACTGGTGTGCCGATTGAATCGATTGTGCGTGTCGAGGGTACTGTGATACCACGACCAGCAGCAACAATCAATCCCAAGATGACAACCGGACACGTTGAGATCGAGGCCGAAAAAGTCGAGATACTGAATGCCGCCAAGAAGAATCTACCCTTCGAGATCAGGAAATACAATAAGGCTGGCGAACGTTTGCGTCTAACCCATCGTTACTTGGACTTGCGTTTCAATGATATGCAACACAACTTACGACTACGTTCGAATGTTATAATGCGCATGCGAGAATATTTGATCAACTATTTGGGCTTCGTTGAGGTGGAGACTCCGACATTGTTCCGCCGCACACCTGGTGGAGCTCAGGAGTTTGTGGTGCCCACTCGCAAGGCGGGACACTTCTATTCGCTTGTCCAGAGTCCACAGCAGTTTAAACAAATGCTTATGTCAGGCAGCATTGACCGCTACTTTCAGGTGGCACGTTGTTATCGCGATGAGGCCACACGCCCGGATCGTCAGCCGGAGTTCACACAATTGGATGTGGAATTATCGTTTACCAGTCGTGATGATATAATGCAATTGATTGAGGAAACCCTTAGGTATTCGTGGCCAAAACATTTGTCCAAGCTACAAACACCATTCCGTCGCATCACCTACGAAGAAGCTATGGAAAAGTATGGCACCGATAAGCCTGACACTCGTTTTGGCTTACTGTTAAACAATGTCACGGATATCATTGAGAAAAGCGAGAATTTCAAAGGCAAATTCGAAGACTTTGGTGCCTATGCGATTGTGGTGCGTGCCAGTGAAGCATTCTGGAACGGTGCCGCTCGCAAGCACTACGAGAGTCTGAGCAAAATGTTCTCGGGTACACTGTTTGTCCGAAAATTCAATTTACCCAAAGATGTGCAGGACAGACTCACCCAACTGCTAGGTACAGATGTGGCCAATGAAGTTATTGAGAAATTTGATCTAGAAGAGAACGATTTACTTTTCCTGTGCATGGGACCTAAAGTGGAAACGGTAAGGAAGTACTCTATATTTTCTATATAAGACTATAACTATTGTTTTTTTGTTTTGCAGCGCAATCTGCTTGGACGCATTCGTGTGGATTACCACGATTTTCTCGTGGAGAATCTGAAGGCAAAGAAATCCTATGATTTCAGCTTCCTTTGGGTCATTGATTTCCCGTTGTTTGAACGCAATAGCGTCACCAAGCAGCTGGAGAGTGTGCATCATCCGTTTACAGCGCCGCTTGTCGATGATTTGGACAAGTTCGCCACAAGTTGTGACAACTTGGAAACCATACGTTCGGAAGCATATGATTTGGTCTTGAATGGCCAGGAAGTTGGCGGTGGTTCAATGCGTATACACGATCGCGATATGCAGCACTTTATATTGGAGCATGTGCTTAAGATTCCCCACGATCATTTGTCGCATTTGTTGAGTGCTCTTGAATCCGGTTGTCCGCCACATGGCGGCATTGCTTTGGGATTGGATCGTCTCATTGCTATTTTGTGTCGTGCCCGCTCCATACGTGATGTAATTGCATTCCCCAAGTCATTGAATGGACGTGATCCGCTTTCGAATGCTCCAGTTCCCATTTCCGAAGAGGAAATGAAGCTATATCACCTGGCCATTCAAGAGGCAGAGGAGGAGGAGGTGGAAGAGAGCAGCAATACAAATAACACAGCAGAAAGTCAGGAGGATGATGATCCTGATGCAGTGCGTGCCCCACCATCGCCCATGTCGGGCACCAGTGAGACAGAAAACCGAGAAATGGAAGTTGACATTAAAACAGAACAAACTGAAGAGCAAGTGTCGACAGAGGAGCCTAAAGAGGTCGTCGAACAGAAGCCTAAAGAGACAACAACAACAACAGCAGCAGCAAAGAAAGCTGTAGAATTGTCAAACACCAACGAGGATTTGCCTAAGCCAACAGCATCTCCGGTAAAGACTACTAGCCCAGCGACAACTACGACACGTGCCAAGCGTGTGGTCAAGAAGAAAGTTTAGAATGGTTTAACAACAGCAGCGATTAAGATACGACTTAGCATTTTACACACAAGCTCAAATCAGCAACACTAAACATCTACATCCAAGACAGCACGTACGTAATGGTGATGCGGGAACTCAATTTGGAATCCACAACACCCAAACAATAACAAGAAAAAGAACAACAACAAACAGTCAAGTCAATGTCCCACTAAAAGGCGAAGCGCCTAGAGGATGACTCCCATCGAATTGTATTTGTAACTTGCCGTGTGTGCTCCTCCATCTCCGGAGTTTGGCCATTTCTCTCCCACTCCCTTTGCATTAAAAAAACCTAAACTTTTTAATTATATGGCAATTTATTACAATTTACAATTATAAATATTATATACACAAACAGCTATTGTATTGCGATTTGTTTAAAAAAGAAAGAAACGAAATAATACAATGAGTCCAGAAATTGGAAATGTGAATTCTGTAGCTTTTGTATATGGAGTACTTAATAGAGAAACAATTAGAGTTTTGAATTAATCTGAGATTAATTTTTCTGCTTTTTAAACAAGAACAGAGAATACTTAAAATTTATATACACATTTTGTGAACGATTTCTAAATAAGTTAAGTTATATAGTTCAGCGCTAGTGCCGACATTGTTTAAAAAAAGAATACCAGAAATTATTTAGGTTTTCTGGTTGTTTCTTGTGGAATTCACTACAGTAACAAAATCTAAATTATACAGAGAAATTAATAAATTATAGAATAAACTTTGCCACATTCTCTGAACTCGGAATATTAAGATTTCTAAATAAGCTAAGTTATGCGGTATAGTTCAACGCTAGTGCCGAAATTGTTTTTATAAAGCATACAATAAATTCGTTAATTAGAAATTGGAATTCTGTAGCTCTGCGGTAGAAGAACTACTCTTCTTTAAAGTTACGTGGTTATAAGCATATTCGAACTAGTGACGATAGCCGAACTCCACAGAAATTAATAAAAATTTATAACGAAAATTTACCAAATTCTTTCTATATGTTTAAAATGTTTTCTAAATAAGTTATAAATCGCTAGGGCTCAAACTGGAGTATACATATGTACATGGACTGGGGCAAGGAGGAGTAGCATCTGTGGATTAAGGGTTTACTGTACCTTTGGCATGCTGAAGACGCTATTATCAATATAACCATTGGTGAGATTACGTCGATAATCCCACCAGTTTACTGGAGTATTCAATTGACGATCGTCAATGTCCTCGGACTCCTCTGATGAATCCTGTTCCTCCACCGAGTTGTAGCTCTCGTTCTCCTTATGCTGCGGTGGACTGTAGCTGGTCCAGTGCTCATAGGGATTCTCGGCATGACCAGGATCATTTGGAAGATCGTTGAAATTGCCAAACAGCTTACCAAACTGATCGATGTGCTGCATTAGAGGATCAACACTCTGTGAAGGTACCGTCAGTAACAGTGGCGGTGGTGTTGGTGTTGTTCTGGGATGTTTAACTCCCAGTGTTGGCAAATCTGTCCACTTGCCCAGAGCATAGGGAGAGGTGTCGTTGGTATCTATGAGGAACATGCCACGTGTGCTGGGGCGTGTATTGTCACCAGCCTCAAGGAGATAATTCGTGGCTGGACACATACCTAACAAGTAGGAGATGTATCCACTGCAAGACCAACCCCAGAAGCCTTTCGGTGAGCGTATGGACTCCAGGTAGTAAGCCGTGGCACGCTGGTGACTACAGGCAAATGAATCTGTAAGTGACATAACTAAGAAATCATTCTTTTTACACCAACGCTTCTGTACTCACTCATCCATCCAGTGCAGCCGGGCTGTGAGATGCCACCATTCATATAGAAATCTGCATGACCACAACGCTCCATCTTGCCCTGCACCAAGGCATTTGTGTGTATCACATCCACAAAGTCCGCATCACTTGGATCCAGCTTATCATTGACTCCAGCTGTGATAAATAGTGGCATTGCTGGATCTAAGCCCGTTATGCGTGGCAACTTAAATGATTTCAAAGCACGCGATATATAGTTGGGCACCTGGGCGCCCAGCGAGAAGCCTATGACATGGATATCCGTATTCTCTGCCTCCACTAGACGCTCCACCAGCTGTGCTGCGCAGGCTCCCGCCTGACGTACATTGTGCACGGCACTTATGTAACACGGACCCGGCGAGAGCACACTCCAGTCCACATAAATGATGTTGTAGTCGTCCTTCGCCAGGTATTCTAGTAAGTCAGTTAAAGATTTATGTATTAAAGTTTTCAAAAGGATGATGAAAAAGATCTTCTAGCAAATATACAGATTATTAGAAATATTTAAAACAGTTTTTGATTACTTCAATAAGCTGATTTTATAAAACGAAAGCACTCAAAGGGTTTCTTCTATTTAAAAGAGCTTTCAAATTGTTTTAATTAGTTCAAAAAATATGTCGAGCACTACAACAATTATAAAACACTTTTACAAAAAAATTTACAGCTGAAAACTGGAATGTAGATTGCTAACGAACATATTGTAACTCACTTAAAAACACATATTATTTATGGGTACGAAGTACTAAGTGAGATTTTGAGAGAGTTAATTTGTAAGAGACTTTTCAGATATTTAAATTATGCTGTGATTAATATTTTTTGTAATGGTGTTTAACTACACTTTTAATTTTGTAATTCTTTGCTCACCATCTCTCTCATGCGCTGCAGCGGATTCAGAAACATATCGGAGTTATAGCCATGAATAAGTATCTTGGTTGGATGTCGTGGATTGAAAAAAGAGTTGGTAAGATTTGATTTCTCCATAGTCTCAGCTATGTGCAAACTCTGCCTATCCATGGTGTTGTGACGCGTGTATATATAATACTTGATGTCTGGATCGGGACAACTGCGACCTATGGCCCATTTGCAGGGTCCAATGGTGATATCTCGATTGCTAGCAGCAGGTGTATCCGTTGGATTGGTAATTGGAACTGGAGCAATAGTTGGAGTTGTCGTCACATCAAAGAGTGAAGCACAGCAACAACTTTGGACTGTAAACCAAAACAAAAATTGGCTAAATTCCAAATGGAAAATGAACTGTGTTAAGTTACTCACTTAAAAGAAGTGCTATGTGTGGTAATATCAGCTTGTAGTGCATTTTGTAGCTTAATTTTTTATCGGTTTGTCATGAGTTTTTATTTTAATTAGCGACTGCACAAGTTGTGCATTGTCTGGAATTGTTGGAGAAACTGAAAGCCGGCACTCAAGCCGTCAACCGATTTGGCCAAATTGTAATGAGTACCTTTTGGCCGAGTGTATGTGTAAGTGTGTGTGTGTGTTTGTGTGAGCTGGTCACAGTTAATAAAGTGAGAGTTGAGACTGAAAAGTGAAAACGCTGAGAATTTCGAGTAAATTTCAAGAGGATTAGCTAACTGAACAAAGAGACCAATGCAGAGAGTTTGAGTTTTGAGTTTATTATTACTGCTAACTATTAACAACTGTTGCTTCTCGTTGTTGTTGTTGCTGTTGTTGTTTACGTGTTTGTTGTTTCAATTTAAAGTTGATTGAAAACTCTGTCAACTGCGGCACGTATCAAAATTTGAATGCTCTTTGAATGCGCTTGTCTTCGTGCTTTTTATAGTGCCAAAAGCAAAAACCCTTTAATTATGGACTCAAGACTTACGAGTTTCAATTTACATATCTAGATAACATTATTTATTTTTGCACTCCCGACCCACGACAATAATACACTCACTCATATAAATTCGTACAGATTAAGGTTTGTTTTTATTTATCACGTTGCTTTCATCATTATTATCAAACAACAGGTAAACGAGTAATCTCAGCTAAGTGGAGCATTCATAATTGAGTGCCGAAAATCTGGTTATTAATGATTTGTTTACCATTCTACAGGGTATTTTTTTTTTGTTTTGCAAACTATAACTGTATGAAAATTGTTCGAGTGATTTTTTGTATATTTTCTGAATTTATGGTCGTCTAATAACTTAACTGTTAATTTCTAAATTACAGCTGCTAACAATAAAAATTGGCCGTCACCAAACAGTTATTTTTCGCGGTATTTATTCTATATTCTTATTTTTAGCTGATTTTTTAAATATGTGCAACAATAGTAAACAGAATTCAAGGTGAATCATATCACTAAAAATCAACACAGCTCAAAATTTCCATTAATAAAAGCGGCACTGTCATAGCCATTTGGTAACTACAGGGTGTAAAAGAACATACTGTCAACAGCTGCACAATTATTGTTTTGGGAAGAGAAAATAATAATCGAGTGTCAGTAAAGAATTTCACTAGTAATCGTACTTAGTTTATATAGATTCCTGTGATTTATTGTGATTTATTTTCAATTCAATGGATGTTTTCAGCTAATTTCTATAGTTTTTCAATTTATTATCAACATACTGCGTGTGGCTGCAACGCCCACAGCATTTGTTTAAAATCAGTATATTTAGCATATATGTGATCTATATGTATTAGCTATGTATAGAATATATGTCTATATAGTTGCTGTCTATATTTTCAGGGGCACTAATAATCTGAAGCAAAATCGCCATGGAATGTCCAACAAAATGTGACTTAATGGACAGACATTGGCCCCAAATATCGACAGACATCTTCCATGTCTTCACCTCTCTCTCTTTCTCTTGCCTTCTTAGTTGCTCTTAAGGTGCCTGTGTGTTGAGGGGAGACCCATTCCATTCCACAAAATCCATTAATTTATTTATATCACAGCTGAACAAAGTTGTCAAATTCATAAACTGTTTTCAAATTGACACGCGCTGAAAGTTCATCAAAAATGTATTGAAAGTACTTAATAATTTTTGTTGTGCTAGAAAAAGTGATTTACTTTAACTTTAAAGAGTTTTAAACATTTATATAAATAGCATAAAACTTTAAAAATTATGTGTCAATTGAAGGCAATGGATTTTCTTAATCTAAATCTTAAACATTTGGAATTAAAACATTTGAGATACAATTCTTTAAGATTCTAAACATTTAAATAATAAAACTGAATGTCATTTTAAACAAATACTTGTTAATGTATATATTCGTATAACTTTGTGATCACATTGCGTATGTGTAATATTTAATTACACTCATTTCCGCCTGTTTCGCAAACGAATTACAGGAGCGCAGCAAATATTTTAGGTGACAGCGCTGCAACAAATTAATGTAGAATATCGCAAGACATTTATTTGAAGATTTTACAATTTAGAGTATTTTCGAATGCTTAATTTTTTAAGTTTTTAAAATACATACAGCTTACTCTTAATCTCCCATTTCTTTCGCCTTTGTCTACGCCCCTTAAGTAATGCAAAAACAATTCAGACAAATTTAAGGTCAAGGCAGCACAGCTCTGAGCCTCCACTATCAATGCAATGACAATCTCCTACAGCTGTTGCTTATCAGCAGCAAAAACGGCTTTAAAAATGATGCTTAGAAATTTTTGCGAATTGAGCGCAGTTAACGCGGAACAAAACAAACGAACGGATGAGAAAATTACGCTGGCAATGGCAGCTGTCAATGCTGTTTCTAGTCATTCAACTGGCCAGATCCGAGGAGGAAAATAATACCCGAATCAATGCAACCGAATCGGAGAAATTCTTTACCAAAATCTACAAAGAAAATCTCAAGGAAATTATTGAACTAAGGAATGCAAGTGCTGAGCCTTGCGATGACTTCTATGCTCATGCGTGTGGTAACTACGCAGAGTATATGCAATCCTCTAAAGCAGATGATACGCTGCCGCCGTTTCTGTACAACAAACAGGATCGCATGGAATTCTTTATGGCTCAGCACCCCAGATTTGAGACGCTGCCAGGGAAACTGCTCTCCCAGCTGTATGAAGAGTGTAAGGCGCATGAAGGATCTTCAGCTGCTAGCTGGACACAACTATTACGACAGTTGCCCTTCTCGGTAGAGCACCAGGAGCAGCTTTTGTCGTGGCCCTTTTTGCCGCATCAGTGGCAATATCAGCTCAGTTGGATACAATTGGCAGCACAACTGGCGGCACACGGCGTGCCCAGTTTGATGCACGTTTACTTTGCTCCCGGCACCATCTATGTGGCATCTGCACCAGAGACGGGCTGTCCCAGTCTGCAGGGTTTCATGCGTAGCATGTCGGGCGTTTTGCAAGGTCATCATCCGCAGGTGGCACGCATTGTGGCACGTGAGCTGCGAGTGCTGTGTCGTGGTCTGCGTGGCGAGCTGGAGAACACGCCCGAGCCCGGACAGGCGCCTCTGACGCTGGATGAGAATTTCCTGGAATACTTTCAACACTTTTTTATAGCTCTAAACTTTACAGAGGAGCAGATAACAACGGCCAGGAAACTGGCATTCGATGTGGCACGCATCACAGAGAATTGGCAGTTGTTGCGTCAAACGGAGCCACGCATCGTGTGCAACTATTTGCTGTGGCGTGCACAACAGCAATTAAAATACACAGACTGCTTTCAGTTGGCCAAGGAATTCGAGCGTTTGCTACACGTGGAATACTGGCAGTGGCACGTTCTGTCCCCCCACTTGAGCCGGGATGTTGCACTGGCTCTGTATCAACTGCACACCACTCGCTTCCAGAAGCGCAGGCGCTCCACATTAAGTCAACGGGATTGGTATGGTCACCTCCTGCCGCAGTCTGTCGAACGCAAGGAGTTGCAAGTGGCTCGCTTGCTGCGCTCCCACGCCCAGCACTATCTGAATCTCACGGAGCACGTGCAGCACTTGCAGCAGCTGCAGTTTGTGAAGGGTAGTTTCTATGGCAATCTACTGCAGCTGCGTCGTGCGCAACTGCTTCACAGCTTCGAGTCGCCGTACGTGGATGAGGAGGACGAGCGTTCTCCTGCCTATTTTCTGCGGCACTTTCTGCACTTTGTCATTCTGTCGCTGCATCGTCCCATGTACCATTATTATGCCACCCAAGGATTGGAGCTGTGGCGAGAGTCGCATCTGCTGGAGGACACTGATGGCTACTACACCGCCTTGGACTGCTTGGAGCGTCAAACTCAGCAATTTGATGATCACCAACTGCTCTCCATTTATCAACCTTTGAGCTCCGAAATGGTCAAACAAATCTTTAACTTTTATCGCTCCTTTCAGGCTACTTTGCGGGACTATAAATTCTGGTTACAAGGCGAAAGATTTGTTTTTGCCGAACAGTTTGTACTAAAGTTCTTTGGTTTGGATGAGCATCGTGTGCTTTTTTATGCAGTGGCTCAGCAGCACTGTAATCGTCAGGATGACATATTTGGCCCTACACTAAATCGAGGATTTATGAATCTGGGCGAGTTCAAAAGTGCTTTCAACTGTGAGCCGCATACTCCTATGAATCCACCTGCCAAGTGCATGATCAACCGATGTGAAACAGATCCCTAATTATAGAAATATTTAATTTAAAATATTAAGAATAGCAATTTTGGAATTTCTAAACACACATATATTTTATTAAGTTTTATAATTTATTACATCTGCTTTTACTTTTACAAATTGTAATAAATTAATATATTTTACTTAATTTCATTCACTTTCGCTGACAGAAATCCCTTCACTAAACAATTTTGGAATTTCCGAAAACACATTTGTACCTTTCAAGATTCTCAAATTTATTACATCTGCTTCTCGTTCGATTTTTGGCGCGACAAGGTGAAGAATTTCAACACAATTTCGTCAGCAAATGCAAATGAATTTCAACAATGTTCTATAATTGTTTAAGTCATTATGGTTCCTGAGTGTATTCCGTGCTAAATACTTTATACTATATAGTAAACATGGAGCATAATGTTTGAAAATTTACGTCAGAATTTGTGGGTGTTTTGTTGTTTTGCATCGCATTGCGAGGGTTTATTTCGACCATTTGCGCAGTGCATTTTCAAATTGAGTTAATGACAACTGTCAGACAGGCGATTTTTGGAAGAGCTATGAACCTAAAACAAACGCCACACGTTGTTTACTAAAGTGTGGGCGATATCTCTAAACACCTCTACCAGTTTATCTAAAATATATTTTGGTTTTTGGTAGAAATTTACCACAAATAAGTTCTAAATTTATGCTTTAAATTATGAGCTTAAACCACATGAATTTCTATGACATTTTTATATGTCATCGTTAAGATGCTAAAGATAATTCCAATAATACCAATCAAAATCCTCAAAAATTGTATCTTTATTATAATTTTGAAAATTGCACCCGAAAATCGCCAAATCTTTTTGATTTTCTTGAAAATGGAAAACACATGGAGAACATCTAAATAACTATATTTAACTACATAGCGATTATATCATCTAGTATATGAATTATTTTTAATGAAAGCATTGTTCTTGTTTTCAATTTTCTGTGTATAACGGCTGCTCGCAAACTGTCAAACCGGCTGCGTAAATTTATTTTATTTATTTTTGATAATATTTCTTTAAGTTTTGAAACACGTTCCAAGCGATTCTTTTTTTTTTTTTTCTTCTGGCTAGTGGCATCTCGTTTTAACCCATTAGCTTTTTGGAGATCAGTCCTCTATATACAACTTAGTTATACCTATTCATACATTTTATATTCCTCACTTGTCAAGTTGTTCTCTTGAGTGCCGTCGTCTCTACAAAATTTGCATGTATCTGTGTATGTGTGTGTGTGCCTGTCGTGTATCTTATAGATACTTTCACATCGTTTCCAAGCATTTCTAATATTCTTTTGCTATATTTTGCACAACCCATTGGCCAAGTGCGTGAATTGGTTTTAGTTGGGCCAAAGGCTTGCAGCAGTAAATAGCACAAAATTTTGCCACAGTCCGCAAAAGCAACTCGAATTCGAGTCTAAATTCTCTATATCCTAACCACATCCAGGTAACAAAAATTATAGAAAATTCTGCAGTCGATTCTATTGTGAAACTAATCCAATTTCGTGTGCATAATCTCAATCGAATTTCAAAGTGCCGTGCTCAATATAAATTTAATCGAGCAAAATTTGGAACAGTTCCAATCTATAAAGCTGGAATTATTCGACCACTAATTCTATATATACGTATGTTCCGCAGTGCCAATTTATAGACAGACATTTTGATTGCTCTGATCATTCAAAACAAAAAAAAAAAAAAACAAGAAACAACAAAAAAAATAGAGACACAACATCAAACAATTCTATATAGTGTTCGACGAGTTGAGGAGCCTGTCCGAGGTGCTTGATATGAACAAGATTTTCATATGATTTTTCATAATTTTCATCGGTGTGCTTTATTTAAAAAAACATGTTGTATAATTTGGAAACAAAATGATATGTGCTTCGGTTATTTACGATCGGGTTTTTATTGTTTATATCAAATGAAAATTCTCACGCGCAAGCTACAAAAAAAATTAGCTAAAAAATTTTATTGGATTTTCTTTTTTTTTTTTTTTTACTTGACCTTAACGAGAATTCCTGTCTATTTAAAAACTATCCAATAATAAAAAAAAAATCTTTATAATTTATTAATTGCTTTTTTTGTTTGCATTTCCATTATACAAATATTTTTAGCAATTCAAAATGAGTGAGGCTAAGAACTTGATGACCACCTTCGGCATTTTGGCCGTTCTTCTGTTCCTGCTTTGGATCGTCTACGCTGTGTTGTAAATGCACACTTAATGGATGAGGGGCATAGAGTTATGGAGGAGGTGAGATACGATAAAGCAGAAATTAAGGTTTCTTATAAGCACTTGGATTATGTGAGAAATGGGAAGAAAGTTAGTGGATTTTAGGACCTATCTTTAGCATCGAAAATCGGTCTATGGGCAGACATTGTTCTCAGTGAACTCAGAAACTGTAAGAGCTACAGCTTTGAAATTCATCACAGCAATGTATTGAATCAATTAAATATTACTTCTTAAACCTAGTAAAGACATAAGGTTAAAAAAAAATAAACTTTCTAAGTGATTTGAATTACATTACCATTGAAAATTTTCTTTTTCAAAAATGTGCTTTCAAAGCCTCAACGAAACCTTGATTCCCCATTAAGTAGAGCACACTTTTTTGTAGTACGTGCCGTAATGCAATGTTTTGAATATTTTGAACATGTTTTCAAACAAACAAATGGCACAAGCGTAACCAAATGTATAGGTCATTTAGCAGCCAAAGAAAATAAATGAAAATGCTATTAAGACCACAGATGGCTGGAAAATATTACAGAATGGGGCGATTTCCCACACCTTCAAAATGCCACAAAAATGAATAAATAAATTTTGAAAAACAATTTTTCAATAACCGCACGAGGTCCAAGCCAATATGCCAGTGCCAAGAATGAAAAATGGTCTAGATCAATAAGAAAGAATTCGTAACAGGTACGAGAGAATAAATGAGACATTGAGAGATGAGAGAAAGAGGGCTGATTCCTAGAGAATCAAATCGATGCTCATGGAGAAGTTGCTGTCATAAGTTTTTATGTACTTTGCGTGCGGTATGACGCGTTTGAGCCCCTTCCCCACCCCCCCTCGACACCCACACGCAGTCAACCATGGAAATTAAAACATACCTATAAGTATTAACTATATATTTAAATATATATATATGTATGCATACAAAGACGATGTGTGCCGCGTCGAAATATGCGCAACAACTGGACACGAATACCAGCAATATTTCTCAAGATACAACACACAACCAGAGAGTGTGTGTATATTTGTGTATATATAGTTATATAGAACCATAATTCCAATGTGCCGACTGCTGACTGCTGGCTGCTGGCCGAATTTTGATGGCTGATAAAAATTATAGGCAAGTTTGTGGAGAAAAATATTTTGATGTGTTTCTCAGTTATTCCGTGTCATTTGCTACGAACGGTTTTGCCGATCCAAAAAAAGCTCCCAAATCCGCAAGTGTGTGTTAAGCCAACGATAGTTTCTAATCATGCAGATCAATAAATATTAATGTGTGCTACTTTTTCTCTGCTTAATCCTAGAAAGCAACAATAACAACAGCAGCAAGATGAATGAGGCCAAGAGTTTGTTTACCACCTTCCTGATCCTGGCATTTCTGCTCTTCCTGCTCTATGCCTTCTACGAAGCCGCTTTCTAAATCATGTTTTTGGGAATACTAAGTTACATGTTGAATTTCAATTTCAATTTCGATTCCAACGTAAATTCAATTTTAAAATCAACAATCAATTATGCCTAGGATTTTGTAGTAGAGCGTTACGCGTTTAAGCCGCTAGCATTTAATGGATTTCTATTAGTACCCTAAGTCAGGTAAGTCCACCATCAAACACTAATACCCCACTATACCCTATAAATATATTTATCTATGGAATTCAATTTATTGCCAGCCGTTTGTGTTTTTTTTTAAATATATTATTTAAATTGATTCGCAGCATAACGAGCACTTCTATGACGTTAATTAATTAAATTAGCAGGCAAAGATTGTGTGCAAAATATTTAAAGATATAGAATCTACATAAATATATATGTACAACACATATACATTCGTGGCTGTCTATTTTGCTGGCTGCTTTTATTTTTTTGGCAGCGCTGCCACAAGTTGCGACATTATAGAAATCATTTTCCAAAAAGTTTCAACTTTTTAACGACGACATTTCGACATGGCCCACTAAAGATCCATTCCCCGGTCGATTCTAGAATGTGTGTGTGTGTGCATTTAGAAATCGTTTTTGAAACATTTTCGCACCGTGTGAAATTTGTCAAACGAATTTTGCGTGACTTTTTGTCACAGCGCATAACTTTTTATAGTTCTGCTTTTTTCCTTCGATTTTCCTATATTTTTTTAGGTTCATTTGTTTGAGATTATAATTAATTGTCATTTATAAGTTATAATATGTTTTTCGTGTTATGGAAATAGAAACAAGATGATCAAAAAATAAATGAAACGAAATTGAATATTCTGGTTAATACAAAGTTGTATATTTTTGTTTAAAGACCACAATTCTAATCCCTGAATGAAAAACATTCTAGCTAAAAATAAAGCAACCAACTAAATCTAGTATATAGAACTATTTTTTTTTTGGGTTATTGTTTATGTGTTTTACCACTTGAAATGATAATGAAAGCCAAATGGAAACAAACAAAGCATTGCGTAGTCCGCCAACCCATTCAATCCCATAGGGAATTCATTACGGTTTGCCAATATTTCAAGTAGAGCATTACCATTAGTTGGAAACAAATGGATTAGCTTGAAATAAATATATAGTATATGTGGATATAATTTTTAAGGTAATTCCAAGCAACGGCTGGTGAGCAATAATTTCATTTCTAAATATATTTAACTATGCCAGCAGCTGGCGAACTAAGAACTCGTGTACCGAGAATATATCGTATATTTCAATAAAATTCTTTATCGATTTCTACTTCCGGTAGATGACGTCACTGCCGGCAGGCGTATGGCAGCTGCCCAGTTCCCAAAGGGGAGCTTGACATCAACGGCCTGCAACGGAGCGAGTGTGTGCAAGTGACGGTAAGTTCAATTAATTAAACGGAATCACAGTGCTACAAATATCTGACAGATACATATGTATGTTTATATCTATTGCAGTGCCAGCACGCTTGAATTGCCAAATGTTGTGATACATTTCGGTTGGCTCGGTAAAAAGGGGGCTCGATAAGCGACGTGATCGAAGAGGCGTGGCACACACTCACTGCCTCCCTCTCTGCGTCTGGTGGGCTTTGGCGTCATCTGTTCTCATAATTAATATTAATTTGCAAATTTTTGTTTCGCAATGGAATTTATCCAATTTGGAATTTACAATTTATAGACCATAATGTACAGTATGATAAGTGTGCATAAGCAACAACAACAACAACACACAATGCGCACATAGGAAAATTGTTTTATTTCATTGTCTAACACACACTTTGCACACATAATATCTTTAAGATCTTTATTTAATAATTGCATTTTTCGTAAATAACAACCAAGACCAAAACAGCAACACAAGCAAACAAATGCATAACAATAACAACAACACACTGCAGGAATAATAAAAAAAAAACAACAAAAAGAAAAACAACACGCAAAACCAAAGTGTTTTTATTTTGTGGGTGTACGAGCGAATTGAAAGTGGAATACGGCGAATTCGCTTGGTCAAGCCTTGCAGTCGGCAAGCGAAAGCACGAATTAAGCCAATTCGCTGGAGTTTGATTACGCACAGTCGCTCTCTTTGCTGCGCTCTTTCTATTGACAGGGAGCAAGAGTGAGAGCGCAGTCAGCTACACTGTTGTTGTTGCCTGTGCTTCTGCTTTTTTTTTTCTTTGTGCTCATTTCGCTTAAAACGGTACTTCCGCTCGCCCCAATAAAGTGTCATTGATATTTTGCTGTTTTCTTTCTAATTCCATTTGCTGCAGTAGTTTAATGAGTTTCAGTTATGCATCACGACATTTTTATTACAAAGAAACAGCCTTCTATTGCAGTAAATAGCCAAAGTCCAAGCTAATGTTATTACTAATGTGTGGTTAATGTGCTTTTCGAATAAACTCTAGGAAAAGCTGCAAGTAATTCTTCTCTCATGGGTCTTAAAGTTGCATTGTAATGTCAACTTGCATAATAGTGGGCAGTACGCGTAGTGACCACAATGATGGAGGAGTGACCCCCATACGAAGTTCGTTTGCATGTGCACGCATATGCAAGCAAGCCGAATTTAACTTAAGATATAAAAAAATAAAACCATAAGAAGGAAGTTTGAGAGAGCTAACCTGATTGAAAAATACCCTGTGACGATACCAAAATATTCGCTGTTTAATAGTGTGCGCCTACTTCCTCTCGCTTCCTATCTCTCTGTGCTGTAATTCCTCATAGTTAAGACATGTCAAATATGCCAAACAAACTTATTATACCCTCCACACAGGGTATTAAAACTGATAGCCTGCAGAATGCCAACACGGTGCATTGAAGCGTTTCTTGCTTTTGGCATTTCGGGGGCTGGCAGCTCTTCCGTCTGTCGGTCAACGGTTTGGTGTTTGGATCAACCGGTTTTACGGCTATTATTATACCGATATAACCGACTCCTGTCCCGTAGCCACCAGCAGATAATGCATCTACATATCTGTCGGAAATGTTATGCAATCTTTTCAGGCTTTTTCGCAAATTGATTTTGTCTGTTTTGCTTTTTATAAAAAAATGTTTACAATTTGTTATCGTTTAAAGTTTAAACTATATGCCAATATATACAATACTCTTAAGATTAAATCATAGTGACTATGTCAGCTTCTTCTGGCTAAGACCCTCCAGTCTCAGTCGTCGCGCCAATTGGTGTCCAATGAGCATGCGCAGATGCTGTGGTACCATTTTCATGAAGAAATACTGCAGAAATGGATTGGAAAGTGTTGTGTAATCAGAGCAAAGACTTTTTACTTTTACTCACCTGTAGTCCATGTGTCCAGAAACCTGTTGTTGTATTGGTTTTTCCCAGTGTAAAGACCGCCGAGCGGGCAAAACTTTGGGCATTGGGTATCAGGAAGCCACCTTGCATCACCGAATCCGAATACTCGTTCATTTTGGTGATTACAAACATAGGCATTACCAGCTGAACCGTTACATTATACTCGGCCAACTCCTGCTCCAGTGCCAGAGTGAAAAATGTCACATATTTCTTGGTAGCTGCATAGACAGTCATATTCGGCATGGGTTGCAGTTCCGATCCAGAACCGATATTAACAATCGCACCCTTTCGAGCCGCTTTCATTTGAGGTACTATTTTGCGTGTCAACATGGTGACAGCTCCAATGTTAATGGTTAATATGTCCCAGATAGTTTCTTCCGGCACCGCATCCAATGTATCCGGATAGTCATACATTCTGCCCACATTATTAACTGCAATGAGTAAATTTTTTCCTCAGTTAAGGCCAGGTTAAAAAGATGCTTATCAGTTAAAAACTGCCTTGGTATCTGAAGGTTTTAGCCATAACGGACCACACGCACTACACCAAAACAACAAAAATGTAAATTGCTGAAGCGCGTCAAAGCGTTTATGAGTTTGGCAAATAAAAATCCAAAAAAAAAGACCCAAAAATTCGACACAAAACTGATTTATATGTACTTGAAAAATAGACGAAACGGCCCTACTGAATACAGTCATTATAATTGCACGCTATTACGAGTACCTCTGCTTGGCTTTGTCAATGACATTGACAAGATTTAACAACAAACAACATTAAGAAAAAAAGTGGCTTAATTGTTGTTGTTAGTGATACATTGCGGCTACTGTTTGGCTACTGTTTGTTGACAATGAGTTTGTTATTAACAAAAATACAGCGGAACTTGTTGTGGAGACGCTTGCAAGTTTTGAAAAGAAAACAGTTTGAAGATTTTATATTTTGTGAAGAATTTCAAATCGACTCCAGCTTCTACAACAATCAGAGTTCTAACAAAATAAAATTTAAATAAATACTCATATCCCCGCTCACTTTTCATACAGTGTTCTTTTACTTACCCAATATGCCCACTTCGATTCCGGCCAATTCCTTTTCAATTTGCTCGTAAGCCTCACGTCCCTTGGCAAAATCCACTGCAATCCATTTAGTCTTCACTTTGTACTCGCTTTCTATTTTTGGCCAAGTGACAGTTGAACTTTATTGAATTTTTAGTTAAGTGCTTAATTGATTACTTACCAATCTCATTAGTGACGGCTATCAGCTTCTCCTTGGTGCGCGAGACGAGCACCAGATTGAGACCTTGTCGTGCCAGTTCTTTGGCGTATTCCTTGCCAATGCCATCGGTGGCGCCGGTTATAACTGCAAAACAAAAAAAATATTTTAAAAGTGAAAGGATTGTGTTGATGTGACAAGAATAATAACAGTACTTAATGAATCTGCTCAAAAAGCTTTTAAGCTGTGCAAAAACTAAAAACAGACAGTTGATTATTGAGTACACAAGGACAAAAATGACGTTCTAAAAAATGCATTAAAGCGACAATTTTTTAAGTTCCAAGTTGAAAAATCTAAATATTTATATATTTTTAAAGTTTATTTTATAAATTCGAAATTTGTTACTTGCTGTAATTGATTTTGGGCACTTAATGCCTTTCATTTTTTATTTTTATATAAATACTAAGTTAACACTCCCTTGCTAATTAGTTGTTGATGTTAGTTGGCTAACTGCTACTTGGCCCTCTTTGGTTAACTTGGCAGTTGCCACTGCCGGGCCCAAAGTAAATACAAATTTGAAAATGCCCATAAAAGCTGCATATGAAAGAAACTCGATTTGTTTTCTTGGCTTCTATTATTTTTCTATTTTTTGTTATTTATGTTGTTGGCACTGTCTTTGGTTGTTGCTGTTGCAATGAGTCAATGCAACAGTCTCGACGTCGACTGCGACTGCGCAACTGGCCAACAGGCGTCAATTGCTTGTTTTTGCGTTGTTGTAGCTGTTGGCCACATTTGTTGCCAAATATTTGCGCTGCGGAAACATTGGCTGCAATAACAAACGGCCGCTGTGACGGTGCTGCCTGAATTTTAGGCTAAAATGGCTATAAAGCTACAAAAATGAGGAGTTCTTCTACAATTTTTATAAAATAATATTTATTTGAAACTAATTATTAAGAAACATTTATCATAGTAATTAATTTAGCTATAAAATAGCTTAAATCAAAATTGCACCACTTGCCTGCTAATTATTGCACCTTAAATATTTCACAGATTTTCAAATAAATTCCCAATTGCAGAAATAAGTTAAATGTCATTGCTGCCAAGGCCACAACTACTTCAGTGTAACTATTAAAAACAGTGAATTACTTCAAATTGATAACTTTATAGCTATTGTTATTCAGTTGATTATTTATTTGTGCCCATTCATAAAGTAAGCTAAAAGTTACAACTGAGAAGCCGGTTTAGTTTCGCTTTCATTTGTTAGGTTGAATGACTTTTTTGGCTCTATTAATAAAATATAAACAAAGCCGAGTGCGACAGACCTCAAAACAGCTGATCGGTACCGATTTCTGACGTTATATTTTTCTATTGTACATTTACTTTGTAATTTATAGATATGGAAGCTTGTTCATGGTTTAGTTTTGATAAGAAATTGTTGCTTCATGCTGAGTTGACTTTTACCAAAGCAGATAAGTAAAACTTATGAATTTTAGTTGTACTAGTTTTAGTTGAAACTATAGTAATTTATGTAATGTAAGTATATAATTCAAGTTCGTTTTTAAATTGAAAAAGTATAAATAAAGTATAAGTTTTAATAATTGTAATGCAATTTTATTTTACAAAAGACTTTAATAAAGATATTTTTTGTTATTATTCATTATTTTATTCTATTTATGTATTAATTATGATATTTATTATAATGCCTCACGATAAAATCAAAACCAGACAACTTACATAGTAAACATCACGACTTTTCTAATACTATGTAGGAAAATTGGTCTTTCTGTAATCAGCGTGCAGTTTCATAAAATTACATAAATTATACAAATAATTAAGCAATGTAAATTTGTAGCCATTGTAGGTGGCAAATGAATAATTATATTGCCATAAGTTTCCAGCTATTAAAATATATTTTTAGCATATATTGATGTAATGTGTAGATTTATATAAGTATCTTCTTTATCAATTTTAATAATTTTTTAATTTAAAATATATTAAATTGTTTAAACTGTTTCAAAAAACTTATTAAGTAGCTTTTAAGTTTATATAAGAGTTCAGTTAATTTTTGACAATAAAATTTTAACAAATTGGTTACAAATTTCCAACTCACCTGCCCATTTTCCAAATTTATCCACCAAGGTCTGTGGTAGCTGTGGCTGGAAATACGGCTCCAGCAAGGCTTTAATAATATAAATGACAGACTTGAAGTTGTCATAGAGAAAGGCGGCAATGGCCAAGGAGCCCACCAAGTAAATGAACACTGAAATCAATTGCCACACGAACGCCATCCTCAACAACGTATAAATGCTCACTTCCAGAACCGATTGCATTGTGAAAAATAGAGTGTCGCGTTTTATAGTTAATATTACGAGTATAACAATAAATAAATGATAAGCAGCAGCTGATCGCCTTTAATTTGAACTGAAACTTATCAGCAATTTATGTATAAGAGCAAAGTACTTTAAAGCACAAAATGGAACACAGAAACGGAATATCAATGAATTCGAATTTTTCAAGTGGCACTCGATGCACTATAGTCAGAGCGAACCGTACGCTTCACTTGCTCAGACGGTAGGCACAAGCGGCGGCGCTGAGCTTCAACCACGGACTAAAAGCCGAAACTGAAACTGAAACTCAAATTGAAGTCGAGTTACACAGAGCCCAAAAAAGCAACAACAATAATAACAATAATAACAACAAAAACTACAGCCTGATGGCTTCCGACAACAACAAAATCGAGTTGCCGAGTTTTTTGTGTGTTTCTTTATTTTCGTCAGGTTTTACAAGCTGCAATTGTGTCTCCTCGAAAGCCATGAACATGAACAAGAGTGCAGGTACGCAGACACAGATACAGTTAAACACACAGCTACAGATACTTTTGTAGCTACAACTACTTGTACATCTTTTTGTTGAATAGTTTAATTTTTTTTTACATATTTTTTTCTGCTTCATTACTTCATTACTTGCTCCGCTTGAATTGTTGTAAATGCTTTTGGTGCGAAGATTACCAACAAAATAAAAATAAAATTACCAAATTACGCCGCTTTGAACGTTAAATTATTAGACATTTAATCGCAGCTCGACCCATTGTCCGAGTCCAAGTGAAATGCGTGTGACTGACAATTGACTATGTGTTGACAATTTTCCACTGTCCGCTAATGACAGACAAGTGCATAATTACTCCACGAGAGAGAGGGAGGTGGAAAGTGAGATAGGGAGAGACGAGCCCTTTGACTAATTGAAAGCACTTAAGCGACACATGCAAAAATTGTTTCTTTACATTTTAGATCATAAAGTTTACAGACGTCGGCATAAATATTTGAACACATCTGAGATGCAACGGTGCTTTTTACTATTTTATTAATAATTAAAAATATATATTTTTTGTACCATAGTCTGTCAATCTAATCCGTAGAGTCTACTAGTAATCTTACTATTAATTTTTATTTCGTAATTTTCATTATATTATTCTTACCGTTTGGTTTTTCTTAGAAAATGAAAAGCTGTTTGTCAAAATAATTCACAATTGTACTCTAATAAAAATTCGTGAATGTTTTGTTGTCGAATAACGCAAGCCTACTAGTGTACATTTAAATAATGCAAAATGATTAAACAAATTACAGCTAAGTATCTTTTGGGAAAAAAATTGTGTGGGAATAAATATTTTTGTTGTCGTGGTCAGAAAATATATAGTGTATATCGTCTTTATTTATAATAAACTACACAGAAACTAAAAAGTATCATAAGTTCTTACACTAAAGTAAAAGGTATTAAAATTTCCACATTTACTCTATGTTAGTCTAGCTCTTGAATGTAGCCAAGATTTATCCATTAGTCGTACTAAATTTCAGTCACTTTCTAAACAATACAGCCATTTGGCTGCCAAAAGCTTGATAAACAAATAATTTCAAAGCGTTTTGATTGCACTTTGTCTATGAGAATGTAAATATGCTTTGTAATATCGACTGAAAATGTTTAATATTTTGCCAGTCATTTGTATAAGCAAGGAAATGATTCTGAATCGCAAATGTTTAGACAATTAAAGCTGCAAGCAGCTGAAATTCTATTATAACTACAGAGAGAAAAGCGGCAAACACCCACAATATAGAGAATCAATCAAAAGCAATTAAGTTTTTTAAATCAAAGTTCTATATGTTTACAGACATACCTGTACTATAAGTGTCGGTCAGCGCTTAACGACTGACAAGAACTGCCAGGCTATTCATGTCCAACTGCGAATTCTGGAAAACAATATTGATTTTTTCAAGAAAACTGGAAAAGCTCAATGCGCTTTAGCCGAGACACATGAACATCCCTACATTTTAGCTGAGACAGCAATTCGCCGCATCGCAGACAATAACCAATTACTTCGGTGGCCAAAAGTATGCAACACTTTTTATTTAATCTTTCTTATCTATCAGTTTTTTGAAAAATAACTGTGACGCAGCTAAACGTAATCTCCATGGAAATAGCAGAGTCACCGCATTTTGTATATGATGCCAGAAGTAACCAGGAGTTTCATCCACTCCATCCCTTAGCTGGGCAACTGCGCAGCGAGCATACTCCTCAGCCGAGGGTATAAACAGTCCTCCTCTCATAATACGCTTGGAATAGTTGTTAATTTTGGTCACCACAAAGTTGGGTGACAAAAGCTGCACATGAATACCAAATGGAGCCGCTTCACACTTCAGAGCTAGTGTCATGGCGCGATTGTAGGCCTTGGAAGCGGCATAAAGACAAGCGAATGGCATAGGTTGTAGTTCCGTGCCGGAACTCACATTAACAATGGCTCCCTTTTGCTTTGCCTTTCGCAGTCGAGTCAAGAAATAACGGGAAAGCTCCGTAACGGCCACAATATTCGTGTCGAGCAGTTGTTGAGCCTGCTCCTTGGTGCATCTATGCAGGCCACCAGCCAAGCCCATGCCGACATTGTTAACTGTTGGGGAATAAACGGGAAGTTATTTCAGCAAAAGGATCATAATGAAGTCGACTACTTACCTAGTATTCCCACAGGTAATTCATCCAACTCACGCTCTATGTGGTCATAGATCTGTGCACCTTGGGTAAAATCAGCCACAACAACTTTTGTCTTTACCTTTGATTCGGTAGCTGTTAAACATACAAGTTTGTATAGAATATATATTTTTGTTTCGCAGGTTAAACTGGAACTTTGCCGTCTTATCAAAGTCCGAAAAGTCAATTACATTTAATACAGCAAAGCTAATCAACTATTCACTCACCGATTTCCTTAGCCACCGCATCGAGTTTGTCTTTGTTTCTGGCTATAAGCACCACATTCAAGCCCTGTCGGGCCAGCTCCTTGGCATATTCCTTGCCAATGCCATCACTGCTGCCCGTTACAGCTGCCCAGGATCCATAACGTTGCTTTAAACTCAGTTGTGGCTGTGCTTTATCAAAATATCGCACCTTAAGCAGACGATAAGGTGTTCTAAGTTGTTCGTACAAAAAGCAGGCGATTGCATAGAGGCCCACAAAGGTAACAAATGTTGATAACGCACACAACATTTTGTGTGATAAGAACTTAGGTGTGTTCCGATCGACAAACGAATATTGACTGCGCTGGGACACTTGGAAATCGCCGGCGCACTCGATTAAATACTATTCGCTTTTCGGCATGAATATTAATGTATTTTTTTTATAAAACGCAAAACGAAAATAAAACAATTACGAGGTGTTGAAAGCGACGTTTTATCGGCACAGTGAAAAGTACATTGAACACGACGCTTTTTTAGGTACTAACACTATTTCTACGTATATTAATTTTATATTTTTACCCCGTACTGAGGGTACTATATGTTTGATAAAAGTATGTCGTGGGATTTGAAAAGTATTTTCGATTGGAGACAAGTGAACACAGTTTGGTATGTCAATCAATCATCAAACTTCAGTCATACAGATTTTCAAATTCAAAGTTCTGCAGAGTAGAGAAAAAACGCTACTCAATCTATGGAAATGGGGCCCTACGACAGTTAGCTTGTACTTTCTTTTTGGCTGATAATTTAAATGTTTAATTCTATTTTCCAACTTTAATACTAGGTGAACTTCCAAAGTTCTCACTATAATTGCCACAGGGTATTTTGGCTTCTGGTTAACTTGTGCTAATTTCTATTGTTGACAACAAATGACAGTACCGTATTTAATGTTTTGTTCGTGTGTTTAATTGTTGGACCACACACCTGCTTAGTTTTCAAATAGTTGAATTAATTTTCGATTGGTGGGCGTGTTCCCAGTTGGGATAAGGTTTATGGTTGGATTCACTAGCTCAGCCCAATATAGCCTGGAAAATTATGCCGTTGACCGACCTTCGTTTGGCGCAGGTTCTACATTTGGATGCACTTTTTGTAGTATTAGCCAAGTTGTGTCATAATATGTTAATTTTTTAAGTGCATTGCACTTCCACATAATGAGGTCTAGGTGCGAATTCCAGGCAATGTTGTGAGCCATCGCGATATGCTAATTAAACTCTGAACTTTCGCGGAGTATAGGTAAACTCTAAAATGTTAAAAAATAGCTAGGGAAATGACATTAGTGAAAATAAATTGCTTTAATTTTAAATCGGAGTGTCTTTTTGGCTAAATGACATCATGCAGTTTTGGTTCTGGCCATGTTTCATGTCCCGTTGGCGCTTGTCCTTGCCAGCTAAATGCACTTACACATATCACAATTACTGGCATGAGTGCATACTTAACGCTCGCATTCATAAATTAGACAGACAAAATGGTATTTTATAAAAAGGCTAAGCTCGTACACACCCTCACACACACACATACTTCTCGCTGGTTTAAGAAAATCAGGAAACGGAAATGTGCGACGCGGCGCTGTGCATCGAACATGGCGAAAGGACGACATGACATGGGTTATATATCAATACCGCCAGGATAGAGCCCTGTCGACAGACACCCTGTCGATGGTAGTATTGAAAATGGGAAACGAGGGAATACGGCGTACGAAAAATAAATATATGTGCTGACATTTTTCGTTGTCGCCGCAAAAACCGCATTTATTCAAGTGTCAAATAAATTCATAGTTTTTGGCACACCACACCCATTTGCCCGTCTTTGCGCATACCATTCGGCCCACCAGGAAAGGCGGGGGTGTCGGCATCGGCCAACTAATTAAGTCAAATGGTTTAGCTTTCTGTGTGTTTTGCCAGAAAAAGTCAAAAAAGTCGGTTAGAGTCGAAAATCCATTCGATGGCGCAGCCTGAAAGCATGCAATGGGGTTTTGAAATGGCGCCTAAAAGCATGCAGTATGTTTGGCAACTTATGCTAATCACATTTAATTGCTTTTTAAGCGCACTTTCTGGCAGTTTCGGCTAATTAATGTGACTCATACGCAGCGTGGTACAACAGACAAGTTTATTAACTTTAAATTCAGTCAAATTCCACGATTTTAAAGCTTCAAATGCAGCCGCTGCAGCTTAAAACAGTTAGTAAAATATTGCAAAAGGAAGAAAGGCGCCAGCCTCTAAGCACTCACTCACACACACACTTATGCCAAGATAAAAGCCAGGGAAATGAAGGCAGCTGAAAGTGGCACTGGCGCAGTCATTGTCAAAAAAGTCAAACAATTTGAATTATGTTTTGCAATTTGTACATCCGTTTCTGCCTTGAAATCACCCACACACCATTACACTTCACTCCTCTACAGGCAAGTGCTTTACTTGGCCAAGTCGCTCTGTTATTTTTATATATGGAGGATATTATTGTTTGCTTTGTTGCCGATGCCGCTGGCAGCTTTCACATATATACATGGATATATGCAAGGATATTTCCATGCAATGCTCATTTTTATAAGATTTTATTGTGGTTATTATTGCATTTGCTAAGGAGAAACACAAAGTGAGCTCACCGCCATGGTTTACAAATCATTTTCGCTCAGCTTTCGCTTTTAATTTTTTTATATTTATATATTTAATTATATTTTTTTAAATCAATAATAATTTCATGTTTTTTAACTATATTTTACTTATTATTTTTAATGTATTTGCTAACCATTTTCTTTTTAGAACTCATTTCCATATCGAAGTGCAGCCAAAAACAAGGCAGACTCTTGGCCTTTTTATTCCAAGCTTCCGTCTCTCCAAAATGTTTGTAAATTAATTGCTTTTGGCATTTTTAGCGCTCTAATCTCTGACATATCGTTAAAGCGCATTTTGGCATTGTTGACTGGGTTGCTTAAGGATGTTTATGTCAGTCACTGAATTTTAAGTAGTCCAAAGAACACAACGTGCCGCATTAGCCAAAAAAAAAGGGAACAAACGCTGAAAAAATCAAATAAAATAAAAGAGTTGTCAAGTGAATTCGTGATGCGACAGACAAAAAAACAGGGGAAAACAAGGAACTTTCAGATGAAGGCAATGCGACTGAAAGCTACCCAGGAATGAAATCTGTAAATGTAGTAAAGTGTATTTTGTGCTTAAGAAAATCAACTGCCTGCTTAGCATACCCCCTTAGCAGCTCCCTTGACTACAGGGTAGAAGAACTTGTTAAGCTGAAAAGTGGGCGTTTTTTCCGGCGAGATTTCGCCCCTTAAATGGCGCATGAAAATTAGCAAGTTGTCTGTCTGCGGCTGCCATTATGCGGCACACTTTGAATGACTTGATCAGAATAATTCTCATTTTTTTGTCAACTACTTGATTGTTAGCCGGGCTGCGAGAGGCTTAAACGTTTTATCGCTAAGTTAATTAGCAGTTTGTTTGTTATCGCTGTCTATAAATGCTGAGTGCAAAGTTTGGCCATAAAACTGCAATCAGCGGTAAGTTATGTGGCCCAAAAAAAGAGAGGAAAACTCACATATGAGTGTTTGGCCAGGACAACAACAATAACTGTTGGAACACCTGCAGGCAACAACAACCAGTGCGATGGAAGTAAAGGTCATAAAAAATGACTAACTATGGGACAGGACAATAGCGATTAGCCAGTTGGCAGAGGCTGGCGAGGGGACGAAAGAGGCAGGAAGCCACAAAGTGGCAGCAGCATCTGTATTTTCCTCTCTCCAGCGCTGTCTTCTCCGCTGCCACGAACGAGCAAGTGTCGTTTTGAAAAATTCAAATCTCGTTGCCAATAAAAGCCAATAAAACTCGTAAAATAACTCAAACAAAAAAGGAAGTGCTTGCTTTGGTTTGTTTCCACTGCTGCTGCTGTGCTGCTGCTGTTTTCAAGTGTTTTGTGTCGCAGTGTTTGCGGCTTGGGCATAACCCCGAAACGAGCATTACTAATGGAGCTATTGAAGAACGTTGACTCTTTCGCATACAAGTGTGTTCAAAGTGCAGCTGGATATGTGTGTGAGAGAGTTGTCATCTATTTAACTGCCTGCATTTGCTTCATTCTCTCTCTGTCTCTCTCTCTGGCAAAACACAACTCCAGCTAGTGGTATTTATAGCCAAGTCAGACTGTAATGATTCTATATGTTCATGTGTGTGGCGTCTACACCTGTTGCAAACATGTCGTCAGCAGAATTGTGTTATTTATAAATAATTATTAAAATGGCAGTGGAAGCAGCAGAAAACTTCAGCTTATTTATTGATTAAAAAATGACTTTTCAAAATGTTTTAGTCATTTTAGTGTTAACTTTAAAAATAGTTAATTAAACTCTACCCCAAACCGTCGTAGTTTTTCACTTTTACCAGTCACTACAATTGCGAACAGGATTTACATAAATCAAGTGGTTTATGTGCAACAATATAACCATTTTAGTTAGTTGAATTATAAATCAAAGCATTGACAAACAACTCTACGAATCCATCAACAGTTAAACTTTCACAATTTGCATATGCCACAATAGTTTGCCCTGATTTCGCAGTTACCTGATCAATCAGCATGGACAGCATTTGGTTAGGGTATTTGTATTGCATACTGAATGCACAGAAAATGAAGTAAAAAAGAAAAACTAAAACGGTTTGTGTTTAGTTTTTCACCATAAGCAACGCATTGTGCATGCAGATGCAGGCAGAGACTTGTCTGTGACCGATCCAAGCGAACACTCAACAACAATCCCAACAGTCCCGTCAGACCAGAGTCCAAATTAAATTAATATGCGCCAGGCGTGCATCAATGCATGGCTTTTTTTTGTGTTGCTTCTTGTGGTATCAGAAGGCGGCATTCCTTGACGCATTGGCCGATATTTGAACTGCAGACATTACCTCCAAAGTTTAACTGGCGCTATCGCGATGCCAACTGTGCGACCAGAAGATAAACAAGTAACCCCAAAGAAATGGAAAAACTGGCAGCGAACGCAAAAAAATTAAACGTTTGGCCTTTTGACAGGCTTGGGTGGAAAGGGAGTGGGGAAATATTCAAACAGTATTTTGTATCCTTCTTTGCAGGATGCCAAAACGCGACAAAAACAATTTCATGCATTCAAATGCCAAAGCACACAGCATGACAGCATTTATAGTCAAATAAAGTCAAATGAAGGACCCAGATATGCCCTGTACCCTTAAGAATTAGTTCAGACCACCAAAATGTGCAAAATAAATGTAGCATACTTATTGGAGCGCGATCCTTTATAACTTTTCTATCAAACTTTGTAAAAGAAACCCTCAACCAGTTTTGTAGGGAGCAATTTCAAAGTCTGTAAGCTTTATGCTACCCCATTTGTCTACTCCTCAGGCTTACAGGGTATTCTGCGTGGAGTACGAGTATTTCTTTATGGCTGGTTGGCAGACACATCCTCCCTGCCCGGTCTGTTCACTTTTAGCTTCAGGCCAAGGCACAAAAATGTTGCACAAAATAAAATGTCTCTTTGTTTTGCACTCTGGCCAAGCGAATCCAGCAAAACACATAAATCTTAGCATATGTGCATTAAATTGCTACTACGAGTACACCCAGCACCACATACACTCGAAATGTTGAACATCTTTCTCTAATATCTCTCAGATGAGAGACTTTAATTGCTTCAAAAGCCAGCAAAATGGTTCTTGAATTTTCAATTGTTTTTCTATTGCCCTTTTCCGGAGCTGAGCTTAATTTACACCTACCGTGGAAACGATTTGTGTACCCCCCATGTGGCCCTTTGTCTTCGAACGATTTGTGCCGAAAGCTGTCGACAAACTTAATGACCTGAAAACTTGTCGATAATGTGTGTGGGTGTGTGTGTGTGTGTGTGTGGAAATAGTGCTAACTATGTAGAGGTGTGTGCACGCCTGTGGAAATTATCAACTTGCCTTTCGCACTTCACAAAAACCTGAAAATGAATGGCAAGCTAATTTCCAGGAAGGCGATTAGAAAGCGAACAATTTAACAGCAAAAACAAAAGATTTTCGCTCTCAAAGAGTTGGCAAAAAAAGTGGCTAGCGATAAGAGAAAATATTAGGCTAAAGCTGCGCATTAGCTTAAGTTGGGGAAATTAAAGTTTAAGTTTAAAAAACTTATCTTGAACTGGAAACATATCGTCAAACATAAAACAAAAATGCAAACTTGTAAAACTCTTTGAAACCAATATAAAATTATATGATTTTAGTGCAACATTCACCAACCATAAGTAGTCAGTGGCGTCTTGTCTTCAGTGCCCACAATCCCCTCAGTTGTCCAGCAATTTGGTTAGCCAAGTGAAAGCCACGTGACTAACATAAGCAAATACAGTTATAGCCAAGACAAGTCAAGTGCTCGAGAAATGTTTTGTTTGGCCGAAAATCAAGATGTGTGTAGCCTTACGAAGGAGCAGGAAAACCCCCGTTGATGGTCGCCAGTTGTTGCCCAGTTAAGAGGGGAGAGGGATGGGAAGAACAAAAAAAAGACGTAGAGTTGGCAACAGTCGCAGTGGCTCTCACTCAAGCCCCAAATTTGGAATCGTATGTTTATCTTTGGCCTGCCCTTTGTCTAGCTGAAGTGCCGCAGGAGCAGTGGGGGTAAGGGCTGGAGGATGCTCTGAATATTTGGTCCTTTTGGCGCTGTTTGAGCTATAAATAAACGTTTAGCTGCTGCGGAAGCACGGCGACAGCAACAGCAGTCTGTAATACAGGCTAACAAAAAATATACAAGGGGCGTAGTGGCTGCAGCGGAAAGGGGAGTGTGAGGGGCTAGGTGGATAGCTGGGAGGTCCTTTGCTTGTTTGTGTCACGTGCTGCTGCTGCGGTCAACCCACGTGTGTGTGTGTGTGTTCACAATGTGTGTTAACTAACTGGGCCCGTAAGCCCCGTTAATAGCCACATAATCGGGGCTCAATTAACACAGTCACAGTCCCACCTCACACCCCCTCAATCAAGCACTACAACATTGTGGCTTTTATTTAACATGCATTTATTAGAAATTTATTAGTGCAATGCACAAATTTTTAACAGTGCAGATTTTATGCAATTGCATAAAATTTTTACACTGGCGCCACGCGATTTCATAACTCACACAAAGTATCTGCGAGGTAGGCGAGGAGATGGGCAGAGAGTGGGCTAGTGAAGCAGCAGATTCTCTTCTACACTTACACTGATTGGCATCGACATCCCAAGCGAACGAACCTGTTGACCATTTGCATTTCATTAAGCCACGTTGACTCCTTGCTAACTTTTTGTCTTTGCCACGTTATGTCTTGATTTTTTTCTTCTTTTTACTGCCTCATTTAAATTCTAATTTTATGACTGCGTTTATGCTTTTGTCGAAAGGCAAACAGCCACACACACACGCACACTTCTTTGCCATATAAACTTAAGCTATCTATTTATATATCTGTGCGGATTTTCCGACGTGCATATTCGAGTGCATTCATAATTGTCAGCGACTCAGTGGCGAAAGACAAAGAATTGAGTTTGTTGTTGAGTGAGTCGAGCAATTCAATTGGTTTCCAAATTCATTTTCATATCTTAAGTACCCGATCTTGTAAAGGTAACAAAATAAATACACAGTGGTCCAAAATTACACATAACTTAATGGAGCAGTAGCGAATAACAAGTAGCTTTTAAAGTGGCTTTAAAAATAAATAAAATCAAAACCAACAAAATTTAAATAAAATACCTTAACTTAAATAACTTTTATCTAAATTTAATGAGAGTTTTTATTAGATATAAATTACAAATAAAAGCAAGTAAATTAAATTTAAAAAAAAAGTCATACAAAAATGTTTCCAATTCCTTTGCCACTGCCCCTTTCTTTCAGTGTATTATATTTTTAAAAACATTAAGAATTAAAAGCTTGTATTTTTTTTTTGAAGAAGGGTTAAACTGCCTGACCTCTGCGTGAAGACGGAATTGTTGCAAAATTCGAATTTAAAAAAAAAAAAAGAATTTGTGTTCTGAGAAATTTTCCAAAAATGTTTCTGAGAATATTTATGAGCGCGTATATATTAGATAAGATCGTATCGTTGATCTATTGCAATGTTTTTCAAAAACCAAAAAAAAAAAAAAGAAAACATTTCACAGCATTCAAAAATTACCCCTCCCTCGCGCTCTTTCCCCTCATCACCTACTGCTTGGCGACCACAGCACATGTGCCCATTTATTTAACATTTTGCGCGGGTAAAAAGTCAAAAACACAAATTGTGAAAATTGCGTAAAAAGAGTAAAAGGCGGAAAATAGAGAGCGTAGAGTGAAGAGAGCGAATGAAAGCAAGAGAGAGAGAGAGCGCGCTAAACAGCCGAACGAGCAGAACGAACACGAAGTCAAACGACGACAGAAACGAGCGCAGCTGCGTTGCAGAAGTCGTGCGGAGAGGGAGGCGTGGAGTGTGGGCAGGCAGTGAGGTGGTGGGGGGATCAGCTTGGAGCGCAGCCAGTTGGAATTGCACGCGACAAAGGCGACGCATGGCCAAAGAGCGGGATGGGACGAGACGAGGCGAGACGAGACGAAGAAGAACAAGAGGCGGCAACGATGACGACACAAAAAAGCAGCAACGAGACAGCGACGACAACGACGCTGCTGTCGCTGCTGTCTGCCGGCACTGAGGGCTTCTGCTGCTGCTGCTTTGCTGACTGCTGAGCAGTCGTCAGTCAGTTGGCCAAGAAACTGGTAGCGTCGGTGTTGTGAGCCAACAAAAGGCTGGCAACTGGCAATTGGCAACTGGCAGCTGGGCAGCTGGCACCGTCACCGGCAACGTGCAATGTGAGAGTGTGTGAGTGTGTGCGTGCCTGAACGAGCCGGGTGCCCGGTTGCCCACAGGGCACGGGAATTGGCTTTTGGCTTTGACTTTTGAGCGACGCGTAGCCAGCCAAGAAAAGTGGCCAGCAGCCCAGTTAGGCCAAAGCCAAAGCCAGCCAGCCAGTTAGCCAACAGCCAACAGCAATTACTGGCCAACAAGGTGGTGATGTGGTGAAGGCCCAAGATGATGACGACGCAGCAGCAAAGGCAGCGACAGCGACAAGTGTAGTCCTTTGCCAAGGCAGCGCAGGAATAGTTTTTGGCCGCAAACGCAGTTTGATTAGCCAAGTCAAACAATGCTTTGACCCTGGCCAAGATCACACAAAAAACAAAATGGACGCCAATTGACAGCTCACACATAAACACACTCACACACACACACACATTTAAGTGCACAGTGTGTACAGTGGTGCAGTGGTGCAGTAGCAACAACAGCAGCGGCTGCTCCGCAGGATACGTTCGTCTCGATTATACAGCAAACAAAAACAACAACAAACAATAAAAAACAAAAAAACTCGTGTCGCACCGCAACAACAACAACAACCAACAGCGCTGTGTGTACTGTGCCTGTATATGTGTGTGTGCGTGTGTGTAGTGTGTGTTGAACACTTCAAACTGACCAACATGCGCCGCCAACTCTGTTGGCCAACTCTTTTGGCCAGTGCCAAAAGGCAACGTGCGCCAATGGAGCAACTGGCGCAGCGCCCAGACAACAACAACAACAACAACAACTGCAAGTGGCTAACAAGCCAGCAACATTGTTTCAACTGGCCACTAATGATTTGTCAGCCATGTCAGCAGCTAACTAAATTGGCCAGAAGCACACGCGTGCGAAACCTCAAAGGATGCGCATCAGGCAGCGAGCAGAAAAAACATCGCGCATACGCCGCGTCTAACCCGCTAAAAACTTAATTTAATCGTATAAAATACAATAAACTTAATCAAAACTATAAACATAATTCAAGTAGTGATTAGTGCTTAACGTTCAAAATCAAACAAAATATGAAAAGCATAAAAAAATGTAGCAAACTTAGCAATAAAATACTTCAATGGCAAATTATATAATCGCAAACTACAATATATGATATAATCCGACAACCACTATAATAATTACACAATTTATACTTGTAAACATTAGTGCAATCTATATTATATAAATGATTAGAAGACTTTGTCAAGTGTTTCGAGTTATTTGTTCTATTTGGTAACTGAAAGCACTCGTAGACAATTTTCAAATGGCTAACAATTAAAACAAAATACAATTAAAATGTGGATCAGTGCGAGTTTTATGCGTCGTTGGGAAATGATTCGGCGTGGGAAAATGGTGAGCGGCAGAGCAGCAGACAGGAAGACAACCTGAGAGCAAACATAAGAGGAAAATGGGTAAGTGGAAAGGGAGATGACGAAAGAACATTTGTTAGCGGGAAGTAAATAAAATTAAGTTCAAACCAATTGAATTCAAATTAGTTAGTCATAGAATAAATAAACAAAAGTTTATTTGATTTGATCATATTCTACAAGCAAATAATTAAAAATTCTTAGATTATTTTACTTGAAATCATAATGAATTTGCGTGAAATAAATTTAAAAATGTTTTGCCCATTTTAAATAATTTATATTTCAATCAAACAAGAGCTTAAAGCATCTATAATATTGATGTTAATCAGACCTATTGGTAGTATTGCTCCATCTCTCTATGGGAACAGTGAAAAAATTGAACTTTTCTTTCTAGAAACATAGGCCTAGTTGTAACAAGCAGGCAGCTGTTACCACAAGATAATCGACCAATAAGTGAGCATTACTAGAAGCCGTACTCTTACCAGTATTCCTTTCGTTTCAACAGTCTGGCGCCACATAAATAATCAGAATGCAGCCCAAAATGACAACATGGTTAAATGCGTCACAAGTGGGCTGGGAGCGTAGGCAGAGTGGGCGTAACAGTTACACTTATGCTCAGTTACAGCCAAGACTTATGGCCAAAAGCCTGCGTGTACTAAGCAAATTTATAGGCATTGCAAAAATGTTAAAACCACCCTCCAACTGCCAAAATTGTTTCCATCTCAAGGTATCTGGTTCGTAGCACTCAGTTCACAGTTTGTAGCTCTAAAATTTCTGGCTGTGGTTGACTGCACAGACATCTTGTATTGAATATATGTATAATTCTGTATATATGTCGATGTAACCTGAATAGAATCGTTTTATGGCTTAATGTTCGACAAAGGAAACATCTTAAATCAAGCGCTGACCAATTAATTCCCAAAATATAAACTGAGCATTCGCTTGTTTTTAGGTTTTAACAATTTAATTTATGAGCACAACTGCGAATCACGTTCAATTACAATCATAAAGAACAAGTTCTGTACACGTTTAGGCACCCTGTAAAAAATTAATGAGCTGAAAAGGGGATGCAGAAGTGAAAAAAATAATTTTTTACTTTGATGAAAAATATAAAGTGTTTTAAGTGTTTTCCCAATTAATTTAAAGTATCTTTTAAAATAAATAGTAAGTTCTATCTATGAATGTTATCTCATGATCAATATGATCTTAGCTTAGAGCTTAGATCTTATTGAGTAACTTAACTTGAATCTAATTTAACGAATTTAAAAATCAAATCATTGTGAAATCATTTTGCGAAATCAAACCAATAACTACAGGGTATCTCCATACCGACTTTAGCAAACTTGCTTGTAATGAAAAATTTCCGAGCCATTAAAGCAATTAACAACTAGAATGCGCACTCAGTTAATTGGCTCTGTGCAGCAGCCAGGATACTACGCAAGGACGAGAACTTTGCTCAAAACTAACACGAAATTTAATTGTCTGCACGGTATGCAAAAGGCTAAAGTCAACAGCGTGTAGAAAGCCGAGAAGAAACTACTGAATTCTCCCTGCCTAATGCTTGGGCATTAATTTTATACATATTTTTTCGATTTTTTTATTCGCTGGCGATAGTTGAACATTTTTGCAGTTGGCATTTGCTGAAAAGGAATTTTGTTGACACCAACAATGTTTCGGACATCCTGGCAAATAATTCTTTGCCATTGCCCCTGACGCTGCCCTGCCGCTGCCCTGCACTTGCCCCTTCTCTCACTAATCTTCGCCTCGGAAATTGGCAGCGAGCGCATTGTGTCCTTTTCCTCTTGACTGCCTGCATATGTTTGCAGAACTCTTTGCCCACTTCGCCCCTCTCAGCGCCCAAGTGAAAGCAAACAAAGGTTTCCTTGGTCAGCTCTGTGCAAAAGTTCGCACTTCCTTTTCCCTTTAGTCTTCTTATCATTCAGGCGATAGAGAAAGAGTGAAATGCAGAGGAAGAGCGAGAGATTTGGCCGTTTACATTTGGGCACGTTTCAATGAACGGCCTGAAGATTTATGGCCCGCATTGATTTTATTGATGGCGCATTTTTAAATAAATCGAAGGCAACACAAATCGCGAGACGAGCAATTAAAACTAATTGAATCGCCCCAAAAATGTGCAATGTGACAAATAGTTGCAAATAAACGACAGATCGAGCAATAAAAACAACTAACAAACTACTAAAAAAAAAAGAGAACATTTGGCGTGAAGGATTCTTGGCTAACAATGAGCTATTTAAACAAACCAGATACGAATTTAAAGTCTTTATTTATAAGGAAAATATTTGTATTAGCGCATTCCTGACGGCTTTGTGTACTTTTATTTATAGTTAACAGAAATTATTTAGAACAAGGTTGAATTTAAATTGAATTAAGAATTTATGATGTAGATTTTCAGTATTTTAGCTAAAAAGCAATTAATTGAAATATTTAATCCCAATCAGAACTGCTAAAGCTAAAAATATTTAATAGTTATTACCCCTTTCTTCCGGTCAGTTTCTCTCCCTTCTTCAATATCTATCTATTTCGCTCTCTCTACCACTCTTCTCATTCCCTTCACTCCTCACTCAGTCTTTCTCCAAAACCAATTCGCATTGTCTGTTTAAATTATATTTTGAGTGCAAAAGTCAGTCGCCATAATTTTCTATGGCGTAGACATGGCGAATAAAACAAACAAACAAATAAATCGCCAAAAAATTATTATTTGTCCCCACTCTCTAGCCCTTCCCAATTCCTCTTTTTTTTTGCCTGCTGCAACTGAAGCTGCTGCCGCCAATTTTTATGCGGCCCTTCAAAGAGAGCAGAGAAAAAAAACATTTGAAAACTTTGTCTGTGCCGATTTGGAGGCCTCGTTGCCGTTGTCCAGTCCGGTCTCATAATGATTTACTCGATTTGCATATTTTTGCACTTATAAAAATGCACAAACGATTTTTCATTTTCTTGGAAAAACTTATTAGTGCGACGCGGCGATCCTTTGATGTTTTTTGCTATCCGCGCTGACCAAAAGCAAAGGCGACAGCGAGTAGAATTTTTGTTTTTATACTCTGCAAAAGGGTGTTATCGGTTGTTAGAAAGCGAATGTCTCTGTGTACAAGAAAGTAGTTTACCTCAAGGGAGCCCAGGGTATTTGATAATCGAGTGAACTCCACTCTGCTTTCATTACTTATTTCTGCTTTCTTTTCTTTAATGATGCCTGGTTATTTATTTGTTATGCATGAGCTGTGGATGCTATTTGTTGCTGTTATGGTTGTTTGTGTAGCGTGGCGTATACGTAATTTTGTCGCTGGACCTCCAGGCATTGCGTATACGCCTTGCTGTCGCATTTGTCTGTCGCATGTCTGCAATTTGTAGCGCCTACAAGTCTGCTGCAGCAAATTTTCTTGGTACAGCTCCAAGACATTTCTTCCTCCTCCCTCTCTTGATTTTGGCACACATCGCCAACAAAACTGGAAGATGGCAGCCGTAGCAGCAGTAGCAACAACAAAATATAAACATAGACGCAGCTGCGTCGATGACTGCGACTCGCTGCCAACTTGGCAGCATCGACGCATCCTGTGTGTGTGTGTGTGTATTGTGCGTGTGTGTGCGTGGAATGCGAGAGGCTCGTGGCAAGTTGGCTGCTGGCCACTGTTGGGCATTAGGCGCCACTTGGCACTCTCATTATGATTTTAATTGCTGACGCACACACACACATACACTCAGACTCACATCAAGTTGGCTTTTTGACGAGTTGCCCAGTTTTTGTGAAACGTCATCAGTTGGTTTGTTGTGCCTGATTGTTTATTTGGCCAAAAACCACTTTGCTTTGGCAACAGGTCTTCAATTCTACCGATTATGATTATGAGCATATATCAAATATAAAATATTCCGTTTTATATATAAATACTGTAATGACGTTCTGATTGGCCCGACCTTGACCAACAGAATTTGTTGGCCACCGTCAACGAATTGTAAAATTTATTGGCCAATATTCTATGTGTAGTTTTTTTCGGTTTGTGGCGTTTTGGCTTTTGCCAATGTTGCCAGCCATTTTGGCAGCAGTTAATATTCAACTTTTGTTTGCCAATTTCCTCACAAGTTGTTGCCTTTGCTTTTGTTTTTGTTATTGTAATTCGCCGTTGTTTATTTGTGTTTTGATTGACATTCGTTCGCTCAGTTGTTGACGCGTCGTTGTCAGTGAAAGTTGTCGGTTTGAACATGAAACTGGAATTCCTTTTTGTCAATTTCATATCGCAGTGAATTTTCCAGTGATCGGGCAGTGGTTGTGTCTTTGAAAATTAGTTTGTGAGCGAGTTAAGTCTTAGCAAATAAACTTATATATTTGTTTTTGAAATCCTTTAACAACTAGCTTCAAGTTTTCTATATCTTTTCTTTCTACCACATATTTAGTTATACAAAAACTATTAATTGCTTTTGAAAAATTTTAAAACTGTATCAAATTTGTATATTTAATTCTTTTTGATTGATTGGCTCAGCGATGATCTTGAGGGATAAACAAGAAGCTAATGAACTAAAAATTATATGAAACATAGCATTTAAAGCTTTTATAAAGTTAAAAATTATGCTTAGCAATTAATTAGAAACATATCTATTATTGAATAAGCAGCAAGACAGCTTAAAAATAAAAATATATTTATCAAACACGACATTCAAATTAATATACATCATATACTAAGTCAAGCATATATAAATTTCAGAGTTTTTCAAGAGGAAATTCAAAATATTTGAATAAAATTGTATGTAAATATAATAAGCAACTTTCTATCTTTCCCACTCTTCAGCTCCCTATCTCTCTATACCTCCTCAGCTCTCCCTCTTTAATTGCAAGCAATTGAAACAACTTCTGTCTAAAAGCAACACGCTCGTGTCTTCAAGGTACATACGCGAGACAAAGTGCAAAATAAGATGAATTCTAATTAAAGCTAGCAAGACTAGAAAAAGTAGCACTAATTACAATTTGTGCCGTCGCCCTAAAGACAAGCACATAACGATTCCCAAAGACAGAATACATTTTCGATGAGACCAACAAAATGATGAAGAACTGAAATAGATTGGGAAAAATATATAAGAAATAAAAAAATACAAAAAAGAAAATAGACAACACAAAAAAAAAAAACAAAAAAAAGTCGTCGCCTCACAGTGGCTAACTATGCAATCCATTCTATCTCTAGATGTATCTGCAGCTCTGCTTGTAGCTGTAGCTGTATCTTTAGTTGTATGTGTGCTGAACACAAAAATAGATGCGACGATCGTCGCGCGTTTTCAACGCGTCTTTGGTCGCGTCAATTGCGCGTCATCGCCTCGGTCGGACAATATGGTACATAAGATCAGGAGCAGACCAAATACTATTTATATACAATACTATTAGATATATTGGTATATATATTTATATACTATAGGCACCTTATGTACATGTGTTTGTATATAAGGGCCTTCTGGCGACAGTTCTGCGCAATTTTCGCTTGTCGATCTTCTTCAGTCGCGTCAAGTGTATCCCAAAATAGCAAGGTAAATGAAAAAGTCTACAAAAGCCGTACGAAAAATCGAGAAATCGAAAAATCAACCGAAATTTTGAAAATTGGGAAAACAAAACTCACAAACAAAAAGCCGATTTTAGCTGTCCGAGCAAAATAAATAAAAGCCATTTTGCCCCACAACGCAACGTTAACAAAAACAAAAAAAAGAAAGCCGAAAAGCAATAAAAAGTAAAATATACAAAAGCCGAAAATTTTTGTTTAAAACGTCAAAGAATTTAGTACTTTTTGCGTTGTCCGTGAAACGTTTTACACAGTATCAAAGACCAGATACAGTGTATGTGTGTGTATGTCTTTAAAAAGATATATATTTAAGCATTATTCATTAATTAAAACGGCCTGTGCTTTTAATAATATTAAATAGTAGACAAAGCCGTAAATCTGGCATTTTAAATGCTTGTATCATTTATGATCGCATTTTTGTACACCTAATTTTATTGCTCTCGGAAAAAAATACATCTTATCATTTAAAAGATAAATATGCAAAAGATTCCATAAAAATTATTAAAAAACCTAACAAAAATGAATCGACATTTTAAAACTTGAATTACTTTTTTCAATCAAATACTTATTTATCCTTATACTTATCTTATCCTACTTTTATTTTTTATAACTAGGCATAAATTACAGTGACCAGTAGATTGTAATAATCTTTATGTTTTTAATGATCAGTCATTGTGGAGCCCACATAAAAAGAGCTTTCTACTTTGTTCACTTCAGATGGATGTCTATCTCAAAGATACTCTGTCTTTTAAAATGTGTCTGGCTACAAAATGGAATTGAATATTTTAATTATATTTATAACATAAAAAATAATTTTTACTATTTTAAAATCTTTTAAACGAGTTGCTTGTACGAGTGGCTTACATAATGTCTGAGACAGAAAAACCCACAGACATCTTTGGCTGTCACATTTGACATGTTTTTTTAGTTCGTATTTTTAGCAAAAACATTTTGTGTCGCATTGAGTCTCGATTTACCTGCAAAAGCCATTAACTGATTATATAAACTCATTTAGCATCCTGTCTATTGGCAACGGCTGTTCCATGGCCAATCAAAGGCAAGTTCTTGGCCCATTTGGTCAGGTGGTAAATAAATCACATTTAGAACTGCTTGGATACGCTGGAATCGTAGATGAGTTATGTATCTTGTGGCTACAATTGGCAGCTGTTCAATAGCCCAGTTCTGGGCCAGTGACGTCACGCAGCACTGACCTCAGTTAAGTTAACAGTGTGGCCAAGATGAAGTCATTAAGTGTGTGTGTGCGTATGGGTGTGTATTGGGTGTGTGATGATCGCCTCATGTCAGACGTTTTGTCTGCTCGTCCAGAAACTTATTGGCAAAACTCCATGATCATAAATTATGCAGTCGAAAATGTTGTTTACGTGCCAACGCGGCAGGTGGCGCTTTAATTACACTACATGAGTGTATATGTGTGCTTGTGTCTGTGTGAGTGCTTGGGGATTTCCCAGGACGGCTGCCAAGATTCCTCAAACGCGCATTACGCAACCAAACAGAACTTGAGAGCGAGAAAAGTTCATTGCCATTGAGAAAACGTTTTTCTGTTTCTTTTTTGGAAGCGAATGTGAGAAAAATCTCTTAAAGATTTTTGGCAACCAACCATCTTGGCAAGCGCACTTCCCATCATTGCGTGCTGGCCTGAGAAATTCCCCGCTCTCCCTTTCCGCTACTATTTAAGCACTCCTCCGCCTGCCGCTGTCAGCCTATTGGCTGGGGAGTCCAAAACCTATGACGTATTAGCTGCAAGCGATTGGGTCCACCCTATCGAACATGAGTGTCCAACTTTTACAGGAAATATTATATTAATTTAGACAAATAAATAAATCGATTTACTTAATTTAATAATTTGAATAACTTAAGTTAATTAGATAGATATGTGAATAAAATATTTACGTATATACAATTTCACAATTACATTTTATTGGCTAAAAAGCTTACATAAGTAACGTTAATTTCCCAAAGCAACTGCAAACATCCCTTACTCCACAGAAGCACTCGCTATCTCTGCCACTCACACTTGTTCTCTCTCAGCACTCATGCTCTAACTCTCCCACTTTTTCTCTCTCTTTTCGTCTTTGCAGTGCTGAGTTAAAGGAACCTCGTTGGCCAATTGGCGGCCATAGCCGCTGCAGCTTGTCCTGGGCCTGACCAACCAATGACAGCGCAGCGGATAAAAGTCCAACTTGGCTGGAAGCAGCGCAGTGCACTTGGCAAACGTACAAGAACACAACAAGCCGCACACACACACGCACACTCGCACGCACACACACATGCAAACTTAATTGCTGCGCTCACACGTGTATGAGAAGAAACGTTGACAATAAATCACGCATACGCCTGTTGGCCCAGCAAACAAGGCATTCGTGCTTGTATGGAATGTCGCTTCGTGTTTCGTGTGTTTCTGCAAGTGTGCGTGTGTGTGTGCCAAGACTTGCAGCGTCGGTTTTGCCAACTGCAGTGCAGTGCTCGTTTTAGCCCGGCTCGGACGAATTTGGCCGCAGGCAATTGCACGAACGATGCCTCCTTTTAGCAGGCAGCCCATTGGATAGCAGACGACCAATCAGAGCGAAGCTTGTGCGCACCATTCTTGGCCGGAATCCCGAGCGATGCCAACTAAACCAAACTGATGACATTTTGTACATACATATATTCTAATCGCATGTAGAATTGTAATTCAAATTCAGTTTTAAGTCTCTACTAAAGTTAAGTCACATGCCCGAAGCCCTACGCCCATGACGAACATCAAAAGTGGGCGTGATATATAAATATCTAAACTATATTAAATATACTAAGAGTTTGAATGAAGATTGCAATTATGCGTAAAACTAAATAAAGAATAAAAATTTGTAAAGCTGAAAAGCGGAACACCAAAAAAAAATAATAATAAAAAACTGTGTCATTTATTTTAAAAAAATTTTATAGTTATCGATTTGTGCTACCAATCATCACTTCTTGGTTTGGGGAAGTATGGGTGATTAAAAACTGCATTCTTGGCATTATCCCTGCGCCATTTCAAAGCTTTCACAACGAGCCAGCCTTGTGTTAGAAATACAACAAAATTGACTGCCAGTAGACTATAGTTCTTCGGTATAATAACAACGGAGTATCGTGACCAAAGTATACCGGTCAAGGCTAACATTCCCGACTGATTTATAGATACAACGTTTGCCGGTCTATTTAAAAGATCACCCAGCCCGGCCAAGACCAAACCCTAGCAATGTAAGCGGGTAAATAATTTAACTTTTATTTTGTTTTATTATTGATCAACTCACCCATTTTCCAAGGGGTCCCCAGAAGAAAACAGTCTTTGGTCCTGCAGGTGCTTCCCAAAATGGTCGGGCTACATCTGGCACAACTTTATCCACCGAATTAATAATGACATTATATAATCTGGACAAAGGTCCCCGTCCTTTCGACATGATGATAACGTACAAAAACTAAAAAAGAAATTTAGATGTTGTGCCTGAAATAATCTAGAGAGTAATACAACAATTTCAATATGTATTTTACTATTCTACAATTCAAAGCCTGCTTAACGTATCAAATGGTTAAGTTGAGAGAAAATATATATTTGAAACGCAAAAATGAGCACGAATAAGCGCCAAAGTGCGCTACTGACCAAACGGTCACACTGTATGACAATTAAAAAAGCTATAAACAAAATTTATATTAATATCAATTATTAAGATATCAATTAATTCAATTTATTTGTCGACTTTAACCTATGTCGCTTCGTTTAACTATTACTAATTGAAATAACAATACATATTAAATTAACTTTTTTAAACATATCGATAACAAACTAACCGATATCAATTCTTAATAATGTATTGGTAGCCCTAGTTTTAATTATCGACAGTATTCGGCAACAGCTAGGTCAAAAAGGAAAACAAAGTAATTTTTAAATTTTACAGAGAAACTATGTTACGAAATTGCACCTTATTCAAGCCCAAGTGGTAAATTACTTTTCTGAAAGCAAATTCCTTGTAAATAATACGTTTATTTTTACAGGAACCTGCTAAGTATACTCCCCAGGCATATCAATTTGGATGTTGGCTCTGGGGCAGCCGGCACCTCGCAGCAGCAACAACAAAATGCAGATACAGCTCGTGAAGTTAAACATCATGAGAATTTAGCTGAAGATTGGTGGAATAAAAAGGGACCAATGGCTGCATTGCACGCCTTAAACGAAATTAGGTTTGCTAACGAAATTTATTAAAAAACTAGTGTGCTAACTTATTTCGGGTCTTTAGAGTTCCACTGATACGCGATGGCATTGTTGCGCGAGGCAGCGTGAAACCAAATTACATAAACACAACTAAAGTCTTGAATGGCCAACGGCTACTAGAAGTTGGCTGTGGAGCGGGATTGCTGGCTGAGCAACTGGGACGCTTGGGTGCAAAAATAACGGGCATCGATTTGGGCGAAGCACTTATCAATAAGGCACGTTCTCATCTCGTTGACTGTAGTGCTGAACTATGCTCCAATGTTGATTACCATATTGAATCAATTGAGCAGCACGCCAAAACAAATGGTGAACTATACGATGCAGTTATAGTGTCTGAAGTCTTGGAGCATGTGGATGACAAGGTGGCTTTGCTGGAATCATGTGTTCGAGCACTCAAGCCTGGCGGCTCCATTTTTATAACCACACTGAACAAAACTTTACCCATGTGGCTCGGCGGCGTCATACTAGGCGAATATGTACTTAATCTAGCCCCGAAAGGCACACATCACTGGGATAAAATGATTGCACCCCTGGATGTGCAGCGTATACTAGACACAAGTAAGGAGAATACTTATATTATATCTCTTAGAGCTTAATTAATATCTAACACTTTTCCACAGTGAACTGTCAGACTGTATTGATTAACGGCAGCACCTATGATTTCTGGCGCAACACTTGGCGTTGGATAAACTCGACACAATTCTGCTACGCTTTACAGGCGATCAAACAGGTGCAAACAGAATGCAGCTAAACAAAATTTATTTACTAGCTAAGTTATTAATATTTATATGTTACACAGAGGATTAAATATACATTTATTATGCATCGTCGTCTTGGCGTGGCTTTTTAAAGTGTGACTTCTTTTGCCATTTGGGATTTTCATTCGATTTACGCTTGTTGAATTGATTTTTTGTACTAAATTTCTTGCTCATTGTTTTACTAGCGGCCGGCGCCTGATTTGCATAGTAAGTTTCAACCATTTCTTGGTCTGTAACATCTTTGGGCTGTTCGGGTCTGGTTTTGCCCTCCTTTTCGGCTTGCTCGAGTTCCATCAATCGCTCCAGCTCAGGATTCATGCCTCGGAAGCTAAGACGTCCATCTATAAGACCTTCGCATATTGAATAACTGGGCTCAACAATAAAATTGGAGTTGCTGTTTAACATCTTTGCGTTTAATTCGTTGGAATACAAAGCACGACTTTGTTCGTCATCGTCCTCCTTGGCCACTTTGACTTTTGTGCGTTGCATGAATTTCATGTCCAGCACACCGCGAGACAGTCTGGGTTTCGATTTGGAAGGCATTTTAGTCGAATTTGAGATTTTCAACGCACGTTGTTTTAAAAAAGAACTCAAGAGCAAAACAAACTATGAAATAAATTTTCAGTGTGACCAGATTCATAAAATTATAGAATGTTAGAAAAATTATTGTATAGTTAATTTTTTAATAATAATTATTACTCTAAAAAATGAATTAATATAAATTGAAAATCAGCATAAGAATATTCTTGATTTTGAAAAAAAAAACTCCAAAAAGGTTTTTCGAAGTCACGTGTGATGTGGTAAGATTTATAGCAGACATCTTAAAATAACAGTGTTGGCAAATGTTCAAAGCGACGGGGCGGGCAGGACTATAGCCTCTTCAAAATACATAATAGCAAATTGGTGTTCTCTTTGGTATTTACACGTTTTAATACTTTTAATAAGTTTATTGACAATATCTTTTGTAATGGCACAATTAAACAGTGAATTTGATAGTTTTTATATATGGTAAAAGCTCTGTGAATTGAAAAAATGTACAATTCAATATTAGTAAAAATGTTAATGTACAGCGTGACACGCAATTAAAGCACCAGGGAAGCGCGCGCTTCACACACACATGGCTTTGAGTGAAAATGTGGTTAAGCGAAGTGTAATGAAAAGTAGGCTTCAAGACTTTACATAATCACAGCAATTGTTTAATAGAAAAACCAAATATATTTTTTTCTATATACACGGTTAGATTTTTACATGAAAAACAATAGAATTTATTTTACGATAAATAGTGGCGGCTTGCCGATAACTTTTATAGGTGTTATTCGGGGTCGTCAATCAACAATACAATTGAAAAACAAAAAAGCACTAAAATAGGGTTTCTTTTCAACGTTCTAAATAATTTGTAGACTTTTTTTCATTTAGTTTGCGTGCTTTCGTGAAGAAAACTTGCAAAAAGTTATTTGCGCCAACTATAATTGTGCGATAACCTGTGGTGGTGGGTCGATAAATTTCTTGTGTTCAACCCTGATGCGCAGTGCTGGGAGAATGAAAAAAGTGACATAAATGGCGGAATTGTGCTCAAGCGCCAACATTTGTATTTAATTGTGATTTATCATTAAAATAAGCAAATATTTTCATTGTTGAAACACACAGCAAATCAATATCGCTTACAAATTAGTCACGAAGCATCGACAAAGAGCTTTTATTTAATTGCGCGCCATGTATAAGCGTAAATCTGCAGCTATAGTCACCAAGCAGCGGATCACTGCCAGCAGCGGCAGCAGCCCCGAAATTGATGACTCTGCTAGTGTTCATGACGAGATGGATTCCAAAGCATATGGCACTTTCCACATTGAACTGTCGCAGGAACAACAAAAGCTTCAAGTACAAATGCAGCAACAACAACCATCAACGCCGCAATCCCAATCGCAGCCTAGCTCTCAGCGCTCCGTGGGTTCCCTGGTGTTATTGACCCAAAAATTTGTTGAACTGATGAAGCAGAATGGCGGCTCAATTGATCTGAAAGAGGTATGTAATTAGAACCCACATATACTTCCATTTAATATAAATTCTTATTTATATCACTGTTTCAGGCAACCAAAATTCTAGACGTACAAAAGCGGCGTATTTATGATATCACTAATGTTCTCGAGGGTATTGGACTGATTGATAAAGGCAGGCACTGTTCACTTGTTCGTTGGCGGTAAGCATTAAGTCAGGTTCATTATCGAATTTCTTGGTTATTTACTATGTAATCTTGGCAACTGTACTTACTTTTCGAACTACATGCTTTTCCAAATAGCGGAGGCGGGTTCACGAATGCGAAGGACCGCAAGGATTACGATGCTGCATGTGGGCGCACAGATCATCTGAAATCTTTAGAGGACGAATTGGATAAGCAATTGGAATATGCGCAACGCAATTTGCACTACATAATGCAGGATCCCGCTAATCAATCATATGCATATTTAAAACGCGATGACTTACTGAATATTTATGGTGATGATTCCATCTTTACTATACCAAATTATGACGAAGAAGTGGAAATTCAGCGTAACGAGGTAGGCAGCCCCTATTTGACTCCACTGTTATTGTTTAACTTTAATATTGTATATTTTAGAATGAGCTGCGCTTTTCATTGGATACTGGCAGTACAATAGATATTCGTTTGGTAACTAACCAGGGAAAGGGTACAACAAATCCACAAGATCCCGATGGACCTTTTGATGAACGTCATTTAGATGCGACACCATCGCCACCGTATTCCCCATCACAATGCAGCGAGGGAGGTGTCGTTATAGGAACTGGCAATGTCATCAAGGATGAGCACACGTACTCATGCAATCCCGAACTGAAAGATGAGATGAAAGCTCTGGAAAATGAACTGACTGCGAAAATCATATTTCAAAATTATATGGCTGGACACTCCCTCAGGAGATTTTATCCAGATGATCCAAACCTAGGTAATTTAAAATTATTCAATCATGTAAATTTTTGTAATCTAACAACTTTCGATTTGTGTTTACAGAAAACCCGCCACTTGTGCAGCTTAATCCACCCCAAGAAGACTTTAATTTTGTGCTTAAAAATGACGAAGGCATCTGCGAACTTTTTGACGTACAATGTTAACGGCGAACTGAACTGAACAGCTCGCGATTATACGTGGCCGAGTGCGTTGTGCAAATATTTAAGATTAGTAAAATTCTGACCTTTAATATTGTTTTATAATGTAGAAATTTTAAATTAGATTAATTGTAATGTACTTTCGGGCCAATAAAAATGGGTCGGTACGTATCCATGTACAATACTACGTACGAATGCATGAAAAATCTATATAGTCTTTTTTACATATTTTATATAAAAATCAATTTTTTCTTGTACATTTAAAAAGAAAGTAATTTTATCTACTTTTAAGATAAGATTTGACATAATAAATTAACTTAAATGTGGAATCCCATGTTATCACACTTGTTAATCAATACTTCACTCGCGGAGTTATACATACCTGATTCACTATCAAAAGGCGCGCCATTCTATTGTGGTATTTTCTAGAGATGGAAATCAATCGATGTTTCTGACTTATTCGAGATAAATCGGTTCACGAAATGATATCGATGTTTAACAATTAAAATCATCGATACTAATGTTTTCAACATAACGGCACTTGTCAAAAAGCGCGAACGCATAGACTCAGAATATTATCCAATTAAATGAAACATAAAGAGTTGAAATTAAATGGCAAATATGCGCAAACGAGACATTAAACGTATGTGGTCGCAGATTGTACATCAGACGGGAAAAGATCGTTACACGAATGAAGAATGGCAAACAAGCTATGAAGAATTCTATGCCTGCATGCAATCTCCCACACAACCTTACATTCGTGTGGAAAATGTGAGAAAGATATTAAATGAAGTTATTGGGTCAATTTTTAACTTTGTCTTGTCTTTTTTATAAATAGATCGATCATTTGCTAAAAGGGGTAGCACTACCAAACACGAATATCATGAATGGGAATTCTCAAAAATTAAAGCAGGAGGAAGACGCTGATTACTTAGAAAAGAGGGAAGACCTTGAATCGCTTGCAGAACTGCAAAAACGGATTAAGTTAGAAAAGGAGAAAAATGTCTCTAAGGACAGAATTTTACTAGCGATGAATGGAAGAAGATTTTTAAGAAGTAATGCTGCAATTCTGAAGATTAAAGCTGACGAGCAAGCAAATATACAGAGCTATATAAAGGAAGAGGAAGAGCCCTTCGAGGGACCTGTAGATCAACAAAAGGCCGTGGTACGTAACATATCTAATTAGTTAATTTTAGCTTAGTTTTATAAATATTTTCCTACTACGTAGACCATACTTCAAAAAGACATCAAAGAAGAAGACCAACCAAGCAAGGATCAGGAATTAAAACAGGAGCAAATGTCGGTGAAAACCACACAAAAGAATCAAAAACAACCGAAGCAGAATAACAAAACAAAAGAGCCTCCAAAAAATAAGCAGGTTCAGGCAGTTAATTCAAAAACTAAAGGTAAAAAGAAAACGGAAGACGTGAAGCAAACGCGAGAGTTGGATTGCAGTCCTGCAAAAGCTCCGGTGCAAAATCCTTCTAAACCGCAACGTGGTCGGAAGACGAAGCAAAACCCAACGACGAATCCTAAACCGGTGACTATAGTTTGCGCTTCATTAGAACTTCTGCCACCTAATAAATTTATTTTGTTACAAAAGATAAATGAAATCCCAAAGGCTCATATGCCGCCCACTTCAATCAATTTGACATGCAAAAGTTCAAGTTTTGAAGTCGAAGCAACTTCACCACCTACAGAAGATGTTGCTGTAGATCTAAAAGTCGTACGGAATCAAGAACCGGATCAAAACTATTGGAATAGCGTGACAACCGAGAACTCAACGCCAGCTGAACTCGATGAAAAATCATCCATAATTTCCTTAGATGAATCTAATTTAAAAGATCAACTAATTGATGAAATAATGCAGTCCAAACCTATTAATAGCTATAATGATATAAGCCTGTTGTTAAACGAAGATACAGACAATGAATTATGCATAGATACCGCCGAGAATTCTGAAGCTGGTACGGTGCCAGATGACGAGGTGATTGAACGCTATCTGCAATGCTGTAACTCCAAAACGCCAAGTGAAATCGATCATGAAGCATCAAATCCATCAGAACTTTTCGAAAATATTCCCAATTTGACAACAGAGGAGCTTTGCACACCCTTGGAGCTAGATGCGATGATTGAAGATGTGTTCAACTTCGATTACGATGATGATGTACTATCAGTGGCCACGTCCTGGGATGGAGAGGATATTATTCCAACTGAACAGCAAACAGCTAAGCGAGCACAAAATATACCTAGCAAACCGAGACAAGTCGAAAATAAACCAAAAGAATATCCAACAGTTGCTAAAGATATTCCGGCAGCGGCGGTCAAACCGCAAATTAGCGAACTGCGTAGCTTTCGCATTCCTAAGCAAACTGAAAGGAAAATGAATGAAGTCAATAACGAGGCAGGAAATGTCTTAGAAAAAGGGAGTCCAGAGCGAAACGAATCCAATGAACAGCAAAATGGATTTGATGCGACAAAACAGACAGATAATAATGGAATGCAAAAGTCACAAAAAGCAACAAATTTAAGAAAGCAGCACACTCAATTACCGCAGGAAACAAATCAGCCTGAACAGCAGCCTGAAAACGGAAAAATCCAACTTCCCAAGGAAGCCAAGCTTCAGGAGAGGCGTCTTATACCGCTTGCATCTCTGCCAGCAAGTAAGTCAAAGCAGCAGGTTAGCAAGGAAACGAATAATCAACAGATGCGTACAGTAAATGGACAGCAGCAGCGTAGGATTACTCGGAACCAACGGGTTGAAAATGTTAACTGGATGTCTGCCAGTAATTGCAATGGATTAACGCTGAATACAGCAAATAGACCACCCATTTTTGCACCTCCGTTCCGTCTACCCTTGGAGCAACCGACCGCACTTCCCATTGTGCCAGGCATCAGTGGAATTTACAGCTGTAAGAGTACAATCTTTGGCATTAAGTGCTGGAGCTATTTAAACGGACGCTGTCAGAAGATCAGTTGCAATCATCGACTTGGCGACATCGGTGATGTCAAGCGCCGTCTTAATCCATTGAATAAGTCTCAATTAATCGGTGCCTACAGCTTTATACTGCGTCATGGCATGCTCTTTAAAATCTATTTCTCACTCTTTGCCGAAATCTTTGGCAGTCGCTCGATGCTAAAGCATCTTGTCAAAATGGTTGAGGATTGTGCTCTTTATTTGAATTACTGTGCACCGTTTACAATAGATTTGTATTCATTAATGCTACGTTATAAGATAACCCCTGAAGAGGCAGCCAGTCACTTTATGAAACATTTGTGGAAGCCAAATATTGCCACTCTGTATCCACAGTTAGCATTGCAACTGTTAAGAATTGTGGCCAGTTCGGATTGGTATAACTATTATTCTTGTATTGATAACCTTTTCATTAGCCAAGGGTTTCCAGTTCCTGTTGAATTTCTAACGACTATAGCCAAAGATGCTGTCACAAAGAATCAGCCACTGCTCATCCAAAAAGCCATGAAGCTGCTACTCTACAGTTCCATTAAGATTAAAGCTGAAGGAGAAATATTGCCGCTTATTGAAATTTTGCAGGAACTGAGCCGCTGTCAGGAAGCACATCAACAGATTCTGCCACAAGAGCAACAGCAACAACAGATGCTAATGCAACAGTTGCAGTTTCATCAGATGCAGCAGCAACAACAACAAATGCAGCAACAACAACAACTGCAGCCACAAATGTTGAACGCACAAATGATGCAGTTAATGCTGTCACAACAGCAGCAACAACATATGCATCAACAATTCATGCCGCAACATCATGTGGATCCCTTTCAGCAGCAGCAGCAGCAGTTTCTTCAGCAACATTACATAGCATTACAGCCCTTGCAGGAACATGAAATGCAGCAACAATTGCAGCCACATCTGCATCAACAGCAGCAACATCTACAACAACAACAGTTGCTGCAGCCAGCTGAAGGACTCGTGGTGATGCCTTACGGGCATGTTGAAGAAGCAAATGTATCCTTGCTTCCATTTTGATCAAAATTATATGCTAGTTTGTTTTCTTTGCTTAAATTTTTTCCTAATTTTTAAATGACTAAATGGAAGTGTTACTTTATTTTAATAATTGCTGTTGAATGGCATAAGTTTAATATTTTTTGTTTTTGATTTTTTTGTTTGTTCCCAATTTAATGATGAAGTTTTACACAAATAAAAGTTGTATTTCAGTATTAAAATTTAATGTTTATTTTGTTAAATACCTAGATGTAATTTTACGATTAATTTCTTTTTTTCCCACGATTCCAATTCTTTTTGGCACCCCCTCCCCCACCGCCCTTCTTGTAGTTTCCCTTCCCGCCTCCCATGGGTTTCATGCGCTTTCTTGCTCCCGTGAATTGCTCGGAATCATCGTGATCACCGACAGCTGATCGCTTCTGCCCCTTGCCCCCTTTGTAGCCCTTGGAGTCCTCCAGATCTTTGAGCTCCAGTTTGGCAGTACGTTGTGCCTCGGCTACTCGCTCCTGCAGAGCCATCACCTCATCCTCCTCGCACTTGTAGAGCGGCAGTTTTTTGCCCAGCAGATGCTCGATGCGTTGATACAATTCAATGTCGTACTGGCTAACAATTGTAATGGCCTGCCCAGAACGTCCAGCACGCGCAGTTCTACCAACACGATGAATATAGTCTTTACTGTGCGTGGGAATATCAAAGTTGACCACAACATCCACGTGCGGAATATCCAAACCACGCGAGGCCACATCTGTAGATATCAGTATGGAACGATTTTTGGCTTTGAATTTGTTGAGGGCAGCCAATCTCTTGTTCTGAGACATCTGACCATGCAGTGGTATTGCGGCCAGTCCCAGAGCTCGAAGCATCAGAGCTGTTTTCACTGTATTGTTGCATGTACTGCAGAAGATCATGAAACTGTTACCAGACAATTCGTTCAGTATGTGCACCAGATACACTTCTTTGAATTTGACAGGAATGAAGAGATAATATTGCTGCAGTTGATCGACTGTTTGATATTTGTTGGACACCTCCACTTTGACGGGATCTTTCAGTGAGGCACGTTGCAACTTTTTAACTTTCTTGGTCATTGTGGCACTGAACAAGAAGGTACGACGTTCGCGGGGCAACACCTTTAAAATCTTGTCAAGCTCAACTTCAAAGTCCATGTTGAGTATGCGATCGGCTTCGTCCATTACCAAGTATTTAATGGCCTTCAGATTGAATCCCTTCAAGTTCTCCAGATGATCAACCAGACGACCAGGCGTGGCTATGATAATATGCGGCTTCTTGGCCAATTGAAGACCTTGTGAAACCATGTCCATTCCACCGACCACAACGCAACACTTGACGCCAATGCCGCTGCCTTTGAAAAGAAATGGAAGCATGCTTTAATAAACAGTTGACTAATAGTAACTTCTGATTGCAGACAAAATTTATACTCAGAGGTAGTGACGAATAAAGAAATAATAATTTCATATTTTCGTTTTTTAACAAAAATCAAAATGGTTTTAACATCATAGTAAATTATATACCAAAGCTGGAAGCAGCTTCAAGAATTAATTGATAATTAAAGACTCACCAAGTGCCTCGAACTGTTCGCCAATCTGGAAAGCCAATTCACGTGTTGGTGTCAAAACGAGCGCGAAATAACGCTGTGGATTTTCGAGCAGGGAATGCAGTATTGGCAAGGCAAAGGCACCCGTTTTGCCAGAACCGGTTTCGGCCAGGCCAATAACATCTTTGCCCTGTAGTGCTACAGGTATAGCCTCCTTTTGAATTTTCGAAGGTGCCTTCCATTTCAGCTCCTCACAAGCCTTGCAGAGTGTGTCATTTAAGCCCTAAACATATTTATAAATTGAGTAAGAAACCTCAGAATAGGTGGTAGTCTTAAACTGCTTACGAGATCTTTCCACGATAGAGCTTTTTCGTCATTTGCGGGTTTCTCTTCATTGTCAGCAGTAGCATCCGAGCCCGAATCATTTCCTGTTCCGTCATCAGCATTTTCATCGTCTTCGTTCTCTTCACCATCCGAGTTTTCCTGTTCTTCATCAGCGCTTAACTCTTCTTCACTTGTTTGCAACTGTGCTTGGTCGTCTTCTGAAGTTTCCGACATTTTGTTAAATATTCTTTTTAGTTTGTCGTGCGAACATTACCAGTCGCCACACGTGCTTGTCAAGAAAAGAACGTTTGCTCTAGCGCTGGCAATGAAATCGATTCCATTATCGATAGATCGATTAAAATGTAAAGAGCATACGAATCGTTTTCGATACAACAAAAATTCATCAATCATAGGGGGCGTATTTTTGCCTGCCCAAATAGCCTGAGGGTGGCGTATTTTGCGGTGACATCGTTTGTGACGTCAATTTCACTGCTTCAGAAAAAAAAGACTATTCGTTTTATTTCGTGTTTTAATTTCTATCAAATCATTTTATTATGCTACAAAAATAGTTTGATTTCTCTAGATAATTTAATATTATGTATTACATATAATAATCACCACCTAAAAATCGATTAATAAATCTAAATTCCAGGGCTCCATTTGCAACGATAGTTGGGTTAAAAAAAAAAATTGTAATTTTATAAATGTTTCAAATGCTTACACTCAGTATTAAAGCATGCAGTCGCGTATAGCCTATTGCATTCGCCTTAGAATGTACAATTTAGTTAATTAATTTTTATCTGTGTACTGTGGTGGAATTTTGAACTTGTATCCAGTTTCAGATTTTCCGTGTTCACTCATCAATGGCCTAGTTCATTTTGTTTGGTTCGTGAACAACTAATTTGCACGACACAGAACGAAGTTAAAAATAACAAAACTTAACAAAAATTTAGTGTTCAAATGAAAAGTAAGCACTTATAAGAGTAAAAATATATACACAAACGGCACAGCTACAGCAGACAATACAAAAAGCACAAATAATTTGAAATACATTAGTAAAGTGAAATTTTTAAGCAACCAAAACGCCCACCAAATATACGGCGACTAATCGAAAAGAGTTGAAATATTTGTTATGCGAACTTTTCACCTGCTGTAGTAGTTGTATCTTATTGTTAAAACTATGAAAAGTTATATGATTTTAACAATTGGCAATTGCATTTTAGGTAAACCATAAAAATCCATTGTGAAAAATTGTGGGGTGGTGGGAGTAAAACGGATACTCAATAGTAAAAGAGCGTAAGCCAGCGTGAGCGAGTGTGTGTGTGTGCAGTGGAGGAGCATGACATGTATTTGATGTGTACTCAGCGGCCGAAGAGAGCGCATTAAACAAGAACAAATCACACACACACACACACGACTGTGGCCAAGTTTGTTGTGGGGGAGTCAGAGTCGGTTACGAGAAATACACACGCTTTACGCCAGCGCCAGTGAAGGCAAATGCGGATACAATAGGAAGAACTACGCATACAGCGAAAGAAAAGCATTGCGAAAGTAAAAGAAAGAAAAAACTAACTAAACGAAGACTTGAAGAACGCAACTATAGACATAACACTCTCTAAAAAGGCTAGAAAAACAAGGCGAAAAAATGAATCCAGCGGTAGATGCATGGGTAGTTACCCAGAGAGAAAAACTCAAGTACCAGGAGCAGTTCAAAGCACTGCAACCACAGGGCGGCTTTGTGACTGGAGCCCAGGCGAAAGGATTCTTTCTGCAGTCGCAGTTGCCGCCTTTGATCTTGGGTCAAATATGGTGAGTCACATACTTGTTATTCTCGTTAATATTTAAGGCGTCAACGCGCAACCGATAAGAACTGATGTGTATATACAATTGCAGCAAACTGCTGACAATGTTTTTGTTTGGTTCCTTTTCCGATATGATTTAGACTCTTTAAGCGGAGGGTGACGATCACTTTTAAATAAAGATAATGAATGCTTTAGTTCAACAAACATTTCAAGAATGATTTTATTGTGTTAAATACTTTAACTTACTGATTTGCTTTGCATTACTAATGCAATACCTTTAAAAAGGCCTTTAAGGCCACAAGAGATAAACTTAGTTATAATACTGTCCTAGTTCTCACGACTTATTACAATCGCGATTCACGCACATCCCTAACGCGACACTTTGCGGTATCTGTTTACAGGGCTTTGGCTGACACGGATTCCGATGGCAAAATGAATATTAATGAGTTCAGCATAGCATGCAAGCTTATCAATCTGAAGCTACGTGGCATGGAGGTTCCCAAGACGCTGCCCCCCACGTTGTTGAGCTCTCTGACGGATGCTGTTGGCGGTCAAACGCCCACAATGACGCCACGTGGCTCGACCAGCTCAATGAGTCCCATGGATCCGCTGAAAAGCATTGCCGTTGCTCCTGTGGCCGCTCCTATTGTGGCTCCTCCACCAGCTGTGGTGCCACCGGTGGCAGTTGCTCCTGTTGCTGTTACTCCATCGGCTGTGCCAGCAGCGATTGTCTCGCCACCGCAAAGCAATCCACCTAGCCGGCATATGTCCATCTCTGAACGTGCTCCGTCTATTGAGTCGCCGTAAGTATCTTAAATTCAATTTCCTAAATTATACTCGCCTTAAATAACTTATGCTCTTAGTCAAGCGGAATGGGCAGTGCAGGCTGCTCAGAAACGAAAATACACGCAAGTATTCAATGTCAATGATCGCACACGTTCCGGTTATCTGACAGGCGCCCAAGCGCGCGGAGTCCTGGTGCAAAGTAAACTACCGCAGGTGACATTGGCGCAGATATGGACCCTGTCCGATGTGGACGGCGATGGGCGACTTAGTTGCGATGAGTTCATTTTGGCCATGTTTCTGTGCGAAAAAGCCATGGCTGGTGAGAAGATACCCGTTACTTTGCCGCTGGATTGGGTGCCACCCAGCTTACGGAAGATAAAGTCACGTCCGGGATCCGTGTCAGGTGTTGGGTCACGCCCTGGCTCACAGCCTGCTTCCCGACACACATCGGTGTCATCACAGGGCGGTGCCATGTCAGATGCTGATCCAGCAGCTGGTTTGCCGCAAAGTATGTATAAAATCAATCATATATTTATTCTCTATAAACTATACAAACTGTCATTTATTACAGCTTCATTTGAAGACAAGCGCAAAGAGAACTATGAGAAGGGCAAGGTAGAGTTGGATCGCAGGCGGAAGTTAATGGAGGATCAGCAGCGAAAGGAACGTGAAGAACGTGAGCGAAAAGAACGGGAGGAGGCGGACAAACGGGAGAAAGCACGCTTGGAGGCCGAACGCAAGCAGCAAGAGGAATTGGAGAGGCAGCTACAACGACAGCGTGAAATCGAATTGGAGAAGGAAGAGCAACGGAAACGTGAACTTGAAGCCAAGGAAGCAGCTAGAAAGTAAACAAAAAATCTCATAAAAAGTCGACCATAAAATAACCATAATAATTGAATAGGGAATTGGAGAAGCAGCGTCAACAGGAATGGGAACAGGCACGCATAGCCGAAATGAACGCACAGAAGCAGCGGGAACAAGAGCGCGTCCTCAAGCAAAAGGCACACAACACTCAGCTCAATGTGGAGCTTAGCACCCTAAACGAAAAGGTGAAACAATTGTTAACTATTAATGCATAGATATGAAACTAAACAAGTTTTGATACAACAGATTAAGGATCTATCGCAAAAGATATGCGACACTCGAGCTGGTGTTACCAATGTCAAGTCCGTCATCGATGGAATGCGCACCCAGCGCGACACATCGATGAGCGAAATGGCACAGCTGAAGGCACGTATCAAGGAACAGAATGCCAAGCTATTGCAGCTGACACAGGAACGAGCCAAGTGGGATGCCAAGAGCAAAGTCAGCGGAGGTGCAATGGCTGGTGAAGCGGCACAGCAGGAGCAGCTTACAGCAGCATTTGCACACAAGCAGGTAAGCTGTTTAATTCAATCAATTTTAACTGATAAACTAAATTTCAATGTTTTTTGACTTGCAGCTTTTAATTAAGCAAATCAAGGATAAGGTGGAAAATATCAAAAAGGAGATTGAGAGCAAGAAGGAAGATCTCAACTCAAACGATGTTACAGTTCAGGAGTTAAAGGCCGAACTCTCAGCGCTAATCACCAAATGTGAAGATCTGTACAAGGAGTACGATGTAGAACGTACTTCAGTACTGGAATTGAAATACAATCGCAAGAATGAATCCTCAACAGTCAGCGCCTCATCTGCATGGGACACTGGCAGCGCTTGGGGCTCTACTGCGACCAGCGAACCGGCAGCTATTGATGCCTATGGCAGCTATGGACTTAGTAACGATACAGCTGCTGTGTCTGCTGCAGCAGCACCAGCTGCTGATTTAAGCGGACCTGCACCTGAAGGATTCGTGAAATACCGTGCTGTCTACGAGTTCAATGCGCGCAATACAGAGGAAATAACATTCGTACCGGGGGATTTGATTCTGGTGCCATTGGAACAGAATGCTGAACCTGGTTGGTTAGCGGGCGAGATAAATGGCCACACTGGTTGGTTCCCCGAATCTTACGTCGAGAAGATAGAGGAAGAATCAACGGTTTCAGTCTCGGCAACAATTGCTGCTGAACCATCGACAGCTGTGACAAGCAGCTATAATGACACCAATGCCTTGGCAGCGGAGTCGGAGCTAGCCACATCAACTGTTGCTGCAACTGGAGCAAGCGATGTCGAGTACTATATAGCCGCATATCCTTATGAATCAGCCGAAGACGGTGACTTGAGCTTCGGTGCAGGTGAAATGGTCATGGTCATCAAGAAAGAGGGAGAATGGTGGACGGGCACCATCGGCAATCGAACTGGCATGTTCCCCTCAAACTATGTGCAGAAAGCGGATGTGGGTACAGCAGCAACAACAGCTTCTATTGACAATTCAGCTGCTGCAATTGCTGATGCCCTCGAGGCCACCGATCAGGTAAGAAATTGTTTCAAAACACGTTAATACACAACTACTAGTCGTGGTTAACAACCATCATGTGCTCATCTACTAATCCAAACTGCTTTTCATGTGCTAAACCAAAACCAAAAAAAAAAATAAAAACCTTCAACCCAAAATACCACACATCACATTACGCTAACTGCTGGACAGGAGGTGACACACAATGGCACAAATGTCTATGCTGCTGCAGAGCCAGAAGTGCAGCAACAAATCCAAGCACAGACACAGTCCCAGTCACAGTCACAACCGCAATCGCAGACACAACCCGCTGAGCTAGAAGAGTCACATCAAAACGAAGATCTCGACACTGAAGTATCGCAGATAAATACGCAGTCCAAGTCACAGAGCGAGCCGGCAGAAAGCTACAGTCGGCCCATGTCACGCACTTCTTCCATGACACCCGTAAATAGTTTAACTTACATATTATATAAATTGCGTATTGTGTGTTTAATCGATGTTTGCTAATCCAACACTCTCCATTACCCCATTCGTTTCGTTTGCAGGGCATGCGCGCGAAGCGTTCGGAGATTGCACAAGTTATTGCTCCATACGAGGCCACAAGCACGGAGCAATTGTCGCTAACACGCGGCCAATTGATTATGATACGCAAGAAGACCGACTCCGGTTGGTGGGAGGGTGAGTTGCAGGCAAAGGGAAGACGTCGTCAGATTGGCTGGTTCCCAGCCACCTATGTAAAGGTGTTGCAAGGCGGACGCAACAGTGGTCGCAACACGCCAGTCTCTGGCAGCCGCATCGAGATGACCGAACAGATTTTGGGTTAGTCTTTAGTATTAAACCAGTGAGGCATTAAACTAAATGTGTAATTAAATTGCAGATAAGGTGATTGCCCTTTATCCGTATAAAGCACAAAATGATGATGAGCTGTCGTTTGATAAGGACGACATCATAAGCGTTCTGGGTCGCGATGAGCCGGAGTGGTGGCGTGGCGAACTAAATGGTCTTTCCGGTCTATTTCCCAGCAACTATGTGGGTCCCTTTGTGACATCCGGTAAGACAGCGAAACAGAATGGCACAAAATCAAAGTGAATCTCACAACAGCAACCACAAGTGGCAAAACATCCGCCCAACTCTACTGCTTTACACTTCCCCATAACAAAAACCATGACGATGCTTTCTAAGTAGTACCCCAAAGCAGCTCTCTATCTTAGAAAACCCACACACGCATTCCAAATTCCAATTTTGTTTCCTACCATGTTCCCCTTTCGATATTCGAATAAGTAATGCCAATTTATTCTCGCCAAGCTTCGTTGAAAGTCTTCGTCTTCATATGATGTTTAGTTTGTAAATTGTTGCAATATCTATCTTGAAATTTTGTATCTATTGTTAATTTGTTATTATTTAGTTGTTTAGCAATTATTTAATTAATTAATTTTAAGTTCAAAGGCCTCTCCACACACATTGTATCCTTGTTAGCCAATCTTTAGCTATAAATTTATATTGATTTGCATTTAAATGCATTCGCATAAAACATTTGTGTATTTTGTAGTCAATTAATTTTGTATTTATTTTGTGTATTCCTTTTTTTAATCGTCTACTATAATTTATACAATATATATACATGATTATTCTGTACATAAACAAAACTAATTCGACGCTACATATTTTAATCTCAATTCCCAAATTTGAACATGCTGCGTACAGGAAACGTATAACGAGCCATTGGTTTTGGTCTCTAAACAACATTAGCAACAACAACAAGAAAAGCAACAAATACATGCGACTTGATAAGAGTCGACTCTTCACATTTAAATTAAGTTTAACTGCACTACATTAAGTTATATAAAAGTTAGCAACAAATTTCTGTAAGTTTTTTGTTTAAGCTTGCTTGAGATTGAGAAACGCAGAGAAGATTATTCTAAAGTATTACCTTAACGTCACTATCAGAAGGTAAAACTGATAAGTTTGGAAAATATTTCCATTTTTTCATTCTGGGATTAAACTCGATTCGGAGACTTAAACCTTCTGTAAATTATTCAGTTATTCGTCAGTAGTGTATGATTATTTTGAGTTCATCTAAATTCTCATAAAGAATCAAAGTTTAAAAACTCACAAACGTAATCAAATAAATTACAATTTAAAACATAAATGAAATCGAAATCGAAGTTACATACATACATATTTCAATCAATATATTACATAAGATATAGTATGCATATTAAACGATGAAATACATACATAATTATATCAATGAACAATTACATTTCTGTTGTATTAGATGTGTGTTTCAAGCCAATGCAAAACCAAAATAACATACTACATAAAAGTATATATTTAAAGTGTTTTTCTCCCTCCCAAAATACCTAAGCGAATAATACATATACTAAATACCCAAAAATATATATATATATACATAATGATGGTTTTCTGTGTTTTCCAATAATATACATATATGCGTTCGCATTTGTATAAATAAATCGCGTAAATAACTGTTAACTAAATACTAAGCATGATGACCATTCACACTAATCTTTAAATTTTATTGAGAGAGAAGAGAGCTCGAAGTAAACCGCAGCTATCGCATAGGACAACAGTATTGGTAATGATAATAGAAACAGACATTTTCCGGATTCCGCTTTCGAAGCATTTTCACCCACTAAAGCGGATGACACTTTTGGATTCCAGACTTTGGTATTTGGGTTTTCGACGGTCCTGAACAGGGGAAAGCATTGGAATTGATTTGATGGTGGAATCCGGATTGGGCCTGAATAGCAACTTTAATGGCTTAACTACGATTATGTTTAGTTAATAACACACACTTTTTGTCTACTACTTTAAGCGCTTATATCAACTGCCATAATTATATTAGTTTGTATTATTATCTATGTTATTATAAAAAATGTTGAAATTGTTTGCATAACTGTATGCTGTATAAAATGGAAATTGTATAAAATTTCGTGTAGATCATATATATCACCTATATGCTATACGATTATTCCAATTGCAATTTAGCTACATATAAATACATATATTCTACATATACTCATGTTAAATTCTGTTATGCTGTGCGTCAGTTCAATGCTAGTTACAGTTATAGTCTATCTTAAATTGTACTTCTAACGATAACTATTTATATATATATACTCTATATATACATATATATATGAAACCCACTCTCAATTGCCTTTCGAAAAATGATAACCAGTACATAACACGATAAAAACTTACTTGTAACTTGTTATACATACATATATGCGTCTATAGCTCTGTCAGATCTGTTCTCAGTTCCACTTTCGCATCAAATTCACCAAGATGTCGTGAAATTGATTCGAAAATGTGACGAGGAACAGTTTTGTATAACTTTAGAAAATCAAAGCGCGAATCTAATAATCGGAAACATATAATTATATATATTTATGTAGCTAATGTTGGGTTAATTATGAAAGTAATACAAAAAAAAGGAAAATTAAAAAATATATTTAGTGAAAGCTACAAAATTTCATTAGCAAAATGTTAAATAGAGGCAAAAGCGATTTTTGTTTACCAAAATGTATGTACAAGATGCACACTTCTTATCAACTAACAACACTCAAACACACTCACACACACACACACACCACATACACAAACGTATACAGATCTGTTCCGACTTTCACTTTAGCCTGGATTTCTCAAAAGCAAACTTCGAAGAGAAAACTTTTGTTTTCTAAACAAATTTAATCTAAGATGTTCCCCCAAAAGTATGCTTAGTATTTGTCTAAAACGAAATTGTGGCGAAATCAAAGCTCGGAACGGTTCTGATAATGCTCATATACGCGTATTTGTTTTAATCGTTAAAGAGTTCATGAATTTAACTAAGCAGTAAAGCATATATTATTAATCTAAGCAAAAAACAAAATAATAAATAAAGAAAAATATAAACAAAATAGCTAAATTTATGTATGCATTAGCTAGCACACACACACACAAACACACGGAAAACTCGAACACACACACACAGACACTTTAAATGCGAAATGGTGACCATCGATATACATATTTACTTACATATACTAACATACATGACATATATATACATACAGTTTATAGCGTGTGTTGTGTATGCACACATACACCAACACACTCACATAAACACATACTTATATATACACATACATACATATATAGACAGAGTTCTTCAAGAAAGCAAAAAAAACCTTTAAAAAAAGATTAATAAAATTAAATTATATCAGTTTGAAAAAGAAATAAGATTATGAAAAACAAATATTTGGTGAAATAAATGTATAAACGGAATTTCAAACAAAAAAAAACCAATCACTTGAGAATTTCGTCTGTGTTGGTTTGGAACTATTTATGAATTTCTTATAATTTTTTCCGATTTTGTTGTTGAAGCAGAACATAATTTTAAGCTTTTCGATTCCCTAGATATTCCCACTGTACTTACCCAGAATCCCCGATTCGTGGCAGCGTCTGTACCCGCACCTCTTCCCGTTCCCGCTGCCGCTCCAGTATCCCAGGAGAATCGCAATCGCAGGTGTACCCTGCACCGTTTGTGGCAACAGTGGCGTGGCTTGCCGCCAACCAGCTCCAACCCATCCCCAGACGATGACAGATTGCGGGGTAAAATCAAATCCGTGTACGTTTCGAAACGTAGCAATGGTGATCTAAGAGGTTGTGCCTATGTTAGTTTCGAGTGCGATGAGGCGATGGCTAGATCGATGATTCAAGATAACGATAATCGTCTTATTGGTTGTCAGGTCACCGTTGACTGGCAGATGCCCAAAAATCGCCCTCAGTGGCGTTGCTGGTGCTGACGATTATTCCTATTTATGATTCATACTGTGTATTGATTAGAAAAACTCCAATTGTTATTTATTTGATTTTCGTTTGCATTTATTTTTAGTAAAATTCTCTTATACAATATTTAAAATCAGTTTAACAGTTTACAATTTATTTTTTATTAATTTGTTTTCTTCGGGTTTCTTTTTTAGTGTTTGCTAATTAATTTAGTGAAATTTGTTTCAATTAGTTAATTTATTTATTTAGTTATTTATTTAAATATGCACAACTTAAGGCCTACAGTATGAAAATTGCAAACAATTTTTTGCTGTTCTCTATTTGCGTACTTCACATTTTAAGTTTATGCTCTGAAGCAAATTTTCTGAGCCATCGTTTTTTATATAAAGTTTAAATGTCAATAAATTGTTTAACATTTCACAGATTGTGCATAATGCCTAATTTATATAGAAAACGCGCTCATTAGTAACACAGCTCTATTTTTGTTTTTGTTTAATTTTTTGTGTGCTTATGCAAATTTTATTCCTTTGTTTTTCTTGCTTTTTGTGAAATGACAAATTTACAAGAAATTCCACAATGGAATTTCCTGCAGCTGTTTATTGTCTTTCGGCTAAGTAAAGTGAATAAAATAAAGTTGGTGAACTAAATAGGATAATTGATTGAATTTATATGGACCAAGATAAGTTCTGTTAGGTGCATATTTTGAAGGCAATTTTATTTTGAATCAAATATCTAATTAGCTATAAAATTTGGTACATAGCGCTTGTGCATGTTTGGGTAAAAAGAATAAGGGGATTTAGACATTACTAGATGGGTCCGATGGTTCAGTTTTTCCCAGGGCTTCAGGTTCAAAGTGGATCCCTTTGGTTGAATGAAAGTAAGTAAAACTTGTGTGTATCAGCCCTGGTTGCGTGTCGTATGGAACGTTTGTTTTGTTATCGAATCAGCAGTATTTGTTACTCGATTAATCGATCTAATCAGACAGTCAGTAGTCACGTTCAACTCATTTCTATACAATATTTACTCTTGTAGTCCTTGAAAGACTCGACTTTCTCCTACTTTTCTTGTTTTACAGCTTCTCACATTAGTTGTGATTCGTAAATGTTTACAAAAATAATTTATAAATTACATAACTCTGGCTAAATACATACATACAGTAACATAGTATGTATGTTTATGAATGTAAGTACTATTAGTTGGCTTATACTAGGTTTAGGTTTAGTTATAACTTTTCGACTCTTTGCGGCTTTAAACTAGTTTCACTTTACTTTTTTACACTGTCCGAATGTAATTTGGTTTAGTTTTATTATTATTAAGTACGACTAAAATTGAACTAAACACGCCTAAGTACCGTTAGCAACGTAGTTAATAATATAAATTTAAATATTTATATATGTATTTATCATCGATTATATTTAAATTTTTCTAAACTAAAAATGAAACACATACAGACGATTAACTAAATCTGAACTTTGGCTACAGTGTTAATTATTACACAATTTGTTACCTGGAACACATTAGCAATAACTATATAAATTTTACAATAAATATATATATTAGTTAACAACTGCCAGCAGCAATAAGAAATAAGGAAAATATATAGGTGGAAGTTAGGTTTTTTGTCTTGTATAAAAGTTCGCTTTCTAATCGAGTTCGGTGCCAAAAAGTATGCTATACATTTTGAACTGGCGAACATAAGAAAGCGAAACGCATCAGAATTTTAAGTAAGTCCGAAGAAAGCAGCGAAAATGAAGGAATTATTTAAATCGTACTTGAAATGTTCTTAATATATATACAATTTGTTATTAGTATTAAGTATAAAGCTTTTTGTTTTAAACCATTATTTTTGAAAATATTTTGCAGCTTTTTCTTCACAATTTGTTTTTGCTATATATCGAATTATATAGTATGTTTGTATGTATATATATATATCTATTTAAGTATGTAGTGAGTACATACACGTATGTGGTAATCGTTGCGGACCTTAGTAAAACATTTCATATTGAAAAAGACCTCTCCTACGCGATGGAACAACAGCATCCACATTCGGATCTCCATCCTCGCTGCTTGACACTCAAATGATGCTCTCATCGTTATTGCGGGTAAGGCGAATGCTTGTGGTGGTAGTGGTTCCTCCAGATCCAGTACGCCTACCACCCATCTCGTGTGAACGTGGTGTTGCAGGAGTTGTAAATGTTGTGACGACAATATTCTCATCATCGTACAAATCAAAGTCTTCACCTTCATCATCATCGTCGTCTTCATCTGTATCGCTATCGGTGTCCTCGTAGCCCAGCAGTGCCGTTGTTACCTGATTTTTGCAGCCTGGCACGCCCACTGCGGAACCACCAACTGCTCCAGCGTTCTTGTGTCGGATTTGGGCACGAGGTGTGCTCGTTAGACGAGGGAGCAGCGGTTCTCGTCCACTCTGCATCTGCCGGTCGCTCTTGGTGGCACCCCCGGACGAAGCGGTGGAGGCCAATGGAACTCCCTCCCAATCATCACCATCGGCGGGTTCACATAGAGATTTGGAGTGTCCGTGTTGATAGGACGATTCCTCGGGTATTGTGTCACTGTGATAGTGTTGTTGTTGTAGTTGTGTGGTTGGATTTGGTGGGGCAATGGTGGATTTGAAGAGAAGGTGTAGAAAGTTAATGTCAATTGTGCGATAAATTTGGATTAATGCGTCGAACTATGAGATTATGGAATACAATGAGAGTAAAGAGTAGAACTACAACTATTTTTACTGGGACCTCCAACACAAAAACTAATAGATCCTTACTTAAAATACTAAAATGAAATTGCTTAATAAATAAAAACTAGTCATTTTTGGTTTTTGTACTAAATGCTACCCACTACACAGGTAAATAAAAAACCACAAAAAATAGCAGGTAAATGTTATTCACTTGTACAAGAATATGAATACTTGGAGGAATAAAATATTTGAATAAAAAAGCAGTAAGCTTAGAAAATAAGTTGGGAATTAAAGTGCAGCTAAAACTATAAGCGTAAACAGTTATATAACGGTTGTATTTATTGTAGTATAACATAAGCGTTGTATAACAAAAAAGCGTAACACGTATAACACTGAGAGCAACATTGAAAACTCAAACACTTAAAAAACAGTTATACAACAACTTGGAGAGTGGAGTAGAGAAAAACATCGATAACAAAGTCGATTAATCGATATTTAAATATATTTATTTTGCCTTTTCATAGACAATGCCTTTATTTTTATATTCTTTTATTTCCTATTAAATTGCATAACTTTTAACTAAATTTAAACACAATATTTTAAAGTATTTGAACTCTCTGTTCTTTAAAACAAACTTAAAGGTTAATACAGCCTGGAAACTGTCTAGTATATAAAATAAGGCAAATCAAAATACTTACACACATTTATAAATTATATTCTAACGTTTAAATAAATTTAAGATAGTTTTACAGATCTATTATAATAATTTTGTGGGTTTTGTGGGGATTAACGGGGGCTGCGGAGTTTACAGCTTTACGGAATCAAGTGAAACGGCGCTAAAAATATAATTAAAATAAAATATTACCCATAAAAGCCTAAAGCAAATAATAAGAGGAATAAAATTGCCAAAAGGTGGTATTGTTTAGTGGATTAGATTAGTAAAATTTACAAGACAAAAACAGAAATGAAAAATTTTATAGTTTGTTAAATCCGCAGTTTAAAACAATTATGTGTAGTTCCTAGGCTAAACAAGTGATAGTTCAGAGTATATACGTAATATCGTTAATGATTGTGAGTGGATATGAAGTCTTTGCCAATTGCCAAGAAATTTCAAAGTGAATTCAAGATTTCTAGTAGAGAAAATGTGTTAACCAATTCAACTGATATGATGACTAACTGTACTAATTATAATTTACACGGAATCGAATCTGATACGCTAACTGACACTGACTACGAATGATATGCATTGACTGGTCTTTGGATATCAAGACATATATATACACGGTACAAATTTGTAAGATTCGTTTTTGGGTTTTCTTTAAGTTTTTGTTTCTTTGTTGAAATTCGACATTGGCCGGCTTTAGTTGCATTGAAGCCCATGTAGTATTATTACTTAGGCACTCGGATTACTTTGAATAGTAAGTAGCTCCGCTACTCTCCGATGTCGGGGAGCTGTAGTTCGTTGTAGATGAGTTGCTCGGGGATAAATTGGGTGCGGTTGTTCCTATTGCTGTTGTTGGAGTTGAAGTTGTTGTTGAATTTGTTGTTGGAGTTGTAATTGTTTTAAGATTTGCAGTTGAATTGGTATTATTGGTAGTGCTTGTTGTTGTTGATGCTGTTGTTGTTCTTGTTGTTGTTGTTGGTGTGTTCTCTAGCAAATTATGAGCTCCTGGACTACAGAGCAAAATTCTACTGGGTCTGCGTCCAGTTGCAATAAGTCTGCAATGTTTAACCACCAGAGCAAAGAGACGAGTCGACATTTTGGCAATTTTCGGTATCGTATTGAGATTGAGAACAGTTTAAAAACATATTTTTAAAAAATTACCCAAAAAATATACAGTTTAAATAAATGCTGTAAGCGATTCTGTGGCAACAAAGCTAAATCAAAAAGTTAACTAAAAGAATTTCAATTTACTAGAAAAATATTGAATATAAAAGATTTTTCTATGACTAACTTTTTAGCTTTATTTACAAGCCTTTAGAACATTCCAAAATTGTTAACATGCTAGTTTAACAGGCAAGCTGTTTAAAAATGATTTATTAACAAGTTTAAAGCTAAATATATTTTATTTTAAGCTCATAAAAAAGAAACAAAAGCCATTTTGCCTTAAGTTTTCCGAATACTGAAAATTCGATATTAAAGACTCTTTTTGTGGAAATAAATTTGAAAGTTTTTAGCTTAGCAGAAAAATTTTTGAAGCTAATTTAAACCAATAATTTGGGAATAATAAATGGTGGATCCAAAATGTATTTATTAGTGGGTCAAATATTTTTTTTTCTATTTAAACACCTAAAAATTTACAGACATTCTGATAAGCTTTACGATGATGATAAATGACTTAATTTCAGATTGGAACTTCTAGCTATATTTTTGAGGGTTTAGCTATCTTAATTTTCTTTTGTATAAAATTAGTTAGTTTTCACTTAAAATTGTTAATTATACCAATAATTGAATGTAGTTAGTTGCGCACAAATAATACTTGTACTAAAAAAATTACACATGTAAATTAAAAACATGCAACACATATAAAAACAATAGACACACATAGACAGACACACACACACGCATACACATTTATTTGCGTAGTTGTGAGTGGCAGAACAGAGACATGTGGCAAGTGGCAAGTGTGGCAGGTGCCGCAGTTGTGTTCAACTTACCCACTCAGCTCCAGCATGGAGCCGCGTCTCACGTTGCGTCGATGACTCGCAGTGACCGGAAAGGGACCGGTATGACCATCAGGTCCAACCAGATGGGAGCCCAAAGTGCCCGATGAGATGGACTGCGATCGACTGTCCAGTCGGGGATTGTGCATGGACGTAGATGGCGCCGTGCTCGGATTGATGGCAGCTGGCGGCTGCATGGGATCCAAACTGGCAATGGTATCGACAGCACCGCTGCCAAGGCTGCCAGCCTTTGAACTGGAACTTTCACGGCGAAACAGACCTATGACGGACTTGGGCTGTTTAGGCTTGTTTATACCACCTTTTGTGTGTTCGATTGTTGAGTTGTTGTTGGTTTTAAGTTTTTGCAAGTCGATTCAAGTTGGTTCATGTTGGTTGCAAGCACAGTTTTGTACATTTTGTGTGTTGTGTCGAGTTGTTGTTGTAGTTGTTGTTGTTGTGTGTGTGTATTTGGTTGTGGTTTGTGTGGGCAACAGTTACCAAAGTATAAACAATGCGGCAAAGAGAAGAAAAACAAAGTTCAGGAAAATTACCAAAACGGAAACCAATAAAGAAACATAGAAAAATACTTAACACGTGTGTTTACAATTATTTTAAATTTCAATTTCGCTTAAATTTTTGTTGGTCTTGACTCAATGTTTGGTGCATTTAAATAAAGCAAGAGGAAATCAGGTATATAATTTATAGCTAGATTTATAAAAGTTCCAGATATTTACAAAAAGTTTCTTCTTTTATCAGATAGTTTAACTTTTTATTGGCCAATTTACAAAACTCAAAGAGCGGATAGTTGAAATTTGTAACGGAAACGGAAATGGAAACGGTAACTGTACATTCAGTGTTGTAAACTGCCGGTTTTTAAGAAAACCCCCGCCCAGACATACATTTACCTAAAACAGGGAAATAGTTGAAGTTTTTACTTTACCTAGAAACGTAGCGCTGGGCGAGTTATAGGCCAGATACTCCTTGTTCGAGGCCCAGGCGGGAAACTCGTTCTGCTGCACGGCATCGGTGCACTCGTCACCCTGTCGCTTCCACGGTAGCTGCGATTCGGTGGCTGTGGGCGTTGCCACACGCCTCTCGCCATCCGAGTCGCGCGACAAATTGCGATCCTCCTCGGGTATGGGATGCTCGGCGACTGTTCAGTATTGGGAATAAAAGATAAAAATTAAGGGGATTTTTAGTAAAGCAAATAAGAATTAATTTCTGTTCTTGGCATGCAGCGCGCGAATCAGCGATCGTTTGGGGATCGTCATAGGCCCGTTTAACGGTAACTACGGTAAATCGAGGAAAAAGAAAATTGGTCACAAAGGAAGGAGCAAGAACAAAGTGCGCTCAACTCAAAAGGCAACAGAAAGTCAGACGAACAGAGGAACTGGACGTGAAACTGGAACGGAATCGAATCGAAGTACTCTGTGCCAGGGCTGGTTAACTTCAAATCTCAGCCCTGACAAGCTTGCAGTCGCTAGAATTGTTTTAAGCTTTAAGAACTGACAAATTAAATTTGTTTAAAATTAAATTTATTGAAATTATATATATGAAAAAATAAATAATACAATTGCAACTTATGCTAGTTATTACTTAATTAAATTTACGCTTAAACAAATGCAAATAATAATACTTTAGCTGCGACTTTCGATTCGATTCCTTGTGCCCCAACCCTGCACGTTTACACTGAACAAAATTTTGATTGATTACGTGAGTAAAGAATTGCCAATGTAATGCCCTAAGCTAGTGTAAACGCGACATTCAACTTAAAAGTTTTTGTGGGATATTATGGAGTTTCAACAAAATGGGGTAACCAGAAATAACTTTGTCATGCACAAAAATGCCATGCTGCTTTTGTTGCTCGGTTCGCTTTCAAATGCTTTCAATTTCAATCATGTCGGTTGTGACATTCAATTCAATTTACGATACAATATGGAAAACTACAATGTACTTAATCAAGGCATTGGATTAATATGCCTACTGAATGAAACTATGAGAACTACGACTTCTGCAAATGGTTATTTTTTTTTTTGCCTCTAACAAGCAAGTTTCAGCGATTGTGTGTACAATGATACATTTTGTTTACGTACTGTCAATCAATCAATCAAGCTTAACAAACTTTGATGACAACTAAATGAGATATTTACGTAACATTGACAATAATTACAACTTTGGGTACTAATTCTATGTATGGAACTGTGTTTTTTTTTGGTAAAAGTTAAAGTAAAAGTTCAAAAATAAAAAGCAACAAAATTAATTTGAATTTAACTTAGATAAAGGCTTCAAATGCTTGGCATATATAGTATTTTACATAAACTTTTCTAATATTAAGGCATTTTACGATTATATGGCTTGCATTCTGTTCAAAATACACTGATTATGATGTCCTTGTTTTTAATTCTTTGTGATGAGTGACGAACAATGACCGGTGAATGATTTTGTATCATAAACTTGGGAGAGTAGCGAAATGTGTGAAGCAACGAATCTAAAAATAATTCAGTTGTTGCTGTAATTTGAAAAGATTCTTTTAATAAGAGAATTGATTAGAAAAATATTTCATCCATAAATGGATGGAACCTTAAATATTTAAGGTACATGGAAGCGAGAAGCATAAGAAGAAACAACTCAATTATTGAAGCTTTGCGAAAAGTTTACTAATTCTACATAAGAAATACATAAAAAAATTTAATTTAAGAAGAGTAAGCAATTGGTGAAGCAAGTTACTTATAAAAGTTGTTACAACAACTTTGACTGTTTTTTTAACCAAAAGACAAGGTTTCCTTTGAAATATCATATTTAAAAACTACTAAAATTTAAATTCCCAAGTAGCTAACGAATGAATTTTCGATGGTACAATGGATATGGTGTTTCTAGCTGTATGGTTGTGCATGTACAAATTTCGTATAGCCATTGAATACTTTATGGTATATAGTTTAATATAATTATTATTATTGATTTTTCTGGTGATCATTTGGTTGATGATTTTGTTTACCAATGCTCTGGTATGAACGATCCCGTCGCCAGGGCAAAATCAATTCAGCCGCTGTGGGTCCAACTGGTGGATCCGGCGAGTCTAGTTCTTGCTGAGAACTTTCCTCAAGTTTGGGGGCATAATGGTGAACGATGCGCGCCTTGGATGCATCAAAACCGGGCAGGTTTTGTATATGCGCTATCAATGAGTTATTATTGGCGCGATCCGAGTCAGCTAATATTGTGGTACGTATCAGGAATCAGGTATTTTGTATCGCGTTAAATCGAACAATACGATTTATATGGTAATCAAATTCAAAATTGGATAGGCATAAAACGGGGAAAAAACAATATATATAGAAAAGTTTGTCGTTATACTTAGCATGTTACTTTAAGGCACATTTCAAGCTGTACTCATTAAGGACTCTCAGAGAAATGAAACTCAAGGAAAAATTAAATGAAAAGAAATCATCAAAAAGTCTGGCAAAGATATTTTTTGTGGAAAACCAAAACAGTTTGTTTTAAGAATTGAAGGAAATTATAGATGTGATTAAATATCTTAACTATTTAGCAGTCTTTTAACTAATTAACTTTACTACTTGTTAACTAATTAGTATTACAGTTGATAATTGTAGAAAATGTATTGAACCTTTTGAGGATTTCTTTGCTTTAATTGAGTCAGACAGTTTACTATATAGCATTCACTTAAACTTTACAACCCATTTTGAGTTCAAAATCATATTAAACACTTTATGGCATTTTTGTGTAGTAAATTGTTATGAAAAACACAAATCGGTTTGCGCTATATAACTGCCGATCATGTACATATAAATATATATAAGTAAATCTCTAGAGGATTTATGACGCAGCACTGAATGGAAACATAAAACATTTTTTGTAGGCAATGTTTGGTCAGACCAACAATAACCCATAACCAATAAGGATAATTTGAATAAAATACTTTAAAAATATACCACTTAAATATATTAGTTAATGCAATAAAGTTAGTTAAACATAAAAAAGCAATGTGAAACTTACGTGATGATTTGGCCGTAAAGGTTAAGCCATCATCCCAATCGTCACTGGGTCCAATGACATTTATCTCATTTGGATTCTGTTGACTCTCGTCGGCTGTTTCATTAAGCACATCGTTAATATAGTCTTTATTTGATTAATGTGTGGGTTAAGGACAATTTGTATTGTATGAGGATAAGGCAATGGCAGTAGCAGAGGCAAATGCAGTTAGAATTTTTATATATTTTCAATTAGTTTTTGTGTGTGTAAATTTTGTTATCATATTTAATTAATCAATTTACGGTCGTCGGGGAAACGCACATGAAAATGTAGGGAAGACAAAGAAAAATTTTGGGGTATCAGAATTAGTAACCAATTGTTAAAAATGTAATTAATATACTATAAATAAGTTAACAACTAAGTATGAAAAAGCGAGTTCGTGAAGCACCTAAAAGTATGCAACAGTTTTTCAACTTAGATACTTTACGAACTCGTGAGCATGCGCATGAAATAAATAGTTAAAATTAGTAAAAATGTTAAATAAATTATGTTAAATGACTTGCAAGAACTATTGAGAAACTCAAAATGAAAGAAAAAGTTCAAATTTTTAAATTGGATGCCGTCTAAGAAGAAAAAATTATAACTGAATTTTAGAATTTTTTGTAGGCTTTCTACTGATGCTAGTTTCAGTTTAGTTTAGTTCATTGTTTTTAGGAATTTTAGTTTGCTGTTTTAGCGGCATTTACCTATGTCTAATCTACGATATTTGTTAAGTGAATTGTGAGAATGTCTTTTTCTGTAAGATTTTTTGCGTGAATGGTTTGAACTCGAATTCGTACCATTGGACAGCTGCTTGGTGGTGCCGTTTTGCTGGAAATCATGAAAAGATACATGATTCTGCTTCACATTTTCCTTGGGCTCCTAAAATTAAATTGTATTAGTTGAAGTTTTTAATATTTTTAGGGAAAATTTGTACCTTATTATTAGCACCACGTTTGCTCCTCTTGTGATGTTTGCGATCATTGAACATGCGCCGGAAATTCATTTGCATTTTATAATTGACCTAAAATGGTAAAGAGTTCAAAAGTTATTGTTTGCGATTATAAATTAAACTTAAATGAAATGCACAAAAGCACGAAGATGATTTTCTGATTTTAGTTTTGCTTTTGGTGCTTTCAGAGATTTGTCTAGTCTTTGTAGCGATTCGATTGCACTCACCTGTGTGGACAAATCTCTGTCATCTACTGCGTGTCGGCTATAACTAAGACGACGGTGCTGTAAGAATATTACGAGGTGTTCTTAAGTGATTGTTTTCTTATGTTTATAACATTTACTTAGTCTAGATTATTTGAGAAATAGTACAAGTAGTAAAGGCAGTAATTTGCTGAAAACTAGCAATAACATCAATTAACTGATTAGGTGTAAAGACGGTCTCATAACATTTATACAACTATCTGATTACATAAAGTGGGGGCACAACAAACGACTGCTTGATAGAGATGCCAACTTCGACCAGGCCGAAGCACAAATACTCTTTTCAATAATCCTTTTCTTAATAACATTGAAAAGAGCATCAATTCAATATTTTATAAATTGTAAGACAACATTAATGTTTATATGCTGATGTTGCTAATAAGTGTGTGCTTTTTAGTATCTTGCAAAGTAAACAGTTTAAAAAAACAAAAAACAGTATTACTATTGTATGATTAATATAAAAGTGTAAAAAGAGTAAGTGTTTTATACAAATTAGTTAAAAAGCAGTCCAAGAATTAGTTGTAATTTGTTTAAAGAATTGTATGTGTTTTGTGGCTGTAGAGTTGAAATGGAATGTGAATTTCTATGTCCCTAAAAAACAGCAAAGAAACGTAAAGAAAATAAATTTAGATATTCTGCGGGAGCTACTAAAATTTTTCAGAATACAAATTGTACAGATTTATTACAAAGTTATAAACTATGAAGAGAAATCTATTATATCTTTTAATCAGTGAAATATTACATAATTCTAACTGATTTTCAGTAAAAATGTCAGTACTTTCTAGGTAAACTTATTTAAAACTTCTATACTAGCTAAGAATTGTAGAGTGTTTTTTAAGATGTACAATGAATGTAGAATGTTCAAAATAAATGCAGAATAAAGTTTTGTTTTGTAATTTGTTTAAGCAATAAAATTGAGAATTATTTAAATATCAATACAAGTATTTAAAGACTGTTTTAGACATCAATTTGAGATACATTAAGATATTTACGAGAGATTTTAAAATATTTATATTATAATTATTATTATTTTGGATTTTTTAGCAATATTAATAGAGGCATAACAATAGAACGTATTGCAGTCATGAGTATAGACACACAAGAAACGTGTAACATTAATTAAACAATTGTTCTTAGTTGTTAATTGTTAAAATTGGGAAAATAAACAACAACAAATGAAAAATGTTTAAATCGGATTAGCAAAATGAACCAATTTATTCGTACCATTTGTATGGAAGCCTTTTTATAACGAAATAATTTGTAACATTTGTTGTACAAATTCGCAATTCGAAAAATTGAAGAGGTTTTGTTTTGGTTTATTTATTATTATGTTTGCAATACGTAACGTTGACGAGAGGTTGAAGTTAAAGTTGAAGTTCGATACAACGGGAAGAAATCAAAGAAACGATTAATTACAAATATATCTATAAAGATATAAGTAGTCAGTGTATACATATATATATATGCAGATATATAGAAAGATAAAGTGTGTGATAGTCAGAGACAGTTAGAGAGAGATAGAAATAGAGAAGCGACCGTGTCTCAAAACGAAATGCCCAAAAAGAAAGTAATGTGAAAGCATAAAATACAAACACGAATACGACTACGAGGCGAAAAGCAAATCTCATCGGTGAATTCGAGTTGAAGTGATAAATATCGAAACAGGAATACTCAATAACTTGGGCAGTGTGTGAATTATGCTTTAAAGATAGTAGTAGTAGTAATAGTATTTAAAACTGGTACTGCTATATTTTTATAAGAAACCAAACCAAAGATAATTATTATGCGGTAAGATATTCAGTTAAATCCCAAATACATACCCTTCTATAAGGCTTCAGTTCTTCGGCTAGCAAATGATGTATTTTGGCATCAGTCAAATCCTTTTTGGATGGATTATAGTCCAGTTCAGCCATGTCCAGATTGTGCGAGCATGTATTGTCCAGATTCGTCAAACTAGGACTAAGTAAAGAGTTTCAAATAAACTTGCATGTTAGTTTTAATTCAAATGGATATTTTAAGCTACCACAATGGAAATTAAAAGTACAGATAAACGAATTTTAGATATAATTAAGTGAGTAAAAGAGCGAGCACTACATAGAGATACAGAGCGAGAGAGACAGACAAAAATATAGTAGTATTCAAGTGTTTCATTTGTCAGCCGATTTGTTGAGTAATTGTTAATTGTGCTGTGTTTTCATGCTAAAAAGAAATTACTACAAAATTTAAATTTATTGCATACATGCATTGTACGATTATTGTTATCGTTATCGTTATCGTTACGGTAATCGCTATCGTTTCTATATCCAAAATTCGTTTACCAGGTGGTGTATATGGTTGGCGGTGCCCACCTGCCACCAATATAACTATTGGTATAGTTCCTAAACAGCGCACTCATCGACTCCGTTCCGGTCATTTGCCCAATCGTCGAGGGATTACGACGCATTACCTCCATGGCATCGCGCATGGTTAGCTTTGAGTACGTCTCGATAATCTTTGGTTCAGCACCCTTTGAAAGAAATACAGTACTTTTAATATTATGACATAGAATATTAGTTTTAATTAAGTTAACCTTCAGATCTCGGATCAGCAAGGGGCGTATGAAGCGATTGTCGAAGCGCTTAAATTTATCACGAACATTGTAGTTTCCTGTCTTGCCAACGATGTCCTCAATGCCAGCCATTAAATGATCCATAAACTAAAAGATTTTTAATGAAAAGTAGTTATAATTTAGATTGCACTTGCAGTTATGAAAGTCTCTAAAGTGTTTTGCCTTTCAGACAAAAATATAAACATAAATATACATTAACTTACACGCTCATGGATACGCTCATTCATTGTCGGCTTGCGTTTGTTCGCACGCTTCACATTAAGTATCTTGACGAGGGGCTTAATGGTGATGCCTTGCAGAAACACAGTAAAATAGATCACAGCTATTGTGGTGGTCACAAACATGTTTTTATGCTTGACCACCCTCTCATCCACCAGCAGTACGAGGGCAAAGGCAACAGCACCACGTAAACCACCATACGACATTACAAACTGATCCACCCGCGATAATTTGTGCAATCTAAAACGATTCGCCAAAGCCGACAGCAATATTACACCTATCAAGACATCGGGAGTATTAAAATGGATTAAAATGGATTACAAATTTCTAGAGTATACGTTACCGATTACACGAAATACGGAGCAGAAGGCGATGGTCAGCACCACAAACCACGTATTCCATACGTGCATATTGTTCACCGTAGCCACGCCCAAAAACATGAATATAATCGTCTCGGCCGAACTGGAAAGCATTTTTAATGCATATTTAACAGTTGTGTGCGACTTCTGAGATATATTCGATTCCACATAGTTCTTCATGGTAATGCCACAGAATGTTATGCTATAAACACAAGAATCCATTAGAATTTAATAGTATTTTGACAGATGATATCTACTCACGCCAATATGCCGCTCATGTGAAAGATTTCCGCATTCAGATATGCCAGATAGGCCATCACAAATATGAATATTGGCTCAATGACACGCACATGATCCGTGAAACGGGTAACCAAACCGGTCAAGAAACCCCAAATGATGCCTGTTGAATACAATTTTAATAATAATTTACCAAAAAGTGTATAATTGCAGCTTACCAATTGCTGTGCCACCCAGAGCCACAACAAAGAAGGAGCCCACTCCACTGGCAATATCCTGTGCCATAATATGCGGCAATCCAATCTCATTGTAGGCTTCCATCATGTGATACATGACAACCTTAAAAAGATGAATATAAAAAACCACTACAATTAAACACTTCAATGTTGACAACAGCACTCCGTAATCATTGTCATTAAATGCAACACAACTGCACACCGCAAAAGTCCCATTTAATTGGCGTATAAAACTTGTTGTTTTTTGCTGAATAGCTCAATAAAAATCAGAGGATTTAACTTACCGTAACGGCATCGTTTAACAGCGATTCACCAAAGACAACAATGTAGAGGATCTCATTGACGTGTATCTCCTCGAACACGGCCAACACGGCAACCGGATCCACAGCGGATATAAGCGAGGCAAACAGAAAGACATCCAACAGCTTTGGTGTCTCCTCCCCGAAGATGCCGAGAACGCCGCAGGCATAGAGTGAGCCACCTGCAAGCGGAGAATTCCTTGAATTATTCTCATTCAATTTTTTGCGTTTTCTTACGCCATGTTAATTAAAGTTAATCAAAAGACTAATTGCATTGTTTTTAGCCGACATTGTGCGAAGTAAAGTGAATTTCCAGCTATTAAAATCAGTTTAAAATGGGCTCACAGCTAAAAGTTAAATGTAGCACAAAATAAACTTTGTAGTCAACGGAGTCCCTTAAAATATTCACATTTCTTTCCAAGCCATATGATTTAATTTCTGGCCAAAAATGCTATTAAGTTTTTCTCAGAAATTTCAGTGTTAATGTTTAATTATTCCTTTGATTAAGTTGCATTTTTTAAAGCACAAACTTATTTGTGTCCTGACTGGTTATCAAACCTGAGTGCAACAGCTTCATTTCCCTGCAGTTTACACATTAATCGCATGTTGCTTGACGGGTTTATTCGACTAAATCACGTCCAAGTGGTCATCAACAAATGCCGCTCACTGTAAACACCCACTCCCCCGCTGTCTGTATGGATGTGGGTGTTCGCGTGCCACTAAATTTGTGTGTGTAATCAGTCCTAAGTAATGCTCCACATATTTCCACTCATTTTATTTACTCTGTCAGCGTGTGAGTTTCGCAAATGAAATGTTGAGTAACTGTTACAAATTGTTACAAGGAATCTTTCTTATTCTTTCAGCAATAAATCTGCAAGATACTTTTGGGTGCACACAGTTTTTCCAGCTGTTCTTGAGCAAAAATAGATAGAGTTGTCCTTCAGACTGACAAAGGCAAAAATTCTTAAACACTACCGAAATAATTTTATTTAAAAGATTTAAAACCACGAACCTATGACTTTTTTATGGCGCACATTTAAGATGTCTACACTTTTTAAAAAATGCTGTTCAATGCTAACGTATAAACACAGTAAAGTATTTATACGAGAGTTTATTTATAAATAAGTCTCTTTGACCCCAAAGGTGAATAAATATTTGCACTTGTTGACTACCTGTGACCTCATTGACCGCTTGACGGATGAGCGTGAAATGACGTATAAACAATCACTTTATTTCTTCGCCTTTGCTATAAAAATACTTGATGTTGACAGTGTCGTATCCGTTGACACCTCCGTAAAACATAATCAATCGAACACTCACCTATCGTTGCCACATTGAAGATGGTGCCCACTACGGCCATGAGCAGAATGGTGCCCAGATTATCGAAGAACATACGATTGGGCATAAAATAACCGGCATCCAGAATTATCGGCGGTAACATGTAGAAGAAGAAGGTGTTGGGCGTTAGCGGAGAGACGGCAACATCCGTGCAGAAATAGAGCACAACGCCTATGACCACGCCCACAACAATCAGTAGACAAGATTCCGGAAAGATCAGATGCAATTTGGGCGTCATATGGAAACCTGCAAAAATTACAAATTTTAGTTAAATGTCAAGGAAACCATAAATCAAGTGAGAAAGGTTTTCCCCAAAAAGTTTCCACACTTGCTCCTGTTGTTGATTTGTGCGTACGTAAGTAGACGTAATGGAGTAGGGGCGTGGCGTCTGCCTCATACTTTACAGCGTGTCAAAATACTTTCACTTAAATGTGTTTTTCCTACGTGTGTGTGTTTGGCTGTTTTTGGTTGTGTGTGCGCCTATAAAAACTAACGAAATAACAACAACAAATTCCATTTCAACTATGGGCCATTTACATGAAAATGTGACTTTTCCGAATTTCCCCCCTCACACGACGAGACACACAAGCCACAGTCCCTGTAATCCCCACAATCCCCTTACTACCCACAATCCCAACAATCGCCAAAATGGAGCAGTTTTACGAATATTGCTGATGTTTGCATTTGGGTCAATTGCTGCTATGGGTTATATGTATATATAGGTCTATAGAGCGTTACACTATATGGCACACGTTATGGCTAAAAGTCTCTCAACTTCAACGAACTATACAAAAATTATTATTATGTAATCAGGACAATTGTTTAAGTGATAGCCACAAATGGAGGCCATGAAAGTAAAGAAATATTTTTAAAAATATTGTTGGGAAAGATACCAAAATTTTAAAAAAGAATTTAATAGCTGATTCTCCCACATTTTAGAGGTAAGCATTAACTTTTCTTAAATAATAACAGCTGATATCTTTATATGGAAACTCGCTTGACTTTAATAGAATTTTCTAAATTTATTTTGCTCTTTAAGTAATCTAAAAAAAAACATAGAATATTTGATTAAATACTAACTCGATTTGGGACTAAATATGTTGGACTGTTTGGTAAAGAGTCCCTGACAATAATTACATAAGTGGCCAAAGTCACTCGAGACACTTGACTTATTCAATTGCAGATACGAAAGCGGCTAAATGCCAGCTGGCTAAACAGAGTGTTGGCCATGAAGGTGTTGGTAGGCAACTGCGTGGGCATTTGGGCCATGCTCGATGGCCTTGGGCAAATGGATTTTATTATTTTTTTTTTGTGTACAAATAGCCAAGGTAACAAGGAGTGGCCGAAAAAAGCGGTAGAATTGTGGAGATAACAAAGTCAACACCGGTTGCTGCTAGTTACCAGCTGTAAATGAGACCCCAAGAGATATCAGTTAAGAGCGGTCGAAATCATTGCAGCCTGGCCAAAATAGTTTATGCAATCTGGCAGTTGTTGTGCGAGGTTGGAAGGCGGATGGGGAGGGGAAAAGGGAAGTGTGTGTTTTGAGCCATTTTAGGGGGCAGGGTCAAGGATTTTTGCTCATTCGCTTGTTGCGCACTTGGCGGACGCTTATGCAATGTCCTTCAGCTGGGGCAGGCTGGAACACCTACAAACGAACACGCCAGCACACACACAGACCGCGTTGTGTAAGTTGACGTAAATCTGCATGTCAGTGACAGCGACGAAGTAAAAGTTATATAAAATGTATTGATTTTGTCTGGCAAGCAATCACAGCACACGCACAAACACACGCACACACACACACACACACACTTCTACAGCCACACAAACCGACATACACCCACGCTTCCTGTTTATCTGCATATCCTTACCAATTTTGGCTATACTAGCCGATAATATCCATATGCCAATTATAAACGGCGTCTTGACTCTCGCAAAGTCCACTTGGGACAGTGGATAACGCTCTGTCTTATGGTGCTCCTCTTCATCATCCATGCTCACATCAAAAGGATCCACTGCCTTGAATGCCTCCGCATTTGGCTCAGGAGGACTTGCTGAAGCTAATGCGGATAGTGGGACCAAACCTGACGACGATGTTGTCTCCGGCAGCTGTGTATAGATAGAAGTAATTCAAGTTAGAAATGATGACATTAGAGAAATTTAATTCACTTAGAGCTGAGCTACACTAAATACCCTGCAAATGAAAGTTAATAAGATATCTACTAATACTTTTTGGGGTTCTTGTAGAACAAACTCTACCTCCTAACCACAGATTCAAGTAGTAGAAGTTCCTGGCAAGTTCCTGTGTTTACAGGGTATTTTAATGACTGTGTGGGCGGCAGGGAGTGGGACAACAATTCCTTAGCGACGTCTGTCTAGCATGTCAGCTATTTTCTGAATGAAATTGGTCGGCATAAATTACGTCGACCCGCATTATTTCCACATTATCGTTACTCCCTGCTTGATCTAGGTCAGTGCTTATAAAGGTGAATGGATACAGGTGGAAATTGAAGTAGAACAGGTAGTAGGCATGCCTTTCTATACTTTAGATTTATTTTCTTTGCAGAAAAACTCGCAAATAAATAATTACGATTGCAAAAAGGGAATTTGCTACGGAATTTTACAGAATTTTACCCTACTAAATCCGAATTTTTATTATAATTTTTTTGTTTCTAAATTATTTCCACTTTTAAACTAAATCAACCTACTTCTAAATTTATTAGCTGTAAATAAAAACAATTTTTTGCGCATTGACTGCAATAAATTGTAATAAAACATTGCAAAATTAAAATCCGTGTGGACATAAGTTTAAGTCTGGCAGATAAAGTCACATGATGTTTGATGTTTTCGCTTATCACACCTGTCAACTGAAGATATCTCATAGATAGAGTAGCGCTAATGACGTCAAATGTGACTTGGAACAATATAATTCATGACAATTCTTGACAACTCATGACTATTTGACGCTTTAGACAAGCCAATTACCATAATTATGGCCAATTTGAGTTAAGGACGAAAACAATATACAAACAATGTGACGATAAGAAGGAGAAACAATACTTAATGGTTAATCTGGTGTGGAGACACACCCACATTGGCACTTAAGTGCAATCAGGTAAAGAGCTTAAAGACAAGTTTATTGATGAACTAAGTTTAGATACTTACGTTTAACTGCGTGACTGCATCCGTGGGTTTAGGACTGGAAGTGGAACTAGAACTGGAGGAACTCGACGAACTGGAGGAGGTAGCCACACCCGTGGCACTGACATTGGGACGCGCCTCAATGCTGTTGAGGAACATGCAGAGCAGCAGTGGAAATAGCAGCCACATTTCACGCTTTATTGGTATGTGTTTCTGGACTTTTCGTGGCTTGTGATAGATTCTGTTTGGTGGTTCCTCAATCGGTGGATGGTGAGCCAACCGGCAAGTTAGTTTCCCAACTTCTTTAGCACCATTTAATGGACTTGTTGTGGGATAGGGACTTGAACTTGAGGTGGACCAACAGGCGCGTCGGGCGAGGTTCATTTGTTGCTGCAACGCCGGCGTTGCACTGTCGTAATCCTTTTCCGTGCGGCTTCTCATTTTGTGGCCGTAGTGAAAGCAATTTGTCCAACTTCACTTACTTCCTCCACCACCTGGACAGCTACGACTTCTTCCACTTCTTTTTGATTTATGTTATTTATTTTAGCTTGAACTAAATTATCGATTTCAGCTGGCATAATACACAGTATTATGTGTTTGTGCCTTTTCTATGTGTATTGTTTATCCTCTTTGTCGGTCCTTCAACTGTCGTGTATCTGCAAATTGTAGAAGATTAAGCAATTTGTTAATTCGGTTTCTTGCAACATCACTTTATCGACCGACCTGACACAATAACCAACTGAAACTGGTTAAAACCTGGCAATTTCAGTCAGCACGATACCTTCTTGGCTACAACCAGTTGTTTGCCCAGAAAGCCACGCTACCAATCGATAATGCTCAGATAAAAGAGGTGCTAAAATCAACTATTGACAGAAAATAAAATTGCTATCAATTTAATCCAGATGATAATAATAAATTTCACATGTTTTCAAGTTGGGTATATCATTTACAGCTAAGTTTGGGCGGGAAATTTAACTAATAACTGACTAGTAACTTAGAATTAAGATTAATACAAGTAGAAACTAAAGTCGGCTTAAGGATTAAGCATATTTATGGATTATGGTAAGGCCCAAAATACATTATTTTTAAGAAAAACTCTTATATTCCATTAAAATCATGTTCAATATTTATATGCAAAATGTAAAGGTATACGACTGTCTTAACTATCCAAACTAAGCAAGCTTCTATTTATTCTAAAAAACCCAAAACTTATTTCAACATTTACAAAAAGGCAGATCTTTAAATCTCCAAACATTATGAATGATTTAAAATTGGCGTCAGTCCGACAATCTTAATTTTGGCAATTAAATTTCGTTGTGAATTGACGTTACACATTTATCTGTTATCATTTTAGTAATTTATATTATCATTAGCTACTCCATTGAGGATTAATTAGCAGGCACTGTGTAAATATTTGATAGGACAATGTTTGTACTTTTAACTGGAAAGATCCAGTGCACTTTAACATGCTAATCAAAGTGATAACAAATTGAGGTAAATACTTAGTTAGAGATTAAAGATAACAACTGATTTGATTTGGATGCTAAAGTAGCTGCAAAGTAGCTAAAATTAGCTGTCCAAACGATAGATAAAGAAGGAGACCTCCCATTACTCTGAGCTTATCTAGACCCATAAAAAGCAAAAATAATTGTGCTCAACTGAATTCAACTGGAAGCAGATAATGCTACACCCGAGAAAGTTGCACAGAGAAAAAATTATTTGTTTATTGTAATTGATGATGACTGGTTGCAGTCAAGTGCAATGTCGAGACTCATGATCAATTTGGGGGCAATGAAAAAAGCCTTAGAATTCCCTTCCCTTCCATTCCCTTTACACTTGTCCGTTTCCTTTCGTTTCTGCTTCAATTGACACTATTCAATTACTAATTTTAAAATTTATCCCACCATCAATTGACACATTATATTATTTTGTACGACAGTCCAGAGTCGTCATATTTTTGCGCATATTTCAAGCATTTCAATTACATGCAGCTCATTTGCTGGCAATATTTCATTCAGCCAATTGGAATTAGCCGCTTTTCGCTTACAGCTTACACAAAAGTGCTGGGAAAAGTGCTGATTAGAAAACAGTTTCAAGTTCAGTGACTTCAGGTTAACCACTTAAGCGGCATTAACTGGTAAGCGAAAGCGTTAAGCTGATTACAATTAATTTGTGTGGGAATAAAGACTAAATGGCACATAATCGGTTTCTTTGACTCATTTGCTGCTCAATTGAGAATGTTACTTAATAAAACTGTTTGAAGTTACTGGAATTAAAAGGAAATTAAATGATTAAAGTACCTATAGTGCAATGCTGGCGCCATCTATCGCTCGCTTGTGCTTTTAAGTGCCATCTACGGATGAAAACCTTTTGATCATTGAATTTATTATGAGCTTTAAATTAACATAACTTTTAAAGACTTTTCTTTTTGACTAAACAACTAGTTCTTTAGCTATCAAATATGCAATTGGCTGATAGTTTATTGAATGATTGATTCTTTTATTGGTTTAAAAAGATTTTAAACAAACTTAAGTACTTCATGTTTTAGAGTCAAAAAATCAATTTGATATTTAAACATTTAGCTTTAAGTGAAGGCAAGAAATAAGCATTTTAATAAGTTTTTAGCACTTTGCCAATCCTCACAGCTGTCAGGAATAATTTACGAAATATTGACTTAACACGTAGACTTCGACTATCCCGGGGGCCCCAAGAGTTTATCGTAATTTAAACTGGCGCATCTTTCCAGGCGTTAACTATTTGCGATGGTAAACCAACCGAACGAGCGACTGACTGACTGACTGACTGAATAAGTGTCTGTGTTTATGTAAATGCTAATACTTTTGGTCAGTTGCCGTTGGCAAAACATACAACAGATTGCGTCAGTTGTATTCAAGTTCAAGTTAAAATGTGGAAAATTAAATTTTAAAGGTCAAACGATGAGTTAAATTATTAATAAAAACGCCATTTGCTTATAGGCTACGGATAATCGATGTATTTTTTGGACGTGTACCAAGAAAATATTTGTCTTCATAGAAAGAAAATAATATATTATATTTAAAAATAATAAAAACATTGCGAATTGCATTTTTAAATTTGCTGTTACTGTACCAAACAAATGGAAATGCAAATAGGCAAAAATTATAACAAAATCATTGAACTTTGACCTGCACACGAAGGTCGAAAATACGTTAATTAAGGTAATAGTTTGTTGATAAACAAATAAAAATCAATTTGCTGAGAAACTGGGAAAGGAAAGAAATATGCAAAAAAGATGCGCAGTTTCGAACCGATTTCAACTGGTAATAGACCAGATATTAACTGGTTCAAAGCGGCTCTCCAGCAATATGCAACTTGGCCCAAACGAAGCACTGCAGCTGCCAACAAACACCAACTATGTACATATTTATGGCCCAGCAGCAATTTGAAAACAATTGCCATTTGTTTTCCTCCCTAAGTTAAATATCGTGCTCGCATTCATACGTAACCAATTCATTTTCCACAGCTATGCAAACTTGGACAATGCACAATTCACAGATAAATTAACAACTGTGTTGACCATTTACTTGGCCTTATTGTGGGCTATAAATGTGTGTCAAGAGTATTGGTCTAATTGACTTAGCTATGCAATTTCAATTCATTTTATCCCTCAATTCAAATGAATTAAGATAAACCAAAGTTTTATGTATTAAATTGATTATCTATTTTATGACTCTGTCACGTGGCAAAAAAGAAACAATAAACTAACATAAATTTGATTACTAAAGCGTCAATTCAATTTTGTTAGACATAAATAAAGTATTAAGTATTTTGCATAAGAAAATGTTTGAATATAGAACTCAATTTAGTCTGACAGCTTTAAATATTTCATGGAGACTGATGCATAAAGAAATGTTCTCCAAGCACACACTCAAGTTAAGCACTCATTGGGTTTTATTGTGGTGCTTTTAAATATCAAATTATATGTCATTTGCAGCTATAATCATTCTTGTATTAACTCAGCAGCTCATCAGCCATTTCGCATGAATTTAAAACGAAAATGTCATTTACAGAATTTATATAGCATTGCCAAATACAGCCAAGAAAAAGACTTACGTAAATTACGTTCTCCACAAGTTGCAAAAAGACCGCAAAAATAAATAACAAATCACCGCAAAATCATTATACGGGATTTTTGCAACAAATGCTAAGTGACTTTAGGGACTTGACTAGGGCAATGGAGGCAGAAAGAGTGATGGGCAGAAAGGACGAAGTGAAACCCAAAAGTTGTTCACAATGCCATTAGAATTGCCCCCTTTTCGGAGTCCAGACGCCAATGTAATTGGTTTGCTGTTATCCCATTGATAAGCTGAAATGTTCGGTCCACAATTTATGTGCACTGGAATTTTTCAAACAATCTTAATATTCATAGAAACGAATATATTTCACTCTTATCATAGTTATGCGTCAACATTTCCTTTTCTTGTGAACTCTTTTTAAATTTAGTTAATCTTAAAAATGTATTAATAAATCAATTAACATTACTTTACGCCCACATAAAAATAAAAATGATATCATAGCTTTTTACAACCTGATACAAGAGTTATAATTAAAACAAAAATAAAAAGTTTGTCAGTTGGAAACACTTGATTGGTAGCTTTAAAAACAATCCAAACATAGGAAGCATTTCAATGTTGTTTTTTATTGAAATTGACAGTAAATAATTCGGTTGCTATACATTATAAATCAATTTATTGTCATGCGAAATGGTGACGAAACTTACAAAATGTAATTATCGCGTCTGATATAAGAATGTTGTTTACAGCTTTTGGTATTAGAGTTTGATATATTATTTACCACTCTGGTCAGTCAAAAGACTACATTTGTCCAGTTAGATAACGATGGTAATTAAGTAGATAAAAACAGCGCATAAATTTATAGGAATTTGGCGGCAACAGAAAAGGAAACTAACTTAAACCAGTTGAAAATTATAGAGAATCAAACAGAACTCAACTTTGATATGATCGCAAATAAAATAGGGTCGTAGGGGCTTAGGTCTAGGTAGACTCTAAGCTCTTATCAGTGGCACAACAACAAATATAGCAAAAAGACAGACGCAAGTGACCCGACAAAAAAAGATTTTGGAATGGGAAACACATAAACGAAACAGAAGTAGAACACTGTGACAGACTGATTGATATACAGACGCAGAGAGGGAGAGACGGAGAGAGCCACAGAGTGAGAGAGGAGGGTGTCTGGTTAGGAGGGTAGGAGGGTAGAAGGGTAGGACGGTGGCTGAGCCGGTGACGACGCGCAAAAAGACCAAAATAAATACGAAGTACACTTTTTTGGTTGGAAAAATTGTTGTAGTTGGAAAATCAAAATTTTAAAAGTAGCTAAAAATACACAACGAGAAAGAGAACACGTACAGAGAGCGATGTGTTTTTTAAATACACGAAAATTATTTTTTATTAATTTATTTTGTACTCTTCCATACCGATTTCTGGCCAATTTTTCGCGACATTCGAAAAACAGCTGGCTTTTACTTTGAATTTTGGACAGTCTATTTAAATGTCAACGATCTCAATGCCATAATAAATTTATAATTACACGATTGCCAGCAAAAAAATAAAAATCAAAAAAACACTCGTATTTATAATCTTTTGAATTCATGGCACAATTAAATCACGTGTAGTGAAATCACAGATAATATTTTGTCAGAATTACACAATTCGTTTGTTTTTGCCTTTTTCTTGTATTAATAGTATACACAACTTTTTGTTTATAATATTTAAAGAGGTTTCACATTATTCAAAAATTCCTTTTGCGGACGATCGGGAAAACAAACTGCAGTCCGCGCTCGAGAGTTGAGAACTGAAATGGACAAAATGGAACAACCAAAACGGTAGCAGGAAAACTCAATGCACATTGGGAGAAAGAGCGCGCGAGAGACTCTCTCTCGCATGCAGTGAAGAGAGTGAGACAGTGAAAGATAGGCATTGCGAGAAGGGCAGAAGAGCGAGCAAAAATGCCGGCTGTGCGCACAGTGGGGTAAATACAATTGAATAAATGTTTTCAAATTTTCAAAAAATATTTTCAAATTATAATATTAAATTTTCTTTACAACTTTATGCTCATTTTGTTCGTAAATTTGTTAGACCATTTTAATTTTTAAACAATTAACAACTATTACGCCCACTGTACGGCGCTGCTTGCTTTTCGTCATTAACATTTTATTAACAGTGCTTCAACAATTTTAGATATTAAGTAAACAATACGCATTAGACTACTTGACTTTTCAAAGAACAACACAAATTTAAACACTTTCAATAAACATGCAAATTTTGAATGAATGATTATGGAAATTCGTACAAATTTTGATCAGAAATTATATAAAAAAAAAATTAATTTAATATATGATTTAAGTAGAAAGATTAACATATTTTATAAATATCTTCAGTTAATCAAAAATTTGTTTTTTTGTTTACACACTAGTAAGTTCCAGTATGGTATTATGGCCTGCACATTGTTCTACAAGAAGCAGGTTAAAAACAATAACACAAGCCCAATGAATCTTCTTTTTTCCTGTTGGTCAGCACTTTGCATTGTTAATTGAAATTAATAATTGAGCTGTGCCACGAGCAGGAGCAAGCAACAAAGCCACAAGGAACTGTCAGGACATGCTGTTTAAATTGATTTTCATTCAGTTGGCATAGTTGGACTATGTAGTGTACATGGCAGAGTGTGCAAGGATAACGACTGCTTGGTAATGCGCCTGTAATTACAATGTACACAGTGACTGCCAAAGTATGCAACTGCAAAAGTTAACATACAAGGCATATAAATGTGTGGGTATGAATCTAATGGACTTGTTCTGCGAGTGTATTGGTAGACGTTTCAATATCAGGTTCGTGGCATTTCCATATCGATCGACTGCCGTTAGGCAAGGGGCCAAAAAAAAGTAATAATAAAAAAAAACTACATCAACTTTGGCCGCAGTCAGGAGCAAGGACGAAATGGGGACTATGACTGGCGCCTTCTGACTACACAGCAGATAGCAAAGCACACTACACCACACTACACTCTACTAAACGACAGTAATATCTGTCTGTAATATACAGACAAAATTGTTTTGTGTACACATTAGCCTTGTACTTGAAAATCATCCACTAAGTGCACATAATTGAATCCAAAGGACACAAGCCAGTGCCCCAAAGACGCAATCCTGCCTTGATTGCACGTCTTAACAAGATTTTATGAGTGCAAACGACAGCTCTTCACGGCATTATAGTGTGTACTTATCGATGAAAGTCTCAAATCCAAGCTTTAGTATGCGAATATAAATATAAACTGAAGATATAAAATTAGTAAGTCTTCCTTAAGAAATAATTTGCTTCATAAACCTAAGAAACTCTATTGGTTATACTTAAAAGAACTGCAATATAATTGAATTAAAAGGTTTCATTTCGCATGAACAAAAGTTATGTACAAATTACTCAAAGATTAATGTTAAATAAAAGCTCTTATAATTAAATGTTTTTCTTTCCAGCAACTCAAACGAAGGCCAAAAAAAAAACAAAAATAATTATGCAAAAGTTTTCCACAAAGCATAAACATAAACCATCAACAAAAACAACCACACTAAAACCGCTTTCATGGCTCGAAAAACACAAAAGTTTTGTTTGAAGTGTTATTTTTAAAGAAAAAGAGAGTGAGGTGAGCCGTGAGTGAAGAAAAGCGAAGCTTTAAGTTCAATAGACTTAACAGCTAAGTGTGTAACTCAAAGTTTTTGCCTAGATTGTTATGGTGAATAAAAAATAATAATCTGCCCACGCTGCTAGACAGAAACAGCAGAAAGCGACTCGAGGCTTCGATGCGTTATGTAAGCGCTTGACGCTGCTCAAGGACGTTCACAACAAGTCGAAAATAATAAGATATCAGTCCACAGCACGGCCGAACAAATCAGTAGATAGAAACAGCAAAATAACAGGATAATCAAAATGGAAAAGCAGAAGAAGAAGCAAAAGAAATGGCAAAATTTATTACAGTTTTGCAATGACCAAAACCAGAAGGACGAGAAACACGCAATACTCATATAGTAAATCAGTGGCGTTGAGGAGCTCATAAAACCTCAACTGTATGGAGCGTGACAAGCAGACAATGCTCATTGCGATGGCATAGCCAAAGGAAGTGACCAAAGGGAAAATATAAATATTTGTTCGTGTGTAAGATACGTACATATATGAATTTGTATACATTCTTGTAATGGCACAAAAGCAGTTACTGTGCAAACTGTAACTGTACTGTGCAAAATATATCTAGGTATGCAATCGTTACAAGTGCATTGAATATTTATCAAGGTATGCAATCGTTACATGTGTAATCGATCGTAGTTGCAGTTACAAATAATAATCGAAATCGCAGTAACCACATCCCTAAAAGCTGTGTGAGTGGATGTGTGTGCTGGTGTTTGAGCCGCATACCATTGTCCGCATGACAAAACATTATTTGCCAAACGGCAGTAATAACAAATGTGGCGCCTACAGTGCTTCTGTAGCAAAACACATACAAATAAATTGTAGCATGCACATCACACATGGACACAGAAAATGTAGCTTGCTTTTAAGCGCTATATGCAGTTGTGCTCATACACACATGTGTGTAAGTTGCCTTTGTTATTATTATTGCTTGAATTCCTGCTGAAAGCGTTGGCAGCGACAGCAACGTGACGTAAAAAACAAAGACAATGTCGGCGTTGACGTTAACGCTGGCGTCGGCGTTCGCGTCCGCGTCGTTGTCGGCGTCGCCTTTGTGACAACTTGTTTTTGTTTAGCGTAGGTACCGTTAGGCGACATGCGCAATAGCCGCCGCCGCCTGTCAAAACATCTGTTTGCAATTTATGGCGTGGGAGAGCATGCAAAGAGGAAGAAACTAACTAAGAGCGATAGAAAGAGAGTGAGGGAGAGCGCAAGTCACGCAAGAGCGAGAACAAAAGCAAGCAAATACACGACAGTAAAGAGCCAGCTTTATTTTTACTACACTGTCGATAGGAGGACGGTTTTCAGATGCTTGAAATTGCCTCATTAGATTTATAACTTAGTAAATCCCAATAACGACATCAGTTTAAAGGTATAACTTATGCGGCTCAGCAGTTTATTATGCAATTATTTGCATTTTAAGTCAATGTTAACTGCGTCCCTGTCGCTTGTATGCTACATATTTCATTATGTAAGATAAGGAAATATGACCATGTGTATGAAATATAGACAGTGTCTGTAAGACGTAAGATGTTTGCATTGAAAGGTACTTACTGTTTGTTTTAATATTATTCGTAGTCTCAGTATTTTTCTATAAAAGTTAGCCATTTTATCACTTTTTTATAAAGAATTATAGACGAAATTCAAGCAGATATTTCGCTTTTTGTTTCATTAAAACTTTAACACTTGTTTGGCTTAGCGATTAAGCCGCAAATCGCTTAATAATTGATGTTATTCAAGTATCACTAACAACTTTAAGCACACGCACACACACTTGTCCCGCGATTGTTGCAAATGTATTGGTGAGTCTAGGCGGCGGCAACGGTTGCGACAGCGATGGCGGCGATGTTAGTCTCCCTTCGTCCACCACCTTCTCCACTTATAGCGAACGCTTGAGCACGTTAAAGTTTTGCATTAAATTTGCTGTTTTCATATAAACAGCAAACAATTTATTGTAGTTTTTGTGAAAATTTGTGCATTTACTCAAGTAGAACTGCCGCCGGGCCATTGCCATTGCCGATTTGATGGGACACGCACTGAAGACTGAATTTTCTTCACCTTCACGTGAGTCGACAGGACGTTTGCGACCGATATATATCCTGCATATAAAAATGTACTAAATTTGCCCGCAACTGCAATCGATTACTAGGGTGGCCGTTGAGTTATCGATTCATCAAAGTATCGCAAAAGCAATTACTATCGCTGGAACACGATCCAGCTGTAATTTAAAATTAAAACAGTTGTAATTTAATTCACTGACAATAAATCAAAAGGTTTATAACATTAGCTCAACTTTACAGTGGGTTTATTTTGTTACAATTGTTTGTTTCATTTTTTTTTTGTAATATGGACTTAGAAATTGTAAAATGTTCAAAATTAGTTTTTCTTCACATTAAAATAGTAAAATAAAATTGTATTAATTTTTTATTCTTAAATCAAATGCACTTCACATGACGGGAATAGAACTTCCTCGTTCGCTCAGTAGTTAATCCTTGAGGAGCGGGTCGATTTTGATAGGCTATACTGTCGATCATCCCCTCGTGAACTGCCGCCTCCACGATCCCGATCAAATTTGTCGTGAGAACGTTCGCGTGACTTCTCCTGTAGATCAAAACAATATATATTTATGATATAAGAAGTTTTAATTCAATTGAAAACTTACTCTATGGCGGTCCCGTTCACGTAAATCGTCATCACCGTTTTGTGCTAAAAGTCGATAATTCTTGAATGTCTTGAATTTAATTTTGAAGAATCTTGTCTCACCTTCACGCCGACGCTTGTGATCACTGCTGCCAGACTCTTCGTTTCGATCCCGTTTGCGTCCCAGCTTACGATCCTTGCGCGCATCTCTCTCCTCATCGGACAGCTTATCCTTGTTGCGCTCTTTGGTTTTGAGGCCTCGTGCTTTCTTCACGCTATCTACGAGTTCCTCTACCTTCTGTAATGGCATAAAATTAATAGTAATAGGCAAAACAATTCACTCACATTTTACTGTGTTACTTGTCTAACAAAAGAAAATTAAACAAAGACCGTTCCTAAGCTCATGCTTTCCATACACTAACCACTGGCCCAGATTTTCCCCCTGATCCCATCCCTTGTTAAATGCCCACCCACATCGCGCTGATCACTTACCCGCTCTGCACACAATCAAGATCAACGCATTATAACTAAACTGCAGCCAATGTGCTGGATGGAGGTACCGCACCAGTAGGTAGCGATGCTTATCGGGTTTGAGCGTGGAAGAGTCGGATCAGCGAAGACAACGTTACACACACACCGTCCAGTTGTTGTGAGTTGTTCCAATTATTTGGTATTATTTAGGTTCTTTGAAGATTTCCGTTTTTTGTTTCTTTTATCGTCAGTGGATAATCATTTTTTGGTCCCTCGGGTTTGAAAGTAGGATGTTGATCACAGCAAAGTATAAGAAATAAGTGGGTTTCTTCTAAGGTGTCCAGTACAGAGATGCACTCTTTAATTTGTCAGTCGGTTGAGATTAGGGTAGAATTATCTCAAAGTTGTAGATATTTTGTTTGGTTTGGTGTTCACATCGGAAGTTTAAGTGTTCCATGTTTTGAGAACGGAATGTTTTTGAAGAGTATCCAATAGAGTTTTAAATTAGATGAGGTACTTTTGTTTTCTCCTGTCATCTGTTTTAACAGTCGCCTGTGTTAATTTTGTGTTGTATTTTGGAATATTTTTGGTTTCCTCGGACAAATGTTGGAATTTATTGCCCAAACTTTTGCTTGTTAAATGTGCAAAATTTGAAGATTTCATCTCCTTGATAAAGTTGGTCCAGAGTTTTTTTTTTGTATAGCTTTGGTAGTGCTCCAGTTCTTAATCGGCATGACGTGTGTTGTATTGTCCATGTGTTGTGTTGTATTTCCCATGTAATAGATTTCAGAGTAGTATTTATCTTCTTTTGGAAATGATTTCTTCTGCAGTCGTTGACATGCGTTTGTTGATTTAATTGACTTGTTGATATTGGTTTGGTTTTAATTTTTCCGTTGGTTTAAAGTTGCTGGATATTTTCATTGGCTCGGTAGATTTGTACACGCTGTCTTCTCTTTAATAATTGGTTGGTCCTTGGCTTCGTCATTGTCGTCATCACCATTATCATCTATCGACTAGGTGTTGAGGTAGGTGGTCCACGGAAGGTGACTTACAAAACTATCTTAACTTACACATTAACTACGTAACAATATAATAATAATCAAATTTCAAATCCTAATATACTAAAATAATCACTTTACAGTTCAACTGTACACTTTTTAACCTAATTAGCCTTAAGTATAATACAAGAGAATCCCCCAAAAATTAACAAAAATATACGAGATCCAAATTAGCTTGTCCAGTATTGATCATCTCAAAATGGCAGATGGAATTTTGTTTGTTTGTTTTTCAAGTCATCTCACATGCGGTTATTAAATGTATTTTTAAGGTCACTCATTTGATTTTTTTAGTGTTGTGGGGGCACGAGAAGGAGAACGTTGTTTCGACTGAAAGCTGACCTCCGTGCGGTTTGGCGGTGCGGTCCGTCGTTGTCTTAGCGTACTATGTATGCAACCATTTGTTACTAACCTTTGAACTGCTCGACGATGATTCCAATTTACGACGTTTAGAATCTACAAATAATTATAATACTTTTTACTTAGCAACTGCTTCTCAATTGGATTAGTTTACGCACCTTTTTCGTAATCAATTGTGTCATGGCTGCGTCGATGTTGTAATGAACCGTTGCTCTCGTTGGATACCGAACTGAGATCCCGATCCCGTTGTCGTCCCTCATACTCTTCGTAATGACGGTGATCCTGACTGCTGCTGCTATTCGTATTGCCTGCTATTAAGTCCACCGTTTCAACGCCTTCGTGTCGATGCTGACTACGCTCTTCTCGCCGCGTTGGCTTCTCTCGTTTCTGAGCACGCTGAGCAGCAGCCTCTAGTTCCTCCAGACGCTGAGAGCGCTCACGTGCTCGCTGCTGCAGTTCTGCTTCAGTACGCTCCTTGTTATTGCTATTCCGATTACTCTCTCGCTGTGTGCTACGTGTGCTGCTCATACTGTGACGCTCTTCACGTTCACGCTCTCGTTCCCTTTCACGCTCACGATCTCTATCACGATCCCTTTCACGTTCTCGCTCCTGCTCACGATTGCGATGCTCCGTTTGTCCGCCATTACTGCTGCTGTTGTTGTTGCTGTTAGAGTTGGTATTACTGTTGGATTGCAGTTCATCCTTGATATCAAGGCTACGACTGCTTGAAGTAGTTTGTACGCTTTCCCGTTTACTCTCACGTTCATTTGTGGACGGAGCTGAGATGGATCTTGGAACGGATGGGGATATACTTTCAATCTTGCTGGTCTTTGCATCACCACGCACTGTTTGAGCTGTAAATAAAATAAGATACTTTAGACTTATTTACTTGATAGATTGTCTTGTAGCTCACCAGCTTTCACGTCGGGCTCTTTGCTGTTAATCTTTTGATCATTGCTGTAGAAGGACGTGCCGCTTGTCGGTTTCGCTATGGAAGCCGGAGTCGCCGTGTTAACTGACGAGGAGCTCTTATCGTTGACCAGCACTTTAACGGCTGAGCCTGGCAGTGTCGTTGTGGTTTCTTTGACGGGACGCTCAGCCACCTGATGGAAGTCACTTTCCTTAAACATGTGCGGTGTCTTCTGCTTCAGCTGGCCAATATAGCTCGAGGCAATAGCAAACAAATCTGGACGCTTTGTTTTCTCCTCCTCACGCACTTTGTCCACCTTACGCTCGATGATCTGGGCCAGCTTGGAGAGTACCGGATAGTGGGGAAGTATACGCATCAAAATGATAAGAGCATTACGTATTTGCATGAAATCCTTGGAGTCCAAACAGAATACAATCGCCTTGGTGATCTTATAATGCCACTTGTGACAAACATGACGATAATTCTCATAGCCCACATGATCGTTGGCCTCGGAGAACTGATTACTAACACGGAACTTGGTCACAAAGCCAGGATAATTGGCGCATTCCTTGTTGAAGACAGCTTGATCTGCATGCCAGCGCATCACAGTCTCTAGCATGGCACACAAGAAGCGTCCATAACGGGTTGCCTCACCCTCCGTACAGGACGTAACCGAGTACGTAATGTCACAGAAAAGCTAGAGAATTAAAAGCGATTTAACTACCCGATTGCGTTGTCGTCAGATTATGTATGGTCTGTACTTGGCGTTGGGGTCCGCTTTTGTAATTGCATTCTTGGCCGACTGATCGTATTTTTGCTAGAAAAGCAAAAACCAAACAAGAACGACATTATAAAATAAACCTTTATACAAATTTAACAATCCTTGTCGGCTGCTTGTTCTGCTTCATAGTATATATCTCGAAATATTTACTCCATTTATCTGATATGCAACGGTGAACATGGGACGTGGCATCCAAAAGAAAGCCACATCCGTGTGATGATTTTTGCTGATATTCCACAACAGTGCTGTTCTGTATAGTATAAGAAATATTTACATTTATCTGATGCGTGAACATGGGACGTGCCAAGAAGAAAGCCACATCCGTGTTGATGTGATATTCCCGTAACATCGTAATAATCGATGGCAAGCGTTCAACGTATTCGTCTACAGAGTAGGAGGAGCCCAAAAATGTGCCAAATTGTACCAGTGCATCCTGGCACTGATCATACAAGCTGCCCACAAGTTTTAAATGACTATGTGCAGCAGTTTCCCGGTAGATCACACAGTGCTTCTGCTGTGCCATCAAGAGACAGAGTGTGACGGCGAGATCGTTGTTGGCCAATGCCTCCTTTAAGCGATTCGAGGACTTTTTGGTGTTTCTCACTTGACTAAAGTATCCAGCCTGCAAAATAAATGTGCCAAAATTTTAATTAAATGGATACTTAAAAGAACTCCATTACTTACTTCGCCACGCAACTGTTCGCCACCGCAGAGAGCTTGCAACTGATCGTTGGTCATCTCCTCGCAGGACTCCACACCAGCCATTTTGTGCACAATCTCGCGGAGCACAAGCAAATCCAGACTCTTCTGAGATTTCAACTGATTGGCGACATACTGCAGCAAGCCGCTCATTTCGATGCTGTACTTTTTGTAGATGGTGCCACAGAACGAGGCCAGACTCTGCAGCCACAAGGAAAGTGAGGTGCCATCATCCTTGAAGCGACCACGACCAGTCATAGTGAGCGATTCAATGATGCAATAACCCAAACAATCAAAAGATAAAGCTGTCAAATACTTGAGCAAATCGCAGACAGGTCCAATCAAATTGTCGTACATTTGAATCTGCACGAGGATCTATAAAACCAGTAGAAACTAAGGGTTAGCAGGGGTTTAAAAGGATTATTCTAATACTTACGTAATCAAAGAGCAGTCCAGGCGCACAGTGACTATATTTGCCCACCACGCGGCCCAGTGGCTTGACATTCTCCTTGCTAACACGCTTCATTAGCGCCTTAATGTCACGCTGTCCAAGACCACAACGACGGATTAGATTTGGATGCATTTGGTAGCTATCATTCTTCCAACGGGCATATAAACTATAACGCAAATGATATGGGAAGAACTTGAGCACAGCCCAAATTTCCTCGGACATGGAGCAATTACTATCCAAATATAGCAATGATGGCAGTATCGTTGCATCCAGGCAGCTGATGATATCATAATAATGTGTTTCTGCATCCGTATTCGGTGCTGGACCATTCAAACTGTCGACGCCCATTTCAGTTAAGATTTTGACCATTATGCGGACCAGTTTGTACATTAAAACTGTATCGCAATGCATCGATGGACCGAGCACATTGGCCATTGGCCAAGTAAATTTTCGTAAATCATTGAAATTACGTGCCTGCATCTTGGACACAAGAGCGCTGTCTTCATACAGGCGACTACGACTTGGCTTCCGTCCGCTTGGTGCCTTGAAGCACTTCTTGTAGTAGACCTGCTCGACGGAAAGATGCACTAGCTCGACGATGGCACGTGCAATGGGATCCTGCACAACGACTGCTTGATCCGGCAGCTTTTGAATAATTTTGTGGGCATTCTCCCAGTCGCCAACCTTGAGCAATGCTTCACACAGTCCAAACTTTTGATTAGTATTGTACTTTTCCTCGTCAAATTTCTTAGTCGTTGGCGGTGGTGGCGGTTCCTTGTCCTCTTCTTTCTTGTTGGTGGAGATCACATGCAGTTTACGTACCATTTCCCTGGCATCGGCCAGTTCCTCCTCCCAATCTGCACGTATGCTGCCATCATTTGGTGTTAGCCAGACATATACATCGTTGAGCTCGATGACGCCGTGCTTCAGCAGCAAAGCACACACATGGTAAAGTGAACGAGGAGTCCGTGTCGCTTTAAAGTGACAGAATTTATAGCCAAGCACTTCGCATATAATAGCGCCGGTGGGCATATAGCTTCTTAACAAGGGTATAAACAACTTCCAGCGATCGGGACGCGTCTCAAACGATTCAATGATGATATCAAGCACACGATTGGGATCCAAGTTGAAGCAGCCTATGAGCGATTTGATAATGTCCATAATGGTTTCGGGCGTTGTATGCTCCTCAAAGTCCTGATTCATCTCTGTGATGAGCTTGGCAAACCCCTCGCTTTCTTCACGGAAAAGATTAAAGCGGCGTTGTTTATAGCTGCAAACCAATAACAAAACTTTAATCTCAACACAGTTAATCTGATTTAATAAACTTACTATAGCTTAGTCTTGACCTTGATGAATTTCGTGTAGAAACTTTTGTTTTTCACTATTCCCACTTCCTGCAGTGTATCGATTTCCAGACGCTCCTTCAGCAAACTCTCCGGCAGCACTTTGTCCAAATCTTTGACAATTTGCACAAAACCATGTCGTTCCTCCTGTAAGCCATCGGTCATTAGCGATGTTTCACTGTCCAGTATATTAACCACGTCCAGTATGAGACTGGGAAATTCCTTGTGAAGCGCCTGAAGATAAATGAAGGTCAGTTTGAATTTTGTGCCTCAATTGCGACTTGATTTCAATAACTTGCCACAACATCGGTGAGCACGTGCAGTACGACATCCTTCTTGATTTTGTAGCGCAGTGCTTGCCAGAGCAGCTCGTAAATAGCATTCGAAATGCCGTGCTTAAATACTCCATTCCGATCAAATACTGGACTATCCGGACTATCCTGCAGTTGTTGTTTTAGGTATTTCAAACTAAAACAAACGTGAAAATATTTCAATGTGTGGTTTGTGGTGTGGGGATGGGGTTGAGTTGATGCTATGCATCTTTGTTATGCACGTACAATTCACTTCTGCCAGTTTTATCAAAATGCTTGAAAATCTCGACGTTCAGTAGAGTCTCAGAAGCACCGCTTCCTCCTCCACCACCATTCGACTCTGTCACGACGGCATCAGCCGCTGCCGTTGTTGTTGCCGCTGCCGCCGCATCGTTCTCACCAGTCACACTGTGACTCTTCGAGAGTTTCTTTAAGCGACGCATGCAGTCAATTTGTTTAAACACGCGACAATAAACTTTGTTTCTTTACTTTTATCAAATTCCCGTTTGTTTATTAAAATATTTGACAAATTTTCACACTTTTCTCAGCATTTTTGAGTGTCAGAGATGTGTGTGTTAGAGTTGTGTCGTTCCGTTCTGAATTAGTTCAAATGACCGGGTCAGTAAAATGAACGAATGAACTTATTCAGTTCTTCGTGAACGATATCGTTCATTTGATGTATGAAAACCGTTGCATTTCAAAAACTTTTCTACACCGTGCTTGTTTGGTTTTATTAGTAAATAAAAATTAATGAAAATGTCAAAACGCAAGACGAAGTAACATTTAGAACAATTTTATTGGAAGCAAGGGTGGAAAGACTTTAAGTGTAATTCGATGAATTTATTTTTTTTTATTTCACATACCTAGTAGCTTGAAAGATATAGATGATGAAAGAACGATGAACGATTTAGAAAGGCCTAATCTTTCTATTCAGTCATTAACGATGAAAGATTTAGATGATTAGGTCTTTCTATTAAGTCATGAACGATGAACGATTTAGATGATTTGGTGTTTCTGTTCAGTTGGTCATGAACGATGAACGAATTGATTGACCTAGTTCACGGGAGAAAATGAACGATTGAACTTACTCAGCAAATTGAACTAAAAATCCCAACTCTACTGTGTCTGTGTTTGTGGGAGAATTGTATATCGATACGAACTTATCGTTCCAGGGATGCATCGCATACTTTTGGGCGCAAATGAAACGCTTTGAAAATGGAACGGCCGTTCAAGTTATGTATCGATAATTTTCGATAAGTATAACCCTACAATTTTTTTTTAGAGGAAAACTGGCTTTTCAAATTAGCGATAATAATTTTTATGATTTGTGCAACATTTGAATGATTATTGAAACACACATAATTTTATTAAAATATACACTGATTGATTGAAATGTGCATAAATATTGTGCAAAATTATTGCAGATTTTCTTAAAAACGACGTAGACGATCTTTTTGTGCGTAATTTAATTTTTTTTTATGTTTTAAAAGGTCCTCTAGAATCGCGGTTTAAAAGTAGCCGGATACTGATTGAAGCGTGGGCGTAATGCAGTATTGGATTTTTCAAACTTCTCGCCAGTGTGACCCAAAATAACTCCATCCGACGACGACTTCCCATCCTTGGTATTGATGTGCTCCGAGTTTACCTCGGCCACATCTATAATGCGGGGATTCTTTCGGTACTTGTACCACCAGTACTCAAAAACAAGCGTAATGCAGGCCATGCCGATACCCACAAAGATGACAATGAAGACACCGCCAATATTCTGTATGGATATGCCATCGGATTGATCCTCCGGCTTCTCGCACTTGGCCTGGGCCTCATCGTTCTTCCACCACTTCTCCTTGAGCTTCTCCAGCTGACGCTTGTTCAGCAGCGTCAAGATGCTGGAAGATTTAAAAGTGGAAAAGCTGCTTTGTATGTACATGTAGCCAAAGTACTCACGCATTATTGAACTGATCCTTGAGGTGCGACCCTTGCTGTACGGCAATAGCATAAGGCTTGCGAGAGAACTCTTCGCCCACCACCTGAAGATCACAATTGGTCAGCTGCAGATAACGTATGTCAGTGGCGTCACCCAGAAATGCGAATCCAGTGGCAGTGCTGGAATTGCGCACACGCTTTACTGCCTCATCCAAGGTGGCCGGTAGACCGGCTTCCTGCATGGCCTGCCACATCTTAGTGTACTTGTCGCTCACCGGGTAGTCCCAGACGGCCAGCTTGGAGCGTTCCAACGGTGTAAGCGAATCGTTGAGGGACAAATCCTTCCAGATTTCATAAAACATTTGCTCAATGTTGGCCATGCGCTCGAAGTAAGTCATTGCCGCGGAGCCGTTCAATGGAGCGTAAAGAATCTTGTACTGCTTTGCCAGATCATCCAGGGACTCCACGGGTGTGTCCAGACGGGACACGGTCAAAAAGGCAGCCAAATTGGCGGTGTACGAAGCAATTATAATGAAACTGTTAAAGGAAAGAAGCTTAAAGACCAATTGAATTCACTCCAAGTGTGATTAAACGTACCCAAAGAGCCACCAGGTGGCAGCGACCAAACGACCAGAAAGATTTTTTGGAGCTTCACCGCCACCTTGAGGTGTCAACGAAGTCATGCAGAACCAAAGACACTCCTTCAAATTGAACTCGCGCTTCTCCTCGTCATCCTTGTACTTCTCCCGATTGTTCTGGTAGCTGTAAGGACTCCAACGATCAAAGATCCACATGAGGAAGCTGGTAAAGAAGTAGGCGGCCAGAATACAGAGCCAGACATTCGTCTCCAGCACCGTGAGGAACTTAAAGAGCGAACTCGGCGAGGTCGGACGTTGCATCATGATGGTAATCCCCACCAGATCGTAGTAGGGAACAGTAAAATCTATGACAATCTCCCGCTCTGCCATGACAGACATGCTGCCCAGACCGATGTCCGCCTGTTTGTCAATCAGTTTCTTCACAATGCCATTCCATTCGCCCTTCTCGTCCATGTTGCCGAACTTGCCGTCCTCCACCTCCTCAATCACATAGTCAAAGTGCACAATGGCGGCAATCTCATCGATTAAATCAATGCAATAACCCTTGTAGCCCTTGGGAGCACTGTCATCTTTCATGATGAAAGGCGCTTGCTGTGAACGAAAGGGTGAAGAGGTAAAGGAGAAAGGATCACCCGTCCAACTGCAGTTTTCTCACCACTACTGTAAAGATGCGATAAACCGTATCCGCTGTCAGATTCTTCATTTGTTCCTCATCCTTAATAGCCAAGGGAGTATCCAGTCCCGCCGTCCAGGTGCCAATCGATTTGCTATTTACCGAACTTCCGCCTCGGATCTCCAGCACATTGATGTCCATTTCAAATTTCATGTAACTAAATCCGTTGAAGGGTTTCTTGGCTTGCGTGACCAGCTCGAAGCTGCCGTACGATGTGGGTTCAGTGACCTTCGATTCACATATTTGTAAACATTAATTGGACACTCACAATGTTGGTAAGTAGAAGTAGAACACACCTGTGTAAAGTATTGCCTCAGATCAATATTGCGTTCGGGCGTATTTCCGCCTTGGAAATCGTCACAGTTCAAATACTCCATGTCCTTGGGCCAGGCGCCGGAACGCAGCATTTCTCTAGCGGAACGGGGACAATAATATTAGACACACAAAATTGACACCCAATTAACTATGGAGTTTCCCTGTTAATCGCGTTATTTCCCACTCTTTGACTCCTTACATTTCTACCCCTGTCTACTTTTTATATAACCTGTGTCTAAGGGTGAGGAATGCGGAGGTGGGTTTGTTATAAGTTTGTAAGTTGGAAACCCTGATTACAAAATGGAATGCTTTACACTTTCACAGGATATTTTGGGGTAAGATAAGCTCTTCTGTAGTGTTCCTCCACTTACTTGATGGCCAGAAAGCTGCGCAGAGCCAGATCGAAATAGAAGGCAGACGCCAGCTGCGGTTCCTCATTTAAATTAAACGTAGTGCGCAGCAAACCCAAACGATCCCGAAATTGCGTATACGCCTGGGGCTTCATGAACATTATGGTAGCATTATCCCGCTGACTGCTCACTTCTCCCTCGCTCTGGGTTATTGCATGCCAGGCGAAATTGCGCTCGAAATAGGATGGTTTCACCGACTCAAGGACCATGCGTATGGATTGCAGATTTCCAAGAATAAAGAAATTATTAATGTCCAAATTTCGCAGCTTCTCGATTTGCTCTTCTCGTTCCCGTTTTCCGTCCTTGGCGATGGCCGTGATGACGTGACGTGTTTGGATGTTCTGCAGCAGCGATTTATACTTGTGATCCATCACAAAAGTGTCGTCATAGAGTATGGCAGCTGGAAGGGATTTAAATATAGATTTTTAACCCACTTCCCCTAGTAATCTAATATTTTTTACCATTGGTAATATTCAATCGTTTGACAATGCTGCGCACAGCTTCAGGGATTAGATCAGCTGGTGGCATCACCTGGAGCAGATACTTCTGCTTCGACTCATCCAAGTCGCGCCACTGCCGCAGATCACCCTCCTGTCCGTAGGAGGCACTGATGGTGGGCAAACCCAGGGCTTGAGTGAAACTCTTGACCGTTTCGGAAGCAACTCCCGACTTGGTGGTGTCAAAGATCAAATGAGGCGTCTGTTTCTTCTCAATGCTAGCGGCATACTTGTTGCAAACTGAACGATGGGATTGACTAAAGCTCGAGGGGACTGCGGATGTATAGAAGAGGATAACTCACTTGCTTCCAGTAAAATCTTGGCATCAGTTTTATTAGCCTCAATGGATTCCACCTGCACGGAGAGACCATAGCTGGGATTCTTCTTCAAGTAGGTAAGGACCACATCCACAGCCTTCATGGCTGGCTCATTGTCCACTTCATTGATGAAAACTATGCAGCGGATTACGTGTACATCATTAGCACAAGGACACCATTACACATTACTCAAGCCAACCCACTCAAACTGAACCCTCCCAACTTAATTGTTGTTTACTCAAGACAAAATCGATTCATAAAACTTACACACGTTAATATTCTGACTCGTTTGTGCCGCAACTTTCATATAACTTGCATTATCCAGGCACAAACATAGCAAGCAAAGGCACTTTAAAGTCTTCAACCACTTATCAATCATGATCAGCGAGAAATCCACACGGCCCGAATTCCAATTGACAACTGACTGAAAGTCCATGTCGTTCAGTAATTGCAGGACATTCAGCGATTGCAATGTGTGTGGACACACATGTGTCTCCTTGGTGATAATCAATTACAATCCTCTCCCCTGCACTCCATACGCCCCTTAGTTTTGCTCCTGACCACTCAATCAATGTTTCGTGCCAACACATTCGACCGCTAATTGGTAACACCCTCGGATTATTAGGGGAGTCAGTGGTGTAGAAAGCGAAACCTTGGGAAAATATAAATATGATCGAATACAAATATATAACATATGTTGCTATATTTACGCTATCTTTAGTGTGTCCTATAATCCTTTAGAAGTAAAACATTTGCTTTTGAAGAAAATACAAAAAAGAAAAAACTTTATTACATTTTATGCGCAACGCCCTTCATTGTTAAATTAATTGTCTTTGGGGGCGCTGCTTTAATCTCTAAACGGTATGCTATCAATTAAGCAGTAATTGGGCGTCAAACTAGACTTAGTCTTACATTAGAAACATTAGACAAGTAGAGCTGCTAATTGTGGACAGCGGTGATCGGTACCCAGCGATACCGACCATGCTCGCTAGGCATTGTCATTATATAATTATAATTATTGTAATTATTATTATGCATAGGTCTGATCTTAAAATACAAATATTAACATACACAGTTCGTTGCAGTACATACGAGATATAGTTATATATACATAATAGAGCATATTATTAGTACATCTATAGTTTTGTGGTAAGTCTGTGGTCTGTCTGTATATGCGCTATATAAAATCTCACAAGTTCCAGTCATCGGGTCCCGTCTCCTGGCGCACAACAATCGGTGCACGCGGTGCTCCAGGCACTGGTGTCGGCACCAGCGGTGTATTGCTGCGCTTGGTGGCACCTCCAAAGTAAGGCGGTGGCCTGTAGCTGGTGGGCGTGGCAGCATTAGAGCTGTGCGTAGATGACGCCGATGAATCTCGCACACGTGCCGCATCGAAGGCAGGCGGTTGGGCATACCGATACTGCCGCTGACCAGAATGCGCCGCATCCTGTGGTGTCTGGGAACGTGAGTGATCGCGGCGCGTTGCGTGCAGATCGTGTTCCCGCTGCTGTTGCAACATATATTGTTGTTTACGTTGCTGTAGCAACGTTTCCTCACGCTGTAGTAGACGCTGTCTTTGCTGCTGCTCCAGCTGTTTGCGCTGCTGGGCCAGGAGACGATTGGTCTTGCTCCAGGGATTTCCACCGAAGCACATGTTTGATATAAAGACCACCGGCGAGAAGAGCTTCAGCGAAAACTCACTGAAAGCAAAGTAAACTTTAGATCAAATGGATTTTCTGTTTAAAACAGACTTACGTGGTATCCACGATTGGCTTCGCCTCGTTGCCGCTGAGTATGAAGAGCGGAAAGAATATGGAAAATATGCAGCTGCTGACAATCACCGAGCTGGTCATATTAGTGAGCACCGTTAGCGGTATGCCAAAGCCAAAGAAATATGGCCAATTCTTCTCAATGTAGGTGAGACGACGATGCAGTTCCCAGCCCATGTTGAACCACTTGTATTCAAAAGAGTACAATGAATACAGCAGACACAAGTGCACAAAGCACAGCGAGGAACCAACATACTTCACTGGCACCAAGTTCACCAACATGCTCTGGACCAGGAAGAACATTTGCACCACCATGCTGAAGAGGAAATCCGCGACGAGTTTACTTATGCTCGGTATTAGCTGTGGCCTTCCCTTGCGCACCCGATACGCTGCATTAGCAATGTCAGCGAACCACAGAGAGCTAACAATTTTGGAGAGCATGAATATGGGTAGCACCCACATCATGCCAAACAATAGCGACAATATCGGTTGTAGCCAACTCCAAACGAATGGCAGTGTGTCCGATTGTGAGCCATAGAAGATCGTCAAACAGAACTTTAGTGTGGGCAGGAGCACAGACTCGAAGAGCACGATGCTAAGCCAGGTGAAGCCGCCGTTTAGTAGACAGCATTTGAAGAGCTTTTTCGCTATTTTCTTTTCGCTGCAATAATGCGTAATAAATTGGATTAGTCATGGTAGCTGTTGTTGGGAATAACCCGCCATAAAGACTGATTATTCTGTGTAAAGTCCACACACACACGTAGTAAATCAAGATTTTGTTTACGTTTGAATCGAACAGCAGCAACAGCTGTTAGTTATCGATAACTTTTTATGTGTTCTTTTTACGCAGCATAATCAATTTACGGAATGCCCCCTTTTAATGTATTCATTGTTCTTTTACTTACGCCTGAGGTTGTGGTTTCTCAACAGGCTTCTTCTTCATAATCTTCTCCAGCGTACGCTCATCGGAGTTTACCTCCGCTCGCTTGGCGTACTCATCGCGTATCATAGCTGCCGCTGAGCTGGGTACTGGCGAGGGCGATCGCTGAGACTCCCTGTAGTTTTCTTTGTCCATGCGACGCAGTTGTCGCATTGTCTCAATTTCTGCATTCTGGCGGGCCACTTCATTGTCTATGTGCAGCACCAGCGTCATGCCCCGTATGCTGTCCCACAGTCCATAAGCAATTCCCAACGCGATGTTCTATATTCCATATGTAGATATGTATATTTTTTTTTAGAATATATGTATGTATGAGGTAAATTTACAACGCACTTTAAAGGTTAGCATAATATTTGGCACGTACCTTTATCGCAGCCATCTCTTGTGCGTTGTTGTCTGTCTGTTTACACGTTACAGCAGCTCTAGCCAACAGTATGTAGAATTATGACGCCTGTTGTAAGCATTACAAAAATAGATGCGTGTTTGTATTATAGTTTTGCACTGACGATGTTTTGAAACGTTTTATTTCCGTATAAAAATTTGCGCTGTTGCGATGACATTATTTCATAGTAACAAAATTGTGTGTTTACACGATGAATAGTACGTCATTAGTACAGGCACTAAATTATATAAATGACGAACATTTTGATGACATTGACATACTTGTTGCTTCACAACGCGCTCTTTATTTGGTTTACATTTGAACTTTGTGTTGCATCAAAATATATTTTTGTGTACTTTGTGTTTGATCGTGTCAAAAACATACGTTCACTGGCACCAGTATGATAACAAATCGCAGAGTTGCATTCAACTTACATAACGATACATCGATAAAATACAACCGATAAGCGATTAATAAATGGATTGCTGAACTGGTTCCCTGGTCGAACTGGGCAAAATTAAAAGAAAAATAATTCAGTTCGGTTTTTCCGCTTGCGGAAAACAGGTAAGGACGCATCAGCCTAAAACATGGGCTTTTTCTTTACGGCTGTTTCAGACTTGTTGAACATTTTATATTTGCATACATATAAATCGAATGTGTTTTGTTTTGAACTGAAACAATAACAATGACAATTTTGTTATCAGTGGGTTTTAGCAGTGCTTTTGAATCATGTGGGCGCGCGCGCCTTATTATAATTTCAAAACAAACTCAATCAAGCATATTTAAAGACGCTGATTAATTATTGGTGTGACGTGCGTAGTTGGCATTGATAAAAGGCATTTAGTTTTCGGTATCGCTTTTGTGTCTACATATGTACACTGTTTACATAGTATGTACCTTCATGTACATACATACCTATAAATATGGATATTAACCTGGTTTGCAATACGTAAATACCTGGAAATTATAAACCAGGTGTCAATCACTTAATGCTTCACTGATGCCGCGCTCAGTGCATGCACTTAATTGATTACCAACGTAAGACCAGCAAAACAGACAAGATCTTTCTTGTTTGCCCAGCGAAGTAAAAGGTGGGAGGTGGAAGCGCCGGCCGACCATCCCACTGTTTGACCTATGCAAACTAATATACGCACCCACACACTTACACATTTTTCATACTATTTTATTGCAGATTAACAACTCAACCTCGTTTCAATTCATTCGTTTCCGCAAATCCGCCCCCGCGCCCTCCCCCTTGACCTAGAAGCCGGACAACGCCAGGGCGCCTGCACTTGCAGTGGAATAATCAATAAAGCAACAACAACAACAACGAAATTGACACGATGTGGGCCAGTGATAAGCAACAACAATAGAAGGCAGCCCCGCAGGCTGCTAAAAGCAACAACAACAACAGCTACAACAACAACAACAAAAAGGCAAAAACTCGAACCTAAACTCTGTGCTCATCCAACCCAAAACGAAGCAAAGCAAACACATTTACATATATTTGATTCGACATTCTCATTTCCCATTAAAATCAACGAAACAACTTTCTTCGCACTGCAGTCACTGTTTTCTGGGTAAAAATGTCACGGGAAGAACGTTTGCCCATTGTGGACTGCTCCAGCAGCAGCGGAGAGGATGAAGTGAAGCCAGTGGTGCGTAGGCGTAGCACAAGGGACACCGTGCTGGCGGTACCAAAAGATCCGGGCTGCTGTGATCCGGATAGCACGCCACATCGATTCCTGGCCTTGGTCTTTATGTGTCTGCTCGGATTTGGTAAGCAAACTAAATGAATTATCTGGAATTCTTATACATTTTGATTGATTTCTCTTAGGTTCCTATTTTTGCTATGACAATCCTGGAGCACTGCAGGACGTGTTTCAGAAGGAGCTGAATTTGAACGCCACCGAGTTTACCTTCATCTATTCCATCTACTCTTGGCCAAATATTGTACTATGCTTTGTTGGCGGTTTCCTCATAGATCGCGTCTTTGGCATTCGCATGGGTACAATTATCTACATGCTAATTGTGCTCTTGGGACAACTGATTTTCTCCACTGGTGGCTTGTTGGGCGACTTCTGGCTAATGATTGTAGGTCGCTTTATATTTGGCATTGGCGCCGAGTCCTTGGCCGTGGCCCAAAACAGCTACGCCGTTTTGTGGTTCAAGGGCAAAGAGCTGAACATGGTATTTGGTTTGCAATTGTCTGTGGCACGTTTTGGCAGCACCGTTAACTTCTGGATAATGCAACCTCTTTATGGCTACGTGTCCAAGTTCTATGCTGGTTACACCGGTCTGGGAGTGGCACTCTTCATTGCATCGACCACCTGTGTCATGTCACTAATATGCACTCTAATATTGGGTAGGTTTTAAAGTCTTTTAACTATATTCCTATAAAATTAATATATAAATGCTTGAAGGTTGGATGGACAAACGTGCCGAGCGCATACTTAAGAGAAATAACAATCCTGGTGGCGAGATCGCTAAGCTAAGTGACATTGTATCATTCAAAATGGATTTCTGGATGGTCTCCGTGGTTTGTGTGGCCTACTACGTGGCGATATTCCCATTTGTGGCACTCGGACAAGCCTTCTTTATCTCCAATTTCCAAATGACAGCGGAACAGGCGAACAATGTCAATTCGATTGTTTATCTGATTTCGGCCATAGCATCGCCTCTTTTTGGATTTATCATCGATAAGGTTGGCCGAAATGTTAGCTGGGTTTTTGTGGCAACAATATCAACACTTGTGGCGCACATGTTGCTTACATTTACCCATTTGAATCCGTACATTAGCATGAGTATTATGGGACTATCTTACTCGATGTTGGCTGCTAGTTTATGGCCTTTGGTAGCGCTGATTGTGCCGGAATACCAGCTGGGAACAGCTTATGGATTGTAAGTTTAATAGACGTAGTAACTATTTTATATAAAATAGTAATTATTTTGAAATTTCAGTTGCCAGTCTGTGCAAAATCTGGGCCTGGCAGTGGTCACCATCGTAGCTGGCATGATCGTGGACAGCAGCGGAGGCAGTCACTTCTGGCTGCAGCTCTTCTTTATTGTATTTCTCTTGAGTAAGTAACGCATGTAAATGAACTCTTAACAATTATTAATAATACTCTTTTCTTTCTGTAGTTTCCCTGATAGCTACCTGTATTATTTGGGCCTATGATAGGAAGCATCAGGGAAATCTGAACATGTCGCCATCGCAACGTGCCACATATCATACATCTATGTACGTGAATATTGAGTCTAGTTGATGGTGAACATGATATTGATGTTGTATTTGCTGTATTCATTAATTGTGTGTGTATATTTATATATATATTGTAATCCCGATGCAGATCCAGCATTTGACTAACTTGAAATTATTCTTTTCTCCAAATGCTTCACCGAAAAAGCTCAACACAACGTGGCACTACGGATCGACGGCCTCTATTGGGCAACTAAAACTATATATATATATACTATATAATATGCTAACATATTTGTATTGTATTATACGATAACCAATGTGATGTTGTTTGCCATCTATTTAGCTCTATTTATTTGTCCTCCTTGTATTTGTGTATAACTTTGGCACAATATCGTGTTTCCTGTTAAATCGCGCAAATCGTTTTTCCTTTTTGTATTATTTTTATATTAAGCTTCAATATTTACAAAAGTAATTGATCCTTTACATATCAAGATTGAAACTATTGTTATTGTGATTGTTGTGTTTATATATATTCAGTGCCAAAGATAAATGTTATATAACAAATAAATGTAACTAGCAAAACAAATAACATAAAATCGTTTTAATATTTCAAATAAAACAAATTTATTGATCTTTATTCAATTTATTTCTTTTGCATATGTGAACTGTTTCATATTTTATTTAGAAAATATAATATAATAAATTAAATAAATTAGCTAAAACATAAACTGAAATTCCAAAATTTTGGCTTTTGTTAAATGTGAGAAGAAAAAAACAAAAAGTTTCCATAACTCATTGGACTAGAGAAAATACAAATTATTACAAATCTTTCAACAGATATTAATTGCTCAAAATTAGAATTAAATCAAGTCAAAAAACGCGAGAATAAGAAACAATACAAAGTAATTAGAAAATTTTAAATACATTTTTTCATTCATTCTTTTCTAGTTTTTTTTTTTGAGAATTTTGGTTACAGAGAAAAAAATAATAGTAATAATGAATTTCTGAGAGAATTGCGAAATGTGCTGAGAATATAGAGGATTTCGTTTTGACTATTGAATAAAAAATGCATTTCCATAAAAAGTTCGAATCGCAAATTGAAATTTGTTGAGTAATGCCGTTACGTTTCGAGCGATTCATTAATTAGCTGCATTTTTGCTTTTTGTTATCTCATCATAGTAAGTATATATATTAGTAAAATATATTCATCGTTTTTTTTTTTTCTACTTAACTAAGAGCATCGTTTAAACATTTCTTTATCAAAGTTATAAGTGAATAAGTTGATTTCTTGAATCGTCGTCGCTTTTATAGTAAATGTAGTAGCTCTAACTTAAGTTAGTATTTAGAATTCAATTTGATTAAGTTTTTTTTTTTGTTGATAATCTTTTTTTCTTTTTGGTCGTTTTTAATTATATGATAAAGCTAAAAAGCATAGTACAAAAACAGAAAGATATTTAGTTCGTGTGTGGAAGCAAAAGTGATGAAAATATATTTAGTCGGTTAGATAAAGAGGGATTTCAAAATTCTCCCCACCTGCCATTCACACCTACACACACATAAACATTAGCTATTGTCAGATTTTTCAGTTATACTCCTTCGACTTTGATTTCTTCCCTGTCATCCGCCTATATCGTTCTTTAGTATTATATATTATTATTGTGTGTTATTCATCCAAGTTTTCAGTTTCATCGGCAGCCACAATATTTCGTTTGGTGGCATTCTGAATGCTAGCTAGATATTTTTCACCATCGAACCGCTGGCTCTCATCCTGTAGATCCTGTACAAGAAAATTATAATTGTAATGTAATAAAAAGTATAAAAAAGTAATAAACATATGAAACATTTACCTTTAAGGATATGCAGGTGGGTGTATGTGTACAGTAGTTTGACAGTGTATGTAAGCGTGCGATGTGTGTGTGGGTGGATGCGTGTGGTTTTGAGTGGGTGTTTGAGTTAGATAAAGCCCCAAGCAAAATTAATTTAGGTTTCTTTTGTTTATTTTTAATGTATGAATTAATGTATATAAATTTTAATGGGTTATTATGTTGAAAAAAACGCTTAGAACTTAGTTTATTACATTTAACACTAGGTTTCCAAATGTAATTGTTATTAGTCTTTGTTAAACATTAATTACAGTGAGTATCATTGTATGTGTATGTGTGTTTGTGGTTATATTCGAGTGTCAGTGTGTTAAATTTTAATTTCTGCATCGGGTTGACCGGCAACTTTTGGAATAACTCTAGCGAACACTAAATCTGTTTCACAGCCAAAACACAGATTTTACAAGTTAATTTCTTTCGACTTCTTTTTGCTTGCGAATTCAAGCGTTAATATTAAGATTAATATCTGTATTTTTATATGATTGCCTATGACTAGCAAAATGGTTTTGTCTTACTTTGGTTTTTGTTCATTTAAGAATTATGTGCGTAACTTCTAAGCTAAAGTTTTGTAAATGTCAAAGTGTTTGAATGTACTTAATTGAAAACATTTTTCATTTATAATTTTTCTTATTTTTTAAATAAGAGCACGATTATTGTTAAACTCCTCGCTGGAGTATGCATCACACATGGCCAAAGAGAACTCATCGTTCTCACTATAACGCTGAAATACAGTCCTGATCTGGGACTGATTTGGCTGTTGTTGCAGCTGCTGATTCCGACATTTACTTGCTGCAGCTGAGGCAGATGCCTCCATTGTATTCGTTATAATTTGTAATTGCTTATTATAGAGCTTACGATCCGATTCGGATGATGGCTTACGATAACTATGATTATCCCGATCATACGAGATTATCTTACGTTCTGTTGTGTTATCCACAGTTACAGTTATGATCTTTTGTGATTGCATTTGAGATTGCTTGTTAGTTACAGGATTGATTGGATTGCTTGCATTTAGATTGTTGGGGGCATCGTATTGGTTATTTTGGACATGACATATTCGAACAGGCTCTGCGGTAATCGTTGTTGTTAATGATGAATCATTATGTGCAAGAGTGATATCAGTAGCGCTGATCGAAGTTATATAGGGTGCATAAAGTGGCGGAATTACCTTATTGCGTAGAATCGATGGTACAGTTTCCAACATTTTCAGCCATTCGGTTGGCAGCGCCCAGGCGTGCGGACTCTTGGAGTAGTACATCAGATGATCAATGTCGTACGAGACGCGTGCTGTAATCAACAATATTAGATTAGTAATGTCCGATTAGTCAAGATAAAAACCGTCTTTTCCGAGTACCACACTTAGTCTAGAGATTTTTGTTATTTTAAAATCACTTACAGGTATTCGTCTTTAATGAACTGACAGCTCGTTCTTCTTCGAGCTTTTCACGGGCTGCCTTTGTTTCCGGTGTGGACTCCTTGCGTGAGAAATGACTACGACGCGAACGTGCCAAGCCATTCTGATTAGTTCCACCATTGGCAGCATTTGATGGCTCGATGAACACTTCGTCATCGCCGTCACCATTGTTATTACCCTGTCCGGCAACATAATTGAGACCAATACCGCTATCAGCCAATGGCAGAGGATTGCCCATCATGAACTGTGGTGGTCCGGAGCCAGGCAGCGGTGTGGAAGGTGTTGTTACTGGACTGATAAGCGAAGTGCCATCAAATGCGGCACCAGCCTCCATGGAAGCCAAGAACTCAGAGCTGCTGAAGTAGTCATCCAACACAAGCTTTGCCACCTGCCAAATAATTGATAGTTAACAATTTAATTGATATACAATGATTTATGTTCACTTACGCGCACTAGCTCGCAGCAGTCACCCGTGATCTTGATGAGATGCTGGCCCACGTTGACCGTGAACTTGTATTCACCTACGGAAGCATCATTTGTGGAATATGAATGCATAAGCAGCTGCTGATTGGGACGTAAAACTTTACCGGCAGCAGCTGTTGCCGCCGCAGCCGCAGCATTGGCAACCTGCTGCTGATGGTGGTGATGGTGATGTTGTTGCTGCTGCTGCTGTTGATGATGCTGCGTCATTTGCTGAGCCGCTGCGGTGGCAGTCATGAAATTCTGCGCCGAATTAAAGCTCAGACGATTTGCCAGACTGCTGTTGGCGCCTGGAGTGCGTGGTTGTACGCCAGCTGTATCATCCGAGTTCGATGAGTTCAGCGATGAACAGGAACCGCCAGCACCACCGGCCGATGGTGCCGGCTCCAGACGCACTGGGGAAGCATTTCGACGTATTGTGTCCTCCATAAGTTGCTTGGCGTAACTGCAGATAAAAAATATACGTTTAGCAACGTAATACAATTTATTTTATAGCGGTTCTTTAGTTTGAATAAAGTGGCAACGCCAAATTAGCTTTAAGCAGAGTATGCAGCTCAATATTTGATCAGTAAGGCCACACGGTGACTGGATAATTGTAACTGCGATCGCTCAAAGGAACAACTTACTTGATTTTATCCTCGGCTGGTCCGGTAATTTGAACCAAACGTTCCTTGGCACCAGGGTTGACTGCACAGGAAATATATATAAATTGATACATATCAGTGTATATAAAAATAAATATTTAAGTATATAAAAATGCATTTTTAAGATTTTATTATACATGTGTAGAAAACGTGCCGTGATTCAATTAGTGCATAACAAAATTATAACAGTGAAACGATCAATTGAACGTGCAAGTGTGTGTGGATGTGTGTGCCGTGTGATTTTATACAGCGTGTATGTTTATGGTTTCAAAATATTACAACGTGTTAACCCAGTGCCAAACAAGCCAATTTTAGACGATTATATGCCAAACGGATGCTTATGAGAATGTTGTTGACGCTTGAGTTGAGCAAGCTGCATTTTTTTACCTCTTTGAAACGATATTATAGTTTCACTAAGTTCCTCAATCATGTGCACACGTCGCCCTTTAATGCCCATAACTATTGGGTAGGCAGGCAGGCATTTAAATAAAGATGTAAGAATATAGAAATTGCCATTGTGTTGTCTATGTCTGTAGGGAGCCTCAAAACTAATAATACTTACCCTTTCCAGAATCTGCATTGCGTATGACCACCTCATCTTTGCAGTATGTCTTGCCAGGAATTTTGGTGGGCTTTGGGAATTTGCCAGAGTTGCGAATAACTTCACCAGGTGGCAACAGCAGATGCTGTTGATTGGGTGAGCCGACCGCAGCAATGGCCGCTGCCTGTGCAGCTGCAGCAGCAGTTGCTGCATTGAATGCAGCCGCCGCCGCAGCTGCAGCTCCACTGCCACCAACAATTGCACCCATGCCACCGCCGCCGACGCCAACACCAAATGTGGGGGAGGTGCTGAGAAAGGCTTGCTGGTTGCCAACGATACCGGCAGCATCGTGTTGATATTGTTCAGCAGGTAGCTGTAATAAATAAATAAATTCAATCGTTACTTGTAGCACTTGGAAGCGCTGGTGAAATGCTTGAAGGGTATTAAACTTACCTCAACGTTGGACACTTGCTGCTTGGACTTGTAGTAGGCAATTGTGTCTTTATCTTCCCAGCTATTGGCACGTAATTCGATCAGTTCGAGTAGTTTTAGTCGTGTCATTATGTTCAAACGTTCGTCCTGCGAAGCGTTGCGGAACACAACGAATGCACGATCTAGCGTATCCTTTGATACGGCCTCCAGTTGTGGCCCATGGACGCGTAAATTATGCAGCAGCAGCGTTATCGATTCCGCTGTCGCGTTGCACGATTGCAGACCAACCGTCACATTGTCAATCAGCTGTATCAATTCCTCAATAACCATATAGCTGTTCTTCAGCGACGAACGCGATTGTGTCTTGAGCGGACGCGGTGTCTCAATGTTTTTCACCGCCCTGCCCAGATGTGTGTGTGCCATTTTCTCTCTGTGCCTCTGTTGTGGACTGTCACTCTATAAATTCCTCGTTCGATTCAGTATCTGGTTTGCTTTTTATAAATGTTCTGTTTTGGTATCTTTTCTCTGGTTTTTGTTCGTTCGTTTGAATTGTTGCGATAGTTGTGTGTGTGTAAAAGAAGTCGTAGAAGCAATTCCGCACCTCCCCCTGTAACAGAAATACGTTTTAAATTATTGGAATAGCAATGGAAACCCTACGTTCTTAAGAAATTGGGTCACACTTAATAACAAATAGCAGTTACACCTGCTTAGCAATACATTCAGTATTAAGTTACTGGTTATTGACAGTTGATCCGTTACATCTTGCAGACTAGCGATAACAAATCAAAGAGGCTCTGCAATTATCGAAATCACTTACAACCCACTGTAACTGACGGTATCAAGTTCAAATTACGCCGTAGCTAAACGAGTACTATATACATACGTGTGTACAAACAGATATAGTACATACATAATGTATGCATTGTTAATATCATTTGCAACTTTGATAAGAGCAAGTGGGTAAAAACTGATAAAGTTAGATTTATAATAGTTTAGTGCCGTACAGGTCTTCAAGTGGAAAAGCATTAACGTATATTTAGCATAACCTATTTCGAAAGCACTGTGATTCATTGCGAAATATGAATATGATAATTGCGTACATTCCAAAACAGTTTTCGTATAATAGACACAACGGCCGTTTAATAAATGTATGTGTCTACACTCATTCAGAAAAGTAGTTGGACACCACCGATCACTGAAGAAATTACTAAACACAAAGCATTATTATAATTCTCTTCCGACAAGTATCTTATTTTAATAGTTATCTAGATAGAAGTGTGACAATATTTATTTGATCCACCGTATGTACACATGCTTCTCGACTCGTGCCGCATTTAAGTTTCATTAACAAAAAACTAAGCGTCGTGTGCCTTCGACGCTGTTGCCTGCTTCATTTAATTGATGTTGGCTTTCGATTCTATGCTGCCGCTTCTGCTTTGCGGCGTGAGGTACAAATACACATATACTGATTTTAAATAGCATTTACACAAAAATATTACAAAAAACCGTCAGTGCGAGCCACTTATTGAATCATATGTCGAGAATAGCAACAACAAATATGACTGTGACTGGCTGCTACGTTGACGCTGGCAGCGCTGTCAGCGTCGCCTTGGTCGTAGGGCAAGGCAAGTGTCCCGTTAAGTATGCTCGTACCTTCACAAAGCTAAACAAACCACAACAGCTTGCAATTAGTTTGTTTTGTTTATAAGTTCAGCAGTTTTTAAAATTTATGTATCACTGCTTTTGTTATAAAATTAAATAATGAAATGTCGATTGAGGAATCTACGCGTTGGCTGCGCAGCAGCGCTCCACTTGCTTTTGTAACTTTTTGCCCAATTTGTGTCGGCTACAACACTAAAGTACGACTAACTCTGGCTGTCACCAAAAAATTCCATAAGTAAATTACTTTTTCCACTATATTTTGTACTTGTAATTAAGCTATTTAACGTTAAATTCAACTATTTGATACGAAAGCTTACCAAAAAATCTCTGCGACTACTATGTACAAGTACAACAAGAAGTATCGGCGATATCGATACTTTTGTGTATTTTTTCTTCTTTGCTCTGCGTTTGCTCACTTTGCGTTTATGCTCATATTTGCGTTATGTTTCTGTGTATTTTTTTTATTTACGATGTCGGATGATGCCAAAGGTTTGCGGAAATGACAAATCCACAAAATCTAAAGATATACTTCAGTCACTTCGCTTCCATATCTTAGGAAAAGCAAAACCTTAAAATTCATCAACATCGAATGAAACACAATTTTGTGTTGGGCCTAAAGTACCGGTAACTGAAGTTCAGTTACTGAACAAAAATAACAGTCACGAAAATAAATAATGGTATTCCTTATATTATTGTGAAAATAAATAATGGTAACCGTGATATTATCGGAAATATACATAATAATAGTGGGAAAGACTGAAAATTGATAGTGCAATCGATACATTTCTAGGGTTGAAACGTTTGCTATCGAATACCTGCAAAACTGTATCGGTTCAATTCCATAGATTTTCACAAACCAGTCCTCTGTATCTTTATAAATTCAATAATTTAGTTTTGTGTACAAGAAACCCAAAAATGTCGGAAAATTCGGTCACAGAAGGTGACCCGCCGGCGGAAGATGAAAGCAAAAAAAATGTTGTAGACGATGCGGCCTCGAAGCCGCTGAAAATGTCATTTGCCGATTGGAAAAAGAGCAAAGAAACAAATGATGCAGAATCAGAACCAGCAAGACGCAATGGTGGGCGACAGCTGCAAAGAAATGAGAACAAACACCAAAGTGGCAACAAAGCCCACTTTAATAATAATAGTAATAACAATGGCAGCAACGGCAACAACAACTCGTATGCGGGAAACAATCGACCGCCCCCGATGTCTTTTTCAATGATGTCAATGGGATTCGGCAACTTTGGACCTGGATCCGGTCCCTGTGGTCCACCTTCATTGATGCCGCCTGCAAATAATATGGGTAACATGGGTGGTCCAGGACCAGGTCCGGGTCCGCGCAATTATCGGTCAATGCAACCGCCACCGTTTTGGCAAGATATGATGTCGCCACAATTTCGAACACCACCAATTCAGCCACCAATGCCCAAGTGTCCTAGTTTATGGAATCTCGTGCCCAAAGATAAGGACAATCAACGACAAAACAATAACAAAAACTCCAACAATAACAGCAATTACAATAACAACAACAACAACAACAGAAGGCAACAAAACCAACCACACAAAAAATACAAGACCAGCAATAATAATAATAATATTAATAATAACAATAGTAATAATAACAATAACAATTCAAACAAAACATCGACAGATGCTGCTTTGATGCCGCCACCACCAGCTCCTGGAGGTAGTAACAACAGCAGCGGTGGTGTCAGCGGTGGTGCCAGCGGCGGAGGCAGCGGCAGCGCAAGCACACAGGCAAATGGAGTTGTTAGAAAGAAAAAAGGTGGAACTTTTGTGCAGATCGATGGCAAATGGATACAAAGACCAGAGGCGCCACTGCCATTGGAGGAGGCACCACCGGGCACCAAGGAAGATCGTCAACGCCAGTGGCGGGAGTATCGTCAGGCAATGAAACCCTTCAAGAATCGTGAATTTCATAACTGGAAACGGACTGTTCAACGTCTGAGTAAGTTGCCGCGTAATCAGCTCGATGAACGGCAGCTGGAACGTCTGCAAAAGGCCGAGGAATATATTGGTGCGCACAAGGCCATGTTGACCATCAAGCATGCAGAGCACTGGGTGCAGCAGAATAACCAAAAGACCGAAGGATCTGGATCGGCGTCCGGACAAGGTCAGGGACAGGTTTATGTTCGCAAGCAGCCGATCGCCACATGGAATCGAAAGGATAACTTCAATCCATTTTACACAGGTTCGTCTCCAATTCGAAAACAAACCTTTGGCACTGGACGTGCGATTAAAGGTGGCGCTGGTGGTGATCCGAGTGGCATGCCTTCACTATCAACTACGGCACCACCGCCGCCAATTGGACAGTTTCCAGATGTGGCGTGTCCCCCCATGCCCGGTGGTTATTTTGGTCAAGCACAAGGATATAATAGCAGTGTGTACGGACAGGAATCGGCCAGCAACAACACGAATCCATTCTATGCTAACTACCACTCTAGTTTCGTCAAGGGAGGCACGCTGCTGCCGCCCTAGAACTCATTTCTAGCAACTTCATGGAGCGAAAGTTACACCTAGTTTTAAGATGGAGCGATTTCATCATTTTAGCCTGATATTTATGTAAAGAAATACATATAATAACTTATTCCACGGCATAACTACTTTTGTTCTACGCAAACTAGATTTCTATTTGTTGCAGTGTTGCACTTTTATTTTCAAATAATGTGGTTTAGTTTAGTTGTTCTTTGGGGTACGTTGGGGACGAGTGCGCCTTATCTGTACTTCCTCCAAAAGTGGCAGACCTAGCAGCTCACGTCGCTTTCTCTTTCCACGTAGAATAGCCTCCTTGAACAGATTGCAATAGAGCTCCACGGCGGCCGGTGAGTCATCATTACCAGGGACTGGATAGGTAATCAAATTGGGATTACAGTTGGTATCGACGACTCCAATTGTGGGTATGGCCATTTTAGCAGCATCGCGTACGGCCGTGTGCTGTGATAGTACGTTGTTTTGTGTGTTGAGGAAAATGCAAAGATCTGGCAGACGTGTGACCGCATCGAATTGCACATTAGCATTGGTGAAGATGCCTCCACGCCAAAAGCGTGTGTGGGAGAACTCGCCCGCTTCCATAGCCTTCTGTTCCACTAGATGGGAGTTTAGTGCATTGCGGTTAAAGAACAATATAATACCGTCTCGGAAGGCAATATGTGCTGCAAAGTTGAGTGCATCCCGTAAATGGGCAGCTGACTTATCCAGGTCAAAGATCAAGTGTCCCAGGCGACTACCATAAAGATACGGCCGCATGCGGTCATCAAGGGAACCCTCCTTATGGCCATAGTGCACGCGGGCATTGAATAGATCCCGCACAGTAAATAGATTGTGCACTTGGAAGTAGTCAGCGTGTTTTAGTATGCGCTCCTCTATAACTGAAATGTCCTCCGGCTCATCGATCTTTGGGGCAGGTTCCAGGTCGGCTGCAACCTGTGTGCTTTGCAGTCGACCTTGAGTGCGGTGCAGGGCGCACAACTGACTGAATCGAGGCACTAGAAACAACTAACATTGTAGTAATGTTAACACTTTAAGTCATTAACTCACAGTTATTTAAAGTTTTCCTCAACATTTTTCGCGTGCTGCGGCCGCTGTTTTCATAACATGAAACAGTGTGACCAGAACTAGAAAATACTAAATCTCAAGAGTGAAAGTCACAGTTCCACAGTCATTTCGTTTTACTTTTATTGTCGACAAAAATAATCGATTATTGGACAATCAAGTTCGCGATTTCAGAGCGATTGTCAACGCAATAATGTTTATGTTTAGATTATTGTAAAATTAATCATACAATATGGAAATTGAACGCACGCCCCCAAATGCCGCCACATCAGATACCAATTCAGCATGTGAGTATATGGATGCCGAGGGTGAACCAGAGCCTGAACACGAAACACAACACAGCGCTGGCGATCTCTACCAGGAGGCGGAACTTGCAGAAGATGAGCTGCAACACAATCACAGTATTATCTCGGAGTTGCGTGATGAGTTGAGCACGCGTCCACGTTCCGCGCTCAGCCCAGATGCAGACCCAGCTACGGGACAATCAAGAGATTTAGCCGCTTCCGTAGAATCGCTTGCCCTGAGTACCTCCACAAGCGCCAAGACTGAGGACAGCGGCAGTTCCAATGCCTTAGACGACGATTTGCATGATTATCAGCATGACAGCGTGTGGCGAGGACAGAAAAAGCACATTTTCATACTGAGTGAGGCAGGCAAACCCATTTACTCACTGCATGGCAAAGAAGACAAGCTGGCCACTTTGTTTGGCGTCATCCAGGCGCTGGTGAGCTTTGTCCAGCTCGGTCAAGATGCCATTACATCCATACATGCGGGCGGCATTAAATTTGCTTTCATGCAGCGCAATTCTCTTATACTGGTTGCTGCATCACGCACCAACATGAGCGTTCAGCAACTGCAGCTACAACTGAGGTGAGTGATAATCAAAGTATGATTAATTGCAGCCCAGTTCACAAAGGGTAATAAGAGCTTATGATTTTATTAACTCTGGCAACTTTATAGAAAATTGATTATTTGTAACTCTACTAATCGTGTTATGTATTTCAGCGATGTCTACTACCAAATACTCTCCACGCTCACGTACTCCCACATGTCTAAGATTTTCGAAAAGCGTAAAAACTTTGATTTAAGGCGCTTACTTGCCGGAAGTGAGAGACTGATTTTCAATTTACTGGCCAATGACAGCAGCAATGCCCGGGGTAAGTACGATATAATTTATTTACTGGCGAAAATAACTACATTATGTTAATCGTTTTCAGTTTCGAACAATATTTTCACCTTTTTGACCAACTCTATACGGGTTTTCCCGCTTCCGACAACCGTGCGCTCTACAATTGTGAGCGCCATACAAAGTAACTGCTCCAAGATCAAGAAACTTGTGTTTGCTGTACTGATAGCCAACAATAAGTTGATTGCATTGGTGCGCATGAAGAATTATTCAATACATCCGGCCGATCTACGTATAATATTCAATCTGATTGAATGCTCCGAATCTTTTAAGAACTCGGAGAACTGGACACCCATTTGCCTGCCTAAATTTGATATGAATGGATATTTACATGCACATGTCTCGTATCTCGCTGATGATTGTCCAGCGTGTTTGTTGCTTATGTCCGTGGACCGGGATGCCTTCCACACGCTGTCGGAGGCCAAAGCACGCATCACGGAGAAGTTGCGAAAAAGTCTTTGCCTTCAGGCCATAAACGAGGAATTGCAACAACCACATAATGCCAAACTATATCAACAGGTAGTGAATATACCAGATTTAAGACATTTTCTCTACAAACCAAGGGCAACGGCCCAACTGTTATGTCCTATGCTACGGCATCCATACAAATCTCTGCCAGAATTTGAGCGCCTCGAAGCCATATACTGCAGTATGCTGCATCGCATCCATAACAATTCACGACCTCTGAAGCTGATCTATGAGGTGAAGGAACGGGAAGTTGTGCTAGCCTGGGTAACAGCCACCTATGAACTGTATGCAGTGTTCGAATCCATTGTGGACAAGGCGACAGTGATCAAGAATGTGGACAAGCTGATTAAATGGATAGAGAAGGAATATGATGTGTACTTTATACGCAACCATGCGACATTTTAAATACTACTGATGTTGAACAATCCCTTGTTAATATTTATAATCAAAGAACGCATTTTTGTGTATAGAAATTGGCAAATTATAATGCACTGTAATCTTTTCCGTATATTTGCCTGCTTTAGTGTTTAAAAATAACGACGATGTTCTGTTGCAGTTGTTTACTCTTATAACTGTTTTATACATAAGCGCATATGTATGCCATTTAATAAGCATGTAAATTTGTAATTTAAAATATTAAGTAAACTGAAAAAAGCTGTTTTTTTTCGTTTGGGTGTACTTAAAGCTATGGTAAAACGATATTAATTTAAATTTTTATCGGTTATTTAAATTGCGCAACAGTTGTGGAACTGTGGTGAAATTCAATATTTACGTGAAGTTGGCAGCGCGCAAAAAATAGTCTCAATTGAAGTTGGCTGCGCGACGCGCAAGCTTTAGCGTTTTCGTCTCCGTTATCCTGCTCACTTGACATAAAAAAAGGCTTCCTTAGTTGAGTACAGGATATAAGCGTGTGCGGTACAAAAACGCGCGAGGAAATTTTAGTTCGGAAAAATATAACACACACACTCACACATAAATGCAAGTAAAAAAGAAAGAAAAATGTTAACTAGTGCTAACAATATTAGAAGTATACAAATTCAATATCAATAAATAAGTGTGAAATTCGTATGACGCAAAACGTTAAGAATATGCAGCTGTTTCTTCAGCCCCTTAGATGCTGCTGTCACCGCCTGCTTGCTCCCTTTTTAACATGCGCCACGCAATTTTGGGTGTTAAATGCTCGTGTATCTGTCGGTTTTTGCGCGCTAAGCTACGTCGGGCAGCGGCAGCAGCAGTGGCAGTGGCAGCGGCGGCATTAATACACGTCGTCTACTTCACCCGCACCCACGCATACGTACACACTCGCATTCGCACACACACATACATACATACACAGCAGCGGCGCACGAAAATAGGCAGAAATCAAGCAACGAATATACTACTATTTATGTATTTATGTTCATGTCCTTTTGCTCTGGGTGTGCGTGTGTGCGAGTGTGTGTTTTATGCTGTCACTGCTCGCTGCTCTGCTGCTATCGCGCCGCTTCGTTAGTTTTGCGCGCGTGTTAGTTGTGCGCCTGTGTGTGTGCGTGAGCGTGTGTATGTGTGAGTGTGGGGTTAGTGTGCAAATCATTTAATTTATTACTAAATGTATTTTTTATACACATTTCTCGTGCACTTTCCGTTTATATACGTTTCGCTTTCATTTCGTTTGCTCAACCATTCGTCGTTAATTTGCTGTTCGCTTTTTAAGCCAAATTCGTACTCTCATGATTATATCAACAGCCAGCCAGCCAGCCAGCCAGTCAGCACCACCAAAAACAACAACAATAACGAAAACGACAACGACAATGGCAACAACAAGTCGTCCTGGCAGCCAAAGTTTCACCTTTGTGCTTAGCAGACGCAAACGCACCAACACATACATAAGCAGCACACACACACACACACCAATACCGATACCAACAGCAACACGGACTCGGCGTGTCTTTTTGTGTATCCTAGAGTTATTTTTTGATAGCAGCAGAAGAAGCAGCAAACTGGCGAAACGCGCGCGTGTTTTTTTTTCTTTTGCCTGGCGATGGCAGAGCAACGGTTTTTCTTGAAAAAGAGCGAAAACAGAAGTGTAGGAATCTATTTTTGCGGCTAAAGTTTTGTACCGTCTTTTTGCTTTTATGGCTTTGTGTTCGTCTTCGTGAGCCTTCGGTGTGCGTGTGTGTGAAATGCGCATTTTTTGCAGTAAACTTTTTAAGTGCAGCAATATTCTTGAATTTTTTAATAATTGGAAAAAATACTGCAAAGTTTGAGCGTTACGAATGAGTTATTTTAATAAAAAAAAAAAAATTTGTATACACGACCTCAAATATTTAACAAACGTTCGGTCGGTCGGTTGGATGGTTGGTCGGGAGCTTACTTTTTATTTTGTTTGGCTACTGGCGTTCGAGTAAAAACTATTCCATACTTTAGGGCTTACACATAAATTCCGCTTCATAAATAGTTGGAGCATACTTTCAGGCTGTGTTTGGAATTCGTTATGCACTGCCAATAAGCAAGACAAAATAAAAATAAAAGCCAACCCTCTTGAACCAATGAAGTCAATACCATTTCACAATTTGATTTGCAAAAAGGAATCTAACAACAAACAACAAAATCAACAGTCAAAATGTCGTGTTTAATTTAATTTAAAAATAACATCAAAAGCTAAATACTATCAACTGCTGCCACAACTAAAAGCCACCCCAAATAAATAGAAAAAAAAAATTGCGAAAATATCCAATCTCCCTTAACAACTGCAACAATCTACAAACGGCAACAACAACAACTACTACTACAACAAATTCAACTGCGACTATCACTGAAATATATACAAACGGCAATTTCGTATTAATTTTATTTGCGCATACATTTTGCCGCGTGCTTATAAAAATTTACATAGAAACCAACACCAAAACAACAACAGCAACAACTACAACAACAACTGGATGGCAATTCGGAGTACAAGAATTGGGTCTTGGTTAACTGCTGACCCAGCCAGCCTACGACTTTAGGTTAGTATGTCTTCCTTGGTTCGACTTATTGCAAAGCGAGAAACCCACCATTATCTCGCTTAAGCATGATTTTAAGATACTCAGTTAAGGGTGTAGTATATTTCTTGAGTATATAATATTTGAAATTAATAGTTTTTTAGAAGGCTCCAAAGATCAGCAAAAATTGCCCTATAACAATTTTTTAGTTACAAAATATTTTATTATTAATAATATTCAAATATGAATTGAGTCTGAGCCACTGGATTCTAGTTTGGAAAGAGTTTCTTGGTACTGCTGAGCATACTTTTAGCTCAGACTGTCTTACAGGGTACTAGAAATGTCCCTTTTGGCCTTTGCATTCGCTTAACATTATGCCGCGTATGCTGCTGCTGCTTCTTGTTCTTCTTCTTGTTCGTTACTTTGTTGTTATTCGTTTTCTTTTTCTTTTTCGGCTTTTTTTTTATGCCTTGCGCTTCATTTTGATTATCCTTTTTTGCCTTGGCTGCTGATCAAATAGGCATCATTTGCCTGGCAGCAAAACACAAAAAGGTCGCCAGCAATTTCAAACGACAGTCAGTTGATGACTGTGTTGACATGAAATGAGGACTAGACGCAGAAAGAGAAAGATAGAAGGAGATAAAGGCAGCGGGGGACAGTGAGGGAGAGATAGAGGACGGGAAAAAGCATCTCTTTATTTATGTATGTGTATTTATGTGTGAGCGAGTGTGTTTGCTATATTAACCCTATTTTTGACGTCAATTAATGACTCGACACTCGGCAGACATTTCGCATGAAATTTAATTTTTTTCGTCATATTTCTTGGGGTCGACAGCGACTTCCGGTCACTTTCCGTTGCCTATTTTTAGGCGCTGTATAAGAAATTGCCAAAGCTAACGTAAACTAAGCATATATATGCGATGAGTGTGAATGTGTGAGTGTGTGTGTGTGTGAATGGGTGTGCATTTTGTGAAAATGAAAGCGTCATGGCAAAATCGTGTCTGTGTCGCTGGCAGCTCGTTTAACCCCACGTGCAGAGCACTTTTCTCTCTTCTTTCTGCTCTCTGCTCTTTCGCTGGCTGGCTGAGTTGTTCGTTTTTATCATGCACACACACGCTCTTACACCCACTCCCACACCCACATCCATGCTCGCACCCACACGCATACCCTTACATACACCGGGGCAACATTACGAGCATTGTGCGGAATTTATTGAATTTTTATTGGATTTCTCTTGCGTAGCAGCAGCAGCAACAGCAACAGCGGCGGAGGCAGCAGCATTTCTAGCGCCATGCTGGCTGCTGTGTGTTGTCTCGTTAGGCGTGGCATAATTCATTATGTTGACTCACTCACTCACCATCCAATAATTCAGCCACCCAACAATCCAATCACCCTACCACCCAACCACTCACCCACTCATCTTGTCGCCCACCGAGCAACTGGCTGGCGTGCTTTGCATATTAATATGCATTCCTGTGGGCTCAATTTATGATTTAAAGAGCTGCCAACTTCTCAGTCTTCATTCTCAGCCTGTTGCCTAATCACTACAACTTTTACCAAATAATAATATAAAACACATTTAAAATGTTTTCTTTACTGCCCAAAAAAATCACAAGTTTTCAAGAAATTATTACGCTGCAAAGATCAAAAACTACACGCTTTAGGCGGCAAAACTGAAGTCATGTCCATGACCCACAAGTTTACCTTTTATATCAAAAGTTTGCCTATTGGCCAATTGCCACAAGACGAGGGATTTCTTTCACTGGCTCGTCTGTTTGGTCAAGAAACTGTTTTCCAGTCATATGATTGTGGAAAAGGCTTTAAAACTTCGAAAACGTATTTTTTGACAGGCCACAAGCAAGCATCTGCCAGGTAAAAATAACTTCTTTTGACAGCTGTTTTCAGGCACTTTGTGAAACTAGTAGCGACGACATTTTTAAAACGGCAATCACTAATAAAAAGACTTTGTTCTTTTTGTTAGAAAGTGGAGACTTTTGTTTAACTAAGGTGTATTCTTTAAAGAAAAGGTTTTCATCTTATAAGTAGAAAGTGTATAAAATCTATAGGCTTATTCTTCTAATATATTTTCTGTTCAGCGATTCTAGTAAACTTAACACTTTAAATCGAAAACTTTTCTTTTAGAAATCTTAAGTTTTTACTCCAAATATTTGCTGCTTAAAGACATTCATTCATTGTTCTCGCACAATGTTATTAATACGGATATATGCATTCTTACATTGTTGTAACTTTTGCTCAAGTCTCGTCATCAAAAAGTTTCCTTGCGTTGCGTTATGTTGTGCTACGTTACGTTACGTTACGTTGCGGTTGCGTAAGGGATGCTATCGGTTGACCCCTGACCCGTGTCCCCTTTCCCCTCTGCACTACCAATTTGCTGTGGGCCAAAGCCAAAGCAAACGTTTAATATTCACGCTTGAGCGCATTTTCAGCGAAAGAACTGTGAACGCAAAAAGGGATAGGAGATAAAACCGAAATGGGAGGAGAGAGCAGAGGAGAGAAGAAGGATACGAGAGAGGGGGGAGTGGCAAGTGCGGGGGCGGAACTCGGAAACTGACAGGCCCAGTAAAATGTGTGAACTGTTTGACGCTTATCTATGCTTCTGCTTTTGACCAAATTTTATTGCCTCTTTCCAGGCCAAGTGTTTCATTCCTTTACTTTCGGCCCATTCACCACATTTGCGTTTCCTGCCTACAGACGACTTGTTTGTCTACATGCATGTAAATATATATGTATTTATATATCTAGTATCTATAAAATCTGAGCTGTAGCAAATGTTTTTTATGCAACGCATCACTGTGCCAGTGACAATTAGCCCTTGCTGCGTTTTCATTACTGACAACTTTAATTATATTAATCATTCGCCATGTTGTCCGCACAACTTGAACGCTAATGAAGAGGGGCCCAAGAATCGTAGCTATGGCTAAATGCAAAGCATTTGAAGCGCTTTAAATGCAATTTGAAGCGACGCTTGTTTACATAGCCGGGCATGTTCTGGCTGCCGACTAAGTCAGGTCCTGCCTCAATGTGATGACCGAAAACGATTTCCAAAGTGTCGTTTCTTACTATCATGAGTACTCGCTGAAGGTATGGGTATATTACTTTGATTGCATAGTTTTAAATAAAAAAGAAAGTGGAGTCCACAAAATTATCAAAAATGGTATAGACTTTAAGGGCTTTTAGAAGAAACGGAACTAAAACTATGCTATAATTTGATTGCTTTTAATGATAGAAATTAAAAAATACAGTCAATTACAATAAACATATTAAATAAAGGCATTTACTTCAACAATAATTGCTTGTTATGGAGCTTTTCAACTGAGTTTACTAACCATTAGCAATGCTAGTTAAAACAGTTGAACTGATTTATCAATAAAAACAACGAAGTGGTAGTAAAGTTGCTAACTTATTACGATAATTAAAAAACCACAAAGCTTTACTTATTTACTACTTCTGCTAGTAACAGACCGCAAAGTTCTACTAAGACGGGTTGGTTTTTGTGGAAATGCTTTCAGTTAGAATTCAGAGACAACGGGTATAATTTAGTCAGTCACTAGTCTAGAGTTCTCTTGGTTCTCTCGCCAATGACGTTGTCCGGGTTCGTGATTTCAGCTGCCGGCAACTTGCAACTATCATTCAACTTTTATGTGAGCTACTGTCTCAGTCTGTATGTGTATGTGTGTGTCTGTGTGTGATTGTGTGTATGTGACAGGCACAAAACAAGCCATGCCACACTGTAATAGTCTGTTGAGCTAGTCAGTTCTAGTCAGGCCATCAACGGAAGTGCTCGTCGCCATTTTTAGTGCACTTCTTGAAAGTGCGCACATTTCCGTTTGGCATCAATGATTCGCCCACTGCCTGGTAGACCTCTCCCCACCTCCACACAAACGGCTCTGGACACGCCCACTTGCCACCAGCTACAACATTGCTTCCTTCTGGCCCTTCGTCTTCTTCTACTTCTTCTTCTTCGTCGTTCTTGCTGTGTCCTCTGTTCGTTTTTATGTTTCGTTGGTATTGCCTTTGGCTGTTGGCTTTTTACTTTTGCTGATTTTAATTTTGGTAAAAGTTGTCACATTTGATTTTTAGCAATTGTTTGGTTTTATGTATCCGCCTCGTTCGCAGTTGTTGTCTTAACTTACTTTGCTTCTACTACCACTTACTCTAGCTGCCTTCCTCCCTTCCTCCCTTTATTTCCTTCACTCTCTATGTCTTTGTGTTTCGCTTTTTATTGCCCTGGTTTTTTATGTGCTGCCAGGGCATTCCTAATGGCTTTCAACTGGCGCTAGTCCAGATTGGCTTTAATCGAGGGTCTCTTCTGCCTGTTGCTTATCATTGCAAAATTGCGGTTGAAAATGTGATGTAAGCGGAAGAACTTCAACTAGATTAAAGTACGTGCGAGTGTGTGTATGTGTGTGTGTGAAAAGTGTGAAAATGAAGTCAAATTGTAATTTCAAGAGACTTAGCTGGGATGAAAGAAGTCAGCTGATAAAAAGCAATTACTATCTTACAGATACAAACGAAATATAGGAAATGAATAGGAAAATTAACTACACTGTCTTGTCTCTCTGTCTTGTAAACGAAAGGAAAATACTGTGACAATTGTTCCGAGCTGATGTTATCGGAGACATTGAGACCGAGTCTGAACACAATTCAGATAAGTCAATAAGAGCATTGTAGTAACTATGCCAAGGTCTATTTCAAAAGCGTCAAATCTCAGTTTGTTAAATGGACATTGTCAATTTCAAGAATATGTATTTTTAGTTCAAATAAGTAGATTAGATACTAAGAGTAACATTTCTGGTCTGTCTTTAGCTCTCTCTACATTTAGTTTAAATTTATGCGTGCAAAACTCTTGCTTTAAGCTTGTATTAATTAGCAGCACGATTAATAATTTTAATCAACAACAAAAGCATGTCAAATCGAATAAACCTATTTTCGCATAATTAATTTATTTGTGCATGTTTGTTTTTGTTATTTTAAGCATATTAAATTGGCTTTTTGCCACAGTTCTGGCTTCATTTAGCTACAGTTAAATGCACTGCCCCAAAGCGGCTTTAAATTAAGCCAACCTAATAAATTATGCATTGTTGGTAATTTCTTATGAGCTTTGCTTGAATGCAATACAAGTACTTAAAGTGATTGTTTCACAAATTCGCCAATGGCTGCAGTCCAAACAGACATAGATACAGCTTAATAATTAAAGCAACTGAGACATTGCCTCTCTTTCTATCTCATTTTGATGATACAACCAGTGTGTGTGTATCCTTGTCACACTACAAACTGGATCTTGCTCTGTTGCTATCTCTGTCCCTGTGTGACATTGCCGCCTGGCTGCATTTTGTACATGTACACGAAATGCATGTTTTACTACAGCTACGCCCAGACTCAGACTAAGAGTCAGGCCCAGGCTCAGGCCCAGGATGATACACAGAGAGAGGAGCGCACATGCTGTGACAGTAGCCCAAAAAAGCAAAAACGTGTCAGCAAAACAGTGTGGGAACATGTTAGATACCCTACAGAAAAATGTGGGTCAACTTTTAAATACAGTATAATATATTATGCAGTCCCTTCTGTTACCCTTAACTTAACTTTAACATACCTTCTTCAAATACTTACCAATATACAGGGTATCAAATGAGAGGGAAATTTAAACTTTGTGAATAACGAAAAACGTTACAAATTTTCGTCAGCATAGAATTTGGAGCGACATTTTTACGCTCTTTCAAGCGAAATAAACATGAAAATGTTTGCGACTATTTTATGAGATATATTTATATATACATATATATGTATTTGTGTGTGCGTGTATGTGCGTGCGTGCGTGAGTGTGTGTATGTGTGCTATAGACCCACAACAAAGCCAATAAAATGCTGTAACCTCGAAAAGTTCAATTTTTTTCCTTCTATTTTTTTTTTTTTCGTATACATTAACATTGAGATGTGCTTGACAATTTTTCACTTCAAGCAACAAATTATGCCGTAGCACAACATTGGGCGCACTCAATACAAGCTCCGTTGGGTTTTCAAGGATATCCACCCCCACCACTAACCCGCACGCCCCTCCCAGCCCCACCTCTTACCTCCTTCCCCCCAACTCGTGTCCGCTTTTGGGGCCGTAATGCGTGCTAGCGACTTTTATCTAAAAGCGCACTTAGCCCAAGTAGGCCAAGTAGATTACGGCCAAAGAGCTGCTAGCTTCCCATTCGTTCGATAAGATACATATTCGTATCGTATGTGATATAATTTCTGTGGGTATTTAGCTAAAATAATTGTGTTTAATTATGTATTCATTTTGTGCCCCAAAAACATTAATTTTCAATTTGCCAAAAGGAGATTAACTTTAAATATGCCCAAGAGATATTAAAGTTAGTTAAGGACTAGCAGGAAAATATAAGATATGTGCTGCTAAATCACTTGCTTTTAGACAGGATACACAAGACAACCAAGTAGAAGATTTAAGATACCGGAAACTTGAGTCGCTCATGTGTTATTGTGCAATCTGTATCTTGTATCTGGAGCAGTACATTAAATAAAGCAACCTCCATTCGTGATTCATGATGCAAGCTTAAATATACTAGATGCAAGTATTAAGTTACCTTCCACTTCAAGTTCTCTTATGTTTTTGCATGCTGCGTGTTGCAGCTCCAAAGGATTCGTGGCAAAAGATACTTGACTGTTGGTAAAAGAAAAACACGCAAAGAGTAAAGACAACATTCAACTAGATTACTAGACTATGCTTATTGTTAGTTAGCTCTTTTAAAATCTTGCTTAAATCTTAAATCTTACAACACTTTGCCCGATGAATTGATAAGCCGTTTGAGGCATCTTTTGGATATTCAAGTTCATAAGCTGTGGGCCCCATTATACGCGGTGCTTTATTTACCCAAACCCAAAGGGGCCTGCCATCAAGTTGTTGTTTCTTGGAAAACTTTATAGACAATGCATCCAGCGATGTTTTAATGATATAAACAGCAAACACTTGAGCAAATTGCGCATGTAAACAGCCCAAGGAAGCGCTTTCAAGTGGGTTAAGCAACGACAACAAACATAATACCGGGTGCTAGACCCTGAAAAGTGATTAAAAAAAAAATAAAATAAGGAATGGAAAGGAAAGGAAAGATGTAGAAGAAAGAAAACTTGTTGTACAACAACGGGAACACAGCATTGACAAAACGGAAGCAATGTTGACAGCGTTTTCTGGTAATGTCCTTGGGAAAGGTTTTTAAGCGAGCCCAGCCAAAGTCGAGACAAGACGCGACGAGTCGAATCGTGTCGCGTCGTGCCGAGTCCCGTCGCGTCTCATCGCATCGCATCGCGTTGCGTCGGAGCCGAAAAAAGCCTTTTGGCGCAATAAACGGCACAAGCGTTACAGTTTTTCATTATAGAAAACCCTAATTGGAAAAGTGTTTTGGGCTGCCACTCGAAGCTTTTAGCTCAAATGTCAGACAATGGCTGTCAGGGAATGCGACGGGACGGGAAGGCTAAAAGGCAGGGGACATATGCTAGAGGATGTGAGGCGATGTTGTCCGATTTGTTGGCTTTTGAGGGCCGCTCTAGGGGGTAGAGCTAAAGGAGGTAAATAGGGTTGCCTCTCCGAGTGTTGGCATTACGTTTTTTGGTTCTTGTCTGTTCGCTGAAGCGCAGCTGCTCGAGCTTATTTAAGCAGAGCAACGAACAAAGAGAGGGGGAGTGCCGCTGGAAGGGGAGTAGAGTAGGAGAAAGGACAACAAAGACTAACGACAGCCGGCGAACAATTTGTCCTCAACGTTGCAATCGCTTTGCTTGTTGCTTTGCCATTGTCTAATTGTTAACCATTTTTAGCTGTCTCTATGAGAGCGTGTGTGTGTCTATGTATGTGTATGTGTGTGTGTATGTGTATTTGGTTGCATTGTTTGGTTTGTCACACGCTACGCTATTGTGCAACAATGTCTACAAACGAGTCTGCATGCAGACTTGGCAAAATAACATTAGTCTCATAAAAGCCACTATTACTCTCAGTCTGTCTCTTTCACTCGCTCTCTTAAATAACTGCCAATAACAATCAGTGTTGAGATATTTATTTAGTTTGAAAATAGCTAAAACTCCTTTATCTGCTAGAATGTGAACACAATTTTAAATTAAAGAAATCAAACTGATCTTTAATGAACCATTTTTAATTCAAGTCACGTCTTTAAATCCCTGTTCGTTGATTTGTTCAATGCCGTAATTGTTACTACTGTAACTTGTTATAGCTAAAACAACAGCACTGTCTACAACTTGTTTTCTGTGCCATTGTCTGCTCTTCACGCTTGTCTATTTTTAGCATATTACCTATTATTTTATTATTGTTGACCAGACAACTCAGAAACTTTACATGACCATGAGTGCGCATCCATCAAAATGTTTTTAGGACACACAGCAACACATAAATAAAGAACGAAAAACATAAGAGATAAAATAATTGAGATGAAAGATTGAAGCCAGAGCAAAACCAATTATCATTGCCGACAGCTTAAACCACTTCAGTGCATGTGCTTTCCATTTAATTTGTTTGATATATTTAAAGTCAAATCGAAAATGAAAAATGCTTTAAGAACAGCATAAATATGCTAATAATTTATACATGTAATACTTGTTACTTACGAAGCAGAGCGTTTCTAACGAATTCTAAAAAATAAAACACATTTGAAGACAGAAATTGGTTGTGCTAAATTCAATACAGAGAAATTTATTTTGCCACAAACAGAATCCAATTTCATAATAAAAATCGTAGCATACTTTCGAGCGCATGCTTTTATTGATGCGTGCAAATCTTTTGATATACTATTCCCACAATCCTGTTAAAGGCAACACATATTAAGTAGACTCTTTAATAATACCATACATTTGTTATTTAAATTTATTGGTTATTATTTATGCATGAATACTTGCTAATTCCAATTAATTGCACAATAACTCAGGCATCCATGGATTTTCGCATCAGTTTTCATTGAATTTAAACGAAATCTATTTGTGTAAGTGTGTGAACTAGTTATTAAATCACCGATGCTTGCTATGTGTAGGCATATTGTCTGGCTTGTGGTCAATTTCAGCATGATACACATGACAGCATGAACTCGTATTTCTAATCAACAATTGCAGGTTTGTTTTCTCTCTGTGATTGGCTTGTTGTATTGCCCACAAAAATGGCAATAACACAAGTTAGATGTGTTATCTATGCAACAGACATGCACAAACAGATAGATAGACAAGCAAGCAACAGAATTGTTGTTGTTGTTGTTGTTTTCAAATCGAAACGTTGTGAACCGTTGAGGCAAGAAAACTATGCTACAATAATTTCGCAAAACCAACAACAAACACGTTGTTAATTGAAAACTGTTTGTGTTTAGAGTGTGTTTGAGTGTGTTCATTGGTTTAACAGCTGAATATCAAAGAACTACATTAACATTAAGTAAACGCAGCGTAGTTGAATTCTCTTTCTCGCTAAACTATCACGTGAATGCCGAATGCAAACTAACTTAAATATACGAAGTAAACAAACGAGTGTGTTTCGCATTATTTTAGCTGAGTCCACGCGTGATACGAAATTCCATGTATTCTGGCTTAAAGCTGAAACAGATTGAATACCACAAGCACCAGCACAAACACATACACAGGTACATTTGCCATGGCCCAGTCGCATTAGCTGCAGTTGAGCGAGTGTCAAGGTGAGGCCAGGTAAGTCCAACCAGGCAGAAAACAGGCAACAACTTGTCAACAACAGCAACAACAACAAAAACAACAACAATTGCTGCACTCTTTTAGCCATATCTAGCGCTGGCATGTGGCCAAATCACGTAATCATTAACTTGTTTATAGCGCATGTGCCAACTTGGTATGGGCCAACAATTCCACATTCAACTCTGTACCAAAAAAACGATGAGAATTAATTTCAATTAGCGTCAATTTGCAAACAACACCTGTTCAAATGCCAAACCAAATTGACATTGTTTGTATTAACTGTTTATTTATGCAATTGTTTCAAATTATGCATAAAATTCATAAATCACCTTTTTTCCTTCGTTTTAATACAATTAAATTTGATTTTATTGCCAATTGGCAAGCAATTTTGTTCACTTTGGCAAATGCAAAAATTATAGCATACAACCAGGCGCCACTTAAAAAATCATTTTCCACACCACGACAAAACTGCCACGCCCATTGCCCTTTTTGCCCTGGTTTTGCTTCGTCGCCGTCTACGTCCATTGGGACTTCTTACATCGAGAACGCGTATATTATTTGCATTTGTTTGTTTGCTTTCCTCAACTGCATTTGCCTTTTTCCATTTTCTCTCTCCCTCTCTCTCTCTTTCTCTCACCCCCACTCCCTATCTCTTTTATTTTTTTTGCACGATATCTGGTTGCCCATTACGTGCTTCGTTGACACTCAACTTGGTGTGGGCGTGGCAGTCCCCAGTGATGGCATTTGGCAATATGAGCAATCTTTCTAATTAACATATGACTTTAATGGAGTTGAGTTCACGCTTGAAATTCTATTTCCCAGAGCTGTTAGCTCTGCAGATAACTCAGTTGTGCTTGAATTCAATTTGAGTTCGCTGCTTTATCCGGAAAGGGAATTCTTGCACAGCGTTGCCACCTTTTAAGAGTAACCCTGAACTCATTTCTCTTCAGACCTATTTGGATTACTTCAAGCTCTTGTAACTTTAGCGAAATTTGATAGATTTTGTTGCTTTTAAACTTTTAATTTAAATGTGTACTTTTATTTAACATGCCATGTTTAACATTTAGTTATTAAGCCTATTAAGTTTGATGCACAGAATCACTTAGTTACCTTTTTACACTTATATTCTAAACAGTTTTCCCAGCTGAACTTTGTTTATAGTGCGGTTTTATGGTTCGTGGAGCACTTTCCATTAAATTGCAATTTGCGTTGATATAAAATTGCAATTGCCGTAATGCGTAATTGCGTGTTAGTGTGTGCATGTGTGGGTTTGTGTGTGTGTGTGAGTGTGTGTGCGTGTCTGAGTGTCTATTGGAGCAATTGGGTGACATTTCGAGCTGTTAATACCCATTGAAATAGTTTAGCAAAGGGTGTTATAAGTTTTTACAGCAACTCAACACTTTAAGTTTGTTGCTCTATTACTTGAGGCTGGAACACTATTGTAAACCACTTCGAAATATAATCAGCAACTTAGATGAGGACTGACCAACCGCACTATGAGCAGCATTCGCACTCTTAAACTTGCTACATGCACGCGTCATTTTAATAATGTTTAATTTGCTTAGTTTACTACAGGGTATCTTGCCGCTTGTCACTTAATTCCATTGCGTTTTCACTTGTTTTAAATGCATTCAAATGGCAAATGCCCACGAAACAGTTATCGGCAAAATGTTCACGATAAAAACAGTTAAAGTTAATTGAATGTAAAAAACTGCAGCGGTGACAGCCGCCCAAAGGTAATTACTTACACATATACATATGTGTTGCTATAGTAGCCTATGTACATATGTAATAAGTAATTATCCGCGTTGATATGAAATCAGATAAAACATTCTGCACTCACCGCAGTGTGTCATAAAAATGAATCATGATTTTAAATGGCGTTAATTAACAATGAACTATGCAGATTAATTTAATTTTTAAATATCGTAAGTCAAAAATCATACCGAAATGTTAGATTAATATACATAATATGTTTTTAAATAATAGCAAGTGAATCACTGAAATAGTAAGTCAATATTTCTCGCTTTCTTAGCGCCTCGGAGAGTTCAAAACTAAACTTGTATATTGGCAAAAGTTGCGAAACTTCCAGTGACTTAAATGCTTAACAAAGTTTTCTATGCATTTTCCACACTTTCTGTAAATGTTTTGTAATATAATTTTAGTGAAAAAAACGATACAAAAGAGTGCGGAAAACTTTGTCTGCTTTGCTGTGTGTCAACTGGCTGTGTAGTTGGATTATTAATAATATGCATAAATCAGCAAAGCACATGGCAATGTTCCAGTTGACAATGGCATTACAGCAGCAAACTTTTAATAAATTTAAAAATATATATATTTAAATTTTTGCAAATTCAATTTGAAATTGTTTGGAATTGTTAAAAGTCTCATGTGGAAAAACTTTTCTCATTTTCAGATGTGCGCGTTGTGTCACAATTTAAGTTTATATACGCAACTGAAGAGAACGCCACGCCCACAACGAGAAACTGCAACTAAAATACATTTTTATACAGCTAAATGAACAAAAAGAATAACAACAACAAAAAGAACAACTTTAGTGATATGGAACTGTGCATAGCAATAAAGTCAAAAGCTCAAAGTTCAATGCGTCAAAGCAACTATCAAAAATGCCACCAAAATCAAATGAATCAAGTGAATACTCAAGTAAGCAACCACAAAAGCCACAGAGATCGAGACCACCTGAAAAACAAACAACAACACGAACAACAACAACAACAACAGCAACAAAACCAACGAGCAACTGCACAAATTAGCAAAAATCATAAAATCAATAGCAACAAATATTGCATCACACAATGCCACAGACTTCATATGCTTCTGCTGCTCTTCCTGCTGATACTGCAACATTCGGCGGCGTCGCCCGGCGGCAGCAACAGTCGACGGGATGCGCTGCTCGCCTACTACAAACGTGCCCAGCTGCGTCAAAGCGATCCCTATGGCATACAGGAGTATCATTTACACGAAGCTGCCAATCTCGACTTTGAGGAGCTGTCGCCAACGGGCAGCGTTGTCTCAACGCTCAGCAATGCGGAGCGTTTGCGTAAACGTAGTGCCACCTCAACCACAGCTCAGACTGCACCACCGCCAACAACAACAACAACAATCACAGCAACATCAACACCAGCGGCTCCCACAACAACAGCAGCTACAACAAGAAGCACAGCAGCTGCGGAGTCGGCCGCAGGTAGCAGCAGAGCACAGGAGAAATGTGAACCAAAAGTGCTGGAAGCGCTGCCAGATGAACCGGTAAGCGTAGTTCAATTTGTTCCTTATTTAAACCCAATAGTTCAGGCTTGTAGTGACAGTATAACAGTGACTAAAATTTGGTATCTTTAGCTAACTTTAAGCCAGTTATTTTGTGATTGGATTGATTGAATAAAAACAAAGTAAATAAAACTACAGTCGAACAGTCACCAACTGGGTCAACTAAACAAATACTTAAAAATTAAAGAGCGTTCCCTTAGTACATACTAAAAGCCAACTATAAATAGCAGTTTACTTATTCCGTGGCCTTTGGCTAAGCCAATACAATAAAAATAAAAAGTTCAGCTCACCCAACTATCGAGGTTGACATTTAAAAATAAGAGTATTAGATTGATATGTCATAAAGCGTGCCTCGCTTAGTTCAGTAATAATAGTTATAATAATAATGGTAATAGCTACGAAATTGGCTTAAAAATAGAAGAGAAATTGGCAATGAATGTGGGAAAAAGTGCAGCTTGCAATCGACCCAAAAGGAGAACAATTAGCATGAATATTTAAAATTGCCAACTTGACAGTTGATAAAGTGCTTCACGGTCGCTGAAAAATGCTGAGGGCCGGAAAAAGCCGAGTAGGACGGCATTTTCCGTGTCTAATCAATAAAGTTGCTGAGGCAGCAGCACCAGCGGCTCCTCTACCCCTGCTCTACAGCTACAACGTCACCCACTGTCCTTGCTCCTCTCGTCCCCTTTTTTTCCGCTCATAAGTTGATGAAGACTTCAGACTTTCATGCTGACAAAAATCTTTTCTGTTTCTGTTTTTTTTTTCATTTTCATTTTGTTTTTTTTGCTGTTGTTGTTGTTGATGCTGTGCGGAAATCTGCGCGCATGAAATTGCTGAGGAAAATCCCCGTAACCGTGCCCGTTTCCGCCCACAGCAGCAATGTTGTTGTTGACGCTCGTAAAAAATATTACGCATACGCAATGTCTGACGTACATTCGCATACGCACATAGCATCTATAGTATATAGACGTGTATATATCTACATCTACATCTATATATATGTATGTATGTATATACTGTTTCTAGGAGAGGCGAGTGTTGCAAGGTATTACATAGGATTTGCAAGCAGTTGTTTGACGGCATGTCACGCGTTTTTCCCTCTGCAAGTTAATTAAAAGATACTAAAAGAAGCATTCAGAGCAGAGCCACAGGCTGAGGATGAGACTTTGGCTTTGCCACAGTCTCTCGGCGTCTGATTGTGAATCTGATTCTCAATTTGATGCTGACTCTGACTCTGAATCTGGTTTCATATCTGCCATCAACGATATTTTAATTGAATTTGCATGACAATTCCAGCTAGGACTGGAAATTTAAAGATAGCAACACACTCCTAACCACAATCTCATCAGTAAGGCAGTCAGGCAGTCAGTCATTCAGCCCATCAGCCAGCTTGTCAGTTACTGACTTAAAGCTGCTTTCTGTAGCTATTTTTAGTCAACTGCGCGATTTGTATAAACGTTGGTGTGTGTATGTGTGTGTGAGTGTGTAAACAATGTCTTGTTGTCATCTTGCTTTTGGCCATGACGTCGTCGTCGTCGTCGTCTTCGTTTTCGACACGGCGATCGATGGCGTTAGCCGCTTTCTTGACGCAATTACCAAATAAAAAACAGCGCTTGAGAGCCATAATTAAAAGATACAATTTCAATAGCAAGCGAAATTTGTAAATTGCCATTAGAGCGATTTGAATCTCTCTTCAGCTGAGTGTGTGCTCCTTAGACACGTAGCCCATATATACTTATAGGTATACAACAAAAAAATACAGTAAGGCACAGCAACTTAGAGCACACTCGACAGTAAAATACCATAAGCTGCACAATAATTTATGAGCTTTGTTCTACTTTTAAGAAACTTGTTATACCCACTGCACAGGGTATCGTAATGTCGTATAAAATAATAAATAAAGTGGCGGACATGAAACAACAGCTGGACAAATCCAATACCCACGGCAATGGCAAATGCCTACCACAAGCTGGCTTTTTGTAGTCTCCCTCTCTCTCTCTGTCTCTCATTCTCCCACTGTCTATCTCTATCTGTCTGCTTGTGGTCAACATCGGACGCATTGTCGAATGCCTGTCAAGCATTATTGTTGCTTGTTGTTCATATTGTTATTGTTATTGTTACTGCGGCTGCTGCTGCTGCTGCTCCTTCTGCTGCTGTTGCTGTTGCTGATGGTACTCGTAGTGTTCGTTGTGGGCCATGTTGTTGGCCATGTTGTTCGCTTGGCAGCGCGTTGCTTTTGTTGCGCTTCCACAACAGCCGAGCAGCAAAAATTTGTATGCCTGTTTTGCCATTTGTTCGCTTTTGTTTCAAAAACTACAACAATAACAATAAGTAAGACAACAACAGCAACAACCTCATAATATCGCACAATGTAGCACCAAAAAAATATTTAAGTAATTGCTTGCCAATGATTCAGCTAACATTGAATATAGAAACGCTTTTTTGTGAATTGAAATGTGTGTATTCAGGAATAGTTTTTTATTTGAGTTTAGTGCTGGAAATAAATTAAAAAGGCAGCATACGTAGGCAGTAAGTTCAACATATTTTAAACTATATTTAGGGCTTTACACAACTCTTAGTAAGTCTAAACTGCCTGTAATATAAAAATGTGCTAACTAAATATTTTAAAATACCTATAGGCTGATAGTATCGTATTACAATTGTAACTTGCTATAGCTAGTATAGCTTTAATATAGCTAAAACCGCAGCACTACCCGCCACTAACAATTCCAAGAAAAAAGTGTTGCATAAGCGACAGGCGCACGTCGGAAATGACCGCCTACAGCTTTTTGCTCAAATGTGTGGTCTTTCAGTAGATAATGCACTCGGTTTGTAAGTTTTATGAAATTTATAAAAAATACAAGTGCATTTAAGCGACGAGGGCAAGAAATAGAAAACACAGGATGAATGAAAGAAGAGCGGAAGAAGTAAGAATGCTTTGCATAATGAAAGATGTGTAAAGATGTGTAGTACATACTTGTGAGCTGCCCAGATGAGATTTGCAAGTGTCACACAGACAACAACGACAACAACAATGAGCAGAGCAACAACATGAGTAGCAGAAATAGCAACAAGAGCAGCTGACATATTTTATTCATTAAGCACAAAGCGAATAACACGACGACAAACATGCAAATGACAAAAGCAAAAGCAACAGCAACAACTAAATGCCATATGGGCATGTAAATATTTTTATGGTCATAAGTAAGAATTTTGTATACTTAAACATACATATACATGTACGTATACACACACACACACACACACACACACAGACATACTGTGTGGCGAGTGCCGGCATATCCGAGTGCGCGACGAGATGTCGAGCATGAGACATTAAAAAGCCAGTAAAACGCGCTTTACGGATTTCATTTCAACTGCTTTGGGGTATGCGTATGTGTGTGTCTGTGTGTGTGCAACAGCACTTGGCATAGTTGCTGGCTCAACTTTCATACATGCGTCTGTGTGTGTGTGTGTCTATGTATTTGCTTGCAAATGTATGCATGTTTTATTGCACAGTAGTCGCTTCTGTTTGTGGTTTTCGCTATTTACAAGTGTTTCACATTTTTTGCTTGCTTGTTGTTTCTGCTGCTGTTTGTTTCTTTGCCGGAGACCGCAACACGCCTGAATGATTCTGCACCCCTCCAGTTGGTATGTGTGTATGTATATTCGCTTTGTGTGTTTGTTAGTTATTTGTGTACAAATATGTTTGTTTCTTGTTAATAATTCATTTGGCTTTTCATCTGGCACATAACGTATACGCAATGTGGTCGCCTCAACGTTGAGCATTGCTAATGGGAAATATTTGTTGGAAAAGCCAAAGGTGACTCACCCACATACACACACAGACAGACGCGTACACATACATATAAATATATACAGAAACAATCCCATACTCGCAATTGCGGTTACCTTTTGTTTCCAAAAGGCATAATGATGTCATCAGAGTTTTGCTGACTGCCACAGAGCGTATCCTGTGCGTATCCTGTGCTCATTGTAACGTGTTAATTTTATACAAACATTTCGCCAGAGACACACGCAGAGAGAGGGAGTAAGAGGGGCAGAATAAAGGCATACAGTCGGAGAGGGATTAAAAGCATTTTGCAACCCAGCTTGGACATTAAATCGTATTATTTTCAACAACAAACTTCCTCTTTTTATTTATACCTGACCAAAAAGGTGTTGGACCATGCAAAACGTGCAGCATGTGAATAATTAATAGCATGTCCAACTCAAAGGCCCCTCCCTCTCTACCCCTCACAACATAATACCACCAAGATTCTGGCATCTTATTCACGTATCCTTAATTTTCTTCGCGTTTACACCAATTATGGCATCTCTCTCTCTCACTTTTCCAGCGACAGTCACTCGTCTAGAGTCTAGTCCGAATATTCGTTGGGTTACAATTTATATTGGGGCTTAGCTCTCTGCTCAAGTGTACAAATACCTTTGATGGCCTAAATAAGGCCAGGCCCACGTTTCCATGTCTGTGTGTGTGTGTGCTTGTGTGTAACGAATAAAATATGTTTATTCTAGGACAGATAAGCATTATAAGCTGCTTTTTTCTGCACTCCCTCCTCCTTGTGTGTTTAGTTTATTATAATGCAATCAAATTTTGGTAAAACAAACTCACGTTGCCAGCCAAAATCTATTCGTTAAACAGACGATAACTTTGGCCACAAAATATATGAATTACTGTATAACAATAATTTAATATTAAAATTTAAACATAACAGGTATTTTTAAACTTTGACTAATTAAACTCTCGTTTCATACAATATTTGCAGATGGGCTGGAGGAAGTCTTTGGACGACGTCATGGGTAAGTCTTAACAAGTGAGGCAAAGCTTATTCTATGTTTAAATAAATACTCATTTTAGCTGCGATCGCAATACCACATTTTGCCTGTTGACTGAGAACAAACCGATGGCAACACGAGAAGTTTACACGTGTCTGTGCCGCGAATCCTATTACCTGCCAAATTCCACACTTCAAGGCTTTCGTGGTGATCTGGTTGAGCTGTCTGAGGGCTTTGATAACTTCTCCTGTGTGCCCTGTCCGGGTGGTTGCACCAATTGCGATCTGCATGGTGTTTGCCTAACCTTCCAGGAGGAGGATGCACTTAACATAGATGCTTGTCTGCGTCTGCTGGTGGCTATAGTTCTGGGCGCCTGCATTCTCTGCTGCATCGTGCTGAGTGTCATTGTCTTCAGACAACGCAAATGCAAGGTATAGAAATATATAAATTTAATTAAGATTCCGCTGTTCTAGTTAAAATGTTTATTTTTCAGGCTATTGCTTCGGGAATGTGGACCGTTCTGGAGACCATATTGCTCGGCATTGTTTTACTTTATGCATCGGTAAGTGTATAGAAATGAAAATTTCGATTGTTTGCTAATTGTTTGACTTCTGCAGGTCGCCGTCCATTTCTTTCCCGCCTCCACTGAGCGCTGTCTGCTGGAGCCTTGGCTGCGGGAGATTGGCTTCATCACCTGCTATGGCGCCATTATATTGAAGCTGTATCGGCATTTGGTCGACTTTCGTACACGCAAAGCACATCGCTGGGTACTACGCGATGTCGATCTGCTGAAATACTTATGCACTATGGTCTTTGCTGTCATTTGCTATATGTCGGCATTTACGGCCTCATCGCTGGACCTGCTGGAGAGCGCACAATTGGAGAGCTTGCGGGAAGCCAGCACTAACACTTGCCATCCCCTTAAATGGGAGCTGGTTACACAGACCAGCGAGATGCTAATACTGTGTTTTGGCCTTCATTTGGCCATTGCCAGCCGCAATGCCAATACACAGTTTCGGGTGAGTACTTTTTGAAACAGTGCTGCATACTTTTGTGCTGACGAATTTAACTTTTCGTGCAGCATACTTTTGAGCGCATAGTTAAATATTGAATCAAACTTAACATGTCTGTATTTAACAGGAGCGTCAATTTCTGGTGACAACGCTGACACTGGAGTTCCTTGTGTCATCCAGTTTCTACTTTCTGCGCTTCGTCTACCTGCCAGAAATGAGTCCCAGCGCCATTTTATTGGCATTATTTGTGCGCTCTCAGCTGACGAATAGCTTTGCGTTGGGTTTGATATTTGTGCCAAAATTATGGTATCAGCACAAGCAGGTAACAAAAACAGTTAACAGCTTACCGTTATCTTCAGTTGAATTATAATTTACAATTAAAGAATTTTCTGTTCCATCATTAAGATTAATTTCTTGCTAACAAAGTGCGTCCAAAGTTTGTTCGAATACCATAATACGATACGTATATACATTACAATAAATATTTAAATATCAATTTAACAATATATATACATATATTAGAAGTTGAGATATTTGTAATTTAGGTGCAAATTGCGCTCATTTGTCCGCAGTCATCGCCGTCGTTCTCGTTCTCGTCTTGGTCCTCATAAACTGTACTCGTATTTGTATTTGGTATTGACGTTTGGTTGAGGAAACGATTTTTGTAAACAACAAATATTAAAAAATCTAAATAATTCATCAGTAAAAAATTAAACAGATTTAAAATATAACAATTTAAATAACAAAAATGCAGAAGAAAGCTTTTTGCTAAACTAAAATGATTTCATTTGTTATGATTTTCGTTTGTGAAGTTGGTTTTTTTTTTGGTTTTTTGGAATTATCCAAAATTTAGAATTAAGCTAACATTTCATGAATTTTAGTCAAGCTATGAAGTTGCTGCAAGTGTCATTTATTTGTACCAGAATGTGTTATCTGTACTCTGTGCTATTTAAATATCATTTCATGTTTTATTCCATTTTCATTCCATACAATTGTAATTTTACTGTGTTTCGTTAACTGCACCCAACTTTAAGTTGCACAACTACGCATACGCTAATCAACACTGGCCGCATGTCTATACACACACACACACACACACACAAACTAGTTTGTAATGTTTGCATGAGAATTTTTAAAATTCACAAATCACAACAACAGCTAAACATGACAATATAATGACAAAAATCGGTTTCCTTTCCAATACCCAACATGCATACCAAAGCTATAGAGTATTTCTTTAAGCCACACTATTTAATACTATAAGTATCTCTATCTCTATGTCTATCCCCACCTCTCTTTGCCTATTCGTGTTCTCTGAAACTCTGTCAAGTCTCTGTCACTCTTAACTCTTAAACTTAGTAGTTGTTTTAGCCAAAGTCCAACAACGATTGGGCGTCGTTACTTTGACCTATGTTTATCTAATTTACAGCACCACAAGAGACACAATCACCAAATAAAATAAAAAAAGATAAATCTCTAAACTCATACCATCCAAATTCCATACACAATTGACACGATGCGCACAGAACTACTTAAACTTTGAATTCTCTTATTCTTATACTTGACTCACTCTCTTGATTTGCCTCTAAGTTCGATTTCCGTATCCGTTTCCGTTTTGCTTTTGGTTTTCTCTTTCTGTTTCTGTTTTTGGTTTCGATTCGGTTTCCTTTCGGCTTTTCTGTTTACTTCCTGTGTGTGGTTTGCGGTGTTTGTTGCATCTTCATAGCTTGCAGGTTCGTTCACTTGCGTACGATCTATCAATGCGTTTACCTGTGGATGCTTTCAAGGGTACGTCACATGACGCCGGTCAACGCTTGGGCGGCGGCTATGCGGGTCTATGTCTGGGCGATCCCGATATCGGTGAGCTGACCATATCCGAAATGAGTCCCGAGGACATACGTGCCGAACTCAAAAGGTAAGCAATAACTTAGTTTTTTGAAGCATTTTCATTTAATGTCAATACTTTGCCAGACTGTACACACAACTGGAGATACTGAAGAACAAGACACTGCGTCAGGATAATCCACATATTAGCAAAAGGCGCGGAGGTCGCAAGGCGGGTCATCGTCGCTTCTCATTGCAAGTAAGTGACTGAGGGCTAACTGAGAGTGTACTTATAGCTCTCGCTGTAAAATACATGTTCATCATGGGCCAGACTAGCCACAGAAGTGAAGCATAAAAGTAAATGAAAAAAAGAAATAAGAGGTCTTACTTCCAAAGCAAGCCTAGTTAATTCAATGTCTCGTATAGAGCTTGAAACTTAATCCTTGTGCCCCAAATGATAGCTTAAGCTCTCCTCCTACTTTACTTGTCTTACTACTTACTTTCTTACCTATAAACTCTAATTCCCAAAACTTGTTAAATCTTTCTGTATTTAATATGAAATATATCTATATAAACATATATATATCATTGTTCTTGTCATGACTTGTACTATAAAACAAACAAACAAACAACAACAAAAAAAAAAACTCAAACCCACCAACAAAAACCAATATCTAAATGTAGAAAAAGGGCAGCAAAGATAAGGTAAGAATTGTCAGTCTCTCACTGTAATTGTAACATACTCGTAAAGTTTAATCACTAAAACCAAATCCAAAACTAAACTAAACTAACGTAAAATACCTTAAAAAAAATAACAATTAAAACCTTAAAACAAATCCTAACTATGTGTTGTGCCTAACCAAACGAAATGCGCACGTTTGTTTATAGCGCCTAACTCTACGTAACATATCAATAGGTCTATTAAAATACTTACTCAGCATGCGAGTCGTAGCTTTTCCAGTAACCGAATACTTACATAACCTACTGTACTTGTCTCGAGTCTGCTCAAACATGTCCCTAGTAAAAAAAACAATGCATGTCCTCAATAGCACTGTCATATGTCTACCATTTCAAATAAAACTAACTGAAATTTAACAAAAAAATTAACAAACTAAAAAAAAACTATGCACTTCAATTGCAATTAAACAAAAAAATAAATGAATAAATTTTAGCGTTAAATGAAATGCAATTAATTAACTAAAATGCAAAAAACTTTCGCAGGCTTTAAGTGCCAAACATCGCAGCAATAAGCATCATCAGGACATTGAAATAACCGAGGCAGAGCCATCACGAACACCCGAGGATTCAGTCTGCAGTGGGGAGGGACCGACCGATACCTATGCCGAAATCTCTGGCATATCGCATTCAATGCTATCCCATTCCATGGTCTCTCACTCCGTTGTCTCGCACTCAAAGTAAATCAATGATTTATGTCTATATCCCTCAAGCTAAAAATTGTATATAACTTAATGTAAAACCAAAACGATATATAACTATTATACATATATATATTATTATATATAAAACAAAATAAAGATAAAGAATTATAAATAAATGTATGTAACTGAGAATTAGGTGCAGCATTATAACAAATAGCGCAAACAACAACACAAACAATAAAAGAATTACTTTAATTTTTGCAATGTTGATAAAATGGCAAATGTTAAGAGAAATTAAAGATAATTGATATAAAGCTAAAGATGAGCGAAAATATATATACAAACAATAAAAAACATTACTTTATTTTAACAAAATGGTATAGAAAAGTGTTGAAGTACTTGAATAAAAAATGAAAATAAATGAGAATAAAATGAAAGCTTGAAAGCAAACATTTTTGTACAATTTTGATAAATTTTTAGAGCTGTTTTTTGTGCGTGTGGTCTAAGTTTTGTTTTTGAAAAAAAAAAATAATTAAATAGAGCAAACGAGTTGTGTGACAAGAGCAAAAAGAAAACGTGACAAAATGTAAAACAAAGAAAACGAGAAGAGAAAAGAAAAAAACAAAGCCCACCTGTGTAGGTAACATTAAAGTTTATAAACAAATAAGAAACCTATCACTTATTTGTGTATTTGTTATTGTTTATTTGTCTTAACTTAACTATTTCGGTTAATGCCAACTAAGTTCCTTGAAAGTAACTACACACATACACATACGCATACACATACACAGGCATGTTCTCAGTTCTATTCCCACTTCTGCTGCCCTAAAAAGTATGCTCCTTATTTCTTTTCTGGTTTTGAACTGGGAACGAATCGAATTGAGAACAGTCCTGACAATAATTTGTCCTAAATCATGTATCCATAACGTAATGTAAACTCAAAGTGAATTCCTAACGGTCGATTGGGTGACTAGCTAAATCATTTAAATCAGCGATTAATCAGTTGTAAATTTGAGCTTATAGGCATTAAACATAGTAGAGAATTTTCCCCTCAAAAAAATCATAACTACACAATCGACGCCTAGACTTTAACTATGTATGTACTTTAATAACTTTAATAATTGTATTTGTAAAACCACACCAACTATTATTTGTATATACATACTTGAAAAAAAAATTATATATATATTATATACTATGTAAAAGATATATATACAGATTTGCATAATAATATACTCGAACATTGTGAGATCAAAGCCACAGAAAATACCAAAGAGAGGCACTTGTTAACTTTGTGACAGAGCGAAAAAACAAAAAACCAAAAACAGAAATGAAAAGCTAAAAAAAAAAAATATTGTTGTATAATTTTACAAAGAAAAATAAAAAAACAAATGAGATAAATAAGTAAACAGTGTAAGGATCGTTCAGAATGTTAGTATGTAGTTAAAAAGTTATGAATAATATTTAGTCAAGTAGATGGAAAAATTTGTCCAAAAACATTTTTCACAATTCCAATTTCGAAAACAAATTGAACGCATGTTTAAAAATTTTTGTGTAGGTTATTTTTGAAAATTCTAGTAATTTACTAAAAACAAAAACAAAACTATATACATTTGAAATGTATTCGATAAATACTCGTATGCAAATCGTTGACGAATTCCGCTTGTGAAACTAGTATATACGGAAATTATACTAAGGAAAATAATTTTCCAAAGCACTTTCCCTTTCTAGAGTGGAATTCAAGAGAGATCTGTTCATATAGATATTAAAGTATATATATAAAATAAAGTAAGATGATTTTTGACACTCGTTTAAAATGATGAAATGCAAAATATTCTGAATATGAAAGTCCAGACAGACATGAAAGCCATAAAAACATACAGTACATAGGCATTTATATGTGGTATATATACGAGTATTTAACACAGCTACAGACAGACACACACACACACACAAAATGTATGCAAAGTTGAGCATTTAAAACAAAAGAGAAAAAAAACAAAATAAAGACAACTTTTTGATTGCGTTTGATCAAAAGGGTTTGTGTAAAAAATATATTGATAAATTGATGGAGTAAAAGCAGATGAAGGCATATACAAGTACATATAAATATACATATATAACTAATTATATTATATACAAAATATACATGTGTGTATCAGCAGCATTACAATAAAAAAGAAAAAAAAACAAAAACAAAAGCAAAACTACAATAAACAAAGCTAAAGGCAAAGAAGACGAAGAAGAAAAAGATTTAGGGCCATACTAAAATTAGTTGCTCATTGCAAAATGTGAACAAGATGAAGATAAAATTTAAATAAAATCCAGAAACCAAAAAAAAAAAAAAACATTTTGCAAATGTGTGATAGTGTTCATAACTAATAATCGTTCATATTGTAATTAAAGTAATAGTAACTAAACCAAATAAAAATCATAAAAATGAGAATGTGTCATAGCAATTAAAATGCATTAAGCGTTGCGTTGTCTATATATACAAAGAAAAATAAATATATATACTATATGTATATGGTATATGTATTCCCGTTTAGGGTAAGGGGATTTAAGACCTGCGATTAACTACAAATAATGCAAGATCAAATGAAAATTGTAACGCAAATACTTTCAAAATAAATTACAAAAACAACAGCAAACAAAATACAAAGAAAAGAAAATAAAACAAAAAAAAGATGGTACTAATAAATATAAATAATGATTAAATCAAATACATGTTTAATGTTGTATTTTTATGGGAAACTGTGGACAGTGCACTCTAGTGCTGAAAGCTATTATATTCATGTTACCCTTTCAAATACCTACCTTAGGAAACCTCTGAAAAAATGTTTAATTTTCTTAGCATAAAAAACCTTAAGCATTATTCTATTTATCTTGGAATCTTGCGAGAATGCTGCTCACTCTGCCGTCTCCAAAGCGAAACGCTGACTTTATAATATTACTACAAGTCGGACCTTTATTCGCATCTATATCGTATATATATACTAGTTATCTCTTTTCGTTTTATAATTGAAATATATATTGCTCGAATATTTGAAAATGAATTTATCGTTTTTCGTTAGATTGCAATTACATTCAATTACATTTACAGTTATGAAATTTTGCATTTAATTACATTTACATTTACAGTTATAGTTACAATTACAGTTAGATTTATAGTTACAGTTTAATCACTAGTTACTCACTTTGCTTGCTTGTTTCGCCGTCACTTCGTAGTTTGGTTTAGCATTAGTTTTAGTTAGGATCTAGCGTTTAGTACGTATTGTTTACTTTCTCAACATTTCAGATTTTCGCATCGGATTTCAATCGATTTTAGTTTTGAAAGAATTAATTTTGTTGCGGTTAGAGAGAAGCGACTTTTGCAATTGGTTTTTTTGTTGCTATGTTTTTTTCGTTTTTTGGTTGCTTTTTGATCGTCAACTTGGTTTATTAAAACTTAAAAAATTACAATAATTAGTTATTACTTAGAAATTATTTTGGTTTTACATGCGCTGCGCATTTTGTTGCTGTGCTATGTGCCATTTTTAGGTAGACTTTTTGTTTGAGTGTATGATGCATTATTAATAAATTGTAAATCATAAACATTATACATTTATATAACACTAGGTATAAGTTTTGTTTTATATCCATTCTCGTTTCTTGTTTCGTAAAAATGTACAATTTACTCGGTATTTTGGTATTGCTACAGTTAAAGTTTTAGTTTAAGTTTTTGTACATACAACTTGCAAGTAATTTAATTGATTAAAAATTGTTTAAATGTTTACTTTATACTTTATAAAAAAAAGATCAATTATTATGTTACAAAAACAATTATAATTATTAATATTAATATTACTATCATTATTATGCATAAGCTTTTTTACGTTACAAACTGATTTCACTTTTTACCTTTCGTTTTTGTTCATTTTTTTTAAAAGCTTAGATTATAAAAAAGTGTTAATTATTTATATATATATATTTATATTGTGGTTGTTTTTTAAACTAGTTTGGCGCGTAAAGCTGTTTTATTTTTTAGTTTTGCATAGATTTCATTCAATTTCAATTTTTTTGCTCTTAAATACTTTTTGTCTTGCGTTCAAATGCGCTTAAGAAACTTAAATAATTTAAAAACAATGGTTAACATTTAGAATGTAAGAACCGTTAAAACCGATTTAAACACAAAATAATAAACAAATTAAAATCAAAGAAGCACTAATGTAATTAGTAAATTAACAATTTTTGTTTTGTTTTTTTGTTTTGCCTTTCATTTTTAAATTTAACGTAAATAAATTTTTTTATTTAAAGCCAAAACAAACGAGATCCTGCTCGTATGCAAATTAAGCAAAGCGTTTTTTGTTTAAAGTTTGAGTAAAAAATTTTGAAAAATTTTCGCATTTTTCAAATGTTGAGAAATAAATAAACTAGTTTCTGTTTCGAATAAGTGTGCGTGTAATGTTAATTTGTTTTCTTGTTCCTTTTTTTTTTTTTTGTTTTGTTTCTTTTCTATAAAATAATTTAAGTTTTGCGCGTAGATTTTTTACCTTGAAACAATTTGAAGAAATAACATTTCCACAACAGTAATAAAAAATATTTCTCTTTATATATGTATAAATAATATAGATGTAGGTGTGTAGGTGTGTACGTGTGTGTGTGTGTTGGTGTTTGAGTGTGAGACGGCGCATGTGTGAGTGTGCGCGATAAAAAATAGAAATATCCATTTAAGACATAAAATAATATATGCAATAAAATCTCAGGAAATAACAAATAAAATGATAATAAGTATACAAATAGAAAAAGTCAAATAATTGAAAAATAATAAAATTAATTAAATTGCAACATTTACATAACCAAATATCTAAACAAAATCGATTGCATTAACTTATCATAAAACAATTGAATATGGTACGCCATTTGTTGTAGTACAATTTGTTACTATCTTTATCTTTAGTTAGCAAAAATTCTAATTTAGAGTAGAGTCTAGCAGCACTTTGAAGATTTGCCAGTCGTTGGTTGCTTGAGTGTGTTTGTGTGTGTGTGTGTGTGTGTGTTTTGGGTGTATGTGTTATTTTTGGGGGCTGGGGGCCTGTGGGCATGGTCTGGACCATGGTCGCTTGATGTGCCCCGCAGCTTTACAGTTGTTTCGTCTTTGAAAACGTCTTTCATTTACTTTCCTCTTCTCCGCTTTTTTTCTCGTTTCTTCCATTCCTCAATCGAATTCGTTTTGTTGGGTATTTAAGCCAGGTTGCTTGGTTTCTTTGGGTCAGCTATGGAGCGCCCTCCATTGGGCCTATCCTAGAGCGGATGCAGCTTTGTCGTGTGCACGGTTAATGCACTCCGTTGCGTGAATCGTTTGTCACAATACGGACAGGTGTACGGTTTTTCGCCGGTGTGTGTGCGTATGTGTTTCGTGAGATAGTCCTTCACGCTGAAGGACTTCTCTCACAGTAATTACAATGAAATGGCTTTTCACCTGCAATAATGAACAAAGAGACGGCAAACAAAAATATTTGCCAAACATTAGCATTAACTTTACGCCTGCGCAGCATCTGATAGAAATGTTGTCTGGATTGGATGCCGTGCAGTACCAAAAACTTTGTTTGATATAATTAGGTACAGTATTGCTTTTTTTTGTCAAGATTTTTGCACGTAATAAAATCAAACTAATTTTATATAATACTATATATATATTATATAGGTATGTGTACATATTTTGATTTGATTTGTGTGTTAAAAATGCGTACGAGACATATTATTACGTAATGAGATGAGGCGGGCGATACGTTTAAGGTTTCATATAATTTATTTATTTATAAGTTACTTTAAAACTTGCTGTAGATTTGCTATATAATTCTTTATATCGAATTAATCTTTAAATTAATTTCACACTTTTTTTAAAACAAATTTCGAAACACTAGTTTAATCTATATTATTTTTCTAATCTTTGACAAAATTTTATTTAAACAAATTTTTTCTACCGCAAGCAAGTAAAACTTTTATATTTTTTTTTATTATTTTGAATTTTGTATTCAATGTCAGTTGGGCTTGAAACACTGGCTAAAAGGAAGACTATGGCAAATAATTGTTTAAGAACTTGGCTGTAAAGCGAACACTGTGGTAAACATGCGAGAGCGTCCCCAACAAGAAAAAAGCCAAAAACACAACGCAAACAGATCATAACTGTACATTTTTAGATCATCCGTGTGCATGTGAGTACATGAGTACATGAGTGTGTGTGTGTCTTTTGTGGGGGTGCTCTCTTTTGTTCTCAGTTTAGTTTTTGATTATTTCAATTTCTCTCTTTGCCATGTTCTTCAGCGGTGAGTGCGATGGGCGCCGCTTCAGCTGAGCGAGTGAGTTTTGAATATTTTTGAGTATTTTGATTATGACAAATGAGTATGGAAGGCATTTTGCATAAAACGAAATTAATTTGTTTTTTTTTTTTTATATTCATTTTCTTTTGTTTTTTTCTTACAATCGTTTTTATTTTTTTTGGTTTTTTGTGTGTGTGGTTTTTTGCACTTGAACGAGTCGAGAGTTGAGTTGAGTTGATTGATTGACTGAGTTGATTTGAGAGTTGAGAGTTGATTGACTGACTGAATTGATTTGATTTGAAAATAGATTGCTTCTCACCCGTGTGAGTCGTTAAATGTTTGTTCAGGTAATCCTTAACAGTGAACGCCCTGCCACAATAGCCACATCTAAATGGTTTCTCACCTGTATGTATGCGAGTGTGCTGTTTTAGTGTATTCGATTGAGTGAAGGACTTGCCGCAGTAGGAGCACGTGTAGGGGCGTTCTTTGGGCGTGGCGCTGTTTTAGATATTTTTTAATTTATGTAAAAAGAATTATTGTTGCGGTGCGGGGCAAAAAAAAATAAGAGAGAGAGAGAGAAGAAAGAGAGAGAGAGAAGAGAAAGATGAGAATCATATTATTAGTAACATTCAAATTTCCATTAATTAATTAAATACGTTTTGCACACTTAATGAGAGAGAGAGAGAGAGAACACAACATTATTTTTGGAACGCATGAGCCACGCCCCCATGGCACATTGAGGACGCGCCCATGCGTTCTAGCTCAGCACTGAGATCTTAAGGAAAACAAACAAAAATATATATAAATAATTTGGTTAAGGTAAAATTGGTAATAAAAACAGTTATCAAACATTTTCCGCACTCCCAACCCAGTTGGCTCACAAAGTTGGAGAAGCTTCAGGAATTCTCCCAGAGATTTCTCCGACTTTTAGCCAAACCACAGTTGAAGGTGTGTCTGGAGTGTGTGTTTGTGTGTGTGTGTTTGGACTGTTTGTCTGTCTGTGTAGGAATAGGATAGCATAGAAAAATTGGATTTACTCTGCTTCGCCCGAATGAATCTTGCGGTGCATGGCCAACGTGCCAGGTGTCTTGAACGTTTTGGGGCAATCCGGACATTTGTGCCGTATCTTGTGGGCCAGATCAGCAGGCACGGTTTGTGTGCTAACCAGTACGCTCGTTGTGGCGCCACCAGGTGTGCCCGGTTGCACGCCAGGATTCGCTTGTATGGCATAGACAGGCACGGCGTTCACCACATCACCGCTATCGCTCAAACTGAGGGGTTCCTCCTTGATGATCACCTGCGGAAAGCAAAGATTAATAACAATACTAAAACTTTAATGTCTGTCCTGGAAATAGGGATTATTAAAGGGTGTATTCTAGAAGAGGGAGCATAAATAAAACTAAAGAAAGGGTTATGAATAATCACTATTTCCAGCGCTGTATAGGTAAGCACACTTCACCATTTCTATGTTTAAAGTTTTACCTGTGGATGTGTTACTGTTGCACCATTTCCGTTCTTTAGCAGCTTCACTGTAAGCGGTGGCACCTTCAATGCTCCCGTATCACTTAGGTCATCTTGATGCTGTTGATCTTGCAGCTCACGCTGTCTTTGTTGTTCCTGTTGTTGTTGTTGCTGTTGTTGATCGAGCTGCTGGTGATGATGATCCTGTTGCTGTTGTTGTTGCTGCTGCTGCTGTTGTTGCAACTGTTGCTCCTGTTGCAGCTGCTGCTGTTGTTGCTGCTGGTGTTGCTGCTCTTCGGGCGTCAGTCTCATATCACGCGGCGCAATGGCTGGCAAATCATCTGGCGTCACCGGCGCCTCCTGGTGCTCCATAAACGTTTGCTGGCCAGCGGCCAACATCGCTGCCGTACAGACAGCACCACAATGCGAGCATTTGTATTCGTTGGGATTCTGCGTTAGAGAATTCACGCCATAAATGCTACAGACAATGCAACGGGCCAGAAATGCCGTTGCCTGGTGCGTCAACCGATGGTGATCATCTACTTCCAGTGGACTACCAAACTTATCATCACAGCTACCACACGCATAGCTAAGTGGTTTCAATTGTTGTTGCTGCTGCTGCTGTTGTTGCTGCTCGAGAGTTGCAATCGTTCCCTGCGCGTTCAATGTGATGCCATGACAGAGCTGCATATGTTCTGCTGCATGCTGGGCACGCTCGAATTGCTGATGGCACATGGGGCAGTAATGCGGACTGATGACATTGGGATCCATGCTGAGATTGGGCAGAAATGCTGTCTTAAGCATATCCATATTGATGTTGCTTCTGCTGTTGGTTACGGCAGCTGCTGCTGCTGCGGCTGCGGCTGCTCCTGCTGTTCCTGTTCCTGTTGCTGCGGCAGTCGATGTTGTGTTATTGTGGGCTATCACAGTGGCAACTTGATGTGTTGGATGCTCCTGGGGATGCTGTTGTGGATGTTGTTGGTGTTCCTCGGGGCGTGGCAGACGCAATTCCTGTGTGTTTGTGGTAGACTTTAACATTTCTCTCTTGCAGCTAGCGGGCAGGCAGGCAGTCAGTCAGGCTGGCAGGCTTTAATTTTAATTAAGCTTTTTATATTTTGCTTTTTTTTAGTATTAGCTACTAGTGGCGTGTTAATGCTGTACGTGTGCGTGTGTGTATGAACAGAGAAGACTAATAGAATGGGCTTCAATACAATCAACTCTATACAAATGATTCATCATTCTACAGAAGTAATTTGTAAGAAACTTTGTTTGCCCAGGACTTGAAAAAGACATTTAAGACATGTCTGAACTATCGTAATTTGATACCTTTAAGTTGATACAGCCATCATCTTAAGGAAACAGTAGAATCGGAATTTAGTATCCACTGTTTACAAAACATTTCTGTGCTTCACTTCTTGTTTCCGTCAGTGATCACTATTCACAGACACTACTGTAAGTCCTTGCTTATCAAACTGATAACAGCTGAATCTTCCAAAACTAGACAGCTGTTGAAAGTGGTTTGTGATCTAGTTTCTTATTGTAATCCGATACCCAGCATATTTCAAACTAATCCCTTTGGGAACTCTACAAATCTTAGCACTCCCCCGCATATGTGTTTGTTTCGCTAAAGCCAATTTCAGCTCTACGAATCTACGTGCAAAAGAGAATTGGGATTGCGGTGAGGTGGGATGCGATGCGATGCGGACATGCATGCACAAAAGCGAATGAAGATAGTCACAGCGAGAATCTCTAGTGGCTTGCGGCGAGATAACAAAAAAGCTTTGGCTGTGTTTGTTGCCGCCGCCGCTGCTGCTGCGTTTGGCGGCAGTTGGAAGGTGAAAAATGAGAAAAAAAATGCGCGCTGTCCTGTTGTTGCAAGTGGCAAAGAATAACAATAATTATAGTATATAATATATGTATGCAGTACAGAACTGAGCAAGAGCAATCAGCAAAAGGCGGCGCAAATTAAGCGTAAATTAGCACAGAAAATCAGAAATTTTACGAGCCCAGCGGCGGTGGCGGCTCTCGCCTCGCGCGCAAAAACGAAACGAAATTGGAAATCAGTTGGCACTGTCGCTGCCGCTGCTTCTACCGATCTCTGTTTCTGTGTTTCTCTACTTCTGTGTTCCCCCAAGTTTGACCCCCAAGTCTCCCCCCACACACATGGGGACAGGCAATGCGTTCGAATCGAAAATTTTTTTTTTTCGGTCCGTCACTGTCATATTCTAAATTCGGAATTCTATTTTGATTTTTTTTGTGGTGCGTTTGCTGCGCGTTTTGTCAGGCCCTTACCAGCGTTTCCACGTATTGCACTTGTGTTTTATTACGGCCGTTTTTATGGCGAAATTGCCAATCAATCCAACAACATTTTCTTTGTATTTGTACAACAAAAATACATTAACTTTTCACTTTTATTATTATTTTTGGCGAAAAATGTACAAGTACAACAAAAAGTATCGACGACATCGATACTTTTGCGTATTCTACTTTCCACTCCTGTTCTACTATCGATAGTACGGTTTTGGCGTTGCCACATTGTTTTGCACAATACATTTTGGATAAAAATTCAATTTTATATTGCGGTTACAAACATAACTGCAACACTGGCGTCATTACCTTTACTAACTAAGAGTTAAATAAATGTTATTTTACTTGTTAAAATCTTCAATTCTCACGACAATCAACACTTTGTTTAAATCAGCTGTGCACAGCTGTTGGCTAAAACTTATTGGCAACAACTAATCTGTACTCCTCGCTCCACCAGCTAACATACTGCTAAACTGTGAACTGTGCTTTTTTGCTATTTCACAACATAAAGTAAAAAAAAGTTCGGGCCAGGAAAAGAGAATATATTGCGATATTGTTGGCAATTGTTTTTATCGTATATTACGCTGCCAACTTGGTCAGCTTGCCAGTTAGTGTAGTAAGCAGCAGTTCAACAAATATAGTTTATTCCCTGACGAATAAGTGCCAAATAGTTTGTATGTTTGTGTATTAAAACAAATTCATGCCAGTTGCTGTTAAACTAAAAGTGTTTGTGTTTTATTTTGTTTAGCCGTCATGTCGTCACCTTGGTCCAAGATCAGCAATGAACCCGTACAGACAGTTAGTTTGGTGGACATTATGTCGGAGCAATATGCACACAAACTGCACGTGAAAGAGCTGAAGCAGCAGCAACAACAACAACAACAGAAGATACAAACACAGACGCAGCCAGTTGCAGAGCTCCCACTGTGGCAGAGTGACGTCACGAGCAGTGGTCCCTCCACTTCCACTGCCTCCACCAGCTACTCAGATGTTGCGAGCACATCACACAGCACCAAGGTCCAAGCCAGCAACGATGCTGAGGAATGGGAGGATTACTCAATGCTGCTCACAGACGAGCAGAAAACAGACAAAATCTCACCCGAAGTGTTGAAGCTGCTGGCGGAAGTGGATGATCCTGAATCAGATGCAGTTATTGCCCAAATGTTGCAATCACAGTTCGATCACGAATACAACGAGGAACTGCGTCGCATTGAGAGGCAACAGAACAAACAATCGAAGATCACTGTCACACTCAATAAATTCCTACGCGACGGCGATGCTGAATTTTTGCATGATACCGAGGCCGATGAGGATTATGAGGAGGATGAGCTGGAACGGCATAGAAGAGACTGGGATCGATTTGAAACCAATGAGAAAATGCTGGATGCCATACCCAAGTGTGGCTTCAAAGTAGACAAGGAGGGTGAAATGATAACCAAGCACGATCCACAGCTTTGCGGTGTACGCAATGCCCAGCGCGTCATGTCATTTCCACCCGAGTTTCCCACCGGCGACGGCGCCTGCTTCGACATGAAGCTATCAAACAAGGTGAGTAGCAGTCAGAGACTTAAAAGGATTATAATTAAAGAGTATCTTACTGCACAACCAGGTGTTCAATCAACTAAAAGCATACTCGAGACGTGGACGTGCCGACCGTAAGGAGAAAGTAGCCACAGCGGAAATGGGTGTGGATGCAGCGACACGTCTGCTGCTCTACAAGTTGATAAATAATCAGATTCTGGAGCAGATCAATGGCATCATATCCACGGGCAAGGAGGCGGTCATACTCCACGCCAACTCCGATTCCAGCTACACGGGCACAAATGAGCACGGACATGGCAACGGAGTGCTGATGGCACCCAATCTGCTGCCCAAGGAGTGCGCCATCAAGATATTCAAAACGACACTCAATGAATTTAAGCAAAGGGATCGCTATATTAAGGACGATTATCGTTTTAAGGATCGGTTCAGCAAGCAGAATCATCGTGTGATCATTAACATGTGGGCCGAGAAGGAAATGCACAACCTGATGCGCATGCAGAGCATCGGTCTCAACGTTCCCGACGTGGTAGTGCTTAAAAAACATGTCCTCGTTATGCGCTTCATTGGCGACAATCACAATGCAGCGCCCAAGCTGAAGGATGCCCGCCTGAGTGTCGCCGAGTTGAGCTGTGCCTACGAGGAGATCGTGACCGCCATGTACAAGCTCTACAACGAAGCCAAGTTGGTGCACGCCGATCTCAGTGAATACAACATACTCTGGTTTGAGGGTAAGTGCTGGTTCATTGACGTCGCTCAGAGCGTGGAGCCTGAACATCCCAGTGCGCTGGAGTTCCTTATGCGCGATTGTGGCAACATTGTGCACTTCTTTGAGAAGCGTGGCCTCTCCAATATCTACACCAAGGAGCAGCTCTTCGAGCACATCACCGCACTCAATGCGGAGACACACAATGCAGCCATGCTGGAGCGCATACATACGAAGGGAGCATCCATTAATCAGGCCACAGTGCCCAATCGGCAGGAGTGCCCCGATGAACTGAAGCCACTGGAGTATCCCTTCGAATTGGCCTGGGAGAAGTCACAGCAGGATCGCGAGGCTGCTGCAGCAATGCAGAATTTGAAGCTGGAAGAGGAGCAGGTAGAGGAGGAGCAAGCAGAGGAGGAAACTGAGAAGCAATTGAAGGAGCACCACAACGATAACACTGCCAAGTGTGCACAGTAGACAATCCAAGATCCTGATTTGTTTACGCCAATATTTTGGAAATACTTGGGTATACTATGTCTGTCTTTGACTTCGAATTTGAATTTGAATTTGTAAAATTCCGCATTAAAGAATCTACAGACTTAATAGCTTTGAACTTGAATTCAAATTTGTTATTCTCCTCCAATCAATTTGTGCAAATATTTCAAAACAAAACAAAACCATTGCACGCGCCACGCCCACATCCACACCCACCCATCCCATACTTTTTAGTCGTTTTGTGGGTTAACCCAAACAATTGAACCCATTTGAGCTGCGCATTTCTGTTTCGTTAATTGAGAGATTTTAATGTTGTTGTTTTTGTTGCTGTTGTTGTTGGGAAAATCATTCAATTGATTAAATCATTTCCATGCGCATTCGCACTGCACTCGATTGGATCATCATCGTCATCATCATGAGGTTGCCACATGTGGCATGGATGCGTTAAGTGTCTTACCGATTCCGATCAGCAGTTTTTTAATTAATATACTATGAGACCCGGTACTTCTAATGGGGTAAGGGATCAATGGAACTGGCGTTGACAGATGTAGACGTCATCAAAGTAGGTTAGATTCCTGTATGGTGCACGCAGATCAACTTGCGTTTATTTCCGCAACGACTCTCACAAAACTTTAAATTGGGAACTACGGGAAGTATCTTAACCAAACGCACGTCATATGTTCTCGTTTTAATTTGAAATATACTGATTAAATTTTGTTAGGATTGGACTGACTCAGGATCGATATCTTTATCTTTATCACATAGCATCTAAATGTCCAATCGATAATCAATAATTAGTATGACAAATGTGTGCTCATAGATCATTTCATATTATTTGTCTGCCTACTCGACTTTAGCCCTTTTCTTATTATTTAAAACAAATAGAATGCGACACTAACTTGCAACTACGTCGGCATGTCCATCATGCTTGGACTTAATGAAATTAGTAGATCGATTTGGACGTCAGCGGGCAACAAGTGGAACGAGTGTTTTCAAAACTAAGTAAATAATAAATAAAAAAATACAGAAAATAATAACAAATACGAGCGGGACTAGGACTCTTGACTTAACATCGGCATTTACTCTATTTAGACGTAATTGCCGTAACGGATGCTCCGCTGGAATTCTATTTTGGAATCAGATTACAATCTAATCAAGGTAAATATCTATTACTATATGGTGATTATTTCACATATAATTATTCGTAATTTTTATTAGTTTGCATAATTAAGTTTAAAAAAATATAATTTCTAAGCTTAATGGACCTTAAGTACTTTTTTGAGTCCATTAAATAATTGGACTAATTGGGGAATTAAGGAAATTTTGCTAATATAACACACAGCACAAAAAATTCCCAGTTTTTTAATTTTTGAATTTCCCATTATCTAACTTAAACAGAACACTACGCTATACATTTGAAATTTAATAAGGAGACTTCAATTTTTTATTAGAACTTAATTTAAACTTTTAGTTTCTGTATATTTATTTATTTTCAAATAAAAATCACTGAAATAATATTTATAATATTAGTGTTTTTATGGCTTTCAAAAACATTTTCATTCCAGGGTATTTAAAGCACGTTTAGTACACATTCAGCTGTTATGACAGTTTTGTTAATTTTTTTATATTATTTATTTTGTAATATGCCGTCAATCAAAATTGAACTCAAAGCAATCAGCAGACGCTGAAAAGCACAAAGTATTATTGTTATTTGTAGTATTATTTGTAGATTTTATGCGGCTTGTGTTGACTTTATTATTTGCTATTTGTTTTTGCGGGAAGACAACTCACAAGTTTATTACTTATTCTTCGTATTGTTATTTTTAATCATTTTTCTTTTGACGTTGCATTTGATGTTGGCAACAGGCGGCAACAACAACTATGAGAACAACTACAACGAACTGCTTGTTTGTGCACACGTGTGTGAGTGTGTGTTGTCACACATACTTATGCATAAATATGGGTGCCATCATTAGGGGGCCTGGCTGGTGACGCAAAGAAACGGCGAAAAACACAAAAGGAAAACAATACAACAACAGCAACAGATACAAGAGGCATGAGAGAATGAATAAGCGTTCGTCTCGGGTGTACGCATATGAACATGTGTATATATATCAGCTGAAAATAGACAAATAGCGGCGTTAGAATCAGATACTTATACTTATACTTGGGCCCAAGAAAACAATGTGTGTTGCAAAAATAAAATACTGACAGCATTCATATACCCTGCATGCTTACTTAAAGGCTTTAATAAAGTCAATAATTCAACAAGATTTTATGCACTGCTTGCTTCACTCTTTTCATTCGGCAAGCAGTGTTCGTGTTTAACGTCACATAAATTCCAACATAAATACAGGGTGTCACTTAGTCGCCCATACGCCGGCTCCTGACAATAACCCGAACGAATGGTGATATAGCAATATATGTACTATATGTGTCATTAAATAAACGTATTTCACAATTAGTGCCTGATACTTAATTTAAAAATGAACTTATTTAAATGCACTTAGCAATTGTTAAACTCAAATGAAACAACAAAAATGTTTGAGTATATAACGAGCAAGTGTTTTTGTCTGTCTGAAAACCATTTCAATAATAACCACAAATAGCCACTTAATCAAAGAAAAACAAATTAAGAAAGTATAAAAGCTCAAATTGCGGTCGCGGGCATGATAAGGTCAAGTCAATGAAACAATCGTTGGACATACTTCACTGCAAATTTTGAATATACAGTAGATCAGTATAAATTCCTTAGTTACTATTCCACAACAGTTAACACTCGAAAGCACTGATAACCTAGCACTAATTACGCATAACAACCTCCTGGGCCAATAATCATAAAGACAGCAGCAAAAGGAGCCAAAAAGATGTGGCTTATAAAGGCAGCACTGCAACTATTGCGCTTGTCTCATCAATTAAAATGTCCGCAGGTATGTAATCAAAGCAGCAGCTAAACAAGATCCCCTTCCTCTCAGCTAGGCAAAATGCTTAAAGCTCTGCACATTTTTTTCGAGTGTAACAAAAGAGACAACAAGCAACATGCATACTTCACTCATACACACACAAAAGCTCACACATACACGCTCACACATGGCTGACCACTTGACAGCAGCAAAGCGAAGGAGGCTCGTCGCACGAAGATGCTGCGCTGCGACTGCGCAGTCAGCTTGATGCCGACCAAATAATGTGAAATCGTGACCGAAATGGCCTCCTCAAGTGGCTGCTGACGTCGCTATCGCAGTCGCTGTACGCGTCGCTGCTGCTGTCAATCGTTCAGCATACTCACACACACACACTTGCATTGGAATTTGCTCGTTTAAGTTTAACGTTAACAATTTATTTGCATTTTTAATTTTCATGTTCCTGCTATGCACGTGTGCGTGTATGCAAGTGTGTGTGCCTGTAAGAGTTTGGTCAAGCTGCGTGGCATGCGTACAGATTCTGATTCGGATTCAGATTCTGATTCAACGTGTGTCCACATGGCTTCTATTTTAGGTCTAACTCGCTGCATGGCCGGTTGACTTGGTCAGCTCAGTGTCTGCCCGCCTCTTCCGCCCATCCTGCCGCATCGCTGTAATTCAAGTTAGCTACAAAAATAGAACCTTAATTTATTGTTGCCGCCGCCTGCTGCCCTTACATGGTCATATCATTTTCATTTTTCACGGTGGCGTCGTCATCGTCGCCGTGATTGTTGTTGTTGTTGTTGTTGTCTATAAGCCACTATTGGCCATGTACATCCAAGTTTGAAAACGGCTTACAAGCATTTTTAAACGAAAGTGAAATGTGTGCTCTTGCGGCATTCTAGTGTCGTTAACAGGTAGTTAACAACAGTGAGCACTCTGTAAATTGAACCAATGTTTAAAAACAGTTCATAAACTTTTAAGTTCAAGCTTGTACCCCTTTCCCTTTAGACTATACGTTGATCAAAATTCCTTTCTTTTAATTTTCCTTCTACTTTTAAACATTTCTATTTTTAAAACTAGTTGGCGTTATCGGGTGTTCACTGTTTGGCCAGCTTGCACTATATTTAGAAACTGTAGTTATGTGCCATAATTGTTAACCACTTTAGTTGGGGGTTATAGCCCCGGGGGCAGCAACTAGGAGACTGCTCTTAATTATGGAGCCGGGAGTCGCTAGTCTCAAGTCACAAGTCTGTAGACTAAACAAAAAAAAGTACAGTCGAGCATGATCGTCCGTATAATACTCTCTGCAAAAAAATCGTTGTCCGGGTATTATAATGAATAGTACTTGCAGTAAGCCACAGCAATAATACTCGAAAATATGTTTTATGGCTATATCGACTCGACTTATGATGCTGATCAAGAAAATATATACCTTACCGGGTCTGTCAAGCCTCCTTCTGCCTGTTACATACTTTGCACAAACCCCATATACCCTTGCAGAGAGTATAAAAACTGTCCGCTGTTAGTTTGGTATGCTGCAAGATCCATGTAATTTATAAGGCAAACTGATAATTGAACACACTGTGTTTTTACTGTAGTACAGTGGAACCGCTGAAGAGGTGGCAATGAAGCACTGCCAGTTGGTAATTACTTGGTTCGGAAATGGAATTTTTTTCGAAATTAAAATTGTGCTAAACAAATGTAGACAAGCAAAAACATGTACGCAAAAAGTACAGTCCGTACAGTACGTTACACAAATTTATTTTAACTTATAGGATAAATAGAGAGCAGTTACCCTAGAGAGCCCAATTTTTGTTAATCGGTTTATGGCATACAGAGGTTTGGTTTTGGAAATGTGGCCTTAACTATTTCATGCTCCATTCATAGAAAGTACGCCTACCAACTTTAGTGCTGCTACCTCTTACCAACTCTGAGATTGTCATATTGATACCATGGAATTTGGTTATATGAACTCCAGTTTACTACTTCTAGTTACATGTTTTGCACTAATTTATGACACCCTTAACACACTTTAAAACAATACCTGGAACTCGCTGGTAAATTTCTAAATAAAAATTTAGATTTCAGTATGAATTATTAAAATTTCACGCGAAGCTGAAGCTGTTTTGACAACCTTATGTTAATGGGGGAAAAACAACGATAGCGACAACAAAGTGGTTTATAAGACTTTTGCGTGATTGCAAACAGAAAGGAAATAAATATGCACTCGTACGTAAATAAGACACAGTGAACGATTAAAACGTGTTTTTTTATAAAACATAAAAAAATATACCCGAAAAATCACGTGTGTGAGGGGGTAAAGAGTTGGAGCAGTTACCATTTGAAAAAGTTTGTTATTGTGGTGAGTCAACTTGGCGTTTGCCCCAAAGCGAACTTAGCTGAAGACAAGGGTGCCCTTGACCATGTTTAGACAGGCCGCAGATACCGTTAGCCGAAGAGCTAAAAACTGTAAACAATTCAAAGTATCGGCTCACACTACCTGGCCAATAACTCAACGTCTTGTTACTGTTGTCGTTGTAGTTTTTGGGCAAAACCCATTTTGATTGACAGTATGGCAAATGAGCAGATGTTCTACCAAACAGTATTAGATCTCAGACTCATGTTGAGGTTTTGCCTGGGAACACGAGTCCGACCTGGCATTGACTAGCTCAGCTTCCTCAGGTAAATAGCTAGTAATACTCGCCTGCATTCAGTTTTTGCTAGTTTCAGGCGGTTGTGTTTTTTTTGTCTTATTTCTTTTTGCTTGTTTACGAAACAGCGCACAAAGCACACATGCGATTAGAAGCTGAAACCTGAGAAAGATCGATCGAACCTCCCCGATCTCTCGATCTAGCTTCAAGAAGCAGTCGTCTATAATCCAAAACGTAATTTATTGCCACTATATGTAATCGATAATATATATGTATTTCTATACAAAGTAGGCACAAGTTTAGTGAGTCAGTGGATTATATATTTATTTTGTACAGTCGTCGATTTTAGTAGCATTGCGAAATTTTTGGGTTGATCTGACTATATATTGCTATATATGATCTTAGAATGCCGTACTTGTATGGCATTGCGGACACCAAGTTTCTGGTGAAGAAGCCCAAGACCAAGGCGGTGAATAACAATGGTGTGCCACCAGTTAAGTTTCATCGCAATGAGGTTATACCCGCAAGCCTCAAGTTCGATCACAATGAATGGCCGATCCAGTTCCGGGTCGATCCAGCATCGCTAGTGGAGCTTTGTGTTAATTGTGTGGATAAACTGTCATTGCCTTCGATCTATGAGTGGACCGATATGGATATAAGGCGTTGGATCTGCCGATTAGGTTATCCACAGTATATGGTAAGTGTCTGATGTTGAGTATAGGACTATTTTGATCTTTTTCTAACCTTTAGAACACCTTTCGGGTGAACATGATCTCGGGTCGGAAGCTGTTGTTACTGGACGCCGATGCTTTGACGGCCATGAACATCAAGGACTTTGATCACATCAGGCACATCACTTATGGCATTCGCATGTTGTTTCACTTTGAGTTGACGAAATTTTCGCATAGCCTTTCACTGCCTGATGAAAAACCCAATGAGCTTTATCTGCTGTGGCATATACAAACCGGTGTCGCCTACGATGCCATGCGTCGCTCCGATCTATATAGACGCATGCAAGTGATACGTCAGCGTGCACTTAATCTCGATCACTGGGATGCGCTGGAATATGGATTGCGTCGGGAACGCGAGCGTAAACACGGGGAGATAATTGCACTCGTGCCGAGATTCAATATGTTCACCTGCCCTGAGGGTGAGAGGATCAATGAGAATGCCATACCGGAGAGTCTCTCGGAGCGTCTCTGTGACATCTGCATACCGCCCTGCGAGTGCCACTGGACGGCTAAGGATACGGCGCTACCTTGGCGTCTCAAGTGCCTCACACCGGGTCTGCCCGTCTCCCACAGTCGCTGGCGGGCCAATGAGCGGAAGTGTCCGGTTTGTATACCGCCCTGCGAGTGCCGTTGGCCGTCCCGTTACTATCTTACGGGTACAGTTATCAAGTGTCTGCAGCGCAATTTCCCGGAAAAGTTTGCACCTATTTTCGATGAGCGCATCAATAACGTCGTGCGTCCCAGTTTGGTGGAGCGCTGGACCCGTTTCTCCATCTAGACGATAATTCGCTCAATTTATTTCAGTTGGTGACTTTGGTATTGTCCCAGCAGATCTACAACATCGCCAAATAAATGTATATTTTATTATTCAGAATCAAATTTTTATCGGAATTTTAATTTACTTGGATAATTGCAGCTTTAAATCGAATCGACATATGTTATCGTAGGTGGCGCATAAATTGGGAAAATTGCAAAACAAAGTAGTGTAAAAAATGTGCTAGAAGACTTAAAAATACCCTGTAAGCAAATGAAGTACAGTCAGTTAATGTGTGATCAATTTAGGACTCCAAATAAGATTAAAGTTAACTTTTTAATTAATATAAAATTTCATAATAAACGCAATTTGATTTAATTATCAATTTTAATCTTGTTTTTAATCGTACCTACGCATGTAAATATTACACTCAGCCTATCATACCCTTTGGAACGATGTAATCGGACCGTCTGAAAGGTACAGTACAAAAATAAAACAAACAGCAGAGAAGCAACAAATTTTTAGTTTTGCATCCCACGATGACAACGACAGCGACGTCGACTGCGCGCAGTATAACAACAACAACAAGAAGAACAGCAGCAGCAGCAGCAAGAGTCATAATACCAATACATGCGTTCATGCGATCAATTGTAAAAACGGCCCCATTGAAATGAACGCCAGCCGATGCTGTCAACGCCAGCGGCAGCGTTAGCGCTCGCATCAACGTCGAAGTCAGCGTACACGTCGACGTCAACGTCGACGCCGACGTAAGCATAGCTGACGCGTCGCTTGCCCGAAGCAAAGAAAAAGCGACTGTCGCACAGGCAACATTTTCAGTTCAGTTCCAACAATCGGAGTGTCAGGCAGCAAAAGCAGCAGCAGTAGCAGAGCAGCAGGCGAAGGCAGAAGAAAAAGCATAAGGCAAAGAGCCAACACTAAAACTGTTTGAATAATTTCGTTGAGATATTTACTACAAATTTTAGCCTGCGCATGCGCTGCTTTCGACATTTATACAATAAAAGTGTAGTTTTCAAAATCTTACAACAGCTGCCGCCTTACAAAAGTTTCGAAAGCAATTTTCAAATCAAATTGAACACAAACTGAAAACTAAAGAGAAATAAAAATTGAAATTGAAGTGTTTCATTTACCACGTGTGTGTGTGTGAGAGTGTGCACGCGTGCGTGTATTGGTGTGTTTACAGTGTGCATTTTACACTCTAGTTCTAAATACTTGCATATGTTCTTGCGATTGTGACAAAGTAAAATTCAAAAAACCATTTCTCGCCTTAAAAAGTATAAAATAAACAAACTACTCAAGTCGCGCGTGCATTTTGTAGTTGCATTTTCTGTGACGTTTGTTGTGTCGCGTTTTCTTGTTGTTGTTGGTTTTTATCGCCGAACAATTTGTTGTTGTAATTTGGCGTTAAATTCTGATAATTATATTGTAATTATACCAACGGTTTAAGTAGCGTGTGTAAAGCAAATTACATAATTTGCTTTGAATAATTTGCGTTTTCAGACGTCGTCAAGTTCAAGGTGAGTGTAAAATAGAGCAAATGTTTCTAATAATCATATATTTTATTTAAAAATTAAAGAAAGTGTTTTTTCAAAGTGAAGTATTTAATAAGTAGAGTATTTTTTTCAAAAAAGTTTACAGTTTTTTCAAACAGTTTTTTAAAAGTGTCATTTTTCTTAGACAATATTTAAAAAATTTCGAAATTCCTTAAAATTTTTATGATTTGTAAAAAAATCTTAACTAAATGTTAATTAAAAATTAAATAGCATGTGCAAGAAATCTTAATATACACAATGTTTTAAAAGTATATCAAAATGTATTTGAAGTGTTTGAATAATTAACTCAGTTGAGCCTTAAAATGTTGTTAAATTTTTCAACAAAAATCTTGTAAAACAATTTAAATTAAATTAAAAATCGAGTGCAATGAATTCAAAAGAGAAAGAGTGTGAGAGTGAGAGGCAGAGGCAGAGAGAGTGGGAGAGTGAGAGTGCGGTATGACGACCTGCGGCATTTTCGGCAACCGCAAAAATACATGCAAATAAAAATATATATACACAGATATTGAGATATATATCTGAATATAGTTGAGAACATGTGTAGCCTTGTTAGTCAGCAAATGACGTACGTGTGGAAATGGGAGAGTTTGGATGCCTCAATGTGTTGCATGTGAACGCGTCAACAAATACAGACAGACGGACGGGCAGAAAGAAGAAGAGTGTTGCGTATATAGCCAATGCCCAAGACACACAATCATATTAAATCTATTTACTCGTAATTATAAGCACATATTGGCAGCAGTGTAGGCAGTTTTGGCTAATTTGTAGCTAAATTTTGGGCAAAATGTAAGTGGCTAGCAGCGTAGCTAGTTAGGAAGAAACATAATAAACCTGAAGATTTGTTAGGGAAAGACAATTTTAAAAATACTTTTGTTTGGTTTAAAAAACACGAACATTTAATTTTCTTAAGGAAAACATATTTTGATAAGCTACAAAAAATTAGCTTATTTTATTACTTGAATTTAAGGCAGCACTGATTGGAAGGGGCCGCTTTCTTTTTTGCTTTGTGCCTCATAATATGGCAACAACACGCAACAAGGACAACTCAGTCAGTTATATATAATAAATATCAGGCTATATATATCACATATATATATTTGACTAAACCACCCCCACACATGGGTAATACGAGTTAGATTTTGTTGCCAGGAGCTTGCCAAATATTTGCATACTTCAATTTTCTTGTTGCCTTTATAATGGGCCAATAATGTAATGTTTGTTGTTGTTAACGTTATTGTCGTTGTTGTTGTTGGAAGCCCTGATAACAAGTGTCGCTTCGTTTTGTGGGGTTGCTAGGGCTTAGAGCCAGACACTGATTATAAATAATTATTATGCAGTCTGGACTGAAACATGTGCACTGCAATCATTACCATATTTGAACACTGAGCGAAATTCAAATCGAAATTTTAATTAGAAAACAAAACCAGAAAACTGATAACGAAATTTTAATTAGAAAACCAGTATCAAGATATCATATAACATTTGAAACTGAAGAGTGAGTAATCCCTAGCTGAATCACAAGATTCTTTGCTTTTTCTTAACATTTTAGACAGAAGATTTGGGTATACAAATTCTCCTCACAGTCCCCCACTTCTACATGATTCAGCATTATCTTTTGTACTGCTTAGACAACAGGTGTCAAGATACTTCTGGCGCCACTAAAAACCTCAAATCACTTTGATTTATAGCGACCTAATCAGATAACAATTAAGGGTAGTCCACGATACTATATGCTATTTTAGGCGGCTATATTTGATTATAAAAAAGACTGAAGATAAGCAAACATTGCACTAGACTTCAGAGTCTAGAATTTCGTAGCGCTACGCCTGATACCATATCTGTGCTGTCCAGTTAGTTATGAATGAGTCGAGACGAGTGGAGTACAGGTAACTACCACAATTTGCTTCAGGTGTGAGTCATGTTTGCCCTGGCACATACCCACATTCTGTCTGTTATCAGTTGGCTTTTGAAAGGCGGAATTCTTGGTATCTGTGGGCACGTTCCGATCTCAGTTCTGGGGTGCAAACACGAGACGCTTGGGCAGATAAGACGATAAGATAAAGTCTTTCATTAACTAGCAGTCTATAAGTAGCTTTTGAGTTGATATTCATCACGCACTTGCACAAAAATTTATCACCACAAATCATATCACATGACACTCAATATCTTTCAACTTTTCCAAACTAATTTGAATTGGAATTTTTTTTGTTTATTTGCAACATTTTCTAATTGAAATTCCGTTTGTTCTTTATCACAATTTGCAGTTGCAGACGTCGACGACGACGACGACATGTCGAATACCGAGAAACGAGGCCTTCACAGAGTGCGAAGTAAGTACAAGCAATATCGAGATACCCTATAAAATAGTTTGTCCCGTTTGCCAGTACGACACAACTGTACACAATTCCCATAGCCCAGAGACGAGCCCCCTTTTTTTTTGTAGTTTTTTTTCTGCTTTTTTTTATTGTTTTTAATTTATTTGTATTGAATTTGTTGACGTTGTTTTCTCGACTTTTCGATTCAATTCGCTGACATAGAATTATAATGCCCCTGACAACTGAGTGCTCAATTTTCGATTCGGCTATAAACAAATTGATTTGAAAAGGGTCGGCCGTAGGGGCGATCGGCTCTCAATATCACTCAGTTTGCAACATTGTGCTGACAGTTCGATTGGTGTCAAATCAGACAACTTTAATTGAGCTTACAAATCAATTGAATGTTTCACTTCATTAAGCATTTTATGTTGGAGAGGGGTGGTGTGGGGTGTGGGGTGGAATGGGGTGTGTCCTCAAAGTGGAGCACATTGAAATGGAGAAAGGAAATTGCATTTATTGTTATCAATTTCACTTTAATCGGCGTAGTTTTCAAAGAGTACTCAAACTTTTCGCTCAGTGTACGCGACACTGCTCTGATTCTGATTAACAAAGCCAACAGCTTACACTCTACAAACACTCTCTATTAGCTGTGTCATCAGCCAGTCTTGTGTGGGGATGAGTTTCTGGGCGTTGCCCTGACCCCGTCGGACATAAGTGGCGCTGTAATGTATACAAGTGTGTGTGTGTGTGTGTGTCTAGTCTTGACTGACCCTTATGACAGCATTGTTGTGACATTTCGAGGATTACTCATAAATACATAAACTATTCAAACAAATTAGCACAGTCACGCCAGCTGAGCACGTCGGTTGACTAATTCAACTCGATTTGAGCTCTGTTGTGGGTGGTTTCATTTCCAGGGACTGTATTGAAAATAACAACCATATTGTTGTCGAAGGTGCAATTAAAGCAGCTGCTTCTAAATTGCGCTTTAACACAAAAGAAACAGAACAGGGAAACAGAGAACAGGGAGAGATGTAGATAAAAGTGGTAAGAGTCATATCAGCATATTTGAGCTACTTAGCACCTTTGTGGCAGACAGTCGGAAGGGTAGATAGTGGCATAGCTATGCTATATACGACGTGACACTTTGGTATACCGCGCACTTATTTAATAAACCGGATGTGTTAACTAAAAATCAAAGTAAGCAATTAACACATATCAGAATAAAACAAAAAGTTAAACAAAACGAGACAAAACTCACACAAATTGTAAGCACATTCATATACGTCCTTGTGCCCTGGCTCGTGATTCATGTCAATAACACGGACAGACAGACAGACAGTCAGTCAGTCAGTCAGTCAGTTAGTTAGTCAATCAAAACACTGCAAAATGCCAATTAATTGTGTTAATTGAAATGCTTTTTCCATTCACGAAATACAATACAATAAAAAATTGCAATTCGCATGCATTTAACACCCACTGTACTTCGAGTAATCCACTAATCATGCTTTATGCATCTGGCCCTGCACTTGACTAACCAATCAAGCCACCTACCAACCAGTTTTGTACTGAAGGTGGTAAGAAAAACATTAAGAAATAGCTTTAAAAAAGCATTAAGCAACCACAAGTGCACAACTGCAGCACTTGCCACACTGAAGGTCAACTTTTTGCACCACTGTACTGCATACAAATACAGTTGACCATATTTATGCAGTGCTTACAGTGCACAAAGGCTAACACATTAAATTGTGCATTGTTTTTTATGTAGTTTTGGAATTTTTTAGCATTTTCTGGTGTGTTCCGAATTCCGTTTCCGTTCGCAAATCGAGGAAATTACAAACACAAAATGGCTCAATTAGACATGGTTCATAGCAACTATTTGGCCTTAAAAATTGTGGGAATTATTTGGAATTTAGTAAAGTTGTGGGAAATAATAATTAAAGCACTTATTTGGCTTACGTTTGTAGTAGTAAATTTAAACAAAATTTAAGTATTTATTATGTAACTGTTTTTTAAAATTCTTCACATTTCTTTCTACTTCATTTCAGTGACTCCTGATAAGTTCATTGACTATTTAACTACTTGAGCTTTCTAAATTCAGTAATTTGAAATTTCTTTATCGGCATTACGATATGGTCTGATTATAGGTATAAGTCCCGCCTGACAAATCATGCCATAAAAATGGCAGCTTATTCAAAATGACTTTTCAAGCTGATTAATCAAATGAAAGCTCCTCGCTCGTTTCTATAAAATGACTGATAAATTCAGCTTAAATTTATATCAATTTAATTGCAGTATTGTAAATAACTTAATAAATGCCACACAATCATTTATTACAATTAAAAACAAAGTGACAAATTTTGTGGGGAACTTTTTCTTTTTAATACTTTTAAATACATTTAATATGCATTAATTAAACGACGCTCAGAGGGGAGGAATAAACAAACAATATATATTTATTTTTTAAATTGACATTAATTAATTTCTTGGAACTTGAAGTTGTTTACCCAATTGAGCACGTTTTTGTTTGCCGACTTCAAGTAGTAATTCCCTTTATTTTTATTTGTAATTTATTGTGCTGTAAATGAACTCATAATCGATGACAAAAACCAGTTGGCAACAACACGACAAAACAATAATTAATTTCCCACATTCAAAAAATTATGTGATTCTCTATTAATTGTTTGTTATTTCCGTTCTATGGCACACTTTTAACACTGCGCACAATAAATATGCACACGCACTCAAATCACAAACAATCAAAAGCTGAAAGTTCAAGAATTTTCGCGGCCAGTGATTGTCTAATTTATTTTTTTCCAGTAAGTCGAAAAAAAGCTAGGCGCATGCCGACTTTGAACCGATAGAACTAAACTATATATACATATATATAAATGTATATATGTATGTCTGTGTCTATGTCAGAGTCTAATGTCAGTGTCCCTGATCGCTTGACGGACACTTGTCTGAGTTGCTGTCCGATAAGCCAATCTATAGCTCAGTCAACATAAAAATCTTCTTCATAGATCAGTCTACTATATACTATATAGAAATCGGCAAGCCCCCAGCCTGGCCTCAGTCAGCAAAGTGCGTTGGCATCGCGTGTGTGTATACCCTGTAATAAAATCAAAGTGGGACATGTGTTACTTGCACTCAGTTGGCATAAATTATATAGAATATATATATATTCACTGTGTACAGTCAGTTCTATTAATTTAGCATCATTTTAATGCCTTTCTATACTAAACACATTTTATTCAGCTTTTTTAATGGGCAGTGTGAAAAACATACAAAACTAAATTCATAAAAATTGTGCACAATTAAAAATATATTATTTATTTTTAGATTTGTGTTTTGTTGTCAGCTGTAAAATGCGAGTTCAGCTTGAGGACGAGCCCCTTAAACAAAAAAAATAAATAATTGGCGATAGTAAAACATTTGTGTAATTCAAAACTTGTCGGTGCTTGTGTTTTTCTAGCCGTGTACAGTGACGCTTATCAGTTGGTGTGCAAATACGTAAATTTATAAATCTGCGAGTCTCTGAGTTGTGATTACAATTTACAGAATTTTCCCTTTTGCACTTTGTACTAAAGCGCAACAAGTGAACAATCACAGACTCAATCAAGGCACAAACTCAATTGCAATTCCAATGCCAATTTCTATCTGCAAGAAGATGGAAAATTCCATACGCCGGAAACTAGGACAATGAGACTGCAACTGAAGTTGCAAAATTCAGCATTCAACTGTCAACACTTAATCAAAAATAAGAAGAAAAAAACATTTCATTCAATTCATTGAAAAGCAAAAAGAACTTTAGTTGCATTGTTAAGCGGATTCCATTGATAAACTGCAGTTGCTATTGTTCTATTTGGTGTGGCAAACAGAACCAGTTATATAGTAGAAATATTATTAACATAAATAGCAAACAAAATTGAATTAGTTAAATGCAAGCAAGGCCAGTTCCGTGAAAACAGTTGGCAAACACAGGAAATGTATCTACATTTTTGAGTGAGTGACAAGCTAATAATTGTTGCAGTTGCACTCGCAGTGGCTGGAAGGCAAAAGCAAAAGCAAACAATGTCATCGATTGACAGAGACAGATACTCAGATACTCAGATACATTGTTGTTCAGATACAATCGCTACTCACGAGTTTAAGCTCTTGAGAACTGTTGTTTACAGCTAGATTTCTATATTAAAATGGCTAGAAATAGTGCAGGAAAATTACACTATTAAGAAATACTGTTTTGTCTTCATGAAAAGATGATAAGAAAGCTCAAAATGTACACCCAGAAGATTCGACTTTCAGTTCCCTAAAAATGGCTAGTTAGCTGCAATATTAGCTCTCTTCTTTCTACCTCAAACTAGCTAAACAGCCAAAAGTGCAGCACTGCCCACAAGCCCACAACAAATTGACTTATAAACTATAAGACGTAGGTGTTTGCTTCCTAGTGTAAAGTCATTTCATTGTACCGTTGTTTGTGTGTGCAAAATGGATTGATGATATTTTTTTGGGCTCGCCTTCTGTGCACGCACAAAAGATACAAACTAGCAGATACATAGATACAAATTGGCAAACATTCAAATATATCGAAGGAATACCAAAGCGTATGACGTCGATGGGGACACAAAATTTTCCAAAAAGAAAGGCACTAGATCACATGGCCTTTAGAAAAATGCCACACGTAAATCAAAGGGAGAAATGTGTGAGAGAAATACCAAAAGAAAACTGTCGTAGATACGGCTATATGTATGGGTGTATTCACCCGTTATAGGCACCCTGTATGTACAATACATTTGCCGTTTTGAAGGTCAGGAAACGCGCAGTGAAACCAAATAGAAATCATTGTTTCATTTTTGAACAAAATTTTATAAGTATAAATTATTTGGGGAATATTTGTATTAATTTATCTGCTGGTATAGAACCCAGTGCCCGCATTCGCTGAGTGTAACGTCCCGAACAGAATGTTTTAAAATAGATAAGCAGTTGTAAAAGCGACATAGTTAAGAATCAAGTGTGATAGACTCAAAAGATACGCTGCAATTGTTGAAAAAAGTTGGACATGGATTTAAACTAAGTTTATAAAGTTTTAAGCACAAAGGCGTCTCATACTAACTTTACATATATTAAAATCATCCTTGTTTATAGTTTGCCACTTTCTACAGGGTATACTTAGCTGATTTACGTCAATTATATTAGGCAAAAAACATACGAAAGCATCAAATGAAATGCCGGAAGTGCATCTTTTCAAATAATTATAATTTGCTTAATTACTTTACACTTTTGCCTCGTGCAAAAAACATTTACTAATTTATTTAACACATACTTATTTACATATGTAAATCAACGAACTTGGCATCACTCAAACTTAACTCTTAATTAAAGATTCCAATTCCCATTCCCAATCCCATTCCGATGCTGATTCACATGCTGCGCTGTCTGCTGTCTCAGAATTAGCATAAACAACACAGAAAAAAAAAAACAGAAAAAAGTATTAATAATAATTTTAGCATCACGTTTGCCCCCAAAACATTGTTATTTCTTAAACAACTTCATCATCTTCTTTTTCTCCCCCTTTTCCTTTTGGCTTCTTCTTAATGAGCTTTACTTTTTTGCTGCTATTTTTAAACGTTTTGTGGCTTTTTATTGGCCTTTTATGCTCCGCCAAAAAAAGCCGAACATGCTTAACTTAAAAGAAATACCAATAAATGCTAAAGTGCATAACTATTTGGGTTTCAAAAATTAATAAAATAAATTTCAAAAGGTTTACAACTTTAATGTTTTTGTAAATCCCCGGACTTAGCCTTGAAATAAGCCAAAGAAAAAGCGCTACAATATTTAGCTGTAACCTGTTGTTGTTTTGAAAAACATAAAAACTTTTGCAGCAACAATTAATCAAAAAAATTAAGCGAAAAGAAATGAAACAAAATGAAAACAAAACACAAACAACTTGCTCAAAGGCGAACCACTTTGAGAATTCTTGGAAAGCGTTAACACTTCTGGGATGAGTCAGTTGCCTCTGGGCCAAATACTACATATGAGCCGAGAAGTTCAACACGAAATGAACTTGAGTTCGAAAACCATGAAATTGGCATAAATTAGAGTTGATTGAGATCAAAACAAATACAAAACGTGTTTCAGACTACATTTTTATGTGTGTGACAATTAAAAAGTAATTTTATTTGAAATTTCTTTATTTATTTTACAACAAAGAGGAATTTGGAAAGAGTTAGCCATCCAAAATTATTTACTAGGTGGCAACTCTGTCTCTCCCCTCGTTACTTCATTATCGTCTTGACTGTTTAATTAGGTTATTTCCACTGAAGCGTACAGTGCTGCACGTGTTATTTTTAGTCACTACGTTGAAAAAAAATGAAATTTCTAAAAAATATACAAATTTTTCAATCCTTTTTAGACTACTATATATATTGGTCTGATCGTGTGGAGACAGACGTCTATCACTTAGCACTGATTTAAAGTGCCAGAAATTATCAGATCGTGTCTCCAATCAAAAATTTTCCATTTGCATGCAGTGGCAATTAAAGATTGACAAATTTCAAAATTTTTTACAGTTAATTTTTGTATAAAGTAGTAAGTAGTAGTAAAGTAGTAGATAGTAAGTAGTAGTAAATTAGTAGATAGTAGTAAGTAGTAGTAAAGTAGTAGATAGTAGTAAGTAGTAGTAAAGTAGTAGATAGTAGTAAAGTAGTAGATAGTAGTAAGTAGTAAGTAGTAGTAAAGTAGTAGATAGTAGTAAGTACATGCTATATAGACGAATTAAAACTGTTTGCATTTCGAAAACCTTATAATGTGATACTTTTGAATAAAAGTGTATAAAAGTGTTTTAAAATTGATTTTGAAACGTAATTTCATGCACGTTTGACTGGTTTATGGTTTTTTGGGGTAGTAGCTGAAAGAAACTACGGCTAGACGGTCAACTGCTTAGAATATAGAGTGGGATTGGGATTGGAATTGGGATTGAGTTTGGCTTTGGGCCAGTTTGACTACAGGCTCATTTGAATAACAACTGCAAATTGCTGTCTGATCGTGTTATTAGCATAAACTGACCTTAACAGACAGTTCCACTCTACCAAAAATTAAGGGGTATTCCACAGGTGGGCGTGTCGACTAGCCAGACAGTCGCTAGACTAAACAAATGAGATGCCAAGCGTTCTTATGATCAAAAAGCAGTTTGCTCAAAGAAGTGAGGGTACAGGGGGATGCGACTGAAGTGGGGACTGAAGGGGACTGGCACTTAAAAGCGGCTCTGCAGAGACGAAGCTGATGCAAAATTTATGCACACGCGCAAATGTCGCAAATTGAAGTTGGCAGCGTCTTTCACTGAAAACCACGAGAAGGTTCAATGGCATTTCAAAAATTAATACACTTTATTTTCTTGATTGTCAGAGTTGTCATTGTTGTTGTGTGTTGTGCGCACAATGCACTTTGCCACTTTAAAACGACTCGACTCGCTGGCGGGTGAGCAAACTGTTGAGAGTCACTGTAGTCGTTGCTTGAAACAAGCCCAAAATTCTTCTCCCCAATCCCAATCCACTTGTAATTTAATACAGTTCTTGGCCAAAATGGTTTTCAAATCAAATTAATGTCCTTTTAGTTCTTGTCTCTCCTTTTTATTGAGGTCAAATATTGACAGTTGGGTTTTTGTTAACGGTTAATCGCTTTTATCGCATCATTAATAAAGTTAATAACAATAATTATAATCAATATCATGGCACCTTATCGGCACACACGTTTATGACCACCATGTAATAAAAACAACGTATTACATCAGTTTTACACTTTTACACTGAATTCCAATATAGTTAGTGGCTCCGATTCGATACCTTAGTTAAAATTCCATTTGCATCGATTCGCTTCGTTTAATCAGTTATCACTTTTTATTGCGCTTTCCATACCGGTTAGTTGAATCGGTTAGCACCGGTTCGGCAAACCAACTTCCGATTCACGTTTTTCTTTTTTTTTATTTATTTTCTATTTCGTTTCTTATCACATTCCATTTGTGATTCCCGATTAATCTGTAGGAATATTCCACGCGTGTCTGGATTTTTTTGTTTGTCTATATTTAGGAAAACATCCGATAATCGCGACAGACAGCTCACTAATTAGTCTAACATTTAGCATTATTTGAAATAAATTTGAATGGTTTCAGTATCATAATTAAACTAAATCAAAGTATTTCACATGCTGTTAAATAATAATTATATAGCTAGATAATGATTATTATTTTATTATAAAGATTAGTAGTTCTAGTATTTCGCATGAGTAAGAAATTGGCATATTTATGTGAATTTTAGTGGTTTCTTGAAATGAATGAAATATTTAACATTAAACTCTATTCACTTTTAAAAAATTCATTGAAGAAAAGAATTGTATCAATGAGAAAACATATTTTCTATTCAGATAGAAAAGCTACTAAAATATAAACTAAAACACATTGACTTCAGCTCTGATTTATCAAGTTTGAAAAAGGTTAAGGTTGGGCTAAGCCGGACGCCCTTTAAAAGAGCAGTGCATAAGTCCTGGCTTGGAATGAAATTGTCTTTTTTAAGAAATAAATGAATTAATATTTAGTCAGTTCATAGAAGTAAATATTAAGCTAAATTTAGTTACAATCTTAATAATTATTCATTATATTCCATACTAACTTCCTACATGTTTTACCTCTTGCAGATCTGCTATCATGTCGTCAAATCTTGAATCTGCTGACAATGCTCGGCTTCATGCTCAACTATGCGCTCAGAGGTGAGTTTACACTGCACAAAATAAAGTAGACTTTATTTAACATAAATTTCCCTGCAGTCAATTTAACAATTGCCATTGTGGACATGACAATTCCCATTGCCAAAGTGGAAAATAATGGCACACTCGGCCAGAATGCCAGCAACATCAGCAGCTTCACCAACAGCAGCTTGAGCGGCAGTGGGAGTGGGACTGGTGGCGTCGTAAGCAACAGCACATCCGCGGATGGTGTGGATGTGTTGGAGGAGCGCTTTGCTTGGGACACACAGCAGACCAACTTTGTGCTGGGCTGCTTCTTCTGGGGCTATGTGCTCACCGAGCTGCCAGGTGGTCGTCTGGCTGAACTGATTGGTGGACGTCGTGTCTTTGGTCATTCCATGCTGTGGGCCAGTCTGCTGACCCTGATCACACCACTCGCTGCCCATCTCAGCTATGTGGCACTGATTGTGGTGCGTGTAGCACTCGGATTCATGTTGGGCGCCTCTTGGCCAGCCATTCATCCCGTGGCTGCTGTCTGGATACCACCCATGGATCGTTCCAAGTTCATGTCCAACATGATGGGTAAGACAAGTCCTTTCCCCACTTTTTACAGCGTATTAACTGTGTGTTTTACTTGCAGCTTCCTCTTTGGGTGCTGCCATTACGATGCCCGTCTCGGGTTACCTCATCTCGGTTGCGGGTTGGGCCAGTGTCTTCTATTTGACGGGTGCCATTGGTTTGGTTTGGTCCCTGTGTTGGTTCACCTTTGTCTACGAGACACCTGCCACCCATCCACGCATATCGGCCGAGGAGCGTCGCGAGATTGAGGAGGCCATTGGCACCTCCACCTCCAAGAAGCGTCCCAGCTATGTGCCTTGGGGTCAGCTGCTCTGTTCTCCCGCCGTTTGGGCCATCATCTTTTGCCATGGCCTCTCCGTCTTTGGCTTCTTCACGGTCATCAATCAACTGCCCACATTCATGTCCAAAATTCTGCACTTTGACATCAAAAAGGTGAGTGCTACGGGCACTTTATTTAGTAGGAGTCTTAACTAATGAAATGCTTTGATTTCTAGAATGGCTTGTACTCCTCGCTGCCATACTTGGGCAAGTACGTCATGGCAGTGGCTTCCTCCTATCTGGCTGACTTCCTGCGTCACACGGGCCGACTGAGCACCACCGCCACTCGCAAGCTTTTCACCAGTTTCGGTAGGTGTTTCTTTAAGTGCACTCCTCTTGAATCCCACTAAATTAACTGCCTGTCCCTTTCAGCTCTTGTTACGCCTGGTCTGCTGATGGTGGCACTGGTTTTCCTGGGCAGAAATGAAGTCTGGGCAGTCACTCTGTTCACCTTGGCGCTGTTTGCCCATGGAGCAGTCACAGCGGGTTATTTGGGCAACGGTTTGGACATCGCTCCCAACTTTAGTGGCACCATTTTTGGCATGGCCAACTCCTTGTCTTCCTTTGGTGGCTTCGTATCCACCTGGATGGTGGGCGCCTTGACCTACCACGACGTAAGTTTATCATATTAATCATTAACTATTTAAGTAATTAATTGTTTACTAAATATTTTTACAGAATTCTTTTGAAAGCTGGAAAATTGTCTTCTGGATTCTGGCAGTTACCTACATTTTGGCCGCTGTTGTCTTTGACATTCTTGGAACTGGCGAGCTGCAGTCGTGGAACAATCCACCAGAACGCAAGAAGATCGGAGATGTCGCCCAGGAGGAGGGAATGCCACTCAAGAACGAGAAGTAATCTCGTGCTCTCCCTGGAAAAACAGACGATAAACCAACTAAGTTCAATATTATTTGAGAAAAATTTTACCCACCACATCTGCACAAGTTATAGAAGTTTCTATCGCACATTTTGAGATTCGGAGAAATTGGAGAATTTGAGAGCGCAGCACTGACTCTAAACAACTTAAAAACTATTGAAAAACACTTAATGGAAGACATTAGTTTTAGTAAAGCTGTAAAGTTTCTATACATACTTATATATTCTTTATATACTATATTCTATGTATACACTAATGATGAATGACTATATAGCCATGGATAAGTAATATTTACTTTACTTAAGATGAACATGTTTTACTGTAGGCGTGGCCAGATAGCAAGTTATTTTTTGCTATTCAGCCGCTTTATCAAATATTATTAATTTTATGTATATAGTTTAGTTGATTTTTTTATATATATGTATGTATGTCTTTGTATGGAGTGCACAGAAATCGCATCAATGAGAATGTTGTACAAAAGGAAAGTATAGAAAAATTGTAGAATTGTTTGGTTTTGTGCACGAAATATTGTGTTTAATTAAGTAGACTCTAAATGCATCACTATATACTCGTATTAGCTAAAATATATATAAATGCATAGCTTAGTTACGTATAAAAATTCATGTATACTTTATTATTTATGCAATTAATTTATAGAATTTATAAATTAATAATAAAGCGAAAACACAGAGGAAGTTTTCATAGCAAATCGTTTTGTGTTTCTAAATTCAAATTTCGATTTCCCGCGCTTGCAAGCTCTCCATGTATCGATATATCGCTGGAAATAATTCCCACCATTACTACGGCCAGTATTAAAATTTCCCATTATTATCATGGCCACCGGTATTTGATTTCCCTATAATATCACGGCCACCCATATTTTTGTCCAGAGCCACCGGTACTTGAAGCTTTAGGGGACAAATGAACAAAAAGACGTCAACATACGAGAGCCCAGGGACATTATTCTGTTCGCTCGTCGATTTAACGGCGGCTGTCCACAGTTTCGCAGCGAGCGATGAGCGAGAGGGTCGTTCGTTGTTGCAGCCAGCAGTTTGTGTACAATTCTCGCTCAGCTGGTTTGACGGCCCCCTCTCTCTTTCTCACCCACACTAGTGCTAGCGTTTACCGCCTCTTGTTTTTCGTTTTCAACAACATTCGCCTATCAGACCACAAACTCAAGCAAATCATCGACACCGATAGCACAAACAGAAACGATGAAGGGATGACGTGCCTCTAAAATAACTGAAACAGGTAAGTCACTGAGGAGCGGGGAATATAACGCTAATATAGCAAAATGTACTAGAAAGCCACGCTGTCTGTGGTGTGTGGGTGGAGAGCAATGCGCGTCGCGACTTGACATTGAAAAGTTAATTGCATTAGGCGTATACGTATATAAATGTTTATTGGGTTGTCTTTTATGCAAGCCACGCACAAACAACGAAATTCACAAGAGAGAGAATAAGAGAGTGAGTGAGATGGAAGAGAAAGAACAGCAGCAGCATCCCAGGCCTGAGCGTTGTGGATTTTGTAGTTGGCGTAAAAGCGCTTACAACAGCAACAACTCACACACAAAGCACGCACACATGCATATAAATAAAGATGTGTGTAAACATGTAGCAGTACGTATACGTACGTTTTAATGTATGTATGTGTGTATGGCACGTTCTCTCATTGCCTGTGTGTCTCTCTATTGCTTGCGCTTGTTTTGTCAATTCTCCAAAAACGCGTCGCGTGCTCCAAGAAACACCACCCCAACCTGCGCCTGTCGCTGCTACTGCTGTTGCTGCTGCTACGGCCGCAGTCGTCGTTGTTGTCGTCGTCGCCGTCGTCCAGTGCTGGTGAATTGTAGTACAAAGCAGCAGCCCCATTCATCGTTCGACACTCACTGCTGCTGTTTTGTTGCCCAGAGTCCGGATCATAGTTTTGATTCCCATTTCGCAGGCATCAGCGTCACCGTCACCAGAGGATTCCGCACATTTTGTTGCTCCCCATAGCACAGCATCAGCCAAAGCGGGCAAAGGAAACCTAATGGCGACAGTTCAAATTTCATACTTTGCATAATTGTATTAAAGTGACTCAAGTAAGTTGTAAAAATTTTGATACATTGCCCAAACGTTTTTCGCGTGCTGCACGCATATCTGTCAGTGTATATTTGTACATGTAATTGCAAAACGAAAAAGTGTAAAAGAAATCCTTGCGAAGTTGCAAGCCAAGTGCTAAATTTAGACCTGAAACCAACAAGGCTGCAGCACGCAGTCGCTGCTGCTGGGCTGCCTGGCCCCCCACTGCCACAAAACACCCACACCACAAACCGTGTATGAATACATGCATACACATGTGTATGTATGTACATACGTGAGTGTACGTCACACTCTGACTCTCTCATTCTCTGCGTGAGGCTCTGTGCATATGCACTTTCTGCATGAATATCTGTATGTGTACGTGTGTGTTCCTCTGTGTGTGTGTGTGTGTGTGTAGTATGAATGGAACAAAAGTACTTAGTGCTGCCAACAGCGACGCAACAACATCAATGCGGAATCGATAGTCAGACGACGACGACGTGGTAGCTGTGGAGGAGAGGCGCTCTGCTCCGGATAAAACGACGCTGCAAAGTCGTTTACGTTTTACTGTCGTGTTCTCTCTACTAGTAAGTTTGGGTGTATGTGTGTGCTTGTGCGAGTGTGTACGTGGGGCACGTAGACGTCGTCGTAGTATTTTCCGCGTAAATTGAAAGCAAATTGAATGTGATTGAAACTCACAGCAGCACCATCAACACTTTCAACTGCATTCAATTGTATAAAACTAGCCAAACTTGCTATCCATTTTCGTGCTTATCTCTTCTTTTTATGTCATGTTTCCACATTTTTCTCTCAAATAACTTTTCATACCATGAGCAACGCAACGACTTTCGCACGCTTTGGATTTTTTCTATTTTTTGTTTATTTTTTCTTTCTTTTTTTGTTGCATTGCTCGCAGTCGGCTCCCATTACTAGCGCTGCTGCTGCTGCTTCTTCTGCCCATAAATACTATGTACTACGAGCACGCTGTTAACTCGTTGCATTTCCCCAAACGAAGCCATGTCGAAGGCACACGAATCGGCACGAGTTGTGCGCGCATGTTTGGCCCCTAGTCCACTCATCATCCCCTCGAACAGCCCCCTTGCGCCCTATTCACAGACCAGCCCAGCCAGTCAGTCAACCAGTGCAAAAAGCTCCCACACACACGAACAGAAATTGCAAGTGAGAGCGGCGGCCGCAACAGCAACAGCAGCGGCAGAGCCAGCAGCAGCAGAGCTCCAGCGCCAGCGCAGAGATTTTTTGGCCATAATTTTTCAGTTTGAGCGCAGCGCTAGCCGGTGACGGGTGATGATAGTAATACGTACATAGTAGTAATAAGTCGGCGAGCCGAAAAGTCTGCCACAGTGAGAGAGTGAGAAAGAGAGCACTGCAGCAAAGTGCAATTGCAGTTGCAAGTGTTGTGCAAAGCAAGTGACCCAACAAAAATAAATAAATAGGCAAACGATGCATTAAAATCAAAGTATCAAACTGCATATTTTACTATAATTACTACTTATATCAAAGCTTCTTTGGCTCCTGTCTGGACGTGGGGTCCTGTTGAAGAACTTTTGCTTCCGCAATACGAGACCGAAAATCGATAAATTCGTGCTGTATAAGTTACGGCGAAAGGTGCGCTCTCATTCGGGTGTTGTGTTCGGCTCTCGGGCACGAATGTAAAGCGGCAGTCGTCTTGTTGTTGTTTTTGTTGCTGCGGCTTCGGCTGCTGCTGAGCTGGGTGGATGAGTGCAAAGTGCGGTGTGGATTACAACAAAACGCCGCGCATGAAACGTGATTGAAATTATTGCACAAAAAGGAAAAGGCGCTTACACGCGCCAAACAGGCGTGCGTAGGCGGCAACAGTAAAAAAGAGAGAAAGAAAACGAGTGGAAATAGTGAGAGACGAGGAGACAGAGCGAGAGAGAGTAAGAATAGACTGAGCGCGCATTGAGCTCTCGCGTAAATCAGGAAGCAAAAGTAAAGCAAAAAATAACAAACAAAAACACATACACCGAAGGCGAATAAATAGAAACCGAAACCGAGTGTAAAACGTAATAGCAAAAAAATGTACTAGCATGTAGTAATAGTAGTAGGAAGCAGTACGAGAGCGGCGTGAGCGAGAGGACCCCACGGACATCCAAACACCCAAACACAACGGGCTGTGAATACCGCGGTCGCTGTCGCAGTCTCAGTCACAGTCGACGCCGACGTCGTCGTCGTAGTAAGTTTTTCTGTGTTGTGGGTGCAGCGTCGCGTAAACACGAGAGTGTTTTTGTGTGCGAGTGTGCGTATGGAATGTGTAATACATAAATAATATAAGGCACACAGCAAAAAATCATGATAAAGTTTGTCAGGCACAAAAATCGCGAGAACTCATTAAAGGCATCGAAAAATTTTCTGCGTAAAAAGGTACGCAACAAATTAAGTAATTTCTAAGACATGAACTCCTTTAGCGATAATTAAGTGAATAGTAGTGAATAATTAATGGATTAATTGTTTAATTGCAGCGTGAATCGAATGACTCTGGCACCGAATCTGATGGTGAACTTCTCGATGTGGAAAACAAACGTCACTTAGACGTGGATATGGAAACTAGTAAGTAACATAGAATTGGATATAGTTCCATTAACTAAAACATACCTTAATTTATATTGTTTGAAGGTTTGAGTTCCTGGACGGATGCAAACTCACCTACAACCGATACTGCATGCTCATCCGAGTCTTCTGCCATTGCTGCTGCTGCAATGATGTGTCACCATCAATCGTCGTCGTCGTCATCCTGCGCCCATCTCATGTACGATCAGCATAGTTCCGAGGAGGAGCTCGAGGTGATCAATGGGCCATCAGCGGTGGCTGCAGCTGAAGCAGCTGCAGCGGCGGCGGCGGCAGCGCATACAACAGCAACAACAACCACCAGCACTGCGGCATCATCGTCCTGTGCATCGCGTCTATCGAATCGAGGCTGCACCTCATCGCTCGACACGGAGGCGCCGTATGATGAGCGTGCCACAACATCATCCAATTCGAAGCGTTCCAGTTCAACGCTAATGGTTGAAAATCGAAAGCGTTCACTGGCCCACAGCTCAGACGATGAGGTGAGTAGCAAGTAAGGGGTAACGAATGGATTCCATCTCTAACGAGTTGATGCTTTTCCAGCTACGCAACTCGCTGGAGCCAATCTTGACGCCCGTGAATTTTCGTACATCGCCGCCATTGGAGGCATTTAAGCCAAATCGTAGCCATATGATGTTCCGCTCCACAACGCCACTGATATTATCGGAGGCCAGATGTGGCATCGAAAATATTAAATTATGTGATAATAGTGTAAATGAGGAGAACGGTGACGGTAACGGCAGCAACAGCAACAATAGCAACAACAACAGCAATAGCAACAAATGCCCCAAACTTGTAGCCGGTGGCGGAGGAAGTAACGAGAATGAGCCGAGTGTGATTAAGGCATGCAGCAGCTCCTTAAAGATGAGCAACAGCTCACATCACATCTACCAGCCGCAGCCCAAATATAGTTTCCACTACAACAGCTCCAGAAGTAGTCCCGCATCCACAACCGGCCTGGACATGGAGGTGCGTTCAGTTAGTCCACCTGCGAAATTATTTCATTGCGCCATTTCGCCGCGTCGACGTCCCAGTAATAATGTAGCTGGTGCAGGAGGAGGAGTAGGAGGAGCCGTAGGTGAAAATGCGAGTGCTGCCGTTACCGTTGCCACCGCCGCCACTCAGAGACTGCAGCGGCCGCATCGGCCGTGTTTAGATTTTGATAAGATGCAGCAGGTGAGTCTCTAATGCAGAGCGCGTTAATAGCGAATGAGAAGGGAAAGTGAAAGAGAAAGAGAAAGGAAAAGGCAAATCAAAGACTTTTTATACAAACAACAACAAACCAACATCATCAACAACAACAACTGCAAACTGTAAGAAGCAAGAAGAGAGTACCTAAAGCAAACCAGTGCTGACCAACACTCGTGGGAGAGTGGGAGCGATGGGCAGCACTGGCCACTCAATTAGGCGCACACTACACGATCAAACGGCATGACGAACCAAAACGTCATGCATAAAAGAAACAAACAAAAGTAAACAAATCCAACAGGCAACAGGCAGACATACAATAATACAAACAACAAATAACAAGCAACTTGGGATATCATCAAATCAAATTATGTAAAGCTAAAAATATAATTGAAATTTTAAACAGAAAATACGCTAACAAAAAAAGATAACAACTAACAATAGAAGCAGCTATTTTTTCACAGTTTTAAACCAAAAACAAAACAAAACAAAATAAAAAAAATATATAAAAAGGATAAAACAATACATGTTTGGCAGGAGAACGGCAGCGATGTTTAGATATGTATGTATATTGGATAAATGAATGTATGTAGTGACTACAGAACTGTAAATATTGTATTTGTGTGCGTTGACAAAGAAAAAAAAACAGATGAAAAAAACATTTTTGAAAATTGGCAAAGGGCCAACTCGTTGGCGAATATTTTAATTTTTTTAAGCAAGTCAAAAAACTGGAATATAAAATTTCCAAAAAAAAATATTAAAACCAAAAAAAAAAAGAAACAAGAAAATGTGGTGTGATGTAGAACGAAGACTCGAAAACTTTAAAGAGCAAAATTATATTTCTATAAATTGTGTAAAATGCAAAGCAGAGGAGGAGAAAAGGAGAAAGAGATGGAGGATAAGCAAATTGTGAGCGGTTCGTGGGAGCAGAAAGAGAGAGAGAGAGAGGAAATAGCGTAGCAAACACTGAGGACAAAACACAAAATAGAAACAGACAACAATGTGAAGCAACAATAGCAACAAAATAAATAAACAAATATTAAAAGAAAAACATTACAAACTTTTGTAAGCAACAGCAAAGAAACTATGTTGGGCAAACAAACGGAAAAACAAACAGTTGAATATGTGTTTAATGTACAAGATAAAATAGCAAGCTATTTTATAATTAATATTTAAATTTATCCACAAAACGAAAATAGAAACCCGAAAGAAAAGAACAAAACTTAAACAAAACAATACCAAAAAAGCTGCCATCAATTAAACAATTCATATGTGTATGTATTAAAGATCCTTTGTTTACAATATATGATTGATGAGATTGATGATGAAACAATAAACGCAACAAAATGATTAAATTGGGAAAACAACTGCAGGCGCATGTATGTGTATTAGTAAAACAGAATTAACTTTTCTTTATCAACTTAAGTAAACAAAAGAAAACAAAAGAGAAACTAAAACTAAAACGAAAGAAAAACCAAAACAAACAATAATAAGCCCATATTAAATTAACAAAAGAAAAAAACAACCAATTGATATGAAAAAACCAAAAGAAAAACTAAAATTTATGATAACAAAAATGCATAAAATAACAAAAAGATAATTGTGTGCAACCATAGCAAGCAGAAGATGCAAGATACATTTTTAAGTATATATATTATAAAAGATATTCAAAGTAATGCTAATTTTAAATCATATTTAATGTGAGAAGCAAACAAGATTTCTGTTAACTCCAAAGTAGTTGAAGAATTTCGTAATACGTATTCCCAATAACCATACCCAAAACATAAGTAAAACACACACTCACAACACACACACACAGAAACACACACGTTACCGCAGATTACTACAAAAGATACCCACAACAAGATGTTTCACACACAACCTACCAAAACAGCATAATCCACACCACCAACTAAACTAAAAATTAACAATTAAATCCATCAAAGAATCAGGCAGGTCAGAGATCACAGATTAGAGAAGAGCTAGCTGCAGAGGGGAGTGAAAGTGAAAGGTACTAGGCATGCAATTTTCATCACTTTTAATTAATTAACAAAACAAAAGTAAAACAACAAAAAAAAAAAAACAAGAAATTATATTATATATATATTATATGGAGAATGGAAGATATCATGGACTGAGCGTATGTTAGTGGAAGCGTATGGAGGAGAAACCAATACTAGGTTTTAGTTTTTAAGTTTCAAGTGAATGGAAAAATTGTGAAATGGCCATAAAAAGGCTAAAGAAAACGATAAAGCACACACAAATAAAAGGAAGTATCTTCAAAGGAAATTTATGTTGATTATTTCATTTTTTAAAACACAAAAAAAAAAGAAAACAAAAACGATGAAAAACCAGTTATGTTGTAAACAAAAAAATACAAAGATTTCATTGCGGTTTTGGGGGCTGCAAACAGCACCCAAGCCAATTGTGTTGTACATAGTTACATTAATAATTACGATATATATATTTAATATATAAATATATATATATATATTATTACTCATTAAAAAATTAATGAAAAAATGAAAGAAACCCTAAGAATTAAGTCGATGAACGGTACAAGTGCAAAAGAAAAGAAAGAATTATAAAAAGAAACGAAATCGAAAAAAAAAAAAAACAAGAAAATGAAAATAATAAAGAAATGCTCTGCAATAGAAAGCAAAACAAACAATTATCTTTTTTTCTTACAGACGTCATGCGGACTGAACGTGCAAGGCGTTTTGATTTTCAAATAATTGTGTGGCCGTTAAATTGTTATCGATAGTCGGAACTGTTTTTAAATATTTTCATCGAAATCCAACTTTAATGCTAAAAATTTAACTTTTACTATATTTGTGTTATTATTTAATAGTTTATAGAAGCAGTTGCTTGCAGTCTTGCTGCTTAATAGTCCAAAATTGCATAACAATTGAACATCGGTCGCTAGAGTCTCAAAAATAAAAAGGAAATTCCAAATTTCCCTAACTCTTGAAACTTTGAATGGTTACAGCTCAGCCAAATGATGGAATATTTGAAAAAGCTATACCTTCTAAGACTCCAGACAACTAGCATAATCGATCGTAAATCAAATTCGAGCATAATTCAAATTTTCAAAATCGACCAAATTTTTGACAAATTTTATGATGTTACCCTTTGCATTTTTTTTTCAAAATTGACAAAATTTTAAAAACCTTAAATTTTCAATATTTTGATGCCAATCGATAGTTCCGGTCGTCTAGAATCCAAAATGGTGCAACAATTGAAGATCGGTCATCAGAGTCCTGAAATATGTCAAATAGAAGTGGCAGTACTTCCTACCATTTCCATATAAAAATCAAGCTATTCTAGCTAAAATGGCAACACTGCTTATGTTTTATGTGAGCTTCGCTTATTGTACAAATATTTTATGTTAATTACAAGCATTTCTATATACAATTAATACTAATTTGTTGTAGAAACCTTGGCACATGGCTATAAGCCCAAAATTTCCTGATCATTGTCGCCGCAAACGGCATCAGACTTGTTTATAATGTTGACATCATCGTCGTCTTCATCGTCATCCTCAATTTGTGTGAGTTTGCCGCTCTTGTTGATGACACCGATGCTATCATTAAGCTTTTTAGGTGCACTTCCCGTGCTCTTGGGCGTGCTTCGAGACCTTTCCGGATCATGGATGCGAGAATGGCGCTTCAGGTCACTATTAACACGAAACTTCTTGCCGCAGATGTTACAAGTGTAAGGCTTCTCCCCGGTGTGTACCTTCACGTGGGCTACTAGATATGAGCTGGCCCGAAATGATTTCTGGCAGTACTGACAGACATAATTCCGTTCACTGGTGTGTATCCTACGATGCACCACCAGCGAGTAACGGCGTGAGAAACTCTTGCCACAAAACTCACACATGTGGGCCTTGATATCGGTGTGCTTCGAGGTAATGTGATACTTGAGATCGCCCCATTGTCGACAACTGTGATCGCATTGATCACACTTGAAGGGCCTTAAGCTGGAATCTGCAAAGAATCAAGGAGTATACATGAAATATGAATATATTAACGGGATTCTATTGAAACTTACGGGTACGTGCGTGCACCTTCAACGCGCTATTCGTGTAGAAGGATCGCTCGCACTCGATGCATTGAAAGGCACGCTCCTGGGTGTGTGTATGCTGATGGTATTTCAGTGAGTTGTGCGAGTTGAATTCTCTGTCACACTTGCTGCATTGATACTTTCGTTTCGCACCGTTTGTGGTTCCGTCATTCACTCGCTGTTTGTCCTCTGTGTCCAGGGGATACATGTCATTGTCATAAGCTGCTGGAGATGGTATCATGCTGTCCACGGCGGCTGTGCCTTCCACATCCTCCAGCTTGAAGGCATCGCTTATGATTAGTGGAGATCGCTGCAGTTGCTCAATGGAAGAGCCTGTAATTGGAGTTGGAGTACGCGAAGGTTGTGTCATCAACAACGTTTGTTCGTTGCTTTTGATCACGTTGTCTGCTGTCGCTGCTGCTGCAGCTGTGGCTGTTGCAATGGCTTCAATGTAGTTCTTCTTGTGGCACATTTCCAGTTTGGTCTGTGCAGGTTGCTCCGTTTGATCCCCATCCCGTTTGGTAGTATTGAGAAAATTGAGCGTCATTTGCTCAGCTTCAATGTGATTTGTTTTGAGCAGTGGATTTGAGGGCGGCGGAGGTTCTCCAGGCAGCAATAGACCGGGAAAGGCAATGTCCGTGAAGTTGTTATTGAACCAAGGAGCACGCATGCCACTTGTGGTTAGCTCCAAGTCCACCAGCTCGTCACAGGTGTCCTCGATGGATACCTTGTCCACAACATTGCGTATTCCTTCGAGCATGTCCTCTGTATCACTGAACTCCACATCATCCACGACTGGCACATCATTGGAGGTCGTGCCATTTGATGAACCAACTGGCGTTAGTTTATCATCAGTCTTGCGCAAGGTTATGGCATCAGAGTGTATGACCATATTGACGCCCACATCGTCTACATCATCCACAACATCATCATCCACGTGATGGATGTTGTGAAAGTTCTCAAAGTTCAGTTGCACGTCGTGGAACACCTGATCCAGCTTGGCTTGCTCCTGTTGCAGCTGCAGGGGAAAAGAGGAAAGATTAGTATTTGGGAGACTTTTACTGGCACGTAACTACCTTATCCTGAGCGGTCAGTCCACACATATCCAGTGGTTCCTTCTGCTTTTGTTGCTGCTGCTGCTGTTGTTGGGGCACGTCCAAACGCTGCTCCAGATTGCTGGGATCATAGTGCTCCTTGAGGTGTGCATAGAACTCGATTTGTGTGTGCACAGCATAGCCACAGATCTCACAGCTGTAAGTGGCCACAACTGGCACCTGCACGTGATGCTTGTGCTGCTGCTCCAGCTCACTTTCCATGCTGGCCAGGTTACCCTTGAGCTTCCTCGAGATGCGTTTCTTGTGTGGCAACACCTTTCGAGCATTTGTTGTGGATGCACTGTGGACACTATACAGCAGATCATCGTCGTGCAGTCCTGTGGACACATCAATGGGCACCGTGGGCTCAATGGCCATGGCGGGAAATGATGGCTGTGATCCCTGCGGTGGCACCTCATCGTTGTCAGCTTCTGCTGTGGCGGCGTCAGGGTTAAGGAAATTGCTGTTAATATTCAGAAACTCCACATCCGTCTCCTTGGTAAAGGTGTTCTGCGTGCGTTCAGGTGATGTGGACACCTGATTGGAGCGTGTTTGGTTCTGTTCGTCTACAACATGTTTGTTGACAAATTGAAAGATCGTATTGTGGAAATTGAGTTCTGGCGTCAAAGTTTGCTTCGCTTCAAAACCTTCGCCTCCATTCGCTGTGTTGCCCGGTGTGCTGAGATTTGTTGGTCCATCGGCTTTTGGAAAGACACCCGAGTGATCTATTAAATCCATCATAAAGTTATTGTGCATCAGCTCCGTCGCCAGCAGCGTCTGTTCAAATCAAATTGGAATAACATGAGCTACGAATGCTCTCAGTTGGTGTTTTGGGTAGCAATTCACTTACGTGGTCGATGAACTGTTGTGTGTCCACTTCTTTGCGCTCCATTTTGTTCGTTTCACATACAAATTCATTAAATAAAAAGCAACTTTGAACTCGCCAAGAAAATCTAAATTGCAGAAATTAAACAGCTGTTTAATGCCATCGACTAGAGTTGAGCGCGTGTCGTGAGACAAGTGGAATCGATACACGCGACAGTGAGTTATCGAACGTTTGGTATTTTTTTTATCGAAGCAGTGTTGCAAAAGTGGCTATATAAATGGTTTTGAATTGGCAGCATTTTTCTGTGGCGCTAAAATTTAAATGTGCAGAATTGAAAGGATTGCTTTTTAAATTATTAAATATAGTATTACAAATTGGTAATTATTTATTAAATTATATATTTTTGTGATGTGTAAGCTGCCTTTGAAATTCCGTTTCATATCGCTAGCAATTAGTGCAGATATCACTCTTCATTCATCAGTATCAACAACTTAATGCACATCAAAGGCTTTAGCACCGACCCACGTTGGTCGTTAGCGACTATATACAAAGTCTCCACTTCAATTGTTGCCCGGAATTGCATGTCAAACAGTACGAACGGCATCTTTAAGGTGTTCCCGCTTGGTGGTAATGATGGATTTGGATCTGTTATTGTTATGATTCGTATGAATTCGATGCGTAATTGCTTGGCACAACAACACTACAAAAAAATCATCTTCTAAACAAAAAGAGGAAAAGTAAAGGAGAATAAGAAAAGAAAATCCGTCTCGCCGTGTGGTTTATTTATTTTTTATAGCTAGATTCTAGCAGCATGTTGCAGGCGAGACAGATCAAAAGATTTACATTCAGCAAGGCACAAAAGCCACACAAAATATATTGTCTAATAATTGTTTATTAAACATTAAAGACTTATGCCAAATATTAAACAGCCGCCAGCCATCACATAAAGTGTCAGTGGAAAATAAAAGTACATAAAATTTGATGGCAATTCAGTTGTTGCTGCCCCCCACCAGCTGTACGAACTACTACTTGCAACATATGGCAACCACCGACTGGGGCAACGACAGCAGCAATTTGTGGGCTTAATCCCTCTGATCCATTTACCATAAATATGTTGATATATCACAGCGCAGGATTAGCTTCCTGTTTGCAGCCATATGGGGATCCGACAATTTTAGGCATCCCGAGGCGAGCAGAGGGAATGGTAGGGCACTAACGGGCAGTGGAGGGGACTGTGGGATCATCATTTTATGCGGTGGCTGCCACTTGAGCATGTTAAAATATATGAAGTGTTAATTTGTTAACGAATTGGGATTGTAGATTGGAATTGTTATTGGAATGTTTATTGTTATGCAGCATACTTAGTTGTGAATGTTGTGCAGCCCCCACACAGCTGCCTTTACAGGGTATTTTCCAAGTTTATTATTTTCCCATTTCTATTTTTATACGATTTTTTAGCCACCTTTGCTTTAATACTTTAATCCAACAATTTGCGGATGTTTTTTTCGTTTCTCTGTTTACGATTTTGTTTATTATTGTTTTTGTTGGTTTTATATTTTTTCGAATATTCTGTAGCGCATAAATATTATTTTTCATTAGCCAAATGCAAATAGTTTTCATCTTCGACTTTCGGCGGCAACAAATTTGTGAAACGCCCTCAGTTATTGCTACCTGATCTCAGATCTCCGATCGGTTTGCTACTCTTGACCAGCTCACAGTTTTCCGGCTTGCCGTTTTCCATTTTCCATTTTCCATTCAGCCACTTGTTTATTTTGCTTTCGATTTGGTAAAACGTTGTAGGTGTTTGTTTGCAATTGAGTTTGTTTTTTCTTGTTTCTTGGCTTAGCTCCATTCAATTTAATATAAATAAATAAAATGCCTCTAAATATTTTGAACAAATATGCAAAACTAATATTTATGGAAGAGTTTTCCTTTATGATTGGGTAGTATAAGGAAAAGTAAATAACCTGCAAGGGAAAACTATGGAAATTTAGTTTACTGAAATGGCTTTTGTAATAAGAATTGTTTTTAGGTAAGAAAATAGTTTATGGGAAGGAAATAAAGTTATTAAAGTTATAACAACAATTTGGAATATCCTCACAGGATATCCTGCGATCGATAGAGTCCCCACTGCCCTTCATTTCATGTGTTTTACTTGCTTCCCAAATGTTTTCTCCTCAAGCTTTTTTCTGCTCATTTTAAGTAGTTCATGCCTTGAACTACTTCATGTTACTTTTTCTTACAGTGTATAATTCCCAACTGTTTCAAACGTGCCGAAAGTTAGCCATCATTAGAGTATAAAATCGTCTATTTTATTTAAGATTTTTTTATTTTTGATTGAAATCTTTGGCAACTCAAATGAGCGGCAAGTTGCGCCAAGTTGTGAGCTTTTCATGTGTGGCAAGTACACTGTACATTTCACTGGCTGTTGCCACATGCTCGTTAGAAAGTTTGTGCAACAAAAAAACAAAGCAAAAAATATAAAAGAGGCTGTGGTAACGTTTTTTTTAAGTTTTTTTTGTTGTAGCTGCTTTACAATACATAATGACATTATTATTATAAGCGTGCTTTTTTGTGGATACAACAAGAGCAGTGGCACATAGACAGCAGAGGCGGGATAAAGAGGGCGATGTGGGGGGCGTGGCTGGAAGGAAGCAGAGAAGTATGGAAGTGCCTTCTTTTGTTCTTCGTCACGTTCTGCGGTGCACTCGCAGCGAAGTACAGTGAAGCGCTGGCGTTGTAACAATCCACCTTGCGCCATGGGGCAAGTCCGTCAATGAAAAGAGGAAGCGGAAACAGCCATAGTGGCACAACAGGAGCGTGTGCAAAGGGAGCAGAAGGGTAGGAGAGAGGAGAGAGGAGGGGAGGGGAGGGAGAACTCTGCTTCGAGAGCTGTTCGATCGCTGGAGAGTTTAGCACAAAGTCCTTTTCACTGTCTTTGCTCTTGCGGGTACAAATTACAAAACAAAAGCTGTGAAATGTAACAAAAATGCAAAAACAAACAGTGTCGAGGGGTGGGGGTAGCAGTGCACTGAGCGAATATGTTGAAACGCTTTTTGTTTTAAGACAAAATAAAGTGTATTGAATTTACTTTTGTTAACAACTCACTGAAATCAGCGAAAAATTAATTTACACTAAAATTTTTACAGCAAAAAACTCTAAAAATTTGTCTAAAATTAAATTCAAAATTCCTGGCTTAACTAAAATTATTCAATTTGTAAAACTGCAACTTTTGTGCACAACCATTTCTCTCAGTGTACTTGGCACGGGCTGTTGTTGCTGCTGCTGCATAAATATTGTCAGCAACAACAACAATAGCTGGCAGAACTTTCCTGCTGTTTTTTAACACCCCTGCCCTTCCGCCGCCTACACACCCCTCCTCCACACCCCTCCTCCACACCCCTCCTCCACACCCGTCCTCCACACCCCTCCTCCTATTCTTCCCCGAGGCGTGTGCAGCTTTTCTGTACCTCACGTTTCCTATAATTTTGTGCGCATCTCAGCGAAAAATCTGTTGACGCAATTGTCACGTGCTGTGTGTTGTTGTCACTTTTTTAATACCCTTTTTTTTGTTGCTTGTTTGCTTCTTTATGCGCCCGTTGTTTTTCACTTGGCCAAAAGGCTGTGCTCGTTGACGAGGCACGCGCATAGTTTTTATGCCACACATGCCCCAAGTCTTTGCTACTTGCCACATTTCAAACATGGCCCAGACAAGTGCTATGCGACGTTAGCCAAAGTGCTAACGGCTTTTTAATCTGATTTAGCCAGCAGTCGATAAGACGCACTAAATGAACACAAGTTTAGTTAACAACAGACTAAAGGATGGGGGAGTTTGACATGTGGGAGCTGGGCAGACTATAGAACTTCAAAACTATATAGAATGTGCTTGGAAATATAAAATATATGTTTAACAAATTTTCCTTTTTAAGTTAAGCTAAGATTTTTGAATTTTTAGCACTCTCAAAGAAGCACAATATTGTTCAAAACGATTTTATTATTTCTTTATTTAAGTGAAACTAAGATTTTTGAATATTTAGGTCTCTGAGGGAAGGACCAGATTTTTCAAAAAGCGTTTTTATTTTAATATAACAAAAACTAAGTTCAAAAGATAAAGATTTATAATTTTTTAATCAAGAAGATCACGAAGAAAATTATCAAAAACACATATAGAGAGATTTATTTTTGATAGTTTTCTGCGTAATTTTCTTGATTAAAACCCGGGACTACTGAGGGCCTATGTACACTACCCGCGAGGACGTCCAGCTTAACCTAACTGAACCTTGATTAAAATAAATAAATATTTATTTTTTAAGCTGCTCAAAAGCCTCTAACAAAAATGTGTAGTGACTATAAATCTATTTTATAAACCTTTCAGATATTCGCTATACAAAATGAGAACTCAATATAAACTCCAATGCCTTGGGATCATTAAACTCTGGTACTGTTTTTGTTTTATTTTTTTTTCAGGGAGTGGGTTCAACAGCTTAAAGACGTTCGGTCGGCAGTAACCACACGCCCAGCTCTACCTTTTTGCCAATAGCGGTAAGTAAATACAAGTAAAAGTAGAAAATGTTCGCATTTTACAGAATTTTATTTGAACATTTGTTGACGTCAAGCCCAAACACCCCAAAATAATGCACTTGAAAGGATCGAGGGACTCGGGAACAGGCACTCGGGAGTGAGTGAGTGAGTGAGTTCCCGTAGTGCTTGATTGGATCGATGTCGGTTAACGATAGTTTTCACATTGTTTTGTTTGAGCATTAATTCCGTTTAAATGATTTCCACTTTATGCTCAACTTTTTAGCTTCCTTCCTTCCTCTTTTTTTGCTGCACAGCTTTTTGCTTTTGGGCTTAATCAACCGGAAATGAATTTGACCAACACAAGAGGTTACTCTACCGCTTTTCTTTCTGGTAAAAAAAAAAAACCAAGTGGTGTGGTGGGCCATTAAAATGATTGTGTCGTGGCTCAGGGCCACTGAGCCGTGAACATGTTTCCAATTGATCCAAAACGCAGCGATTTGATGGGACTGTGACCAAACAACGCGACAGGATCCGCAGCAAGGTATCGTAGTTTTTGTGACAAGGTCAATACGTTGGGCGCTCGGCTCTAATGTGTACGGTTAACCAGCATAGGCCAAAATATGCCATTTACATTGGCCACATCGACCAAGTGTTGCCAAGGACACACTGATCAAACTGCAGCTCAAGGACATATGAGGACAGCTGAGTTTGTCAATTTTCCAGCTTGAGTTTTAACAGGCAGGCGGGTAGACGGGCAGGCAGGCAGCAGCAGCCCGTGTCCTGTCAACAGCCCGTGCTCGTAGCTCGTCCACAGCGGGCGCAATGTCCTTTCACGACTCATCAGCGTCCTGCCGCGTACTGTCCCTCTCCTGTGCTTCTCTCCTCTGGTGCGCTGCTGGTGCAAATCGCTTTCGTTTAACACTAACTCCAGTGCCTGCTGCTGTCCTGCCAGGCAGCCAAAAACAAAAGCCACTTTTGGCACACCTGAGGCACTGCTGCAGCTTCTTCTTTCTCTGCTACGTTCAACCCAATATTGTATTTGAAAATGTTTTTCTTTCTTTTCTTGTATTTTCACAATTTTGGAGCAATGAAAACATGCAACAAGTCTCAAAATTCACTTTGATCTGCTGCCGTCTGCCGTGTGAGGACTGGCTGAAATTTGAGCAAGTTTTCCACTCAAGTGTGCGTGTTTTTCGGAGGTTTTGTAATTAACCGACATTCGAACACTTCTTCACACCACAACTCCAGTTTTTTCCATCCCATTCCATTCCATGTTCCATCCAAAATTCGAGTCCATTTCGCGTTCTCGCCTAAACACATCGTTTGACGCATGTGTTTCTTCTCATTGGTTTGGATCGCATCGGATCGGATTTCCACATTAGCTGCCTTCGGCGCCTATAACGCATCCAACTCGTGTTCGTCTCCCTTGCCCCGCCCCTCTGCTGACCGCCCTTCTTGGCCTCCGTTGTGGCGTTAATGAGAAAGTGTCACTGATTTGACGTTTGTCGTCAGCAAATGCGGCAAAAGACCAAAGACTTATCAACTTGTCATCGTGTCAAGCAGCTGCATAGTGTATATTTGTGGGGTGTATGGGTGTGATGCTCTCTCCAAAAGGATTGAGCTTCCTCAGGAAGTACACGTAGACCCAAAGATCAATTGATTGTTGGCACACAATGTTCAAGCAGCTGACACAATTTTGTGATGAATAATTTGAACTTTATGTTGGATTCAAAGAAAATTGATATTATAATCACACTACTCTGAAAAAAGTCATACTAAACCTAAGTTTATTAAGCATATTATTAATTATGAAATTTAATCTAAAACTCCAGATTGGTTCGATTTTTTTCCAACTTTTAACGCTACAACATTCAGGTATCTATGCTCTTGTGTTAAGTTCCACTATACTTCAATGCTCCTTGTCTTTTTTCTACAAAATAAACTTACTTTAACTGAATTAAACCGCTTCAAACATTATCAATTACAGCAAGTGACATAAGTTCTACTAATCCGATTAAAACTAAACACAAATGGCTGACAATATTCCCTACAAAATGCTCCAAAGCAGCTCTAATTTTCCAATGAAAATTTTGGTAGTGGAATAGGTGACAACTTAAGCTTAGAAAGCCGAAACTCGATTAGACCAATAAGATGATTGGAGAGTGTTTCTCCTTTTTGGGTGCGGCTAATCTTGTGATTTGAACAAGAAGTTGACAACATTATCAGGCATTAACTGGCTGTGTCGGCAAAAGATGACAACGGCCGCACAGTGGGACAAGGACACAACAGAAAAGGACGAAGTAGGAGCTGGGGCAGGGGGGCAAATGAGCTACATTGTTGCCAACGTGCCGAAAGGTGAGACAAAGCTGTTAACGCAATAAAAGCAAAATGTCACCTGACAAAAATGCAGCCGTTCCCAAAAAAAAAGAAGAAAAAAGGAACACGGCAAAGACAAAACAATAAGAAAACGAAAAACGAACAAGAGAAATAGAGAAATAAATGGAGACATTTGGACAAAAAAAAGGACATGAAGATGGAGGAAGCCACATTGGCAGATCGGTGGACTTTGATGCTTTGTTTTAGGTGAACGTTATCACAAGAAAGCAGCCGCAAGCGGAATGTGTCTCAATTATGGCAACGAAGGAGTCTGTCTCCCTCTCTCTCTGTCTCCCTCTCTCTCTCTGTCTGTCTCCCTCTGCGCCTCTATTGAGCCATCTAGCGAGATGACTTGAAGGATCTGACGATGACTAAACCAAATGAATACAAAATTGTGCACGTTGCTACGCAGCGGGAGTCCTTGATTTATGTGACGCTGATCCTTGATCCTAGCGCGTTCAGCACACGCAATCAAAAGAGCAAAGGAGAGAGAGAGAGAGGGGGGGCAGGGAGAGAAGCGGCTGAGAAATCAAACACAAAACACAAATGTTTACAGCGCGTGCAAAATGTTAGCGGACAGGATCAAAATCAAAAGTCAGCTAAGGGGCGCGGCTCAGGGGTTGGGGAAAAACTGGCCCAAACGCTGCCAACCACTGACTCAATCATAAGCCAACAACAAACGAACTCCGACACAACAACAACAACAACAATTTTGAGTTGATTCCATAAGCGGATTTTTGTTTTTCTTCTTTTTTTAATAGTCTTAAAGAATTTCAATTTCAATTTTTGGCCTTATTGAAATGAGCAACGCTGCTCTGCTCTGCTTCTTCTTCTGGCCTGCCTTTCTGACTGCTTATTGTTTTGCTCTGCTGCTGCTGCTTGGCCCTGTTTTGTGTGCTTGGACGTGTTAACACAGCAATTAACTTTTACTATCGAACAAATAGGGAAATTGTCAGTGTTTTGATTTATGCAGCAACAGGATTTGAATAGCTGAGGCATAAATGAAGTAACAGCTGTTTATCAGCAGGTTTTATGTTGGCTCAGACGCTTGTAAATAGCTCAAGGCTTTTGTTCACAATCAAGATAAAGTAGGAACCGTGTAGTGTTGCCCACGTGTATGGAAACTGAGGGATAATTGCGTCTAAAGTTGTGCAAATAGATTGGAGGGACTGATCAACGCGTGGTGTAGGCAAAAAGTGGTAAAGGACTGTAGTTTAGACATGTACATACATAATAGTTCCCTGTCTCACTGATCATCGTGGAAACTAAATGGACAGGGGTAGGAAACTGTAATTTTTAAAAGGCAGAAAGTGTTTTACCCTAGAAATAGGCTACTAATGAAATACTGCTCGTCTGTACAAAATAACTGATCATTGCTCAGCCCATAAGGCAAGTGGTGTGTGGCTAAAACATGGAGACCAAATGCCAAGTGTTTCAAGTCTATAAAAATATTCTATGCTTAATTTTAATAAATTTAATTTACTGTGCTAAATGTTTTTCTAAAAAATATTAAAAGCTGACCGCAGCTAAACTGTATCAGCTGTACTTTAAGTCCATCCAAATCTAATCTTTAAGATATAGCCACTTAAAGACAGCTGCTTACCATGGCTAACTTGGCTCTAAGTATGTCTAACTATGACCATAAACCGCTCACTAAACACTTTATGGCTATGCGAACAATGGCAACTCTGGCAGTCAAACCACATTAGGGGCGGCCATAAAATACCCAACAGACAATTCGGATCATAAGCGTCACTGTCATAAAACTGACAACACCCACTGTAACCGATCGTAAATGGAAACTGCAACTTATTGATTAAGTTGTCTCTGTGGTCGTAGCAGAAACAGGACACATATGCCAGACAGGATACATGGCCATGGCGATAACAACAACTCTAGCGAGTTGATCGAATTATAAAGGCAACTGGTTGCCGTTTTTACCAAAACGATCCTGCGAACAACAGACTGTGAGTCTAAAATTGATTCGTCACACAGATTTGGATACATTAAATGCAATCATTTGACAACAGGACGAAAATATTTTCATCCATTGTGTCCTAACAATGCGAGCAAGCGACACACAAAATGCACAAAATGTTCCACTGTTCGCATTCGGTTGGACTCCCCCCAAAGCGTAGCGAATTTGTTGTTTGGGAATGGGCATACAGGATGCCTCCTTATCCCTCACGCTGTTAGGCTCTCTCTCTCTCCTCCTCCCTCTCGCCCATGCTCTTTGTGTATGTGTGTGTGTGTGTGTGTGTGTGTGTCTTTGTGTGCGTGTGGAACAACGCCTGGGAGCCGGCGATAATTGCTCGTTAGTAGCAAACATTTTCATCCCTAGCGGTTGCCTGTCCTGTGGAGTAAGATATCACTCTGATCGATCTGGAAATTGAGATTTTTCTCGCTTTTCTGTTGCGAATTGGACTTGAACATTTTATAGGTTTTTGGGCACTAAATGTGCTGTTAATTCTTGTAGTAAAGGCATTAAGAACATCTTTAGCCACTTGCTGCAGTTTAGTTTTTAAAGTTTAAATTAAATTAAATATTAAACACTGTAGACCATAAAAAAATTAAGCAGTTCGCTTTCTTTATAATTAACAGTGTAATTTTAATTTGTTCTGCATTTAAATTTATGTTCATTACAATAGTTAAAACAATTTTGTCAAGTTTTTCCATATCTCGTTCTTAATATTTATTAGTTTTGAACTTTGGTAACTTTGCTTACCTTTAACCCATTATATTGTACAATATTCAATAAAAAAAAATTTAAAAAATGTAATTTTAAAATAAAAAATGATGTATCCCTTTAAAGTATCCAATTTTCAAGTATCCTAACTAATCTTGATCGATTCTTACATGAAGTATAAATTGATTGTGAGTCTAAAATCAAAATGATTATGATTTTATTGTTAACTTTCATAATTTCATTAAAAAAGTCTTTAAAAACATTTCAACATTTTTAAAACTTCATCAGAGCTCAATTAATATTTGACAAATGTAAATATTTTATACTTTTTTATATTGCATGATTTAATGTTTAACAAAAATGATCTCTTCATGTGACCACTTCATTTTCCCAGCTCAATTGCCTGGCAACTTGGAAAACTTAAGAAAATGGTAACTGTTTAACACATGCAGCTCATGTGGAAGCCAAGTAGCCAAAGATCGAGATCAAACGAAGCGATAAGCGAGCAAAAACAAGACAAATCTAAGGAAAACAATAATAAAAGAAGGAAATACTTGGACAAGTGGTCTTATTTTTTTTGAGCACAAATCATATTGAAGGCGACTATATGGTATATAGTTGGGTATAGTATACACTATATAAATATGTACTTGTTTTTGTTGGAACAATTGAGAAAATAAATCGACCGAAAGTCAAGTAGAGACAATGAAGACAAGACGTCAGCGCTGTGGGTTATTAGAAGAAACGTCTTCATTGGCGTCGGTGAAACACTTTGATATCTTAGACAACTTGACAAAACAATCAAAGCAACGCCAGCACGCACAGCCAACAAGCAACAACAACAAGTACAGGGTCTCAAATGACTGTCGATTAATTTGCGCCATGGTTTACTACTGTTATTCAAGTTCTTCTACTTGTTGTTGTTGTTGTTTGAGCACACATATTTTTTGCCCAAATATTTTGTACGTGTACAACAACAAAAGATCGGCGAGTATGACCAAAAAAAAAAAACAGAAAAACACAGAGAGAAATGTAGGCAGCGCACTTTGACGCAGTAGTCCAATTGCCGATGATAATGATGCACTCAGTCGGCAAAGTTGAAAGCGACCAATAGACCCCGACCAGTACCCAGTACAATCACTAGTTCCAGTCTCAATCCAGGCACAGACTCAACTCGGAGTCTCAAATTGTGGCAGAGGGATAAATGTAGATTTGAACGCCTCGAAATTTCATTTCTCTTTTGTGGCTAAGCGGCTTCTCTTTTCTTTCCCTTACAAGTCTTTTCTATTCTTTTCTTTTCAGCTCTTTTTTTTCCAGTCTGTCTTTTTTTTAATGCCTGGCGTGGGCAGAGTTCGACTAATTGAGTTGGAAATTTTTCTTCTTTTTTTGCAAAATGCCATGACCAACTGTGGACCTGCTTCAAAGGCTACTGCCGCCTGTTGCAAGCATGACTTTTCGACTTTTACCTACTGCACTCCCTGTTCGTAGGACATAGTAGTTGGGAGAGCGTTTTGGCTACTTCGGTGCACGTTTCTCTGATCCTCTGTGCTGATCCTGGCGCATTTTGACAGCCGCGACAAAACTAATTGATTTCAAAACGGCACAAAGTCGACAGATCCTTAAAAAAGAAATTCGCCCACACAAGCGCACAACAGTTGCACAGTTTAACTAAAAATAGTCGTAGGAAGTATTGAATTTTTCAAAATTTGAAAAACTGTATATCATTTTATATGTTTCCTAGAAATTCTTTATTATTTTAAATTTTTACTATATTTTTTATATGATTCGATATTTTAATTTTTAAGATTGATTTAAATTAATTTAGACAGAGAATTATATTTTTTAAATGGCTTTAAAAAAGTTTTAACTAAAACTAATTGATTAAGTGCATTTTATTATTTTCCTCTCCAATATCAGTCTCTACTCCAGGACTTTGAGCTGGACTGTAAATGTTTAATTCGAAATGTTTCGCTGCTAGAAGAAATCTCCTTTTTTTGGTTACTAAGTTCGCATAATAGCAAAGTGTTAAACCAAATGAATATCAATAATGTGCAGTATTCATTCGTTTCTTTAGAAAACTATTCATGTTATGCATGGCTATTAAGCCGTGACTTTCGAGTGCATCAAGCGCGACAGAGAAGGGAACAGAGAGAGTGAGGAAGATGGAGAGCTGTGTCATAGTCACTGATCGGTGATCAGTGTTAGCTCCACGGTGTCAGGCCCTGATCTGACCGCCTGTTGGTTGACATTATGGTTTCATTGCCAGACCACACTTAGGTGAGCTTCACGCTAGTTGCTTGACCAAGAATTGAGGACTTAGACCAGTACCAGGGCCTTGACCAGGGCCACATCGAGTCCTGTCACGCCGGGGCATATTAAAAAACATGAACTAGGCGAAAATTCCAAGTAGAAACCGTGGCCACTGCACAATGTCCATGTAATTTTGAATTAACGCCACAAGATTCGGACGGGGAAAGTTTCGGACATTTCGTTACGCCGCTGGAAGGCATTGAGTCTCATAATTGATCGTAATGTGCGATATACGTCCGGGCAACGGGCCTGTCAACAGTCCTGTTTCGAGTTCTGTTCCAGTGTTCGCCCAGTGCTGTCAACAGCAGGACATTTTGTGCGTGATAAAAAGGACATTCTTCTTCGTTTTGCATTTGTCGCGCTCAACGGCCCACACTCACACTTTGCAGGTCTTTGTGCTCGCAGACGATCCCAGCAGTTCCTTGCCGATTTCATGCACAACGCACACACACACACACTCACAGATACACGCAAATACACACATACAATGAACATGATCGATCGCCATTTGCCAGGACATCGCTTGATTCGGTATGCATCGAGTGCGGGCCCAAGGATACCTCCCTCTACCTCTGTCCTCACTCAGCTTCAATCCTGGCTCAGTTATATCTACCCCAAATCTGCGCTTTATTGATAAATCGCGGTGTTAGCTCTAGATTTGAATGAATCCCCGGTTTTAACTTCTGGGTATCGTTTACCTAGTTTATTTTATTTTATTGCTGGCTTTATGACCCGGCTTTATGGCTCAGGTAGTGCTAAAATATTTGCATATTTCTAACCCGTTTACAAAATATGCATTTTAGCACTGCAAATGGTTTTTATTCTTATGAAGTTTTAATATTTTATTTATTTTAATTCAAGAAATACAATTTAAGTTAAAGATTTTTGTAGTCTAACTATAAAGTTTAGCGTTTAATAAAATATATCTAACTATATCTTATACAAAAAATTCCACATATATTTTTTCAAATCAACTGTTTGAGTTGTATTTTATCTAAAACAATTTTAAGCCCGATTTAAATTGATCTCCAAAAGAAATCACCCCTCAAACCTCCTTGAGATCTCCCAAAAGTCAGTAACTAAAATCTACCGGGCTTATTTAGGCACAGAGCAAAATGTTTACTTGGATCCAAATCAAATGCAGCTTCTCAAGCCAAAGCAAATTCTTAAGAAGTGCGATTAATTAATCTGTCACGAAACTAGAACAAATCCTGCCAGACGCTGGCCATGATTAACCCTTTGCTGACCAGTTTAAGAGTAACGGCAACGGTTGCGGATTACCTGCTACTTGAGCTCCATTGAGCTGTTGAAAATCAGCGAGAATCAGCCAAAATGTTAAGCCAACGTGGATTTCACCCAGTAATCCCAGAAAGAAAATCCGCAAAACTGAAACTGAAACTGAACTAATTTGAAAGTGGATTAGAGTTGAACACATTCCACGAATTTGATTTTTTGATATCAGATCAGCAAACGATTGTTATTATTTATTTTTGTAGCTGTTTTAGCAATTAACTGTGCAATATGCTGACATCAAAACAAGCAGCAAGAGAGTAAAGAGAGAAAAAGAAAGAACTGTGTGAGAAAGAGATGCAAAGGAATTAAACTGCTATACGCCTACAAGGAGACGGGGCAAGCAACCCCTGTTTGGATTGGATGTAATGGATATTTTGACGCCGAAGCATGCAAAGGGCTGCAAATAAACATCCACAAGTTCCAAAACAAACGGCAATATCAGCAGTAACAGCAACAGCAATAGCAACAAATAAATACACACGCACACACACACACTCACGCATTGTCTGTGTTGTGGATGGCAAGTGGAACAAAATGGTCTGCCAAACCGGTTTAAGCCTCAAGAGATTAAGAGGCGGAGCTAGCACTTGCTTGCTGCTGCTGCTCTCGTTGTTGTTTTTTCGTTCTCTACCTAACATGCGCACTCTCTTCTCTTTTGAGCGCATGGGGTGGGTGCGTCTGTGTGCGTACAGGCGTGCGTGTGTGTGTTGTGTATTGTGTGAGAGCAAGCGCATAGAGAGCGCGCTGTAATCCGGTTCGTATAAATAGCACGCCTCGCAGCCAAGGAGAGTCAGTATTGAGTTACGCATCGAAACGTTCACATCTAACTAGCAACAGCAACAGTTACTAATCGTGTGTGTGCGCTCTCTTAAAAAATATATTTTATTAAAACAAATAATAATTACAAATTGAAAGACCTGTAAAAATGGTGAAAAGTGTCTGCGAAATGGAATTCAAAAGCAATTTCTCCATCGATGCCATTTTGGCTAAGAAACCAACAGCACCAGTGATCAAACATGAACCAATGCCGCATCATCCGCAGCATCCATATCATCCCTATGCCAACTCCGATGGTGAGCTATCGGCATCTGAAGACTTCGATAGTCCCTCACGCACCAGCACTCCCATGAGCAGTGCCGCCGAGTCGCTGACATCACAGCACAACGATAAACTCGATGTGGAGGAATTCGACGATGAGGACATCGAGTTGGATGAGGAGGACAGCGATGCCAGCGAGAATGCCAGCAATCCCAGCAAGAAACAAAAATTGAGTGCCAGCAATGACAACAAGAAACCGCCCTACAGCTACAACGCGCTCATCATGATGGCCATCCAGGACAGCCCCGAACAGCGTTTAACCCTCAATGGCATCTATCAGTATCTGATCAATCGCTTCCCGTACTTCAAGGCCAACAAACGTGGCTGGCAAAACTCCATTCGCCACAATCTGAGCCTCAACAAATGCTTCACGAAGATTCCACGCAGCTACGATGATCCCGGCAAGGGCAACTACTGGATCTTGGACCCCTCTGCCGAGGAGGTGTTCATTGGCGAAACCACTGGCAAACTGCGCCGCAAGAATCCTGGCGCCAGCCGCACCCGACTCGCTGCCTACCGCCAGGCCATCTTCTCGCCCATGCTGGGTGGTGGCTATGGTGCTCCTGCTGCTGGCTATGGTTATCCTGGCATGCCCTTTGCTGGCGCTGCTGCTGCTGCCGCCGCTGCTGCGCTGTATCAACGCATGAATCCTGCTGCCTATCAAGCTGCTGCTGCTGCTGCGGCCGCTGCTGCTGCCGCTGGCTATGGACAGCACCATCAGCTGCAGTACCAACCAGGACCAGTGCCACATCCACATCAACACCCTGCCGCACCCCAAGCTGCGGCTGCTGCTCCTCCCCAGCTCCAGGGATATCCGGGTGCGCACATGAATGCGGAAATCTTTCAGCGCATGCAGTTCTTTGGCAAGTTTCCGGCTAGCTAAGCGTACGCTCGACTGCCACGCCCAGCGTTTTGGTTCCATGGCACAGCGTCAAACAGTCAGTCAGCTGGTCAGCTGATCAATCAATCAATCAGTCAGCTGCAAGACATAACCCTTTGACGTCTAAATGTTGCATTTAGCAAAAAAAACATACAAAAATCTAGATGATATCAGTTGCGGCCGCCGCCGGCCTGGAAAGCCGGCTAGTTTCCGGCTGGATTCCGGCTAGCAGCAGCCGCTGTGGAAGGCACCGCGCAGCCCAGTTATGCCGCCACGCCCACAGTTAGCCCAGAAAGCGGCTGTAGTAGAAATATTTGATATTAACTAAAAAACAAACTTCAATAAAAAACATTTCAAATGAAAACAAAAATTATTTCTTTTTATTTTTAATACTTTAGCTGTTTTGTAGCTATAAATAGCTGACTTACAGTGAAATTTAGCTCACTTTTTCAGCATTTAGCCGCCTTTTTGGACTGTTTTGAGACTGCCTGATGACTTAATTAGCCGCTGCTGCTGGCGGCAAACAAGAAAATTTGTTTGAAGCCCAAAAACACACAGAAAATCGAAGAGGAAAAAAAAGAGCGATTGCCATTGTCGATGTTGTTGTCTCAATTTCTTGGCTCTTTACATGCCCAGTGACAACTCCAGCTGTGCAAGGCACCGCAGGTAACCCAACAGCGAGTTCCTCAACGATTCCCAGCTCGACTCCTTGCCTCCTCCGGGGTCCAGTGCCCTGTTCCCAGTGCCCAGCCAGGCCTTTGTCTAAGCAGCACACGTCTATTTGCTTAAACTCTATATATCTATACACATGTGAGTGTGTGTGTGTGTTTGTGTGTGTAAACACAACAATTTTTCTTAACTTTTGTTATACAATTTTTCAACTAATATGCCCTGGGTAAAAGTGAAAGATGAGAACCCTAGAAAGGGGCACCGACTGAGAAGGAGAAGGAGACGGAGCAGGAGATTTGAACACAGCGGCCACTTTCGTACAGGGCGAAGGCGTTCTAAACAATTTCTCAAACTCAACCTTTCTCTCCCTCTCTCTCTCTCGTTAGTCTCTGCTCAATGTTGATGTCTTCATTTTCAAATATCTTCTAAATTTTAGATATAATCAAGCAAAGCGGCTTCCACTTTGATCACTTGCCATGTGTCTGAGTGTGTGTTTGTGTGTGTGCAGTGTGTGTTGTGTGTGTGTAAATGTGGCGGCTTAAGTGCGCATTTGAGTGAAACATGTGAGAAAAACGGAGCATCAACAAAGTCTTCTTCATCATCATTATAATCATTATCGGTATTATTATTATCATCGATTCTGGCAATGCCATCAACAAGTTCTTTTGCCCCCAAAATACTATGGATATGGGCGTATAACAAGGCATGGTCATATCATAAATACTGCGCTTTACTTCCCCCCCTTGCCTACCCTTTATAGTACCCGATCACAACGATTTGTAAATGAAAATGATAATTAATATCATCGTTAGTGAGTTGTGAACGCTGAAAAATAAATGTGTGAGCGTCGGTAGCAATTATCATACTCGTATTTTCTTTTCTCCATCTCCATCTCCCTTTCCTTTCCTTTTCTACTGCTTCTGCTTCTTCTTCTTCTTCTTCTTCTTGTATTCCTATCCATTTTCCATAATTGTAAATTATTGCCGTACTCTTGTCCCGTCCGTTTCTTCATCTGTTGTTTGGTGTTGGTAAATCATGTTATCGAAGCGATTAGCTGGCAGCTTTATAGTTTTATAGGGTGCCAAAGCAGCAGTGGGCACCCTGTATATTGCTGTCCCTCCAGTTTTCGAGGAGAATGGAAAAGTTGTGTTACCTTAAGAGACGAGCGTTGATTTAACGTTTATCGTAATTAGATTATTTAGTAGCTCATAGTTTAACTGGGGACTTTTAAAGGGAGTTGGACTAGGAAGTCTTTAAGGAAAGTCTACTGTATATCACTACTGTATCTGGATCAGTTATATACAATAATATCAGACTATCAACGGTATATTTGGATAAAAAAAAGGAATTTCCATATTATAAACGGATTATTAATCGAACTTTCCGTAAGGTTAGGATGAATTTCATAGTTTTACCTCTTATAGTTTCTAAAATGCATATAGAGGCCCTAAGAAATACACAAACTAAAGTCCAGCTCAAATTTTTTCACTATACCCCATTCTAATATTCATTTTTCCACTTCCTTTGCTCATTTTACTAATCAAATCCTTTGGTTTCTATCCTTTTCCAGTCCTACCAAGTCATATGTGTGGATATTTTGGGGTTTAGGTGCAGCTTAGGTCACGGCAAGAGTTAAATCGGCTTTTGGGCCCACACATATATGGCCTAATCCCCATCCATCCCATCCAATATTTTGCATATAGAAGACATGCTTAGCCAAGGACTTAAGATATGAAACTTTGTGTATGATTAAACAAAAGGCTTTTGGGTTGATCGGGCTGAAATGGATATCGACTAGATCTTAACGGAAAGTAGAAGAAGCAGAGTAACCAAATCAGGTCATTGTTTTATTGGGTATGTGGTATACGGTATTTGGTATTGGTAGTTGCCCAGCTTAAGTAGTTGCTTGTTATTGAAATAGTTTGGATGAGCGCATTAGATACTTAACACATTTTTCAATTATGCGTTCGACTGGAATTGGATTCGGATTGAATCCACTTACCTAAGCCAGGACTAAAATCCCATACCTACACATATAGGTATATATATGTATATAACGTCTAAGTCGCTAAAGCAGTTTGCAGACTAAGAAGGTTGCGGGTTGATTGTGCTCAGATCAGTTACAAATTGTTTGAGCTCTTTCGGGGGCATTGTTGAATTATTGGTTCATAGACAGACAGAAGCTGCTGGATTTGCTTAACTGTATCAGTTTCTCAGAGTCCCTAGACTTGAGCATTGTTTGACTGTTCCGAGTGTTTGCAGTGTTCGAGTAGCACGCGCAAAAATCGTTCTTAACCAGTTTTGTGCGATTTTGGCTTAGAAACGAGCGGGAATTGGCTTAAGTGCTCGACATGCAATTTACAAAGATAACAAGCAGAAGCAAACGAATGAGGATCTATGTGCCTTACTTATCTTATTACCCGGGTTAAGTGCTAGGATTACCGGGATGTCGAAAGAGCAGCAGGAGCACCCCAGAGGAGCGCTGCTACCAGATGCCAGATTACCACTGTCTCTTTCTCTCCGTCTATATATATTTATGTGTATATAGTCCTCTTGGTAGTTCTTCCTTCTTCCTGCTCAGCAGGCAGTGTCCTGCGTGTGCCGTTTGTTACACTTTTTGTGCATTTAGACTGCCCAGGAGTGCACAAAGTCTTATTCCTCCTCTTGCTCTTTGTACTCATCTCCTGCTTGGTAATCTAAGCCTAGTTTCATTAATGATTCAAGCCCATCCATAGCTCTTTCACTGCGTTTCTCCCTCTCTTCCTCTCTCCCTTTCACATTATCCATCTCTACTTGAGTATAAATATTTTATATATATTGTATATAGATCGGTTATTTGGCTGCATTGTTTGCTCTACGGTTTAACCCAACGCGTTTTGGTTTTAGTTAAGGATTTCAGTGTATGGAGTTTGCAAAAAGCCGTTGCCAACTTGGTTTTAGCCGCTTCAGCTACAATAAAAACTAGACAGAACTATCTTAAGGATATAAGTGTACTCTTTGTGTTGGGCTGGAGTGTAAGCTGTTAGGCATTTGGGGATTTAAGGTATTCCTAACAAAAAAAATACTGAAATCTATACAAAACACTCAGAAACTTATATAGGAGAAGGTATTTTATTTATTTACCTTAATCAAGTACGAATTTCAGTATCCTCTAAGATAGTTAAGTACCGATTTTAGCCCTGATTTATCTATGTAAACTATCAAACTACTTCCTTTGGAATTAATTACAAAATATGAAACATTTAATGGTTAATAAACAATGCTTATAGTGGAGTAAAAACACGATTTTTGCTTTTATGAAATCAGCAATTAAATTAGCATGTCATAACTTATTAAAGCCACACTCTGCTAGCCAAGTTATAGTCCAGAACTAGAGCCGTTTCAAACCTGCAGTCATGTGTCTACTTTTAATCATTTGATTTATGCACTCAATTGTTGGACACGACCTACAAACTGACACTAAGTAGTTGAGTTACGTATTTAAATTGCCTGCGACTGCATTATTGACACTATCGATCCCAAAAGGCGGAACACCACCCAACACCCCACTGTGCCACACCCAACCCCTTGGAAGCCAGGCAAGTACAGTGGGGTGTGTTAGTTATGCAGTGTATAGTTGGATATGACCACACAGTGACCACAAATGTGTTTTTAATTGAATGCATGAGTTTTTGGTCAGATGAGGGCAATACATTCAAATATTGTTATTGTTATTATTAATAAATATAATTGTTAACCCAGGGCAAATATAATCAAATGAAAGCAACGGCAACAATCATCAAATTGTTGATAATATTTGAAAAATATTTAAGCGACACACAATGACAACATGTGGGTAGCAGGGGGAGGGGAGCTGGCGAACTGCTCTTTAATTAGTTTCTTTCATTATCTTGGCCTCTCTGTTGACCCGAATTTCAATTAAGTTAATTTACGCGCCACACATCGGTAGCAGCTTCCAGGGGCAGCTTCCACGGGGGCACTCAGACTTTGACTCTGACCGGAGATCAGACCTTTGGTCAATGTAGGAACCAATTCACTACAATAAACGAACCAGTACATACTATAACTGTATGTATATAGTACAGTTCTGAATGAATGAGTGCACAAATGAATGAATAGTATTCGCTGCTGGTCAATTGTAATCGTAGTGCTCTAAGAATTGTTATGAGGCAAAAAGTTCTTGATTGAAAACGAACTCAAGAAAGCTGGAAAAAATATACGACAATTAAAAGAAATTATGAATGAGCAATCATCAAGTACTGAAAGTATTACGACGGCAGTATGTTCAGATACAGATACAGATCAGAGTGGAAACTGGAAGCTGCAGAACGGAAGTGAGTTCAACGCGGTTGACATGGAGCAGCGGCATAAGAAGGGGCTGTGAAGACAATCTTCAATGTGAGCAGAATTCTGCCAATGCTTTTTCATCGTTAACTGAAAGGAGTATTAATGAAAAATATTAAAACTTTAGAGGTAAGAATTATTATTTAATAAATTCAAAAGTTTAGAGTTTTATGCTAAGTAATTTGCATGTTTTAGTTAGTGATTTTAAGGCAATAGTTTAAAGAATCAAATCAAAGCTCCCTGTCATTGTGATACTGTAAAAAATCATCTTATGGAATTGGAACTGATTTATTCAATAAGTAAATAAAAGACTTGAAGAGGATTACGCAGTATTAAAGGTAAAAAGCTTAAATATATTTTATAAATGACAGCTCTATTTAACATTTTCCAAAAAAAATCATACTTTAATCAATTATTTCACGCGGTGTTTAAGAAAATCTGGCATTCCACTACTTCCCATACCTCTAGGATTGATTTTAGTCCAGAATTCCAGATTTCTTTGCATTCCCTATAAAACCAAAAGTATTCTCTTCTTACAGTTTATTGAAATCAACAATTGTGGAAGGGTTATAATAGATCCTTTCTGTTTCAATTGCACTCGCTAACCTCACTTCCTCTGTAGATCTCCCAGATAGTGCTCTGTGTCACTTGACAGATTTCACACTGACATAGCGGGTCTGCCAGGCTTACACTAGCCCTGCCAGGGTCTGAACACAGCGACTAATTCAGTCGGGCCAAAGAGGCCAATGCCTTGGACTGGACCACAATTAAATTGATTTGGATCAGTGCCAAGTGGCACAGTTGACCAGACACCAGCATAAAACAGTCTCTTGCTCTGCCACCTCCCCCCTCCCCACTCCCCCCTCTCCACTCTCTCTCACTCTCTCCTTCTCTCGCCATCTCTCTTTCACTGCCTCTTTAGCTGTTGTACGATTATGTAGCAATAATAAATCCGCAAATGAACCCGCAGCTAAAGAGAATCGTGTGCATGTCCAGTGACTTTGAGGCTTTGGACTTTGAGGCGAGTACGCTGCTCTCCCTTTTGTTAATTGTTGCGCAGTTCATTAACGCAAGCACAAAACAACAACAACAACTACAACAAACACAAATCATTCTACAGAGTGCCCCTTTAAGTTGCCACCCTCGCGTGGCACACGCGACCACTTCCCACTTGCCCCTTGCCGCTTGCCACTTGCCGCTTCCCTTTTTCAGACCCTGTGTTTAAAAGAAAGTAAGGGGTCTTTAAGGTTTGTCAAAAATAAATATGAAGAGCAGGCAGTTTAAAATCAACTATGTGTTCTTGATGCTCTTCAACAGTTGAGTCGATAAGGCAATGTCTATGGGGTCCAGCGAACTTGGATCTCGTCTTAAGTTCCTCAAGAGTCTCGCAATGACCTCTTCCTCCTCTGAAGAACTACAAAATATATCTAAATCAAACTCAAACTTAAAATAATATAGCCTGATTTAGTTAAGCACTTGCTTGCTCCAAACTAGATACGCGGTCTTTTAGAGTCGACTCACTTTACTCCAATTCCCCCTTCGCCCATGCCAGTTCCCTTTCCCTTTGGCTTGCCCTTTTTGGTGCCAAACAGCAGCTAACGATGACATCTAAGCGGTTGCCGTCGACGCTAACGACGCTTTTGCTGCTGCTGACGACGACGTTCTCCACGCCAATTGTTGCTGGTGTTGTTGTTGTTGGCGCTGCGTGAGTTTTGGCAGTGTTTCTTTTCGTTAAATGCGTGTAAATCAGTTTATAACACATTGTCAACAATTATCAAGTGTTAGACACACACACAAACAACAAAAAAGGGGTGCTTACAGTACAACTTGTAGGCGGGGGAGGTACTGCCGGGGGGTGGTACAATTGTAGTGTACTGTCAGCAGAGAGTTGATGCGTTACTTGATGAAAAATGACTCCAGTTTATTTTATAGTTTGGAAATATACATTTAATGCTTTTGTGTTTAGTTGTGTTGATTTTATTAATATAAGAGGTTTCTTTAAAGCATATAATAGGTAGAAGGGGAGTAGAGGTTGCTGGTAAATTCTTTTCAATAGAGAAAGCTCGGCCTTCAGGCATAATATTTAATGGTCACGCCCTCAAGAGCCATAAAATTATAAACGAAATGTTTGCCAGCTTTCGTTGGCTTTATTTTCTAATAGATTTTATGGAATTTTTTATATATAGTTGAAAACAGTGTTGTAAAACGTAGCATAGAGCATTCAAAATTCGTCGTAGCTGCATTTTCTGCACGGCCTAAGCTCGCTTACCAACTCACCACTTCACCCCCGCTGTTTGCCACCACTGTGCAGCTTCCCTGCGATTGTTACCCGCCCACTGGCCTACCACTCCCCCCTTTCTGAGGACCTCTGTTGCCACACTTGTAGCACACTCATTTGGCTGTTTATTTGCAAAACGTAGAGCACGATAATAACAACAATAACAAGTGGGATGCCAATGTCCGAGCTGTGTCCTTTGGGCTTCCTTCCATTTTCCGTGTCCTTTGTGCTATCCCCTGGTAAACGCACAGAGCGGAAAAGCTGCAGCGCGTGATTTGCACAAAATTTGGCCAATTTGCAAAAGCCTCGCATGGTTTGGGCCTGTACACTGGGAGGGGTGGGGGTAGGAGGATTTTCCCCCAATCCCCTAAATTTCCACAACTCTTGGAAAAGTGTGTGAAAGTGTAACACAATTTGTTAACTGGTTTTTAAAGGTCCTTAAACGGCATCAGATGTCAGACGGTTAACCTTAACCTAGCAATGCCTGTACACTTAGCCTTAACCCGTTGAAGCCACGGCTTTAATCGAGCCAAATCCCCGTGGCGATGTTGGAAAACATTTGCTTGGCTAAGCGATGGCGATTAAGCTGAAAATGCGAAATACTCCAAGGAATCAGATTAATGCGCGCTAAGCTCTCTCTTGGCTAAATCCCAGAGACCGGCATCTAATCCTTGCTTAACTCTTTTGGCACGGACCGACACGGATAAGGTCAAGACGGTAGGTAGCTGAGACCAATTTGCAAACAAATTTTGGCTACTGTCTCATTCGCAGCGCATGTAAACAGATAATAAAAACAGCGGAAGCATAACGCTCATGTCCTGTTGTATACTTAACCCGTTCCCGATCCTTTTCAATCCCAATCCCTGTATCCGTAGGTAGCCAAATCCTAGACACGTTTAGGTAGCCGCCTGTTTGCATGCAAACAAGCTAATCCTGCGGTTAAACTGCCATTGAGTTTATCAAAATAGTGCAGTCGCGCCGTACCCGGAAGCCGGCTGCTACTGCTACTCCCACTCGCACTGCTACGCGAGAGGCGTGGCAATTTTAGCAGCGAACGAACGGGTTGAGCCCTTTTTCTGCCGAGGATCAGGTCGCTCGTAGACGGCAAGGGTTAAATTGTCACGGGATTTCTCTGCGGCCCTTTCTGCCCAGCTTCAGCTAAACAAAACTAAATGCCAGCTATAAATCTGGCTGATTAGTAAAGTACTCTCGCCCCCTCTCCCAGCTAATCCGTCAGCGCAGTACCAGGTAATACTTCTTGAGTACTCGATGTGCTCGCAAATTCCCGATTCAGTTCTTTGAGTGCGTTTCCAAGGTCTAAGGACTTTCTAGTCGTTTGCTTGCCGTTTTCTATCAATGAAAAAACCGTTTTTTGCACTACATTGAAAAAAGTGTTCTCAAATCGTGACACAAGTCATAAAGTGATGTAGGAAATGGGTTAAGTTATTAAAAATGAGAGTAATTCTCAAAAAAATAGTAATTTCTAAAAAGCCGTTTCTTTTTTTAAGACCGTACTTTAATCACAACATACATATACATACATACATTTATAGTGACTTCATTGATACTTCACTCGATTACAATAATCTTGTACTGAAACCTATAGCCTCTTTGGCTCAATGGATACTTGGGTATGAGATACTCGATTCTTTGGTTGCGTCTCAAGGCGCAATTCTGATACTTCAACCATTTGTTGTATTTTATATTGTGGCACTCCTCGGATCGTCCAAAGTTAAAAATCTCACGTCTAAGATCATTCCAGAGAATGCGATGTTCAACAATTTGGGCATGAATCTCCTTTTTTAGCCAACGTTTATTAGCGGGTACATTGTAAATGGTGCTCTTGCCCATACAAACGGTCGACATTGTCCTATTTCTATAAATTAAAAGCTTGCAATCGGTATTAAAATTGGAATCTATATTCGAATCTATAAACGCACCTTATGTAGTTCTGATGGGCGATTTCTTTGGTTATTTTGGGCTTATATGCAGTGTTTTGATTAAAGCGCGTATCGTCCCAGACATGCCTGTTAGTCTGACCCCAAATGAGTGCGGCCCAACGACCGTCCGCATATTGGGTAAATCTGGGTATATATAGGGTTAGTTCCTTATACTCCTCAGTGTTTTCACCAATCCTGGCATAGCCTTTATCTTGCTGCGGATTATTGTCAGCTTTTGGCTGCTTGTTAACGCGACTTTTTGTCTTTTTCTTTGGCCTAAACAACTGGGCTTTTAATAAATCGATTGGTTTTGCCGTGTTTTGAAATCTGGATATTTTCTGTCCCTTAACGGGCGCGGCAGCAGAATTTTCCAACGTCATAAACTATATTAATACTTGTTACAATAATTGCAGGGTATATTTGCGTCATGCAAACTTACGCTTATTGCACAAAGCACTAGAAAAGCCATAGTTGAGCTATTAAAATACATTTGAAGATCTGTAACTAAGAATTTGGCTAACTACTTTCTGTTGTAAGCAATTGAAGTATAACGAAAAGCTGTCATGTAGTTAAAACACCCCTTTGTGATTTTAATGGATGCAGGGCATTACGAAACTCATGCAATTTTATGCAAATAACCAAAACAATTACACAACAAAGGCAATAATTGAAATGAGCGTATACAATGCGAACGCCGTGGCTGGCGCCATTTTGTTTTGACCCGAAGCCCCCTTTAAGTAAGAGCGGCGAGAGAGATAGAGAGTGGGAGAGAGCGCGCGTGTGGAGCTTGTTTGTGCTGCTGTGTTGAGGCTTTTGCGCGCATGTCTCCACTCTCCACACAAAGCGCACGTCCAATAACAGAACACACAACACACAAACACACACAGACACACTAACACAGAGAAACTCATTCGCCGACCGCATTCCATTGTTGTATGCGCATCAAAAACAACAAGAACAACAATTGCTCGCTGTTTGCACACAATACAAAAGCTACAACAACAACAGCTGACAAACATGGCGTCCGACATTTATTTAGTTGTCTTTTTCTTTTAGTGCAGTTTAATTTTTTCTTTGATTTTCCTTGTAGTTTTTTTTTAATATTATCTGCTTGCAGGTAATACATGTTTCACCTTTGCAACTGACAGTTTCTTGGCTCCAATCAGAGCGCGTTCTCGTTTCTTTTTACCACACACACACACAGGTATAATAATCTGAGTACACGCCCCCAATAAGCGAAAACAATTATTATGATTACAAAATGAATTCGAATTTGAAGACAGAGCCGACAAAGGTTCCCGGCATTTGTGGCATGGGTCATGCGAATAGTCCCAGCTGTTGGCTGCCTTTTAAAAATTTCTAAGAAACAATTAAAGTCCAGCGATTGACACTTAATATGCGGTTGTCGGACTCACTGATAATGCCTAAGTGATGGCTTAAAAAATCAATTTATTGGGGGCATATTAAATAATAAAAAACAGTTAAATTACAGCTTTTGATTTACCACAAGTTGAGTAATAAACTAAACTATAAACATGTATAAAATTACTCAGCTCAATAAATATGTAGCATGTAAACAGACGTATTTTGAAAGCTGTGCGAGATTTGCAAAGGGCGAAAGCAGCAAATAGAGAACAACAACACAATTAGTAATGGCAACTGCATGTGTGTGTGGTTGTGTGCGTGTGAGTTAATACACAAAATCCATTAACACAACAAAAGCAGCAGCTGCTCTGCAAAAGAGCAACATAATCAAAAACCTGGCGTATCAAAATGCAACCCACAAAATCCAAAGAGTATGTGCATGTGCCCCAGTGCCTCTCACACACAAACACACTCACACTCGCGCTCTCCCTCTCTCACACTCTGCAGACTTACTCTCCCCAGCCTGCGCCCGTTAACGATAAAAGCAAAAACAATGCGACGTTGACGTCGCCGGCGTTCGTGTCATGTCAGCAGCAATTAGCAACGAATGGTAAAAATCTGTACACAAGCACGAACACAAACGCAAACACAAACACACGCACACAAACGAAAACGAAAAAGCAAAAAAAAACACACATACACAAACACAATCATGTTAGGCACACAGAGCACGCGAGAGCGAGCAAGGTATACAGCTGTTAGGGGAGACTCAGCACAAGCGAGAGCAATACGAAACAAGTTCCACAGCTGCCATTGGCTGGCTGGGCTAGGTGGATGTAGTTTAAGAAGCCAAAGGCAAAAGGCACGGGCAAATGAATTGAGATTTTGAAATTCTTGTTATTTAGTCTACACAAAACGACACAGCGCAGCGGACGTGTGCGAACGAGTAACGTGTAAAACGGCAAACGTAATCCAAATCCGATAGCGAAAGCCCAATTTGAATACGCGTGTGTGTCTCTGTATGTTTTGTGTGCTTGTGTGGGAGGCATTCAGTTAATCTGTTGTGATATAAATTTAATTGTATTATACATATAGAAAAATGCATCGTTAGAAACAAACAAAATAAACAAAGATCACAACAATTTAAAGTGCAAAATGGTGAAGATCGTTGAAGATCATTCACATAATCACACGCCGCACACACACCATCCACATCCGCATTCACATCCACATTCACATCCGCATCTAAATACCGTCGGCGCATTGAATCTCAATTTGAATCTGAATCTGACGCCGGCAACGCTGCTCATGAAAATGGCACGAACGCCCCATTTGAAATCCAGTTTCTCAATAAATGCAATTCTGCCGGAGACCGTGGAGCAGGATGAGCAGCAGGAGCAGGAGCGGGAAAGGGAGCGGGAAAGAGAACTCGAGGATCATCAGCGCATGCAAGCGGACCAAAAGTTTAACAACAACAATAACAACAACAACAATAGTAATATTAATAATAACAGATCCCCACTTGGTTCCGAGCCAGACAGCGATGTGGAGTCCGATTTGGATGTCACCTCAATGTCACCGGCGCCTCAAGGCGATGCCGACGAACCGGAACCGGACGACGACGATGTCGACGAGGATGTGGAATGTGATAACGATAACGATGGCGATGCCGATGGTGATGGTGATGGAGACTCCGAGACCAAATCCACTGACGGCAAACCCATCAAGGACAAGAAGGGCAACGAGAAGCCGCCGTACAGCTACAATGCCCTTATCATGATGGCCATTCGGCAGAGCCAGGAGAAGCGTCTGACCCTGAATGGGATCTACGAGTACATCATGACCAATCATCCGTATTACCGAGACAACAAGCAGGGCTGGCAGAACTCCATACGGCACAATCTTAGTCTGAACAAGTGTTTCGTGAAGGTGCCACGGCACTATGATGATCCCGGCAAGGGCAACTACTGGATGCTAGATCCCTCCGCGGAGGATGTCTTCATTGGCGGCTCCACGGGGAAGCTGAGACGACGCACCACCGCCGCCAGCCGATCCCGCCTGGCAGCCTTTAAGCGTTCCCTCATCGGACCCATGTTCCCCGGCCTGGCTGCTTATCCGCAGTTCGGTCAGTTCCTCACCTATCCACAGGCAGCACCCAGTTTATTGGCCAGCATGTACCAGCGCTACAATCCCTTTGGCCCCAAAAGTCCAGCTGCGGCGGGTTTGCTGCCCGGTCTGGTGGGTCATCCTGGTGCTGCCTCCCATGTGCCTCAGTCCGCCGCTCCACCGCCACCGCCGCCGCCCTTTGTCAGTCCCGCCAGCAGCCAAGAGCTCTACCAGCGTCTGCAGTACCAACAGTTGTTGCATCAACATGCCGCAGCCGCCGCACTGGCGGCACATCAAAGGCAACTCAGTGCCGCAATGCCAGCAGCGTCGGCGTCGGCGCCGCAGCCGCACATGACACACCTGGGACAGCCTCCCTCTTCGCCTGGTAACCAGCCGGCGGGTGGTGGAGAGGGCAGCTCCCGTTCGCCGGGTCCAACAGCGCTACTGAAGCCCGTTACAGTAGTCACTCGCAACAGCTGAACACGCGAACGATCACGGAGTGGCGCACGGGGAGGTGCACCTGTAGTTAGTCCATAAGTATTCACTGTACATAGAACAGCCGCGACTGAGGCTCTAGACGCTTGTAAATAGAAAGAGAATGAGACAGAGAGAGAAGGAGGAAAAGGTAGAGAGAGAGTTGGAAAACAGCTTCGGCTAGCCGAAGCTCAAATACTCTTGCAAAAGCCGAAATACTTTTTTTGTTTACTCAAGAAAAGTTAAAAAAAATATATAAAATTTAAATAGAACATTTAAAGCTCTTTAAGAAGGAAATGGTAATAAAGTTAATTATAAATTATATTAAATTATTTTCAAATAATATTTGATTTTTTCTTTGAATTGAGCTTTAAACTTTTGTCTGTGTTCAAAACTTAACTGCTGTTAAAACTTAACTGAAGCATAAATATTACCATGTACTATATAAGAATACATACCCTTTATAATTAAAAATAATTTACAAATCAATTTGATTTAAATAATTTTATAAAAATATTGAAATTATTTCATATATGATTTCATTTTTAAAGCTCTTAAAATATTTTCCCTTAAACTACTCGACCTTTTGCAATTGTATTTGGCTAACTGAAATTTGTAGAGTATTTCTGGTTTGTACGATAACGATAACGATGACGATAACGATACTTAAGCGCAGCAGGCAATTGAAATTAAGCACTAATTAATTTATACTATTATTAAAATTATTATAATTATTATTCGTGTACTTTAGAAGGCCGACATAAATCAATTGAAATTCTAATGAAATAAAAAAATTGCAACACAATTGATCTTAAGTTTTTGAGGGGGTGGAGTGGGGAAGTGGAACGAGGGAAGGGGGGAAGGGAAAATGGAAGTTTGTTCATTTAAATTGAACTGCAGTGCGTTAAATTAATCTGTTGTCGCGACAAAGAAGCTGACGGCTAACAGGAAGTCCTTAATAAAGCACACACACTCACACACTCATACACACCCCCACACACACACACACACACAAAGCGCGCTAAAAGCTGCTGTTAAGTGTCAAATCAAATAAAATTGTAGCGCATGTCCCACACACGCCAACCAAATAAGCGGCGAGTGGAGCGTGGCGGCGGCAACCCTGAATCCAGTGTTGCCACTCCCTCTTCCCATGTGCCAACTTACAGTGGCAACTGCTACTGATCAAATTGTTTTACAGACTTTACGAGTTATTACGAGCTCTTGTTATTGTTTCTGTGGTCTGAAAATGTTAGTGGGAAATAGGAAAATGGAAAACTGAAGTGTGGGCAGTTTCCATAGGACAGTGGGAATTGAGTTTCGTTTATGGAAAAATGCGGGAACGACGGACAGACAGAACAAATTCAGCGTTGGCGTTGATCTGTGAAGATGCAACCAAATGGAATGAAGTGGAATTTCAATTGCTAACATGTTTGTACATGTTTGTGGTTCAAATTTACTCAACACTTGAATTAGAATTAGAATTTTGAGTTTACAAACTGTTACAGAAAACTGCCCTTAGTGGAAAAGACTGCGGTTTGAAAAATGCTTCAAAAAATATAGAAAATAATTCAGAAATTATTTTGCAGTCTTCCAAGCAGCTACCTTAGACTAGTGAGAAAACTATTAGCCCTAGATACGCGCTGCTATCTCTAGTGACAGCTAGTCAAGCAGCTTTCCTGCTGCTAATAGCCCTGTAATCTGCTGGTTTTTCATCTCACACCCAAAGCTGATTCACTTGCCCAAATGCATGAATCATTCCAAATGCAGTTCAGTCGCAGGTTAATAAACTGCAGCTCAAATAAGAGTAAGAGACTTTGGAATCTCTGCCTGCTGTGTGTGAGTGTGTTTTGGACTGGCAACGGGGCGTATGTGAAATGGAATATCGCATCCATCTAGCTGACAATTGTCGGCTGACATTTAACAGTTGCACATTTCAATTGAAGAGAAACTTAGAGAACAATTGGCGACAATGCGACGCCACAGTTTGAGACTGAGTCGCCGAGACTAGAACTGAGAATCCGTATGAGAATGAGAATGAGAATGAGATTATCCAATTCAGTTAGTTAATGCGCGAATATTTTATATAGAAAACAACAAAGATATAGTGGATGAGAATGATGATGATTGTCGTTATCGCCGACTTTACTGTTGTTACAATTTCAATTGAGTTTGGAGCATATGTTTTGCCTGCTACTCAATTCCATTCAAGTTGCCAATTATGCGACCATTATTCAATCAAAGTAAATTTATTTGTTTGTCTCATTTCCACGTAAAATGAAACATCATCAGCTCAAAAGCCTAAAAGCAAAACCAGAAAATTTCTTTCAATTTATTCGCCTTACGCGACGGATTATTGTCTGTGTAAACATTTCGAGTGAATTATCCTATATATGATGTCACTTCTAGTTGACTCAATTGCCCATCAACCTCTCTCTCTCTCCCTCTCTCTCTCTGGCTACACAAGTTCAAGAAACTTTGCGAGAGATCTCAATCCCAATCCCCATCCCAATCCCGGTACCCGAGAGATTTACATAGATTGAAACTGGCGCCAGTTTTTCTTGTTCACATTGAGACTCAGTTACAGATACTCGTTCTTATTCCTCTTGTTGTGATTTATCAACTGCTTGTAATGAAGATTCATAGTTTGGATCGCATTCAACTGGCTTGGAATAAATTTGATTAACTTGCTGTGACTTATGTGGGTTACTGAGTGTTGACAGCGATTTTGTTACTTAGAACAGCTCGATCTGTGTAGAAAGAAGTTTAAATTAATTTCAACACTATACTTTTCTACGCTAAATAAATGAATTAAGTAGTCTGATATTGTATATTAGATATATGTGATATATCTCAATGATTGATTTTCTGTGCTTGGTCACAGTTTTCTTGAAATGACCCAGAAATGTGGGGAAGTACCTGTATAAATAATTAATCGAATGCCTTGAGACTCGAACTCGTATGAGTTGGCAAACTTGGAGGTAAATGAATAGTTGAACTTTTTGTAGGCACTGCAATTAAAATCGAGAAAGAAAGGAAATTTGTGGCATAAGAATTGTACGTGGAATGTTATTTTGCTGCACGCTTAACCACCAAGTCACGCCCTCGTCAAAGACCACACCCACCCAGTGGCAAAAGCTTGCAGGGAACGTTGGAAACGTTCGTCATCGTCGAGAGTGTAGAGGTAGGAGTTGGAGCGTAAAGAGAAGTCCGAGAAGTCGTCATGAAACCACATTAAAAGGCAGCGCAACTATCGAGGTTGGCCTGTCATGAATTACAATGTTTAAAATCGCTCATTAGGAGCAAAAATTTGTAAACTTAACGCGATAAAGATCTAAAGAGCGCCCCCTGGCGGACAAAAGGCTGCCCGAAACAAGCAAGCGGCCAATGGCCAACAATGGGAGAGGTCCAAAACAAATACAATAAAAATAAAAGACTGAAGCGTGTGGAAATAATTTGGTTACAAATTAAATAACAAAAGAATTTGTTTGGCAACTCTAGTGCGCATTTTGGCCAACAAACTGTGGCAGGTGGCAAGTGGCATGTCGGCGCATTACAAAGCATATATACCAAAAGCCCCTCCCAGCGGCCCCCACACTCTCCCTGCTCCTCACCCTACTTGCATTGTATTGTCCATTGTCAGCTGCCACGCCAGTTACCGCTCCAGATTAAGTCGCGGGGTTTATAATTAAGCAACGGGGCAGTTGACGGCTTTTTCTCCTTTTTTTTTTTTAGTATTTTTTGTATTTTACTTTTTTGAAATTGTCTGAAAAACTGACTGTTTTCCATAACAATGAGGCGCGGCAGGGAAAACACCTTTTGCGCCTCGTCTCAGTCGTCTCTGTCCACTTCTCAGCGGGCGGAGATCAGGTGTTAATGTCTGTGTTTATGGCCTAAGTGAATAGGCCAAGTCCAGCTCTGAAAAGAAGCAGCGTTAAAAAAGCATAGCCGACTTATTTGAGACGCGCGCAATTATCGTCATTAGTCGATGCTCACTGTCCCAACTGCCTCTCTGCCCCTCTCTCTCTCTCTCTCTCTCTCTCTCTCTCTCTCTCTCTCTCTCTCTCTCTCTTCTTTCTCGCTCTCTTGAGCCCGCTTCATTGTTCGCTTGCCGCTTTAGTTGCGGCTTGTTGTGTATCGATGTGCATGCTATAATTTTAAAAAATGATTTCTTCATGCCAGTCACACAGTCAGCAAGTCTCCCCTCTCTCCCTTGCTCCCTCTCCTAACTGTAGTCTTCCGTCACACTCATCATAATACATAATCATCATAAACATCATCATCATCATCGTCAATGCTTGCCTCATCCAATTATTACAGTTTAGCCATGCCACAAGTCAAACAAAAGATACACCCCTCAACCCCTCAACCCCTCCATCCCCTCACTATCTACCTCTTCTGCTTTGCGTCTTATTCCTCACCAACTTTTGGGCATATTGGGCATTTTGGAAGTGCAGTTTAGTCACTAAAGACTTAATTTGCGATGCATTTAACATTTTAATTTAGTCTTTAAATATTTCGCACTTTTTTGTGTACAGTTTTCTTGGGATAATTTATAGTGTATGATGGAAATTATCAAAAATGTCGTTTATTAAGAGGTTTTCCTTTAGAAATCTAACGGTCAGAGATTTCTAAAGATTTTAACATGTTTTTAAGTGATTTGACAATGTAAATAGTTATAGATAGGAATATAGCTGTCTTATTTTATCAGTTTAGTTTCAAGTCGAACCAATATATCTAATTTATACCCCTTTAGTTACTTCTAAGCTTGCTTTTACTTGACTTACCTGTTTTTAACTTGTTCTTAAAGAAAATAAATTTGAAGTTCATATTATTGCCTTAAAAATATTGTGATTTGAGTATTTTTCTTGAAATATTCCAGTTATCTCTGACCTTCACTAATTGAAATTAATGCACAATAATTAAGAAATCTACAAAAAAATTGTTTAAAGTTACAGCTAAAATAAACATGATATTTTTTTCCGAATCTTTAAACACCGAACTACATATATTTAATCTCTTTATACCTATTTCCTTCTTTACTCCTAACTCCATTTGATCTTGTGGCCTGATTGACTACGCCAACCTGGTCGTAATCCATTTGTTAGCCAATTCCCTTTGTTTGCGTAGAAAGTGCTACATCATTTGGTCTATATAAATTGCAATGCATCCTTTAACATCCTGTAAAGAGCGAAGCCATTAAAGGATAACTCACTCCTCTGCAACCACAAGAACTGGGCCAACAAAATGGCAAACCATAGAAATTGGCAATTGTTTTGGCCTTATTTTCTTTGTTTATTATCTGCTTTTGCTCAATATCTTGTAACCAATGGAAGTTATCCAAACATCTGCTGGCAAAAGGTCAAGGGATCTGGGAGGGGATCAAGATGCGATTGAGGATGCGGTAAGAGTACACCTTCGGGCGGATTAGGATTGTTTTCGGGCAGCTGTAAGGTCCACTCGGTTGGACAATTGAGTAATACGAGCAATAATATTTTCATAGATCAGAAATTGGCTTTGGTCTGGGAATTGTTGACTTTTTGTGGCGATTGCTTGAAATTTCCTGGGAAAGCTTTCAAACTGCAGGCCAAAACACTTGAGCACTTAAAAAGGCGCATGAATATGACTCTCTCTCTCTCCCCCCCTCGCTTTCTATGTCTCTCTCCCTGTCCTGCTCTTTGTGTGTGAACATTCTTGATTTAGTGTGCGGCAAACAAACTGATTGTTTCAATACGCTCGTTGTGCGCTCGTTTTGTATTGTTGGGAAACAGTCGAAACAGAAATGAACTCATTGATTCCGATTCACTGATTACCGCTTTCCGTTTCCCGTTTCCCGTTTCCCGTTGCCCAATTCCCAGTGCAGTTAAGTGTCTGACTCGCGTCCTTGCGTCACAGGATCCTCTTGCCAGCGAGCGTCGCTGCCTCCTTGACTATTGACTATTTGACTTCGATGTGGCAGCTGAACGCCGTTCGAAACTTGGGGGTGACTCCTGCCCTGTACTCTCGGCGACCTTCGAGTGCCTTGTTAGTGCCACACAAGTGGCTCACATCAGCGTGGGGCAGCCGTAAGTTACCAAAAGTTCCCAAGAAAAATTCAAGCACAATTCAAAAACTACAAGTACACAGGAAAAAAAACTATAGAGAGCTAAAGTCAATCCCAATCGATATCGTTAAAAGTTATATCTTGTTGGACTCTCGACAACTAGCTGTCAAGTGTTAGTTATGATCCTATCGAGTCCTTTAAAAAATATAAGCTAAAGTCAAGATTATTAAACTCACATTTAAGTACACTATATATTTTTTCAGTGTACAAGTCCTCAAGTCAGCGGCAGGCAAAGTTCAAAGTTGCTGACGTCGCTTCCGTTCAATTGACAATTGAACTTCTGCCCAGTTGGTCTTACGACTCATCCACACACACTACCACACACACTACCAAACACACTACCACACACACTACCACACTCACACTCCTATACAAGTTGTGTACTTAATTTCCCGCTTAAAACGCCATTCATTCAATTAAGCCAATGAATTTGAGGCACGGCAGTCGCCCCCCTTTTCTTAGGGGGGACAGTAGGGGTAGGGGCAACTGTAGGAGCACAATATCTCGACTGATCTTCAAGTTGTCGTTCTCCACTTTTACTAATCAGACGCGGGTCAAAATATTTACCACTTGACCCTATTGATTTAATTAAATAGTTGCAAGACATTCAACCATTTGTTGTCGCACAAAACAGACCCATGAGTCGCTTCGGACTCCGGAGATACAAATTTTTCACTACCGACAGTTTGCGACAGTCTCCGATCTGCGATCTGCGATCTGCGATCTCCGACGATCTTTTGCGGTCAACGTCATCGGCTGTCAACACAGATTTCGCGTTCGCTGCCCACTAAAGACGTGTTAATTAACGAGAGTTAACTAATTGTTGTTAGCAAAATATTTTCGTAATTTGATACTAAATTAATGCTCTGCTCAACTGGCTGCTTGTGGGCTTTTGTGTTGCTCCGAACCGTCGCACAGTGGTGCCAAAATAAAATAAATATGCTAAATACTTTTGGGCATCGAGCTTAAGTTGAATATTTAAGAATCACTTTCAAAGATTGTGTGGTCTAAGCTTTGCCTGGCAGAAGTGTGTCCAAATTGAAGTAGAACTTAATGATAGAATCTGATATTGTATAAAAGAAAAACATTAAAGAAGAGTTTAAAACTAAATTCAAACTTTTTGAACAAATTATATCTTCACTCCTTTTAAAACCCATTATGTATTTCTCTAACAGCTTAACCACTGTGCCAACATTGAAAAATCGGATACCTGAGCGCTGAGTCCATTGGCCAAACACAGAATTTGTTGTGTTTTCGCTGTTTGCAAAAAAGAAGCCCCAAGTAAAGAAGATGACAGAGAAGATCAGTGTTGGCCGCTATGGCTGAATTTTCAAAATTAATCAGTTTGAAAACTTTGCTTGATTTAAAGCCAAGCAAATGTATCAATATTATCATAAGTTCTTGACTCAAACTCTTTTTGAGGCTTGAAACATTATGGAAACTATTAACAACACTAAGAACAACACTGTAGATAGAGTAGATGGAGGCAACAAATGATTCGTAGTTGAGACAGGAATGAATCGTTTTGGGCAACGCCTCAAATGTTTTATTGTTTTTTAACAACACAACGGCGCCGTCCAACAAATGTTGGAAAACCAAAATTGAACGACGGACTGAATGGAGGAAGAAGCAGTTTTATTGTTTTTAACTCACAACGGCGCCGTCAGTTGGCCAAAGAACGACGGACTGAATGGAGGAAGAAGCAGACGCAGCCAGTTCCAGGACAGAAGTTGCAGAATTCCATAAATCAAAACCGATAACGTTTAAATATTCATGAGGAACGTGTGAACAACGAGCACATCAAATGGCAAAACAGAGAAACTGCGTAATGTATTAATTTCATTTATAGCCATATTTATTCTCATGACAAGGAGCAAGGAGAGAGGGAGGGGCAGAGTAGTGGAAGGGGGAGTATAGAGCAGAGGGATGAGGGGTACAGGGTAGCGCGCGCAATTTAACGGCATTGATGGAAAGAATGGGAGCAGACATTGCGACATATAAATGACAAGGACACTCCCATATTTAGCACGTTTTAACACACACGCACACACACACAACGCGCACAATGGTAACTGTGGCCAGGATGCTCCGCGGTGGTGCCATGTCCTTAGAGCGCCTGGTGGTGAGTATTCCTATAGCACCCTAAAATCACAATCACTGCCCGGGTTAAATGAAATGGAGAATGCCATTCCTAATTATGTGTTACTGTCCCTCTTCCTAGCTCACTCTCACACACACTGGCCCTCTCGCTGTCCTGCTCACTCTATGCATTATTCAGAGCACCCTTTTATGCATTTTTTCCTTCCTCCTTCCTCCTTTTTTTTTTTGATATCGGCATTTAGCTTGGGCTGTCGTCGCAGCCATTGTTGCTGGCAGCCGCAGGATGAAAGATTTCGCTTTTCACTGAATTTCTGTTTCAGTTTCTGCCTCGTTTGGTTTCATTCGCGCATCCTGCTGCTGCCCCAGGACATTTTGTCGGGCAGCCGCTTTTATTTATTTGTGTTTATAATACAACAAAATCAGCTACGCTTGCACCCGGTCCCTGCTCGATCCCTGCTCGGACCAAAGCGCTTTTGACATGGCCGCTGCCTCAACGAAAAACTGGTTGCCACCCGATGTACCCCTGCCCCTTCCTTACCTCTTACCCCTCTTCCTTCCCCTTCCCCCCTACATGCCTACATTGCAGCTTCGTCTCGCCTGTTTGCTTATGACTGCCATGTCGACGTGATGTTTACATTTATGGATTATTGTTTCCGTATGTCCTGAGTCCTTGTTTTACGTGTGTGCGTCTTCTCCTGCTTCTTGTTCTTCTTGGTATCGTCGCTCCATTCTGCTCATAAGTTCCGTTCCGCACAATCATGCTCATCAGCATTTTTACGCATGCTTCACCAGCGTTTCAGCACAGTGGGCTCCGAGTATACGAATAATGTACCCAAATTTGCAGTTTGGGAATTAAGCGCGACAAGTTCAGGTGTTGTTGGAAAAGCACTTCAAAGCTTATATCTTAGTGGTTGGAAAGTAAGAACTGCACTCTGGAAAGTTTTAAAATTGGACGTCTACTTTACAACTACTTTAGTTATATATTTTAAAACAATGTCCTCAAAAAATTTATCAGAATTTTGTAATAAAAGTAGCTTAAGCAGAAAAACGAATAATTTATTTATATATAATTATTTTTTAACAAGAATACCTGTGGGATTATTTTATTTATCTTGTAGTACACAAATAAATTATTTCTAACTATAATATTTAAATATAGTTTTATTATTTTTCCTTAATCCACTTCGTTGCTTTCGTAAAATCTAAAATAAAATTTTTAAACAATTTTTATGGATTTGCTTGAAACTATTGTATCTGCATCTTAGAGGTTTCTTTGGAATACACAAGGCATTTCCGTTTGTGGATCGTATTCAGGCTCAATGTGGCATTCCAAATAACTTTTGCACCACTGTGCCAAATTGGCAGCTCTGTGAACTACTCTACCTTTTGGCTTTGCGTTTTCCACTTGAATTGAATTTGATTTGCTCGCGTCTCGTCGCTTTGCGACGGCTGCTTATGAAGTTCTCTATGATTTCACACACACACACACACAAACACATACATTCGCACACACACTTACTTGCATATTTATGTCAGTTGTTGTTGTTTCAAATAAATAAAATAATATTTGGAATTTCGCACCCTAAATACTGAGGCAAGTTTACAGTTCTCCTTTTTTCTCGCTTATCGCGCGTACTTCTCTGCTATCCCTTTACCTTCCTCCTCTTTGTCCCCTTCTGCTGCCCCCTCCCCTCGCTGCACTCTTGGCATTAGTTCGGCTTTATAACTGTTAAAGAAACGTTGACGTTGAGGTAGTTGTTAATACATATTTTTTTACATTAATTTTTTTATGACTGTTGTTGCTGTTGTGATTCGCTACGACATTACACACACACACATACACATACACATCTATGCATGTATGTGTCACTTTGGCCCGCTGTGCTGAGGTCTTAATCTGACCAAAAGTGTAAACCAGCGAAGCAACCCCAAGAGGGTTTCTGCTTACGAGGCATATGCAACCAACTCCCCGAGCAGCGCATATGCTGCATTCTGCTGCCCTCTCTCTCTCTCTCTCACATGCTCTCCCTCTCCCTCTCTTGCGTATTACACGGATTTATATTACGCTCTATTGACTTTTGCTGTTGCCGTTTGTCGTTGCTGCTGCCAAGTGGCCTTTTGGTAACGAGTGGGCTTAGTCTGAAATTGGGAATTGGAATTGGGTGTGGAATCGTGCATTAGAGGGTATGTTGTGTGTGTGCTTGTGTGTGTATTTAGTTTTGGGGTGTTTGCCATAAACGCAGATTAAGACATTAATTTAATTGCCTGACAACGTGCGAGGTGCGAATCATCAGCCAGAATCTGAAGCTGCAACTGCAACTGAAACTGTAGCTCAAAACTCTGCAAATAAAATTCTTGCTTCTTATTTGCACATTTGATTAGAGGCTCCTGTCATTGTCATTGTCGCTCTTGGAATTGTGACTGTGGAAATATCTACTGATTTATGGAGTGCATGGATTTATGGAGTGTTGTGTTGGTAAATGTTGATTTTTCCCATGGCAGATGCTTGAAATGAAGTTGGAAGACTTTAGCTGTAGTAGTATGAAAAAAGTCTCGAAATTTCTGTCAAGGGGTAAGTAAAGAACAATTTTGAATTTTATAAATTTACTTAGAGTTAATTTAAGTGGCATTCCAATTAAAAACCCGCAGGGTTTAGACGAAGCTATTTAAGGTGAATTCATGAATACAATCCAAATGGAGCTGAAAGGAATTTCGAGAATATTCCAAACCCTTAAAGATAAGGATTCATTAATTTTTTAGCCATCTCTTTATGCAAAGACAACTGACAAATCCCACCAGCTACTGCTTTCTTCAGCTATTTTCTAGCACAAGCCCAACAAACTTGGACTCGCCTTAAAGACAAACTATCCGCCATATACTAACTTAGTCTGCACTTGGAATCAGTTAAGTGCTCGGCAACAAAAATATTATCAATAATAATTTTCACAATTTCAAACTGCAAATTTCAAGCACACACACACCATACACACACACAAGCACACTCACACACACACACATACAGGCAGCGCGCCGAAGACGGCCAATGGCCTGAGACTTGATTTCAATATGGCCTAAGCAGCTAACTTGGCTAGCAACAACAACTGCAACTGAATCTGAATCTGAATCCGACTCCGAATGCGAATTCAACTTTTGAACGCGTTTATTTTTATTTTTCTTTTTATTTTCATTCGTTTTATGTTTAAGTTTTTCTTTTTCTTTTTATTTTTGTATTTTTTTTGTGGCTGGGCAAAAATGTTAATTAACTTTTCAATCCTTAAATAATGAATGATCAACGCATCCGCGGCGACACGCTGAGTTCCTTTTTATCACTGAGCGAGTGGTCTGCTGACCAGGCCAACAACAGCTCTGAGAAAGTGGTTGTTGTTGTTGTTGTTGCTCTGGTGATCTGGTGATATTGCCTTATATATAATTTATATGCAATGCGATAAATTTATGCGCTGTGCGCGCGCATGCGCCCTCTGCAGCAGCAGCAGCAGCAACGACTACCGTCGGCAGTGACTGCGACTGCGACTCCAATTGTGGCATCAACCGTTTCTATTTGGCCACGGGTAACGTCTCTACTAAGCGCAATGTCAGCGGGTGAGCCGAGTGTTTACACGCAAATTTACACTCTCATTTGTTGCAAGCGCAAAATTGTCTTGTTGCACGACCGCAAATCGGTGGCTCAATGTCTCGATGGCTGCTGTTGCACGTTGCCATAAATAATGTTTGTATTATGCGCACTCGCATTTGGCAGCGCATCCCACAACAGCTTGCCCCAACTCCCAGTATCGTTGTGTGTGTGTGTGTATGAGTGTGTGTTGCAAGTTGTAGCTCTGTGCAACATCGGCAGCAACTGCAATTATCGCTCACTGTGCTGAGAAATTGGTTTTTGCCACTTCGCACTTTCATGATTTTCAATCACGTTCAATTTTAATTGAAAATATTTTCAAATGCTTTTCTGCCACAAATGTGGCAACATTGTAAGGCGTTGAAGTGCCTGCTCAACTACTGGCTCAGGTGGCGTGCCACTTTAAGGGATTATCCAATTGACGTCTCAATTGCTTGCTCTGATTAAAAGTTTTTTAAATGCGTCAATTTTAAATATTAAGTAAAATAAAGTAGGCCTTAAAATTAACAAGTTTCTTTAATAAAATGTATTTAATACATTCAAGTTTCTTTATATCCAAAGAATATTTCACAACAGATTTAAAAACACATTCCTTTTTATTTTAGTTTATAATTATATAAATTTTATAGAACTTCTATAAAAAATATATATTTTAAATCAATTATTTGGCTGCCAAATAAATTGTGATTCCTGTTTAAGTTACCAAAAAATCAGGTTCACATGAACCACTTAGAAGTTCCGCTTATTTATTTGCATAATAATTTCAAATTTTCGTATGCATCAAAATATTGTGAGCTTCAGTTTAAACATTTGGCTTATGCTAATTTATTGTACATTTTATATTTATTGTATTTTATATATGATATAATACAGCAAGAAATGTAAATGAATATAAATAAATCATATAAAAATCCCCCACGTCTAGTGACGAAAGCACAATTTGCGCTAAAATTACTTTCGTGACGAAACATTAACTAAATGTAGGCAAAAACTATAAATAATACGGTCAGCGGCTCAGTGGCATATATCTACTATATTTTGCAGTTAAGCATGCATAATTTATATATTTTAAATGTCTGATAAATCGTTTGTTTTCAGCTGATTTCGATCTTTAGTTGAATATATTCAGTTGAGTTGCATTGAAGTATTTAAATCGTTTGTTAATCTCACCACCGCTAAATGCGGGTCTCTCTAGCTCTCTGCCTCTCTTACTCTATCTCCTACTCTCCCTCTCCCACTCTCCCTCTTCCTATCTTTCTCTTTGTTGTAAATTCCTTTGTAGATTTAACTAATTTGCATAGTTTTGCCTACAACAATTAAAAAGCTGACCACATTTGCCAGCACGATATTATGGCCGTTATATGTGAGTTGTGTTTGCCTCTCTTTCTGCCATCTCCCTCTCTCGCACTCCCTCTCTGTCTGTCTTATTCGCAAACAATCGAATAGGCGATTATAAAACATAATACTCGTCGAATACTACGTTGGGTACTTAGTCTGGCACCTTTTGACGTGAGCGACCCTCTTTGATGATCATGTTGTTGATGGTGGAGGGAATTTCCACTGGGATTGGGATTGCTATCGAGTTGGCTTGGTTGGGTCGCTTGGCTTCTTGGCCCGGTTAGTTGCATAACGTGTAGAGCTACATGCATATATACAAATGTATCGAGTTACGATCGGAGATAAGCTGCTGTGCAAATACATATATAATATTTATACGCAAACTTGCTCAAACAACAACCGACGACTGACAGCGAGCAGACAAATGTGCTGCGTGCCTCATGCCTCATGCTTCATTCTTCATGCCCCATGCCTCATGCGGCATGCAACAAAACAATAAAACAAATACAAAATACCGAATGGGCAATGCGAATTTGTAACGATTTTCTAATATAAAACAAACAACCCTACGAAACAGAGTTGTCGCTGTTGTTGTTGTTGTTCATATCTGTTGAAATCACAGCAACAAACAGTGCAACAATGAAACGAGAGAATCTCGACAAATGTAACAAAATGCGGATTACTCTGATGATGATTGCGAGCACCCGAAAAACTCACAAAAATTGAGAAACGAATACGAATACGAATAACGAATAGTGTATTGGGTTCTCTCGTGTCCTTCGTCCTGTGTACACATTAATGAGAATATTGTTAAATTAGTAGGCTTTGAAATGTGATACGCCCAACCACAGGAGGGTCCTTCTGCCCTGTACTGAGTACTACCAAAAGTCCTGCTTGACTGCTACCAAAGCGAGCAGCTGTGCAGCTAAAAGGGGCGGGGTAGCGCAAGGGGTGGAGAACGGGTAGGAAAGCCGTTTTAGACATTTCCACTACTCGCTGATAAATGTCATAAAAATGGGTTATTTCTATAGCTTCCATATTCATTTTGTTGCCCACTCCTACGACCGTTTCACACTCCCACTGCCAGTCCAGGACCTTTTGGGCCAAAAGCTCCCTTAATAGGCTTATGATAAACATGACACTTGACTTTTGTGTGTGTGTGTCCAAATTGCCAGTTGACACTCAATTTGACACATGAGTCCCGCAAAATGCCGCCAAGTCGCGTCCTACACTGAATCACAATCAGAATCATCGTCATCATTGTCGTCATCGTCTTGTGCCGCATGTGGCAAACTCAAGTGTGCTCCATGGTTACTTTACTTGCCTTTGGCTAATGATGTGCACCGTTGAGTTGCCTTGGCTCTTGGGTATCCCAGTTCTCAGCTCCCAACTCCCAACTCCCAGCTCACGGCTACGATTTCAATCCAGACACATGAATAGCTAAACATTCGTCATTATGGCACAGTCTCTCTGGGTACTTCCTCTGGGTTTCGCCCCCGCCAAGTGCCACCCACATACGCCTTCAGTCTTGGCCCACTCAACTCGATTCAGTTACAATTACAATTATAACAACTCGAATGGAACTTTGTCCTTTGTTGGCTGTTGGCTTGGCTTTAAGTTTTGCGGCTATTGTTTGGGTTAACTCTGATCTGAGTTGCATATGTGTGAGATAGCACCAATTATAACTGAAACTATAAGATAGTCTAAACTACTTAAATTGTTGAGTTATAGAAACTTTGGGGGTTTCGGCAGGCAAACAATTCAGACTTTATTTAAGTTAAACTTCAAATCAAAAATCTAGGAAAATAAGCTGAGAATCAGAAACATTTTTCCTATCAAAAAATTCTAATAAACTGTTGACAAAATAACTCAATTCACAATGCAGTAAGAGATCATAAGATTACGATCATTATCACTATAATTTCGTATCTTTGTTCGACGTTTAAAGACGTTCCCAGCTCGTATGCTTTTCAACGCTTCCCGTCTATGATTAAAGTTAACCCAAAGCCTTTGGTCTATTGTGCATCAAATCATATGTTTTATTGGTAACGCTTTGGGCCTAAAAGGGCTGTCGACACCGTCTAACCCAATGCACCAAATCGATCGGAAATGAACTGAACTAAACGGCACCTCATCAACACATCAGCATTATCATCAGCATCAGCATCAGCTCCGCAGCGTCTTCATCTGTTCCAATACCATTTGTAGACATATATAATTTATCCGAAATTCATATGGGACTGAGTCCAGTATAATAATAATGACGGCAATAATAATAATAAAAATAAAAAACGAATTTCAAACCTTTGGCTTTTGTGGCACTAAAAAAGTCTCCTTCACATTCCCATTCCCTTTCCCATTCGCAGTGTGCACAATGCACCGTGGTACAAAAACATATTTATGATTATGAGAGAAATACATTGGCAGGCTTATTATAAAATATACAACAACTTTTCCAGAAATCAAAAGAAAAATCAAGCAAAGCCGACAAACCGAATTTATTTAAATATCTATGTGTCCCAGAGGTCTCTTAAGTAGCCTCCAAAACTTGTCTGCTTTGGGCCAATATCGACAGGTAGCCCAAATATTTATAGTGTTCAATAATTGAGATACACATTAATGAGTCTCAAGCTGGAGTCGGAGTTGGAGTTGAAATTGGGAATTGGAATGGGAATGGAACTCAAGTCGTTGTTGGTTTGAGGACTGAGCTTGGGTTCGAGACAGAATTGTAGTAGCGCCCATTATTTCATATTGAATAGAGCGTGGTATACTCTATGCTAGACAACAGAGGGTAAGCAAACTAATTGACGTGCTTGGTGATTTGGATATAAATTTAATATATTTAATTTGTTATGAAACCGATACCAAACTTAATTTATTTAGCATGAAATTAGAAGTAATTGTTGAGCTCTGTTAGAAAAATGCTACAACTTTTATAGAGTAAAGAAAGATAGAGCCAAAAACTGCTTTAATACAGAAGAATTAGAGTTTAAGCCCACACAATGATCAGTCAGTAGGGTCGTGCATATATAGTTTAATTTATTCAACCAACTTTCTTCATAGTAGCTCAAGTAGATACAGTTCCAGAAGTACAGATACATCTTATTTCGTATAGAGCATGTTGACTTCGTTGTCTTTTTACTATTCAGTCGATTTTGTTTGTCTGTTTTTGTTGTTTCGATTGTTGTCACTGTTAATTTAAATAATAATTTCTTGTATTTAACATGCAGCTCTTTTGCCTGCTTTTCTCACTTGGCTAGCAAACGTGGGCTACACTCAGAAGATACATTTTGTATCTTTACATTTTTTTGGTTGTTGGTTGTTGGTTGTTGTATCTGGTAACTGGTCGCGGCTCCTTTTGTCGGCTTGCGAACGCTTTGATTGCGATGCAACTTATTAGTTGTTGTTATTTGTTTGACTAGGCACAGTCATATATATATACGCGTATATATCTGACTGGGGGCATTATTATAATGTTGTTGTCCAAGCTGAGTAAAGGGGTTAGGGTAGCCAGGGGTAGGGGCCGTTGTTGCAGTTGCAAGTTGCCAGTTGGAAGCCGCCGCTGTCTGTGGTGATAATGGGACAAATGTCGAGAGAAATAACCTGGCTTAATCTTTAGCTACATGTGTGTGTGTCTGTGTGTGCTTGTGTGTGTGTGTTTGTAATCATTTGTGCCCTTTTCTTTACGTTGTCAACATAGCTGGCTTATGTGAGTCAGAATTATGTGACGATCGTTCGCTCAGTCGGTCTTTTTGAGGTCCAACCTCGGCCTCGACTCGGCTCTGATTCTGGCCACATGTTGTTGCAGCTTTAATAAAGACATCAGCCGCATATAATTATGGATTTGTAGTAGCAGTCTGCAGTCTGCAGTCCCCAAGTCTTCTCCAGAACCAGACTTCTCTTTCAGCATCCAATCTCTGACTTTGCTCTCACAAATGCAATTCGTTCAGCTTCGTTTTTCAGTTGGCTTTTTCCATAAGTCGTAGATTGGCATTATTGTCATGACTTTTGGCTTTTGGAACGTTCTCCTCCACGTCCCCTTCCCCGTTCCCTGCCGTGCCCCCTCTTACGAGTTATCGCTTAATTCTATTGCCATATGGCATTCCATGACTTCAGCTGCTTCTCCTCCAGAGCGATCATATGCAAATGAGCTCTATTAACTTTATATCAAATATTTCTAGTTTTGGCTACTGCGTGACTTTTCCAATCTGTCTAAATTGGAGAGAGCAGTGGGGGGAAGTGGAGGTAAGTTAAGTGCAGTTAGTCCCTTTGGCTTTTAAAATGTAATAAAAGTTTTGTTTTCGGTTTCTTTTAGGTTTCTACAATAAAATACGATTTTTAGAGTTGTTTACCGTAAATGCGAGGAATTTAGTAGCATAAACAAAGCATTTTCTGGGCTGTGGTTTTATAAGCAAAAGTAAAATTAAATTAATATTATATTATAATAATTTACAGAAAGGCAAAAATAGATATTAAAATAGTATACAACTTTAAGAAAAGCTTATAAAAACTGGAAGTTATTAAAGTTTATTACTTCTTAGTTTTGTAGGTCTTAATGTTAGACTTGAATCCATCAATATTAGTTGGCAAAACTAAAAAATAAATTATCAAATTTCAGAAATACTTTCGCTTTTATAAGATATAATATTTTAAACAAATTTATCTATATCTAGTCTAGTGCATTAATGAAAAGAAAATAATCATAATTTAAGCAAATATTTATAAAATCCAAACTATACATTAATTATCGCTGCTATGCAGAAGACCAGAAGCTCCTACTCGTAGAATTGCGACAACATAATTTAGAAAGCATTCCCAGAAGCTAAGAAATTCACATATGGACAGCTTAAGAGAATCCACTTTGAATTCTCATAAGTTTATGAGACTGTCTTGAATGTGTGTCTGGTGTGTCTGATGTCGTTGGGTAGAAACTGGGATATCTTCCCATGAATTGCCATCCAGCTGTTTTCTAAACTCGTTCTCCAACCAAAATAATCTCAGAGGCATTGACAATCTGCGTTGACATGGCTGTCACAAATAGATTGGAGATGGGGCCATATAACTCTATATATGAGTATAATCTTGGATCTAATAAGCAGCAAACACCTCTTATCTTTGTGAATGCCCCATACTACCCGATCTTGGCCCGCTCCACAACACACAGTTTGTGCAACGATGTTGAAACATATTAAAATTAACAAATGTGTTTTAATCTCCGACAACAAATTTGAATTGTATTGCTGTTTGTGCTGTGCTGGAATTTGTTTCTTTTCTTTATTTAATTTTGGGCGAAATTCGTTGACTTGATCACCCGCTGCTCGTCAGGTAACCTGTAGGAAACTGGAATTGTTTGCTCTCTCAATTGAGCATTTTTCGCCTCCTGCGTTTTGCTACCCGGTTAAATGCTGACCCGCTAAGCTGGACTCGAGTCAAGTCGAGTCGAGTCGACTGGCTGGGCTGGCATTGTTGAACAGGTCGATCGATCTATGACAGATGAGATCATGTTGACTTGCCACAAAAAGAGGCAACAACAGCACAGCAGCCAAAGCAACAGAAGTTTTTCGCTGGCGTTTCCACTTCGAGTCCTGTTGCTTTCAATGATGTATCGTTTTGGAGTCGGAACCTCGCCCAGTCCCAGTCCCAGTCCCAAACCCAGTTCACAGCCATTGCCCATTTGGCTTCACGCTATGCTGCGTTCGTCATCTCTCTTGCAAATTCTCATTCGAAGTGACATTTATGCCATGCTCTACACATTCCAGGCGATATGATTTGACTGCCTGACAAACCTTTTATTTTCCTTCTTTTTTTCCCGTTTTATTTTTTACTTGAATTGAAACCTTGGCTCTTTCCATATACTATATGTGTATGATCGTGGCATTGTTCAGCTGAGTGCGTTCCTCTGGGACAATCGTGGCTGATTCTTGTTGATTTGTGTTTTATTTGTTGACAGTTTATTTGGCTTATCAATTGCAGTGAGCCCGTTTTGTCAGGGCTGTGCATCCATTTTGGCACTAATCCTACTGTTTCCTTTTGGAAATTAGCATTGCCAGCTGCACTGAGAGAAATTTATGCAGCATATTTGAAGGTAGAGTGGAAATTGTTGAGTTTAATTATATAAAAATTTGTATTTTATATATTATTTTTATTATTATTAAATATTAAAATTTGTATAGCTCTTAACGTGTTTATATATAAATTTAATAATATCGTTTTGCATATTAAAATCTTTTTTATGTACGATTGTAGTTGAGCCGACCTTATTTATTTTCCTACTCTGCTCTCATTTCTCACAGTGCACACTCAATTTACATGTGCTTAGAGCCTTTTTGCCAGCTTACCAGTTGACAATCCACACACATATTCACACCTACACACCTAAATACACCAGTATACAGTGGTACACACACAGAGACATTCATCCAAATCGAGTTCAAAGTGTGGACATTTCTCGTGCTGTGTTTAGATGGACATTGCTTGTTATTGTTGCTTCCGTAGCAGCAGCAAAGCAAAAGCAACAACAACTGAAACTGGACCTGATGCATGTGCATGTCCAGCTGACATTTTAGTTTCTCTTGTTGTTGCTGCTGTTGCTGTTGTTGTTGTTGTTTCTTTTGCAAATCAACAGCTCCGCCCGTTTTTCTGCGAGTCTCTTTTGCTTTGTATTTTCAGTCTCTCTCATTCTCACTTTCAGTCTGTTCAGCAGGGAATGGAATGGAAATGGGTTTTGTTAAAGGAGAGGGGGTGATGGTAGGGGAAGGGGCATTGCGAATGAGAATAGGAATGGCTGCAATTGTGGGCCAGTTTGACGTATGCGCATTTGTTGTGTTCTGTTTTGTTTCCCAAATCGTGTTGACAGCCCGCTATGAGCTAGAAGAAGACAAGCAACAGCCTCCTTCTTCATCCTCTACTTCTTCTCCTCTCCTCTGCAATCAATCAAACTGGACACAGACTCGAGTTCGGAACTGAGTTTCCCTATAACTGGGATGACTTTCTACAGGAGCCCCATGGGGAATTGTGCAGTTTCGGTCGTCAGAGTCATCTGGAGTAACCGCATTCGGCGTAATCAATTGTTTCTACTGTTTCTGTTGCGTTTTCTGCTACCTTAATTCCACAGAGGCACGTGTGGCAACAATAGATTGTAACGGCTCAACAGCTGCACATCAGTGCGGTTGTTGTTGTAGTTTGGGCCTGGTCAAGCACAGGCATTGGCCCCAAAATATGTAAGGCCTCCACAGCGCCATGAATAATTACAATTTAATACAAAAACAATTCGACAACAATTTTACTAAAAAAATACAAATAAAAAAGAACAACTCATACTCTCAGTCGTACTCACAGTCGTATCATTTGGCGCGCGAAGCCGCTTTGATCACAACAACAATGCTTGCCACAACAAAACAACTTCGTTGGCTTTGTCTGCTGTCTGTTCTCCCCAGAAGAAAGAGCCACAAACGTGTGTTTGTGTGTGTGTGTGTGGAAAATAAGAAAAGAAATCCATCTTCGCGAGCGTTTCACACTAATCACCAACACAAGCTCAGGCCACTGTGTATGTGTGTGTATTGAATGCTCAGATACAGCTCCATTTAGTCACACAATGGCTGCCATGGTGGGTACTGTATATACCCTGTATGTTAGGTAAAGGGAGTATAACACACTGAAAAGCGTTGGGTTAGGAAAGTAACTGAAAACTATTTAATATTTTAAAAATTCCAAATTTGTATTAAGTTGCTTCTTTGTGATACGAAGCTTAGTTTGATGGAGAAAATAGCATGATGCATGTTTAAGTTGTTTCTTGTAATACCTAGGGTATCTGTGTGTCGAGCAAAACTCGGCTATTTCTTGTTTTTTATTCTACTCAAAGGGGAGTAGCTCGACGCGTGTGGAAAAACATTTCGTACTACTTGAATCATGGATTTGTAAACAAATACGGTCAAACAGCATTGCCCCTACCCCTGTCCCCAACAATTTACATACTCCCCCATTCTTTCTCTCTCTCTCTCCGCCTCTCATTCCGTCTCAGCAGTCAAACTAAGCGGCATTCCGTTTACAACTACAACAAGAGTAGCCGAATTGTTGTTGTGTTTGTGGATAGTACCGCAAGTGTGCGGCATCGTAATGATAATGGATGGTCCATAGCGAGCATGCTCCTATACGGCACAGTGGGGCGAGTGTGGAAGAAAAGTTTGTCAACATTTAAATATGCAAAAATTAATGAAAATAGAATGAAATTTGCAATAAAATAATTTAAAAATAAATATTTTAAACTTAAAAAATAACAAACTTTGTGAAATATTGTAGACATAATGAATTTTTTAGCTGAGAACTTTAAAAAATATTATAAGTAACAAAACAGATTTTGTTTTAAATATAAAATGTCAGAAATTACACTTTTCCAGTACACAACTTTAGTCATTTTTTAGAATTATTGATATAAAACAAGTTTTTTAATAAAATTCGCATTCTGTATTTGTTTTACTTTAGATTTAAAGCCACTGCTCCACTGTATTGGCACAAGCATTGGTTTCCAAGTGCTTTGGCCCAAACAATTCAATAATACAATAACAACAATCATAATAATAACACAAAACACCAGCAACAACAATGAGTGTATTACAACAAAACAACAACTCAAAAGTTAAAAAGCGCAACCACATACCAGTTGCAAGTGTGTGTGTGTGTATAAACACCCCCACACACATACACACACTTAGATACATTCACACTGGGGCAAATAAACATACATCATAACGCGCACCGACGCCGACGACTGACGACTGACGAACGACCTTATTCCACTCACAATCAGTCAAAATTGAAAATTTATTGAATAACGAACTTTAAATACCTCGCACACATACACCTCTGAGTGCTTGTGTGTGTGTTTGTGTGAGTGTGTATGTTTGTTAAGATCAACAAAGGATTTCTTACCAAAATAGCTCGTGTCAAAAGACTTTGATCCATTAATCAATATGCCGCAGCCGCCGTGTGCGAAGGTTTTGCCAGGTTGCCTGTGGCCCCTCTTCTCCCCCAGCTCCCCCTTCCCCCTTTCTCCAACTCTGCTCAGTTTGTTGTAAGTTTTGTTTGATGATGAGTCTCAATCCCAATTCCCCAATTTCCAGCAACCAGTCCACACAAAAGCCCAACTCTATAGGAATATTTACTTATTTTTCTCATTTCTTTTTTCTTTCTTTATTTTTTGAGTCTGTTTTGTACTTGATTTTTTATTTTTTTTGTATGCGGTATTTTGTGCTCGGTCAAGATCATGATGAGGCTGTTATTTTGTTGTATTTTGGTTCGCCCTGACGATGATTGTGGTGCCCCATTGTGGCCCATTGCCCATTGGGCCCTGATGCCCATTGTTCCAGTAATGCTCGAAAACCGTGTGACATGTGTAAGTGATAGCGTTAATGCTGCTCTTAAGTAGTAATTACTACTTCAATTGGGGCTTTAGCTTGATTGTTTTTGGGAAACCTACAGAGCTGCAGTTGCCAGGGATTACAAAAGTTTATTTAGGCAATTGATTAGGAGTAGTTTCTGAGGGAAAAGTATTGGTTAAAGTTTACTTTTCAAATAAAAAAGGTTTGTCTAAGGAAAAACATGTTTTGAGCAGTGTTGTGTGCGAATTTTGGTTTCCACGATGATCAGTAATGGCTGAAATGATCTTCGAGCAATAGAGTGGTCGAAAATGTTCTTCACCGACGGCATCTGTATGAGAAGTTATGCAGTTTTGTGTGTTTCCATTGAAAATATTGTGATTTTCCTAGGAAATACTTGGTTTACTTGCTACAAACTCTTTTTGCTAAGTCTTAGACATCTCAGAATAAAGTTTAATATTTAATTATTCAAATTAATACAGTCTTGTTCCTCTTTCTTGGCTAGTTCCTTCTGCGTTTGTTTATAAATAGAACATTGATTGGAATTCCGAGTAAGGACATTCTATACCGGCGCTTAGTAGTACCAACTTTGGTGTTGTTCTTGCAGTTGTCCTCCTTGTTGTTGTTGTTACTCAGTCAAAAGCTTAAAACCAAAACAAAACACATTCACGTCCGTGTGAAGCAATAATTGCCCCCTAATCTCAGTCTTTCTTTTAGAAACATCCTCAGCGCAACCGCTTTTGTTGTTCTTATTTAAATACTCTACAGGAAGACTGTATGATTTTGTCAGAAATTAAGAAAGGGGGCTTCCAAAGCTATGGTATTACCAGCTAAGGGAGCTTATCAGCTAACAGCATTTCGATAGTCAAGTCAAGTATTCATAGCTGTCTAACTCTCATATAAAATAATCAATGTGAGTTAACTAAACACAAACTCATAACAAGCAGCTCTATAAATATTTTTGAATGCATCTACAGGGTATTATCACTTCGGTGTGCTATAAAAAACTCTTTCCGCCTGCCGTCTTTGGTCTTTACAACACGAGGTCTGTGCAGCTTCTTGCTTTTATTGTTGTCATAATTATTGTTTAGTGGCGCATCCTGCGTCGTTGCCAACCAACTTGTGTCCTGGCCGGATGAATACCCCTCCCCTTTCCCCTTTCCGCCCCCGTTTACTCACTATCTGGCTGTTGTCTGCTTACTGCCTGCTAAAATACAAATGTAGTACATAAATCGCGCACACAAACGAATGGTTTTGGCGATTGGGATGCGGGATTAAAGAGCAAAGATATCGAATTACACACCTGACGACGGGACCCCAAAAGAAACCAAAACGTAAAATCAGCCAATTGGTTGAAGGGAGTGTGGAGGGGGGCAAACTAGCAGACAAAAGCTAAGCCATCGTATTTTATTGTGAACTTTCATTTGGGGATTTGCTGCTGCTTCGACTGCTCCAAGCCGAATTCCCGCTGCAGAGTCCAACATTTGCCAAGTGTCAGAGTCAGCTGGCTGGCTGGCTAGCTGGCTGGCTGCCTGCTCTGGCCAGAAACAGCTAATAACCCAAGCAATAGCCAGAGCCAAAGCCAAAGCCTTGACGATGCAGTGCATCCTCTCCTCGCCTGGCATCGCCATACTTTATGGGCATTAAAAATTCAAGTGGCAGCAATTTTTCGTTGGCAACTTCAAATGGCCAAAGCCGCTAAAAATGTACCGCTCATGACGCTACCCGCTACCCGCTCCGCTACGCCCCGCGCTGCTGCAGGCTCCTGGGCCCCCAATTTAATGTGTCGGCGTGTTTATCGGCTAATGAAGTTGACAACACGCGGATTAGCGCATTTAGTTGCCAACTGCTGCGACGATGATTCCAATTCTCCGTTTACCATTCCGCCAACATGTGCACTGAGAGAAAAAAAGAGTTGTATTACATTTAAATTAAAAGTTTTAAGATTATAATTTTTATATAACAAATTTAAGAGAAATTGTATAAGTAATTGTTTTAGGATTACATTTTGCTCAGTGTAAAAATCAAATTTTAGATTCTAAAATTTTTAACATTGTTCAGATTGAATTTCTTTTTATATAACTCCATATTATTTTCCAGTGTAGGCTTTTGTTTCTTCTTTCTGTCGCTCTTTCAGTCTCTGCCACCCTCCTCCCTCTGCTCTCCCCTTTCTCTCTTTCTACACTCCGTTCTCAACTCTTGGCATTAGCGCAAACAACATAAGTTAATAACGATAACGATGAATATTATTTTTATGCACAAATTGCGGTACCTCGTAATCGTCTGCAGGTAAAAGCAGCAGAAGACAGCAGTCTTCTAGCACTCCCCCTGCCCACCTCCGCTCCTCTGCCTTCTCCTTCCACCGCCCCCCCCTCCCACCACTTCCTAGCGGTATTTAAATAAATAGCTGCTGTGGGAGCTTAAACCGAAACTACTTGTTGCATGTGGTTTGGTCTACGGATCTGGATCTGGATCTGTTTTTATTTGATATTCATGGCAAATGTAAATTGTTGTCTTTCATGTTTATACCCTGTAGACGATTAAGTCCACAAAAGAGTAGCACAATCAGCTCAAATTGCAGTGGGGACACACAGCAGGGGGCGTGGCTTTTACTATATATTAAATACGGTACAGTGCTACTTAAAAAATGCCATCCGCAAGCAGCATAAAACGGTGACTTATACGGGGTATGGCAGCAAGTGGGGTAGATTAGTTATTGTTAAATTGAAGGTGCTTCTATATAGTTAATTGCTTAAGGCATGCGATAGTATACCGATAGTATCGAATCGCTTATGGAAAACTTTTTGCAGTAAACTAGTTTGTCCCGTCAGCTTACTGATTAAAACGTATTTTACAGGGCATCTGCCAGTCAAGCAGTTCTCATCATTCGCTCGCTCTATTTCCATTCCATCTGGTTTCCAGTTGGCTGTGGTGACACCGCAAGTTATACGATGTGATAAGACAATAAATATTTTTACCATTTACAGTTCAATTATGAATTCGTTTGCCATATAAGCCACATAAATTAGCCAAAGCAACTGCCGTTTGAGCCAAACCAAAATTGGTGGCAGCTACCGGTGGGCAGCGGGGGTTTTAGCCACTTTCCGAACTAGTTGGCTAATCGTTTTCAGTTTAGCATTTCAAACTAAAATACAATAGATATCAGTCGTTTGTTATTGGCGCGTATGGGTTAAATGCTTTTCTAATTTAAATAAAAAGAGTCTAAAAAAGAGTCTTAAAATTACATCTACATACAAAATTTATAATTTAGTTTCCAAAATTAGTTTTAAAAATAATTTCTGTAAATAAAACTTGTTGTTAAAACATTTATAACTATGTATTTAATAATTCAACATGCAAATAAAATATTTATTTATTTACAATTATTATAAATTATTAATAAATAAATTGCTTAATAGTAAAAACTACCCAAAGCGGTTTAAACAATTTTCGTTACCTCAAGTATTTTTTTTTTTTCAAATCTTCTGTAACTTAAAAGCTTCGAAAAAAACACATGAATATTTTATTTAGTTCACTTAGTTTATTAACCACTGCATAATTGTTTTTTAAACTGCTATTAAAGTTATTATTTACATCATTTGTTGTGTCAGCTTTGTGGAACAGCTGATGTTTATCAAAAGTTTTCCTTTGATTTCAATAAATTATTTCCAACTCCAACAGCTGCAAATATGAAATGATTTTCCGACTGCTGTTTGCTGGCAAATATTTATGATAATTATATACAACAGTGGGACGAACTGGTGCATCGGACAATACAAATAGAGTCCTTGATGGACACGAGTTCACTTGGATCGCCGGAAATACTCGCAATTTGTGTACAAACATGCGACAATGAAAGCCAACTTTTTGTACAACAAATCGTGCGGCGAAGAAGGTCTATAATTACGGGTGTAACGACACCCCACCCACCCCTCTCGCCCTTTAAAAGGATGAGCGTCATGCGTTAAAGACGCTGCCGTTGAACAGTTGGGGAGCACTTTATAATTCATGGTTTCGAAACCTTAAATTATGTTAAATTGCTCGGGAAACGCACAAGCGGACAGTACACTGCCCACTGTCCACTCCCCGTCCCCCTACCCACGCCCACTCTCTGCGCGGGGGTGTTGAACGCCATGTAATTTAAAGCAAGTTCTAAATTGTTAAGTATCTTGGCTAACAGTGCGTGTGAATGTGTGTGTAATAGAGCGTCACCAGTGCGTCACCAGGTGCTACTTTCGCATCACCAGCCCCCCACCACCCACTCGCACCCCGCTCTACAGCTCTCCCCCTCTTACCCACACAAGTGGCTGTTGCCTTTTGTGTAATTTGTTGACGAACTCAAAACTGAATTCAAATCAGAGTCTACAGTGTCACGTGGCCATCGATTGGCTTTCTCTACCCCTCTCCCTCTCTCTCACACTCTGACTGTGTCTCATCTGGTGGCAAATTAACTCCAAGTTCTATAACTCAGCACACAATGCTGTCAAAATATTGCATTCTTTATATTTGCTAAATTATCAACGTCAAACAAGTTAACAGCAGCTGAGGAGAAGCTCAAAAAGAAGGCGATTAGTAGAGTTTGGGGGAGTGAAAGACTCTGAGATACCCTGTACTTGAGTTGGGTAGACAAAGCTTGTATGCAAAATTTATTTCTTTACTTCCAACAATCAAAAGTTGGCAGCAAATTTAAAATATTTGTATTTCTGTTAACTCAACAAAGCCACCACAACAGACTACCCTTTAAATACTTTAAGCAATTCATGTAGGGTATATAAAAAGCAAGAAATTCGCGACGTTATTGTCATCATCGTCATCATCATCATCCACATGATTATCGTCATTGTCATTATAATTTTTTTTTAAGTATAAAATTTCGCAGAAGCTAAAGGTATTCCAAATTGACAGCCCCTTTTGGACCCAAATCCCAGAGAGAGAGTAAGTGTGAGTGGGACAGAGAGAGTGAGCAACCCTGTTTGGTGGACAACCCATAACGACTATAAATTTTGAATTTTATTTCCAACGCCGCCGTCAGAGCGAAGAATCAAATGGAGGTGAAGGTACAGCTTATGATGGGCTTTTATTATGGGACGCATGAAAACAAAATAAGCACTAAAATTAATCGTTGACTTAGCTGCCGATTAAGTTTTATGCGACTTGAATTGAACACAGACAGAAGACAGTAGACCGCATCCATTTTGTCATGTTGTTTTAGAAAAAACTTAAGACTCAACTTATGCATAGTCAATAATTATAAGCAGTCTTTATTTATTTATATGTATATGTTGGAATTTATTTTTTAAACAATTTGTTCCAATTTGTACAAATTTCTAAGGCTTATCTGAGTCGTAAAATTGATGACAGAGCAAGTTTGTAAACTGAAATATATTTTTTACATATTTAACCAACCATAAAAACTAAGTCATTAAAAAGCTATAAAAAAATTAAAACTTTTACTTTTAAACAAAACTTGATTTATTCTTAAAAAAAATATGATACACTATAAGGTGATTTTTCAGATTTTCTGTAGTACTTTTCCAGTGTAGATTATTTTTTATCATCCTAAGAAACTCCCGCAAATATTGTTCTCTTTTTAGCCCAAAATATTGGCCATTGTTAACTTAACACCTTTAACTACTTATTAGCTGTTTGAATACTTATTGTTATAAATGCACCAAAATCTCTAGAAAAATCCTACAGTTATGATATGATCTCAGGTGAGCTCTTATGCCCAAGGTTCTATGGCGAATGCCATCTCCATTACGCAACAGATGCGATTAGATCGAAACCATATGTGAGTGTACAATCAATAGAAAGGGAGAAGTGGATGGAGTGCTGAAAAGGGAGTCGGGGTAACCCCCTTTGTAATTGAATAATGGCAAAGTGAGGCAGCTCAGTTTCTGCTAGGGACACACCTTGACGCGGTGTAAATTGAGCTGTAATCAATGTGCGACGATCAAAAGGAGTCTACGAATCCTTTCACTCTATTCCTTTCAGCCATCTCATGTTTACCAAAAGGTGCCGAAAATCTTGGCTAAAAAGGCTTGTGATCGCATCCCTTTTGTAGCCCCCCCCAAGCACACACATGTAATGCGATTTTAGCGGGGATTACAAAGAATAGAGCCAAAATTAGTTATATTAGAACTCGAGTGCATTGTGCAGGCGGCAAATTAATTGCATTTTCTTTGGCTGGAAATTCGATATTTTCCAAGTGCCGTTGAAACTCAAAACTTGGAAAAACCTTTGTCATGCTTTACTTTTGTTGGTTAATTAATGTGTTAATTAATAATATTTAATAAACAAGGTAAAAGTGTGTGAGTAGAAGGATTAAGCACAGATTAAGCAGAAGAGCGAGAAGGGGAAAGTGGAAGAGAGCGGAGAAAGGCCACACAGAAACAACGGCTTCTGGGTTTGGGCACATGGGCTTATCTACATCTGTCCATCGTCCAGTTCAGTGACAGAAACAAACACACGCAGACACAAGGAGCAGATGAAGATAAGTTCATCATCAACCCATTGCAGTTCCCCCCTTCCCTTGTCTCCTGTCCCTCATGCCGTCCACCGCCTCTGAGTCCAAGTGTTGACGTTTTGTAGGCGGTGCCTTGAGGGCCGTTTAAACGCTCATAATGCCGTCGTTGCAGCCACAACTTATCGACAGATTCATATCGTCTCAGTCTAAGTGTGCCTGTGTGTGTTCGTGTGTTTGTGCCTGTGTGTGTTAGACAGGTTCTTATGGTCTGGCCGTTGCCGCAGTGTTTAAGCAGCCGCTTTTTGAGTTTTGCCGCAGGATCTGCGATAAATCACTTTGTACATCAGAATCAATAAAATAAAGAAAAGACTGCAACAACCGAAGGTGTATAAACTGAAATGTTGATGTCTTCATCGACAGCATTCGAGCGGCATTTGATCTGAGCATTCGTTACACACTCATGTAGGTCCCAGAACATTTGATGTGACATGCAGGTAGTTTGAGTCATTTGACTGATTTATTTGAGGTAGTTAAAACAAATGTAATACTCATTAATTTTACATACATGTATTTATGTATGTATGTATGTAATTAAATATCTACTCACCAGTTTAAATTTGCCGCTCAATAGTTAAAATCAGCTTGGCAGCACTAGCTGCTGGGTAACACTTTTTGCTTGGTCACACTTACGACTGACGGCAAATGCAGTATTTTTATGACATGTCGAGATTTTGGTATTTAGAGCGCTCTCCGTTCACGGTCACTCTGTACTGCTTTTGTTGTTGTATTGCAGTGTCCGGCTTTTTGTTTGAAATTAAAGCAAAAGTAAAATTTTGATCTAGTGATCTAATTATTAAATATTGAGCACATTTTCGGTTTTGTTTGCCAGCTACACTCCCAAAATTAATTGTGTGCGTGTAAATGTAAAAGGTAAGTGAGTTTTTCACAAAGCAACTCCCATAAACACCGCCACGCCGGCTGCACAAGGGCAGCGCAACAAGAACAACAACAACAACAATCGCAACAGCAAATACATTGAAAGCCATTTACGCGGGCTTCGTTATATTTAAAAGGCGTGCATCGTTGAGATATATATTTGAAATGTTGGCCATCGCCCAGCGATCTTGTATCCATTGATTGAATTGCTAATTAAATTTGCAGTCGTCGATTAACGAGACCAATAGACAAATCACACGAGCAGCGATTACGATTAAAAAATCAACGCAAAGCGAGCGTCGCATTGTCTTTCTGTGCCAGATGCGATGGAGCGACGACGGTTGGGTGGAGAGCAGGGGGGAGATGCGACGTTGATCTTGGTGCTGTGCCATGTCGAAAATAGCAGCCATTGACAACACAACACACTCGCAACGGAGACAGACAGACGTATCTCTCCAATCCCATCGCCGAAGTAATAATTATCATGGCATTACACAGTCCAAACAAATTTGAAAATTTCATTTTTTATTTTATAATCACATTTCGCTTCCTTTGCAGCAATCAAAATTCTCTGTGGAAACGTTATGGCACAGATTACAACTGAGAAAAGGACAACGCCAGCGATGCGTTCACATACGACTCCCGTAATGGCCTCAGCCTCAGCCGCTGCCACTGCCTCAGCCGGTGCTTCTGCTTCTGCCACAAAGGAGAATGCCCGGCAACGTGGTACTGCATCGAATGGGAAAGGCATTGAAATCTTAGACTTTCATGAATCCTGGCTAGAAGAAGTTGAACTCTATAAGGATAAATTGGTCATGTGCAAGCAGCTATCGCATCATAATCATCAATCGACGCATCAGTCATCGCATCAATCATCACATAATTACAACTATCACAGTCCAAAAAGACTCTCCAGCCAAACACGTAGCTCGGCCGGACACGCTACCGTGACAGCCTCGGCGAAATCTTCAACAAAAAATCATCAACAATCACAACAACAACAACAGCATCACCACCAGCAGCAACAGCAGCAGCAGCAGCCAAATCAACAACAGCAAAAATCCCCGCCGTCACCAAGGCGTACAAAGTTAACAACGGATGCTTCAGCTGCTGCCGTTGCCACTGCAGCACCCGCCAAGTCGCCGCCACCGCGTATCACACACAAGTTGAACTCTGTGCCAGCGCCAGTTGTTGGCGTGCTACAGTCTGAGCCATACAAAAAAGTTCAGGTGCGTATAATCTACCCAGCCAAATGGTGTTACTACACGGTTAACTAACAGCACTGTCCTTCTGATCCAAGTATTTCCTAAAGCATGACATCCCTGTTTGTTTCATGAGTTTTTAGTCTCCTCTGTTGCAAATCTAGTTATCCGTCTGTCAAATGTCAAATGTGAAATTTGATTCTGACTTCAGTCAGAAATTTCCTTAATACTAGAATACCGAATACTAGAAGCAAAGTAGAAAAATCAAGCTAAAGCAAAGTTTTAATAATTTGTGTGTAACAAATATATATACGTGACTATGCAGACCAATCAGCAGAAGGTAAAGGGCTACTTCAATTCTCAACTGGAGGTCCGATTCCTGGACAACTTTAGCTGCACCTCATAATCAATACTTAAATTTCGGCTTGCCGAGAACTGCATTATTTTGTTTTGTTAAATGTTAATTGTTGTTATACTCTCTGCAAGAGTATATTGGGTTTGTGCAAAAGTATGTAACAGGCAGAAGGAGGCGTGGCAGACCCCATAAAGTATATATATTATTGATCAGCATCACAAGCCGAGTCGATATAGCCATGTCCGTCTGTCCGTCTGTCCGTCTGTCTGTCTGTCTGTCTGTCTGTCTGTCTGTCTGTCTGTCTGTCTGTCTGTCCGTCTGTCCGTATGAACAAACAGATTTCAGAGATGGTAAGAGCTACAAGTTCGAGCTTGGTGTCAAACGATCAGATATTTAGTCAGTCAATACAAGAATCTTTTTTTTTTTTTCGATGCCACGCCCCATTCGCCCACAAAAAAAAAAAAAAACTGGACACACCTCGTGAAAAAATTGGTGTTTTCGGCAAATATCTCAGTAACTATGGCACCTAGGATCACCAATTCTTGTACGGGAGTTCCTAGCGACAGCATAGTTGCATTGCCATCTATAAATTTGGACTGCCACGCCCACTTTTCCCACAATTTATAAAATAGTTTTCAAGCTTCAATGCCGTTTTTCCGTATCGTACAGTATTGTAGTTTATAACTGGTGTGGAGACTAACTATATTAAACTATCCTGAAAGGCGCATTAAAATCGGACTATAAACAAGAAAACTAGAAGCGTTACAATATTGTTAATTGAACGCAATATCAACCCATTGGTGCAAGCGAGACAGAAACACACAAGCACATGCTCGAACGTTTTTGCTGCCTGTGTGGCGGCAGCGCTGCCCGCGGTCGCTGGCTGCGCCGAATACACACATACATACATGCATGCATCATATATTGTCAAACGTATGTGTATTCGCAACAAACAAACAGATGTGTGTTTGATTATGCTTAGATTGTTTTTGTTTCAACGTGTTTTAATGCAAGTACTATTCATTGTAATATCTGGATACCGATTTTAATAATTTAATCGGGAAAATGCAGAGAGTATTATACGGTCGGGCGCGCTCGACTGTACTTTTCTTTCTTGTTTTTTCTTGTGGCTGTGTCCCCAACCTCTTCCCAACCAAAAACAAAAAAAAAACTTGCTTTGGCTGCATACCTAACACACATAGATGCTTTTAAAGCGTGCACGTGAAGATGCTCTTGCCAAAAATGCAACGAATAACAATAATGGCACTGGCAACAGCAGCAGCTGTAAGCGTACAAACACCGGCACGAGCTGCGCCAACAATAGTAATAGTCCCCCAAGGTGTGGTGGATTGGCTAGAAGCTCCAGTGTGACGACTATTAAGGCACCTAGCAAGATAGTCGTTAATACGTTCCATGGCAGCAGCATGCTGAATGGACAGCAACATGATGAGAAAAGCAAAATATTAACACAAAATGGTCTTACCAAATCAGCAGCATCGGCGCTGGAAACAAGCCTCTATGCATCATTATATGCGCAGCCATCACAGTTGCCACTCCAATATGTTGGCTCACGTATCGCGTCTGGTGAACACAATAGTTACATGGGCGTCACACTAAATAAGTGTGTTAGCATCAACCATGAGGGTCGTCAAAACGATGATGATCCCTGTGCCGGTAAATTATGACTTTTATTAATAAAACAAGCAATCACAATTCTGACTTAAATCCAATCGTTGTTTAATCAATTTTTGTCTTTGCTTTTTAACGCGGCAGCCATTGACGAAATAACCAGCTATGATGACTCCGATTCGGAGGAGGACTATGTGGGCACACCATTCTATATAGACGATGACAACGACGAGACAAGCCAGAGCCGACACATTCGTTTAAAGCTGGACAAGGTGCCATCGAAGGCATCAGTTGCAACGGCAACTACAACAGACTCGGAAGCGTCTGCCTATTATAAGCCAGAGGCAATATTGTCACCCAGTTTGTTTCCCAATGTGCCACCTTACTTGAACTTTACGTCGCATGCAGATAAGGGACCACCCATGCCGGCTGCCCTACATCGTGTCCTCAAATGGAAACTAAGTCCTGTCATGCCCAAGATCGTAAAACGCGTTGTTCTCAATTCGGGCTTTCGCATTATCAAAAGTAAGCGGGATTCTAATTGCGTTTCTTTCCAAGATTAATTCACCTTCTCTTCTGCAGACACTACCGATTGGATGGCCGTCTGGGAGAAGCACATGAAGAGTCCTGGTTTTCGTACCATACGCTCTCACCAAAAGTACAATCATATGCCCGGATCATTTCGCATTGGCCGCAAGGACACCATGTGGCGCAGTATTGCCAGTAATATGAAGAAATTCGGCAAAAAGGAATTTGGCATTATGCAAAAGTATGTAGCCAATCAGAATAGTTAGCCAAATAGTTACTAAACCTTTTAACCTTTATGCAGATCGTACATAATGCCCGATGATTTGGAGAATCTGCGTCAGGTGTGGCCCAAGAATGCGTCAAAACTAACCAAGTGGATTGTGAAACCTCCAGCAAGTGCCCGAGGCACAGGCATTCGCATTGTCAACAAGTGGAGTCAGTTTCCCAAAGATCGCCCATTGGTTGTGCAGAAGTAAGTCATAAGTTATATCATTTTAATCTATACTAATCTAATTTCTGTTCGCAGATACATTGAGCGCCCACTGCTTATCAATGACAATAAGTTCGATATGAGGCTTTATGTGCTGGTGACCTCCATTAATCCACTGCGCATCTATATGTTCAAAGACGGATTAGCTCGTTTCGCCTCGGTCAAATACAGTTCAGAGCTTGGCAATCTGGATGAGCGTTGCATGCACCTGACCAACTATAGCATCAATAAATTCTCACAGAATTATGCGAAGAACGAGGATTTCAATGCTTGTCAGGGTCACAAGTGGACCTTGCAGTCGTTGTGGTCCTGCCTCGAGAATCGGGGTGTCAATACCAAACGTCTTTGGGCCACTCTAAGGAATTTGATCATTAGAGGTATTATAAGCGGTGAATCGGGTCTTAATCGAATGTATCGCCAGAATGTTAACTTCCGGTACAATTGTTATGAGCTTTTTGGATTTGATGTGCTGCTTGACGAGAACCTTGTGCCTTGGTTGTTGGAAATTAACATTTCGCCATCGCTGCATTCAGAGCTTCCACTCGATTTGCATGTGAAAGGACCAATGATACAGGCAGTCCTCAATACCGCATTATACCAAGTGCCACCCAAGCTCAATGAAAAGCAGCAGCAGGAGATACTTGAGGAATTACAGCTTCAAGGACCCTTGGTCCATGACAAGCGCATCTTTACCACATGCCTAACCGCTGAAGAAGTGCGTAAGCACAATCATTTCACCAGTCGTGCCATTGAGTTTCGCGAGGAATATGTGGACACCATACTGGACAATCTACTGCCAGACGATGTGCGTTGCCTCATCGTCGCCGAAGATGAGCTCGCCCGCTGTAAACCCCTGGAGCGCATCTTTCCCACCCCTGGTACCCATACGTTTCTGCCCTACTTTGAGAATGCTCGATATTACAATCGTCTGTTAGATGCTTGGGAGACCAAGTATGCAAAGAACCGTGATGTTGGCATTGCGTTATTATCACGCCTCTGCAAGGACAAATATCACCTTCAGGTCTCCGAGGCAGCCATGGAAAAGGTAATTAATACATTTTACATATACATTTCTTATTACATTAAAATCTTTATCTCCACCTCCATTTCTAATAAGGAACCCAATGTTGCCCTAACTGAAATCGATATGCTACATGTGAAAAAGGACGAAATTCTGGACAATCCACCTAATAATCTTCCGTTAATTAAGACTGCAGATGACAGTGAAGCTTCATTGGCTGTCAACAAATCCAGAAGTCCAGAACCGGTCGTAGACCATTAAAATTCCCCACATCAAAAATACAAATACTAAATGTAAATAGAACCGGCGTTTATAGCGACAATAGTAGTAGCAATAGGCCTTCACTGTTTGTTGTTTCGTGTGCAGTGCATGACAACATGACAACGAATACATAAAACTGCAGTCTTTTAAACAAATTACGTTAAATATCTAATGAAATAAAGTTCAAACATTTCTGGTTAATACTTCTTCAATATACAAACAAAAATCTTTAATTTTGGCGGCATAATGTTGGTATCAAGTATCGATATTGTTTCAAAGTATTTAAATACTAAATTCAGTAACAAGACCACATACACCCTTTACAATAAAAACTTTAAATTATAGTGTATTTTCACTTTGCAAAGGGTTATCATTGACAAATAGGCAAATAAGCAATTAAATACAAATAAGCTTTGCTGGTACTATCTGTAATCTTCAACACGCCATCTGTTGTAAATCTAAGAAACAAAAATTTAGAGTACTAAACATAATGGATTTATTTTTGCATCTCCTTTATAATTGAAATTTGTGAATGTTAATTTATTGCACATAGTATTATTTACAATGCACTTTTAAACCGCATATCGGCACGTTTTGTAAAGCAGGTCGCATTGACAGCTGTTCAATTAAGAAATTAACAATGCGCAAAATAAAATATATGCGTCTCATTTTATCGTTAGCAGCAGTTCCAAAAATATATCGATACGTGGGCTATCGGCGCGTCTTTGCGAAAGAACGTATCGATGCTTGGCTATCAGAGAGGTGGCAACCCTGAGTTATCGGCAAGGCAAACAATGAATGCACGACGTACGACGACGTCTCGTTCTAGAACGAAAACGCGAAATTGTTATTAAAAAGTGAGCAGGCGTACAATAAAGAGCAAGAACCCGGTCACCACTACTTATGCATGTGCAAGTGAACGTCAAACAACAGCAACAAATTGCGCGAGAGATTTAGATAGTTTCCTGAGTAGCGTCACGTAGACGGCAAGCAACTTGCAAATCGATATTCACACTCACACACACAAATACATACCAGTACAAACAGTATGGAAGACACATTAGAAGGCGGCGGCAGCGGTAGCGGCAGCGCTGATGGCGAAAATAACATTTTGCCGCTATCCGCCATGTGTCAGGACACCGCCAGCACTACTCCCGCCCCCGCAATCACCGAACCAACGGTAAGAAGTCGACATTGTATCTCGTAATCTGCCGCCCAATTTTTGCGCCTAATACTTTTCTTATCCATTCCACACACAAACACTCATAGACAATGACGAGCAGCAGTGGGAGGGACGCAGAAGTGGCTGCGGCGTCATCGGTAATGGCAAACAACAACAAAAGTTCTCATTTGAAAAAGGAAGAAGAGACCACCATGAGGGGAACAGAACACCACAATAATAATAACAACGAGAGTAGCGCAAACACTATAAAGCAAAAAGAGCAACTGTCAGAGGGCGGTGATGGTGGCAATGCAAATAACACAACAACTAAAACCACAACAACGAATAATGTCAAAGTGACGGAAACTACGCCGACAGCGACGGTGACGAAGGCATCGGCGGTGGCTGCCGAATCAGACAACAGCAAAACGGGTAAGCAAAGCTGCCAAGAGAATTTTATTTTTTCCTTTCTGTTTGTGTTTGTTTTGATGCGTGAACCAATTTGCTCTTGTCTCTAGCAGAGCGCAATCACAAGAAGAAGAAAAAAGATAAGGAACGAGAACGAGATGAAGATAAGCGCCACAATAGCAGCAACAATATCAGCAGTAGTAGCACCAGCAGCGATTCACGAAAGGATCGCGAAAGCAATAACAGCAAGAGCAGCAGCAACAGTAAATCCTATACAAATCGGCACAGCAGCGACCACAAGCCTAGTTCCAGTTCCTCCAGTAGTTCCCGCAGTAAAGATAAGAAACAGCACAGAAGTGATCGGGACAGAGACCGGGATCGTGAGCGGGAACGGGAGCGAGAACGTGAACGAGATCGTGAAAAGGAGAAGGTATGAGATCTGAATTGTGAAAGAGTCTGTTTATTTATATGTGACAGCTGCGTTTGCAGTCATTTATAGTTACTTAATACGTTTCAACATCGACTAATAACGATTTACCACAGATACCATCATCATCATCGAGTTGCTCATCGAATTCCCACTCACATCGACGACGCAGCTCGGACAGCAGTCGCGGCAGCAGCAACAACAGTTCCACAACCAAACTGACTGTCATAAAAGAGGAGAAGGAAATGGATAGGGAGAAAGAGAAGGAGAAGGAATCGATTGTTGTGGCAACAGTTGAGCAGCGAATCAAAATCGAAGGACAACAGCTAAAGGAGAAGGAGACTGGATCATTTACGGTACTTACTAACAATAAACAAATCAAGACGGAAAGTGAAATCAAAATAGAACCAATGGAAACAAAACCTTTGCTCAACGGAGATGCTATCAAAGCTGTGATCAAATCACGTGAAGAAATCACACGGCAACTGAGCTTTAATACAACAGATGTAGTACAGATCAAGGAGAACAATTCGTCGTCTGTTCTTATGCCTTCACCATCGGCAAAGGCATCGTCTTCAGCCAATAACAGCAGTGGCAATCATCATTCCTCCTCATCATCCTCCTCCAGTTGCAGTGCACGTAAATCGTCCTCATCCTCATCATCGAGCAGCCATCACAAGACTTCATCTTCCTCGTCCTCATCATCGTCTTCGTCACGGCACTCGTCGTCTTTCTCCTCGCGCGATTGTTCCAAATGCTATAAACGCTCCAAGATTCGACGCAGCAGTGTTGGCGTCCAATGCGTTCAACAAGCGCCCGTCGCAAGTGCCTGGCAAACAGTTCAAAGCTTGCCACCGCCTTCGGCGGCAAACCGGAAAGCTCCTGTTGGTCTTGAAGGCCTCAAGTACGGAAAATACTTTCAAGTGGAGCAGTATCCCAATGGTGGCGCCTCGATTGTTCACATGTATCAGCATGAAATTGATGAACTCTCACCGGAGGAAATGGACCAGCTGGTGGATGAATTTTTCAGCGTATGCTTTGCCGAAGATGAGCAGGGTTACGCGCATCATGTGATGGGCATTGTACACGATGCCGCACGCTATATACCCGATCTCTTGGAGCACATGGCCGAAAACTATTCAACACTTACGGTGAAGGCGGGCGTTCTCGGACGTAACTCCGACATTGAGACATGCACCATGGCCCAGTATAATGAACAGGTGAGCTAGAGTTTTTCTGCTCTGATTAGAGTCATTTTAAATAATTCTTTACCATTCGGCAGGTGGTGCGCAATTATTGCCAAGGAACGTTTCGTTATGGCCCCTTGCACCAGATCAGTCTGGTTGGCAAGGTGCACGAGGAGGTGGGTGGCTATTTTCCGGATCTACTTGGTCGCATCGAGCGAAATCCATTTTTATGCAAGGCAAGTACCTTAAGTGATCTATAGCTCAATGTTTTACTTATTATTTATACTAATTCCTTGCAGACAATGCCTTGGGGTGTCAATTCCATACTGCAAACGGATCCACGCCAATCGAACGATGGTCCAATTCTCTGGATTCGCGCTGGTGAGCAACTAGTGCCCACGGCCGAGCTCAACAGTAAGACACCACTGAAGAGACAGCGGTAAGTACAGATTTGCTTTTATATATAAATAAATTAGTTATCCACTAACCCAACCTTCAATTAGCACTTATGATTTAGTTCAGGAGCACAAAAATAAGAATAGAAGAATTTATAAATTAATTTAAGCAAAAACAACTAAAAATAGCAAGTAAATAAATCAGAAAACTTAAGTATGTATTACCGTAAGTTGTTGGTTATTTTGTTACAAAGTATAACTCATTATTTATATCAAATTAAAGCACTCGGATAAACGAGCTGCGGAATTTGCAGTATCTGCCACGTCTGTCGGAGGCAAGGGAGACAATGATTGAGGATCGCACCAAGGCGCATGCCGATCATGTGGGACACGGACACGAGCGCATCACTACCGCAGCAGTTGGTGAGCTAGTTTAATCTTTCTTTTCTTTATGTCACAATAAACTAATCTGTTATCTCTCGCTCTCCCAGGAATTCTTAAGGCTGTGCATTGTGGACAATCCTATAATCAAAATCGCATCACAAAGGATGTGGTTGCCTTCGCAGCTCAGGACTTTAATACGTTGGTCGAAATGCTGCAGTTGGACCTTCACGAACCTCCGATATCTCAGTGCGTGCAGTGGATTGAGGACGCCAAACTGAATCAGTTGAGACGCGATGGCATTCGTTATGCCCGGATTCAGCTGTGCGACAATGATATCTACTTTCTGCCACGCAATATCATTCATCAATTTCGCACCGTAACTGCTGTGACGAGCATTGGTATGTCTTTTAGTTAAACAGCTTTAGAAAATTGATTAATTCTAGTTCCTTTTATAGCTTGGCACTTGCGACTGCGTCAGTATTATCCCGGTCAGGAGGTGATAAACGAGAAGAACAATCCTGTGTTAGCAGAGACGCCGCATTACAAGGAGAAGCAAACGATATTGCCCAATCCCATTGGTCACGATGAGCCAGGCAAAAAGACACCTTCGAAACGTACCCACGATGGCAAAGCGAAGCGTAAAGCCATCGATTTTGATGGCAAGGAGCGCCGTTCCAGCGAGAGCAGCGTGGAGGATCATTCACCAGCCAGTGCATCTCCAACGCAGCAAACCAAAAGCAACAACAGCAGCAGTAACACTAGCAATACTCCTAAAAAGAGACCGAACAAGGACGATGCCAAGATTGATATGCGTAAAATGGTTTTGGATCACACGTACAAGGTTAAAGCGTCGGCATCCACAGCACTTGAGAAGGACAGAAAGGTGTCCAGCAAGGACAAGGACAAGTCCAGTCGTGAAAGAGATAAGGATAAAGACAAAGATACAGATAAGGAGAAAGAGAAGGAGAAGGAAAAGGAGCGCAGCAAAAAGGATCATAAATCGGAATTAACAACGCCAACACCTTCGCCAGCAAAGATGCCACGTCTGGGCAACGAGGTAAGTGCTGTTGGCTCCACTGCTGCGCCAACTGCAAATGCAGCTATCAATGTGGCAACGCCACTGGCAGCCATGTTGCCTGTATTGCCTTTGCTGCCTCCAGTGCCTCAGACGCCCTTCATGCATCGAGAAGCGTATGTTAATAGCTTGAATCAAAAGGAGCCGGAAATCAAAATACAACTGAAAATGGTGTCCGATGAGCCCACAACAACAGCAACAACAACTGCAGCTCCACCACCGCCAGCTCCAGCTCCATCCTCGCCATTAGCGTTAATTGCGCATGATCCCGTCGAGGATGTGGGCAATGAACTGATTGTAGAGAGCACACCACAATTGGATGTGGATCACGAGGAGGAGGTTGTAGAGCTTTGCGAAGAAGTGATTCCATTGGAAGCACCGACACCGGAGCCAATTCCAATTTCAATGCCCGTAGTGCGCCTCGCGCAGCCACCATTACCAGCAGTAACAACAGCAACCGGTGCTGCACCACAAGTGGTTAAAGTAGTGCTGCCAGCTGCATCCCTGACGCCACTGGTGGGTCGACTCTCCGCTGTGGTGTTGACGCCTCCATTGCCACCAATGCCATTGCCACCACCACCGCCGCCGCCTCCACCGCCAGCAGCAGCAACAGGAACTATTGTTACAACAAGCACAACAGTTAACAAAGGTCCCAGCATGCAGAAAACAAACAACAGCAGCAGCACCACTACAGCCACCTACAAAACGTTCAATTTGCCCTCGCACAAGATCATTCTAGCCGGCAGCAGAGCTGCAGCCAAAACTACAACAGTTACACCAGTCGATCTGCTTGGTTCGATAATGGCCAGCATGGACAATAAGCCCAGTATAATAACAAGCTCAAGCAGCTCCTCCGCATCCGCTGGAAATGCCTCAACTGCCTCAGTCAACAGCAGCTCAGCCACAACAACAGCAGCAGCAGGAGTAGGAGCAACAAATACATCGCTGTCCTCCTATGCCAACTCCAATAATAGTAACAGTTATTGAGCTGCAGCTCAGAGGCTTCTCTATTAACATTATTAATTGAATTGCAACTACAAAAGTGTTGCAAGTTGTTTTTTTTTTTTACTTGTAAATTTGTTTGTTTCGGCAACTTGAGAGCAACTTTTTTATTGCGTCAAACGCAGCTGAGGACTTTAAAAGTTTGCACGAAAATCGTTTAATGTATATATAGCAAAAAGGGAAATAAGTATAAAAACCTATACACACACACACCACACACTAACAAACACACACGCCCTATATATATTATACTATTTGATAACTGTAGAGAATTAAGCTAAAAAATGCTAAACACTTTTTAGACATGTAGATTTTTAATTTATTATCGCAGGCACTTTAAGATACAACACATTGGCAACACAGTTACAGTTAGACATGCTTTGAGATACTTTAATAATATACACAGTTTTACTAAGTATATATGTATGTACATATGCATACATATGTATTGAAATTGTTTATACATTGTGCACATTGGCCGAGTATTTTTTATTTTTACAAGTCATTGTAGTGCAAGGGCGCTGAATTAATTCTTTTATTTGTGTCTCACCTAATGACATTTTTTAATGTGTATTAAAAAGCACACGCCCATACAATCCCACACACCCACAACCACACACATACACACATATATATCAATAATTATATATATACATATACAACACTTGTATAATTGTAGTTTTAAAAGCCAATGCACGTTGAAGAAACAATAAAGATTCGGATCGTACAAAAAATCAAATATATATAATCATATTTCTTTTAAAAGTATAAAAACAATTTCTTTTTTAAACGCTATAAATAATACAATATGCCATAATTATTTAACACTTCGCTTCAAAAGCCTTCAGAGCCCAACCCAAAATTAGTTGAAATTCTAATGGAATGCATACTCCAAGTAGAAAGAAAGCTTAGAGCTTGGAGCGCAGCTCTTCAATGCGACCCTGAGCGGAACGCTGCAGATCCATCAGTTTCATGGCGAATCCCATGTTGCCCTGGATCTTAATCTTGCCCTGGAAGAAGGCCTTCTGTGGTGGCAACTTGCCCGTCAGCAGCTCAAACACGTCATCGTCACTGATGACAAAGGTAACGTCACATTTTTCTGTAAATGGAATAGATGGACATCTTGTTGGTCAAATGTCAAATCATTGAAGCCATCGTTTCTTACGTGTTCCATTGAAGATAACTTTTCCCTTGCCCTGCTTGGCATCGATAACCCAGAAACCAGTCTGTCCTTGGGGTCCATTGTTCACCTTGAAGCCGTAAACAGCGCGTACCTTTTCAATCAAATTATCCTTGTCCTCCACCATGGCCTGTTCCAACAGCTTCAGCAGTGGAGAAACCTTAAAGCCCTCCTCACTGGTTGCTGCCTTGGCAGCTGCAGTCAGATTGTGTCTAACGTTGCTAACACCAGGGAAACCCAAGCGGTACAGAGATACCACCACGGCACCACCCAAGCCCAGGTTATGCTGCAGCGCAAGCTGCACATTGGGAACTTGACGCTTCTCGGCCAAGCCACGCAGCTGCCAGCAGAGCTCAGCGCACTGTGCCAAGCCAGTGGCTCCCAGTGGGTGACCCTTGGAGATCAGACCGCCACTGGGATTAACCACGAACTTTCCTCCGTATGTGTTGTCACCAGCATCGATAAATTCGCCGGCCTTTCCTTCTCCGCAGAGGCCCAACGCCTCGTAGGTGACCAGCTCGTTGGCCGAGAAACAATCGTGCAACTCCACAACCTGCACATCCTGTGGCTTGAATCCACTCTTGGCAAACAGACGCTGAGAAGCCAAACGAGTCATGTCGTATCCAGCAATCTTCATCAAGCTCTTGTCAGCAAAGGTCGATGCAGGATCACTGGCCATTTCCATGCCAACGATCTCCACAGCCTGCTTCTCCAAGCCATAACGACGCACAAACTGCTCAGAGGCCAGAATGGCAGCTCCAGAGCCATCGGATGTGGGGCAACATTGGAGCTTTGTCAGAACTCCCTCAATCACTTGAGGCGACTTCATAATTTGTTCCAGTGTGTATTCATCGCGGAATTGTGAGTAGCTAATCAGCATAAGGAGATAAGATAAGTAAATACCACACATCAAGATAGATAAGATCTACGGCGATAATGCGTTGCACTTACGGATTATTGACGGAGTGCTTGTGGTTTTTCCAGGCAATCTTTCCAAAGTGTTCGGGTTTTGTGCCGTACTTCTTCATGTGCTCCTTTCCAGCATTGCCAAAGATCTGAGCAGCCATTGGACCTGCTCCAATTTCGGTCAAATTGCCCATTTCAGTGATGTGGCGCTCAATCGGATTGGCACGATCAAAGTACTACGTACAAATAAGAAAATTGAATGACTAGTCCTTTGAATATTTATTTTCCCCTTACCTTCGAGGACAAGGAACCACGTTCCATCTTCTCAAAGCCAAGGGCCAAGACACAATCAGCATTTCCGGACTCGATAATCTGCTTGCCTAGATACAGCGCACTGGAGCCCGTGGAGCAGTTGTTGTTCACATTGTAGACGGGAATACCGGTCATGCCCATCTCGTAGACGGCGCGTTGGCCACAGGTGGAGTCACCATAGACATAGCCAACCACAGCCTGTTGCACATCCGTGTACTGCAACTTGGCATCCTGGAGAGCCTTGGTGACTGCCTCCTTGGCAAAGTCTGGGTAGCAAACATCGGCACGGCGACCTGGTTTCTCGAACTTTTGTAGAGGGCAAAAGTATTAGTTAAATCGTGTTTATATTTATAGCAAAAGCAATTTAATCGGTACACTTTAGATTACGAACATAGCTTATGGCATATAGCTAGAGATTTTGATTGCTCTACAACAACATCAATTTCTTCTTTGACCGAAGTGCACTGCAGTTCAAAGTCCGAGTGCGATAATTGTTGTTTTGGACAGTGGAAAATGAAGAGCGGAGTAGGTAAGGAGTATTAAGCAACTTGTTTACAGCTTCCCGAAGTTGTACATTTCTGTGTTTGTACCTGTAGCTGAATGTTTACATGAATTTACCTTGGTCATGCCGACACCAACAACGTAGACTCGGGTCTTTGACATTTTGTAGCTGCTTTATTTAAATTGTAGCGAAGAAGCTGAAAGTGCAACCGTTGCGACTCGGCTTTAAACAATTACTAAAATCGTAGTTGTTCAAACGGGCGAAACAAAACATAGATAACGAGAGTTTTGTTGTTTCGTCCAGAACAAGTTCAAGTGAACGCACATCTTTAGTTCATTTGAGCAGTTCAAGAGAACTTAAATCGAATCAAAGCAACTCTGATGAAAAAAAACACTATTCTCACGGGCACCGCTATTTTTGTTTGTTGCAGCCGGTACTTAGAATTGTATGTAAAAAAGGAATAAAACAACGACAACATAGGATTTCTTAGGTGATACAGATGAAAGAAAGTCACAGTAATGGTCACAGTGAGGTACATCGATTGGGACATGCAATTTCTGGTTCTGGTTCTGGTAGAAGAATGGCAATAAGAGTACTATGCCAAGCAAAAATTTGTAGATCCTTGGTGAATAGGTCTAAGTGGATCCTGTTACCAAAATACCACAATTCCTGCAAATTCTTTAAACAAATTTCTATTAACCCAATACACTCCAATGAGGCAACAACTACATAGTTTAGAATCGATTCTTTAAATTGTAATCGATGTATCGAGAACCTGATAAAGCATCGATACTGGAACAATTTCGAGCGCTAGCTCTAATCTGCAGATGAATGTAACGAAGCACTTGCCTAGTGAACGCCGGGACTAACAGACGCAATACAAAAATGACCAAGACAAGAGTTTACGTTATCGGTGTTGGCATGACCAAGGTACAAAGTATAAAGAGTTAACCTTTGAAATTTTCCGTAACCGATATCCATTCTATAGTTCGAGAAACCTGGTCGCCGCGCTGATGTTTGCTACCCTGACTTTGCCAAGGAGGCAGTCACCAAGGCTCTCCAGGATGCCAACATTAAGTACGAGGAAGTGCAACAGGCTGTAGTTGGTTACGTCTACGGTGACTCCACCTGTGGCCAGCGCGCTGTCTACGAGGTTGGCATGACAGGTATTCCCGTCTACAATGTGAACAACAACTGCTCCACGGGCTCCAGTGCCCTGTATCTAGGCAAGCAGATCATCGAGTCCGGAAATGCTGATTGTGTCTTGGCCCTTGGCTTTGAGAAGATGGAACGTGGTTCCTTGGCATCGAAGGTAGGAAGGGATTAAAGTCTTGAGAGGATTTGTCAATGAACTTTCCCATTTTTATGTAGTACTTTGATCGTGCCAATCCCATGGAGCGTCACATTACTGAAATGAGTGAACTGACCGAGATCGGAGCTGGTCCAATGGCTGCCCAGATCTTTGGTAATGCTGGAAAGGAGCACATGAAGAAGTACGGCACAAAACCCGAACACTTTGGAAAGATCGCATGGAAAAATCACAAGCACTCAGTCAATAATCCGTAAGTTTTTCCGTAAATCAAGTCGAAAGTTCAATCGAGGCAGACTAGGCTTATCTTATCTCTTATCGAGGGGGCCATCCTCTTGGTGAACATTGGTCACTGCACTTTAATTTCCGTTATCAATATCTGTCGTTCTTTTACTTGCAGTTACTCGCAATTCCGCGATGAATACACTTTGGAGCAGATTATGAAGTCGCCCCAGGTGGTGGAGGGTGTTCTGACTAAGCTTCAGTGCTGCCCCACCTCCGATGGCTCTGGAGCTGCTATTCTGGCCTCTGAGCAGTTTGTGCGTCGTCATGGCTTGGAGAAGCAGGCTGTGGAGATCGTTGGCATGGAAATGGCCAGTGATCCTGCATCGACCTTTGCTGACAAGAGTCTGATGAAGATTGCTGGATACGACATGACTCGTTTGGCTTCTCAGCGTCTGTTTGCCAAGAGTGGATTCAAGCCACAGGATGTGCAGGTTGTGGAGTTGCACGATTGTTTCTCGGCCAACGAGCTGGTCACCTACGAGGCGTTGGGTCTCTGCGGAGAAGGAAAGGCCGGCGAATTTATCGATGCTGGTGACAACACATACGGAGGAAAGTTCGTGGTTAATCCCAGTGGCGGTCTGATCTCCAAGGGTCACCCACTGGGAGCCACTGGCTTGGCACAGTGCGCTGAGCTCTGCTGGCAGCTGCGTGGTTTGGCCGAGAAGCGTCAAGTTCCCAATGTGCAGCTTGCGCTGCAGCATAACCTGGGCTTAGGTGGAGCCGTGGTGGTCTCTCTGTACCGCCTGGGCTTCCCTGGTGCCAGCAAAGCCAAGTTGTAAACTCTGTTTTGTTTATGTTTTTGTTTGATTTTGTAAATATATTAACGCTGTCTTTTAAATACTAATTTAAATTTACTAATTCTGCTTGGTTTTCCGCTTCTGAGTCTGGGAACCACAGCAGAGCTTCCAAAGGGCCACAAAGCTGCCGAGAATTAAGATCAGGGTCGTGGCTATCACCAAGTAAACGTCTAAGGAGTAGTAGGCAAAGCGACTGAGATGCACGGCACTAGGTTGCAGCAAAGGCGCTCCACGGGTCTCGGCCACATGCTCCACCCACCAGACAGCGGCGTCCAGTGGCGCCTGAGGACGATTGTTGTAAGAGTCGGCAATCCGTTTGGCATTCAGCTTATACTTCGGATCCAATGCCGTTGTAAGTGCCTCGAATACCGACTGCTCGCTCAAGGTCTTAAAGTCCAGTTGGACGGCCACGCCTCGTTGAACAAGGGAGGCAACGTTAAGGAACTGATCGCCAAAGACGGGCATTCCAACAAGTGGCACTCCCGCAGAGACACCCTCCGCCGCCGTGTGTGAAGAATACTTTCAGATTGGGATGTGCCAGGATGTCGCGTTGTGGCAGCCACTTCATGATGTGCACATTGGATGGCTGATTGGTTAAAGTGTCGTTCTCCCACTTCCAGATGACCTGCTGCTTAAGACGACCCAGGGCACGCAGCAAGCCATCCCTCTTGGCGGTGGTCAAGGTTGTGGACTGCAGCTGGGATCCCCAGCTGATGAGAATGACGCCATGCTCAGCACTGTCCATCAGCTGCTGCAGTGCATCATCGAGTGGTTTGGCTGGCTTTATGTGCACTCCACCTACCTCAATGACATTGGGGGGCAGTGGCTTGGGTCCGCTCAGCGAGAAGTGCTGATTGATCAACACTAGCGAAGTGTTCTTCACCAGCTCCGCTGTGGACGGTATACCCGGTCCAAACTTCTCAAGCAGCAGCTCATCGGCAGCGGGTATGGACATCAGTCTGCAAAGGGAGTTGGAAGTTTAACTTAACTGTAATCCCTGACAGAATTCCCACTCACTTATAGAGCCAGTTGAGGGAGTGGGTCAAAGCCCAGTTGCCAAGTCGTGCACCGAAGGACATTTCCTGCGAGTGTCCGTGGAACAGCGCGGAGATATAAGAAGGTATCAGTGGAGCTCCCATGCGCTCGTAGTGCCAGGGCATCAAGGCAGAGCTGCACAGAGCCACCACAGGCGCCTTTAGCTTGTATGCCACGCCCATTAAACAGTCCGTGTTAAAGTGCTCCATTAGAACAACGTCATAGTAGCCTGGAGGATTGCGTAGGATCTTCTCAAGTGCCTCACCATGTAGGGTAGCCCTGCAAGCATCCTTGCCATACATGTGCAGATAACTAAAGTCCACGTAGGGCAGCAGAAAAGAAAGACGTTGACCCTCGAAAAGCTGCGCGAAAAAAGGCGTAATTACACTCACGGTCAAGACAATAGATACACTGGGTTTCTAAGAATTATAGCCCAAAGAAACGCTCACCTCGAAACCAAGGGTTATGCTGTAATTTACTCCTGGTAACTCGTAGTCCGTATAACCGTTTGGTGGCTTTGGATCGGGAAAAGTGCTCACTACATCCACGGTGTGTCCAGCTTCTGCCAGTCCCCTCATAATGGGATGAAAGAACTTAAAGTGACTTATGGCTGGATGAGGAAACATTCCCAAGATTTTGAGGCCCTGACCAAAGCCAATTAGGGAACACAACAAAAACACTTTCCACAACACAAACATTTTTAGAAACAATTCAGAAATTGAAAAAAAAAAAAAATGTTTTGTTCACGCAACAATCCGTATATATATGAGGAATTGTTTATAATGTGTAGCAGAGCAGCTATAATTAATTGTTGATAATATTTAAAGCGATCGGCAGTGAGAGAGGTGCTCTAACGGCGAGAATCGAACGACAACTGAAAGATTTGTTGCGACGCGAGTTGAAAATATATTAAATTATTACAAGTTCAACGATTGGTAGCGAAGAGAAACCCGAAAATGTGTTGGCTCTGAGTGCGTAATTGAACATAATAAACAAAATAAACAAATTAGAGAGTGCAAGTGACGACTTTGAGATACCCTTAGCTCGATCTTGACCTATTTATAACTACTACAACTACAACTACAACACATTTGCTGCTCTTAGCACATGAATCTTCTGTAGATTCCCAAAACACTCTCTGTATAAAAATAGATTTCAATATTTAAACAGTTGTTTTTAACCAGTTACTTCTAATTGGCATACCCTCTCTTCAGATACAAACCGAACCAGTTGATCCGTAATCAACAAAAATAATTGGAGTGCGATAAGAAATTCGAACTCCGAAACGGGTTAAGTCACTTGTCGGATACTCGAGCTGAAGGTGTAGCGGGTATGTATATATACATACATAGATGATATCTGACATATAACTTATATATAAAGATAAGCATAAAGATTAACTTCTCAGATTTCGAAAGGGGAAACAAAAATCGTATAAAAATGGGGAACAATTTCGTCTACGACAACATTGTGCTACAAATCAGATAATCTAAGTTTATGTACCTTTTTCTACAAGTCATTGTAGGCGGCAGTTCACGCTAGTGACAAAAGTAGCTTACTGTTGAAAAATTAATAATGTAAGACGCCTTAATTTTTCAGATTACAGGGTGTACTAGGCTTGTCAAACAAAAAATGCTGTGTGCATCAGTTAACAGGTAACCGACCTCATATAGTATATATATTTTTGATCCGCAACAAGACCTGTCGTCTGTTAGTAATTGTCAGATATCAATTAACAATAAATTTATCCAAAAAAGAGGAAGGTGCGTCACATAGCGGGTATGTTCGACTGCAACATACCCTACAGCTTTAATTCACTTTCGTTTCACTTTTTATACATTTAACTTTTATTTAAAATAATTTATTCATCAGGAGTTCATTTATGAATAATATTTACTATGATTACAATTTAAGTTAAAGGTGACAGAAGTTACAGAAAAACAGCAGTATGCAGCACTACACCGAAAAGATAGTCTTTTATCTTTTCTTTTTATCTATAGATTTTTTTAAAGCTCAGCTTCTAGAAGGAAGTACACATATAAAATATCACATAAAGACATAGAGTTCTCTCGACTTAATCCTGTTTGTTTTTGGAAGCAGTTCGCTTGCCTCGACAGCGTTGGATAACGGCCAGCCAACTAGCCACAATAACGGCCAGAACAGAGCCAACGATCAGATAAACGTCCAGAGAGTAGTAGACGAAACGAGACATGTGCACAGCACTGGGTTTGATCAGTGGATCTCCATGGGTGTGGGCGACATGCTCCACCCACCAGATGGCGCTTTGCAGTGCCTGTTGTGGTCTGTGATGGAAGGAATGGGACACGGCCTTGGCAGCTTCAGCGTGTCTACGGAGAAAGAGAAAAGTACTCGGGTTAGCATAGGTGTCTGAAGAGTTAACTCGACGGGGACTCACTTGGGATCTAGAGCACGTTTAAGGGATCGCAGTACTGTGTTCTCGTTGATCTCTTCGTAGTTGAGGAGCAAACCCATGCCACGTTGCACCAAGGCGGCGGCATTAAGGAACTGATCACCGTACATAGGAGTTGCCACAATTGGCACACCACAATAAGCCGCCTCGGAGCTGCCCATGAGACCGGCATGGGTCATGAAGACCTTAACATTGGGATGACAGAGTATATCGCGTTGTGGCAGCCACTTCATGATGTGCATATTATCGGGTTTGTTGGACAACGTATCGTTCTCCCATTTCCAAATCACTTGCTGCTTGAGACGAGCCACAGCGCGCACGATGCCATCCCGTTTGGCAGCGGACAGTGAGTTGGCGCGTATCATGGAGCCCCAGCTGATGAGTATGACGCCATGCTCGGCATTGTCCAGCAGCTTCTGAAGATCAGCACTTAAGGGCTTCGAATTCTGGATGTGCAAACCGCCAAGTTCGATGACATTGGGTGGCAGTGGTTTGGGACCGCTGAGGGAGTAATGCTGATTCACCAGCATGACGGAGGTGTTCTTAGCCAGCTCACCCACCGAGGGCACATCGTGTCCAAACTTGTATTGCACCATCGCATCAGCAGCGGGAATCGAATACAGTCTGTAATGAATCTCAAATATAATTAATCTATTTTACTTTAAATTGACACTCCAACTCACTTGTACAACCAGTTGAGCGCGTGGAAGCTGAACCAATTGGCCAGGCGTCCAGCCAAGTTCATATCCTGTGATTGGCCCAAAAACAAAGCCGGAATATGCGAGGGAATTATCGGCGCTCCCATGCGCTCGTAGTGCCAGGGCATCAGAGCACAGCTGCTCAGCGCGACAACAGGAGCCTGCAGCTGATGTGCCACGCCCATCATGCAGTCTGTGTTGAACTGCTCCATGACGATGACATCAAAGTAGCCCGCCCTGCGCTTTAGTACCGTTTGGAGAGCATCCGAGCGGAGTGTCAGGTTACAGGACTGCTTGCCCCACTCGTGCAGCAAGAAGAATTCTATGAAATGATTGTAGAAGGCGCGTTTTTCAAAAAACTGCAAAGAAATCAAAAATTTAATTCAAATTGTTTACGGATTTGTTGTTAAGACTAGAGTTAATTAAGTTCACTTTCGCTTTCATTGAGTTCATGATGAAGTTGTTATGTGATTTTTTAACAATAGAGAAAAAAGTGAAAGTCAACTTTGTGTGATTTATGCCTTGAGGCCATCCTTGAGCAACATTAGCGGCATTCCCGCCGTGTGCTTGCTTATTACAAATTTCGTATGAATCACATTTGCACCGCTTGCCAAACACAGCTGTGTAGAGTTCAGCGTAGCAAGCAGTGCTTAGAATTCCGTTACACTGGCCACTGCTTGAATAACCCCAACACAGTTCTAATTGCTCACCTTGAGGTCCACACTGTTTGTTAGCTTGTCCATGCCGGTAAGTGGAAAGTCCTTGTAGCGTATTGGCGGGTTTTTGATAGGAAAATGGCTAATAACACTAACATCGTGTCCCGCCTCGGCCAGCGACTGCATGATGGGCTGGAAGAAGTGGAAATGACTGACGCCGGGATGGGGAAACAGGCCCAGCACCTTAAGTGGACGTCCTGCATCCACTTGACCCAGGATGCAGAGCATCGACGCCAACGTCAACGTCAGCAGCAGCAGCGTACGCGGCATTTTGTAAAGGAATTCTGTTGGTATGCAAAAGTAAATTAAAATTAGAAAAATCGAAAATAACACTTGTTGCATTGATTATTTGCAATAAATTTGACCTTGACTGCAGTTTTTAGGTTCTTCTGCGCATGACACAAACAGCACTAAATTATGTAAATTTCAAAATAGTATTCTTACAATACCTTGCTATAAACACAGCTGAGATGACAAGTCGCTAATTTAAAAGAAAGCTGAATGCTCGCTTTATTGAGCAACACTTGAAAGACGAAGCGCAATTTAAGTGCGTACTAGTCAACGCGGCTGCGACGAAAAACACTTGTAAGTGGCCTGACTAACGATGAACGACTGACTGACAAGACAGCGAACGCACGTCGCTGCTGAACCTCTCCACACACAAAGCAGCGCTGCAGCAGTGCACTGTGCATGTGTGCGTGTGTGTGTGTGTGATCAGCGGCGATATTTCGTTACTTTCTATACTCTCTCACTCTCTACGCTGCCGGCATGAAATTCTGGCAATTTTAGTTAAAGCTCTCACGCTCTTTCTCTCGCTGTCATAGAGCTTGCAGCTAGCAGCAGCAACTGCATTTTTTTTCGGTTGTTGCTCTTTTACCTTTTCGGTTTATCTGAGATTGAGAGAGAGAGAGATTGAGGGAGAGCAATTTACTTTTTTCTTCACGTTACGATAAGCAAACGAAGACACGATGCAGACATGCTCTCACTCTTACACACTCTCGTTCTCTGCTGTCGAAATTGTGCAGAGTCATCGATCGCCCTTTGCCAATATACGATTATGTATTCGAAGGTATAAATATGCATGTTTGTATGTACATTTGCATATGCATGTATTGCAATTAGGCAAACGTTGAACGTTTTTTGTGATTTGTTTTGGGTGATTTGTTTTTAATAATTTCAACAACCGGTTGAGTTTCACGAGACTCATAAACAACCAGACACAATAGTGTAATTATTTGCAGTTTTATCACCTGAGTTTTTACAGACGTAGACACACCTGAATACAGTTTCTTATCAACTGTTGGTAACGCTGCCACTGATAACTTCTGTTGCCTTTGATTATTGCTGATTTGATACTATATACATAAGATGTTTGTATGTAATTTTCAACAAGTTTGAATTCCAGGGTATTTATAAATCAATCAACTCGTTGTAATTAATAAACTGTCTAGAATTCATGACAAAGTAACATTAAAACTAATTTATTTGTATTGATCATTAAAAGCAATTACAAAGTTTGTAAAAATTTAATAACTTATGGGAAAATATGAATACAATATTTTGTTGCTAAATTATACCACAAATTCATTTTTCACAGTATACAAATTTTTAAAATTTGGTAAAAGTTGATTACTTAATTAAAATTCAGCGAACCCATTAACTGGACTTTAAAGAATACATTTACGATCGGGTTTCGGCAACCTGTTATTTGTTTATTTCTAAGTGATAAGACATAAATAAAGCTTAAAAAAGAACTTTGAATTGAGAACGACTCAACACTTCCTCATTAATGAAAATAAATATTAATTCAAGTGCAATTGATAAGCGACATTTCGGAAATAAACAATAAAAACGTGAATAAGAATTCCAACCGAATTGGAATTTAATATTTATTGACTTTTCGTTTTGGGTGGCGGTGAAGCACTACACTTGTTCCAGGCCCATTTGAAGAGCTTTACTAATTTCCAGATTAAAATGGCATTGAGTAATGTGATGATTAAACAAAACGCGTAGATGTCCAGTGAGTTGTAGACAAACCAATTTATATGCCTAGCTCGACTCTGAGATAAGGGAGCTCCATTTGTTTTGATCACGTGTTCGATCCACCAGATGGCCAGTTCCATAGGTTCCTCGGGACGCTCTCGGTATTCGACAGTCGAACGCTTCATTTGGGATGCAAAGCTGTTGGAAAATGGGTAATTATCATACTCATTTATAGTTTACTTCAAGTGTTTTCACTGACTCACCCCTGGTCTAGTAAAATGTTTAGAGCTCTACTCAGATGAGGCTCATCAAAGTTTTTAAATTCCACTATAACCCCAAAGCGACGCTGTTGTACGGCTCCTGCATTCAGGAACTGATCGCCGTAGAAGGGCGTTATCAGCATGGGAACTCCACAGAACACGGACTCGGTGGTGCCTAAGAAACCTCCATGTGAGACGAAGGCCTTCACTTTGGGATGACACAGAAGATCTCGCTGTGGCAGCCACTCGAAGGTGTACAGATTCTTGGGTCTCGATTTTCCCGGCTGATTTGTCTGATTTATCATGCGCATCACGAAGGTGTATTCGGGCAGCTTGGAGATGGTCGCATAAAGCGCCTGTAATTTGCTGGGGGGCAGTGTGCTGGGATTCACCATAGAGCCCCAGCTGATGTAGACGACACCTTTGTCTGATGCATCGAAAATGGTTTGCAGGTGCTAGAAATGTAAGTTTGAGAATAAGTACGCTCTTTGCTCTCAGTGTACCCACCTGAGGCAATGGCTTGGCAGCCCCCACATGCAGCCCGCCCACCTCCACCACATTGGGCGCATACGGTCGGGAGCCGGTTAAAGTGTGGTGCTGATTGATTAGCATGAGGCTCGTGTTTTTCACAATCTCATTGATCGGTGGAAGGCCGAAGCCGAAGCGCTGGTTTATCAGTGCGTCTGTTGCCGGCTGTGTGATGAAACTGAAAGTAGACGATAACAAAACTCAGCTGATTACAAATACACACCGAAATAAGACATTTGTGCAACCTACTTATAGAGTGCGTTGACTGTGTAGAAATGTAGGAAATTATTGAGACGAGCCACAAAGTTCATTTCGTCGGTGTAGGGCAGGAAATTCATGGGCATTATGGGGTTAAGAAAAGGTGTGCCCATGCGCTTGTAGTGCCAGGGCATAATGGCACAACTGCTCAGAGCTATCACAGGAGCATTCAGCAGATGAGCCACAGCAGCCATGCAATCGTTGGAGAAGTGCTCCATTATGATGATGTCATAGCGCTGTGGTGAACTCAGCAGTGCGGAAATCAGGGGAGAATTCAGTGCCACTTTGCAGGAACGCATGCCCCAGTCGTGCAGCATGAAGAAGGTGGGCACCTTGAAGGGCAGGTGATCGAACCGTGGCGTCTCCTTCTCAATTACCTGTAGCAGAAAGTGCTTAAAACTTGATTTACTTTGTAGGGAGTAAATTTATGCTCACTTGCAGATCCACAAAGTCAGTTAACAGCGGCATGCCCTCAAACACGTAATCCGTGTAGTTAGCCACAGGTTGTTTCAATGGAAAGTAGCTGTACATGCTGATGTTGTGTCCTCTCTCCGCCAAGTTAAGGAAAATGGGACGAAAGAAGTCGAAATGACTCTTGCCGGGATGCGAAAATAGACCAAGTATTTGAGCGGCTTCACTTCCAGTGAGCAACGCTAGAAGCAGCACTAACTTTATGCCACATGCCTTCATAGTGGTGTATCTCAAGCTACAGATACTTTTGTATCTGAAATGCAAATTGCAACAAAAGAAAAACGATCGTGAAACGGCAGTTAACCCAGCTTCCATTGTTGTGGCAACTGCATCTGAGGGGCGCAACAAGTGTGTGGCAAGTTAAATTGTTGCCACAAACTCGAAGCTGGTTCAAATGACATTTAGATACATTTAGCATGCAAAAGAAAAACAACAACCTTGTTTTTCCACTCAATCCCTTATCAAAACACTTAACACCTCAGCAATTACAAAGCTCGAGTAAATTACAGATTATTTAAAGAAAATTTGTGGTCACTCCGATGAATTTCAACTAGTCGGTTAGACGCTTCAAGTCAAACTGATTTTACTTATTTGACTAGCAATTGTAATCTGACTCAAAGTTAAAACAAAAGAAAACTAAATGACTCAGATTAAGACTCAAAAGACTAAGACACTCGAGCCAGTCGTGGAATTGACTCTGGCGTGGGGCCCTGTGTAATGGGCTAAGAGGGGCTTGTGGTTGGGGCACGGAATTGAAGGGGCAGGGCAGCTGCAATTGCCACCGGCTCAATTACATTGCAGCGTCCACTTCGATGATGTTGAATCAATCATTACATTAAACAAGGAAATTGCATATGTAATAAGAATTACTAAAATTACAATGCATCTTTCTTCCTCTGATTAATTTATTTAGTCAGCAAACTTAATTACAGTTGTAAAACCAATTTAAATAAACAAATTTTACTAAAAGTTGTTTGGTTTTTACATTTATTATGCATGTCAGTAAAACATAGTCTAATTTAAAATTATTATTAATAAACAGTATATGTCTTGAAGCTTGTAAATTAAGTGTTTTCCAATTATCATTCCCATCTCACATGACTTTTAAGTTAAAGCAGACAACAAGAAACGGCCGACATCTATTTGCGAGCTATGCTTTTAACTGATTTCCTAAACAAACTTTTTAAAAAACATATATATTTTATTTAAGAATACTTCTTAAAAATCTACCCATTAAAAACTCCCATACCCTTTCTCGCAAACTTGGCACTCGAATAATTTCAAACAGCGCCCCAAAAATGGCCATAAATAAATTTTTTAATTTTCATTCGCTGTCAAACGCACCTTTTTCGTAGCATACTTTCGGGCTGTCATCAGAAAGAGCACGAAGAGGAAATCTTATTAGAAACTCCGCTCCAATCGGAAGCTCGTATTTCTGTAGACAATTAGAAGAAGGGGGGAGAGAGTGAAGAACATTTGAAGGAATGACAAAAGTTTGGGTCGAGTTGAAATTTGGCTTATTAAAATTCACTTGGCTGATAATGGTTCGAATAATAACCATAATTTTTGAGATACTTGCAGTAATTTCAAAATGTTGCACACACTCACATTGAGAGGGAGAGTGAGAGCGCCTGGAGTAAGTCGTTAAAATTAAGGAAATTATTTAATTAGGAAAAATTTTCACGTTCCGCTCAATTAGCTCAAAAGCAAAAACAGAAACTTGACTGAGATTTGAGAACTTTGGGAAAACTGGACGCTGGACGATGTCAACAGCTGCCGAAACGCTGCTGATGTCTGACAAAGAGGGGTAGGTGTGTGTGTGTGTGAGAAGGGTGGGCGTGGCTGGGAGTACGACGTCTGCCAGGAAGTGTTGTGTTAATATTTGCGACACGTCATTAAATGTGCCTTAATTGTGAAAATTTTCACAAGTGAGAAAAGTGAAATGCCAAAAGCAGCGAAATTTACGACACATTATCAAATCAAGTGTGGAAAAAGTTTTGGAAAATTATACACACTGGCACACCTACACACACACAAGCACACAGCTTGCTGAAAATTGGGAAAACTTTAAGAGATTTCTGCTGAAAATCGATAAGCATCCCATTGAAATTGAAAACGTATCAATTTATTTTAACGCCTTTGGCTATCGCATTCCTATTCCTATTATTCCTAGTATAAACTCCATTTCCTTCTCCGCTTTTCCTCTTTTCGATTTGCTGATAAACGGCAATAAAATGGAATTTTAAATGATAGCAATCGCATTGAAAAGTCACTTAGATAAACGACAAAAGAAAGGGTTCAAATCAGCGCGTGTCCTGTGTCCATTTTGCCTGTGAAAAGTGGGCGGGGCACTTTGAAAATTTTCCAGCCATTTACATTTAATAGAAGTGCATGAAGTGATAAGCGTGCGTGTGTCTGTACGTGTGTGTGAGTGTGAAATTTATAACAAATCAATAAAATGACAATAGGTGCAAACTTTATCGACGGCTTACGGTGTGTGGGAGAGATCAGAGGTCGCTCAGGGGAAGCAAGGGCAGTTACCGTTAACTGCGGACGACGTTTCATTGTGCAAAATATTTACCAGTGGGAGACTAGTGGCAGTTCCCGCCCAGAGAGAGAGAGAGAGGGGGGGAGGCATCGGGCAGCGGAATTGAATTGAAAGTTTTCGATAAACAATTTTTCGCACGGAAGTGCAATTTGAAGTGAATGCTTCGTTTCCATGTCCTGAAAATGCGGAAATTATACAGAGAAAGTTTCTAATACATTTGTTACCGCCAATCAATTGCTTTGTCGTAGGTGTTCACGATACTGCGTCAATTGTGGGGCTTACTCTCACTCACCTCCCACACCTGGCAGGTAACAAACTTTGGCGTCAGAATAGACATATTGCTATCTCAAAGGCATAGTAGTATCCGGTAATTTTAGACAATTTTCAAATGAATATTATAAATGTTTAGCTATAATAGAAAACAAGTGAAACTTTGCAGACTTGATTTTAAGTGTAGCATACTTTTGGGGCTGCGGAAAAAGCATGCTCTTAAAACATACTTTTGCTGAAGAATTATTCTCCAGCTTTAATTTATTTCTGTTCATTAGTTTGGCATGCCTAGCATAGCTCAGCTAAAGCGCAAACTACAAATTGCTGCCACCATTTGTGGCAAGCATTCAGGTTGTTGCTTCTGCCACTTTCCCCTTGCAGGTGTCTTTAATTGACAGCCCAAAACTATTTATGGCCACGGGTTAAAGTCAAGTCCTGGCTATAACAGGGGGGGCGGTTAGGCCAAGAGGGTCGAGCACCGAGGGTTGGAGAACTAGAGGGCGAGAGGTTTACAGGGTTCGAAGGGTGTTTGCTACTTGTGCGAGTTGTGAATTGCTTTTGATGTTAAATGTGTGATAATTTAATGACTGTCGACGCCTGACGCATCACAGGATTCTGCCTCCGTTTCAGTCTCACTCTCAGTCTCCAAATCGGTCTCAATCTGTGCACTCAAATTGAGGAAGAACATAAGCAATCTTCACTTGAGCTGAGCATTTAATTTAGTGGAATAATAAAAACGTTTTTCGGGCATAAAATTCTCTGCGGCTGGAGATGATTTGTGCACTTTTGCACAAAACCGATGTAACAGATTGTCTTTTAATGCTTTTGCTCTGTTCCATAATTGTTTGAGGGTTGTTTTCATTACATATCAATCGAGAATTGATGCTACGATTAGCCTGTGGGAAATCTACACTAATTTATTACCATGATTTCTAGCAACTTTGTGTGCGTCTATGTAAATTAATAAACAAGAATTGAGTTTTTTTTTAATTTCCGTTTCCAGTTTGTGTTACTCATCTTAAATTTTGTCTCCAAGCGGTTCCAAGCTTTAAGTTGAGCTTAATAATTTCAAGTGTTTAGTGTTAGAACCAGTTTAGGTTTTACAATTTCAAAATCATTTGCATACTTGACCTGTGCTTTTATTTTCCTAGTCACGGAAAATCTGTGATGTCCGTGCTTCAAACTTGATGACGTTATGTAAACTAAACTAGTTTGTTAGTTTGTTGATGAACTTAGTGGTAAATAAAAATAAAACTTGTATTTGTAATATGATATAAAACTATTAATATTACAGTTTTATGAACTATCTGATTTAATTGCTTGCATGTAATTATTTAAGTCGTGCTTTTAATACTTTAATGGAAAACTACAATAAACTATCGCTAAGTATAGTAATTATTTTATTGAAGTCGTTAGTATTTGTATGAGAGTGGAGGTTTCAAGTGATTAATTGAATATCTAGAACAGAAATTTTATATAAATGTTTATTTCTTTAAATTTAACTGGGTACAGTTAACTAGATGTATAGGGTTTATGTGCGGAGCACTTACACCATTAGTTTTATTTTAAGTTTTCATAATTTTATTTTTATTTATTATATTGCTTTTATCATATTGTTATTTACCTAAATTTAATCCGCAATTAAAATGCTTTCTGTTATTTAAAATAAAATTGCAATATTTCCTTTGCTTTAAATTTCCTGAAATATTCATTTGAGTTTGCGGAAAATTTTAACAAAGTAAAGTCTAATTTTATTCATTTTGTATTAAGAACAAATATTCCTTATTAATGTTTTATGGGTAAATCAAGTCACATCTTAAGCTGCATAGCCGTCTCTTCTATGAGCTTTGGTGAAATGCGGTTCACAGCTAATCAAAATTTATGCAAATCCAAGCACACGTTTGTTTTGGCTTCTTTTTTTGGCCTTTTACCTTTTTGGCTTTTTGATTTCGCGTCTAATGTGAAAATATGACGCGGATGGAAAAAAACTGAATTTGAAATGTGCGAAATGTGTGGCTGCACACCACACACACTCAAACACACACGCAGAGACACACCCACACACACACACACACACACCACAGGAGATTTGCATATGATGACAAAGTGTTTGCAGACAGCCGCAAACAATGAAAAATGTTTTCAGCCGTCGGCTTTTGTGGAACGAATGCTAATAATTTAATTTGCCAAACTGAAAAAAAGAAAGAGGCAAAAAAAAATATTGCGGAAATACAAAGCGGCTGGAAAATGTTGCAAATGTGACACGTGACTGCGATTTATGTATTAAAACAGGCGTCAACAATTAATTTAAAATATATGAAATATATTTATTTATTGCAATCAAAATGTGTTCAACATTATAATGATTATTATTTTTTTCAATCTTCTCTCATCCTTAGCAGAAGTGCAGGGCATTGAACTGCTCCCGATTGTTCATGACCATGTTGTTGTATTTGTAGGCCGAGGAACTGGAACCACTTGCCGCCGAGTTGACGGTGATGCGATTGTTGCGCAGGAAACTGTCTACGGGACTGCTGGATACGGCGTATTTGCCGGCGACCATGTCCATGGGGCGCATGGGACTCAGGTGCTTGGCGGGAATAGCCTTGCTAGCGGTACGATTCTGATGGACCATTTTGAATTTAAAGTGTTCTTGTTTGTTACAGTGGGTACTAGCTGTTAGCGTAGAAAGTCAGGGCACGTTGGTTAGCAGTGTGAGCACGGAGAATTCCAGACGATTGCCGCAGTTACTAGTGCGGGAACCTTTCTTAGAGGAAAGATGTTTGGAAAGGCTAAAAGTGAAAGAAGGTAGAAATCTATTTAGTAAAAAGTCGATTATAAAGTTCTTTAAGTTAAAACTCACCTAATATTATTGAGTAGCTTCGCTTTAGTATCTGGTGTCTTCATTGACACATTTGTTTAGTAACTTGTTTGGAAAAATTTGAAACTGATTTGGTGTTTTTGATAGCTTGGTTTCGACCACGTTAGTAGCTGAATTGGTTGTGTGCTCAACTCAGCGACTGCGAAACGCTTTTATACTCGACCAATGCTAAACGATTCGATCTTTGGTCTAGTTGGAGATCGACAACATCATGCATCGAGAGCGTGTTTGCTGTCCGCCAAACCAGTTGGATACAGACGTGAGTTTGTTAATGCAAATCTATTCAAATTGTTATGAAAACATTTGAACAAAACATTCGCCTTCCGAAACGCGTATTGCGATGCGTCAATACTGGCCAAAAAAATAATAATAATAAAATACAACGACGTCATGATTTGTCGAGAAATGCCAAACGATTAATTAATTTGGTGGCTCAATAATATTTACTGGGAGTTCCCTGTGGACCGAATGTTTTTGAAAGTCAAAACAAATATTGTAAGAATTATGGTCTTTAAACTAGATTTCTTTAATTTCATTTTACTGTTACTAAAAGTGAGTCAACTTCAAGTTGTAGCTTCTATCATAGGCGAAGATTGGTTAGATCTGCTGTAATTTGGTGTGTTGATCCTTGCTTAAACCTTTCAAATAGAAAATCTCGATACTTCTGAATTTCTTTAGAAGCTTCTTTAAGCAAAGCACAGCTGCAATATGACAGTCTGGGAAATATGCAGTTGTGCGATCTTAAAGATATTTTTAAAACCACAAGAAACCGGTTAAGTTTGAAGAACTTTGGGAGACGAAAGCTAAGCATATATATTATATGTCAAACGGAAAATCCTTGAATTTATATCCTTTGTTTTCAAAATTCTGAATTGTCAAGTACACATTCAAGAAACACATCTCTACGGATATTTCAAAGATGTTGTCCTTACCGTGCTACCAGCGGATCTTTTTACATTGATCTGCTACCTGTACAGTTTGGATTGTTTTCAGTAGCGCAGTTAGTATGCCAAATTACCGATTGCATTTGCATTTAATAGCGTTGTTATTGAAATTTACTTGTTTTTTAGAACCTACGCTTGTTGTTAAGCCAAATTTGAGCAATCATTGACATTTAAGAGAGGAACAACCAGACGTTCAAAGTACAACTGAATTTTAATACTGTCAATGCCCTCAAGTAAACTGATTTGTTAACAAACAAGTAAATATACGATAAATGCGACATTTTCAAATCTGAAGAGAATGAAAGGTCCTTAAAAAATTAAGAGTATTAAAGGTTTACTTTCAAATTCGGTTAAAAAGATTGAAATGACTTGTAATGATATTAAAGAGAGTATACATATATCTGATTTTTGGAAAAAAAAAAAATTTTGAAAACTGAAGAGTTTTTTTAGGACTATATTTTTTCTGAAATTTTAGCTATCTTCAAATATTTTACAACATCAGGTATATATATTTTTTTAAGGTCAAATCAAATATTATATGTAAACAAACTAAAAAGTTGTACAAAAACATGAAATGCGGTGCCATCTTTAAAGTTAACAATAAGTAAATTATGCAAATTAGTCATTTATCTGTAATTTATCGATTTGTTTATTTTTTTTTATTTTATCGAAATCGTAGGTGGCAACTGTCGCTCTTCAACTGGACCTTAACTATAAAAAACGACAATAACAGAATAGAAATACCACTTAAGAGACATCAACAGGCTTTCAAGCTGATCTGTCACAAACACACAAATTGGCTGATGCAATGTACCGGGTATTTTTCATCATCATCATTGTGAGAGGCTCAGTACGAGTATTCGATATAAATATTCATACAACGTTCATAATATTCATATAAACGATGGTCATACTATATACTAACAAGCCGACAAATGCAACAATGTAACATTGAAATTACAGAAATCTATATCATCCATGTAGGGTTTCTAAAAGTAATACCCATAGACCCCAAAACTGAACAGTAGAGCCGGCCGGCCGGTATAGGTAGAGATGAAAAAAGTTGACGTAGTCAGCCTTACGTGCGACTTGTCAGGTACAGACAATATATATCAATACATATATCTATATATACCCATATGTTTGTCATCATTATTTAGTGTTGTTTTTGTAGAGGTGATAAACCAGTTGGCAACTCTAATTTGCATTGCCGTTCACGACGAGTTTTTTATGTCTGCGTCTGAGACTTAGTCTGGCTTTGAGTCTGACTTTTTGAGGTCTGACTGAGACACCAATATGGAGACGGGGCTTTCTTGGTTTGCTCATACGACACGTTGCCAGCAGCTGTTCGCACCGTCTCCGACTCAGTCTCCGTTTCATTAGAAATGTGACGAGTTAAATGCGACTCTGCAGTTTATTTTCAGTTTTTATTTTAACTGCTTTTTTGTGCATGCATTGAGGTATTTAAAGCTGTTGCAGTCGAGGTTTTAGCCTCAGTAGAAAGTCAAGAACAGCAGCGCGTACGTATCGGAGATTTTGTTAAATATTATTAAATGTGCAAATTGCAAAAGTTTTGTGTCAATGCCAAAACATAGAAAACAAAAACTAAACAAACACTTGAGGTATGTGTTTCTATATTCCTGCCGATTTATCGATAGTTTCGGTTAACTTGGTTTTTTTCGATTCACACAGATTGGGCAAAAGTCTGTCATCCAGCAAAGGATCACGCACTGGTAACTCGGCCAACAATAAGGAATTAAAAGTATTAACGCTGCTGCAAACCGTACCGTGAACTTTTGAACTCAGCCCACTTAGCATTCAGTAACTGCGCAATACAGTCTAATTGGAAATTGGAAATTGTGAATTGGAATTACAAAATTGTATCAAGACATTTATAGAAATTCATTTGAGGCAATCCCAAGCGAGTGAAATCAGCAAAATACCCATCAAAATGGTCTACACCGAACGCACCGACAAATACCTGACAAACAGCAGCGAGAACGCTGGAAAGAGCAAGTCCTCTGCATCCGCCTCTTCCTCATCGGCATCGCATTCGTCCTCGAAGGCATCGTCGAGTCACAGCTCGGGCGCCTGGAGCAATCATGCCTCCGACGCCGAGAAATGGAAGTACAATAACATGGTCAAGGATGATCGGGACAAGTTCAATAGCCTGCACTTCTGCTAACTTGTTTATGGGCTGAATATGGCATTCTTGTGATTGAGACCTGAGTCCTGTTGGTTACTATGGATTAATTATAGCTTAGTCGTAGACTTTTTATTAATTTGATAACTGCTTAATTGTTTAAAAGTTTTTAAAATTCAAAATTTTGTACAAAAAATTTAAATAAGATGCGCAAGAAACTCAAAACCAATGTGTTTTTGTGTCAAACTGGACTTTAAATTAATAAATAAATATACTGTTAATTTAAGTACAAATTAAAAAAAAAAGTTTGAGGTTATGTTGAGTTTATGTCTTTAAAGTGAGGTTATATTAGCCTTTAGTGGCTAAAATGGAAACTCTGCAGTGCTTTTCAGCTAAAATTAGACTTATGGAAGATGTTGAAATAAAAGACGTGGCTACTTTGAGTTCATAGTAAAAAAGTGAGGTTAAATTGCATTTTTAAAACGAAATTAGATTAGTAGAATAACCTTTGTATACACAATACGAGGTTAGCTTTAATTGTTTGCTCAGATCTAAAGCCAGTTATTGCATAAAACTTAAGCAGATTAAGCTACAACTAACCTAACATAACAGATATAGGAATTAGCTTTATATAAACCCACTAGAGTGACCTTGCTACTTGACTTCTATTGGTGTCCATAGCACATTTGCATGAATTGTGGCTATTATCGTGATTAGCTATCCCTCCCCTGTCCAAGTTTCCTCCTGCCAACCGCTAGAGGGATCTTTGGGCAAAGTGCACTTAATACACATTAGCTACGCTTATTTGACAGACCCGGAGAGCAAAGGACTCAACGTGCCATGCTGCAATATTGATGATGTCTGCCCGTCTTTGGAAGCACCCCAAATTCAATAGTCGTTCTGCTCTTCCTTTCATGCCAGTGCGGCGCGTGTCCTGCGCAGGGAGGGGGAAGAGTTGGGAACAAGTGTATCTCTGGCAGCTCAGGCATTACCGCAGAACGACGTCCGACGGTCGACAGCATTTACGCATCGGATGGATTAGAAGTGCGAATTTTTATAATTTTTCAATTGTATTGTTTGCCAAAGGGCAGATATATATATATATATATTGAAGGCATGTGGGAAGCTGTTTGGGTGTGAGCTGCGGTCGTCCTTTGACACACGACCGCACAGGACCCAGTCCCAGAGCACGTGGCGTTTGGCTATTAGAAACGATTTCCTTGACGGCGCTAATAGAATTTTTTCCCACTTTCTATAGACATCGAAAGAATTTTATTTTTATTTTGCTTCCTCGTTTTTCTCTACTTTTTTTTTGTGGAATTATTTCTGGGTCTACCGGGAAGCTGTCACTATGCGACACTTGACGTGTCGTCCGTCTAATTGAAGCGCTTTATTTTGATTCATCTCTTTCATTCTGATTTCTCTGTAAAAATGCGTGGTAATTACTTTGTTTTTGTAGCGCCGGGCGGTCGCTTCTTAATCCTGCCAGGATACACTGACGGTTTTTGGCATCTTCGTCACATTGCAATTAAAAGCACACAGCAGGTGGCATCCGAAGGAACCTTTGAACTTTCGTGTTATAAAATGTGAATGTGTCACTTGCAAGGATTCCCCAAATGGGCCTGATTTCTGACTTTTCCGAAAGGAAAAGCAATTATCACGTCATTATCCGGGAAAACCCGCAAAATTTACAAACACCGGAGAGATTTTATTTTTCAGTTTGCCTTTGCCTTTCTCAGGAACACGTGTCCAGAAGCATTTAACGGCAGTTCGGTCAAGCTAGTTCCAGGAAGGCATATCAGTTTTATAGTCCTGGCTGTATTATCTGGTGTCGGCTTCGAGGCGGCTTCCGTTTTGACAGACAACCCTTGTTGTTCGCTGGTTGGGCGCCAATGTGACTGCGATAACATCTTCCGACACAACATGTCACATGCCACATGCCGCATACCTCATGCCTCATACCTCATGCCACGTGGTGGAAAATTATGAATAATTTCCGTAACTTCTGTCGAGCTGAGCAAAAATCGCAGCTTGCAATGAAAAAGTGTCACGACCATGCCCACACCGCCCATACAGCATAGAGCAGACCTAGACCTTGCCTCGTGCCCAAAGTGTGGGGCGTGCCGTCAGATACAACTTCCGACATCCGACAGATGTTTCACTCGCTATTTTGTACTCGGGAATGCAAAAAGTCTCCCTTTCCAACCACTTCCCTTCCTGCCGTCGTGTATTCAGGTTCTGTCTCTGAATTCGGTTTTCTACCTTTGCTCGAGTGTTACGCCCGCTTGCAAAACAATTGACGGCAAATTTCTCGTCGCGGATGTCTTTGCCAGCAGCTTGTAAATTGTATTCGAATCTCAATCTGAATGTACTCGAATGTACTCATGTACGGGCGTTGACATTTCTCTGCAAAAGGTGTTTGTCGGGTTGCTCTTGTTGTTCTTGTTGTTGTGCGTGTCACATGGCAATTTGGTGGCAAGGTGTGACGCCAGTTGCCAAACATCAAACAGACATAATCCAAATTTGATTTCCCCCCTCCCCACGTTTGTCTGCAATGTGCAATTTTGTTAGATTCCATGGATTTATTCAAACTTCATTCATAACTAGAATCGAATGCTGCAAAGTGATCAATTCGCTTGTCACGTGATCGGCGTAAAGGTGCAAATTTTATTGAGCATTAGAGTGAGTGAGTTTTGAGTGTGAGGAGCTTAGAAATCATATGTATAAAGTGAAATAATATGAGCTGTAATTCATTCATTATCAAAGCATTTAACTGAGTTCAGATTATTCAAAGCTCAAAACTCAATCGATTTTAATTGAATCATCTTTTTAAGTGTACATATTTGTCAATTCAACAATTATTCATATCTGTTTGTAAGCCACATAGACTGTCTCGTCTTATAAATATCAAATAACATTTTATTTTTGATATCATATCTGGTTCTGCAGCTTAAACTTATGCAAATGCAATAAAATTTACAAAACATGCCAAACATTCCACACACAAACAAAGGACGGCAATTACATGAAAATCTCAATTCAATTGAAAACAGAGAACTGAGAACTGAGAGCAGAGAATTGTTGTGGACGTGGCTGCCAATAAAATTGGAAATCAACCACCGTTAAATATAAATACTTCCATATAAAAACAATTTTTGATCCGCCATTTCTACTCACGCTGATCGACAGCTGTCATGAATGACAATTGGATTGCAGTGCAATGAATTCTGCCCCCTTGGTCCCGGGTCAAAACCCCGGATATACCGAAGTATAACTGAAGCTACTGTCACGGTTTCTGGCTCTGCTCTGCATCTGGGTACACATCAAATTCATCTAAAATATGCAATAAAAATATGAGACGCAATGAGACCACAGCATTTTGTATTTATAGATTTTTGTAAAATGAGCGAGGTCATCAAAATCAAAACAACAACGGCCACAACAACAACAACAACGTCAAAGTTGATATGGAAATTGAAACAATGGCAATGGCTCAACTCTGGGTTGGAGTACTTCGTGGCAGCAGTGGAGTGGAGTGGAGAACTCTTGAGTAAAACGCAGAAACGTGGTTGCGTTTTTGCGGTTTGCTTTGCCAGAGTGTGAGCATATTCAGCCAAGATGGAGCAAGAGCGCTACTGATTTTAAACCAAGTATATTAGAGATTAAAAATGTTTTAATTTCAATTGTAGTTACTTAAGGAATATTTTTTGAGAAATGTGTGTGTTAGACTTTATACGAATCAATAATAAATCAAATAATAATCAGTGCATTATTCCTTATTTAAAAATTTCCTTACATGGATTAATATATACTTGCATGTCACATATAATAGTTTCGGATACTTTTCAATATTTTTATTCAATTTAGCTGCATTCTATTTTCTTTAGAAGGGTATTTTAAAGTCTCTTAAGTCCAATTATCATATCCTCCAATCGAATCGTTTCATGTACTGCGATTGTCATACAGTAAAACCTTTAAATGCAATTATGGCATGTAAAAAACCGCCAATGATATGCTCAAAGTGTCTTTTGTTGTGCTTAAATACACACACTCGCACTCACACTCACACACACACTTTTGTGCATATAAACAGGGCGGTTACTGCTGCTAGCAGCGCGCCAAAATAAAAAGCTGCACGAAGCTTCAATTTGTTGCATATACGCAGCTCTCGGGTGGTTCAACCCAAACTTGTACATAAGCAGAAGAAGAAGAGGAGTGTATATGTATATATTGGGCATATGGAGGATATACGTTTCACAATCGCATCATTTTGAGCAATTAAGTGTGTGTATTATCCCTGTAACACCGCCACCGTCGAAGGGCCTTGAAAATACATCAAAACAGACGTTGTGCCTCCGACCCCTTCCCACCGTACCGACATAGGTCCTGCCACCGGAAGTACATTGAATACGAGTACATGTGTGCGTGTGTGTTGTGTGTGTATGCTTTTATGTGCAAATTGTGCATTTATGTCGACAATGCCCGCGACGATGACGACTCAACTTGACGCGTTTTGAGGTTTACACTCAACCTCAACCTCAGAGCGAATCTCTGCTCTGATTCAGCTTCCATCTCCGGAACAACAACAAAGCATTGCCTCTGTGGATGATGATGATGATTGCAGCAGGCAGAGCAGTTCAATCTCAACACAAATGGATCATTAGTTATGGCTCAACTTACTCACACTGCTCGTGACACAACACGATAATGAATATCGGTTGGAGAACACAACATTTTTATTGAATTTGAGTGGAGTTTCGATAACTTAAGTAAGAACAACATATATTAACTCCCTTTACATAATACCTAGTAAATAATAATGCTGTTCCTTCTCCCATTTAAATATTCATTACACGATCGTGTCCCGACACGACTTCGGTTTGCGCATAACTGACGAAATGCAGTCGCCGTCGCAGTCGCGTCGCAGTCGCCGTCACTGTCAACGTTGACGTCACAGCTGGCATTGTTGTTCCTGCTCCTCGTTGAGCGCACTTTTACTTTTTGCTTTGTCTGCTTTCGGGAGGAGGTGCAGGGCTGTCAAGTCTGTTGATAAATCCGTAACTCCCCATTAGGCAGTTACTCCTACTAGCCAAGCGATAAGGGGTTTCCAGGGAAACTGATGATAAAGGGTGCTGTATGTATAAGCATATGGAGGGACAGCCCATTTAATCGATAGTCCCTCGATCAATTCTGTGCTTAAACTAAACAATAAACTAGTAAGTTTATTTTTTTTTAAGTTGGAAATTTTAGGAAAGTTTATTAGACAAGATATTAACTGAATTGTGATTTATTTCCACACAACTTACAAAGGCCTGTCAAATACAAGCTGGCCACAAACACGCCCATCTGCCCACACTGAACTGACAGTTAGGCCAATTTAAAATTCAATTTAAATTCAATTGATATTTGAAAACACTTTGTACAATAATATCCACACACACACACACTCACAGCGGGGAAGCCCCATTAACACTCGGACTTCTGCTCTGTGGTTGCCAATGGGAAAAGCGATGAAAAGGCAAAAGGTAAAAGCAGCAAATGTAATTACAAAGAAAATGTTAGCAAACGACTTGAAGAAAAGTCAGAACGAAAATGTGATAATTGAAACAGGGGCTTCAATCCTGCAGACACGAGAAAAAAAAAAACGGGAGAAAACAATAAATTATGCACACAGGACATAAAAGACACAACCTGCCGGGTTAGCAACCTGAACAAACCCAAAGCAAACCCTAACAACAGGCCACAAATCTAAATCGGGGGAAAGGCAAGTTAACACTAATTGCCCCACGGGCAGACAGAAGGTGGCTACTGCAACAAAAAGAGAGTCCTCAAGCAACAGCGGCATCAGCTTGTTTTTGTTTTCCCAGTGACGTCGTCGTCTTTGTAGCCCCGAAGCCATAGGACACACGAGCACATCCCCCAAATGAATCTGAGCTTTGTCCTTTCGTTCACGTTCCGGCAATCTCATAAATAATGTGAAAATTTCATTAAGACAAATTATTGTCTATCAATATGTTGCCACTGAGACGTTGCTGGGATGGTCACGCTTAAGCACAAGCTGTTCTACTCGTTACTCGCTACTATCCAGGGGCTAATCGCTGCCGATTTCTGGTAAACAGGTCAGGTAATAGACTTTTATTTATGATAAGTGTTGGTTTTATTACAAATGATGGTTTAATTTATTTGGCTACTCATAGCGCGCCAGTAAATATATAAAGCTTTAACTACGAAGTCGTATGCTTTGGAATCCGTTAGTTACTACTCGTTAATTGCTTCTCGTTACACTCTATTCGATACTTTCTAGTCGTTGCTAACTTTCTCACATTATGTAGCTGAACACTCCCGCTAGCTACACGCTCTCGCGTGTTACTCCACATTCCCCACTCGCTACTTGCTACTCGCTACTCGTTACTTTCGCACAGTGATCCATCTAGCTAAAGCTCATCGCCATTTAGTCTCGCTGTAGCTAACCGTTCATACTACTACTTTCTTCCATTTATTAATTTGACAATATATTTCACTCGTTACTCTCCACTCGCTCACATTACCCGCTGCTCAATTTGCTGTCTGACGCTGTCAGGGAAATGCCCTTTACATGTTATGCCCGTACGTATTTGCGCTTTTGTTTATATAATAATATTTGCGGCTCATAATTGCATAAATTTTTAAATTGAACATTTTGCGTGCACGCCTGCCGCCCTCCGCACTCCCTCACTTGTGTGACCGCAGCTCAAACATAACCCAAACTCAAACCCGAGTCCGAGCCCGAACTCAAATCCAAAGTCAACCCCAAAAACTCAGACCTTAACTCGAAGGCAAAGCAATGAAAGTTCCTCATCTGCTCATTGTGTTGGTTACTTTGGTTTGCTTTGGTTTTAGCTTAAATACGTTGCAAATGAAATTAAACATGCCCGCGGTACACAACGGTAAATTGAATTATGGCTCTTTAGTCCGTACTCTCAGTGTATGTGTACACAAGTCACGTGCTTGAATCAAAACTCTCTAGAGGCATGTGCATTTTCACCGTGAGATAATCATCGCCAGCACAGGACTAGAGGCACTAATCATGCATCAAACCATACAAGTAGGGTTGCACTAATAGAAGATTGTGCAACCTTTTAGTTTAAGTGTCCCCAACACTATCTAAGCAAGACATTTTCAATTTTCCTTTTGTCTTAACCATATCTAACACTAGACTTCTTCTTTCTTCTCCCTTACTCCCTTTCTCTCTTTCTCCACTCTATCTCCTTCTCGCTAATTGCCATGAGCCCACAAGTTAATAGTCCCAACTACTTCGAGTGTCGCACAACTCGTCGATTTACACACACAAATTCGTTGCACTCCCAGAAGAAAAAAACCGATGACGGTTTCGGTTCGTCAAATCAAGAAAAAGTCGAGAAATTTGTAACAATCCCCAATTGAGCGTGAAATTCGATAAGTTGGCGTTGTCTGAAGATTACCGCACATCTGCCCCATTGGGAACTCCAGTTCTCAGGCCGGTCTTACCCCAAATTTGTTTATAAAATAAACTGAATAAACTGAAATATACGAGTGCTACGATTATTCGACTTATGAATTATGCGACGTGTTTATTTTGAATTTTATGTTTGCCCCATTTCGATTTATTTTGACCGCACTGTCATTAAAATGGTCGTAAAGACACTACTCAATTGGACGGTTCTTCAAGCACTTGAAGTGGCATTCCAGCAAGTGATGAATAAAAACATTTCAAACTCAAGTATCAGCTCAGCATCTCTTGAGCTATTTCGTTGTCCAGTGCTGTACGGTAAGGAAAATCAGACACCAAACAATTATAATTGAGATTTCAAGTATCTTTTTCAAGTTTTATCTGCAGATATTTCTAGGAAAAGTAAGCAGAAAGTGCTCTAATTAAGATAATTTGTAGCTCAAATTTAACAAAGAATAAACTAGATGTTATAGATTTAAGTAACTTAGTTTAAGGTACTGTTATAATCGTTCATGTTTGGATGACAAGATATATATTACCAGGCATTTTAGCAACTCACAAAGATTGATAGCTTTGAAGCAAGTTATAATTTCCCATTCCCCGCTGAGTGTATATATAATTATGGCCGTCGTTGTTCGCATTTCTTTTGGACTCGTTTGAGGAGGTCTTTTGTGTTTGGAGCAAATCGCTGCGAGTCGTTTTGGGCCAGTAGCTTAGTATTTTATACTTATTAAGATTATATGGTTAGCCACGCACACACATACACACACCAGCACACACTCATACAGAACACTAAAGACACTAAGCACGACAAAAAGACATTAAACACGACAACGAAATAAAAAAACAAAACATTGGAAATTCCTTATCAGCACTTCCGCTTTTCGTGACCAATGTCTCGGACTGTGCGTGTGTGTGTGTGTGTGCCGCACGTGCCTCCTTTGGAGGTTATATGTATGTGTGTGTGGAGTATCAGTTTCGCACACACGCCTTGAGTTGGAGTCGTGAGTGTGGTCATGCAAAGGTTATAGAAATGGAAAAGCCAAGAACTTTGGGCCAACATTGTGTGTGCACCTGTCATTGGCCATTTCGCCGGATGGTTTTGGCTTTGGCCAAAAGACACGCCACAAAAGTCAACATTGTTGAGTCTAGCTGAGGTGGAGAGGAGTTAGGTATTCCATGGCTATCCTGGTTATCCTTCATTATTCATAAATATGCAAATCGCGATGGCAAAGAGTGTGTAATAAATTCTGAGCTACCAACTACGAAGGCCGAACTGCTTTTGGCCAGCTTAGCATATTTTTGGGACTTAACACATAGCACGTCTTACAATTTTTAGCTACTAGTGGTACACTGTTACAAGACATCCAATCTCTGATCCAGTTTACTATAAGATAAATTTGCTATAAATTAAAGTGGGAAATTTCAATGTATGAGAATTTATGTTGTAATATTTTTTATGACCATAAGTTTTACCACTCAAAATTAATTTAATTTATGTTAAGATCAGTCAGCATTTTCTAAAAAAAAAGTCTCTAGAAAATCTGTCTTTAAATAATAAATATATTCATTTTATGAAAAGACTTTCGTTTATCTACTTTTTCTTTTCCCAATTGATTGTAATAGCAGTCTAAATAGCTTAAAAAACGGTTTGAACTATAGCATAGTTTGAAATCATTTATTCTTAAATAAACAATAGAGAGAAATTTAAAAATCTTCAGCTTTCTTCTACAACTATAAAATTGTAATTTTATTTTTCCCAGATATGCTGACTGTTTAAAAACAGTTTTTGTGCTCCAGTTTCTGCCTTGCCCCATTTTAATTTATGTACATCCTTTTTGGGCAGTGTATGCTACAGTGGGACATGTTTAACACTCAATCTGTGTGGCAACTGGCAGCCAAAAGGCGCATATGCCACATTACCTCCGAAACAAATTAAATCGTTTCGCATTCGAGTCGAACTGTGCAGGCAGCTCAAGCATAACCAGAAGCAATCACAGCAGCAGCAGAAGCAGCAGCAGTAAAAGTCACAGGAACTGCGGAAAGAGCTGTGGCAGGAACAGGAGCTGTGTGGCAACTATAAGGAATATAAGGACTACAAGGAGTTTAAGGACATATGCCCGATGCTCGTTAGGGGCTGACATGCGTGGCATGCGGTGGGCGTTGCCACACAGTCATACATATATTCAATTGTGTGTGTAATCTATGAAAACCACACACACACACACACACACAGACACCCAGTTACACACACTCACACCGAGTGTATCTGTAAGTTTGTCTTGGGAATATTTTTTTTTTACTTTTTCGCTTGAATTCTTCCCAGGACAGAGGACCAGAAGACTGGATTGTCTGGACATAACGTAAACGTTGCCTGCTTTAAAACTACATAAATCATAAATTTCACCCTCTCAACACCCCCCGATAAATGCCATCCTTCAGCCCACTTACTTCTAATGCGCACAATCACAGTCAGGACACGATTTGAAGGAGGGAGAAAGGGGTGAGGGGTTGATTGTACGGGGGAGTGGGAATAACTGGAAGTCCTCGTTTTGTTTGCCCAGCATAAAATGAGTTTCCTTTCTGAGTCTCAAGCTGGTATCCTTCCTTGTCTACAGTCGTAGGACTTGAGTGAGCAAACAAGCGTATAAATTGAGTTATAATTTTGTTACAGGACATTGCCAGCTATCCCTCTGGCTGTCTCTGTCTATTACTCCCCCCCTCTATCTCTCTCTCTCTCTCTCTCTCCGGAAGTCCAAACTTCATGTTATTTAAATGATTCCACACATTATTGCCTTGCAGTTCCTTTGGCAGACACATGGACTGTAATTCGACATGGTTTTCAGTTTTCCATTTTGCGGCTTATTAGCATAATTGTTAAGAAACTTATTTAACAAGATGTTAAACGATGTTGCCAGACAAATACATACCAAATTTCAAGTAATTACCATTTGAAGATACCGAGATGATAATAGAAAAATAAAATGGTGGCATTTTAAAATTATCAAGACACTTCCCAACTATTTCTTACAGAAAGTAAATACTTCCTTTATACGCGAAAATTTATAAACTAATTTTACTTTGCAGATTGACAATTTGAACGGATTTACACAAAATTTAATGCACTGGCGACGGTCTGCCCTTGAAGCCAATTTGGTGCAGCGGATACTTGGGGATCATGTATTCCAAGCGTTGATTGCGTCGCATGGCGCATTCCTGGTAGTCCCGCCACTTGGCGTATTTGTGGCATTGTGGCACTCTTCCGATTTGCCCTGGATGTATATCTGCTGGCGAAGATTGTCCCAGAAGGGACGATTCTTGTGCTCCTCCAAATAGACGTTGCGCTTGAGCCACTGCACCACCCGTGGCACGTTATATACCGTCGATCCCATGCAGACTGTTGACAATGGGCCACTAGAAGCAGAAGAAGGCTTGTATTAAGCACATCTTAAGCTGAAAGCGTACAGTACTTACTCGGGATAATAGTCATTTGGTGCATTAGAGTCAACATGAATGCGGGGAAATGTGAAGCGATCTTTATTGAAGCGAGTATCGCCCCAAATTTTGCCATAGGTTGCGCCCCACGCCTGATAGATCCAGTTGCCCATATCATCCTTTTCGAACTTGGGCACGGAGATGGTAATCTCTTCTGGTGAGCCGCGGCCAGTATCGGTTCCATTGCCACCACTTCCAGTGACTCCTCCCTCACCACTACCCTCAGTGCTTTCACCATCCCCATCTACCGGCTCTTTTTCTCCGGACTCGCTACCGTTCCCTTCCCCATCCCGAGATTCTCTATCACCCGACTGTTTCCCTCCGCTACCAGATCCTGCACTACCAGATCCTTCATCACCAGTTCCTCTACTTTCCGACCCATCACCACCAGATCCTCCAGAAGGTCCGCTTCCTGAATCTCCTCCGCTTTCGTCCTCTACAGTAGACCCACTGCCTCCAGAGCCATCCTCAAGTCCGGCAGCTTCGCTTCGCAGCTTGTTTCCGTTGTCAGGTAATTCTCCGTTTTCATTCTCCATCCCTTGCGCCACCAGGGCCAAGAATTTTGTGGACAAGGCGGGATGTGCATGTGCTCTAGTCGTCTTCTTCTTGAACATCTCCAGCGCCGACTTCTTCTGGGGCATGCTCCATAACTTATCGTTGGCTCGCGGCTCCTCCTGACTCTTGCGCATGTCCTGAACTCCTTTAGGAGACACCTGCACAGGTACAGCATCACTTGTGTCCCACGAAACCAGCTGCAAAAATTCTCAATTAAATCAAAATTAAATAAACTTTCTTTGGTAAACCTACGCCTATGACTGCAGCCAAGGCAATCAAATATATACAATTTAATTTAAGCATTTCTCAAATTGATTGCACGAAAAATTTCAATATTTTGTGGAAAAATCTTAAAGTTTTTCATTAAATTCTACATTTGAAACGATTGCGATAGCTTTACTTTTGACAGTTGAATAAAAGTTTTATAAATTAGAAAAATAGTTGACAATTTTCAATAATTTAGCGGGACTCTTGAGGTAGTTTTCAACTAAACATTTATTTTCAATTTAATTTTTTGTTAATTGTAATATTATTCATAAATCTAGCTAATTAGCATTAAAATTTCGCGCAACGATAGATTAATAATGAGCTTACTAATCAAAGGACATTTTTTGTGAATGATCCTTTAAGCCGTTTGTGCAAACTGAGCGAACCATAACTAATACATTTTAGCTATGCCAATTTGCCAGGCCATCCAAAGCCGAACTGGCCAACTGCAGAGCAACGAAAGGTCTATCATTCAAGGGGTGGGGAGTCAAGGGAGAATGGTGGTGGTAGAGGAGCGGCAAAGGGGCAGCAGAAAGGGGAAAACCGCTCACTTAAAGCGCATGAAATGCGTGGAAAAATTGTTGTTGCCTCTGGAGATGTATACAATAAAATTATAAACACAATGAAATACTTAATTTCACATACAATTGCAGTTTTAATTTAAATACCCTGTTATGTGTAGTTAAGCGGGACTTTTAGTCGCGTAAAAGTAGAGTTTTTAATAAAAAAATATATAAAGAAGGGTTTTTAATGATTGTGTGCTTAAAAACTATTAATTATAAGTAAGTCTAGTTAATTTCATAGAATTTTATCATCTTAATAACTGTTTATTAAGTTTTTAGCAATAATCACTTTTCACCAAATGTCTCATATAACAGAGTATTTACTGGTCGTCTCTAGGCCTTATGGTTATTTACGTATTCCAGCTTGAAATGGCAAAATGGCAGTTTACGCTCGTTTGGCAGCTCCACCCAGTCCCCCTTCTCCCCTCACCCCATTTGTAACCCACCCCACGCCAGTGTTACCTGTTGTGTTACCTGCCCTGGCATCGAGTGGCATACTTGAGCATGTCTTTACATCTCTTTACGCTTGGCTATAGCTCAAAGTGCCTCACTCGCGGTGGCTGAATCTGAATCTGAAACTGGATACAAAATGGCAGCCTCTTAAACGGATTTACAATTATGTGGGGTGCAGGGTGGGGCACGGTATAGCTTAAGCTAAGTCGTATATAGAAAACATAATATAAAGTTCTAAAAGTTAGAGGAAAAAGTATCTGAAATCAAAGACGTAACTTATGACATAGTTTATTTATGGAGTGTAGTTGAGTGTAGGGTATTTATAATGAATATAGGATGTACAGCTAAACCCAGTAGTTTTCCTCTAAAAAGTTGCTAGAAAACTTTCCAAATTTAACAGAAATCAACCGATTTTTGGCATACATATCCCAGAAAATTTTTTTAAATCTTTGTAGTGTTGGTTTGGCATTTTAAAATTTTATGCTATCTAGTTTAGTTTTAAAGATTTAAATTGTAAAAATTTTCCCACACCTCTTGAGATGTTTACTTAAAAGTCTGTAGATAAAAAAGTCGTGTTCACTTCAAAATGATTTTTAGAATCCATCACATTTGGGTCAAGATTTGAGCACTAAATTTATTTTGCATTTTCGAAATCTATGTTAGTTTTAAATATGTCAAATGTCCCAAATCAATGACAGTTTTTGGAGTGTTAAGTGGAGAGGTTATCAGGCTATCAGGTAGTTGCAATTGGGCATAGGAGGATGGATATCATATCGAAACGATATGTAAAACACATGTTTGATTTCAAGAGAACTAAGTGCCCTGCTCTCTCTCTTCATATTTCTCACTGTTTTGCTGTTCAGAGATTAAACTTAGAATTCAATTATGTTTGTGTACGGGTTGAGTCGATAATAAGAAATTCTGAAGAAGGTCTGACATGGCGAGATAGGCGAACTCAGACGAAGTGCAGACCAGATAGAGGAGCACGATGGAGAGGGTGTAGGGTGTAGGAGGGCGTAGGCAGTGTATTGTAGGGTACCCACATTGTAGAATTAAGTTGCGAGCTTGTGTATCTTTGTTTGTATTTTTAGACATTTATCTGGCTGGAGAATAACAACGTAGGATCTTGACTTTGTTTTGTCTGCTCAGCTGAAAACACACTGCTCTCCCTCCCGCTCTCACACACTCCCTCTCTTACTCGTACCCAACTCCTACTAAGATCTGTAGTTGTATCTGTTTTTGGTGTCTGAAAATCGATCTGCAGACATGGAAAAATCGCTAAAATGGGAAAAAGTCACGTAGTCAGCGAAACTGAACAGACAAGACCCTATAACCATATAGAAGCCATATAGACAACGCTAATGGCAGCAAAGATTTATGCAAATAAAGGAGGAGAGTGAAGAGTTAAGGGGGAAATTGAATCGTTTTGGGGCTGACGTTGTTCTTAACCGAGTGAACACTGTACCTGAGTGTAATCCAGTGAGCAATTAAAGTGTCACAAGTTCGGGACATGCAATATTTCATGACGCAATGCCCAAGATTATGAATATAAATGCAAATTAGGCACAGTTGGCAGAGGAAAGGGTAGCACCTCATTCACCTGTCTCTTGTGGGGGTTAGGAGTGGGGATAGGGGTGGGATAGGTGGCAGGGGTAGGGGAGGGAGCGTGACAATCATTAAAAGTCAAGTCAACGTTAGTGCCTTCGTCGTTGGCTGAACAATCACTGAAAATGACTAACGGTAACCACGATAGTCCACATCCGGGCCACAGTTCATAGCACAGCACTACCTGTGGTAGTTGGTATAGGGGGCGGGGGGTTTGAAGAGGGCTAAAACGTGTAAAGCTTTTACCTGTCGCCCAATGTACGTTGAAAGAAAATTACGCTCTTATCTCGCTTCCTGTCGTGACACAATTTTCTATCATACTGAACTCAAGGACTCGCAGGACTCACCGGACTCGACTTGGCTCGAAAGACTTGACTCGTGTGCTTCAAGCAAAAGACATAAAGTTATTATTGCTTTTTACCATTCGGTGGGATTTTCTACCCACGGCGTCTGGCCAACAAATGATAAATGTGTCCAGCGCACGTTTTGAACAACGTCATAATTTAGTCAACATTACATCATAGACTCTGAGGTATTACAAATATATATATAGATATAGCTATATATATAATGTATATATTGTAGTTGTATTGGCCTAGAAACGTAACATTCTAACCTTTTGGAGACCCTGCAATTCCTGCATAATTAGATAGACCCTCCACATGCAAGCCCAGTTGTGATTTTTAATAGATTAGCGGGACAAACGAATAATTCTATGAATTTCATAAATACTAATTTGTTATTAAGTGTGTTACTTACCACCTACCCCACCCTACCTTACCCTATTGCTATAACTACCCTGTACTTCCCAGCATACCCTTCGTCTTCACAAATATCGAACTCGAAAATCTACGGTACGTGACAAATTGAAAAAAGCGCATCAGTGAAGCGAAGTTAACTAGTGAGACCTGTGTGGAATCAAGCATAGAATATTGGACGACTTGGAACGACGACAGTTTCAGTTTTTTTCTCTCCTCTTTATTTTTTTTTTGATGACTTCCTACGACAGCCCGTAAAACCAACAACAACGAGGCTACTGCAAATGCTGCTCAGTTTTATGTGCGTCAGTTAAAAAACGTCTCTGAGTCTCATTCTCGGCTTTTCCAGCCTCCCAAGCCTCTCCCAATATCTCCATGTCTCGGCGAGTCGCAAATGGCAAATGGTAAATGGCAACGTCAATGTCCCGTGGTCAGCGACAGCAGTTCGCAGTGTTGTAAGTAATACTATCTAGACACGTGAAATGACTGATCAACGCAACGTGCAAAGCTCGCTCGCTGCCACAGTGGTGCAAAGGTGATTAAAAGCGGGCTAAAAAAATATATAATATATTTTATAAAATGTACAGTATATAAATTCTTTTCTAAATGAAATAATATTTATATAAAGTTTAATTTTTTTTTGATAGTATTAACAACTTTTTATTTTATTTTAATTTTTTTTGTGAATTCTTTAGGTTTTGAATATTTTTATTAAAACTTTATTCCAACGAAATAAATACTTATTAATCATTTAACATATGTAAGTACTTTTTTAAAGAACGCAAAGTAAAAGGGTCTTAGTTTTGTCAACAACAGCTGCGATGACACAATTCCGGCTATTTAAAATCGAGTAATCATTGCTCATTTAGAGATTACATAACCACAGCATTAGAACCGCATAACATATTATATCGATTATGCTGGACATACTGATATGTCAGCATACATGTATACATATATATGTATGTGGATAATCTATATTAACATGACCTCCAAAGTTAAATTTATAAATTTCTTTAAAACGCACTGCTAGTTACCACTGTGTGCTGTCAAGGAGCTACTGCTACCCGCAGTCACAGCAGAAAGTCATACTCAAGAAGCTTTGGCTAACACAGGGTGGCTGCAAAATACCCTGTAAAAATATTGAATGGTCTCCTAATGCTTTTATAAAATTGTTATAGGTAAAAACTTTAACTTTATGTGTAGCTTAAATTATGTTATTAAAAAGTTTAAGTGAATTATATAAAGTCAAATAAAAAGTGTTATAAAAAATTACAATTTAATAGTCCCCATTTAGAGCTAAGGGGTACCATATTTTTACATGCTCCCCTTGAAGGGTATTTAAACTGATTGCCATGACGCAGATCAGAAATATTCACTGACTGTTTGTTGTTACTTTTACTGTTATTGCCATTGTTGTTTCCATTCCCATTTCCATTTTTAAAACATTTTTTTGCACGCTCTGACCACGAGAATGGATTCGAACTGTCGTTCGCTGTCGCTGTGAATTCTGCCTGCCATTGTCACCCGACAGTTCCCAATTACCGCACACAGATGCTGTGGTCGCTAGTGCCTCTCTTCCCTCTTACCCTCTGGTCAATGGTAATGTCTATGCCTCAGAGGCAGTGCCTCTTATGGCTCATAACTTTTCAGTTAATGAAGACATAAAACTCAGCGTTGGAAGCTGCTTCTGCTGCTGTGGCTGCTGCGAACATAAAGCTTCAGCAACGGCAAGCAGAGTGAGGGGAGCTGAGTGAGCTTTTGTTTGTTGTTATTGGTTTGTTTGTTTTGGAAGTCACAAGAAAGTTGCAGAACAGTGTCCGAGATACTCGTGTCTGGCGTTATGTCAATGCTATATACACAAACATAAACATATACGTGTATATATATATTTTTGTAGGTATCTGTATGTATCTGCCAAATGATAAAATGTGCAGGGGAAACTGAGCACCCTACACATACATTATATACACCTGCATACACACACACAGATAGACAGATTTGTATATAGCACTACCTACACAGCGACGCCATTTTGAAGCTCTGTCGACTTCGCTGCTTTGCTGCTGTCGCTATCAGCGCACATCAATGGACCAACGACAGTGGCGACATTTTGGAGCACATTACGCTGGTCAAAGTGTGAGAGCAGTGCCATAGATGAGCGAGCGGGATGGCCATAGTGAAGAGATAAAAGAGAGCGCAACTTGCGAAATGAGCAACAGCAGCGGCGACAGAGACAGCGGCAGTAGCAGAGACAGCAGCAGCGGCAGAGCGTCAACGTTTGCGGCGACACAGAGATAGAGAGATATGATAACAGCAGCGACTGCGGCAGTGACTGTCTTATGCCACGCCTATGTGCGTGGGTGTGCCCAGTTTACCGTCGGTAAAACTTGGCTGCTTTGATTAACTTGCGGCTAACCTAACCCCAATCAAGGACTGGTTCGGGGCTGGCCGCAGGCATTGTCCTTGGTGAGGCCAACGCAGTCGTCGTCGTTGTTGTTGTTGTTGTCGTCCCCGTCATCGTCGTCTGCGTTGGCATTGCAACAGTTTGCGTCGTCGTTTGGCCTCTTAACACACTTCATTAATCAAAAAGCACCAAGGGCCAGCACAAAAAGTGCTGCAAGACAGTTCAGTTATTGTTAATTCGCCGCACAACGGCGAATTGAGCGTTACAAACACAGCCACCAACTCTCTGACTCTCGGTGTCTCTCTTTGCAAAGCTCCACCTACCGTACCAAAGCGCAGACGCACAAAGCACACGCGTACAGACATCATGTGAGAGCCAGAGCAGAGCGAGAGAGAGAGAGCAGTTCGGGTTTGGAGCTGACGCTGCCAACTGCGCTGGCAGTCGATGACGATGACAAACGAATGACAGACACTCTCGTCGCGTCGCGTCGCTTCGCTTCTGTTGAGGTTCTTGTTGTTGTCGTTGTTGTTGTTGGGGAGAGAGATAATGTACAAGAGATAAGAGACGTCAGGCAGCGCACACACAACCAGCGATGGCGATAGCTACAATAACAACAACAACGAACATCTGAATGCCCGCCAGTCAGAAACGTTCGTTTTTCGTTTTTGTGCGCGTGTGTGAGTAAAGCAATGACTCTGCGCGTATGTGTGTGTACGAGTGTGTCTCTGTGTGACTATGTTTGACTGTCTCTCTGTGTATATGTGTATACGCTGGGCAGATGTTAGCAGCGTTGACTGCTTATGAGGGGAAGGGGCAGAAACTTTTGTGGTGCTGCAATTTACGATTACCTCATTCTGTAAATTGCATCTCTCTTTATATGTACACATTCACACACACATAGAGTGTGTATATATCTGTATTTTATATAATGTTTTTCCTGATAATTAAATGTTTGTTAAATTATTTCTTGTTACCAATGCAGTTCAGCTTCCAGCCCTACCCTTGCTGCCCCACTTTGACCCCTTCTTGGCAGTAAACTCCACACTTCATTCGATGTTTTCGCTCGCCATTTTTGCGCTGTCTGCAGCAAAATTAATGAGAATTTTCTTAACGGGTCGTAGTCTTAATAAAAGAGGCCTTCATCCAATTTACTTATGTGCAGTTGTGCACGTGTTTCGCTTTTAATTAAGGCGCAACATTTGAGGTCAATATGTTGCGCCTATTTTGCTGCATGTTGTGACTCGGCAAAAATTCGCGAGACTCCTCAGAAAATTGTCCTTTGACATATAAAAATGCTTTAAATATTTCTATACGGAGTAAAAATATGAGAACTATTGAAACTTTGGTAGTAGACAATAAATTCTTAATTATCAAAAATAAAGTCTAAGAAAATAAATTTCCTTTTTAACTGCTTATTTCCCGGTTAACTTAACTTTTAATTATTTTAAATTATATATTTATGAAACAGGTATAATAGTCACTTTAACTTTCCTTAACATTGTGTTAGTATACCTTTCAGATAATATAATAAATCAAAAATCCTCTAAATAATCAAAACTTTTTAGAAAATCTTTTTAAAATTATTAAGTTTTGTTTCGTTAAAATTATTAAATTTATATTTCAATTACACTATTTCTACTTTTAATTTTTATTTTACAAGTAAAATTAAATTTAATTTTATATATGTATATTAAAATTTTCGCTAACTAAATGATTATACAACTTCTTAGATTTCCGTTCAATTTTAATTTTAGTTCCTTCCATAATTAGCGTCAAAATGATTTCATTCTCTGTTTGATTTTCACTGAATGATGCCAACTGAATGCTATAAGTACACATTACATTATAGGTCACCTTGAAATTGGCAAATCCCACGAGCTGGCTATATAAATCTATATAGCTAAGTACATATCCATATATATATATATTTATATTTGTAGATGGAATACGTGGACTGAAGGCAAGATCAAGTGCATTTATAATTAGAACAATGGACTTCACACCACACCAATAGTGGGAGAAAATTTAGAATGGACATTACGTATAGATTAGTGGCCGAGTTTTTCTCTGGCGCCCCGAAAACTACACACAAAACTTAGATAAACACAAATAAAACTGAAAATTGTGAATATTAATAGGGCGCAACACATTTACAACAATTATACGTACCATAAAGCTGTCAAAAAACAATAGAAGAAGAGAAAAAACTTGAGGCGAAAATCTTTTGCATATTTTACGACAAGGCAAAACAAATGTTTTTCCCTCGCTCGAGTTGATTTTATTATGAGTTTTCTCGTAATATGCAAAAAAATGCGAGCAATGCGCGGAAATTGGAGCGCAGACTGCATCAGGCAGGTGATACAACAATCAGGGTCGCAGAGGGAGCAGAACTAAGGGGAACTGAGTTCTATTGATTACTTGTAGAGGGGGAAAAGTGGAAAACGCGGGGGAAGTGGGGAAAACTCTTATGACAAACGACTGACACGCGGCCTGCGCAGGCGACAAATGCAGCAGGCAAAAAGTCAACTCTCTCTCCCCCCCATAGTTTAGTCCCCGTCCCCATCAGGCACTTGACTGCCTTAGGGGGTGTTCTCTGCACGGCACTGACCATTTGCCCGCCCATTGGCTGAATACGAGGGCGGTTCATTAGCAGTTGGGCATGTTCATGGGTTGTCGGGCTTCACTAAGTGCCATACACTACACTCCATATACTACCTACCTTCCTTCTATGCTATATAGATAGATGGCAGAGATAGTGAGGTTATGTTGAGGCACAAGAGTCAGTTACTGAGTTCAGAGGGCTCAAATGGTAATTGAATAATAGTGGCAGTAGTTGGGCTGGAATTTTGGAATGAGTAGAGACAAAGTCAAATATGGAAATTCGCTGGGAAATGTGACTGAGTTGTACAGAAAAATTCGGTGGGGCTTTTTTGAGGTTTAGAAGGGTTTGAAAAAGGTTTTGTGTGATAACTGGGCTGTTATAAAATATGTTTGTTGAAAGTAAAAAGGTTACTCCAAATTTTAATATATTTTTGTTTTCTATTAGCTTCAAAAAGGATTAACTGAAGTTTTACTAATTTAACTATATAATATTTTGACTCCTTTAACTACAAGTAGATTACCGTACTTATATGACCAATGAATGCCTTGAATGAATTTTATAAGTTTAATTATTTTATAGAGTAGTTGTGCATAAGATAACATTCTTTAAGAATTATAGTCGAAGTGCCTTTATTTTTAATTTAAGTATCCTTTACTGCTAGTGTCAAAAGCTGTTGTGAATAAAATTGATTTTTATTTTAGATTTTTGAAGTTCCATTCTAAAAAGTTATTCCGGAGACAATATGCTGTCAGCTCATCAATCAACTGTGCTCAGTGCTCCACTTGCTGTGCGGGTTTTTGTGGTGGTGTTGGCGGTGGTGCTTTGCTGCTGCTGGCCAATGGCCATTCATTGGATGGGGAGCAGTCTGTAGTACTTATAGCTGTGTGTGTGTGTGTGTGTGTGTGTTTATTGCGTGACTTTCATTTGCATGAATTATAATGTTGTAGTTTTTTCTGCTGTTCTTTCTGCTCCAAGTTCGCGCTCTCATCGTTAGTGTCCTTCCATACACACACACACACACACACACACACGCACGCACACCAGCTAAACACCTACGCGTGCCTTGCGGGAGAGCTTTCGGCTTGCTCACACCACCAGCCTCCCCTCCCCTTTCCCCGTCATAATTGCCACCGTCACATATTCAGTCGCAATCAGCCGCAAGCGCCGCCTGCTGACTAAAGGAGAGAAAAAAGTTTTGAATATGTAAAAAAAAACCAACAAAAGAGAACAGCGAAAAAAAAAACTATTTGCTAGCAACAACAACAACAACAGCGGGCAGTGGGAGTAGTAGAAGTAGAAAAGAAGAGGAAGAAGCAGAGAAAGAAGTGGAAAAAGCAGCAGCAGCAAACACATAGACGAAATACTCGTAGTCTTAGTTCTCGTAGTCGACGTCGTCGCCACCGTCGTCGTCGTCGTAGTCGCCGTTGCTGTTTAGCCGCTGCCGTTGCCGTCGTCGCCGTTGCTGCCGTCGTCAGTCGCGTCTGAGGAGCTTCAATGGGCAGGTGTGTGTGCCACACAGTCGGAGTCGCGCCAAACTTGTTGTTGTTGTTGTTGTTTTTATTGTTGTTGTTACTGCTGCTGCTGCATTCGGTGTTTTTTGCACTCAACTTTTTTGCGCTGCAGAGCAAAATCAACTCAACAACAACAACAACAATTCGCACATTTTACCGTCGGTCTCCGCCCGTTGTTGTTGTTGCCGCTCTTCTGCTTCTTCTTCTTCTTGTCGATATATATTTTCCAATCACGCCTATTGCCCACGCCTCCCCCAGCCGCCCGCCGCGTCAGCCCGTGCGCCACTGTGCAACGCGTGTGCAAAAATCAACTAAACAAAAACATTTGCCAAGAATGTTGTGTGTGTGTGTGCGTGTGTTAGTGTGTGTTGGCCACATTTTAAAGTCTCGTCTTCCCCCTGCACCCCTCGCATAGCCCCACCCCACCCCTCACGGCCAACAACTTTTTTGTATGCAAATTTAAATTGTGTCGCTTCAGTCGTTTCTTCGCTGTGCGCTTGATTTAAGCTGTGATTTCTAATTGTATGTGCACACACACACACACTAACACACTCCCACACACACATACACTCAAAGGAGTCTTATCCTTTTAGTGCATTTCAATGTCAATGGCCTGAACTCTTGAACTCTCAACTTAACGATTTTATTATGTGCTTTACTTAACATTGTCAGCTTTAATGACGTCACTGCTGGAGATTATAATGCGATCCAAAGCGATTGCGCAAAAGCTAAGTCAAGGTATGTTGTATCTATTGTATCCATGTGCCGTTGAACGCAGAGGAAGTGGATTTTAAGTATGAAAAGTAGACAATAATATGCTTCAAAAATTGGTTAAGATTTACTTTAAGCAAATAATAAGGTGTTCGTTAGTGTGTTGCTTAAGTTAGTTCATTAAACGTCTTTAGACTTAGTAGATTAAATTCGTAAATTTTTAAACTAAAACCAATAATTTCCTATATCTAGCACTATTTTTTTAAATATTTCTTAATTACTTTTTATAAATATTCGAAGAAGAAATCATGAACTGTAAGGTAGCTAGTGTGTTGGAAGAATATATTATATTACACAGGAGGAAATAATCAAGTCTTTTGTGCTGCAAACCGCAAACAACCCAAATGACTAAATTTAAGCATTTTTATTTTATTATTAAAACACTTTTATTTAATTTAAATTCATTGCTCAATGATATTCTTTTTTATTTAAAACATCATTTGTCATTTTGAGTACTTAATTTAAAAATGAAATTCACTTAATAATAGCACAGCTATTTCTCGCTGTGTAGCTTATAGATATTTCATATATCACTTAAAAAATAGCACATAAATAATGAATTTTTTCACTACAAATTTTAAGTTTATGTAAATGTCTGAACTAGAAATTTCTTTTTTATTCCTTTTCCACACAATTTGATTGACAGAACTAAATTCTTACTGTTTTTTAAATCGCATTTCAATTGCACTTTTTATTTTGTTTAAGATAAGGGTTAGAGCACTGGCTTACGCGTATAATGCGGGATTTATTTTAAAATCCCAATCAATACTCCAGAGAGATTGTGCCGAGTCTCGACTAATCTCCGACATCTGTTTCATGTACTAGCAAAGTTAATTTTCTATTTGTATTTTGATTTGCCTTTTTTTATGTGGGTTTCTTTATTTTTTCGGTACCTAAAAAAAAGTTTCTAAATGTTGTGTGTTCTGTGTTCACTGATTTTTTTTTTAAGATAACACAAATTGACACGCATTGCACATGTTAATTCTCAAAAAGCTGTGACAAAATCATTTTGTTCCATTTTAAGCCCCGTTCCCTAAAACCCTAAAAGGCGATCTGAAAACTCTTTTTATCAGTCCAAAAAACTTCTGAATGTCATTAAGCAAGAGTTATTCACTCAAAAGACGAGATAGATTCTTCCGTTGAGCTCCGAAGAATTCTCAAGTCTGAAGTTGTCTGTAATCAACTGACATTGAAAATATTCCCTGGCGATAAGTCGGACTTAAAAGTTGCGAAACAAGTTGATTTTTTTTTTTCAAATTATTTATAACGTATATATACTAAATATACTTTGCTAAAAGATACTTGGCTTTATCATTATATTATGTCATTCACTGGAACAGAATAGCATTCTATGTTCTATGATTAAATGAGAGATTTCCGGCTGTACCCGATGTAATGACCAGTTCATAGTGCCCGCTTCCTTTTGGTTTTGATTGCTTGGTATTTATTGAAATGATTCAATTTTTTTTTCAACTTTTTTTTAAATCCCAATCAAAATCTGACGCATATGCCATTATCCCTTGGGGACTTGTGGGGAATCTGGGGAATGGGCTTTAAATCTTTGGCAGAACTCTGGCATCGGTGCTTTATAACCATTTGTCAATGTCAGAGATGCGGGTGCTTAGAAAAAATTGAACGCATAATTTCAACACTACGCAATATTACCATTAATATATATACGTATATATAGATCTTGTGGTTTCAAGTGATTTTCGTTTTGCGTACTCATCTGCGGGTTTTATAAACAACGAACTGAGCTGGCTGAAAACATATATCTCAAGGGATTCACTTTGGAATAAAGCTTATTTTATACGGGATTCAGTGCATTTTTCCGATTTTGAAAAAAAATTTATTTAAGTTTTAAAAAAACCTTCAGATAATGTAAATTGTAGATATATACCCAGTTAGACCCATAATTATGTAAATATGTGCATGAATAAAAATGATATTTGCTTTCTAAATTTAAACTTTACTATAAACAGCATAAAAATCTATGATAAACATACTCCAAAGTTCAGTCGACATTCTCTGTGCTTTACTATACCCAGTGAACTACTTAAAGATTACAGAGTAATGAAAAAAAAACCCGAAAATTAAACAATTTGCAAGAACACGACAAATTATTTTCAATTTTCAATGTTTTTTTCGTTGTCATCGACGTCGTATCGTCATATCAATTAGAGCGGTACTTGGGCATTGGTATCAGCGTTTTTATTACCTGTGAATCGATTGTATTAAGAGCTATTAAAATATTTTCTAAAACCCGCTATCATATCATTCAATTAGGCAAGAAATAGCTCTATATATATAGCATCATAAAACATACAATTATTTGGCTGATAATGTGATTGTGTGAAGACAACATACATGCACCTATTTGAGGTAATGGTTAGTGGTATTGGTTATAGCTATAGAGAGCCATTCAAGTTGTTTCCCAACGCACATTAGGAGTACCATAAATATATCAAAATAAAAGTGTCGCCTTCATATAAAAAATTTACAACTCGAGTGCAGATAATGGAAGACGCCAAAGAACCAGATAGACTTCATGATAGACCCTCGATATGTATATTCGCAGTAGACAATGGATTCAGTCTCAGAGTTCAGTTCAAGTACTTCCCCGCAGTCGCTCTCTCTTGCTCTCTTTTTCCGTGTATAAATACATTTTTTTTTGGCAGCCTGGAGATAAACGCCAGATAAGCTATGGATCAAGATTAGGTGCTGGTACTCGCACTTGTGCTTTATCAGTTAGTTCTATGCTTTTTATTTTTGTATATTTTTTATAGACGCACTTTATAGCTGTTGCTATCAACGCGTATGGATGCTCTATAAACTCGATTAGTTACTCTACATATGTCGTTAGTTGGTCTATACTCCTGTCTGAGGCCCTTAAAAGTATCTGTATCTGTGTCTGTATCTGTAACTGGGTTAAGCATACAACAATTGGAGGTTGTTTGGAGCACTCCATATAATCATTTGGTTTCCTTTTGGCTAGATGATATCGTCTGTGTGAGGTTTTATAGCATTGTTGCCCCATCGCAGCCAGTCATTCGGCCAGCACCTGATGTATTTATGAATTTACAATAGCCGAATTATTCTTCCAATTTCGACAATTTATAACCGAATGCACACTTTGAACATTTACTGTCCCTCCAGTTAAAGCAAAAGCAAAAGTGTTCTCTGTGTGTGTGGGTTCCTAGTGTGTGTGTGTGTGTGTGTGGGAGATAAAAATTTGAAAATTTGTTGTCTAGATAGAAGAAAAAAGATAGCCACGAGCAGACCCTGCGTATACGTTATATACCACCATTTATGTGTATATGATGGCCAATAAAGTTAAGCACCTTCTAAACTGGCCATAATCAATAGATTTCTGTCATCGCCTTCAATTCACCTGCAATCACTCAAAAAAAAGCACACAAAACCCCAGCACTCTCTGTCTTTAGGTTAGTCAGTCCGTTAATAAGTCTGAGTTCGGATTGTTCGCTTGCCTTAAATTATATATCTATATAATTGTCGGGTTGGAAAAGGGGGGTTTATCTATCGACCTACTCAACGCGCTGTGACTTGTTTACAACAAATAAACATTACGTCAAGGCAGTCTCAGCCTCCATACAGATACATATATAGATTTATATATATTTATATACTGTAGAGAACATATCGTGTATCTATCACCAGTGTGAGTAGTTCAGTGAGATGATTGCGTGGCCCTTGGGCAAGATCGTGTCCAAGTGTAAAACTAGTTATAATCTTAAACTCGATATACAAAATATTTTATAAGAAAATCGAAATTAAATCAAGAGTCCCCTAATTATTTTTATAAATATGATCTTGAAATTTAGAACTCCTATATTATTTAAATATTTTAGACTTAATTTTAGTCGAGCAACACAGTTTACAAACTTTATTTATAAAGTCCCTTCAAATCGATTATTTTAATGTTTAAAAAATCGTTTTCATCGATAAATCAATTAATATATCGCTATCATAAAACCAGCTCTAGAATTTACTGTGATTCGAACATTACTGGGAATTATTTGTATACTCATAAATATGAGTATTCCTATCCTATATCTCTGTGTATTGTATACAGTAGGAATGGGGCTTTTCTTTATCGACGCTACTACTGTCACTCTCTTGTCATTGGACCATTGTATATGAGTGTGGGACTTTTGTCTTTATTTACAGTTACACATTACATGACAGATACTCGACGCTGATACGACCCGCATATTGATATACGACGTAAGACAAATCGTTTGTATGGTAAAAGATACATTCCATATGGAATCCGTACATCCTTTTTAGCTAGAAGAATTACTTAATCTGCTATGTATTTCAATTCGTTTTTACGATAGGAAGTTGTAAAGATTAAGTTCTGGCAGTTCCATTCATAAAATACCTATACTTAGATATTGATAACTATTGGGCAGTTTATCAAACGACAGTTTCGCCAATTGTAAACTCGTCGTGAAAGAGTATTTTACAGGGTATTTGAATGCCTTTTATTGTTATAAGCTGATCGTAATCGATTACCTTACTGTATACAGTGGTGTCTTTTAATCAGATCCACTGTCAACTGGCAAAGACAGTTTACAGGGTATTAAACTGAGGGGTGGCTTAACTTAAAGTATCCAATGTGTAGCTTTCATAATAAACATAATACAAATTGTACTACAGGGTAATCTATAGTCGCTTAGGTTTGCCCGAAATATCATTTAATCGTTAATGTGTTTATTTTCGTATTAGAAAATAGATAGTAAGTGGATTGGTTGCATGTACGACGAGTCAGCTACAAACTGCCTTTAAAACAACAACAACGATAACATTGACAACAACAACGACAGCAGAGTGCATAGTACACTCTAATAAAGCAAATACGATCAGCGTGTGGGTTAGTGAGAGACAGAGAAAGAGAGAGAAAGAGTGTGTGAGTGTAAAATTGTGAGAGCGTCAAGTGCTCATATTTTATGAGTTGTCCCCCTTTAACACTCACCTCCATCCCCACTGCTCACGCCCCGTCTCGCTCTGTTGCTCACAAAGGCTGTGGACGACGTGCTTTCAACGGTTTACTTGTTGTTTCTGTTTTCTATTCTGTTTTCTTGTTGTTCTTGGTGGCGCTGCTGCTGCTTCTGCTGCTGCTCCCAATTCGTAAGCGTCGACGTCGCTGCGCACGAACAGCGCAGCTTCGAGTATTTGTTGATATCATAAGCACTTCACTACAGCACACACACGCTTTAAAAAGTATTTGCTCCCTAAAAAAATATTTTAGAGGTTTTCAGTTGATGTTATTCCTAAAAAGAAAAAGTTTGTCACCATTTAACTCACAATCACTTCGTGTACGCTTTCTCGCTCGCTCACTCTCTCTCTCTTAATGTCAGCAACATTGATCTGTGCTCTTCTAATTTCAAGTGTGAGCGCGTGCGACTCTATCGTGCATGTGTGTGTGTGTGTGTGGGTGCTCATGTTTGTGTTTGTGGATCGTAGCGCCAATGGCTCTGCTAAGGGAGCTCTGCAAATGTAGCATTTAATTGCTGAAGAGCCAGTGAAACGCGTGGATTAACAGTGTGCGTGTGTGTGTGTGATAAATAAGATAAATTCACAAGGAAAATATGTGTGACAAATAAAAAGAAAATCATAACTCAAGCGGTTTTCTCACGTTAATTAAAAAGAAAATCAGTGAAAAAGGATTGGAAAATGCTGTAAAAAATTGTGTGTTGCTTGATGAGCAGAAGATTTGCGAATAAGCGCAGAAAACCTGGCAAGGGTTACACAAGTGAGTGACATATTTAATTATTATTGTGGGCAACCCTACACGAAGGCAGCTGTCTGCCGGGAAGGAGACAATTAGGGATCTTCCCGGGCTGCATCTTCCGGTGCAGACTGCAAATTGCATGTAACAAGCAGCGCGTGCCAAAGGAAGAGTGATGAGATGGGAAAAGAGATAGGAAGAGAGCGAGAGTGATTTGGATTGCAGCTTTGGGATCGTATTAAGTTACGTTCCACGCACGCTGAGCGCATCGCGAGCTCGCATCTCATTTGACCTCGCTATAATTATAGTGCCTGACCCTAAATCGAGTCGAGACTACTTCAATTTGACTTGAGAACTTCGCATTCAGTTGAATTTTATTTTAGTTTTAGTTTTTTTTTTCGCTTTTCGGGATATTTGTGCGGCAAAAGGGACGACTTCCGTTCGTAGCATAACAATGGCAATGGAAATAGCAGCAGGAACAGAAAAAAGTAGTGGAAACAGGAGCGGGTACAGGAACAGGAGCAGCCGTCGAAGTTAACGTCTTGGCATGTCAATAAGACACACAATTGAGAAATAACGTTAGGTTTACAAGATCAGCCGAGGCAGATATAGCCACTACACTCGGAGCACTACACGGAGAACAATGAACGACGACGTCGACGACTTTTGATTTCTTCAAGAACTTTTGGATATACTACTGTACATTAAAAAGAGGGCAGCACACAAACAAATCAGCACGAATACGCATATATGAATAGAACTCAGTCTGTATGTGAGTATGAGTACTTGTATTCAAACTCAAAGTCATACTCGTCTGAGCACTCGCAAGTCACTCACAAAAGCTGCTGTTATGCGAATCTTAAGATTCCATTTCCATTGTCCTTGTGCAGACAGTTAGAGTCAAAGATCAGCCATCCAGCTGAGTTAATTATAGACGACAAACCCAGATTCAGATTCAGGGGAAGTCAAGGAAGTGATCAAGTTCAGATCAAAAGATATTTTAGAACGGTGCGGTGCGTTGCGGGGCAAGTGGGTCAATGCCTTAGGATATGCCCGAAAAAACACAGTTGGACATTTGGCGCGTAAAATAAAGTCAAGTCAATTGTTATTTACACAGCTAAATCACTCGTACAAGTAAAGCAAGACATTTATCTGTAAGACAATTGTTTACTAGGTGTCAATTTGCATGTTCAGCGCCTCATTTAAGCGGAAGTTCTTCGGAATAAAACTTCAAATTGTAATTGAATTACAAAACCATTAACTCTCATTTTATTTGCTTATCATAGGAAATGTTTATAAAAGATTATATTATATTAGATAGATCAAATTAGTTGTTAATCAAAAATGTTTAATCATCTCTAAAAGATACATTTGTATCTGTATTTTTTTTATGATCCCTTGTAAAATCAATGTAAATCAATGAATCATATAATAACAGCACAAATTTGACTTTTGAGGCGTGTTTGCCAATGAATTATGTGAATGTATCTATGAGATACAAACCCCAGACCAAAGCGAAATGCAAATAAAGAGTTATGAATCCCTTTAAGTCAATGCTTACTATCTGCGCTGAAAGCGTACAAAATTATGGAGACAGTGAGTGTGGTAAATTATGTTGCAAGGGCGCAACATTGTTGATTATGTTGTTTTAATTTAACGCTATTAGAACCTCAGAAGCGCAGACCCTTTTTTAGGTTGGGTATGCATGTCTGCGTGTGTGTGTGTGACGACCCTTGCAAGGTTGTAACCCTGCAACCCTTGTAGTGTGCCCTCATGATAATGATATAACCAAGTTGCGACGTGCGCCTAATTGACTGCTGCTGTTTGACAAACGCAAATACAGATACAGATACAGATAGAGATACGGATACCCATAGAGATACAAATATAGATACAGGCAAGTCAGCTATAGATACATTTGAATCTGAATCCGAATTTGCCTGACACCTTTTGTCGCCTCGCATATTTTATGAGCTTGTTCCCTTTTAGCGCCTTCGTATTGTTAGGGCGTAAATTATGATAGTTAGGGGCAAGAGGTGGAGGGAATTTTCCTTAAGTGCCATTTGCCTCATGCAAATAAATAACAAGTACACAAATTTATGACCCCAAAACACAAAGAGTTGAACACATTTTGTCCTATAATCAAATTTATTTGCTTGCCATGCGGTGGGAAATCAAAATATTCCCGTCTAAGGATTCTTCGCGATATCTGAGATTTATAGCTGCGCAAATTAAAAAAAAAAATCAGAAAACAACTGAAATTGTAATCTATAATATGTTTGAGCTTTCTTAAGATAATTTTATCAGCATATTTTGCAATTAATAAAAAACGCAAGCAAATCTGCGGGTTTAGGCAAAAGTGGAAGAAAAAAACCGAAAAAAATAAATAAAATCAAGGAGAAAATCCCATAATAATTATCAGCGCGTGTTAACGCGACTTGTGTGGCGTATGTGTGTGTGTGTATACTTGGGGGAATCAGTATCGGCATCTGAACATTAATTCCATTTTGCCATTAGGTACCCTCATAAAGCTCAGGAAGCTATTAAAGTCGGCGATAGTAGGGACTGCGAATCCAGCCAAGAATAACAGTCAGTAAACTATTGATGTGAGGACAAGTTGAGCTTTGAGGTCGCTTAGAGGTCGGACAAGTTATTAATTAGTTGGCAACTATAACTAAGGGTTAAGATTAAAGGCTTAAACTTTGTTAAGGAAAAGTGCTTAGCAAATGCTTTTCAGGAGATACTTGGGGATTTAAAGAATTTTAAACTTGTCAACTAATTTTTAATTTTTTTTAGTGTTTGTAAAATATTTAAAAATTAATGTTTGAATTAAAAAGTAATATAATTTGTTGTTAATATGTAAAGAAAATATAATTTTGATTTTTTTTTATTGTTGTCTATATGGTTTTTTTTTTTTAGCTTGAGGACCTCGATTTAAAAATAAGCAGTTTTTACACAATTTAATTACATTTTTAAAATTTAAATTATAAAAAAATAATATATATTTTACTTTATTTTTATATATATTTAATATATATTTTTAAATTATAATTGTATATTTGAAATTTACTATAGTTTCTGGCCACATACTAAAAAAAAAAAAGCTTTAAATTAAGTAGTTTCCTAAATGACTTTCTAACTGCTTCAACCGGCCCAAAGTATCAGTTAACAAACACTTCCCCTATTTTGCAATTTACTTAAGCTCATAAACTCTTTGTGTGTGTGTGTCGGTTTGCTGTAAGTGTGTGTGAGTTTGTTGTGTGGCGGAAACTTTGTCGACAGATACAAAATTAAGTTGCAAACAAAATTCAACAGCCAAAAAAATCAACCTTGTACATAGCCTAACCACAAGCACACACAAACACACACACACACACACACCACCTCCACAAAAGCAGCGTTGTGGTTGGGGGCCGCAAAAAAAAAACACAAGCGAAAAAAGCGCAACAGAAAAGGCCTCCGGGGCCAAAAGGCAACGCAGTCGCTTTCAATTATTGCCATGAGTTTTTGTGGCCAATACACACACACACACACAGACACACACACAGACACATACAGTCACAGCCATTAGGCTAATGTGCGCTTATTGCGCACGCTTTGTAAGAGGCAGAGCTACGCAGGTGGCAGGTAAAAGCCACCCCCACAAAAGCAGCGGGTGGGGGGCGAGGGCGAGAGGGCAAACCACAAGCCAGAAACTTGGCACTGTCTGACTGCAAAAGCTGCGCTTCAAGAGCGCAAAGAGAGCGAGGTAAAGAGAGAGAGAGAGCGAACACAGACGGCAGAAGAGTGGAAGTGGGAGAGTTGGAGTGTAAGTGGTGGGGGGACAGCTGTGCTTGGGTGGCTGTGGCTTCATAATAGTCCAAAAACGAAACCACAAAACGAAACACAAACAAGATGTGCGAGTGAGTGAAAGGGACAGGGACAGGGACAGCAGCAGCCAACCAGCAGAGTAACTGTATCTCTCATTTGCTCTATCTGTTGCTCTCTTCAACTGTTTGTGTGCGTGCGTCTCTGTGGCTGTTTGTCTGCCTGTGTGTGTGCATAATGAATGCGAAGATGTGCACGCCCTATTATCCTGCGCTGGCTCCTCCCCTCAACAAAAATTACCAAATAACGAAGATGATAATGATGACAATGATGATAATGAAGATGATAATGAGCATGTCGTGTCTGTGCGAGATACATAGAGTCTGCTGCTGCATTCTGATAGGAAAACTGTGTGGGTAAATAAGAGAGAGCAAACACTTATACATATACAGCGAGCTCTATTCGAGTGTGTGTTTGCTATCCTTTTGTGGCCAGGCAGACAACAACAATGAACAGCAACAACAACAACAGAACAGCATGAGGCCAAATTGTGCCTCGGGACACGACGACGACGACTGGCATTTGAAATTCGAATCAGAAAAAGGGCAAAACGAGGCTACACTTCGTGCTAAGCGATGATGACGTTGATGATGATAATGATGATGTTTGTGCTGCTTACAGAACTGACACAGATTCAACACACAAAACAGAGAGAGCAAGAGCGAGAGCGCAAGAGAAAGAGACTGAGAGGCAGCGAGCTCGTTTGCAGGGTAGTCAGATACACAGCTACAGATACACAGAGTGTCTGTGTGTGTGAGTGTGTTTGTGTGTGTGTTGCTTGCGCTCTTATTTTCATCCCCTGCTGGCAGATAAGCAGCAGCTCGATCATCATTATCAGCTTCATCATCATCATCATCAACTACTGAGGCATCCTGCGGCAGCAACCAACCCAAAGAGACGTCTCTGCCGCTGCCACTCTCTCACCCGCTCCCGCTCCCGCTCCATTACCGACTCTCTGTCCATGTCTGTTCTTCCATTTCGATTTCCCAGCTTGCCATTTCTCAACAGTCTCTGGCTGCAGTCAGTGAGAACATCATCACTTAGTCAGTCAGTTGGTCGCACTGTGCGCGGAATCACAGTTTCTGTTTGTCGCTGTCGTTGTCGTTGTCGTCGCTGTCGCTGCTGCTGTCACTGCCTGCGTCGACTGCGACGTGAGCGTTTTTGCGCTATCGTCGCGCTGCCAGCGTCACGTATCCGTTCGGTACTCAGTCTTGCGAAGACAACCGGCAGATAGAGACGACACCAACTCAAATAAAATCAAAATCAAAATAAAGAAAAACATTTTCAAAGCAAAAAGAAACTGTTGAAACCATAACAAGCATACGCCGTGTGTGTCAGTAAATTAAACTGATCGTTTAAATTGTTTTATAAACATGTCGCGTCGTGTTTTCCTGTGCATATGATTTAATTTTGTTATTATTATTTAGTTTTCCGTTAAAACTTCTACAATTCTGATTGTGATAAACGCGAAACGGCGTCAAGAAATCATGTTATTCGACCGATTCGTTACATCAGGTTGGTTCTAAAAAGGGAAATCCGTTAACTACAATCAAAAGTATCTATCGTCTATTTGGATTATGCAGTTTACTCTCTTTGTGTGTGCGTGTGTGTGTGTGTTTGTTATGAGGAACGCCACGTTTTAAGTTACCAATTGATGTTGCCACAAAAATATTTGCAGTTATGTGTAAACCTCTCGGATATAACCATATGAGACTTGAGTTGTCTACTTTAAAGTGGGCAAAATAAATTCAGTTTTTCTGGCATTGTGTGACAGTGTGGACGTGTAAGTGTCGCAAGAGTGAGAGTGAGTGTGTGTGTGAAGAGATATATTTAATATATCTTATATCAAATAGTTTAAATGGATTATTTAACCATTGGTGTCTTCTCTTTTTGCTGAAAAACTTCAACTTAACTTGGCTCGGCTTCAAAATATACAAGCAAAAGATGCAGCAGTCTTTGAAGAGATAAATTAAGTACTTTTCAATAGCGGATTGATTCCAATATTAGCAATTTATAACAACTATAATACATAGAACAAATAATTCGGGATTTCAAGTTCAAGATACATTTTAGGGAACATTAAATTTATATAAACTTTGTTATATTTATTTCATTGTTTGCTTTTGTTTATTACCCAAACTCGTCAATAAAAACAAATGACAATTATGTACAATTTTGGTCAGTGTAGAAAGGCTATCAAAATAAAATTAAAAATATTTTTTTCTAGCTCTACATCAAATAAATTAAAACTTTAATTGATTTTAACCGCTAACATTTAAAAAACTTTCAGTTGTCTTTGCCAACAATTGTATCTCAGCATTAAAAATGTATCTTGTTATAGCAGCGAGTTAAAATTCTGGCAGGAAAGTTATTTTAAGAAAAAACAAAGCAATTTGTTAAAGCAGCTTCCATCTCCAGTGACTCAGAAATCGGCATCTTATCAAATGTACTTACAGCCTCCAACAGTTGGGACTTGTTTACTCAAAAGCAAAGCAAACTATAATTAGCTAAACTAATTAGTTTAGAACAGCAAAACACCTGTGAATGAATAATATAGTCAATGAATTAAGATTGTAATCGTAACAGTTTTAGATGTCAATTGGTAGTACCAAATAGGTAGGTACTAACCGGCCTAAAAGCGGCTCGTCAAGTGCACCTCAAAGGCAAGTTCTCAAATGGGTGCGAAAGACGCCGTCGGAGGTTTTTCATGAAAAGATACTTTTGTATCTGCAAATAGCGTGTGCCGGTAAAAGTGCGAAAGTTGTCAGGTTGTTGAGGATTCAGTTAGGTAAATTGGTAAACAGTTATTTGGTTATGCTTACGGTTAGGATTATTTGGCTATTTCGACCACCTTTTGTTGTTTGCGTGTGCGGCTTATTTCAGATACTTATCATCGTGGCAATAGAACAAGAGTTTCAGTACTTCTATATGTTCAGTGTAGTTGTTGCCCTGTTTTAAGTGTTGAGTGCAGAGTGTTCCTCTTTGTTGACGGCTCGATATCTTTTTTTTTTGTGGGTTTTACGTCTTTTGGGTTTCGTTTTGGCTGCTTATCTGGTCTAGTGGCATTTCGGACAGTCAGTTGGACAGGCGTTGTCATAGTTTGTCTAACAGCTCAAATTACGATTTAGTTTCAAGTGTTTAAATAAGGCGGTGGGTACAGGCCTCAGACAACAATCACAGCAATCAGTGGAACAAGCACAAACGAATAGACAAATAAATAAATAAATAATAGGTGCGTAATTTGTTGCAAGTTTATGAATCTTTTTGTGGCACAAGTGTTGAATAATTAAACACGACAGGCCTGGTGTTAATAGGGCACTTAAAAATCCTTATTCCTAACACTTTTGGGCAGCTAAAAAATATAAGAAATTTAGGATAATTATTTGAATTTTAGAAAGAGCTTGTGGAGAAATAAATTAAGTTGAAGCCAAGTAGAGTTTTTGTATGCAAACTTTGATTAGTTCCTTTGATGAATAGAGTTTGGTTTTAAATATGCAGGGAATGCCAACTTAATTATTTAGTAATTATAAAATTTATAGCTAAAGAGAATCACACATCTTAAAGTAGTCAAAACTTTTTTTTAACACTTTAAAACATTTAAGAAATATATAAAGCTGTTATATGTAATGTAACAAAAGGATAAGAATAAATTACACTTAAGGGAAAAAATATTTCTATTTTAAATAATTTGTATTTCAAAAGATTTTCTAATTTGATTTCCAAATTGATTATTTAATTGATAGACAACTCGGATTTAAAGTAAACTGTAATGCTATTGGAATTTATAAATTGTCTGTGTTTGGAAATATCTATCGATGTGTTAAATGTCAGCTCAAATGTTTAGTCTGCTTTGGTTTAGTTAGTTTCTGGTGTGAATCCATATTCGGCTTTTCCATTTCCCATATGCTTTGTCTATTTATTTGATAAGCAACAGCTGAACTAGTCACGTCACATATCATTCAGAATAAATAGAAAAACAAGTGTATGAAATAATAAATTCCATCGGGAGAATAAACAATAAATAATTCAAATACTTTTTGTTGAAGGAATTTCAAATACAATTTCAATTTCAATTTCAATTGAGTTAAGACACTGTTTGCACAGGCTGTGCACAGGTAATACGATCTACAGGTGAGCTTGATCAAATACTTGAAGTACAGTGAACACCCCCAGACCCAGACTAAAGGCAGATAATCGTTTCAATGATAGATTGATGGAATGATTTGTCGAGTGACTTGAAGCATAAAGTGACAGTGTGAAGTGCTCGACTTTATTGCAAAATCAGTGAGAGATACGAGTGGCAGGGTGGGCAAATTAAACAGTGTGATGACAACACAGATACCACGCAATATAATTTTCATGTCTTTGTCTTTGTCAGTGATATGACACGCAGCGTTACTGACCAGTTTAGTTATCTGAACCACTTTCTATTTCGGTAACGTGATTAGGATTAGGGGACAAAGTCCACTTAAAAAATATTTAATATATATTCTAATATTTTAATCATAACTTCTTCTACTCCTTCGCAGGCTCCAACGGTGAGGACTTCGATCCGAGTATCGTGCGGCATCATCACTATCTCCATCAACACTTGGATCTCAACAGTGCGACGCCGGGATTTAATCAATTGCCGCCGGCGCATTTAACTGGCGGCAGTTCATTGCGGCCAGAGGAATCCTTCGCTCGCCACCTGCCACCCACGATATCCCCCACGTCGCCAGCCACGCCCACAGCCGCCGCTGCAGCTGCTGCTACAATGCAACGGCAACAGCAGATGCAGCAACGCCTCTGGCGCGATGCCGCCTCCATCTCCGCCCTCAACATGGACTCCGGCGCGGGACTGGAGCACTTTATCAATGAGGAGAAGGTCCTGGCACGCCTACGAGATCCCGTCTACAATCTGGACATACGTGATACGGGCGTTTACGCCAAGACCTTTCTGCCCCGCGGCACACGCTACGGACCCTTCCCCATGCGGCTCTGCCAGCAACCGAGTGATCCTCAATTGGCTTGGGAGGTGAGTGAAAGTACACTGTAAAAATAATATACTAGTTATAGGAAATTTTAAGAAACAAAGAAACCTTTTGATTATAAATAGAATTTGAGTTAAAAATTGAACTGAAATAGGAATTTGAGAATAGAAAAGCTTTTGAAAAGCATAGGAACCTTTTCACCTGAATGATTTATATTTAGGTTTATCTCGAGAAAATTATAGTTACATTTTTTTTGAAAATGGAGAACTACTTTTGCTTTAAAACAAAATAAATCCTTTTGAGCTTAGAAATCACAGACCGAAAATTAACAAAAACAATTTTCTTTATAATTACACAGTATGTTAAAATTTGTGAGCCATTCTTTTGAAGCTGTTCTTTTTATTTCATTTTGAAAATCCATAAACTTCTGCATCTGAAATATAGTAGCTTGTAAAGTATCTTATCTGGAACAGCACAGATATTAAATTTTCAACTCAAAGCAGCTGTTAATTAATCTATTCCAAGTATTAATCAGATAAATCAATTTCAAAGTAACTACTATATTATCGCTAGCGAGAAAGGTAAACAGAAAGAGTCGATAATGCTATCAAATAAAAAGCAAAATCATCAATTAGCCATATTTTTTGAAGAAGATTATATAAAAGCAGATGGAGCAGCAGTGTAAATAAAATTTAGTTAAAAAAAAGGTTTCAATAAAAGGCAAATATATAAGAAAAGTTTAAGGACACGTAGAAAAAAAAAAATCTATTAAATTTGGCACGATTTTTCATAAGAAATTAATTTTTTCCTGACCCTGTTTTCCCACTAAAACAATTTATTTGAAACCACTATGGAAACAGTTTAATTCACACTCTGTTCATGCCTTATTTAACAGTTTTCGCCATTTGATTTCATTTCGAGTCCAACATTATCCTTTCGCATATGTGCAATTTATTTTTTTTCCACTTTTTTGCCCAAATTTCGTCTCCGATTTCGTTCGAATTCTTCTCTCGGAAATTTAATCCTATCAAAACTGCGCGCGAAAATTGCGTATGCAATGAAAACGGGAGGATTTCCTTTTTTGGGTGTTTTTCTGTAGGAAAAGTGAAAATCAAACGATTGGAAATAGATTTGATTAGCACGGGCTTTGCGGCCTCGCACAACGCTGCGTGCACAATTGTCAGTCAAATGGGCCTAATCCCTGGCCAGAGCTAATTTCCTGGTCACACCGGTGAAAATCCACAAAGTGCACCCTAAATGAGGCTTAAGTTGAGGACGAGAAAAAAATCCCTGAAGCCTGATGATTCCAATTAGTTTGGGAACCCTTCGATTGATTGTCATTCATTCCGTCAGTCAGTCAGTCAGTCAACTGACACTTTTGCAGCTACTGTCTGATGTCGGGACGAAAGGACACAGCGACAGACAATCCAATCAAATTATCGCGCCTAGTACTGTTGACAATTGTCACAGGATCGCTACTACCTAGGAGAGGAGTCCTTCTGTCCTTCGGTCCTTCAGTCCTTCTGTCTCTATTGCCATTCAGGTATTTTTGTTATTGATGTTGTTGTTTGATTTGCCACTCGAGCCAAAGGCAGCAACTGGCAACACGAAATTGGCAATGCTAACGTTGACAGTCCTCAGATCTGAGATCTCAGTTCATCCTTCTCACATCTCTCTCTCTCCTCTCGTATCTCTTTCTTTAGCTGATCCCTTCCCTTTCCTTTCTCTAGTTTTTTTTCTGCTCTGGATGATCCTCAAATCAAGCGCACTTTTCTCATTCACATTTCCGTTTTGACAGATACATTGCTTGTATCCGTATCTGTAGCTGTATTTCTATCTGTATCTGGCAATTTGAAGCCCGTTCTCTGGGTGTGAACCCAACACTTTGAGATTATCTCTGGCGCGTAAATATTTTTCTTGCCCATTGACTATGCCATGTTTCTGGATGCTTTTCGCTTGCTTCTTGTGGCCTTATTATTATTATTTTTTTAATAAGCGAAGGAAAAAAAAAATTGTTTGAATTGTTTGCGAGGACAACAACCTGGACATGTTTGTCTGTCACAATCCCTAGATTAGCTCAACGGCAACAACAACTTGGCGCTGAGCTCAAATAACTGTCAGATGTCGACAGATTCTCATGTGTGTGTGTGTGCTTCCCCTAGGCTTGTTATGTATCTATTGGATATCTTTATGATCTTATCTTTAGTGGCTGCCTCATGTTGCAGTTTCCGTTATCCTGTTTCTGCAGTTAATGCTAATCTTTCAATTTCTATATATTTATAGTTTTAAAAATAGTTATTAGCTTATAAATTATATGACATAACTTGAAAGTTAGTTTCTTAGCTTACAAAGCTATTTACCTATGAGATCAGTTTATAACAGTTATTCTACATTAAAAGCTTTCGATGCGCTTGTTATACGCAGAGTAGTACAACAGTATAACACATGAAACCTACTCTCTTTCAACGGCAGCATCAGTCGCTCTATAAACGCACACTTGACCACTCTCTCACACACACACACAAACACACGCACACTGTTTGCTCATGTGTAAACCGCAACTTGAGTTTAATTTTATAAAAAATACTTGCACATTTCTGTATGTGTGTGGAATTCATATAATTCTTTGCATACGCCACGGCGCGAGCACTTGAAGCGTTGTTAACTTAATTTTTGGAGCGTGCACAAACATATGCTCTCATCCCCCGCTTCCACTCTCACTCTCTTCCTCACTCTCTTTAACTACTTGCTAGACTCTGCAGACTCTCCCACTCAACACACAAACACACTCTCATGCATGCAGACGCACGCCACTTAATAAAATAGAAGAAGAGAGAAAAAAAACTGTAAAGCGCCGTTTTTCCATATGACTTGACAGACAAGAGGCTGACGGCAGCGCAGCGGCAGCGACAGCGACGGAGGCGGCGTAACGGCATACGCAAAGTCATTCGCTTGTTTTTGTTGCTTTGCTCAGCCTATCGAGTTGTTGTTGTAGTCGCTGCTGCTCTTGGCGTCACAGCGTCTAAGGCGTTTGCTTATTTGTTGTTTTTGTTTGGTTTTTTTTTTTAGTTTTTATTTTTGTTTTGTTGCCAAACCACAGTCGGCGATTTGTGTAAATTATGCGTATTTAGTATTTGCTGCTACTGTTGTTGTTGTTGTTGTGGCGCCGCTGCTTTTATTTTGCATACAAAAACGGTAGGCGGTGACTTGTCGGTTGTTTTTGCGGCCTGCACATGACCTTGAGCAAGGTAGACGTAGGTAATCGGTAGGCGGAGTATGACCACGGGGCAGAGGAAGACCTCTTGCTGCGACGCTAGAAACCTTTTGCTTTGTTTTATTGAATGAACAAAGAAATCAAAGAACTGTGCAGAAGTAAAAGTAAAAGAAAATAAACAAAACAGCAAACTAAATGAAAGAAATTTAGTATTTAAGTTAATTGTAGTTCCTAGTTTACTACCTTTTCACAAATCTACTACATTTTTGTTGCAGTAACCATTTTGCTACTTTTTTAACTACTTTTGTCTACGCTGTGCGCGCTGCCAAACGGTTTGTGTCTGCGCTACGCTGCGCACATTATAACACTTAGCACAGTTATGCGCCAGTGTGTGCCACAGATGGCGCTAGCAGTCCCTTTGAGCACTAAACCAACTTAATTAAAAAAATAAATGCATTAGATTGGACATTTAAATTAAATTAACCAAATAAATTATTTTTTTTACCATTTTAGGTGGTGGCCGGTCAAATATTTCACAGCTGGCTCGAGCCCTCATCCGATGTGGCCACATGGCTAAAAAAAATACGCTCCGTGCAAATCGATGAAATTGAAGAGGCTAATTTAAGAAATTTTATCAGTGCCGGCAATGTGAGTCGTTTAATGTGTTTTTTTAAATTTAACAATTAATATTTACTTTGTTTTTAATGACACATTTTAGCTGTGGTTCGAAACCAAAAGGGATGTGAATGCAGGCGATGAAATTGTGGTCGATGCGCGGCCCAAAACACCCACCGACATCAGCGATAATTTTGTAGGAAATTCGGTGGCAACGGCCGCTGCTGCTGCCGCGGCTGCTGCTGCTGCGGCAGCGGCGGTGGCAACAGTAGCCAGCAATAAGAACAACAACAACAACAATAACAATAGTAGCAGCAACAACAACAACAACAACAACAATAGCTTATTAAGCAACGATGATCGCAGCGATCGTGATAATGGTGAGTACGGTTAAATGTAGATGCTGGCGCTGTGAATAATGTTACGTACAGCTGGCTAACAAATTAAGGCATGGTCAGCAGAGGGTTGGGGTAGGAGTAGGGGTAGGGGTAGGGACAGGAGACGTGTCAAAATGCGCGTGACAATAAAGCTGGCACGAGCCTTGCAATATGATATCATCATCATCATCAGCGTCTCGTCAGCATCCCAGGATCAAGCGCGATGAGGGTCCTGGGTGAGCAGCCCTTAGGGATGTTACGTGCTGTAGTTTGCACCCCTGTTAACACATGAGGCAACCGCACATGTTTTCTTGTTTTCATTTGTTATTAAAATGTTTGATAATTTCATTAGAGATCCATCAACACGCACACTCCCGATCCTTGTTCCAAATGGCACACGCTTAATTTAATCCTAATCCATTGGGAGTGAGAGGGTTGCTCTGCCCAGATTCCATGCCCGATCGTGTTTGATTATAAACATGTGGGATTTATGGACGTCTCATTTAACAGTTTTCCATATTTTTGCTTTTTAGCCTTTTGTGTTTTTGGCTTTTCGGCTTTTTTTCTACTTTTCGTTTATCACGCGTCAAATCATTTTCGAGATATTATAATTTCTATTTTGGTTTAATGTCGGCTTTAAAAAAACTTTGCATACATTATGCACTGAAATATGCACTCTGTGTATATTTATTTTTTAATTTTAATTCTTGACTGTTTTAGCATATGGCTCAGTTTCCCACACCTGTGCAACAGTGAATTTCCCTTTGACTTTTTAGTGTTTTTGAAATTGTAACGTATTTTTGTGCAAGTTTTCACTGTGCCAAGTCACGGCCTGTTGACCACACGCACCAAAAATGTACGGTAAGACACGGAGTTGGCCAACAGGACCTTTTGGGTTCTTAACTGCAGCTACTTGGTGTGGAGAGGGTAGTTCTAAGGGCCAAGTGTGGTTGAATTGGTAACAAACGACTTGGTAAAATGCCAAGCTTGAGTTGAGTTTCCTACGAGGGGAAGACCGAGTTCTGACCGTTACATTTCCGACAAGAAGAATACATTATGTGACTGGAATTGGCATTCGAAAATTGTAGAAAAACACTGAAAAGTATTTTTTAAACAGATTAGATTGAATTTTAGGATCATTAACTGAGCAAACAAAAGTTCTGCCTTTGCTTAAAGGTTCTTCACGTATGATGTAATAAGTTTATAAATTTACAAGTTATAAATGCTGTACAACTAATTTGAATTAATATTTTTTCGACCTGTCGTGAGCAATTGTATTTGGCAAAACAAAAACCGAAAGACAGAGCAGGTACAGTGGAGCAGCTTAAAGAGCACAGCAGAGTACAGTTGAGCTACACAAGTCTAAGGCTAAAGCACTTTTGAGATGGCTTTCAGCTTAGCGAGCGGTGCGACTTCAATGGACCAATCAAAGACAAAACAATTGAATTCAGCAGTCGATTGATCAGAGAAGCACACGCCAAGCAAAGACCAAGACCAAATCGAAGACCAAGCCCAAATCAAATAAAAAACAACAACTAAGATAGGGACTCACACACACACACACACACACACACACACACACACACACACACACACACACACGTGCACAGTGACACATTGTCGCCAACAAAGCTGATGGATGATTAATGAGCTAACATGTTACCAAACTACCAAACTACCAACAACAAAAATCCAAACTATGATTGAAAATCGTAAAACGAAAACTGAAACTGCCGTGTCGCGTTGCGTTGCGTTGCGTCGCGTTGCGTTGCGTCTTCGGCTAAATGATCATCGTGTGTCAATTTGGGCATCATTAGGAGTTTGTGTATTTTTTTTTTTATGACTGCAGATAGCAGAAACCTAACCCTTTTTTATATATATCTACTTATACTGAAACGACGTGCTGGCAAATCGATTAGCAAGCGGATCTAACTTTGATTTTGCCACAGCAGTTGTAAGGTGTAAATAATTCAATCAATCATTTGTCAACAGTTTTTGGCTTCCGTTTGGATTTGATTCAGGGTCATTTCAGCTCCAGCTTCCTATCTCTCTCTATCTTTCTTTCTATCTCTATCTCTATCTCTATCCTGATGGCAAACTCTAAGCACTGACAAAGCATCCATTGAATTTGTTGTCGTTTCGAGGAGTAAATCAATCTCTTGGCACTTGGAGAGCGTTTGAGGCGACAGCTGCGATTGGTGAAAGGCGTGAAAGGATTGAGGATTGTGTGGCATGTGCTGCAAGAGGTGACAGAGTGGATAGAGAGGGGGAAACCTGGGCTCATTGATAAGATTTTAAGCCAAGAGTGGAACCGATTTTAGTTTGGAATTGAAGAAGCATCTTCCAATAAGAAGAAGTTTTAATGGTAAATTCTTCCCACTGCTGATAAAAATAAATTTTCTCAGGCTGTTCTTCACTCTGCCGCAGCTGACGCTGAGAAGAGACCCTAAAGAACCTATCTATAACCCCCTATAACCCTGCCTGTTCTCCCACCCAGTTCTCCCACGACCATAAGGAACTGACGTGGGAATCTTTCGACTGTTCATTATGAGTTTCTGCCTTTCCATGTCGCAGGTCCTTCCGAGCATATTGCACTCGCTGAAAATTAACTTTTGACCCCGCAATTATGCAGATAGCAGCACACACACACATATACATCATCATCAGGTCGGGCGGGTGGAACTGCAGTCACCCCTGAAGTTAGTAAGGGCAGGGGGTGGGAGGGTGAGCACTGCCTTGAGAGGCAACACCTGTGCTATGTTTTTTATTTAAGGTGCTATATGACTTTTGAGTGAAATCAGTCCAACGGAACCGAAGCTAACCGCTAACCAAAGAGCGACCCTTGTGCCCTGACCTAACTGTAGGGCAGCCTTGCACCCCTACTACTACCCCTCACACCCCTCACACCCACCACTCTTCTCTCTCCCTGTCACTCTCTTGGATGTGTTTGCATGCATAATCTTTGGTCATTGTCATCCCTTAGGCTGCATTCTTGGCACAGGGTTAAGGGCTGAGCCAAGAGCACCTGTGTGAGCAAGTCTCCTCGTGTGTGTGTGCGTGTAGGTGTAGTTGTGTTTATGTGTGTGTCACCTGGTGGTTGTACTAACTCGTCGTTTCGATAGTCATTTCCCCTCGGAATTGTCATTGTGTTTGTGTACTTGGCACCCGCGACCTCTCAAAGGACCTCTCCGCAGTCCTCGACTGGGGCAGGGGCAGGGGCAGGGGCAAGGGCTGCTTTACTTTCATTTCGGTACAATTATCTATTCAACGTCAAGCTATATGGCTATATAGAGCTCTATGGAACTCTACATATGAGTGCACACGATTTGGTTGCTGTTACCAATTTTGTGTTAAGTGTTTGCGTGTTTACTGCTATCTGTCTCTATCTGTTTGTGTGTGTGTGTTTGTGTATTGGTGTGGTCATATGTCAGTGCGTCCTGTCCGAGACCGATTCGAAGTCCTTCCGCAGATTGTTAGCGAGCAAACAAAACATTAGCTCGGCGGCATAATGCGACCAAAGCGACACACTTGTTCCTCAAACGCGAAACCGAAAGGTTGTGTCAAGTGCTCCCTAGACCACTCCTAAACCCACACAACAACAACAAAAGTAACATCAACTTGAACTATATATCATCCACAAATTAAGTGAAGAGTTTTTTGGAAATCAGTTAACACTAGTGTGAGTGCTGTGAATCTGCCTAAGAGCGTCATAAAAAAAGTGCTAGAATTTTAAAATATGAATTTTAACTAAAAGTTGTTTGTAAAAAAAAGGCTTTCATTTAAATATTTATATTTTTAAAAATATTTTGTTGCATCTTAAATGGTAGAAAAGATTGGGAATTTATACAAACCAAATTTCATGCTTTAAGATGATAATTAAATTTAATTTAAATAAAATGGTTACAAAACATATTTCTACTTCTTAGAAAATATGGGATTTTATTCCAAAAGTGCCTTTAATTTGAAAGCTAAATATTTAGAGATCTTAAGCTACTTTTAAGGGACATAAGCAATTAAATTATTACTACAAGAGTACATCGTAACTAAACTTAAAATTTTATGAATTTTCTTAATGAATTTATTTTTTTTATAATTTTTTCTCAACATTTATTTGTTGCATTAATTTCTGTATATTTTTAAAATTTTCCTAACTTAACTCTACCCCTTCTCTCTTTCCCTACAGGCTCCCATTACAGCGGCGACGAGTTCAGCAAAGAGAAGAAAAACTTATCGCTGGTCGATAACGATTTCACAGACGACGAAAACGGTTTCGATATACGCTGTGAGGTCTGTGATAATGTCTATACGGATTTAGAACGGTAAGCCACTCCAAATCGTTTAAATCACCAATCAAAAAACACCTCTCTGGAGATTGTCTTAAAATTGCTTTGGCATTTAAAACAGTTTTGCTTGCCAACAGCGACAATAATCTAAATCAAATTTAGTTTTAGCCCCTCAAAAAAAAAAGCTAAAACTATAAATGGTTAAATACGGAAAATACACAGAAAACAAGCTGCCAATTAGCTACCAACTTACCCATAGAATTATGGGTTGGTCTTGGCGCGGGGGAGCGCTTCACTCCCAACAAAAACAACAGCAAAAACTATAAAAAACTATTCCCAATTGTTGCTAAATGATTGTTTGGCGCTACTCGTCGGCGATCTTAATTAAAAGTTGATAGCGATAATATTAAGTTTGGCTAATAAAAGCACCATTAAGTGGCTAACACACCAAGCCAACCGAGGCTTGTGGCTTGGGTCGACTCAAACCAGTTGAAAGTGAGAGTCAACTACTAAATGAAATGGCTAATTAAAGATATCTTATTGATTGTTTAGATTTTTGTGTCAGTTAATTGGCTAAATTGGCATCTTTAAGTGATGCCATGTAGAGGGGGATAAAATGGAGGAGTTTTTGAGATTCTAAGGAAAGTTGTAGAATGGCTAAAAATTGTTTTCTAAAATTTTCAAATTAAATTGGTTAATAGGATTAAGTAGCTTGAGTTTCTATAGGGCTAAAGAACTTTTTTTTTTATCGTTTGAATTTTTTTTTTATTAATTTATCCTGATAAGTAAATATTTTTACTAATTTTTTAAACATTTTTTTGATTTTCTATATAGAGTTATTAAGTATTTTTTACACCTTTTCAAATGGGTGTTTATACATTTTTTTGTGTTCTGTTTTTTTAAAAGATTAATATTTATTTTCTAACAAAAGTTTTGATTTGTTGGAATCAATTATTTTACTTGTAAACTGAAGATCTTTAATCAACTCAAATTACTGCAGTTAATGCAAAACTTTTGTACAATATTTACAAATGCTTTGCATTGTAACAACAACAACAACAACAACAACAACACGCAAGTTCTAGATTTCTATTTGTGTTTCGAGTGTTTCATTTGATTTAGTGGCAGAGTAGGTGACAGAGAGGGGGAGAGGGAGGGAGTGAGAGGGAAGCGGATGAGGAGGCGGTCTGTGGGTGGCACGTACAACAACAGTTATCAGTCACTGTGTGTGTGATTTATTGAATTTTTGATGAGAAACTCGAGAGTCTAGAGTGAAAGGAGACGGACCTGTGTGCTCCTCCCGCGAGCTCTCTCACTCTAGCACTCTCCATCTCTCTTTCTCTCTCTCTAGAGTCCGTTGAGCGCTTTTGCAATTTTATCTGATGTTGAACATGCATAGTTTGATTTTGTTGCTGTTGTTACTGTTGTTGTTGTAGGCAAACAAACGCCCACACTTCAAATGCTGCCTCTGGTGCCGTCAACTCTTCCATGTCGATGACGGAAATCACAAAACTCGACCAGGGGTGGGGTCTTGGGGGCTGTGAAATGAAAAGGGAAAATGCTAAAAATGTAGCCGCCTTTTGTCGACTTTATTTTATTTTTTTTTTTGCTCCTCCCACGCTTTGAGTGCGATAATCATCGCACTTTGTGTCTCTGCTGCCACAATCAAGGACAGCGACAAGTGTGGAATGGGGGGGAGTGTTAGTGGGTTGGTAGGAGTAGTAGGGACTGGGTATGCGTGTGTGGAGGACACTCATTGGCCGCAGCTGTGGCGAGATCGCTTATCAGCTCAGCGCACATATTAAATATTGAACATCATTTGACTAATTGACGCCAGTCGTGCCACAAAGTGTGGCAAGCATTTTTCCCTGTGGGCGTTAACCACAGTTGGACAACAAACAAAACTACCTTTTTTCCTACTTTTTCTACTTTTCCTTCAAAGGAGGCGTGTGAACTGTCGCACATGACTCTGATTTGAAGCTGTCGATTGTCTCGACTTCCACCACCCAAATTCACTGCTAATTTCATTTTCTGATGACAGCAAAAGTGACAGCGATAACAAAAATCACCATTACAATAAATTACAATATAACTAATTTTGTTTACCCACTTTTTTTGATTGCTTTTCTTTTTAGTCTCGACGATCATTTGGTGGATGCTCATCACTTCAAGCGCGGAGAATTCGCCTGCGAACTTTGTGGACAGCGTTTCTCTCATCGTCCTCTGCTCATCAAGCACGGAGCTATCGTTCACAATAACACAAGGAATTATTCCTGCGAGAACTGTTCCAAGGTAAGTCGAAAATTTATAGGGAAAACTTAGGAAAAGCGATTGAACAAGTCTTTTTAAGGAGAAATGTGAAAATCTAAACGTAAATTCAACGGTTTTTATTAAAATTTGAGATAGTTAAACTGTAAGAAATTTAGCTAGAAAATATGTAGGCTTAGGTATAAAAAAAATGTGTGGAATACTCAGCCAAAATTGGAATACTTCTGGATAAATTTCTATAATGAAATTGAGAAATCTTGCGAACCCCTAGAAATTCAAAACTGTTAAGAAATGTGCAGTAAAATATTCAAGAGTTTGATTTATTCCAGGGAAATTTATTGCAGTGAAAAGAAATGTGGAAAAATGTATAAATTTCTAGGAACATTTTCATAAGTTTGTGAATTTGTGTCAATTGTGTGCTGGAAACCAAGCAAGTAATACAGGAAATTTAAAAAGAATTGAAGAAATATTTCTGTTTTAATAGCAGAAATATTTATTATAAACAGTAGTAGTAGTAGTACTACATTCCTATTGCTAATTAATTTTAATTATTGCTCAGTGAGGCAAAGTAGAAGATTACTGTCTCTTTTAGAACCCAGGCAGACTCCAGAACCTTTGATCGCTCCGTGAACCACTCTTGTGTGTTGGGTGAGAGGTTTGCCTGTTAAGAAGTGAGGAAGAGAGCGCCTTAAATGATCGTATCATTAATTATTGTATCAGGTCGTTGTGGTATTTGGTAGACAGCTAAAGACTTTTGATTTCAAGCAGATCAATAGCCGCAGGCACTTCAACTTGGCATTAAATAAATATAACAAAAATAAAATGGGGAAAAAAATAAGTTAAGTAAAATTGGGCATAACAAAAGCTCTTTGGTTACTTGTCTTTTAACCACGTTCGCCCCCCTCAGCACATCCCTTGGGCGATAGCAGCGCACGCGCTGGAGTAATATGAAATTAGGGCGTGTACTCATCCAAAACACTTAAGAGACCATTTGAGCCGAGTTCGGTAATGAAGAAACTTTGTTACCAACTCGATCAAGAGGTGGTTCGTTGTCTTGTTGTTGTTGTTGTTGTTCATCTTCGCGCTGCATTTGAATGCCAATGTAAAATTAAAGAGAAGAGAGGACAGTGGACAGCAGACAGCGGGCAGAAGACAGAAGACAGAGCTTTGAAGTCTATCCATCGATCCATCGAAGCGATTCGTTACATCCAAGCATCTAACACTTCGTCATTGTCATCGAAGACTTGGACATCTTGCAAAGATGTTTTAATGGCATGTTGATTACAATCTTGTGGTCGTTCGGTCGGTCGGTCGGTCGCTCTCTCGTCCAGTCCACAGAGGCTTTTCTTTTTTGGTTTTCTGATTTTCCCTTTTTTTTGTTGTTGTTGTTTTCTTCTGTTTTCCATACCTTCCAATTCGAACGGTATTTCAATCGATTCAATGTCTTGTTGCATTACAGTTAGTTTACTTAGCGCTCTGTAATTGTTTCGGTGGCATGTAAGTAGCACGCATTGTGGTAGTGTGCCCCCTTATCCCCCTCCTGCCCCTCCACACTGCTGCACAGCGACATAAACGGGAGCCACTGAGGCTACAAACAAATGATGATCGATATTGTGGGGCATTTGCCTAGTACTGCCACATAAAAGGGCAATACTTTCGCTCAAAAACCGTCCATACACAGACAAGGGCCTCTAAAATCCAAACCAAAAAAAAAAAAAAAAAACAAATGGTAAAAAAACGGGGTCTCAGCTGTCAGCTTTGTTTGTTTTCAAGCAACCAGCTTAAAGCGTTTCAAAAGGGATTTGCCACGGATCTAACCATGTTTTCCATTTCCATTTCCATTTCGGCTTTTGGCTTAGCCCGTACTTCTCTTCAGTTCATCTGGTTAAGTGACCCCAACTCTTGAATATATTTACTCGTATACTCGGTAGTTGTTACCTGAAATTTACGAGCTGTGAAGTAGCTGACACTTGGCCATAAACTCAAGCAAGCTACATTTCTTTCAGTGTACAGAACCAAATGTAATCTTAAGTTTAAGATAACTAATTTACAGATAGACCACCAACTAAAAGAAGTTTATTAAATATTTTGTACATGGACCTTGATTTATTTTACCTATTTTAAAGTCACAGCTTAATATTCTTCACTTAGTAACTTGGATTTATTTAGCTTTAAATACTAGGCCCAAGTATTCTTCTTTGTTTAAGTTCTCATCCCGAGTTTCCTTTGCTGCATATTTAAATTTGACACCGTCTTTGTATCTAATTAGTTGGCCAGCTTAGAGATACTTTAGTATCTTAAACTGCGACTTAGCATGCAGCAGACTTCCAGCTAGTTAGCATGTAGACCCTGCAAAGCATTTGGACCAGGGTATATTGGGTGTGTGAAAAATAATAGAGCATGTTCTTTTATACTTTATTAACGTCTGCTTAAGAACTATAGTAAGATCTTTTTAGTCTAATAAGGACACTATTTAAATAGCTTCCAAAGAACTTATAGCGCTATAATCTTAAATTTGTTTAAAAAAAACTCTGGTGTGGCTTGGGGTATTTGAAATTTTCTTATGTTAACAGAGCTACAGGGTCTTTCAAAGTATTCTTGCTCCACTCTAGCCTTTCCAACTGACTTCTTTGTCGTCTTCTGTTTTCAACCAGTTTACGCTCCTTTCAATCTCCTTGCAATGCGCTGCTGTGGACGCCTTGGTCTGACCCCACGTACGCTGCTAACGCCACACAGCAACAACAACAACAACGACAACAGCTAGGAAAACAACAACTACAACAACTACTAGCACAACAACAACACGAACACTTCACAGACAATCGCATTCCAAAGGCATTTGCTGCCTTTGCCTTTGCAACCTTTGCAAAGCTTCAAGCGCGTCGCAGTCGCAGTCGCAGTCGAGGCGCAGTCGAGTCGCTGCCGCTGCTCGCAGCGCTGTCGCTGTGTGCGTCGCTGCCTGCATGCCAAAACACCTACACTTTATCCATGAGTCTTGAACTGTTGTTGTTGTTGTTGCTGTAACACCATCGTTGTTGTTGTCGTTGTCTTTTGTGGCGTTTTTCGCCTTTTTGGAGAGTAGTTGAATCTAATCCATTTGATGTAGTTATAGCACGAGCTATTCTTGTGTGTGTCGCCGTTGTTGTCTTCGGTCTTCAGTCTTCCCTACCTCCTTCTTCGCCTCCCCTTCTCCCCTTCTCCCCTTCTCCTCTTGAAACAAAACAAAATAAAAAAAACTGAGGCTGACTCGATCATCGTTTGATATGAATTCGTAGCGCATTATGACAGCATGATTAGGCATAACAGTTTCGTAAAAGGCAGCGCGGGTGGAGGTTGACCGAAATCAAGTTTGAAGTGGATACTGAAACGAAAAAAAAAATAAAGCTAAAACTGGCTACATGCCTCGCAACTCGCAACTCACAGCTCGCACCTCCTCCCGTTGCCTCCTGGCGCACCTCTTGACTTGACTTGTCTTGGCCTGGGCTAAATGAATGGCTCGATCTGTCATTGCGTACCCCCACCTTACCCCCCTTCTTTTGAGTAATATATAGACAGGGCTTTGGCTATGAATTTGCCTAGAAATGTATTTAAAAGTCACTGTGCCTGTGACTGTCACTGTGATTTTGAGTTCTATTTTTGAAGGCTTAAAATAACTTTAGTTAGGGGATTCCTGCCCAAAATGTTTAGACTAAAGCTTGTTCTAAATTGTATTTTTAGCCATTTCTTTCCCCTTGTTTTTTGGTTCAAAACTCCTTCAGTAAACTGCTCTACTTCCGTACCAAATGCAATCACAACTTTGGTGAACCAGTCACTGTTTTCTAGAGCATCGTCGGTCACGCTTTGGTGTTAAAGAGCGAGGGGGATTACAGTGATAGGACAAGGGAAAAGGCAGGGAGAGGGGGCTCACTCGGGGATGGTCAGGCTACGACAATTGTAGCAATTGATGTTAATAATTGACGAAGGTGTTGTTGCTGCCGCAGTTGCCTCTGCTGCTGTTAGTGGGTGGAGTTGTTGTTGTTGTTGTTGTTATTACCTTTGCGTAATCTTACAGAGCTATACGATCTGGTAGTATTGTCTAGCCGCCGAGCACTCGCAACAGATCCGTTTAGCGGCCAAAGCAGCAAGAGATGATTGATTAATTTCAGTTTCATTTCATTTGGCACTGGAACGAGAGCAACAACGCGTTAGTAGTTTTGATATACACTCCACAAAGAGTAACAAAAAATGATATATACTCGTACTCGTACTCGTACTCTCATAGAAATAGATTGATACATTGTTTGATTTGTCTGAATTTTTTGTTTTGTCTCTCCCAATCTTTTGCAGGTATTCCGTGACCCATCGAATTTACAGCGTCATATTCGCGCCTATCACGTCGGTGCTCGCAGTCATCCGTGTCCGGAGTGCGGCAAAACCTTTGGCACCTCATCGGGCCTAAAGCAGCATCAGCACATCCATTCATCGGTCAAACCCTTCGCCTGCGAGGTCTGTTTCAAGGCCTACACACAGTTCTCGAATCTTTGTCGTCATCGTCGCATGCACGCCGATTGTCGGGTTCAGATTAATTGCAATAAGTGCAATACAAGTTTCAATTCGGTCACATCCCTCTCCAAGCATAAGAAATTCTGCGATACAACGGAGAGTTTTCGCAGTCAACAGAGTCGCCTTCATCATCATCACAATCACCATCATCATCATCATCACTCGCAGTCACAACAGCAACAGCAGCAAAAACAACAACATCAACAGCAACAACAACAAGCATCGTCCCATTTGCTGCCTCCTGGAGCTCATCATCGTCTTGGTACCGCCAACAACTCGAGTTCGAGCAGTGAATCCAACAACTCCGCCATGGCAACTCCACCGAATCATCTGTTTATGCTGCGCCCCAACACCTCGTTCTTTCCGGGTTTCCCACAGTACGGATTGTCCAACTTCTTCTCGTCGGGGCTCCAACAGCCGTCAAATTTCCCCTTGCCCCACATGTTCCCCAATCCGCAGCTGGCTGAGATGGGGCGTGACCTGGCACCTTTGGTCTTTCCTCATGCCGCATTCCAACAGCAGCTGCAGGCGGCCATGAGCATCATTCCCGACTCACCGCGTCTCAAACGTGAGTCCAGCTCACCGGAACACAAAGCCATCAAGTCTGAGGTAGCTGCATCCGATGAAGAGGACGAGGAGCAGGATGCAGAGGAGGCACAGAAGTCTGGCTTTAACTTGGCTTCAACCGATTCGTCTAAGCTGAAAAAACAGTCGGAGAAAATCAAGCGGGAAAATAAATCGGAGGCAAATGCCGCTCAGCAGATCCAGGAGGAGGAGGAGGAGGAAAACGACATTGAAAACGATAGGGTAAGCTGATAAAAGAGTTCTTAGAGGAATAGGGTAAAAGGAAATGAGTTTCAGAGTTATAAATTCAGCAATAATTCTTTAGAATTCCTTTTACATCCTTTTTCCTTCTCATCTCTTTGAGTTTTTTAATCACAGGGTCTATTTAGACCAAGTTAACTTATAAAACCAATCTAATTCCCTTTCTTTTCCTACAGAAATCCATTGACATTGTGAGCACCCCACCGCCAGCGGAGAACGAAGCTGACGGTGACTTGGAGCCGGAGAAAGGCAGCGCAGAGCAGCCCTTGGATCTGTCCATCAGTCGCAAGCGTCGTCGCTCAGTTTGCCAGAGCTCCACGCCTGCACCGCTGTCCATTTCGATGTCCAGTCGCAGCCCCACACCCGAACTGGAGGCTGAAGAGGACGACGCAGAGCCGCTGCAGCTGCAGCCACCGCCACTGAAGCTGTCGAAGCACAGCTCGGGTGAATCCTCCACCTCTAGGCAGTCCTACAAGGGCAGCAGTCCGACGCACAGTGCCAGCGTCTCGCCGGGTCCCAACACATCCCCCTCACCGCCGATTAGCACTGGCGGGGATCTGAGCAGCATGTCCGAGAGCACAGCAGCAGCAGCATCGGCTGCTTCATCGGCAGCAGCTGCTGCTGCTGTATCGGCCATGGCCTGTCCGAGGCCAGTGCATCCACAGCTGTTGCTGGAGGAGTTCTATCGCTCACGCTTCTCACCGCAGCAGATGCCTTTTTTAGGCCGAGTGGGCGGACGGCCAGGTTTTGATTTGCCAGTTGTGGCGGGTGCACATGCACCGCTGAGCAGCTCGCGTCATCTGCCGTTTCCGCCCGAGCACAATTTCCGTGAGGCATTCCGCGCTGCCGGACTGCCCCCCTCCCGCCCCCCATCCAGCAGCAAGAACAGCAATGGCTGCGTCAGGATTAAGGATCGCTACACCTGTCGCTTCTGCGGCAAGGTATTCCCACGTTCCGCTAATCTCACGCGTCACCTGAGAACCCACACGGGTGAGCAGCCCTACAAGTGCGACTATTGTGATCGCTCGTTCAGCATCTCCTCGAATCTGCAGCGTCACGTGCGCAACATACACAACAAGGAGCGACCCTTCCGCTGCCCCATGTGCGATCGCTGCTTCGGACAGCAGACGAATCTCGATCGGCATGTGAAGAAACACGAAGCGGATGCCAGTGGATTGGAGTTCCATGATTCACCCAGCTCCAATGAGGCCAAGGATCGCGATGAGGCGTACTTTGAGGAGATCAGGTCCCTGATGAAACGCGTCTGCACGCCCTCCAGCTTGGGCGGAGCCGATGGGGACACGGAGGAGTATGCGGGCAGTGATGATCAGTTGTCGGTATCGACAAGGCAATCGGCTAGCTTTGACAAGGAATTGCTGGCACATACCAACAACAATAACAACGACAACAACAGCAACAGTAGCAGCAACAACAACAACAACAACACCACCAACACTAACAACAACAATCAGACCAGTTTGGGCGAAGGAATTGCCGTGAGCACCTAAGTCTGTTGTTGCTGAATGATCAGCAAAGAACTTATCTATTATATAGCGGGCATTATACCGACTTCAACTGTAAAACTCTTAAAACAAAACTTACTTTAAACTTTACTTAAGCGTGCCTCCAAGAGGGAAACTTTTATCTTTAAGTAGTTTGCATTTTCCTTCTAGATACTTATTAATCCATGTAACTAAAGAAAACGGAATAAAATTAAACAAAAATCATAATTAGTTTACGAATAAAAAACAGAAACTAATCTTAGCTATGCAATCAATGGAAAAAGACGGTGAAGTAACCAAAAAACATAAAAAAAATAGTTATTCTTAATTTTAGTTTAAAATTTAATGCTGATATTTCGATAAACTTTATAAATCTGTACACAAGATCATATGGAACTGTAGACTAGGCTATATACACTCGATATGATCTTCTATATAGTTAAATTAGTTTAAAGTAAGCTATAGTTATGAGCTGTAAATTGAGCGTATGTAAATATCTATATATGTATCTCTAAGTTAGAGGCACTGTTCCGATAATCTAAGAGAGTATTACGATATATATATATACGAGTTTTGCAGGAGTTATGATATTTTGAATGTACGAGCACGTATTGTATTGTCTCTATAAACTATATAAACTTTATAGTACTATAAATATTACATGAAATGCAGTGCGAATAAGTTTTAATATTTTTAGTGCTAATTATTGCAATTCTCAAACATAAATTTTATAACATTTACTTAACGTTTAACTAAATATATAATTCTATATATATATATGTACATTTATATGAAGGTAAAATGAAAGATCGTTATGGAAAATTGAAAAATCAATAAATAAAACAATCACATTTAAACAAAAGCAAGTTATTTGAATACTTTGAAAGGAGAAAATGTCATTAAAACTGTTGTTTCTTAACCAGTTCAGTTGATCTGTTGAAATTGCTGTTAATTTATAAACAAATAACTTAATTGAGGCAGTTTCATAATTTATTTTGTAAGAAAACCTCAAGTTTCGAGCACTTAATAAAGCCATTAAAATGCTCATCTACTCTAAATGAGCGCATAAAAGAAGACTTTATACAGCCATCAATCCTGGCAGCGCCCAAAACATAATTTTGAACGCATTTGCCTACGATCTGGCTTTATTATTAATCATTCGCATAGCGCCAAAAAAAAAAAAAAAAAGATACTGAAAAAAATGGGAAAAAAGAAAAGAAATAACTTGAAACTTATAGCTTTTTAATATACCGAACCCCAAAGTCTTTACCGAAGCCATTCATTCATCTATACATCCATCTATTGGAGCTGCGTATCTGTATCTCTCGGTGTCTTTTGCCTGTATCTTGAACCAACCATCCAGTCATCCATCTGCTCTGAATGCAAAGGCGTGATCGGCAAAGCGAGTTAATTACCCTTCCGGTTTAGAGTGTGTTACGCCTTCGGCGAAATGCGGTTAAGACTATGAACTACCAATATACCACTACCAATACCAATACCATTATCTGTATTGCCAATACTAGCTATGCTACCAATACTTTTTTGGCTTTTGTTTCAGTTTCTTTAAAGTTTTTTGCTTTGTTTTTTTGTAAACTGAATTTTAAGTTGTATTAGCCAAACGCTGTATTGGCATCAATCATTATATTTTTTTTCAACCTGTGCGCAGAAGGCAGCACCGCACCACCGCAGCAACGCAGCACCTTTACCGTTTGTGGCAAGACAAAAGATCAGTCAAATATCTGCGGTTCGGTCACTTTCGATTATGCGAAATACATTTGGCAGTCGGTAGCCAAAATACTAATCTTCAACCAGCTACATTGCCAATCTCCCCTCACCTGCCCAGAAAAAAATCCCCCGACCCGCCCTACACCTGCTTGCTTGGCCCTGACCACAGCCAACTTCCACAATTGTGGCACAATTTGAACGCAAAACTGGCCAAATTATGTTAAATTTGTGTAGAAAACAGTAGATAATTGGTAATTGCCTTCATTCCAATGCTTCCAACGAAATCGCCCCACACCCAACCCTCCTCCTCTTGGCCAAAAAGAATCTAGATGAACGACTTCACATTAGTCGCTCGGATTTGTGGCAAACTTTGTGGCCTTTGGGCGTTAATTGAAGAAGGCATAATTTGTACCACAAAATATTTCGTGTAATATATTAGCCAATTATTGGATTGCCTGATGACTTTGGTCAAATGGCATTTGGCCTGAACTGTTGCCAAATTTTTAAACTACAAAATTGTTATTACAGATGCTTGAGTTAAGGCTAAACCTAAAGCGTTTTACATTTTGATGAGATACTATGGTTAAAAATGAATTAGTTTAATTGAGTTATTATGGGAATTCTAAAAGTGCGGATGGCATGAATTTGATAAAGGAAATAAAGACAATTTTATGTGATTTAAAGAGGGAAGAATAAGAGGTCTGAAGATTAGTTAAGTATGAAGTTTGTACAAACCTTGAATTTATTTGGAATTTACTTAAGAAAACGAACTAGAAAAAACCTTGAGCATTTATTTGAAATGCATTTTAAATCATTTTTAATAAGAGAAACCAATTTAAGCTTAATCAAAAGTTAAATTTATTATTGTTATAAAATCAACAAATTATTGTTCAATTATTCCAATTGATTCCTCAAACTAAAACGAACCTTAAGTTAACTTAACTTTACAAAAACCTTTCAGAATTCAATAGAATTGAAGGACTACAGTGAGGCGTAAAAATCGTTTCCAAATAGGTTTTTAAAATCCTCCATTTAGTGTCTGATTTGCCAACACTGCTCACATTCTCCGCTGATCCTCGCGGATCGTAACCTTTATTCTAGTTTTATTTTGGATTAAAGGAAAGGAATGCTCAAATATCGATTTACTAGCACTAATATTTTGCAGTTACCTGATCTATAATTGGATTTTATTCGGGTCACTCACACCTCTTCGCACTGATTATAGACTGAGTGCCACAAGATGTGGCTGCCGTTGCAGTTGCTATTGCTGTTGCTGCTGGGGCATGTGTTGGGAATTGCAGATTGTGGCACAGCCCGAATCAAAATGAGGCAACACATTATGATAACGAGCATGGTTAAAAGTATGAAAACCTTGACTGTGGAGCACTAGTATCTGGGCCCTTGTCGATGGATTTAGACTAAGCCATGGCCAAGCAACTGTTGATTATGTGCCAGTTACACAAATGGCCCAGTTATACGCCCAACAACAGCAGCCGGAGCAGTCAAAGCAGCAGCTGCAGTTGGAGTTGCAGTTCGAGTTGCTGCCACCAAATGTGGCAGGCGCAGAAAATGCGCATCAATGCGCACATTAGGCAAGTATCCAATGTTCCAACTACACTGAAACAAAGTGAAAAATCATCTACAAAATATAAGTGTTAAATTCAGACTTCTTTTAGCATAAAAGATACGAATTTGTATCTATGAAATGCAAGAGTATCTTTAAATATTAATGTTATAGCTTTAAACTTCTTTTTTGGAGCAGTGTATTGAGTACCGAGAACCGTTAAACGCTGCTAGACTGTTGCTTGTATCTATGTGGCAAGTATCTAAAGTTGACTTTCGAAAGGCAAACGGATGCAAATGTAGACACAAGCCAAAGGCGCCCAAAGGTGGCCCAGAGTCGGGAAGCGACTGCCGAGACTTAAGCGTCGTCTGGACTCCCTCTCTATAACTGTCGCAGTCTCAGTTTTTGCCTCTATTTCTGTCTCTTTCGCTATTTATACGCTGCCGTCTGTCTCTGTCTCGCTGTCCCGCTGTCTCACTGTCTCTGGCTGCAAGCTAATGGCACAATTATGGCAACCAAATCAAAGCAGTCAACGGAAGACGTGAATTGCGAACAAACTGCCATGGAATCTAGCCGAAGGATATCACGCGTATCCCATTGATCCATGAAGACCTACACTCTATATATAGCCCTCGAGTTGGAGTTGCAGTCGAGGCTGTACTGTAGTTGTTACTGTAGTTGAAGTTAAACTTGCAGTTGCTGCAGTGGCAGCCAGTTCATCGTCTAACTGTTGTTCATAACTTGGCTGAGTGATTGGGCTGAGTTTTTTTCTTGTTGTTGTTAGACCCTGTACTCTGCATATAAAAGGAGTGTATTCAAACCTCAAACTTATCATAAAATTCTTTGTTATACAGAAGCTAATAAATCAAGGTTTATGAGCTAAAACTTTCGAATTTTTTGTTGTGCAACCTTTGGCGTTTTGGGTCTTCCTTAATACAGGGTCTTTTAGTGTCAGCATTCATGACAATAGCCATACCTACTACTACTTTTGTTGGTCTTGTTGCTGTTGTTGCAACCAGGGGGCAATCAGTCAGCAGATGTTTTCATTTCCTACAAACGAACTAAGTGAGCACCCAAAGCACCCAAAGGTACCACAGATGTTGTTGCTGTGGTTGCTGTTGTTTGTGGCACAGTTTCGTGTAGCAAATTGCGCACAGTGGGCCGGCCCCGGGTTCCCCCTGGTATTGAGTATATATGCACTCGATCGCTCCCTCGATCAGCATCCCCCAAGCCCCTCCCTAGCACTCTCTCTCTGCTCCTCTCTTGGCCCCGCTTCCTGTGTCAGGTTTGCAGATGGAATCAAATATTGTGCAAACTACAACGAGAGCGTTGTCGTTCAAGTCCAAACAGGAGGGTGAGGTGGCTTTTTTTTCGCTTGCTTCTTCAGCCGTCAAAGCTGCAGTTGAAGTGGCAATACCTCGTAAATGGGGTATATGGGGTATACAAGTTTACAGCTGTAGTTGGGGAAGGTGCACTTTAAGCGCCTTTTGTTCAGCTTTAAAGCCATAAAACTAATTAAAAACACCTTGTGGAGTAGTTGCGGTTATATAGACTTCAGAAATACCCTGTAGCTAAGCACCTACATTTGAAATTTAACATCTATTTTGAGACTAGCAGACAACAATTATTAAATCTTAATAAATGAGTTGAATTTTGGTATGTAGACTTGCTAGTTAAGTTTAGTTTACAATGCAAAGAAGAGAACTCAATACAATAGCTTAAAATTAACATTTGTTTTGAATTTATATTGAAACTTGTATAATTATTTCAAATGGTATCTTCTAGTCAACACGTTCCACCATGCTTAAAATTCATAAGTAAATGTTTTGTGTATTTTCAGATGTTCCAACAATAAAATTCAAATTACAGGGTATGTCTCAGTAGTTACTTTCGTTTTGTCGCTGTGCTTTGCGTTTAAAAATCGATTTACAGTTACAGGGTATCTATCGATCTATCATTAGTCTGGCAACAGTTTGACTCTGTGTCTGTGTCATGCGCCTGGCACACGGCCTGTAACTAAATCACACTAATCAAGCCTCAAGTGCTGTTCCAGCTACAGCTTCAGTTTAAGTTTTGAGTTCGACTTGTGGTTGTGGGCGGGGGCAGTGTGGAAAGGGGGAGGGGCTGTGAGTGGGGTGAGGGAAAGAGCAGGGGACTCTTTGGTTTTTGGGGAAGCTGCTCGTGCTGCATGTCGTCGCCCCCGAGACGCGTCGAGTGATCACTGAAATTGGCAAATCAAAGCAATTGATACATTAAATTACAATGCAGACGATTTGTTCACGATTCCACGCCTCGTGTTTTTTTTGCCAGTGTGTTGTTGTTGTTGGTGGTAAGTTGTTGTTGTAGTTGATGTTGTTGTTGGCTTAGACTACGTCCACGCAGTGCAACAAATTTATCACCAGACGTTGCTGTTGTCGTCTCTTTGCTGGTGTCATCGTCAATGTGGCAGCTTTTTGCCAAAATGCCATGCCACAAAAGACACCAAACACACACTCGCACACACACACTCACGTGTGTGCAACAACAGAATGTCTTTTGGGGCCAACACACGCCATTCAACACCCATTACGAGCCTGAATTGTTTTGTTGTGCGATGCGATGCGATGCGGTGCAGTGCGATGCGATGCGTGGGCTTAAATTATGTTGGAAATGTCATCGTAAGATTCAACACGACAACAAGGGATGACATAAATTTCCACCAACATCATGTTGCCACATTGAGCGACGTGGCAGCTTCAGCTTTAGCCACAGCCGCAGCCACAGCAACAACTGCAGCGCCACACTCGCTTCCAAGCAGCCAAAAATGGCAATAGCTCTCGTTGTTGTTGTTGCAAACTAGAGTATGCATGTTGGCCAAGTTAAGGTTGTGCCTCAACCTCAGCTACAGAAACAGCAACAGCAACAGCCTGTATCTCAGTCGGTGCAGCTCCATCTGCAGCTCTTGCTCCAGCTCCACACACATCATTGCTCTATCAGTTGAGATCTTAGCGATTGCCAGCAAAAGCCAAACTGGAGCCCGGTAAAGGAGGAGGCGGCAACGACGACGATGATGACGGACATAAGGCAGCCGCATATCTAGGAACATACTTACTTGTTGCAGCATCAGGAGGTTGACCTAAAACTTGCAACATTAAAGTTAAATAAATTACATATTAAATTTCATTTTTGTGTAACTTTACTACTAGTAAGTAAATCAATAGTTTACTGTTATTATTCTTCCATTTAAAGTCTCTTATTCACTTATTCCTGACACTTATTTTGATATTTTCTAGTTCTTATTAAAAATTTTGTTGTTTTTCTTTTATAATTGCAATTTTCGAGTAGAGTCTTCTGTGTCATATTTAATTTTTGAGGGGATTACTCTTTCTACTTGAAATATTTTCTTTACCCCGACTTTTATGAGCCATTTTCCCTTGCTCTGTCTTTGTTCCTTTTTGATACTGTTCCTTCCTATGAAATTCCTGTTCATATTTGCTTGAAGACTCACTATTTTTGTACTTTCTAAGCTGAGAACTTTTCAAACTGCCCCTTTTGCCAGCTAACGTCATGCATGTGGCCTTATGTAGTGCAATATCTGTTCGTAACAACAACAAAACTATAACGGATCAGAAACACAAACACACAAAGGAAACAGAGTCGACTTGGAGTTGTAGCTCCATCTCTGTCTCCACATCTTTCTTACTCCTTCGTTTCCTTCTGCAGCTTGGTCTGTTGTACCTTAGCCCCCATCTGCGACTCCATCAGCAACTCTTGGCTCTAACCGCTTGGCTCAGTTGGCTCTTTTGGGTCTTTTGGCTCTTTGGCTGTCGCTGCAAAGGTGTTTTGCAATTTAACTGGCAACGCCACGGAGCAGCACCCAAAAAGCATCAGCTCGTGGCTTGGGATGTAGATTTGGATGTGGTTGTGGCTGTGGATCTATCTAAGGCACGCTGTGGCTCGTTTATTTCTGTGTGGTTTTCATAGAGGGAAAAGGCTGAGGGGTGAGTGGTGGAAGGGGGAATAGGGGGAGAGAGGCAACTGAGCTCCACTTCACATGCCACATGGCAACATAAGTAGGCGCGTGGCATTCGTGTGTTGTTGTTACTATTATTGTTGTCGATTATTGTTGTCGTTGTCGTTGATGTTGTTGCTGTTGTTGGCAGACATATAACAACAACATAAAATGACAATAAAATGCAAGCGAGCAAGCAGAAAAAGAAAAAAAAAGATAGAAAAGAGGAAAATAAAAATAGGCGAATGCCAAATCCAAATTGAATGCAAATGAAAGCCACAAACTATGCTAAATTCCTGAAATCGCATCGGATTGGCAATTTGTGCTTTCCTTTCCAACTGACTGCCTCTCTATGTGTATGTGTGTGTGTTAGTGTGAGTTAGTGTGTATGTGTTTATGTAGTACACCCAAAATGCTCTCGAATGCCTCTTTCTTTATTTAGTTAGTTAAAGTCCAAGTCGGACTCCGACTCCGAGTCCGACTTCGAGTCCAACTCCGAGTACTCGTCTTTTAGTTTGCCCCAGAGCTCTGCATCGAGGCTTCTTCTTCTTTATCGATTGCAATTTGGGTTGCACTTATGATCTGCACTCTGTCCATTCAACAGATACATTTACAGATACAGATACATTTACAGTCTTGGCTTAGGAACTAACTAACCTAATGAACATAGCTGTAAACGATACTTGAAATTGCTTTCTTCATCCCAACTCAGCTCAACTTAAGTTCGATTGCAATTGAATGTGAATACTGAAATTACTATGGAAATGATGTCGATCAAACTCCAAGTCCATAAAGGGCAATTATGCCGCAACTTGCTATAATTTTCTATATAATTTATTTAAGTTTTGTAGTTAGAAAATAGACGAGTTTTCGATCAATTTGTTTACAAACTTAAGCTAAACTTGTTACATCTTTCAACAGCAGATTTTCTAGTTCTACCTACATACTTTATTTAAGATTTGTGGCTAGAAGAACAGCTAAATACAGCTAAATTTACTAACCAAGTTTTGTTAAGCTTTTTAGATGTTTTAGAAGTCGAATTTCGATTTTCTCCTAAAAAGTTTTCCCCTTTATTTAAGTTTTAAAGCTATAAAAGAGATGAATAATTTTCATTTTATTGAATAACTTTCGCTCGAGTTTTAGTCTAACAACTTGCATTTCCGTCTAAATAGTTTTCTACTTTTTAGATCCGTTAAAATGTTACTATACTTTAGAAATTAATCTGAAAACTCAACTGATTTGTTAAATCCGTCAGTGTCATAGGGCCCAGCAAACACATTCGAATATGCAAATGTCCCGTGACTGTGACTGTGTCTTGACCAAGTTCCTGCATCCGTTTAGTGATTGCTGCTGGGGGCCGCCCACATAAAGTGGCCGTAACTAAAAATCCAGTTAACAAAACCTGGTTAATTGTAAATGCTTACTGTCCGCCGGATTTCAACTCCCCCATCCAATCAAATTCAGCACACTTGTGTGTGTGTGAGTGTGTGCGGGTGTACACGTGTGTGTGTGTAAGTCTGACACATTTCGCTCTTGCACGCAAAATGATATAAATCATTTGTCGTTGTCGGATTTCATGTCGAAATGACCATTAAATAACATTTCTACATAAATTGAGAGGGTCATAAATAAATTGCAAAATAAATAGAAAATATAAACCAAAATAAAACAACAAATATATAAAGCGATAGCCGGAAAAAAACTCTCAATAAATATAAGTGTATTTTTTCATTTAAAAACAAAGCTGCGAGTCGTACAATAAAAACAACAACTCATCATTGAAGCGGTCAAGTTGGCAACAAATAACGCATACAACGCCTAGTTACGGATATTTCTATAAATATATATATATAAAGCTGATATTGGCAACATATTGCGGCGGCACCTAATATAGCAAAACAAATTTAATTTAAATTACAGGCGTGGTCGCTTGGACCGCACTCAAAGCTCTCATTGTGCACTGCGATTTGTTGTTGTTGCTGTTGTTGTTGTTGTTCATAAAATATGCAATAATCTACCACAGAGGCGCGCAATATACTTAGATAAAGTTTAGAGGTCGACTTTGACTTTCTAATTTATTTATGCGACGCTTCGTCGTGTTTGCCATTTTGTTCCTAGGCCAGAACTCTAAAACAATCTATATCTATCAGTATCTATGTATCTATCGGATAGCATGATGCGTTTGCCATGTCAAACAGCTTCCACTTTCTGATTAAGTAACTAACTGGCTAACTAGATGACTGACTAACATTAGCATTGATCGGGCCAAGTTAATACAGCAAAACTGCTACAACTCTGTCCACAGGCAACACCCAATTTCAACAATTGCAGCTCAAGTTGCAGCTGAAGTTGCAGTTAAGTCGCAGAGTCGTAGAGTCGAGACCACCAAGGAACACGCCCAAACAAGTCAGCGCAAGCACAGCTGTGCATAGACATGCTCTGATCTGTCTTCGGGTTTGCAATTGGATTGCCTCACAGCGCCACTAAAGCCACCAAAGAGACGCCTTCAGAATTAGAATCTAATTCTATTTTTGCCTGCCGATAGCAAAAAACAAACAACTTTTAATTAAGCCAAGCAGCCAAATAGGGTTATGAAAACAGTGCTTACTGGCCAAAACAATCAGAGCAGAATTCAGTTAAGAAAGAGCAGAAAAAAGTTCAAATTTGCTCAGATAAATGTACGCAAAAGTTTGTTTTGAAAACTGAGGGGAAAAGGATGGAATAAAGGGAAATAAATATTTTAAATTATATTTACTTCGTTTCTGAATTATTGTGTTAAGTTATATTTATTAATATACTTGTTAGAGTATATTTAAAATTATTTTAGACTGCTAAAGATTTTTTGGAAACAAAATTTTTTGTATATATTATATAATTTAATTAATATAAAATATTAAAAATCATTTTAATTTTCATCTAAAAATTATTAAAATTTGTGTGAAATCATTTCATTAATTGTTCTGCTAATTTAACATTCCAAAAATTTATTTTTTTTTAATTTTAAAATTTATGTTAAATTTAACGATTTGTTGCCGCAATTAAAACAATTTAACAGCTCTAAATCTAATCACTAGAGCTAATTATACTGAAAGCGGAAAACTCGGATCAAACTGTGATAAATACAAAAATAAAATGATTTTTAAGTGCTCTACAAACAGCAGTTCAAATGAACTGTATCTGAATATGAATCACATGTTTAATAAAAGTAATAGAAACACATTTAAAGTGTTATACAATTAATAAAACATTTCTTTCCATTTGTGCCAAATGTTGTCAAAAAAAAAGTAAAAGTCATTAATGATTGTCTTTCACTTTCTTAAACATTGTCAATCTCTTAATTTGCCTCAGAAACCAAACTATTTCCACACAAAACAGGCGTCGTACACTGCAATACAATTTGAGTACCTTTTTATTAAAAGCTAAATCGGCATATGGACACAAGTTTGTGTGTAAAGACATAAATATATCATCTTATCTGAAAAGCCAATCTCAACAAATCGTAATCTGCCTCTGCACAGACAAGTTTTCGTATATTTTTTCTCTGTTTGATTTTTTAGTTCATTTTCCATTTTGATTAAATTGTAACAAGTGCCAGCCCACATAAAGTTTTTCTTTTCCGTTTGTGCAAAGAGCGCGCGAAAAACCAAAAACAAAAACAGAAAACAACAACAACAAATGGAAATCATTTACAAATTTATTGCTAATATTTCATGTTATATGTCGTGTTGCATAAATACAAAAAGGCCAGCCCCAAAAGTCTAGTGCAGCATGTGATATTCAAGCCACAAAACAATTTTCGCTCGCTTGTTAATTGCAAACTTTTGCTTTTTATAGCGACAACAACAACAACGAGAGCAGCAGCAGCAGAACACAGAACACGCAGAGACAATGAGAGCAAGGAAGACAGAGAGAGCGCCAGCCGAGGCTGCCTTCGCTTCGTGTAGTCCAAGACCAATAGAGTCCACATCGTACGATACAATACAATACACATGGGCAGAGAGACAGAGCTAGAGCGAGAGAGCGAACTGTGGCGCTAACGGTAATCGGCAGCGCAGTTGACGTCGACGCTGCTTTACTAACAACGCCGTTATGGGCAGTAGCCAATGCAGCCCGAGTCAGTTGCTTGGGCGGGTGCCCACACACACACACACACACATAGGGGCATGCAGCTGACAGACAGTCGCTTAGTCAGTCTCGCAGTCAGCGCAGAAAAAAAATGTATCAAAGGCCGCTGCCGAGAGAGCGAGGGCAGCGCAGCAAGTCTGTTGCTTAAGTCTTTTGTTTTTAGCATTGAGCGTGACTCGTTTTTCTGTTTCTTGCTGCTGTTGTGCACGAGACCAGCCGACCGCCGACCAGCCGACTGCCGATAGACGACCACTGGCGACTGCAAGCAGCGGCGTCGGCAGCGACGCCACCACACCCTTGACTGGATTGCAAAAAAGAAAAAGACTATAAAATAATAATAATAGAAAAAGAAGAAAAAGCGCAAAATAAAAAAAGAGCTGGCCGCAGTTGGTTCGCGTTGGTTTTGTGTTTTCCTCAGCTGCTTTGGCATTTTGTTGCTGCTGCCGCTGCCGCTGCGGCGTCAATTTGCTTTAAGCCATTTCGCGCCCGCTTGGACAACTGGACGAACATTTGCTCCTTTTGTAATTGTGCGCAGCAGCCGCAGTTGCAGTCGGCGTTGTCGTTGCCGTTGCCGTTGTAGTTGCCGTTGCTTTTGGCGCTGCCTTTGCTATTTTTTTGATCGGTCGCGGTGCTATCTATCGGTCCGGTTTTAGTTTTTTCTACGACTTTGGGGTGATTCAAGTTTTTTGGATGGTCTTTTGCTCTTGGTCTCTGCTCTGCAGCGACAGGGAAGGCGGCCAGTTGGCAGCTGCAGTGGGGCGTTAATGTGCTTTGCTATTTTATTTATTCATGCCAAGCATCTAAGCTAGTAAATTGTATTGCTCTCGGACCTCAAACTCGGACTCCAACTCGGGCTTGGCTTTAACTTTAGCGACAGCAGCAACAGCAACGACAGCAACTGCATTGCAGGCCAGCAGCTTTTGCTTTTCATTGGACTACAACAACAACAACAACAACGACGACGACGACATCAGATTGTCATTCTTGTTTTTTGCTTCTTTTTTAATTGAAAGTCGCCAGGCGTAGTTGCTCATACCCTTACAAGGCGGCTGTTCTAGCTATGCTAAAGAGAGTGTCACTGATTTGTGAAGCTTTCTTGCTGTAGGTAAAGAATGAATCATAATAATAAGTATCTAAACTTTAAAGTGTTTAATGAGCTTTATTAACATTATGTGTTCCTCTTCTGTAATAAATAGAATTTCCATTTAAAAAGTCATAGTATAGGCGAGCTAAGTGACGCGCCTTATGTAACATAAACTATAATTCAATATTGTAAGTATAGTTTTCAAGCTAAGTATAGTAAACTAACTTATATTAACAATTCCAAGAGTTAATTCTTAGGTAAAAAGATTAATGCATTTCGGAAATAAAATTCAAAACATTCACATTGAAGTGCCTTATTAAAATGCAAAGATTTTAAGTCTCCTCAGTTAAAAATATATTTCTGAGTAGAGTATTTCCATTTCGACTGCTAATCCATTGCCACTTTTTGCTGCTCGCTGCTCGCAGCTTGCACTGTCATTAATTTGTTGCTCTAATATTTTGTAAAAATTGGTTTACTTTGGACACTGTTGCTGGCGTCTTTGGGACAGCTGGTACTGGATTCACTTTTTAATGGCTGCGTGCCAGGCTCGCTTGTATCCACATACAGATTGGACACTGCTGAAGGAGATGCAGGCGATTCAAGAAGGAGGCTCAGGCGGAGGAGGCTCTGAGGCTGTGTGGCTCTGTTGTTACACAATTGCGGATATGAATGAGTAATCCGTGGGCATTGGCTTGATATATGTCCGTTACATATAGCTGCAGCTTAGAAAGACGGACAGACAGTCAGACAGATGGACAGTGAGTGGGACATTACAATGGGCGCGCACACGTGTCGTATACGTAACGCAAATTTACTTCAACTCGATTCTTATCGAGTTGCCAAGTGGCCACGTGTTTTGTTGTCACTGTTGTTGTTATGTAATTGCCAGACGCGACTGTCATTAGGCCAACTTTAATTTTCGCACAAATTTTTAACAGCTTCATGCTGAGTCGCAGCCAAGAAATCTTTGCTGTGGCCAAGACCAGCTGAAGAAAAAACTGCAGAATGATTCATGGATTGGCACTATGCGACTTCCATGACTCTACCTTCATTTTTTCCCCACTCCACACTCCCTCCTCTAACCCCCTGCCCAACCAACTCCTCTTCCCACTTGCCTGTCTGGACAGAATTCGGTAGTCGTTAAAATCGCATCTAAAGCCACCGTCGGCGATCTTCGCCGAGATCTTTTGCAGCGCCGCATCATAAAAACAACTGCAGATCTTGTACGCCCATAAAAAGCGCCCACAAAAGTCTCAAAAAAAAATAGACAAGAAAAAAATTGTTGTACTCCATTCGAAATCGCCGACGGTATATTTTTTATTTTATTGCTGCTTTGGTTTTAAGCTCTGGCCATTGTTGTTATTGCCTTTTAATATGTGCCAACAAGTGTGTGTCCCTCTGTCGGTGTGTCTAGCAGGGTTGCCACTTTAGCTGTTTTATAGCAGTTCTAAATATTTAGTTTATTGGTGCTAGAATACTTTATGATGTGCTTTTTGGTTTAAATTAAATATAAATATTTTTGAAAACTTTTGGCAGTATCACTCATTCCAAAAACCTTTGATTTGGTTTCTGTGAAATATTTTTCAAAGCCATAGTCACTGATAAATTGTTTAAAATATTTAAAAAATATTCTAGTGTTTGATTAGTTAATTTTTATTACTACCACAAGTTACTGTTAACCTTTTTCATTGATCTAGCTATTGTGCAACACTGCCGTCTCTTTTTAGGGTTTTATACACAACTCGTCTTGTACAGCCTTTGGTCAACTATGCACAACTCTACTACAACTCTGAGAAGACTTAACGGACACAACTCAGAACAAGCTTATAGTAATGGTTATAATAAGTGACATTTAGCCAAAAAGCATTAAGAATTAAGTACTTAACATTTATGTGATCTCTTATAAATTAAACATAATTTAAATATTAAAGTTCAAGTCTCCCACTTTATCACCATTTTTAACGACGTGCCAGCAACTCTTCTTCTTTTATTTTGCACTCAACAAAATACCACTTTAAAAATTCTAATTTAATTCCAAGAACTTTATTAGTATTTTTATGCACTTAAAAACACTCCGTAAACATTCCAAAAATTCTTCAAAAAACTTGAAAAAAGAAAGTTGATTTTAAAAATTGGCTAATCACCTCTTAATTTTACTAGTTAATTAAATGCTGCCGCTTCAAATTAATATAAATGCAAAAGTATCCAAAATTTATGGAGCAAATTGCAGCAATTTAGTTAACAAAATCAAATTCGAAATGGCCAAGATTCGAGATATTAGCCATAATAATGCACAAATTTTTATAGCCAACAAACAGAGAACACGCGTGGCTAGCATAAAAGTAAAATATTTATTCAATGTCTGCCGGAGTGTGTGTAGAAGTGTCTGTGTATGTTTGTTAGGCAATTAACTAATTAGCAAGAATTTGCCAATGTGAAATTATTATATGTGCATTCAAAAAGGCGATAAGAATTAAGGAAGGCGACAAATTGTGTGTAAATACAGTGGAAACTCGCTAAGGCAAACAGTGAACAAGTGAACACATATAAAAATACTTGTTTGAATTTTAAGGAAAGTTAATAAATAGAAATAGAGTACAAGGAAGTAAGTTAATAATTAAATTATATTTTAAATATAAAATTATGTGTAGTTAATATTAAAAAATTTGAAAAGCAGGCATTAAAATTACTGATCAGTTTTTTTGTTGTATTCTACAATTGAATAGATATAAATATAAACTTTTTTTTGGTAAAGTTGTAAATAAAATTTTTTGGTTGAAGAAATAAAAAAGACAAGAATAATATAATACCAAAAATTATAAAAATATTACTTTATAAGAACAAATTGATTCTACTCAGATTGGCAAACTACAAGTGAAGAATTTTTGGTATTGAACAGTTTTTGGTAAGATAGATTTGTTAACATTTGAGGTTGTACTGTGTGTGTGCGTGTGTGTGTTTGGAAGTGGGGACAGATCATACGCTCGATTGTCTACAACTGCAAAATATAGACGATGTCTCGCAGCGGCAGCAACGACAACAACAACAACAACAACTATAAGGCGGTTCAAGTAAAACCAGTGCACTTAAATATCGCCTCAACAAAACGAAAAGTGACAATTTAATTGCGTCAAACGCAGCATTCGATTGGCAGCGATAACTTGAGAGCAAGCGAGAGGTAGAACGAGTAGAAGGGAGACAGAGAGACATCGCAGACTTGGAGACGTACAGAGCAGACCAGACAGTTACAGGTATAGCTATACATATAAATATATATATATATATATATAGATAGATACGTACATATATATATTCATGGATGCTGTCTGCGACAGTCTGCCAACAGCGACAACAACAACAACAACAGCAACAGCAACGACGAGTGTTAGGCTTGTTTAATTGAGAAGCGATCATAAAAATGCTTATGGCTTGTTTATACGCCTCGATTTGCAGCAGTTTGCCGCGAATTCAGTTCACTTTACTGTGCTGCATTTCAGTTGTGTTGAATTTTGATTTTTGTTGTTGTTATTGCTGTGGTGGTTGTAGTTGGGCTACAACATCATTGGCGCTCTATGGACGTACAATTTCTGCATTGCGTGTAAATTATAACTTAACCACATTTGTTTTATCGTTATGCGAATATTCCTCTTTTCTGAGAGGTGCACGCTGATACATCAAGACTGGGTAATAAATGGAATGGAGTATTTCTGTTGCAAAAGATAGAAACTATGATTTAACTAACAAGCTTCGTTTAATGCCTAGTCAAAATTTGTTGGTCTCGTAAATCAATGTTTCGCTCATGTAAAAGTGACCAAAAAATGCGGGAAAAGTTTGGTATAGCTATTAAAAGAATTTTTATAGAAATTAATACTGTTAGTCTAATAATTTTGGCAACTGGAATTTGTGACTTCATTCTTCTTTTCGAAAATAAATTTACATACATTTATTTTATATAAATTTGCACTTATTTACCTGAAATATGTATCTAAACATTATTTGAAATAGATCAATCATACCTTCATCTTTTCTGTCCCATTAAATAGTTTCTTAAGCGGTGAATTTGTTTTTATTTTTTAACTAGAGTAACTCTTAGTCCACCAGTTTCAATTAATTCTTTCCCACCTGTCTACTTAGAGATAAGATAATGAATTCTTTTGCTTCTTAGTCTGCATGCTAATGCCATAAAACATGTCTTATTATGACCCGTGCTAAATGTGTCCACTCGTCGTATGAGTGCTATGATTATTATTTATAACTTATTAGCTAATCAGCGCTCAAACCCACGACTAATAATGAAATTAACTTATTATTAATAAATCAATTGATTACTCTCACTTTCTAGACATTTTAAATGCATTCAAGACTTTTATGGCTAAAATAAAACTTAAATTAGATAACAAACAATAAATTTACTTGAATAATTAGTGTTAATATAGAATTCTTTTTAAGGTAAAATAAAAATAGATTATATTGGCAATAAATGAAGCTGGAGTGGAATTTTAATGGGTATATTCTTGGTATATTTGAATATAAAGAGCAATAAATTATTGTTAATTAAAATTACAAACAATTTGGAATTTAAAGAATGATTTTTTAACATCTTCAACTTCTGAAATTAAAATAATTTTTTTGAAAATTTTTACCCACGTTTCCCGCTTTTATAGGGTATCCTTTAGCCGTTCACGACCTTGTTTTGATGTTGTTTTTATTTCGTTATTTATTTATCAGGGCGACACAAGTTGGCATCATTAAGTGCGCTAGCCATTCTCTATTAGCCGACAAATTCTTGGCCTTCCCTGTCGGCCAACAGCAGCAACACGCGGGTCGATCAGACGGACACCTCTCAGCTGTAGGAAGGGGGTTGCAGGGAGGGGCCAGGGCAGCGGACGGGACAGATAATGCTTGTTCCACAATCTAAATGGCCGTCTCGGCACACCTTAGAATTTGAGTGTGTTACAATTTGAAGTTGTCGACAATGGCAACGAGTGTTGTTCTCGTTGTTGTTTTGGTTGCTGTTATAGTTGTTGTTTGCAGTTTGCTGGTGTTGCTGCTGCAGTGGTTGCTGCTTTTGCTGTTGCTGACCAACTGCAGGCAGCGAATTGTGAAAGTATCTATTGGATACGACGAGGCGCTGCTTTGGCATCCCATGTGCCACACGACGTATGCTTAATTACAAACAAGCAAGGAAACAATGCCAGCAACAACAACAACAGCAGGAACTGCAACAACCACAACAGTAACAACAACTGTAGTTTTTTAAAGGCTGTGGCACTTTGATGGTGCCTGCCCAACGCGCACTCTTGTGGCAACTGTTGCTGTTGTGAAGATTAGTCGCAGTGGGTCGCACAATTTCGTTTCGCAATCGATTGCAACATGCAACAGCGGCAACAACAACAGCAGCAGCAGCAGCGGTGGCACTGGCAACACACGAAACGAATGCGCCAAGCAAAAGACTGTCTTGCTCTACAAAATAACATACACAAAACAAAAAAAAAAAAAAAACAGAAAACACTAAATAAATATATATATTTGTATATAGGAAAACTAGTTTAGGTGGGGACCAATGGATATTCTTTTACTGCTATTTTGTTGCAACTTGCAACTGCAACAGCAACAGCAACTGGGACTGCGACGCGACGCGGCATTCTAATGGCCGCCCAATATGACTAAGCACACTCATCGCACTCCTGCGTCCAACGTGTATGCAAATCGAAACCAGTTTAAGCAGCAGCAGCAAAAATATAGCAAAATATGGGTCGAGATCTGAAAATGCAGCTGATCGAATTTTTGCATTAGGCGCAGCAGCGTCAGTGGCAGCAAACTACCATCCGGCCAGCACCAACTGTGCCCAGGCTGCCGCTGCTGCTGCTGCTGCTGCCTGATTATCTGCCAAGGAAGGCATGCCAGCAACAACAACAACAGCAACTGCAGCCGGCTGAACTGAAAATCGAACGCTATCTATATCTAACGAAGCAGGGCCATATAGCCAACATTTTGCTATTAGCCATAGAAATATACAACACACCAACAAACATACACTGAGTGCGGTAAGTATCTGTATCTATGTATCTGAGTTTGGTCCAAGCGAACGCAGAAAACGTAACGTATAATCTAAGAGGCACAAAATCAAGAGTGTGTCTTAGCCATGGCAGCCCAGGCAGCCAGCTGCCTGATGAAATGCATTGTAAGCCAAACTAGCAACAACAACTGCAATCCATGCACGCCTTGGCGCGTACGTGGCGTTGTCGGGGCGGACGTTGCTGAAGCTGAGTCTGAGTCTGAGGCCGTCCCGTCGAATCTGCTCGGTGGCCCACAGGCCACTCAACTCGCCATCGTCGTTGTTGTCGTTTGCAAGCAAAGAAAAAAATCTACATTTGTCCAAAATACCACAACTGCAACAACAACAACAACATCGACGACGACAACGACGACGACGATGCTGTTGCATAAAAGCAACGCTCCAAATTGCTAACTGAGCGATCCAGTTTAAATTGCAATTGCTCGTTAATGGGCACTAAAACGTGCCGGTGTCGATGTGTCTCTGTGCTTGTATTGGTATTGCTACGCCAACAACATTTGCCATTCGGCTCGAGCTGGCGCTCGGACTTCAACGCGAACTCGGCATTGTTGCATCGTTTTGATTTTGCTGCTTTTTTTGTTGTTTTTATAGCTCGAAATTCATACGAGTGTTTGGCGTGCGCGACGGCGTATGCGCAACGTGTCCAGCAGCACTCATACGCACTGTGCCGCCAGCATCAATAGCAGCAACACCAACGGAAACTCTACAATCAGCTTGTTGTACTAATGACGGCAATGCAATAACACTATTAGTGTTTAATATCACAAATATAGCACTTTTTATGAACTCTACAAAATTGGAGACTTTCAAAAATCTCTACAAAACAAATAAACTAAACAGTTTATGGCTAGCCAACACGTATATAAGGCATAAAATGCTAATTAAATGTTAATGGCCAAGTGTAGACTTTTTTGTAGATTACTTTAAACATCAATCCAACAAATACGTAGTTGATTAGTGAGATCATTGCTGTAATACAGTCAAATAAAGCGAGCGTTCGTGTAAATAATTTAGTTTAAGTAAGTCTCCAAACTTGTAGACTTCCTAAAATAATGTAAAAGTGTCAGTTAAGCAAGCTTTAACTAAGTCCGAGTGAGCTTAAAGCATTACAAGTAACTTTCCACTCTAGTATATTTTTAAAAGAAGTCTCCAAAATCCCAAATGCCTTTTGAGAGTCATATTTATTGTTCGGCAATCGCAATTAGCAGTTTTAAACAATTTTACACCGTTTTAGCCCAGTCTACAAATACCAAATCGCAACTAAACGAGCTCCGATCACAGCTTAGAGCATGACAACATATTTCACAATTACGAAACAATTTCGCCCACTGTAAAATGGAGCTAACCGGCAGCTCTTTAGGCCACACAATAGAACCGAGCCCTCAGCTCTGAAGCGCATGCCAAACACACACACACACACAGATACAATGCCAGTTTGCAAATACAAATGTATCTTAAGCTGGCAGAACGAAACCAGAGCAAAGCCTATAGCTATAATTATGAGTTGTCGTTGTCGTCGTCAAATGCGATTCGTGCCTTCATAAACTCCGCAAGCGGCTGCATATTGAAAATATCAATAATAATCGAAAAAACCACAACTATTAAATTTATATAGATTTGTATGTAACTGTATCTGTATCTATTTATATGTATAAGTAGTTAAAATAACAAAGTTTGTCGCATTATTGATTTAAACATCAAGATAAATTGCATTGAAGTTTGCCAGCGATCGCATTAGAAGGCTTACAGTGAGCAACAATAGTAACGACTTTTTTGTTTCGCTGACTGCCGTCGTTGTAATTGCGGATAATTTTTGTTGCTGTTGCTGTTGCAGCTGCGAGAGGGGCGCTACAAATTTCCAAAGCCCATCAGGCACATTCGGAGCTGGCGCACGATCCCGATCCCGATCCCAAAACTAAAACTTAAACCAAAAGCAAATCCGAAACCAAAAATCCACACAGCACAAGACGTACAACCAGCAATTGTAACATCAACATGAGATGTGCCTGAGTCTCTAAAACAGTGGAGAGAAATAGGCAGGCGAAGGTGGAAGGGTAGAAAAAAGAGCACCCGTGCCTGGTTCTCGGTCTGGATTGGTTTTTGGGATCGGGAACTGGGCGCTACTCTTTGACTTGTCGCTCGCTCCAAAACGTCGAATGCGTCTAATTTCTTGAGCTTGCTTTTGGGGTTCCTCTAACTGAATGTCGTGCCACGGTGCCAGCCGTTGTCTCGCGCTCCCTCCACTCCACTACCCTACTCCCCATCTCTCTCTCTCTGTAAAGTCTCCAGAGCCGTCGTCGTTGTCGTTTAAATCGTACCACCACAGGCGACATAAAAATAATGAAGTGTGCGGGTGTGGTCGACTCGCTTTTAGCTGGCCGCGTCTGTCTGTCTGTCTGTCTGTCGGATTGTGTGTCTGACTGTCAGTTACAACTCGACATTGGTTAGCGGTTGCGGCGGGCAGTGTAGCGGAGGGCACTGTGGTCTGGTTGGCTCTGTTATAGCCCAAGCCGAGCTGGCGATCTGTTGCTCGACTCTTGCCAAAGAGACGTCGAAGCCAACGAGACGTTTTTCAGATTGCTGAATCGTGTTTAGCCCAGCGGTGTGCTTTGCCATTCAACCCAATAAACAAATAACTGCAATATTTTAAAACTTGTAAGCTACACTAGATACAATATATATTTTAATACGATAATTATATAAAAGTTCTTAAAATTGCCTGTGATTTCAACAGTTATTAAAGTTCTTGTACTGCAAGTTCTCTAATACCTTATGCTTTACTAATTAACCATGGTATTAAGTTTCATTGGGATTCCATTGAGCATCATAGTGAACTTTCATATATTGTACTCTTAATAATCTACTACAAAGTTTACCCAGTCCACTTCTTTAAATATTTATTTATTAGCATACATTTAATTATCTTTATATTTTTATATGTTCGATGTTATAAATAACTAGTTTAATAAATCCCTTAATAAAGTTAATATATATCCCAAAGTTTAAAAACTCTCTGCACTTCTCTTACCATTTTTCTGTACACTTCTAACAAAATCTTTTGTACAATTTGTTTGCTGTGTTACTCGTGAATTCATGCACTAGACGCAACACACGCCCAACAACAACTGCAAAAATCTAACGGTATCCAAGGTTGTGCTACGCTTAAAATGTAATTGTTCGACTTAAAGAGCCAAAACAGCAACAACAACAACTAGAATAACAGCAACAACAACAACAATAAGAACAACTGTAACGACAAGTTTGAGTCTGCGCCCAAGTCTCTAATCAAATGCGAGTGGAATACCAGTCGAAAGGCAGGCGAGCTACCCACCTATAAAAGCCATGTGCATATCCAACAGATACAGATGCAGACTTAGAAAAAGATACACTACCATGTGTGTGTGTGTGTGTAAGACAAGCGCCGCACTCGCGTTTTTTGCGCCTTGACTGAGTGACTGACTTGAGATCTATGCGGGAAATTTTCACTTGAATATTCGACACACTAACCACACGCAGGAAAGAGACAGAGCTAAAGAGTGTGAAAGAGACGGCATAAACTGTGGCACAGCTGGATGCCTTGGCGCAGGACTGTCGCGCTTTGGTCTGGCCAAGTCTTGGCTCTTGGCCTGGTCTGATCGGGTCTGGTCGGGTCTGACTTGGCTTGAGTTTAAGTTTCAGAGCTTTGAGTTTGAGTTTTAGGGAGGGGCGAAGTTGCGACGTTGCAATTCTGGAGGCTATGCATCATCATCAACAACAACAGCGAGAGCATTGGCAACATGTTGCAATATTGCCAGCGCTCTGCATGCATAAAATATACTATGTATATATCTAACTATTATGCAACACAAGACCAAGACCAAGACACAAGACACTAGGCAGACACCAGGCCAGACGACACTTGGCTCTTTTGGCCGTCTCTCTAGACTCCAGACTCTTGTTGTTGTTATTGCTATTGCTGTTGCTGTTGGTTATTAGAGCCTCGCTGTTGACAGCATTTAGGTCTAATTGAATTGCCATTGCCTGTTAAATGTTACGACGTAATCCTGTTGACATCCCCAACCAACCAGGCTAAAGAACATTTTTTCTTGAGTTTTTTCTTTTTTGCTGTTGGGCCTGTCTTTTTGCTCCCAATTCGAACAAAGCACATAAATCTTGGAGCTGCAGCTCAGCTCAGCATGAGTTATGGCGGGGGTCTCTGCATAGGCGACCAGTGTTGCGAAATGCATCAAGTAGCGCCAGCGACAAAACAACAGCAGCAGCTGCACTGATACAAATCAATAGAATTTGAGGTTTCAAAAACTTGATTTCAAATTTATTTTAAAAGTACAAAACTTAGAACATTTAGCCTTTAGAATTATTAAACACATTTCGTATTTTCCTTGTCTTCTTCAACCAAACTTTGATTTAAGAACCTTTTTTCTCTAAGTGTAGCTGCTTAAATAGAAAAAATTAAAATGACTAGTGCTATGGCACGATCAAGACCAAACTTCCAACTTCCAACTTTAGCTGCAGCTTCAGCTTCAACTTCAACTTCAGCTGCTGTTGCAGTTGCAGTTGCAGTTGCAGCTTTGCCGTTAACAATAACAATGGAACGTTGGGGAGTTACGATCGGTATATTTATTTCTGTATTTTTTTCTGCCAAAAAGAGCGGGTGTGTAGGGGGGTGGGGGCCTTCACAGTAGTCAGCATTGGGGCGTCTGCAGTTCAACGTTCAAGTGGCATAGTACGCCCTAGAAAAATGAATTGATTCGATTGTTTGCGGCTCAGTAGGCCAAACTTGGCTTATTGTCTGCAATGCGCCAACATTTTATCTGCCAACTTTGGCCAACAAAAATCACAGTCCTCCACAAAAAGCGTACAAAAAAAAAAAAAAAATACCTAAATCCAAACTGATGATACAATCGCGATTTTGACTTTGAAAAGTCAGTTTGGTTGCATCGTCAGCTCAGCTGAGCTCAGTTGAGTTCGGTGATCCATTGTTCAATATTGTTATTGCTATTGTTATTGTTAATGCACTCGAAACAAATTTTGTGGTTATTGCTAAATTTTAATCAAGTAAATTCTCAAAAGCAACAGCAGCAGCACAACCGGCAGTTAAAATTTATGGCCTAACAGCAAAAGAAATCATCGTACTTGGCCTTCAGCTGCTGCTGATATTGGCCAAGACGTGGCTTCTCACTGCCCTTTGGCACTTCCTGTTCCAGCCACAATACCATCTCCTTCAAATTCTCACGAGTACCCTCCAGTTCGCCACTCACAGCGTGTCCACTGTGCGTATACATCATGTAGCCGCACACCTTTAACTCTGTTGCCTTCTGCGATGCACGTGCCAACAAGTTCGTGTCCTCTGCCACATGCAACAAGTACGACATTCTGTAAATAGCAGCCGTTTTAATCAACTTGCATTCGTTGGACATCTTGAGTTAGTTCTGATATATTCTATAATTTTATTACTTTTTACAAGTTTGAGTTGGAAATTGTAGAATTATAGTCTAACCAAATGGTTAGACTACTAGACTAAAATTTGGACTAAGCTACGAGTCAAATATTTTGGGATTAGGTTGGAATGATTTATTTTTGAGTGACAAAAGTGACAGTTTTAAAGTTGTAGCATTGTTTTAATCATTTTAACATTTTTCATAGACTTTAACATCATATTTAAAATAAAATTTAACTTTGAACATAAAATTTTTTTAGCAAAATGTCTGCGCGCTCAGTTAACGAAACTTATACTAAAATTATATACAATCAAGTATTAAGAGCGGTGTATGATAAGAGCAAGCAGGGGAACAAATCTCACTCAAGCGAAAATATTAACCAAACAACTTCACAAACGGCAGACAATTTGATAAACCTAAATGATATTGTGTATATGATAGAATTTGAATTTCAGCGCATTACCCAAGATGATTTGATCAGTAAAATGCAAAAAGTCTGCCAGTTGCATTCAGTTGAGGGTTATGTGAGTTGTTCCTCTTACAGAACCAAAGCAACTGGGGTGATGGAGGGCTTTTAAAGAACCTAAAAAAGGTCAAAAAATGGTTAGAACGAAAAGGAAGTAAATATGTATCAGCTCCATGGGAATTGAATTTGAATTTATCTTGGTTTATGATTGCAACAAATCCAACGAAACTAAAATTCACAGAGTTAATCGAAGTACCCAATATTGTAAACTAAGAAAATTGTTCGCAGTGTAGCCGGGAGCTGAGCTCGTGCTGCTAACAGCTTGTACCATTGTTCAACACTATTTGAGGCTCAATCTCTTAATTAAATATGCGACTAACTAAGAGTTAGGCTTGGGTTTTTGAACTACAGCAGTAACAAAACCAAAGATCGTCGTTTAGTGTCGAAATTGTGCAAGTTTTTTGGTTTTATTTATTTCTGATACTTTTGCTGCCGTTTTATAGTTTATTGTTATTGTTGTAGTTTTAGTTGTAGTTGTTGTTGCTGTTGTTGCTGGTAATCACAGCTCGCGAACAAGAAATTAAATCAGCCAAGGTTATCGCATTAATAAGCCCCCTGGTTTGGTTTGGTTTACTTTTGGCTCAAGACTTTGCTTGGTTTTAACTTGGCTCTGACTATGACTCTGACTCTGACGCTCTGTGGCGTTTTTGGCGTCTAGTCAATTATTAAATTTGCAATTTCCGTAGCTGAACTTTTGGGTCAGTAGACTGATTTAAATCAAAGCAATAATAATTGTGCACAAGAAATGAGAACCACAAAACGAGCAAAATACCATAAAAAAACCCAAAAAGCTACAAGCGTAGATGATAAAAATTGACAAATGTTTTCAGTGGATTGCACCACCCAAAAAAAAAGAGGAAAAAAGCCCCACCTGGCGCAACGGATGTGGCACAAAGTTTACCGTAAAGTGCCCTGGGTGAGGCCTCCCAGACTCAAGATTTCCACGTCTCTAAGTGGCTTTCCATGACATTTTATTGACACATTTTTTTTTGTATTTCGTCTCCAGACCTGTTTTCAGTTTCTATTTGGTTTCTCACTCGACTTAACACTTTTTGACGAAGATGTCTATGCCAGAAATGACGTGTCATCAATGGAGCTTAGTCTCCCACATGGAGACTCCACTTCACTCGACTCTACTCAAATCCAAATCCACTTGATAAGACTGTTTTGCTATTTGCTGTGGGCTCGGAAATTTAACTCGTCGTAAGCCTGACATTTGAGCTCCAAGTGCAGAGAGCATCCATCGCTGTACTCTTTTTTCTGGTGTCTGTGTAGGCGTCTCAAAAATAATAATAATTAAAAATCATTTCAAATGCGGAAATGTTCCGAGAGCTTAATGCCAACGATGTTCGACAAACCACAAAAATAAATATATCAGATTACTTGTTTTGGTTACTTCACAAAACTAAGAAGAAGAAAAAAGAAAACAAACTGAAATCTTTGGAGATCAATGGAGTAGGCAGATGTACAATGAATGAATCAGAAAAGGCGATGGACTTAGAAGACTTCAGATAGGTTTCAGTAAAGAAAAGAAAGACGTAGGAATAAACTTTATAGAGACTTTTTAGAAATTAAGCTTACTTTAGTTTTAAGCCAATGAAAAATCACTTAAATTTAATTAAGAATATACATATCGTACACTTAGCAGCAGCTTTTAGAATATTTTAGATAACCCATCATAAATCCAAACCAAACTTTATAGTGCCCGATATTACATCAACCAGTAGCAATGTCGCCTGTTGCACAGCCCACTCGAAATCAAAGTAATGACCATCTATTGAGCTGAACCGCATAATTAAGTGCCACTTAGTAAATAGTTTCAACACTTAAACACAATCAATTAGAATTGGAATTGCACTTGCTTATGTCAGAGATGTTATTGCTGGCCAACCCAGTGGAAGACTGACCTCTATGACAAATCCATCACAAACACGCCCTGTGGCGATTGTACAGCTACAGCTCGAGGGTATAGTATGACCAACTTAAAACCTATAGACTAAATGCAATAATTAAATCGCCTTTTGGTCGTACACAGAAAATAAGCACAGTGCCTAATAACAGTTTACCGACACAGAAGCTTTTTGCCAACTAATATTTAATTATCCCCTACGAAAAAATATCGAAAAAATTCAAGCAAAAAATCGGCTAGAAAAAAAAACTATTTTAAGACAAGACTTGAAGTCGAATCAGCTTTTAAAGTTGGGCAGCTCCTAAACGTTGGAGAGAAGGTCAGACCCCGCACGTTTCATGGCTCGTAGCGCACCTATCGTGTAATTAGAAACGAACGACGACAACACGACGACAACAACAACAACAACTAAGAGTATATGTGTGTGTGTGTATGCGTCTGTTCGTGAGCAGAGAGGGGCGCTACGCAGCCGAGCCAATTGTAGAATGCTAAGTGTTATATATAGTGAGAGCCAGAGCGAGAAAGAGAGAGAGCGAGAACGAGAGCTGCTGATACAGATATGGACACCGGGTGCTTGGCTGTATATTTACATGCTTGTAATAAACAATAAAGCGCACCAGTAAAAACAATAGCTTAAGCTTTAATAAATAAAAGACTAGGCGAAGTTTATACACTCTAACTGAGGAAATGTGAGATTTCTGCTAAAAATTTATATAAAATACTTTCTGATGCATGAAAAGTTAATTTTATTAAAAATATTTAAAAAAGTAAACTTAAAAAAATCAATTCTAGTTATTTGCTTGCAGTTACATTTAGTGACAACTAAAATAAAGTAATTTTTAAAAAACAGGTTACTGTCATAAAAATTAAATATATAAATTGTATGATATAAAAATATTCGCCTGCAGCAAGGGTATGCAGTAACAACATACATTTAATATTACGCCACGCTTCGTTTATTGTTTATTAAAAACTAAAAAAAAAACTGAATATTACATACTATGATGGCTGGAGGCTGACTTGACTGCTAGACTGTAACTGATACGACGACATCAAAATGTTTGGCATATGATGAGGCCAGCGATGGTGGATGGTGGACTAAGTGGATGGTGGATGTTGTATATTGGTCATATCGCACTCAAGCGTTCCACAACAGCGACCCCCGTGAGCTTCAGTCACTGTCAAAACCCCTCCCCTTCCACAGCCTACACTCTACCACTCCACACTCTCTCTCTCTCTCTCTCACTCGCTGTGGCTCTCGCTGTTTACTCTCTCGGCTGTCACAGTTAACCGAGTGGCTTCGTTCTCTGCGAACTGCGAGCTTCGAGCTTTGCCCCTTCCCCCATGCAAAGTTATCGAAGCGCGCGTCGCTGATACGTCGACAACATCGCATTGGGTATGTATTTATATATGTATATATGTATGTACATATGCTCACTTTCGATGTATTTCATTTTTTCTTTCGTTTTCATTCGCTGTGCGATTTGAAAACGTTTAAATAACAAGCAGCAACAACAGCACAACAGCACAACAGCAACAACAGCAACAACAACAACAACTGCTGGCGGGCGGGTCTTCTGCGCGCACACACAAAACCCAACAAAACTTTACGAGCATTTTATTATTTCGTTGCTGCTTTTTCTGTTTATTTCTCTTCTCTTTAGCCTTTTTTTGTTGAGCCAATTATGTGCAGCAGCTGCCGTTGATAGCGGAGAGGGGAACAGAGGGGGAGAGAGGAGCAGAGAGGCGTTAAAGCTCCTAAACGTTGTCGTCGTTGCTGTTGTTGTTGCTGCCGGCCATTGCTTACGCCGTGTTGTTGTTGCTGCTTTAGTTTTGTTTTCTATTTTGTGCATAAATTTATGAAATTGTTGTTGCTCGCTTTAGTAAAAGGCATAAACCATAAACAAAACGTTTTTAAGTTGTTTAACATGTCATTGTTGTTGTTGTTGTTGTTGCTAGTTAGTTGAGCTTATTTTATTTTAGTTTGTATGGCTAATTATATTGCACATTTCAATTATGCATAAGAGCAACAATTTAACTTGCAATTCAAATCGATTTTATGCAAATTTCTTTTGTAAGTTTTACTACACCGCCAACATTTTTTTAACAATTTCAATTCAGGAAATTTAATTTTTCTCCACTTGATTTATGTGTGCATGACCTCGATCTTGAACACATGTCTGTGTGCGTGTGTGTGTTTATATAGCCAATTTAGAAAGGATCGAGTGAAAATTGGCAATAGATTTTTAACACTTAAATTGTCATTAAATTTATTATGGATGTCAGTTTACTGGAATGTGAGCAATTATATTTTTACGGAATTGTTCGTAAAGAACATTTGAGTCTAACACTTTTTCTGTCTTAAACGAAAGCTGGGAATCTTTAAAAGAAAATACTAGTTCACATAGCTGAACTACTTACAAAAAGTTTAAAAAATGTCTATAAAAAAGTTTAGGAATATTTGTAAACATTTTCGTTTGAAGACAGTAAAATTTAATTCGCATTAGTTCATGACTTATTGATAATTTATGAGACTAATATTATTTTAAAGCTGCATATTTAGCTCACCGATTTTGTAGAAGTCTAAATTTATAGCTTCTTTATATTTGTAAGTCCTAGTAAAATTTCCTAAAGTTCACCTTAATCTTTACTTATATGATTAATAACATTCCAATCATATTTTCTGTTTTCCCAGCTTTCTATTCTTTCCCCAATTTCTCCAACATCCTCCATCAAATAATCAGTAGTTTATTGCTGAAGACGAACAATAAATATTAATTTAAGCTTAAATTTCAGGTATCAATTGCAATTTCTAATGTTAAGCCATATAAAATGCAGTTAGTCGGTAATTGATCTAGTGTTTAATATCCGTGAGTATCTCGGATTTCGGTGAAGATTTTGCCACAAAAATGATTTCATGATGGGTTAAGTCGTAAGTTGCAACTCATTAAACGCCGTGCAGTAAATTTGTGGATTTGATGTTGAGAGGGGGAGAGGTGTAGAGAGGGGGAGAGAGAAAAGCTTGCAACACATATCAGCATCTTGCCACTTAGGCAGTATCAAACCATCAATCAGTACAAGAGCCAACAAGAGACTTCCTTGCCACATGCAACACAAGCCACACAAAAACTCATTTCAAGGAGACTGCAGAAACAAAAAGCCATTAAAAGAGAGAGAGAGAGAGAGTGGGTGAGAGGGAGAGACAGAGAGGGAGAAAATAAAAATAGTTGTGAACTCATTGACTCAAATAAATAAGAGGACGGCTTGGCACGCGGCCAAGCTGCAAGAGATCATCAGCAACAATAACAACAGCAGCAGCAGCAGCACCAGCACCAACAGCAGCAACTGTTGCTGTTGTGGCACCACTAACAACCACAACAAACAGCTACAATAATAGAGGAACCGCGATTTGCAAATCTATGCCATAAGCTGCCAAGTGTCGGATGATGTTGGATGATGTTGCCACGTTGATCATTATGATGTTAACAGATCATCGTAATGATGTTGCTGTTGCTGCTGCTGGCGAGGAGGACGATGCGAATGAGTCCGTCCATCTCACAGTTTGTCTGTCTGTCAGTTTTTCGGTTTGCTTGGCCATAAAAAACGGACAAACGATCCGGCAGGTACTGAGCGATCTACTGGGGATCTTTGGGGGTACCTGTTGTTGTTAGCCTTACTTACTCGACTAACGGTACAATTTCTACAAGGGAATGTGCTTTCATTTTGAAGTGTTGTATTTGCAGCGGCCTCAGCCTCAGCTTCAGTCGCAGTTTCAGCCTCCATTTGAGCCATGGACTTGGACTTCCACTCATTCAAAAATCTAAACAAGCAAGCTGAAATTGTGAGCGGGCACGTAAGACAGCGAAATACCCGCGAAAACACTAAATTATGTCTTGAATAACTGGAGAACTTATTTTCCCGAAAAAAAAACCTTTAAGTTTCCTGAAACATAAAATTCATGCTATAAAATTAACCTACACCAAAGTCATGTAATTTAAATAGTTTATTACTGATCAAGAATAAATATACTTCAATTCTCTTGTTCACATATTTAGCACAAAGCTTAAACACTCGCTCCAGGTGTAATAAACACGAGGCAAGCGGGCCAAAATCAGAGAGGCGACCGCTACTGTTAGACAGCATATCGTACAGGCATGTTGCATGCAACACAGGCAGTAAGGTAGTGAGGCAGCCAAGGTAGGCAGCTGGCGGCAGGCAGCTGGCAGTTAGGCAGTTAGTCACTTCACAAAGTCATTTTTGATTTGATCGATTTCGTGCAGCAGAAGAAGAAGCAGAAGCAGTGGAAGCAACAACCAACCGCAGACATGAAGTGCTTTGAAAGAAGCCACATGACATGGACTTGAACATGGACAGGGAACATGGTGGTGTATAGTCCACTGTGGAAGTAGGACAGCCTACCAAACCCTTCTCCCATTTGGCCACATGTGTCTCGTATGTTAATCGCCATCAGCAGCGGTAGCAGCAGCAGCAACTGGCGAGTGAAAGAAAGACTTTGTTGAACTTTCCATTCTCCATGTCAGTCAGTTAAGACTTATCTTAAGCTGCCGCTTAATTACGAGCTCCAGCTGCCCTGGACTTGCTCTTCTTGGTCTATCGGACATGGCCAAAATAGCCAACAATCGTTCGTTACATTGCTATTGCTATTGCTGTTTGTTGTTGCTGTTGTTGCTATTGTTGCTGCTGCTGCCGACGTGCGCTGCATACTGCGACTGCTGTCAGAGCTCGACTAGAGTCCAAAAACAAAACACGCTCACTTTTATTTTTCTTCATCTTTTTATATTGTCTTTTTTTTTGTGTGTTGTTGGTTTGCTCGTTGTCTGTGGAACGCATGTGGAACATCTTGCTTCGGCTGCTCTTGGCTAGTGCCGACTGGGTTCGGCTTTTCACGAAGCTCGCCTCGTGCTGGGGCGGAAGATCTCCACCCAGTTTCGGATGCAATTGGAATGCTGTTTTGAGCGTCGACTGCGCAGCGACTGCATTTTTCATTGAGTAAAAAAATAGTCAGTCGCAGCTGTGCAGGATGCACGCGTCTCAAGCGACGACGACTGCCTCATTTACCGTTTGCTGTTGTGTCTGCCAGCGTTGGCGACAGCGCTGTCGCTGTCGCAGCCGCCAAACTTGTCTAGGCAGCAATTGTTGCTGCTCTGTCTGCCAGTGTGTGTGTATGTGAGCTGTGTGTGCTGTGTTGTGTGCTCTACATTAAGAAAGAAGTGTATTAGCTTCGATTTATTGCATCGTCTCTAGACTTCCTCAAAATGCTCAGCTCAGTTCGGCTCGGCTTGGCTTGGCTTCGTTTGACTTTGCTTCGCTCTACGTTCGCTGATGTGAGCGAAGCTGCGCTGCTTTGCTCTGTTCTGCTTTGGCTCTGCTGCTGCTTCGCTTGCTGTGCTTCGTTCGATCCGATGTCCGATGCTGGCTCTGACTGTGTGTGGATCTCATCGTCATCGTCTCCGCCGCTCGCTCGTCTTGCGGGCTCGTTGTGTATTCATTCAGAGCACCCATACATAGACAGAAGACGTCGCTGCGGCCCCGTATAACTATTTTGCGTTTATTATTAGGAAATCGAAAACGCTTTGCACTGTGGCTCTGACGCTCCGACTCTGCCTCTGAATCTGACTCTGAGTCTAACTCTGGCTCTGGCTCTGTCTGTGTCTGTGCTCTGGGTCTGACTGTGAAGCTGCTCGCTGGCCGCCTATCATCAGTCCGTGAGACGGTCTCAAAGCTATTGGTCGTGTTGTCGCTTGTCGGTCGCACCGCCAGCAAATACCGTAACACAAAACAACAAGCAGCTCTCAAAAACAAAATCCAAGACGATCGACCCAAACTCGTACGTCAAACGTAACGTAAAAGAATCTCTCGCGCGCGCATTACGTGAAGATAACGGTATTAGAATTTAACACTACACAGTGAAGTGCGAATACGTAACAAAAGGATTATATTTTTATAAAAAAATAATAATAAATTAAAACACGACTTCAAAAAACTTATTTAAAGATGTGCAACTATCAACCTCTCTGGCATAAAGCAATCAACAAATTATTAAAAAAAATAAACACAAAAATTATAAATAAATAAATAAAAACAATTGTGAAACTAAACTATTTGAAAAATTACAGCAAACATTAAAGAAACAAGTTAATTTCCTATTTAATAACAACGAGTCCTCATAAATCTTTGAATGCAAAAAGTCGTTAAAGTTTTAAAAAACTTTCAAACGTGCCCAGTAGCTAATACTTCCACTATACAATATCTTAGAGATATCTGAACTATATATAAGTATACATATTGGTGCTAAATCAATGATAACTGCATACTTAAATGCAATTAATGCAAATTGTGACAGCCGCAAATGCAATGTGAATTGAGCTGTGGAAAAGCAACGACAACAACAACAGCAACAACAACTGAGAGACATGTGATGATGATTATGGGCAGGCATTAATCAGACAATCCATAATGAAATTATAAAATATATAATGCAACAACACTAATAAGATCAACTCTATATATTGCTATAGCCAATGCCAATGCAAGTTATCAACATCCGTAAAACGCTGCAATAGCCAACGGTGTTCAAATGTTGATTTCTTCCTGCCAACGGCCAACGGATATCCGTGCGGATTTTATAGCAGCAGCAGACACAACAACAACAGCAACAACAACAAACAGAGCAAGACAACACTTTACAATTCAACTAGAAGAGGCTAGCAAATTGTTGCCACAACAACAACAACCGCAAACAACTTCAAGCATGTAAGTAGCTAGCAATGTATCTCAAAGATACAACGTACTTCAAAAGCAAACAGCTCACAGCTCACATTTAATAAGCGCAATCACAGGATCTCGACAAATATTAAACTTAATGTCATCCACAAGCGTTTTAAACCATTTTAAACACACACACACACACACTTACACTTACAGTTACAGTTACGTATGTAGATACAGTTTTCTATAGCATAGAGCAAATGTATCTGCAAGATTCAAGGCTTCATCGTTCGCTCGTTCATTCGTTCGACTTTTGTGTATTGTAATTGATGAATGAATGAAATTGAAGTTCGAGTAATGACACAGCAGTTTCATTGCAAAAAACACAAACCGAATGAAAAAATATTGAAAACAAAAAAACAGCTCGAATTGAGTTGTTTTACGTTCAAATATATAGATAGAGATGGAGATACAAATACATCTGCAAGTTGAAGTTACTTTTTAATTTTTGCCAATCAAAAGAAATAATAAATTATATAATTTTTGGGTTACGCCTAAATTCACGCACTTTTTTGCCAACGGCACGAGCAAACGTTGCTCATTAACTTTACCATAACATAGGGTATGCTCGACTAGAAGTTAAGAAGTACATATGAAAAGTTAGACATGGATGAGAAGGCTTAAAATGACAATGAAGTTTTTGAGCTTTTAACTAAATGTGAAATAAATTTTTACAGGGTATTTTATACGATTTTTTCTTGATACTGAAATTAGAAAAATGGATCAGCTATCCTTAATGGAAGTTTACCCTTAAGTTTACTTAATGCATAAAGGAAACTTGTTCCATAATTGTACAAGGTATCTATAAGTAGTTATTCTTGAAAAACACATTTCTCTTCGTTTTTCTTTGGCTTAAAGCCACACTTCTTAGGCGTAATATTTTTTCCTAAACACTTTTTACAACTTTTTAATGCCTTTTTATGAATTTGTGTGCGTTAATGTTTTGGAAAGTGATTAATTGGTTTGACATGTTACTTTTACGCTAATTGAGCGATCAAAATCGAATCAAATTCGAATTCGGATTCGAATTTGCTAAATTTGGCAGCCAGCTGGCCATCACAGCAGCCTTCATGGTGAAGGGTGAAAGGGTCGCTCGGAATCGCCTTCCAATCTCAATCTGAATTCCAATTCAACAAAAAACAAAAAATATTAAAAACGAGCCGTATCCAAAGAGTTCATTTATGCGTTAAATGCACGAAATCTGTATTCGAACGTGCCACAGTTTAGATACAAGGCATATGTATCCCACAGATGCAGATACAACTGTACACAGATACATATATACTCACTCATAGGCATTGAAGCGATTAGTAGCGCCTTTCGATTTTCATTTGTGTCGAGTGAATGTTTTGGGCGCGTCTCTCCAAGTGGGAATGAGTTCCCAAAGGGGCGGTGGGCAGGGGGTTGGGGGTCTTACAAGGGGAGGGGGTAAATTAAGCAGGTTAATTTAATTTTAAATAGTAGTCGATGGTTGTCTTAGTCCGTCTGGATTTGTCTTGGTCTTGGCGCAGTTAACAGTAACAGTGGCAATCCCAAGTGGCAGATGGGCGTAAAAGAAGCGCCAACAAAATAACTGATCATTAATTTTATGATCTTGGAGGTTAGTAAGTGAATGAGTGTACCCGAGTTAATATGGCCATATAAGTGAGCAAATGACTGAATGACTGACTGAGTGAGTGAGTGGCTCACCCAGACAGGTTCCGCTAAATGAATGGATGGCATCGGAAGACTATAGTCTATAGAAGCTGGATCTGAACATCATTAATCGCTTAAGAAATATGTAGCAAAAGTGAGCAGAGAAATAAATTAGCTACAGCTTAACAATCTAAATACATTTTAGAATGTGTGCTTCATTTGGGTTTGGTAGATAATTAGCCAAAAAAAAAAGATACTTTTAAAAGTTGTTAGAGAGCTACTGTATCTTATGGAGAAATGCTTGCTTTCCTAGTGATATTGGGGAAAGGGAAGGTAAAATTAACTAAATAAAGATTAACTAAAAAAAATTTATTAATAAGATAGGGTATACTTGGTCTCGGAGTATCTCAAGCTACAGGAATATTTAAGGATATTTTTATTGGGATTAAAAAGAAACTTTATTATTTGATTGCTATACAATCCAACTATTTTATAAGTGTATCTTCTAAGGTTTGAAATTTAAAATAAATCTCTAACATTTTTAGATTAGATTTAGATTAAAGTATTAAATTTTTTTGTTAAACAAAATTCTTTTCTTAAATTTTCCTTTTCTTCTATATAAATTCCTTATTGAAAATATTTTATTTTTTTATTGAATAACTTACCGAATTAGCTTAAAACTTTTAAATCCAGAAACCTCTTTAAAACCCAATTAAACATATTTTTTTTTTAAACAAAAAATAACAAGATATAATTATTTGCAGCATTAAAATTAAACCAAACTCACGGTCATTTATTTTTTATTATATATATTTATTTGATAAAGCGTTATGGTGATGAAAATCGAGTTACTTTCTAACCGTTTGGACTGTATTTGGGAAAAATCGCATGAGCGGTCAAATTATGACATTTCATCATTTTAACTATCGAACAAAATTTGTTTACAACATTCAAAATGCCAATTACGGTAGCTGAAAACTGGGAAAAATAAGTGAAATGATGTGGATAATCTGCGAATTGATGACTGTCATATACGTGAAGAAAGAGATAGTGTGGCAGAAAGAGAGAGAGAGAGGGGGAGAGAGGAAGTGAGAGAGAGAGAGGGGTAGTGAGAAAAAGACATATCATTGAGCAGATCTGGCGGTACTATAAAAAGCCTTTTAAGCCAAGTGCACAACAAGATCAACTGGGTGAGAGGAAGAAACCAAGAGGGAGAGAGAGAGGGGGGAAGTGGGGGAGAGCAACTGCACGGTGAGAGGCATTGAGATGTGCCCACTGTACGTACGTAATCCAAGGCAGTTAATTGCGCCTTTAAACCGGAAGCGATGGATTTGATTGCGTTACACATTTTGCTGTGCTGGAATGTGCGCTGATTTTTTCCCCTCTTCTGCTGCTTCTCTCTCTCTTTTCTCAATTTCAATTTCAACTTCATTTTATTATTATTGTTGTAGTTGTTGTAGTTGTAGTTGTCGTTGCTGTTTGATGTTGTAAGCAGAGCAATGACGATGACTGCGATTGTGACTCTCTCAACGATAACCGCAATCACTTTGAAAATCTAAAAAACAAATCACTTTAGGCTACGCAGCGGCAGCAGCACTAGATACAACAACAACAGCAACAACCACTATAGTGCCTTTATGCCTTGGCATACACTTAATCCACATTCAGGTCTGAAAGATTGAGAGCTGCCACTGCCGGGGAGTGTCTACAGGGAAAACTCTAGATAAACGACCTCGCAATGAAAGTTGCTCGAGTTTGTTCGATTTTGCCTACAATTACCGCTGCCCGAAATACGCAAATTGATTAAATGAAAAGCAGGAGCAAACTGCACTGAACCCCGCCACGCCACGCCCCCCTTCGGACCCAACAGACTGATCGGCATACTATATAGGTGCCCTCGCTTTGGCCTTATGTAAAATAATTTGCAATGCAGCACAGGAGATGAGTTGTATTTTAATTGGAGCGACACAAACACACACACACACACATTGTCTCAGATACACACACACAAACAGTCACTCAGATACATTTCTATCGCTACACATTTGCAGATACATTGTGAGCAATCTTAAATGTGGTTTGTACGTAAATGTTACGACGTTCTTTTCAGTTAAATAGAGCCGTCGATAGATAATGATGAGCATCCTCCATTAAACAGAATGTGAAACTATAATTTCCTCTGCTTCCCTCTCTTTCACCCCTGCTCCTCTCACACTCTGTCTCTCTCTTTCTTTGATTGATTGTTGGTATAGAAAATCGCTGGATGTTATTATTATTTATTCATACAGGAATGTTGGGAAAGTAACACAAAATGCAAATACATTTTGAGGGCATTCCAGATTGTGTCTATCGATTGCGAATTTCAAATCGATAGCATTCTATGTATGTAATTTGTTTTCTATGTCAAAACTTTTTCAAAAATATAGTAGAAAATTTAAAAAAATGCTGTTAATTAACTACTGATTGACTGAAGATCAATGAATGTTTTAATGCAACAAAAAGTCTTTAAAACTATAAAAGTTTCACTAAAATCATTTTTTTTTTTAAACACTATAATTTTTAAATAATTTTAAAACATTCATTAACTAATAGGACTAAGCAAACGTTTAATTTTTACATAATCATATTTTATTTTTAAAACGACAAACAGCCAAGACAGACTGACTTTTAAATATGTTTTATTAAAAACTTTAACAAACAAATCAAGCAATTAAATGTGCAATAATTAGCTAACTAGCCACTGTTTGAAACTTGATAGCATCTTTTAAGTATACAAATTAATTTAAATAAATTTAATTTACACTCTGTTGTTAAAAGAATTCATTCCATGCGGATGTTTCTTTGATAAACCGAAACAAATTCCATTTAATAACTTTTCCACTCAATTATTCTGTTGCTTAAAAATTAGCTAATTAAACGAAGAGCATAAATAATTTATAATTGTTTCCAAAGAGACTTAACAAATAAAGAGAAGACTGTAATAAATTCAATAAGACCCAAAATACTTTGAAGACTCCCAAATAGACACAAGAAAAGAGCCAAAAGATTGCATTGTATTCAATTATATTTTTCAATTTTCCCACTCAAAAATGTGACGTTTCCAACACTCACAGCTCCATCAATAAGTGCTTCCAATAAATATGTTAAATTTTGAATAATTTGCAAATTATTCGCATTTTTTAAGCAACAAAAATCCCTCCAATCTCTAATGAAGTCAATTTGCATACTCATCCAATCTCAATTCAAGACAAGTTGACACACCTTATTACGAGCATGATCATCATTAATATTATAATTATTATTATTTCCTACTCTTAAAAAAAGCGTTTAACACAATCATTAGCAAATTGTTAAGATTCTGCAGTTGATTTTTCTAACTGAGCCATCCATCAATTAAAAAAAAAAAATAACAAAAAAATGTAAGACAAACCTAAAGCGAATCTACTTAAAAGATTTAACTTAATGATTGCCACACCCATTTAAAACAACAACAAAAAAGTAACAGCAACAAAGATAAAAAAGAATAACAATGAAGTTAACGTACGCGTATTTTGAAAGCAAAAGTAAAGTGTTTTGAAAGTAAACTACACTAATTTAAAGCTGTAAATTAACCAACTAAACAGCAACACCAAGAGGTACCAGAAACAACAACAACAACAACCACATCGGTAATACCAACAATAATGAGACAAAATCCAAGAGCGCTTCGGGCCTTTGATAACCTTGAATGCAATGAGAGAGCTTTAATTAATTATGTGTGAGTGTGTGTGTGTGTCAGTACTGTGTGTGTGCACACAATTAAAAAGGTGTAAAAAACCACAACAACTGAAGCCGGTCTTTTGAACAAAAATCAAAATAAAAAGAGTGTTCTATGTCCCCCCGATTGAATAATAAATACGCCTCATCATTGATCAACTTTGAAAAGAGACTTCAAAAGGAGTCAGTAGAGACAACAGAGACCGAGACTGGTGCGGGGCGGTAGCATAAAAAACTGGAGCAATTTTCACGCTAACAACACATAAATAAATAAACGTCATTTTGCCAAAGGGCGACAAAAAAAGAAGAAGAAAAATAAAAAAAATATAAAGACATGAACAGCGACATGGTAAAAAAGACTGAGACCGTAAGTAATACCCATAAAGACCGAGTCAAACCAGACCAAAAGCGAAGCAAACTAAGAGACGTCATCGCTTGAGATTTGTACTTGAAAATGAGTTGACCGAAAGACTTTTGGTAGCACTGATGAGTAAACAGACATGCGAGTAGTACAAGACGTTGATTACAATAGGAAATAATCCCACAAATTGCTTTAATATTCACTGCAAATCAAATGAAGTTGTGCCGCCAGTTTCGCTCTTATGTCGTCTCCGTCTCGTGTCTCATGTCTCACAATGGAGACTCGAAAAACTTCAGCTCAAAGTCGCAAAAGTTTCTCGGTTTTGTCTCTTCCCATTTTCAAGTCAAAGCATTTAACCTTGGACCATTAAACTCTGCAGACAACAACAATAAAGAGAGTCAAGTAATATGTAATCATCGCATTGAATTTAAACTCCATTTTTTTATGAGAAATTCGCATTTTTATACGGTATTACCGTACTACGATTTAGCCATAATATCGGGTCTCCTCGCTAATTGTAACGTATTTAGCAGGGCATATTGTCTAGCCTGTTGCCAGTTGATAAACGACAGAGAAATGGAGACTACGAGAGAGAGAGAGACAAACCACAGAGAGCAGGTGTACTTGGAAGTAGAAATTTATTAGTATTTGACCGAAATATTTCATACTTTACCATTGTACTTCATCTTTGGTCTCCGCTTCCATTGTCGTACTCCTCTAAGTGGGAGCTGCTTTGTGGCCAATTTTGAAGAATTTGCCCACATTATTAGCGTTATGTGGGCTGTTGTGTGGCCAAAATGGTAACTTCACATGACAGTGGCTCATTTGCGCAGTCGTTACTCTAGAGTAGCTGTAAAATATAGTACTATATCCGATGGCTTATGCAAGCAAGGCTGATAAATAGTTTGTTGTATTAACTTTGATGTATTGAGCGAGTTATTAAAAAAGTTATGAAAAAAATTAAATAGTTAGATGAAAAATAAATGGGTAGTAGGGAAGATACAAGATATTACTAGGGTAGGATACAATAACTAAACTCTAATTAATCAATAAATTCCATAAGGCAAAGAATTTCTTTATTGAAATGTGCCAAGAAAAATACTACTCAAAATATTGTTTCATTTTTGAAGGACTTCTTTTTCATTATTGAATAAAAAAAGTGATTAAAAAGTAGAATAACATTCTTTTATGTATATTTATCTAACTCTTAGAGCTTAATAAATGCTGAAATGAGATTAACTCGAAAATACTTTTGATCAGATCAAACTGTAACTGATTGCCTTAAATTAGATGTGTTTACACTGAAAATTATAAATGAAAACTGTTAACTGAATTTTTTTATTATACTAAATTTGCAAGTTCGTATTTAAGTTAGACTGTTAAACAAGGCTATAACTTGGCCTTTTATGCCCGAATGTATGCAATTAAAACTATTAACCGGTTTCGATGCGAGCAAAGAATAGCGAATTGATGACAATCTTTTTGTTGTTGTGGTTGTTGTGGTGACCGGAAGGAAAACCCATTTATGCCGAATGCGATGAATGCGACTAATGCTTTTGGGCAATTTACCAACACTGGCAAAACACTGGAAAACATGTGTGCAAAGCCGTCAAATGTAATTGCCCAGGCAGCGCTAATTGAGCTCCCAGTCGGGGCCAATTATTCTGCAATGTGCACATAAACATGGCAACAGCCTCGTCCGAACGTGAGAAAGGCGGGCGTGAGGCGGCAGGCGGGGCGTGGCCGGGCCTGACGCTCTCATGGCATTCAAGACAAGAGGGTGCGACACAAACAACTTGTCAGCAAGTGCGCAGCAGCTTTGGATCCGAATGGATCGAAATGGATTGCATCGGGATGGGTTTACAGTAAACAGTTAGAGTATGGACTTTGAGGAGCATAAGGAGTAGATGGAGCAGGGGTGTTGGCTGCTTGGGGGCTGCTGTTTCGAGGAGGAGTCAAAGCACTTGGCGATTGCTGGCAAACATCCGCGGACGCGGCAACTGGAGCACTTTCACTTTATGCCAAGCGGCAGCTACAAATGGAATTTGCTCATTGATTGTTTACCGTCTTTAGCTTATACTCTGTTTAAATGGAATAAAGGGTATGCTGGAAAGAACACAGATATTTTTTCTAGATAACATAGAAAGCATTTTTAAAGGAGCTACATTTGAAAGCTATCAGAAAGATTCAAAGAACAAATACTGGGAGACTAAAGATTAATATTTGAAAGACGCAGTATACTTTAAAATAAAACTATAAAGATAAAGTTATTCAAATGTTAAGAATCTTTTCCAACAGTTTTCTGTGTATTCAACTACCTTTGAACAATGTTTTCATAACAAAATTCAATTTTAATTTATTCTAGCACGATATTAAACTTACAGGGTATGTGCTAGCCAAGCCACTGCAACATGTGGCCGCTGTCATTGCTCCATTGTCCATTATGGAGCACGTGGCCTCAACGGTAGCCAAGTGTCTGCTGCAGTTGCTGCTGCTGCTGTTGTTGTTGTTGCTGCTGTTGTTGCTGGAGCATGTGTCAAGCAATGATAGGTTGCTGCAATTGGGGGAGTACAGTGGTAACTCTGGGCAGAGCGAATGGGTAGGGACGGTACTGGGTAAGGGGATCACAATTGCCTGCCTCCGTATTGCAATATAATTAGGCCTGCAGCAAAAGAGGCAGCAACTTGGACATGCGACGTTTGTTGAATGTGTTGTTGGTTTTTTGTATTTTGTTTTGCTTGCTCGGGATGTGCGCAATATTTTTTATGCTTATGACCAAGCAAAAAAAAACCACATACAAAAAAGAAAAGCCTTGGAAAAGCCTGGCATGTTACAGTTAGCTTTTCTGGCCATTGTTCGACGCCCGCAGTCAGCTAACAAGGTGCAGGCACAGGCACAGGTTGAGAGCGGCTTGGCAAAGGAGTCGAAGTCGGATACGGAGTCGAAGTCGAGGGGGGTGCCTCCTTTGGATCCCCACATATATGTTTGCTTGTAGGTACAGTGGTACAGAGGTACAGTGGCATACACAAGTATGCACCCAATGCAGTTATAAAGTTTTTGCCGTGTCTATGTACGTACCACCAAAATGGCCAAGACAACTTTCTTCTTCCTCTCTCAGGTGCAAACTGGTTTACTTATGATGTGAATGTTGATACGGTTTCTTTTCAATTTTATTTATTTAGTTTTTGCTTTTTTTTCTTATATATTTGTGCTTCTATTTCGTTATTAATGCTGGCGACAAAACTGGACAGTGTGGTAAAAGCGGTTGGCGGGAGAAGGAGGAGACTTTGGCTATCGCTTTCAGCTAGAACAAGCTTAACTGGCTTGAAAATTATTGTATCACTCGCTGAACTGAACTCGCAGCTAAACTGAATTATGTGGTAATAAATTGAAATCAAATGAGCTGCTACCACACACACACACACACACCTAAAGCTATACATTTTGGTAGTACGAGGCTCAATGAAGAAATAAAAATTTAATTAATTGCATCAAAAATGCTGAGCTGTTGAAAACGTTTAGGCAATCAAATGGAGCAGCTTTTTTACTTTTTTTTGGCTCAAATTTGTTGATGCTGTTGTTAATGTGTATGTTGATGTGGATGTTAATGTGCTGATGCTGGAGTTAGTGTTGGTGTTGTCTTGATCAAGTCGTGAAATTCACAATTATTATTTTTCGTACTTTAAAGTGTTTCTGCTCAATTAAAGATTTGAATACAGTTCATTTAGATTTGCTGCTGTTAACTATTATTGCTGCTCTTGACTCGTTTTGGGAGTCGAATTCGGACTCGGATTCACATTCGAAATTTATAAATACTTTCAAATTTCGCTTGGCCACATTCTTCGCTCACAAGTGGGTGCCAAACGGATGCACTTGTCTGCCCAGAAAAATAAGCAATATTTTATTTGAAACTAGCTCAGTGAGACCAGAGAATCTGTAAAGAAAATACAGAGCGACGAAAAGGAAACAGCGATTGGGTTGGTTGGTACTGGGCGTATACTTAATATTTGCTGTGACTCGCTGTTTGACTTAAAATTAAATATGGGCTACTCAAATTAAATAGGATACGAAAAATATGCAGAAAATTGTTAAGTTAAATAAAATTCATAAAAAAAAATATTAAAACTAAAATAAATTATTTATTTATTGAAATATTTTATAATTCCAATTTGTTTCATAAATTTATCTTTGCTGTTTTATAAATAAGTCTTAAATCATTTAAAATAAAAATAAATAAATCAAAGCAAAAGACTTGAGCTGCTGGCTACTTAGCATAAAATGGCTAACATAAATATTTAGCCTAAATAAATACTAGTAAACTACGTGCATTTAAGCCAAGATACTGTTAGTAGTAATGAGTAATAAATATAATAGAGTTGTAATAACGCACGAGTAGACATTAAATCGTCTATAAACGGAGTGTGCAAGTATCGGTTGAGGTATTTGTCAGGTTTAGGTATTAACTGTTTTGAGCTGTTGTTGGCCAAATGACTTAAGCGAAGGCTGCCAGCTAAACCGCCCACAAGATCATTTAGAGTTCGAGACTAAAGCTGAAACTAAAACAGATTTGTGTTTGCATTCAGTTTGAAGCATTTAGGAAGACTGTTAAGTAGTGCAGCTGCTGCTGTTTTAGCTTGTAACTGTAGTTGGCCAAAAGACAGTCTTGGCCTGATTGTCATTAACAAATGAGTGCTTTAAATAGAGGAACATAAATATGTGCCACGAGCATTGCTTAACAAATAGTCGAGAGAGCCTGTGGGCAGCGAACCAATTTTGCACCTTTGAAATTCGCTTAAAAATTTCAATTATTTGAGCGTCTTTTGCAACAAGCAACTTGCAACAGCCTGCTTGCCAGCCTGGACTAGTCGTCTGCATGTGTGCTAGTTATATAAATGCTTAAAGTAAGAAATAAAACGTCGAAAACTATAACAAACAACAGGATGCAGCTAACAGTGCAACACTTTGGAAAGCACTTGCCACAGCCATTGCCGAGGAGTCGCAGAGACGCAAAACTGAAAAAAAATTGTTGCCAATACAATTTTCGACATTCATTCATTTAGCGACCAACGACCAACGACCGAGACTAAGACTGAGACTGAGACTAAAGCTAAGACTCGAGCTTAAACCAAAACTGAGACTGAGACTGAGACTAAACTGAAACTGAAATTGAAACTGAAGCGGCTGCTACAAATGCGGCAACTTGTGTTGGTTTCGTTTTGGGAAAATTGAAACAATTTCCGATGTCACTCTCACTTTTTATTTCACTGACGACCGTCCAGGCCATCGCCATCGCCATCGCCATCGTCTTGGCCATAGTCATAGCCATAGCCATAGCGATAGCTATATATACGTAGATACGTTGTCAGCCAATCTAGACAACGAGATATGTAACGCAGACGACAACGCTCCAAAGACGTGATTTGGAGATGTGTTTGCTGCGCAGTGTTGCAACTGTAACTGCAACTGCAACTGTTGTTGTTGCTGCTACACTTGTTGTGTCCAGTAGGGGAAAAAGTGGTACAGATTGCGCCGTCGCTGTCTGATCATCATTGCTATCATCGTCAACAAACTGCAAACTGAAAACGCATCCAACTTGCAAGTTTGTAGTTGCAGTTGCTGCTGCTGTTGTTGTTGTTCCTGCTGCTGCTGCTGCTGATGTCGCTCATTGTCGATGTCGTCGCTATTACGGCCGCTGGTGCTGCAGTGGCTCTTGCTGATGTGTTGCATTTACTGCACATTTTTCAACAATTTTTCATCTGCTTGCATATTTTTATGATCATTCACAGCTGGGCTGTAATGGAAACTCAATCAATTAATCATGCATGGTTTTTAAATTTAACTTGATAGTTAAAAAAAATAACTTTAAAGTTTTTTTTTTAGTGATAATCAACAAATATTTAGTATTTTGATGGCTCAAAATCAATAACTTTGATTGATTTTTATGACAAGTGTTGGTAAAACAATATAATATTTTAAAAAAGAAGTTGAAACAAGGAAATAATTGCAGTCTTCCTCCCGGGCTCTTTAATATACTTTTAATTTGTATATAATTTGCTTTAGATTAAGCATAAACCTTTTTTTCTTTTTGCTGAAAAAGGGGTAATTTTGTTCAAATTTGTTTGCTTTAGTACTTTACTTTATTTTGATGATAGGTTTGAATTACAAGCTATTAATATTTATTTAAGCATTTAACTATTTATTTAACTATTTTAAACTTATATATTTTATATATTTCATTCAATGTGTGAATGATATTCAAAACGAATCACCAAATGAAGTTTATCGTGTTATTTTCATTACCTACCTCAACTGTGCGCCTGACTTCACATATGAGTACCGCTCTCTCTGCCTCTCTCTCCCCCTCTCTTTCTATTTCTCTCTCCATGTGTGTGTGTGGCTTTGCGTGTTGTTTGTTGTTGTTTCTTTGGCGTTTGTTGTGACGATTTTGGTATCAGGTTGCCTCGTTAGAGCAACCGATTGATGCGAGCTCAGAGAGTGAATGAGTTTGTTGTGCGTGTGTTTGTGTGTGTGTGTGTTGATCCTGCCAACAAACTTTGTCGCCGCATTGCTTGTCAGTTAGCTGTTGTCGTTGCTGTTGTTGTTATTGTTGCATTTTGCTTTAGCACTGATGTAACAAGGTTTAATTTTCCATTTCAATGCGCATTGCGAGTTTTACTCTCGTTTTTCATTGTGCGACGCTTTGAGTTTTCCGTCTTCAGTTTTCATTTATAGCCTGCTTCAGTTTAGTTTAGTCGTCACTCGATTTAAGCTTAGTTTAGCTGCTAGTCACCACTGCCTGCTGCTTGCGGTTGATTACACCCCGCAACTGTGCGCTCTGCTCGTGCGACACTCGGACCACAACCGTAACCAAAGTCGAAGCCAAAGTCGTTGATTATGCGGATGACAATAATGATCATGATGATGATCATCGAGATGGGAATGGGGAGGATGATTATGCTGTTGGTGTTATAATTATGCAGCTGCAGTGGCTAATAACAAGTTAGAGCGTTACTTTAGGGTATGATCGACAGACAGTTACCCAACAGCTGCCAGGCAATCAAATTGGAGAGCTTAACGAACCTTTTTAAGTGTGTGCTAGACTTTTTGATACTCGTCAGTTCCACATTTGGACCTGTAAATGATCTTACACAGAGTGTACCCCTTCATTTATGCTCTTACTAACCAGCAGTAACTCTGCTGCTCACAGAAAATACATTTCTTAGGTCGTCAATGCCACTTAACCCAGCTAAGACTCATCTTCACAGCATTCGCTACTTCTAGCACTCCCATTTCACTCTCATTTTTACAGGGTAATCTAATGATGTTGCTGCCTGCTGGCTGGCTGGGGGGCAGCTCTCGCCGGCTTTGATGATGGGCTCGGTGTGATCCATTTTGAGCATGACCAAGTTAATCTTAGTTTTAGCCTCGGCCTCAGCGTATTGTCAACAGCTTTTGTGGGGGCTGATTATGCAGGCTCCACTTCAACTTCCACACCGCCTACCAGTCCGTCTCCATCGTCTTTTTCCTCGGCAGCTTTGGCTACATCTGCAGCGCTGGAGCTCCCCAGATAGCAGCGTTTGCGGCATTTGCTGTCGACATCTTCCACTGGACATTTTCCAATCTGGAGCGCTTGAGTTGTTGTTGCTGTTGTTGCTGTTATGTGTCTCGTTGTCTGTTTGTCTGCCTGACTGCGTTTTTCGCGGTTTTACAACTTTGATTTCACTTTTCTTTGCAACATGCGACGTTGTTGTCGTTGTCGTTGTTGTTGTTGCTCCTCTTGTTGCCGTTATTGTTGTTGTTGTTGTACCTTCACTGTCCGTTTTTTGAACTGTTTGCTTCATTGCTCTCGTTGTTGTCGTCTTGGCTGTCGGTTCGCTTAAACTTTGTTACTCTTTAATTGGTTTTTTTTCTGTTTTTCTTTTTTTTTTTCTGAGTTTTTTAGCTGGCTCCATCATCTTCTTCTTTAGGCATCCGTTTTTAATGATGATGCAGTGGCCAGTGTTGGCCATAATTGTCAACCACTTTTGCACCGTTAGCCACAAATTATAAGCACATGGATGTTGCTATTGCATTTTCTGTGCAGTTTTCCATAGACTTGTGAAATTTCATCTGGAAATTAGCTGAAATCGGTATTGATTGCTAGCTGTAAACATTTTAAAGGCGTTCCGTAGATTTAAAGAGATTTGTTGGGGTTAATAAAATTAATGGAGCTGTGTGGGGATATAAGAAGTATCTTTGAAGGCGGTTTAGCTGCTTTAAATATTAACCAGCAGCTCTTAAATTTATATTAATCTTATCTCTGAGTCTTTGCTTAATTAAACTAAAGTTTCCTTGTAATGAACTTCCATTTAGCAAACAAAGCTTAGCTGATCTTTTGTAATAACTTAATTAAAACAATTTCAAATTGATTATTCCACTTAGATCGTAATGTGAGATGCACACTCTCGATCTATGCACTCAAGATCATCCAATAAATTGCAACGATTAGTCAGTGAAACGATTGAAAGTATCTACAGCTCAGCAGCTGCAAGTATCTCATTAATATATCGATACAGATACGATCTTGAAACGCTTATGTCATCATCATTATCATCAGTAGAAATAACAGCAGCCAACGCAATAGTTCTCAAGCTCCAAATACTTCTATTATTACGTTTTTTTCGTGTTTTTTTGGTGTAAATAATTCACGTCTTAGACTTGGCTGAAAGCAGTAAATCAAAGCAGCAAATGTGGCTAATTCAGTTTTAGGCCAAAAACGACAACAACAAAAGGCAATTTGTTCGCTAAATGCTTTGCCAGCAAAGCGAACAAAACCAAACCCACGGAAAATGTCTCGTGAAAAATTCTGTTCTAGATATTGTAGCCGCAACAGCAGCAGCAACTGCAACATCATAGATCGCCCACTTGTTGCCAGCTGAATTTGCTGACTGTCAGTGGCTTTGTTGGCTCTTAGCTGCAGTTGTCGTTGTTAACTTGGTTCACATGACTTGCGTGCCATCTGCCAAGAGGCCAAAAGGCAGCCAACTCGCAACTGACAACTGGCAACTGGCAAACTGTCTGGCACAGTGACAACCTACGCAGTTTGCCTTGCACGCACCTCCAGCAGACGACCTCTAAGAGGGCAGAGCCCCCCTCACCTGTACTCAACCACCCTCCCCCACTTTACACACATTTGTGTGTACTTAGATGTTTGTCAGTATTTTTCAACTTCTCTTCTTCGTTTTGTGTACATTTCGTCTGTTTGTCTTACATAATCGCCACTCTAGATACCGTTAACATTATTCGGCAGCGGCGTCTTTTCCGTCCCCAAAGCACAATACAATAGAACAATTGTTTAAACTTTTCTAACATTCGTTTTACTTGGCTTTTTTTGGCTTTTGGCATTGCGCCAAAAATAAAAACACACACAAAAGAATCGACAATAATAGTAGCGATATCAAAATAAGTTTTTTTGGTCTAAAATTGAGTTCTATTTATGAAGGTAATTAAATATTTTTGTTGCCTTTTCTTTTTGTTCATCGTTTTTAAAACAGTTGATTTTATCAACAATTTGTTTCTGTTCTGAAGAAGCGAGCAATCCGCCAAAAAAAAAGGAAAAACGCACTTTTTGACGTAGGTGGGAATTACCCCCAGAGCTATTAAAGTTACTACATAAAGAACAGAGGGAAATAACTAGCACAGCTGTGAGAACGATGCTGTGAAGCACCTGAAACTATATGCCTACATATGTGTTGCACAATATTGAACAATTATTACAGTTTTGGGAGTGGGGAAGACGACTAGCAGTTGCCCTATAACCAAAGTGGAAAATGAGGGAAATTGGAAGAGAACTCTGAGGGAATTCGTTTAAATGTTTAAGAAAGTATAGTAATTAAATGAGAGTCTATTATTTTAATAAAAACATTTTATTTAAAAGTGATTAATAAGTACAAAAATGTATAAATATTATTTAAGAAATAAAATAAACAAGTGATAATATTCTAGCATTTTTTTCAAGGTCTTAAAAAAAAAATAAAAAATTAGTTAGTCAGCAAAAATTCTTTAAATAAATGTTGCTTAAAAGTCAATAACCTAAACCAATTAAAGTCACATGACAACTTAAAATTATATGAGACAGGTATTTACTGTAGATATTAAAATAAATTGAAATCTTACAAATATTTGATCAGTTACGGTAAGGATAGGTACTGCCAACATATTAAGTTTTAATGTCTTAGCTTTTGTATATACAAAATAAATTATCTTTACTTATATTTTTTAATTTTTTAGATTTTATATTATTTTAGAAGCCACAAATTAATTACTACAACACATTTTTCTAATTAAAATAAAATTTCTAATAATTCCTTAATTTTTTCCACTTGCAGGTATTTAACTGCAGTCAACAACAAACTGAAAACACGAAGGCAGCAGCAACTACAATAACGATAAAGTTAACCGGAGCGATAAAAGCGCCAACCCCAAGAAAAAAGCGAAGAAGAAGAAATAGAGAATTTGCGAACATAAGAACAAGGAGAATACAGCAACTGAGAGGAGAGAGAGCAGTGCAGCCAATAGCAAAACAGTTATGAGAGAGAAAGACCACTCACCAAGAAAGATGCTTCCTAGCCCAAAACAGGGCTGTGTTTACCCTGCCTTAGGATTAATACCCACATCGTATATATCACATGTACCTTATGATCTGTCCGCCTCAACGACGGCGGCAACAGCCACCAGCAGCATGACGACAACAACAGCGCGACACCAACAGCAACAACACCAACAGCAGCACCAACAACAACAGCAGCAGCAACATCATGGCAACAAAGCGAAGCGACGCAGCAGCTATGATCAACCGCTTGATCTGCGTTTGGCTCACAAGCGTCGCCAGCCAGGGAAAGGGGGGGAGGAGGGATCACCACAGCCACTGGAGGATGAGAACAGCAATCTCATCATGTTTGCCAATGAGTTGGTGGCACAGCGCAAGGAGAAGGAGCTGAACAATAATCATATAGCTGCTTCTCTGGCCGATCTAGGCTTTGATATGAGTCGCAAGATGCTGCGTGCGTTGCGTGAGGGCGTGGCAACGCCTCCAACGCCACAGACCAGCGTTGTGGCGGGAGGCGTGCACTCGACGCTGCTAGAGGCGATGACCAAGACGCTGCCCCTGCAGTACCGCAATGTGTTTGCACCACCAACGCCACAGGCGGCTGCTCCACCGGATTTCGCCTTTCGGCATCCGCTCAAGAAGAGTGAACTCAGCTGGCCACCCAGCGATGCACAGCAGCATCAGCAGCAACTGAAGCTGGAGCTGCCACTGCCTACGCCACTGCCACTGCCACTGCCGACGCAGACAGCCGCTGTTCCCACACTGCCCAGTAGCGCGCCGGCGTCACATCCACAACTGCAGGAGTTTCAGTCCCGGCAGCATTCCCGCAAGGCAAAGCAGCGACAGGTGCAATCGCAGTCGCAGGCAGCAGCGAGCGGCGGTGGCAGTGCTCTGCCTACGCAGCAGCAACGCAATAAGGATCGCTACACCTGCAAGTTTTGCGGTAAAGTATTTCCCAGATCCGCGAACCTCACGCGGCACCTTAGAACCCACACGGGAGAGCAGCCCTACAAGTGCAAGTACTGCGAACGTTCCTTCAGCATCTCCTCGAATCTGCAGCGTCACGTGCGCAACATTCACAACAAGGAGCGACCATTCAAGTGCGAGATCTGCGAGCGCTGCTTTGGTCAGCAGACGAATCTCGACCGTCACCTCAAGAAGCACGAATCGGATGCGGTGTCGCTGAGTGCTTTGAGTGGTGTCAGTGAGCGAATGCATTGCATTCGACGGTTCTGCGAGAATCCCAGCGAAGAGTCCTACTTCGAGGAGATTCGCACATTCATGGGCAAGGTCACGCAGCAGCAGCAGCAGCAACAACAACAGCAGCAGCAGCAGCTGCAGCAACAACAACAGTCACTGCCATTGGCAACGTCACGAAGCTCAGCCTCGTCCAGTTGCTCCGCCTCGCATACACCCACATCCTCGCACACGCCCACACAGTCAGAGTCCTCGGAAACTTTGGCGCAGGAGCTGCGGCGACTGCAGGCGGAGCGTGCAAAGGCAGGAGACGACAGCAGTGAGGAACTGTCCACTCAGCTAAAGCAGGAACCGGAAGAGGAGGAAGAACAGGAGGAGGAAACGGAAATGGAGACGGAGAGGAAGAGTGAGCGAGAAAAGCAGAAGGAGAGCGAGTCCTTATTACGCACGTCACCAACAGCCGCAATTGAATCACCTACGCTCAAGCAGGAACCCTAATCCGGGGAATCCCTCGAGTCCTTAAAATATTTCCTACAAATTTCCCCCGATAGAAGAAAGCGACACAAACTATTTGCAGACCTTATTATACTTATTACTTTTGTCTAGCTGTAAATAAATATTTTGTATTTTTTAATTTGTAATTTGTAATTTGTAATCTGTAATTTGTATGTTAAATGTTAATGTGTAAATCGTATTGTACAAAAAAAGGAACGTAGATTGGCAAATGTATAGCGTTTTATGTGCGTATTAATTTAAGCATTGGTATTTTTGTATATATACTACAAGGCGACAAAGCGACAAAAAGCGTCCACTGTTTAATAAAAAGTTACAAGTTTTTTGAAATTTACTAAAAATATATGAATTTTTACTCTCAAACTCTAGCTAACGCCATCTAGCAGAAAATTTATATAACACGCGCATTGTGGCGCAGCCAACTTCAAGCAGCGCAAAGTTGCAAGCAGCGCAAAGTGGCAAGCAGCGCAAAAATGCTCTGATTAACCAGTGTTCGTTATTTCCCAGTGTTCACACCACTATTTTTGTGCCTCATTATTTTGGGATAAAGTGTCAACACTGATAACAGTTTACTACAAATTTCTAATTGGCCAACATGATGGCAAAATTAACCAAAATAGAAACGGTCGCTGATCTGCGGGAGCTGCAAGAACTTTATCTGCAGGACTGGCCCAACCACTGTGTTGGTTACTTTTGGCTGGACAATTATCTGAGATGGTTGGATAAGAATTCTGTTGTGGAACAATTGGTCATATTTACTCTTAACTCTAACTGGCGTCAAGATGGACTCTTCTTCTTGCTGGTTTGGTTTGACAACAGTTACTACCAAAAGGAAATGAATTTAATTTATCTCTCTTTTAGCATCGCTATCAGTTGTTCTTCAGTAATCTGAGCAGACAAAAAACCCACGAGTTGCTGACTGCTATGAAACTCTGGGACTGGTCTGTTGGCTGCAAAGTGAGTGCGATACATCAAAAGCATCACGAGATCTTAAGAGAGCTCGTAACTGAGCGTAAGCTGTGTCTACAACGGGAGATGGGTACGCTCATGTACAGCATACCCTGTAAAGATGCGAAGGCACTGCGGCTTAGCTGCCCAGCTGGGTACTACTTGGACAGTGTGAGGCTGGAGCATGCGGAGCTTATAAATAAACTGTGGTCAGCTCGACATGATGGCTCCTTGGAGCTCATTAAAATGCTCATCGAGAACAATATTTCTGTGGGTCTCTACGAGCAGGAAACGGGAAAACTCTGTGCCTGGTGCTTGAGGTAGGCAGAACGTGCTCACCCCGTTATTTCTACAACATTTATGGAATTCATTTAGTTTTCAAAAGTGTTGTGGAGAATTTATACCCTGTAAATAATTCACATTTTCTTGACAGACTTCAAAGCGGCTTTCTCGGTGCTCTGGAGGTGCTACAAACTCATCAGCGTCGGGGTCTTGCGGTTGTCGTGGCCGCTGCCATCAGTAAACGCATCGCCAGCGAACTGAATCATGACGTCACAGCTTTAGTTAACATGAGTAATGTCGCTGCCTGTAGAGTATTTGATAAACTTGGGTTTAATTTACAAAAGGGAGACCATTACTACTGGAGCATGTGTCTGCCCGATAAAGACAGCTCTTTGAATTCGCAATTCAATCACAATAAACTAACTGGATAAGTTGTGAATAAAAGACATCACATACGTGCCTGAACTGTCTTAGCGATGCCCAAGTAAGTGTCGAGCTCATTTCGCTTTTAACAAAATTATTCTAAGCCATAGCTCTTTCTCTGATATCAGTTTGTTTAGTTTGAATTTAGTATTTGAGATCTACTGAAAGTTCTGATCGCTTTGTATTACAGCTGGAATGGTCAAATTCCCAGTTGAATTCTCAGGCGAAAAGAAATCCAGAGTAAGATGCAACAGAATTTTCAACAGCCCAGTTTAAGCAAAATAATTTTGGTCATAGCGAGCAGCTGTTAATTTTGTTTTCCTGTTTGCGAAAAGATTTTTCTAGCTTATTCACCAGGCGAACAGAATCAGCAGGAAGCGACATTAATGATAATGTTAATGTTAATTCAATGTTAATGTTAAATCAATATTAATGTTAATGTTAAACCAATGTTAATGTTAAATCAATGTTAATGCTAAATCAATGATAATGTTAATTTAATGTTAATGTTTATGTTAATTAAATGTTAATGTTAAATCAATGTTAATGGTAAAAAATTATTGCATTGCGACCTGCTGATTTTTCTGTTTGCCTGGTATTTCAGCAAGAATTACTAACGATATTGGGCACTGCAGACCGCAGCGTTCAAGCAAAAATATCCGCGAAAGTCCAAAATCGAACATGTCGTTGTGTGAAACACCAGGCCAACAGAATCAGCAGAAAGCGACAGACTGTAATTTACACTAATTAATGCTAACTAACAGCGCATGTTAATGCTAAATAACAGCTCATGTTAATGTTAAATAACAGCTCATGTTAATGTTAAATAACAGCTCATGTTAATGTTAAATAACAGCTCATGTTAATGTTAACTTACAGCTCATGTTAATGTTAACTAACAGCTCATGTTAATGTTAAATAACATCACATGTTAATGTTAAATAACAGCGCATGTTAATGTTAAATAACAGCGTATGTTAATGTTAAATAACAGCTCATGTTAATGTTAAATAACAGCACATGTTAATGTTAAATAACAGCACATGTTAATGTTAAATAACAGCGCATGTTAATGTTAAATAACAGCTCATGTTAATGCTAAGTAACAGCACATGTTAATGTTAACTAACAGCGCATGTTAACGCTAAATAATTTTTGAATTGCGACCTGCTGATCTTTCTGTTTGCCTGGTATTTCAGCAAGAATTATTAACGATTTTGGGCACTGCAGATCGCAGCGGTCAAGCAAAAAAAAAAATCCGAGAATGGCTAAAATCGTAGATTTTATTGTGTGAAACACCAGGCGATCAGAATCGGCAGCAAGCGACAGAATGTAATTTAAATTCAATTACAGAGAGTAGAGTGCGGGAGCATACGTAAACAGTAAACAGAGAGTGCTCGTTGTAAGCGCCACTGATGACAGCGAACAAACACACAAACCGTTCGTGCGCTCTGTTGGCGTCCGCGAACAATCACACAAACAGCGGCAGAGAGCGGCAGTTAATCTACAGACAGGAGACCATTACTACTACTACTACTGGAGCATGTGTCTGCCCGATAAAGATAGCTTTTTAAATTCGCAATTAAATCCACAATAAACTAACTAGATAAGCGTACTAATAGTTGTGCTTAAAAGGCATCCCACACGTGCCTGAATTCAGTTAGTAACTGTCTCAGTCATGGCCAAGTTAGTGTCACTAGATACTCCAGTTCTACGGAACTATCTGAATTTATACAGACGCGAGTGGCCCAAGTATTGCCAGGAATTCAACATACTCAGCACCATAATTAAGTTTAAAGAAATTGAGCCGAAACTGAAACACATTAGTGCCTATACTCTGCCGATTGCGGAAGCTAGGGACTTGGGTCTATTTCTGATACTGGTAATTCTATATCTTCAGCAACTGAATAGTAGAGTGCAAAGATTGTTTACCTAGGATCGATATCAGCTGTTTGTGGGTTGTCTGGGAGATAGCCTGGAATTACTGGAGCTAGCTTTACATGAGCTGGATTGGACTAAGGGTATGCTGTGCACCTCGATACCTTCGCGTTATCTGACCACTCTTTCAAAGGTGATTCGGGTCAAAAACTTGCAGATTAAGTTCCAGCACGAGAGTAATCTTTATTACATGCCCAGGGAGAGAGCACTGCAGTTTCCCATCGAGTAAGTTAGCCGATTCTACAGATATCTATTAGCTATATATCTAGATAGTATTTATATTCGATTAGTTGCCCTGAGGGCTTTCAGTTGAGAGCGCTGTCTGAGTCGGATGCTCCACTGATTGATGGCGAATGGGCCTACAACCATGAGGGTTCACTGTACTTTATACAACGACAGATAAGGCACTGTGCCAGCTTTGGTTTATATGAGCAGCAGACGGGGAAACTTGTAGCCTGGTGTCTCAGGTAAATCAGGTATTATATATTATCTATGCATAAACTTATCTGAAAATACTTTCGATTAGAACTCAGGACGGTTTGCTGGCAGTGCTACAGGTGGATGCTGCTTACAAACGACGTGGTCTTGGTACTGTCTTGGTTAGAGCGCTTTCACGGCATATAGCCGCTTTGGGAGAAGATATAACCACCGAAATCTACCCCGGAAACAGAGCGTCCACTGAAATGTTTCTCAAACTGGGCTTCCAAGTGATTGATCAATGTCATTGGGTGGACACTTTACCTGTGACAGGCAAATTTAGTTGGCCGGAGGGGGAATAGGAGAGACCGGCTACCAGCAGAATCGATGAAGGTTTCTGGCGGTGATTACGGCCCAGCAAATCCCCATGAACATAGTCCTCTTGGGAGTAAATAGTTACATTATATGTTTATGTATATGCACATCATAAAATACTACAACTATATTGTATATGAATACAACTTTGGTATAAAAATATGCCAGCTTTAGCATACAGTATGCTATGGTTAAGACGGTTGCTCATGCTAATCCTAATCCTTCTCCTACTTCTAGTGCAGCTGCTGCCAGAGTCCCTCACACCGTTCGTGTAACTGCGCAGGACACTGCTTTACACTCGCCTCCTGCCGCATCTCGTCAAGCAGTCGACGGATACACTCGAGATCGGATTGCAGATGATAATCGTTCATTTGATAACTATCGAAAAGTAAAATGCTGTTGGTCATTCTGGTGGTTTGGTCCTTGAGAGCGTCTAATCGGCGGGCGGCTACAAATTCCAAAAGCTCTATAAAATCGAGGTAGTTGATGCCAAAGCTGGCTCGCAACATGGTCTGACAATGTGCCTCAAAGTTGTCCATCTGCTGGCAATCGGAGATTTCCTTCCTCACTGCCTCCAAGTTACTAAGCAGATTCTTCCACACTTGTCGCACGTTGCAGGCGTTGAACCAATTGTGATTCACGGAGATCGTGTCTGTCACATTCCAGACCTGATGGTACCAGCCACTGGGCACAAAGACAGCCTCATTGGCCCGCTGGTCGATGGTAAAGTAACGCACACTGTGCTCCTCAAGCTGTGCCTCGTCTATGCTAAAGGGCAGATTGCCCAGTCTGTCAGCCAGTTTGAGTTCTTCCCCGGGTGGCATTATGAGCCACTTCTTGTGCCCCACTATGTTAGTGGACCAGCTGAAGGAGCCAAATACATCCGCGTGAAAGGAGGTCCTGCAGGCAGTATGGAGCATTAGAAGTTTTAGGTAGTTTGGGCAAGGTCAGTGCTTACCAGGAGTCCTTGGGTCCCATGTAGACGAAGCGGTAGTCGTCCCGCTGCTCCTGGATGAGCTGCTCGTTGAGCCAATCGGAGGCAAAGTATTTGGGCACTTGATAGAACTCGTAATTGGGCAACTGGGCAGCCAGATGCCAGTCCTTGAGGTAGAGATTGTCTTTCACCTTCACTACGTTGCAATTCGTTTCCTGCACCGACTCCTTCTCCACTTCCTCCTGCCTTTTCTCTCTCAAGCCCTGCCAGCGCTGCAGGTAATCGTGGAACTTGAGCTCCAGTTTGGCGTGACTATTGAAATACGTCGCATTGCAGTCCGCGACAGGCACTACGAGGTTGCCAATGCGGCTCCTGAGGTAGTCGAAATTGATCAAATCATTTTGATTTGTGCTTAAATTGGCGTTTTCGTTGTCCTTCTCGCCGGTTTGTTGCGCCCACTTGCGGCACTCCCAATTGTTCGACACGTCCGTGATAATAACAGGCCAATTGGTGTGCATATAACGCCAGTAGAATTCATTGTAGCTCAATTCCTTGGCGGCGCGACGTTGTATAATATGTACTGGCTGGTAATTTGTCTCTGGTTGCAGCGCCAGCAGCTCGGGCGCCGTCTTCTCTGACGCCATGCCAGAGACCAGAGAAAAACAAAATAAAAATGTAAACAAAACTACGACTTGGAGTCGAGTGTCAACTACAAGGTCACCTCAAAAATAAATGCGGCGAATTGCTCGCGCGCTCTATAACGGACGCTCGTTGATGTGCTTGCGATTAACTTAAAAAAAATTATTTACATTCGAATAATTCGAATATATTTATTTAAGTTAGATAGATGATTTTTTTTATATAAAAATCGTTATTATTCACATATTTCATTTAGCTTTTGATAATTAACTCTTTACTCTATTATTTTGTGACGTCACAAACTTAACTCACATTAAAACTAGCGAGTAGAGCGGAGCAGTTCTGTTATGAGTGGAGCACTAGAATTAACAGCGCACTCTGCTGTTAAGCTTCGTAGCCAAGTCACACTAGCCTTGTTTCAAACCAACAACACATTGTCTTTGAGTAATAAAGAAAAACTTTTAGAATTTTATTATAATGCAATCTGTTTGTCATTTTTATTGAAATTTATTCGCTAAACATTTTACCATTTTCAAGATTTAACTACAATTTGGATTTACATATACATATACGTGGCATGTGCTTTCCTATATACGCACAAAGTCAACGTACAGAGCTTGACATTTGGTTGAAAATTTAAATTTAAGTTTCATTTTATTTTGGTGTCAGTATAGTGTATTTCATTCTGTGTGGTTGTTTGTGTGTGTGAATATGTAAATTGCATTAAGTTCCTATATATTTATATGCATGTATAAACTTTACAGATATTTTATGGGTCACCTTAAAGGCAAACAATTTTTAGCCTAAGAACTAACGGTCGACTAAAAACTTACAAAGTTAAGATCAATGTAAATTATAATTATATTAATTATATTTATATATAATTTTTGCTAGAAAACTATAGGTTGATAAATTATAGAAAAACGGTGTAGGTAAAAATGCTATTTACACATACAAAAATTCGTATAAAATACGTCATAAAAAAATTTAACAATAGTTTTTTTTATATATTTTATTTCCTTTGTTTATTTGCGTAGAAAATGTACAATTATTGAATTTGTTTATTTTATTTACTTAATAATACGCACTTTTGACTAGATGTTTATATTTTCTTTATCTTTTTTGTAGGTTTAGAAGGTACAGAGATACTGACAGAGTAGTTTTTCCATTTTCCTTTTTCCATTATTGTTTTTAGAGTTTCTACGAAAATGCAGGGAGAATATTTTTCTAACTGTAAAGGTATAGAATACGCGTATCTGACATACTTATATACCAATAGAAATTTACCAATCCAACCTATATACAATGCTATACTATGTATATATGTATGCAGCAGGTGGCATGCCACGCCCACTTTGCTTAAGAGCTAATTTAGTGTCTTTTACGCTATTCTCGTTTCCTTCAGAATTTTCGGATTTTTTACAACTGTTTAAAAATTTAACTAATATTTAATATTTAATCAATGTCGTGTATTTTTGCAATAATTTTCTATATATTTTATTTATATATTTATATGTATTTATTTAATAATAATAATAATATATTTGTATTAGTATTTAATTTAAGTGTATGCTTTCCCACTTTTCAAATATTATTTGCATTTTACATTAATCTAAGAAAATTATTAATTTTCTAATTTTATTAATTACATGCTTGATATGTTGTTTTCATATAAACAATTTAAATGAATGGGAATTGGAAAAATTGTAAAACGGAAATGCGAATATTCTGGTGATTTTTCCACATTTTCTTCTATGTCGCTGTTGGTCCAGTTTGAAGTCAGAATTGGATTATTAGCTTTTATTTTAGGATAGTAGAGCAAACGGTTTAATTTAAAACAATTGCTATAAATATAAATTTATTAAGTGGGTGCATTTCTCGGCAGTCTGTAGATTGTCACAAAAAATTAAAATAAAAAGGAAATTCGTTGAATTGTACAAAGAACTGAGAGGGAGTTTTAGCCAAAGACTTAGTTGTTAGTATTTATACTAAGTAGTATACTTAAAGCTTATACAAACCATAGCTAGGCCACTTATTTAACTATAATATAATTTATTTAAATATTGTATATTTATTTATTAATTAAATTACTTTCAACTTTTTGTTTAAATTGTTTTCATTTTGTTTTTCTTTTTTTTTCATATGCACCAAAGTATTTTCGTTGCAGTTTTGGCCAGAATATTTAGCTATTTTATTTCTGGCCTATTGTACAACCTCTTTAAAGATAGCGCTTAGATTTAATTAGCTGGAAGTACAATTATACGGATCGTCAGTGCGAAAATTGGGATGATCTTCATAGGGTTTGATGCCAGCTGCCTTCTTGTCATCCCTTAACTTTTCCACCTGCTGCATCACACGCAGAAAATTGCCGCCAGCCAATTTGGTTAGCTCATCTATGGTCCAACCGCCTCCCAGGAGTTCGGCAAAAAGAGTTGGATACGAGGAAACATCCTCTAGGCCTTTGGGTGTGCTGTAAAGAAAGCAAATGGGAGAAAGTTAGTGGTGTCATGGAGTAAGAGGACAAAATTAACTCGATTCCTTTGAATTTTACATTTATTAAAAAGAAAAACCTTTTATAAGCAGACACCTCAAAGTGCACTTCCTCTAAGTGCACTTATCCGGAAGTTGAAATTGTTGAATTTATAACCCGTTTCTACTGCTGACAGGCTAACCGATCTACCCACTAATTGACTTATTTAAAGTGTGTGAATTATTTGCAAAAATTCCAGTCAGTTACGTGCATAAATATTTGTTTTTGCACATGTTGAACTTTGGGCACAATTAAATTAGAATTACGTAATTTAAAGAGGAAAATGTCAAATGGGGATGTAGGGAATGTAGGGATAATAAAGCAAGGAATTTATGTAAGTCACAACCACAAAATATACAAATAAATAAACGACAGGCAAAACAATGGCAAATAAATAATAAATTAATATTTCTGGCTACGTTTGAAAGGAAGTACAAATAAATAATAATTTACTTTTATGTGTGTTGCAGCATTTGGGACAGCGCTTTAAATGATATGGAAATATTCCATACAGGGTGACCCAGCCAAACCTAAATTTAACTCTATTCCTTGAAAACTTTTCAAATGAAAGAAGAACTAAAAAAAACATTTTTACTGCAATTTTTTTTTCAGTTACATCACCCTGTATGCATGTATTTTATTGGTACGAAATAAATTTGAAGTATGCTCGAAAAAGCCATAACAAAAACAATTCATGTCATTTGCCTTTCTTTGTAATTTCTGGTCATTTCTATGCTCTTGTATTGATGTTGTTATATTAGTTTGGATTCCTTTTGCGGCATGCCCCAAAGGTACACACACACACACACACACAAGCATTTATGCATATTTCAGTATATTTCGAATGGCATTTCAAACATTGGTTTGTGCTAAATTAATATTAATCATTTGCGGCTGAGGCTGGCACTTTAAATTCATTTCGCAGTTTGCATTCCAAATGCCCAAAATGAACGCAAATAATCGCACATTAAAGGGAAATTAACAACACGAATGAAATTCGTATTTTTTTAGAAGTGTCAAATGACTAAATACCCTTTAGGCGGTGAGCAAAGGTAACGGTCTGGTGCGTAAATTAATTCCGTACTCATTGCCATTGTAATTTTACAATCAACTGTAGCTAGTTTACTGATTTGGCTTGAAAAATATTTGACATTTGGGATGCATAAATTTGTTACAAAATACAGAGCCAGAGGATCATGCTCTACTGGCCCAAATCTAATTAGGGAACTATGCGTTAACGTGACCAGAACTATGTGAATGTGTCAGGTGTCATTGAAGTGCAACAAAAGTGGAAACAACAACTAGAATTATTGCTTGTTTAATGCATCGAATGTCAGTCAATGTCGACAATTTTTGGCTGTGGCAGCCACAAAAAATGTCATTTGAAAATTTTGTAATTTCATAGAATTTTAGATTATTTATTGTGTTGTTGTCACCATGTAGCTGGGTGTGTGTGTGTGTGTCAGTGTGTGAGTGTATTTGTACATGACTGCCAAAGTGGCCTATAAATATTCATAAGCTCAATTTCAGTGAGGTGTGTCTGTGTGTGTTTCAGAACGTGTGTGGATGTTTTTTTTCCAGCCCGTTGCGAGCCAAACAAAATGAAGTTCGTTTCGTTGGAAAATTGATTTACATGAAAACTGTTGTTGAAAATTGTTCATATGCACATGTACAAGTTGAAGCATAACAACACACAAAATGCGGCTTGTTGTTGCTACATAAATGTGGCATGTACTGAAAATATTTAATTGAAAAACACACACAATACAATTTTAGAGCTTTTTCCGTATAGCCATGCAGCTATACTTTAAGCCTAACAAAACTGCATATTTTTGGAGTCTCTACGAATGTTTGTTTATGTTGTGACATCCCAAAATTATAGGCAGTGAAACGAAAATCTATGCAAATTTTTAAAACAATCATTAGGAACATTTAAGCTATGAATTTCGAAAGAAAACTGAAGCTACAAGATTGTTTTATGCTTTTAAAACCCACATACAAAATATAGAGAATTTATAGACTTGGAAATATTGTACTTGCAATACAACTTATAAGTAAGCAAATTAGTAAGTATAACAATTGTAATGGATACCTTTAAGTCCATCAACACGTGACGCTAAGCTTTCAGAATTGATTGATAATAGTTTAAAACTGCCCCCAAAGGCTGTGACGACAATTGTCTTTTTGTAGCCACTGTAAAGAACAGCATAAAACTTGACTTCACTGATGAAAACTCACTTTCGCCCTGGGACAACTCATAATGATGTCTATGTATACCCAACCTCCATTTTCCAACCCCTGTTCACCGACCCTTAAGAATCAATGTCCATAACGAGCGGTAATAAGAGGCACCACCCACAATATGCCAATGTTAAGCTGCTGTGCTTAAATAGAATCAATTAATAACTTAAAAACCACCTGGACGGAGGCAAAGAAATAAAGACTGAGGGGAAAGGTATATGATGTTTGGGGCTGCGGGGAGAGGGCGCGTGGGCGGGGAGGAGTGCCGTAAACCGTTGAGCCCTTGTGGCCGAGGAAAATGCGCATTTAAGTGAAATAAATGACTTTTACTTACTAATTAATGCCGTCGTAGCCGGCGCCGAGACCAACGTGATCGATGCCAGCGACTCGCTTAATGTGATTAATATGCGCTGTTCACATACATATATAAATATAAGTACATGTGTGTGTGTGTGTGTGTGTGGGTATTCCATTTGCATTTGTTGTTGGTCAGCAGGATATCGAATGACACCATTCAGCACAGTTGTTGTTGTAGTTGTTGTCAAGTTCATTAAGGTCCATTGTTAAATGCGGTTATCATTGTTGTTGTTGTTGTTGTTGGGAGCAGCAGCATCGTTATAAGCCATCGTTATTAAAATTTCCAAATTTGAAATGTGTCCAGACGCAGACAATGCCATGAAAAGAGAAGAAACATAGAGAGAAGACATCAAACCACGTGGCATTAGACAATTGCACAATAACAACCATCCAAAAGGAACAGTAAAAACAAAAAGTAGATAAAGACGAACTCCAAATACACTAACAATAGTTTAAGGCTATTAATCATAAGATAAGAATAGTTTTTAATATTTTACTATAATTTTAAAGAGACTTAGAGTAGTTTGGATTTCAATAAAAAGATAAAGAAAGTTTCAGTTCCTTATAGGACTAAATTGTAGGTTTCTTAAGTCTTAAGATTTTTCAGCTAAAATTAAATTTAATTTATATTTTGTGCATAATATTTTACGCCAATTTTAATGCCTTGAATAATCTCTAAGAACTCGCGTTGACTGACAAAGTTATAAAGCGGCTGTCCAAGGGTATAAGCAACTGAATTGTGTGAAAACTAGCGAAACGGGAAGTGATTACGTCCGTCATTTTGATGGCATGTCAAAAGCAATGGCGGCAAAAAGAAAAGCCAGCAGAAAAAGCTGAGAGGCAATAATGAACTAGCTGAAACAATAGCCAGACAGTCAGTCCGTTAGTCCTTCTGTCTGTTCGTCAGTGTGGTGCAAGTGTCGACAGAGTTGACAGTGGTGCCACAAAGACCACAGAAAATCGGTGGCGTTGATTGATTTCGATGTGATGAATGAAATCCAAAAGGTTTTTCCACTTGGAAAACGCACAAAATTAATGAATATTGTGTAAAAATTGAAAATTCTTTAGTGGTAAATTAATGAATTCCTGTGGCACTTACCGACTGCATCCTGTACAGTTGAATTGTCGCTGCATGACAAAAACTTGGAGTAGAAATTAACCATAACAAGTCCACCATTTTTGGCCAACGCTTGCAGGATATCGTCCTGGACATTACGGCTCGTATTGCACAGTTCGTATGCGGATGAATGCGAGAATATAACGGGTGCCTCACTCACCTCCAGGGCATCCCGCATCGTTCCCTTGGATACGTGTGACAAATCCACCATCATTCCCAGTCGATTCATCTCGCGTATGATTGTCTACAGTGAAGAAAAAATAAAGGAAAGGGGAGAAGGGATGAGCGAAAAGTTCGTTAGGCAGTGATTAGAGCTTTGGAGCGAACAGTTGTGGTCTTAAATGGATTTCGTATCAAAATGCCAATGCCATAAACTAAGCCCAATGTCATAAAACATAAGTAATGAGCATGAGAGTGGAGAAGGAGAAGAAGTAGCTACGCCCACACATACACACTCACGGGACAGCTTGGGAGCACAAACCCCAAAAAGGACATACAAACAGTTTCATTATGCATGTACTTTTATTTAACCTTTGACTGTCACGATGCCACTGAGTAAATTGATATTGCTTTCAGTGAGTGTGTGTGTGTGTCTTGTGTGTGGGTTGTGTGTGTGTTGTGTGTATTTAACTCTCTTTGTCCCGCTGTAATTTGTATTTATGCGCGGATTTATGTCTGTGGCTCCAAGAGCGTGTCTGTGTCTGTCTGTGAGAGGCTTACAAATTACTAATCTGATGCAAGTTACATTTCGTGATGGAAATTATGAGCAAATTAATTGCACTGTGAGAGATTTATAGAGACAATGTGATTAAATCCTTCATTGATAGATAAACTGACTCATAGTTAATGCCATTCAAATAGTTGGGAAACTTATCAAAGGTCGCCCCTGGAGTAATCTGTTATACTGAGAACTGAGAAGATTTGGGGAGCGAAAGCTTAAGCCAAAAATAGCCATAGGTAGAATACAGCACAGAATGGCAAGAAATATATTATTCTATAGAAATATATAAAGAAAGTTCTTTATGAATGAGTAAAAATATGTGCTCTGCTAATTTAACATAGGTCCAAAACAACAGCGGTCTTTTAACAGTAACTATGGTTATCGAAGAGAAAGACATGTTAAAAGTCAGTAAAATATAAACTAATTAAATTACTTCTTAATTGATTACAACTAAATGTCTTCTAACTAAAAACTGCACTTAGGTTCTGTAAAAAGTCCTCATCAATGTTGACACACCAAATGCCTGAATATAAAGCTAAATTTGAAGCTGAAATTGTCAGTGTATTTTATGCTCGATGCCATTGGGTAGATAATTTTTAATTGCAGTTTGGCCAGCGTACATACAAGCCTACTTTTAACTACATATTATGTGAATATATATGTGTATATATGTTTGTAGTCTGTAATAGAGGCTGGAGCCAGAGAGTCGAATGTGTTTGGGGAACTGGACGAGATGGTTGTCGGCCTTAAATTAGCTAACAAATTGCAATTGACCGAAATGCTCAATTGCCATGATGCTGATGATACCGTTGTCGATGCCAATGTCGATGGCGTTGCCATTGCCTGTGCACTTAATGGGCGTGGCATTAAAGCCGTGCGTAAACAGAAGCAAAACTAATTGGAAGCATGTGAATGTGTACAAAGTACGTCGTATACAATGCTCTAGAAAATGTGTATTAAATGCTTATTGTCGCCTAATTACGCACACACAGACACAAAATGGTAAATGTGGGCGGTGATGGGTGGCACCAGGGGGCTGCTGGGCTAACAATGTGGGCGTGGTAGAGTGGACATCGCTGGGCATTAAATCTTAATTAACGGTGCACACAAAACGGCTTATGCAACTGTCAGTGAATGTGTGCGAGTATGTAACTGTACATATGTGTATGTGTGTGTGTGTGTTCAATGAACTGTTTACATTACTGCAAAACAGTAAATTAAAATTACCAAATTATTTGGTGATTAATTGCCAGAGCCCAATAATTTGCCAAACGTTATTTATACTTATAATATTTAATATGCCGAATGTCCAATTAATTTTACGCCTCACAGCGTAATTTGCATTTAATTTAACAACAATGGCTGCAATCAATACAATTGCCATATTAATGTAAATATACATAAGTAAAACATGTATTTATTTTTATGTATGCTTATAAATTCCATTTCATTTCACGATCTTGTTCATATAATTGCATTTTTAATTGCTGCTATCACCGTGCAACGCTGCGTATGCTTAATGCGCATAACGTAACCAATCAAAATGCATTACAATTGTGTTATAAGAAAAGCGGATACTATTTAATTGCCGATCCGCTCTGCCCAGTTATTTATACACATATAAGTAGGGTGCCATTTATGCCATATGGTAGAATAATATTATTATTAAGTAGCTACAAAGTACTCGCATTGCGGTCATTTCCCGTTGCATTGTTAGCGGAGCTTTTTTTTTTTTCTTTTTCGTTTTTGGTTGGTCAGATAGCTTTTTAAATTGCTAAAAGGCAAATAATGTGCTTTGAGTGGCAGAACAATGTAAATCACAGGATCTGTTCCCGACTGAGTGACAGGCAAATTGAGGAGCAACTTTCCACAATGCTCATTAATGTCAGGGCGTCTCACTCACTCCTCTGGCATAAACCGTTTTGTATCGATATGACTGTCAGCGGGTGGCGTCAGCTATAGCTTGAAAACCACCAAACAATGCCGCTGTCATGGACATACAAAAAAAATGGTGAACGTTGGTCATCCTTACATCTGTTGCTGCTGTCCATTTATTGCTGCTTTTGGCCAACATTGATGCCTTTTGTTGCTCATTTCAATGGCTTTCAGACCATGTACCCCCGCCCACCCCTCGCTCCACACAAGCTCACAAAAATTGTTATTAATTTTTGAGGGAGTAGTGGCTTTATTGTTTCCATGATTTTGTGTAGATTAGCCACGAATGCAATTTTATTTTATGAGCGTAATTAAATTCCAATTTTTCGACAGCCAAAAATTGTCCAAAAAGTTGAAATAAATATTAAACAAAATTTATACAAAATTTGTAATATCCAATTAGTAAAATTCTGCCACAGATTTGTAGCTAACATAATCGCAGCGATAACAATAAATCCCGCTCTCAATTGTGAATTGAATTCAGTTTGGCAAAAATTAATTTAAATTTGTTTAAATCTGCGCAAAAATTCAGAAAAATATAAATAAATTGCCAAAAGCGAAACAAGATCCAAGTTTCAGAACAAACGTGTAGCCAGAGGGAGATAGATAGATAGTGAGAGAGAGAGAGACAGGGGAAACTTATACATGTGATGGCATTAACAGAAACTCATTAAAAACTTTAAATTGAAATAAAATAAAATGCATATACATTTATTTATATTTTATTTACTTATAAATGCACGACTGCATTTTACAATTCGCGCGACAATATGCGAAAAATGTGGCAAGTGTGAAAAATGTGGGAAATGTGGAAATTGTGGAAAATGTGCAAAAGTGGAAAAGTGAAAAAGTTGTAAGCTCTGACAGGCACAAGCGAAGCAGAACTAATATCACCAAAAAGCTTTTCAAAATTGCATTCACATATTGAATAGTTTATAAAAGGATGGAATAAGTCCATATTTATTTATATTTTAATTAATTGGACTTCGAATCCTTTGCTCTTTGTGCATAATCAATTTACATTTCACAAATAATAAACAGACAGGTTTATCTCTATTTTTCAAGTATTTTCAATTAAGTTGACCAAAAAAAAATGCCTTTTTATTAAATGTATTTTACTTTAAGCTAAAATTTAAAAAATTTGTTTGTATAGTGGTTACAATAATAATGCCTTCAGTTAATCTTGCGCTGATATCGACGCAGTGGAAGCTTTTCAATTTGCAAATAACATTTTCATTGTCAGCAAGTTGGTTTCGCATTTTGCAAAAATATTTGGGGGAGTGGGGTAGGAAGATAGGGAGATGGGATTTGTTATCTATGAAGTGCTTACACAGCATCCAAGATATAGAAACCCAATGCGAATTCCCCTTCAGCAATGACCTAATAAATCCGTTTTATGTCTTGACTTGGCGCCGCCTTCCAACTGTCCGGAAATGCCAGCGGCTTTGGCTCCGACTCCGACTACGGCTCCTAACCAGACTCCGTTTCCATCTCCATCTCCATTTCTGTCTCTGACTCCCACGCGATTCATATTCAAATTCAAATAGTGGGCGTGGCCGTGAGCAGTCATTTATTGACTGCCCCATTAGCTGCACTAATGATCCATTCAGGCTGGAAACTGGAGCAGCAGAAGAAATCCAAAGCTACCCCATATTCAAATTCAAACAGTCTGAGAGACTGAGAGTCTGGCTGTCTGAAAGCCTGCAAAACCAGTTCCAGACACGCACACACACGCAGGCACACACAAACACATTGGCATTGTCAATATGCTTAATGGATTTTCAAATATTTAAACAGACTCGACAACCGGCAATCGACAACCTTGCGGTTTTCCCGCTCTCAGCTCTTCCTCTAACTCCTCTAAACTCCCACTACTCCTCCAGCCCTTCACTGACTTACTGAATGCCTTGCCACTAACTTGTCTTTAGCTCCATTTTGAGTCTGAGCCATCGCTGCTGGCCAAAATGCATTAAGCACATTTACGCATTTTATAAATACAAATAACTTAAAACGTTGTTTGTGCGGTTTCTACTCACTTCCATCTCTAACTAATCAAATAGATTAAATGGATATCAATGAGAGTTTTAGAGCTGATCGATAAGAGACTGAGTTTCCATTAAAGGAAATGGAAGTATTGATGGAACATCAATAAATAACTGCAACTCATATTGAACCAATTAATTGATTTTATGTTTGAAAATATTTAACACAATTCAGAAATGAACAGATAAAATTTAGATAACCGCTTCTTATTAATATTTCATATACTTTGAATAAATAAAATTATCTAAGCCTTTCTCTATTTAAAGGATAACTGCATGTCAATCAATCTTCGTTAAAATACGTAATGAAAGCGGAAATTTAATGCTTATTTGCATGATAATTGATTTAGTGTGTTTTATGGTTTTGTGCATGTTTATGCAGTAATTCTATTAGCATAAGTTTAACAACATATTATACGTTTAACTATTTAAGTTTTAATTTTATTATGTTAACATGAGAAGGAGCTTGACAGAGACGAGCTCAAGTTTAAAACAAACAAGTGTTTGGCTTACGCTCCAAGTAAATAATAGTTTTTATTTGTGTGATACCAGCTGAGTTGAGTTATTTGATACAGCTAACAAGCTATAGCTTCTGGCCATGGCTAGAACGGCATTGATTAGCAATCAGAGAGTCACACGATTGCAGCTGACTATTTACCTAAGCTCAGTTGCAGGGCAGCCAACAAGTGCACTTGAGGGTAACGGTTAACTTATGGTACGAGTGTAAACCTATACTACCACTCATGCTGGTACTCATACTTGCCCTCACACACACACACACACACTCACAGCCACACTTATGACAAGGTTTCAACGCATTGCGCGCTTGAAATAACACAAAAATGCTCCTCATTTTGCCAGTGCCCGCAGTTCCACATCCCGTTCCGCGTTGAGAGTCATAGTCTGTCAGAGTCTATAATTGAAGCTCTTAGTTGTCTGAGCGGATGGGCAGAAGGGGTGAAAGGGACGGGAGCAGCAAGGAAAGCAACAATCAAATAGCAGAGAAAACTGCAACTGAAATTATAACCCAGGGCAATCGCCAAGGAGCTGCAACTAAAATGTAGAAAGGAAGGGAATGAAGGAAAGCAAGAGACAGCAAGAGAGAGAGAGGGGGGGGAGGAGAGAAACAGAGGAAAAGGACTGCAGCTGTAACTGCAGTAGCAGCTGCAATTGCCTCAAATAAGATATAAGAGCCAAGATACAGTCGAGAATCGAGAGCCAAGCGAAGTAAGCCAAGCAAAATATGTGAGCGCTGAGTAAACTGTAAAATGTTGCAATAAATTGCTTCTAGCCAGGTGAAATTAATTGGAAAAATATTTCAACTATTTTAGCTGCTCTCACGATTCCTGAATTCCAGAGTTCTTCCATTCCTCTTGCCAGTCAGGAGAACTCAAGAAACTTAATTACGTGTATGCAAAGATTGCTTTGTCAAATTGTTCTGGTTAAATTGTACATTTGACTTGTTTCACTCAATAATAAAAGCTTGCTTGACTTTTACGGGTGACAAATTAAAGAAAATTCATACTAAATTATGCATACGCCATGTGTGACATGCGTACCCACGACGAAGTAGCTGACAATCACTGGACACACCTAACAAAATGTATCAGCTTTCTGGCTGAGCTTCCTGTTTGCTGTTTGCCATAAGTAAACGACAGTTGACACTTCCTCCAACGCAGGACTGCAGAAGTTGTCGAAAAATTAATTCACTTTGTTAACAAGCTGGGCCCACGCACAGTGTGACTTGTTCTATTAATAGAGAGTGGAACTTTGAGCAGTTTGTAACTTACTTTGTGGTCAAAAATAGGATAATTCTATTGAATGGCGTAGCCTATAACTAATTGAATTCTGTTAAAGTACTTCCAATTTTAACTGAAATAAAATAGTTTCTATGTAATAAAATTATTTTCAATTTTATTTTTTTCAAGCTATATGCTTTCGACCACCATTTTGTATTTCACGCACATTTCTCACGCCCATTCAAACGCCAGGATATGCAATTTTTTTGAGGGAAATTAAATTTCCTGCTTGATTTGTCTGATAACTAAAATATCAGTTACTCCACTCGTAAATAGCGAATATTGAAAAAATGCGAGAATCTCTGGCCACAAAATGATAAACAGCTGTTAGCACGTTGCGCATACGCCAAGTGGTACAATCTGAGGGTTAGTTAATGCATTTTTCAACTGAAAGTGACTTCGATTAGCTTGCTAAAAAATTCATTAAAAACTTTTAGCGAAGCGACAGGCAGTCAGGCAGGAAGAAAGTGAGACAGGCAGACAGCCGTAGAGAGACAGGTGGGGACTGGTAAAGCCAAAGGAGGCTTCCCAGAGCAGCCAAGCTGAATATTTTATAAACTGTCGTTAGTGTGCACGATGCCACGCCTCCTTTATTTAGCTGCCCGCCCACTGTGAGATGTGAGTTGGCTTAGCGCACGGTCTCTTGCCAGGTCATACAATTTGTTGCAAGCGGAAAAGCAAAATAACGTGCTGTGAAAAAAGAAAAATCTCACATTATTTCTCTCTTTCTCTCCTTGAGAAGGGAAAATGGCTGCCTCGTGTTGATGGCGACGTCTGCGCCCGCAGGGAGCCCCCAATAGCAACAACAAGAGCAACAGCAACAAAGAGACTGAGAGACAGGAAGACAGCTACGTGTGCCGTGCCTCGGCTTGGCCAAGATAGATGGCCAAATATTATGTGGGAGGTCAGACAGTTGCAATTGTCAGGCAGGTGCCAGCAAAACTTTTTACCACGTAAGAAAATTACCAATGTGAAAATCAATTTCATCAATTTTCGCTATTCCCATTGGACTGAATGGTAAGTTCTGCACATTAGCTTCAGGCTAAGAATAACTGCATGACTTTGGCTATAAAACTCTTTAGTTTCATAAGGGAATTAACTTTATTAGAGATTAATATCAGTTTTGCTAGGTCAAATATTAATAGTGGAATTTACTTATGGATAAGTTAAGTGCATTATATTTGCTTTATAAGAAAAGTATTATACAAACAATTAAGTCGAATAATGCAATCAATTTGTAAGAGTTTTTATGTAATGTTTTTTGATAACTGAAGTGAAGTATGCAACACTTTTAAGCTTAGAAATTTCTCCAACTGTATGAAAGCTCTTCCGATGAAACCTTTTAAAATTTTTAACTAATCGTATTTCTGATTCACTTCGCTCTAGTCTAGCAGTTTGGCTAATCACATATGGTTTTGACACCAGATGGGAAAAAAATGAAAGGAGGCAGAGTTAGAGCTAGACATTCAGTTTGCCAGTTGAGTGAATGCGAACGAGTTGTTAAATGGATATTGGAGAGCTGCTTGGGTAAACATCAAACGAAAATTCATGAGAAAGGACTCAAATTGTGTCTTAAGCTTGACTCAACGTGCATTAGCAATACGCATCCTGTGTCTGTGTGGCTTTTACAGAGGATGAGGTGGAGGATCAGAGGAAAGGTGGGAGAAAGAACAACAAGCCGCTTTAGTCTTCTTGTTGCTTCTTGTTGTACGCAGTTGAGAATACTTTTTGTTTGTTTTGTAGTATTGCGAAAGGCGAATACAAAAGCCGTTACACATGTGTCAAGATAATAACCTTCTCTGAGCCTTAGTCGATGCTGCTGTTCGCTGTGCCATTCCCAGTCAACGGCAACCAGCTGCCGGCTACCAGCCACCAGTCCCCAGTTGCCAGTCCCCATTTTCCATTTCCCGTTCCTCAGTTCTTCAATCCCCAATCCTCAGCTCTCAGCTTTAGGCTCAAACTGAGCTACAATCTCAGACGACAGGTGCGCAAAATTTCCAGTTGAATCTCGGGCAGCTTTTGGGCCAGTGTCACATTTTTAGCCCTTTCATACGTGCCCAGACAATGGCAAAAAGGTCAACACTAGTTGGGCATTAGCTCAGCCAGTGTCTCTGTTGTGTGTGTGTGTGTGTTTGTGTGTGGGAGGCCATTTTAGGGGTCGTTTTGTGTGGGTGTATTTGTGTACAGGAGTCAAAGGCATAGTCAGAGTCAGAGGCTGTGGGGATTTGGCTTTCAGTCGTGTTGTTGGACAGCTGAAAGCTGTGTAAATAGCATTTAAATCCCAGGTATTCTTTGGGTTCGCTTAGCTGATGGTTCAGTTCAGTCAGCCAACATTTAGCTTGTTAGATATTCGAGTAGTCTCGGCTTTATAAATAGCCAACCAAATGGAATAGGCTTGTACATCTATCAAATCAAGCAAATATTCGATTTCAACTTTAAAGTTGTTCCACTATGGAGAACAATCAACTCGATGTGGTTTAAATTATGTAATCATTCGTACCTGTTGCCATGGTTAGTGTGAAAATTCCACTCCTCACTCAACGCTGCCAATCCCTACTCCTATCTCTATCTCTGGTAACTCTTTCTCTCTAATGAGAGTGCGTTTTTCTCGCTGCGTCAAAGGTTGAAGCCACAGTGGGCAATGAACAGAATTTACATATCATGGATCAAATACAAACCAAGCCTAGTTTAGGGGAATGAGATGCTTTTGACGAGCTGGAAAAATAACACGCTTCTACATACATATGCATAAATTTTACGCACAGCTGAATTGCCATGTGGACGTTAGCGCGTGTGTGTGGAAGTGTGTGGAAGTGTGTGCTTTTTTGTGGTAGAACGTTGCGTGGTTTCTGGTATGCATTTGGGTAGCGGAAATCTGCACAAAAGCGGCACTGGAACGCACTGAAAAAGCAACCGCAAGGTGGATGGAGAGCGGAAGCATACTGATATGAGGTAGTGCGGTGTTGGGGTGTTGGGGTTAGCAAGGTGTGGGTGCTTCAATGACAGTTAAACAGACTGGCTGACAGGCGTCGCTGGGCGTGCAAAATTCTGAAATGCCATCATTAATCTTTATTTGCGCCAGCGACGAACGCGTGAATAATTTAGCTACCTAATAATAAATCATTGCAGTCTCTGCATTAGTTGACTGTCGCTCACATGAGCGTATACACATACACATACACTTACACATAATTATTCAATGTATGTGTGTGTGGATGCCTTGGACTCTCTTTATCTCCCAGCGGAAGTGCCGAGTAACATGCTTAAATGCTTATCAAATTTAATGCGCTTTTCCCCCCAACTCTCAGCCAAAATGAGCATTAATTAATTGCCAGGCCACAATGGAGAAAGCCTACGACATGTCATGGCAAAGAGAACATCTTAAAGACCATCTCATTGCTCTGCTTTAGGCGCAGTGAGAAATTTATGTAATTATTTTTACCTAACACACCGGTAGCCAGCCGTACCTTCTGTTTGTCTGCTGAGATGAAATGTTTTTGAAAATGTGCTAAATTTAATTTTCCGAAATGAGCTAGAGTCTCACACTTGAGCAAACATTGTGCAGGACTAAGGTACACAAATGAAATGTGTTTTCACAAGCGATTTCGCCTTTAATTCGTTGTTTCATTATGAGGGCCCCGAAAAGTGTGCTACAGTTTTTATATGACTGAAGTTCCAGCAAATTGAATCAGTCCACACGACGTATACATAATGCGCAGAGGTGAGGTGGCTTTCTACGTGTTTTTGCATCTGATTTAATTACGAACAAACTGTGTAGCATTCACAATTTTGAACAGAACGAACAATCAAGCCACAATCAACTGAAATTTTCAATAGAACAAAATGTGCAGAGCATTTTTTGATTACAATTTAACCGTCGAGAACCGAATACAACAATGTGATAAACAAGTTTAAAAATAAACTAAAATCAAATGTGAAACATGTTTTGGTCACAAGACAATTTTGTGTTGTGAATTTCATTTCCATCTTCTGAATAGGAATTTTAATTAAACTATGCAACTGTCTGACAAATTATTGCTCCCCCCAAAAATTCCAAAAGCTGCTTCTGCTCTTGTTGCTGACCAGGTGTACAAGATGCCGACGACAGAGATATTGGAATTGCAGTTGAGGAATATGTTTGGCACTTGCCATCATTCCAAATGTGTCAGTTAGCAAATGCAATAAAATATTCAAATGCACAATCAATAAACGGTACGAAAATTTGTTATACCGGATATTTACTCTGGTTCGAGTATAAAATTTTCTTTTTTAATTTCATACCCTATAAAACAGTGGATCTGTGTGTTAGTTATCTTATGTAAAAATGCATATATATTTAAATGCTAGTTAAAGCAAAGTTTAAATAAATGAACAATACCTTTCCTGTGACTCAAATGTTGCCCACTCTCTGCCTAAAAAAGTACTACATTCTAGGGTATTTCATAGCTGCGTCTAGTTAATTATTTTATTTTGAGTTTTATTCTGAAATGGTTATCTTGAATACTGGCAGCTCGATGCAGTTGCATTGCGGTCAATTGCAGTGTCAAACTTGCAAATATTTTCAATTAAATGCGTTTACCATTTCACCTCTCTTTCACTCTACTTTTCTATCTCTGTCATTTCTGCTGTATTCTCAATTTTTGCTGCACATTTGTCTCGATTTAATTGTATATGCAGAATACGCAGAGGCGTTTGTTAAAACCACAGACAAAAATGGGCGTCAATTTGCACCGATAAAGTTAAAATGCTGACATTTTTTGGGGTCTGCATAACAAAAACGAAATCATGTTGTAATTCCCATAGTTGACTGTAATTCTCGCATTCAGGTATGCATATAAATTGCAAATAAATATTTGCATTTTTATCAAGCATTTTTCGGACTCAAATTACAGCAAATTTTAGCAAAACGACTATTTTGCATTTTTTAAATTAAATGGAGTATTTACATAGTTTTTCAATTCTTTGCAGTTGGTATTACTTTTCTTGGTATTGATATTATAAGTGCAATACAGTAGCATTTAATATCTACCTATTCAAATAGTATCTTGTTTTCTTTTCGGGCCTGATTCTTTATAAATTTATTCAATTTCCTACAATAATTTTAACACTACATACAAAGCTGGTACAAAACTTGCGCTCAAACTTATAAAACGCTGACAAAAATAACTCATAAAATTCCTTAATACCTTTTAAAGTTCTCTAAGTTTTATGTATAAACTTTTTACGTATCAATCTTATTCAATTTACTGTGTTCCTCTGTGTAAATCAAACTCTGTTCAAACAAACTGTAAAATAATGTAGGAAAGTATGTGTTTGCTTCCACTTGTACTATCAATCATGGTAATCAGGGTCCAAAACTACATAGATCCTACTGCTGAACACCTAAATCACTCACTTAATTCAATTTATCGCAGCTCAGTTACTAGTTGTGTTATGTAAGCTGTGAAGGAATCAAACTTAAATTGCCTGAATATTAACAATAACAATAATAATTGTTGTTATTGTTACTGTTGTGCTGATGCTGTTTGTATCACATATCAGAACACACTAGATTTTAATTGAACATTGTTGTACTTTGCAGGCTCTTTAGTTTCATCCGCATTGTATAATTATATTACCATTGTCATAAGGCTCATAAATTATGATGAAAACGTAGCAACCAGGGTTGGTATAAGTGGAGTGGAATAGGAATGCGGGAGTGGGTGGGCAAGGTCAGTTGCTGGGTTTCCAATTGTTCAGTAATATGCGTAAATATCATTAAATTATTCCTGTTAAATTGATATTTGGCTATTCGATATTTAATGAAGTGCGTTTGAAACATAACAAGAGTCACTTTTAGATTGTATTATTAAGGTTTCCAAAAGACGTCGAGAGCTGTTGGTATGGAGTTGGCAGTTTGTGGTCAAATTATGTTTTGCTCTGGAGTGCTGTAAATGTTTCTAATTACGTAGTTTGGTTATGTTTCCGTTTGGTTTTGCCAAGGACAGTAAAATTAGCATATAATTTCAAAGCGGAAATTCAATAAGGTAGATGTTATATTTAGAACTCGAGTCTGGAGTTTTGTTACAGGCCCAGGAGAAGCAAGTTAAATATTTGCCTAAAAATAGCCAAATAATTTTATTATTGAAATTGTTAATTATTAAAAAGACTTTTATTTTTCAATTAATAAAATAATATTTCAAACTTAAATGCATTTATGCTTATGACACACTTTTTTCACTCGTTTAAATATTGATTTATTTCTGAGTAGCCACAGAGTGTAATGTGCATTATCGTGTATTAAATATTCGAGTAATTAGATGTTCTTTAGACTGTACATTAATTATTCAAAGGAAATTTTATTAACTACATTTTGGTTTGCTGCCTGGAAAGCTGCCACAATAATTGATGCAGGATATTTGAACAAATAATTGTAAATCAACAATTATAATCAAATATTTATTGATTTGACTAATGGCATATGTTACTGACAATACATGCACCAGCTGCGGCAAAAACAACAACAACAAAAACTCCAACTAATTATATTATGCAACTACACCACACACACACGTACACACACACGTACACCACTACGTGGCACCACAAAACATGGCGGCTTCAGATTTGCAGCTGCAGCCAGCAGCGCATAATTTAATTATAAACCTTTTGTTTTTTATATTTTATAGAGAGGGTGGTGTGAGGTGGAGGGTTGCCCACATAAGCGCTACTAAGCTGAAAAATATTTAATTAAATATTAAACTATAATTTTGTTTTAAAACACATAAAGTTTCAAGTTGCCGGAGCTGTTGAAGCAGCGCAGCTCACAAAAATTGCTAATGACATTTGGCCATGCAAGTGAAGCGCGGGGCGGGACATAGAATGGGGCAATAAAGGGCCGCAGAGGGCGGTGAAGGGCGTGTGTCAAAACTTTTTCACTAGCTGCATAAAAGTTTACGTGGCTTAGTCTGTCTTTGTGTGTGTGTGTGTGTGCGTGTGTGTGTTTTGTTGTATGCACAAAAGCATAATTAAATACATAATGAACAAGGCAACAATACACTGTGCAACGAGTATCACATTTTTGTAGCAGAGTGTAAAAGGCTTTGTGAAATTTGTTCAACTACGGAACTGCGTGTGTTGATTTGTGTGTAGCTCATTATAACTACTTACGACAATAACAATAAAAACTACCACTAAGCTTTTATTAAAATGAATTCGGTTTTTGTTACCGTTGTTTTTAGTCACTTAAAATGAGTCTGTACACAATAGGGTAGGAGAATTTGTGTGTACTTTGAGTATGCATTAATGGCATTCATAATTGCTCTGTGTTCTGTGGTCTGAGCGCTGTAAGTCTTTGGAGCGATTACAGACAGGCAACTCCTCAGCTGGAATTGCTTCATTAAATCCGGACTTGGAATTAGCAATGCTAATTAGATTGGAGTATGTGCCCAGATTTGATTTGATAATGTATACAAGTTTCTGGGTAAGCTATGATGGCCTAGGAGATACTCTCTTCATAAGTAAGTTGTGGTGTCTCTAAATATAACTTAAGTAGAAAATCTGTTTTTTTACTCCAACAGTAGACTTCCGCTTTCATTTTTATATTTTTAGACTATTTCTATGTCTGTAATTAAAATAAATTCCCATTTTTCTATACTACACAAACATATGGAGAGTGGTTGCCTTGGAATCAGTTCTATGCGTAAATTGGATTCAATCTGATTTTGCCATACTCACTAAATTACAACTTTAATGGGCATGCATAGTATATAGGACTTCATGTAGGGGGGGTCTGTTTGTAATTGTGTGCGGGTTAAGCGTGTTTTATTGTCTTATGTGGAGAAGTAGAACTCAGTTAGACAAACGGACAATCTGAAGTTGTTAGCACACATGTTTACAATAAACCAAAGCAGTCAACTTGAGAGCAAGTAAACCAAATGGCAGCTGCGCAGCGCAGATATGACGTACAAACACACACACACACACACATACACCCCCATACACACATACTTGACAATGCCCGTCAAATGGAACACCCACACACATACCACACACTACTACAGTTGGAACCACAGGAGCCAAGTCAGTCACTTAGTCAAACGGCCTTTCGTTTCAATTTGTCAGTCATCAGCACTGCCAACTGCAGTGTGTTTCTCAGTGTGTGTGTTTCTGTGGGTGTGCGTGGGTGTGTAGGTTTGTGTGTATGCCACTTATATTGTGTGCATGTCAAAGTCATCGTGTTAACATTAATTAAATCTATAGTCTTGCCTGGAATTCTCCATTGTTCTCTGCCAACCAATCTCTATTTAATTGTGATTCGAATTTTTGTTTTTGTTCGGTCTTACATTCAAACTGCTGCATTCTACACTCTGCAATTGAGAGCACTTAAGCAGATATTTGTCAATCCGATTAAACTGCAACATAGGTGTGTAAATATTTGATTGAAGTTTTTCTTTAAATGCATTTTAAATCTGCGCCCAATTGTATGCAATAGAATTAACTCTATTCGAAATTAACTCATTTGAATTTTCTCTTTCCTTCTCTACCTCTAACATTATTTTTTTGGATTAAAAATTCAGCAGAAATGGTCCAAAAAAATACAAATCTTAAATTGCTTAATAACTTTAAGGTCACAGGTAATTTTTACTTTGATCTGAGTTCTTAGATCTTTCAGTAAATGTGATAATTGTTATTCTAATGCACTGTTTTTGGTAAAAGTGTACTTAATTAAATTGTGTGGAGGCTTGAAAGTATAATGCTCACGGCCAAAGGCTATAACAACGACATGGGCAGAAGGGCAGGCACAGTCAGAGGTGAAAGATGGCCTAAGGACAGAGGTGTAGGCAGGTGAAATGGCGTAGTGAGGGAGAGAGACAGTGGAGACGGCAGTGGCAACCACACAAAAGCCATTTGTTTAATTATTTAAATTTAATTTCATGTCACATCAAATTAGTGCCACTCATTTTCACTCCCAGCACCTGAAACATGAAAGCTGCCACACATACAAAAACATGAGGGTTTCCATGTGTAGGAGTGTATTTGTATGAAAAGTTAAAGGTGAACAGTTTTAACTCTTTTACATAACGTGGCCGGCCCGTTGACTGCCTGAGCATTTTGCACCCAACTTGAGCTAGCTTCTTGTTGCCGGCGTAAATAAATGTCATAACGTTTATGAATTATGCTACCTTCATATTATTATTATTATTATTATCATTATTATTATGTATTCGCTCGCTGCCTGTTAATGTTAATGACATCGTGGCCAGGAAGTAAACGTGTAACTGGTAAGGGTCAGAATGCTAAAAGCGTGACTAAATGCACACAAGTATGTGCATACAGGTGTGTAATGGACGTGTGCATACCAGACTTCAATTTCATGTATCCTCACACTCACACACACACACACACGCACACCCATTCACACTCACAGGTGCAGCCAGCGAACACACTAAACTCACGTAGACGTTGCATAATTGAATTAGCCAAACAACGCAGCCGACGGCATGAAACAAAATGCCCTAAACAATGGCTAATAATGCAATGTGAATGGCAGCCCACCAGCAGGAGTGGCATAAGGTGGCATATTGTGTGGAAATAGTCATGGGAATGACTTTTACCCCACAAAGTGTCGAGTGAGGGGGAAATGAACAATAAGTCTAAATAGTAGGACAACTTCCCATCCCCGGCAGTCTCAAACAATGCAAGACTTCACTTCAAAATTCCTGAGGGAAGATGTGTAAACAGCGTGTAATTGGTGTAAGATTACATACGTTTACAAAACAGTTGTGCTTAGTCTGTTACTTAAAGCATTTAAGAAATTTATTAAAGAATTATTAGATAAACAGCAACTAAAACTATAAGTTTAAAAATATTTCGTATACTAAACTATTTAAATGAAAATTAATGTAATCAAAGAAACCGAACTTTGAGCCAAACTTTTTTCTATGAATTTATTTAATAATTCTAGCGTTTTTTAAAACGTTTTTACATGTGTCCGATCTATTCCAGCCATGAATATCTAAAACACTCGAATTCGCTCCATTTCTAATCATATTATGCAGTCCATTTTCAATTTATTTTAGTTTGTTAGTGGAGTCTAGTGCATTTACAGTTAATAAATGTATAAAGCAATTTATAGATTTTATAGATAGCAATAGAAACAATTATGTAAATTTACTAAGCGAATTATTGAATTTGTTTTTTAAACTATCAATATTATGTTCACACGGAGGTCATGTTTTCTTTGCAAACATAAACACACGCACACACACATGCACATATCCACGCAGACACACACACAGAGCCACTCTTGCAATAAGCAATTAAAATTTGTGATTTAGTTTTATGGTCATGTTCAACTTAATATGCCATCAATTTTCATATGGCTCCCGAAAATTAATTGCCACTGAGTTTTTAATTAACCTAAACTAAAACAGCGTCTAAAAACCATCTCGTGACTAATTTGCTATCCCCCGGCTCCCTCTATATATTATTATATATATGGAAGCCAATTGGAATTAATTTTGCCACGCGCATGTTTCGTATTAATAGCTCATAAATAAATTTTCCAAAAAAAGCCAAAAGAAAGTGAGGAAAACGTATTGCTTTATTTGTTCAGTTTGCATTCGGCTAAAAATTAAAGTATTCGGCATAGCAACAGAAGCAACAACAACAACAAGAAAACCAAAATAGCATTGGCAATGAAAACTCATGCATCATCTGAGATCAGTGGAAAACCACAAGGAAAAATGTTGAGCAAAAAATGCGAAACTTTTTTCAACTGCCTTAAATCAGTTTAAACAGTTTTTACTTAGTTTTATGCCCTTGAATTGATGTATTTGGGTATAATGTGTTTGAAATAAACATCAAAAAGCCTGGCTAAGAACTAAGTAGTAACACCAGGGTGTCTGTCAGTCGTTCCCTTTGACAAACTCGCAGTGTTTTTCCATATTTTGCTGATGTCATGCCGAATGCTCAAGTTTTACTATTATTGCTGTACCCGTTGTTATTATTGTTGTTGGCTTTTATTGCTGGCCAAAACTAAAGAGCTGTGTTGTCATTTATCGATTTTATAGCAGCCACACCTTTGCCTACCCCTCCGAACCTCAGCTTCATACCCTTGCCACCTTTCACCCATCATCCACTGAATGCATCCATTACTTTATCGTCGAACAATTTATATAGATATAAATGGAGGCCTCTGTTTGATTTGTACGCATTAAAGTGTAATCTGGTCAAGGTTTTTATCGAATTGCGATTATTGTGAAGCATCTTGTTTTGTTTATTCCTCACTCTCGGTACGCTTTTCCAATTTGCGGTGGAAAAATAAATATCTATATTTTCCATTAATGCGCACAAAAATATTTTGATTGATTTTTTGTGTTTTTGTTTGTTTTAATGACTCAGCTTTCGATTGAGAGATCAAACGATGTAAAGCGTTACTGTCAGTTCTGGATCTGCACTGTGGCATTGTAAGCTTAATATAATTTCTTAAATGATTTATAATTGGGTAGTCTATATAGATGCATTGCAGTGAAAAACATTCAGAAATTGCATTGGCGTATGTGCAATTATAATTTTCCAAGAAAAGTATTAAATTTTTGTTAAATTCAAATTAAACTTTATGTTGCTAACTCAGATTTATAGCTGAGAACATAAATTTGTTAAATAAAACACAGACTGATTAGTTTTTTTTTTAAGTTTTTTGTTTTGTTTTCGTTTCGTAACTTACTCAAAAGTATCGTACGGAATCGATTCAAAATACATATGCAGATTTATTCACATTTAAAAAAAAAAATTCAATACATTTACAAGAATATATATGTATGTGTGTATACAAATATAGGTATGAGCTTCTGTGTGTGAGTGTCTGTGTGTTTTATGCATTTGAAATGTTAGACAAAAATATTTCTTATTTTGAATGCATAAATGCGAAAAATGTATGAGGTTATGCATACAAATATTTACTACAGAATGGGTGTGTATTTCTGTATGTATGTATGTATGAGTGTATGTGTAAATTGTTTATAAATAAACAATAGTTCGTATCGAGTTTATTTGTTTCGCTTTACTCTTAACAACATGAATAAAAAATACAATTCTTAACAGAATTTTTAAATGGTCTGAGACTTTCAATATACAGAAAACATAACATTCATAAATAAATATATTTATATATATATATTTGTTTTACTTTAAATATGTATATAGTAGTAGTTAGATATATATCAACAATTTTTGTATAAGGTAGCAAGTTTTAAGAGTTAACGTACATATATATGTCTATATATCATATTCATATCGTAAACATAATTATATTTTAATAGTTAAGAGTTCATTTATAAGTATAATAACAACAACAATTAGGGCATTCGACATGGCACATAGTACAGTTCAGATTCAGTTACAGATCATAATCATAAGTATCATATATATATATATTTAAATAACTAACTATGATCCACAATCCATGTGGATCTACAAAAATTCGGAAATTTCATTTCCACAAAAAATGTGTGTGTTTGTGTTGTGCACAACAAAAATACTCAGTATTATTGCTTTAAGGCTGTGTGTTTGTGTGCCAAGCCGCCAAATAGCCCTCTAGATCTAGAGGTTCTCTATGGATACTAGAGTTTAATAGTACTAGAGATCCTATAGATTAGACAATATATATTGGATAGATGTAACGTTCTCCATCATAGGCATCAAATGTGGACCACTTGGACATAATATTTGTTAACCATAAAGCATTTTTGGGAATACCAATGGAATCCCCATCGTTGGTTTGAATTTCAAAACAACTTTAAACAAAATCTCCAAACTAAACAAAAGTACAGCAATTCCAGCTCCAGTTTAAATTCCCGTTCCCGCTCAATCCTTTTTGTTGAGAAAGTGAAGAACATAGTGAAGGACGAGATCGTAGCAGTACTTGTACTCGGTCATGTTCTCGACCAGCTGTGGACGGTGTCGCCGTACAGTCTTGACGGCCTGAAAGACATCGACTTCGCCGTGCTGTATGACCTGCTCGATGCACGCGTTCGCCGCACAGTAAACACCGGCACGACTGCGACCATCGGGCGAGACAACACAGACCGGTCCATAGTCGACCTTATTACGCCAAATTTCGACCATATTCATTAGGTAGACCAACGAATTTGTCGAACTAGGCACCTTATGGCCCATGGGCCAGCATGTTAACTGAAATAGCTGGACGGTACGCGTTGGGGCCTTAACTCCGGCCATCATTTCGGTAAGTGAAACAATTTTCTTATTAATCTTGAACTCCCATTGCTTAATATTCGTATAGCTCTTCGACATCACATAGTGTACACTAAACACTGGTCCATATTTCTCCATTTTCGATTTATTGGGCCAAAACGATGGGTATTGCTGGGACTGTGATGGTGGCTGACAGAGCACCACAACTGTTGAGCATTCGTGATCGTAGACAAGTGACCAAAATTCTCCCAGTGTGTGTTTCATGGGCCACTCGGTCACAATATACTCTCGGGGCTTCGTGTAGCCGTCAACGAAAACAGAGTTGATGTAATCCGTGAAGGCATTGCCCTGAAAACTGGTTAGATAAGGTCGGAAGTTGTCCGGTGGTACACAGAGTACATCACGATTCTTTTCTCGATTATCCGCACGATGTCCGCCCGCACAATCGCCGATGGTGAAGCGAGGTGTTTGCTTGCAGATCTGATCATATTCGGATTGATATTCGTTCATCTTGGTGCCAGAGTTACGCCGTGCCTTGGCCTTGAGGCGGTCGGAGAGCTCGGAGACGGGAAACCAAGTCTTGCCACAAATAATATGCTCCTCGAGCGTGTCGTATATAAACTTGTATTGCTCGACATTTTCGACAAGACCTTTGCGTGACTGTCGCAGTTTTTTAAGATAGCCAAAGACATTAAAGGACTCCTCCTCCTCGGCCAGCTCCAGGTTGGCATCAATGGACATATAGACACCGGAACGACCGCCGCCATCACTGCAGTGCACCAAAATCGGACCACGCATGTCCACATCGTCCTCGTCTTTGATAATGTTGCCGACAACGAGACGAACACGACGTCGAAACTCGAGCAGGGCATTGGAGAAGGGGCAGGAGTGGGAATACCATTCCGTGTAGTGAAACTGAAGGATCAAACGCTCATCAGTGACTTCGCCCTGTTCGCTCTTCTTGTAGAGCCGAAATGTGCGTATGTGAAAGTTGGCCAATTGCTCCTCCCTTACGATATTGATGTGTATATCCCCGTAGGTCTCATGCACTTCCATGTTGGGTGGCCAGTACTGCACGCACATGACCTTGGCAAAGTCAAAGGTCTTGGTGAGCATGACAATGGCACTGATATTCTCCTGCCAAACCATTCTCCAATACGCGTTCACAGTCTCCTCCACAGGTCCTTGGGTCACTATATACGCATTTGGTTTGAGCAGACTGTCCACATAGGAGGCATTGACATAGTCGGAGTCAGCGACTCCTGATAGTTTCTGCAGGACAACACGATTGTAATCATATGGAATGCACTTGGGATTCTGATTCTTCTCCGAATTGTTTTTCTTTAAGGCATGACGACACGTATTCGTTTCCACTTTAGCCGCTGTCTGAAATTCCAGTTTGTAGAGCACGGGAAATTTCCTACGCAGATCGCAGAGCTTGAGAAAATGCCGCACATCGATGGGTCCATTTGGTATGGTTTTCGATAACGAATTATTCTCGTCACGTGCCTCCAGTTTGATCCGTTCGAAGGACAGGAGACCGCTGTTGAGCATGCTCAGCTTTATGGTATTCGGTATGGAAACAATCGCTCGGCTTTTTCGTTGCTGCCTCTCCACGTCATCGTAGCGTGCAGATGACCTCGACCTGTGTTTGCCTTGCTTTGTGTTGTTGCCACTGCTGCTGCCACCCCCACCACCTGCACTGCCATTGCCAGCTGTTGTTGTTGCTGCTGTCATGCTGCCGTTACCGCTGCCGATGCCGCTGCCGCTGCTGTTGCCGTTACTTTTGCTGTTTTGCTCAACGTTAACGTTCTCTGCTACTGGCGCTCCCTCTGCTGCTGCCGCAGTCGCTGCCGCCGACTCAGTCGACGCCTCCGCTTCAGCCGCAAGTTGCTGCTGCTCTGTCATCATCAATCACAGTAGTGTGAGGGTGTATGGAATGTATGTGCGAGTGTGTGTGCGACAGTGTTTGTGCGATTGTGTGTGTGCGTTGCGTTGCGTATAGAGGAGGAAGTAACCGATTAGTATTTGTTCACTTGGCACAGCATTTTTTCTTGGATTAGTATTTGATTATTTTGCATTGCATATGCTTTTTTTAAGCATTTTTTGCTTCTGCTTCGGTTGTTAAACTTATTTTTATTTGTTAGTAATTTAATTCTGTGTATTTGTTCACCTTTTAATGCGTCGCGCTAAACGGAATTTGTTATAATATATACATATATATTTAATATAGATGTATGTATGTATTGAACGTGTACACGAATTTGTTTTTGTCTGTCTTGGCTAATTTTCTTGTGTCGTGTATATTTTTTTGTTGCTGTTGTACTTTTTCTCTATTTTTCCTCTCGTGTATCGCTTTTCTTCACTTCACTACACGACTGCTGGCTGACTGGCGTGTGTTTTCCTTTTGTCTCTACCATTTGCAGTTGGCTGCCTCGTTGGGGCGAATTTCGTTTTGCGACTGTCCGAATATTGGGCGATGTTTTCTGCTTTCACCTCAGCACACAGTCACACGGAGAGCGCCAAACATACCGAGTGGCCGAGAGGGTGAGAGCGTATGAGAGCGCAAGAGAGAGAGATGTGTTGTGCTTGGCAACATTTTCACCATGGCCCATGTGACTGGCGCTCGGTGGGTGCTTAACGGGTATTTTTAGCGTTGCGGGTGTAACGGAGGCGCGAAAGGATACAGTGGAATGAAAGCGATTTGTGATGAACTTAAACAGAATTGGATTTTCAGCTAAATTAAAAGAGTGATATAAAGAATCATCACTGAAATCGTTTAATATTACAATAAAATAGGAAATTTAATAATGTAATGGACTAATTTTAATAAAAATAATTATTCGCATATAAAATACTCAAAGTATGTTTCTATCAAACTTTATTTATTCTATTTAAAATTTGAATTTTCTGCTAATTTCCACACGTCGTATGCGTGATTTGTGTCAGTGTACCAGCTATAAACACTTTTGTATCCATTGTTGTTAGGTGTGTTTTTTTAATGAATATTTGGAAGGTGTTTATACTATAAATTATTTTTCATTATTTATTGTTTCCTGCACATCTATTATATACAAAAATATTTTATTATTATTGTTTATATAGTATATTTTATATATTAATATATTTTTTAAATTCACCACTGTTTGAGACTGATTTATCGTTGTTATTTGTTAATGTTAAATATACATATTTCATTCAGTTGCAAGACCTCTCATTTGTGTCCACACTGTGCAATTCACCTTATAGTATGAATGAAAATTTCGATTTTCCCATTGCACGCTTATTTCGTTACAGCGAAAATTTTCATTTACCACATCATTTCGCCCGAAAATGTTCTCACCAAAATGTCACTCTTCTTCGCCGCTTCACTCGCTGTGAGAATTTTTCTCTTGACGCATGCGCAGTGCAGGTTTTTCACTTTTCATTACGTATTTTGTTTTCGCCCATTGTTTTGGGATGTGTAATTGAAAATTCCGTTATTTAAATGAGGAAGTGACGTTGATTTTGCTGATTTTGATTTTCTGTTTCATTTTTTTTTGTTTTTTGATTTTGACTTTGTTGTTTTTTTGATGTTTGGCATTTTAATTTCCATATTTAATTGGCATGGCGTATAAAAAAAATTATGAATTATGTGACCACAGTTTGATATACTCGTATTGCCATATTTAATGACTGCAGTAAATCAACGTTTCCTGCTATGGTCAGCTGTTGTTGTATTTGTTTCGTTTTGTTTATTTGTATTGTACATTTACACATTTAAACATTTTCACAATTTATTTCCGTATGCACCTACTCTAAATAGCATTTGGCACTTGCCCATCGCCAAAGAGGAAGCGCATCGAGACTCGCCGTGAAGAACACACAACAATAACAACAATAGCACGGCATGTGTTGTTTGCTCATAATGATGTTTGATCATTTAATTGATCATCATTATGATGCTGCTGTTCAAGTGGTTGGCGGCTGTCTTGTGTCTTCTGTCGACACTGGCAACTGGCAACTGGCGCTCTCGAGGTAATTTCGAATTTCGAAATAATTACACGAACGTATGTCAAAGAATTCTGAAATGTAAACAAAACTTTGTGTGCGCACAGTGGGCCGAATTTTTTTAAAGTGACTCACAATTATTGAGGGTCAAGATTCAAACATTACGATGCCCTTAACTGATAGACACGATTTAAAATTCAGCAGAAAAAGCAATTGAAGAACACGTTTTATATATTTATGATCGAAATGAAGTAGATAAATATTTATATTAACATAAATTATTTTGGTATGTTTAAAATACTTCCAGAATTTTTATAGTCTACCAGTAAAAATAGTCCGCTTTTCTTCGAACATCAATTTTAAGTGGCAATCGATTTCTTTAAGCAAATTGAGCGGAATGCATATATTCGTTTTAATTTTAAAATACAAGAGAGCAAAACTGATTACTCAGCAAATTTAATCCTAACCAACATTTAGAATTTAAGATTACCAACAGATAGCCTTTCAAGTGGCTTAAATTCTTTAATAACTTAAAAATTTCACGTTCACTGTTAATAATAAAATAATTAAGTTTGTATTAAATGTTGGGCTTAAATAGTCTTATTAGCATTTAAAGTTTCTTTGAATCTAAATACAGATTAAATCAATATTACTTATATACCTTAACTGTAACAAAATACGCCATTTTATTGGCCACATAACAACAGACCAGAGCCAAGTCGCGCCGAAGGGCAGCGGTAGTTAATTTAAGATATTTGCCTACCTTTCAGAGAGACGATAATCTGGCGTAAAGCCGCGTGGCTCATGTAAATTGCTGTACCCACCTAATTTGAGAGCTGTTGACCCATTAGGGGCACACAAAGTGCCACTCTCCTTCGCTCCTGGCCGTGTCCTTCGAATGGCGTCGGCACGGAGCTCTCAAGCACTTAAATATGCCAAACCCAAACCACCCGTCAACACACATATACTCTTACACACACAGAGAGAGCGTAAGGGGAGACAGATACACACACACACACACACACACATTTATGGCTAAGCCAACAAAGCGTTAACTGCGGTTGACCGCAGGTTGCAGGACTCTCATGAGGATGACGCATCCTTAACGCGCCCCAAAATCCGCATTTAAGCTAGAAAACAACGTAACTGAAGTTCTGATGCCGTTCCACTAATTAGCATTAAATCGGCTAAAAGTAAGGACAACAACGAAAGCAACAAGGAGCCAAGGAACAAGGAAGATAAAAGAAAGAGAAAAAGTGGAAGCACTTACCTTGCCAAAAATGGTGAGACCGCCATGTTTCATATTGAAGGTCGGCGCATCCGCTGAACTCGAGTCGGCCCATGGCGTATGGCATGTGGATGTCAGCGTCATATATCGAACACCGATTGCATACAGGGTGCGTAGCACAGCCAACGAGCCACCCAAGGAATGACCACCCTCGACACCCGTTAAAGAACAGACCTGTTGGTTCTTGTGCGCTTCAATGATATCTGAAATGGGCAAGAAGAGATTTCGATGGTTAGAAACTATCAGAAACTAGCATTAAAGCGACTATTAACTGATACTGTAAATATAAATAAAAAAGGCGATGAATTGTGATTTTGTTATTTAAGTTTTTTCTACAAAAATTCAAAGCTTCAGCGTTGGCCTCAATTCAAGAGCAAAGTTTTATTTTAACGCATGTACTGAATTTTAGAAGTTTTGTGTCTTCAAGTAGTGTAGATAGGTTGAAGAGGCTAAGTTCAAACTTGACTCAGTACACAGGAACTAGACATTGTTTTTGGCAACTAAAGCATAAGTAACAATTGTTGTTCTGGTCTGTCATTTGCTTTGCTGCCCCGTTGAGCTCTCTGTTCATTGTGGTTCCTTTCCGTCTGTCCCGCTGTTCATCTCTCCCTCTGTCCGTCTGTCCAGTTGTCCGATTGTCTATCTATCTGTCAGTTTATCCCCAACATGGCATTTGTGCTGTGCTATGCAATATTTACGCTTGTCTTGGCCAGCAGCTTTGATCTCTTTCGTGATATTCTATTTTGTATTTCTTGCCAAGCACTTGTCAAAATACTTGCTTATTGTTCATTGTTTTTAGCTATTTTCTCATTCAGTTCAGTTCTTTTGTTGTTGTTTTTGTTGCATTGTTTTTAGCCAGCAAGTTGAGCAATGTTTGCATAAAGTTGTTACAAAAGTTGAGTTTTTGTTCCCTACAGTTCGCCTGGTTGAGCAAACTTTCCAATGGCATTCCGAATGAAAGTCATTAAGTATTTCTTTGCAGTTGAAAATTTAATTCATTTCCTTAACAAATGCACAAATTAATTGTACAGCCCTTGAGTTAAGTACAATTCATTTAAAGCAATACTTATACTCTCAAAATACCCATGCATTTTTCATCTTCCACTGCATTTGTCTTTGATTGGCAACTCGCGTCATTCCGTCGATTGACGTCAGAACGAAAATTACAGAGAATTGACAGATAATCAGTGCAAATCGTCAACTGTTTTTACTGTTTTTATGGCTACAGGGTATTATTTGAGTGGCTTTAGATTGAGTTATAAAATGCAGCAGTGACGTCTGTGCTTATGAATTTGACGCCACTGTGACGTTGATAAGTATCAAAGTGATTGGCAACGCTGGTAATGATTTTTACAAGCAGCGATAAGCTGAAATTTGCATTACAATTTCTGTTTCATTGTTAGTACATGGGAGTCTGAATATATGCGCTGAAGTGGTTATACAGTGACCGTTATTTCAGTGTACCTTATCAGGAATACAAAGAGAAACTAATTGGATAGCAAAGTAATAGTGTAATTAGAGCATAAGTCATAACAACCGAATGGACTTGTGTTGTAGATTTCTCGAATTTATAGCAGCCAGAGCTAAAATGGAAACCATATATTCTATAGAAATATGTTAAGCGAAATGCAATCGGGTTTTACCTGCAATATATTTGTAGACAACAATGAGAATTCTGATTAATGTAGCTCCTGAATTGTGGCTGTAAAATACCCCAAAGCGAGGAAGGAAGTAACATACGTACAGTATGTACTTCGTACAGAGAAAACGATTCAATAATTTGTCGCTGCATTCAAATCAAGCATTGTAATAACATTTCAAATGTCATACACAGAGGAAAGCGAGTCAATAAATTGCCACAAAGGAAATCAAAGCAGGGTGAATAAGTGTGTGGAAGGAGCTTGGGGCATTCAGAACCAAGGAGCAAGTAGCAAGGACTAAGGACCAGAACCAAGACAGGGACCCAAACAGGGACACGGACAGGAACCTGGAATGGGACTCGCTTGCAAGTTTTCAGGCAATAAGTAAATAAGCTGCGTAAAATCAAAAGGGCGCACTTGTAGGAGCTGTTGCCCTCAAGTAGTTGCTCTTGTTGTTGTTGTTGTTTTGAATCCTGCAACTTCTGGCTGCCATTGTTATGGAAGGCAAAGCAAGGCAAGCAAATACCTGCCACAAAACCTGGTCGATGTCGTCGTTGCCGTAAAACCCTAAAATATGGAGCAAATAAACAAATATTCTGGCAGGACCTTTACTGCAGTTGAATTGCTGTTGTTGTTATTCCTGTTGTTGTTGTTGTTGTTACTTTGACTGTCGAAGTAGAGCCAACAAAGGCACTAAAATGCGCCACGTGAGTTGAAGCTCAATTTTTGCACAGTATAGAAATGTACAGGGGACACACAAGACTCCGATACTGGTCCAGCATGTAATTGTCTGTGACTGGGCACCAGCATCTACCAAGGCCCAAACGTAATGTATAATATATGGCCCTTGTATCGGATGCGATTTGAGGCAATAGAGAAACGAATGCTCCAACACATTTCAAAATGAAAATCCCCAAACCCAAAAGCCACTTGACGCAATAAACCAAATGTTCCTGTAGCTTTCGTTTTATGGCTCGAAACTGGAATACACTCTTGCAGATAGTATTGTGCAGTATTGGGAGTGTGAAATGTAATTGATTTTATTATATGATTTATGCAATCACTTGGGGATTGCAAGTACAGACTGGCAATAAAAGATTTTAGAGAAGATCGGAAAGGTTTTGCGAATTAATTGGAATCGATTTCGTGTTACTCATAATTAATCTACAATTATCTATTTAAGACTACTAGGTACTCTATCATAGACGTCTTCTACTACAAGATTGCTCTTTCATTCAAACTCTGATTATAGATATAAATAAAAAGTAAATGTGTCAGATTTTATAAATATTTTCATATTTCCATGTTTCCCACAGCAAACCAGTTGACAGGTGATGTAAACTCGCTGAAAGAGCATGACAATGTTATGAAACAGAATGCAATTTTGCTGCTCAGAGATCTGTGTCTTACTCCAACTCCAACTCCATCTCCATTTCCAATTTCATCTCCTATCTGTATCTATCTTTGTGTGTCTGGGCGTTCCAGTGTAAATTGAAGATTACACATTTCGAAGGTGGAAATTGAAAATTGCGAATGAAAAGCATTCGCACATCCGAATAACGTTGCTTGTGATATGTAAAGTAGCAAAATGCTGGCAAGTGACAGAATTGGCACAAAGAAAATATACTTCTGCTTAAGTCCAGGTTTCAGTTTTTTCTCACTCAGTCTTCCTCTGTCTCTCTCTCTCTCTATCTATCCATCCATCTCTGTATTTATTGTGTTTATGCAACGCGAATGCAATGCTCATTTGAACATCCTGTCTGCTTGGCTGCTGTAACTAAGCAGCCAGGATTTTGTTGAAGAACTCTGACTGGACTGGGATTCAGTGACTGACAGAAGGACACACGGAAAGACAGAATGACAGACTGACAGACAGATAGACAGACATGGGACGTCAGTCGTCGCGTTGTGTTTCGGTTCGTTAGCTTTGCATTTTTTACAATCACTTTGGCAGCGCTCAACATCTGGTTGAGACTCGTTTTCAGACTCAAACTCAGCAAACACAGACTCGGGCTTCTATTCGGACTCCAATTCGGATTCGTTTGATGGTAAAGGGAGAGGCGGTGCCACGCCTAGCTGCACTCACTCAATGGTCACTTGCATTCACATTTTATTTACACGACATGTGAGCTCAACTACAATTTCAACCAACCGAATTTATTTGCTGTACTTCAAATAAAATGTTGGTTTTTATTTAATGCAACACCAGCTGCAAAATTTCACGTAACAAACGAGTTAGCCCAAAAGGGATCAAAGTGCAGCACTTTAGAGTTTAGCTTTTGGCCAGTTTAAACTGAGCTTGCATCGCTGATTTGTCTATAAGGGTTTGCAAAGGAACTGCTACAAAGTTGTGTATATTTATTACATCTTAGTAAACTGCCCAAGTTTTTTGATTAATTACCATTTTTATATATTTTAACATCATTCGTACTCCATTAAAAACGAATAATTAAAACGACTTGAGTTGTCCTTTTTCCGCACTCAATTTTCCTGTTTGCATTAACATACTACTCAAATTCTTCACATTCTGTTTGATTCTCTGGCAACTCGAAAAATTGCTGCATTTGCATTTGTCAACAGTCGGAATAGTCAATCGTTTACAGCCAACAGTTTGTCGTTCTATTTGCTTTCTTTGTTTTATTTTTTATCTGCTTTTTTTTCTTTCATTTGTAGATAAGCATATGCGGTTCTTACTCGTTCTGACTCTTTTTTTTTTGGGAGAAATGCATTTTCCCCCGTACTGCAATTTGGTGGGAAAAACTTTTCCTGTATATGATTTTTATAGCCATATGATTTATTGACATTTCCATTTACGGCTGTATAAATGTTTCAACGCAAAATGCCGGAAGTTATTTCTTGTTTGTCGATTTTTCTTATATGTTTTTCCTTTGCTTTCGGGGTTTTTTGTGTCGTTTTTAGAGTTGTGAGAAATACTAAAATATCAAAATCAAAATGCAAAACGGAAAGCAAAAACAACAAGTAGAGCAACAATAAGAACAAGTAGTAGGAAACTGAAATGTTCTCCCGGGAACTCGAACATAAGTCAAAGCTTGCAACTCGCTGCAAGTTAGCAACAACCTCAGTAGCGACTCCTCCCCTCCCCTTTGCTCAATTTGCCCCCTGTGCCCAAAAGCCCTCTACTGAACTGCTAAACATGAACTGCGACTGCCGCTGTTTTTTTGTTGTTCTCTCTATCTTTTGTACCACCTGCTGTTAACTAGGTGAGTGCAGAATATCAAAGGAAATGGCGCAAAAATATGGCACGCGGTAAGCAGTTGCCTCAAGTACAAGTCTAAGCACTGAGCGCTGAGTAAATGCAGCTGCAACTGTAAATTCAACGCTTGATGCTGATGCTACTCCTACATTCTGGTTCTATCAACATTCACTCCACTTTCTGCTGCTTTATTTTTGATTTTTTTTTGGGTGTCCGCAATTTCAAGATACTTTTGAAGAACTCGCAAAAAAAGTTTCCTGCCCAAGCAGCAAATTGAATGCTTTTCGAGCTTCAAGTACTTTACATTCCACACGAATTCCGGCGGCTGTAAAACTTCTGTTATGTCTGGCTTATGCGGCATATGTGTTTTTGGGCATTGTTTAAGTTCATAACTTACCCTGCGCTGATGTACATGTGGTTAACTGTGGGGAGTATCGATCGGTAAGTCTTTTGATCACATCAATCTGTTCCAGCGTCAACTGTACCGCGTCACGGTGTTGCGCCTCGCAGGGCACATAGGCAGCCCAGAACTTGAGGAAAGAAGAGAAGAGAAGAAGTATTATTAATAAATATATATTTATTTGTTAACTGTTTTAATTTTAAAAGTAGTGTGAGTTGGTTAACACATATTTTGATTAGTTTTTATGGTAACTCATACACAGTTCAGCTGATACACTTTTGGCCAGGTTAAGTGAAGCAATCGTATTGCACACAAGCATTGCTGCAGTTATCGTTTATTACAGCTTTTCATTCTTTGCCCTAAAATGCTACAGGATGCCACACAGTAACGGCATTGCCAGTCGTCTAATGACATGAGGGAACAATAGCAGCAACAACAAAAATGCCAACACAATTTCCAAATACCTTATGTAAACGCTCTTCTGTGCAACGGTAATGAACGTACATAGACTAACAGGGGCTCAGCTCAACTCAACTCAACTCATCTAGAATCTGCAACCTCGCCAATGGCCATACAATTAACCCGAAATGAGAAAATGTTCATTCACTTTTGTCTCTGATAAGTCCGAAACACTTTAGAACAAAACAGAGTGAAGACGAGGTGCGATGAGGAACCCGGAAATGTGCAAAAATAACCATAGCTGCCACAGAAAATTGAATGTAACATGGTATTCAATGTAGAGCGGGTGTTTCGAACACTTAATACCCTGTAGATAATAAAAGAAACAATAAATTTGAAGAGCCGTGAGGAATGCCTAACCAAAATATTGATTTTAAATACCATCAATTGTGCAGTTTATCTATTGTAGCTCATACCCATAATGCTAGCCAAAAAATGGCAAGGGAACTTTTCAAAGCAAACTAAAAATCAACAATGTGCACCTGCAGCTAAAACATGAGTTGGATAAACTTTTGCTGCTCTCCCTCTGCACAAATGGAAATGCCATTATTATTGTTGCTAGTGGGTGATTATGAAGTGGAGAAATGTGGAAATAGGTTTGCAGTTGTGTGCAAATTTACCAGTTGAACAATTAAAATTACACAAATTTTGAGAACGGTGGCCCGACCTAGGCATACAAATTCAATTGTATAACAAACCAGGAGATTTCCCCATTTGCTGCCACTATACTCATCTCTCTCTTTCGCTTATCCTTAGTCTCGTACTCCGACGTGTGCTAAATTGTTTTTGACCACACTTGCACTCGACTCGCTTATTGAAAAGTTGTACTTCTGAAATGCCAACCTGTCTAAAGTACATTTTTTTTTCTATGAATTATATTGCCTAAATGTATGCACTTTGCCACCATCATCATCATCATTGTCATCATGATGATTATTGCTGGAATGAAATGATGATGGTGATGATGACGTTGCTTATGGCAACTGCCAAATGAACATTTTCTGTATTTTGCTTTTAATTTACTGCCTTGAAATACTTTTTGGAGTCTACGTGCTCGGAGAACTCAGCTATGGATCTCAGTCTCGATTTGAGCTTCAACTTTTGCCTCTGCTTCTGCGTCTGCTTAGGTTTTGAGTTTCCAGTTCCATGTTTTGGGTTGCTGAATTCTGTTACTCGGCCAGACTGCTCACGAATTTATATTAAAAATTATTTATTGCATTTGCTGCTTTTTGTTTCTAGTTATTGTGCTTCATTCTCCTACTTTTTCTTCTTCTTCCACATCTCCTATTTTGTTGTCGTTGTTGTTTATTTGTGTACCAAGCAAAAAAAAGATGAAACTTTTTAATTGCTCTTTTTGTTGTTGTTGTTCTGTGTGTTTTGAATTTTTCAGAATTTTGTTCTTCTTTTTTTTATATTTTGAATGCTTCCTATTCGATGGAGACACGTACGTGCTTTTATTTTCCCTAATGATATAACGTGATCTAATGGCTCGGATTCGTTTCGAGGCTCAAAAGTATCTAATACGAGGGTTCCTTTTAGATAAATGTGCAATTAACAAGCAACTTTAAGAGAGAAAAGGCAATTAAGATTAAGGTATGTTTCCGGTTGCCAAGCAGACATTAAACATCTAAAAGAAAATTTAGTACAAGGATTTGAACAATAAATTCGAGAGCTTAATAGTATACAAGAAGATTTGATACCAGTTCTGGAAGTATTAAATTAGTTTAGGTAAATTAAGGTGTTGTTGGTTTGATCAAATATTTTCCTTTCATTCCCTATTCCAATAGTCCGTTTAATGAAAGTCCACAACAAGTGAATTAATGAACAGTTTCTAATTGTTATGCATTTAGTAATAATACTGAAAACTGGCTAGCGGCAATAACTACTGACCCAGTTCAGTAACAAATATCGATTGAGTCTCAACCAATGGAGAATATGACCCACCACAAAGAATTCGTTACTTCAAATGAAAGCAATTGAAAGTAAATGGTTTTCTTTAGGTTGTTTTGTTAACATTGCGATGCAGATAAGCAAAACGCCGACACTTGCACTTAAAGAACAGACAAACGACAATTGAAAGACACACACAACAACTGAGACGCGAATGAAGTAGCAGATAGAGACCGATTTAGGGGTAGGGACAGAGACGGAGGAGAACTCAGTTAACTCTTTACAATTTGGACGCTTTTGTGTGCGTCATTATGACGCGCATTTAGCATTTCTTTCTTTGCTTTTTTGGGTTTCTCTTTCACTCGTTTCGCCCCTTTTTTTTACTGCTGCCTGTAGCTTTGTTGTTTAATTTTTCTGGGCCTGCCCACAAATCCGCTTAAAACATTTTTGTAGGCATTAAATGTTGGTAAAGAGAGGCGTGAGGATTTCGTTGCTTGATTGAAACCGCAGGCGGCAACAGGTATCGCGGCGTATGCGCAATCTTCCGGCCTAGGCGTGCCGTGTGTGACTCAGTCTGCCTGTGTGTCAGTCTGTGTATGTGTGTGTGGGTTGTGTTTGTGTTCTGTTGTTCTTCGCTGACAGCTGGCAGCAATTTGATGGCGTTCGCTTTGCATTTGCAAAATATGTCGCTTATGCAAAGCAAGTCACCTGTTGCCCAGTTTCGAGTTTCAAGTGCCATCGTGAGCTACACCTTTCGCCATTGTTTGGCTAACGGCATACTCCTTATGTGGGTTTTAGGTGTGGGCAGGTTTTGTATATTTGCTTTCCCAAGCGCTTCAAGTGTGTTTAAGCAAGGTACTTTCCCATTAGACACCCACCTGCAACAACAACAACAACAACAGCAACAACAAAAGTGGCTACAATAACAAAAGTAGCGACAACAACATCGCATGGGGCATTCACCAAAGTGTCGTCAACGTCTCAATGTCCTTGTGCTTCTGCTTTTGTCCTATCAGCAGCATCCGCAGGAGTGCCATCATTGTCATCATCATCAGCTTTGTTGGCTCGAAGAATATTAATATTTAAAGTTGTTTGGCTCCGGCAACGACAACGACAACGTTGCCTTCCCCAAGGACAACATTTTGGCTTCAAGTTAATTGTGAATGCTTTGAGAAAATGTTGTTGTGTGCGCGTGATTTGTTGTGAATGGGTTGCACGTGAGTGTGCCTCAGTGTATGAGTGGCCTGTGTGTGTGCCCCTGTGTGTGTGAAATTGTTTTTGTGAGTCCTTCTTGTTGCCGTTGTGTCTTGTGGTTGCGGCGAGTTGATGGCGTTGGCATTTATTAAATGCTGAAACACATAAATGCAGCTGTTGTTTGCGGTCCAAATGGCAAACAGCATGGCTAAGATTTATGTTATGCTCCAAAACAAATTGGTTTAAAATGCCCTCGAAATAGATTTTCTATGTGCTGTCGACAAATTCAAAATCAACATTCTCTTGAATTTCTTCATTGTTTTAACATTAAAGTTCTAAATTGACAGACACGTAGAAATTATTTATATTATACTTTATTGGCTTTATTTAATTGCTTTAATATTAAGTTGTGGCATACTTGAAATTAATTGCCAAGTAGTTTTGACTTTTATTAAATATATTTCTTAAGTGCTTTGCAATGACATACCTGCATAAATTGGCAGAAAGAGATTAAGATGCAAGCACTTGAGTAAAAATGGACATGGCTCAATTCACTTTATTTTTAATGACCCCATTTCTATTCAAATTTGGTTCTTCACTCAACTGAATAGAAAGTGCTAAACTCTTTAATGACATTTACTTATTTCCATGAAAATTGGGAGCTGACATCCAATTGCAAATGGCGATAAAGAAATGAAAAATAAGCGGACTCTTTTATATCAAAAAATTCGCCGTTATTGAATTATTTTCTTAAACTTAACTACTTTAATTAGATTGCATTTTCTTTTCTGTGCTGCCAAGAATTTAAGACAATAATTTCCGGCTACAAGAAAAGCTGGCCAAAACCATTTAACACTGTCGAGAAAACCGCAGAAATGAACAACAACCAAAAAACAAGAGGTGTATGTGTGTGTGTTGGTTGCCACGGCAGACTGCTGCCTATCTTGGCTCTGTCTTCCGTTTTGAGTGTTGTCTAGCCAACACTAAATACTTTTTAAACGTATATGTATGCATGAGTTTATGTATATATGTATAAAATGCAAGCCAACAAGATAAGCGCCGTCCAATTGCCCAGTCTGGCCCCAGGAAAACCGCCAACAATGAGAAGCAAACCACTTTTTGAAATCCCTTCGCTACATGCTTACTGAATACTGAATCCTGAAATGCGGCATTGCATTCGGGGCTCGGACCGTGTCCCGGCCCAGATAACAACACGAAATAGCGGCGCACTTCGTTGCGGGTACATCCGTCTCCGTCTTCATTCCCACAGACACACAAACACACACCACCGCAATCGTCTCGCTTCTGAGTGCGCTTTCTATTAGGCTTGCAGCCCTGGAGCCAGCACGCAGTCAGCCATGCAGTTGGACAACCGTAACATGACGTTTCCGTGTCCATGTCCGTGTCCGTGTTGGTGTCGGTGTCGGTGTACCTGTCTATGTCCTGGTGCAGGAGCTGCTACTGCTACTGCAGCTGCCATTGCCAACAGTTGAAGCCAACTTTTCGTCTGCTCTGATTTTTCAACATTGTCGTTGTCGTTTTTACCTGGCCCAACAATGTTACCGTCTCCGCTTCCACTAGCACCAAAATCTTTTCCAAAACTTTATAAAAAAGTGGGCAATTGTCAACTCTCGACTAAGAGGTACCCGTTAAAAAAGGAGTATGCCTGGTAAGTTTCTCTCAGTTTTTGTCATTAATTCTTTTTTTATGCTTTTAAAGTTATTTCTTTCATGTTGCTCCTCAAGTTCAGCATTTAACTCCTAGGGCGTAAAAAGTGTTGCATACTCTTAGGTGCTCCCATATATTGCCACAATTAGCAAGTACCCTTTCTTCTTGGGCTGCAGCTTATCCCTTAAATTTCAGTTCGAGTGCTGAAAAGTCTGCAACTGTTGCCGTGTGCTTTTCGCGTTTGAGTGCTTTATGGCCTAAACGTGATTTTTAGATTGTCTATTATACGTTTTGCAGGCATTCTTCATTGCCATTTTTGCCGTTCTCTGCAGCTTCTTGGACTAAGCTTCTCATCCTGGACACGCAGCTTGCTGCACGTTTGGCATTTGGGCAACAATTGTTGAAACATGTTGTCATCCAGTTAGTTAACATAGTTTGCCAGTTGCCAGTGTTTTTGTTGCTGCCTTCAACTGTTATTGAGTTTAGTTTTTCGTCACGAATTAAGTGTGAGATGTTGCAGTTAGCAAAGCATTTTAAACTTGTGCACAAATGTTCCGTGCTCTGCACTTTTGAGTGTCGAAATTCAAATTACACTAGCAAGGAAAGAACAAAAAGTAAACTATGCAAAGCAGGCGTATGTAAATTAAAAACCATGACCGGAAGTTTAAGCAGAGCAATATGTAAAACAATAAATCTAAATGTTCGCTTAAAACATTATATTTTTATGGTTTTACTTTGGGAGTAATGACTAACTTGAGGACAAAGAATTAAATTGCTTTTAGGCACGTTGAATGCCAATTTCATTAAAGAAATATATTAATTTTCATAACTCTTTCCACATAATTTCACAACTAATAACAGCTTCAAGTTTGGGTCATCTAAGTTTCACCAGCTCATTTAATACCCGGAAAACTACCTGCTGAACAGGGAAAACTTTGGTGAACGTGCCTTTTGTTGGCAAATGGAAAGCGCAAGTAAAACGCGTGGAAAGTTCATAAATCAACGGGAAATAAACACTTTTCGGCAAAAAACCACTTCAATATATCAAATTGTTCAGCCAATTCTACAATGTTTCAACCACATTCACCACGTTCCATCCATTTGAGATCTAACAAGATGATTTTTCATGCTGGCAAACAAAGTAGCGAATGCCTTTTTGGCTCGGAAACCATTTGGCGAGAGGCTTTAAGCATAATGAAAATTAACTTTTCCAATGCATTTTCGCACGCGCTGCTTGTGGCACACAGTTTTAGCATTCGTTCACGCGATTTCTTGGTTTCTCTTGGTTTCTCCAGCAATTCCCCGTTGCAAGCCATAAATTTGATGTTGAAAAACAGTTCTACCACTGCTGTTGTTGTTGTTGCTGGGTTTCTTGTCGCACAGTTAACAGGTAATTGCAGTTTGCGGTGCAATATTGCAAAACTTGGATGGCGGCAATAAACGCAAAAGGTCACAAAGTCGGAAAGCTACGGTAGTTAGGCATTTAACTAATGAAATACCCTGTTAACTATGGGAAATTGTCACAAATTCAAAGCGTAATTATTGTAAAATACTTTCATTTAAATGAAGTGAAGTGCTTTAAAATATATTCGAATAAGATCTCTCTAAATGGCTTTCCAAGTAGTTTTACGTTTATTTGTGTGTCGTACTCTGTTTGAGCATCACAGTACATACCCTTTGCTGGTTGTCTTTACTTGGGTATAATTATGCTGCACTCAATTTAATTACACTGGCAAATGGCGTGACTTTGAGGAGGTCTCTGGGTTGTTCATTGGCTTTTATGGCGCCAAAAGTCGATGCTTATTAAAACTTAACACTTTCCCACTCGTGCCACGCCCCAAGGAACCGCGACTTGTTTTAGTTAACTACTTGTCGGGGCGAAAACTTCTGATTTTCATATTCGATGAGTGCTGCAATAACTTACAAGTGTTGCAGGCAGATTTTCCTTGGAGGTGATGATATGTGAGTCCCTAAGAGCGCAAAGTTATTTAAACCTATTGACGATGCCCACAAGTGTTGCCAGAAGCACATTTAGTAACTGAAGTAGCGTTTTCCGCTTAAAAAAACCGCAACAGTAAAGAGTTGCCAAGTTACTACCCAGAATTATCAGAAGGCGACAGGAACACTCGTTAGCTCTAAGGAAATTAAACACACAAATATAATAAACAAGCAACTCCAAGCAACACTGCAGCTTTAAAGGTTTGTATAATTTTGATATAGCGGCTCTTTGAACATTTGACCTAATTCAAGTACTTTGTGCTAAATTGGGCTTATAAGTATAAGTGTAAGCACTCAAGTCCTTATGGCATTAATATCAAGTACTTAATAAGCCATTAAAAAATTGAAGTAGAAATGCTGCTAAAATCAAGCTAAAAGAATCAATGATGACCAATTAGCAAAGACGTTCTAAAAAGCTTCCACGCGCGTGTTGCATGGCAAAAATAATTAACGCAGGTGGCAGTGGCAGGAGCTGAAGCAGAAGTCGCAATAAAAACCTGGAGCAACATCAGCAGCAGCAACAGCTTACTCCAGATCAACGTAGGGCTTCATAAGAGAGCCATAATTAATTTTTCCTTCTGCTTCGGGCTAACCTCCAGCAGCTGGCAGAAAGATGAGCAAAGGTTGTCCAGACAACGGGCTAAGCAGCACTAAGATGAAACGAGACAGGCTTAAAGTCCTGCGAATATTATATACACTAACAATGACTAATTATTTAAAGTTTGCACAAGCGTGTAGAAACTCTTATTTATTCCAGATTTGTCAACTCATAAAAGACTTTGTTCTAAGTGTTAATACCCACAGTAGTTGTCTGTTGTAACATGATTAGACTCACCTGTGCTGATATGCGTCCCTTCTTCAGTCGTGTTAGATCCGTGTGACTCCACTGACTACGGGCCCAGGGCGCAACGTTACGTAAGTCCTCATCGAAACTGCAGAAAGAAAGAGTATGAAAAAATGACATATTAAATTTTAATTACGTTTGCGATTGTTGTTAACATTTGCTGCTCACTTGAAGTCGTTGAGTTTGTTATGCAGGAACTTGCGTATATTCCAAGGTAAGTCGTTATGCCCATCGATTAAAGGCACTTGATCCAAGAGTTGCACAGCAACACGTAGTCGCTCCTCAAAGGGCGCACCTGAGAGAGAAGAGAATGGCGATTCATAAAACAGAGTTTAGCAACAGCTACTAACTAACTTAGGTGCATTAACACGACACAAAGATACATGTTGAGATATATGAGGGAGGGAGGGCAATTCTCAGCTCGGACAACGTGTCGCATGCGTTATGGTAATTGATTTATTGTCTATGGCTGGAGAGATATAAACTGAAGCTACTCACTTGCTGCAACACGTAGCGCCAGAGGCACGGCAACACTGGCAGCTCCAATTATCAGGAGTATTGAGCTGACTGCCAGCCAATGCTTGGCCGCATCGAAGCCTGTCCACGTTACGTATACGCAATATCGTAGGTAGACCAAGCACCAAGCATCAGCATTCATGATGGTCCACAGTATCGATTGTTGTTGTCGATATCATCGTTATTGTTGTTGTTTTTATTGGCAGTTCAATGCCAAGTCGTTTATTGTGCAAGCAGCAGCAGCAGCAGTAGCCAAGCGTCATCATCAACGTCGGTTGTCGGTTGTCGCATGCCGATTGTTGTTAGTTTTGTTGTTATGGTTGTGTTGTGTTGCATTTTGTGTGTGTGCAAATTGCCGTGACAGTGGCATTGATTACAGCACCAGGAGCAGCATCAGCACCAGCAACAACAACAATAAGTAGCATGAAAGAAACGTATAATAGGGGAATATGGTTAGTTAAACGCTTCAAACTGAATTGCTTAGTTAGACTTTAAGTGCAAGTAAGTACTTAACAAAAAGGAAACGAAAAGTCAAGTATCAAATGGTTACACTGTTCAAAATTGTGGTGTGTAAAATTGAGCTATGATTACAAAGTTAAAGTAAACTGAAATAAAATAATGATATAATACTCATTATATTTCGTGAATATTCAGAGAAAAAAGAGATGTTAATACACATAATAAGCACTTCGTAATTAAAGCATAATTTTTTAAGTGTCTAGTGTGCTTAAATATAAAAAGTTTTTTATGGAAGGAATAATGTTAATGTGCTTTTGGCCGATAATTTCCACTACAATCTAAATTAGCACTTAAAGGCTTTTATTTTTTGTTCAGTGCATGCATGTTTGGTGAATAAATAAAATTTCCATGTTCGATTGCAAATCTCATTATTCGAAATTCGTTCTCGTATCAATTCTAATTGCAAACCATATTTGATGATGCAAACCAACTGTTTGGATAGTTTAGCAAATAAGTCAAGTGAGGCGAAAAACTAGCTGGAATGTAAAGTAATCCATCTGATTACAGAGTTTGCCTTCCTCTCTCACCCTTTTTCTCACCCCTTCTACTTGTCTCTCTTAGTCTGCTACTGACTGGGAGTTCAAAGTGAATTACCGTTAAGCAAGTTGCATGTGCAACGCTTGTGGCAACCAAATGTTGCTGCTGCTGCTGTTGTAACTAAGGCGAGTTGAGCTGAGCTGAGTTGTGGCCGTGGCACATCAGCGATTTGCATAAATTTTACATGACAGGACAACGTCCGCCACGCAGTTTTTGGCGGAGCATGCTAACGAACTGCAACTGCCTCCCCTCTCTCCACCACTTTTCCCCTCTCCACTTTGCTGCTGTCATGCAAAATGCCAAGCTGATGTACGTGATGAGCGTGAGAGTTGATGCCAGAGCGACAGAGACGCGAATTGGCAACGTTTAACATTAAGCGGCCATGTTAGTACATGGGGCGCAATCAAATAGCTAACGACTAAATAGAATTGTGCCCATGGGCATAGCCATCAGTAGCCCAGAGTTGCCCTTAGTTCGTTTTCCCCGGCTAGTGCATTGTCAGGTAAGTAGAAAACCAGGGCTGCACTCCACCACAAGCGAACAAACTGACGCTGATTGCTCGCAGCCTTTTTGGACTTTGATTAACAGCAATCCATGTGGGATAGAAACAGTCAATCAGATTAACTAAATGCACAGGTAAGCACTCTGCTTTTCAGACATTTTTTAATTGCAAATTAAATTGGAGTTTTATGGGTTTCAAATTGGGTAGCAACATGATTTTATGTATGTCTGTTTGAAGTCCCATAAATGTATGAATTCTACTCTGTATAGAAATGAAAAAACAGTTTATATAAGAGTGAAAATAAAACTGGTGTACCAACATTCAGTGAGCAATTAAATATTTTGTTACTAAACAAACTTTGAACTTACGAAACGAGTTTGTTCCGGAACTGGATGATCCACGGCTGGGACACTGTCGGTGTTTCCACGGCATGATGCTCGTTACGCTTGAGTGTAGCTGATGATGTTTCTGTGGTGTGGCAGGCAAGTTGCCACCTGACCCAATAGTTGTGTGATGCAGCAACGAGTGTGCCACATCGTGTGCATGATAATGATGTGAGTGTGGATGCGAATGTGAATGTGGATGTGACTGCAATTGCGATTGCGATTGTGAATGGGAATGCGAACGGGAATGTGTGTGAGGCAAAGTTTGGGACTCGCGCTCTTTGAGAATGCCGCTGCTGTTGGCGCTGTCAAATGAATTCATAGTGAAACTGGATGAGGCAAGCGCCGATGATTGCTGCATTTTCTGATATGGCACACGACAACCACCGCCATCAATATCAACAAGATTGCCAAAACTGCGACTATTCATTGTGGGCAGCCCAGTCCAGTCCATGCTGTTTGTGTGAAAGATGTGAGCTGGTTGTTCCAACTGTTGCAATATTCCAAGACTTTGCTTAGACCCCTTCAAATGTGACTGCTGCTGTTGTTGTTGTTGAAGTTGTTGTTGCAGCTGCTGCGGATTGCTGGGAAAATTGAGCAGCGACTGGGAAAAACAGCGGCAACGTTGCTGCTGAAAATGAGCCAATTGCTGCTGTTGATGCTGCTTCTGCAGGTAGCGACTGTAGTGGGCCAAATGACGTGCATAATCGCTGCTCGGACCGATGGTATTGTATTTGCTCAGCGCAGGGGCAACAGTTGCTGCCGTTGCAGTTGCTGTGGCAGTGCCCGTTGCTGATGCAACTGCTACAGATGTTGCTGGCACAAAGCACAAACTGGGATCTGATTTTTGGGAATGCGGCGTAAAGATGTTATCTTCTTCGTGAGCGGCAAAGGGCGGGGATGCTTTATGTTTATATTGTGGCTTATTGTGGGCGTGGCCAGTGGTGGCTTGGCACAAATCCGGCTTGCTGCTGCTACAGCCATTGCTGCTGCCGTTGCTGTTTGTGCATTTAAGCAATTTTGCAGCGCATTCATCTAATGCTGTTTTGGTGCAATCCTCAAGCAAATCGCTGCTGCACAATTGTGCCATGCCCATGCCCACAATATTGTTGTTGTTGCTGTTGCTGCTGTTGCTCTTGTTGCTGCCATTTGGCAGTTGTTGTTGTTGCTGTTGCAGCTGCTGCAGCAAACGCAGGCTGCGCATGCTGCCGTTGCGTTTGAGGGTCGGCGGCGGCGGAACTGGCGGTATGACATCCACATCCGACAAGCTGGGCGTGTCACTCTGCAAGCACAAGAAGGAAAAGAAGAGTGGAAGAGGTTTAAGAACTGTTCGGAAACAAATTGATAACATGCAGCTGTTGCAAAAGGGGCAATTTCATATTAAATCAATTGACATCAGCAACATCCGGCTGGTAAACAAATGCAAAGGAAGAGACATGCTGTTTGAGGGCGACAGTTTCAAGAACACTCGGTTTTGTTCAGTTGAATTGTGGCATAGTTTAATTTTAAAATATTCCAACTAAAGGTGCTCAAAGCAGAGGCAGCTAAAAACTTCAAACAAACTCTATTGATACCTCACTCTCTACGTTGAATAGTGTTCAATCTATTTTGGCTTAAAATCTCAAACCCAAAAAGTATGCTATACATTTACAAATTGGCGAAATTGTGTTGAAAAGGATTTGGAGAGCAACACATGCGTTTTTAGCTGGCCTTCGGCTACATGAAATTTAATTATGCCATAGACACAAAGCGCACAGACACACAGACTGAGAAATGGAGGGAAAGGGGGTGGGGAAAAGACGTGCGAAAAGGGCAAGAAAAGGTTTATCCTTGGCCTCAGTTTCTCGCAGTTTTCTCCCAGTTCTTCAGTTCATCAGTTCTGCCGGTTGCTCAGTTGCTCTGTTGTCCGGTATGTACATTTTGTCCGTTTTGACCAGTTGCCCAGCTTCCAGTTAGCCATCTAAGTGCGCAGTGCGTTGTTGGCATCCTAATTGAATTTGCTACGGTCAGGCAACGTAATAATCATCATCAACATCATCAGGCATCATCATAAACTTCATCAAGCTCAGACCAAGGGACGATAGGGATGATAGGGACAAAGGGATGGATGAACCAAACAACCAACGAACGAACGAGCGAACGGACGCTGGCTCCGGGGATTTGAAATTGAATTCAGTTACGGGAAATACATTTGCATTGATTTGCTTTTTATTTTTATGCGTCTGGCCGAAAACGAAACGCATTGACATTAATAAAAATTTCCTTTGAATTTTGATTGCTTTATGGTGTCCCTACTCGCTCTCTCTCACTCTCTCTCCTCCTATGTATCTGTCTTTCTCTTTGGCCTGCCTGCTTTTCTCACACTTTGTTTTCCCTTATGCATAGCTTGTTATTGTTGTCGCCTGGCTGTCCGGTGTCCTTGCTGATTATTTTTATTATTTACTTAGACTTGTTCAGGGCCCCGTAACATGTTCAAGCCTGTCCGGGCATGTTCTTTTCCATCCAGTGCTTAAGTGGAAATTGAAAATTTTCATATTTTCATGCTCTCATTACACGGCGCTGGTAATTTTCTTCGCCTGTCACGGTCTAAACTTAAATAATTTATGCAAATATTTTGTGGTGCCCTCTTTCCATATTTTCTCCATCCCAAAACTTTTTTCAACAGCCTGGCCAATTCGGTATCAACACTGATTTAATAAGACCAGGCTTATTGGTCTTTTCCGAGAAAAGGTAAGTTTTTCTTTAAGAAAAATTGTTGGTGAACTTAAACATACCTTGAATTTAACAGAATAATTTCGACGTATTTTTAATTGTTTAATTGTATGTAGTAGTTAATTTTTTAAATCACTAAGTACAGGGTATCTTGCTATCGTGTGTCACTATCTACTCTACAGCTGTCTTGTTTTTGCACAACAGAGCGCTGTCTTTCTTCAACTTGTTCTTTTTCTCATTATTATCCCCTGATACCGACGACAGGAACTTTTCCAAGTTTTCACTAATTAAAGGCAGACAGCAAAAGGTCCCAAGCATCATAAATACAGTTGCGTATGCACTTTGAACTCTTTCAACTGTTCTCTTCACTCTACCTCCTGATCTCTCTCACACACGTCTCTGTGTCGTTTGCTTGCTTTAAGTAGGATCCATTCTGGCATACATGCATATGCATAACTCCCATGGGCTGTTAGTTAACTACCCCCCAAAGTACGCAACAATGTATGCAACAGTATGCTTTAAATATCACGCACACACACACACACACACGCACAGACACAGACACATACCCACTCGTATATGCTTATTTGGCGTTTATGCCACAAATTGGACGCTATGTTTATGAGCTGCGCGGCGACTAATGACGGGCAGACGGAATGCAGGGGGATGTGGAGGGTCGTGGGTTGCGGGCTGCAGCCACAGGACGTGGCAAACCGCAGCTAGCTGCGTTTTTGAGCATTAAATTGCTTGATATATTGTTGTAAAACCCTTATGCAAGTATCATATGTACCCAACATATTTATATTCTTTTTATTTTTCCCCCTTCTTTTTTGTTCCTTTTTGTTGGTTTTTGTTTACAAATCTCTCGCGACTTTTAGCTTAGCTTTCGCATTTTGCCGTTCGCAGTTTGCAGCTTTCGCATTTTGCATGCATTTTTCGTTACTTTTGAATTATGCGCGTCTTTGTCTCCCTCCTTAAATTTCATAATGCACATTTTATAATAATTTTTCGTCTACTTTGCTGCAATTTTGTGCAATCTTTTACCATAATTTATATAAGTGTCTGCGTAACTCTGAGTACGTGTATGTGTGTGTGTGTGTCTCTTGCTTTCTTTATGTGTATGTGTGTGTGAGAGAGTATTCATCTCTCACATCGTTTTTTCTCCACTTTCTTGCTGCAGTTAACGATATTTTTGCAGCTCAGCGTTTCAAATATGCTTACAGTTGCGTGCATGTGTGTGTGTGTGTGTGTGATTGTGTATGTGCGTGTAATGTTGAGTTATGGCACTTTTGTAGTTTGTGCAAAACTTTTTTACGTTCGTCTTTGGTAGCTGTTGCTCCGAGTTTCCCCTAGTTCCTCTGATTTTCCTCTGGATTTCCTTTAGGTTCGTTTCACTGTTTTTTTCCAGTGCTCACGCTGCTCTGCTGGGGTATTTAGTTAAATGTTCGTAAAATTGAGTGTTGGTTATATTTTACTTGAAGCTTTTCCGTACTTCATCCGCTGCGTTCATCAGGATTGCCTTTAATCGATTTACCAAAAGCAATAAGCAAAAACTTTTGTAAATGCCCAAGTTTGTTTCACTTTCTTTTAAGTATTTTATTTAATTTCTCCTATTTCATTTTACTTCTGTTATTGTTATTGTTGTTTTTGTCCAACTATCTCTCACAAAGTCGTAATTATTCTAGTGCCTAGCTTTACGATTTTATCATTGGCCATTGGCCTGGACTGATGTTGTAATTATTTTTAGAGAAAACTTTGTTTAGGGCACGCTCATAAGTACGCAATAAAAAATTTAATTGAGTGTTATAAGTACAAAAAGTACACATACGCCCTGTCAGTCAAGTGAAAGTTATTGAAATTGTTGTTGCACTTTTGATGACGTGAGTCAAATAAAAGGGAGCCTTTTGAATACTTCCTTAAACCAAAATTGGCTCTATAAACTTTGCAGATGCAAATAAAATTCTTGCCTTAAGTAATTAAATTTTATTTAGGTAACACAATTTATGTAAATCATAAAAAACTTTTAGTTTTGTAGTTAACTATAGTTCAATTCGTTTGGAGCTTAAGTTGTTTAAACTAAATTTTCCATTCCTAGTCAAGTTTTGTTATATTTAGCTTTAGAAGACTTTAAACCTAAAGATGGCATTGCATATTTAGTGTTTTCTCATCTACAGTGCTTTCCATTCAGCGTTAGTTGACTAAGCTGTCACATAAATTGCGTATACGTCACATGGAACGACATAGGCAACAAGCAGTTGATGAATTTAAAGCCTCGACTTGCAGTCAGCTTAAAACAACTAAATGGTGCTAAATGCAATGCATGGCGTAAATAAAAAGCTAAACGATGCTACTAAATAACGAGTATATTTGCAGTTTCTAGGCAACATCCGCTTCAAAAGCCGCCCACGCATGCAACCAAATTGTAGCCACTAGGGCAACAACTGTAAACTGGAACAGCAGCAGTAGCAGCAGCAGATGCTGTTGTTGCTATTTTTGTTGTCATTGTTGCACGAAGTTCATGCCCCTTTCAGCGCAAACGCATCCATCAAATGTGTCAAAGAGATTTGTTATGCATGACAGCAGACTTTGGTAGAAAGAGACAGAAGGCAGAGAGAGAGAAAGTGTAGAGAAAATGCCCAGATATAATGTGAGCATGGAGGTGGTGTGTAGAAAGCCATTTGTTCGTAATTGAAGTTCCGTTTCGAGCTGCGTGCTAATTGTGACAAATGGTTGCAAACTCAAAGGATGCTTGACAAATTTTAAAGCAGCGCCCCCTGTATTAAGGTCACGTTTCAAGGTCAACGCAGTGTCACCTAGCTCAATGGAATTTTTAATTAAGAATTCACAGGTAAAGAAGGAAAACACTCGACTTTTTGGTGCATTTTGTAATGCTTTATTTAACCGAAGCATATCCAAACTTCTTCAAAAATTATTTAATGGTATTTGGGTATGTGATTTGATGGCCGCTATCTACCAGTTTATAAAGCAGTGCCAAGGTAGTGAGTTAGGGGGAAGGGGGGAAGTGGCGTATTGTTGGCTAGTACTCCTAAACTGACGTCGTTTCCCCAGTGTGCGGAAAATCCCCTAGATTAGGTTTGTTTTCTTTAGGACCGATAAGAACTCGTCGCGGCTGACTTCACCATCGCCATCCAGATCGGCCTCGTCGATCATTTCCTGTAGCTCCTCGTCGGTGAGATTTTCGCCCAATTCAGTGGCCACACGTTTCAGATTATCGAATGAGATGCGACCGGTGCGATCGTCGTCAAAGAATGAAAATGCCTTCATCATATCCTGTTTGGTATCCTTTTCGGCCATTTTCAGACGCATTAGCGTCAAGAAATCATTGAACGCAATACGTCCGGTCTTGTCCTTGTCGATCTCATCCATCATTACTTTAATCTCCTCCTTGTTCGGCTCGAAGCCCAAGGCTCGAATTGCCACACGGAGTTCCTTGACCTCAATGAAACCAGTGCATTCTGTATCGAACAGATCAAAGGCTTTCTTAATGTCAACCTTCTGCTCCAGCGATAGATCAAAGGTCGGCAGCTGACGCTTGCTCTTTCCCTTACGACCTTTTAACATTGAGCCCGAGCCGAGTGTGACCGTGGAGACACCTCCACTCAAATTTCCCGAATCCATACTATGTCCTTTTCAAATGTTACCGTGTTCTCAAAAGAAATATTTCTTTTCAAAATGGAAATAAAAATAACAATTAACAAATCCCGAACGTGTGATTGTTTGTCACCTTCCTGTAAATCGTATGTTTTTTACTATTTTTGTAGTTTTTCTATTTTTTCTGTATGTTATAAGGAAAACAATTTTATATTGAACTGTGTAGTTGTTTACACTCCACACGATCGGAGACTAAACTTGTAGAATTTTGAGAAGTTATGTTTAAAGATTTACTTGAAAGCAGTGGGCGTGGCTTGCTGGGATTCAACAGGTTCGAACAATTCTAACTCTAGATAGTTTAGGAATCGAGATACAGTTTATTATGGGAGGACGTAGCTAAGCTCCTGCACTAATTTAAAGATTTTATCATCAGCTAAAACTCCAAAATTAAATTTGCGTTTAATTCTTGAAATGTTTACACAAAAGAAAATGTTGTTGAAACTGTCAATGAATATTTTTGTAGAATGCGGTTAGAATTTAGAGTATCAAAGTGGCAACTATAGCGAAACGGAACTTAGACAGACACCAGCGGTGGCAGGATGGCAAGTGGGTAAGGGAGCAGAGTTTTCTGAGTGGCAGGCAGCAAATTTCAGGTGCCATGTGCCAGATGCCATGGCGTCAGTCAAAGCTTTGCTGCTGCTTCTGCTACGTGCCGCGAATTGTTTGCCTATCAAATTTGGCTGCAACAGGCCAAAAACAAACGTTGCTTGAAATGCGTGGCACGTGCCCCAAGCCACCAAGGCTTCAGCAGAGTGTAGGGAGTGCAGGGAATAGAAAGTCGGTAATGGGAAAGTAACACGTGGATTCCAATTACATAAACATAAGTTGAACTCACCTGCAGTTCAGCACCAGCCAAAGAAGTCAGCGATAATTTACGACTTCGCTCGCGCTCCAGTCTCATAAGTATCTGTGCATTCTGTTCACAGGTATAGGTGTGTGTCTTGCGTCGCCTCTCCAGACTGTATTCATAAAGTGGACGCGCTGCATCCGGCTGTAATTGTGCCTCATCTCCTGCATCGCAGCTGCATAGCGATTGATTGCTCCGCCCCTTGGCGCGTTTCAACGAACCCCGATGCGATGTGGAGAAGGATGCGGATGAGCAGCTATTGCTTACGCCGCGTTCGCTCACATAATCGGAGAAGGTGACCACATTATGATTGCCATTATTGTTGTTGATGTTGTTAATGATGCTGCCATCGTATGCGCTTGCTGGCCGCACTGCAGGACCAACAGGTGCAACACCAGCTTTTCGCTTCGATGGTGACACATAATAGATGTCATGCTCATCGAACTCCACACTATTGAGTCGCTGTGGTCCAGTCGAGCTCAATCCCAGTGCTGTGGTCGCTGTTGCTGTGCTGCTGCTGGTGCTGGCCGCACTGTTGCCACCGCTACTCAGGTTGCAACCATGATCTACTAACGAGTGGAGCAGCAATGGATGCGTCACTCGATCCCGGAGCGAGTGTTGTTTATGCAAACGGGGTGTGGATTGAATTGAATCATGTCCATTGGCACGACGCAGTTCCGTCATCTTCTGGCTTTCAGATAATGCAGCTCTCACTTTTGTTGGTACACAGCTCGGCTAGATACTGACATCACTAACTGGCTGACTCATGTTATATTCATGGCATTAGCATAACACTTTTGCTCCCTCAAAAGTTTGCTTTGTATGCTATATATTTTTAATTTTAAATTCGAATCGTTTGTTTTTTTGGCTGGCAGAACTGGCGGAACTAAGCCGTCTAACGATTTCCGTATGTCAATACAGCAAATTCCCAATCCGCTTTACCCCGAGCTAACTGTTTCGATTTCCAAGTCAAGTGCTTCGACATTCAAACCAAATCCTTAAGCCAAGCGCTGCTGCTGACAAGAATCTGTTGCCGTCTCATTGGCAGCCGCTTAGCAATTCGTTCTGCCTCTGTGCCATTTTCCTTATCCACTTTTGCGATTTTAGTCTGTTTGCTCTGTTAATAGAGTCGGCTTTTCTCGCAGTCTACTGTCCTAATAACTGCTACAAAAAAAAGAAAGAGAAAAGAAGTGACACAGATTGAGAATGCGTTAGAACTGAGTGCCAAAAATGTGTGTTCTTTTTGGATTTCCTTGTATGCTTTATGGCCAAACAAACAGTCTAAGTAGACAAGTGTGTGTGCAAAGTCTTCCTATATGTTTGTGTCTAATATTTAATTGATTTCAAGTCTGTCATAATCCGTTAATGTGCAGCAAATTCAATCACCAACTTTGCTCAGAATATTTGCAATTACATAATTTAATTTTAAACTGGCTTAGAATAATGTGCTGTCCAATAGAAACCAATTTAGCTTATACTAAAGCAGGAGTCTATAGTTTATTTAATTCAAACTTCCTACTAAATATTTCATATTGATTTCTTGACATATTACAAGTACTTTAAAAGCTTAAGTTTGGCAACTATTTAAATCGCTTAGCTGCAGAGCAAATGAATTAACTCATTAAATGCGCTCATTAAGCTATGGCCAAAGTTGATTAAGGCCTTGAAAAAGTTTCTGAAAAGAATGTCCCTGGCAGGGACATGCTCAGCACTTGTCCCTGGCCACAACAAATGGATGAGTAAGGAAGGAACAGTCTCCAGACATTGCTCAGCAGACTGCAGAGTCCAAAGGGAGAGAGAAGCGAAGAGAGAGCGAGAGAGAGAGTGGAAAGACAAGACTGTCTGACAACTTGAAGTGCCACTCGAAATATGCCCAGAACAAAATGTTTGTTGTCGCCAGGCGAAAGCAAAAGTTGCCGTGGCAAACTTCTTAAAAATACTTAAGAAACGATAAATATCACAAAGTATACACAGACACACACACACACACACACACACACATACACGCACATGTGTTATGCTTAATATGTATGTGTGAGTGTGCGTTAGGAGTGGCAAATGTTTTGACTCTTGAAAGTTTGCACAAGTTGCCTATTTGTTACTCTATGTGTTGTTGTTGCATGGGCGTGTAGCATTGATAGCGCTGCCACGCCCACCCAAAACTCTCAATGCGACAAATTTGCTATTGTTGTTGCCATACTCATTATCTTTTAACGTTATTATTATGTTGCATACTTTTGAGCTCAAGACAAGTTGACAGCCGTTGCTGTTCTTCAATTTTAACGCCCGTTATGCCCGGAGTAAGGGTATATTCATGCTGCTTAAATTCATGTGATACACAGCAGAAGACGTGAAGTTTTATCGCAATAAAAAGTGCGTCAAGTTCTCATATAAATTGCCTCAGTTTTAAGCCAGCCACTAAGTAGTCACTTTAGTTAGTAAATAGTTTAACGGGTATCTTCTAGTCGAAAGCCAATTATGACAAAGCTGTAGGTCTTGTTGTTCGCTTAAGCAGCTTTAAGCAAATTCCTTAAAATTCCAATTTATAAAACTTTTTTAGCCCAGGCAGCTGTTCAATTATATGAATTTGTTCTCGATGGATTTTGTTGCTTTTGCTGTTGCCATTGAGTTGCTTATTAAAAAGTTGCTATCGCTTATGCGAAATTTTCTGCGCCGGAATGGCGTCTCAATTTTGCATTGAAATCATAGAAAAGGACTGTGCAAATTTGCACAAATTCACATAAATTCCAACAAAATTTCAAAACGAATTCAGATGAATTTGTCTGTCAATCAATAAAGGTAACTGCCAAGCCAGCTGCCAATTTCTGCTGTGCTAACGGAAATTAAAAAAATAAAGTAAAGAAACTTGTGTGCAGTGCAGAGAAGTCGACTAGAAGTTACACTTTGATTGTCATATATATTTCTCTTTATTTATATTAATTGCTTAACTAAACAGCTAATTCAATTGAATGTCACACTAAAAGATGACAGAATTTTCCACGAAATCTTCTACAAACAGATATGTCTATATTTTTTCTATTCGCTGTGTCGTTCTCCTTTTCTTCCTTTTATTAAGAGGTTAGAAAAAGCCAACTCAAACGTCTATAATCAATAAAAAATGTCATTTGACAGCTATTGACAGGCCAAGGACGAGACTTAGAGCTGTCTCACTTGGCTTGACTTTGACACGAAGAGCCCCAAAATTACAATTGAAAAATATAACATCTTTTAAAGAAATAACCATTGAAGTATATAAGAGTTACGTCAGATCAATAAAGCTAAGAAAACGTGAGTGAAGACGGTAAAGATTGGAAAAGTGGCAATGCTTTCAAATGCCTCATAGTTTATGGGCAGCCTGGCTGTAATTTGTATTAATTAATTTTTGCATTGATTTTGTGCACGGAGAATGAGAGGCATGTGGCGGGTCAGGTTCAAAAAGGGTTTTATGTGTCGGGTCATAAAGTCTAAGTAGTGACAGTGCTTAAAGTTGGCCCAATAACAAAAAGGAACTCAAAAGGACAATGACATCAACGCACACACAAACACACACACACACACACACTTAAACACAAAGCGCCCACGCAAATGAAAATCTAATTTAGAGCAACACGCACACTGCGGGAAAGAGAGAAAGAACAAACAAGGGAGACAAACATACATACACATACACACACACGCACACACACACACACACACAAATACTTATACACATGCTCAAATGATACATGAGCTCATGGCGGCAGTAAAAGCTTCGGTTCGCCTTTCATTTGCGCTTAAAGACCCAAAAGGACTTCCGCCTGCAGCGGCCTACAAATTAACATGCCCCCAATCTGTGACTATCTAACTGAGTTTGTGTGCGTGTGTGTAGGAGGGCGATAGAGCGCGGGAGAAAAAGAGATAGAGAGAATGCTGTCCCAGAGAGCGCCATGAATTATGACGAAAGCAGCTGCAGACTTAATGGAAAATGCTCTGTTTCCAAAGGAATAAAAGAGAGAGATAAAGAATAAGATAGAGAAAGAGAGAGAGAGACAGAGAGAAACGCACGCAAGGCGTAAATTAGAAAAAAGTAAATTTCATACAGCATACTTATTTGGCCGCCGTGCCTGAGCCTGCGCTGCGTATGCGTAATATGTTGGTTTGTGAGATTTTCACTTGCTAATAAATAAGACACGATCTATGGGATTGGAATTGGGATTGGATTTGTTTTTGGCTATTCAGCCCATTTACTGCCTTCGACTGTTCGCTGTTTGCTGCTCGTTTCAGTTCACATTTCTCTCCGAGCACTTTTAATTTCTGACACGTATCTGCGGCTCAAAGGAAAACATGCCTTTTGACATTGTAAAACAAGACGAAACGAGCGTTAGAAACTCGTATTTTAAAATTCCAAGAGGCAGCGAATATAATGAGTTTTCTAGCGTCAGGTCATAAATACATTTGTCGAGTCGTATATTCGACTAGATGTAAGAAGACTGGCATGTAAAAGTGTGCCCCATAGGTGGGCTATAAAATTTGTTTAACACCAATGCGGCACACACTTACATACACGCACACCAATCAAATTTATTTTATTTCATTTTTTTTTATTTCTTTTCTCTGTTGTTGTCGTTTTATGACAGCGCAGCAAATTAATGAAATTTACGCAATAAATCATTGGGCAGAAAGCGTATAAAAAACGGTACAAAAAATATGTTAAACAAATAAAAATATGCGAATAAATGTAAGAAATTTACGCAAAAAAAGAAGAAAAAAATAACGAAATAAATTAATAAATAAATACTGTTGCATGTTGAAGAGCACAATGCACAATGTGGCCAGTAAATTATATGATTGCCATTTAATTTGATCTTGTGCTGTGGGCAAATCAAAAGTCAATGGCAATTATATAATTAAAATCGTGTGGTTCTGTTTAATGCCATTTTTAACAAACCGTTAACATTTTGAACATAAAACATTTACAATTGAGTTGGCTCTTAGAGAAGTTAATTTATATTCCTATTTAATTTTGATTTAAATATTTTTCAGAGAGTGCACAATGTTTTACTTAATGCTTTACTCTGAATTCATATTTTAGCCAACTAGAATTGTTTGGAGAAATCAAAACTAAATTAAAATGTTTGTCAAACTTGGTAGCATAAAGTTGCGATAACTTTATAGCATCAGTAGTTGGTTCACACTGTTAAATTTGTTCTTGCTTCATTCGAATTGAATTAAAAATGTGTTTTTAAATATTAGTAAAATAAAAACCACTTTTTCCCCATTTACATTCCAACAAAAATGTTGTAATTGAATCAAAACCATCTTTTGCGACATTTTTCGCTGCCAGCTAAATGCGTCAGCTGTCGGCTATTTTCATTTTTCTTTGCTCTTATTTTGCTCGCATTTTCCGCAAATTGTTTGGCAGTCGTTTCAGTAAAGACTGTGGAGTGGTTATAAGTCGCAGCAGAAAACAGACCAATTCCAGCTTCAATCCCAAAAGCCATTCACAAGTCATATTTTTAGACTCCAAGTGCGTTGACTGCACTTTTGGTGTCGCGCATAAAACTTTTGCCACAATCCGCGTCCTTTCTATGCTCCTTCTCTTAGAAGAGTGCAGAGGGGAAAGAGGGGTATGAGCACCGCAAAAATAGTCATCTGGCTATGTGCGGAAAGTGCCACTGATTCTCATTCTCATTTCACTTACTCTCCTCTCCACTCCTTCCCTATTAATATATTTCTCTTGCTCTGTTTTAGTATCTGGTAATTCAGCTTGCATCCGTTTCTAAAAAGTTGCGCCAGCTACCAAATTCAAGTGGTTTGGGGCCAAAAGGCTTTTAGCTGACTTAACACCAGCTAGGACACACACTCTAATATATTGTCGACGCCAGTCTCCCTCTACTACCCTCACTACTATTTCTACTCCCATTTTCCCCACACATCGGTTTAGTAGCCTCATAAAGCTTGAGCTTAAGCATGTCGTCCAAAAAAGGGTTTCCTGCTTTGACTTTGGCCAACAATTTGCACAAAAACCGCCCGCATGAAAATTGTGCGTATGTGTGTGTGTGTGTATGTGTGGGTGTGTGGGTCAAAAAACAAGTTAACAATGGCGCTTGTGACTTTAAATAAAGAAATAACTTGCGCATAGTTCAAGTCAAACAATGCGCGACGTTGCGCTAAGAATTTAACATGGATACGCTTTTATATATTACTCTATGAGTCGAGGGCGTTTCACTGTGGGCGTGGCACTCGCTTCACTAACAATGCAATGCGTACAAGTTCCTCATTTTTTCTCTTTCCGTTGCTTGCCATCCCTATCTCTCTTCCCCTGTCTCTCTCTCTCTCTCTCTTTGTCCCATTTGACAGGCGGCACCAAAACTTTAGCACTTAATATTTTTCTAGTATTTTTCCTCTACTTTTTTTGAGCTGTTTGTGTCCTTTGGCTTTTGTCTATTGCCTTTTGGTTTGGGACAAGCTAAGCTTAACTTGGCTTCTAGACATTGTTGTTCCTTTATTTATGGCCCACGCAATTCGACTGCATTTTGACTTATTTACGTACCTTGGAGCTTCCGATCCCACCTGTCTTCCTTCTGGCTATTCGCAAAAAGTCACTTTCTGCACGAGCTGCAATTGAAAATTTTAAGAAAATATATTTTTAATAAAAGCTAAATCTCTAATGGAGGGATTTATGTAGTCTTAACTTCTAAGTGCTTCAGGAAATTCAAATAAATATTTTTGTTAGAATTTTTCACTTTATTTTTCCACTGTCGAGCATTTTAAATGTTTTGTGTGACAAGTTTATAGATTAAATAAATTTCGAGTAGTTTCCAAAAGGTCAAATTAAATTGCTTTCAATAAATTTTAGCAATAAATCGAAATTCCATCAGATAAATAACTTGTGCTTAATTTGCAGCTCAAGAATTCGAAACGCTGCAATTATTTTGTGTTTCCATTCAAGTATTTGGCATAATTAAGAACTGCACTTAAACATATACACAGTCAGAAGGGCAAATTCATATGCTCATATGCAGTTGTAGGAGACTACATCCACATTGTCATAACTAACACAAACTTATTTATCCCTGGGGTCCGATTTATATTACTTTCCTGTTGGCCATGTACCGCCCACCTCCCAACGCCCACAGTTTTGCCACATGCAAGCTGAAGGGGGCTGAAGGCGTGGCCGAGGCCCATTGGCACAGTTAGAGAAACAGATGCAAGTGCTACTCGAGTACAGGAGGTTACAACTCCAAGGTCTCTGCGCTGTAAATTTATCAGTGTCAAAAATAATAGCGCGCCCGTTTTCGCTTTTAATAATTTCCCTCGGCAACGAGGCATCCGAGTGCGAGTATTTGGAGCGGAAATTGCTGCTTCTCGAGTCGAGGTACAGGCACCAGCTATGGCAATAATAAAACAAAGTAAGCTTGGCTCAATACCCCACGATTGGGCACTACTATACCCTAAAGCAACTTGCGTATACTAAATTAGTCGGAAAGACTTTAAAAATCGAATCTGATTTATTTACTCTCGGTTTTAGCTTATTGAGTTCAACACGACTTAATTTTATTACTTTTATCCGAAATATCATAGGATATACCCTTTAAAATACTTTAAGTGCTAGGGCATAAGACAGCTGACAACAACTGGGCATTATAACAATGAACTAGCCTCAGTGCATTCGCTGCAGGACACCACAATACCTATACATATATATATATATATAAATATATATGGATGCGTGTTTGGTCTACTTCTATGTCTGTGTGTGTGCGTGTGAGTGTTTTTGGAGCGCCATCTAAATAATTTCAGTTTAGAATGGTCGCCGCCTCGCGGCGTTTTGGGTAATGGAATTTGTGCATCACAGCCCAAGTGGGAGCTCAGCATTTGCTTCAAAATTTCCACTTTGGCCACACATTTTCCACATTTGCTTTTCGTATTTTTCGGTTCTTTCCATTTTCCTTTTTATTTTTATATTATTTTTTTTTCCTTTCGCATTTTGTAGCCAACGCATTTGTTTGCGTTAGCTTGTGTCAACATCAAAGCCATCATTAATTTAATTGAAGTTCCCTTTGAGCGGGCTTCGAATTTTATTTTTATACACTGCCTGCGAAAATTTGTTTGATTTCCTACAGGCACACATTTCGACATCAAATTATTCAATATTTAAATAAATTTAATGATTTTTTAAATTCATGAAAACTTTAGTTGTTTCAATTGTTGAATGACATTGGAGGCGAAAAGTCAATCAATTTATTTGTTCACTTTTTTTATTCAATTAAACAGAAATGGTTTAGGTTAAGGTTAAATCAATTTAAACCCTTATAAATGCAAAACCAATAACAAGAAACATATTTATATTAATCTTTAATTATCTTGCTTCACTCGTGTTTGATAAGTTGAATGAAAATTTTAATAAATTGGCTACAATATCAACTAAAAGTTTCAACCAGGAAGCAGAAAATTTGAAGTGCTTTGGCTAAAAATTGTTTCCATTAAAATTTCAGTGCCCTGCAGTTGTGCACATTAAGCAAAAAGTTTTAACATAAATTCAAGACCTTCTCATACTCATTGTCATAAATAAGGCCATACCTACTTACATCGATAAGAGGCCCAAGTAGAAAACTTGAAAACTGTTCTCCTGTATTCGTTCTGTTCTGTTCCGTTCTGGTCTCTGGGAAGATGAGAGCATAAAATATGCAGCAGTATCATCAGGAGCAGCAGCAACAGCAGGCGGAGGAAGAAGCTGGGAAGAATCAGCTCTGGCCGAAAATTGCCAACTTTTTGTTTTTTAAGCTATTGACTAAATACTTTGGCAAATTCATAAATTGAGGCACATCATAATAGCATAAATATTTAAAAGATGCAAACCAAAAGAAAAATTACTAAGCAAAATGCCCGAGAAAATTGAGTTGAAAACTTTTTGCGTTCATTTTTTCCACTTTACTTTTATTTTTATTTTCTTTTTTGTTTTCTGTGCGTGCTCGGAGTTTTCTTTCTGAGGTCTACAATGTTATTGACTTGATTTTTCAGCATCATAAAAGAGAATGGCAATAACGGTTGGTATGAAAACTGATAGAGTTTGCCGGACTAGTAGTTGTGCTGTTCACTTAGGTGGATTTTCTTTATAACAAGTTTTCAGAATACGTTATAAAGTTGAAAATAAAGTTAGAGCGGCAAATACTAAAGTTAAAATGAGTAAATACACTAAAACTTATATCTCCCGTAAGGATAAGCAAAACACAAATTTGTGTTTCAATAATTAGATCTGTAAAATTATGCTATCCACCTGATATACTTTACAGGGTATAACAAGAGTCGCAAGTTGGTCAAGCTGCCACGCTTGCTTATTCATGAGCATTCATCAAAGCTCACTTAATGCTCCATATTGGCCAGGGCTTAAGCAGTTTGACCATTTGCCGATACCAAAAACTTGGATATTTCCCAGCGTCATGTAATAATCCACATTGATATTAAATGGCCACAAAACAGATATCTTCCATCAGAAATTCAGTGGCAGACAGTGGGGGTGTGGGGGAGGTAGGCCGAGAAGGGGGTGAGAAGGTGAGAAGAAGTTGCGGCATTAATATGCAACATTGAACTTGGTGACTCTGTCTATCACCTTGGCACTCGATAAGGTGAGACAGTGAGACAATTAGGGCCGCAGTGGAAGGGGCAGAGCGAGTCCATTATTACACTGCTCCAAACACACACTAATACACCCACAGAGACAAAAAACAGCATTAGACTTTAATAAGCCAATAAGTTTGCGCTCAGGTGCGTAGTCTTCTCGCTCTCGTCTTCTCGTCCTGTTTGTCCTTGTTGCCTCAAAAGGCGGCACTGCATTAATATTTATGCTCGTATTACGCTTGATTGTGGCAAGGACTTCATTGATGCTGTTGTTGCTGCTTTTGTTGCTTTTGCTGTTTTTGTAGGTGAAACCATGCGTGCGTTATAAATAAAATTAAATGTATCAGTTAGCTTGAATTTGGTTCTAGGCCGTGTCGATAAGTCGCCTTCTAATGAGATTCCCTCCTTTTGGGTTACCTCTTAAGGGTTCTTGATGTTTTGGGGTTAATGATGTGCCCGTTAACATTTAATGCTCCCCGTTGTAGTTTACAGCAATGCGTTAAGTCCAAGCTACCAAAGCTACCCAAGCTACCATTCCAATCCATGTTCAGTTTTTCCCGCCCTGTCCAGTGATTTGTGGTTATTGCTGTGAAAATCCTTACCGAAAACTTTGAGGAAGTTTCCTTAACCATGCGATGATTAAAATGCCATTAGATCTGCGTTTATGGTATTACCAATCCATTGAGCATTTTTCTTTGGGCTATCAGTATGTTTGATAAGCATAATGACTTGATTTTTTATAATCCTGTTAAATTTTAGCTAGTACATATTTTTGAATTTGCATTGAATGTGTAAATTGTTATTCACTAGACCTTTTTACCAATTTATTCAATGAAGTTTTGCATCTGTTCTGTTTTCCTAGTTGTTTTTCTTACTGCCCAAAGAGTAGGTGGGCTTTCTTAGTTCTGTTTTTTTGGCTTCTAAAGTATTTTTCTTTCATAACAAAATAAATTTCTTTCTTTTACTTTAATTCGCTTAAGACTGCTCTTCCCTTTGCACGTACTGCTTACATTTAACTTGGTTAGTTGCTTATCGACAACTCTATCCAATCATTTGGCTATGAAGTTTATCTACTCAAATTTGCTCAACTGGTTCACACTCTCCCTATTTCAACTGTACTCTTCCTTATTTTCTCGCCACTTCCCTGCTTGCTTTATACACTTTCAGCTCACCTCAAGCAACAATTTTAGCTGAAACTCTGTCAGTTCCCTTACCCAATATCTATATTAACAAATTTTGTGTTACATGCACGCGACTAAAATGAAAATAATGAGTAGCAGAGATGAAAGATAAAAGATAGAGAGGGCGTTTTGGAGGTTCTATACTTTTATAGTGAATAGGGAGACGACCAACAACAATGCCAGGAATTAACTCGCATGCTTGGCATAATAAACATAACAGTGCATGCCTTTGTTTTCATTCCTTTTTCTTTCCGTTTTTCTTTTGGTTTGTTCTTTTTCGTCTTCAACGTCTGTTGCTTCTTGTGGCCGTAAGATTTATTTGGGCTCCAACTCGCTCTCGGGTTGTTAACATGCAGACAAGCTAGCATGTCGCCTTGGGGCGCAATACATGTAAGAAAATGGCAAAAACTTGTAGCCTTCCAAACAATCCAAGACTGAGAACTCAAGACTGAAGACCACCAAGATGGCTGCGATTGCAGCAGAATTGCACGGCCAACATACTCGCAATTAGTGCGGGACTTTGGAAGCTCAAAGGCTTTCGCTGCTCGGCTAATTGAGTGGCCATTGAAGGGCAACATGGCGTATGAGCAATGCCCTTCATAAAAATACCAATTAAAGTGTTTTATTTGGTAAACAACTTAATGTGTTCTCATTTTTCTTTTGTCTCTAGTCTGCTTTTGTTTTTTTGCTTTTCTTCCGTGGCAGAATCTCAGTTAATTGGAATTATGAGCCATTAACGCACCTCTTGCGTAGGTGGCTCTAATAACATGGCTTAATAACAAATGATGTCTGTAAAAAGAGCCAAATTAATTTTAAATATATATAGTATATATATTCTATTTCAAATTCAAAAATTTCAAGTGTGATTAAAGTATTTCAAATGATGTGTTATCAAAATAATTATCCCGTACTCCATTAATGAGCAGGCCACGTGTAACTTGTTGTGGTGCGTATATCCTGCTATATGTATATATATATTTCAGCCAGGGATAGAAACTAATTTCCCAAGTGCATTGTTCGAGATATGCGATGGTGCGAAAATTATATCATTGGGTCATGTCAGAGTTGGCAGCGTATGAATTGATGCAATGGCAAATTGTATAAAGAGAAAAAGAAACTTTGAGGAATAAAACGATGAAAAATGAAAAAATAAAAAACGAGCATTGCATGAAATGAGATTGAATGACTTTATGGTTTTGCAAACAACAAAAATGGGGTGAGCAGGAGTAAGAGAGAAAAGCGAGAAGAAGATTGACTAGCGAGAAATCAAATGGAAAGCCAACAAACGCCAGACGAATTACAAAAAGTCTGAATTGTGGAATAAAGATAGATTTAAATTAAGGTAAGAAATATACACACACATACACACACTCGTAAAAATCGTAACTTTTTATAAATTGTCTTGTCTTTCAGTCACTCTCTCACTGTGCGTGCTCCCTTTCTCACTCTTTGTCTTTTGCTCTTTACGGCAAAGCGTTCAATCAACGCCAGAAAAAAGTCAACTTTAGTTTTGCCTGATATGAAACAAGCTCCATTATTCATACACACTCTCTCCCATTTACCTTTACTATCTATCCCCTCTGCGGTACCCTCTCTGTCTACTTTTTCTGCTACTATGTATCTATCATTCATTCCAAGTAACGCACCGAAAGAGAGACAGAAATAGTGAGTAAGGGAGAGAGAGAAAATATATAACGAAAAGGCAAACTTTATGCTCACATGGCCTGTGGCTTTAAAAAAGGTTTTTTTTAGGTTTTTTTTAGGAATGGGAGAGAAGCCTGGACTGATGTGTCTGTATCTCGGTCTGACTGTCTGTCGCATTGTTGCCTTTTGCCCATTGTGTCTGTCTGGCAGCCATTTTGGCACAACACACCAATACACTCACAGTTGGCACTTACGCGCTCTTGGCAGGCTCATAAAATTTTATGATTTCGATCAACTCGAGTGCGGAAATTATTAAGAGTCGAATCTGTTTCAACATCCTGCGCTCTCTGACGACTGTGTCGTAGGCCCAGCTAACCGAATATGTATATGTATGTGTAAGTTGTATATATGTGTGTGTATTCACTACACAAAATTTCATATGACAGCTGCCAGAGGGCTAAGTGCAAGACAGTCGAATACAGAGACGAAACAAGAAAATCCGCAAACGAAAGAAAGAAAGAGAGAGCGTGTACACACTTACTATCTCTGTTGCTCTTGGCAAAGTGCCCGCCATTTTAATTTATATTGTAGCTGTGTTAAAGTTCAAATATAATAAAAGAAAAACATCGTATGTGAATTCTCCTCTCTCTTCATTCCCAGAATTCGCATTCTGAGTGCTTGGCTCGCACTGTAAAGTGCGTTTTATCTTTTTGGCAGGTGGCGTGAGAGCTTATGAGATGGTGGTATGGGAAACCAGCAGGAAGGGGGCAACGAGGGAAGGTCGAGAATATTTCCCACCAACTTTTTGTCAGTGGCCAATTTCTTAGCGTGTTGGTGTAGCGAGTTTTATGAACAACTCTGCAATGAAATTTCCGTTTCCTGTGGCCGTCATTTCATTTACTGGAACGCCATTCAATATATGTTCGCCCAGTTTTCAATTCTCTTTGCGAGTGCGAGTATTTGGCAAAGCATATATTTGAGTATCCATTATGACATGTGCTCATTTGGCACTAAAAAGCTGATAGTTTTTTAAAACAGGAGGGAATTGATATTGCTTCAAAATATTTAATGTAAAACATTACATCTCACGGGATTTGAAACACTTTTTAAATTCAAAAAGCTCTTCCACAGTCAAGATTTTTTGGTTATATTATTCACTATACTATCTTCCTTTTGATTTTTTATTTTATGGCATATTTTTTTATGTTTCGAGAGCTTCATTTTTTAAAAAGTTTAACTTTTCCGTGTAGTCTTTACTTTTCGGCTTGGCAACCAGATTGTTATACGTGATGTGACCCAAACACTTTGATTGATGATTGCTCTGATTTGAGGTTAAACCAACAACATTTGTAGTTTGCTTCTTCCATTTATTTTTCCAATTTTCTATTATGTTAAGCGGTGAAAATTCAAGATTTCTAAATGTTTAATACAATTAGTGTTTGCTACTTTAAAGTCACGCTTCGATTTGGCAAACGAGCACACAGGGAAGCCAAAAGGACATAAATAACTTTTCAAAGGGCCGCGACCCGAAAAAATATTCTCCATACACCAAAAATTTCACGCGCTTGTGAAGCCAAAAACAATTCAAGCTTAAAAATAGCAACAACTAAAACGAAAAAGAACAAACAAGGTCGGTTAAGTGTATAGAGGGGGACCAAGAGATACCCTGTACGCCATTTTTGGATGGATTTTAAAAAGTATTTTAATACAACTGGTCTTCTGCTTGATTATTACTGAGTCAATTTTAGTAGCTTGCTTTTTTGTCGAATTAATTTTCAAATTCAATTCACATAGCGAATTCCTAAGCAACTTTGTAGTATACAGGGTAGAAAATCAGCCAAAAACATGTTGTGACCGCTTCACAGTTTCATGATGGCTGAGTTAGCTTCCCAAAAGCTGCGATAGACGTCGCTAAGCTGACCCATAAATTTTGGCCAGCCTTTAACGAGCTGCTGCCCTTCACCTCACCTGCTGCCCATGGCTTAACGCCAGTATCCCAAGTATTTAGTAAAATGACCACAAAAGTTATTTTAAAAAACATTTTTAAAGCAATATACACAAACACTCACACACAAAGGAAGGGGAGATAAGCGTGAAGCAGCTGTAAAAAGCGCATAAACATGCGTGTCGGGTCAGTGTTGTACAACGAGCTAAAACTGGAGTTGGAGATGTGATCCAGAAATTTGCCATATCCCCTCACACCTCTCACACTCACTCTCTCCACTATCCTTGATGTGTGCACTTCCGTTTGTGTTCTTGTTGCTGTTGTTGTTGTTTTTCTTGCTACTTTGAAGGTACTTAGGGCGTTTTGAATTTTTTATGAACATTTTCCCTTGCTCATAATGTTCGAAACGTATATTGAAATAAATGTGAGAACTTTAGTATGCATATACGAATATACACATATATGCAGCTGTGTTTGGGTGTGTGTATATGGTGTGTGTCTGTATAACGGAGTGTGTGTGTTTTAGAACTGTGTACACTTAGCAGATAGTCTACGGATTTCAAAACTTAAGCAGTTGGTCTTGCAACGGAAATCGAAAAGTTATTGTCTTTTAATATATGATTAATTAATGAATTTTTACACCAAAGAGATTAATATTTCTACATTTTATTTGCCGCTCATACTTTTGTTTTTACAGAGTATCTCAACTTTGAGCGCTCTCAATTTATTATTTTCAGCTTTTCGTGCTTTTGATTAATTGAATTGTTTACAGTTTGCTCTCGTTACTGCAGGTTCTGCTCAAAACTTGGCAAATACTTACCTGTCATGTTTTTAAAATTCACTTTTATTCAATTAATAATGTTTGGCTTATGGCTTATATGATGAGTCTTTAAATATTGATTTGATTTGTGGTCAGCGTGGCCTTTAAATATGTTTGTTTAAAATTTAATGTATTTTTACCATTACATAATCTGTGACAAGGATATTAACTATTTTTTGTGGCTTTTTTATTCGTTTTTAATGAGAAAAACATCAAAAATCTATCTGGCTGTCTATCTGTCAAATAATGTAATTTTTAATACATATCAAATGTCAAAATCATTACACTTTTTAATTATATCTGTCTTTATTAATTAAACAAATCAGTTTATTTAAATAAAACTGTGTTTGCTGTCTGATGAAGCAATTATAGTAGTGCATAACTCAAACCAGTCATAAATTTGAGTTTACGGTTGTCACATTTTGAGTAGGGGACTTAAAGGACATTACACTGTTGGTATAATTGTCGAAAATTCTATTAATGGAGATTGCATGGTATCATAAAAAATAATAATAATATTAACATTATTATTGTTGTTGCTGAGGTTCTCCTTGTTGTTGTTGTTCTTTGAGTTATGCATTGTTTCGCACATTTGGTGCGCCGATTTATTTTGTGGTGCTCATAAATTTGACTCGCGACTCGTCTCTGTATTTGTTCTCCTGTGGCCTGTGGCAGGGACGCACGTCACGTGTTGCATGTGGCATACATATACACACACACGCACATACACGCACACCCATTCTTATGTGCACAGTGGTGTTGGCACGCGGTTTTTGCTGGTCCACAACAGTTGGAATATTATTCATTTTTATTATATTTTGTCGCCTTAACGACCATAAATTGCATTAAAAATGCTGTCATTGAATATGGCCTGCGATGATAATGGAGGTGCAGGTGTAACATGCCAAAGGAGCGTTACAGTAAAACCTCTTACACATAAAACAAGCATATAGTTTGTTTATTTATTAGTTGGAGATGACAGAATAAATGGAATTTTAATTTATTTAGAATGAAATAACACGAAAAGATGAATATAAATTGTAATTCAAAAACACTCATTTATCTAATCGCGTTATTTGACTTGACATTAAGGTGGATTCTAAGCCTTTTAACACTTTTTTGTAACCTACTTACGGTCTTTATAGCCATTGTTTACTGTGCACTGTCGCATTTTTCCATATCTATAATTTATATTACTAAAAGCAAATAGAGTTTTGCTTTATGTGAATACCAACATTTTTATATCGTATTTGAAATTTATGTAAAAACAGAGCAAAATAGACGCTGGCCATGGTGATGGTGATGATGACGATGACAGAATAAAATGAAGTAAAAAATGAATATGGGAAAAAATATTTTAAATATATGTACGAGCATAATATATATCTGCTCCGTTTTTTGTCTCTGTTTGGAATTTCTTGTACGTCGCATTTGCTTGTTTTTATTATATGTCGTATGAAAAGCCAGAAAATCGTGCGAATCGTGGGAATCGTGAGAATCCCTTTACTTTTTCTGTTTTTTTTTTGTTCACTTTTTGGATTTTATGGCTGAGCAATGCTAATGGCTTTTCAGGCAGATGAATTGAATAAGCAAATGCCAAACTGACAACCTAATGCAAAAGTCTAGAAAGCTACGTATGTGTGTGCCGGTGAATGAGTGTGTGTGTTTTTGTGCGTGGGTTAAAAGACTTTACGAATGTATGCAAGCGGCAAAAATTTGAAAATTTGTTTTAAGCCAAATGCCAAAAAGTTGGCTAAGGCAGCGAAAAGCAGTGAAAACTCTCACACACACACACACAGAACTGGCATGAGAAAATAAGAAAAATAAGGAAATTGGGCAAAAGAAATGTGTAACTTAACCCGCATCAAGAATTTGTCACGATTTGTAGTCATCGTCGTTGTCGTTTGGCATGAAAAATGACCAAGTTCCTCCACGTTGCGTATACGTAATGTGGCAGTGTGTCTGTGTGTGTATCTGCTCGTCTTATAAGACCTGTGATAACTGTATGGTTAGATTTAGCTACCCCAGCCCCTACCCCGCTCCCTACTCTGCTCTGCCCTTCCCACCACTATGCCCTACTCCACTCTCGTGCTTTGTTCGCCACTTGAGAGAGCACTTCATGCTTTCAGCTATTCCGAGATCCCAGTGAACTGCTTCACACATCGTTTGTCACATTGTTCGCATGGATTTTTCGTGAGCTCAAAATCTTTGCCCTCTTCTCGTCTTGATGTTGTTGCTGTCGTTGTTGTTCTTACAAATAGTGGCAGCTATTGTAAGCGTTGTTATTGTCAATGCCATTACTATTTGCTATTGTCATTGTTGTTCTTGTTGTTAATATTTGTTGTAATTTTTCATCTCATGTGTTTTTTTCTTGCCTGAATGTGTGAGTGTGTGTGTGTGAAGTTTTCTTTCTACTTTTCTGCTTCAACTCTGTGTGATGTTTGTAGATGTTTTCCTTTTTTGCCCATTAGCACTGTCGACAGGCAGTAAGGTGTTCTCTGTGTGAGGGCGTTTTTTTTTGGGCATGAGGGCGTGTCATGTGTAATCAATTTCCCAACCATTTGTGTGCAGCTGCTGCAACATTTCGTACAGTTTGTCAGACCATATCAGTGGCCCCAGGTGTAAAAAAAAAATAGAGATTCCAAGCTAAATTCGTATTCTTTTGACTTGTGATCTGCAAAGTGACTCAAAACATCAAAGAGAAACAAAAACGACTATACCAACAACAGTTATCGGTTTGACTGATTCCTATGTCACTTCAAATTTTACCAAGTCTCACCCAAATTTATCTCAGTTTCTATAGTTTTCTGTTCATGTACACGTATGCTTTAATACTTTTAACTACTTCAACTATGGCTAATTTAGAGATTTACTACACACGCATGTTGTGCACTATCTGTCATCATAATTGACACAAAGTTTCAACCTTGGAACAATTTAGACGACTGCAAGTTGAACCTTACAACTGTTTTACACAGTTAATGTCAAAATGCCGACTCAATTATCCAACAATTTTCACAAATTATGTGCCAAACATTACAGAAATAAAAGGAAAAATTTATGTATTACAAATTTAATTACACGATAAAGTTTTAGCAACTTCGCACTGGGAGATTTAGGGAGAGAGACACAGATAGAAAAAGAGAGAGCGAGAGAGACTGGAAAGACAAGTCGACAGATGGAAGTAAGAATCGTTTTATGTTCTCAAATTGAAAATGGCATAAACAGTGCGCATTTATTTCATGGCACACAGTGCGTATGATTGACATTAAAAAATTAATTATGCAAAGCGCAGACAGACAGAGCGAATGATAGAGACAAACGGAAGGGACTGGCAGACAGACAGAAAAACATACAGATAGACAGATAGGGAAAGTCGTAAAGCTAAAGGCAACTTTTGCAGGCAGGCAATGAGTGCGTTGTGAGTGCTCACTGAGTGCTGACTGAGTGCATTTGAGTTAGTCTGGCGTGAAACACACAAAACGTGCACTCCAATGTGTGTGTGTGTGTGAGTGTGTGTGTATCCGCGCTTTGGTCTCTTTTTTTCTGTTGTTTTTGTTAAAAACTTTCTGCATCACTTTTCTCATTTGGCAAAAGTGCCAAACGGGGCTAACGCTGAAGTCAAAACGAGGCCAAACAAAACTTTTAGCTTGTCCGCCCGTCGCACACGTCGTATGCGCAATGTCAGCGGCAAAGGACACCCAAAGTCAAGTTTTAATTGTTTCACGAATTGATTTAAAATGCTGCCGCTTCACAATTGCTGGCATTCATTTAACCAGCTGCCTTGGCTACTTCATTAATATGTCAAGCGGCCCTGGAAACCCAAAAAAGGGGAGCCCTAAATGGCCGCGTTCGTGTAATCAGCAGCGAGAAGGCGTGATTGACAGCGACAGCCAAAAGGACACCGAAAGAACGCCAACACCAAAGGGAATTAAGGCACAGTTTCATTCTCTGTCACTATCTCCCTCTCACTCAATCTGTTCGTCTCCCTCTTGTTTTCTCTCTGGCATATTTTATTTATGAGCCAAGATCTCGAATTAAGCGGGAAACTGAAGCTGACATTGCACAGAACACAGGACAGAAGCGATGTCTCTGATTGCGGCTTGTATTTCAGCGCTTCTGCAAGTTTCAATTAAATACTCTCCTCTTCGGCTCAGACAGCGATTATTGTTTTTAATTTTATTTTACAAAAACTCGTAGGCGTGCCATTTAATTGTTTACATTCAACTTGAATTGGCTACACGGCGTATACTTAATTGAGCGTTTTGTTACCTCAGATTGTTGTTGCTCCTCGACGATTGCTGTTTGTGTGTAATTATAGGGCGTGGCTAGCTGAAACCAATATAGTTTATAACTAAACAGGCGTGTGATGTGATTATTCAGTCAATTGCTGTCTCCTCATTAGCAAATGTGCAAATTGTTTGAAACCAACAGTAGCAACCAGTATTTTGTCATATGTATTCTGAGCTATATCAATTTAAAATTTGTAATTCATTCCATTTTTCATTTTGTCAATCTTTTCCAACATTTTATTATTCGACAGCTTCTCTTTGTTCGATTACATTCTTTACCTTCTCATATATTCAGACAATTTAAAACCCTTTCTCGGTTCCTTGTCACTTCTAATTAGCACATTGAAAAATTAATAAACCGCCTCAAACTTACAATTGACCTCAATTGGTACACATCAGAAAAAGCCACATTTTCATATCTTACTACTTCCTTTCACTCTGTCTTCCTCCAGAACAATCTCTTACTCGATTGGTTTGGGTTAAAAATTGAGCAACGAGTTCCTAGAATATTTTTAACAGTTCTATTAAAAATTCATAAGGCCAAATGAAACATGAGAAATACATTTTGTGTGAATTGCCAGGCTGCCAATTCAATTGCAATTAAACATTTTTTTTGTTAGGGGAGGAAGAAAATACCTAGAATATTACTGTTTCCTAGGGCTATTTGAAAAGGTAATGAATCAATTTATAAGACACTTGCCTCAGAATTAATTGTGTATACCCTTTCATTTAACTATTTACAGGATATTCAAAAAAAAAAGCCAAAGTTAGTTGGCTTAGGGCGCTATTTGAAAAGGTAAATGAATCAAAATTTTGGATCTGCAAGACCGACAGCCAGGATGTCAGAGACCGAAAATGGCAGGATACCGAGATGCCAGAGGATGGCAGCATATAAAAAAGCATTGCACAAATTGGCCTGGCTACTGGCATGCTGTCCACAGCCCTGGCCATTTTGTAATAAATTTAAGAGAAATGTCGTCGTGTTGTGTTTCCTGTTTGGCACTTTTGTGAAATATGTGTGCCACACACAGACACGACGTCCGCTTGTCACACTCTCAACTCAGTCTCTCTACTTTCCACTTGTTTATATTAACTATGAGATAAAGAGACCACTGCCACGCCCCCAACATCCACCCACAACCAGCCCACATCTATTTACATATTCGTTGTTGTTCTTGGCGTTCAGAAATCAAATAAAACAAAAAGTCGACAAGCCGGAGAAAAGAAGAAAAAGAAGTGGAAGCATTAAGAAAAAGGGGACAGGGGGGCGTGGGACAGGGGGCGTGGGCCAAGGGGCAGCAGTTGTCACAGGAGGCTGCATCATCATTCCTTCAGCTGCTTTATTATTGTTGTAAATTTTTGTTATTTATCTTATAATTATGCAAATAGGCTGAGCCACAGTCAGGCAGCCGTTCAGGGAGCGGAATGAGTGTCGCCTCTAAACTTGCCCCAAAATGCGCTGCGTGTGCCACATCACATTCTCACTTTGCATATTTTGTGGGCCACATTCTGATGTCAAAAAGTCAAAGCAACCTAAAGCAGTTAAAGCTTTTTTCATAGCTGAAAGAAATAGTCAAATATTTTGACTGAGTCTCCTCAAAACACAACCACTGGAGTTGTCAGCAAAGAGACTTGTGCTGTGGTTAAGTCAAATAAGTAACCAAATTTAGTTAAAGGTAAGATGAAATATTGGTTTAGGGATTCTTAATCAAATTACTGAGCTAGCTAGCCAAATACTCAGCTTTAAGGCTTGGAGGAATTTAAGTTAAGCATCTCATATCTTTTTCCATTCTGTTCAAATTATCTTCAATTTAAAAACCCATCTACATTTGAATATTCATTTTCTAATTATTTCCAGTGAAACGACTAATAAAACGAAGTTGTTTATTTAATTTTTGAGCCGTAAAAAACATTTTGGCATTTGTTTTTTTACTGAATTGTTGTGGCTGCTGTTCTTGCTTTCTTGGTATCAAGTTCGGTGTGCGGTTTCTATGTTGCTTGGATGCCAAAATATCAAATCTAATTATTATGCCAGGCGACACAAAAGTTCTCCCAACTCTACATCATCAGCAGCTTCATTACGATGATGCCGTACAAGATGATGATGATGATGATAATGAGGCCTTTCAATTAACAGCAATTCAATTACATATGTTTAGTCCCAGTCTGCGGCATATGGTAAAACAATTAATTAGCAAATGTTGGTCAAGTATCTAAAACAAACCAGGACTAAAAGGGGGCCGTCTGATTAGCTAGCGTAGCTTTTGTGATTTTCCAATTAACTGTAGACTCTTCGCTTCCCTGACCTATCCTTCACTTCCTTTTCTCACATAGAAAAAAGGCCAAAATGCTATCGAATCGAATTTGAAATGCAAATGCAAAAGGACAAAGTCATTGGGGAAATCCACTTGGGGACTAAAGGAGAGATCCAGTGCCAACATTTGTTCAATATGTGAAAATATTCTCTGAAGTTGGGATATGTTTTTCTCTGCCTTCTTTTCTGACGTAATTCAAAGCCAACTCGCCTTCATCGTCTGCAGCTTTATTCGTTTTTTTTTTCTTTCCTGGATTTTTCTTAAATTAGGCATGAGACTGGATAGGTAAGGGGAAAGCGAGGGGAAGGGAGAGGAACTCTGTGCTGTGTTGTGACATGTCGTGTTTATGGGATTTTGTTACTTTTGGGTTCGCTTGGCCTTTTTCTTTAGAAAATGATTTCATTTTATTTTGAATTTTTGTGAAATAAGATATTTATTTGCTTCTTAGTCGCTTTTTGCTTGCCTTTTGCAAATTGTCAAATAAATAGACATTCGGTTCATTTCGTTTGGTTTGGTTGCTTTGTCGCTTTCTCAGTTCGCCATTTTGTCAGTTTGTCAACTTGCCCTGAAGTCAATTGCTTGACTCTCTACGCTCCACTCTCCACTCCACTCCACTTTCCACTCTATGCTCTCTGTGGTGGATACCTTAGGTCAGTCCTTCGGCTTCGTTTTTCATTCACATTCACATTTGTCTGGCTTTATGTTCAGTGCATTAAAGAGATCTCGTATGGCAAGAGAGAATTAATTTGCAAGGTATTAAAAAGAAAGTTCAATAGAATTGGGGGAAAGCTGGACACAGAATTGGACAGTTTTACAATTGGAAAACCTAAGTCAAGACTGGGCCTTTGACCTTTTGTTGTGGTCATTTAAGAGACATGTGGGACTTGAGCAGTTTCTGACTCTAAAGGCCAATAACAAAGAAAAAAGAAAATGTTTTCCCTGATTGCAGGAAACTATGAATTATATACATTCGAAATGCTGTGATATGAAATAAATTATATTGTTTATAGCTAACTTATTTCTTATCAACATTTTAAAGTGTACTTTCTGTTAATCTGCAATTTATGACCAGCATTAATGTTTGCCAAAATTGCAATACTTTTATGCAATCATTTCTTTGCCTTTCAAATAATTATCGCTTAATGATGTGCACAGGCACTGCAACCACTACAACAACTTTACATTAATTTTCTGCTCTTGGCACTGTCGGAAAAGTTTTGCCTGAACATCCCTCTGCCACTCCCTCTAGGCATTTCCCGGAATGCAACTGCAGAAGAGTTCAACGAACTGCCACTAAACGATTTTGGCTGCGAATCGTTTTTTATTCGCTTCCGCTTGTGGTAAAGTGAATTAAATATGCATTCATATTATTTGTATATGTATGTATAATAATTGAGTATTTAAAGTATGTGCATACAAATTTTTGTTTTAAACTGTATTAGCTGAAATTCCGATTTACAATTTACAGAATTTGCATAAAAATTGTTTTAGTTTTAGTTGAAATGTTGTTTTAATATTATAGCATTTCCGTTAAATTATTATAGCATACTTTTAGGCTGTATATAAATTTGTTAATCCATTAAAGCTTTTAGAAATTCTTGAAGTTACTATGAGTCTAGTTCAATTTAAATATAATAAAGCTATTTGCAGCTACTAAAAGTTCTGTTTGCCTAGTAATACAGCTGGGTACAGAAATGTCTAGCTAAATTCTGTGGAGTATGGGAAAAAACTATAAGAGGTAGTAAAATCTTTTCATTTTACAACTATTATTTAATGTGACTGATCTCTGATAATTCAAACTTTATTTGAAAATGTAGGTGCCCTGTCTTGCATTATCTAATTGCAATGCCTGTGTGCTACAAATGGTTGAAAGATTTCCCGCTCTACAGGGCATTATCTAGTACATCAACACCATGCTAAACAAATGTTTGACATAATTAACCTGTTTACTCGGAGGTCAGTCTTATCGTTTCGTATTTCGCCTAACATAAACATTGTATACAACTAACAGATAAGATATCAGTAATTTCAGCTGGTCAAATGACTGAAAACCAAAAATGAAATATAAGAAATTTAAATATAATAATAGATTTCGTTGTCAGTAGGCGGCATTTGTTCGTCATAAATTCAATGTGCTGTGTATTAAACTTACATGTTTACAAAATTTTTAGTAATAATTTTTAATTTTTTTTCCACAAAATTTCTTAAGAGTAGACAAACTGGTTTTGGTCTGTAGCTTTGAGCAAAGTTTGGTGATTATGCAACCTTTGACTGAAGGTATGAACCAAGTAGAACTGAATTAATTGAGAGTTACAGAGCAGCGAGCAAATAAATTTAAGTAAATTGTTTGCATCCGTTTAAAATGCATTAATCGCATTTGTTTTATTGAGCGTAAGTATTTCAAGCTATTTACTCAGCCATTATCGCTCACTCACACGCTAAATTATTTTAGATTATCAGAGGCATGGGTATGATTGAGACAGAGATACTGTAGACAAACTGTACAGAGTCATAGTCAGATCGTAGATCGCAGTGCTCTTTCAGCTGTGAGACGTGACAGAAGTACAAGTAGCTCCTCAAGCAGTCCAAAATGAGTGCAGAGCAGTGGGAAAACGATGAGGAAATCAAATTGTTTCGCGAATATCTTCGCATACCAACTGTGCACCCAGATCCGAATTATGGTTGGTTATAATCGCTCATATTAATACATTCTTTATTAATCAAATTATATATTTCTACAGAACCCGCTGTGGAATTTCTTATTCGACAGGCCAAAGAGCTGGATTTGACCACCTCTGTGTTCTATCCCTTCGATGAAGCGAATCCTGTTCTGATTATGACTTGGGAGGGTCAGAACCCTGAACTACCTTCTATTTTGCTTAACTCACATATGGATGTGGTTCCAGTCTACCCCGAGAGCTGGTCGCGTGCTCCGTTCAGCGCTGATATGGATATCATTGGTAACATATATGCTCGTGGTGCTCAGGATATGAAGTGCTGTGGTGCTTGGTATTTGGCAGCTATCAGGGCACTAAAGCGCAGTGGTGTCATGTTACAACGAACCATACATTTGTCATACGTACCAGGTGAGTTTCACTTAACTATGGAAAATATTGTTTAAATTTTATAAAAATAATTGATCCCGCTGATCGTTCATTTTTATTTAAACATAAATTTATTTACCGAATTTCTTTAATATAAATAATTGTGTTCTTTTGTTTTAGACGAGGAAATGGGAGGTCGTCGAGGCATGCGAGTTTTCATTGATACCGATGACTTTCGCAAACTAAATGTGGGATGCGGACTCGATGAGGGGCTGGCTGGAGATTCCACTGTTCTACGGAGAGCGCACAGTGTGGCGTAAGTAAACGCAATTGAAACCAAAAATAAATACAATTAAATTCAAAAAAACTGCTCTAAAGGAATGACATTTAAGGCGACGGGGAATGCAGGTCATGGATCGCTGTTGCATGCAAACACTGCTGGCGAAAAGATTACGTACATAATGAACAAAATGCTGGAGCTAAGACAGACGCAAGTGGAGCGGTTAAACAATGATCCAAACCTAACAATTGGTGATGTGACAACTGTAAATCTGACCAGACTAGGTGGTGGCGTCCAAAGTAATGTGGTGCCACCAGTTTTAACAGCGGGATTCGATACACGACTGGCTTTGGATGTGGATCTGCAGAAACACGAAGCTAAAGTAGGATTCAATACCATTTATTTAAAGTAAAACTAATAAGAAACTTCTTTTAGTTAAACAAATGGTGCGAGGAAGCTGGCGGTGGCATTGAAATTGAGTTTGATCAGAAGCATCAATATGTTAAGCCCACTGTAATCGATGATAATAATCCCTTCTGGGTGGCCTTCAAGAAAGCCACTGATCATTTGTAAGTTGTTCGAAAGCTAAAACAAATTCAAGCCCCCATTAAACTACTTATAACTTTTGCAGATGCCTCACAATAAAACCACAGATTTTCACTGGCGGCACAGACAGCCGATATATACGTAGTGAGGGTATTCCTGCATTTGGTTTCTCACCCATGAATAATACTCCCGTCCTACTGCATGATCATGATGAATTCATTAATGCTGAAACTTTCCTGAGGGGTATTAAAATTTATGAAAAAATTATTGCCGATCTGGCCAATGTTCCGCAATAATTATACAAAGTATAGAAAACTAATCAGAATTGCTAATTGTTAACATCGAAAGAGAAAAGCTATTAAGAAATGGAATAAAAATTAAAAATTTACTTACTAAAATATTTGTTTTCATTCATTTATGTTTGCTTAAGTGTTTTTTAGTCTGCAGCTTCAATTGTTCTGCTCTTAAATCAGATTGAAATTTTTCAGTACAACTTACGTGCCAGCAAACAATTTGTTTTCTGCATTAAAGTCTTGATTAAAGCAAATCTTACAGATATATTGCAATGAACTCGGTAAGCTCAACATATTCATAAGAGCATTTTTGTATACCCTGTAGAAACATTGTTACCCAAAGGAGTATATTAAGAACAAGGTAAACTTTGACACAAAACTTGCAATGAGCCAATTGAATTTATTGACATGTTTACAGGGTATAAGCTAGTCGTATCCTGCACACCTACTTCTTTTTATTTATTCAGCTTTTGAAAATGTAAAATTCATTTAAATTCCCATTAGCTGACGGCCAAAATGACAAATTGAAATGAATTGTGAATTCTGAACTCGGTTTGCCAATGTTTGCATTCGTTTTTATACAATTTGCGAACCGGTTGAAATGTGAATTATAGTTAATTTCTTTGGAATTATTTAAAGCGCCGCCAGCTGCCAGCTTGAGAGCTCATCAATTACGGCCCTAGAGAGGAAGGAGTTTTATACATAAAAAAAAACTCAATTAGAGCGCTAATTAATTTATTTGCTTAACAAGCCATGTTTGGCCGCAAACTCATTAAGTTGTCACATGTAATCAGCGTTCAGTATGTCCAAATAAACTAGGAGTAAGACTTGGAGCTAAAGGGGTTGAGGAGGAAGAACTCAGCTCAAAGCTAAAAACTAAAATTGAAACTAACTGACCAGCTACTGCAGCACAGGACATAGACATGCATTCCCGCAAGGACATGGACAGTGAACAAACTTTGCAACGTTGCAGCCGCTGAACTTTTAAGTGAGTGACTTATTTTTTGTCCACTTTTTTTGTCCTGCCAGCTGCCAGACAGCATGACGAGCTAGGACAGCCCAGCAGTACGAGAAGAAAAAGGTGGAGAAAGAGAGCAAAATGGAGGAAATGATGAGTTTGCGAATGTAGATAGTTGCATTTGCCAACCAAAAAAGAAGAACTTGTGGGAAACTTTATATCGATGCCAGGCAGCCAAAGTATCGTCATCATCTGCTGCCTTTGACAAAATACAAACACAAGGCCTCAAACTCAATTGAGGTGACCACGAGAGGGTTACTCTAAGTAGTTTAATATAGGCAAATATCATAAGTTCCAAGCTGGATTCGAAATGCGATTAGATAGGAAAGCAGTTATGAGTCAAAGTTAAATATAGTCAACATTTCAGAGAAGATTGTTCAGCTTTGATAATTATGTCTAACAATAACACACATCAACAGTTTTTAAACATTTAGTTAGATAAAGTTCTCTACCGACCCTCGCAAAGCTTTTAAAAAGCTGCTCTGCACCAGAGACCTGCAACGAGTATACTCGAGTACGTTCGAACTTTTCACAAAACGATCGGGTAACGAGTAATTCAACGGGCTGTCCGAAAAATGTTCGAATCACAACGATCAGTTGTCCGTTTTCAAACCTTCGAACGATCAACCCCATAGATCGTCTGCTGATCGTTGGCTGATCGTTGACTGATCGTTGGCTGATCGTTCGATTGGCAAACGAGTATTCCAACGAGTATACGAACGCAACCTGTCCTGATCGTTTTTTCAGTACAAACGTTTGAGTAACAAGCAAGTTCGTTGGTTCGCTTGCGTTGCGTGACGTTCGCAGTGTTGTCATTTATTAAAATGAAAATATGCTAGTTCTAGCGGAAAAAAAGTGAAATGGCTAAATTTCAATAAAAAATATAAGAAAAATGTTTAAACATATATTTTTCTTCTTCTTTTATTATTAATAAAATTAAAACCCACAGTGCATAATATAAAAATGAAATAATTGTAATATATGTGCATTGATTTTCCCATGTACACATAAGTAAAAAGCTAGATCTGGCGGAAAACAATTTAGAGAGCAACACTGATGGCACTCGCAACAATCTCGAGACTTGTCTTTGTTTGTGTGTATTAGTGCGAGCAAGTATTGATATGTTTGGCATACCACGCATTTCGCTTATATTTTTTTAAGACACAAAAACCCACCGCTGAGAATATTTTATGCAAAATATTATAAGTTTTTGTTTGGCCTGCTTAAAACATGTTGTATAACGGCAAAATACTCAGAGTATATACTCGAGTAAAACGAGTATAAGCATGCCCGCGGTACGCACACCAAACGATTGGGTATCAAATTTGTTCGAACAAAACGATCACAAGTAAGCGTTCGAGTATATTCGAAATTTTTATACTCGTTGCAGGTCTCTGCTCTGCACCGTTGCATTATAATTAAAAACCTACAAGTTTTTACTGTCCATCATTAGAAGTTCATAATGACAAGGCAAGTGACACGTGTAAGTTTCAGACACCTTCCATCTCGCTCACCTGCGCTCCCTATCTCTCTATCTCTCTTCCTCTCTTTTTTTTCTAACTATCTCTTGGGGGTGCTCATGAAAAAGTTTCCAGACCACAAAATTTAACTTCGCCCATGGATAATTTTGTCAAAATGCAATGTTCGATATGAGGAGGGGACCAATATGTACTTGAGGTTTGGGTCGCTTTTGGGGTTCAGGTTACGAGGTTGTGTTTCGGTTTGGGTTGAGTTTCGATTGGGGCTTGTGTTCGCTCTTTGTGGTATCTTTATGTGGGTGACATGTGCTCCAAGTGGTGGGTGGTGGGGCACTGTGTGTGCACTGCATATTGATGACGTGATTTGCATTTGAATATGCAGCCCTCATAACCCTGTCGCCCTGGCAGTGGCAGTGGAAGTGCCAGGGGCAGATGCAGAAACAAGCTAGGGAAGGTTGAGGTGAAGGTACAGGGGCAGACAACCTGATTGCTGTTGTTGTTTGTGCATATTGCGCTTTGCAATTTTCACACGTTGATAAACTTGTTTCAACGTTGAACAGTCGCAGTCGTCGAACGGGCTGCAAGTTCACCCACAGCACCAAGTGTGCCGCCTGGTGGCACCTGTTTCCTACACTGTTAAAATATCATTCTTTAGCTAAAGTTTTTTGTATAGCTCCAGCGTCATTCCACAACTATTTTATAAAAATTAAGATTCTTAAGTAAATAAACAGTTTCTGCCTTCTACTTTAAATCCTTTTCTCGTTTTTTTTTAGCTCAAAGGCTTGACTTTTTTCAGTGTATCTACCAGCGTACTGCTTCCTGACTGTCTCCATTTTACCACCTCCTTGTTGTTGTTATCCTGGCTGTCGCTTATTGTTGCATGCCTCATCATTGGCATCGTTGTGACATCCTGCCGTTACCTGAGCAAATTTGTGTTTTTTAGCAAATGCGTTTAATTGGCAAAAAAGTATGCCACGCCCCACACAGCCCCATTCTCCTGGCACTATCCCAGCTGGTGCTGTTGTCTGCAAGTTTTGTTGCATAATTTTGTCATCAACTGCTGCCACATCCTGTGGCACAGCCATTGTCCTTGCAACCTAATTGCAGCACCTCCGTGTTTATGTGTGTGTTTGTGTGGATGTACCTGTGTATGTCTGCTTGCTTGACTTTCGTTTTCTGCACATTGCACAACGCATCAAATGCGATTATTACTGTTTTCGCATTTATCGAACAGCGCACGAGTTGGCAGCCCCAATTGCGAAACAGTACCGTTAAGCATGCGGCATTTTTCGCCAATTTCACAAAACATCAATTACGTTTAATGAGATGTAAACTTTGGTTATTTTCATACTTTGTGGACGGCGCTCAATACGTAAAAGTATGCCAACAAAGTTGCAACAGGTTGGCAGTTCCAAAGGTTTGTATTAAAGAGTAGGAAAAAAAGAGATAAGAAGCGATCTACTTTGGGAATAAATAATAATATTCATTACTCAAAGCAGCGCCTAGAAAACCTATCAAGAATTCATTATCCTGTTATCAATTATACTGATAAGAAAGTGTCCGAAATTTTATATCAACGAGTTTAATACGCAAATTGACAAATATCTCCGAAAACTCATACCAAAAAAAATATTTCTTTCCTTTGCTTCAAAGCAAAAGTATGAGCTATAAAAAGCTAATGAACTACATAGCATTATCGATCTACGGAAATTCTCTGACTAAATAAGAAATACTTGTGTTTCAGATTTGGCAAAATTCCATTCTCTGTTTGCTTAAATTAAAGATGTTTTTATGAGTTAGACAACATTCGGGAAATCAATACTATCAAAGAAAATTTGGTAAACAAGTTGTTTACCAATCGAATGGTTTGCTTATAAGTAGTTTCTGAATTTCTACTCATAAACAAGGTTTTATTGGCCAAAAAGAAATGCTAAAAATCTCATTGAATGGCAACTGCCAATAATTAGAATAATTCGTACAAAACAACTCGATTTTTGTGAAAAGAAAACTAAAGAGTTGAAAGATTATTGAATGAATTGTTGGTAATATTCATATAAGACATTGCCCCTCACCGAGCTGCCATTGTTCAAAGTAGTTTGCCAGTCACAAAAGCATTGTCCAATTCAGAAATTTCCCATTAAGCTGGGAAGCTGAAAGCTGGAAGCTTTTCACCGCATTGCAAAAGGTTAAGTCCTTGGCAGGTAGGAATTGCCATATAAGTGCGATTCGCAAAATGTGAAACCATGCAGAGCCTTTGTCTGCCACCAATTTGCTTTACAATGCATCAGGAACGAAGGCACCAGCTTGAGCAATCATCGTGCCTCTCGCTCTTTGACACAGTCTTTCCTTCTCCCTCCCTTACTCACTCTCCCTCCCCTTTGTCTCTCGCCTGCTTGCTTGGACACCCGTGGCGTCAGCTCAGGTGGTAGCACTCAATAAACAGTATAATGACCAGAACTGACCGTAGGGACAGTGGATCGGCAGGAGGCATTACAGAGAGGTTATGCATGTCGGGGGCGGGTCAAAGGTCGCCACAAACGCTGCTTGAACCCCATAACTCATGACAAAGAAATTACGGTGCGAGGGCAATAAAAAAAGTTTCTTTTCCCGAGCCGAAGAGCAATGGGTCGAGGTGGGACGCATCCCATTATCATTGGTCGTATTAAAAGTTTTGATGTTGCTCAAATTATTTCGGGAAATTGATGCCCAAGGATTAACTTTGCCACAGACACAAAAAAAGCCAGAAAACACCAGAGAAAAAAGTCAAGGAAATATAATAAAGGACATATTTTGACTGCGGTCGTTCGCAAGTTTGTTTGCCTTTCTCTCTATCTCAATCTCTCTCTCTCTCCTTTCCACTGTCTGTGGGGCACATCAAATAAACAGCGGATCACACCGCTGGGAACTGATGTGCCTGATGTTCTGTGTGTGCCACGCCTACTGACAGCTTGCCACCTCCAAAGCCACATGATGATGAGCAATGATGATGAATTCCTTGTCTTTTGCCTTTGCGGTTTTCCTCTATGCAAGGCGATAAATTCACCCACAAAAAAAGCAAAAGAAGAAGAAGAGGCAAAAAAAAACGCGTTACACTTTTTGCGTTTACTTTCATGTACGTACTCTCATGTAGTTTCCGCTCCCACGCGCCAAATACTTTGTGGACTTACCATGCCCAGTTATCCCTAGGTCTGCCCCCTTACCATGGTATTCCTCGCCTCCTCTCTGACTGACATGCCACTCATCAGCTGGAAGCGATTCGCGTAACTTTCACCGACCTCACAGCCCAACCCCTTCAACACATAGACACCAGCAAAAAAAGCTGATGAAACGGCAACTTTTGGACCTTGATGAATATTACACACACTAACAATCGAGGCATATAAACCAAAATAAAATTCTTGTGGAGCTTAAGAGATCAGACAGTGATAAAAATGCTATCCTATGAAATAACATTTTTAATGAGAGGTGATAGAGAAATAAATGTATTTTTGTAGTGGCCGTATAGCTTTAATAGCCTATAGATATAACAGACTTAAGCAAATAATAGTGTCTTCATTTATATTATGCATTTTATAGTTCTTATTCCTCAACAAACTTTAAACTTATTCCCATTGAAATTAATATTAAAAAAGACACACATTTGTCCATTCTCAAGATACTTTAGACAAGTATTTTTCTTTTGATTAATGTCGACGAAAAGTTTGGAGCTTTTAACTGTAGCATCATCAAAGTATTATACTTATTTCATAAATATTCTATATTACCCTCTACAAAGTGTACGAAAGTACAGTCAAAAGAGGAAGATGAAACTTGCCGTTAGTCGGTTGCATCACAAAGAAGTTTTCATTTCCCAAAGCGGCCGCGGGACATAATTTCTTTTGTAGATATCCTCCCTGGCCCACTACTCTGTCACTCCCACTATTTAGAAGTCCTTGCGGCATGTCAGGCCATTGCCACAAATGTCTCACACTGCGTGCATCTTTCACTGTATTTTTTTTATGCTTTGCTTTTTTGGTTGCTGCTTTTTATGTTTAGTGGCTTTAGTTAATCGCTTTCTGTTGCATTTACCGTTACAGATATAAACTTGTGGCCCAAAAGTTACGACATAACTCAGAAAACTTGAAATCACAACAATTACTCGTCTGAATGTATTAATCATTTGATATTCAACATGAATTGCAAACAGTAAAAAAAGAAGTGAATAATTGAGATAAAGTCACTTTCAGAGTGGAATTGTTCAGTAATTGACAATGGTCTCTTGAGATATTTTACGGGATATTTGGAATTTTAGCAAGTCTCGTTCACATTCAATCAAAATTGATGCATTGTCCCTGCTTTACGGCTGAGCAATTATCAAATCCATTGCATATATCTCTTTATCTTCCCTTATATGGATTACTTTATGGCATTGTTGGCTTTTAAAGGCTATCAGATTCATTTCTTTCATTTCCGTTTTGGTGTATTTTCAGCTTTTATTGCATTTTCTCTGTTGATCTGTTTTTATGGCGTTGCGCCTACAATACGCCTCCCTTTCAGGGAAATGCCCTTCCTGGGGAATTTTCCTGTTTGCTGCCTCCTTTTTTTTTGGTCCTGTTCGTTACGAGGTGCTAAATCAAGTTAACGTTTAAGTGGCCGTTTAGTGCCTATGCTGCTGCATTTCTTTCGCACACATTTTCCGCCCTCTGCCCCTCCCCTCCACCCCTCTTTATTATTTTCTTTTCCTTTTGTCATAAAGAGTTTTCTTGCATTGCCTTTTGCTGCTTTTTATTGACTGTAAACTTTATATTTTTAATATTTTCTTTATGTTTTTCCTTTATCTTCGTTGTTGTTCTTTGTTTTTGTTGTTGATACTTTGCAGCTTGTAATTGTTTTTTAAACAAAGTTTATAACTTTTATACAGTAACGTAACGATTCTTTATATTCTCAACTGCTTTGTTGTTCCACAGTTTCTTCTTGTTATTCTTAGGGGCAATCCCTTTTTTTTTCGTATACCTTCGTTTTTTTTTTGCTTTGTGTCTTGGATTTTTAATTTGCTTGTCTGCTTTTTAATGGCAGTTCTTATGCAGTTTTTCATGGCAGCGTCTGCATTGAAAAGCGGAAAGCTTCAATTGCATTTCATACCAAATAAAGCAACAAAGTAATTAAAAATATGAAAGAACTGAAAAAAAAGTTTTTTTCTACTACGTTTAAATATGGAGTTGCGTGAAGAGGACAAAAAAGTAGCAAAGTGAACAGAGTTGGGGAGATTAAAATTTCAAGGCACTTGAGGCAAAGCGAAATTAAAATTACAACACTTTTTTCATAGGATGTGAAAACGATACGGAATGGAAAAAGTGATATAATTTAAAGCAATGTTTTGATAGAAGTGTAATTGGGAATTACGGATTTTATTCCTAAAGATTGAAAACAAATGTGACTTAAGTTCCAGGTTAGCTTGAAAACTATTTTTGTCTTGGGAAATACTGCATCCACCTGCTTTCAAGGACATTAATTGCATTCCATTTTCGTAAAAATTACTTTTGCACACGCATTTTCAATTTCAATTTCCATTGAAAGCAAATGCATTTCAATTCCATTTATGTAATCAACAAACATAGCACGACCCAATCAAACACACAAGCACCAGAATATGCACCCTTTACAAGTCCACGCACACACACACACACACTTACAAAATTACACACACTCGTACATATACGCATACGCAATGAAAAACTGTAGAATCGTGTTGCATTATTGATGCTCTCGTTGTTTTGAGTTGAATGAACATATTTTGCCTTGACATACATTGCATTGTTTAGCAAACAAGAGTGTCAGGACCTCGTACTCTCCGCACTTTCTCCATATCCTCAACACGCCCCCTTACAACACCACTCCGCCCTCTGCCATACATTTAGAACGTATACGCTGCTTGAGCCCATTGAAATCTCCCGCCTCTGTGTACACAGTTTTTGTTCAAATAACACGAGCTTGTACAAGAAAACCAACAGTAGCATCAACATCAACAGCAGCAACAACAGCAGCAACTTGCAACAACTTGCAACAACAATAATGACATTTTGACTGACAGACGCAACAGTAACAGAGGCCCAAAAGACAGTCGGAGAGGTTTAGGAGAGCGGGAGGGAGAGTAAGATGTATGAGAGTGTGATACAACAAAAAACAAAATTAGATTTTATTTGTTATGATGCTCAACTAAAATATACCCGGAATTTTCACTTGAATTAGCTCTAAAAAAAATATTATCTTACATTTATTTAGAAAGCTTAGTTTTGCAACAAAAAATGGTTTAATATTTATTCAGATTAACCAAAAAGTTACAGTTTAGAATAAATAAGTTGATCCCTTAAAAATGCATTTTACTTGTAGTTATTTATTTAATACTCGATTTTAGTAATTTTCAGCTCATTCATTGTTCCAAAACTACAAATTTTATTTTTAATAACGCGCAAATTGTACTAAACAATGTCGTATATCAATAATATAATATTCCCCTTATAGCACATGTGCTAGGGTATACGAGTGGCGCTTGCAAGGCGCGCTGACGACGATGTTCAAAAACTTGTTGTGCGCTTGTTTGGTTAGGCTCTTCTTGTTCTCAGGTTGTTTGTTATATATGTTGTTGTTGTTGTTGTTGTTACTGTTGCTGTTGCAGTTGTCGACATTGAAGTCTGTTCACAAATACTTAACATGGCGCTCGCTATTTACACATACTTGTTGCAAATTGTTGTTATTGCAATTAGAACTGAGAGATGTTGAGAAGAAAACTGTGTAGATTGTAGATAGTGAGAGTAAAGAAAAACGGATGGAATAGGAGATACAACAAGAAGGAGACGGAAACATGGGGAAAAGGATGTAAAAGGATTTCGATTTTACCAGCCAATAAACCAAATGGAGGTTACTCAAGTTCCATTCAGTTCCAAGCAATTTTATTGAGTTAACAATTGAAGATAAGAATAAACATTCGCTGGCTATTGATAGAGAGAAACGGAGAGTCAGAGGGTGAGAAAGAGAGGTAGAAACTTTGCTTTGGGCCAGTATACACAGATACAACACGAGCTTGTTGAGTAAAGAAAACTTCAATTGACAAGTTGGAAAAGTCGGTAAGTTTACCCGTAAGTGTGTTTGTGTATGTGTGTGCCTAACACCAATACAATCACAACTTTTGCGATATAACAAAAACTTGCTTTACACGACATTATGTGAAGATAATTATTTGTTTTGCAAATGTTAATTTCAAACTATAGAAGTGCCGATAAAACACAATGAATTGAGAAATGCATTTTTAATGCTCCATTAGTTGAACACAAAAATTCCAAATGAAAATGGCACACAAATTCAGTTTTGATTTTTGAGCTTGTAAATTGCCGCTTGAATGAACCTAAACGAAAATTGATAGAAAACAAAATATAGGCAATTACGAAAGGCAATCAGGCTTAAATATTGTTTTGGCCTAAACATTATACTTTAGGTATAAAAACTGTAAAATATTCGTATGTTATATGTTGGCCAAGAAGCTGTTTCTGCAGTTGGCTGGCTGGCTGGTTGACTGACTGACAGCTGCACTCATTGAGGCAATTTGCTTAAGTTACAAATTGAAATATTTGCATTTTATCTTAGAAATGCAAATGCGCCAACCCGTGCCATACACTATAGCTCCCACTGTGTAACTCCTACGGTTACTCCTACATTGTTCCCTTTACTTTTCCTACCTACTGTTACTGCTACTGTTCCTATTCTGGGCAAAGTATCTGTGCAAACAATGCCAAACAAATTGGCTATTCAAATCCGCAGACAACTTATCCACCTCCTCTCGCTTTCTGCTCCTCTTCAATGCCTGCTGCCCTTTGCTCCCCTCAACACGAGTTAAGGTCTGGAAATGGGTTCACAATTTATGCGTTGGCCCCAACGCTGAATGCATTTTGCAATTTTCATGGCCTGCCAGCCATTTTTTGCCTCTTTGCGCTCTCAGTTTGCCAGGACTGGCAGCTACAAAAAAAAACCCATTAAGATTACTTTCTATGGCCAGATTTGAGTCGCCTACGTCTTCACAGCCAGTGGGAGTGAGACAGCATTCATTCAGCAATAAAGGGAGTGGTTGAGAAAGAGTGGGACCCCTGATGAGAGTTTAGCTTTTTTGCTCAAATAAACAGGATAGTGTGCTGGTTACGCAGAGCATGCAGGACATGGAATATGTGGCAAATGCAGTTGATGGCAAACTGGAACTGCAGAGACGACGTCGATTGATGAGCTTAGAACAATGCAACTCTTTCAAGAGAGCAACGCCTACTTTGGCTCAACATTTATTGCTACACAGATAGCACGTGAACTTGCAAATGTGTGCAATTAGGCATGCACGCGCATGTTGTTGCATGCACACTTGGGAATCGATGCACGAATTGCTGTCATTAGTGAGCGTTTACAACACAGGAGTAGCACTCAAAATTTTGCTGTTAATTCAGTTACTTTTATTTGAGGTACGTCTGGGTTTTAACTAAGTGGCAACGACGAATTTTAGTCTGGCCACTCTGACAATTCTCTTTTGTACTTAAATGCCCATTGAAAGCTACGTAAAAACGTGAAAGCAGCAAATGCGTGTAAAATGGGAAATATTCTTGCTCTCTCTCTCTCTCTCTCTTTCACTATATTTTTGTCGGTGTCTTTAATTCTGTATTTTCTTTTGTGGCAATGTCAAAACGGAATTGGGCAAACCGTTAGGAAACGTCGCGTCGCTGTTGCAGCGCCGTTCGCTGCATTAACTTTTTGATCATCGCTTAGATGACTTTGTAGTTTTTGCGTTCTCTCTTGTGGTTTGGCAACCTGCGAACAAAATCGGACGATGGCGATTTTTAATTGAGTGTAAAATTGGTGGGAATATTAAGGCAAATTAAGGGCTAACGGTTATGGTTCTTGTTTGCTCAAGAGAGAGAGAGAGAGAGAGAGAGAGAGAGCATCGGAAAGTGCTCATAACTGATAGCACAGAAGTGGTAACAGAGTGGGAGTAAGTACTTTGATATCTTTTGCTTTAATTCCGGCCGAAAAGAGCATTTGAAATTCGCTTCTTTAATAATTTTCAATTTTTTTTCAATTGCTTTCGTTATTTCTCGTTCCCATTGTTTTTAAGGGCAAATTAGAAACTTTCGCGGTTGCTTTGCTTGATGCTCTTTTGCGTTTCGCCGCAAATGTAAAAGGCAAAAATGTTCAATTCAAAAGCAAATTGTCTTTTATTTCAAGCTCATTAGCTTTTAATGCAATTTCATGCGGCTCAACGCGCCTCAATTTTTGCCACGCGTAAATGTCCACAGACTGAGAGAGGACATTAAAACTGGGAGTGAAAGAGACAGCCAGAGTGACACTGGTACATACAGTTACAAATGCACACACACACACACACACAAGCACACGCTCATACGTAAAACGTCGCACATCATTTGCATTACATTTTCATTTCATGTGTGTGCTATTGTTGTTGTACCATATGTTTTGTGGATTTAGAAAATCGACTTTTGTCGTCATGAATTAAATTCTTTGCCCTACATACAAGAAGAAGCACATGTAGAAGTAGACGACGAAGATGAACACGAAAACGAAGATGGAGCAGAAGCAACACAAGACAAGACGTTCCAACATTTTATGTAAATTTTGTAAAATATTTATGGAAATGTACCATATTGTGAGAGACTGCGTCAAAATGGCAGCCGAGTAAATAGCACATGTATGTGTGTGTGCGTTTGTGTGTTTCTGTGTTTTTGGGTTGTATGTGCGTGTGTTTGTGTGTGTTGTGTCATTTGCGGGCAGAGAGAGTCAAACAGTCCGGAGAGAACAGACATCAGCATAAATTTTAAATAAATGCTACAAAAAGAGAATATTAAATGCTGTTTTCTGTCCCTCTCTTCCATCTGTTCAATCACTGTGACTAAATGCAGCTTTTGGCTAATGTTACTCAATACACTAAACAACAGACAGGGGAAAAACAAGAAACACTCAAGCTTTGTTCTGTTAAGGTTACAGAAATTCCTACATCATATCAAATGCACCAGAACTTTTAGTGCACACTGTCGTTTGCTGTTGTTGATAGTGTGATGACGTTTGCTTATTCCTTTTCCTTATCCTTTAGCCGACATTACATATATAATTGAATACTTTGCTCATATGAATATTTTGAGAGAAATATTGAGAGTTACACAAGCATAAAGGAAACTTAGTCCAACACTTTATTTACGCTGAAATTGCACTTTTTTCTTTGTTCAATACAAAAGGAGTTCAAAAACGAGAGAGAGAGAGAGAGAGATATGCAAATGAATTTTTCAAGTGGCACGGCGACAGTTTTATTGAGCTTATCTGAGCTTCTCTATTGTGGAAGAAGCGAGCAAAGAAGCGAGAAGAAAAGAATATGGCGACTGACTGCGAATTGGCGTACGTGCCGATAAAGTGAGAGCTATTGAGAGTAGTTCATAACAAAGCTGCATATAAGTGATGCTTTTATGCATAAATAGGCACGTGCTTAGTACCACTGTGCTTGCCCCGATGATCAACGGGGCTTCCAAAGGAATATTTGAATAAAAACGTGCCCAGCACCAAAATCCTGGCAAACACATTTAATAAGAGTTATCTCCCAACTTTAGAGAAATTCATTAGCTTCAGTCTAAACATTGAATTTGAATTGAATTGCATTTGTTTAACAAATGACGAATGCTTTGTGTGAATTCTGTTAGCTTTTGTTTATTTGTCTTGCTGTTTTAATTTTCTCTGCCATATATTTCAAATGTATTTTATTCAACTTCATTATGCTCGCTATATTTCCCCCTTTTAGAGACACGCACTGAAAGAGTGCTGGGGAGGGAGAGCCACTCGCACACTTTGTTCTATGTTAATATTTCTCACATCTAATAAAGTTTCCCATGCCATCAAAAGTTGCTCCATCTTAAACTACTATCAACAGACGCTCCCACGCCCATTAGCCACCTTGCAGCGTGCTGTGTACATTCCTTTACTTGCTATCAGTCTAATGCGCTTAATCAAATGTTTATCTTTTTAGCTACCAGCTCGCTGCTTGCCGCTCTGCCCTTTCCCCCTTCCCTTCTTGGTTACTTTCCACTTAGTGCATACAATTTTCCTGCTTTGGATGTACGTTTTCCTTTTTCCAGGAGAGGTTTTCTTCTTTTTTTTTGTGATTTTTTCTCATTTATTTTCGTGCGCATAGATTATGTAAATTTTACTACTTTCACTTCGACATTTTCATTATGTCGAAAGCGAGAGACAATGTCTTGCTCTTACCACTAGCTAGCGAGCTGCCTTTTCTTTCTCTTGAGCTAGTGAAAAATTACGCTCTCATTTTGAAAAAGTCAGAATTCGTATTTAAAATACTTGCACATAATTTATTTTCTCGCGAATACAAATCATTTCATTTTCGTGCCAGTCACGACGGCCCAAAACTGTAGCATATCTTTCGGCGCCGTGCCATTAAAGCCAGCCCAAAAGAAACCAGAATCACTACCAGTACCAGCCCCAGAACCAGAACTCAGTCATGCTGCCTGACTGGCAGCGAGGCATGGAGCCTCTGATGATGGTTATATTACATTAACTGCAGCCAACAACAAAATAGTTCCGTGTGCCAAAAGTAAAATGAAAATAAAATGTAGCCCTTAAAAAAAAGGCAGGAACGGTGTGTGTGTGTGTGTTGGACGGGCAGGAAGGGAGCTCTGAGTATATAGCACAATGAATATGTAACTAGGAGGAAGTCAAGGGTGCTCGACTATGAGATGCGCTGCTTTTAATGTCTTTAGCAATTTGGCTGCAAAAACAACGATGTAAGCTCCACAGTGTGTGAAACATAGAGAAAGAGAAAGAGAGGGAGAGATAGGAAGAGAACGAGAGCGAGTGAAAGCATTCTAATAAGCTTTGGGCACTGCGCCATCTAGCGTTACAAAACGGCATTAAGTGATAAATTTATGCATAGTAAAAAGATGAAAACTGAATATATTTAAAATAAAGTGAACATTTAAAATAATATTTGCTAAAGTCAGAGAAATATTTGTTGACTGTTTGCAGAGAGGATTTTTAGATTAAACTATAAATTAGGCGATAAATTTATGCAAACAAAATAAGGATAAGAAATAATAATATTTTTATGAATTACAAATTAGGCAGCATGCATAACCTATGCAAAAAGATGCAAATTTAGTTTATTCAACTTCATTAACGAGCCAAGCCCCAATTATATGTTTATTCATTTGTGTGGAATTTAAATAGAAACTAACGGAAGAGAACCTTGCTGAGAAGTTTAAAGGAGAATTTTTATTAAACGACCAAAAAATTTTAAAATTTTGAAGAGCAGGAGAATATATTCTGGGAAATTTATAGCCTCTGAGAAGTATGTCTTAAATCAAAGACCATCTTATCGCGTAGCTAATATGCTCGGCTTTTTAAAGCACTTGCCGTGCAGTAGCCAGGGAACCAGAAACCCAGTCGAGTGTGCAGAAACATGTGGCAAGCAGTTTGTGACGCCCATTACTGCGTTGTTATGTGGGCGTCTCTCTCTGCGTGTGTGCTTAGCTGTGTGTGCCTGTGTGTGTGCGCGAGTGTGTGTGACTTGCGTTGTTGTCAGGGCGTTGGGGTGTACTATCTATGTGCTTATATATGTCGGACTGTCTTTGCACTCATTAGTCTAGCGCTAAAGTTGTATTTATTTTAATGCAGTCGACTCGGCGTATGCGTAATTAAATTTCATGTTCCGACACAAATGAAACCAGGTTGTCTGCGCGTTCCACAGTGTAAATATATAAACTCTCTATGATGCGGGCACACCATGTACTATGAAAATCTGTATTAGTTGAGCTGTAATTGAAATTGTGAAAAGTTAACTGTTTGGAAAACCCCCGCATTCCAGTTGCCACCATCTCGAGTCCTGCACCGTTTTGCAGGTAAACGTTTTAACACTGAAACCCTTCAAACAACAAGACTGTCTGAGTGACAGTTTTGCGTTCAGGTCAAAGTTCAAACAAGCATGCATGAAATTTTGTGCCCAGCTCAAATTTTGTTTGCCTAAGAAGCAAGTCAAAATTATTCTCAATGCTTTAGTTCACATGGCTGTTATCTTATCAGGCGTACAATCACTGTTGTTGTGTTGCCAGCATGATATTGTTGTTGCTATGCAAATATCAACAACTGTCTGTCTGTCTGTCTGTCAGTCCCACTGTCTGTCCCTCTTCCCTGTCTTTCTGCCCTGTCTGGCTATCTGTCTATTCCTGACAGACGTCGGGTTTTCCACTCGACGGCCAGCGGATCGACACTAATTGCTTGACCTTTTTTGAAACATATGCTTGTTGCTGTTGTTGTGCCTGTTGTTGTTTTCACTGTGTTGACCTTTGAACGCGAGTTGACTTTCGCATGCGTTAACGCAAACCGCCGACTCTGACCCGCTGTCGATGTCAACAACATTGACATGGATAACCACTTAGTGTGGAGTACCAACACGGTGTAAAAAAACTCAACAATTCAAAATACGAAATTCGAAAACCATTTGAATTGAACAGTTTAAAAACTTGTTAAGCCACATTACTTTAAAAGGTCAAAGTACATTTGAGAACAAGTTTAACATCGTGTGCTTGCAAAGTCTGTTAAATTTCTTGAAAACTCTCAGAAACAAGCCTATAACTGTCACTTATTCTCATGTGGGTAAGTCTCATATAAGAGTAAGTTTCTGTTTGTTTGAGTCTTTTAATCAAATTTAAAGGAAAATTGAAGGAAATCTCCAAGTTTCTTGGGTTGAAAAAATGCTTTAATATAATAATGGTTTCACTTAACAATTAACTATTGTTTTTATATAATTTCCCTTACACTGCCTATTTACTTATTTGTCTTAAAAACTGACTTTATCCGCTACTTTTTATCTTAACTCTCCCGAGTTCACTTTCACAATTGATAAATATTTCAAAACTCCAAATGACAAAACAATCACGGTCATTTGTTGGTCCCATTCACATTGCCATACCTTGGGACAGGGCGGCGTGCTGGGCGTGGCTTGGTTAGTCAATGCAATCAACATTTTGTCAGGCATTGTGTTAACATTCATTTCGTGGCCCCCACCCACAGCTTGAGCCATTTGCATATTTATTCTTAGACAAAATCTAATAAAAACATTGCAGCACAAGCGAATGCATAAATCAAGAGAAGACTGGGAGAAATCGGGAGGCTTCACCTGGACTCGGTTGGTGAAACAAAAGGGGGAATCCCACAAGTGCATAAATTGTAAGCATTTTCCCGGGGCTATGAAACCTGCAGATTCCCACAAACTCAAACACAGATACACCACACCACTGTGAACACACTCGCATAGCTGTGAACCCGCAAGCTGACATTGTGCATATATACAAATTTTAGCAGAAGAACAAGATGAGAAACTTTAATGCGAAACGCGGCAATGAAAACAGCTTCAAGAAGCAACATGTGAGTGTATAGAGGTGTGTGTGTGTGTGTGTGTGTGTGTTTGTTTGTGTGAGTGCTCCATAAGCTTATTGCACCTGCTGAGATTTTTGGACATGCGCCGCATACCTCAACGCCGAATTATGACTACATTTTTTGCACATTTTTATGCAACTTTTGAAAAGAATTCATAAAAAAGAACTCACGGAGCACAGCTAAACTTTCGTTAGAGCAAATAAAATGCTGCCATGACAGCTGCAACACCTATGTTATTTTAACAGTGTAGCAAACTGCAGGGAGTCAGTGTAGAAGGACGGAAAATTGGAACATGAACCTTGCACCGCTTGTCAACTGGAGTGGCAATAAGTGGCAACCATATTGTCGCAACCAGGTGATGGCACACACAGTCCCAAGTTGGCCTAGAAACTTGGCTTATTGGCAGCTTCAACCCTCGACTAAGGTAAACAGAAATCACTTAAAAATCACTTAAATATTTTTACATTTCAGCGTGAAACTTTTGTTTAATCTCGCAGAACTTGTTAAGCTTGCAATTTTAATGAAAAGTGTAAATTAAGGGGTTAAATATGTTAAGTGTTTTGCTTAATAAACAAATTTTAGGTGTAGATACTCTTAGAGTTGTAAAATTTAAATTTTTGTTACCCTTGCTAACGAAGTTGTAAAGCAACTGAAATAGTTTGTGCTGTAATCGAATTTCACAATTTCAGCAAGTTTTCTCTTATTTTTTTTTAAATATTCAGCAGTCGCCGTCATTCATATGTAGTCACTTCCCATTTTCCATCAACAAAACATGACCAATTCACGCGATTTTCACCACTTTCCAACAACTTTTCTTTGCCAGAGTGTGTGTGTGTGTGTTGTCCCTTCTCGATCCTTCCGGCAATTTACGCGCTAGTAACGATTGCATTGCAATTGCTTGACCCACATGTCATAAACAATAAAATATATTAAAATATATACGCGGCATATGGGGAAAGGACCCATTTAAAAGGAGGACAACAAGCGAATACAATGGACACAATGCACCACAACAGGGCACTGCCTGAAAATTTAAACAAATTTTTACACATTTCCTGTTCCTCATTCGTATTGTTGTTGCTCTTGTTATTGTTGTTGTGGTTGTTTGTGTTTGTGTTGTTGAGTTTTGTTGTTGTTCATATCGCAGTTTTTGTATTTCGTTGCGTTGGTTCTGCACTTGCAGCTTGACACAGTTCTGTGCCACACCCATTTATTTGCAATGTCAACGAGAGTGCAAAAAACGACAAAGAAGAACAATTAAAAAATGTTCAATCGAGAGGCACAGACTACAAAACACCCTGCATATTTTTAAATCTATACCATAACTATTTTATTATTTATTACATTTAGTTAGAATTGTTTTTACCTGGTTAATAAATTAAAATGTAATCATCAAACTGAAAAGTTTTCTGCTTTTTTACTCAAATTACTCATCTCCTTGTTAATTTGGTTAAGTTTATAGTTATGGTCCCCTCGGTACGCATATGTTTTGAGCACTGGGTATTAAAAATGCCCATTCTGAGAGCTCATGTTTGTTAGTGTCTCTGCTTATGGCCAGTACAAGCTGCAGCCCATGAAATTTGCATGTAATTTTCAGTAGCAGCATGAAGAGGATGAGGATAAACTTAGTTATGTGTAGGCGTGGCATTTCATGCATTCATTATGCGATCAAAATAAAGCTTCTTGAGACACTCGAATTCAGGCTGTTGCTGTGACGACCTTGAACCGAAAGCAACTAGCAGATGAAGACGAAGACTTAAACCAAGAGTCCAAGTCCGTTGTTAATTCAACAAGCGTTCATGGCAACGCCCCTTCGTTGTTAGTGGGAATTTTGGTAACAATTTCTGTGGCTAATTAGCAAGTGGCAATGGGCCAATGTCGGCGCTTTGGGAATGGCAATGAGGCATTTTAAATTAATTTCATTGGACGCTGCCAAGTGATCTAATTAAAGCGAAAAGTTGAAAGTTCTAGACGGCATTTTGTGAGCTGCATTTTATTGGATTTTAATTTCCGTTTCTTGCCGCTTCAAGGTGACACACACACACACACACACACAGAGAGACACATAGAGGCACACATACTTTAATACATTTGCCACCGCAAGGCGTGTGTGTAAATTGAAATGTCACCAATCTCGCTGAACCCTGCACTCTACATGCTCCACCTCTCTCTATCTCCGTATCTCTCTCAATCTCAATCTCCAATCCAAGCAGTTTGCCATGTCGTGGTTCGCTTTTGCTGCTTGTCTGCCGTTGACAGTCATTGACAGCGACGAGGATGGGAACGAGGACGAGGACGAAAGTGGAGACATTTTTAAAGTAAGAGGGTTAGGGGTGGGTAGCAGGGCGGAGTTTGTGGCAGCCTCTGTTAGCCACATTGCATGCAGGCAATGTTGCATGCCGAGCTGCACTTAATGCTGACTCAACGCTACAGAGCTTCTTATTTGCCAGCCAACTTGGCTTTCCCTTCCCTTTTGCCTCACAGGACAACTCGTGCAACTTAATTTCTCTCCAACATCGGTCGTAGCAGACACAGCAAAGCAGCTACTGTTTTATAATCAAATTTCCAACTATTTTATTAAACTATGGACCCAAAAATTTGAATAATTCCTAGAATTCTACTTGTACTCATCCTAGTCTTTAATTAATGACTATTATTCCAATAAGCCCGTTTTAAACCTTTTATTTCCCATACGATTAGCAAATGATTTTCAAGCGTATTGACAATTCGATGCTATTCATTTTACGATTCTAATTTTTTATACTTTCTTTTTATGGCCAACTACAAGCTGTCGCCCCAAAGTCAAGCCAACAAAATTCCCCATATTACCCGCAACGTCTTTAGCTGCTTTTTAGCACAAATCCTTTTTTGTAGTTTAAAACGTTTTGGACAGGATTTAGTTGCATGACTTTTTGCTTTTAACATTTTGCTTGGCTAACATTTCTAGTGCCATTGGTCAGTCCAGCTACCAACTACCCCTCACACTGCTCAGCCCAGCCATCTTAGCCAGTGTTGACTGTGCTTACTGCCCTGAAGCTGCTGCTCTGATCCTGTTTCTGCACCAGACACGTAGCTTCATGGGCAAACGTGCGCGGCATTTCCAAATACAAATACATGGCCGCATTTTGTAGTTACCACCCACTTACTTAGCAGCCCCCTCCTGATCTCTCCCACTACCCTTTTTGGCATTACTAGATTTTCTGCTGTTTTGTTGCAGTCCCAATAAATTGTATTTTCGCTTTTATTTGTTGACCACTTATGCGATCGAATCTTAAATTCGATAAATTCCATATATATTTTGCACTTACGATTTGTTTTTGACCCATTTTGTGGTACTGTTAAAATCAGCTCTTTTGGGCCACTTGTAGTTGTGGCAAAATCAGTTATTATGGGGCGCCGTAATTGGTGCACTGTTGACACTACTGAGCTGGAGCCAAGTAAACCATTTAAATCCCAATTGCGATTGCGACTAGGGAGAAATGCTCTGCAGATACTTTTAAATGGCAACTACCAACAGCCAACAAGCAACTACCAAATAGCGAATGCCGACATTTGCCTCTCACATTGTTTGCGGTAAAACTTTTTGCCCAGCTTTGTTAATTCGGTCAATATTTGCGGACGCACGAAATAAAAATGAAAACTCAGCGCAAAAGTTTTTGCAGCGCTGTCGCAATGGCCAAGTTAAAGCAAAATAATGAAAAAATCTATTTAACCCCTTAATGGTTGTTGGCCAAAACTTATACCACACTTTTTTTCCACCATCACTCGCTTTCTGCCTTACCCTGCCACACCCCTCTCCCTTCTCCCTTTGCTCTTTTTCTGTGTGTTTCTTGTTCTGTGCTGTGTGGTCTGTAGTTTGTTTTGCTTTGGCGACTGAGAGCAGGAAACAGGAAACTTTAGAGCTGTTTGCAAAGGCCGCCCACTATACTGCAGTGAGTTATATACCAAAATATATTCTAAATGTATATAGAGAAATGTGTACAGTGTGTACTTAGTATGTGCGCACACACGCAACAGTTGTGACAGCTGTCAATTGCTAACATCTGCTTACTTTTGTTTAAAGGCTATTTGAAAATATTTATTTAAATGCTCAAAAATAAAACTTCAAAGATTTGTTTTCATTTTCCCCTTAAAACAAATAATTTTGATAAAAATGTACCGTAAATAAATTTAATCATTTATTTAATTGCCATCCCCAAATTTTTTGTCTAAGTAAAATTTAATTGAGAGCGCGTTTGAAGTATTTAGTTCTTAACGCTAATTGCGAGTTGGGACGACTCGAGTCGACTCGAGTTGAGCTATTCCCAGAACTTACCTGTTAAGTATTCAGTTTGGTAGCCACGCTCCAGTTCTTCACTTTCGGCTGCAGCTTTGGGTTGAGTTGAGTTCAGTTTTTGGCTTAGTTCTGGGAAAACTGAAAGCAAAAAGCAAAGTTTTATTTTTACTTATTTGGCAATAGTTAAATTTGTTTGCAAATTATTTGCTTTTGCTGTTTGTTGTTAAGCTGTTGCGTGCAAAGTGCCTCAAGTTAATTAGCCTTAGTTGAGCTTAACAGCAATCATATCCTTAAGGAATTCGCTAGTTTAAAATTAGTATGAAATAAAGTGAGATCTTGCAAATTTCCCATCACGCCTCTATACTCGAAACATTCACATTTTTCTGCTTTAAGCTACACACACCCACAGCAAAGTGACCATAAATAATCAAATCTTATACACAATCTGCAAACAGATTTTGCGTTTCTAATAAATTTCACTTTGCGAGTAACCAGAAAGCCACCAAAAATAAAAAAAGGCCAAGAAAAAAAAACTAAATAAATATGCAACCGAAAAAAGAAAATTGCCATTGAAGGCTGTCCAGGCAAGCACAAAAAGGCAAAAGCTTTTTTGCCAGACAAGAAAATATAAAAATTTATATTTATGCCTTGGTAGAATACAATATAGTATACATATACAATATATATGTATCTGTGTAACTCTGTGGGCTGCAGGGCAATTCTTGTTTTGGGTTGGTTTATTGGAAATTGCGTTAGTAAAAAACTATACAAAAATAGGAAAGCAAAACAAAAAGAAACTGCGAAATAGAAGTGACAACAAATTATGGTTCACCGATTTTATAGGCGATTGTTGTACCCTGTAAGGAATTAGCATCGAATAGTTTTGCATGAGAGCAATGAACGGCTCAGAATAAAAATAACAATTTGAAGTACCTAAAATATTTATTTATGTATATAAATTTTATATATTGAGTTCTGTGTTCCTGGTTTCAACCTAAAGTTTATAAAGGTATCTTAAAGTAAATCAGATACTTTTATCTTTAAAGATTTGTTGTGGCTTTTAGTTTTCTCTCTTGATATCCCCTTCTGGTGTCTGTTGTCAAGGACGAGTCTCTACTTATTTATGCGGCGTGAAAATGTGGTTAGAAGTCAATAACACAATAAAAACGTTGACGTTACATTGTGAAGGTCACACGCATCAGTGAAACAGCTGCTGATAGATGATGTGATCCCAAAAAAAAAGGGAAGAATGTCTGTGCCAGACTTGAAGACTGATTTTGAAAAGCTAGCCAGAAGGCAAGTAGCAATATCGTGTTTTCTCTCTTCCACTCTTAGTCTTTCTCCGCCTATCTGTCCCTTAGGTCTCTTTCTATCTGTTGTGGCAGAACAAAGCGAAAACAAAACATTCATTGCATAACAATAGGCGCAATGGCGTGCCACAAGCAGCATTTAAATATAAATACCTGCAGCTCGAGCAGAAAAACCACCAGAAAGCCACCGCCGTTGGCCAAAAAGTGAAAAGTTTTCTGCGTTTTACAGGCAATTTTTTCCCCTCATCCCTTTTCTTTACTCCCCTTTCTATCTGCCTCTCTATTCATTTACCTGCTGTCCCGTTCACTGCTCGTGGTCGTTGGCACGTGAAAGAAAAAGTGCAGGTGGCTTTTTCTGGATTCGCGTGGCCAGCAGAATAAATAAACTTCAACTTTTTGCTGGCCACAACAAATACAGCAGCACCACCTCCAAAAGCAACAACAAGAACAATAACAACGACAACAGCAATAACACCAAACTGAAAATATCTAGGGAAAATATCTAAAAATGTAACAATAACAAATGCGAAACTGAAATGGGCACAGAAATTGAAAAAAAGAAGAAAAAACGAACGAAAGAAGCGTAAAAAAGTTTTATTTATTATTTTGGTTACAAGCAGAGCGTGAAAAAATTTGTTAAGCTTTAAAATGTTATTTTTTTTTCCTGCTCTCACAATTTTTTTTTATTTTCTTTTTGTTTGTCGTTGTTAAGGTGGCAAATAATTGCGAACAAATATAAACAAGCTGCATCCACAACGACCGAGGGCAGATAAAGCAGATGCCAAGAAATTAGGTTGAGAGTTGGTCAGGATGAGAATTTGGGTCAGCTGAGAATAATTGTTAAAGGAATACTATAAGAATAATCTGTAAACAGATTTATGTTCAAAATTTGTCAAAGAATATAACGATAAATATTGTGTGAATTCTATTTGTGTTTTCCAAAGAAAGCTTAATTTAACTCATTATATTTTGACTATTTTAAAAGAACAGAACTTGACTGTTTTCAATATATTTCAAGCTACACCTTACAGGCTTTCTGTCATAGTCTGCTTTCCTTTCCTGTACCTCTTTCTTCCACTCGAATACATTTTTGTCTTCCATTAATTACTAGCTTTTTTCGTCTTATTTCCCTCCATAACTTTTTCTATCGCTCAGTCCCCTAATCTCAAATATTTTTGACGTAGTTCCTCATTATATATCCACTGCTTTCATTAGTTTACCTGTCTCTCCTCCCTACCTATCCCCCTTTACTCAACAGTGTATGGCAATTGCTGTTGCTGTGCCACAAAATAATTGCCTACTTTTTAGAGATCGCTGAAAACTTCATTTGAATGCAAGGATTTTCCCTTGGGAACAAATGTTTTTTCCAGAATTTTCTTCTCTCTGTAAAATTATACAAATTAATTTGGGAGCGACAATTGTAGAGTTTTGGACCTACTGTTTTTGCCCCCACAGCTTCTCAGGCTCCTTTGCCATGAGCCCATTTCGCGGGCATCGCATTAATTATGCTCAAGTGTCCGCTGGGAATGTGGCCAACACTTGTTATGTAATGACTTTTGTTGGAATGATGGCCAGAGGGGTATGCGAGGGGGCGTGGCTGGGTCGTTGGTATTCTGTCATCAGTGTCGCGTTGTTGGACAAGTTTTTGATTTGATTCTGCAAAACTGTTGGCAGTCAATGGGGATTTGTTGCAATTTAAAGCAAAAAGCAGGGAGACAGTGAATGAGAGACAGAGGTTGGGAGAAAGGTGAAAGCCTTTTGCTAAATAAAACTAAGCGTTGGTTGCACTGGAAAAAATTTATCGGCGCGCCAGCTGCAGGGCAATATATCAGAGATTTATGTCAGCATCATGAAAATAGCACACACAGTTACAGAAACAAATACAAATACATGGCACACACTCACACACACAGCCAAAGACTATGAACAAACTATAAAAACATAGTGAAAGTAAATAATGGAAAAACAAGTCCAAAGTGAAAACAAAAACAACTGCCAAATCGAGAGAATGGCGGAAACGACAACCTTAAAGCTCCAAAAGCGAAGTATACAGCAAAAACAAAAAAAAAATATATATATAAAAATTGGTGAGTGTTGTGAAAAATGTGTGTGGAGCCCTGGGCAATTGGTAAACAAATTGTAAACCTAATCAGAGATTGTCTACTAGCGCTACACTGATATATGAAGCAAGCAAACAAGTAAAAAAATGTTGAGGATAACACTTTATGTAATGGAATTAAGTATAGTTATAAGAGCTGACAAAACAAATGAACTTTTTGGTTGAATAAAAAAGGATAGAAGAAAGCATTTAGGTCTAATTAAAATCTCTTTATAGTCAGAGACTCAAGCACATTTGATTTTTAGCGAAATTTCACGAAATTTGGCAGAAATAAAAGGTAAGACTAATGTGAGCAACTGTTGTCAATCAGTTGTCAGACTTTGCCCTGCCACGCCCGTGCCTCCTGCCTTTGCCCCTAGCCCAACATCACGCCCGTTGTGGATCTGTCGGGCATTAATTTACGCAAATGACAAAAGCATGTTGCAAATGGAAAGGCTGTCTGTCAAAATGTACTTAAGTGAGTTAAATGCATTTTCGCATGTTTTTGTCTGCTCTTATTTGGCTGTGGCTGCTGTTGTTGTTGTTGTTGTGGTTGTTGTTCTTTTGGTCATTCACCTGACACAAAGATTAATAATGATCCAGCATAATTACTGAACGGAAGTAGAATGGGATGCGCAAACTGAAACTGTTTGCAGTTTTAACGCCTGCACTTGACACTTGAAGCACAACAATAAATTTTAAGTCAGTCTGCAGTCCAACACACACACACATACACACACACGCACTCATACACAGACAGAGTTTAGGAAAAACGAATGAAAACTATGTGCTCGTGATTTATGTGCTCAAAGTTATAGAGAACTGAAAAAAACCCTGAAAACCCCAAAGATGGCTATGCAAAACTTCAAAAACAACTGTTGGGGCGAAGTTACAATGGATGTCGAGTATTTCGTGGGTTACAGTGCGGGTCGGAGAGGGGCCTCAGGTCATAGCCGCAGCAACATTGCGGGCAATAAAAAATTGTCGCAGGCACAGAAACAAAGATTTAGCGATACATTCAGTTATACATAGAGGTATGTATATATACCATGTAGAAAACTACATGTGCTGTAAACCAATTGAAAGTGCCGTAAATTGGGTCAGACAGGCACTACGAGCTGAGTTCTGAAATCAAAGACAGCTGCATCGAAAGAAACCACGGGCAGTAGTTCCAGTGAGTGTGGTAGCTTTGAAGATACTCTATATAGTTATTTTAGGAAGAGTAACAGACGAAAAGAAACATTAACTTTTCTGAAAACAAACCCATCTCACCAGCACACACATACTACAGGGTATATCACCAAGACATCCATTTACAACGCCTTGGCCCACGCGGCATTTGTGGCGCAACAAATCTTTGAAGCGTGGCAGACATCGAGTGGTTGCCTACAAATTGTGTTAGTGCGCCAAGGTGAGCGAATATGCTGCATGTACTGTGTGGCACATCGAACTGAGGCCGCATATCTATTTATCAATTTGCAATTGCAGAAAAGTTTCACTAGACAAAAGAAAAATCACATGAAATTACATTTTATTGATAGTAAAACGAAACTTAAGTCTGGCAAACAAAGCTGCGACTGCGACTGCCACTTTGGGATAAGTAAAAGCTGAAAAGTAAGTGCTAAGGAGAAGCCTCACTAAATTACTAAGCACACACGTGTAAGGCTGCTGTTGCAGCATTTGTTGAAGCATTTTTTCTGCCACTTTTTCCAGCTACTACCACTCAGCTATGCGTTGAGGCTGCAAAGTTTTCTGCTGGAATTACTTTCAATTCTAAACTTAGCCAAAGTCGTTGAAAAGTTGGCTACTGCAGCAAAAGAGCCGAAAAATAAATGTGCTGTGAAAGTCAATCAAGTGTTGCAATTTGCAGCGAGTGCTGCATCGACTTTTCTTTGGGATTCAAAGTGGTTAGTGGCAAGTTTTCGTTCTTTAGCCAGCATCTGCATGGCAGCATTGCAGCTGACAGGTAACAAGCAGGTAACTGAAAGCCACACCTGGCCAAATTAATAGCCAAGTTGATTGAGCTTTCCCAGACTGACATTGGCGTCTTTGTGACTAGCTAATTGAAGGTTAAGCTAAATTACAGTTAACCTTACAAAGGATATTTTTGCATACTTTGGTTATATTTAAAATAAAGCAGCATTATTATTAGTTTAAAATCTAATTTACCTTGGCAGAGCAGAGCGTTATTTCAAGTGGATAGTTAAGCAAAATGAATAGTTTCTTAACCAAAAGTATTTAGGTACCGAAAACTTAAAAACTTGCAATGTAAAAAACATATTTTGAAGTAACTAGTTCGATTAATATTTCAATATGTTCATCTCTTCCTTATGCTAAAATAACCAAAATGCTGTGGGACTTAAAGAGTCAAACCCAAACTAAACAATTTATAAATCCATTTCCTTTATCTATTCCGTTCTTTTCTATTCATCACTATCTGTCGACATTCCCATACAATTTCCAGCTTAAACCGCTTTGCTTGGATTTTGGGTTTTACTTTATTCTTGCCCACATTTGGCGTTCAATTATAAATCAAGCATAAACCATAATTGAAAGATCAAACACACAAAACTGTAACATGTATTTGAGCCAAGTCTAGAGTCTGTAGTATGTGTGGGTGTTTGAATCTGCTGCGCATTTGTCGCAGCTTTCAGTCTGCTGATGATAAAAATACACACACGAAGGCGTAAGCGAAAAATGTTGTGTGCGTTAATAAATTACAACAATAATGACGCCAAACATGATAACAACATGGCTGATAGATGGCAGGGGAATGGAGTCACAGACAGCGAGTGAGAGAAGTAGAGGGAGAGTGGTGACTCTGATGCCGTTCAGAGAATGGAAATGCGATGGTTGGTGGAGGGGATTGAGAGGCCAGCGATTGTTATTGATCATCGCAATATTTTGAGCATTAAGCAGACGCAAGTCAAGCCAAACATATGCAGCCAACTGAATGGGCGAGAAGAGAGTGAAGTGATGGGGTAAGGAGGGGAGACGTGTGGTTATGGCCAGTGTGTGTGGGCCAGGCTTTTATCCATTTGACTTGTTTGCGCAGACAAGGCAAAAAGGATAACATTGTCCTGTGGCTACAAGCATTGAGGCAGCCATTCAAAGTGCTGAAAGTCTAAGCCATTAAAGCATATTAGTTTTTGCCTCGTTGTTGTGTCTTACATGTGGCTGTGTGTGTGTGTGTCACTCAGTCTGCCCGTTTGCTTGTGTGTGTGCTTGTTTTTATTTATTTCGGTACATTTTTGTTTACGCTCGAATGAACAATAAAAGTTTTAAAGGATTGACATGCTTTTTGTTGCTTCTTCTCTTCTTGTTGTTGTTGTTCTATTTGTTGTTGACAATTTGTTGTTGTTTTCCACCATTTTGTGTTCTGGTTTTTGTATTTGCCATTTTCTTTTTTTGTATTTTGCATCGCCGGCCTGCCGTTCCAATTGTTGGGGATTTGGTTTTACGAGTGATGCCGAAAAGCATGCAACAGTTTTTTGACTACCCAGCAGACAATGCGTATACGCAATATTATATAATATAAAAATTTAGGTTAGTGATTGAAGGAAGCCAAGTTTGAAAATTAAGGACAAAAAAATATTCCTTGAATGCACATGAGATAAATTAAATCTTTTAAAATAATGGTTTAACACAATGGTTTCTAGATAAATCTCTAATAAAATACCACAACCTTCACCTCAATTGAAAATCCGAAATATTTTGTCCTCAAAACTAACCAAAAACGCTGGCAGGCAAATACTGAATCAACGGTAAACTATCATCTAAATTATTGTGTCTTATCTTTATTTACTTCAAGTCGTTAAACTCGTAATTATAATTATGTGCAAGTGATTTCCAGTTTGTTACTCATTGATATCTGTGCAATTAATTCGCATTTGCTATTAGCTAATTAGCAAATCCAGGCAGTTCACTATTTCTGTACTCATTGAGCCTTAATTAACTAATTTATATTTATGTTCATATTTTCCTTGCCAACCCCCGTAGCATATTCAAATAATTCATTAATTGAAAGAACATTATTTAAATGCGCAATCAAAATGAAATTTAAACCAAAATGCTGCACTTTAAATTCACAGAAATCTTGTTTCACAAACTTGCCGCACACATTCCACCGCATGCTGAATGCCAAAGCAACGAGTTCTCTGCTCTCTCTACACCCACTCTGTCTCCATTCGCTGGCAACTAGTTATGCAATCAACTCAACAATGGTAAACACAAAAAACAGCATTCAATGCAATTTATTCTCGCTATAAAACTGCAATTTTATTACAAAATCATAGCTGGTAAAAATCTGGCGAGCGAAGCAAACAAATTTATATAGCATTATGCACAGAGGCTTATATAATTGTGCTCCATATAGAAATATATAAAAAATGTCTATAGAATTAAATCAGCTTAATATCCTGTAGTTTTTGAAAGAATAGCAGCTGAATAGACTGCGTTAAATTACAAATATTTATAACAATATTAATGTAAATTCAAGCTTACGCTTACGCTAGTGAATAAAAACAACTTAATTCCAGTTAATGACTTATAAATTTTTAATTACAGAGTATCTGTTTATACTAACACTATTGTTTCCATCTAAACCATTCGTTTTACAATTTATTCGTAAAATTTTGTTTGTTCATTTCAAAATTTCTATTAAGCTGTTGACCAACCAGAAAAATACATTTTAAAGCTACAAAGCGCTGCTGCACCTGCAGCCCACGCATTGAATTTATGTGCTTAATATAAAGAGAGCGAGAGAGACGCCAATAAATACGATAAACTGACCCCGGGGCAGCTAACAAATCCCAACAGTTGGTCAAAATGTATCCATTGCAAACAGTTCTTCTTTGGTCGATTTTTGGGCCATTTTATCGGCTGTAGGCTCGCTTTTAATCCAATAGCCCATAATAATTTGTGCAAATTTATTTGCTAGTGCTTAGTAAACGATGGCGCGACACAGGACACGGGGCAGACGCCACATTTGTAGCTCTATAGAAAATCAACATCACGCATACGCCACCGATCCAGTCGAACAGTTTGTTGGATGCTTGTGGTCACGGCCAGATAGCGTGTAAATAAAATAAATTGCAATAAATAATCTGGCCATGTGCCATAAATCTCAGTTAAATGGACATTTGCATCTTGAAATAGTCGACAGTCGATGCCACAGCAGGAAAGCCAGAAAAATGGAAAATATAGAGAGTAGAATGACCAAAGCCAGTAAAGAAAAGAACAAAAAAAAAAACATACAGAAACTCATCTGGTACTTGAAACAAAACAGCAAAATGATAAAATGCCTCGAGACACACACGAAGAGCAGCTAAAATGAGATATACTAGCCAAGGTCGTTGCTAGGCACTGAATCTGTCAGACCTACGCATATAAAAATATACTTATATAAGAGCATATATTTATTTATGGTTAGTTTTTTCACATTAAACGATTTTTTGTTGCTTCTGCATGTCTGTGGGACTTTTACTTTAGTAACCTTATTTAGAGCTTTTCTGATTGCCTACAGAAATATTTTTTTTCTGTACTAAAGCTGGTCTTGAGATAAAAAAGGCTCAGCTGAATGTCAATAAAAAATTGACTTACAATAAGACGTTTTTATGCGACTTACATATATGATTTTCGAATTCTTAGATAAATATATACGTTGTTTCCAGCTTGTTTTTCATTTGATCAACTTTCAAGTGATTTTAAGCATTTATACAATTTTCTTTTTAACGTTAGTTTTAATAGATTTTTCTTTACAACTTGCTACCATATTGTCAACTTAAATCAATCTTTATAGTTTTAGAGAATTTCAAATTGTGGAAGTTAAGCTGAATTTAAAACTGTTGCTTAGTGTTATCTATAACGTGGCTTTTAAATGCTTCTGAGCACGCAAAGCAGCTTCTCAGTTAAATCTCTGTCGAGCAAGATTCTCCCTTAATTTCCCTCTCCCATTTCCATGTCTTTCCCTCTGGCTCTGTCGTCGCCAAAGGGGCAGACATAAGTACGTGTTGATTATGGTGTTGTTGCTGTTGTTGTTGTTGATTTTGTTGCTAGTGTTAATGGCGACAGAAACTATATGCAACTGCAGAGCAGACATGAGGCAAACTTCTAGACCATTTACCATATTCCACAATATAAGCAAACGTAGTTTTTTATATGCAAATATTTAAGAGCATCATCGAAGTGGAGGCGAAGAGTGCAACATCCATAGCAGTTGCAATACTGCAACAGAGGGTGTGTGTGCTAGTCTGTGTTATCTACTGCTGTCTGAAGAGCCTTGGCAGCTGTAAGCCATGTGTAGATATATGTGTGTGTGTGTGTGTGTGTGTGTTTATGTATGTGCGTGTGTGCACAACACTCGACGATAAAATCGTCATGTAGTCGTAATGTCTGCATCAAATTGCATTTGCAAGCTCCAGTCCCTTTCCAGCCACGCCTCAAGTGCCTTTGGGGGCATATGTGACGTCCTCGCTGTCGTATACGCAATGTGTATTTATGCATAGTTTAATGCGGTTCAATGTCTGGTAAGGACATCAAAACACGACACAGGGCAACGACGCATCGCTGCTTACCCGCTGCTAAAGTCATAATCATAATCGTAATCATAATCAAAGTCAGAGTCAACCAAGGAGCCAGGAGTCAAGTGTAAGAAATCAAGAATCATAATCAACAGGCGCACAGCTTCAAATCGTTGAATAGATATTTTTCTTACTTTATTACTTTCAAATTGAATTGACATGTCGTTAGAACGAATTCGTATAAGACCGCGTTTACGCCAACGAATTCAAATCGCTAGAACATCAGACAAATCCGATTTTGTTTAAAATATCATATGGAATTTGCATTCGATTTCTGCACAAAAGCTGCACTTAAGTACAGACTAAAAGCGCATAAAGTGATGGGATTTAGGTACAAATCAAAGACTTGTGATCACGTTAGAAAAAAATGTAATGAAATAAATATGATAATAAAAAAATATATTTTAATATAAAATGAAATGTACATATATAGATTAAAGGATTAAGTTGAATGCAACTTACTGAACTTCAAACTTCAAAGCTTATTAATATTACTTTAAAGAAACATTTATTGAGATTAATCGACATGGATAGGGACAGAGGAGCAAATGCATTTTTTTATGCTTAGGTAAGATACTTCAATAAATTATAAAAATTGTTTATTAAGAACTGTTGACCCAACTCTTTTTTAATTGCTTCTCCTTTTAATTGTAACCTTTTTTTTGCCAAGTCAAAGAACAAATTCATTGAGTTCGAAGATATTTTCAAGCACTTGATATCATATTTCCATGCTGATATTTATGCTGTCAGCACAATTCTTTATTTGGCTTGTGCATCGAATATTCCCAGAAATGAGAGTGTTGAGGGCTATTTTTTTTTTTTGGGCAACACTCATGTTTGACAGAAAAATGATTTGAAGCAGAAGCACTTAATTTGAGCAATCAACACATGCAAATTGCATTGATCAAATGTTGGTTTAGACCAAATAATATTTCATTTCAATAAACAATAAACAATTTGCTGCAGAAATATCGGGCTATCAATAACGTAAAGTGCTTTACTGACACACAAACACGCACACTCACACACCGACAAACGTACACACGTCAGCTGGCACTCGATATAAGTAAGTCAAGGCACATGGCTAGAAACAATTGATTATTGTGTGTCATAAACACTGAACCCTAGACCAGAACACAAACCAATAGCAGAAACAGAAACCCAGGACGAAACACTCTATGCTCGAGTAGAGAAAAGAAGAAATTTTTTGGTGCCACAAGCCACACAAACACACACGTACACATACACATACAGAACTGTCAAATGCAGTGTCCCTGTCTCGAATTGTCCGAAAGCAAATTTAAATGTTAATCAACTGGCGAAAGAAAATGAAAAAAATACGAGATAATAAAACTGATTTAGACCAAGAAATACCCTGTTATTCAAGAAGAAAGTAATGTGCTAAGATAAAATATATTCACACTGATTATTCTTTTAATTTAATACATTTAATTCAAATAAAAAATAAACATTTTAATATTTACACTCTGATCCGAATTATGTTTTAAATAAATATATATACTTAAGGAAAATTCCTTGAAATTATAGGGCTATCGATATGCTTCAACCAATCAAAGATTACGGGGTATAGAAAGATGAAATTGAAGAGAAGCTGAGTATTTCGCATGCATGCACATGAAAATGAATTTGATATGGGTGGATGACACGGAGCTGGATATGAAGCTGGATCAGGATGTGGATATGGTGACGCGTTCGGCGTCCGCAAATGTAATTGACAGTTTCCAATGGCAAGCGGGGGAGAACTGGGAGGAGGAAATCTACTTAGCATAGCCCAAAAGGGGTTCACCAGTGTACAAAAGCCAAAGAGACGGCCAATAAAATTGAGCAGCAATTTTTTTGTGTACAAAATTAAACAATTTAATTTTTTTCACCACCAAAACGGATTTTTTTCGACACACTTCTTGCAGCTGTTTTCACGGCTGGCATTAAAAACATTCTTTTTTTTTTTTTTTAGACATTTTCCATTAAGAGTTTTAATTTCATTTCATGATGTTTCGCTTGGTTGCACTGTGAACTATTTTTGCGGCTTACTCCTCTAGACCAAGCCATAATTGAAATATGAAACCCAAAAGGAAAAGACTTGTTTTCTATCGATTCGATTACTGGTACAAGTGTGGTCCAAAAGCATATATACATGTATTTATATATTCTTGCGCGACCAAAAATAAAATGTCATGAACAAAAAATTATAGTAACTTATTCCAGAGAGAAGCATACAACGCCGCAAATTTCACAATTTCGCCAATTAGAGGTGGCAAATTTTACACTTCATCGAATTTCCCCATATCGGGATTTATAGATTTTTAATTGTAGTAGCTTTTTTTTCTTATAGGCTGCTTCGCATAAACTCATCAAACTTGTCGACGGTTTCATGTCTACGATTCAGCATTCTAGACCGCTGAACAATCAAAGACTTTGCCTTCCTCAATTTATCGAAGGTCTTCTCCATGCGATTCTTACCATCATGACAAGTTATACGAGTGACCTCTATTTTTTCGTTGAACCAGTTCATTAATCTAAGGACATAACTTATATACCAAAGACTCGTATACTTTATTAACAATTGCTACTTACTTCGAAGACATTTTGGGCTTAAAAAGTTAGGCAGAAATTTCCGAGACTTTAAATAATGTTCTAGGTTCTAAAGCAATGAGAATACTACTGAGTAGTAATAATATTGATACGAGATAAAAGGCATACCGAGTCGGTTTAAATATACAAAGTTACTATGATTTCAAAAAAGATTGATCTCGGTGACAATTTTGTTCTTTATCAGTAAATCCTTCATTAAATATGCCTTTGTAAGCCTTGCCTACGCCTCTCTATGTAGGCTCTCTTTATACTTCTAGTCTGTGTGCTCTGTATTTTATACTTTAGTCAGCAGCTGTTCATATAACTTGGCTAATTCATTGAATGTTCGCTCATTATTTGCTCTATAATTGCAACAATTTCCTGATTTGATGGCTCCTTTCTTCCCCCAACTCCTACTGCCATTATCTACCTCATGTGTGTATTTTTGTGCACTCGTGTGTTTGTGTGTGTTCGCTTGGGTCATAAAAAATGGCTCGTAAAATGCGGCACAGTAACGCAAGTTGTGCATTGCTAGTGTTTCACTTTTATGCGCCATTCGCGCAGCAAACAATCCCCTCAAGGTTGTCTTCGCTCTTTCCCCACTGCTCCTACAACAGTCCACGGTCAAATCAATTGACGGAAAATAAAAAGAAAAGCAGGAAATATACAAGTACACACAGACTCGAACAACACTCTACAAATACAAATAAATCGCAGCATTTCCGCAATACTCTGACTCTCCCGCTTTTATGATTATTATATAAGTCCCCCACTCCCACTGCCACTGCCACTCCCACTCTCTGACCTGGTGGTGTCTCTCCAGCCCTGAGATGTCATAAAAAAAAGTGAAGTCAAATAAAAAGCGAGTTCTGGCCGCATTTTGTTGATGATGACGCAAACTGCTCGCTTCATTGGCCAGACATCTGGGAAAGCTGAGCCAAATGGACACGGGGACACATGTGGCCACTACCTCTCCGCTCCTAATGCTTTCTTCAGCTATTCCATAAGTTGCGGTCAATATTCAAATGTTGACTGGACCGCTGTTCCACTTATTAAGCCATTAAAGCATAATTTTCTGTTTGCCAGCTGCAAATCCGAGTGTTGTTTTGTCCTTGCCTCTAGCTCCTCTCCGCTGCCTCATGCCACTTGTTCGCTGCCTCCTTCTTGTCACAATGCGAGTCTGAGCCTTATGAATTATGAAAGTTTCGGTTGCGTCAGCCACGCGTGTTGGCCATAAACGCCTGGCTTTATAGCCCACAGAGCCACGCAAATTGAAAGTGAAAAGTTGAAGTTGAGTTGAGTGCAGAGTGCACTGTTTGCGGCTCTGTGGCATGGCCTCATTTGTGGCATGCTTTGAGGTGAGTTCTAAAGGCAAAACAGAGCAAATAATCAGCGAAAATAATCACTAAACTTGGATAGCTTCCGACAACAAGTGCTAAACAAATGTGGATCATGCACTGTACAAAACTTCACTTGCTTTAATTTTGGAGAAGATTGACTCAGAAATGAATTTATTTCTGTATTAAAATATTTTATTAACGTTTTTAAGGTTTAATTTTTCCTTCCTGATAGATTTAATCAGTTTCAAGACAATCTTAAAGCCAGTGCACTGTCCCTTAATGATTTTAATGTTCAGAGCTCTTGAGAGTCGACTCTCGTCCCCTTTAAAAATTATTTGTCTTTTGAATTTCTCGGTGTGTCTAAAACACACATTTAATTTGCGTTGTTTTATGCTTTTTACACGCGTAACCTACGCGAAATTCAACTCGATTCCAGCTGCCCACGCACTTGCCTGGCACTTAACATGTTCACAGAAGGAAATCTCAGTCCAATTACTCCCAACTCTCGCACCATATAAACCAATGCCAGATGATATACGCTCTTATTTTATTTATTCATTTGATGATGCCTGTCGTGGGAGAGTAATGCAAATGAATTAAATGTTGCCTTCTGTCTCTGTTTGTTCTTTTTTTCGCTCTTTCGTTTCATTCCTTTATTTTGTTATTTTTGGCAATTAAATTTCATTTGTGAAAACGCAAAAATCCAAAGGCGTTCAACAAGAAACGAAGAGAAGCATCAACATGCCGGCAACAGTGAAAGGAGCTGTCGAAAATGAAAGTAAACGAAAGGCGGAAACAACAACACAAGTGGGCGAGGCCAGAAATAATAATGGCGTTGATTTCATTTCATTTCGCAATGCCATCATTTGTTCTTTTCTCTCTGTCTATCTTTCTCAGTCTCTCACTTTATCTCGTTCTTTCCTTTCGCTTCTCTTTTACTTTGTTTGTCTACTTGTTAGCAGTTGCCTCGACATTAACACGTTAAAAAACGGTTCGCTTTTTATTTCATTTTTGTAATTTGTACTATTTCCTTTTCTCTTAAAGTAAGACATAAAAAATCAACGAGTTTTTTGTCGTCAGTTGTCTTGTTTTTTGTACGCGTAACTCCAATTTCGCGTTTTTCTTTATTATTTGTTTAGCTGTGTTTACGGAAATCATCCAGGCCATCTATTTCCTTGGCAGTTCTAATGAATTGACAGCAAATAGCCCAAAGACTAATGGAGATAAAATATAAATAATATTGCGAGTCAGATATAAATTTTTCAATTACTTTCATTGATTTGTTTGCGCCTGGGAAATTATGTGGAAATTGTTGTGAATTATGCAGTGTCAATCAATTTGTTTGCAGTATACTCTGTAGTTACAAACATGGCTTGAATGGTTGCTTGTTATACAGTGAACAAACTAGTTTAATTAGTTTCAGATAGTCTGCCTATTGTGGTAAAGTTAAATCGATCGAATTCATGTTAATTTCAATAAATCTATGCACAATCTGTCTTGAACACTTTTAGTTTTCTCTACTGTGGCCCTTTATCAACTTCAGATTCAATTAGTCGGACTCATCAAATTATACTTATGTGTAACAATGAAATTAGCACGTTTCAAGTTCCATTTGGGCAAACAATGGCTCCACGTGCAGCATCGAACAATGAAATCGGAGATCCGCCTACACACATTACGCATACGCAGCGTAAACAACACAAGTGGAAAATTGTTGGCTGCAGGCCAAGAAAATGCCAAACGGCAAATACCAAAACGCAAAACATATTTAAACAAAAAGTCAAAAGTGAACCAAAAAATATCTCAACAAATATCCAGTTTTTACGCTGCCATAACCAGAACTAGTCCCCGCAAGCATCGACTTCTAATCCTATCCACCATCCGCCATCCATAGAGCAATGCGCAGTAATCAATGCGTGACTGACATTTATGGAACTTTTTTAAACTCTCTAAATTCCAAAAACTCCAATCGCTGGCAATTGGCCAGCACTAGATAGAAACTTTATTTTCCTGCACAATTTTTTTTTATACTCGTATGTGTAATGGATTTTCTCCCTTTCTTTTTTCGCTGGTTATAAAATTTTATGTCAATTGAAACGTTCACTGAAAGCATATTTCCTTTATGGCTTTATTTTATTTTATTTACCTACCAGCAGTTTGGTTGCAACTGCAGTTACAGCAGCTGGGAAATCAGCTGGAGTTGCAGTTGCAGCCACTTGTGCTACTTGCTGCTTACTGCATTTCCGCATTGCGCAGCAAGGACATTATTCATTGTGCTTGGCGCTTTGGGAGCACTCGAAAGTGCAAGAGCAGATAATAATTCTTACATGTCGCTAGAGTTACGGCGAGTTCTTGGCCACTTGCTGGTCCTTTTCGCCAGTTTCCTTATCAGGCAACACGCCCAGGCACTTCCCCTGGCCAGACAGGGAGTAGAGCGAGAGAGAATGGGTAAAGAAGTATATGAGAGACTGAGAGGGAGACTGGTCTTGTTATCAAGAATCGTTGTCACTGCTCAAGTGTCGTGGCTTGTAGTCGTTGTAGTTTTTCCTACCGCCTCTTTTGTCTTTAGCTTCTTTTGTCTTTCAGTTATGCATGTGCGTTTCCTTTTTGGCCTGGCAAAGTCCTGGACTTCTTTTATGACGCGTCAACTTGCCGAGCCGAGCCGAGCTGAGACTGAGACTGAGCCTGTTCGCCATATGAGCCCCCAAGGCATTTGGCAAAGACAACGGGCGTCATAAAGTGACGCAAAGTTACAGTCAAAGCTACAACTACAAAAGCATCGAGTTCAGGCCACAACCACAGCTACAGCTACTGCTACAGCTAGAAACAGAGATACAGCTTCAGTTTCAGTTTCGAGTCTAATACTTTGATAATCCTTGAATCCTTGGCTCTGACTCCAGCTAACATACATATGTCGAATATGCGGCTGCCACAATAACTTTTGATATGGCTGCGTACTCGTTATCCTTATCCTGCTCATCCCAGTCATCTTAGCCATCCCATCCCATCCCAGATATATGTATGCCTCTCTCAGATATGAAGACAGTCAGTCAGTCAGCTTTGTTACTCGAGCTTTATCGCATGCTTCTACTACAAGTATTAATATCTCTGTGTTTGTGCGCAAATTATATGAGCATGATAATATTATATAACTCTGGCTCTCTCAACTAAAATGGCAACAGTTCTAGTGGGTGTCTATCTGTGTGTGTGTTGTTTTCAGTATCTGCTTCTGCTGCTTTTGCTATTTTTTTCTAGTGCTGCAGTTCACTTTGTCTAGTTTCAATTTCAATTTGATTTCATTCCGCTTCTGCCTCAGTGGCATCATTTTGATTTGCTTATTTGTCTGACTTTATTGTCAGCTTCTTTATCTAAGTCGTTTTTCCATTTGCCTTGCATATTCCCCACTTTTTCTAGAATTTGCAGCTTCGTAAGTCTTAGCTCAACAGCACGAAGTATCCTTTTTCTATACACTTTGTTCACTTTTAAATTTGTGTAAAATACAACAATAAAATAAATATGCCAGAGCCAAAGTGCATAAAGAGGTCAAATCGAATTCAAAATATCAGTGACTTTTACATAAATGTAATAAAATCTAAATTGTTTAAAGTGTTTGAGCCTGAGCCAATCTCAATACCGATGCGATTAAAGCAGCTTGTCAATCACTTTATGGGTTAATTGAAAACTTATGTATTTTAAATTCCCGCTGTGCTTATTTGTAGGCTAGTGTTATTTGATAAATATGTCAAATGCAAATAAAGTCTGCTGGCTGCCTGTCAATCAAACATTTTAAAAACTGCAGGCATGAGGAAACCGCAGCAACCGAATAACAGCGCAGATGCATTTTGTTCAACAGACCCATGGACAGAGGACAGTGGACAGACTAATGAGCAGCGCTGCCTAATTGCAAATTGATAACAATTTGAAACGCTAATCAGCTGTGATGGCGCACCAAGTGTGAGAAAGAGAGAGAAAGAGTGCGAGTTATTGGTCTGAAATGCACAATTTGTGTTTCATTTGTTAGATCAACACATGTGTATGCGTTTTAAGCCTATTTGCTTGTTGATTTCCGAGCGATTAAACTATTAAATTTGCAGTATTTTGCAACACTGGAGGGCAGGCAAATTCATATCAAAATCAACTGCGTTTGCAGTGGTCCTGGATGTGCAAACAAAACGTTGCAGGCCATAAATTTAATTGATAATATTGTTGACACTTGTTGTATAGGTAATATCAGCTAATGTAACTGTACTGTGAGTCAAAGGCAGTCGGGGAATTTGTTGAGAACATAGAACGTAGACATCAATATTTGTAGATGGATTTGGCAGCAAACATGGCTTCAATATAGCCTGACTGTGAGTGTTTGGCAATTAAATATTTGGCCATGGCTTATAAATATTTTATGAGTGCTCCGTTAAATTTATATATGTGCTCTCGCAACTGTACTTATGCATAAATGTATGTTTATTTGAAGAACTCTCTGCTGACTGGCACTCGTATTATGCATAACGCATGAGAGCCACCTCAAGGAGAGAGCGGGGAGAATGGAGAGAAAAATCTGGTAAGAGAATACTCATATGTTGTATAACTTTACATAGACAATTATTTAGAAGTGCACAGCCACAGAATCGTAGCCAGAAATCTTTCTACATCTACATGTGTGAGTGCCAAAGACTCGAGCTTAAGTGACACTAACAACTCAGCCGAAACATGGGCGGTGGGGGGGGCAGTAGAGGGGGTAAATGATTCAGCAGATTCTGCATGAGAAGGAGAAAGAACACGAGGTTTCCTCTTGCGTGTTATGTTTTGGCTGCTGAGAGCAACTCAATCTAAATGCGGTACAATGACATCTAAAGTGTTTGGCCTGACTTTTTCTCCTCCCAATTCAAGCTCCCTCCCATTCATCCCTTCCTACATACCCATTTAAGTCCCGCTTCGCAGTTTCCCAGCTTTCCCAGCATGCTTTGCCGAGCTCAGACATTAGTTCTGCTTTCTTTTAAATGTGTCACGTAATTTCAGTAGTGCGATGTGAATGAAACGGTTGGAGCCGTCTCTGAGTCAGACAGTAAGACAAATAAACGTTTGTACTATATAGCCTGGCATTTAACTGTAAAGTGTGATATATGTAGAGCATTGTGGCCCAAAATAGAGCAGTTCAAACTCAACAACAAAATGTATGTCACTCGACATTTAAAGATAGTTAACAGTTTGTAGAACGATTGCATAGTAAAGTTTAAATCCGAAATTCAATACTTTGAAGTCAAATCATGTTCAAATACACGACTTGGAATAACAGTATGATAAATGGAACTACAATTTAAGAACAAGCATTAGCGACTATATAAATAAATAAAGACATTTATCATGGTCACAAAAAAATAGTGTATTCCAACTGAAATGTGATTTGTCTCTGCCAAAACTCGGTTGAAAACATTTTGTTGAAATTCTGCAGAAAACTAATAAATGTAGTGAATCAAAACTCAAATTTAAATATAGAGAAATTTCAACTTTGCTGCACAAAAACTTGTTTGTGCTGCATTTAAATGAATTCCCGGTTTGAGTTTTTTTTTTTTTCATTTAATTTCTGCTTTCCATTTGTTGAATAATCCTTTGGACGTTGTGTGAAAAACCTCTTGAACAAATTGCAGCGCAGCATAAAATCACTTAGAGTGTGAAAAACACATTCATATTAACAAACAAATGTATCTAAAATCCTCAATGTGCTATCAATATTAAGTGTATTTCGAAAGCGCAAAAAAAAAAGATTAAGCAGATCCTTCAAATCAGCACTTAACGTTAATTACCATGAACATTTTTTTGCTGCTGATGTGGATTTTAACATGATTTGCCGCTGGAAAATGCAGATTAATGAAAACAAATGCGGAAAAGCGGATGGGATTTGTAAACTTTTACTGGCAATTGACAAGAACAACTGGAACAAGTGCAGTTAAGTGACTGCAATTGACATTAACAGTGGCAACTTTTGTGTCAACCTCAAATCTACCCTATTCCAACTCATCTTCAGCACACGCAAAAAAAATACCGCTCCACAATTTGCTGTAGTATACAGTTTTATGCAAATTTGTAAAAAAAAAAAAAATACATATATATATATATAGTTAACTAGCAGTAAAGTTGGAGTTTTGTTGAAAAAGGGAAGTAGTGGAGTTGTGTTCCTGTTGTTGAGTTAATTGTGCACGCATTAAATTGTTTAACAAAATGCCACTTCATTCAGAATTTTCCCAACGTTTTGTTTCTGAATTTGTGGCCAAATTTAAACTTTTGCCTTTGGCAGCATAAAGTGTGTATCTGTGTGTGAAATTTTGTGCTGTTGGATTTGTGGGTTCTCAGGCGGCAAAGGATTAATTGCTTAACCAGAAATGATTTGACAGCGGCAACTGAACACATTGGTGTGCAAGTAAAACTAATAAATAAATCGAGATAAAATGTTAAACACTAGAAATTATTGAGCACTGAACTGAGCTTTTAATCTACATAATTAAATATATTTCTTTTAATCTTTGTGTAAGGAATTTTCCAGTCAAGTTTCTTTTCTATATGGTTTTCTTTGTTGTACTATTTTCCTTCGCTTTACATTCTAAATTTTCCAAAATTTCCTTAACTATTCGTTGTTTTCCCCATTATGCTCAGTTCTAGCATTGTTAGTTTTGTTTTTTTTTTTTTTTTTGGCTGTACATCAAAACTACCAACTATCTATGTCTGGCTCTTGACTAGGCTGTAGCTGTATCCCTTTCCTGCCTGATTCCCGGATGCGTCCTCATTCTCCATCATTACATTTCATTAAGTTTCAAAGGCAGTCGGAGTCGGTGTTGAGTCTGGCGTCATTTTTGCTGATGCTTTTGTGTTTATTAAACGTTTTCGGGGCGCGTGTTCATTCAATTTGTTGCTGTTGTTGTTCTTGTTGTTGTAAATGTTATGTATACATGCCTGCGTCTAAATAAATAACAAACACAACAATACTGGAACAGCAACAAGGGCAAAACAACACATGAAGTGCCCATGCTGTGCTCGCTATGCTCTAACCGTTGTTGTTCTCGCTTTTCTTTCCTCGCTTCTCTGCTTTTTTCGTTTTCTCTGCTGTTCTGTTCTGTTGTTGTTTTTGTTGCTGGGAACGCGCTTGGAAAATCATTTTAATTGTTTTGTTTAAATAACAGACAGAACAGGCAGACAGGCTGGCTGAAAGCAGTGCCATTGAGTGAAGTAAGCGTGTGTCTTGTAGGCGTATACTTAATATGGCTCATACGCCACGTGTGCCAAAGTATGCCAAAGTATGTGTGTTTGTGTGTGACTAGTGTTTTTTTTTTTGTGTTAATCTATGCTTAGTTGATTTCAGACCTCGAAATTCTCATAAATAATAAATATAAACTTTTGCAAAAAACATTCAAAAATTTATTAAATTTAATGAAAGCAAGTTTATAGCAGACTTTCCAGTAATTCCCTGTTAACGTAATAGTAAATTCTTTTGTTTTCAAAACCAACACGTTAATATAATTATTATGCTACTCAACTACTTATAGTAAAGTCATTCAGTCTTTTTTCAATTAATATGTGACCTTTGAGCTGGAAACCTGAGCTTAAGGCGTTAAAACAGAAGACTAAAGAAAGTGTTTTTGTGTCTGACAATGAAATTGTAAAGTGAAATGCGATATTATTTTAAATAGACGGTGTGTGTGTGCGTGTGTTGTGAAGTAAAAGCAGAAGTCTATGGACTTAACCTTTGACCGGGCAAGGCCAAGTGCAAAAGTTTATCAATTCCCTTTGGCAATTTGGCGGGCAGGACGTTTATTGAAAATGCTTTGTGCAGGACACGTAGCAAAGGAAAAGGAATAAAACTTTTTACCACGACGACGTTGGAAGTACGTGATCGCACTGAAAAACGGCGTAATTAAAAGCCAAGCAAATATGTTTAATATATATTTTTAGACAACTTTGGGCCCTGTGATATGATAAATCCACTTAATCCAATCCAACAAACTGAATTGAAACGATGCGTGCGTGCAGGAAAATTGCCAAGTTTTAATTGTGAAAGTTTGGCTGAAATCGAGTAGAAGAGGGGAAGTGTGAAGAGCGAGGAAAGAAGAAAAGGAAGGGATAAAAAAGAAAAAGAGAAAGTGCAGTCCACATTCCTAAGCTCGTAACTCGCAATACCCAGAAGTCGAAGAACTCTGAGCACTCATAGCACAGCAGGTGTGGCAAATTGTGTCTCACATTAAGGAGCAACCAACAAACAACGCAATGGCAGCTTCCTGATACATATTCGAGTTCGTCCTGTTCGTCCTGTAGGTCCGTGTCGACACTGGCTCCTGCCTCTGGCTCTGCTGCTGCTGTCATTCTACGTTACTTGTCATCAACTTCATGCGTTTTGACATTTTTATTAGTTGAATACTCCTTAGCAGCACGCTCCATTGCCTTGGAGAGCAAAGCTTCAGTGTTTCAGAGTTTCAGTGTTTTCAGGACTGCCCCCAATGCTTCGTCCTGGGCTCGTTGTGACGTCTAATAAGTGTTTACTACCCAATGAGGATGCTTTTCCCGTGCTTTAAAACATCATGGGGAGTGCGTGTGTGTTCTGTTACAATTTGCTGCCCTGCTGGATGCTGTTCCCTCTGGCAATATTCCCAGTTTACCAGTTTCCTAGCATCCCAGTATCCCAGTTTCCCAGTCGATAAAGACTGAACAAATTGTGTGCGATTCACTTTTTTACACTTTCAACGATTACTTTGATTTGATTTCATCCTCCCCTTTATTTCTTTTGTGTGTTCGTATTTGTATTTGTCTAACGACATTAATTGATTAATGTGTGAAAACTTGCTCAATGTTTATTAATATTTATGACAATATTATGTTAATTTTGACACCTGAAATAATATGATAACAATACAAGTTTATCAGAGAATAATTAAAAATAATAAGCTGCTTATAATTAGCTTATGTCAAAGATTTATAAAGTTTAAGCAAAATATTGTTAAATGTCTATTTATTCAGTACGGATGTTAAACAAATGCACATAATTTATGCCTGTACGTGGTTTTTCATTTGTGTCGTAGCTTTAATTTATGCAATAAATGTACATTAATTAGTTAAACAGCAATAATTGAAAGAACAACGTTGAAGCACAACGACAGCTGCTCTTCAAAAAAAGAAACAGCAAAGAAATAATATAAAAAGTCTTTTTGAGGCAAAATAACAATTCATTCCATTTTCCATTCTCACCGTTTTCAGTTTCATTTTGTTTGTGACGTCAGAATAAAAGCAATTTAAATTGTTCATTAATAAAGTGCACGTCAAATTATTTGTGTGCTTTAATTTGCATAAATTTTATTACTGAAAGTTTAAATAGTTCGGACAACTGCAACTCTTTAAGTTTATTGTAAGTATAGTTAAAAAGTTGTGCTTTTATTGTAAAAAGTTATCCACTTTACTCAAAAAGATACCAAACCTCAAAACTATACTTTATTGGAAATGTTTTCAAATAGTTCAACTATCAGTTCTTCGATTTAAACTTTCATCATTCATTTAAAAAGCGCCTAAAACGGACTCTTTGAATAACACATGATTATTGTTTCCAGAAATACTTTGAAAAGAGCTGGGAAACTTAATCCCCACACAAATGTTTTCTGACGCTTAGCAAACCAAATTCAGTTCAAATATTAAATTCTTGCATAAATCCAGCGAAATGTCTTGACAACCTGCTAATGCTAATAGAGTGTCCAGTGTCCAGAGTCCAGAGTCATAGTCCAGAGTACTAAGAATTTTCAGTCCAAGGCACAATGCTTTGGATCGTTGAAATTGCGTGAATGTTTATGATGCACAAAAGAAGAAGAAAGGAAAAAACCAAAACCATAGAACGTCAATGTCCATTTGGAAAAGTTGCCACAAGAAACTGATGGCAATTGGGTAGAAAGATGAAACTTTTAAGCATCTGGCGTGCGTCTAAAGGTGACCCAAAGTTAAGCCAAGTGGGTGTGGTAGGCAACCAAGGGGAATGTCTGTCCAGTTCCAAGTCCAAATGGCAGCGAAACTTTTAAATGAAATTTTTGCGTTAAAGTTTTGTCAGGTAAGTTGCGACCGACTGGCCTCGACTCGACTCGAGTCGACTTGACTACGACTACGATGCGAACAAGCTGGCTTAGGTCAGTCAGCAAAGTAGCGGTCTACCGCAGTCATACACCAGAACACCCACGCACATACACACACACACACACACACCCTCTTAAACACACACACCTGTACACACGCACACACAGCTGTATTGTCACGTAGCTTGGTGACAGATTCCAACAGTCAGGCAAAGACAGGCAAATACCATTAAAACAACAAACGGCAGCGACAACAACAACAGCAGCGCATTATGGTAAGTACACTGTGAGCAAAATTGGGTTTAAATATCAACAACATATAGAAATATTTATTATTTTTTACCGACATCTTAAAGGAATGTTTTAGAGTATCTTTATTTGAATGATTTCACTTAGTTTTCTGGCTTAAGTTTTGAAGTAACAAAAAATTGTTACAGTGTAAGGATGCTCAGAATGCTGAAAGCATGCTGAGCTTGCTGATGATGCAGGTGGATATTACCTATCCCCTTGCCCATTTCTCACAGCAAAAGTTTCATTTTAATGTCTCAGCAAGTGTCGCCATCATCTCTTTGTTTGGCCATGTTTACTCCTCTCCCAAAAGAGGCAAAAAAAGACCCAGAAAATGGAATTAGCAACACATGCGAGCCCTTTCAAATATTATACTCGAAAAAAAAAATAATATTTTCTGCTCTTTGTGAGAACGTTGCAGCATTTGAAGTAATTACAACATTTCTTTTGCATACATGCTTATAATTCTTATGTGCCTTTCTGTTTTATATGCATTACGTTAATGTTTTTAAGCTTCAGCACAAATGTTGTTACTGGCCAAAAAACAGAGCAGAAAAAAAAAATGGCAGCTGAAATTATGACACTCTGATTTGGTTTTTAGGAGCGTCTGCTTTTTGGGTGTTTGGTTGCGGCTCTAAAGCCGAAAGCTAATGCGTTTTTAAATATGCTGCAGCGGATGCTCGGTTGGCATTAATTAACAGTCAGGATTTTGGCTGTCACAGTACTTATTGTCATGACTTTTCCAGGCCCCTGAAAGGGGAAAACCTCATTTGGGAAAAAAGAGCGAATTTTTTAACCACATCGCAGACATAATGTGAAGAGCTGGCGTTTTTCTAATGGATTTAATGAATTTTAGCTTCCTAAAATTTCCAAATTATGCCATAATAACTTAATCTGAACATAGATGAATCATAGCTCATTATTTTCATGTATTTTTCTCATTTAATTATTTTTGGTATTATATAAATTGTGCCACACTGGTTAATTTTATTTAAATGTTTTAAATGTATTTAAACTTTAATGTGAGTAATTTTTATACCTCGCATAAATTAAATCTAATAACACAACAAAACAAATTGTATGCTGGTTTTCTGATAAATAAAATTTGGTATTTTTGCAAATTTCTCCGACATTTCCTTGCTTTTTTAAAAATATAATTAACTTAAATACATCTGCTATTTGCTGCCAGCTACTCAGCAAGTTATCAGCCCATTTAAGCCGTCGTGCAAATAAAATATTTAGCAGCAAATTCTTGGAAAATCCATTAGCAAATCAAGAACATGAACTTAAGCTACACACCTTTGAATTACTAGTAAAAGTAACTCAAATATTCCGCTTACCTGTTGCTCCGCTCTTTTCAAACTTTTCCGCTCCTTTAGCAACAGACGGCGTATGCTTAATGTTTTAATTAACTTAAAAAAAACACTCACGAAACACTTGACACTAAATTCTTTTTGCTACTTTATTTCATTTCCAAACGCGTTTATGTTTACTCGCAAAAAGTTCTTTGAACGGCCAGCTTGTAATAAGCCGCACTTGTAAAAGACACACACTCGCACGCTCACACACACTCGGTCACTAAGACACACACTAACACATGCTTGTAATGTATTTGTTGTGCTATTGTAGTCTCTTTTTTTTTTGGGTGTTTCGTGTCCTTCGGTATCTGCCTCCACTGACGTCCTGAATCCACTGCCCTGTGTCCTGTGGGTTCGTCGTGAAAGGCAACAGCTTGAAATGCTATTAAAATATAATCTTCTGATAATCTGCACTTAATTTCGTGCTTTGCTCGTAGTGAAAGCAACAGACAAGAATATATACAAAGTCCTTGGATCCGTCAGCTGTCTTCTTAGTTCTTCTTCCACTTCTTTTTCTACTTCTTTCTCCGTTAGTTGTACTAAATAATAATAGTAACTTTTTATTTTAGTTACTTCGTTTTGTGGGTTTTATTTTTGAATTTATTCCCTGCGTTACTTGCTCTCTAAACATTCGAGTAATATTGGTTCTTGTTCGGTTTTATTTTGTATTACTTTTTCGGAACATTTTGGAGTTTTACACTTCGCTGATTTTTAATGTTTGCTACGTTTTTCTTACAAAAACAACACTGACGACTACAATATACAACAAGTTCATTCATGTGCGTGCGTGTTGATTTCCTTTGCTGTTACCTTTTGATACACTCGCACTTTTTTTTTTGTAACTTCCTGTCTCTGTCTCTTTCTCGTTTTTTCTCGGCTATTGAGTTTTTCAAATTTATTAAATTCTTTTTTTTCTCTCTCTTCTTCTTTAATCAAATTTCCACTTGATTAGAGTGACGACAATTTCGTTGATTTCCTGTTGACGCTGCTGAATGTGTATTGTTTGTGTGTTAGTGTATCAAAGAAAGCAAGAAAAAAGCCGAAAAACTTTTTATTAGTAACAATTTGAGTAAATTGCTATTGAGTTTATTATACACAAGGTAAGACATTTCATTTCAAATTATTAATAAATGTTATTCTTATTTAACCATTGAGGTTTGAAGTATTAAATATTTTTAAAATAAATAAGGCAGTTTTAGGCTGAAGATATATTATTAGTTTTGTTTAATTTTTATTTTAAAAGTTACGGAATTTAAACTTATTGTAATAAAGAAATATTCGTATGCAGAATTTTTCCTTATTTGAAAAATTTCTTAATCAAAAATAATCTTTTCTTTTTAATTGAGATAAACTGTGTCTTAAAGATTCCTAAAGTATTTTTGCAAGCTTTTTTCATTTATTTTCTTTACTGATTGTATTTAAATTTGCACATTTGCTTTTGAATTTTCTGTAATGTGAGCATAACTAGCAAAAACCGCAGTGAGGAAAACATCTCTGGAAAATGAAAATCAGCTTATGGCAATCTCATTTCCTTTTAAATTTAATTCGTTGCTTTTAGCATGTCGCATTTTCTCTGCTCTCACTTAATTTTCATGCCTGCTGTATTTGTGTCTGTATATTTCAGTAACTGTTTTTAATTTATTTTTTATGTGTTACTGTTCTTTTTTATTTTCTCTATCCCAACCGCAAGATCCTCTTAACGTGGCTGTTGCTCCTGTGCGTCTCGCATGTTTTCGTAATACCCCAAAATGCAACACCACGGCATTAAAAGACACAAGTCGGATATATATACACACACCCACACACACTTGTACACACGTCACAAAAAAAAAGAAAGAGAAATTTGTGCTTTTCATCATTTTTTTCAGTCGCTGATTTCATTCAAAGTATTTTTCGCTGTTGGTCCTGCATGAAATTATAATTGTATATTCGTCGCTTGCCGCAGACTATAAAATATTTAATTTCCTTTTCGCATCTGAGTTTGATGTAATTCCTTCCGGTTATTTTATATTTATAATTTTTTTTTTTGCCCACCCGCCTGCCTGCCAAATGCCGCATCGTGTTTCTAATTCGTGAAAAAAACCTATTTAGCCACAACTTCCGCATGCCCAATACAAACAGTCCGTATCCCCGACTACAATTTCCATTAATTCCCCTGTCTTGGTAAAAATTAAATCACTTTTTCAGCCCCATTTTGCCAACACTCCGGCTCCCGGCCAATCACTTGATTTGTTTCTGCCATTTATGCTCCATTTACTTTTGATGGTTTTACACTTTGTATACGCAGCAAAACGTTCGATTTTTGTCTCAAAATACGTAAACATATAGCCAGAGCAGGACTAACTGCCATTATCTAAGAGCACATTAAATTCCCCGGCACATCCATAGCGATTTGTTGAAGACTCAGACCCAGAAAACAATACATACAATATTTAAAAATTTCTGTGAGTACTTAGAAAATTTAGTCTTTAAAATTAGTTAATTTTTCATTTGGCTTTCTATTCAATTTAATGAATTTTTTAATCAAATTTTTATTAATCCTTTCAAGCCTACTGCCAGAATATCAACATTAATATAATAAATAAATAAATCAAATAAAAATTGTCTTATTTAAAAAACTGCTTTTAATAATAAAAATTTGTTGAGCTTCTGAGAAATTGTATTACGTTCCTAATTAAAGCAAATATTTGTTAGTCATTACTTTAAAAATAGATTGTGAGCTGCAAAATATTTAAATAAAATATATCTGCTATATAAATTTGTTTCAAAACAGCCTCATCATCTTTAACTTGCTTAGAATACCACAAAAATTGCCACATCGTCTGAGTTTGTTATTTTAATGGCAGATTTATAATTTACACAGAGTTAATTACGGTGTACTTGTGCTCAGCACTTGAAGTTTATTTCAATCAAGTGATATGAAACCGCAAAACAAAAATTCGCTTAATAAATCACCGACTAATTAGCTTGATGTAGACACATTTTATTAGCCAGGTGTGAAACTCAAAGCAGATGGTAATTAAATAAATTATAAATCTGCCGAGACAACGACTCAAAATGCGAAGCAATGAAAATCATAAACTCTTTTATGTTTTCATTTCGAAGAGCGAAGCACACGCATTTTAATGAGGTGCGTGGCTTTATGCGGGGACGGCGTAGTGCATTAATTAAAAAGGGTTTTCCATTCCCGGTAGCATGAAACTGTCACTTCACCTTTGACCTCCGAAAATGCCAACCAAAATGCAAATAAAAAAAAAAGAACCACAGCGAAGAGGAAACTATGAGAGAAATTTAAAAGAAAAAGCGTGTCGCACGTGTTGATGATGTCCTTTTTTCTCTCGTTATTTTTATTTTTATTATTTCTTTTTTTGGTTTATTGTTGTTCTTGTTGTTGTCAACCTCAGGCCTTAAGACACAATTTCAATTTTAGAAGTCCGCGTGTGTGTAGCACTCTTAGCTCACATCTCTCTTTATCTTTTGGTCTCTCTCATTGTGCTGCGACGCTTTAATTTCCGCTTGAATGCAAAGCAAAAGGTTTTTGGCCTTTTTTTGAGGCAGGTTTTTTGCCGAGAAAGGTTCCTTCTTCAACAGCTGCATGTTGACTTGTCTCTCACACTCTGGGCGACCTGGCAGAGCCAAAGCAAAACAAAAGACACTTCATACAGTTCAGCTTTTGGATCCGTTTCGTTCCGTTTCGGCCCATGTGCGGAATTGCTAACAGAAATGGCCACGGGGCAACCTTTTCAACTTGATTAATTTTCACAATTTAAGTTGATGAGCACAGAAATTTCAAACTGAACAATAGATGGAAGGAAAATGGTAGCCAACGCCACCAAGTCTTAAGACTGTCGGTCTGGCCATCCGCTATTTTGTCCGTCTGTCTGTCACTCCATTCCTGCCACACTTTGATTTAACTTTTTTATTGCATTAGATATTTTATGTGGACCGGACTACAGCTGTATATCACTTCTAAGATTGCTTTGTGAATGTGCTATGATTAGAAAGTGTTGAGAGATGCCATGGGAACTTTATTTTTGCTTGATTTGATTTATTTATGAAAAACTGGCGACATTTAAAGCTAATGGATAGAAACACACACACCCACAACCACAACAATCCACTACTTTCGACAGCATATTCCAATTTAATTTACACGAATTATTCACAGTCTTTTTGCTGAGTAAAAAGTTGAAATCGTATTTGAATTTGTTACTCCCAAGTATCTCTGGACACCAACATTAATTTTTAGTTGAAGTTTACGTACTCGTAAGTAAACAATTGTGTAAACATTACTCATACGCCAGGCTTATTGGTATTTCTACGTCAATTTCAGAGAACATTCCGTGTTGGGTTTACAGTTTTCAACTTTTCAAGTTGCCTCAAGTGATTTATTGGTCGCATTGGATTTAGCTGGTTGGATTTGTTTGTTGCTCGTTTTGTTCGAGCTGTGCAGTAGGCCAAAGGTAAAAGAACTTTCGCATTTGAAATGTTGCCAATAAATATAAAGAGAATCGGACGAAATATTTGTCAAAAATTTAAAGCATAAAATGGTCTCAGTTTGCTTCAATTTGTGGTTCGCATTCGTTTGGTTTTAAGCTTAGCATTTGTTTAGAAATTTGTTTGGTTTCATCACAATTTTAATAGTTTCCTTTTTAATGTTATCTTTTCTTATTTGATTATTTATTTTGCAGTTATTCTCGTTTATTTTACTTTGAGCTTACGTTTTGTGTATTTCCTTCTTAGTTTGTTATTTTGCTTTTTGCGAAATTCTTTGCACGTTGAGTTTGTTTACTGGAGATTAGCGTAAAGTTTCTGGCTGAGTTGAGACCCTGCGGCAGCTCAATGGAGATGCTTAAGGATTGTAACTTAAAGTTTAACCGGTTCGCGAGGCGTTCGCGTAACCTGAACCTTTCACTGGGGCTCTGTTTCTATTTGCTTTCGCTTTGCCCAAATTTACACACACCAATGAACACTCACGCCACGATTCGCACGCACGCACACACACACACATTGACAATTACACCCAGAAACACATACACACACACTCTTCAGGACGTATGTGCGCTTGTGTGTATGTGTGTGTGTAATACTCGAAAGAAACGAAACGCGTGCAATGTGCTCCCTGCTTGAACGGATGCTGGAGCTTGACTGAAATACCATTTACCTTGGCCAGCATCATCGGCATCAACGGCCAGAACCTAGTACAATACTACACTTTCTGGCATCGGCAGCGCCAAGCGACGACGAGGACGAACCAAAAGCTGGCCCAAAAGGATACGAAGGAGATGTCAGTTACGAGTACATCGTTAGCCTCTTTAACTTTACAGCATCCCTGAGGCAGCTTTCGAGCAAAGCTTTTGTCAAAGAGCACGCCTTGAAACTTAAGAGCGTGCGCTCTCTTTGCGTGAGCTTTCGTTCCACATTCAGCAAATGAGAGCGCAAAAGCTCGCAAAGCTTATTCAAGCTCATTTCACACGTTTGAACGTTTAATTTTTATATTCTTGTCTAGGCTTTTAATAAAAAAATCCCGCTCTGTTTTTTTCTATTAAATTTTCAGCCCAGAACACAGCTGTGCTGTTTAGAGCTTTCATCCTATCATTTTCATGTTTGTGTGTGTTTTTTGGCAACAATTTAGACAAGTTGTTTGTGGGAAAATAAGCTAACAGGTGGTATTGCAAAACATATTTGTATCATATTTTTTTGGCCCCACTTGAAATATTTGTTGCGCACAATTTGAAGGGCAGGCAATTTGATTCACTATCAAATGATTTGTTTCTAACCAAACAAAGACTAATCACAAATAGCTCACCTGAAAGCCAATCAATGTATACCAGATATTGATGGTAAGAGGAAATGGCCAACTTCATTTATCAGCCAAATGGTCGTCGCTGTATTTCTACCAAATTTGTCCACTTGGCTGACTGGCAGGCCACGCTAATTAAACTTCTGTGACAGCAAACAGAAAACGATGTTAAGTCCTGGGGAAAATCAACGTGCCATTCTGCCATTTAGTGCATTGTCTGGGCCAGGAGTAGCAAGTGATCACAAATGATTGTATAATGCTTGGAAAATGCTGCTTAAATGCAGCCCCATGTCCTGTGATTGACACGTAGAGGCAATCGAATTGTGATTTGTACGAAACTGGAACTCAAAGTGAATGTAAAGCTAGTAAAGTTCTGTCTATCGACACAGGGGAATCAAGTGTGGTAATGGCTGAAAGGGAGTTAGCCAAGCAAGCACTCAGTCAAAGTGGCAGCTTCTTTCTAACCTTGTATGTTGTTTGGCCATTAAGCAGCCGTAGTAGCACATGTTGCCACGCCTCTCCCACTCGTAGTCAGTCAAGCAGTTCAACAGCCATTCAATCCACACCTACATTCCTATACTCTACACTGCCTCACAACGCAGAGAAGGAAGGCATTTCAATTTGATAAATTTCGTGGATAATTTCAATGCTCATTAGCTGTGACAATGTTTCTCCAAATAAGCGAATAATAAAATATGAAAATGTGCAAAGCTTACTTGAATAATTGCCACTTTAATCGTTGGAAAATCATTGTGGAAATGGATGTTCCTTGAGCCGAAATCTGAAAAGATTTTAAAACAATTTAATTTCAAGTAAAAAACTACAATTTCACTACATATTTAAATATAAACACTTGGCCCTAGTCTTTGCACTGTTCACTTATTTTATAAACTTACAGTTTTCAGATCTCTGTTTTTACACGAAACTGCGCGATAATGGAGGCACAAGAGATTTCCCTGGAACACTCCGTAGATTATTAAAGCATGATATATGAAGCCGAAGGATGGCTCATAATAGCCATCTTCCTTTAGTTGTATACGGTGTTCCGTAAGGAACAAAGTATAAAGGAGAAGCGGTAAGGAAGGAAAGAAAAGCAACGGATGGAAAGGAGACAAACACACATCTCCCATCTCGAGTTGTCCTGGCAACTGACGTACACCTCTGTCATATATCATAGATTTTCTTTCTTTATTTTTATAAATGTGTGTGTGTCTCGGTGTGTTGCTTTTACTGTCTGTCTTTGCCTGTGTTGTCACACTGTCTGTGTCTTCGAAATATTTTTTGTTTTATTTTCATTTGTTCCTTTTTACCTTACCTTCAATTTGGTCGCCGTTGTTGTCGTTGTACTCATAAACTTAAATTGTTATTTCGCCTTGAAAGCGCTACAAAAAAGATTTACTGTCACCCTGGCACCTCTCATTCCCCTTTCAAAGGGACTCCATTTCGTCCCTCTCTCTTACTTCCTCCCCCCCTCTCATTGTCTTTCTGTGGTTTTATTTCTCTGCCATTTTTATGCTCATTACTTCGCATTTGGCACCGCTTTGGATTCAGCTACAGCCTCTACTTGCTTTCAATTTACAAAAACAACAACAACAATTACTCGCTTAACTCTGTGTTTTCTTTTTATCGTTGTTGTTGTTGTTGTTGTTGTTGTTGTTGTTTTTGTACTTTTTCAAGCTTATTTTGATTTCTATTTGTTTGTTGTTTTCAGTCTTTCTCTGTTTGCAGTCGCCGTATCGCATATTTATTACACTTTGTATTATGATGTCTAGAAATTGTCTGCAGACAATTTATGGTTCACATAAGTACCGAAAAATACTTGGAGCTGGGCAGAGGGAGTAGGTCCACAGTGTACATGTCAGGATACAACAAATGGTCGTCCCATTTAGACAATATTTACCTGTGAGTGCCATTTGAGTGCCATTGATAATGTTCTCAACCAGAATCAATTGAAAATAATATAATATTTTGTTTATATATTGGATGATACGGCTTTTGACTCCCTCTTTTAAGATATTTCTTTACAAGAAAATATATTTTAAATTTATAATCGTTATAAAATAAATAAATGTAAGTTATTATTTATTTTACAAATGCTAAAATGTCTTTATAATTTTTGCTCTCTTTGTGTGTTATTTTTATTTTCTTGAAATTGCCATTGCTCCACATAATCTGGACAATTTGTATTCACATTCATAATTTAGCACAGCTTTTCTCAGTCAGTGTAGTCATAAATAACACACATCATTATTATCGCATTACCCGGGCAGCCAGAAAGCAGAGCAAACTGTAAAAAATGGACTATCACAAGAGACAATTTTATTGCATATTTTTGTGGGCTGCATTGTCAACACGGTTGTTCCCTCCAGTCGCTTCAGTCCCTTTCAACCCTGTGGCTATTGCTGTTGCTGTCTCTGCTCTGCGCCATATTAATTAAATACAAAATGTTTACACTAATAATTTCAACATAAATTCCCCCTGGGCTCTCGCGGCACTGCCACGCGAACTGGCGACTGCTGAATGGAGAATGGAGAATGGCGAACGGAAGCACCATAAATTTCTGACGTCGGTTGCGTTGCAAGATGCAACTTGCAAGATGGGAAAGCAACGCGTACGCAACGGCCACAAATTGTGAGTTATCTTTTGCGCGGGTCGTGAACGGCATTGGACGGGTCTTCGATGGTAGAGAATCATGTCCTTGCCCTTGCCTGCTCCGGGCCCAGTTCCACTAAATGTTAAGCGAGTCGCATCGTTTGTTGCCTTTTGTCGCCGTTACATGCAAACACATTAAATTAAATTATTGTCACTGGGTGGCTTGAAGCTGCATTGTCAATGCTTCGTTGTCCTTTGCCTGCTTGCTTGTTCTCTACTCTCTGTGCAGTGGAATGCTGGCTTAAATACGCGCTAAATAGCTCCCTGGTTGCTGGAGCGACATAAAAACCCTTACGCCGCTAAGTATGCTACACAATTTTGCTTTGGCAAACACGTTTCATTAGGCGCACCAAAGGCACGACGTTGCGTATACGTATTGTTAACAGCTTGTTTGGATTTACCAGCGCCCGTTCACAGGCAAAGACTGGCTGGATTTAGGGCTTAGTGCACTGAAGTAGAAAGATAGTTTTGGTTTAGTGTTTCAATTAAATTATATTCCAACTTGTACTCAGAGAAAATATATGAAACAAATATTATTAAATTGCGAATATTTTACTAAAATTTTTGCTTTAGTTAGAAACTTGTTTTAAATTATAAAATTTAATTCAGTCAACACTTATGTGATTTTTAAAAGCGTAAACAGGAAGGAAATAAATGTTTTGTCGCTGGCATTAATCTTAAGTCTGTCTCCTTTTCTTATTCTCCATCTCTTTACACTTTCGTGTCTCTATTTCACTCCATAGAAGTTTCTTTCTTTAAGTTAAGTCACTGCATTGCATATTAATGCATTCCTTAAGAAAAATCTGTTTAATTACATCAAAAGCTATGCGACATTTTGGAATCTTTTGTTATTTTGCGCATTTAAAGTTTTTGTGTGCCACTTTTAATAAGTGTACTTTAACTCCTAGACGGCGTAACCCTCTACCGTCTCTTTCTTGCTTTCTCTCACTATCTCGGTTACTCCCTTACTGACTTCTCCTCTGCATGCATTTTTTATTGCTATTGTAATTTGTTCATTCGTCTGCTTCGCTGAGTTGCCTTTGCTTGTGGTCAGCAGCTCATTTTTTCGGATGTGGCTTGTGCTGTTGTTGTGGCTGGCTTTTGTGTAAATTTGTAAGAAGCGTTTGGCTTTGACGCCAGCATTAGCAGCTACTCTACTTTATCTCGTCTAGCCCCAGTCCACCTCCACCTTTTTGGCCCATTAACGTAGCGTCGACGCATGAAGCGGAAGCGGAAGTGAAGGCGTCGTTGCTACGGCATTGTTTTCTACTCTTTTTGCACGGCGGCGTTTTAATGAGCCGCAGCCATCACCTCACTCCACCACCATTTGTGCCAACTCTCGAATGTATTTGGTTTTAGCTCCGTGTGTGTAAAGTGGGCCAATTGGTTGACCTCATGCAAATGGCGTGGCCAGAGCAGCTCGCATATTAATGTAAAAATACGGTCAACATGGGGTAATGTGACTTTGATGCATTTCGCATGCACAAAATGTGACTGTGAACACAGCAATTTGCATACAACAATTTTGATCAAATATTAAATTGGCCAACAACAAAAAGCCATTTGCTTACGCTGCATTCAACATTTTAGTTAACAAATGACTCTCATAACACAAACAAAAGGCATGAGCATAGATTAAGCGAATTCTAAAGTTTATACAGGGAATTCTTTAGCATATTCATTGCTTAATTAACCGATTCCCACATCTGGTCTTTAAACTGCAACTTTGATTTCTTAGAGGCATGAAAAGCTCACATTTGCTGCCACCGGAAAATCTCATTAAAGCGCAATGAAAACTAAACAAAACTATACCAATTTGTGAAACAAAAAACTGCTGGTAGAGCGATAAAAGGAGCCCTTTACATGAAAACTTTTGCAAAGAAAATGTGCAACGCATTTTCCATTAGACCAAATGAAAAATTTTCACTTTTTGCAGCACTGAAGCGGCAAATAGAAGAAAGTACCGGGAAATGTGGGTTAATTTGCACAAAAAAAAAGTCTGCAGGTATAAGGAACGTGTATGTGAGTTGAAATGTGTATGTGTGTGTGAACTACGAATAGTTAGCAATACTCATGCACACACACTTACATGATTGTAAAGTGTGCAAAAGTTTCATTGTTATGAGTTCGCTTTTGCTCAAAAGTCAAAGTTCCAAGCGACATCGTACGAGTAAGTGCGTGAGAGAGACAAGAGGAGGGAGAGTAAAGGCGATAAGCAGGGAGAGAGAGAGAGAGTTTGAACAGTGTGAAATAGCGGTTACAAAAAGCTTTTCGTAGTTTAAAGCGTTCTGCTCTGCATCATCTGGCTTTAACTATTGTAATGGGCAATGGCCAATACAAAACGCCAAACACAATGCAACAAAATATGTTTTTGACCCAGAAACGGCGAGAGATAAAACGCAGTATTTCCAACACAAATGAAAATCGAATAATCCAAAAACTGCCAGTAGAGAACAAATTTACCGGAAGCTGGTATCGAAAATATTTATTTGTACTTTTATTAGAGTTGAGGACGAGTCAAATATTTGTGTAAAATTTTTAAGCCACAAATATGCTCAAAATAAATTCAATTAGACCTTGAAATTAGCTGCTTTTTAAATTATTTTCAGGCTAAGCTAATTTCATTGTATTAAAGTTGAAATTTATCGGTTCGCAGTTAACAATAGCTGTAAATATATATCTTGGCCAACTAATTACTAATTTATTTTAAGCATATTAAATTTTTGCACAAAAATTAATTCATGTTGGCAACAGAAGCCGTTGAAAAGACAGGAAACAGAGAGTACGAGAGGGATTGTAGAGAAGCCTGTCAAGCAGGCGTGGTATGACAGGGAGACAGGGGATCAGGGGCAGGAGCTGACTTGAGAGCCAGCTGGCCAACCGACATGCAATTAATTGTGTCATTGTAGCCATTAACCAGACAGTTGAGCAGTAACCCAATTTGCTCGCTTGATTGTTACCTCCTCCATTGCTTGCAAGAAGGGGCCATGATAGAGGGGGTAAGGAGCATAGAAGGAAGTGCCTGACCAGCCCTAATGGCTTCGCAATGGCGTCCCAAAAGCTCCCAATGGCTCGAAATGAGGCTAACAAGAAGGCAGCTGCTGTCTACAGTTCACACTGTCCAGTTTGCCATTGTGTGCCGTTTTGCAATTAAGAAGCTCCCCGAAAATAAAAGAAAATGTTTCTTAAGTTGGAGTCAGAAGGGAGTAACGAAAGGAAAAGGGAGGCGTGGCAAGTGCCTAACGGAAACGCATGAGTGTTAAAGTTTGTGCGAATTACCCACAGTAGTCATATGTCTCTATATGCCAGTTGTCATACATAATTAAACAGGGTTTCAGGTTTCACACACACACAGATACACACAACTTGAATTCCTAATGATGATAACGTCTTTTTCTTAAGCAATATTTGTCGTTCCAGGTGGAAACTTTAAGCAAAACATATTGAAGTTTTTGGTTAACCAAATATCACAATAATTTTGATTGGTATCTTGTGGCTTTTCATTACTTTTTGTCTAACCGAAAACTCGAACAATTTGCTGACCTCACTCAAATGCCAAGTTGCAAATAGCCTAAAACTTAATCAACAGCTAACCATATTAGTTTGCAGCCCTACACACATGTTAAGCTTTCTTTGGGCCAAAAATACTTGCTGTACATGTATAAAATATGAAACAAGCAACAAAAATAATCTTCAACAAACAACGTTTGACACATTGCTAAGCTGCTTAAATTTCAACTGGGTTCAACAAACATTTCCTGTAAGAGCTTAATTATGAGTTCAGTTTGCCACAAAGCCTCAATATGATTGCATCATCAGCTGCAGAAAGCACCAGAGTATGAATATTATGGTTGCTTAAACAAAAAGGTTGAATTAAATGATTAAAATAAGCTAAGTAATGAATTAGCTACCGAAAGTCTTAGCTAGAAATTTCAGCTTAGTATTTATAATCATTTTTCTAATTAATGTTTTAAATCATCTTTATTTCTATGTATTTTATTTTCTTTACCATTAACTACATACACAACACACAAGTCTGGAGTGTATATGGTATTCCACATGAATTCCCAGACTTTTTGCACTGTAAATGAAAACCACAAATTCCTTTGAACTAACTACAGCTCATCTCTTAAACCTTAGTCCTCATCAGAAACTTCAAATTACCTTAAAACGATTTCATTTATTATTTAATATACATTTATTGTGAATAAATTCGAGTAAATTCAAGCAGAAACCGAAGCATTTATGATGATTTGGCTTTAAATGCTTCATGCTTTGGGCATTTTTATAGAATTAGTTAAAGAAATAAACAAGCTTAGAGCTAACAAAATGTCAGCGAAGGCTTTAGAAATGAAATGTATTTTATCGACAACTTTAACATGGCATTTATAATCAAATAAAACTGAATATTGTAGCAAATAATTTTATAGTTTTTAAACAGTTGTAGCTGTTCAATACTTCCATACACTTTTATTAATCTTCAAGCACTTTTACTTCAGTGGAGCTGAGCTTAAGTGCCACCTCCATGTTAACTTTAAAAGCAGCTTGGCAAGTCTCCTACGTTGTTGCTCATTACGCGGAGCAAACTCGACGACAGCTGGCGCCATATAAATGCGACGATTGATGGGAATGAGTGGAAAAGTAAAGGAGGGGTAGTAAGTGGGGATTGGCAGCAGCAGGACACGGGCTGACCACCCGGTGGCGATGTCGCATTATCGGTCTCTGGGTCGACCTCAGCCAGGACTTTGGCCAGGACATGCGGTGACAAACGAAGAGAAAGACACTGACTGTTTTCTTTTGCTGCTGTTGTTGTATTTCCTATAATATTGCAGCAATAATTTGATCGTTAAAATGGACACTGGCTTTTAATGGTTTGCGTGTACCTGTCACACCGCCACCCGCCACGCCCAGCGCCTGCTGTTGCCACTGCTGCTGCTGCTGTCCATGACTTTGAGCAGCTTGCACGCATTTCATTTGCTCCTCGGCTGCAATTAAATGTATTTTTACGATTGTGCAGCATTTGCACTGTCCTGTCCTCCGCCTGGTAATGAAATTAACAACGATGCCGAGGGACAAAGGACAGAGAACCTTCTACCACTCACCGTCCTCCTCCTTTCCCCTCTCTGGCTTATGGGTGTGTGATAAACGATCGCCATTGCCAGGCTTTAAAATGCCACTTACGAGTAACTGCCATGAAATGCTTGTTGTGCGTTAAATGTCCAAGAAAATATAATTTTCCTTATTTCCCATTTTCCCTTATACATTTTTTTTGTGCTGGTCTCGATGGCGGCCATAATTGCCGGCAGCGTCAAGCGCCATTTTGTTATTATCGCTCTGCCAAACACTCACACACACACACACATATACACTAGGGAGTAGACTACCCACAGGTGGCGCTTTAACTTGTTACTTTCACGCGCCAGAGTATGCTGTCATTCTCGTTCTAGCTGCTAAGTGAGCCACTATGTCAGCATGACACGAACAAGCAGCAAAAGGAGACCCAGATCGGCACTGACCGTCTCTCTGTCTCTTGTTCCTCTCTCTCTCCCTTCTTCTCACTCACTCCGTGCACCCCTTTATCACTGGGGAGTAATTAACACTGCGTCGTTCCAGCCGCTGTGTAAACAATGTGTACCTGATGCAGCTGTTAATTAACAACGCCTGCTGCAGTAAGTATGACGTGAAGAGAAAGATATATGAAGTTATAAAAAAGGAACATTTTATGTGCCAATTAAACCATATTTGGGTTTATTTTACTTTTGATTGAATTGAAAGCTTCAAGTCGACATCTGTTGCCTACCGTACCATACCCAGTACTCAATACCAAGTACTCAATACCTTTGAAAAATGACGTTTGAATGATTTTTAGACATATTAAATTAAATTTCTTAAGAATCGCGTTGAGTGCAAAAGACGCTTGAAAAGTTCAAGGCTGTGAGTTGAACCCTTATTAAAATCAAATCAATCTATGTTCATTTTTTTTACAAATACCTTTGCGCTCTTGCTGTCAATATGCCTTTCTCACACCTGCGTGTCTCTTTAACTTCCTCCCCTACTACCAGGCACTCCCCTCTTCATCTTTCTCTCCTCGTTTATCTCATTGCTATCAAATCTTTTTCCCATTCTCGCGCTTTCTCTTATTACGTATGATTTAATTTTCAGAGTTGCCCGCTCATTTTTGTCCTACTTTATGATAATTCAGTTATTGCTCCAGCTCACATGCCCACTATTATACATAATTTTTCTGGCTGATAATCTTTCAATAATATCATTTGTAGCCCAGCAATCAATTTTCATAATTTCATAAGAGTAAATTGGCTGGCTTGCTGACAGCCCCCAAACTCTGGCTATGCCGGGCTCTGCTCCACTACGTCCCCGTCTCTCATGCACCTGTCGCCCCTCAGGCAAACAATCAACTAAAGTAACACACACACACACACGCACACACACCTTTTAGAACTACAACATTTCGTGGCATGTGCAAAACTTGGCGCCCAGTTGCATGAGCAGCCGCTGAGGAAATGTTTGCTCCCTGTTGCCGCACGTCAACTTGCCACCTGCCACTTGGTAACAGGTAACGGGGCATCCAAACCACCCACTAACACACCCCCGACAAACATTTTTTCAGTCCCCTATCGCTTCCCGCTTCCCACTCCCTGTTGTTGTTGGTGTTATTTGCAGCTTTCATGCATCGACTGCGTATTTTAGCCGACGGCAAGTTTTGTGCCCTTTTCTCCAACTGAGCGTTGAAAAGGGGAGTGTTAGGGCGCAGAGAAGAATGAGGAGGCGGGGCAGTTGGAGCTGCATCCCAGGGTTGAATGTAAATAACCAAACTGAAGTGCAACGCGGCAGTTGCAATTTTTATACGCAAGCAACAAAAAATACTAAAAAAAAATGTAAAACTAAAAAAATCGAGCTGGAAAACCGCTGCACATGTGCTCAAACAAATGTGTGTGTGTGAGTGTGTGTGAAAGTGTTCGTGTGTGCGTGTCTATTCGTAAAGTTTCTTTGGGCAAACGCGGTACTGCAACTGCCTCTTGCCCCTGAAGCACAGTGGCCTGAATGGCATAGAAAATAAATCAAACAATTAAAGTTTAAACAAAAAATTTTATATTATATGAATAATTTATATATTTTAAACTAATTTCATAGCATTAGCACACTGTCAAGCACTGTTTGGCACCACTGTGCCATACATTTTGCCTCTTTCTGCTAAACTACAGACAAAAAATGAAAGCTTACACCGAGCTGGCTGTTCGCCACGCCCACTTACGAGACAGGAGGCATGCCACACACACACACTTACACACACACATAGTCCGCAGTCGCGGCAGCATAAATTTCCATTACCGTTGACAAATATTTACACATCGACCTCAATTCATATTCCTTTTGATGCAGTTGCTTTTAGTGTTGGTGTTGCAGGCAGATAGAAGGAGGAAGGATTCTGTGCAACGTTATGGTATTTAATGTATAGCCACCAACTGATGGCAGTCACTGTGCAGCGCGGGCTATTAAGTGCCGCTGGGTCTAGACTCCCCAGACAAGCTACACTGAGAAAAATTGGAACAACAACAAGATTAATAGAATACATAAAATAAGTATTCCCAAAATAAAACTCATAAATTATAAAGCTGTATATGAGACCATAATTTCTAGAATAAACTACTTATCTAAACACTTTTCCTTTTTTAGCAGTGTAGTCTCCCTCGAGTAGGCGGGGTAAAAACTGTTCTCACGAATTGACAATCGTCGTAACGATTTCCCTTTACAATTCTGTTCAAACAAAATGATGTTCCAAATCGCAGTCTGCATGTGGATGCTGCTAGTGACGATAGCACTGCTTCCGTGTGGCAAGTCGGAGGTATCTCGGAACCGTTTAACCATATTTGCCGAGCCCGGACGCATGGAGTGCTACCATCAGGCCGTGGCAGAAACCGAGCACATCATTCTCGAGTATCAGGTGATACACGGTGGCCAGGGCGAGGCGCACATCAATTTCAATCTAATGGATCCAAAACGACGTCTTTTGATTACGGATCACAAGCAGGGCAAGGCCGAGCATCAGTTGGTGGCCAACGAGACGGGAATTTATAAACTGTGTTTCGATAACACAATTAGTTCGTTCAATCAAAAGATTGTTGTCTTTAATTTGGAAATTGCACCAGCTAATCATGAGGAACTAGAGCGTCAGATGCTTATTAAGGACATGACCACCGACTATCACTTTGATCGCACCTACACACACCTAAATGACTATGTGAACAAGATCTCGGTGAACTTGATGCGGTCAAGGCAGAGCCAGGACTATATACGCACCAGTGAGGCAAAGGATCGTAAGTTGGCAGAGTCGAGTTTCACTTTGGTCAACAACTGGTCATGTGCTCAGTTTATAGCCATGATAATTGTCGGCATGCTGCAGGTCTTTATGCTGCGCAGTATTTTCAATACCGATGGAAGGTTCTACAAGTTTTGGAAGAAAATTTAATATGAAATAGTGTTTTTGTAGTAGTCGAATTTGGTCTCTAATAAAGTGCAAAAAATTAACGAGTTTCCTTGGTCAGAGTGGTATGAGAAACTTCAATCATTTAATACTTTGTTTCTTATCTTCGTAGGAGACTCTTATATATTTTACTATTTTTATTCAGATCACAGTTGTAGTCAACGTCTCTTTGCCTTAATCACTTACTGGTTTATTTCCAAAGGCCACAAATTATCTCCTGACATGAAATCAGTGTCTAGCTTTGACAAATGCAACACCTACGCAAACCAAAAAACTTGACCAACTTATTTCCCTTTGTTCATTTGGGGAGTCTTTGCCATGACAGTTAACAACTGCTGGCAAAAAAGGGGCAGGGAAAGCGAGGCAATCGAGAGAAAGCGGTTAGAATGGAGCGAACAATGAAAATTAAGCCGAAAATTGTGAAGGTCAGCCACAGAAATGTCTCATGAATTATTAAAAGCGAGTGAAGCAAACGATGGTCAAAGTTTGCCACTACACTTGACCCTAATCCTTGGCCAAAAAGATGCTTGGCTCCTTCACCAAATGATTGCCAAAATACTAAGCCAAATGGAATGAAATTTGTAGCAAAACAACATTGTCTTGCCACCACTTTCCATTTCCCTAGAACCGCAAGACCCAAAAATGTTTTGACATGCCGACAATGCTAAAAGCGGTTAGGAATGGGAGCGTGTCACGAGGACAGAGACATTGTAAACTCATGAATAAATGAAAATAAATGTACATATCTGTAATTAAATAGTTTTTATATTAATTTAAAAATCGGTAAAGTTGTCATGTCACGGCACGACTCTCCTCGCTAGCCAAAGCTGACCAAGTGGGCAGCCTACGCCTTGGCCTGTTCGAAGTTCTCGGAAAAGTTCTACACTCGCTCCAAGTAGCACTTTAAATTAATGAACTGAGATTAAGCAAGACAAATTGTTGTTTCCTACCAAAAATTTTCTATAAAGGCAAATTGTTTTTCGTTTGGGCCAATGGAATTTATTATTTTGCTGCCCTTAAAATAAATGTACAATTTATTGTTATTGATATTTGTGTAAAGATTTTCAGCACAAATAAAGACAGAGACAGAAAAGCTGAGAAAGCTTGTGTGATAGAGGCAGCACAAGACATTGCAATTAAGAATTTAAAACCAGAAAAGTAGTCAAAAAATACTACAAAAAAAACAACAACAACATGTAGTAGACTTTTGCAGGCAAGTTGTCAACGCGTTGCCAACCAATAAATGTGCTACAACTGGAGTAAAAATTAATTTTGCATTGCATTTTCCTCTGGTTGCCGATTTTACAGCTACAGTTTTCCCTGCAATCCGATTCTCATGTGCACACACTGCAGCCAATTGTAAATTTCTGTGTTGATTTCTTTTTCCAAATTTATTTTTTTTTGCTGCTTTCTTTTACAAATGCTACAGAAAATATTCATTGAATTTCCAAGTGACAAACGACAAGTTGTCAGTCAGACGACGGAAAAAAGAAGATGAAAATGTCAATAGAAGTGACCAAACAGTGGACACACTTAAAATTCTGTAGAAATGAGTAAGACTTAATTTTTAAAAATTGCTTTTTTAAAACTTATGTATGAATTTGCTTACAAGTTTTTAACAAACACTTTCTGAGGTATATTTTATATAAAAAAAGTAATTAAAATAAATTATTTAAGTGTTCCTATCTAAAATTGCAAGTAGTTTTATGATTCAATTTCAATCTTCTATAATTTCAATAAATTTGTAATAATTTGTATAAACTCATTCATTTAATCCCAAGTTTAAGTCTTAATAACAAATAAATATAATTTATAATTTATAGTTTACCAAAAAATGGCACCAGCTTTATCTGCTCCTTCTTAGGGTATCCCAAATGGCACATTCAAGCTGTTGAGCAGCAACAAATTTATTACGCCATGTTGCATGCATGAAGTACTTAATATAAATTCCAATCAAATGCTCTGAGATCAGACATCGGACTTGGGGACTGACTGGAAACAAAGTGAACTCTGCGGTATTATGCTACTAGATTCCGACTCAAATTTCACATTCAAACAATGCAAATAAATATACAATTTGCAACAACAACAAGAAGAGAAACAGTCACACACACACACACACACACATACACACATTAAATGTAATGAAGCAACAATTTTGGTTGCAAGAGCAACGAAACTGTAAACTGAAACTGTGCTGCGTCCTGTTGCAAGGACATTTGGCGAAGCTTTAGCCAAAGCGCTTCCAAGTAGTTCTTAACTAAGCTTAAAAGCAATGCCAAACAGTGACAGCAACAACATAAACAACAGCAGCAGCAACGACAGCAACAACTGTTGCAGCTTCGATTTGTTGTAGCAATATCTGTTGTTGCCTGCCACGCCCATAGCTACTGCAGCCCCTCAGCAGCTTGACAACTTTTCAGTAATGATGTTGTTGCTGTGTTTGTTCTTATTGTTGTTGTTGTTGTTCGTACTGCTGCCCAGTGAAGTGTGGCAAAGTTGTCTTCGTTGTGGCTATTAAATGGCTTGCAAAGGTTGTTCAAAGGTTGCGCTAAGAATTCAACTGGATTAAGTTAATGCTTCACAGCAACTTGCGGTTAAGTTGCATATTAAGTTTATAGTTGCAAACAGTGATGACATTACTACAATAAAAACAGCTATTATATAAGTCAAAAACGTTTCCTGACAATAAATGTTAACTGAAATCAAATGGCTTATTATAGATATATTTACATATGTTCAATAACATTAATTCAACATTTATTCTACTAAATTTGAAAAGTTAACTCCACTGCCAATTACTCCAGCTAAAAGGTGGAATCGCAGGAAAAAGAAAGTGTTAGAAAGCAAGCCATTCAAATCCAATCAGACAGTAAGATGAACTAATTTAATAAGCCAGAAAACAGCGCTTACAACAAATAAAGCTGTAAAGACTTCTTTAGCTTAAGCTCTGACAGTGAAAGCGACACAAAGAGAGGCAGCGATAGAGAAAGAATGACAGAAAAGGAGGGAGAGAGGAAGCGTCTTAATCAAGCACAGCGCAATGAATACACTAACTATTTTTGGGCACCCTAAGCGCATTGCGGTTACCCGTGGCCACCTTTTGAATTGCCAGAGTCGAATTTCCTGCTTCCCCCGCTCCAACCGCTGCTTGTCACTAATTCGAATTGAAAGCACCACGCCCCCTTTTCCACCAACGTGAAATAAACTTTTTACCGGGTCGCGAGTGAAGAAACTTCGATGAGTGCCATTCAAGAAAGCTCAACTCACTGCCGACTTGGAGAGGACTCGAATCGTTGCCTTCATTTGCGGTTAATTTCGTCTTAGTTGTAGCTTGCCGTTATCCTTGAAGCAGTTGTCAAATCCTTGCGATGGCTGTCCTGTAAGTGGCAGCGGAGCGTGCCAATTCGAGTGCAGCGGGGAAAAGTTGTTTTTGGCTTAGTGCAGCTTTTGGTCCTTGTCTCTCGCTTTTATTCGCCTAATTTCCTTTGCACACCCGCTCTACTGACACAACCCAACATCCGGGTAGACTAGCGTCCTGTCTGACTCTTTTGTTGTCTGCCTGGGAGCCCTGTATTCAGCTGGGCTCCTGGCGCTAATTGACGCCGCTTAGCATCGTCGAAAATCTATAAACACAAAAGTCCTTTCGTGTCCTTTCGCTAAGCATAATAAATCTGTTTATCTCAGTGCTTTATATTGCTGCCTTCCAATGCTCTGGCGTTGTCCTGACAGTGTCCTGCCACAACAAAGCTCATGGCCCGCTTAAAAGTTACCGTTCAACCTGGAAAAGCGATAAAAAGTTTCCCTCTTAGCGCCTTTTGTGGCTTGTTTAATGTGTGTGTTTTGGCAGGCAAATTTGTGTGCTATTTGTTGAGATTATCCTTTAGAACAGATAGACAGACAGCCGGATAGACAACTAGACATGCCAAAGTCTGGCCAACAATTAAAGCTCTGCACAGGAAATAAAAGTATACATTGTGTTTTTGTGTTTGGGCCAAAGGCATGAAATTTCCACAGTCGAATTTCCCTTCAGTTCGGTCGCCTACTTCCTTAAGTCTTTAATGCATTGGACACGTGAAGCCATGTCGTGTCCTACTGCTGTCCTTCGTTATGCCTGCGGTCGAGGCAATGGACACCGCAGCAAACAACAACTCCAATTTCCATCCCCTCTTCACACCACCCGCACCCCTAGACAACTGTCTACCTGCTCGCAACTTTCAGGCAACCGCAAAATGGCAAAACAATCAACATGCAACGAGTCGAATGTGGCAGCCACACATGCAACAGCCACAGGATGTGTTGGCTTAAGGCAAAGAGTCCAACAGAGAAGATGAGAGGAAGGTAGCTAAATAAGGATTTGATTGACAATCGCTATGCAACGCCAGTTGCCTAAAGGGAAAGCTCAGTTAGTCAAATTTCCACAGGCAATCTCCCTTTGAGTGAAAGAAATAGAGAATTAAGGAGAGCGCGAAAGAGACAGAGGCAGAGAATTTCATCAGAAGTTTCTTAAAGAGGATTTCCCAAATGTTGGAAAACTATGGACAATGCATATAGTGAACAATAGGCAACTTGGGGATACCCTATGCAGCTTTAAATACTACTTAAAAATGTATTTTATAAAAGGTTCGACTCCTGTGCGCCAGTGTCGGATTTTAAAGTTCTAAAAATTCTTTAATTGTTTATGGAACAATTGAGAATGGAAATATGGAATATGTACATTTTAAATAAATGTAAGATAAATCAGCGCATTATTCAGATTGAGAGTTTCAATAACATAATTAAATTTGTAATTAATGTTGAAAAATTAATTGGAATTTAAATAGGACTGTCTTGTATTCAGCTCTAATAAATTACATCATACAACACAAATATAGAAAACGGAACAATTACAAACTTGGCCAAAACTTGCTATACCCAAGTTGCCTGCTTAAGCCACATTCATTTTGTGGATCATTCGCTTGTTTAATTCTATTTCATTTTAATTGTATTGTATTTCTAGTTGCTTGTGTACATTATAAAGCCCAGTGTCTGTTGTACAAATCCAATTCACAATTGGCCCGAAAAAACTTTGTGTTTACTACTTGGCGCCACTTGGCGTTTGCACAATGTTCTTGTTGCTAGAAGACGGCAAAGGAAATTTGGTCAAAAGGACTTTGATGAAGTTTACTTGTCGAGTTGCGGCTTAGTCGAGCGACGCGTCGGAAGTGGCAGTCAAAAGTCAGTCCAGAGTCGAGAGTCCCAAGTCGAGAATCTAGAGTCGAGAGTCAAGAGTTCTTCTTCCCAGGGATTGTGTTCCATGGTCTCTTGGAAGTCCAGCGAAGCGAAATCGACAATTGTTTTCAAGTTGGGAGTTGAAATGAAACTGGAGCTGTGACTGAAAATTTAGCTGCATAAACATGGCAACAAAATGAACTCGTAATTTTCACAGTTTTCATTTGAGCTGAAAACTTGGACGAGACTGCAAATGGCATTTTACGGAATTTCCACTTGAAACTTTCATAATAAGCGAATTGGATTCGCATTAATCGAAAAAGTGTTTCCATATTGATGAATGAAAATTTAATAAGGTTGCCAGATTGTTGCCATATTTAAAGCAAAGGTGTGAGCTGTCTGTCTCTCTTTCTCTCTTTCTCCATCAACCTTTTCGGGCAACTTTTATTGAAACGATATTTTAATATATTCATTGCGCAAACTTGCTACGAATATATAACACAAAAAAATAAAGAAAACTAATAAACGGCACACTGAAAGTGTAGAAAACTACACAGGGGAGAGTGGGTAACGCCATTGTTTTTTTTGAGGGAGGCGAGCGGTAGGAGGCGTGGCAAACAATGGCAGCTGTTGCCCGACTGAAACTTTGGGCATCAAGTGAATAACAAGTGGACAGGCAGCTGATGTTGACGTGGCTAAAAGAGGACTGCTGCTGCGGGGAGTACAGAGTACAGTGCTCAATGGCGACAGTTTAAGTGTCGACTCTGTAACGGTAAATTGCATGCAAAAGTTACCGCTAGATGGCGTCATGCTCACTACAAAACTAGCATCAGCTGCCGCTGCTGTCGTTGTCCGTTTTGATGGCACAACGCGTTGCCCTTAACGAGTGTGTGTGTGAGTGGGTCTTAGTGGGTGTGTGCAAGTGTGTGTAGAGCACACTCGAATGACAGAATACACGCAGTTGTCATAAAAGTACTTACTTATATATAGGACAATGGCAGCGAATGAGGAGAAAAGCGATGAACACAAATGATAAAGGATGACACTGAGCGCTATAGAGTTGTCAAGAAACAAACTGAGCGAAGTTAAATAAGTGATAAAAAATAAAGTGGAAATGAGGAAATATAATAAAATTATTAAAAATTTATGTGTCATAGAATTAAAGGAACTAACAGATTTTTTTTAGAAGAATCTTTAAAGTGAAAAAATATTTATAAAATTAATTATAGATAATTTTTAGCTAACAGACTGAAATTAAATTAATTTTTTAAATGTTTCTTATACATTTTTAAATTCTCTAAAAAAAATAAATAAATTTAATATCATATAAACACATTGAAATGAAAAACCTTCATTTCAGCGTAAAAACTACAACACAAAATCATAACAGAAAATCAGTAGAGAGGTGATGCCTGGGCATTTGCCGTCAAAATCGAAAAAGTTTATTATTTGTTTCTAAAACAGTCTTTGATCATTTTAAAAAACTCGACATTTTCTAGCACAAAATTGAAACACAAATTCAGTACGAAATTATTGTGTTTTTGTGGTAAGCGCCAAGTTGCTTAGCGCCTTACGCAAATTCATCCACAAATTCGCTCCATTGCCGTCCCCCCGACTATATACAGCCCCCATCCCCCCTTTTTGCTGTCACTCGATTGAAGAAGTTAAAAGAAACTCGAAATTTTATATGATTAGCGAAGTCCCTACGAGGAGAATTTTTCAATATTTTTTGTTTTTGGGGAGTAAGTAACGAAAGCTTGACGTTGTAAATGGAACGCGCAAATGTTTACTAAATTCTTCTTGGATAATATGGACAAAAAGTTGCAGCATCAGCATCCACAGGCCCATTCACATGCACATACACACCCACAGTCACATTCACATACGTTTCACTGCCATCAAACACAAAAGTCATTGTCACATCCGCTGCAAGCCAAGTTTGTTGCACTGGAGGCAAAGCTGAAGCACAGTTCGATACCAAATATGACGACAGCAGCAACGGCAATAGCAGCTTCTACAACTGCAACAGGAGTAAGATCCACAACAACAACAACGACAGGAACAACGTCAACCACTCCGATGGCTACCACGAGTCACACGAACAACAGAAACGTGGCTAAATCCAGTCGTCAGGTGACTATCAAGGAGCCAAGTCGTGAACGTGATCGTGAGCGGGAAAGAGATCGAGAACGAGCGCGTTCCCATGGCAAATATGAGACAAATGTGGGTGTTTTCAATCGCTACTGTGTGCCACATAATCAACTCCCGGCGGCGCCACAACCGGTTGTGCCACTGCTGACCCAAGTGCATCGTGTTAACAACGATTTGACGGACAAACTCACCCGTTTGGCACGTCGCAATACCTTCAAGTTTCGGGAGCTGGCTGCACTGCAGGTGCAGGATAAGAACACGGAGGCACTGCAGGAACTCCAGACTTCGATACCGGAGATAAACAAAATCTTTGACGTCCACTGCCGCATTGGCAGCGGTACTTTCAGCACTGTACTGCTTGGTACCTTACAGAGAGAACGTCAACTGCCTGAGTCACAGCGTCGTCGATTTGCGATTAAACATCATAATCCGACAAATCATCCGGAGCGCATCTTAAGGGAGTTGGAGTGCATGTTTCGCATGGGTGGTAATCATAATGTGATTGGTATCAACTGCTGCATACGCTACAACGATAATGTCGCTTTCGTAATGCCCTTTATGAGCCACGATCGTTTCCATGACGTCTACCGCAATCTCAGCCTGCTCGAGGTCAAGGACTATTTGCGCAATCTACTGATTGCCCTGCAGCATGTGCACAAATTCAATGTCATTCATCGGGATGTGAAGCCCAGCAATATACTGTACAATCGTCGTACAGGAAAGTTTTTGCTCTGTGACTTTGGACTGGCCCAAAGACTCGCTGACGATGGCAGCTTGATTCAGGCATCGGATTTGAGTGGCGCTGCGGCATTGATTCGTGATATGGATGCGGCACAGCACCAGCTAATGCAGCACGATGGCAACAGTCTACAAGCAGAGTCCGAGGCAGCAGCACTACGACAGCAGCAGCTGGCAGCAGATCCAGAGAAGCGGCACCGTGCGGCGGGAGGCGGAACTCATGTGTTTGGCGAGGCAGGTTCGAATCTGCTGCTTTCGGAGCCCACGAAAAAGGAGCAGGCTGCTCAGAAGGCGGACACACAGCGACTAATCAATCGCCTGAGATATGTGAATGCGAATGTCGATCCCAATAATTATGTGGTGTCCACGAATAGCAACAGAAAGGAGATGCATGCATCCAGGGCAGGCACACCAGGCTATCGACCGCCTGAGGTGCTGCTGCGTTATCCATACCAGACGACCGCTGTTGATGTGTGGGCGGCGGGTGTGATAATGCTCTCAATGCTGTCCTCGTTGCATCCATTCTTCAAGGCGCCCAACGACTGCGCTGCCTTGTCGGAGATTATGAATTTATTTGGTGATCTGCAAGTACGCAAAACGGCCTTTATGCTCGATCGCTTGGTGCTGATCACGCAAAAGGTGAGCGCACTTGATTTGCGTCGCGTCTGTATGCGTTTCCGCTATGCCAATCACTTTCTGTCACCGGAAATGCAGCGACGCCATCGACGTCCCGATGGCAATACCGAACTCTGTCGTCTCTGCGAACAGTCAACCTACAATTGCATCTGCAAGCACAGCAGCCATCAGCTGGAGACCTACGATGATCTCGACATGTTCCCCTACCAAGCATACGATCTGCTTGGTCGTCTGCTCGAGGTGAATCCCCAGAAGCGCATCACAGCCGATGAGGCCCTGAAGCATCCGTTCTTTTGTGAACATCATCGTGTTGCTTCCGGCATTCCGTTGCATCAGCTGCAAAATCAGGTGGCAGCAACGAATGCATTGCGTTCCAGGGAATCCCTACAATCCGCTGGCTCCCGTATACTCACGCCTTATCTAAGCTATCCGCAAAGCAATCCCATGGAGCTTAAGCCAAGTCGAACAGCAACAACAATCACATCTGCAGGTACAGCGGCAACAGTCGCTACAGCAGCAATAACAGCAACATTATCAACCACAACGACAACAGCAGCAGCATCAACTACTGGCAATGTTTGAGTCAAGTGCAGTTAGTTTCTCGTCTTTGTACGGCATAGAAAATTTTCAACTCAACGCTCGAAAAATGGATTCGAATAGAAGTCGAGTTATGTCGCGAATTTATAACGTGCAAAAGCCCAAAATTTGCATCAACATATAAATAGAGTTTTGGTGTTTTGTTCTTTTACCGAATATTCAAATTGTTTTTTTGTGTACTTGTTTTTTAATTTCATTCCCTTTATTTGTCTGATATATGTATAAACTGCTGTCAGGCAAATGCTTTAATATCTTTTCTTTACAATTCAATCATTTGGTCTTCGCATAAAGTTTTCATTGTTTTATTTCCAATGATTCCCAGTCCCTACCTTGGATCTATCACTTTTGCTGTCCAACTAAATGTGCATTTATCATTTTTCCATTATTTTACAAACAGCAATTTCCCAATTGATTTTTCCTCCCATCTCTCAGCAGACTACATTTTTCTTCGTTTTCATATCAAATTTGCATTTATTGACAGCAAAATAATTGTTTTTGTTGCTCTGCCTGATTTAAGATAGAAATTGTCGACTTGTTATTGCTGATTTGTCTGCTGTCTTGGCCATAGTCGAATCAAAATTCCAAATGTGTTGACAGTTTTAACAAGAAATTATCTCTTAGGACTGCGTTTGGTATTTTGAAATAATGTCAGCCGATATGTTGATGTAAAGTTGTTGGTATTCGCCCTACGGTTTTAAGCTGTTAACAGTTATTTGTCCAAAACTGTTAGCATACAATTCGCAAACCATTGCATAGTTTTGTGCATGTTATTAAAATGACGCTGTGCATTGTTGTACAAAATCGTTGCATACTTTTGACTGGCAGTTTAAATACGTCTGACATACGATTAACATTTGTGTAGCATGTTGTCTTTTAAAAGCGACGTAAATAAAGTAGCCGCCACCTGAATTTCATTCGCAGGGATTTTAACACACAAACACACAGTCACAAACACAAGCATACACCCTCATAGAGAGTCTGTTTCTCGCCCAAAAGGCTTTCAGCAGTTCGTTTGAGGCTTAGTCTCAGTTGCCCCTGCCTTCCATTCTTGTACAGCATCTGTGTGCAACTGGACTCCAGCTCCCTGTAGAGCCATAAACATTGCTTACACTGTACAATGTGCGGTGTCGTCATCACAGCCACAAAAGCCGCGTGCGCAGCTCACCGGACACAATGCGGCTTATCAGGGAGCCAAGTAGAGTAACAAAAATGGAAGAAAAAATAAATAAAGACGAAAAAACTGTGGCCAGCAGCTCGTGTTATATATGTGTATCTTGCATTCCGCACTCCCCACAATCACCATATCCACCATTCTGTGGCTGCCAAATGGCCAACGACGCCGTTGGTAGCCGCTTTATGGCACATGATAGATTAGTCTGGCCACAGGTGTGTGCGGCTTATTACAGCCTCTGTCTATAGCTGTAGCTGCAGCAAACATTTTTCTTTTGTCCTTTCTCCTTTTTTTTGTGGTTTTGCTAGACGCTTACACGCAGATAACAGTAATTAAGTAATGAGAGCAGCTTAAATGTAGGCAACATTTTTTTGCATGCTACCGCAGGAAATGTGAACTCCTTTGCGTGTTTAAGCTTGAAGAAGGCCAAAATATTTATTGTATTTTTAAGCAGTTAAAAGCTACGTTTTAGCTTTTTACATGAACCGAAAAAAGGAGAAAAAAAAAGCACTATTTAAGCTACAAAATTTGTAGCATACATTATTCAAAACATCTTTGTATTGCTACCTAGTTTAAGAACTCTACTGATGTCAAGTCTTTTATTTAAATTTGTATTCAATTCGACAGCTAACTAAATTCATAACGAGATTTTCGAATCTCTGCAACACTGGCTAATACTTCGCTTTGGCTATCTGTTTCAAGTTGTCCAACACTCGACACCCGCTTTAAACTACACACAATGAGAACAACTACGCAGCGATTGCGGTGCAATGTCCTGACCTCAAACAACGCTGAACTGTTGACTTATCCATTGCTCATGCTTTCATATCTAACAGTCTCTCTTCCATTTTTTTTCTCTCTGTCTGTCTGACTGTCTTTCTGTCTCTCTGTCTGAGCGTTGCGCTGTCTAACTGTTCATCTATCTGTCGTTTTGGCTGTTTGTTTGCTTGTTTGTTTGCTTGCTTGCCCGCCTGTCGCGTTTTGTTTGCCATTCGCATGCGTTTCTCCCGCTGTGGAAAGTTAATGCGTCATGGTTATCTTTGCACGCTCATCATGAACACCATGGGCCAAAGCACAGCACTCCATATCCACATCGATGAGGATAACAATGATGGCAATGATGACGATGATGATGATGATGAAGATGATGCTAGCGCCAGCTGCTGACAACGTTATTGGTGTCGGGTCAGTAAATGAAGAATGATGGACCAACCAAGCACACAGTCCACCACATTCATACACACAGTCTATCATAGCCCCACACACACCCACACCCACACACACACACACATCCCTGCTCAGCCATCCGCGCTGAATATACACTAAAAGATGTTTATATTCATCGAGGAGTAAAAAAAAATAAATAATTTACTCTTATATAATTTGATAAGCCTTGAAAATCTTTCTATGTTCCCCAGCCTTTGATTAGTTTTCATTTATATAGCCGACATAAATTTTCAGCTGATGACTTTATTTTTCTCAGTGTAATTGTATCCAAACGGCTGCAAAATATTTTGTCATCTTTCACGTGACGCGCTGTTGCATCAAATGGGATTTATGCGACTTTTGTTCATTGTGGATTGTTGCTGTCGTAGTAGCTGTTGCTCTTGTTTGTTGCTGTTGTGATTGTAGCTGAATTGTTTTGCTGCCTTGTCATTGCAATGCACTTCTTGAACTAAAACATTAATTGGAAATTTTTAGCAATTTCCTCACTTTCCACGTGATCTGCTTGCCTGTTTCCTGTTTGCCTTTCTTCGTGTGGCCAATTGTGAAATTTGCTGAACAAAATATGGATTTATGTCAACAGCAGCAGCAGCAGCAGCTACACCAGCAGCAGCAACAGCAGTGTCACGCTGGCAACATTGCAGTCATTTTTCGCGCTTTTCTGCAGCAATGTTGCCCCTGTTGTTGTTGCTCTTTTCGTTGTCGTTTTCGTTGTTGTGTCGACATTGTCAGCTGCGAGCTGTTGGCAATGCATCACTGATTATGAAAAGCTTGCTAAAAGCTGGACTCATGATATATTGCTTTTGTTGTTGCTGCCACGGCTGCTGCGCAGTTTTATTTTTTTTTTCTGTGGTATCATTGCAGCTGCGAGGCGCTTCTATAACCACCGCCAACATCGTCATCAGCAGCAACATCATCACACGAGCACGTGAGCCAAGGCGACAATGATGAAGTTTTATGAGTTGCCACCTGCAACATATACTTACACACACACTAACACACACATACTCCTTGTCAATAGCTAGGATATGGCTAGGGGCATGACGGGGCCTGGGCAGATTTCCTAGCTGATTGCTGTTGAAAGCAACAGCAGCAACAATGCCACCAGCTGCAATGAAATGGAAACGTTGGCGATTTTCATTCTTACTTTATTTTCATTTTTATTTTTAAATTTTCTTTACTTTATTTTCATCTTTTTTTTGACTTTGATGTGTAGGAGCAACTGCAGTAGCAACAACAGGGCAAAGCCATTGGCAACAACAACTGCCACTGCCACAGCAACCAGTGCAATAACAAGAACTTGGCTTGCATGACAAGAAAGTGTTGAGTTGCCACAAAATCCCTTCCTTTTGGCTTCGACTTAAACGGCGGAATTACGTTGCTGGTGTGTTGTGTAAATAAAGCTGATGCATTAATAATAGTTTATTTTGCGGTAAATTATAAAAAAAAAAATAAGGCAAGGGTAATTTACAGAAATGCTCTGACTACTGCAATAATAGTATTAAAAATATATACAAAAATTAAGCTGATAAATTTTAAGAGTTTATAACGGCTTTATGACATCTTTATAGAGCACTTGGAATATTTTTTTTTTTTGGTTAAATTACTAATTAATATTTAAAAAACAATATGTCATTGATTTAACAAAGCCATTAATTCCATTTTTTAATTAATTTTAATTTTTTTTTAGAAATGTTATTTATTGACAAACAGCTAAAAGTTTTAATTTCATTTTTTTGCTGCTCATTACAGTTTTTATAAATATTTTACCACTTTTAATTTGATCTACTTTAAATATTTGAATGCCCGAAATCGGCTAATAATAAACTGAAATACATTAAATTTTCAGAGCGGCTCTTAGAACAGTTTTATCTTGCTATATTAAGTCAGTTCCCCAGGGCAAGTGTATTAAATGTCATTGTCTCGTTTTACATTTAGACCTTTTGTTATTGTGTTGTTAATTCTGGAGCATTACAAAATGAGGTCAGTGTTGGGTGTGAAACAGAGTGACGTCAGCTGTTATTAAATGACAAGAGACAGCAACTACAATAACAGCAACAACAACAGCAACAATAAGAACAACAATAATATTAAAAATAATCCAGTTCTGCAAGTGACAAACAGGACGAACAGCAAGATTAATTAACTGACGGGGCAAACCCCAAAAAGGACAACAATCCTGTGAAAACCGGACGACAACAACAGGAGTGTCTGCAAAATCACAATAGCCGGCGACACATCACAGTCACAGTCACAATTGTAGTCACAGCACACGCTTAATGCTACACGCAACGCGGTCACAGCTTTGCTGTTGCCAGTCACAGCGACAAGGCAAGCAGATACCCTGTAAAATTTTAAAGAGACTGTAAGAGATTACTTTATTCTAGCTACTAGCTGGAGCAAGCAATTACAATTGTAGTCCTTCACTTTCTAAACCATATTAAAGTTTCTGACTTATATTCCAAAAATAAAATAAAGAAAAACTCTTATAAATAAAAATTTATAACATTACAGGGTATATTGGCGTGTATATTAAGTAATGAACTTAGGCATGCTTGCGTTTGGAATGTTCGTTTAGTTGCCATAGACTACAGAGTTTTCTGTCTCCCTAAACTTCCGTGTCTTTTTATGAGGTATTTGCCAGTCCATCACTCTCTGTATGTTAGTTGTCCTTTTGATTCTTTTCATTTTTAATTAGCCAGCAAGCACACACGCAAAAAAAAGCCAAACAAAGGCGGCAAAATATTAATTTTTTTGTCACATTGACCGGAGTCCGCACACACAGTTTTGTATGATGCACTGCCTACCTGACTGCCATGCCCCCTCTTCTGCTTACCCCCTTCCACTGCTTGAATATGTGTGTCTGGTCTACAGGTGCGTGTGGTTCGCATTTATGAACTCGTTACACGTAATTAGGGTCAGTGTGTCTGTGTTTTTGTCTGCTTAACTCGCTCTCTCTCCCACTCCACCTCTCTCTCTCTCTCTGTGTCTCTCTGTCTCTATCGCTCTCTCTGGTGTAGAGACAATTAATTAGAGTCAAGCGAATGCAGCTGGGACATTTCAAAACAGGAAAATGCCCAACGGATGTGAATATGCCGAATGCTCCTATTGAAATACAAAACTGTTTTTGGTCCGAGCAGCGCCACAAAAGTCATAAAGCTTCTTTTGGCCGGCTTTAATTAGGCCGGCATGTAAATTAGCCAACAGCAGCAGGACATCAGTAGCACTGGCAAACAGTGAGGCAGTGTAGGAGGAGTTGGGAGAGGGTAAACTATGTCCAATGGCTCAGGTGTAACACATGGTGGAGTCATGCCAAAGCGACAGAGGCAGAGCCCTACACTATATTTATTATGACGTCAGTGGGTGTGGTCAACTCCTACCATTACCCATACCACCAATACCTACACATATTGTAGCCACCTTATAGTCACATTAATTGGCAGTGGCCATTCCATTTTAATTAGTTTTCGCAATGGTTGAAGAGCCCAGTCCCAGTTCCTGTTCCTGTTCCAGTTCCCGTTTGCCCAGCGTGAATTATTATGCACAGAGTAATATATTTTATAAAGCGCTGACTCCTGTTCGGGGTACACTGTCAGAAATTATTGGTTTCTAATTCAGGTGTCTAAACGTCAATTATTTAAATGCAGGTTAACTATTTAAAGACCAAAATAACTACCTTTGCCTTACCTTACTAACCCACTTACCCCACTAACTTTCCAGCAGTTTAACAATTAACTAACTACATAAATTTTTTCCCAGTGCAAGCGCGTGTGTAGTGGGTGTAGGTGAAGCTGTCGACTTGGTTTGGAAAATTATGCAGCAGCGAATATTTACGAGACCGCCAAACGCCGTCGAATTTAATTGAGTTGCAGCGGCTGCACTCTGGAATTTTGGACCAGGATTGCAGCTGGCAACGGGATCAGCAGCTCTCATTCATTTATCAATGCCCGCTGGAAACCCGTGGGCTGAGGGGTGGATAAGGGGGCTTGGCAGTAAACGAGGGTGTGGGCGTTGCATTGAGCGTATAATGAACAGAGAGCTATGAGCTAATTATATGGTTTGCTACTTGAAAATTAACAGTTCAAATAGCAGTTGAAATTCAAATGATGATAATGGTTAACTGAATACTGTCCCAAGGCATCGTTCGATGTCAGGGATCAAGTAAAGGGACAAACTAGTAACCAGTAATCTGTGAGCAGTCCGACTGAATTAATTAACAGAGCAGTTACGAGTGGAAAACGGAAACTTTGAGAAAATTTATAGACAGAAAAGTTTAGATTTAAATGGGGGAAACAGTTAGATTGAGTTTTATGAGTGACTTTGGATTTGTTTAAATGACTTTGATTTCTTAATTTAAATAGTTAGTGAAAAACTACATATTTTTAAGATATCCAGAATGTTAAAGTTCCTCTTAAAATAATTCTAGTCCTTAACCATTAATTATTTACCTAGAAAACCTTCATTCAAAATGCTCATCATGCTCGACTGACCACCAAATTTGCCCCAAGGCACTTTACCTACAACAAAGAATAGAAAATTGTAATGCATAAACAAAGGAAAAGCATTAAATTACTTTCAACTATCAAGTAATATAATATAAACTTACATATAGACGACTCAAAAAGGTTTCGTAGATTAGGAAACCCAACAAAACGATTAATGAAAACCTCAAAAACGTAACGTAAAGTGGAAATTGACTTAATAAAGAACTCGCTCCCCCGAAATTATGATCAGCGGGATCGGAGGGTAGCAGGAAAAAGGTCAATGTATTAGAGAGATCGCTACTTGAAAGGAAGTCTTAAGAAAGGTAATAAATAGCAGCCAAATGAAGACGCCCAAAGTGCAAAGTGTGTGAATAGAACAACACCTGTAAATAGTGGAACATCCCCCGTAACGAAAGGTCAGCATATCTAAGGTATCTAAGATCCTGGAAATTACATTGAGAACTGAGTCAATTGTACCCAATGAAGTTGTTTTGATGAAGTCAGCGACAGCTGTTCTAAAAACTATATATTAATCAATATTTATGGCAGCTACGGGCATAATAATAACAAAGGTGAAAAACAGCAAGAATGGAAAACTAAAATCATCTATCAGACAAGTGTAGGCGAAGACAAATGGACAGAAAGACAGACAGACTGACAAAAATGCAGCAGAGAGCACACAAATTGAGCAGCCTCGAATTGAAGACGAAGATGAAACCAGTTATATGAGCCAAGTGCAGGGTAAATAGGGCCAAAATATAGACAGGTAAAAGCAATAGAGCTTGGATTCATGCTTGTGTGCACTTTGACCACAAAAAGGTCAAGACGCTCCCAAAGATACAAACAGACAAATATTCAAACACAAACACACACGCACTGCAAAGACAAACAAGCTAGTCAAATATTTAGATACCCTATAAAGGGGTAGTGTCTGAAGGTAATTCTGTTTTGAATATGCCTAAAACAATATAAATAAATTTAAGTTTATATATAAAACACATAAATTATTTAAAAGTATTTTAAAGTCATTTGCCACCAAACCTCTTTGATTTTATATTTTCTCCAGCGTATTTCCGGTGCCATCATACCCCATCGATAGTTTCTGTCAGCTTTTCTCTTTTCTCACAGAGAAGTCTTGCTCTTGAGGGCTGTCCAGCAGCCCGTAACAAACTAGATAGATCGACGGACGGTATGTTATGGTTTGGTATGCTAGAGTATTGGTAAGGAATGGAACAGAAAGGGTCGAAAAGGGGTCGGTTAGGAGTGTGGCGTGGTGAGGACTGACAACCGTAAAAGTGTTGCCTTTGCAATGGAATGTAAAGTCATCTTCATGCATAAATAAACGCGCGTCTCGTTGGCTGAGGTAACTTCATATATAATACACATACATACATACTTACAAATATAACTATGTCTGTATGTCTATATAGCATATCAATTTCCATATTAAAATAGTTGGAAGACAAGTGGAATAGGTACAAAAATGGTGTGTGTATGTGTGTTTGTCTGGCACAGTTTTCTTTGATTTGTGCTGGGTGCTACACACACTCACACACACACACACTTGTTTGAGTATTTTCCCACATATCATTTTGCCAACATTTTCTTCTCAACATTCAGAAATATTTTTTCTAATTGAATGCACAGACAAGTAGTGAGTCAGTCTATTCGCTTCATTCACTCGATTCACCTGATTCACCCGATTCACCTTTTTTTTCGGGGGACTTTAACTCTGCCTGCAGTTTGGGAAATGCTTAATTTCATTAATTTTCATGAGTTGTGCCTTTTTTTGCGGTTCCACAAAGTTGACTTTAGGTGTGAACTTCAGAATTTATACAGAAATTTATATACGTCCATCTTCCTGTATTTTTTTTTTCTACTCTCTTTTTATGTCTCCCTTTTTTGGGTTTTCTTACATTTCGAATTTCATAATTGATTGTTTGCTTTTCTTGTTTTTTTCTTGCTTGTTTACTTTTTGAGTCGGGGACTTTAGAATTTTAAAATTTTCTATGCTGATGCAGCAATTTTTTAGTTTACTCTCATTCAGCATGAATTGAAATCAAAACTCTGCTGGGAATTGAATTCTCTTTGGTTACATCAGCTGCAGTCAATTTGGCAAAATTCATTTTTAAAGTGCAGTTTTTGTTATATTGATTATTTGAAGAGTCCAAGTCGGAGAGCAAGGCATATGCTTAATTATTTAATTATTTATGTGATTTGTTGCTCAGTTTTTGCAGCGACTGCAGAGTGACAATCTAGTCACTAGGAATCTTTGTGAAAATCAGTAAAGCTTGAAATTGACATACCCTGTAAAGAGAAAAATAGTTATAAATTAATTATTAATTATCTATACATAAATAATAAATATTTTTAGATTATAAAAAAGATTTAAAATGTGATTAGTTGTCTTAAAGTATTTTATTTTGTTTCTTAAAGACTTTAAAATTTAATACTATTTTAAAAAACTAAACTAAATCGATCTCCCATTTTACCGATTATATTAAGCTATTTAGTAGTTTACCTTAACCACAAGCCACGCAATAAAACTGCAGGGTATGCCAGGTTCGAAGGACAAACTTTTATTGCATTTGAAATCTGTGTGGTTATTTCTACTGCTTTTGTTTTTGTTGTTGATTTGCTGGCAGTGCTTTTTGGCCATGGCCAACGTTAACTGCTTGGATTATTTGAAATTCAAGTGTCATCAAGTCGGGCATTTTGGGGCCACAGAGTGCAGCATTAGTGGGCGTGGGCGTGGTCATATGGGCAAACTCTCGAACTCTCGAGCGCGCAACAATTTATGTGCATTTATAATTGAAAGAAACAAAACAGCAGACACAAATGGAGGACAAAAAAAGCACAAAGGGAGGAGAGGAGAGCGGAGAAAATGGAGAGCAAGAAGCAGAGTAAAACAAACGTTGGAGACAACGACACAAATTGAATTGGCTAAAAAGTTTTAATTAATTTATTGTTACTTCAGCTGGCAGCTTGTATTCATTCTCAAACCCAACAAACTGCCCTCGCACCTCTTTTCTACTTGTATACTTCACAAAACCAACTAGTTGGCTGCTCATTTAAATTGCTGTGTTTTCTGTTGTTGCCAGGACACTTTTCATTTTCATTTCGAATATTGTTGTTCCTGTTGTTGTTCTTGTTGTTGTTGTTGTCTCTAGTTGTTGTCGAGTTAATGCATGGCTGCTAAAGTTGGCTAATTGTCTACTGTCTGTCTGACTGTTTGTTTGTCTGCGTGTGGGTCCAGAACCCAACTGGCTACAATTCACTTGGAAGGAGAATGATGTAAACTGTGTATATAAATTTCTTCTGCTCCTTCTTGGTATCTATGCCCAATGTTTTGGCCTGGGTAATGGCCAGCAATGAGTCAGCATCTTTTTTGGTCCACTTGTCCTGTGCTTTAGCAATCTGATCACAAGAATTGTGCCCCAAAGCATCTTCACCACGTTTAACCCAACGCATTAAATTTTACTTGAGCATGGATTTAACAGAAAGATGCAAAATGAAAACAGAAATTGAAAGTTTTCTAATTGAAAGCATTATCCACAGCCTGACAAATAAAAAAGTGCTTGGATTTGTAATGAAAATGTAAATTGCTTAATCGATTTGCTAAAGTTCGCAAGCGATTAAGAAGGATTTAAAAACTCAAACTCTTTTCAACAATGAGGCTTATTTTTGTAGCAGTAGAAAAAGCTTAAATTGAAAAGAAGCTTTGAAATAAAGTATAGAAATAACAAGATAAGTTATTTGTTGTTAAGTTATTTTAAGCAAATTTTTTTTTAAATTCAATTTGAAAAGTCAAAGCAACCCGCACAAGCTACAACTACTGAGAAATTCCAACAATTTTCCTAAGCAACTTTATAAACTCGACAAACTATTTGTTAATACAAGTACGAATAAAATAAATATTTTTGTCTGTTTATGGTTTTGACTTGATATAAATAAATTATGTGCACAATTCTGTCTGCATACCTTTATTAAAATATTTTCTACTATTTTCCTGCTCAAATGAGATACGAAACACTTTAAATCAAAATGCCGTAATTGCCTTGGTCAACAAAATGAACATTTTTAGTACTTCAAATGCAACCAAAAATGTTGCTTTGACATTTTTATTGAATTTTAATTTATGCCTTTGACATTTCTCTCCAAACAAAACAAAGAGCACAACAAACACACACAACAAATAACAATAACAATCGAAAAATGGTCGAGTGTGTTTGTGTGTGGAAACCAAAAATCAAATTTAAAGTCAATAACCTGGCTAAAAGGCGGCTGCTGCGTTGCCTGTTGCAGCAATGCAACAACAAGAAAAAAAAGGGAAAAGTTTTAAAACAGAAACAAGAAAACCAATTTCGGTTTTTGAAGCGTGACAACAAACGACATTTTCAAGGGATTCGTATTCGGATTTCGAATTCGATAGAGTCTTGGACCCTTGACAAGCAGTTCACATTGTTTTGATTACCTGAGCGGACCAAGAGGCTGTGCTCTTGGCCAACTTGAAGTTCTTTAGAATGCAGTTCATTGACTCGACCACGTGCAGTGCTGAGCTCGATAAATGCAGTTAAAGATTCTTCAGATATGATAGAAGTATCTATTTAAGAATTTATTTAAATTTACGTCTACTTGAATGCGGCACTTTAGAGGGCTCCACAGGCAGTCCCAACTATTTTTTATACAGACTTATGCTAATACGTGTAGGACTTAAAGTATATGGTGGATTATCTTGAAAGAGAGAACTTTATTTCGTAGAGCAGTAAGAAAATTCAAGAAAATAATTAAAATACTCTTTGTTTTCTGCTTTCTTTGATAAGTAAAACTGTTTAAATTTGTTTGCAGTTCAATCAGCAAAAGAAAAGTAAATTCGATTCGCCATAGCTTAACTGAAAAAGTTATATTTTTCGGAAACAAATTCAATTGTGGTTCATTGAACTTATAGTAAAGACTGCGACAGCTGATAAGCCCTTGGAGTTGCCACACTTTTTCTTTTTGGGGCGTTTGCAAGCATCAACAAGTTGTGGCAAACATTTTGTGCCTCAATTGCAGATAAGCAGGAGGGAAAATACAATTTTCACACTCGAGGAGCTGGGTAAACATGGCATTGGCTAATAACATAAGCGGGTAAGTAAACAAACACACACAGTCCTCCGTCGCTTCTTCGCTGTCCCTTTTGGCCTGGCTAAGCAGTTGCAGTGGCTGTGGCACTGACAGCAGTGCGAAAACTAATAAAGACAAGTGGCAAGTCGAAAGCAATTGCCCCTTCTCCAGAAGTAAAACTCTCTCGTTCTATTTCCTTTCCCTTTCCCTTTTCCTTTCTCCCATTTATCCAATCTCTGGCACATCTTTGACTTGGCCACTGCATGCACTTGTCCTGCTTCTGGCCATGGCCGAAAGCTTTTGAGCAAACAGATGGCTGTCTGCCCGCCTTCCCCCTCTTTCTACCCACCCTTTTTTTGTTCTACCTCCCTCCCTGTTTGGACGTCCCATTAGTGCCGTGCGCTAATCGCCATTGTCCACCCTTGTCAAAGTCGCACCAGCAGCAGGAAAAACAGCATGAACAGTCGCAGCAACGGGTGCCGAAGCGTATACCAAAAACTTTAGCTCTGTTTGCCTTTATTCGTATCATAAAATCGCAGCATTGGAAGCATTTTATCTGAAGGAAAATGTTTCTATCACTTTCCTTTTTTTCCCTTCGTTCTTTTGGTTTCTTTTGCCAACTAAAAGCGCAAATAAATAATCAGCAACAGTTGCCAAATACATCAACACTTTTTCCACACACTCACATATCCTTCTTGGTTTTTGGGTTTGTGGGCGTGGCTGGCAGTTTGTCACCATGTAATCCGTTTGCTTTTTGGCATTTAAGACATTTGCTGGCTTTGCGCTCTCACTTCTCTAATAAATTGCAATAGATTATTGTCAGCAGCTTTCAATGTGTCAGATCGAGCAACCCTCGCATTTATTATTATCCTTATTTCTTATCCTGTTAATCGGTAAGCTGCATTTCGCATTCAACAGCACTCAGCATTCGATATCGTATCGAAACAGATGTAAATCGTCAAAGTATCAATTCAGTTAAATCGCGCATAACCGTATAAAATGACTCAAATAATGCCCCGTAACTGCAGTTATCCCGCTCTCTCACTCTACTCCACACTCCCCTTCTCTCTCTCCCTTTTGTTATTAGTATGTCAGCAGAGAAAACCACAATTGCTTTTGGCTTCGCGGCTGGTTTCATTGGATTTTCTTTGGGTTAATTGCTCTCGAGATTAAGCCACAAAGCAGTGGCGATAAGTTATCCACAGAAATCAATTCAAATTGTTTGTCTCAATGAATTCCGCTAATTGCAAGGGGCGAGAGAAGTTTAGTATCAGCCTAAATATGTTAAATAGAAACAACACTTTCTTAGTTTGCTGAAACTAAATGGAGTGTTGTATATTAGCAGACCTACTTTGAATTTCTATGTAATCAAATGAACAATAATAAAATCATTTTACTACTTTCCTAACTCACATTACTTTTGAACTTAACTAAAAAAAATTATTTAATCTTTTTCTGTACTTAAAATAACTTAAATAATGTCTAAATAATTTTTATAAATTTTTATTAGTTAATAAACAAAAAAAGTCAATGAAACTACATTCAAATTTGATTTTATTTATTTTCGGCCAATGATAAATTTTAAATCTTTTATTTTTATTGTAATCACAGACATAATTGTTTTTTAGTTACAACCTGACACAGCTTGGCACCAATTTAATAAATTTCCACATTTCAATAAATGTGCTTTTAAAAATTTACTAAAATTGTTATTTAAATTTCATAGCTGGCAGCTATTTGCTAAGCTGCAATGTTTGTGCACTAATCAGCTTTAGTCCGGCACTAAATATTTTATTGATTTGTATAATACCTTTTTGACCCGCTTAAATGACTTTACACTCAACTCATGGCCCAAAGCAATTTGCACTCACTATTCTTTTTACTGTGGCACATACACTGGTATATAAACATATATATTGTTAACTTTTTGTATTGTTTGCTTTTGAGCCAAAAGTGTAAGTCAAGTTGAGTTCATCGAATTTTCAATTTTCTATTTTCCAATTTACAATTTGGTGCTGCACATGACATGGATGCTTTTCAAGTTTTAATTGCTGCCACGGATTAGTGGCAAGTGCAGCCATGGCTGCCATCTCTGTTGGCCATGGCCAAGACAATGGCCAAAACATTGAACAGCAGCGAGAACGGGCGATGAGAACTTTTCATGCCATAGACAAAACTACTAAATGTCAAAAGTGTCAAAATTTCTTTAGAATTATGTCTTGAGAACATCAAAAGTTGGCAGCACAGCTCAACGTGAGCTTCACTCTGTGGTTGCAAGTTAGTTTTGGCTAACTAGACCCTGTATTTTAGAAGAGTAAAGGGGTGTTGAATGCGGTCGGACACAACAAAAATAACAAACTGAAGCTGGAGCAAACAAATTTTGAATACAAGTGCTTAAATCCATTTTAAACATGAAAAACGTATAATGGTACTGACACCATATATCCCATAGCTCACATAGGTACAATTCAGAGTCAAAATTCAGTATGAATGTATGTTCAAATCTTGTGTCTATAGAGCTATCTTTTTGTATACAGAGACTTTTTTAGTTGACACACTCTGTTATAGTGTTTTTTAGTGGTATTTTTTTGGGTATCCAACATGCACCAAGTTTCTGCTTGTAACATTTTCAACGCATTAAAGGGAGAGGGATGGAGGGTAGGGTATAGGGTATAGGGGGAGCAAAGGGTGGGGAGGATGTTGCAGCTGGGTTTCATTGGGTCTGCCAGGTAGCTGCAAAGAGGAAATAAGGTTGGGCACGTTTCAGTCTGTTTTTCGTACTTTTCTTTACAGTGAGCTCAAAGCACACCTCACACAACTGTATTTGTGTGTGTGTATACTGATGTGTGTGTTTGATAGTTGGCTATGCGATATGTGAAATTGAGAACAGTAATGACGTTGTCAACGAAACTTTATGCCAACTGACAGACACGCCAAGACAAGAGGCCAAAAGAGGCAAACGCAGTCCAGAGTCACGTATTTGCCACAGCAGCAACCACAGAAGCAGCAAACACAAAAACAACAACAACATATGACAAGCTGTGCCAATTTGAAGTCAACAATTAAGTAAACAAAAAGGAACAAGCAACAAAAATTATGTTGCCAACAATTGTTGCCGTGCAACATGTTGGCCCAAAAGCTGGCAACACTGAGCCAAGCAGCTGCAACACCTACAAAAGCAATTACAACCGTTTGGTGGAGGGGTAGTGGGAGTAGTGGCAAGTTCTTGGCTCAAATAGAATAGAGTGTTAGGCTTAAACCGTACAATATGTGGCCAAGAGCATAAGTAAAGCAAAAAGACAGAAAAAACCGAAGCAGGCCAAAAGCAAAAGCATTGAAAGCGAAGACAAAGGAGAATGTGAGAGGGGGTGAGCGGGGGAAGGTATAGGGGGAACAGCGGGTGTGCTTGCAGCTAAACTGGGTGCGTCTTGCAACAGTAGACGACGGCATCTTTGGGCATGAAAACCTGTTTCCCCGAAAGCCTCATGATGACCAAGGTTTACAGCAGCAGCAACAGTAACAAGAAGAAGAAGAACAACAACAGCAACCACATAAACAGTAACAACAACAACTACAAGTGAAGTCGTAGCCAGAGTTTTTTAGTGACGACACAAACCGGCTTTGCAGCTTGGCAACAGAAACAGAGGCTGCGGTTGATAAGTGAAAGAGAGCAAAGGGTGCTGAGGGGGTGCCAATGGGTGACTTGGAGGGGGTAACGGGGCCTTAGACTGCCTGTGGAGGGAACTGCAAAGTAAACTTCACATTTGCCTTCTACTTATTGTTATGTTTTATAATATTTTTTAGAGACAAAAGCCAAGAGACAACGGACAATGCACACACATACGCGCAGGCAGTCTAAGCCAAGTTAAGACAGTGGTGAATTGTGGCAGGGGGAGAGGGGGTGGTGTAGGCAAGGCGACACTTTAGTTATTTTCCACTTCTTCTCCACTTGCACTTCACAATTTCAAAGGCGCATTAAAATGCATGATGATAAAAAGCGAGTTGCAGCAGGAGAACGAGACGCGAATGATGCCTTGAGGCGTAAATGTTGCAACTGGTTGGTTGCATGCAGCACGGAGCGTACCCCATGTAGGTTGCAGCGACTCCATTTGTGGGTGGGGTGTGTCTCCCCCCTCTCAGTCTCTTTGTCCGTCTTTGTCTCTCTGTCTGCCTGTCTGTGTGGGTGCCTGGAATATGATACATTTTAAATTTTGAAGCATTTTATATGTGATGGCGATGCACTCACTTCAACGCTCCTCGTGGGCGTTGACGAAGCTCAGCAAGACGTGGCAGTGAGTTGAGGCCTGTGGTGGGGGAGTTGGGGAAACGGGGCAGAATGGAACACAGTCAGTGGTACACTGAATAAAACAAGTTGCGTTGGTCTCAAATTTCAGAATTTTTTGATTGTTGGAATAAAGTTAAAATCTTAAAAAGTTATGCAAATTTAGGTTTACAAATGAAAGCGAAATTTTTAAAATATTTTTAAGAAAAATAAATAAATAAATTAAATTAATACAAATTTTTAATAACCCATTCCTTTGTTTCAGTGTACAAGGAGCCTAAGAGTCGTTGTCGGCGTTGGCGGGTTAATGTCAGAGCCTCAACAGGCAACTGTAAGCGGTAACTGACTCTGTCTCAGTCTCTGGCTTTGACTCTGGTGTTGGCTTTGGCTTTGGCCAACTCCTTGGCAAAAGGTTAAGTAGATGAGCCTCTGCTCTTAGCCTTGAATCAACATGGTCTAGAGTTGTTCCCCAGGCTAACAACTTGTTGTTAGTTGAACTCCAAGTATTTTTCTATGTGCGAGTATATAATTATAATGCAAACTTTTAGTACAGTGCTTAAACGCGTATTAGCCGCTGGCTACCAACAATTTGTTAGCTGGCTTATTGGCATGCCCAAATGCCTAATGCCAATTGGTAATGGGCCAGGTCAAGATACGCTGCAGACGGGCCATAAAAATGATTTGACCTTTTTTCCTGGTGTTGACTGTGACTGAGACTTGGCCAAAAACGTCGTAAAAAGTAAATAACTGAGAGAAAAATGGAGAAAATAAAAGAAAAATCAAACCGAAAGCTAAGCAAAGTAAAGCAATTGAATTCGAATTTGTGTATCTGTATCTAATCTAGCGTGGAGCCAGCCAACAAAGGGGAATGGAGAGGGGAGGCATGGTGAATGGGGGCTGCTGCACGTAGCGGCAGAAAAGGAGAGTAAACGCAGCAAACATACACACAAACACAACCACACACAAACACTCGCGCACACACACAGACAGTAAATAAATAAAATACGATGCTGCTGGTTGCCACACAGTTTGAAATTCGTTTCAGTTTTGGCCTTTTTATTTATTTTTTCGGTTTAAGCATTGACCGTTGCTCGCTTTGGCTTCTCTTTATTTCACATCCAGTCAAAAGAAAAAGAAGAAGCTGAAAGAAAAACGTGAGGCAGCAAACAAACCGACAACAAAAAGCGAGCAAAACAAAAGCTACATTTACAGAGAGACAGCTACAGATACAGACACAGATACATGCACCACTACAGATACATTCACAGATGCAAAGCGATACAAATGTATACAGTTCTGCACGAATACACTGCACGTCTCGCTGTGTGTCTGAGAGTGTGTGTGTGTGTGCGTGTGTGTCAAAAGCGCGCGCAACGAGCATTCAAAAAGCCAACAAAAAACAAACAACAACAGGTACAAAAGGTACAGTCCACAAATGGAGCAGCCAACAATAACAGCACCCTAACAGCAGACGCTTTACAGCGCGCTGTTAAATATAACTACCAATTGGTAATGTTACAGCACCAGCGAAACGATTGGGAAACGGAACACGCAGACAAGAGAGAGAGAGAGTGTAGCTCTGCAGAGCGTTAAACTGTTAAGTCAACAGAATGCTGTTAAGCAAGTTGATCGCTGCAACATGTTGATCGGTTAACAGCCGACAGCTTAGCAGCATGTTGGTCGGTTAACAGCAATAAGCTTAGCAGCATGTTGATCGGTTTAGTTCCCCAACATGTTGCTCGCTGTCGCTTTCAATTTATGACTTACACACTTTTAACATTTTTAGCATTTTTAGCGTACACTTAAGTTAGTTGTTAACTGCCAAAAAAGAGTAAAGTAAACACACAACTTAATCCCCAGCGCCTTTAACCTTTTGGGCAACGAAACTTTTGCAACATATGCCAGCTCTGGCTGAGATTGTTGCCCAGTAAACCCCGAGAACTCCAGGACCCCAGGACTCCTGTACTCGAGGACGTCGGAACTGTAGCTAATGTCGCAGTGAGGACAACTTTGTGAACTTTGCCAGTTTCTGTTGTTTTAGCCCGGTTTGTATAAAAACCCATTTTGCCATTTACCATATTCCCACACCACAATAATAACGCACACAGTCACAAAATAGGTTGTGCAACTTTTGCAGTAGCCTTTTCGCACATAAATCTCAATTTGTTGCCACACTCCGAGTGCGAATAGTTTTGCGAATACTCCGGAATATACACTTTAGTCACTGAATGACTCACACACACTCCACACTTACACACACACACACACACACATAGCCATAAGTGCATGTCCCTCCACAGAGCGTGCGGCACATTTGAATTTATGCTCACTCGACTCCCAATTGGAGTCAGCCAACCGCAACATGTTGCACGTTGCACGTTACTCGTTGGCTGCTTCAGCTTCAGCTTTCTGTTCAGCTTCTGCGTCACCAGCGTTAACAATGCCCAAAAGTCAGGCGTCCATTTGCTGCTTTTAAGTAGACAACAACGAGCATAACTTTCAGCTAGTATACCCTGTTACTAGCTGCACATCTGCAGGGTATAATGGACTGTGTCAGCAGTTTGAAGGTCTAAAAGTGCAGCGTAACAACACGACTTTTAGGTACGCTTCTTTTTCAGAGTAGTCTACAAAGATTACCAAAGCTAATATGACTCTTAGTTGCCCTTTAAAAAATAAATTAAAAATATGAAATATTTACTTTTAAACAATCATCAAGTTTTATTATTATTTTACTTATTTAAGTAATACGAAAAATGTTATTTCAGCTTATACGATTATTATTTGCTGCACATTTAACTTAAAATAAATATGGAACCCATTTATTTAATATGTAAGTATTATATGATTAATTTTATTATATTTGGTGCAGGAGTTGAATGAAAAATTGCAAAGCATTTATGACTTTTAGTTACACTACCATATAATTTTTTGACAGATTCATATAAATAAATATATAATTAAATGTATACATAAAAACAATATACTTCTAGAAATATTTATTTAACACTTGACCTCTAGTACGCTTAATAAACACCATTAAAAAATATATTATATATGTTTTTCTTGCTGGCAGATTAAAATTAAAAGTTTGTGTGTGCAAGACCTATGATAAGACAAACGAATTCTGCTATATTTTATTAAGTATTAGTTATTTTAATAGAAGAATTTTGAAATTTCAAAAAGTTCATTAAGTCTTATACAATTATTTCAAATATTACAATTTAATTATAGACACACAGATTAAATACAGTATAGTTTTGTGGACACTCTTCCTAAGCATGCAAAACCGAAACTAAAACTTTCAAATAGTGAATTAACTCCGATTTATTCGACACTTTTAACTACACACGCTAAATACATGAGTGTGTGTGTTAGTCAGTGTTTGTGTGTGTGTGTGGTTTTGAAATGACTTTGGCCCGAGATAAGCGCCAGCCACGCCCTCAACGCCTTTGGCTATTACCCAAAAAATTGTGGGAGTGTCATGGGTGGTGAGCATTTGAATGCAGAGCTTATGCCAAAAAGAGTTTGCTGCGAATCCAGTGCTGACATCGCTGGTTACATTTCTAGCACCAACAACAGCAACAACAACAACAACAACAAAGTGAAAAAATTGCTTTAATGCAAATTGCCAGCGGCACAACAACAAGAGGCGGGGGAGTAGGGAGAAGATGCAGAGAAAATTCTCATTACAAGCGGAGTTTAATCTGCAGCAGAAGCCCACGAGCCACAGCCGAGAGTGGTGCGAGGGGGCGTGCCAGTGGGCGTTGGAGTCACAGCAAGTCAAATGTGTGTAAAGCTGCAGCACCAGCCCTACCCACCATCCCAATGCCACACCCCCTACGCCCCCTAACTGCCCACAAACTGTTGTTGTTCTGTTAAAAAAAAAGGGAAATAAAAACGCATATAAATTCATTGTTTCGCACAATATGAGCGTAGCCCCTGCCCCGCCCACCTAAAGCAATGCTTCACTGTACAGTAGAGCCTGCACTGCAGTAATAATAGCAACATGAAACTGAAACTCAACTGTAACTCAATTGTAATGCAAGGTCTTTACTCGCTCATCCACACCAGGGTAGTCCCTGTCCTTGTCCATCCCCTTACTACGCCCGTGGCTTAGTAGGGAGCTGGCTGGCGTGCGAAATTTGCATGTTTTGGTAACTTTATATATTCTTGTTCCTCTCGTTTTCTAGGCGATTTTCATTTCATTATTTTGCAGTTTATTGTTTCTCACTATTTCTACCGATTCGTACACTAAGCGCTCTTCCTCTTCCTCACCCCCTTCCCCCCTCTATTTTCTCACCCTTCCCCACTCTCTTTCTCTCTCCATTTCTCAGTTTTTAAAAACGTTCGCTATGGAAATGACTTGCAATGAAATTATAATGAGTTTGACTTGACTTTTTTCCAAAGTGGGCGTTCACATGCTAGGGGGCGTGGCATGATTGGATGCCACATTTGGTTTAGCATAAAATGCATATGACAGCACTCTCTACTACTACTACACACACACACACACACAAAGACTAGAGTGGAAATTGAAACCAAGAACGGAACCAAAACTGCCACTCCACTTGGAACTGTAGCTGGAACTGGAATGGGACCTCAAACTGGAACTGAAACAGAAGATGAAAATGCTTTTTGGCACTGTCAGATTGTCAGCTAAAGTCTAAAATCTCTGGGGTTACGACCAAAGATATAGTGCTGACAACTAGAGAGAAGAGGATGAAAGTAATGCAAAGGGAGAGAGAAAGTGAGCAAGTGTAAAATACATGTTGTCTTTTAAGGAAAGGGCTTAAAATACTATATGAAAATTCCTATAAAATTTAAAAACTTTTACGCTCAAATTAATAAATAACTCAAGGGTCGAGAGAAAAGGAAAACTTTTCCTACTTTTAAACCCCAAAAAAGCATTTTCCAAGCACAGCAAAATACAATATGTTTTCCCCACAACATTGCCAATTAATAAACGAGTTTGGGTTAAGTTTAAAAACAAAAAAAAAAAAAAATAAAAATGGATTGGGATTGTGCTCTCTAAAATTTATTTGAAAAGTTGAAAGTTTGAAATTTTCTATGCATTCTGTATTCTTTTTTGTTTTGGGACTTGAAATGTAAACAATGAAATGAATAATTATTAATGTTTGTTTTGGTTTTGGTCATGAAAAAAAGAAGACTAATTTTAAGTACTTGAAAACTAATTTAAGCATTACATAATAAAAACTGAAGCTATTAATGTGAAAATATATTAATTTTGTTAAGTGATCGATTTTTTTAAATATTGCATTAAAAACTATGTTTATAAATGGTTTCACTTTTAACTATTAAAACTATTTGTGGGAACGAAGTGAAAACAAACTGAATTTCAGAGCAAATACTTTGTCGTAATTAAGTAAAATGATATTTGTGCTAAACAAGAATTTTGCAGTAATTCACATGCTTTATTTAACAGCTTGTTTTAACAGCATTTGAGTCCTGAGAATTCCTTTTGCTGTTCCTAGGCTTAGACCAAGAACTGAAGACGAGCAAACGAATACGAGCAACTACAACCAAACTCATAAGGAGACGAGAATACAGAACGACGGAAGGACAGGGGGACAGACTTGGAGCTGTATCCTTAGGCAAAAAAGCAAGTGAAACTCTGCTCATTCAACCCCTTTCCAAACTTCTCGTTACCATTGTCCCCTACCACTCTCTCCTACTCCCACCACTCAGCTTTTGCTCATACGTCAGACATTGTTGTACCCTGATAAAGAGTATATGAATTTTGTCACACATTCTATTATTAATTGAATTAGGAAATAACATACTTTTATTCTTAAACTACCGTTTCGATATCAGATGTCAATATCATATAGCTGTCATAGGAACAATCAGTTCGTATACTTGTAATGATTCTAAAACTTTTACTAAACATAGAACTATATGCATCAAAGTAACTGTCTGCAGCTATTTCCTAGAGTATCAAAACTTTGCCACACCAACGATAAATCTTCCCTCTGGTTTTTTTTATATATTTTCTTGCCACATGCCCCATCCTGTTGCTCCTGGTAGTGCCGCCAGACTCGCAGAAGGGCTGCCTACTGCTGCTTTGCCTTCTGGCTTCTGATTCTGCTGCTGCTGATGTTGCTCAACCACATACGCAAAATTGAGTTGCAACACGAACTGCAACGCAGTAGATGCCACTGGCTATGGAAGAACCAGAGGCGGTGGCAAGGGCAGCGGCATTTGCTGCATTGCCAGGAGATGTCCGTTGGATGCCACTGGTTGCCAACGCCTGTTAGTTTTGCTGACTGCTTGCTGTTTTTCCGGCTGCTTTTCCGGGCGCTTAACACGCTCCCCCATCCCTTATTTCTACCCCATCCCAGTGTAAACCCCTACGCCCTTCCCTCCACCTCCCACTGCCTCTTTCTCCATTCATTTACACATTACGTGTAATCATCATTTTCTGCTGGCAATAAACACATGCTGTTCCTGTTCTCAGCTCTCAACTAGCCTCAGTATGCCACGCCTTCGCACATGTAAGGGGCGTAGGGTGTAGTTCTGTCCATCTCCTCTACGCTCCCCTTCACCCCTCTCACCGCAATGTCGTAAGTCCGAACGCCTCACACATTTCCATAGTGCTATAACATGAATTTACAATTTCCAGTGCAGTGCACACTGCTCACATTCTTTATAGCATGCGATATTTTTATTGCATGCAAAATGCACAAACATCGGCAAACAAAAAAACATAAAAGAAATAGGGCACATAATCCCAAGTGAACGACTAGCTAATACTCTGTAAAATAAATAGGAATAAAAGTATATGAAAATGTTTAATTTTAAAAAGTTATTCATATGTTTCAAAATTTATACAAATAAAATAGTATGTTCTTGCAAAAATTTTCATTATTGTTTGTTTATTTAAAAATAATCAATTCCAAACACATAAAAAAAATATAACAATTTTAATAATTCAGAATTAAATTTAAAGAAACAAATAACGGAAATTTATTCATTAGTAAAACTCGAACTTTTAATATTGACCTTAAAAATGTATTGCTTTTTGATTGTTTTATTGTAGATTGCCACAAAGATAGTCAAGCTGAACTAAAATACCCTTTAAAAAGTGTATATGATAGCCAAACTTTATACTTTAATTAATTTTTAATAAGCAACTAATTTTTTAACGATTTTTAAATATATCTTCAAAAGATTTAATTTTTTATAGCATATTAACCTTTAAACAAACATATTTTAAGACCAACTGACTAACACTTTCAGTGTACCCCACCTACAAACAGGTGTTCAGGGTAAACCTTTGTTCTGGTATGCAGTGTGGTATGGACCATATGCAAAACATGGCCAAAAGGCATTCTAAGCGAATATTTGCTGAAAAAATAGAAGCTTTGATTAAATTTAAAAGCTTGGTAATATTATTGGCCACGTGAGTAGCGAATATTCAAATGGCAGCGATTGCTGCCAGTAAAATGAATATGTTATGTGGCATAATAAATATCGGTGGCGCCACAGCGATGTGAGTATACCCTGGAGACCTATATACCGCTATGGAGTGGATGCATTATGCATATTTCGATTGCAGTTCATAATTGATTTATGTTTGAGTGTGTTTGTTGGTGTGTTTACAGGTGAATATATGGGTGTGTGAGTGTTTGTGATGCTGCTAATCATTGAGGTCAGGGCAAAGCGTTGGGCTTGGCACCGTTTCGCGATTTGTTTTAGCTCTTTGTCGCAACGGGAAACCTTCGATGGGGAGTACACTTTATGCCACTGTGCAGCACGGGTTGCAGTGCTTGTGGCAAACAAAAGCGAGAGATTATCAGGCAACAAATAGACAGCCATGCAAACAACAAAAACAACAACCACAAAGGCTATGCACAAGAGGCAAACAAATTCAAATCAAACTGACTGTCTGACTGTCTGCCTCGTTTTCCTTCTTGCCACTGCTGCACGCCCTAACTCCCCTCTCCACTCGCTGCTCTGCTGCCAAAGTAGAACACACAACTCGAACGAACAATCACCAGCAACATGCGAAGCGAGTAGAGCAACATGTTGCTAGCGCTCTGCGCATGTTGCTAACGAACAAGCAAAATGTTGCTGGCATACACAGCGTGTTGTATGTGTGTGTGCGTGTGTCAGCTGCGCTGCCTGCACATGCATATGTGTGCAATCAACGCGCCCGCTTGTGTACGTCTATACATGTATGCGTTCGTGTGTGTGAGCGCTGTGCTGCTGCCGCTGCGTGACCGTTTGGCAACTTCATAGACACTGATACACTCAGTCTGTTGGTAACTGTTGCATTCAACGCTTCGTTCGCTCTCCAACCGAATATTATATTATATTCGTTCGCTATACACACATATACACACGTAGCGGATAGTCGTATACGCTCGTCTCGTTTCGATTCGTTTCGTTTCGTCAGTCTCGTCTCGTCGTTCGTACGTTCGTACCGTTTGCTTAGCTTCGTTTTGTTTCGTTCTTTCGCCCACGCTGACGCATCATCGCTGTGTCTGTGACTGTGACTCTGACTCTGACTACGAGTGTGAGTGCGTGCGGATAAGCGTGTGTGAGTGTTTCGCTGAGTCTGTGGAGCCGGTAACCGAACGTCGTTTTAACGTCATCGTCATCAATTTCATAACGTCATTTCGTTTTAGCCGTTCGTTCACAGCGTGCGCTGTGCGTGTATCTGTAGCTAGTATCGCATGCAACTGTATTTGTATCTGTTAATATACCAACAACTGTGACTAGCTAGTCAGCCGGACTTGCGTCTTTCGCCAAAGAGTTTTCAATAAAATTGCATTTACTTCCATTGTATGCGACAGTGGGCGTTTATTTACAAACAAAGTGCACAAAACAAAATAAAGTAAAAGTAAAAAAAAAATTAAAAAGAGTTGAAGAAATTCGCATATATTGTGCTTGACAGTGCGCGCTAAAAGTAAACACATATAAAATACATATATATAATATATGCACACAAACAACACACTTACACAACCGAAACACAAACACACATATATATACATATACAAAGGCTGCAACGGCCGTAAAGTGCCCTCCACTTCAACTAAAGCGACACATTTTATGCTTGAAAAGCTAAACAACAACAACAACAACAACAGCAAGTGAAATCTCTAAGCTCTTTGCCAAATACGCGAGAGTGAAAAATAAAAGAGAGTGGAAAAGAGAGAGAAAAAGTATAAAAAATCCCCAGCATATAATAATAATAATAAAAATAAAAAGCGCCTTTGCCCAAAGCCAAAAAGTAACAAAGTCAAATATTAAAGTGCACACACATTGGGATTAACAGTAGCACTAAGAAGTACAACAACAGTAACCACCAGGAGAAGACAAAGCAGCAGCAGCTACAAAATGTCACGGATCATTTTAGTATTTCTGGCAGCCATTTTATCAGGTAAGAAGCCAAGTTAAGAGCTTGATGCGATGATATCACGAGCAGCGTTTATTTAAAGCGCTGATTGAGACTCACAGCTATGCAGCTGTGTCTGTGAGAGTGTGAGAAAACTCGTTTTTACCCACTGTATGTAAATTCTAGCTTGATTATAGACCTATTGTGCCCAAGCTGTATTTGATTGATGAAGCTTAATCGATAGCGATGTATTCATATCAAAGTTTCAATACCTTTTGAGTAGCCCTTTTTTGTTGAGAGTTATATATTTTTTTTTGTCGTGCCTTGTCGTGTCACGCGTGTAACTGACAGTTTGGCGGTCTTTTTACGCCATTGTTTGACCTCTTTATGCTAATTTTTTGCACTGTTGCGATATTTCCGCACACTGCGCATGCTCGTAGGCTCCAGCGCCGATGTAGCAACGCCGGGGGATAGGGGACACGGGGCACCTGTAAACGAAGCCCATGAAGCATGAACCGAGTGCACCTTGTGACCTTTGTGTGCGAGAAAACAGCTTGAGTTCGTCTGGGCAAATTCGGCTTTAGCCCGAAGAAAAGGTCAAACAAGACTTAAATCTTGCTGAACTTATGGCCAAGCGTTGTTTAGGCTAAATTACTTAAGTAAGTGATTTAGTAATCTTACATTTTTCGAACAAAAACTAGTAACATTTTAAGTTTTTAACAGATTAGCTTATTAAATGCTTTAAAGTCGAGTTTTTCCCCACGTAAAATTTAGCAGATTTTAAGCCCTCTATAAATTAAGCTGCTGCTCAGTTAAAAGCTACTTTCGCATTTAACCCCAAGGCATTACAAAAACTTGATGATTTTCTGGAGAAAACAAATTAAATACTCAAAGAATTATGCGACAATAAAGGTGCTCATGATACATCCGAGCAATTAAAAAGAAATCCTTTTCAGCTTGTTTTCCCAATCCCCCTCCTCCCCTCGTTCCGCTCTGCTTTAGCAGATGTATCTTAAAGTAACGCCTTTCAGAGCACTTAGAGACTGTGAGACAGACAGCAGCCCGTCAGCTTTGGATTTGGGTTCAAATTTACAACTTGCCCGCGTCTAGCAGCCTATTTAATTAAAATCCTTCAATGTTTTTTTCTGTTTTCTTCTTTTCTATGCTTCTGTTTCTTTTTTTTTTTTTTTGGTTTTACTTTGGCTCATGTAACGCCACACAAAATTTTGCGAAGCTCGCACATAAAAAAAAGGGAGTCCCATTCTCATTAGCTGAAAAGAAGCTGCTGCTGCTGCTGTTTCTGATGCTATTTATCCTGCTGCCTAACAACATTAACAGCGCCAAGCACATGAGGCATATGAGGCAGCTGTCTCATTACAGGCACCCACCATACACACAGAAACACTACCACCACAACCCCTGCGTCCCCAAGCCTTCCACAGTTGAGAACAGACAAACATATATGGAAACATGACGTGACTTTAAGACAGACACTTTTTGTGCTCGTCGTCTCGCTAAGTCGAGGAACCTTTCAAATGGCGCCCAACGTGGGGGTTTCGGGTGCTGGCAACTACACAAAAGCCCCGCCAAATGTATGCAAAGCAAAAAATCCTCTGAAAACAAGCCCAAAAATGCAGCAACAGATTCTGATTCAGATGCAGATGCGAATGCGACTGCGACTGCAGCTTGATGCTCCGCCACTTCACACTGAATACTTAAACATTTTTTTTTGTATCTTTCTTGTTTTATATTTTCTATTTGCTTTTTTGTGTGCACCGACGACGATGTTGTCTTGTAATTGTAAATGTTTGATGTGCCACTGGACTTACCACAGTGGACCCGAGCCGTCCCGCACACGCGGCGTATTAGTAATGCCACACAGTATTAGAATCCAAATGTCAAATGCAAAAACTGCTTACAGCTTATGCATTTTAATGGCCACAAATTGAGGCTCTACTGCTGTTATGGCCATAACTACATAACTGCATAACTGCAGCGCAGTAGCAGCATATGCTCTGACTCTTTCTATAACCGCATGTGTGTTTGTCTGTCTCTGTCTATAATAAATAAAATGTCAAAACAAAATGCATGCTAAAGGAATACAAATTTGATATTTGACTTGGCATTGTGCCTCGGACTACATTTGCTTCTCTACTGATTTTGGCAGCTATCAGAGATAATTCTTTTTCTTTTTTCCTTCCAAAATTGGTTAGTGAAGCTTACCGACTGTTGTTCTGCAGTTGGAAGGCACTGTAATCGATAACATCGCTGGCATTGTTTGTGACCTGCAGCTTGAAAATTTAATATTCAAATTAGAAGCCCCAAACTTATATATATAAAATTATTACAAATTTTGAGTAATAAAGTATTTAAAAGTAAATTTAAAACACTTCTTTGTGCTTAAAAATTAATTTAAACTTTCTAAGGGTATTAAATATTGAGAACATGTTTTAAACTTAATTGTAAATATTTTAAGGAGTTGATTATTTCATTTAATAAAGTTTTTATTCTAAACGCTAAATATAACTTCAGATATAATATTAAATAAATTTCTAATAATTTAAATTTCTTTTGCACCTCAACAGCTTTTACTAGTAAGCGTATCTCATAGTTAGCAGATACTTAGTCGTTTATACTTCAGTACTTGTACCTTTGGTAATTGCATGTGCATGCACAACATAAAGACAAAAACTGAAGACAGACAGTTCGACAGACAGACGTATAGAGACTCCCTCATTCATATTCATAAAGTCGTCGTTTCGTTTCGTTTCTTTTGGAATTTCTACTTTTTTCTTTACCGTGCTTTGCACGCTTAGGATTTGACTTTTTGCTTCAATTCGACAACAACAAAAAAAAAAATGTAAAGAGATGAATTTTTGTAACAGAAACTGAAACTGAATCTGAAAAAGAAACAGAAACTGAAGCTGAAAATGAAAAGCAGCCTGCAGCGAGGCTCAGGTGAATGGGCTTAAGACAAAGGCTTAGACTTAGACTTTGCCTCCGGCTTAGGTTCTCATAAATACGAGAGGAGATTCCTCGCTGTCCATTCAACTGGTTCAGGTTTTTTAGCTTTATTTTTAGTCACTTCCTTTCACTACGTTTTCTTTACTGTATTGTCACTTTGCCTCGTCTGGTTTTATTCAATTTCCGCTTTTTAATTGCTTGTCATTTTTTTGTTGAATTTAACGCCTTGTCTATTGATTTTCTGCTCCAAATTCTCTTGGATTATTGGACTAAAATATTTTACAATTTGTTTTTGACATTTTTGCTGTCACTTTGAGCGCATTAAGTGAACATTTGCGTAACCAAAAAATGATTGTTAATTTATTCGAGTTGTTGACAAATAAAATAAACACAAGTTTATGACTAATTTGCTTAAAAATTTATGAATAATGTCAACAATAAAGAGTAAAACAATGAGAGTGAAGACAAGTTTGTGCATGCATAAAATGCAGTATTTTGTATGTCACTGTAACGAACGTGAGTGTGCATGAAAGTGTGAGGGAGAGAGTGTGTGTGTGTGCGCGTGTGTATGCACAGGAAGTTGCCAACGCTTTGGGCCTTGTTGGAATTTCGGGCCAAAAAGGCGCACGCAGATCGTGACGACGAATGAGTCGAGCAAAAGAGAAACAGCAAAACGAGAATTTGGTGCAATATTGACAAAGCGTATGTAAAGCAAATTAAATATAATACGAGACACGATTTCACACGCCCTCCTCGCCCTCCAGCACACCCCTCTGTGAGCTGAAGAGGAAATAAAGAAAAGTTACAGCTTATATAAAAGTTTTGCAGTAGCCGAGTGTGTGTGTGAGTGTGTGTGTGGGTGTGTGTGTAAGTTAACGATTTACAATTGACAGAGACAAAGTTTTGATCGATTTGAAAGCGTTGTCTTTATAAGCACGTTCTCCTACTCCGCTTTGAATATGATAAAGGAAACTTCTTTAGCTTTTCTTTTTTCTATTTTCTTCATTATTGTTGGGTTCAGGTGTGGAGAGTTTCGCACAAAGTTCTTAGTACTTAAAATAAGTTCAGCAGGGTGTTTACTTTACTGAAAACTTGCTGGATTTCTGACAAGTTTCTTTACTGTAACTTGGAATTTATTTTTTAATATTACTTGCTATAGGTAAATTAAGATATTTTTAGATATATTGTAACTGCTAGTTGATTGACTTAATTTGCACGCCAAATGAATCACAATTCGCAAGCATTGACAGTATTAAGTTAATTGTATTATTCATGCCCTTAGTTCCTAGAACTTTGTGGCTAAGTGAGTCAGAGTTTATTGATATTTAGTTCTCACTTAGTTGAAATAACAATAATATCATCACTTCATTATTTGCTGAGTTACAATTGAAATGCTTCCTAAAACTGTTTTCTTAAAAATGCTTTGGTTAAACCTCAACTCATTTCTATTTGATTTAAACTGCTCAAAATCGATATGCTCTTCTATTTATAGCAGTAAATACTCGCCAATATAATTGCAATTATTATTTAAGTGTATACAATTATTATTTAGTAGCAAATACGAACAAACCAACTGCATGATTCATAAGCTCATATTCGATTCAGTGCGAGTCGCAGTCACAATTATGACGCAGAGAAAAGCATTTTCTGAACAATTCCAACAGTTTCCACAGAGAATCGAGAATAGAGAGCAGAGAACAAAGCATAGAGAATCCAGAACAGTTAAACCTCATCATCATCGCATGCATTTGAGTCTTAGTCACTGAGAATTGTTTGAATTGAATGTAGATTCAGTCAATTCGAAATTATTCCCATTTGCTTGCTCGTTTATTTGTTTGTGCTATATTATTTGGCTTTGATTTGGGCCACGTTTAGCTGATAACACAATGCACCTGTGTGCAGGTTTGTAATTTCCATTATTGTTGACTGTTTCTCGTTTTTGGGGCACAACAAAACACACACACACACATGCACAGAATTTGTGTGTATTGAATTTGTTGTGGTCTCAATGGGGGAAACCGATTAGATAAGAATTCTGCCAGTCTGGAGTTGTTATCAGTATCAACAATTTTGTGTAACGAACACATAAACACATACTACAGAAACACACACTCATACGCTCACCCAAACAGTGACAGGTTAGTGATAAGAATAACTAACGGTATTGTGTCATATTTATTAAACATAATTCACAAGTGACCAATGCAATTAGCAATTTGGTAGAGGAAACTTCAATCGATTTGCCATCAGATTTTAGCCAAAACCTTGAGTTATACAAATGAAATTCTTCTGCTGCCATTGGCTAATTAGAAATGCAAATAATTTGTCATTCGTCCATAGAATTCAACTGAATTCCACCCAACTAATGTCCAAAAATTATGGCACAAACTGTAATTAAAATTTAATGGACCACAAAATAGTAGTATTTTATACAGATATACTCGTACATATATTTATTCAACTGCCAATTTTGTGCTGCTATTGTGCCATGTCAGTTTGATTAAAATTTAATCAAATGTACATGTGAAAAATGATTTTTCTCTATAATTTCTCTGGAAATGACTTATTCAGTCATTCAATTCAGTTGATGCACCCGGGGGAGCGCAGTTGGTAGTGGGTATAAATACACGAAATTATAAAATTGTTGCATTAGAATTTACATACGTTTTTTTGTACGGCATATTACGCAACATAATTAAATGACTAGTTTTAATTAAATTCACATCACCAGCGGGTCAACTTCTATGTAATCTTTCTGTTGTTTTATCACATTTTCCACCGTTTTTTCTAAAATGCCAAACAATTGAAATTAATTCAATGTTTGACATAATGATAAGAAAACTGATTTAATCAAATCACAGTGCAACTATGAAAACAGCAGTAGAGACAAAAATAACTAAAATAAATACATTTTTCATCGAAATTAAATTAATTGAAATCAGATGGGTACTAAATGGAATAATAGAAAAATTGGGAATGTAAATAAGGTGCAAATTATTTTAACAAAATATTAATACATTAGTTAATAGTTATCCGTCTTTTTAAGCTTAATTGCTTACTCTTTTCGTGGGAATACCAATTTGGAAGTGGCTTCAAAATTGCTTAGATTTATTTATGACTAATTTACCTTTCCACCTAATAATTAAATTTTCTAGAAAACCTTTTTCCAACTCATGTTTGCTGTGGCTAATTTACTAAAATAAAACACGCCGTACTAGTGACGAAAGCTGAACCCAAAGTACACATACCCATAACTCACATTTTATAACTTTTTCTCTTTGGACTTTTTGTACTTTCAGCTTGTTGCTAGCCAGACATAACGCTGCTTAGATCTTGGCCTGGCTAAAAGTTCAAAGTCTTAAAATTAGGGAGTATTCTTCTCGTTACTTTACCGACTTTTTCGTTGATTCTTTTCTGTTATTTATTTTATAGATATAAATTCTGTTAGCCTCACCCAAGCACATGTTTAACAACTTGTACATGGGCAGAGCCAAAGCCCCACAATACGCAGCTGCTATCTTTCATATCTGACTGCTAAACTTTAGTGTAGCTTATAGATACACACAAGTTTAGATACATATATACATACGTTAAGATACATGTATGTATATAGTAAGTAATACTTGTGTGTTTGGCTGACTGCAAAGTTGTTGCTCACGAACCGGTTCTTCAATTCTTCTCGACTAGTTTCCATTTTTGTTCATTAAAACTTGACGCTTGTTCTGCGTTTTCTGCTTCTTCTTTCTCTCTACCTCTTCATCTTCTTCTTCTTCTACATCGTGTTGTTATTTCTCAACTCTAAGCTTTTTTTTTCCTTTTCTTATAATTTTTTTAAATTGCCACAAAATGTGGTTAGTAGTATTTTTACTTCCAAGTCATTTTCGACCAGTTTGTTGCTCTCTGCGTGGCACGCACACATGCGCAATGATTGCTACACTAAGTGTAGCCAAGCGTGTGTGTGCCAGTGTGTGTGTGTGTGTATGTGTTAATAATTTTAACTGTTATTGCTCTGCTGATTGTTGTTGTTCTATATTATTGCCCTCCATTTCGTATATAATTTTTGTGTGTTGTTTGTTACTCACTTTTTGTTTTGTTTATTCAATGGGTGTAGTCCGACAGTGGGAACGAGTGAGCTAAAAAGAGAGAGAAAAAGAGAGAGAGAGGAGTGAGCGTGAGGGAATTGTTAAAAGTTAATTATTTGTATTTGTATTGCTAGCACGTTGTATTTGTACAACTTTTTTCGGTTTCGCTTCTGTTTTTCTTTATTTTATATATTTTTTGACTTTTTTGGGTTCTGTTTGTGTGACTTTTTGAGAAAAACAAAGCAGAGAAAAGTGAGAAAAAACATTTGGGAGTCAATTTCAGAGTTTCGACAGTTTGGACAGCCGCTCACAAGTTTACCTTTTTTCCACTTTCATTACGAACATTATTATATTGTTCATTCCCATTACCCATTTTCCAATTGCCATTACCCATTTTCCATTTATTACACGTTTCTTCAATATTTACACGCACTTGTGCGACAAAACAGTCTAACTGACAAGCTGTCTAAATGGCACTTCACATAATAATTAAGAGTCCTTGACTGTGTGACCTTATACACCCTTTCAATGTCTAAATTGCAGGGCATCGTTTTGTTTGTTTGTCCTGCAATTAAAGCGACCCACTCTCAATTTTCTATAGCATGACAGCAGCTCGTTATGTGCCAATTGTGCGGGTCACACTAAAAATTGACAATTTAACACCCGAGCAGGAGCAGGATTGTCAATCTGCTGGTTAGGGTTGCCCCTGCTGCACAGTGTTGCCTTACCAATCACTGCTCAAATGTTTAATTTGATAAATGTGCCACAGGTTCGTGCCACAAAATACTTGTCAGCTGGCAACTGTGGTAGCTCCAATTGCTGCCACTGTCGTTACAGTTTTAGTGTCATTTATTGGCCAAGTTGTTCATTAGCCAAATGTCTATGGCCAAGTCTAATTTTCCTCTAGCTGGCTTTTCTCTCTTTCCCTCTTTCCAACCATTCTCATCGTATTAGCACTGATGTCTGCATATTATCGCCTAGCACTGTGCATGCACAGTTATCTGAAAGATTCGAAAATTGCCTAAATAATGAGCTGTGTTTGAAAATGGCTTGTCGATGCAAGAAGCACAGAGAACACAAATTGAACTGAAGCACACTAATTAAGACAATTTAAGATTATGATTGGCTTGTAGTACATGAATCGATTATGGAACTACTCGAGAAGTCAATGGAAGATGATGAAGTGATGGAAATTTTGCAGGAAAATAGTGCAAAGATATCTGAGGAGATGATTGATTGGACAATGAGTCATATGTGGTCTAAGAAAGTTTAATAGAATGAAAGAAAAGTGTTCAAAGAGAAAAAAAATTAACTATTTAAAGGACTGGTGCGAAGTTCAGTGACTTCTTTTTATTCTTCCTTTCTATATTATTAAAGCATTAGTATATCGTCCATTACATATCTCAGAGAAAGCCAAATCATGTAGTATTAATCTAACGCTATCTTTATGTTATGCAAATGATTAAAGCAATTTCTTTATATGTCGCATAATCACAATAAAGAAACTGCCTATGGCGAAATTTTCTTTTATTTTGTGCGTGACAAGTCCGAGGCATTCCGAATGCAAATGCCAAAAGTGGCAACTTTAACCCTTGTTCGCCACACTCGGAGTCTCGACTTTAGAGTGAAAAGCTGTGGTCATAAAACAAAAAGTTACGCCCCCTCAAAGACCTCCCACCGCCGTTCAAAACTTATGCCCGCCGTTAAATGCAAAGTAAGTGAACTTTTAAAGAAAAGTGTAGACGGGGGAAAAGAAAAGTAAAATGTACACAGAATTAAAATTAAATTTAAATAAATTTCACGTCGCACGCACATACAGTGTGTGAGAGTCTTCAGTCAGTTTGGCTATTTATTTTGTAGCCACACTTTTTTTTTATTTTTTTGTAATACCCTTCATAGACATATTTTTTATGGCCGGTTAGCTTGCTGTATTTTTTATGTAATTACTTTCTAAGCGAGCGAGTGCGTGAGTCAGGCAAGAAAGTTTCCTTTACGGCTAGTTTGCTATTTACTTAATTTTATTTTTACTCTTTTCTGCTTTCATAATAAACTACAGACTACAGCAGAAAGTTGTCTGGTCCCAGTACTCAAGTCCGGTAGCTCTTTTAACTTATCGCTTAACTTACAGTGTACAGAGTACACTGTACACTTTGTTTAAATACCAGGAAAGTGTTGGCCTCTGCTGCTGATAGCTGATAGCGTTAACTATGCATGGAATTTATCAGTCAGCGACCATGTTTGTTACCAACAAAAACTTTAGCGGGATTACTATTTTTGTACTCGCTTAAAACTACTGTTGGCAAACTAAAATCTGACAGCTGAAACTATTTGGGCGTGGTACTGTGATAAATTGGATTGTCGTGACTGCGAAAAAGTCTATAAAATAAAAGAATTTAATGTGTTCTATAGTACTTAGTTGGGCAAGGTTAAAACTAATAATAAATACATAAATAAGTTGGCTTGAAATTGCTTTCCCACCTAACTAAACAGCTTTTGTTGCAATCTTTTGATCGTAAAAACTTTTTAAATGTTTTAAAAAATATGTTAAGCCTTTTAATAAAGAAAATTCCCTTTTGATCACCTTTCTCTGGCCAATCTAACCACAGAGTTGCCACCATCAATTTTCATTTAATGCCCAATACAAATTCGGGCTGCTCATTTGGTTTTCATTTGCAGCGCCCTTCAAGCACTTTCTCTCTTTCTCCCCATAGAATCACATTCACAAATTGTAAAATTTGTAGAAATTCTCGTATTTCAACTCGCAATTTCGTTGCGCTGTTTTCAACTTTTTATTTCCGCATTAAATTAAGTAATTAAAAACATAAAATTAACAAAAAGCCAGGCAAAAGTAAAAAAAATAATAAAAGGGCTACAAAAACTGCCAACAACAATCAAAACACAAAACTGTGAAAACTTTCACCTGAGTCACAGCTACAGATACAGATACAGCTGCAGCTGGTCAGAGATACACTAGCAGTTACAGTGACAGCGAGAAGTTTGGGTGTGACTTTTTTTTTATTGCTGTTAAAATTACATAAAAATATTAAACTAAAATTATAATGAATTGACAAAACGAGCAAATAAACAAAATAAACAAAGAGCATTTAAAAGAGGGGGAAATATGAAAATAAAAGTAATTAAAATGTTTACAAATTAAATACATTAAACACAACATTTAGTGCAACTAAAGCGATTTGGCTTCATAGTAATTAGCCGCTGGCTCTTTAAAATGCAAGTCAAATTCGAATATGCAATTTAGTTACAATCAAATTATGACATTTAATTAGAGTTATATTTTTATGGCTATTCGGCCCACGCAATTGCAATTAATTATGCCATTTCAAATGGGTATACACTGCATAAATTTACATAATTTAAACTTATGATTTAATATATTTATTATGCCTTAATTTAAACAAATTTCCACACATAGCGTATCTTCTAGTCAATCAGTGTTATCAAATTGTAGTTTGCATATTTGTTTTGTTATATTTTGTTGCTAATTGTTTTTCCGGCTACTGCGTTAAACTTTGCCAAATTTGCGTATGGAATAAAAGAGAAATAATAATATTATAATTGAGAATAATCATTATGATTATAATCAAAACAATTTATCTAGTGAAATGTGCCAAAAATAATTGAGAAATGATTTTATTATCAAATTATGAAAATAATTTTAAGCCAAAATGCGCATTGTTTTCATTGCTTCATCGCAAAATGCATTTATTATTTTCGGTAATCAATAATTGGCATTATTGCATAATACGATTGTGCATAATTGGCAAATTTGGATGAATGCGAATGGAATTCGGTAAACTCAATTGAAAGCTAATTAAGTAATATGAAAAATATTATATGAATCACAGACGAACATAATTTAATAATGAATATGATACAGAACAGCTGGAAATGAATAAACTCTTAGATAAATTGGTATTCATATGAAAAAAGTAATTCTCTCACGTTCTATTTGATTTGATATGAAAATTGAGTGTATTTTGTGCTTGATACTGTCGCAAGAGATGGTTAAAATGGAAATAGTATAAAGTTTTCATTAAAAACTTTTTATAGATTAAAGAAAGCGGAAACTGCTCAAGTTTTAATCTGCCGCATTTAAAAAAAAATACTTTCAGTTTCAACTTTAATCAACATTTAATCTATAATTAAAATACATTCGTTGCCAATCAGTGTTTATTAAGTGCAGTGCATTAAAACAGACATTAAACTTACTTATTTTGGCTGTTCACTGTTTTACCCATTTTCCTTTCGAATGCCCATTTTCACACTGTGGAAAACTCATGGCTGCAATGTTGCAATTTATGCACTCCACAAGTTGCACACAGTGGAAACTCAAGTCTAGTCACCGTCGAGTTGAGCAACAATAACAACGACAACGAAGACGACGACAATATAAACTGGCAACTACAACTAGCAAATGGCTTACAACTTTGACGCTTAACTAACTTAAAATCGCATAAAGTGAGAGGTTTTCCACTGGTGCGGGCTAAAAATCCAGATGTTGGCCAAATGCGAGAATGGCCCTTTAGAAAATGTTGTCAAGTATCTAAATTCGATTTGGTTGCACTTAAGCGCTCTGCACTGTGCGGCTTAAAGTTGGCCAACAACAAGAGTAACAACCACAATTTAGCGACCCACTTTGGGCCCACTTGAGTGGGTCAAGTAAAACCTTTTTGTCAGCGATAAAAAATGCCATAGCAACAACAACAACAGCAGCAGCAAGAGCAACTACAATTTAACGGTTGCTTTTGCTCATAAAGCGGCTGAGTTGGTCCGCCTTTAGACTTGGCCAAAACGAGTTCTGCAAATAGCTAACTGACTGACTGGCTAACTGAGGTTTTTTGGCGGTTTTTCTTGGCTTTCCTTTGGTCCACTTTTTTTTTCTTTTGCTTTCGGTTAGTTTTCCATTCTCATAATAAATATTGTGGGTCGTTAGTTTGAGGCACTACTGTACACAATTCATTCAAATGCAAATTGGGTCGCCAAGGCAGAGTTTTTTATACTTTTTCTTTGGCTCGCTTCGCACCGAAATTAGCTGGTTTCCAAGTAATCCGAGTAATCGTCAGTTTAATTGCAGCTTCATGCAAATTGCGCAATACACTGCCCTGCCACTCCCACCGTCCCTACGCTCCTCCTTATCAGCGAATGTCAAGGAGAATGGAAATTTGATGTGGAAAACTCCGCTCACATTTCGTTTACACATTTAAAAAATATTCATAATGTTGCTGACATTGAAATAAATTTGATATTTTTATGAATGAATGAAATGCGTTTTTCGCAACTGAGTCATTCAAAACACTCATCACATTTATGAATACAACGAGTACAACGGGCATCGGTTCAATTGCACTAATTGAACACGATTCATATAGTGTACAATCCGCTTCCATTCCTGCCCAGCCCCACCTCGCCCCTCTCGAGTAAATGCCCCTTTGGCTTGTCTCTAATTAAACTGAATATTCAAATGAGCTAAAATTTGCGTTGAGTTGCTGCCGATGACGTTGTGCTGTGCCGCCACAGTGCTGCATAAAATTTGTGGCACATTTAAGCCCAGAATTTTTGGCAGCAAATGCGACATAAATAACCCGTTAGAGCTATCCGGCTTCAGTCTATATGTATCAAGTGTGAAAGTGCCTAAACAGAATGATGCAGGATGAAAAGACTATTTTACTCTAACAGGACTAACAGTCTGTCTACTCGTCTCTTTGTCTGCTTGTCAGTCATTTGCTGGCTTTGGCCATTTTCAGACCATAAATGAGCTGGTCACATTGAGTTTTGTGTCGAATTTTAATGATAAAATGTTGCTGTGTTTTGGTCAACTAAATTGCAAAAGTGTTTTTTGGGTGTTGGTTGCCGAAATTCGAATCTAACTTATTACACTTGGCCAAAACGATGTACAGCTAGCTAACACTGGATGCATGAATATGAGTAAAATAGAGACATAAAAATCTTTAAGATTTTTACCTCTTATTTTTATACCTTAAAGCTTTCTGTTCATTTTCATGCTAAAGAAAGTTTACATAAAAATCACCCAAAAAATATAACCATAATTATTAGTAAATAAATCTTCGCTCATTTAATTCTAATTATAGTTAACTCGTTAATCTACTAGTTAGCTTCGTACCAACCTTTAGCAAACTAAACTAATCACTCTACTTTCGGTTCTATTTTCTTTACAGGTAAGCAACCCAAATTGCTATTGTTAGAACTGACACAAGGGCTCTAATGGGATGTACTCACTCAGAGTAAGCGATATTTGTAGAATGAATTTATTTGATACGAACCCGTCCGAGAGAAAGTTGTTCACAAATCTTGTGTGTCTCTGTGTGTGTGTGTTGGCCAGAAAGGAATTTCTATGCGAGTCACGCCTCGAACGCTCGACCAATAAATGTCACTTGTTGGTGCGCTACCGGAAAACTATTAAAAAAGAATTATCACCTGAGTCACACTGTCAATGGAAGGCGCGGGAAATCGGAGAAGCGGGGACCTGGGCATGTGCCGACGACTTTTTGTAGAGAAAATGCCACAAAATGCCGACAAAGTTTGAGGCAATTAAGAGATGCCACGCACTCTCCACACAAAAAACCAAAAAAAAACGAAAAAATAACAAAAGGAAAGTTGGCGGGAAAATTTGTTGTCGTCGACTTTTGAAATTGTAAACAAAATGCAGTCAAAAGCAATTTTTGAACACTTGAAACGTCAAAACGGAAGCAAATTTATAAACAAAAAGAAAAAACCAAACAAAAAATGAAATGGGCAAAGAGGAAAGGAGGAAAAGGGGGGAAATAGAGAGAAAAGAAAAGTTTACGTTTTGCTTGACTGCATTTTGTTGTAATTTGAGGTTTTTCTTATTGTTTTTCCTATAATTGTTGTTGTTGCTTTTGATTGTTGCCTAAGTTGTCTGCGTTGACAGCTTCAAATGTTTGGTCTGTTGACAGCTGTTGGCCCAAAAGAGTAATGCAACGGAACGTTTTGGCAATGAAACAGCGTTAAGTGCGCCTCAGCTACATTTGTTTACATTTGCAGGCGGAGGGCAACTCTGGCAAACGCTGCCAGCTCAGGCTGCACTCGATTGTAAACAAAGTCTTCAAGTGGCAGGGGAAAGGGTCCATGTGTGGGTGTGTGGATGTGTGTGAAGATTCATAATTAAAGCAAAACAAATGTTTGGTCTTGTGGAAGCAGGCGGTGAAAAGGGCACACTGCCAAAGAAAAGGTCATATAAATGGTCTTCAAAGTCAGCGCTCGTCTGCACTGATAATGAATACAATACCTTGAAATAGTTCATTAACAGGAAGTAGCACTGGCAATTAACACCCGCATTGCCTACCTTTTCCTTTACCCTCCCCTACTTTCTACACTGGTAATCATGTTCTGGAAATCATGTTCTCGAAATAGAAACGATTCAATCCGTGCCCATTCAGCAAAGTTGATGGCACGTGTTCTAACAAGTGCAGGGCAATTGCAATCCGATTACAATCAACTGCAATCAATGGCAGCAACAACAACAACTACCACACAAACACATGCACACACTCACACAAATGTCATTGGCCTCACTTGAACTTGTATACGTTCGCCACATGTGTGTGAGTTTGTGTGTCTTTCGTGCGCCGAGCCGTCAAATTGTTTTCCGGCTTTTGTTTTTCCTTTTTTTTTTTTTTTTTTTCATTTTTTTGGGTTTTGCTTTGCGGTTTTTGAGTTTTGCTTTGATATGAGAACAAAATGTTTTAAGTATGAGCCACATATATATTTCTTGCCATAGCAACGCAAATGTGGGCGTGTCGGTGCCCAAAAACTTCTGCATAAAATCAATTCAATTCAAAGCACTTCAAAAACTATAACAATCGAAATGTGCCAACTAAAATAAATCCAACAAAAGTCAAACTAATTGAATTTCGAGCAGTTATCATGTCCAAAAAAAGAGTGGTGAGTGTGGAGGGGAGTGGCAAAAGGGGCGGAGAAATCAACTGAAATCAATTGACTTGTTCAGGGAAATTGGCAACCGAAAATGAAATCAAATGTTTTGTGGTTTCGCAAAAATTCGGTTTTTTTTTTATTAAAACATTTATATATATCCACATGTGACACTGGCATTACAACAATGAATGAATGAGGTTTAGATTTGTTGGTGTTGTTGTTGTTGCTGGTCTGGTCTGGTCTGGTCAGAGTTGAACCACAATCTGTTGCACACATGATTTCATTTTTATTTCCTATTAAAATCACATAAAAATCCAACGCAAATACCCGTTACACAACTAACTGATATATATATATTATTTCATATGTATATATAGAATGGAAATTGATTCTTGCACTGATATTTTGGCAGTTTTCTCCCACCTACAATGCTGTTGTGGCTTGTGGTTTCTGTTGTATGCCACACATTGTTGCAATAATTGTTACATGTAATTCCCAATTAATACAATTTCAAATGCAAATATTGTTGTTCTGCTTGCCAATGTGGTCGGGACCTTGGTGAGACTGTAAGCCACAATTGACTAGTTTCATTCAAATATTTGCATTCTATCTGGTTGATGAAGTGCCAGCCGTCAATAACCAACAATTTAAACTTGTTATGTTGTGCGGTTTTGAAACAATTCTTAAAAGGGAAGAAAATTTAAAAGTAAGACTGCAATATGTGTTGTTTAAGAAAGAAAATATATCTTACTAACTTTTAGGCCTCCCCAAGTTAAACTATCCTTCTTGTTTACGCTGCACTCCATCAATGAATCTCATCCTTTGCCTCTCTCCTTCTCTCTCTCCTCTCACCCTTTCCAGTATTTATTTCTTTCTATTTATGCTACTGATCACAATACTCAGCTCCCCATTGTTAATCTCCGTTCCGATCCAAATACAAATTCAATATGTTGCCATGCTTTTCAGTTCTAAGAATAAGTTCTAGCAAATCCAGATGCCTCCAGCTATATCCAATAAATCGACCACCTATCGATTCCGGAGTATCCATAAACGTCTGCGTTGCAGCTTTCGAGTGTAAACACTTTCCAGACTCCACACTCTAGACTCTTGATTCTGAATTTATCCATCTGTTACCCTCAGTGATCATCATTCTTGAAAAACTTCTCTTTTCTCTGTATTTTGATTGTGTTTTCTTGGACTTGGCCCTTCGGCTACTTATCAATGGAATTGCTGTTTAATTTCAGCAGAACTGCGAGTATTTATTGATTAATAAAGGGTATAAGTGTAGCTTATATATATTTTCAGTGGCATGCCACTTGAGAGCAAGGCAAGTGGCACGCGTATCTGTCAGATACTTTAGCTACGCTAGCTAGCTAATTTCCTTAAAAATTTATTACGTTCCAATTAGTCATGTTGCAAGCATAATACGCATCACTAAAGCTGCAACTAAATTCATGGCACTGCAAATGGGCGGCCGAAGGGGGCGTTTTTCGAGTGACAATCGTGTGTGGATTGTGTCTCATATGTAACTGTAATATGCATGCCACACGCCCCAGCTTCAACTCTTATCAGAAGTCAACGTCATTCACATCAGCGTCATCCTCAGTTTGCAGTTCCGTCGTTTGTGGAACTGCCGGAATTACTTGCTGTGTGCTTGGTGCTGGGCTGCTCGACAAACTCAACTGCTCGAGAGACAGGCCGACAGACAGACACTCGATGGTTTCTGTTCTCTCTGGTATGTTTCATTTGTTTCACAAGTGGCTTCAAGTGCGGCTGTTGCACATTCAGTTGCTGTTGCTGTTGTTGTTATTGTTGCTGCTGCTGCTGCTGCTTTTGTTATTTGTACTTTATGTTGCATTTGTTTATGCATCTTTGTCGTCTGTCGTTTGCTTTGTTTATCCATCAATGACGACTGACAAGAAACATGCGACGACGACGCCCACAAAACAACAACAAAAACTACAGAAAAACTGACAATAACTTGCCTTCAATTCTTGTTGTTCCTGTTGCTGTTGTTGTTGTTTGTATTTGCTGCTCAGCTGGCAGCTCAATTTAATTTGCTTTAATATTTATTCCCTTTTCCTTTCCTGAGTTTTCCAAGTTGTCTGTTTTTTCTCATTCGTGAATATGTTTATAAAATATTTCCGTTTTGATTTGACATGGCGCTGATTGAAATGGGTTAAAGATTCATTAGCAGTTTTGTTATCGATTGATTTTATACGCTCAATCAACAAAAACTTTTCAATCTGACGAAGACAAGAAATACTGCACTAATGAAAGCTAAAAATTAATTTCAAACTTTATGAAAATGAGGCTGAAAAGTGATTGATTTAATTTCAAAGAAAAGTCTCCCATATGCACTTTTTTAACTACACATAATTACTTCTTTAATTAGAATTCACTTGAAGAGTCTCACAATTGAAAGCCGCAACTAATAGATGACTCAACATATTCCATGGTCACTTTAAAAAGTACTATACAAAACAATAAAGAAGACCTGATTACGGAGCATGATAAACCTGCTTTTGACGGGTTCAAAAATGTGAACCACAGTTATTATAAGCCTCAAATTCGGGTCAATTCTCAATTAAACCTTTCCCAGGCCCAAGAAAAAACAAGAACAAGTTTGGGATTGGGGTTGGGGGAATATAAATAAAACATGCAAATAAATTTAAATTTAGTTTCTTTGGTTCTCGGAATGATTTGAATGTATTCATTCAATCGTTTAAACATTTTAGCATTTTATACAAGTTTACAAGTTTGCGGTAAAAAGGTTGAAAGTAACAAAAACGACAACAGCAAATAAAATAAAGGCAACAACACGGTTCAACAAAACTTTTGCGGAAAAACAAAGTTAATTGTTTGGGAAACAACAAAAGCAACAACAGCAATAAACGTAACACAACAAAAAAAACGAAGAAAAAAAAAAAAAGCTAAGCAATAGAGGAAAAATAACAATAAAGAAAAAAAAAAAAACAAAACGTAAAATGCGCTGCATAATAATTATGAGAAAACATAAAAGTAACTAAAAAGCAGAATTAATTATCAGGAAAAATGTTGAAATACATCCACAAAAACGTGAGCTGAAAAATGGCCAAGAAAATGTTGTCCGAAAAGACACGAGGGCGTGGAGATACTGCATGAGTTCTGGGCGTGGCTGGTGAAAACTAACAGACGCTGACATTGAACAGACAGTAATACTTGTATATATACCCTGTAAGTTTGTATAGTAGAAAGTGTATATTGAAGATACTTTAAGTATCTTGTTTCTATTTCAAACTTAGCCTAGCTAGACAGTAGTTGTTCCAGGGTATTTGCTAGTCTTACTTAATTTATTTCCCCTCTAAGCCATCTGTTTACTCGTTATTGCCATTGATCAAGTGGGCTGGCAACTGGAGGCCAATTAGCTGCCTGCCAAAAAACTGACTCGCATTGAGGTCGCCCACAAGCCGCAAAGTAAAAGAGTTGTTTGCTCTCAATCAATTGGCTTAAACTGTCGCTGAGGGCTATATGACAACATGACAGCCTGATTGTGCCTTAAGACAAATTAAGACAATTCGCATATGCGACGCTGCTTCGGCCCTCTTCGGGCAGAATTTATAATTTATTTAAGCCAGCAGTAAATCGATTACAAAATTATGTGCTCAACTGGAATATTTTTAAAGTTTTATTAAAGTTTTAGCTATGGTAAAACTTTAAGACATTTAAAAGAGACAACTTTAAAGATATGGCTATTGGGCAGCTAACAGTCGAGTACCTCCAATGCAGCTTATTTATATATAAATACACTTATTTAACTACTCCAATCTCCGTTGAGTCGATTCATGGTGTTTTAATTGACACGCATTAAAATGTTTGACAATTGCTGTTTATTTTAGTCTGGCTCTACTGTACTATACTCAGCTGCAGCTCTCACCCATTAAACGCGTATCCAAGGTGGAACCGATTGGGTTTGCGACGCTGAAAAACATTTGGAACTCTTAACAATTTCCTGCAATTTGCTCTGCGTCTCAGTTGGCAAATCAAACCGTACGGTGAAGCTCTGTTTCGACTAATTTTTATTTATTTCTTCATTTTATTTTTTGTTTTCATTTATTGCTACAAGTTTTTTTTCCAGAAATTGTTCAAGTGTAGTCTTTGTATCTGTAGCAACGATTTTTTTTTGCAGTTGTTGTTGGTAAATACGACAAAACAATTAGAGAGAATTTAAGTGAAGTGAAGGAATCTCTAGAGGAGGAGGAAACGAGAGTGAGAGAGAGAAGAGGAAGCAGCTCAGTCTCTCGACATGTGCACAATTCTCATGTGCCAGCTAAAATTGTTGTAATTCTCTTTATTTTTCGTATTTTTTTGCCATTTGTTGTTATTCTCATTTGCTTTTGTGCTGCTTTTGTAATTGCAACATAATTTGCTATTACACGCTACTCCATGCTGTTGTTGTGCGCACTTGTTGTTGCTCAGTTGAGTTTTGTAGGTCTCTGGGTCTTTCAGCTGTTTGTGAATTGCAAAAGAGACAGACAGACAGACAGACAGCCATAGAAACAGAGATAGAGAGAGAAAGAGAGACAATTACAAGCAATTAGAAATGAATTGCTCGAAAATAGCAAAGTTTGAAAACAAAGCAAACTCAAGCTAAAGTTTCGGTTTGTTTAAGTGTGTATCTATGCATATGTGTATGTGGGTGTATGTGTGCATGTGGGAGTGTGTATTGTGTGGTATGTGCCGACTTTCTTTCTAAATGCACACACAAAGTCATGGTCTATGAATAAACGAGCTTTTCACTGAGAACGTTCAACTTACGACAAACGAAAGAGTTCAAAAGTTGGCAAATTAAAATGTAATTAATATTACAATTTGATAGATTCAGAAGTTTTCAACTTCAACAAAAGATCAGCAGTTGGCATAGCTTAGTATAAATAAATTATTTAACATGGAACTCAGTAGTCGAATATAACTTTATCAAATTATTATTTTTAAAAACTTTAGTTAGAAATTAGTCAGCTAAATTTTTATTTTTTTCCTACAAAGACAAGACACGAAGTCAGAGAGCGTGTCAACTGCAAATATTTATAGATGCTTTTGTCAGTCAGTTCGTTTTGTAAGTTTAGAGCATTCACTTGTTTACCGAATGCAAATGATTCGGCAACTTTAGTTTAAGATACAGTTACAGCTCTACAGATGACAAAGCGAACTGTGAGAAGTAAATGATAAAAGATACAAAGATATGCCCTAAAGAACGTATAGATACTCGTTACTGCATATAGCTGCGCAATGTTGTCTGTCGCAATCTTTTACTCTTTTACAAAAGATAAGCTGCAATTAGTTGCAAATTTTGTGGCACACATCTGAATGTGTGTGTGTGTGTGTGTGCGTGCCTCTGGGGCATGTTTTGTACATACTGCAATAGTATCTGTGCGTCGTATCTGTGTGTAGTTGAGATTTTGTGTATTTGTCCGAACGGACCAGTGCCAGCAGCAACAGAATGGATACAGATACTGATACAGATGCAGATACATTTACAGATTCAGATACAAATGCGAATACAAACGCTAAAGACAAAAGCAACAACAACTACAAGAAGAACTAGTGAAAAAACGAGGCAACCAGTTAAATGGCAATGCGTGTTGCATTCGTGTTTGCTGCTCATTGTATGCACAATGAATGGCAACATGTTGTTGTCCACAACAGCAGCAACAGCAACAACAACACAGAGAAGGAGAACAACAGCAACAACAACACATGTGGCGCATGCTTTACATTTTTGCTAAACTATTTTTGTGCATTTTCAACATTTTGAACATTTAAAACTCGACAAGCGTGCGCAGACTTTTTGCACTGACTGTGTTGTACACTAGTTACGGCAGCAACTGTTGTTGTTCTCGCCATAGTTGGAGTTGTTGTGCATAAAAACGTAATTAACAACATTTTCCTACACTTTTATTTGCTGCTCGCAGGGATTATGCCTAAGGTGAGGGGCAAAGGGAGTGTATAGGGGTAACAGAAGGTTTTACAGTGGGGGTGGTAGACATTTCCCAACAAAATGATATAACTTACTGTCTCGTTAATAGTTGTTGTTGCTGCTGCTGCTGCTGTCAGCAATTAAGTTACTTAAAATACTTCTCGTTGAATAACGATGCTTTCATTATGTTGTGAGCTTTTATTTTTTTGCATAACATATAAAAAATTCAAACTCAATTGGTTGGGCAGCAGTTCTGATTGCACATCAAATTAATACAATTAATAATAAAATGAGTGAAAACAAAACAGAGCCAATTATTGGCAGCAGCCACAACTTGAACTGACCGGAGAGAAAAAACATACAGAAAATATGTAAATGAAAACAATTTCAGTGCCTCAATTGGGAAAGTTCAAGTCGGGGCTGCTTAAAAGCAACTTGCCACTTGAACCTCGCCGGAGGCAGCAACAACAGCAGCAGCAACCACCACAAATTAATATTCATATACTCGTAACTTTAATTTGGTATATGTGCCACTGCGGGTCAAGATGAATGTGTGCTACACACACACATACATACACAAACAAGCAGTCGCTCTGATTAATCAGTCAGAGATCAGCAAGAATTAAATATGCTTTATGGCAGTGAAGAAATTCCGTTCTGTTGTTTTTGCTGCTCAAAATCTCTTTCTTTTGGGGGCTTATGTGTAAGAACGAGAATTTATTGTTTAAAGCATAATTTAAAATTATGTGGAAGTTGTTTACGTCATCATTTAAGGCACAAAATATATGCACATGGCATTGCAACATGATTAATTTAAGGGGACAACAGTTTTTTAGCTGTCAAGTTATTGTTTTTAATGAAGAGCTGCTTGTATTGTTTAGCAGTCCGTGGATTTTTTTCATTAACGAATTTTAAAAGAAATTAAGCTTTTATTACAAACTTAGCAGCTTTCATTTTTAGACTTACTATATTGTGCTTTGCTCAGTATCTTAGCATCCCTACATGTGAACAGAGTTTTTCTATCTCATATTTAACAGGCAGCCCTTCTCGCCCTTAATTCCATATCTCCAAAATCCCTCCATCGCTTCTATTTTGCTATCTCCTCATTCCCACTACCACTCATATCTCTATCTCCACATTTATATTCCTCCCTCTATATTCCCTCCATCACTTGACTTCTCTCCATCTCGTTCTGTCATTTTGCCTTCTGTCTGATCGTTTATCTGCCTTTTGTATGGCACGCTTTGCATGCAACGTTATCAGAAATCTGCCTTCTCCCCCTCTCACCGCACCTCTATACGACCGTCTTACTTCACCACCGCACACTTCACATGGCGTATGCGTAATTGTCTCAATTATTCACCAAAATGAGCCTCCATGTAATGTGCATGTTTCCTTGCCCCACTGTCTGTGTGGGTGGGTGCGTGCCTATGTGTGTGTTTGCCACTGATTTCATATGCGCCTTGTCTGTCAGCCGACTACCTCTTACCTCCTCATCCATGCCTCCATACACCCGACATTCACTTGCTGCTGTTTGCATTTAGAGCGCATTGCACAAATTACATTTGTATGCGTTTTGCGCACCGCGCATTGCAATTGCAATCGTTGCATATAAATTGCACCGCAAATGCAAAGCCACAACAATTGTAGACAACCCTCAGCCCGCTTTCTGGCTCTCCCCACCCCTTGTCGAGGGTACAACGCCTCCTCTTCTTAGGCTGCTCCGTTGAGTCATTAATGCGCTCGCCTTGACGATGACTATCTTTGCTTATGCATATCGGCTGACTGCCTTTAGGCCAAGTTTGTAGCCCAGGACGTGGACGCAACCTCAAGACCTCGAGCCTAACCGATTTCATATGCTGACGATGTCATTAGTCGACTTTGACGACTTTGGTCAATTTATTACGAGCTGTGTTCCCAACCCATCAATATAAGTTATGTAAATGCACTAAAAAAAATATATAGGCTAATTTAAAACACTAATTTCATTATTATTTAATATTTTGAATACTTTTTAATAACTAAACAACTTTTTAATAATAATTATTATCTTATAATCCTTTCAATACGCAATATTTTATATTTTTCTACTGCAAACTTGAATTATTCTCCGCTTTCTCCAAGTGTTTTCATGTTTTAAGCAAGCTGCCACATTTGTCTTTTGCAATTTGAGGCATGCAACGTCTGTCAGCTGTTTTAGGTCATAATTAAAGCTACCAATCTATTTGGTATTGACTTACATAAAGTCATAGCCTTAAACCATTGCTTGAATTGGCTTCGATTCGGCTCAACACCTCACACGCCCCGGCCTCCCTTCTCATGTCTCTTGCTCTTTGATCTCCACATCGATTGCGGTGGCACAAACAATTTCTAAAGACACTGTAACTGTATCTCACACAGACAGTGTATATGCTTTGTGGCAGATAGTTTATGCAATTTCCGGTTTGAATTTCGGTGTAAACGCTAATTGAGATTTTGGACAATGTGGGTTGTTAGAGATTATGGGCTGGAAAATTAATGTAATAAAGAAAATTAGGCACATTTAGGAATTTTAGAAGCAGCACGAGGGTAAAGAAAATTCCACAAATTCATATTCGAATAAAATTTATGATGTTTCTTCATCATAAAATCAATAAAATTCCCAAACGTATTTCAAGTTTATCGACGGTTTTGAAAAGTTAATAAAAATTTTGTAAAAATAAACCTGCTTCACATAATTAATTGACAGTTTCATTGTTAAACGCGTTGACCTCGAAACAATAAAAACCAATAAATACCAAAGCAATTAAAGAAAAATAATTTTATAAATAATTAAAAGCAAATTAAATAATGCCTATAAAGGCCGATAATGGGAAAAGCTGTCAGCTGTCAGTTGGCAGGGGGCTACAAAGTGGGCGGAAGGTGTGGCGAAGTGTAGTGGGCATGGCATGAGGTATGCGTGTTAAAAACTTTCACGTGTCTCTCGATGATAAAGATTAAAAGTCCAAGACAATAATTATAATTAATTATGAAATTATTACGCGCCTTTTATGCGAGCGCTTACAATCTTTTTGCTGTAATTTCAAAAAGTTGCTTCACAGCAGCTGCTGGAAAATGTAAAGAAAATGGCAAAGAAAAGACATGAAAAGCGAATGTCAACAAAAAGCGAAAATTACTTTCGCCAGGTAATATTAAGTGGCCGCTCAACGCAGCCGCCACGCCCAACAGCCATTGAGCTCCTTACCATCATCAAACACACACACACACACACACACACCTGCAGTCAAATGCAATTTGCATATGCTGCCACTAGATGGCGCTGCAGCGGCAATCAATCTAATTACTGTCAATTTGTGCGTTGTAAAAAAAAAACAAGCGGAGCAGAAAAAAATAACATAAAAGTAAAACGTGATGAAAAAATTGACGCGCGAGCGCACTTCAATTAGGCTGCCACGCCCACTCGCCAGAGTCATGGAAGTCAGGTTATTGGGTCGTCATCGCCATCATCGTCGTCATCGTTGTCGTTGTCGTGGTCGTTATAAGTGCAATGCACTGTCAACTAAAATGGAAAGCTAGCATCAATTAAGCAACGACTGCGTCCACTTTAGTGGACTGGACCTCATTGCTCCTCACGAATGCTGCCTGCCACAAGTTGAGGCAAGAGAAGCTGCAATTAATTTATGAGCTCAGACGAGACGAGTCTCTGCATCGCTTTGTTGTGTGACTGCTTTCACATCTAGTAATAGATAAAGTCGCCAAAGTCTTTTGGATTGGATCCAAGTCAGTTTTATCTGAGATCTGAACAATCGTGTCACTTTTATGGACATTGCTTGTAACTTTTTATGATGTTCTAGCCAAAAACCAGTAACAGTTACGGATTGGCAGGAAACTCCGGAACTGCAATGGCAAGTGCAGTGGCAAGTGCAATGGCAACTGCAACTGGCACTGCATTTGTGCAACTTTAAGCCCTACTAATCCTGTCCAGCAATTTGGCAGCAGTGACCAGGCTCATCTGGCATATCAAAGTGAAAGGGTTTTGTTTCCCAGATCACCGCTTGGCCACTGGCCATGGCACAGCAATTGCAACAAAGACTTGAAACCGCACCACACTCACACACACACACACACACACACACACTTCTGGGGTCACTTTGCATTTTCGTTTTGTTTGCTTATTTGCGTTTACCTATTACACGTCGTAGTCACACCCCCGCAACGCACGACTCCCCCACCTCCCCACACTCTTTCTGCGGTCTCTCTGTCCGTCGCTCCATCCGTCTGTATGTGCAATGCTTTGAATGTTTTCCCATTGCTGGCTAATCCGTTGCCATTTTGGTCAAAACTGCAAAAACATAAACTGCAGTTCTTATGGCCAGCCGGATTAAGTAGAATTTTGACTACACTGCAGTGCAAAAAGTGCCTTTATTACACATAAACAGAAGTACACTGGAAAATACACTGAAAAATACACTATTTTAAGTTCAATAGGAAAATCAAAACCTATATTTTGTAGTCTCAAATAACTTGTCATAGTCAAAGGACTCGCCTGCCATGCATTTAAATTACAAAGCGAGCACCGACATTCATTCATTCAACGTACACCAGGTAGCGCTGGGCGTGGCACAGGTGGGCAGAGTAAAGCTATTGTTTCACTGGCAAGTCAGTCAACTGCTGTAAGTTTGCCCCCCCTCAGGTTACCCCCTTTGACATGGGCTGGCAACAGTTTTTGGTGTTGCTTTCAATTTGGCTGCTTTTGCAGTTACTTCCGTTTTTTTGCTGTAGCTGTAAAGTTTGCCATTTCCGGCGCGCTCATGCGTATAATTTTTGCTTGAGGCTGTCGCTGAGTACAAAACAATAACGCCCCAAAAAAGCAAAAAGAAGCAGTAAAGAAAGAAGCCAGCAAAAGCAGAGTCAAAAGTAATGCCAAAGCTGTGCCAACGTGACGTATGCGCAATGTAAGTGAAAAAACTAAAGAAAAACAGCACAACACAACACAGAAAATTGGCACAACTGCCATTGCATTTTCACCATGTCTCCAAGCTTTTTTCTTCAAATGGGCCAACTGATATGTAGTTTTTTTTTTCTTATTATTTTGGGGATTGCAGGTGGAAATTCAGATTTCGCTTCATGAGGAAAATAAGTGAAAGAAATTTTGGAAGTGGAGAAGTTGGGATAATGGGTAAGGGGGGGAGGGAGTCCAATGCGTTGGTTGATTACATTCTGTCGCAAGCATTGGACACTTGGCTTAAAGCTTAAATTATGGCTTACACATTGACAATTGTCACATGGCCAGTCGACTGTCGACTGTCGTCTGTTCAGTGAATGCCAGTCGCTTGTGGAAATAGGACAATGAAGGCAGCAGGCGCAGGATACGCTCAACATTCGAGGGAATGAACGAATGAGACTTTTTATGATCATGGGCAGCAGGACAATGCCGACAATTGTTGTTGTATTTGTGCATTCTTGCTGCCTTTTATGGCAAAAAAGAGTAAAGAAAATACAAAATACAAAACAAGGGATGCAATGCTCGTTCCGCCTCCCTTTATATACACTGTTAAAAAGAAGACTAACTTTTAACGCCTAGAAAGTAGTATAATTCTAAGTAGCATAAATTTTAGATGTAACGGAGGAGCAGTGCCCTATTGCAAACATAGCTCAGTTTGTATTTTACTGACATTAATTAAAATTAGGCACTTTTATTTTTAGCAGTGTTTGGGGCTCTCTGTAGTGCCACATGTTAAAAATGCGCATTTAATCAAACAACGACAACAACAGAGAAAGGATGGTGAAAAAAAGTAGAAAAACCTTTAACAGCTTGTAAGCTCCCACGCTGCGCCATGCCTTTAACAGTTTTCTTTTGGGCCACACTTGAACTTTATTTATCTAAGTTTTGCATCAACACGCAGCACGAAACGGCAGTGCCAACTCCCCCTACGCTACCCTCCTGCCTCCATTAGCTTCCCTGTCCCTTTTTGCGACCCTCAATGCAATCAAGTCACAGACTGCGTCCAAACATGGAACGCCACCTGCTGCTATGCACATGCAACGATAACAACAGCAACCACATCAACAACAACAACAACAACAGGTGGCACTTGTGCATCGTCATCGTCGTCATAAATGGCCACGCTCACGTACACCTCGTTACAATCAAAACCCCTTCCCCCACCAGCCCCATCTCCTTCCTTCCTACTCCTCCTCTACAAACTGAACCGTTCCGCTTTGCCGTTGAGTCTCATGTGCCTCGAAGTCATCGCTTTTGCTTAGATTATCCCGCAGCGCACTTTTGTGGTACGCATTTCGCATTTCCATTGCCATTGCTATTTCCCATTTTCACATTTTCACAATTTAGATTTCCACACTGGAAGCAAAACTCCATAAGTTAACCAACTCCCTGGTTCCTACCTAGAATACCAAACCGACTGTCGGCGCATTAGGCAATTTCTTGCAGGCACATTACACGATTTACATGTACTTCTCCATTTTCCATTTTCCAATTCGCAACTCAACTCAAGTCAGGCAAATTGCTGTGTGCGACTAAAAAAAGAAAACACAAGGCACTCACGGTAACACGTAGTTAAGGAAAAGTAGAAAAACTTAAGAAAGGCAGAGACAAACAGAACAAATGAGACGATGAGGCTGCCACAATGAGGCCAATGATGAGGTAAAATCGGGTACAATGGTTGAATTTTATTAAAAATGCAAGCATACATTGAAGTAAAGGAGTGTGGAACATTAGGAAAAAACAACGGTCTTGGGAAATTAATTATAATTTACCTAAAAGAAAATTAAATTCTATCTTTTAAATTAAATAATTCTAGTTTTAGGATTCAATTAACTATTTTACTTTCAATTTATTTGATAACATTTTTTACTTCACATAAAACTCAATGTGTCCCACTGTGCCGCACATTGACTTGACTTTCTTCGCTGCACTTAATGCACACGCTTCAGGGAGTTTATTGAAAACTTTGTCGTGCCAAAAGCAAGTAGCTCGCATAGGGGAACATTTACAGGAAGGGGCCGAGAAAGGGGGAAGATGGGCAGGTAGCTGAGTTAGGGACAGTACACAAAAGACAGGTATTATGTACCCTGAGCATATTTGGTTTGCGCGCCTGAGCAGGTTGTCGGTATCGTCAACGGCATCGGTATCAGCATTGGCATCAGTAGCGGCATCGACATTGGCATCGGTGTCGGAGCTGTTATTGCCGCTTCAATGCTGACACAATGCAACGCGCCGCGGTCCATAGTTGGCAGACTATTGTCTGCAACCCTTTTGAGAGCCTGACAACCCCTCCAAACTCCTCTCTACCGCAAAAAACCCTTTCCACCCACGCTACGGTAACATTTTGTGCCTGCGTCTTAAGTAGCTTCCCTTGGAGATCTTATGAATGCGAAGCATGTAGATAACGCAGTCGCCTTCTACACTGCGCCAAATTCAAAAGCTTTAGAGACAATTTGTTTAAAAAAATCTACTATACATTTTGATATTTAGCATAATTTTTTTGGGGTTAATAAAATAAATAACATATTACTCAAATTTTCGGCAAACCCTTTCAGTAGTCTTAGTATTTGTTCTCAGTGTATAAGTGCCTTCTGAATTCTGGGTTTCTCACCGTTCTTCGGTTTTATACGTGGTACGTGTTCAGGACACGTTATGGTCATGCCCAGCGGATGATGATGGCGATTATGAAGATATCTGGCAGATAGTAGATGCTGATGCTCAAGATGCTGAAGATGCAGATAAAACGCCCGCGCATGTGACTGCCAAAGGTTTTTTCATTTTCCATTTTCATTCTCTTATTCTTGTTTTTTTTTTTTTTGTCATTTTATTGATTTCAACTAAAGTTCGTGACTGCTCCAGAGGTGGGAAAAAGATGTGCAGTCAGTGTCTAAGTATTCGCAGTGCTTGCCTTATTGTAAGCCCTTTGTTTGGGCCAACTTCTCATTTGCCACCTTCCAACTTCCGTCTACCATCTTCCATTTCCATTTCAAAGTCTGAACTCTAAACTGAAGTCTGAAGTGATTGGCTGCGTATGGGAATTGAGCGCGAAAATAGCTTCATTATTTAAAGTACTTAGACGCCAGGCAGGATGCCAGGCTGCCAGAATGCCGAGGTGCCGGAGGTTATGGGGGGCTACCGGGGTTACCAGGACACCAAGATGTGCCAGGATGTGTGCAGCCAGAATTGAGCTGTGCATTGGGGCAAATCCAAGCACTGAAGCCATAGCGGAAACCAAAACCCGATGCCAAAAAGGAAAAGAGAGTGAAAAACTGAAATGGAAATTGCCTAAATAATTTGTATTACCTCGGAGACATTTTGCACAGGCATTCAATTGAATGATTCGACTGAGTGAAAGCAGCGAAAGAAAATAGAATACAATTTTCATCTTTATTTCCACTTGTGTTTCTCTCATCGAAATTACAGCAAGTCTGTCAAGCGAAAACATGAGTTTTCAAATAGATTTCATTGCTATAAAGAGCAGTTTAAAGTGAAAAGTAATTGTCATTATTATTTCAGAAGCATGTAATTGAACAATTACTTGATGACTGTAAACTTTAAAGCACTTATTGCAGTAACAGTTATTGTGACGAAATAATATGTTAACATTTAAAGGTATACAAAAGGTTTCAGTATCTAAAACTAAGCGAAATATTTACGATTTAGAATTTTAATATCAAAACTCAAACATAAATCAATAACTTACATTTCCGCAGTTATGAATTCATGGCTGTTTATACATATCTCAGTCTCAGTCCCAGTTCCAATCCCAATCTCAATCCCAATTGCATTTTTATTTCACAACTCAACATCATCATTTCCACACACAACTGCACCGTAAACAAACAAACAACAAACAATTGTCACGGTGCATTATTAAACTTCGAAGCGTAGAGAATGAAAAAAAAATGCATAAAAAATAACAAATAGCTGAAAAAATGAATGTAAATCGAATGCATGACAAAATATGGCGAACAGAGTCAGAGTTAAAATCAGTATGAAAGCCAGAAACTGAACCGGAATGGCGTAAACCCGATTCCATCATATAACTCAACTAACCCGATAAAAGGTTGTACAAAATGCTGGATAGCAAAAATTTGTCATCACTGCAGGAAGTCGGAAACTAGCAACAGTTGCTGTTTGCTCATGTTGTTGTTGTTGTCACGGCTGGTGCCAGAACTTTATTTGTACTTTTCCCTCACCGTCACTCCCGCTCCATTTCCATTTTGTCCCCCGCCATTACCCAACCTTATCAGGGTGTTTTTTTTTTTTTGCTTCGAGCATTTCCACGTTGTTTTTTTTGCCTCACGTTCATTTTTTGCACTCGCAATGATTGCAGGTTCAATGTACCTGAGATCCAACCACGAGTGAAACATGCAAAATATATGTAAATTATGACATAACACAGAGTCAGATAAAGGAGAAGCAGAAGAAGTTGGGCAGGTGTAGAAGACGCAGTGGTAGAACAAAGAGTGGGAGTGGTAGTCTAAAAGGCCAACAAATGCAGGTGACATTAGGTATAAAAGTTGCCATATTAACCACCTGTTGGCTGAGACTCTAAGGGAAAACGCCCTTTTACCAGTTTGAAAAACTCGCTTGCAAAACAAAACAAAATATAAATAAAGAACAACAGTAAAATGTGTTTATTATGTGTCTGCATTGTTCAGAGGTGTGTGTGCGAAAGTGTGTGTGCCTCTATGTTAGTTGTCTAATGGGGCATATGTGCAATACACATAATGCTAAGCAAATAAATGTACTCTAGAGACTTTTCGTGGGGCAACCCTCGCACAAGCCATTGCAAAATTTGCATAGAAAAATAAGTTGATTTGACAAGTAAAGTTGTTGTTATTTTAAGCAGGGAGATTTCTGGGGCTAAAGCAATGAACTGTATATGGAATGAGCCAAGTTAAAGTTCGATGACAAAGAACTTAAGGAGAAAGGTGTGGAAATGGACAATAATGCACAAAATAAAATAGTTTGAGATTTTTCTTATAGCAAATTTAAAATTTTAGCAAAACAATTATTAAATGTCAAATAATTTTTTAAAACTCAAATGTATATTTAACTCAAAACAAAATAAATAAATTAAATATTATCTAATCTTTTAGCAGCAGCAAATAAACCTGTCAAATTTTGCTCACCTTCATAAAAATAGTATACAAAAATACTTATACTGTTTAAACTCTAGCTGATATCTATGATGACGTCACTTACTTATACCAATATTAAACTTTAGCAATTTGAATTGCTTTTTATACAACAACAAACAGATTTTAAAAACGTTTTTCTCTCTTTTATTTTTGCAGGTACGTTACCAGCACGCACTGCTAGCGTTTTGCTCTTAGCTTCACTGTACAGGTAAATGCTGCGGCAATTCCCCAAAATAAACAAAGCGCATGCCACTAGAACACTGCTGAAAGGGTGTTGTGTGTGTTTAGTTGTGCGTATGTGGGTGTGGTTGTGTGTCGTATTGTGTGTGTGTTTGTATGTGTGCTGATAAACGCACAAACCAAACATTTGCGCAGCTTCAGTTACTGCCACGGAAACGGAAATAAAAAATGCAGGCTAAAGTGAGCCGCAGGTTTAAACAACAACAACAACATCTATGGAAACCACTAGACAAAATGTTCACACTTGCAATTAAAAAAATTCTAGTATAAATAATAAAAAGGAAAAAGAATAAAAATAGATAAATAATAAAAAAGGAGACGAAGATCAGAACTGAAGCCACTTTATGAGCCTGAAGGGCGTTAGTCTGTTTTGTAATTGGGTCAACAGCGTTATAACAGGGCTAGAACAGAACGCCACCTAGCGGCGCTAAACGAATTACAGTGCGAATCCAAAGTGGCATAAAAATAGAAAACGAATGGACATAAGAGAGAAAGAGAGGGAGGAAGAGGGAGGAAAAAGAATTGCTTGCTGCATACAAAGTGCAGGCCAAACAGTTTGCAATTAAAATGGGGCCAAGAATGGTGAATAACAACAAGAACTGCACGAGTAGCGACTGTGACTACGACAACAACTGCAAAAGATTCCAGGTTGTAAAACAGTAGCTGCCAGCAGTTGGTTTACCGAGCTGAACTTCTCGTGTCTGTAAATGAAATTAGAAACTGCGTCTGACTGCGACTTGACCGTAAAGAGCAGAAGAGCTCCGGCTTTGGTTGCCACTTGCCACTTGCTAGTTTCCACTTGCCACACGGCAACCCTATTCGACACAGTCAGACTGTCTGACACGTATTCTAAGCTATGACCATGACTATGGCTATAGCCATAGCTATGACTACAGATATAGCTTTGGCTATGTCTATGGCTTTAGCTAAAAACGATGGCTTTCACATTCCGGCGCTACACTTGACCAAGTTAACTGGTTACCAGTCGACAGCTATTTCAGTTACTCTTGTTGTAGTTGTTGGTGCTGCCTCTATCGGTCTCGACTTTGGCATCGGCGGCTTCAGTTCTATTCCCGCCTGACCACTTAGCGAACCTGCTCGAGGCCACTTTCCCAACGTGGCTCCCAGAGTACGCACTGTGGGTCTAGTACACCAATTTTTTAATAGAAACTCTAAATACAGAATCAAACTTACGCTGAAAAATTTACAAAAATTATTTTATAGCATCTTGACATAAGGATTCTAAAAAATTAAATAACAACATAATTTTATTTGTCAGAATATTTTTATTTTTGAGCACTGTGCAATGGGACAGCTTAGCGAGTGCAGTTTATTCGATTCCATTCAGCGGTTGCCTCTCAACTGTTCTCCATTTTCCTCTCTGTTTTGTATTTGCTAAACATTTTAACATATCTGTGGTTCATCTACACTCTCCCTCTGCGCCTCTTCTTCCTTAAACGGTTCTCTTTCTATGGCCCTAACTGAGTTGGAGGCTTAATGAAAAACTCTCAAATCGCAAAACGCTTTTGTTCTGGCCAAGTTTAGTGGAAACGCATTGCAGTTACAACTTCAGCGGCCCAACATTGAAAGTGGGCGTGGTCAGTGGCGTTCTTTGTTATTTTCCCGAAAATCCTTTACCATTTAGCAACCCCATCGATAGACTTTTTATCTATTCTCTCTCCTCATTTTTAACAGAAATACCAAACAGTCTTTTAGCGTAATTAAACTTTGGTTTTGTGGTTTTGATTTTTTAACGTTTGCTAGTATTTTTTAGAGAATTTTCCCAGCAGCTTTTGTTAAACTAAATGCACTTTGTATTGAGGCTAGAAAGCAAAAAAGGAAAGTCGAAGAATTTGTGTTAAAAAACATTAAATTTTCAAACAATCAAATAATAGTATACTATTTTTCTTTGGCTATTTATTGCAATCAAAATTATTTTAGTTTCAAATCATCAATAAGTTTTAATTTCTACCTTGAAGCTATCAAAATTGATTGCCTAAAAAAAAAACAAATTACCGAAATGTGCAATTACGTTTAAGCCATTAATAAAACTTGCTTATAACTCAAAGTGCACGCAATAAAAGCTTAGACTAAAAGCCACTAAATATAAATAATAATAATAAAGAAAATCCAGAAAAGTAAAATAACCAAACAAATGACTGGCTATCAATTTGACCGCGAGGGTCTAAATGCAGGAAAAACAATGGTGGAATAGACAAAAAAGCTGTAACAAATTGACTTTCACTTTAATAATGTCTTTGGCAATAAACTTGTAAATTAATAAACATAAAACATTGGGCATTAAACATAAAGAAAAAGGCGTAAAACTATGTCGAAAAGTAGACACAATTCACATAGCAGTGCTAAGAGGCCTTTCAAAAGACTTTCAAATTCGAATACTTTAATATATGTTATAAAGAAAAAGTTAACCAACAAAAACTGTAAGAGGTAAGAGAAGAAAATGCAACCAAAATGCACTCAGGCCATGACTTTCAATGCACTTTGTGAGTCAGTGAGTGAGTGCGAGTACAGAGTCGAGTCAACATGCAAATGTTGCTCTTCAGTTTCTCTCCTTCAGTTCAAAACTTTTCCACATTTTCACGTTTCCATGTGGCCACTGGACTTCATGTCGTGCTGCTCAGCTAAAATGCAACAAACACCCGCTGAACCCCTATATCCCCTTCACGCTCTTGGTGCCCAAAACAAACCGAAAGTCATAAAAGTCTGGACTGTCAGTTCATCATCAGTTGTGACTTGACGGCCGCTCCAAAAAATGTGGGTCAAATTTGGTTCAACGTCTGGACACAGCACGCATTTTATTCATACACACACAACACACACACATGACCCTACCTATATTGACACGCTGTGTCCATCTGCACATTTCGCGCATTGATTTTTGAACCCATCGAGTGGGTAAGAAAACCTCTTTCGGTTTATTGAGTTATTCATTTGACGCTTTATGAGCCTTTCACTCTCTCACTGCCGCCATTGACTTTCAGCTACTCGTTCCAAGATTTATGACTCTAATTAGTTGTAGATGCTTTCTTTGTGGGCTCTTAACATGCAATCTTAGCCCATAAGAACATTTGATTTACGAGCGAGACAATGGCTGGAAATATTCTTAAAGTTCTCTGCCTTCTACGTCATGTATAATTTAAGTTGCACAAACATTTACCTGCCACTGTGGCTAATGTTTGCCAAATGTGGAAAAGTCTTCAAAATATGCAACAAAACCAAAAAATATCTATGCAATTTGATGAAATTCAACTTTGTGACTCTTGTTGTGTATCTTGTAGATATATCTTTGTTGTTGTTTGTTGTTTTGCTGTTGTTGGCTTGTCATTGGCTGCCTGAGTGCACTTTAAATAATCGTTGGCTCCTCAAATTGTTTTGTGTGGGCTTTAAAAATAAAAAAAAATAAAGATAGAAGCAACAGACTTTTACCTTGGATGCAATTTTTATCAAATTTTTTTATTGTTATTGTAGTTTTTGTTGTTGTTGTTGCTGTGGCAGCTGTGCAGCGACGTTGATGAGCTTTTTATGGTTGGGTCATTAGAGGGCGTGCCACGCAATCGCTGCAACAGCAACGCAACATCTTTTGTCTTGCATGCTGCACAGCATTAGCATCATCATAGCAATCATCTCATGATGATGATGAAAAAGTAAATTTCATTATCATCAACATCTTGATATATCTGTGGAATTGTGGTAACCAGTTGTCTCTTAACCGGTTTTTGGGCGTTGTTGCGTGTGCCAGCAATTTGCCCGAACATTTAACGAGCTGTTTATGGGCACTGAGCAATAGCAAACAGTTGGTTTCATTTTTTGCCCAGACGCGAGTTTTCTTCTAAGCACCGTTCCCATCTCCCCATTTATTCACTTTGTACTACTTCACTGCACAATCAGCTACTTGAAATCTAGAGCTAAACAGCCAAAAACTCCTTCCAGCTAAAGGTACATAGTTTGGCGTTTTCAAGTGCCACATCATGAATAAGAACAACAAGAGAAAAAACTACACATTCATAGCGCACTCACTAATACTATTCATAAATTCAAATGAAGCGCTTTTGAAGAAAAAATAGAGTAGAAAAGAAAAGATTACAAGAGAAAAGTAAATAAAAGAAAGAAAACAAAAAATGCCAAACAATATGAACAACAACGGAAAGGCTGACAAACTGAGAAACTGACAAACTGAGAGATTGAAAAACTGAAATTGTCACTAGTCTGCAGTTGTCTACGATTCTATAGTTTGTATAGTTCTGATTTTTTTCTTATTTTCTTTTGTGTTGTTTCTTTTCTACCTTTTGCTTGTGTCATTGTCAGAGTCAGGCTGAGGGGATTGCATAAACATTATGTGCTTATCAGTTATCATCTGATCTCTCTATCTCACTCGTCGTGTCAGTCATGAATCTTTCTCAGTTTTTTTCTTTCTTTCTTCTAAGCTTCAGTCACAGCAGTTTTCTAAGCTCTTCAGTATTTCAGCTATACACAATTAGTTTGAACAACCAAAACCCTTTTTTCAAATTTTTTTAAACACTAGTGAACAAAGTTAACGGTTGATAAAGTGTTGAAAGAGCATAAATGGTAAAACATTTTATTTCTATACAATTTTTTAAAATTAAAAGTTACTCATTATAATAAGCTGACTACTTTATAATTTCATAATTAAAAAGTAAGCAGAAATGATGTTTATTAAGCCATATTTTTAAACTGAACAATATCTGATCTTATAAAACACATTTATAACTTTCATATCCTTTATTTTACATTTTTAAAGCCCTGAAGATTAATGTTCACCTACCATTTAGTCACTCTATCGTAAATTGCGCTTTGAGCTCATGAAATCCTCTTAAATATCTATAAAATAAATGCCCTTCATTTCTGTCAGTGCAAAAAATGCTTTCGAGTTGCACAGTGTGATCAGGTGCAGAGCCTGCAGCTTAGTGTTGCCTCAGAGCACATTTCTGATACGCTCGATTAAAGCTGCATAAAGCCTTTCGCTGTGCCACCACCACCACCAACACCGTAGGAAGAACTTATTCTCCTCCCTATCACCGCAATCGTAATATTCCCCTTGTCATATTTATGCAGTTGGCATTTTTGCATTTATTGCCGCTTTGTTTGTGTTTCCCTTTACGTCTCTTACTTTTCTCTGACTTTCCCATGACGCAATGATTTTTCAATGCCAAGCTACGACTCCAGTTTCCTGTAGATTCCCCTAAGCATTTGCCGTAAGCAATGGCCCCTGTATAACCCTCGTACTCCCTACTCCAGACATCAATGGTTGCAGTCAGAGACTTGTCGGCTTAGTCGCTATACCCACGCCTCCTATTTTTCCGCCCTCACCTAGGCTTACAATGGGCTACATGCACTTCATTTCCACTGGCTTTTCTTTTTGCTGGAAATTTTTCTCTCTCTCTGCCCTTTTCATGTCTTGAAGTTATGGCCCCCATCTCGTTCTCGTTCTCTTTCCCTGGGCTAAGCTCGAGGCCCAGAGCACTTCCTTCCTGCCTGCCTGACTTGGAATTAGAATTGGAACTGGTCTGGCAGCCAGTCAGTCTCTCGGAAACGTTTAACTCTGCTGATTGATTGCAGTCAACAATTGTTTGTTCTTTATACAACATTTATTTCCAGTTAGTCGTTTAGTCATAGGCTCTATTTTTTATTCGCTCCCCTCTGAGCTCTTTTGTTTGATTATGCAAATGTGTCTTTCGCTTTTCTTGCCATTCTTGGCGAGACTTTAAAGTCTTTTTGGCTTTCTCCTCGTTCTTGTTGTCTTTAATTGGCTATTCACTCATGTGTTGTTGTTGTGGCAAACAATTGCCTGTTGTTTCGTTGTTCTGGGTATGCCAACATATGGTTAGGTCATAGATCAACTTACATACATGCTACATGTAGCAAATACGCCTACACTCACGCCTACTAGGGGGACTTCACCCTCTTTTCATGTTGCCCACAAAAACCAACTATTATAATTGGTCGAGTGTTTTCAATGTGTTCAATGATTCATGGCAGTTTTGATTTTATTGCCGCCTACCAGAGTTTTGTTTCGATTTGTTATTATTGCCCTTCTCCTACTCCATCCCCACTAATGCCCCTCTCACTCACTGGTTGAAATGGCCAGTTTTATTGGCAGTAAACTGGCAATTGCAGGAGAAACTAGTAAATGTTGCCTTAACCCGTAAATGTCCAATTGAGTGGAAACCCGAGCTGAAAATGCATACAAGAGGCTGTTCTGTAAATTGCAAGAATTATTTTTGCATGTATTTTTTAAAACAGCCCTCACATAAAAACTTTATGGCAAGATCCATTACATTACAGCACTAAAAACTAGTACTAAAATGGAAGCTTCAGTTTAGCAAGTATTTTTAGTAAACTTAATTAATTAAATCTAATAAATTAAAACAATTTGTGCGTTATTTAATTTTATTAAATTAATACGGCAAAAAAATTCCACTGCAGTTTAAAAATTCCATAATTAATTAAAGACTTTTTCTGCCTGTTTTGTTAAGCACATAAAAACCGACCTAAACAAAAAGCAAAACAAACTTGATCCTCCGCACTCTTGTAACGCTTTTATCGCTGACCTTTTTGTTAGTTCCGGAAATTGATTGACATAATAAAATAATCCTTGAGAGTTAATTGAAATGAACGAGGCGAACAAATAGCACATAGAGAGAGAGAGAGAGAGAGAGAGAGAGGTAGACTGATGACTGGATAAAGCGTGACAGGTGGGAAAAAGTCGTTGGGAAAAGCAACAGCAACTACAGCAATTAAATGAAATTAATGCGAGTTTTATTGAAATGAAATTTGCTATAAAAAAAACTCATTCAACTACAAAAAGAAAGGAGAAAAAAAGAGTAGCATAAAATGGTGTTATAACAATTCGATTAGCATGGTCAAATCTGCTACAAAATCAGCTTTAAAGCGACGCGAATTGAATTTCCAATAAAATATCTCCTGGCCATTACTCAAAACTTTGTTGGCCCCATGTTTGCCATCAATAATGGCATGTTGAGCGGCTGGACGGGGAAGAAAACCGGAGATGGGGGAGGCAGACTTGAAGCCAAATTCGAAAGACGCGAGTTTCGAACAAAACTTGAACGAGTTTTTGGGGCTATAATCTGCCCGAGGCTTACAACGCGCCACGAAATTTTAATTATGGCCAGCTTAAAGGAGAAAAAACTTTAGTACGGTCAGTATACCGAAGTCCTCTCTGCCTCCTTCCCCACCTTATTGGAATTTGCCAAAAGTTCTATAACAATTTATTTACTCGCATACTTGCTGTGACCCTTTCAGTAAACCTCAGCGAGTTTTGTATCCTGGCAATTATTCGGTGCTAGGACTTCTTAAAACCCAACTGTCAAGCATTTTTAATTGACTCACAATCCCTTGGAGACCCCCTCCCTTTGAAACCTCCTCTTCCACTCGGTCCCCCTGTTCGAAAAAGCAAATCAAACACGCATTTGAATCCAATTTTAATTGGCCTCAAACTCTCGACTTAAACCCAACTCGAACTTGCTCTAAATTTATTGCAATCGGCGTGTATTTTGAAGTTTTATTTTCCTTGTATTTTGTTTCTTTTTTCGCATTTCAGTTTACATTTCTTTAGCTGTTGTTGTTTTTAGCCTGCGTTTCGTTCTCCGCTCTTCCGTAAAATTAATGCCCCGGGACAAGGGGCTGGACAGGGCTGGGCGTGTCCAGCTTGAGGCAGTTTTGCCTTTTCCATGTGCTGCTGCTCGTGTTTTTTCTGTGTATTTCCGGCTCAATTGTTGCACTAAATACTTTGCACAAACAACAACCAAAGCAAACTGAACGAACCAAAGACCAGTTTGAGCTCTTAAAACGGAACTGGTTCGCGTGCCAGTTCAACTGAACATATGTTAATGCCCTGAGAGAAGGACCTGAATTCTTATTTGCATGGCTTGATCTTTTATTGTCTGAAACTTAATTAGATATGTAGAGTCGTGTCATCATTATCAACGCTTCACTGATAAAACCATGGCGAATGCAAATGACGAATGACATTTGATATGCATCTGTTAGATACACTTTTACAGGGGTTCTACTGAATTTACGATCTTTTGGCAGCTGTCAGTCTTGGTCTAGTTTGGTGGTTGTTGGACAGTACTTAACTGATTGATTTGGTCGACAGTTAATTAACTAGTTGGGAGATTAATCTAATGAGCAGCTCTAAAAGCCATGACATCACAAGTAATTGATTAATGAGTTGTTTGAAAGTCCATTAAAGCTATCAAGCGGCTAAAAGCTTTCTAAATTTAAACCAAATTTATTTATTAATACCATATTTTACCGTTTACATATGTTACAAGTTTTTACAAACTTTTACACCTAAAAAATGTGTGATCCACCCAATTTAAGTTTTAATTTATTTAACACACTGATTTCTCCTGCGATCTCTACGAAAAGACAAAAATTTGATTGATTGTCGATACAGTGCCGTGTTAAAAACTTTAATAAGTTTAGTCAACGCCAACGTAAAATGAATTTACCAAAAGAGGAAAAAGAGGAAAAGTAGCACAAGCAAATATTGCTGGAAAAAAAGTTAATTAAATTGAAAGCATTCATTGGTTGCCACAGCAACAACGGCAACAATAAATAAAACAAGAATTTATAACATGTAACTTCCGTGTGTTGATTAAAAGCACAATAAAAAAATAAATAAACTACTAGCGAAAAAAAAGTAAATAAAAGATTGAACTGTAGCAAATTGCGAGCAGCATCAAAAAATAAAATGAAAAATGTATAAATGTAAAATATGATACAACAAACTAGCATTTTAACCTTTTGAATTCAACGAAAAGATATCGAAGCGGTTCATGTTACAAATTAGCCACGGGTTTCAATATCAAATGAGCTTTTATCGAACCAGTTAACCCAATTCGATACCCTCTCTCCCAAGAGCATCATTATAGAGCTAGTCATATAAAATATTAGGTTGTGATCCGAGCGAGAGGTTATGATCAGGTAATACCCTATAAAAAAATTCTGGTATATTAGTCTTTATGTGTTTTTATGAAAGAATGCTTTATAGTCACCAAAAATAAATTTTAAATTTAAATGATAACCGTGTAAAATCAATAATATACATTATATAAAACTACGACCTCGTCTCACACTTTCGCCATTCCCCTGACTTACAATCATGCACAAATTTCCCCAGGTAGAGAGCATGTAAAATAAGGAACACCAAAAAAATGGCGCCCAGAAAAACGCTGTGTGAAAAATGCATTCGAATGCGAATGTACGTGAATGAGGCTGGTACTGTGAATGGAACCGCTGTAACTGTGTAAATGTGAATGGCACTTTTAAATGCACTGCAATGCATCTTGTTAATTTAATGCGATTTATTTGTGCGCTGCTGCAATTGTTGAATGATTACAGCTGACGGCTTGGCTTCTTGGTCTGATTGCGGGTGGTTTGTAAGGATTTTCTACTACTTTATTTTTGGCCAGAACTATTGTGGTCATAACTAACCAGCATTTGGGGGCAGAATAAGGAGGCACCGGGAAATTGCTAAAAGGCTGAAGTCCTGCAATGCAATCAGTTGAGTCAAGTGTTCGTGCCAGGACTGATTTTCAGAGATTGCCTGCCAGGCGTTGTCTATTGTGATTATGCGATGCCGGCTGACAAGATACCCAGGAGGGGAGTTCACACGGAAGCAGCGACAAAAGTGACAGCAGTGGCCACAGTGGCACACAAAAGCAGTTCATTACAGTGCCAGCAAAAAGTCAAGCCAGGAAGAAGGCGTTAACCAAAAGGCAGCTACAACAACCACAACAAACAAAAAGCAGTGCATAGCAGAAAAAAAAGGGAAGACAACACAGTCCAGAAAGAAAACCAAAATGAAAACGAAAAGAAAAGACAGTAGAAAAAAGTCTACAAAGGCAACACAAACAGTAGCGACAGCAACAGCAGCAGGAAAAGTCTCCTTGAGCTCTGTACTTATCTGACAGATACAATTTTCAAATTGCTGAGATACTCTCACGGCATTTTGTACGTTTGCTTAACACACAAACCGAAACTTGCGGCAAATTGTTAAAAGAAAAACTCGGAATAGCTGTGAAAAGCCATGAAAACTGTTAACTTCAATCGAGTTGTTGCCGGAGCTGGGAAAATGTCCAAAGCTGCAAGCAATTGAAATTATGCAAGAAATTTCACTAGCTTGATGATAGCATAATAATCACGATGACAATGATAATGATAATACTTTGTGTCTTACGCAATCAGAGCAGACAAAAAAAACTGTATAACACTTTGAACCCAATTAAGAAACTTAACTTGTACTATTACAACAACGATTTAAAAGTTGCACAATTATGCCGCCTAATCCAACTGATGATCCACATCGATAGGAAAGGAGCAGAATTCATCAAGTTGGGAATAGTTACTTAACACGAGTGACGTTCATAGTTTTAATCAACTGTTGACAGTTGAAAGACTCATTAAAACGAGGAAGAAAGCAACAGAGCGATTAAGAAAGGGAGAATGAAAGAGAACCATCGAGATAAGGCTAAAATGTCATTCAATTAAGACGGACAGCCGGACAGACGGATGGACTAGGGGACAAAAAGGGAGAAAGATACACAGACGGACAGACGAAGAAACAGTCCAACAAAGAGTCAGCAAAATGTCACTTTTGACATTTATTAACTCGCAATTGTTGATTGTATTTTTATTTCGTCCCTTTTTTCTCCCCTGACCTTTCGAATGAAGTTGTCCTGCTTAGATTTGTGGCAATTGCTCAATTTATGCGGGCTGTGTTCGGAATTTGGAATGTGTAGAAAGGCAAGAAATACGTGTAAGACCATAAAGTAGATGAGATAGACCCAGGAGACTTTAGATATGATAGCATTCACTTAGCAAGTAAATTATTGGTTATAGAAACCAAATAGGCATAAACTGTAGTTTGGCTAACATTTATGGTGCTTAAAATGTTTTGAAATATGACATTATTATGGTAGCATTCTTGTAGGTATATCTATAAATATGTAAAAATTGAAAAATAATGTAAAAACCAGAAGAAACTCTTCATAATACCTTATGAGACCTATTATTGAAACATTTCATCTTTACATATCATTTAAAAAACAATCAATCATTGTCATATCTAAAAATACCTTTCTATTATCAGAGGATATTCTTGATACTTTGTTATGAAAACATTTTATCTACCACTTTACCCTAATCAATCGATCATTATCAATCTGTCAATTTTTAGCTGATGAATATATTTTAATTAGACTCGTACCCAAGGTGAGAAATTGGAAAAATCTTTATATGTGTTTGATAAAAAGACTCAAAAGCTGTTTAAAATCAAGAGAGCCTAATTTATAACAAATAAACTGTTTAGAGACCAAACTGAGTATAACGAATTAAAGCTATTTAAGAATGAGTATGAATATTCATGAGCCCTTTTATTCACTTTCTAAGCCAGACTCGTCTGCCTCCAGACGACAGCAACTAAGCGCACAATGAATCAGTATTAAGGCATTTACACATGAAAGATTTCAATACACATATATCATTTTAGACAAACGTTTTCCTATTTCCCAGACATATGTGGGTCACAACAAGTTGGTGCTGCCAGCAATTGCCAACATAAAGCTATATATTGTATATCATTCCATGCCATATACATGCAAACAGTACTATTTTGTATATAGAACATATTCTTTTATGTCTGTTTTATGCATCTATTTCCATATGTATCTCAGTGTCCTATATGTCGTATATATCTGCAGCTACTATCTTTTACTGTCTTCTAAATGCTTCTGTTGACAGTTAAGCTTTGGCTAAAGCTTGTCGCATACTCTAATTTCTCTCCTGACAGCTTTTAGCCGCAAACGCCGCTAGACGGAGATTTTTAGCTCGAGAGGGAGAAGATTGAGAGGGTGTGTGGGTTGTTTGTGTGGGTGCGTGTGCAACAGCTGGCAACATACAAGTTTCATTACGCTGCATTTAGTTTCCTGCAAATTCGCGACATGTTGCAAATTTTTGCCGCTCTGTTGCATTTTGGCTTCTCCTTCTCCTCTTCGTTTCCCATCACTTTTCGTCTCTCCTTTGTTCGTTCTCCACTCTGGCTCTCTGTGGGCCATTTGGCGATGTTTGTTGCCAATGTCATCTGTCAATATTGATTTAAAATCAATTCATCTCCCGCTGCGACAACTACTGATTTATTCGGTTGTTCTCGCAGCTTGAGTTTTTCATTAGCTGAACTGAACGCGTTCAAATTGTGTCGTTGTTGTCGTCTACATTATTTGGTATTTACTGTACCCAGTTTCTAAAAGTGTCTATACTTGAGTGTCGTAGTGCGGAGTCTCCACTGTGCGTGTCTCTTATTACATTTATGTGTGGCATGCTTTTTGAATTAATCAAATTTTGTGCGACGCACCCAGTAGGACAGTTCAAGTCAGAGTCAGAGTCAGTGCCAAGCCCTTCAGTTGTCCATCATGACACTTGTCCATCAGCTTTGGCTAACAACAAAAAGAGTAAAAACGACGGCCAGACAAAAGAGGGCCAAGTCAAAGCACCCTACTGCTGCCAGTCATATCAATTGAAGCGAACGTCATTTGAAACGTGGTCACTCCACCCAAGTTGGGCCTGAACCACAGCGATTACCAACTGAATGAACCACCCAGTTACCAGTTACGACTTTCATACAAAGTTCAATGCTCCAATATGCAAATTGAGTCTTGTTGTTTCAATTGTTGTTGTTGCTAAAGTTTTTTGTTGTTGTTGTTGCTGAGCACGCACAACAAAAGCAAAAATTTTCTTTCGTTTCATTTCGGTATTTTCTTTCAGTTTTTTCCGCTTTTGTGCCACTTTAAAATCGGCTTAAAGCGGCGCTTGGCAGACCTGAACCAAGTAAAATTCAGTTTTGCCAGCGTGTTTTCAAGAATTACAGCATGGAAATAATGTAAGCTTGGGCTTTACATATGCATACCCCACATTAATCCAATGAAATGACCAAAAAATGCAATTAAAAGCCGCTGAAGTCGACTGCCTAAATACCCTGTAAACAGAAAAGTTAAATAAACAAAGAAAAAACAAATTTTTGAGTAATTTATAGTTAGTTAAAGGTACTTAGAGCTTATTGTTATTACTAAAATATTTCTCTAAAAACATTTGTTTAACGCCTGCACATAAACAATTTTTATTTATTTTTAATACCTCAAAAGTTCTGATTTATTTTAAAACAAGTGTAGGGAATCAAAAGAACCGCAATTTCTCTGTTACTATTGCTGTTGACTCCTCATTTCAATTGCATTCACAACACTTAACAATTTACTACCAACAACTACCGAAGCGAATTACATATATATAAATTTTCACGCAATAAAAGGCAATGGCTTTTAACTGGGGAAAAACAGACGACAATGTGTGAAGGAGAAGCAAACAGAAAGAGAGAGAACGCCATAGTAAAATATTAAACAAAAAACTTAAATGAGTCTGGGATAAACGAGTATGGCCAGCAGAAAAAAGGTGAAAAAAAGAAAAACGTCACTAGAAAAATGGCAAAAGAAAATGCAATCACATATAGTATATAATAAATTGTTAAATGGTGCTCATATAAATATAAATAAAAAACCAATCGATTAATTAATCCACATAGCAGATTAATGATAACTGCATTTGATATGATTTTCGTTTGCAAAACTGTTAATTGTCAAATAATTTTAATTCGAATTGCGGCAAATTATGACAAGAATTCAATCATGTTTTTTTAAAGCTAATAAAATATGTTGTTTATTTAAATATGTGAACAATAGTAGACATTGACAACTGTTAAATACCTTAGACTTCCACTCAATTGAATTTAAAGTGTTTGGTTTTAATTGAAATTTAACAAACCGACAGAGCGTAAAATATAACAATTAAATTATTGCATTGTCTAGAATGGAGTTTGCCTGAACGTAGTTTGTAAAATTACTTTACAGTTTTATTGCCATATTCAAATGGAAAATGGAGCAGGAAAACTGTAGTCGTTTGCCGTCACACAAGAAGTACGCAATTTGCATATACACGAATTCACGTAATAATCATTTAGTTGTATGACTTATCAGTAAGCCAGAAATGTAATCAGCATTCAGATTTTCCACAATTGTGTGAGTGTGTGTTTCTGCATGTAAATTAAATTTAATTAAATCGAGTCATAAATTCTAAGCGGCAAACTCCCTCGGGTGCCAACTAATAGTCTTTTGAATAACTTTCTCTTTATTTGTATTTATAAGATACTCGCACCTGACTTTGCCCAGAATTGAGGCCCAACCTATTAGCTAATACGTGATAAAACTTTAAATAATTATCCCCATTAATTTTTAGCCTAGAAAACAAATTGATGTCGCTGTTATTGTTGTTGTTATTTCAATTAGTCAACTGATTACTAATCAGCGTACTTTTGGCTCAAATTAATAATTTAATATTTTTCAATTAATGCATAATACATTTAAAACTGCGCTGGTTAATTACTGATTAAGAACTTGCAATTTAATTAAGTGAATATAAACAATAAATAAGTAAATTAAGCAGCGTTTAAAAATAAGTCTATAAATGCAAACATTTCCAACTCGTTGGAGAAACTTAATCACATTTTCAAGGCATTGAGTCGCCAGTCTTTCACTGTTTATTGAAATCAATTGTTGTTTATTGAAGCCTCAGTTTATTCCACTTCACATCACATTGACAATGATGCAACACAATTTCAGGCTTTGCACATCAGCTTAAACTTCACATATATGTGACTTAAAGCAAAACAATTGTAGACCACACATAAAGCCTCATTTCAGTAATATGGTGATGGATTAGTACAAAAACAACTACAATAAATTACATGAAACTTTGCTTTGTTTAATTAAAAACAATAATAATGACGTCTTGGCTGCAATTTTGTGGCTAATTGATGTGACAAACTTTAAGTAAATATTATGAAACTAAGCTGTACTCTGAAACACGAGTAGTAAGTGCAATTAACAGTTGCTCTGAGGCATTTCTAAACAATTTGAATAAAGTTCTGGTTACAGGCAGCTGCTCTAATTCACTTAGCCGGGCTAACTAAAAACTTGTCAAAGTACCAAATATTCCAAGTAAAATGGCTAAGAGAGCTGCCAGCCAACAAATTGCGATTAAAACCTGAGCATGGAAATGTCAACAAAGCTGATAACACTAAGGTGCAAGCCAAGAAGGAAATGTTGGGAAAAGGAAAATGAAAGGGCAAAAGGAAAAGAGTGAAAGCGACGACAACACGTGCAGTCAATTTAGTGTTAAAAAAGCCAAAGTTTTGTCTATTATTAAATTTGCAAGAGCTCAACAAAAACTTGGTACAACAAAACTGGCAGCTGTGGCAACCACGCCCCATTAAACGCCTTTCGTCACCTTTCCCTGGGCAACATTTGAATAATTACTAAAGTAAACTGTCAGCTCAGAGGGAGAGGAAGCGGAAAGGGCTAGATAGAGTGCAAGAGAGAGATAGTGTGAGCTGGCTTTACAGGCGATTTATGTGTCTCCAGAGCTGCAATTTTTAGTAGTTTACCAAACGGAACACTTTGCAAACTACACATGTGTGTGTGTATATACACCTTTATACATATAGGTGTGTGTCTTGTGTGCGCTTGTTGTTCTTGAAGACGTGTGAATTTATGTAGAGGAATACATTTTAAGTGAATTAAATTCCCTAACGTAAGTCAAACCTTCTCAGCAACACGCAAATGTTGCTGCAGCATGTTGCCAAGTACTGCCACATACACAGACTGGTTGGCAACATTTGACTCGGGACAATGGGCAAAAATCTTTAAGGGTGCATTTTTTACATTTTGGCCTGCTGGCAAACAGCCAATAGCCGCAAAGCCAAAAGATAAAAATCTCTTTCCACAAAAAACGGGATTTTATACATTGAGGTAATCGTATCACAACAAGAAAGACAACGATGATGATGATGATGTCCACTGATGATGTTGTTAATGCGTAGAACAACCCTGCAGCCGCAACCCTGGCCAACAGGAAAACCTAAACCAATTTGGCACGCGAAAATTTCATTACAGTCGGTAAATTTAATAAACCGGCCGAAAGGCAGGCATAAAATGGATATATACATGTGTGCGTAAGGAAACGACTGGCATTGGAACATGGACTGTGCACAACCCCAGAGTTGCCAAGCATTGTCAGCGATTAGAAAACTGCACACCTTTCGACCTCGTTTCGCCCCTCTGCTGTCCACAAAACAAATGTAAAATTTCACAGCTGAATTTGAGTTTTCAGTTTTTCTCTTTTTATTATTTCATTTCCCTTCTTTATTTTTTTGCTCCCGTTTGGCAGACAGGGGTTGCTTTAGTTTTTATTGTAGGGTTGCTGCACACACACCCAAAGTTCCGCTAAATGTTTGGCATATTTTTGTAACATTTGCATCGCCATTTTTGATTTATGCCACGCCGCATAGAAAATGGATATTTATTGTAATCCCGACGCGCTTTTAAATGTCAAACTGCGGCCATTAAAAAATTGGTCTGCCCTTTTGGTGGATTGACTTGAAAATATTTTTAAAATTTCACTATCAACCGCAATTCTTTTCATTTTTTTGTCCTGGTATATAAATCAGAACAAATAAGTTTAGTCATAAAAACTTGAATGCTCAACGATTGGAAACAGAAGCCACAAAACTAACTTCAAATCATGCAAACAAACCACTTCCTCACAATTTGTGAGCACATCAAATTCCACTACAAACACACACACACATGGCGAGGGCAGAACTCTTACTCCGCTCCCTGCCTGATTCCCCGATTGCACTTGCTGATCCCATTCAAGTGCTCTGTTTAAAATTCCATGTGATTTGCTGCAAAAATCGTTTCGATTTGCTGTCTGACAAAAATATTTCAATTGACATAATCAGCGAGCTGTCAGCGACAGGTGCGAAAATCTACCAAAATTTGCTATAAAATATTTTAATACCACATGGACCCACAAAACACCTGTCCCCCTCCTGTCTCCCACCCTGTCTCACCACCTCCCAACACCACAAAAATGCATGAGGCGGCGACTTCATTAGTTTGATTGTGTTGCCTACTATTTGAGGGGGAACAGTAGGTGTGTCAGCTAGCAAATAGAAGTCACTGTTAACCGCAAACACAGCAGGTAAACTCGCTCATAGTTTATTGACAGCATCAACAACACCATAGTCGAAAGCGCGAAATATTTGTTTTATACATTTTTTTTTTGGCTCGCTGCTGAATTCTTTTGGCTTAAAATGTAAATAACGTAATTTGTAATGAAAGCCAGCTTCAAAATACGCTCTTCTCACAGAAGCACACACATATATATAATAAAAACTTGTGTTGCATACACAAACACCTACACACCACACACACACACACACACACACACACACACATGAAAGCACTCTCACCCACACTAATGCATTTATGCAGCGTTTGCGGCATTGTAAAAATTCCTTTTGACTCCCAATACCCACTAAAACGGCCAAACGGTTTACTAGCCATTTGTGCCCTTTACTTAAATATAACAATATGTGCTCTGGTCTGGTTTAGATGCAATGATTGTAGTTTTAAATAAATTTTTTATGTAAACTAAAGACACATAAAAACTTAAAGAACTATAGCTAAACTTTCATACTACAGGGTATGTTACAGTCCACCTTTCCTCCTTTTAGACCAATTTGGTTGACTTTTTTAACAGTATATCTTTTATGAAATATTTCACGCTGGCACTTTAAAGCTTTGTGTACTAAGGTGGATTCTCAGTTTCTGCACTGACAGCGGCGAAGGGCAATAAAAATTCCACAATGGCGTTAGCTTTGCCAACACACACCCAAGCATAAACACACACACACAGACACACATCCATATACACTCTGCAAATATTTTGTGTGGATTTGCGTCGCATATTTGTGGTAAAACAATGTCGCGCTCGCGGAGTTTGTAAAAGTAAAATGCAATAAAATAAAATTAAATGCACAGAATTTCACACTCACACATAAATATTTATATGTGTATATATACATAAGCAACTCGGAGTATTTATGTGTATATATATGCATACATATATTTATGCTTTAATTTACATACACTACTACTATTACTATGAATCCATTCATTTTTATATTCTACACCTAGCATTCTGGCGGCTGTGCTCTGTTCTGTTCTGTGTAATGTATACTCACTGTACTCTGTACACTTCGGTGGTAAATTGTATTACTGCACGCGATTCCCTAGAAAGCCATTAACAGAGACAGCAACAACAATAACAAGCACTGAAACAGATACAGTGCTAGAGATACAGATACAGATACTGTAACTCACTAACTCTTCTGGGCAGAGTTATATGGCATATACCACACATAGACCAGGCCAGAAGTATGAGTAGAGACAACAGTTGGCGTCCATAATAAGCTATGCCAAAAAAGCGATTTAACCAGCAGCCCCAGCCCTCGAAAACGCCCTTCAACACTGTCAAAAATGGGAGTCACTTTGAGCTATTTAATCGGCTTGGATTTAAAAAATTAATATATCTTTTAAAATCAAAAGAATTTCTGTAGCTGTTTAATTGTAAAATATCAAAACCTTCACTAATGCATATTTTGAACAGTGTAGTCTACCCTTAAGCCCTGTGCAGCAGCCGCAAAAAGTTTTTGTATTCAGTTTGACTTGAACTGGCTGACTGGCTGGCTGGAATGTGGCCCCCAGTAATTAGTGTAATAAGCCTCAATGTACACACACACACACACATAGCTGTATGTACATACATGTGCATGTCCTCTCAATGCTGCCATTTTGTGTGAGTTTTTGACCAAAAACCGAAAATCCAAACGGAATTGAACCAAATGCTTTGCTCGACTTTTTTGCCACTCAAAACCAAATAATTTAAACTAATTTCTGGAACTAAAAGTGGAGTTCAAGCAGAGACAGTAATATAGAGGGACAGAGTGAGCGAGGAAGATTTAGAGAGACAGAAAAAGTCCCTTAGTTAAAGATAAGTTTCGTATGCAAAGTCATAAATCAGCTTTTTGTTTAAGCCCCATAGAAATGATATGCATTTTAAATAAACCCTATAAATGAAGCACAAATTTAAAACTTAAAGTGTGTATAATTTAAAGAGGCTACTTGGTTAAGCATTCACTAATTTAATTTTGCTTTCTTTTACTTACAGGTAATTATGACCAAAACACAAAGTCAACCCCATCAGAGTTTGAGAATCATTTCGTCAGGAGTTTGTCATCGAGCTGACAAGGTCCACAGCCATGCCCACAATTAGTCATGCAGTGCACTAATAATAACAAAAATTATTATTGATGGAAAATTGTGGAAAATTCAGGGGAATGGCAAATTGGAATTGTTGAATTAATAGGCCATCAAAGGGCTCTTTTAGTGCCATGAAATGAGGCCTCGACCGCAACTGTGGTTCGTGTTGTGACGACAACTAGACGCGGTGTCTATACAACTCCCTTTACCCCTCTACCACCCCTCTCCCACGCGCTTTTTACTGTCAGAAGGGGCCACTTGTGGTCGACTCTTTCATAAAAGTTAAAATGCAAATACAATTTGCCACTTAAAATCAACATAAATTGATGCATACATCAAGCAGGGGTAAGTGTTTGCCCTTGAAGGGAAGAGAGGAGTGGAGGGTTGGGAGCTTGAGGCAATCATTTCGCATTCGAGAGCCACTTCAAACAATTTACAACAAAAATGAATGAACACACACACTCAGACAAACAGCGAATAAAATACAAAAACCAAATCTCAAAACAGATGGAGGGAAAACTTCTTGCAAAGCGGTTATTAAATGGAAAAACATTTGAAATAACCATGACAATCTAGGTATTATTGTAAACAGCATTTACAATTGTTAATGTAAGTTCTTAAGCTGCTATAGCAGATTTTTCAATGGAAATGGAAAGCTGGGAAATTATGCATTGAATATTTTATTGATTTCTCAGAAATCATGTTTAAGTTTATTGGGTTTTTTGCTCAACTAAAAAGGCTTCCTAAAGCTTATTTATTTATATATTTATTGATGTGATTTTATCTAGCAACAGAATTTTAATACATTCAAGTTTCATAATTGAATAAAAACCTATCATATCCTTTAATAATTTTGATAGAGACAACCATTTCCCATAATTTTCACAACGTATCTCAACCTCTACAATTAAATAATAATGCATAGATATTACAGAACAGCTGTCGTCTAGTTTTAAGCAGAAGTTGCACAATGGAACTCTAATAAATTCATAATTAACAACTCCCAAAGCACTGCCACGCCCCCCTGCCTGTCACATATGACAAAATGCTAAAGGGCGGCACATTTCACGCATAAACAGGCCGCACTTCCATATCCACTTTCACTTCCCTTTTCATATCCACATCTATATCCACTTCCTCCGAGCTGAATCCTTGGGTAACTTCCTGGCAAATTGCTGCGCTTCCTGCCGGCTGCAAAAGGGTTGTTCTTTCTCTGCTTCTTCTTACTCCAGAATTGCTTGCTGTTGTTGTTTTTGTTGTTGAGCCCTTTGGGTAATTGCAAAAACTATTAAGCCAAATTATGGGTTTTAATATACGAGGCGAATAAAATGCCGGCTGCTCGCTGACTTTTCCCCGCCCCTACCGTTTTCCCACTACCTTTTTTGTACCCTTTTCTAGTGCTTGCACTTCAGTATTTGAAGTAGCGTGAAAATCAAGCACACGCGAAATTATTATACGGATTTGAACCCCAGCTAAAAACCTCATGACAGCCCCGTATCTCTCCCCTTTCCCGTCCTGCGTTTGATTGCAAAATATTTGCTTGGGAAAGAAAGAAAAATATGGCAAAAAAAAAAAAAAGCACCGCATCGAATTATTTGAAAAATGCAAGGGTAATATTTGTTCGACCTTCGTTGCCCCCGTTAACCCCACTGCCCTTACCTCATACTCCTTTCGAACTCCCACACAGATCAAATAATCCAGGCCCAACTCTACTCGTGAATATACTAGTTTGAGAGTTTTCTGTACTTTTTTTATGTTTTTTTTTTTATTTTTTGCTTTCTCAATTGGCTGGGAGTCCTGTGGCATTCCCAGGGCGCTCTTTAAACGATTCTGGTTAGTCCTGTGAGAGTCATATGCAAAAAATATGTATGCCAATTGTCGGCTCAAAATTGCAAAACAGACACCAACAACAACAGCAACTGCAAATTTGGCTTATAAAAAATGAAAAGTCATTGGTAGCCAATGGTAAATTTTCATTGCTTTTTTGTGCTAGTTAGTTTTTTTACTGCTGCTGTTTTGTTAAAGGGCTTTCGATTCCTACATAATTTAAACGGTGTATTTAAGCGGAATTATTGACTGTTAAATGCCCATAAAGTGTATGTAGAAGAAGAGTCTGAGGGGGTAAATATGTATGCAATGTGTGTACTTTGGGACTCGAGCTATTTGGCTTATTTTGTACACTGAACTATTAAGCTACTAGCCATAAATTGTTCATACATTGACCGAAATCGATAATAAATTGCAGAGATGAAAGCATTTCTTTTGTACACAAAAGGAATATAAGAAGCTCTGAATTTTAAATAAACTTATTGACTCCAAAAAATCTACAGTTTATGTATAAGAAATTGCAGTTTATAATACAGAAACTTAATAAATACAGCGTATCTTATAGTCAAAACCTAAAAATTATGTAAAACTTTTTGTACACAAATTACAAAAAAAAAGCAAAACCATTTGTGAAAATCCATCATAATATTTCACACTTAGCCAAAAGATTTTTGCTGTAAGTTGAGTAAATTCGGTTCCTTTGCGATTTGCTTACGCTAGAGTAACATCTGTAATCCTGTCTGCAATGCAGTACGAATACACTCGGCACTCACTGTATGCTTCATTTTCACCCCATTTGCACTTGCTACACTTTTCGCATGAAAAGATAAATTGCACTGCACTTGGCCATAAATTAAATATACCAAAAAAACCAAGAGCATATATTTTTTTGCTCGCTTTTATTTGCTTTTTGTTTGCTGGAAATCTAAGGGAAATACTCGCATGAACGCCTCTTAAGAATGTGAAAATCCTGGCAGTAGACGCGCAGAATTCATGCCTCCAGAACTCGGGACTCAGAACATGCTTTCATGCCCAGTTTAAAGCTCTGAGTTGTGAGTCCTGAGTTTGAGTTCGAGTTATAGAACAGACGGCGGCTGTTCGCTGTTCACTGAAATTTTAATAACTCAATTATGCACACATTTGAATTCATTAGCGCCACACGAAATAACAAAAACAGCAACAGCAACAACAACAACAACCAGAGGCTATTGGTTGAGTTGAGTTGTGGAAAAGGGATGGAGTTCAGGGGTAGCAAAAGCAAATATAATAAAATGTGTATAAATCAAATTTAGCGCTGAAATGCCAAAAGGTGTGCAATAGATAGAAGAGAGAGGGGGAGATAGAAAGGAATAGGAGGAATGAGATGTTTTTTTTTTCATTCTGAACCTTTGTTAGACTAGGGGTTTGCGTGTCGACGAGGACTTCCCGCCGAGGTTGGCAGGGGGAAATTATTGCCTGTACCAAAAGCATTTGAAAAACTAATAACCATGTACGGATTTTATAATAAATCAAGTACGCAGCAGCACAAGTAACAACAAAAACGAGAGAGAATTCTCATCAGCATTCCGCAGTGAAGGAAAGCAAAAGGAAGCAAGGGAAACAGAGGAACTGCAAGCGGGAAGAATGCGCTAAATCCCTATTTCAAATAGACAAATGAACGCATTCTGACAATGCCAAAAAGACCGTTACAGTGTTGCATTCATTATGTTAGCAGCACAAAGCAAAGTCAGTTACATATGTTTCACTGTGGGACAGACAGCAGAGACAATGCCATTCATAAAACTAGAAACCATTTTTCGACCCTCTCGATTGCTCAAAGTGCCTGGAATATATTTGCCAATCAGCTAATAAGGTCAGGTAACGCTCTGCTCTTAATCGAAATTGGCATGTTCCCGACAAGGCAGCTAAAACCTTTCCATATCAATTGTCTAATGCGGCTTAGCCTGGTCGTTTCTCCATCTCACTCTTGGCTAAGCGTTTCCTGCCTTGTGTGCATTGGCAGAGATTAACAAATGCATCCGAGTATACAGTAAACTGACGCTACAATGGATCACAATCGTTTGCCGCTGGTCGCTAATTGACAGCTTAGCTGCGAGGTCAGCTGGAAGCGATTATCCGAGCGGAGATTGGACTTATGGAGAGATTGTGAATATGTGAATCAAGCGAAGCGAATCAAGTGAAAGCACAGCTTGACTTCGAATAGATCGCAGATGTGTTATTAATGGATAACCGATCTGAAATCGAAATGATTAGAAAGAATATCTAAAAATGTATATTAAACTCGCTTTAAACATTTCATAGTGGATACTTATAAATTTTAAATTCTTGTTTCGTGAATTGATTACACAATGTATAATTACAGTTCCAATTTACCTTTTTAAATACGCAAATTTGAATTGTTAAACACACTTTCTTGTAATTATTTTGATGCGTTGAAATGTGGTTGCATAAATTATTTATTTCTCTTATTAATTAATAATTTATGTGTATGAAATTTTCAGACTTGTCAGTTGTACCCATTTCCTTTGTGGCTATGAAGATACAGCAAATATTTTAGTAAAGCGCTTTTGGCCCACACTTTAAGCAGTTAAAGCTATGCATTTGTGCAACCACAGACACACTCTCACACACACACACTTACATAACTAGCTGCAAACATAAATTAGTTCCAGCATTTCTAATTAATCAAATTTTCGATTTTCCATTTAATTCGCAAGTGCTGGCAAGTTTGAAGCCAGCTCATCTTTCAGTCTACCATTTTGGGCTTGGCAAATTATTTACACGCACACCCAGACACACAACCAGTCACTCACCCAAAACACACACATATTTACATGCACATATTGGCAAACTGTAAGCTGCTTAGGACTATTCATTGTTAGCTGTTCTGGATGATAATGATGGCCAGACCAATGCCAGCTACCATTATTAGTGAAACCATTGTGAACTATTATTACGATTGCTGGACTGTGTGTAATTGCAGATGATTTTGAGGCAACAAAACTTATGAAATGCATTTAAGTAGCTCATATTACAGTGGTACATGTACATGTGGCATGCAACACTTGTTTGGTGCCTCAGGTAAAATTTATTAGCGGTTCACAAATCTCCCTAAGCTCTCAGCACTCTCTTGACGTCTCAATTTCCAAATGGCCAAGCTAATTACATATAGCCAGTGACAGTTTCTCCCTTTTGTGACATTTTCCTTTTATCCTCTTCCTATAGCATAATTCCTCTCGACTCTCAAATTTCTGACCGTCTGTCTGACTTTTTACACTCGCTCAAAATGAGATAATTAGGTTGAACCCTCGGAGTAACCCTCGCCGTGAATAGAATACTCGGTGTTGACACACCCCTCACTTGTGTGCACAGCTGGCAGCTGGCAAGCCCAATCAAATGTTAAGCATTACAATTGTTAAATGAAAACTTTCCCTTTTTAATATCAAATTATGCAAATTTTCACATTGAGCTCGCTGCATTTTCACGCATTAAGCGACCGAGAAAACTTTATGAAAAATCACAAATGCTGCAACAATAATAGCAACAACAATGAGAGAACATACAAAAAAGTTTGCAAGAAAATGGAGGTAAAAAGTGTAGTCGACTGTAAAATACGTATTAAGTGAAACGGAAATCTCAGTTTTAAATTTTTAAAAAATTTTATTTTTAATTAAATTATAAAGAAAATTTAAAAATCTAAAAATGTTAGAATATCCACATTAAACTATTGTTTTATTTCCTTGCGAATAACAACATTTTGCTTAGTTATACCCCACTTAAGCACACAACTACAGAGTATTTAAGCAAGGGAGCTTGCAACTAACATTTATTACGATTCGCGAAAACCCTCAAGTGAAGTTTTCCTACTTCTTATGCTTCTCCCTCGGCTTTCCACTCTTCTTTCTATAAAAAATGCAAGTCAGCAACTGAAGAAATCCTTGTGGATTTAGCAGCGATATTCTCTCAATGCTTGAGCTAAAAGCTTTGGAGTTCAGAAATTTTTGCGTTGATTTCTCCAGCGTCGTCGTTGTTGTCATTTCAGGAATGGTGGATTTTTTGTGGCACTCGAAGGACTTGACTGTGGCTGATGTTAAAATTTCAATAGTCAGTGCTTGTTGTTGTTCATAAAATATGCAATGAATTTTTTTTTGTTTTGCTGTGATTTTATTAGCTAATCGAAGTGTAGTGACAACTAACCAAATAACGCATTAATTTTTTATATATTTAGCTCTTAGCTGATTGTCCAGGGGTATAAACTTATGTATTCCCAACATTTAACTCATGTGATTGGAATTTCAATGGATTTCAAAGAAGTGTACAGTGCCCAAGAGCTAGCCAAAAACCATAATTAAATATTTCAGCTGGCCACAAATGTCTAAGACAATTAGTGAATGGCACAAGAACCACAATATCGACAAGGCAAGGACAGCTCATCATCATTAACACCCAACGACAATTGAACATTGTCGTTGTCCAAAGCAACTTGAATTGAGTTTGGAATCGAGACGGGATCGGGAACGGGAACAGGAATTGGGATAGGGATTGAGCTAGAGAATGGCCTAGAGCGGAGAGGGAAAAAGGGAATGAGAAGAATTCGGATTGGACAATGTTATGTGGGCTGCTGTTCAGAAGTTCTGTGTTCAAATTGTTGCTGTGCCAGCATAATAATGTGGCCAGGGAATCGATGACGACGTAAATCAATGCAACACACATACATATTAACCTACCATTTGTGTGAGTGTGTGTATGTGTGAGGCTGTGTGTGAATTGAAACAATCATTAATTAATGTCAATCGAATCGAAATGAAATTTTGCGACAAACGTTTTCCGCTTGAAATTAACGTAAATGAGCAGCCGTTGTAATCATCATCATCATCATCTTCCCAACTATCATTAACGTATAGAGTCTGCGGGTTAGGGAGCAGGTAAACCAGCAACTCTCAGCTCCATCGTTTTTTGGTTAATGACATTCGCTTGAAAATAGAAATAACTCGGAGATGCTGAATGCCAGCAGAAGTTGGTACAAGTATTTAGTTACAGGAGACCGAGCGGAAACGGAAGTAACGTAAACATGATGACAACTTTTTGGCACAAAATGTCGGATGCAAAAATTCTAGCGAAAATGTTCTGAAATTAATTATTGCCATGTGAAGCAAATAATTCATACCATTTTTTGCTGACTTCACTGTGATTTAAGTTTGATACGATGCTGGGTAGAAAACTGGCTAAAAAATAACCGAGCCAATTAGTAATGAAATTGAAAAGTCTTGTTTACTTTGGTAAAAACTTGCAAAGAGCAAACAATGGCTTGCAACAAAAACAGCTAAAGAAGTTTATGGAAAATTCAAGATATATTTCTTATTAAACATTACGCAAATATTACTTTAATTTGTAATTATTGTTCAACACTTTAACATATATTTTCATCAACAAAGTCATTCACTTTTGAAGTATTTACTTTTAATAATTAAAAAGATGGCCATGACACTCCACCGCAATTGAATGAATCCATTGTAAACTCAATGTTAAGTTGTTAAAAAAAAGAGAGGAAAAAACACAGATAAAACATAACAATAGGACACTTCAGTTGTCAGTCGAACTGACTGTTGGCCATTGTTGTCAGGCTCTCATCAGTTTTGGCCGTTTTAATTGTGACTCAAGTCAGCTTCATTAATGTCATTATAATTATTATTAAAACATGTGAATATGCACACAGTACAAAAATAAATGTAAATATTTTACATATTACATTTTGGCTGCATAAAGGCGATTTGGCTTGCCTTGGCTTGGCTTTAATTAAAAATGCGTATTGAAAGTATACGTATATATTTTTAATATTGAGTGTTCTTTAACGTGGTATTTTTAAAAGGACTCAATGGAGTGTGTGTCTTTGTGTGTGACTGTGTCAAACAGATGTGATATTAAATGACTGATGAATGCTCTTTACAGTCCGCAAATGTAACAACAACATTGACATAACCCAACATAATTGCAATTTAATGCAGTTTTATTGACATTCAACGGCCTGTAAAAAGGACTCGACTCTTCGTTCATTAATTAAAAACACTTTGCCAGTGTTTATCTCTCCAGCATATCCTCTCCACTTTCCGACCACGCGCTCTTCATACTTTGGAGGACAAAACTGATGTCAGTGGAATATTCAATTTTTAAAAGCTGCTTTCACTTGATGCACAAACTAAACGGCCAAAGGCCTCGCGGCCTGTCAAACAAATCACAACATTTATTATAAGCACTGAAGCTTTTAATTAGGGACGCTGCTCTAACTCCCACTGTACGTTCCCATCTCCCTACACTCTCTGACTCTCTTCGCAAAACTTATTCCATCATAATAAATCTTGGGCGCTCAGGTTAGACGGCAAGTCGACAAAGTCAGGCGTCCGGGCTTACTCATAATTAGCCCTATCCATAGAGTAAACTAGGAAGTGACCACCCGCCACGGCGCCCCTTCCCCACACTCCGTCCGAAATCCTCTGCTCGCGGCACAACATAATTATGCAAAAGTGTGAAACGCGGCAGAGGAGAAAAAAAATTACGAAAGAGAGAAAAATGTTGACTAAACAAACAGTTTTCTGAGCTCAACTTTCGCAACATAATTCGTTATTTATGACTTCAATTATGTTTGCCCATAGCCAGCATACAAACACACACACACATTCACCCATACACAAGCATATACACGTATAAACTAGAGGTTAAATGGGCGCAGTGAGGCGCACTTAAACTCCAGGAGGCCGCAGGCAGCAGCCGCTTTATGCGGAAAAGGCGCCTCCTGTGGCATGCTACACATTTGCCGTCACCTCAAATTGAGCAGCGGCACATAGCGAGCGAAAGAGACAGAAAGATATGGAGTGTGAGGGGAGCAACTGGAGTGAGCGAAAAAGTTAAGGTGCGGTCACCTTTCGCTTTTAATTAGAGTTTCAACAAAGGTCCAAAAACAGTATCGTCTCTCCCCACCAACTCCCAACTCCCGCCACCCACTGCCCACTGCCCAGCCACTAAACTGATAACCAAGAGCAAACTCTTGGGAGTGCTGTTCACTCTAACATTTATGATAAATTACATGGAAAAGTCATACGAAAGTTTCAACCCAAAAACTTTGACTCTTACCTCTAATGATATAATCGCATGTGTTCTGAAAATCTAATGCACTTCAATTACGCCCGAAAAGTGTCTAACGTAATTAAAGTAAATATTGCGAAAAACCAAAAACTTTCCAGTAATTGACCATAATAATGATTAAAAATTAAACAAACACTTTAACTCTAATTACTGATTAAACGTATTTAAAACCTTTTTTTTATATTTTTCATTAAATGGGAATTTGAAAAGAAATTTAACTGTAATTATGCGTGTCCGTTTATTCCAATCAACAGATTCCCTGAATTACAGTATTAATTATTGACCTCATTTGGCTTGATTGTGTCAACGCCATGTTTCTCATAAACTTATTCATAATAAATTGAATTTTTTCATATATACATATAAGCCATTCCTTTTCGATGGGAATTAATGTCAAAATATTTAATAAGGTTGAAAAATAATCATTTTTAATACCCATAATATTTGACTGAGCAGTTAATATAATACGAACTTTAATTATGTGTCAGTTAAAAAAAAATTAAGAAGACTATTAAAAAGGCTTACTGCACTATAATACCCCGTAAAGTGAGTAAGTTCATAATAGACGCAGTAAACATTTTCAAGAGTATCAAACTCGTTGAGCATTCCCTTTTGTTTTATAAATCAACGTTAAAAAAAACACTATTTAATTTCATTGCCATTTGCAATTCATAGAAATAATACAGTTTATCAGATATTCAAGAGTGTAAAAAACGTTACATTATGCAAATGAAGTTTGACAAAGATAATTTTAAATAAATTTATGATTCCATGAGCTAAACTCACACTATTTCATGCTTTCGTACTCGTCATAAGTTTGAATTTTGAGCCAACATTTGGAATTGGCCACTTCCAAGGCCGGTAATTGTGATTATGTCTAAGAGCGGCACCTACGATTGTGCTAGCCAAAGCATTCCCAGTTATTACAAAAACATACAAAGCCAACTCTGGTCAAAAGCAGTTCACCTTCGAGTTGGTTATAAGTATACACAAATGTCTAACTGCAACTGCAGCTCAGCTGCATAACCTTGAGCCTCACGTCAGCTCATTTTCCCACAAATCAACTGTGTGAATGGTAAACACAAAAAATTACAACAAAAACTCACACACACAGACAGAAAACACGTTTCCCACTTGACTTTGCACAATTTGCATGTGAATTGAAGAAAAACTGGCATTAAGAAAAACTGAGCCATGGACAGCGTTGCGTTAACTTGGCTTATATAATATAATAAAGCCCTAACTTGATTTTTCATTCATTGTTTATCATATATATTTGTTTAAGAAATTGTTTAAAGCTGCTGTGAAAGTATGCTAATTGACAAACAATTTAGAAGCCCTTGGGTTGTTGTGCACATAAACGAGGCAATTAAATGATAAATAAACAAAACAGCACAGCAAAAACTTAAAAATACACATAAATAAAAATGATTTCCAGGAACAAAATATAGCTCAAGAAGATGAGACTCTCCTAAAGTTAGTTCGAGCAAAAGCTGCTTACTAAACACATTAAAAATTTTAATAAAAAAAGGCAAGAAATGTTTATTATAATTTTTAGTTCATTGAAACCTAAAATACAATCAGTGACACAGTTAATGATGAATTCATCATACCCTTAGTCAGGGTAAACTTTAAGAAAGTCAAAGTTCAGGCAAAAGTTTCATAAGCCTTAATGACAAGCGTTTAAACTTGGCTCTTTCCCTGTATTAAACTTATTTTGCAGCTGTCAAAAATGTTTATTCATTTTATTTGCATAAAATTCATTCACAACTTCCATTCTGACTTACAATTCGTATAAAGGTCTTACATATGTACAAAAGCGTAGAACTAATTAAAATTTTGGGTCAGCAACTTACAGTTAAAATGAGAAGAAAAAACTTGAAGTAATTGTTGAGTTCGTGGTTTCTATGACTCAGAGCTCAACGCGAGTTGAGTCTTTAATCGGTTCAGCAGATCAGTGCAAAAACAAATTGCTGCTTGGCAACATTTGAAAGCTTGAAACTTAAAGCTTATGCTTGGAACATATATTGGGCAGTTATGTGCTAAGAAATACCCTAAGCGTATATTGCTTAACTAATCTTATTTTCTAACTTTCCAAAGTCCGAGACTGACATACCTTTCTAAGTTTACCTTACTACAGGGTATTACATTGCCTGAGTTCAAAGACACTCGTGGCATGACAACCGTTAGTTATGCCCAAGTAAGCAACGTTGTTTAAATGTTTTACAACAAAAAACTGCGCAAATTTTATTTTTTATGGCGATGACACACGGCACAAATATCATTTTGCACACTTTTAATAATTAAAAAAAAGAAAAAGAGGGAAGATATTTTTATAAATAGTTTATTTATAATAACATATTTAGCATATAAATTAGCTGTGAATATAAATTATGCAATTAATGCGACTCATACAATAAAAATTTTTACAACGACAACACAGCAAAAAGAAATGGATTGCAATTTATTGAAACGATTTGTTGTTTTAATTTGAATGTGACTCGAATTATATCAATACACGATACCCATAATATCTGGACTGCAGAGCTTAAACTGAATTGATGGAAAATTATACATTGTAGTAAACGGGAATAGGAATTTATATAGGAATCAGTAATAGTATAAATCGCAAACATACTGTGCATTTTATTTAATCTAAACCTTATTTTTACAGTTTTTTAAAGAATCAATTAATTTCACAATAACAATTTAACATTTTGGTATAAATTGACCAAATAACCACTTCACTGTGATGCCTGGTTGTGGTCAGCGAGTGAAAAGTCTGTCATCAGTCAGGACCCCCGAAGGACATGTCAACAGCTCAAAGGGAACAATAACCTTCATGCCAAGCCACTGAACAACAACGACAAACAATTAAAATTATATGTTGAACAATTTCTGTTTTTTTACAATTGTTAATATTGTAGCGATAATTAATTGATTTCAAGTTGGGACAAATATAAAATTAATGCCTGCACACAGTGCGACTTGGATATCGCTAACAATTTGTCAAATTACGAGTATGTCCTTAACCTGCAAATGGCTTTAACGGAGATTGCTATATAAATTATGAGCAACAAAACCGCAGATCAATTTATTTTGTGACCAAAATGTCTCAGACATTTTTCCCAATCCACCATAATATTTTCCTAATGTGATTCGTACTGTTCTGTCAACGTTGCGCCGCAAAAACAATTAAAACCCCAGCCCGAGACATTTTACGACGGCGTCGTCTGGTGAACTTCGATGTTCTGTCCGCCTCTGTATCCCTCTTCACCTCTCTGCGGGATTTGGTGTCCTGCCTGGAAATGCTGCCTTCCATTAACTTTATTTACCTTTGGCGCTGATTTGGCCAACAGTGTGTATTTTTTTCTTGTCTCTCACTGTCTGCACGTTTGATAAATGTTTTGCAAATAGCTGGCGACACTTGGCGTCCAGCCAAGCGACCCAAAAAGTAGGCAACGGTTTTTTTTCTTTACTTACATTTATTTCATATTTTTCAACATGCATTAATAACTGTCATTTGGTGTGTGTGCTCATCTTGGAGCCTCTTCAAGATGATTTCTTTGATATTTTTCCTTTTTTTTATTATATTTGTCAAAAAGAAATAAGAGAAAATACTCATAAATTCATACGCCCGTCTGTCTGAAGGTTTCACATTTTTTTTTTTTGTATTTTGCATATCTTATGGAGTCAGCGGACCAGACTTACCTAGAATAGGGCAGGGCACAACTGGCGCATGTATATGAAAATTATGTTAATGAATGCCTGGATGACTCCTAAGACAGCGGTCCGCGCTATAACACGCTCACATGTTGGCCACGTTTACAGTATTAACCATTTGAACACACTAAAAAAACACATATTAAATCTTGATTGCTATATGTAGGGCAAGCAAGCTTCAAAATTAGATTCTTGAATTGCTTGTGGCACATTTAAAAACCGTGTTTCTGTCTGAAGTGGCTTTCATAATTACATTGTACTAAATGCGTCTATTGACAGCAGGGTATTTGTATAGTCGCCTATTGTCTACTCCAACGCACTTTGCTTGTGCGTGGGATTCATGCATTAAATTAGATAAAGGTGAGGGCAACAAGGGGCTCAATACCAAATTGTGGAAGGAGTAACAACAAAGTCTGCTGCCATTTAGAATATGTTTTCTTTATTCTTTCTTTTTTTCTTAAGAAGCTGTCGCCGCTGTCACATGGCAGACTAAATAAAATTTATTTTAAGCATACACATATAGACTGACTTTAAAAAGGGTTAAGATCAAGGCAAACAGATAATAAGTTTTACCAAAATTCATATTTTAGAGCTAAACTGCAAGTAATGAGCAGTTTAATCAGACTGGTTAAGTTCATCTTAAAATTTGAGCATTACCCAAAAGCCAAATGGCTCCCATATGTCACAAAATCTTCTCACACAAAATCTACTTTATTTAAGCTGCAATCATTTCAAAGGTAAACTCAGTAATTGAGCATAATAATATTTATTCGTAAATTAAACTCTGACAAATTTATTTATTTTTGTTTAAGCCATGTTGTGTGTGCTTTAAGCCAGTAATCAACTGGCACACAACTGGCACGGCCAATGTCTGAAGAGACGTTTATTAATGTGCTGGTCACAAAACTAGCGCAATTAATTTGGCATATTTGCGGGTTTAAATTCATACCGCACATGTTGTACAACAAAACCAATACATATTTACAAATAACGCACAACATAACATATTTAATAAATCGCTGTTTACAATTGAAACTGCTGCAATATTTATGAGTGTAAGTGCACCGCAAAATTTATCACAACTCCGTCCTGTGCAATGCTGGAAATTCCGACTTTGGTTTCTCCAATTCAAATTGGCAAATCGTTCACAATACATATAGCTATAAATATATACTTGTGTGTGTACTATTTTGTATAATGCGCAATATTTGCATAAATTTCCCAATAAGTCAAGTAGCAGCAGCGGCATCAGCAACGGCAACTCAATTCTGAGCAGCAGCATCTTATAGTAATATGCAGTCTATATGTTGTTCTAAATTCCCCCGATGGTATACCCCTCTGATATCTGATTCATCTTTGTGTCTCTATGCCCCGCGGCTGTTGTAATGCATTAATTATGATAATAATTCTTGTGGCTTTAATAAGCATTTGGCATTCTGTGAGCACTTTGCTTGCCTTTCTGCCTTTAGACCTATTCAAATATGCAAACAGCTCAGCACTTGCAGTCAAACAAGTTGCCCTACAACAACAACTGTTGTTGTACTGGTTGTCGTTGTAGAGCCACTTGACTTCATTGTCAGGTAATTACAATAAGAAGCTGATAAGCTCATCGAAAACAGAAGTACCAAATAGTGCAGCCTGCATCAAAAGCACAAGAAACAGTACACTGCAAAAAAAAGGATGGAAAGAAGTAGAACATTTCCTAATTGAACCAAATAAAATAGTATTTATGTGCTACAATGTATTGATTCTATTGACTGTCGTACACTTATAGTGTACCAACACTAACTGAGAGCAGCTTAATATTTGCTTTGTGCAATTAACAGTAATTAACTGAAAGCATAGACTGCAATAAACCGCTTGGCCTTGAGGTTAAATTTACGTAAAAGCTATGCTTAAAAGAGAGTTGAGATGATCAGGAAAATGACACATTTAAACAATCTAAACTTGCATTTTAATTGAAAGTGCATTTGGTTAAGTTTGCTTAAGCTTCTCTGAAATCTATTGAATATATCTTTATACATAAAGTTTACTTCAAACTGTTATAATCCTCTTAAAAAAGCACTCTCTAGACTACACTTCAGACAGGATTGTGGGTTGATTACACCTTTCGAGTAACTTTCACTTTTCGAAAAGAAATAAAAATTGCAGGCAAGTTTTTGGGCCGTCTTTCACTTTTGGCAAGGCCTAGACCTTGTGATTTGCAGCATCGATTAACAAAATTAAGTGGCCAATCATAGATGGCGTTGCAGTACAGGCAATGCCCTTTATATTCACTGAATTTCGAAAGTAACTTTACGACTTTAACTATTGTGACTCAGTGCTATGGCCAGGCTGCACCTTAGCCTGGTAGTTAACGGTAACTTTTGCTGCCTTATGCCACACGTGGCATAAATGTTGCCGCCTTTTCTGTTGGCCATTATTGACCTTTGTCCGCGCACTTGATAATTTGTCGCTCGACCACTTTTTCTGTCAAATCTCGAATGGTATAAATCAAATGAAATGTTTAATAAATTTGGACACCTTGTACATAAAACGTGATTCATACAGCTCATAAATAATGTTAATAATATATATATGTATATATATAAATATAAATTCGTCGTAGAGAAAACCCATTGAGCACCGCGACACAGCAATTTGATGTAACAACCAATCATTATTAATAGCCAAAAAAAAATACAAAAATATTGGCCAGCAAAAAAAAAAATTGCACAGTTGCCATGCTAGCCCGATTAATAATATCAACAACGGGGCTTAGCCGTGACTTTTCTTTTTGCCGCTGTTGTTGTTATTTGTTTAATACAAGCCAAAGTCAAGCTCAAGATTTGCACACATGAAAGAAAAGATACGAGTATCTTGTACAAACATCGCTTTCCGTTGCCATAAATCAACAATAATTATTGTGCTTTTTTTTTCTGTGTCGGTTGCTCATATTGCACTGCAGGTGAAGCAGGTGAAGCAACAACAGCAAAAATTGTTGATAAATCACCGTTGATAAATTGAAAATTACTAAGGAATACAATAGCGCAATATTTGCCACAACTACATGTACTTGTATCCGAGACCATATATAGATAGATTCCTTTTTATGCTGAAATTGCATGCCGACTTCTTGTGGCAGTCCACTTTGCCAGACAGACAGATACCCGGAAAGACAATCGGACATACAAGGCGTTGGATTTGGCTTATTCTTTATTCTTTTGACCCAAGCAACAGACGTCTGTTACATTGGCTAGAAAGTGCTTTGATTGGAAATGATTTCAATGTTTATTTTCATAATATAAATAATATTTATACTTATATTATTTGCCATAAGTTTAACAGAAATATATTTATGAAAAGACTACAAATAATAACTAAAAGGACAAAAGAATTTTTGATACTTTTGATTTTTCAATAGTTATTCTAAAAATCAAAGCTACAATAGATATTTTGAGGACTAATCTAGCTTTTAAAGTTAACTTTAAAGTTAAGCTTAAAGTTTATTTATGACGGTTCATTTAAGCTCCCATAATTCTTGTTTTCCCATATTTTATCAACACTTTGCATTAAACTTCTACCACTGTGCTGTAAAAAATCTAGGCGAAAACGAGCGCAAAATTGTTGATGCGGCTATCCGCGCGCAGGGTAAAATCAAATACTTGAACGTAATATTTAAGGAAAAATCACGTTTCACATAAAAGACGCTAACGTGGCCAAAGTCAAATGGAAACAATAGTAAGAAGAAGAAGTAGAAAAAAGGCAAGCATACGGAAAAAAGGGGCGTGCCGTGGGGCATGCCACTTGCTGAAGCAATTCTCAGCAATGGGCAAGCAAGTTGATTTTATTGCGCTTTAAATTAAATATATTGTACAATTTATAGAAGGAAAGTGAAGTGAAATGATTTTGTGGCTGTGTCCACACATGCTCACAACCAAAAAAGAAAAAAAAAGATGAGGAGAACGGGAAAAATACGTTGCACATAACAGAAACTGAGGCATGACCACTGAACTGGACATTGTCCGTCCAACAATCGTGGCAGCAGTCGCCTCTGGGTCTGCCTCGACTTCTGCTCCGGCTTCTGCTGCTACTGCTATAGCAACTCGACCAAGTTGAAAACTGCAGACATGGCATCAAATAAAACACAGTACCCAACGACGACCAGCGGAGGATGTTTCACTGTAAATTCCGCTTGCAAAAAAAGCTAAATAAATAAATATCACGATACGAAGCGCGTCAAGGGAATGTGAAACGGGTGGGGGGAGAAGGGAAACGGGATTCTCTCGACTCTCCACAGGAAGGAGACGGGCAACAAAATAAAAAATAGATTCACTTGCGAATTGTGTGGGTCCCTAGGAGAAGAGAGAAGGGAACAGAGGAGAAAGAGGAGGAGGAGCAGCAGCCACAGTATTGAAGCATACGCCTCGGCTTAAACTTCATACAACCCTATAACGTCATCATCATCATCATCATCATGCTCATAATCATCCAGAGAGCATAACAACAGCAGCCTCAGCATCATTGTTTTCATAGCTAGTTGTGAATGTGACATTGTCCAATGTCCGCAATTGTTCTGCACAGTGTAGAAGAATTTTTTTCTTGCTTTATTTTTAGGGAAGTGCTGATGCTTGAAATTCAAGCTAAAAATTTTATTTTTACTTTGGGAAAAAATGTCAAAACTTGAGCGAATGTATATAAATGCAGCGATTTGGTTTATGTAGCGATCACAAAGTGGTTTCATAGCGGGACAAGCTCAAGTGTGAAGCGAATCTGCGGAGGGAGGATGAAAGAGGAAGTCGATGAAGATATACAAAGTGTTAAATAAAAAAAAATTGCATTCACAACTCAATTGTTGGACAGGATTTGACATTTGGTGTTTGCCGTTTGGCGTTTGGAGTTTTAAATTACAGACAATCGCGCAGCTGGCCAACTGTTTGACCCGCTTTAAAGCCAAACAAATGCAAATATCAAAGACGAGCCAATGAATTGGCATTGCTGTTATTGTTGTTGCCAGTTGTTGGCTGTTGTTGCTGTTATTTCCTGTCGGCTTGCATGTGAATGCGGCTGACCAAACAAAAATCTTGGCAGCTCGTCACGTCACTCAGTCAAAAAGCCAAAAAGCACAACGAAATTGAAATCAATGCATGACCAGCTGCACTTGGCCAGCCTACTTTCCCCTCTCCCCACTCCCCTCCTTCCCAACACACTCACACACAACACACATCACTTGCAATCTCGGCCAAAACAGCTGCAACAGCAGCCGGCTCATGTTTATGGCACATTTTGCAATTTTGCGGCTTTCATTTACAAAATTAGTTAGATTGCTCTTGTGGAGTTAGAGTGGGGACTGGGGAGCAGTTGGAAGAGAGTGGTTAGCAGTATAGGGTATTTTTGAACTTTTTTTTTGGTAGAGACATTGGGGCGCTGGCAATTGGCAAAGTGTTTTGCGGGTTGTGAAAACTGAAGCCTATGCGGAAAAGCCAAAACAACAACAACAAATGGTAAATCAATCGATCAACACAAAAATTATTATGACTAAGTGAGGACTGAAAAATAATACCACCAGCTAAATTTAACGGCAACAGTTGAGCAACAGTTGAAAAAACAAAATGTTTTGCCTACAAAACGAAAGGCAAAATTGAGGAAAATTTATGGAAAGTGGAATTTCATTTTACGGAAGTGGTTAGCACAAACATAAGACAGCTATTAAAGGGGTTAAAAAAGCAAATGCAACTCAAACAATAGGAGAAAACTTTTACCTTTGACAAATCGTTTAATTTGCAAGCTAGAAAATCGCCAGAATACTCGAATTTTAATTGTCCAGCTCGCAGACAAGGCAGGGAAAAAAAGGCAAAGAATAACCTTTAGCAAAATGCCAATGCCTGTTAAGTAAAGTTTTTTCCTAGAAGAAAATCAAAGAAAAATTTTTAAAAGCGTAATTGAAACTTAATGAAAAATGACGGCAACCGCAACTCCATGAATATTTGTGGTTTGTACGCGAAGTTTTGCCAAGATATTCGTACAGATACGCAGGGTATCTTAAAGATGCAAAACGTAAGAGTGCAAGTCTTTAGCAAAAAGATACGACAAGCGTTTTGTTGACTTCCATGGCATTTTGCAAGAGTTGGTTACAAGATTCACGTTAAAAGATACTAGATACTTTATGCAACAGCTACACAAACAATGCAAAATCATCTCACTAACTTGTTGTCTGTTATTTTTTATTTCTTTTTACAGATGCGCTCAGTTATGGCCAGGTGAATGTTGAGCCAAATACAGCACTGCTCAACGAAGGCGATCGCACCGAGCTGCTCTGTCGTTATGGTCGTGCCATCAATTATTGCCGCATTGAAATACCCGGTGAACAAAAGGTTTTGAATCTGTCACCCGTTTGGAGCAAGACACCTGGATTTACCTATTATGGAGCTGGTCTAAATACCGGTCAGTGTGGTGTGAGCATTGAACGTGTCAAGGCCAGTAATAATGGCCAGGTCAAGTGCAGTCTCGGCGTCGAGGGCGAAGAGCTTTCGGGCACCATTGATCTGGTGGTGGCAAGTAAGTACAAACTAACACGTAAAATGTACCATGGGTGTTAATATATTTATCTATAATTTACAGTGCGACCACAACAGCCCATTATTGAGCTGATCTCGAAGCCAAATCGCGATGGTTACTTTTTGGAAAACACCGAATTCCATGCCCGTTGCATTGTCCGCGATGGTCGTCCAGCAGCCAACATCTCCTGGTATATTGACAATATGCCTGCCAACAAAAATACTGATCAACTGAAGGTTCTGGCCTCCCGCAACAACGAGAACGTTGAGTTGTCCACCTCCGTTCGGGAAATCAAATGGCAGTTGACCCCAGAGGACAGCAATCGCAAACTCGTCTGCCGTTCACTTCATCAAACCGATCGGGAGAGCGTGCCACCCCAGGAAGCTGCCTATATCATCATGGTGCGCTGTAAGTATTTTGGGACTCGCCATTTTGATATATACTGCACATTAAAATCTATAACAAAAATCTACAGCTAGAATATTTCTATTAAATTCTCTAGTAACTTTCGCCCTTTCTTAAATCGCTATAAAATCTGTAGTAAAATATTCTATTCCCTTTGCCAACAGATGCCCCCGTTCCTCAGCCAGAAGCTTTGGTCTATGGCCTGTATCTGGATCACACTGCCATTGTTAACATGACAATCCGTGCCAGTCCACCACCAACCATTCAATGGACCGTCGGTGGTGTTGTCATACCCCAAGGCCGCACCGAAGGACGTTTCTCTGCCTCAGAGCCTCAGTATCTGAGCAATGATCTGTACAACGTGACGCTAGCGATTGCTGGACTAACACTGGAGGATACCACCAAAACATACCAACTACAGGCGAGCAATGAACTGGGTTTGACGAACTACGAGGTGCGCATCAGTTCGTCGAGCAAGCCACCGAGCAGTAGCTTAGATGTGGCCGCCATTGTGGGTATCGTTGTGGCCGTTGCTGTTTTGGTTCTAATTGTGCTGCTTGTGCTGTTTGCGCGTGCCACCGGCAGATGGTGCTTTGGTGGTAAGTTGTTCTATTATAAATACAAAACATACTCGTCTCTACTCGTTTGCTTTTCGTGTGGGTGCCCATCAAATGTCATCATCATGTGCTCATTATCATAGTCATGCCATCATCAGCTATGCTAACAATAATTTCTAGCCACCATACACCATATACCATTTTATATATACCCTACATACACTTCAACCCATTACCTATCCGACATCAGACATTAGACACCATGCTCATCACAATTGCCAACAGCTGCCACATGCTGCACAAACCCTGCGGCACATTTTGGGGCGGTGTGGGCATGGTCGTGGCAGACAGAAGCCACGAGCCACAGCTCGTTGATAACTTTCGACTCATTGTGCGGCTTTTACATTTTAATTAGCGGCAAGTTGCAAGTTGGTAGTGATGGCAACGCGTGCAACCTTAGAAACTCTTCTAATTAAACATTTTTCTTCGAAATTTCGCATCTTTTTCTCAAATTTAATAATAAGGAAATACACTTTTTTGTTCATTTTACATGGCCAATTTGTCACTCAAAGATCCCAAGCCAAGTTTATAATATATGCTAAGAAATCAAGCCAAAAATTTACATAAAATACGGATACACAAAGAAAAACCTTAAAAAACATAAAGAATAAAAATCTTTACAAAAATTATAAATTATTATGCACACTATTGTAAACAAAATCTCAATTTACCTATTAATAATAATTGTCATTATAATGTAAAATAATTCTATAAACAATTTAGCAAAAATGGAATCTCTGCCAAAAGTGTCTACAAATGACAACAACAAGAAGAGCTAACAAAAAGGACACTTGTACTTCTAAACTCTAATTATAATTCTAAATAATTTATGTATTTTTATTTTTATTTAAACTATTTATAATTTGTAAAAGTTTTCTAACAAAATTTCTTCTTTGGTTTTTGCTCATTACTGTTTCCCACAAAGAAACTCTTCTTCTTTTGGCTTTGTATTTTTTTTTTATTTTAATTGGTGTAAGGACTAACCCAACACGTATTAAGTTAGGGCCAACATGAACCCAATGGTCCACAAAATGGTTGTTATAAACAACCGGAACTCACTCGTCGCTAAATGTTAGTTCTTGTTGTTGTTGTTTTATTGCAGGCGCCACTTTGAATACAGACATCGGTCCCGATTCTGAGGCACAAATACATCCCGAACAGCTTGACGATGAACTCGATGGCCAAGACAATGGCGATGAGCATATCGATACGACGCCCCAATCAGAGGAGGCCACGCCACCAGTCACTGATAAATTGGAGGCACAAAAGAAGGCCGATCTAAAGAAGACCGCTGCAGCCACAGCAGCAGCGGTTATTGCGGCCGGTAATGGCCATCAAAATGGCGCCGATGCTCCTAAGCCACCCAACACTTCCGTTTAGAGTTCATTTAGCAAAAAGAGCCCAAAATCTGGAGCTGTGCGCAATCCTTGCTTTAAGCAAATGATCACCTTAAATCACTAAAATATCTCAAAAGGCGCACAAACATTCGACTAAAAAAAACACATTCAAAATATGCAAAAAGTCTAAGAAAAGAAAAAATTGTTAAGAGAAGTTTATCAACTTATATTGTGTAGGCCAAGTATCTCTTTAAGCTCTCTAATTTTGTTTTTAAGCTGAAAAAACTAAACAAAACCAACTCGGAATCTCCTGGAATCTCGCAGCATTTCGAAATAAGCGTTTAAACAATTTTTATAAAAACACACATATTATTTTTTTTGTTTTAATCTCAAATTCAATATTTTGTAACATAATTTTTCACATTTTTTATAAACTAATTTAAGCTTCAACCTGCCAGCATTTTTTTGCATTTTTTCTTGCTCAACACAAAAACCATTAGCTAATAATTAAAAACAAAAACAAAATCGAATGAAAATAATATAATATATATATTTATAATATAAATAAAACTTGGCTCGAATAATTAGGCAAACTATAATTATATATCCCACTTATAAATTATATTATAGTTATAAACAGCAAATTGGCTTAAAACCACACTCTCTTAAACACTTTTATTTACATTTAGCATTTGTAAAAACAAAACATATTTTAAAGTTACAAATAAATTTTGTTTTTTAATTAATAATCAAATTGGCTTTTCAAATCAGTAGGACTAGGGACTAGTGTGCTTTGTTGGCTGTTGTTCATGATGATGGCATTCTTGTGGCATTAATTCTACATATTATTCGTTATCCACTTATTTATACATACTTTATTTAAATATTTATTAAACATTTATCTATTATTTTCACAGGTAAATCAATCAAGACGCCCACAAATGAAACGTAAGTAGTCTACATTTAATTTGTTGTCCCATTCAAGTTGTTTACATATGTCAAAATAAGTTCAAAGTGCAACGGGGTCAGGTCATTTGCGAGTCATGCCTTGGAACACTAATCCGGAACGGTATCTGTCTGCCTCTAACTACTTACTATATACATATATACGTTTTGCATTATACGGTAGCTGATCTATCTCTTTTAATATCTTTGCTCATTAAGCTTCACATTATTTCTTATAATAACAACAATTGCGTAGTTGAGTTGTGCGTATGTCTTGTTGCATGTTTTTGTGGCATTTAGTTAATTGTTAACTTTATTATTTTCCCCTTTTTTAATTTATTAATACATAATCATGCTTTACATGCGCTCTAAATAAAAAAAAAATGAAATAAAAACACAGCTACAGTCACGTTTTTATCGCTCATCATCATAATTGTCATTAGCCATTAGTCATTCATCAACTTTATCATTGCTAGGCTACTAGTCATAGTCATACTTAATTATTAAGCATATAGCTTAAGCACACACACACATACACATACAAACACACACATTTAAACCCACATACTGTATAAAGAGATGACAAACTACACAATCAAATGGATTTTGAAATATAATTTAAAATTCCAGTGTCATTTTGCAAATCGTTTCCTTGTCAAGGAAACTGTTTAACTTGTCTGTGAAAATGGTCGGAAAATAACAATCATTATATATATAAAAAAATACTATAACTTGTCGCTGGAAATTTGTATCTTGTCTCATTTTGGTCTCGTGTCGTTCGTTGTTTTGTCGTCCAAAAAAAAAGAAAAATATGAATCAAAATCTACTCAAAATCACTTTGCAAATTTCACGCTGCCACACACACACTCTCTCACCACACACCCACATAAACACACGTACACAAACACATATAATATGCTCGTCCGCTCGTCTCAAAATGTCCTTCTCTCGCTCTATATATCTGTCTCTGCCTCTCACTGTGCCGTATCGCAAAGAACAACTAAATCTGCATACTTATACTAAAACGTCAAGTCGCTGTCCAAGCCATTCCCAAACAACCAACAAAATATATAAGCCATAATAATGAAAGTTAGCCATTTCGCAAAATGCATCACAAAAATATTCTCTTTCTCTCTCACGCTCTCACAAAAAAACAACAACTTCTTTTGTGTACTTTCATATGGACACTACTGTTTAACAACTCTCTCTTCTCTCCATGAAAAACAAATAAACTGTCAAAATAAACACAAAACTGTCAAAAAATATTGTTTCGCCCCTACCACAAAATACAAAAACCACGCCCCCTTCGCCTTTTGCAGTGGCGACAAACAACTTGAATCTGGCAAAGAGGCAGACACACATCATGGCCAAAATGTAGCACTACTGGAAACTCCCAATGGCATCAAACTGCTAGGTTCCAGCAAATTGCGCGAAGCAAATGGAAATGGCAATGGAAATGGTCATAACCATGAACGTCTCTCGGTGGAGAGACGACCACATATCCATGATGAGGACGATTCGTTTGAATACGCCACAGATCGCGAAAGCAGTGTCTATAATCCCACAACAATACCAACGCGTAATATCCAAATGGGTCTGGCGGGTGGACGTAACTCACAGCAGGAAAATGAACACGTGGACACGGAGAACTCGGACTTGTTGCAACGAGGTAATCAATTGGGTATACCCGAGTCGCGTTTCTCACGTTGGCTACCCAAGGATCAGCGCGAGCTGCTTGAGAAACAGGCCAAATTGCTCTCAGGACGAAGCCAGACAACGTCGAAGGCAACGCCACCAGCAGCACCACCGAAGCCCATTAAAAATCAACAAACAGTTACACCAACAACACCAACGACACCAATTACACCTACGACACCAAAGACACCCACGACAACAACAGCAACAACAATAAGGCTGCCACAGGAAACGGAAATCTAAAAATGCGTGTGTATGTGTACGTGCGTGTGTATTATAGACAAACTACACTAGTTAACAAAATCAGTTAATTTTATAGTCAACTTAGTCAGTAAATGAAATAACTAGTGTAATTGATGGCATTTTAGTTGCATAGCAACGAGCTATGAAACAGCAGACAGTCACTCACACACACACACACAAACACACTCACAACACATATGCGAAAGGGTTTAAAATCATTCAGAATTTTTCCATTTAGCATGAAAAGTTAAAGGCATGAAGTTGAGAATTTTGTATTCGAATATTTGTTTATGTAATTAAAGCAACCCTAAGCTATTACATGCCATAAAGCTAATTGTTATGTCACTCACAATGCGAACAAAAGCTGCAAAATGAGATGCGCAACAAGTGTTCGACTTAAGCTGTGCCCACTGTACTTTCTAATTTCCTTAAGAGCCAAAAAAAAAAGAGTAATTATTTCCTTATTTAACATTTTTCTATTAATATTTTATTTATTCCATTTAATGTTGGAAAAGTATTTTGAATTAAATTGTGAAATTAAAAAAAGCTAAAGAAAAACAAAGCGCGTGTAGTTAATAAGTTGTAGTTAGGTTGTTCTTTATTTTATTTTAAAAATACTTTACTCTAAGTTTACAATTATTTTTTAATAAATTAACAAAACAATAAAAACAAAAACAACAAGAAAATATATATACTGTATGTGTGTGTGTATGTGCGTTTAAGGGTTCGAGGGTTTATTTATAAATGAATAATGTTTATTCTTTTGCTTTTGTTTAACTCACGAAATCATTGCGGCAGACACAAAACATTAACATAAGTTGGCTGTCAGATAATTGGGCTAAAACGTAGACAAACTGCTGCCAGACATTCGAATAGAACATTTATAGTGTACAGATAAAGTGTTCAACAAACAAATTATGTGGAGAACTATCAGCTCAATGTCATCTGGGTCAGGTTCCAGCCTGAAGGCCACTGACAGCCATATCAAAGAAAAGGCCAAGGTCAAAGGAAAACTTTTGGCCAACTACAAGTGACCAAACGAGTGGAGAGTTAAATAAGTTAAGAGTTTCTTGTGTTTATATTGTGCTACAAGCATTGAACAATCTTTAAAGTTTCGGTGGATAAATCATTAAAGAAGCAATTTATGCGAACAGCACAGAGAAAAATCAAATCTTTGTGGCAAAACTTTTATCAAACTTTTAACTCAACAAATTCTGACCACAAGCAGATAAAACAGCTACAAATCAGGCATTTATTTAAGATATACTGGACCTTCGTAGGCATTTTAGACCCATTTATTAATTGTGACAATATCTTAGGAAAATTCCCGTTTTTTGGTTGAGCTCACAGTTTTGGTTTAAGGGACTAACATAACAACTACAATTACGCAATTATCCAAAACGCACAAGTTGAAGCCGCTACTAACCATGATTACCGAACGAAAACTTCTAATCCAAACCAAGTTACAAAACACACACACACACACACACACACACACACACACACTTACACTAACACCTTTCATCTAACCCGCTTTAATGGCCACTTTGTTTTGGGGGAGATACTTGGCCTGTAAAGGCGCAGCTTACTACTTTGTCTGTTCTATCTATTGTCCCCGGCTGCACGACAACAATTATTTTGACACATTTAATAAGTAGCCTAAAAAGCTCACACACAACAACAACCTCACCAACTACAACAACAATACCAACAAATCTGAACAAGAACAAGAAAACAACATCCCTTAACCACAAAATTACAAAATCGAAACAAAAAAAAATAATACAGCAGCGACACCGAAAGCGCCGACATAAAAGCCACCTCTAGTTCAACTGCCACGGCAACAACCACAGCAACAACAGCTGGTGGAGCTGGCGAGGAGCACGACAATGATGAGGAGGAGGGCAATTCGCAGCGTGGGGAGACCGAGATGTTGAGTGGCAAGAAGGCTAAGCGTTTGCCAGCTTTTGCTGTGGCCATTTTAAAGCGTTTCCATGAGAAGGATGCCAGCAAGAGCAAGGACAACAAGGACAATGCAGAGACAATGGAGCAGACGCAGGACAATAATACAACAACAATGGCATCGTCGGCAACAACAGCAACAACAACAATCGATGGCAATGACAATGAACCAAAGGTATACAAAGACTGTCCCAGTCTATAACTCCCAACACACTCTATCTCTCTCTATCGTGTTCTCTTTCAATTTCTTACTTACGGTGTGAGTGTGTGCGAGAGTACTCCCGTGTGAATGTGTGCGTGTTTGCGTGGGCGACTCGTTTTCTACACCATTTAGCTTAGCATACTTGTAGGCGCTGTAAAAGCTTTAACAATTTCTTATAATTTTTTTTGCTGTACTCAAAGTATAATCACAAATATTTTGCTCTCTTCTTCTTCCGTCTACACTTTTTGCTTACACAACAAACAACAACAACACAAATTTCTTATTTTATTTATTTTGTCGTGTTGGTAACGCATGCAAAATTTCGTGTATTTTGTGTATATACTATAACTATATATATATATAATTCGATATATAAAAGGCTAAAGTTTGGCAGAGCACCTCACCCGTGTGGACTTTTAAGTAAATCGATAAACGTAGTACAGCAAGCAAGCAAATTAAAAGGAAAAGGTACCACAATTGCCCTCTAAACACCTCAAATAAATTATTCAAAAAAAAATAAAAGAAACTCCATTTATTTTACTCTTAAATGTTTATCAAAAATCATAACAAATTTTCACAAATTTCTTTTTGCATATTTTGTGTCCCCAAATAGCAAGACAAACAACTCGTCTATGCTGAACTTGTATTAAAGCCCGCCCAGGAGAAGACAGCAGCTGTCGGAACAGCAGCAGCCACAACAACAGCAACAACACCAGCAGCAGCCACAGCAACAACACCTGAAGATGCTGCAGCGAAGCATGCAACAGAATATGCCGAAATAGTATATGTGCAAAAAGGCGATGGCAAAAAATAAAGAATGCACTTTGAAATGCCCAATGAGGCTGTACAACAACAGAAAGAGCAGTAAATGGCAGCAGCAACAACAACAGCAACAATTACAACACTAAACCCAATGCATAAATATAAAACATTAAATAATAATAAAATTAAATACATGAATAAAGAAAAACAAGATGGAAAAAATTCTTGCATGGTTTTTCAAAAAACTCCATGAGTGTGTGTACTAAAATCTTAAATCTAATTAAATGTAAAGCAAATATAAATGTCAGCAACAAATTAAATACTACAAAAACCCAATGAATGTGTTATACAAACATTTTTCCGCATAAATAATTCACAAAACATCAAAAAATCAAAAAGAAACAAAATAATAAACAAATAGCGCACAGAAATTGTCACACACAGACGCACACACAACACAACCCTCCACACCTAAATAAAATTTACACAAATTAAAGTAAATCAACATATAATAAATATGAATACAAAACGATAAAAAAAATAATTATAAATAAAATTTACATAGGCAAAAAAAAAAAACAAAAAAATATTTGAAAAATCTCAATTATTTACATAAATGTCTCGCAGTTAAGCTAAACGTAATTTAAGGCAAGAAAATATGCAAAATCGAAAGAAAAAAAAAATAAACAAACAATTATTTAGATCGATCCCAAATTATTACTAAAACTGAAATTTTGTACACAACAAAAAATTAAAAAACGATTTCTTAAGCCTCTTTGATAAAAAAACAATTTGAAAAGCCAGAGCAGAGCATTTAATAAAACTACTAATAAAAAAAAATAAATCAAACTTCAGACACTAGAAATTGCAACTCCATATTTCTTTGAATTTATGTCAAAAGTGTAAAATCTGAAATTTAGAATCTCAAAATGCAACGGCAAAACGAATTGTAACCAAAAAGTATTTTATGCTAATTATTTTTTTTTTCTGTTTTATATTACTCAACATTTTCCATCCAATCAATTATTTTGCGTAACTGGCATATTATGTTAATTATATAAATTATTAATATTTAAAGAAATAATTATTATTACAATTGCATCTAATTTAAGCGCATAACTAATTATATATACATATATTATGATTATTGATTCTGTATCTGTAAGTTATAATTTGTATAAAGTTAAGAAAGGCAACTTTTTTGAATAAAATTCTTTACCGTAAAAATGGGACTTGAAATTATTTTAATTTAAATAATTAAAACAAAAGGAAGAGTATATACATTATTCATGTGTCTCGTTTGGGGGCAAAAAGACTAGACACACGTGGTGCTTCGGGGCATCTACTGGATTTATTTTACATGCTATATAAATATATGTATGACAGGCAACTGGCCAACAGCATTGAACAATATATGCAACACTCAAAGAACATTTCATATGTTTAATTAAAACTACAAATTTGATAAAACAACAATAGCTTTAGGTACTACATACAGCAATGACAACAACTTCTGCCATGGCAAAAACTACAATAGTATTTGAATTAGGTATGGCAAATGCCAAATCTGAGTAAAAGTAAATTTAAATGGAAATCAAGTTTACAGCAAAAACAACATGACAACCGGAGTGTCTGCACTAGTCACGTAATTGAATAAAACCACTTTAGAAATTTGAATTTCAATTTCGGCTTGTGCTTGAATTGAAGTTAGTATTCGAGTTTGAGTTTTGAGCTTAAATTTGAGTTTGAATGTCATTGTGCTGATTACAGCAAGTTGAGGTAATTTTGTTGGGACTAGTAGAAATCTAATTTCTCTTTTCTACCAGTTTATTTAATCGATCTGACAACACTGATAGAAAGCGAACGTGAAGAAATGCAAATCTCTGCGACAATTGCAGCGACACAAAATCGTAGCATATTTACGGACATCACATATAATAATATAGAGGCCATAAGTGCTGTCCCATTATTCATGGCCACAATCTTGTGAGTATGTGCTCAAAGGCAACATCAACTTTTGGCCGTTGACTTGGCCAAAAATGGAGCTGAGCAACGTTCTCTGGATTTTGTTACCAGCGTGTCAGTCAACTTTTTCTGACATTTCAATTTATAAAGCTCAAAATCTGCGCATTACCCCAAAGCAAACGCGTTCTTTACATTTTACCAAAATCCAAAAAAATAAAAAGAGCAAAAGGGAAACCAAAAACATACTTTTACCCACTCCCATACCCAAACTTTTCTCACTTCTTTCAGATTTTTTTTTTTTTTTTGACTTTGTCTGGTGCGACAGGCTAAAAGTAAAATACAATTTTCTTGCATTTTATGCCGACGGCAGTACATTGAATTTGACTTGGAGAAACTGTTCCAACAATCTACGACAGTTTTCAGGTTTTGCATCTGAGCCAGGCACTCTGAAATGCACTTGGGGCAGCAAATGGAAGCATTTTGGGCTGACATGGCAAACCTACTGCATTTCAAATGAGGCATTTGTGTTTTACATTTATTTAAATAAAAAATGGTTTCCTTCTCTGTCAATATGTTAATTTGGATCAATATATTTTCAAGCTATAAGTGTAAATGACACACTAATTGACAGAAATGAGTTCAGTTTTGAAGGTGAGAGAATTGTTACTCTGTTCTGAAAAACGCAAAACCTCTTCAATGTCATTTAAAATTTATACATATTAAATGATATGTTTTTGTATGCGTTAAAAATATCGTAAGCTTGTTTAATCCGCTTACTATAGACCAATTCCGATTGTTCGCATTTTAAACTACTTCTGGCACGAATCGGTCCCATAACAGTTTCCCAAAACCTTTCATAAGAAATGTGCGACAAGTTTTTTGCAATTGCTCTGCCTGCAGTCTCCCATGGGTAAAATGCTGGGAAAACACCTGCACGACAATAACAACAACAACAACTAAATGATGGATAGAAACTACAAGCAAAGCAGAAAAAGTTTGTTTCTTGTTTTAGCACTTTGTTTATTTCTCACTGTTACCCCACTTTTCACTTCTCAGCTTCGTCTCCGTCTTCATCGTCTGTTTCTGTAGTTTTACCTTTTGAGTTATTTCAGTTTACATGACTCTTGATTTTTGATTTTTGTTTGATTGTATTTGAGTTTTGCTGTTCAGCTGGTCCCCAAACTGCCTTCCAGTTGTTTGTTTAATGAATCTTGTACTTCTTATGCCATTGTTTATCTTCTTGTTGTTGTACTGGTAACAAATGTATGTAGATTTGATGTAAGTGCAATTTGGTAAAGTAAACTTTGCAAACTTTTACCCACTCAGTTAGACAGTTGGTTAGTGAGTAGATGAACGTTAAAGTTATACTTGGTCTGGTAATTGAATCAATGGTCCTTACACATTGTTTATTAATTGGATATCGGCTTGAGTAACATTTCAAATGTTATGTATACGTATCCTACGAAACTAATTGCATGCAATTAATGTCACATGCATACTAAAGCTGATTATACAATCAATTAGAGAAACTGTGATGCGACCTGAAATTACAGTTGCACAATTCAAAAGTCTTGAATAACAGCGCAATTAGTTATTTGGAAATGCATTGACAAAGTTAAAGCAGTTTAAAGATTTAGTATGTCCCTTCAATCACTAGGAATACAGCATTCTTTAAAATGCATTGTTTAAAATGTTTTAAATGTTTTTTACATATGTAAAACTCCAACATGACCTACGACAACATATAAATAGTTACTCTACACGTACTCTTGTTAAGCTCCAGTTCCATCACACTTTTAGAGCATTTAAAGTTTATCCCTTAAAGTACACAAAACTTCTATTCAGCGCTAGTATCATCACCCATATCCCAGTCTAAACTATGGCTTTTACCAAAATTCGATAAGCGCGCCAACAAATTGATTAATAGGTAACAACAACAAAGTTAAAGCTTCCACTAAACAGCTGTTCCAGAAATCCTTGTCAACACAGATAGCATCCACACAAATCCTTTACACGCTTCTGCGCTCTCTGCTGAATAAAAAAGCTCGAACGACAAGAGAGGGTAAAAGAGAGAGAGAGAGAGCGTGCTTGTTATGTGGTACGTAAGCTCAACGTTAAACTGTTGCTCTTAGCTGTAGTCTCTTCGGAAAATAAGCTTTCAAGAGAACAGAACTTCTGTCCAACGACTTGCTGCTTTGATAGTGCATCTTGGCTAAGTTCTGATAACATTTTGTAAACTATTTGAACGGAGACTGCCTAATTGATATGCTCTTAAAAAGCGGAGATGTAATTTTTTAAGAGCAAGCAATTGAGACGCTCTTACCTACACAAACACACACTTACAGATACAAACAAAGATAGACTTAGTCATGTACACTTATAGACAATAGTAATTCATAAAGGAACTGTGCCACTTGAGCAGTCAACAAGCTTTTGCCTATGTCCTTCATAATTCGTGCTCTCTTTGCTTGTGACTGTTTGTATGTGTGTTTGATTGTGTGTGTGTGTGCACTACTTATTCGTTGCCACTTGAAGTAGCAACAGGTCTGGTCTTAAAATCAACTTCATTACTTTAAGTCTAATAAAAGCCCAGACACACACATTTCATTTTACATTTAAACAAGTAATGCAAGTTTAAGATATATATTTCCATTTTGTATACTTTTCCATGAATTCTTGATTGAATTCCTTTTGTTTTATTTTTTATTTTGACAAGTTCGTCAGCTGCAAAAAGAATGTTTGACTGGACCAGGTTGCAATTACGCTTGATTGCCTCGAAAATGCGTAAATTAAAACTTGAGATGAGAGAACAGAAATAAAGAAAATAACACAGGAATCAAAACGGAGTGCAAGAAAAAACTGAAAGTAACCAAAAACTTTGTGCGTTGAGGCAGTTGGGCGTTGGGAGTTGACTTGGTAGCTCACTGGGCAGCAGTGTAAAAGGCAACAGTGCGCATACTTAATTATATTTCCGTTGTTTATATTTCACATCTTTGTTGTTGTTGTGTCTTAATGTTGCCACTCTCTGCTACCATCTTTCACTCAGATTTCTTTTATAAAATTTGTGGTTTTAATAAGCACAGAGCTTCACGGAATATGCCAAAGTCAAAAACCTAAAAGGGACACAATTAATTACTCCCAAAGTAAAGTAAAATAAATTAAAAAATCCACGAGATATGAAATGAACAACAAACTGTGCAACAAGTTTAACTTTTGTAAAAATTAATATGTAAATAATGAATGGTAAAAAAGTTTCTGTTGAGCACGTGGAATTGAGGAATTGAAGGGTTAAGATAGCTCATAACGGTATTTCTCTAATTTTTCTTTAACTTTTGAGACGGTTGATGATGAATATAAAATTTTAAATATTTTACATTTTCATTTGCATTTTGCAAATACCTAGTGCTTTAATTTAGTAACTTTTTTTTATTAATCTACCTTGTACGATAAATTCTGGCAGCACTTACTTCACTTGACTAAAATAAAGTGTTGAATACTCGAGTGCGTTGACGAAAACTGCGCACTTTACGAAACATAAAATATTCAGCCTACACTTTTGCGGAATTTCAGTAATATATAAATACTTTTCCCAAAACGAAATTACAGCTGAGGGTGACTGCCTAAATTACATGTCACAAATGTATATATTATGTAAATAAAGTTTAAAATAACTCTGAACATGGGTTATAAGCACACACACGATTGCTTTCACAACCAGATACTATATTTTTATAATGAAGTGCAGATGCAGCTGCAGGTGCAACAAGAGCAAGAGCAACTGCTGTGCCCCATCCTGTTGCAAGTTTATGAGCTGTCCCTATGTAGAACAAAATGTTTCTACAAATAATATGCGACCCAAAAAGCCACAAATCTAGCACAGTGCATTTTATGTCGAGAGCCCAAGTATCACCCATCCCCCGCAGCACTTGTTCCCCACTGCGAGTAGAAGAGGGGGTTTGGGTTGAAGGGTTCGCAATTTCACTTTTCAAACAGTGACATTCAATTTTCAAGTGAAATGTTTTGTGGCTGCGATGCGGAAATTGAAAATGTCGCAACCCAAACATACACAGAAAATACCAAAGTTGAAATGTGGTAAATACTTTTATAAATGCAATCGTCGTATTAATGCATTTAGTGTTATTGTAATTAGAATTAAATTGTTTGCCCGTTGTGTTATGTTGTGCCTTTCCATTAATTAGTCAAAGTGTTTGGAGCAACATAATTGTTACCAAAGACTTAGGAAGACAGATGAAAAGTGAAATGTTGCACAGTTTAGCAGCAAGATGAGGAACAATAGCATCAACATCAGCATCAGCAGCATCGCTAACAAGTTGTTGTCTCACTGACTGACTGAATGACTGCCACATGCCTCCTGCCACATGTCGTTTCTCTCCCTCACTTCATTCCGCACCACTGAAACCCCAGGTCTATCTCGCTCTTACGCGTGTGCTGTCAGCTGTCCTCATCAGGGCTTCAGTGTAGCATTTCAAGCAAAGTATTTAATTTCCAGAGCATACACACAGTCGCCCTGGCAAACAATGGCCCACATCAAATGTGTGCCAAGGCGAAGGCTGCTTGCCAGTTATTTTCCCTCTCTCGTTCCTCTACTCCCTCTGCCAATTCCACATCACAAGCAGAAAAGCGAAAGGTAAACCAGACACGCACAGAACTATGCAACACTTTTTTCTCACTTTTTGTTGATTTTCTTGAGCCACAAACAGTCTTATTCCCCGTCTCACTCAACGCAACTTGATGCCTTCCTTAATTATTCACACCTCTGTATGCAGATGTTAAAGAGTTTTTTTTTAACATAAAACATGTTTATAAAAACCGTCTTTAGAAATGTATTTTTTATTACATACGTGTCGTTTTAAAAAGAATTTAATACATACATATGAAAAATTTATCAATATTTTATGATTTCAATAATAAACTAAACAAAAAAGTAGTCAAAGTTACATTTTTATATGTTTAAACCCTTACAGGGTATTTGTTAGTTGAACACTCAAATCAACTTCTTACCTTGCGTTATTGCATTAATTCTGTCACGCCTCGAACAAAATAATTTAAGAAGTGGAAGCAGAACAAGGCGGAAATATAAGTATAAGTTGGAAGGAAAGTCATAAAGAGTAAGAGGAGGAGTGAAAGTAAAGAGAAAGAGAACAAGGGAGACGCAGAGAAGTACATTACGTTGGGGCTGCAGCATAAATGAAATAAAATGAAATAAATAGCAAAATTTGGCATTTTGAGCATAAAAGTATTGCGTGGTAAACGAAAGTTTCTAAACGAAATCCGAAATCTGTTTTAGTTTTATGGCTTAAATCAATTTGAGGCAAGGCCAAAAGTTAAAGCTGATTACGAAAGTATATAGAATATGGAATATTGTTGCGGTTGCTGTCGCTGCTTACTGCTGGCTGCTTGCTGCTCTTTAGCTTTTCGGTTTTGAGGTTTGGCTTTTGTGGCTTTTTTGTAGTGCCAAAGCCGGAAGTGGAGTTTGACCCTGCTGCCAAGTCAATAAATTCTCATTGCCTAAGCCATAAATCAGCATCATGGTGGCGCTAAGTGTCATTTTTTGTGACGTCGAGATGGCTTTTTACCTGGCCAAAAAGAGCAAAGCCAAAACAACTGAAATGGTGGGTGAATAAAACTGGAAACAAACCCACAACTCACGGCACACCACAATGCGCGTTATAATTTACACCTGGTTGAGCGACAGAAACTACAAATGTCATTTGACCTTAGCCAGCAGCCAGCAGGATGAGTCCATGGAGTAAATGGTGTGTAGGAGATGTGGCGAAGGGGGAAAGGGAAGGTGTGACATGACGGTTACATAGTGCTACGTTATATATTTTACTGTAAAGGCCAATTGCTTGATTTGAAAATTGGCTGTGATGGCTTTTCATTTTGAGTGACTGATGCGAAAGAGCAGTGGCTGCAAGAAAGGTGAGTAAGGTAGATAAGGTGAGAGAGAGAGAGAGTGAAAAAGTGTTCACACAGGTATAATAGTATAACATTGCAGCCATATGATTGATGCTCTGCTCAATTGCATCAAGTCAACTGCTTGTAGTAGAAATCTAACAATGACAAAGTTGAGAAAAATTCTAAAGACTGGAATAATAGTGAAAAATATACAACATTGACAGAAAAATTTTAAATGGACGTCGAAAAAATTCTTAGACCAATATAGATTTATAAGAAATAAGATAAGAATAAAGAGATCAATTTTGATTTGAAACATATTTGAACTCAGACATCTTTTTTAGAACTCAAAACTACTCTGCATATCGTAATTTAAATTTGGGAAATATTTGAAACCAATATAGAGGCAAACATAGTGGCAACCACAAATTGTCGCTGAAAATCGATCACTAATAGGCGACTCTATTTGTATCTGTGTGCTTGTTGTAAAGTGTCAGTGGCAAAAGGCAGGGCACAGTGTTGCACAAAATACAATGGACAAACAGTTTACACTGGCAAAATAAATAAATATGAAGAACAACACTTACCACAACAAATTCAGAAGGTTTTCAAGCCAGTTTGGGATTCGCTGTAAAATAAAATTCATTAGTATAAAAATATTCCAATTTTTATTGTCAGACAAAATATATAAATTTTAAACCTTTGATTTTTAGTAACCTATTTTCTTTCTGTGTATAGTTGGTGTGCATCGAAATTTGATTTAAGGCCAAGCTGCCGAGTTATGCCTTGACTTAGTTTTCATGCAGCTAGCGAGACATTGGAAAAACGCGACTAGCGTGTAAGGAAAAAAAATGAAAAACAACACATGCACACACACACACACACACACACACACATCACACGTCAATGGCAGTCAAAGCAGAGGCGAAACCGTTCGTCAAGTTGAAAGATTGATTAGTTTTTAACAACTTGTGACTCGCTGTCTGGCTGGGATGAAGAAAGTGTTGTACGTTGTACGATTTTGAGTTAGGGAAATTGTGAAAAGTTCCAACACGTGCAGAGAATTAACACAGAAACGAAAAGAGACCATCATGACGATACTGTTGAATGGCAGCAATTAGCAAAAGGCAGCAGCAACAGCAACAGAAACTAAAGCCGCAGCAACTGAAAGTTGTCAAACCTTGTTGCCCCATGTTGCTAAACCTGACACAAGGTTAGAGAGCTGTTGATAAATTGTGTTGCATGCTGCAACCGCTCACAAGGCGGGCAAAAACTTAAATTCTTAGCTCGTAAAACTGTTTGCCAGCCGCTGTTGACTCACCCACAAGAAGAGCAGCAACAATTGCAATAACCAGGCTAACGTTTAGCCATGCATGCTTTATATGTGGCCAATACAGCGACAGAAAGAGAGAGATAGAGAGAGGGAGAGGGAGAGTGAGAACGGGATGGAGCTAACACACAACAGCATAGAAAATCACATTTCATATTTGCATACGAAATGTATTTGCGCTCTGTGAAGCACAACAATAAACATTGTAAATATTTTTTATGTTCATGTTATTTCTTCTTGTTTCTCTTATTTTTCAGCCACACACACGTAACACTCATACGCATAAACAATCATTTTTCTTACTCGTTTCGCTTCTATTTTTTCACTTTTTTTATTTCTGATGTTACGTTTTATTACTATACAATACATTATTCAATTGCTTTCTGTTTTTGCATGCACTTTACCTCTCTCTCTCTCCCTCACTCGCACTCCATCTCTTTCTCTCTCTCTGTTGTGTTACCTGCCTCGACTGGTTTTTGTGACCGTCAAATATTTGCAGGATTTAAATAGAATTTACGTCGGGAAGTGTCATAAATTCTTTGCAAATATTTTAAATCAACTAGAAAAATCTGAGCTCAAAAAATCTTTACATTTCATAATTAAAAGTTTTATTGCCTTATTAGGTACATAACAATTATATAAAGTAATTATTGTTTAAGTATATTAAAAAATTTTTTTATAACAACACTAATCGGCTTAAAGAATATTTGTTATTTATATAATCTACTTTAAAATTTAAAAAGTTTTCTAGCAAATTTTCAGTTTGATTTTAGCTTAAATTAGCTGAAATTTAGTTTGTATTTTCACAATAAGCCAAAAGTTAAAAAGGTTTCTTGCTTTAAACTATAATTGTTTCCCTGTCAATTTCAAATTAAATAGAAAGAAAAGGAATTCTAGAAATCTGCAGAGTAGCCTTTTAGCAAATACTTTAGAGCAAGAGTTGATTTAACTAATTTGCTAGAGAGTCTGACGTTTTAAGAAGCACAACAGCAAAACACTAACAAGAAGAAAAAAAGTAGATGAAGGAGAAGAATAGTAAGAAGACGAGCTAAAGAAACCAATGCTTCACGTGTTGCACTAGAAAACGTCGTCAGATAATTGGAAAAGTCGGAAAAGGGAGGAGCAGAACAGAAACAGAGACAACAGCTGAAAAACAGATCCTGGGCAACAGATAGTCGGCGATTCTAATTAAATTCATGCTCACACTTTCGTTTAAGCAAATTTACAGTGAAGCAACGCTTGGGCGGTACGACAGGCAAGGGGGCGTGGTAGGACAGCAACTGTTACAGTTCGCCCGGCAAAGGGACAAAAGTTGAAGGCAACATTAATTGCAAATCCGCAGCGCCAACCGAGTGCAGGGAGCAGGCAAGAAAGAGAAGAGAAAAAGAAGGGGAGAGGAGGAGACATAGTGAGAGTAAAAGAGAATGTGAGAAAGGACACACCGTGGAGAGTATATTCCGAAACAGGAGATTTAGCCCCAGTCTCAGCCTTGTCAGCCTGCAGCTACTGGTTGTCCTCGTTGCTAGTGCATATCCTTGACCCGTTTTGTCGCCGCGCCGCAGCGCCGCAAAATTAAAACGGCTTTTTCTTAGTTCATTTCATTGCATTTCATGAACAATTTAAGCCAATTGCAATTGCAAGCCACGCTCGACACTGCACCCTTGTGCCTCAGTGCTTTATAAATTCATTTTGAATAACAGTTTACACTGTGCAGCAGCAACAACAGTCAGTCATTGAAGCGTTTCAGCTGGTAGTTACTCTATAAATCCATTGAGTTTTTAATTTAAATCTTAAAGCTACATGAAATTGTTAAATTACATTTAAAATAACTAAAATAATCAATCTAGTGTACTATTTTGATTACCATCTTTACTATTACTAATACTACTATCGCTGCCTCAAGCACTTTATAGGGTATTAAAAGATCACTGTGTAACGACTACTTTACTTTAGTTTCCACTTTAGCAACAAATATTTTTTCACTTAATTAAATTTCTTTTTGTAATAAAATAGGCTAAAGTTTTTTATAGTTCATAAATGAAAGTTGATTTGAAAACTTGAATGCTCGCCTTTTAGAAGTTTATTAAATGGGTCCTACAATAATACATATTAAAGTCAATTATAAACTTGACCTTTAACAAATGCTTTCGACTGACAAAGTCAGAGACTTCTAAAAAATTAAAGCCACTTTTAATTAAAATCCGGCAGATGGTAAAAACTTACCACAAAATCTTATTTACACATTCAACCGCAATTTAATGTAGCATATATTTGAGGGCTACATACGGCATACGACAATCAGAATTCAGTGTTCAAAATTTCACTTCGTCTTTTTATTTATGACTTCAATAACGCGACACGATGCTTTAGCTCAAGTGGGCGTGGCATGCCTTACCAAAGATATTAAAATGCGGCAACCTTCAACTTCACTCCCAGTTATTTACTGACGACATCGCGTTAAAAGCAAATCGCGACAGGTGGTTGCCACACGTGCGTGTGTAAGTGTGTGTGTGAGTGTGTAGAATAATCTCATTACTAGGCTGTGGTGTGGCGAAGATTTAACTTATGGGAGTTATGCAATATGCTTTAACAGAGGAGGTAAAAAAAACTTTAAGAGGCCTAGTTTTCCCTAAACTTTTCTACAAACTCAAAGGATTTCATAATATATAAGACACATAAATATATTCATTAGTTTATGAATCATATGTTGAAAAATTGTCAAAAAATCTTAAATAAAATTCTAATATGTTAAGTCGTGATTATATTTCATAATTATATTTTATGCAGGACAAAACCTCAAATACTTGGCACGCCATTCAGTCTGTACTAGGTATAATTCTATGGCTTTATCGTTAACATACAAAACATCCTTTGTAAACCAGGCTTAAAGCATAGAACAACTGCACAAATACTGAAATTTTTTAAACAACTACATAAAACATTTAATGCAGCTAAGCGCCATTTACAGAGCACAAGGGCGTGAGAGTTTTGCAGTCCAGACATTGCAATGACTATGCAGCTCTGCTTGTGCACTGACTGTCAAGCTGCAGCTGAGGTAAAATGTTTTTGTGCTATATAAACTTGCAATTTGAACAAACATTTAAAAGTAATTTTTAATAGACTCACAACGCTCGGATCGCATAATGCAAAGCAACTTTTTTGGCCCAACAACAACGAAAACTAAAAAAAATATTATGCAACTTGAAAGTTTTATTTTGCCAGACTTAGGCGAAAACTTTTGTTATTACCCCATTTGCCACCGACTTTCCCCAGACTCCGTGCAGTAATACTACATACAGTAAGCTGTATAGTCAGAACAGCAGGAGTCTAGAGACTTCTGGCACTTGCCCCTAGCTTGGCCAAATAAACAAATTTTCATTGAAAAAGATTTTTTTAGCACTCGAAGAATGCTGCCAAAAATGCAAAAATGTTTATAAATATTCAAATTCCTTTTCTTGTTGTTATTGCAGTTACTTTCTCGTATTTCAACTTTATGCTACAAGACTTCTGATGTTTGTTAATTCTCGCCCTACTGAAAAAAAAATATTAAAAACAAGAAAGAATGCTATAGTCGCCTCGCGACTTTAGGATACCCGTTACTCAGTTTCAATTTGTTATTAACAATGGTGATGGATAAAATAGCTTGGCAAACACAGAACATTTTCATACAAATTCATGTTTAGAGCATATTTTCGACCGATCGGCACTATGGGAGCTATACGATATAGTTGTCCGATTTGGATCAAACTTGGTCAGTATATATATATTATTGGCAGATGTATTCTGTGTGAGTTTGGTTAATCTAGCTTAGTATACGCACAAGTTTTTCATACTTATTCATATTTGGAGCGTATTTTTTGACCGATCGGCCCTATGGGAGCTATACGATATAGTTGTCCGATTTGGATCAAACTTGGTCAGTACATGTACTTCCTAGATATGTACTTTCCGTGTAAATTTGGTTCAGATAGCAAAGCTAACAAAAAAGTTTTCTATACTAAAACATTCGACGTTAACCTGTGCATTTACCTTTATATGCAAATAATACGCCCTAAAGTGGGCGTGTCAAAAAAACAAAAACAAACTTGTACTGCTTGGGTATTGTACCTTTCATTTGCGACCACTAGCATTTTTCTAGCTCTTATAGTCTCTGAGATCCTTTTGTTCATACAGACGGACGGACGGACGGACGGACGGACGGACGGACGGACGGACGGACGGACGGACGGACGGACAGACGGACAGACGGACAGACGGACATGGCTATATCGACTCGGCTATTGATGCTGATCAAGAATATATATACTTTATGGGGTCTGCCACGCCTCCTTCTGCCTGTTACATACATTCCAACGATTACAATATACCCTTTTACTCTACGAGTAACGGGTATAAAAACTTAAAACTAGAACTTGGTTTTGGCAATATGAGAAAAATGTGAGTCGGGGAAAGAAAAACTTGAGGCAAAAAACTTTTGTTGCCAATTGAAAAGACAAACTTCATATGTGTGGCGCTCTGGCTGCGTGTGTGTTTTTTAAATTTGTTATTCTTTGGTTAGACTGCAAATGTTGAGCAAACATTTTTTGGCTGGCTTCTTATGAGGTCAAGAGTTGCAAGCTAAAAAAAAGTTAGAGTCTGTGGAAATGCGCCAGAATGTAGAGTGAATAAATAAAGAATTATTCTGTGTTTGAAGCCAATACTTAATTGAAAAGTTGTCTAGAATTATTAAGGTACTGTTAAAACTCTTAGCGCCTTGCGACTGATTAATTTGAGTTGTTATCGAAAACAAATGTTTAAAATTTTCATTAAATTATTAGCTCTAACTTTGCACATATTGATAGTCTCAATAAGTCCAGTAAATCCCCAGCAGCAAAGCTCAAAAGGGATATCTATTAAATAAGTAAATTTGACTTGCTACAAATTGAAGTGAGAAAATTGTTTGCCTGCTTTTTGGGGCTGCCACAGTAAATACACACACACACACGCACAAGTAAAGGGACAATATAAAAACGTTTGTGCAAGTTTACAGTCAACTAAAATAGTAAAAAGAATCGCATAAAATAAAACTAAACCAGGAGGAAATAGAAATAGAAATAGAAATAGAGCATATGCGATGCGGCACTTTCAATTAAATGCAACATCAGAGAAACGCTTAGACTAAGCTGCAAAATAGTCGCTTGTGCCATCAACAAACAACGCAACGCAGCGCAACACAACAACCCAACAACCCAACAACCCAGCAAACAAACAAGCAAACAACCCGACAAAGCAGCGCGTCAAAAAGCAACAAATGCGTTTAATCAAACATTCAACAAAACAGCAAAAACAGGCCTGGCACAAACTGCATGTCACACACACACGTACATATTATCAAAGGCTCAAAGTGTACGAAGAAGGGGGTGTGGCAACCTAGTTACTAAGAACTGGGCACAAAATGCAGAAAAATTAAAACGAGCACAAAAAAAAAAGAAATTCGACAAGGAGAGTAGGGGAAATGGAAAAAAGGAAAGCATGCGCAAATATTTGTCAACTGTAATGAACATTTCATATTTTCTTCTCAGAATTATTGCTGCACTTGTTGTTGCTTGTTGTAATGCTTTTCATCGCCCATTTTCTTTTTACATGCAGAAAAAAAACGTCCAGGTTTCAATGAGAGTCGAAGAAGAAGCAGCTCTGAGAACGGCAGCAGACGACAGTTTCCATCATACATAGAAATGTAACACAACACACATGTCGCTGCCCTGCAGTCAAATCTATGCCCCCTCCATCCTAAACCCTCTCTCCACGCCTTTTTATAACTCAAATACTGTGTGCAATGTCTGCGTATGTGTTATCACTTAAGAGCACAAATCGGTGCGAAATACGCAACCAGATTCTAATTTATTTTCAATTTGAAAAAAGGTAAATGTGCCAGGCTGTAAGTGGGCGTGGCAGCCAAGCAATAGCCCGGCAGCAAACTATTTGACAACGCAACAGCAACAACAACGAGCAACTATTTTTCTATTTTCCGATTTTAGAACAGAGCAAAAGTGACACAAAGCAAATGTTGTTCATTCTTTGAATTTTTCTTTGCAAAAATGTTTGGCTCAAACTGTGAATATTTAATGTAATCGTCTTAAAAAACCCAAACACGCGGCTCGCTTATCAGAGCAACAACAGCTGCAACACACACACCCGGCACACTAAACATTTACTGGCAGCAAATATTCTATTGCATAAGTTAAGGCGCGCAAAGACTCAAAAATTCCCGCAGACATTTTATTATTATGTGCTAAGTTTTTTTTGGTGCACAGCGCGAGAAAAAATACGTAAAATATAATAAAAACAAATTCAGCGAAAACTGAAAAAAAAACAACAAGAAGAATGCTTAAACAGGAAAAGAAGTGGAAGAAACACGCGGTTGGAAAGAGATAGAGAGATGGAAGCTGCACATTTACAGGAAAGACTAAAAAAGAATGACAATTACTTGATTTTTTTATGGCAGCAGGGTAATAATGACAGCGACCAAGAGCTCAAAGAGTCGGTGCTAGAGTCAAGGAAAAACTTTTACTGCTTCTGCTGCTGCTGTCTCATTTGCAGCATTTCGTATGCAAATGCTTGCAACGTGCGATAAAATGGTGCAGGAATGCAATAAGCAGCAGGTAGCCATAGAGCACTGAACACTGAGCACATGATGATGAAGCTGCTGAAGCTTTGCTTTTCATATACAGTTGAATAAATATGTAGTACAGTAATATTGCGCTATTGCGTGTGGTGAAAGTGATCCCAGAAGTTGGCTTACAAAGTTGCCGTGGATTACGTATACGCATTGATGAATGCAAAACCATTTAGCTGGCAAATGAACGCCGTGATGAAACTATTTGACATATTCAACTTTTGAGGCCAACTAGCAGTTGCAGTTGGTAAAGAAGTAGGTAAAGAAGAAGGACAAGAAAGCGACGTTGAAGAAGTTTGAACAACGTTGCCAGCGCAAATTTAGATTGATCTCTGGCAGAGCAAGCGAAGATGCCTTTTTAATTTGCGTCCCGCCGTGTCAGTTCAACTAACGATGCGACAAGAACAATAAGGACGACAAGGACTTTGAGGACAACCGAGACTCAAAGCTGACTCGCTAAAGTTTAACAACAGCCATGAACAAGTTTTTGGGTAGCTAAAACGTTTAGCACCTTTGCTGGAGACAAATACAACAACCATCCACACAACACACACCCACTGGAACACACCTCTTCATATACAGACAGATACGCGCACTTCAATCACTTTAATTGAAACACGAAGTCTACTCATTTATCTATATCAACTGCAAGTATTGCTTTTCGCGCTGTCCTCTGAATTTCCTTTCCTGTACTTCTGTCTCTGTTCCTTTCTCTTTCTTTAATGTCAAGTATGTGTGCGAGCATAAGTTGATAATGATGAAAGCTGTCTCGCTGTTTCCTTTTTGTCTAAGTCGTATCTGAGTCTTATTCATTTGCTGGAGTTGCGTGAAAATACTTCAATTAGGCGAATTGTGTGCAGAACCATACAAAATGTGAAAAACTCAAAATTATTAACAAAATTTGTCTGCACAAAGAGATGAAATGTGTGTATAAAAAATGTTTTGAGTTGACTATACAACAACTGAATTTAAGATTAATAAAATAAACTAAAAAACTAATTTATACTTTAAGTGTAAAAATAATTCTTTAATGCAAATGAAAACATTGTCGGATTATTATAGCTACAATTTATTTAAAATATGTGATTTAATACCTTTATCCGGCAAATAATTTAAATGAATGAAAAAATACTACTATTTGTAAATTTATTAAATTTTCTGATATTCGATACTTTAATTGCGAAGCATAAAAGCAAATTTTAAAAAAGAGCATACGAGCATTTTAGTGAAGAATTTTTCGCAATAATCGACCAAATAACTTTAAAAAACACAAACAAATGAACTGACAAAAGAAATCGATATCATGATAGTTTTTACTCCACCGTTAAGCGTTTAATATCAACTGAATATGGAAAAAGCATGACAATTGCAGCATTATTTAATTACGTAAAATTGAGCTATCACAACTATATAAATAATTTTATATAATTAAATAATTAGAAAATAAACAACCAACAATTAAACTGCACAAATTTGCATACATTACAATTACATTAAATAAAGGTAATTTACTTAACTAATTTCCACAGATTTATTAATGGAACGATTGAAAGTAATTCAGTTAAAATGTTGCTAAACCTCTTAAGTTATACAAATCTTAAACTGCACTTTAAACCTGTTTTACAATAACACTTTGTACTTGATGTAATAATTTTACAGGCCATAATCAGGCAGGCTTATCAGCTAAGCTTTATAACAACGCTTTCAGTTACTCTAACAATTCAAGAGTTCTGGCTTTATTTGAGCAAAACGTCCAACGAAATTCTCTAACAGCTATAATTTCATCATAACAAACCATTGTCATTTATGGCAGCCAGATGACCAAAGTCATAATTTAGTGTTCTTCTTCAGTTTGACAACATAATTTAATGGGAATGAGTTTTTTGGCCATGATAACCTTTTAGCCAGTTGACTGCGTTGACTTTAGCTTAATGTTACTCCAAATATACGCCATAAATTGCTGTTATTAAAGACAGAACATTTTGTCTACATCAAGTGGTTGACCAAGTTTCAGTGCCTTGGAGTGAGCTTCTCAGCTAATGGCCAATCAAATTAAATATCTTCCCAAACTTTGATTTAAAACATCAATAATTTTTCAATGGCAAGACGATCGGCAGCCTTGGCCCATTAGTTGGGTTTGGCAAAACAACAGAACAGATGCTGACTCATCAGGCAGCTGCTGGCTCATTTGTCCAGCTCCTGCTTGGGACTATTTTTATCACTAATAGACGCCACTTTGTTGCCTCGACCCGGCCCAGAGGCTGCCCCAAATTGTTGACAAATTTCGAGGCGCACCTGAAAGACAAATTATCGAAACACAGGGTGAAATAGAAGGAAGACGGGACAGAGAGGAGCAAGGACAAACTTTCTGCAAGGTAATGAAATGATGACAAAGCGACCAAAGAGCGTTTATAGCCAACATCAGCAACAGTAGCAGCAGCAACACACAGCAGCGCCAAGGACACTGGACGACCTCTAGTCTAGTCGAGGACCAAAACTTTTGTTTGTTTTCCTCACTTTGGCGATGGATGTAAATTTTTTTCCACACTCTCTGAATTTTTTCTTCTTTTTCTGCCATCGTCATTAATTACGTGCACGGAGTGTGAGTGCAGAAAGCGATCCGATCAGGGCGAGGATGGACTATCTCAGGGCAATCACAAATCTTAGTCCAGCAAACATGGGGCAGGTTAAGTGAGGTTACGTACACACAGCCAGCCCGTATTTGTAGATTGACTCGATGGCGACGTCTCTCTATCTCTCTCCCCCTATTACTCTCTCACTCTAAGCCAAACGTCGGCCATTTAGTTGATTACAAACACAATTAGCTACGGTTTATTTGATTTCCAAATCACCAAACCAGACGATGATTTCGGTTAGATGGAATTTCCAATCGCAGTCGATTTTGGGAATTTATAATTTATTATAATTGGCATGTAGTTAATGCATTTGCCTATGAATATCAGCTTCAAAAATAAATTGAATTGGTGGCTTTATTAAGTCAAGCTTAAAAATAAATTTAATAATTTTAAACTTTAACAAGCTCTTGACAGCTTGAAGTGCGCACTTCAGTGCTTCTGATTTGCTTTGTCTTGGCCTTGACAGTCGTGCTTTAAGCCAAGCTGATAGACGCAGCCAAAGTTCAAGTTTCTTTCTACTTCATATAAATCAATCAAATGTTTTCCTTTTTCCCAATGCAATTGTCAATCAATAAACGGACTGAAATACAAAGAAACTGGCAAACTGGCACTCGACTTGAAGCAACTGCAATTTATCACTGCAAATAGGTAAATGTTTAGGGGCAGAAGGGCAGAAGTTTATTCCCCTAATATTCCCCTGCTCCTTTCGGCAGGATATCAATTTCAGGCTGTTGGCTCATTTTTAATGCGCGACGACATCGCGCACGCCTGCATAATTATGCATGGTGCCCCAACCACTGGCTCAGTTAAGAGCTAGTTCCAATCGAAAGTTCGCCATTTAAGCCACCAATCAGCGTCAGAGCCAGAATCGCGCGAGTGGTGAGGGGCGAGAGTTGGCTAATGCCAACACGATGGCGCCTGTTTTGAATTTTGAAAAAGTACGTGAAGCGAACTAAGTGATACCTACTCCTCCTTGGCACTTTTCCTACTCCCTTGTGGCCTGTCCTACCTCAACTATGCTGCACTGCAACACGGTTATGGCAGCCGTAATCGTAGCCGTAAACGTTACCGCTGCCGTTGCCGTTACCATTCCCGTTGCCATTGCCGTTGCTCCAGCCGTATCCGTATCCGGGCATAACTGCACCAAAGTATGGCAATCATTTTTGCTTTAAGCCAAGGCGTCGCGACTGGTTTGCCCGTCGGAATGACCAACATTTTCAATTACAACAAAGGAATGCCGGTCATTATTTATTATGCCGACCGCATGGCCTCGACTGCCCTGCTCCGTGCTCCCTACTCCCCTCCCATAACCCTCCACTGCCCCATCAAGTTCTCGTCAGCGAACTCATTTCAGACGCTGAGCAACTTAAGCCTTCCACAGCCAGTACAACTGTCTCTTTAGCCTGAACGCAAAGCGTCTGGTCTTTGGGTGGCATTTATTCATCTAATATTCATGAAGAAAATATTGTACTGTATACACACATACATAGACAGTTTGCAGTCACTATCTGTGCCTGTATGTATTTGTGTTCGCCGTCATTTTTCACAAACAGCTTTTGCCTCTTGCGTCCATTCGTCCGGCTTTTCATAATTTTTGCGCTCTTTATAAGACGTGCAAGCTGCACTATTTTATCGTCAACCCTTTACCACGCCCTCCCTGAAGCCCCTATTCCAACCCTACGCTATCCCGCCCACATCTTCGACTCCTTTCAGCCTCAGCGACTGTCAGTTTTATGTGTTTTATGAAATTTTTCGCAGCATATTTTGTGTATATTGTATTACGCTTTTGCTTAATTTTGTGCGCCGCTTGTTGTAAAATGTTCTGGCGAAAAATGCTCTCATAAATCAAATACAGGCATTATCCACCCGCTCCCACTCCGACCACTGTTTGTGTGTGCCGCGTTGGAGCAAGTTCATTGGCTCGAGGTTTTTTGGTATGAAAATTTTAATTGCATTCTCGAAACTAAGTTGTAGTTTTCTATGCCAACTTCTCAATTGTACAAAAGGCTTGTCTGCCTGTCTGTTATCCTGACTTCTTCCCCATTCTCTGCCTTCATTATCTTGTCTTCCCCACCTCTTTTTTAAGGACAAAAGGTCAAACATATTTTAATATTCATGAGGGCTCAGCATTTGACCAAAAAAGGAAGCAACAGCAAATGCTAAACTGGCTTCGTATTTAACACAGTTATTCAAATTGGCTAAAACCCAATAAATACGATTTAATTTGATTAAATGTGCAGTGATAAGCCAGACAAACAGCATATTAAAGCCACAATTATAACACTTGAATATATTGTTTTCAGCTACAACAAATTGATTGTCTGCATTTTTAAGTGACCGACAAAATATTTAAGCTAAACAAATATTAGTTTTCATAAATTTGCAATAATTTGCATTCAATTAGTGACAATTAAATGCAGCTAATAGTTTCAAAGTAATAAAAACTCAATTTAAATGAAATTAAAAAGTATTATAACTAAATGCTTAACTATTTTTGGCTTTTGAAATTCATGAATGGCAATAAATATATGCAGAAGTTTATTTCAAGCAGAAAAAGTATTAATTATTTACATATTTGTGGAAAGATTCATATTACTTCACACAAAGCATACGATAAACTCTTGGTTTTCTGCACAAATAAATACAAAATATTACAATTTACTTGTTTCTGACAATCACTTAAAGTCTCACACCAAATTGCAACTCTGGCAATTGGGTCAATTAAAGCTCAATGTAGCAAATTATGATTGACAAAAAAAAAAGGTTCACAAAAATAAAAAAAAAACAAAGAACATACAAGTACGACATTATTAGCATGACCCGATTTTTCTTTTCTTTACTTTTAGTGAGTTTGTTGTTTTATTTTTGCCTTGAACAAACGAGAAACCCATAATGAAGTTGCCAAAGAGAGCTGAACAGGAATTGGCCAAAAGGCAAATGAAAACAACAATACGATGATGAGAATGATGACAAGCAAGATGGCAAACAAGAAGAAAAAAAAAGGAAAAGAATACAAGAAAATGCTACTAATTTGCTAGGCTCGTATTCATAATGTTCACTCTGTGGTTGCTCTTTTTGTGGTTGTAGTTCTTGTTGTAGTTGTTGTTGCTATTGCCCAATGCCTAATTGTTGGCCAGCCCTGACACAGTGCCACAGAAAACCAAACAATGGCAAACAAAAGCAGATTCAAACCCTTTTCCTTTTTTTTCTGCTTTTTTTTGAAGCCGAAACAACAAATGAGTTCAGTCAACGGGCAAATGCGGCGTATGCGTAATATTATTTGTGTTGTGCGGTCTCGATTTGATTATGTAACAAATAAGCCACACAAGTGGCTCAACAAACAACAACAATAACAAGAGCAAACAACTTGTAGTATTGCAAACAATAGAACTTTATATATATATGTATATATAGAAATAAATTTTTGATTTATTTGAGCGTATAAAGGACACACAGGAAATTCAGGAAGGAAAAACAGAAGCGCCACAAAGTTTTCGTAACAATTGTAGGCCAGGCTTTGTTACCCCCACCCCTATGGTTCCCTCTTAGCCCCAAAAAACACCTTCAATAATCCTGTTAAATTTTTGTTTGTTTCCATCGTGCAAAAGTTGTGTTTGGTTGTTTTCGGTTTTTATGGCTGCAACTTTGGCAGGTTAACCAAACTCAAATCGATTTGGGAGCAGCCAACAGGAAATTGATTTCGTATGCCGTCTGCAGCTTGGTCCTTTCCGTTCCCCCCTTCCTCTCTTCTTGCCCCTTTACACTCCTCTTGAACGTCTTTGGCCTTCTCCTGAGCTCCAGCAATAGCCCAAATGACCCTATAAAACACAAAGCTCACTGCGGGAAAATGTTTCTTTGATTTGCCAGCAACGTTCAAATTAGCTGCTCTATAGTTTTTCCCTTCGTCTTCTGTTTTTCCTCTTTGCTTTTTTATATCTGACTATAAAATGTTTTTTTTTTTGCGCGAATTTTAATTTTGTTGCGTACATCACCCCGTGTATTTCACTACCGTTTTCCCATTGGAGTTTGCTATTATTTTCCCTCCAGCAAATCGTTCAATGTTTGCTTTTGTATTTGCTTGCAATTCATTTTAGCGTAAAACTTCATTTGCTACCCATTTTCATTGTTATTCCTTCGCCCCTTCAGCTACGCATTTGCCTTGCAGTCAATTTACAATCTGGTTGCTTCTAAATACAATCGAAGTGTTCCATTTGTTTTCACATTATATTAGATTTATTAATTAATTCCATATGCTGTGCAATTTACAAAGCAGAGCTGTAAGCAAAAAAAACTAAATACCAAGAGAACTAAAAAAAAAATATGTAAAATTTAACTAAAACTAGTTAAAAAAAAAAGTAGAAAAACATAAGAAAACAATATACTCTTGCAAAGAGTATACAAATAGTTTCTATGTGAACTGACATTGAATTAATCAAATATTTTATAATTGTCTTGAGTAATTAATATGAGTAATTATATGTATTTAATTTGATACTTTTTTTTTTAGTAAGACTTAAACGTGAATTAAAATAATATATTTTTAAAATTCTTACTTTTTTTATTTTGAATTATTTACCCTACTGTTTATAGGAACTGTAGCTGCTTTGATTCAACAAAGTTCTCTGTAGAAAAAAAACATATGTTTTGCTCGATTTCTGAGATTCTAATCATAGAAAGACTTAGAATTACGGCATACAAGAATATAAGTATGTTTCAAGTTGTGCGTATTTCCCCCAACGTGTTTATGACTACTTGAAGATACTTTCTTTCGAGTACAACAAGTTAATAACTTTGGCACAAATGTGGCAAGACCGTAAAACTGGCAAGTGTGCTTCAATCGTTGCCTGATGTTTATTAAATATTCGCAGCAACTCTTGTACCATATTTAATGGATAGCAAGCAGCAAATATGAGTGAGTGTATGTGTGTTTTTGCATTTGTATTTATATGTGTATTGCAGCTAAACAAATGCCCCTTGAGCTAACGATGTTTTGCAAGTAGTAGAAACTTCCCCTTTTGTAATTATGCTACGGATGATGAAGCGTTTCTTTGACTGTTCACAACTATTTGCGCTTATTAAAAAGAAATTATACAGCTGAATATTGTGCATAAATAAAAACTCCACTTTAACTGCTTTTTCATTCTTCATTTTGTTGTGCACACTGACACAAATTTATGTAAGCGATAAGCAACAAATTATTTGCCGTTCGCACGAGAAAAGAATGTTAGAAACTAGAATTGTGACAAGACGAATACGAAATACTCTCAACAGGGAAGTTTCATAGTAATAAAGAGGTAACTTCTGATCATATAACTTGTTATGTCACTCCTTCTTAAACTAAGCTTTAACTTGATTTTACATTTTCTTTAGAAATCATGCACTAAAGTATTTAATTAATTACAAAGTTTTAGCACGTTCTACAAAATTGTCAATAAGCTTTGCTTTAAGGGTATAAAAACTGAAACCAAATTACTCGACACTGGAAAAGCTGCTCTCAAACATCAAGCAAAAGCGCATAAATTTGGCCAACGGTTCGTTTTAGCCAGAAAAGAAAGGGAGAGAGAAAGATATAGGGGACGCGAGGTGAAAGGGGACGAAAGTGAGAACCAAGAGAGAGAGAAACTAATCAATCTTAATGTCACAACGAGCAACAAATTTTTGCCTGTTGTTATTGTTGCTGTTGCTGTTTTTGATGTCATTAGAAAATGTTGCAGGTGAATGGAATGCGAACGATCCATTTTCAGTTCAAGAGAAAAAGTTTTGTCAGTTTGGGGAGAGTGAAGTTGTGGATAACAACAAAAATAACACAAAACAAATAAAGAGAATGTCTGAAAAAAGAAAAATCGAAACGTTTAAACTTTAACGCTGCGATTTCTTTAGCATTTTGGGGCGTGTTTTGGATTACTGTATGGGTAGGCGTGTCCTGTATATGTATGTGTGTGTTGAAAGTACACCCTGTATTCAACGAATTTGACAGTGCGTTGGACGCATGACAAACGTGCCGACTGGTGATTGATGTCTCATCATTCAACTGAAAGAACAGAATTCTTGTTTTTTCTTTCTTCTTCTTTTTTTAAAGCCGTTTTACAAATGTTTACAATGTTGCGTGATTTGCAATTGAATAAGAACGAGTGCAACAGTAAGAGTTCTTAGTTGAGGACAAGTCATGACACGAACGGGTAGAGGCTGGGGGGCACCCATGGGTTAACTCAAAAGTTTACATGATGACTGATAAGAGCTTAGCCATTTGGTCAGTCAAGGGACAGAAATAGCACATAAAGAGAATAATGAGATTTGTTCTACTCTAAACGAACTTCTAAAACTGCAAAGTGGAAAGAGACAACAATAGTGAGTGCGAAAGAGATAAGAAAGAAGACAGATGTGTAGATAGAAAAGCTTAGAAAATAAATGACAGCAGGCAGAATGTCTAAAGTTTAAGAAATCCAAATTTTAGACATAAACAAATGGCAAATGGGGATGAACACACTTAATACTACAACTAAATTTAGTAAAACTGGCTTATAAAAACAGTGAAATTGGTAAACAAACTTCTTTTGCTACCCACAGAATAGATACTTATTATACGACCCTCAAAGACAGTTGCTTGTGTATTACGTGACATTTTGGAAACAAAGTGTGTGCAATAAAACCATTTAACCTTGAAAAGGTGTACAAAACGAAAACGTGTTTAAACTCAACTCCGAAAAATGATTGCACTGTGTTTTCCATTTAAGTTTTACAGTTATGCAGCGGAAAAATCGAAAACTTTGCACACAAATCGCATGAATACAGGCAGTAGACGCCAACGACAACGCCGACGACGACGCCAAAATAAATTATCAGAAACGTTGTTGGCATGTTGGCTCCCCCTACACAGCTTCCACGGTTGGCATTCGGCAACAACTTCAACAAAAATTGGCATGCAACATCCGGTGGCGGCTTCGCTTAGAATTGCAACAACGCCAAAAGCTAGAAAACAAATGTCGAATTGAATGTCAGAATATTATTTGAAGCCAGCAACCGGTTACGACCATGGTTGACTGTAGTACAACTAGTCGAATGAGGAAGGGCGAGAGAGAAAAAGAGAAAGGGAGAGAGGTACAGCATACGCAGCTTTGTGTGTAAGCCAAAATACATGTCAATGAAAATATCTACAGTGAGATATGCAAACATGCAGCAAAAATGAATTTTGCATGTGGAAACCGCCGCAGTATGCTACAGAGAAAGGGAGAAGGGGTTAAAGAGGGATTGGGGGAAAGAAAAGTGGGGGAAAATAGAAGCTTGACTTTTGTTTATCTGCCAAATATTATTACAATGTTTTTGAAAGGTGCGTGGTCTGGCAGTTTGCAGCACCAAAGCATTTGTCATTTCCAACGTTGTTTTCCACTTAGCACACCGACACATGTGAAAAGTGCGTAAGACTGGCTAAAAATGGGATCAATAATGAATGCCAATATGGATTGTACGCAACAGCATTTTGAGCTTAATGGTATGGCAGTTATTACAGAACGAAAATGAATGCTAAGTAGAGGAGGGTATATATTTTCAATACAAATTAGATATACATTTAAAATAAATAAATTGCAAATAAAAATTGTATTCCATATTCTTGCTAAAACTACTAGCTTTTCATTTCAATTTAATTCCATTTGTAACATCGTAAGATCTGGCCTGACATTCCGGAGTCTAGAAATAGCATTCCAAAATAAGAACAACAGTAAAATCTCTATAGCTGTAGCTAAGACAATCGCCATACCTTACAATTGTGTCCAGCTTTCGTTGTATATACGAGCATGTAAAAGAAGTAAGCCTTGAGTTTTATATGCTGACGTTTGATTATCGACACGCTTTTCTGCGCCTTTAGACTTTTACTCTTAGCACAAAAAAAGAAGCAAAAAGTAAAGAAAACAAAACAGAACAAAAGAAAAGCAAAGAGCAAAGCAAATGTCTGCCAGATGAAAACAGCCTGAAGATGCCAAACATTTTGTACAGCTAAAATATGTGGCAAGCTACAGGGACTTGGAGTCAGACTGGGATTGAAATTGGCAAAAGGGAACTACGGCAGGGACTGAACTGAGACACAGGCTGAGGAAAGTGGCAGCAAGTGTAGACCAAGCTGTGGCCGCCTTTTTGCCGCTTTGACAGTCATTTTCCAATAACTTCATTTTTCCGTTGTTGAGCAGTGATTGTGTTGCAGATTGCAGATTGGATGCAACAGCAGCAGCATCAGCAGCTGGCAGCAGATAAGCACAGAGCAAACCAGACCTCATAGTGTGGCAACAACAAAAATTGCATTTCATTGATAAGCAAAATCAGGTCACTGAGGAACGGAGGCGTATACGTAATATAAAAAGAAATCTCGTTTGCTTTCCGAGACCATGTTCATGCTTTTATCCGACTTTATGTATTATTCCTTCCTTACACATATTTATTTACAAAACTGCCAAAAATCTCAGCTTTGAATTAACTTGATTCCATTTGAGTAGCTTTTCTAATATTATGCTTTTATTTAATGTTAATAATAGATTATATTATTTTCATGTACTCAATAAAAGTTATATTTTTCGACACTTTTGTTAATTGTTTTGGGTAACAATAATAATTCGAGTAAACAGCACTCATTTCTGGGCAACTGACTAATAATGTGTAAATGATTTTAAAAAAGATAAATACAGTTTGAAACAACTATATAAACTGAATCAATTGAGTAAATAATAACATTTTAAACAACGAGCAGGCAATTAACACTCAATTCTCGTTGTTAGCGCAATGCACAATGCATGTGTTTCAGTATTTGGGATTCAGTTATTGTACAATAAATATGACCTGTAAGCATTTAAATAATTCGTATGTTGTTATTAAAAGCGACTCGGTATATTAATGAGCAATTAATATATGACTTTTTTATAATCTTTTATCTGATTTGACATAGCATAAATTGAATCGTGAGATCCGTGGTCTAATTGAGGCGTCAACATTTCAACGGCTTTTGTTCTTTGGCTACAAACAGTTAAAATGCAATACACGCGTTTAATGCAGAAAACTCATTAAATAATTATGCAACAAAAACGTTATGTGGCGCCAACTGTCGTCGTTATATTAAATGCGTTAATCAAATGGCAATGAGAATGGGAAATTATGCAGCGATTTCAAGCTGCGATGGTATTTAAAACTCCATTAATATTCACATATTTAAATTAATAATGTGCACATTATCGAAAAGAACAGAAAAAAAACAAAAATAAACAAATGAATACACGTTTAAAATCTATACAATTAAACCGTTACTTGCCATGCAATATGCAGCCGTCATTTTACTTTTGCCGCGATGCTGATTACACTTCCGCTTTGGGAATCACAACGAGCGTTCACCGTTAGTGCAGTGCATTAATGAATTAATTGTTCCACCGGATATTTCAAACATTTTAGATTTGTGGTTTTTAATTTCCTGCAAAATAATCGCCAAACCGATTTGCAATATTTTGACTGCAGTGATGTTAATAGGGTATGCTGTACGCATAACAAAGTTATGAAGCAGCAGAATTAAAAATTAAGAACTAAAGTTTAATAAAAAAGTTAAAATAAATCAATTTATTAAAAGGTAGACAACTAGGGTTAGAAAACCATTTTATAGATTAAAAGGAGTTAGATATCGTTTTTTATAGGGTATTTTTATTTTATTATAACTTCTACTAGTTGTCAACTAAAATTATATTTGTGTGTTATACATTCTGTGGTTTTTTCTCTTTGCCAACCAGACTTTAAAACAAACACGAGACTGTGGAACAAAACTAAAAGCAACTAAAACATTGTGACAATGCCAAATGACTGACATGTTTGTGTATCAGTGTGCGTGTGTGTGTTTGTGTACTTCCATTGGTTTCGCGGTCAAATTAGCCAAAGTGCAGTCAACGTCAACAAAGCATACAAAATTTAGCATAAAGAAATTATAAATAAATTGCGCTTTTAAACTTAGAATTTTAATTAATAAATAGAAATCAAATGCAAACTTTTACTTAAATAAATATTAACTGATATCAAAGACAACATATTTAATAAAAACAGTAAAAATTCGATTAAAAAATAAATTAAACCTTAAGAAATTTATTTTTGATCGTTTGAAATGCTGTTGTGATTGAAATTTCTTGCCAATAATGCATCTTTATAAAAAGCATGCCGAAACCTATTCATACTTATCTTAGTATAATAAATAATCTACCCAAATATGCACATAAAAATAAACTACACTTTAAATAAAAGAAACTTTTTGCAGCAACTGCAGCTTTTCTGGTTTATCGGACAACCTATTTTCAATTGTATGCCAGTGAGCTGGTAAATAGTTGGCCATAAGTCGGTACAGTCTGTCTGACTGTCTGTCTTTCTGACTATCTGTTTGTCTGCTCCTCTGACTGTCTGACTGTTCTTCCAGCTGTTTATGTCCCTGGCTACTATTTAAGCTGATAGTTACTTTAAGATTCTTACCAGTCACTTGGCAACCACATGTCATACAACTAACGAATCTGCCCCTTGGCAAACTGCTTAAGTCTTCACGACTTGCTGCTTGTTGTACTTGTTGTTGTCTGTGCAGTGAGCCCACAAAACATATTTCCGTTTCATTTACTGGCCAAAAAACAGGAGCAGAGAACAGCAAAGCAAAGCAACAAAAAGAAAGGTGGACAAGAAGAAAAATAAGTGAAAAACGCAGGCCAACAACAACAAGAAAGATGAGCATGGAAAAGAGAGCTACAACAGCAACAAACTGATGACGGCCAGAAACACACTCAACTCCATAAACAGGCGGCGACCCAAGTAAAAATTGCTTGTAACCTATTTGGCAGCAATTTCATCGAAGCCCAGAAATTTGTTCGACCACAAAAATTTCGCCATCGCCAGAACTTTCCTTCTTGGCGAAATTTTCCTCGCCGCATTCTCTTTTTACTATTCCGGTGCTGTCAGGACTTTTGCATGTTGTCCCCACTTGGCTTTGTTATTTGGCCCAAAACAAAAAGTAAAAAACCGGCAAAAAATGCAAGCCAAGCCAGGACAGGACAAGCCAAGTTAGGCCAAACCGTGGCTACTTCATTTTCTTCTTTATATTTTGCAGTGCTCAGGCCTGGCACACAAATTTTTTGGCACTGTCCAACGCCGTATCTCTAGCTCTCTCTCGCTCTCTCTGTCTCGCTCTCTCTATCCCAATCTTTCTGTCTCTGTCGCACTACACTCAGCCCTTTTCAGTCGACAAGATAAACACCATTTTAGGCAAAGGTCTCGCTGAACTGAACTGAGTGTATAGACGACTCTACGACTATCCAAAAATTCCTTTTGCCTTTATCGCGACAACTGCCTTTTTCCTCATCTTCTACACACTTTTGCCATTCCCATTTCACATATATAGCTGCGGCATATTCCACACTCATATTTGTGTGTGTGAGAGTGTGTGTGTGTTTGTTCATTGACCGCAGCTTTGGTGCCGTGCAAACAAAATTTTCATTCATTTTCATTCGATTCTCATTCGATTTTCTTGCTTCTTTCTCTGTATTCATTTTATCTTTAGTTATTTGCTGAAGCATAAAAATGCATTGAAAGTGTTGTTAGTTTTACATTGATTATGGTTTACATTTAGTTCAATGAGTTTGTGACTCATCCAAATATTTGGCAGTCTCTTGACTAAAGAAACTTAATCGAATTTCAAGTTGCTAAAATTAAAAATTTGTTTATTAAAAACGAGTCTACTCTGCTTAAACAGCGCTAAGTGCGCCAAGTAAACAAAGTACTTAATGATTTATATAAAATTTTAATTGTATCATAATATTTTTGGCGCATTCCGCACATTTGTGAACCGTATTTTAATAGATTTACCCAATCTAATGGCTATTTCTCTCTGGATTTAACGGCGCATTAATGAACTGCAAACTGGTATGGGGTAGATTTTCTTGACTTGGCCCAAAACGATGCCAGCTGCCACAAAAGGCAATGCCACAAAGCGTAACTGGAGAAACGAAATCGTTTATCTTGCAACCGGAGCAAGTAATAAATAACTTTGAAATGACCGCAACAGTTCATATATTAGAGAAGCATTTCCATAGATTTTTCCTGCCGATCCTATTTTGTAACTTGGTGTGGTGTAGTCCAAGATGATGCTTGAGGGGATTGCCAAAGTGTTAATAGCTCATAAATATTTGAAAATGTTTAGCATTTTCGTGGAGATGTCTTTCAAAATCCCTGGCAAAAGCCTTCCAATGTGTATGTGTGTTTAAGTGTGTGTAAGAGTGTTTGTGTGTGTGAGTGTGCGGTCATAAATGGCGAGGACATCCCTTAAGTGTGACATAATATCTGAAATATTTTGCGCAAAGTTATACACAAAAGGCAGAAGATGTAGAAGTTAAAGTGGAAGAGGAAGTGATGGTGGAAGTGGGCGTGGCTTGCAAAGGGCGCCGTAGGAGCAGCCACATGTGCTTGCCTTGCATGCCATTTAATTTTGCAAAATGTTTGTTTGATGTCCTTAATAGGCTTAGAGACGCTCTTACGCTTTCTTGCACTCCCACACACACACACTCTCTGCCGTCTGCTACCTTTGCTTGGGCAAAAAGTATTTTGAAATATTCAAAAGTTGGCCGTTTTGGGCAAGTTTTTGCCAGAATCAGCTCTCAAGTCCTGGCACTCGAGTCGTGGGCTAAGAAAGCTGCAAGTCAAACACAAGTTTCACATTTTTACATATTTCACTTGATAATACCCCTAGCTAGTACAGTATCCTCAACTGTTGACAATCCTAACTTGGCTTACCATTCCATTCCGTTTCGTTCCGTTCCATTCCTCTTTTCGTACACTTGAATTGCATTTACCTTTGCGCTGCTTTTGCGGCTGTTTAAAAATGTCATCGTTCTTGTCCTTTCAACCGGTTTATGCTTCGAAAACTTTGCACATTGGGGTTATACGAAAGTTTGTCTATTCATTAACCTAAATACGTGTACGTGCCAACGGTGGGGTGATCAGTAAGTTCGAGGTGGGTGAGAGTGCAGCTTAGGCTTAGCGTTCACGATTAAGTTTTAGAAGCTAATTTGCATATTTGAGTGACACAGAGAACGCCACTACTACTTACACATACACACACATCATGTATTTGGGTATGTTTATGCACCTCTTTCCGGCAATGACTTTCGCTTTTGTTGTCTTTGCCAGGCCAGAAGTATCTGCACAAATTATCATTGCCAGCTTGAAGTTTGTTGCAATCTCTTAGCGCTTAGAAATTTTGAAAGATGACATTAATTAGGAACAAAACAGCCAACTTAATACCAATGTCTCAAGTTAAAGCTGCTCTTTAGCTAAGCAACCCAAAAGAAATTCTAAACACGCTTTGCAGTTTCAACTAGCAAGAAAGGCGGCTCCCAAACGTATGCCAAACAAAACTGTTCGTATGCTACCATTCCCAAGCGATTCCAGCATTTAGTGCACGTACACATAACCTGAGTGTGTTGTGATTTTTTAACAAAAGTTATTTTTAAATTTTATAGTAGGTAATGTAGCTCATTTTGAATTCATTTACTCGAAATAAAGAAATATAATGATGTACAAATGTTACAGGTTTTTCAGCTATTACACAAGCAGTTACTGCGAACTGGGCTACTTGTAACAGAGCTAATTTTAACAACAAGATTTGAATAAGAAATGCACTTGACCTGAAATAGAATCCATAGCCTACATCCTTCTAGATAATAATAAAATCAAGCAAACATAGCAATTCACATTATTTCTTTAATTTATACCTCTTTTTAAAGACTTTGAATTTAAATTCGTATCGTTTTTTATTTAATGTGCCAAATCGGCGCCCAGACTCACACATGTTCCAACGTGTGTGTGTGTGTAGGTTCCATTAGTAATCGTGCCATTATCTAATCAACTGTTATATCCGCATCATGCATGACTGTTGCCATTTTATGGCAGACAGCACCGCAAATCAAATACGCCCAATTAAACAGCGCTCATTTTGAAGGCTCGGTCGTCGAGACTGGGTTTCTGTGTTATCTTTTTTTCTCTGTTGAGTCCCTTTTTCGCTGTACACTTTTTATTTTCTAATTATTTTTTGCAGACAGAAAGTGAAGAGGAAAAATTGAAAGCACATTCCCAAATAGATTGTGTGAAATCAGCGCTAACCAATTTCAAATCAATCACGAAAACAAAACGAATACAAGCAGCAAATCTACCTCTCTCACTCTCTAGCTATCTAGCTGATTCTGTCTATCTCTTTCACACGTAAAGGCAGCGCATCGAGCGTTTAATCGAGCGTAATGATTGCGCTTATCTGTGGTCCAAGTTTTGGTATTACTTTTCCTTACATTCTCCAGTTTTTTTTATTGTGCTGCGCCTGGAAAATGTGTTAAATTAAGCGCTCATTATTTTAAGTGTGTGTACCACACACACTCAGACACACACACACACACAGATACACAGATAGATAGAGATGAAATGGAAAATAAAGCAATTGTATCTAATAGATGTGTCAACGTCAATTCACAAGTTGAAAAGTTAAAGCCAAAATGGTAAATGGTGAATGGCAAATGGTCGAGAAACTTAAGTTTCGGCCCTTTAGACTTGGGACATTAATGAACACATGTTCACAAAGCATTAAAATTAAATGTGCTGCTCATTAAAAATGAAAACATGTGCAAAGTCCGGGGCCACAAAAACATGGTGGGACAGCAAATGTGGCATGCCACACAGCAGCAGGAGAAGGAACCCTTTCCCCAAAAGTTCAAAGGCAAATACATTTATTCGGTATCCCAAATTGATGCTGCGTTTGCGTCATATAACAATAATAATGAAGCATTTACGTTAAATGTCAAAAAGGGTTTTCATCAACGGTCGATCTGTTGGCCAACGGCTGCCGCTGATAAAGCCAAAGTGTTTTGGTCACTCACAGCAGTGTCTGACGTGTGAGGGGACGTAAAAAGTTGAGGTATCTATAAAACAAAAGGCCCGAAGAGTGACAGAGATGGGCTTAACAGAGAGACAGACCGGCCGACTGAGTGACTGACTATGTGACTGACTGAGTAACTGACATGAACAAGGATGGCACAAGTTCAATTCAATTTTTGGGCCATGTTTTTGGCATTTCCATATATGCAAATGAATATGCTGAAAACCGGAAAATCAGGCAGACACACCACACAGTGCTCAGAGTAAACAATACAACGAGTGATAGAGAATGAGCAGGGACAACTCCGCCTAGGAGATGTGCTTGTATCAAACTTAAAGGGATTAGCTAAAAATTATTAAAGTCAACTTTAAATATATGTTATATCAAGTAAGAAAGCTGTAGCATACTTTTGGGCGCATCTTCAGAGTTGACAAAGACATGGTTTTGATTTTTTATCAGAGTTAAAAGTTAAAATATTAGATTAAGACTGCCAAGATTTTCTATAACTGCTGAATAAAACAGAAAATTTACCATAAAGAAGTATCACAAGTAATTGGATATTTAAAACCACAAACTTACAGGGTAGAAGCAAACCTGCCGAAATTTTTATTTAACATTATTGTGCTTGATATACAAATGGTTCACGAGCAAAACCGGATGTGCAAAATTAGCGAATAGACCTAGTTAGTTATAGATTGATGGGCGTTGAGTTTTAGCTAACATTATCGGAGCCAAATGATATGCAGCCGATGAAAAGCTAAACAGTCTGCGAAAGAGATGCATATAGAGTGAGCTAGAGGGTGAGCGAGTGTGTGGGAGAGCGGTCTGAAATACAAATGAGCATACGCAATGCGGCAAACAAAAGTCAACACAGGATATGTACACACAGAGTCGGAGAAGGACAAGGCACACGCATAGAGAGAAGGACATCCGGTCTTGCCACTAGCGACAACAAATGTCATCAAGCAGTCCAAATAATAATAAAATATACACTTAAGCCTCGTTTTGTGTGTGCTCCCGCTCTCTCACTCGCTCTGACTCTCTCTCTCTCAGTCTCACTCCTGCCCACATCTCTGGTGTATTTGTGTATATGTGTGTTTGTGCCTGTATGCGTGTGTGGATTTAAATAAAACGGAAATTTATTTCGACAAATGGCATTTACTTGCAACGGATGTGCCACCATTACACTGACACGGAAAGGCTACACTTGCCTCTAATTCAACTCAGTTTTAAGACTCAACGTCAACCGTGCGCAAATTTAAAACAGTTGGACGGGGGCGGAGTGACTTTCATATACGACGAATTGCACTTGCCCTATTTATAAATATATATAATTGTATTTATTTTGGTTTTTTCCACTATTATTTTGGTTTTTAATCTATAAGTTATTGTAGCAGGAATGGCATTAAAATATTGGCGAAAATGGCTGGACTCAAAGCTTGTCCATTCCCTTGACAGAATACAAAATATATATTAATTTTCTATGAAAAATACAAATAAATAATACTATAATTATTCAAAAAATAAGAGACTTTTTAAAGCATTACAACTAGTTTAAAAGTTTCCGCATACCCTTTCTTTTTAGGGAAATTACTCTGCTGTGATGGAGCGTAGTCGCAATCCCAGCATGACGACTACTGACTCGACTTACGAGTGAATGCCTTCATCGTGAGTAAGTGGGATAATGGGTCAGGCTAAGCCACAAGCATTCAAGTAGCTGTGATGTCCCGGCCCCTTTCTCTTTGACTCCCCGTAGGCCCCTATTACGGAAACGGAAACCCTCACGCAGGGCACACACACTCACACACACACACAGACATAAATACGCATGCGACAGTTGTGTTGTATGATAAATTGTATAAGATATTACTGTAGATTTTTACATACGAGTGCGAGAGTATTGCGACTATATATACATATATTCGAAAGGCACCGAATGGGGTCTTATTATGGCCGGGGCATTTAGCCACTGGACAACAACAAATGATTTGGCCCAACGGCTGTCTCTCATTCTCTCTATCGTTTTCTCCCCTACTGCTGTTTAAAAGCGCGCCACATTGCGAATACGCAATATTGTTAAGCAAGTGAAAGTCAGTGTATCGCCTCAAGCTGTTGATAATTTTGGGCTCCACATACTCACACACAAACACACACTCATACACAAAATAACACACTCACACACACATAGAGAGACAGACACACACATGTTTATTATGATTTTCCGTAGAATTTTCACTTTGATCCATTTGCCGAGCGCGCAGATTGTTTGTTTGCCTTTGGTTTTCTGATTTTTATTTTATTTTTATTAAAAACAAAATGTTTTATACACTCGCTCACTTTCTCTTTCAGTCTTTTTACCCGGTTTATGTTGGCTTTAATGTGTAGCAGCATAAAAAAAGGGTTGCCGTTGTTGCGGTTGTGTGTGATTCATTTCCTTAGCGTGAAATGCGAAAAAAAAACATAGATTGCTATCTTGCTGCGTGAATTTCCCCTGTGAAAAGTCAATTGAGATACCCAAACAATATTTTGAAATATGCAAGGTAACAAAAGGGAAACAGGTTTGTGGCTAATTATGACCCTCAATTAGGCAGTTAATGGAACATTCTAACATAAAGTGAATATAATGTTTAAATTATAATACTTTTGGATTGTTGGCAACAAAAATGTAAGTTAATGAAAAAACAATTTAAACGGGAAAGAAACTGTTAAAATTGTGTGAATTGTATAAAAGTCGTAAGACATTTATGCTATAAATTGTAAATTTAAAAAAAAAAAAGAAGTCTATATTCTTTAAAAAATATCTTTAAAATGATCTAAGCTTAAAATAAGCTTTAAAAATGATCCCAATTTTAGCATTTCCCCTTTTCAATTCCACCTATAAAACTGACTGTTTAAGCAGAGAAATCATCTGGCGCAATGCCAATGATAATTCAATTATAAAACATTATTTTTACTAGACTCACTGGACTGACTGCCTCACTGACTGACTGAGTGAGTGTCTGGCAGTCTGTGTGAACCATAAACGCATTACCGAGGTGCTAATGAAGAGTTATGCAGATGCTTCCAGCCAAGACAGACTCTAGACTTGCTTCAATAATAAAAGTGGCGCCTATAAAAGTACCGAAGCCATTAGCATAACCAAAGCGGACTTCAAACAAGCCACGACTCAATTTTTTTTCACTCTTTTTTCAGTCCATTAAAAGTCCGGGAAAACTCACACACACATACACAACATATAGAACATACTTTAGGATGGGTTTATTTTTTTTATGTGGTCAAGGTAAAGGCATTGAGGCACTTTGGAGCAACTGCAGTTGCTTCTGCAATGAGTTTGCTGAATTATTAATTAACCTCAAACAATTAAAAGTGAAATGTTTAAAACAAAAAATGCACATAATTACATGCGGAGTTTTTGAACTGAAAGAACTATAAGATAAAAGGGGAGAGAGTGAAGTATGAAAACTGAAACTGGAACTGGTGGCTGGGGACTTGTGAAATATTTAAAAGTACTATTAAAGAGCATGAAATTAATTTGCTGGGTAAAGGCATAAAGCAAGTAAGTAGGTTGGATCCCCCAGGATGGGCCGATAAACAATGTAGATTGTAATTAACTTGACCATTTCTCGCACAGGTGGACCGAGTCCGAGTCCAAGTCCGAGTATGAATTCGAGTCGAAGTTTGAGTTCGAGTCCTGAAGTCCTGGCTTAATTGCTTGCACAAAATGCACAGGCACAGAACAGAGCACAAATGAATGAATGAATGAACGAATGACATTCATTTTCGTGCATTGCCTTTTGTTGCACTTCCGTTTTACCACAGCGGAAGAAGGTGCCAGATAAGAGAGATATTCTGCTGCTGCTTGGAACAACAGTTAACATCGAGGACAATTTCAGGATTCACCCACTTCGAATCGCACTCGAATTTTCATAAAGTATTCGCATTCGTATTCGCAATGAAAATAATTAAAATGCGCCGAACGTTCAAAATCAAGCAGCATGGAAATTTAATTGTAAAAAAATATAAAAAAAAGGATGGGCGGATATAACCCCTTTTGCCCACTTGACTGAAATTGAAAAGGGATCTCCGCCCACACCAAGTAGATGATAACGAATGGTTTACAATTGCATTGGGGCAATAAATGAGTTTTTCACCATCTCCAAGCACTGAATACAAACAAAATGCCTTAAAAACGAATGCAATATGCAAAATGTTGAATAATTGCAAATGCGACAATACGGATCAATGGAAACAATTTCATCTTCAGGGACTGATGCGAAGGGTAGCATACAGTTACTCAGTTGTCCTCAAGCACTACTAACCCAGTTAACGGATGAACGAACAGGTGCAGGAGCACTGTCTAACAAAAAAAACACTAAAAGACATCCATCAAAGATCAATGAGCCTGCCGGTTTCCAGCTTTCTTAAAGCAGTTCTTCTAATCTGAAACTACAACAAATCAAGTTTAAACCGATTTTAAAAATGTTTAAGAATCAAAAGATATGTTTTTAAATGCTTTTCCCGCTAGTTCTTGCAGCTGTTTTACATTTTTTTCGCACATGTAGCGTTCCCATAGTCGATGGACAAGCATGTAACCCAAGGCCACAATAATTCCACAACAATAAACAACGCAAACACACAATAAACTTACACAGCGCGAACCCGCAGCTGTCATTGTCAATACATAAATTGAATAAAAAAGAAAAGACAAATTGAAAGAAAAAAAGATGAAATAAATAGGAATAATAATAATAAGAGACATGCACCTCGCAGCATCAATGGCAGTGGCAACGACAATCAAACATTTATTTTTTATCAATCACAAAATAAACATTCGACTCGACTTTATGTTGCAGGTGGGCCGTGTGGCATGTGGCATGTGGCATGCGGCAAATGGGCGTGATACAATGTTGGCATATTTTACACTTCTGCTTTCAATGCAAACAATTTTTTTTATTACAATATTATTACTGTAGGCATTACATGTGTCTCGTTCGGCGTCCACTCCCGTGACGCCCCCTCCGACTTTGTTGCAGCCTCTCTTTGACAAAGGAAAATATCGTAGGTTGAACATGAAATGTATTCACATTTTAATCTGTGCCGTATTCCACATAATTGAAATGAAAGCAACGCCATTTCACGATTTCGGTCTATAAAAATAAATAAACGGCAGCAACAACAAGTAAGATTCTATTTTTTATGATTTGTTTGACAAGCGTTGCAAGAACAACAAAAATCTCCCCTCTTGTGGCAACCGGAGTCCAAACAAATTTCGTCCCATCTTTTACAATTTTTCATGACGTAAAATGGCGTTGACAAAAAAGCATACAAAAGCAAATAAAAAAAATATATATGTATGTATTGTAAGTAAAAATAAATATATTGTTGGCAACATAAGCACAATAAATGAGCACAAAAATCAATTGACAATTTATTGTTTGAAGCATAAAAAATGGAGCTGGAAGGAGTCGGAAATGCGAGTAATGTTCTGTCTTGGCACACCCAAAAATCTATATTAAATTACGAGCCAGCTTACAAAATGGTCAAATAATAATCATAAAATACAAGCAAAAATGTTGGCAAAAATGAGTGGCAGCTTATGCACTAGCAGATATCCTGTTATTTTTTTTTCTAAACAGTTTAATTTTTTTTTTTGCAAATAAGTTAAGAGTTAGAAATTCCCAAATTTTTTTATCTTAGAAAATGTAACAAATGTACAACAAAAATTTATAATAAATAAAATAAAGTATTCCTTCTTTTTTTCAAAATGTTTATAAGCTTTTTAACTTAATACATGCATTTTCTAAATAAATATAAGCGTAAAATTTTTATTTAATTTTGTAAAAAAATAATATAATGCTTTAATTAAGGTGATTAATTTCTGAATTTGAAATTATAAGCTTAAATGTGTTTAAATTATTTTTTAAATAATATTATATTAATCTATAATTCTTATCATTCTCTAAAATTCGTTGAAAACAGGGTATAAAATATAAGGAAATAACGCAATCTATGACATACAAGCAAACACATAAGTGTTATGTCCATATATATATTTATATGTCCACACACACACACATATATACATATATCTATATAGATGTTTCTGTTTCGCTTTTGGCTTTTTTGCGGCCATTGTTGTCGGTGTGGTTATTGTTGTTTTCCCTGTTGTTGTTGTGCTCAATTGCCTTTAAATTGTCCCGAGTGTTAAGTGGCGCACGTTAAAAAAACATTTAACGTTTTTATTTACGCTTAAAATGGCCAAAAACGTACGTAAAGTGCTAGGCGGTGTTGGGGTTTGTAGGGCATTGCAGGGAATCACGAGAGGAGAGAAAGTAAAAGTGCTTTGTCCCAACCAAAAGCATAGATACAATACGTAAAGCTGGCAAAATAAAAATATAAAAGATACGAGTACGTATCGAAAAATGTTGGAACGAGCGGAAATTAAAGTAAAATTTGATACACGATGTTAGTTGAAAGAGGACGAAGAAAAACAAACGAATGTATCCGTATGTGTGTGTGTGTGTGTGTGGTGTGTGTGGAATAGATGAAATAACTCAGATATAGCAAAACTATAAAAAAGAAGAATAAACACTTGAACAGGGAATTTCAATCATGGTTTTTATTGAAACTATATAAATAAGACGAATATTAAAAGAGTAGTAAAGCATGTAATGTGCCGTAAAAACGAGACAGACAGTGCAGGGGAGAGAGAGAGAAGGGAGACCGTGAAAATGTGAAGAAAAGACAGAAAAGAAAAAAACCAACTCATAAAGAAAGAAAGTAAGTGTAAATAATGATCCTTTTTGTGTGATGAATAAATGAAAGTACTTTATGTATAACTATGTCTACTCTAAGATAGAATTTTATAGACATTTCTGCCAAAACGTTATTAATAAGCAGAGAAAGGTATTTCAATATTAAAAGGAAAGTCCCCTCTTTTACAATACTTTTAATTAAATCTGTAAAAATATGTAACTCTTTTCCTAGCATTACATGTCAATGAAGAAATTACTTGACTTGTAAATCTGCACACAGATTCAACAACCGATAACCTAATTAAGTCCTTTTTAAGTCGATGCTCAGAGCAATAACTACTAAAAATTCTCAGAATGCAACGAGCTGCAGTCACAGCGATAAGCGATCTTCTCCAGAATGTGCAGATCACTAGGATGACGCAACGTCCCGTGCACTTGACAAACGCACATCAACCACGCCCATGGCCTGCTCGCCTTAATGCAGCTGGCGCAATTGCAGGAAAAGAGGAGGAATCATGTTTGGTACATTTGCCAATCGATTTCAAGCTACACCGTCTGGAATTCGGACCCGATACACTGGTGTCCTTGAAGCAGAAGGAAGCAAAGCTCTACTACCGCCAACTAGTGGCAATCAGGCGACTGGAGGCAGCTGCAGCACAGCTCTACAAGGAGAAACTCGTGCGAGGATTCTGTCATTTGTATACGGGACAGGAAGCATGTGCGGTGGGCGTGTGTGCGGCGATGAGGCAACAGGATAATCTAATTGCTGGCTATCGTATACATGGTTGGGCCTACCTTAGGGGCGTGAGTGCGGTAGGCATACTGGCCGAGCTGACGGGCAAATCGAGCGGCTGTGCACGTGGCAAAGGCGGCTCCATGCACATGTATGCACCTCAATTCTATGGTGGGAATGGCATTGTCGGTGCTCAGATTGCACTTGGCGCAGGCATTGCTTTGGCTAGTCAATATCGTAAGAATGATGCCGTCTGTCTGGCTCTTTATGGCGATGGAGCTGCCAATCAGGGTCAGTTATTTGAGTCCTTCAACATGTCGCAGCTTTGGAAATTACCGGTCATATTTGTCTGTGAGAACAACAACTATGGCATGGGCACCAGCACCTGGCGTGCTTCTAGCAATACGCAGAACTACACGCGTGGTGATTATCTGCCAGGCATTTGGGTTGATGGCCAAGATGTTCTGGCCGTGCGCAGTGCCACCGAGTTTGCCATCGGGTATGCCCGTCAGCATGGTCCATTGATTTTGGAGCTCTGCACCTACCGCTATGCAGGTCATTCCATGTCCGATCCCGGCACTAACTATCGCAGTCGCGAGGAAGTTCAGGAGGTCCGTCGTCGACAGGATGCCATTCAACGTTTTCGAAAACTCTGCCTCGACCAGAAGCTGCTTAATGACAGGCAACTGCTCGAGATTGAGCAGCAAGTACGCCGTGAAATTGAACTGGCCGTAAAGGCAGCCAAAAGTGATCCAGAATTGTCTTTATCCCATCTTTGGAGCGATGTTTATGCCCAGGGTGAAATGCCGTGCCAGTTGAGAGGTGTACACGGCCAACATTTGACACACGTCAGAACGAGTACAGTGAAGCAATAAGTTTTCAAATTGTCGACATAAATCATAATTTTAACAAATTTGCAGTTTCTACTAACCAAGAAGCGTCAATTGTCCATATAATACCAAATAAAAAAACTACAAAAAATTAAAAATTAAAAAAATATCCCGCCACATTTCTGAAAATCTATCGATATTAGTTGAACAAATTGTGCCAGCAGATTTACATCTAAGACTTAATCACTGTTTATGATAATATGCAATTAATTGAGCAGTAAACAATAAAAATGGCAGGATCTTTAAATAGGTGCATGGTAAAATATTCAACATTTAATAAAAGTTTAAAGTGACTTACCGCTCATGATTTTCTAGTTTTCATCCCAATCCGTGGGCTCGTGAAAGATAACTGAAAGATATATAAAAAAAACTTAATTAAATAAAGAAAGCTTTAAAAGCAATAATATATTCAAAATAAACGTTGCTTCAAAAAATTTTGTTGTCAGAGTATTCTTATAAACTCACATTGTTATTTTCAAAAACCAACTTGTATGAAATTTCATTGCATACGCCGAATATATTTTACTTTAAAAACTTCACTTCACTGCACTTAACTTTCACTTTTTTTTAATTTTCACTTCACTTTTACTTTTTTATTGCACAAGACAGGATTACAGTCCTGACAGGAGCTACAGAGCAGCCTCACTTAAAAAAAAAAAAAGAAACAACAAAAAATTCGCATGGTGTTATATTCCACTACGAATACACTGCTCTTTACATATTGCACTTTTTTTTACTTTTCTTCACCATACACTTTTTCACTGCACTTTTACTGCTCACTTTGACACTGCACTTCTTCACTTCACATTTTACACTGCACTTTTACGTCTCACTTTGCACTTTTTCACTGCACTTTATACGCTGGATATCACATTTTGCTATTGACGCTGACCATTAATAGAGAACATTTCAAAAAAAAAAAAAAAAAATTGATCAGCTTATTACTTCTTTTGATATACATATATTGCAATGAAAACATATTTGCCGGCTTTTCTTTTCACTACAAAACACTGACACACTGCACTTTTTCACTTCACTTCACTTTATACACTGCACTTTTGCTTCACTTATACACTGAACTTTTTCACATCACTTCACTTTATACACTGCACTTATTCACTTTACTTCACTTTTACACTGACTTTTACACTCTCCACTCTTCATTTTTGCGGTTAACGCTGACGCTAGTGATCATTATTAGAAAACATTACACAAAAAAAAAAAAAAACAAATTTGATCAGCTTATTACTTATTTTGATAGAAAATATATTTGCCGCTTTTCACTTTAAGCACTGCACTGCACTTTTTAGACTTTACAACACTTTTTACCTTGCACTTTTATATTGCTTTTCTCATTATTACATTGCACATCACATTTTACACTGCACTTCACTATAATTTTCATTTTTTTGCTGCGGGCTTAACCAAAAAAAAAATATGCACATTCTCTTTACATCATTGCCATTGACTTGAATCACACAAAAAAAAAAACACCTATTTTAGCAGACGAGCATGCTCTTAACATATTCTAAGCGCGAAAGAGCGGGCGAGCGAACGAAATTAAAAGAGAAACGAACGCGAAGCTGCGCATGCATAAGAGCATACGTAAGTACGCAAGCGTAAGAGTTTACAACAAAGATTACCGACGGCGACAAAGAGAGCAAGGACGGTGGCGCAAAAGGGACTAAACGATTAGCGTTCAAAGTCCACCGACGGCGACAAAGAACAGAGCAGGTGGCGCATATAGAGTAATGAATTGGAGTGGGAGTGTGAATAAGAAAAAAATGACAAAATGTGTGCACAACGTGAATCCGCGGGCCGCCACCCGAGCCTCTGCTGGCAGAAAAATGTTCAAACGTTAATAATAATAAATAATCCTTTATAAATTGCAAATTTTTTAAATGCATTTTGTGCAACCGACATCGGTCTTTCGTTTGACACGTCATTTAAGCCGATCGGCCCGAAATTATCTATTTTTTCAAGCCTGCAACGCGGAGCACATTAATTAGGCGTGCAATATCCGATGCGCAATAAAAACTAAACGTTTAGCGATCAAAGTTCACCGACGGCGACAAAAAAAAAACAAAGACAGTGGCGCAAAAGGGACTGAACGATTAGCGATCAAAGCGACAAAGAGAACAGAGACGTTGGCGCACAATAGGAAAAATGTGTGGAGTGGGAATGTGAGAGTGTGAAAAAACATGGCGGAATGCGCACAAAAAATTTTCAATCGATGATTAAAGTAGATTATCTATTATAATTTACTAATTTTTTATATGCACCTTGTATAACCGACTCTGCTCTTTCATTTGACATATGATTTAAGTCGATTGAACCGAAATTAACTATTTTTTCAAGATCGTAACGCGGAGCACAATAATCAGGCGTGCTGTAAATTCCGATGCGCGAAAGGAACTAAACGATTAGCAATTAGCTGTGGTGAAATTGCATGCGATGAAAGCTTTCAATATCGAACTAAGCTTTACAAAGCTGAGCTTTTGTGCAACAGAGGATCTTAAAAAGCTGTTGACTTATAATTAGTACTTATAAAACAGCAACAACTGGAAAACATAAATAAAATATAAATAAAAGTAAATTTAAATAAAAAAAACTAATAATTATCAGCATAATTATTAAAATTTAATGTAATGCAGAGTAGTGTAATATGGAGTAATACAATTATTTTTTGGTGTTTTTTTTCTATTTAACACACTTAAATATCTATATTTGAATTATGTTTAAATTATTATTTGGCTCTTTTGGTTAAGATCGGGCAATTAAAACTAAATTTTTACATACAAATCACCACACAAAACGAATAAACCCGTTTTCTCTTTTGAGTACAGAATCTAAAAAAACATGAAAAATAAATCTTCAAAATATCAAAAGAAACGCCTTGAGCAAACAACTTACATGCCTCACTGTGCGCAAGTAAACAAAGTAAAATATTATTATGCTGTGACTTTAAGAAACAGCAAAGGATAGGAGAGTGGAGTAAAAAGAAGGGGCGCGGGAGGCGGAGGGCCACTTGTCATAACCTCCATTAGGATTCGTTTACTGCTGCTCTCTCTCTTTAATTTATGCTAAATGATCAACCGCCAGCTGCTTATGTCTACATTTTATTTGCCAAGCAGAACGAGAACAATAATTTAACGTTGGGGTTTGCTGAGAAACAAACTGCTGCACAAGCACAAAAATATCATCAAGTGGGCGAAAAAGGAGTAAACAGGAAGCGGAAGTGCGCACGCAAACACACACAGACATTGGGCACACACCCCCACACACATAGTTTACAAAAGCAAAACTCATTTGCCTTTGCGCTCACGTTTTCTGCAAATTTATGCCAAAAAGCAGCATGCAATACATTTGTTGTCTTTTATTTTGTTGAAGCCGCCTGAAAGTATGCTACAATTCTGCCTGATGCATAGTTGCTAAAGACGTCCGCCGCTGGTGGGCGCTTTTGAAACTCAGATTACAAATCTTACGAAGCGCTTTCCAAGTCAGCCTGTCTACGTGTATGTGTAAACAATACATATTTGTTTGCTTTTGACATTTATTGGTATTTTCAGGTTCTATTGATAATTTCTAGCAATATTTGGGTCATTCATGCGAAAGTTAACTGAAACATTTTGAAAACCTCCCCATAACCTCAAAAAAATACGCCGGGCAAGAGCGTGAACAAATTTACAGTGCCGTCCCACACAGAGTGGCGTATGCATTTACACTCGTAAGGTGAGTAAAAACCTGGCACCTGGAAAAATCTGGCAGGAGGCAGTGCGCCGCTTAAGCCGGAAATGAGATATCACACACGACTAAATGCATAACGCATCCGGCTGAAGTTGGCCGTCCTCAGGCCGGAACCGTAAAACATACACCGCTGGTTACAGCGGCTGCCTCACCACTCTCGCTCGCATTGACAAACTTCTAGGTCCAGGGGAAATAAAAAGTGAAGTGCGGTGAGCTGAAATCAATCGTTTGCCCGTGTCCCGTTTCCCTTAAATGATTTTCGTCACCAGAAATTGTTGTTTTAAAAAACCGAATGCTTATATTTTGCTACGCGAGCGAGCGTGTAACGTTTCATCCAAAATAGTCGTACTTATAATGGTTTACAATAGTGTGTGTGTGGATTGTTGCCAGTTGTAGTAGCAGTTGTTGTTGTAATGGGTATTATTTTATAAGCATGCCGCCTTTTAACGCATTTACTTCCTATTCTGGTTGTTACGTGCCATGTCCTTGGGGAAGGAACGCACTGGCGGCGTACGGATGCGACGTGCCTCGCGCGAACGATTGCGCACCACCTTGGAGTGGATTGCGCACGAGACACAGTAGTGGAGCTTCGCGTAGAGTTTGGGCAGAACATAGGTGTCCCAGATGCTGGCCTCGCTGATATCACGGACGGCAGCAGCCTCGACGATGTTGCGGATGACAAACTTCTTGATTGCCTTATCCTTGGGCACACAGCGAGCGCAGTTGGTGCAACGCACGGGCTTCACATGGCCGCGATTGTGCTTGTTACGTCCTCCATTACGACGCTTCTTGGTCATTTTGGCAGCTGCATAATGTTGAATGAGCAATTGTTAGCCATTGTGACAACAGCTTATGATTGGATGGCATTTATATTTACCTTATTTAATATTTAAAAAATCCACGAAGCGAAATCCGCGTGTTCACGCCAGGCGACACTTATGCGAAAAGGGTGTTACCAGCTGCAAATTGTTTACAGCTGCAACCCTGTGTGTTCGATTGTTGCCAGTTTAAAAACCACAATTTCAGAGTTGCTTAGAAGGTATAAGCAGCGCTGCGTTCACTAAGCGCAACATGTTTAGCAATGCAATATTTTATTTAATTTAATTAAATGTTCAAAATGTAGTTTCGTTTATAAAAATTAAATTAATTAAATACAATTTATTTATCCTTATATTTTTCTTTATATTTTGGTTAAAGTTTGTAAGATTATTTTCAAACGCTTTTCAGTTGGCGCCCATGGTGAGATTTTGCTAATTTGCATACAGCTGGTCAAGTAATTGTTTTGACTGGAGGAAACAAAAAAAGTGTTTGTTTCTGCTTCTTAAGGATTAAAAGCCTTCATTAAAATATCTCTTGCTTATTGTGCCAAATGCAATATTTATAAAATAACTTAAAGTTTAAATTGCGGCTTGTAATATGTAAATGTTGTGTCACAATAATTTCTTTACCAACTGTGTTTATTTTTGAGACCGCGCCATGTGCTCCAATTTGTTGACACTGCCCTACAGTTTGGTGGCCAATAACATATTTGAGAACCAGCGATGTTGCATACCCGACACTTATAATGGCAAAGAAATTAACAGGTGGTGCAGGTGTGTGCTGCAGGACGGCAACTACTCCATTTGCCGTGTTTACCGGCGGGCAGGAAGTGAAACCTGTTGTTTCCTGGACGACTTGGTGTGTTCGGCGAACTTTACAGCCAACAATCAACGTTTAAGCCAATTCGAGCTGTTAACAGAGAGAGCAGACGTGGAAAAGATTTCCTGCATTATAACAGTCACAGAGAAACTGTTCCAGCGAGCACAAGTCTCTGTGGAGGAGCTGTCGGTGGATTTGCGCATCTTTTTGAGATACCTCAAGCTGGTCAAGGGCTGCCATGTCAGGCATACAGAGCTACAGGCTGTGGGCATTGCCGGAATTGAAATCTGCGATGTGCCTGGAGTGGAGCACAACGAGTGCTTTGAGTTAAAACAGGAGACGAAATTGCACATTGAGGATGTGCGTCTGGCGACGCCAACAGAGCTGACCAGAATTAAGAACTACCATGCACATGGCTTTGAACAGCCCATGGAGGCACTAGAGAGTCTGCTGAACAGTTCTAGCGACGCACAGCTACGTGGACTGCCCCTGAATGCACTCCTTGTAGGCGCCATGGGATCTGGCAAGAGTGCTCTGCTCGCCGAGTTTCTGCATCGCCACCAGTGCAATTGTTTCTACATCACAGCCTCACAAGTGCTGCGCTCCTATCCCGGCGAGACGGAGGAGCAGCTGAGAAGCATCTTTCAATCGGCGCACACTTTTAAGCAGCAACTGCAACCAAAACTACCAACTGTGATCTTGCTGGAGGATTTGGAACTGTTTTGCCCCCTGTCAACCACGGACCCAAAGAACTCTGGGAATGCCTTACGCATCTCCGCACAGCTCTACAGATTAATCGATGAGCTATCACAGCGTAGCAGCGGCATCTTGTGCCTGGCCAGCAGCAGCTCTCCAGATGCCGTCAACCCACAAGCAAGACGCGCTGGACGCTTTGGCCATGAAGTGAGCATAGAAATGCCCACGGAGCAGCAGCGTCGCCAGCTCTTTGCGGCACTCTGGCAGGATGAGCACCCTGAATCACAGCAGCTAACGGAGGATTTGCTGGACTACGTCGCAAAGCATACACAGGGCTACCTTGTGGGTGATCTGACGTTGCTGCTGCGCCAACTACAGCAGAAGATGCTCTCCCAGTCGCCATCCCCCACTGAATTCGAGTCCATGCTGCGCCAGACTTTGCTGCAGTGCCAACCCAGTGCATCCCGCTCTACCGATGTGCGTGTCACGAAGATGACCACGGGCTTCGAGAGCATTGGTGGCATGGAGTCACTAAAACGCACACTGCAAGTGTCCATTTTGGCTGCACTGCAGCACAGTGAGGCACATGCCCGCTTCGGCTTGGGTCTGCCAAGGGGCGTGCTGCTCTATGGACCGCCTGGGTGTGCCAAGACCACGATTGCCAAGTGCCTGGCCAAGGAGGCGAACATGACCTTCATAGCCACATCCGCTGCTGAAGTCTACTCGCCCTACGTGGGCTGCGCTGAACGCTTCATTACGCAAATCTTTAATACGGCTAGGAAGAATGCACCTTGTCTCATATTTCTGGACGAGATTGACTCGCTGGTGGGTCGTCGAACTGGTGGCAGTGGCGGTGGTGGAGGTGGCGGTGTCCAGCTGCGCATACTCTCCACACTTCTCACCGAAATGGATGGCATTGTGAGCGCGGGTGGAGGACAGCAGCACATCCTGGTCGTGGCAGCCACCAATCGTCCCGATATGATCGATGATGCTCTCATGCGTCCTGGACGCTTTGATAAACTCATTCATGTGCCTGCGCCGGATTTGCAATCCCGTTTGGCTCTACTGCAGCTTCATGGCACACGCATGCCCTTTGATCCCAATCTGCAGCTGGAGCAGATTGCCGAGCGCACAGAACGCTTCTCGGGCGCAGATCTCTGCAATCTGTGCAACGAGGCAGCAATAGAGGCTTTCCAGCGCGACTTCAATGCCAGCCAGATTGAGTTGCGGGACTTTGACACGGTTCTGGGCAGGCTTAAGTCGTCTCTAAGCCAAGACCAAATCGACAGCTACTACAAGTTCGCCTCGAACTATTTGTAGGAACTGTTGTTAATTAAAAATGTTGTGTAGAGGGTGTTATAGACTCGTGTTAACGTTTGTAACGGTCGTAGAGGTTTCTGCGTTTAAAATTTAAGTGGTATTCAAAGGAGTATCTCATATTCGATCATTTCTTAAGCTAAATAAAAACTCCTTTTGTAATTTGTTGATGCTTTTTATATATTTTTTTGTACATTTACAAATGTTGCTCCAGGGCTTAGATCGTTGCTTTGTACAGGGTCGCAAGACTACGAGTGAAATGCAGAAAGAATGCGAACGGCGGCTTGTGGATTCAACCTCGCTCCTTGGACACGCTGCGTCTATGATGATGTCGTCTTGGTGAATCGCGTCGCGTGTCTCGCTCTCTGCGAGAATTTGTGCGCGAATCGCGTTCTCGATTCTTCTCACGCTCCCGTTGTTCCCGCTCCCGATCTTTGTCTCTGTTGCGTTCCCTTTCCCTATCGCGTTCCCTATCCCTGTCGCGTTCCCTCTCCTTCTCCTGCTGTCTGTTTCGTTCTCTGTCGCGTCCTTTGTCACGTTCGTCTGTGCGGTCTCTGTCACGTTCCCTTTCCCTGCCCTTGTCACGTTCTGTTTCTCTACCGTTTCGTCGATCGTCCGCCTCCTCACGTCGTCCTCGACGTTCTCGCTCCCTATCCCTTTCCCTATCTCTATCGCGCTGTCTGTCATCTGGCGAGGCATCGCGTCTGCGTCCCACGTCCCCATGTCCATTGTGCTGTTGTCGTTGCGGCGCTGCTTCCACGGGTCCATCCAGATTAAACTCGTCGCTGTGCCGACGTTTGCTTCGTGGATTTGTTTTGAGCTCCTCCTTGCGCTGGATTTTCGCTTGTGGCTCTTGTGTATCGCTGTCGCTGCTGGAGGTTGAGGCAGCGGTGGAGGAACTGCTATCACTGTCCTCATCGCTGCTGCTGCTGCTCGAGCTGCTGCTCTGTTCCCGTTTGCGCTTCTTTTCTTTTTTCTCAGCTGCCTGTTTCTTCTCCTTTGCGGACTTCTTTTTCTCCTTTGCCTTCTCTTTCACTTTCTCCTTCTCTGACTTCTTTTTCTCTTTCTCTGACTTCTTTGCCTTCTCCTTTTTGGACTTGCTCTTTTTAAGCTTCTGTTTCTTCTTCTTGCTGCGCTTTTTCCGTGACGCTTCGCTGGAGTCGGAACTGGAGCTGGATTCACTGTCGCTATCCTCATCGCTGCTGTTGTCCTCGTCGCTGCTGGAGCTGCTGGAACTACTGCTGCTAGAAGAGGACGATGACTTGGCGTCTGCAGCTGCAGCCGAAGGATCTTTGAAAGGATTGCCACTGGCAAGAATTTCCGCATTGATTGCTGGCACCGTCTTGGGTGCATTCTTGAGGAAACGTCGCAAATCATCCGTCAAGCCACCCAAGCCAATGGACGTGAAGAAGTTAATCGAGAAGCGTGTATTACGTGGATTATCCTTGGGAAACAATCCGGCCAGACTCTCTAGCAGCACATCCTCCTTGAGCTTGTTATTCAGCTTGCCCAGGCCCATATATTCGGCGAGCTCTTGGAACAGTATTTTGATGAAGATACGACTCGAGGAGGTCGTATCATCCTCGTTCAGCTGAATGCACTCCAAGACATCCCAACTGATGGCGTCCGTGAAGAGCAAGTGGGCAAAGAATTTGCTCACATTCCGCAAACGATTCGTGTCCAGACGATGCGTCGTCTGATACGTGTCCTTGAAGATCTCCTCGAAGGGCGGTATGTAGATCTTATTGATGCTACAGAAGCGTTGTGCCAACAGACCATAAAACTTCTCGTAGGTACGCTGCTCGGCACAGCAATCGAGGAACATGTGACACAGTTCCACCTCCTGGCCCGGCTTAAGCTGCATCTTCATCAGCTTGTGGGCACACTCCTCGTAGTCCAAACTCGAATTAATGGTCAGATAAATGGTGCGACGCAAGGCAATTAGATTTGTCTCCGTATTGTCAATAATATCCCCAGCCGTTGCCTTCTCCGCGCTTGCCTCAGCTCCCGAGCCCGACTCAGCATCGGAATCGCTGTCGGAATCGGAGCCAGAGCCGGAGGAACCACTGCCAGAGCCACTGGCATCACTGCCCAGTATCTCACTGCTCAGCGCCTTGTACTTCTCCTCGTTCTCCGCAAAGTCCTCGTCGAATTTGAAGACATCTGCAAAGCAATTTCGTGGATTAGTTAAAGTTTAAGAAGGAAATCCATTTACTTACTTAGTATATCCTCGGTTTCGGTGGCCTCGTCGAGCATCATGAGATGCGTAAACTGATCGTCCTCCTCCACCAGCTCGAGATCATCGACAATAGCCGGATGATCCTTGAATCCATCCTTGCGCACCTGAAACAGCACCTCAATCATGTACTGCACACGTCTGTCCAGTTTGCCCTCGTGTAGAATATTCCGCAGCATCTCAAAGATGGCACCAATGCCCTTGGAGGAAACCTCTGTGAGCTTCATGCCGCATTCCTTGAGAAACGATATGGCCACCTCAACCGAATCATCGGTGGGCATCTCCACCAGCAGTGTGAGCATCTCCAGGGCCAAAATCTCATGGGCCACACGTTGATTAACCAAATGGCCAATGAATCGAGTCGCCGACATGCAGACCATCTTGTCATTGCGTCGAAAGGCGCGTCGGAATTGTATAACCAAACGCTTGAGCAGCAGTTCACCAATATTGGGGAACTTGGAGTTGATGATGGCCACCAGAGCGGCATAGACATGGGTAAAGGTGGGCGAGGCAGCCTGCGCTTGAATGATGCTGCGACAGAGCAGACCACGACCACGCACAACATTCTCGCGTAGCAATTCCCTGGTAATGATTGCAATGTTGGTTACATTCACCTTGTTGATGTAGCCATGGATGGATTTCTTGAGTGCCTCCCAAGCGATACGCTGGTATGCCGCCGATGCCCTGTCGGTGATCTCGGCCTGCATCAGACGCAGCTTGGCTGGCGGTATATAGGCGCCTCCAGTGCGTGAGGTTAGCAAATCCACAGTGCGTCGCTGGCGTTCACTTATCTTGGCCGTGGGTTCACTGACCGTTGCATTGTCGGCATTCTCAGTGGGTTCGGCACTCGCCTCGCGTTCCTTGCGCTCTTTGGGCTCATCTCGCCTCCTATGCTGATGACGCTTTTCACGCTCACGTTGTCGTTCCTCATCCTGCTTGGCACGCTGCTCATGTCGCTTCTCACGCTCCACGCGTCGTCGCTCCAGTGAACTGGAACGTCTACGTATGGGGCTCACACTCTGGCTACGTGGACTGCGTGTGCGCGTGCGTCGTCTTCGCCGATTACGTGGCGAACGACTGCGACTTCGACTGCGGCTGGCTTGACGACGTCGCTGCTTGCGCTTCTCCTCATCACGACTGGGAGTGTGACTGCGTCGACGCACCTCGCTGGCAATTTTCGGTGGCTTTGTGGCAGGTTCTTCAGACTCTTCCCGCTGCTTCTTGCTGTCTTCGTCAGCCGCGCTGGCTGCTGCCTTGGTTTCATCAGCTGTCTCCTCTTTCTGCAAAAATAAAATATTTTGTTAAACTATAAATATTACTATATAGTTCCTGCCACTTACATCGGTTATTTCGCCCTCCTCCACATTATTGGGCGTGCCAACAGCTGCTACTGTGGCTTCTGCTACACCATTTCCATTTGTGGTTACCGGTTTTACTTCTTCTTCTTTCGCTTCAACTGGGTTTTCTGCCTGAGCCTGCTTTACCTCCTCCTTCTTCTGCTCCGGTTCCTTTTCCACCTTCTTTTCGCCTGCTTCTTCTTTCAGCTCAGACGTGTCAGCATTGCTGCTTGCGGTTTTGTTGTTGTCACTTGTTTGCAGCTGCTTTTGCTGTTCATCTGCTGCTGTTTCAACATCACTTGGTTTTTTCTCAGTATCTTTTTCAGCCTTCTCAGTCTCCTCGGCAGCTACTTTACTCCCAACTGACGTTTGTTCCACGGTTCCTGCTTCTTCTTTTTCACTTTTGCTGGCAGCATCGCTGGCGCTGCCGGAGCCGCCGCTGCTGGTTGAGTCGCTGCTACTGCTACTGCTCTTGCTACTTTTGGAGCTATTGCTCGAATCGCTATCGGATTCACTGCCTGGCATACTTGATGCACGGTGTCCAAACCAATGCAAACAAGTTGGTTAAAAATGCCTGCTGAAAATTTGTACAGCTAAACGTTGGCAAACGCGGCCGCTTGCTCAGCGGTTGTGGCTGTGCAAACTGCGACAACCCTAATCGAGCGCTAAGTTGTATTTTAGGTGGTGTTATCGAAAACTTATCAGAGTAGTGGCGGTTGGTCGATAACACGCTGGGCGCCAAAACGATTTTAAAATCATGCGTATGTAATGAAAAAATGTTCAAACAAAATAGGCTTCGAAATGTGGACTATTTTAAAATATTTCTTTCATTACAAATTTTTATCACACGCAGTGAATATCAAATCACATGCTAGTTTTTATACTTTTTAACATTTTATCATTGTTTTAACTACAACATTTTGGAATAAAAAAGAATTTTTTCAAATCTTTGTATGAAATACTCTCATCCCATCTGGATTAAGGTCGCTAACTTGCAAGTCTTAAACGCAATTGGTAAGAGTTATGTCATATATACTCTAATGAACATTAATTAAGTATAAAAACAGAAATGTCGGAACCGGAAGGAGCTGTAAATGTGGTTTCAGTTTACACCAGTCGCAGACTCTGGTCGCGTCAATCCATGTTGCATTGGCTCAATCAGATCCTAAAGAGCAGCATTATCAAAGTGGATCATTTGTGCACTGGTGCCGCCTACTGCTGCCTAATGGACATATTATTTCCCGACTCTATAAACTTGCGACGAGTCAAGTTTGTTACCAATCAAGAAAACGACTTCATATTCAATTTCCAACTGTTGCAGCAAAGCTTCAAAAAGCACTGCGTCGACAAGATAATACCAGTTGATAAGCTCATAAGAGGTAAATTTCAGGATAACTACGATTTTGTCATTTGGTTTCGCCTCTTCTACAACGCCAACTTCCGGAAAATGCCCCAAGGCTACGACGTCGAGAAGAAGCGTCTGAATCAATGCTTTCTAATAGCCACAGCTAAGAAACTCAAGCGTAGTAGTTCATCCACAACCCTTAAGTACCGGCCTGAGCCACGACCCCGAAGTGCTACGCCAGATCCCTATCCACGTCGACGTTACGGTCGGGACTGACTGCTATGCGAAGCATCATCGGAAATCTGTGTAAAGTCAAACATTTTTATAACGATAACTTTTAAGCCCATTTATCTAAATTAATCGAAACAGCTTGGCTCGAAAAATCGATATTTATCGATGGAGAGTCGCGCTCGGAGATATTGACAATAAATTTTAAAAGCGTAACCAAATTGATTTTTACTTAAAATCGTATTTAATCGAGCAGGTGAATTTAAAATCGATTAACGACACTGAATCGAACTTTTACCGATTATCGAACCTATCGAATCTAATCGATATATAACAATGTCAAGTTTTGCAAATAAAAACAACTAATTATATTTTCTTTTATACAATTGGTTGACAACAGCAAAGTAAATACTAGATAATTATCTTACGATTAAACTAAAGAAAGCAAAACTTAAGGATTTTCCGGTTTGTGTGGCAACGTCTCCGGTTTCTTTGGAGTGACATCGTCATCGCTGCTGCTGCTGCCGCTCGAGGATGAGCTCGATTCGTCCGCCTTGGTGCGTTTCTCGGGCACCGTGTAGGGCAACTTTTGTGACTTCTCCTCCACCGCCTGCTTCAAACGCAACAACGCCGTGCGATTGATATTCTCGAGTGAGACATCCTTGATGGCATTCGCTAGCACCTCCATGGCCTTGTCCGTGTTGCCCTTGGTGGTCTGTATGTCCAACAGACAGGAGTAGGCATTACCAATAGCTCCCTCTGAAATTTTGCTATTCTTGAGCTGCGCAATCACCGTCGAGGCGAGTTTCTCGTCCTGCTGCTCCCGTGCCGTTTGCAGCACACGCTGGAACATTAAACGTGGCGCATTCGATAAGTGTTTGTCCCAGATCTGCTTGGAGGCCACCTCCTGACCATTGGATATCAAGTGCATCCACAGCACATTCATGGGCCCCAACTGATTAAGAGCCGCATACTTTTCAGCGAGGGCTTCGTCTAAAAAAAGTTTAGAAATCGATTGATTGCACTGTTCAAAATGATTCACATGCTCTACTTACATTGTGCCACCAGTTCGGGATGCTTGTCCAGAATGCCTACGGCACCACCACGTGGAAACTTCTCAGCCAACTTGGCTGCATCCTCCGGCGACTTGGCCGCCTCAATGTCTGTGCTTAGCTGCTTGAGGTACTGCTCTGCCTTGCCGGACACAATGTAGGCGTGACAGTAACGATTGTCAAAGGAAACCAGACGCTTCTGTTCATCGTTGAGCTGCTTACCCAAGCGCTCGAGTGTCTCCAAGTCTCCAGCGGCGGCAATTTTGTTCAAATAGTATTTAAAGATCTTTGGCTGCGGATAGTGCTTTGCATTCAGCAGCTCATCCACGTACTTGGTGGCCTCAGTCAGGCGATTGTCGCGTACCAGCAGTTCAATGAGACGCGAGGTGTCCAGTACGCCAAACTTCTCGCCACTGATGATGCGCTCCCTGCACGCAATTGCAGCATCTGCATCATTGGCCTGAATGGCACGACGGAAATTGGCGGTGTGGGATGGCGCCTTGGGTGGCTGTGTTGTCTTGGGAGGCTCCTGTTTGGCCTGCTCCACCTGCGGCTTCGACTGCTGTTCGGTGCTCTTGGCGGCTTTGCTGCGCTTTCCTTTGGTCTGCGCCGTCTGCGTCTCGGGCACTACGAAGGGCACATCGATGTTCTTGCGCTGCAGCAGCTCGGCTAATTTGAGCAGGAAAGCATCAGTGGGTGCCACACCCTCCTCTTGCATCTTGGTCCACAGACCCAGAGCCTTTTCGGCCTCATCCGCCTTGTCGTAGCTGAGCAACAGCGTGTAGTAGATCTTGTTACGATCAATGTGTCCCAAATCCTTGGTGGCTTCGATTAAACCCTCCAGTGGCTGCAACATGCCTTCGTTCTTATACCGATCGCAAGCGGAACTGATGCGTTGTGGCCTCGTGCGCAGTCCAGGAGTCTCCAGAATCTTGCGCGCTTGACGCACACGTCCGCACTCGACAAAGGAGAAGACCAAATCATACAGACTGTTGACCTCACCGTGAATACCCGTGCTCAGATCGGTTAATTTCTGCAGATTAGCAGCATCCTCCTTCTGGATGAGGCGACAGGCGAGCTCATTCTTCCACGGAGTCACCTTGTACTGCTGACAGATCTGTTCAAATGTACTGATCGCACTGGTCAGATCATCCTTGAGCACATGAACCTTGATCAGTGGTCCCAGCACCACATTTGTGGGCGCCACATAGTTCTCATTAATCAAAGTGTCAAAGATTCGCTTCAATTTCTCTGCATCTCCGGCCTCTGCGATCGCATTGAGCAGCCGCCAAACGGTGCTCACATAATTGAAGCTGCCCTCGCCCTCGGCATAGAGTGTGTCCTTGCGATTCTCCTGCAGCAGCTGGGCTGCCTCCTTCTCACGATCCTCCTGCAGCAGCACCTCTGCCAAACGCACTGTCTTCAGGTTGTCCAGCTTGAAATTGGCATCGGCTTTGCGCAGTTTCTGGTACTGAGCAAGTGCATCCGAGCTGCGCTTGTGGTGTGTGTAGAGATCCACGAGCTGCGCATAGACACCCACTGGTATCTGGAACTTCTCCTGATCGAGACGCTCAATCACCTCAACAGTTTTTTCCACATTCATGGAACGGAAACAGGCGTTGATCAGTTGTCGCTTTATGTTGTTGGCATTCTCGCCCTTCGCCTCCACGTTCTTGATGAAGCGTTGCAGCTCTGGAAGAGAAAAGTTGAATTATTGAAGTGCACTGACTGTATGAGACCCTGTAGTGCTACTTCTACAAGTCACAGGGTCTAACAACTCACCATCAATGCTCAGCGTGTCCAAAGCACGTTTGCCAGCGCTGGGCAGCGGCGTGGGTTCCAGTTCGCCCGAGCTGAGTTTGCCCAGCAGCTCGGAGATCTTTGGCGTCATCTCAGCGCCCAGCAACTCGGACAAGGCGGTGGCCTTGTAGCTGCTGATGGAGAGACCCTGCTTGACCAGACCCGTCAGCACCTTCTCCAGCATAGCCACACGCTCGCGTCGGAAGTAGATGGCTGCTTCGTGGACAATGCCACCGACCACATCGGATGTGGCACGTTCTGCTGGTGTTGTTGTAGTTGTCGCTGCAGCCACCTCCACATCGCTGGTTGCTTCCGGTTCCTCCGTGGCCTCACGAGCGGCACGGAACTGCAAACCTTCATGAATTTGACGAACGCAGCGTACGAACGAGGCGTAGTCATTGGTATTGCTCAGCGCCAGAATCAGCGGCTGTCTGAAGATCAGGGGCACATAGTAGGCACGATTCTTCTCCATGATCTTGGCGGCGTCGGACATTTGATGTGTTGTGAGTGCGGCATAGACGGCGGAGGTGACAGCGGTGGAGTTGGGCACACCAGCATCACGGAGCACTGTGACCACCTTGTCCCAGTTCTTCTCCTTGAGATTGGGTATAACATAATCACGAATAGTCTCCGAATTTGGATTCACAGCGAACTCCTGCTGCATGCGACGCACAATGTCCAGCACCTGATTGGAGCTAACCGAGCAGAACAGAGGCCAGAAGTAATGCTGGCGTATGGGCAGTCCCAGGTTCTTCATCTCCTGCAGCAGCGGCAACGCGTTGTTCATGGCTCCATGTGTCAAGCCCGCCTCAGTGGCAATGGTCAGTGCCTTGGGATTGAGTCCCTCCGCCTGCAGTGTGCGGCAAATGGTCAGAATATTCTCCACCGGCCGATTAGCCTTCACCAGCTGACGTATGTAGAAAGCGCCTACATCCACGGGTTCACCATTGACACGTGTGCCACGGGGCATCAGACGGAGCAGCTTCAGAGCCACGTTCTCGTGTCCCTTGTTGACCAAACGTAGAATAATATTGACGGCATCCTGGTTGAAGCCGGGCGAAATGCGCAGCTTGGCTAGCAGAGCATCCGCATGCTCGCCATGACCATTCGTGGTCAGTGTGTACACAATGTCCAGCAGATCTTTGTCCAGCAAGATGATCTCTTTGGTCTCACACTCGGCGAGCGTTGAGTTCAAGGCATCGATATCGCCATGGCACGCGAAGGCGCACAACAGCGTCGTATAGGTGTCTGCACTGGGCTCCAAGCCCGCCTGCTTCATCACGGCCAGCACTCCCTTGGCAGACTCCAGATCGTTGGCCTGCCAAAGACACAAGCCGAAAAAACAGTTAAAACACTTTGATAGAGTCACAGACTACTCCTACTCACCTGCGAGTGTCCAAGTATCAGAGAATTGAAGACATTCTCATTCACTGGCAGAGATTTGCCTCGCATAAACTCCAGAATTCTCGTCGCACCATCGATGTCACCTTGCTGACAATAGCGGGCAATTAATCGCTGATAGGTCACTCGATTGGGTTCAATGCCTTTGGCCTCAATCTCGGTGAGAAAGTCAGTAGGCGTAAACTGATGCTCGTTCTCCAAATACACACGCAACAGGGCATTATAGTGGGATATGTCCATGGGCACATTCAAAGCATTAAGAGTCTTCCAGATTTCCTGCACTAGTGCTGTGCGCACCTCGGGCAGCTCCTCAGGCACCAGATTGCCACAGCAACGTATGACAAGCAAGGATTGCGAGCTGGTGGCCGTTCTATGTGTGCGAATCTCGTCGAGAACTTCCTCCAAATCACGACGGGAAATGCGTCCCATGCGACGTGCATCCTGATCCAGACGTTTGATTTGCTTGTCCAGGCTCACCTCGGCTTTGGTTGCAGCTGCATTGCTGGCAAATCCACTAATAAAACAACACAAATTACAGATTTATATAAATTCGTAGAAAACTAGAAATCAACACATGTTGAGGTTATGTAAACGGCGTAAGTTTTTACACAATTTTCTTAATGAAATCATCAGACAATTATAGTTTGCTGACTGGCGAAACAGCTGGTATTCCAAACTTCACTGATTGTTTGCTATATAACGCACTTTATTTAATTGTATGAACCCATGCATTGCGTAATGCCGGTGTGGGAAGAAACTTTAAAACTTACTTCTGGAATTGTCCGCACATGCAGGGAGCCGATTGCAGTAAATTGTTGCTCTCGCAGTCTCTCACCGAGTTGACGACAACATTGCGGGTGAAGCCGGCAAAGTAGCGCAACAGTTTACCCGTGCGCAGAATAGATGCCATTGTATGTTTTTAATTTATATTATTTAATAAACACAATATTATAAACTTAACAATCAGCTAAACTGCAGGCGCACACCAGTGATGTAGCAGTGTGACCAGACAGCTGAAATACTAACGCAACAAGAGCGCAAATTGCGCCGTGTTAACGCAAAAGTGAGGCAACAGTAAAGCTTTTACAGTTAACATAAAGTGTGAAAACTTTACATAAAAGAGTGTTTAAATTAACAGAAAACCCCGTTTTAAATTTCATTCGGTATTTACTCAATTTCTTATAAATTAAAAAATAGTAATTAGTTAACTTTACTTCTTAAGAGTTTCATTTAGTCAATCTATTAATGTTGTTACAAAATGTTATATATAATTATACTATTATTTTAACTTCCATTTCAAAGTGTACTAAATTACATGAATTTATTACTAAAATCAAACAGAAATGGTGTTTGGAACAAGCGTTAAGTTTGCAAATCACAGCAATTGCTGTTGCTTAATGCTCAATTTGGTCTTCGAAGGGGTAATGCCAATGCAACTCTCACACACGCACACTTGTCTACGCTTAAACTCTCTTTTAAGAGTGTTGTCTCTCTTTACGTTTGCAGCGACGCAAGCAAAGAGCAGGTTGTTGGTTGTGTCTGTTACGTTTTTTTGCATGCCCCGTCATTCCATCACTGCAGCGCACTGTAGTACCAGTTCGCATGAAACCATAAGCAAAAACATTTAAACTACATTATTTATAACAAATTAACGGGCAGCAGCTGTAGACAAGCAAAGAAAATTAATTTTATAATAAAGGAGAGTGTATTTTGTTATTCGAAACTCATTTAATTTAGTATAAAGAGATTTCGACAAAGTTTGTACGTGCAAAGCCCACTGTGCAGCTTTCTTTTGTCGCCAGCAGCGTTGGTTGCATTCATTTGCTAAAGATTCGTTGCACATCGCGGTCGCTTGCGCATTTGCCTCTCTGCTTGTTCTTCCTTCATATTCGTCGTTACTTCGCATTCCGTGTACTTGCATTTGTATTTGTGTTACTCGCGCATAATTTCTTGTTTCCACGGTTTTTTGCGGTTTTTTTCGCGTCGTCATCGCCACCGTCCGTTACATTGCCGTTGGGCCATTGCCCGTTGTTGTTGTGGCTGCCGCTGCTGCTGGCGTTGCCTTTGTTTGTCGGCGTACTCATTATTCTTGATTCTTATTCTGCATCTTCATCAATTTGCATTGCAGGTGCGTTGTACTTTTGCGATCGCTCAGTGTGGGCGGCGCATTTTTCAACACTGGTAAGCATCCCAACCGACGCTCGCTCACAAACTTCACGAAGATGATTAAATTCATTGCCTTCGATTGCAACACACACATGCGCAAGCAAAGACACATTACACACATACAGTCACACACACACACGCATTCATACAGAGGGGCACACATGTTAAGGCACGCAAAAAAGTTGACAGCAAGTGCGCGGCTGTATTACAACAATTGCAAGCGACTGCAAGAGAAGCAGAGAGAGGGAGATAGCTTGAGTGAGAGCAGGGGCGTGAGTGAGTGGAGCGAACAGATGAAAATTGTAATACACACAAACAAAATTGCCACGCAAAAGCGGCCGGCAAATTCTCCATGCATGTGCATATGTATGTGTGTGTGTAATTGTCTGATTGTTTTGTGTGTGTGTTTGTGTGTAGTTGTATGAGTATGCTTTGGATCCACTTGGTGCGATTCATTTGCTTTTATTACCATTTTTGGTGGCTGCTGCCTGCGTTGGCGTCTTCCCTCCCCCACCACGAACCCCTCGTTTTTGGGTCTGTGTTTTTGCAATTGCACGAACGTAACCGAGCAGCGGCGTCGCGTTGACTTTGATCAACATCGGCATCGACGTCGGCTTTTGTGTTCGTTTCTGTTTCTGTGTGCAAAAGATGGCAACTCTGGCCAAACGTTGGAGAACAAATTCTCTACCCTTTTGCCAGTGTGGAGCGCGACTTTGAAATGCACGGCAACGACAACGGCAACCGCAGCGGTTCGGCTGTAAAACAGTTTTCAAGTGACTCAAAATTTAATATTTAATAAGTTAATACATTTTAATAAAAAACTAAAAGTGCAATGCAAAAAAAAAGAATAAAAAAATACCAAAATGTCGATCGGTAGTTTATAAACATTTAACAAAATGAATAATATTGCCATTAAAAATGTATGAGAATCCGTAAAAAAGAAGAAACACAAACTTAATGGAAGTGAAACGCATTTTTCCGCATTGACGATGACCTACGACAAAGGAAATGAAGTCATACCAATACACAGACAGCAAACAACGCAACACTCACACACGTACATCGCATACACAAACACACATACAAGTGCTCTCTCACACTCACACACACACACATTCAAGTGCAGCTAGGCAAGCGAATAAGTAAAACAGACGCAATAAAAAGAGCGCTGCTGCAATAACAACAACAACAAAGGCAAAAGTGCTGAGGCCCTACCAGCAAGAAAGCGTCAGCAATGAAAAAGCAACGACAAGCAAGAACAACAACAACGCTAACGTCGACGTCGAAGTCAGCGTTAATGTCGTGTGCTTGCTGCTTGCAGTGCGCATGCACATGCACACGCATACAATTGCAATAGGCTCATACACTCACACATACACGGCCAGTGCAGTGTGTGCTTTGCCTTGGTGTTGGTGCGCTTTGTTCGTTTCGTTGGGTGCAAAAAATGCGAAAAAAGAAAAGGGAAAAACTTAAAATATATTTCTAAAAATATATATAAATAAAAACGATCAGTTTAGATGTGCAAAAAAAACAGAAAAATAATATATTTAAGTAATAAATTAAAGGCCAAGTGCGCGAGAGTGTGTGTGAGTGTAGGTGTGAGTAAGACAGCGAGTGCAGCTCTTTGTATTTCATTTTAAAATTTAATAATTTATTTATAAAACATACACACACACACACACACACACAGACGTACACAAGTACAGTTGTATTTATTGTATATGTATATGATTTATTAATTTACGTTTTTCACTGTGATATACTTAAAAAACGACAGTTGAATGCACTCGCAGCTGCTGATAATGAACAAAAAGAAGTTAAATTATAAATTGTGGAAAAGATTAAATTATTATACTGGTATTTGTGCTGGTGGTAGCTGCTTTTCCGTATTTTCGATCAACTTTATTTACAAACAAATATTTATTTGCTTATCTAGCGAATTCGCTGCATTTTCGGTGACTTGTGAGTCATTTATTAAATTTTGTATATTCCTGGCTTGACAAATGACCTTGAGTTGCACTAAACTAACACACACACACAAGTGTATCTGTAGTATATAGAAATGGGAATGCTGAAATGCAATACATATATGAAGGTATTATTTCCATAGCCGCAAATTACTCATCAGCGTTTTATAAAGACATCAAAACCGAACCAAACACACACATGCATACACAAATACACTCACATGCACTACAATTACATAAATAATAGAAAATAATAATATATATAAAAAAAACTAAGTAAACTATCTCGGAAATCAGAAACTGCGCACGCGTTGCAATTTTTCAAGACCAAAAACTCACAACAACAAATAAAAAAACAAAATTGCATAGTAAAAACACAAAAATCAAAAACACACTCACACAAACGCACACGACGAAAAAACAACAACAACAAGAGCAGTGCATGTAATTCTGGCAAGCAGCAAAAACCGAAGCCGCGTTGGAGAGTTACAAGGGCAGAAAGGGATAGCAGCTGTTTGGCAACCGGCGTCGATTTGGAGCCGCTAAACGGCATTGGTTCAAGTGCAAGGAGGATGCAGGACAACGAACGGCGTGGAATGGAGTGCAACACTCGCAACCTACGATAGGAACAGTGGTGAACAGTGTGGTGAGTATTACACACACAGACAAACATGAACATGTAGTTGTAGTAGTGGTAGTAGTAATAGTAGTTGTAGTACAGTGAGTGATCGCTGGAGTGTTCTAAGAGCGCACTATTTTTACTAAAGCATAAATATAAGGCCGCTAAAAAAACAGTTATCGAATTTAATAAAACTGTTTCCCTGTTTTAAACATTAAAAGTAAATTATTGTATTTGGTTTAATCTGAAAAATGGTACACATTTTATACCAGATTAAGAATAACCTTTGGGAAATTTACAAAATTTCTTCTGGACATATAAAAGAACGTGTAGCAATTTTTTCTACTTTAAAAATGAAAACTTTGTTTATTTTTATAATTTTAACGTTTAACTCGATACATTTTTGCTAGTCAGTCCATCTAGTAAGTTTCAAATGCACTTTAAAGCTGCTTTATGAATTAAATTGTCCGTATCACTTCTGGAATCCCCACTGTAATGCGTATACGCCGTGTGGTGAGTTCTAAAAAGACGACTTAAAGCGTCACTCGTCGACGACAGTCAGCAGTCGTGCAGTCAACTATTTTTAGTCGTGGCTAGGGAGGCTCCAGAAATGGCTCCAGAATCGCCCTTGAACCAACACAGCAGTGCAGTGGTGCAACAACCCACACGGCGTAGGGCATACGGCAAAGCAATCGGTATTTAAGTTAGTCAAGTTAGCCAAGTTAACTCGCCATAAACGTTTCACAGCTGGAAACCAGTTGTTGGTTAGCTGCATATGTCAGAATCCAGTCAAGCATTGATTTCATTTCGTTCTCTCTCGACAAATGTCCACATGTCCAAATGTCCTTGCTTAGTGAACTCTGCATATTTTGACATTGATTTTACAATCATGTGGGTGTTACTATACTTCACCATGAGTGTGTGAGGTGGGGGGAGTGTGTGTATGTTTGCTTGCGATTGTTTTGTGGTTTCCAATTGCAAAGTCGCCTCAGCTGTCAGCTGCATTTGCGCTTATGTCATGCAATTTGACTTAACTTCGCTATTTCTCTCTGTCAGTCTGTTTATGTGCCATTGGAAATGCTTAAAAGACAACAAGGATAGCCGCTAACTTAATTGTTTACACTGGCTTTTCGATAAATAAACCACGCTGTAATACGATTTGACCAAACTGCGTAAATTAATAAAGTTTCGAATCAAATTTCTTGGTCACATTTGCTGTAACAACTGTTGCTGCATTCAACACTGTTTATTGCTAGGTATTGATTATAATTTTTAGAGCATTTCTTTATACATCGTAATAGTTTTTTTTTTTTTTTAAAGAAGACGAATTTGTATAGAACTTTAATTATTTTTGCGTTACCGACGGAAAAATGTTTGAAATTTGCCTAAAGATAAATTATTTGGTAGAAGACTTGACAAACATATAAGTAGCCAAAAGTAAATGCTACATATAACTACAGCTCATAAGTATGAAAAGCATATTTAAATAAAAATGTCTCAAGCTACATTTAAGGCCAATCTTCACATCTTAATAAATTAAATTTGTGGTCTAAAATTACTATAAAAAAATGATCTACTTATCAGTAAATCAGCTGCTGTCGAAACTAATGTATAATAACAGAAAATGCTTTGAAAAGATAACAATAAAAGCTGTAATAATAGCAACAATTGATATTAAAGCAAACAAAAGAAATCGCGAAATTCAATTATCAGAGAGGTAGAGAGAGAGAGAGAGAGAAAGGGAAAGATTGAGACACCGAGAGGGCAAGCAAGAGAGCTGTATGAAATTCCAATGCACAGCGAATGCAACTCACACAGCTGCAGCTTAAAGAGATACAAATATACAGATGCAGAGATGCAGATACAAAAAAAATAGTATCTGACAATCTGTAAATGTGTGCTAGCTATAACTATAGAATTCTCTATCTTTTAGTTTGTCTGCCTGTATCCGTTCGTTTCGTTCTATTCTATTCGTCTGACTGTTGGTCTGTCTGTCTCTGCTGCTGTGTATCTATCGAATGCATTTTACGCTTTAAAAGGAATTTTGTAGTTTATGGATGCAGCGAGGAGGCGATAAAAAGTGCCTCTACCTCTTTCTTTCTTCGTCGCTGTCTCTGTAGCGTTCGCTGTATCTGTGTGTGTCTCTCTATGACTGTACTCCGAGAGAAACATCAGCAATGAGCCAAATCAGTTGTTGCCGCCATGGCAACGACGTCATCGCCTTTGCCGCTGTCGCTGCCTTCGCGAATGTCGTGAGCTGTTAGTACAGTGGGAAAGCGGCAGCAATGGCCGCTCTCTTCCCTCTCTTTCTCTCTCTAAAAAATAAAAGCGGAAAAAGCAAAGAAAACATGCAGCAACAACAATGCAGTAGTTGTTGCACGGACAGTGAGTCAAGTCGCTGACTTGTGCGCTTTGTTCTGTGCATCTCACAGATACTTTTCATTCTATTCCCTCTCTATTCTGGTTTCGCATCGTTTAAGCGCCTTAGTGCATAATTATTTCAATTAGAACACGCGTTATTCTATCAACACTCACATTACGCATACGCCACGTTGTCAATGCAAAAAAATGCTATTTTTATTAAAAAGTTAAAGTTAAAATAAGTTTCGCCTTATAAAAACTCATTTAAATCCGCATTCTTTGATTAATGCTCCACAAATGACCAGGTGTGGTATTAACCGCAAAAGCTCTCAATTAGTTGGCCATAAATCCAACAATTTAAGCCACATGCACTTTGCCAAATTACGTATACGCCGTGTGTGTTCCTGTGTGTAGAAGATGAACTGCACATTTCCACTTACTCGACATGTCATCAATAAGTCAAGAGCTAAAATCCCTCGTTTGAAACTCAAGTACTCGTAGCTCTCCCTTGGCTGGCATTTAAGCCAAGTCGCTGCAATTTTGGCAACTGTTCTGAGATAACATTTCGACCCTAAATTATGGCTCAATGCTTACGTGTAGCGCTTCAGTGACTTCTGGACATAGTTAAGCTCGAATTTTGCTCACCTTAAACATACTTATTGTTTTAACTGTACTTTAGACAATTGAGAATTGCCATTAGGGAGAAAGGCAGAGAAAGGGCAAGAAAAGGGGAGAAAACGAGTTAAAAGTTGAGTTTTTAGAGCGTAACCAAAATGGAACACTGTCTTTATGTTCAACTCTGTTGGGTCATGACTAAGCTTAGAAATTCAAATTTATTAACAAATTGAGGACAAGAAAGAGGGGCGAAGAGGGGAATAGGGAACAGAAAGAGAGTGGGAGAAAGAGACTGCAGTTTGCCTATAAATTTGCCACTGCAAATGCATTGTAATGAATGTCATCCGTTCATTTAAATTATGTCATTCACACACACACACACACAGCCTAGTGTAGTCTGACACACATTTGCACAGTCAGCCCATGGCACATACACACACTCGCTCTTCCTCTCTCTCTCTCTCTCTCACTCACACACAGACAGACATTTAGAAAATCCAACCAACAACTGCGCCTCATTAGTAATAGCAAACTGCTGCCCCCTTCAGCCCCGCCCACCCCGACACAACCCTCTAACCAATGCACGCTTTGTTTCCGTTCTATTCATGCGACACCCTACAATAACCCGCCCCCTTTCCGCCCCGCCTCTCTACCCCATTTACACAACTCTTGACTGACCAATAAAAACTGAGAGGCATTCTGCTTGAATTGTTGTTGTTGTTGCTGTTGTCGCTGTTTATATAGATATCATTCGCTTTATGAGCAAGCATAGTTGGGCAAACTTAAGTGTAACGGCTGGCAAAAGTAGCTAAATATTAAAAAAGATACATAGATAGGTCTTTCGTAAGAAAGATACTCAGATAGATTGATAGACAGAGGCGGAAATGGATAGATAGTTAAATATGTAGTTTAATTAATAGATAGTTTAACAGATAGATAGGTATAAAAAGTAAATTATTGTTATGTAATCAGAACAACTATAATTTATTTTATCATATATTTTATTATTTTCATTTATTTTAGCTTAAGTTAAAAGTAGTGAAGCTTTAAAATTTAAGATATATTTTTTCTCGTGCTCTATAGAAAAGTTTGTTAGCATCTTGCTGTTCTACATAGCGCAGTTTTACTGTACTTGATGTTAAGAATTATTTATGTATAAAAAAATAAATAAATTCTTAGTTTGTAGCCGCAAAAACCGACAAATCCACAAGTAGCAATAGACAAAAACCGCATAAACAAGTTGCTCATTTCGATCTCTCGCTCTTCTATGCCCACTCTCACCATCTCTCTCGCTCTTCACACGCTGTCTTTCTTTCATTTCTCTCTCTCTTTCTCTCACTATCTTTTGACTACTTTATTCTCTTGTTCTGACTTATGCAAAATGGCGTTTCCAATGTACCCAGCGGTTTGTCACTTTGTTAAAAATTTATTTCAACTTTTTGTTGCTAAGGCCTCGCCGTTTCTGTTGTTGTTTTTATTGTTCTCATTTTTGTTGTTTTTAATTTTTTTTTTCTCATTAATTTCAATTCGCTATTTAAATAGTTAGCCGCATATTGTGTGCCATTTTATAGTCGTTTCATTTCGTTTTGTTTCTGTTTCGTTTCTGTTTTGTTTCTGTTTTCATGTTCGCCATTTGCCAGTTTGTCAATCGGTCAATATCTGTCAGCTTGTGTTCTATCATTTGAAGCGTTGAAAAGCACATTTTGAATAATTGAAATGCTGTCCAGTCACTAGATAATCGCCAGCTATAATTTATAGTTGTTAATTGGTGCGAATTAAACATTATAACTAACTTGCTGTTAAAGTGCTACAATTAATAAGCGTAAATTAAATGCAGATATCACTTTGTTTAGACATTTAGCGATTTTAATTTTATAATTGAAGGGATTAACTAAGTTTAGTTGAGTAAGTTATACGCTAGGCGGCGCTTTAAGAAAAGATTTCTTATTAAATTTACTTAGCTATGTGACCAGTGCGCACTATTAAGTTGGCTGTGCTTTTTGAGTAGGGTGGCCAGATAGTTTAAATGCGTACCGCGTTGTCATGTGCATAATTAGCCCTGGACTCTGATGTGGCAACGCTGCAGCTTTATTTTCTTCAGACAATTTCTACTTTTGTATGAAATCTAGTGTTGATTTTGTGGCTTAATAAAATTTAGGCTATGATTTAGTTGAATGTAAACTAGAAAACAATTAGAAAAGTGTTAAATAAAATTGCCAAAACTTATACTTCTCTTCTTAATTGAAAAATCATGTTACTCTTGCGAGGTATTTATTCCTTATTTTTATTTATTAGCCCTCATTTACTGCAGTACCGTTTCTTACATAATTAGCAAAGATTTCAACTGATTACTTACCAAAATTTCCTTAATGACACTGGAAATTGAAACACGGAAACTTCTTTTGTAGCTCAGATCGTTTCGAAAGCTAAAATTTATATATAATTATCTGATATGAGCCAAATTTAATTTCGAGCATTTTCAGCACGCGTTCTGATGGGTATTTTCTTTGGTTATAATCATGCAACCTAAGCTGCAATCTTGCAACATCAAGAGCGCTGCTTGTAAGCAAATCTCTTCATAAAAAATCAAGAGATTTTTGTCTTTAAATTGCACACAAATTATATGCTTGAGGTTACATCTTTCACTGCTACCTTTTGCACTCGTTTTCTCCCCTCTTCTACCTGCATAACGGTAAAACTAATTTATGCCACAAAACTTTGGAATGAAGTGGAAGAAATTTTCGTTGCGGAAGTTGCTGCTGCTGCTGCTGTCTAAAAGAAGCCAATTGAATGCAACACCAACAACAAGTGAGTGGCATGTTGCAAGTTGCAGTTTACAGGTTGCAAGTTTTGTGTGGATTCTTGTTGATAGCCGGTGAAAGGGGGCAAGTGGATAATAAACCGTTGGCTTTGTCCAATTTGGCTTTTTTTTTGTGGTGTTGGTCTGCACTTGTTGGTCCGCATTTGAGCGTTTAAAGGCAAAAGGCCAGCTGCAAATAACCAAGTCTGAGCACTGATGCTCGAAGCTCAGCGCTATCAATGGGAATAACCAGTTTTCTTTCCTTCTTTTTTGGGGGGTAACACGCGGCGTATGAGTAATTAGATTTGCGTTTGCATTCCCTGCTCACTAATTGGACTAAAGGTGCAGCACATTGCACTCGCTCTGCGGGCCATAACTGAAGTTGAGTCTAGTAAATGAAACTGATAAACTAAGAGCTACCCTATATGGTCTTTTGACTAGCAAAAGAGTTTCAAATCAATGAAATTGGTTTTGGATATGCTTTAAACTAAATTATGGTCAAAAATGTAGTCAAATATATGACTTAAAGATACCCTATAGTGTTTATATTTTATATTTTAATATAATCAAGCAATTTTTAGTAGAATTTCAGCCCCAGCTCTTTCTTATATCTATCACTATTTTTTAAGATATTGTTCAGTTTATTTGATAGTTTGTCATATCTAATATCCAATTTACAGGGTATTAAAGAGTCAAGCACGCAAACAACAAGTTTAACAATAGGAACCACAGGTTGAGGCAACACAGAAACTTTTGTCTATGGACAGGAACAGCGAAAGAGACTAAGAGAGAGACAGAGAGAGGATAGGAGGAAGAGACACACACTCGTTGTCGATATTGATGGAATTCTGGTTTCGCAGCGTTCAGTGATCCTCAAATGACATTCCGTCTGTCCGTCGGCCGCGTGTTGTTGTGCCCTGCAGGGGTGCCACAGTATGTGTGTGTTGCACGATGACGTTGCACTTTTCTTGCTGTATTTTGTGCAACGTCAATAAACGAGTTTTTTGCGCCGTCTCAAAGCCTCGAGCCATGCGAACTGGCCAAGCCACGCTCTATTGGATTCGCGGGGGGGGAGAATGGGCTGATAGGATTGTAAGGGGAGGAGAGAGTGACGGGTATTGAGTATAGGTTCGACTTTGGTTCGTCTACCTTCAGTGTGTGTGTGTGTGTTTCGTTTTTTTGCTCTTTCGCTTTATTTAGCTACAGCAACGTTGCCATGTTGCATAGGATTTTGAACCCGTTTTGTCGTCATGCCACCCCTTTCGCCTGGCCCCCGCACCGCCCCGCACGTTAACCGTTGCACTCCATGTGGCGCGTCCATAACCTAACCTAACTTTTTTTATAGCCTCAAAAGCCGGAGATGAAATAGCGTGCGGCAAACGCTTTGTTAGCTGATTTCTCCCTGTTGTTGTTTATTCTGTGTTTTGCTGTTTCTACCCTGTTGTTGTTTCCCACTTTTTGTTTGTTTTCTGCGATTTGTGCTTTTCTTTTGTCAAACGTTTAATACTCTACTTTATCCATGACCTTTTGCAACCTCTCGCTATTCAATATTATTGTTATTAACGCTCTATTTAAAGCCAAGTGAGTGTTAATTGTTTAATTAACCTGGCATCCTATGGGTAATTTATCAAGTACTTAAACTGGATTTCAAATGCATAAGTAAATTTAGAATTTTTCAACGCATAAATTAAATGTTTAAAGCTTTAAGCGTCTTCTAAACTACTGAGTGAAATAGTTGTATGCCTTAAATATTCCTCTTAACTACTCACCATAAGTGCAAGCGAGTGCACTATAGTTTTGGCTATAAATTAGCTAGATAATAAGCTTGAACACTTTGTTGCAACTAACTTTGACTGTAGCCCTTAAGTTTTGTTAACAAACTCTGATTGTTCTTTATTAGCCAAGTTTTCGCTCCGTTGACAACATTCTTGCCAGCAAAGCTTCAGTTTATTTTTTGTGAGTGAGGTATTCTCTTAATGGAAATAATTGCATATTTTTGCATAATTTATGGCTGTATGCAAATTCTCACACACATACAGACACACGCGTGTGCGAAACACCCACACATACCCAGTCATAACTCACTCAGGAAGAAGAGGCTCAAGAGCCTTGCAAGATACACTCCTCTCCTCCTCTCTCTTCTCCCCGCATGGACAGTAATTTGTGGCACATGTGGGTGTCAGGCACTCGTTTCGGTGCAAAAGCAACGTAAAATGCAATCAACAACAATGAAAAATTACAAACAGCAGCAGCAGCAGCAACAACAACAACTACAACAAGAGAGCTTGCGTATTTCCTGTATGTGAATGAAAAGCAGCAGCAACAACAACAAAAACACCAACGAAAATAAAACGGGTGCAAAATTCAATTTGTAAATATTCTGCAAATGCAAATGCAAAGAGCACAAAGTTTGCTCAAAGAGCGCAAGCTTAACGCCTCTGTCCAAATATGCAGGGGAAAGCTTTTGCTCTCTGCTGTGCGCTCTCTTGCTCTGCTTCACTTGTGTTGCGCTCTCTCTAGCGCTCTGCACGTTGCGTGTCATTGACCTTTGAAATTGCATTGCATGTGCCTTCGCTTATGTGTTGCTGCTGTTGCTGCTGCTGCCGCTGCCGTCGTCACTGTCTCTGCCTCAGTCGCTGCTTTGCTTTTGCTACGTCATTCTACGTTATTTCGCATGTTGCCCACATGCCCCGTCTGTCTGCGTCTGTGTCTGTCTTCTTTCTTTTTTTTTGCACTGACTTCGTCATCAAGCTCTTCTTCACACACTCACACACACAGCTAGAGACACCGACTTACTACACGTGTGTTTGTTTGTGTGCTTGCCGTAACATAAAATTATATTAAGGCAGCTAAAGTATAAAAACCCAGCGCTGCTTATCTGCCTTTCGCCTGCCCCCTCTCCCCCCCTCTGCGCACAGCTTACGTTAGCTGCGACTTCGACTGCGGCTGCTGCTTCTCCATTGTGTCTTCGGAGTTATTTTAATATCTTCTTCGCTGCGCTTTCAATATCTTGCGCTTTATTTTTGCTGCTTTCGTTGTTGTTGTTGTTGTTTGTTTGTTTGGCCCTTTCGATTAAATTCGACGTCTTCGCTAATCGCTTGGATAGCTAAAGTTTTGATACTCAGTAAACCCAAACCATACGGATGCCAATTACATGCACGGGCGACAACTCTCGGCCTGAGAATCCCAAAGTCGCATTGTCTGAGTGGACGCCCTGTAGCAAAAGCAACAACAACAACAATAACAGAAAGAGCAACAGAAGTTCATTGAACGACTTGCAGACATAAAGCAAACTCAATAAACGAACGCACAGCGCAAATAAACAGCAGCCAATAAGAAAACGAATGAACAACATGAGATACAAATCGCAATCGGGCAAAAGATGTAAAGACAGAAACAACAGCAACAACAGAGCAAGATGCAGCAAAAACAGAAACAGAACCAGAAACAAGACACAGACAGAAACAAAAGAAGGCAGAAAAGTGCACCGTTTACACTGCATTCACTCAAACCCACACACGCACACACATACACTTCCATGCATATGTTCACACTGTGCATAATTATCAGAGTTGTCAAAGTGTCACAAAAGCGATACGATCGAACTCCAAGCAGCAGGTGCCTAAGAAGCTATTAAATTGCTGCTCAAAATGAATAATGAATCAAGCAGTTAATGGGAAATTTAAGATCGATCATGGATCATAAACGATATATATCGATAGTAGGTTCCGAGGTCTGTTTTAGGGATGATTTCGTCACTAGCGTGGGCTGTCGTCCCCTGTGATGTTAACGAACACAATTTGTAGTTCTTTGACTACCTTTTTTATGAAGATCATTTCGAATCTTACTTTAAAACTTAAAACTATCGATATATTATTAATCTTAAAAATACGTATACGCATTAAAAACATAACTGAATTCTTAAGTATTATGTGTAAACTAATTTTACGGTTTCGTGTATACTTTTGTTAAACAAAACTATTTAAAAAATCACTGCAAAAAAAAAAAAAATTCATTAGGAAATTAAACGACAAGAATGTAAGAATATCGGTCGTCAGGGAAAAATATTAACAATACAAAACTTACACAATACACTCTAGACTGCACACTGAGGACACACAAGAGAGATGAGATACCAGAGTTGCCAACACATTATGATTTAATTGTACAAAGGGACGACACGACAATATTGTGCAATTTGCGAACAACAAAAGAGCAGTCATAACAAGGCAAGTGACTGGTCAGAAACGGACACGCAAAGAGAGGGAGGGAGAGGAGTAAGGAGTAGGATACAAAGGAACAGTCGTATGCGAATGTATTTTGAACAAAAGAGAGCGTTGCGTAGCCATGACGCGATGCGAGGCGACGCGACGCGTCGACAACCATGACCCACACCAACAAGCAGGAAGCGAAACGGCAAAATAAACGCCAAAACAACTTTGCCAAAAAATACAACAAAAAGAAAAACAGCAGCAGCAACTGTAATAAAAATACATGCAGTGCCAGGGAGAGAAGACAGAGAGCGAGAGCGAGGGAGAGTGCAAGCTGAGAGCGTGTGTTTGTGTGTGTGTGTGCATGGGGACGTTGAGCGAGTGAGAGGTAGAGTGTATCGTTTACTCGCTTCAACGCCAAATTTCAATTACAATTTCCAACACTGTGGCGCAAAAAAAGCCCAAATCATGTGACGTAGACAACGAATGAGGAACATAAAAAAAACTACATTAAAATGGTAAAAGAGAGCGGGCGAGGAGGCGTGGCAGTGCACTGTGCACACTGTGAATGAAGCATAAACTACTCCACACTAAAAGAAGCCGAAAAAAGCACAAGCCAAAGTCAAACACAAATACCTGTGTGTGTGTGTGTGTGTGCGTTGGTGTGTGCGAACATACATATGACTATTAAAAATGGCTGCTAACATGGCTGCGAACATGAGGGCAGCGCAACAGACAGAGACAGAGACGACAGCATTTAAATCGGAGCAGCAGCAGCACCAGCAGCAACGACAACAACAAAAGCAAGAGGAGCAGCAGCACCAGCAGCAGCAGCTCCAGTGCTCCACGAATGAAGTTGCAAAGAAGAACGCGCAAAGGTTAATCAACTCTGCGTTTGGCTTTTGCCAACAAACTTCCCAACTCGGCACTCGATTTTTCAAATGGCAGAAGAGTCGAGTCGCTCCCTCTCTCTCTCATTCTCTGTCTCCAAATGTGCGGCTCTCAGTCGCGCAGCTCGATAGCGAGTCAAACACCATGTTGTTGTCTGTGGCAAGAAAGGAGTAGGCAGCGCATACTAACAACAATCGGCAGCAGCAGCGACAACAACAACAACTGCAGTAGCGACAGCAACAAGAAATGCCATCTAATTGAATTGCTTGCATATGATGCTTATCTCACTGCATCTGTACAAGTGTATATGCGTCTGTGTGTGTGTGTGTGTGAGTGCAGCTCCCATGACAATGGCATTGAAAGAGCAGAGCGCAATGCAAACGCTAAACTTAACCAGAAAAGAGAATGCAAGAATGTGACAGCCAGAGAGCAGATAAACAAGAGAGCGAGAGCGAGAGCGTGTGCAGTTTAGTTTGAGAGCGAGCTGCAGTTGCTTTAAGTTTTAAGAGCGCACAATTGCAAATGGCGTATTGCATAATTTTGTGCAGCTGAAACTTGTGTAGGTGCATGAGTAAGCGCGTGTGTGTGTGTGTGTGTGTTTGTATGTGTGTGTGGCATTGGCTTTTTCATTCGTAGGCGCTGTTGGCCTTGGTTTTTTAAGATCACTGTGGAAACGGGAGTATTTCTCGCGGGATTACTTTGATACAGGGAGAACAGATTTTAATAATTTCTTATTTAATATTGAAAATAATTTTATAGGACTTTTAATAATAATAAATATAACAATAACATTGTTAAAAATAATTACAAATTTTAAACACTTTTAAACACAATTTGATAAATTTCCTGAGTTTAAGCAACCTTCAAATACAAAATTCCGTGTATTTTCTTTGTATAATACACAAATTAATAAATTAGTAATTTGTGGCAAGTAATTGGTGTACTTTCCAGAAAGTGCGCCTTCATTTCACAACTTAACTGAATAGACAATAGACTTATTGTCTGCTTTAAAATTGAGTGCCCTGAATCACTATATACACAGAAAGCAGCTGTAACTACAGCTATTAAGCAAATAAATTTGTATATTTAAATGACCAGTGCACACACACATACACATATACACAACAAGTAAATAGCAAAATGAAAAACGGAGACTTTATTTTTCATGCAAACATTTCCACATCATTGCACGCAGTCGAAGTGAAATTTATGATTAATGTGCAGTTAAATGAATTTCGATGTTATTTGCACAACGCTGCGTATAAGTAATAAGAAAGTACAAGTCAAAAGCAGTGAAAAGTACATATAATTACCAGACGAAATATGTAAATTATCTGGGAGGATAGTTAAGGATTCGACTGGCTTACGTAGCGTATGCTTATTTTACTAATGCTTTTATTTATTTCTTTGTTTATTTGATTTTTTGTTGTGTTTTAGTGGCCAAACGCTTATCAAATGCTGGCACTGTGGCCACAAATGAATGCGAAAACTATGAAAATCTGAGAAGCACTCGACCAAAATCCGAAAATAATTGCAGCTTACAAATGCAAAAAGTTTTTGAAGCTTGAACATGAATAAAAAAAGAACATTTCAATGCGGGCCACGGCACACAACAGCAAAAACACAAACAAAAAGTAAACAAATGCAGTCTAAGAGAACTTTGGAATCAAAGAGAGCGACAGAGCATGAAAAGAGCGAACAGAACATTTCAAGAGCTTTGGCATGCAGGGGCAAAGCTCTCACTGCTGTCGCTGCCACTGCTACTGTCGCTGTCGCTGCTGACTGAGCTGTTACCGGTTTTTTTGCGCGACGTCAGCGTCGGAGCATAAGTAGGAAGGAAACCAGAAAGCGCACATGTTTCTATGTGTGTGAGTGTTGGTGACGTCGCTGCTCGCGTTGTTGTCTGTGTGAATTTTGTTGAGGCAGGTCCTGGCCAAAATAGGTACAGCCAACGAACTGAGCTCAGACAGACGGCGCGTTCTTTGTGTGTGCGTGTGTGTGAGTGTGGTGCTACCACCAAAGAAACATGTGGAAGAGGCAGGCCAATGGGTGAAGACGCCAAAGCATTTTGGCAGCGTCTCTGTGTGTGTGTTGTACATATGCATGCAACAACAGTAACAACAGCAACATTGAACAGCAGGCACAACAAACATGAGCAACATATAGCCAAAACACTAGATAGATACATATATACACACATACATACATACGCAAACAACGCTCAGCTGCAGCTGCGTCGGTAGCGTCGCTGCTAGCAGCGACTGCGCTGCTGAGGCCGCTCAGTGGCATTTGAGTTTCAGTTTTGTTGTTTCGAGCATTTGCCGTTCAGGAAGCGCAACGCCAAGTTGCCCAAAGAAGCAAAACTAAAGGCAGAATATATATAAACATATGTACACACACAAACATATATAAATATGGCTATAACTATATCTATAACCGTTAGTTTTTGCACATTTTTCTGTACTTTTGTTTGTGTTTTATTGTTTTTTTTGTGGGCTATGAATTTCTAATGCAATTCTTTGTGCTGACGACGAATCTTAAGAGGATTACGAACCAAAACCCAATTCAATAACAACATTTCGAGTGACAAATAATTGATTTAATTTGTATCTTTATCTTTGCAGTTGCAACACGGCACGAGCAACAGCAGAGGAACATGCAACAAACGGATTGAATGGATTTGTTTTTATTTTTAAATTACTTTCAGTTGATAAATGAGTAAAAGTTCTCTTTGTACTTGCAGATGATGGAAAGATTGAAGGAATTTCACAATAATGCAAAATGATTACTTGCCACTCCGAAGGGGAGGGAAAGGAGCGAGAGCAGGAGACAGGAACTCAGCCAAAAAGTCGGGGATATAAATCAATATGAAATTGTAATCCAATGAGAAGAGAAATGGTGCATACTTACATATGGACCATTAACAGAAACCCGTAAATCCGAACTTGTGCTGTTTTATATCTGTTACAAGACCGGCATTATGGGAGTCTGTCAATGCAAACAACTGGTTTTTGGCAACAACAATCAAAGTTCTAAACAAAAAGCAAAGTAAAACTAAATAAAAAGTATTTGTTAAAGTTTAAAGCAAAGCATTGAGCTTAACAAAAATCAAGTAAATGAAAAAAAGCAGCTAAATATAAATTAAATAATGAAATATATGAATATTAAACAAGTTAGGAAACTAAACACAAACCAAATTAAAGTGTTCACAAGAATGAATAAATAAACTGTAAATTTACAGAGTTTATAAAAAGAGACAATAACTTAAAATGTGATCAAAAATACATCCAATTTTATGTGTGAAGTATAAATAAGCAGCAGAGGACAATAATAGTACAAATATAAATAAAAAACTGTAAAAACTATTTAACAAAGCAATTAAGCTATTAATGACAAGTACCCAAACTAAAAACCTTAACTAAAAACACCTAATTTCATCTTAAACATATCACATAACTTATAAACCCAAAATCAAAATTATTTAAACCAACGTACCAATATAATTATCATAAAAGTGTCTAACTAAAACAAAAATATAATTCATGAGCTTATTGAATAGAAAGGGGTTTATAAAATCCAAATCTTTTAAAGCTTATATAATTTTTATTAAAGAAAATCAAATAAAATATAAAAATCTAAATAAACTCAAAAAATCTATAATGCCTAATTAAATCCCATTAATTTGATATTATTTATAATTAAAATAATTTAAAAGATATTTAAATTGATGCTATTACTTAAAATAATTATTTCAAATTGAAGTGATTCTTAAAACTCTTTGTTTAAGCTTAATTTTTTTTCTAACCAAAACTTATAACTTAAAATATATTTTTGTTAAACTTTTGTTGCTATCTCTTTGCTTTGTTATTAGTTGCCAAAATATTAAAACCAAAGATTCCCAAGCCTAAACGATACCAAAACTGAATCCAATCCAAACTGAATCCAAACCAAACAGTTAACCAGCAAGCAAAAAGGACTACACCAAGGACCTTTTTCTCTCTGGCAAATTGAGGTAGTAGGTTGTATAGTAGTAATTATAGATCATACTATACAGCGTGCTAGCTTTCTTTGCTTGACTATAAGCCACAAAGACAACCAAAATCCCCTAACGCACACACACACACACAAGCACACTCTCTAACACACCTATCAAAACAGCCATACAATATGTGAAAACGGTGTGCGTGTGTGTGTGTTTGTGTGTGTATAAAAGTGAAATTTATAGACCATTGATCAATTCATCTGAAATCTAAGATATTTAGTGCATATATGCAAAAAGTATATATGTATACATTCCATATATATTGGTATTAGTGACATGTGCAAATGTTTGTATGGCTGATTCCCTGAGACCCTAACTTGTGACTTTTAATACCAGTTTCACAAGTTTTGATCTCCGGTATTGGACGCAAACTTGCTGATGTTAGTAAAAAGAGGCGGAAGAAGAAGTTCTCAAAGGATTCAAGAGGCAAACTGGAAGCAGCACTCACAGAAATCTTTATGTGGTAACTTTTTGTTAACTTGTATGCATTTTTTTATGCAGCTAACAATGGCATGCTTGAGAAACTAGCAGACAAGCTCGTCATTTCAACTTTTGTGGCCTAAACTATAACTTTTCCAAATACGTGAGTACACTATCACTGCAATAATATGACTGATTTATTTACTTTACTTGCAGAACAGTTACTTTGGCAGTCCTCTAAGGGATTAAAGATCGCAACGGGTTGTGTTTATGTAAGAAATGGAACTTAAAGACTTCTTAGTTTATTTGAATATTGTAATTTAAAATCTATTATTAATGTCAGAGATTAAGCTTTAAAATGCACTTGAAGTAATTTGAAAGTTTATATAATATTCGAATTGTATAAATAAAAATAGTTCTGTACTCTTAAACAATTGATATTAAATTTGAATTGTATTTGGACAACATTTTAGTTCAGTTTAAACGATTTTAGGCGATTCGCACACGCAAACTGTTTAAATTGAAAGCTAACAAACTTAAAACAACATAAATATTGTGCTACTAAATGAAATATTTTCAAATAAAACATAATTTTCATTACGTTGACTTATTAACAAACATTTATTGTTCATCCAAGTGCTGGATTGTCTATCATCTGATACCATACACAACAAATTAAATTAAAACTAATGTAATTACATACTAAATTTAAGCACTAATTGGAGATGCGAAAGTTGATCGAAACATGATGGTTGTGAGTTGAACAAACAATTTCATTGCCATTGTTGCACAATAGTTGAGAGCATACAAAAAATATATATGTATATAGTTGAATGTATATAATATGTGTATAAATGTGTTCTATAAGCTAAGTAAGAGAAGACGCTTCATTGGTGCGTGCACTTGTTGTCCTTGGATTTCTTTTTACGATCTTCACTTGAATTTGATCGGCGTGTACCCTGAATTGGCATGTAAGGCGGCGTGGGACTGGCGTTTTGATCTATTAACGAAAAAAGAGATAGATTAATAAATTGTAGTTGTGTAGTAAGTAAATCCTTTAAATACATATATACCAAAGTTGCCGGACTTGGAGTATTTCATGTGTGGCGAAATGTCGTGACCACTGGAGAGTGTGCTGTCATGGGAACCCGCCTCCGAGCCATAGTGCTCCGAACTGCAGAAAGTAAAGAGTTTTTAGAGGAAGATTAAACTTTTAGAAGAGTTTTCTTTACCGCGTCATAGAATTGTGCGCCTGCAGCTGCTGCACTGTCTCCGCTGCCATGTGCAAAGAAATGGGACGCGGTATGGAACCCGATCCATTGCCCACTACCGATGCCTGACCCGCACCTTGTCCCGGTCGACAGCTGTCCACGGGCAGCGTGTATATGTCATCTTCGCCGCGATTGAGACTATGTGCAGCTGCTGCTGCCTGCCGCTGTTGTCGCTGCATCGAACCATGTGAGGACGAGCTGTCACGCGTCAGACTACCGTTGGTTAAAGTGCCATTGGGCTGACGCTGCTCACGACTGTTGTTGAGCACATCAATGGGATTCGAATAGGCTTCCACATCGATGTCAGCCGGCGTTTGTGACGACGACAGACAGTCCTGTGGCAGCGACAACAGCGGTCCACAATGCGAACCATTTGTGCCACACAGCAAGCTGTTGCTGCCACTACCGCCGCTAGCAGCAGCTTCCTTTTGTTGGGATTTGCGCAGTCGCGCTTTCTCCTTGGCACGCTTCACTTTGGCTTTCTCCTGTGGAGAGCTTAATGTTATTAAACGTGATTTAATTGAATTAAATTTAAGCTTACACGATCCTGCAGCATTTTGGCCAGCTCCTTGTCCTGCGCCTCGATGGCCATCATGCGATCACGATGCTCCTGTCTCATGTTGTCCTTGCTCTCAATGGCCTGCAATCGACGCGCCAGCAACTGCAAAGGATTTGAAGAGTTTTAGCATTTAATTAAAAAGTTTTAATATTAAATGTGGCCTAAGTATTTCTAAATTTACCTCATCCTTTTGTTCCTGCTTGAGCTTCCGGCTCATCTCGTGTATCTCCTCGGGTGGTACTCCAATATCCCGTAAGCTCGCATATTCGCAGGGATCCACATAGAGCTCAATGTCGTCGGCATGTTGCTGCATGTGTCGCTCAATGGCCTTGGGATTAGCCAGTCCAAAATTGCCCACCATTTGATCATACTTTTCCGGTGATAATTTCTGAAATTTGTGTTCGGTTCGAAGTAAGTTCTCATTAGATGCTGAACGTTGTGGCAGAGCAGCAGCAGTAGCAGCAGCGATATTGATTGCTGTTGCAGCTGCTGCTGCTGTTGCTGTGGTGGCTGCTGCTGACATGCGCACGCTGTCAGCAACATCGGCATAATCCACAAGCTCAAGCTCAAGCTCATTGATGTCAGTTGTATGATTGATGTTGTGTTTTGCAGTTACATTTGGTGTTGTGTGCTGGGATTTGGATGCGGTGCTGATGCGACGTGCTGATGGATGTGATTGTTGTGGCTGTTGTTGTTGTTGTGCAGTGTGATGGAAGCGTGACTGTTGCTGCTGCTGTGGCGTGTGCTCAACATCACTCACCAACAGCTGATTGTGCGACTGTGTTGCTATCTGTGTGTGTTCCCTAGGTGCTTGTCTATTGGGTGTGCTATTTGCTGCTGTTGCTACTGCTGCTGCTGCTGCTGCTACGGCTAGTGCTGCTGTTGGTGTTGCTGCTGCTGCTGGCATATCTAAAATATTTGGTATGAGCGATAGTCCTACATAGTTGTCTGTTTGTGAAAAGTGTTGCTGCTGCAGCTGCAATGGTTGCGGCTGCTGCTGCTGCTGACTGATATATCTAGCTTGTTGTGAGGTGCTGGGCTCAAGGCTGCCATTCGACTGTTGCTGTAGCTGCTGCTGCAACTGCTGCTGATGTATACTTGCTTTGGCTGGTCGCGGCGGCGGACGGCTTTTATCGCGTGTGGCTGGCGGCGGCACTGGCGGCAGATTCACATAGATTTCCTGCAGTAAACAGCAAGTTATTAATTAACAAAATGATTACATTAATTGCACGAGATTAAAAGACGGTTGGGGATTGTTAGCGCATATATTTATCATTTTCTTATCTTGTTTTGGAGATTTTGAAATGATTAATTGGATGAGATTTAATAATTGTTACTTTAAGTGTAAGAAACACTACTGTTGCTGCAACTGTTACTAAGTAGTTTTGTTAAGCTTGTGGCAGAATGGTTAAACTTTAAAGGCTGCATTGTTAAGCAGTGTTAGTGCTACTATCAAGTAGTACCTATGTTACTGTTACTTTGGCAGAATACTTGTTACATTCTGGTAACTTTACTACTCTCAAAGTTACTGACAAAATAACACTAAGTTTAAATCTGATAGTAAAGCTTATCTCAAATTTTACTCATAATTCCTGTAGCCTCTCCCTGAGTCTCTGAGAAATATTAACAATTTTACAAAATTTGTATATACCTTAAAAATATCTACTCTCGATCTATCTTACTACTTAATATATTATCTTGGTTGCTTCATCTGCCTGTTTATAGCTGGCTTATGAAAAAAAGTGTTACAATTTTAACTTTTCAACAGCCTAAGTATCACAACTTCCATATGCTATATGCCTCATAAGTTCCACTATAACACGCTTCAACACACCTGCATTTTCTGTGCTATAATCTCGCTCTGCTGCAGCTCCTTTTGCTGCTGCTCCTGCAGATCTCGTTCTAACTTGTCGGCGATTTCTTTGGCAACGCGTTTATCATGCTCCTCCCTGAAGAATAAATAGAAGTTGTTAAAGAAAAGCTGAGCAAAGATATTTCAAATAAGTTTATTACTGTTCCGTGAGGCGTCTTCTGTAGGCTTCCACCTGGCGTTGGGCCTGCTCCGTTTCCTTAATTTGCTCATGAAGCGCCGTGGGGAAATCTTCGCGCACCACCGCATTCCTGTACCGATTGCCCTTATAAAAGTCGTTAACTGCGCAGCAAATGAAAAAACATAGAAAATACAGAATGCAATCTTTGGATTATGTGCAGTTTTTGGGTCTAGAACTTACTCTCCTGGGACTGGAGTTTATAGGCCAGAGCGCCGTCCTCACGCACGAGCCATTCCTTGCAGACTGTGGAAGAGCAGAGAAGAAGAAATGAGTGTGACTTAAGTGAGAGTAGCTGAGAAAAGTACTTAAGTTATAAAGCCTGCCTCTAATCACCAGTTGATGGCTAATAAACTGTCAGTTGCGGCAAAGTTGATTACAACTCATAAACGTATCTTTAACGAGACAAGCGGAGCCTATCGAATTACCAGTTAAATCTAACGAAGCCACACATACTTAAAAGATACACACACACACAAACACATACAGAGAACATACTCCACTTAAGGATTGAAAATTCGATGAGTCACGTTTGTGGCTCTCCCTCTAAAAAAAAAAATTGGGGGCAGTTTAAACAAAGAAATTCCATTGAAGATGCACCAACATCGTTGCGTTCCACGGAAATGCATTTGATGTGGTGCCAGATACAGATACAAACACAGCTATAAACACCAGGAGTAGGAGAAGAAAGCTGTTGAGGGGCAGCTAGGGGAGTGACAACGGATGTCAGCTTTTGATCGATTTGCCGAGCAGCCGAGATCTTTGTTTGTTGATAAGCGAAAGCGTCGCACACAAAATTTACTTTTAATTGTCAGTTGCTGTTTGAATTGTAGAATTTTTCTTTGTTGTCAGATTACAAGAAGTCGAAAAACGAAGGCAAGCAGAAGGGTCTGAGGTCTGGAAAATAAAGTTTGTGTTTATGTCTCGCTGTCATTTATCATTAGTTGCGGAACATGTACGTAATTGGTTGCCTTTAGGGCTCGAGGCATCGAGGCTAAAATACAGTAAAACTGATGAATTGCTGTGGAAATGGAAAGTGCCACGGAAAGTCTCAAGTGCAACTCCAAACGAGTGTGTGTGTGTAGAGTGTGTGTTGCTTGCAGCAATCAAAATGATTTTCATTTATTAAGCTGTTTATTGGAACACGAACTCATTGCTCTTAAAGTACTTTTTAAAGTACTTTCAATCATTTGAAATGCAGTAAAAAATATAATTGTAACTAAGAAAGCGAAAATTTTAAAATTAAGTTGCGTTTGTGCTATAAAAGTTATTACTCTTTGGCTTAAATTTGTTGTTAGAAACAGCTTTTAATGACACTTTATAACTGAACATTTGTATAACTAATAAAGACTGTTTTATGTTTACTAATTTCTTGTTTAAACTTATAAACACTTTATTGTGTTTATTTATTTAACTAGCTACGTATGCTCAACTGTCTGAACACTAAACAAATTTGATGACAGCACATTCCAAATATTTATTATAAGAACAGATTACAATATTTTTGATATGAAGAATTTTAAAGAATCTTTTTTTAGCTAACAATCTATTTACTAATATGTTCTACATTAAGCTGTATTATTATTCCACTCATAAATGTTTTCTCTCCTTAATCCATTTGTAGATCACTTTAATAAAAGTCTTATAAATTTTTTTTATAGATTTTTTAAGACTTTTCTGCTTTTTAAGACCTTTTCCTTATAAAGAAATGTATGCTGACTCAAAAAAAGAAATTTAAGTTATATACCAGTCAGTTTTGTATATAATTCTTAGCTGTATCTCTACTCCTAAATTTCCACACTCAAAGCATATTTAAGATACAAATCAATGTGCTACTTTCGGCTAGCCATAAAATTTTTTATTTATTTAAAATTCTATTCAAACTGCTATAACATGAACATGAAATTTGTACCAAGTTTTATTCATGAATTTGTATTTAAATGACTCTGCTCTAATTAGTAGTACATTATCTGTGCGACATTTTTAAGACAATCGACTTAATTTAAAGGTTCTTTGACTTGAAACTGTCAGCTCGGCAATTAGTTGAACTCTGACCAGAGATTAAATGGGTATAAGAGGAGGTAGAGGTGGAGGTGGAGTAGGGGGAGCAAGAGAAGGAAATGGAAACTGGTTTTTCACATTTCCCATTTGTTGCATGCAATTAGAGCAAGTTGCTTAGTTGAATTATGTGGCATGACCCTCGGGGCTCTGAGTCTGCCTCTGTCTCTGCCTCTGACTTTAGCTGCTCCGTTTGCTTAATTAACTGCAATTTGCGGAACTGAACTGAAAGTGCAACGACAGAAGAAGAAAGCAAGAACTGCAAACATAATCAATTTAGCTGTTTGCTTTTCCATTTGATTTCTGGCTGACCAAAGTAGACTAAGCACACAAAGTATCTGAGGCTTCTGTGTGTGTGTGTGTGTGTCGGTGCCTCTGCATATGATTTCAACAAATAAAACAACAAAAAATTGTATCTGCTGCTCTGCATAAACAACCGCCAAAGTATCTTTTTTCTTCAGTTTTATTTATGTTTTTTTTGATTTGTACCCGTTCGGCGTGATTGCTTCGGTTGGCGGCCCTCTCGTCTTACACAGTGCTTTGATATTTTTGTGCTGAGTTCAGCACACACGTACGTGTATTACCCGCTATATACCCTGTACTCTGCGCACTGCAACCAATGCTCCCCCCTTGCTTCTATGCATTTGGCATGTGTTTATTGTGCTTTCAGCATACATATTACTTACTAAGACTCTTGTGTCTTGTGTTTTGTTCTTTACTTTGCTTGCTTGGTATTTTTTTCTTTTGCTTTGCGAAAGCGCAGCTTTGTATGCCCTGCAATGGCAGGGTGTAGCAGGGTATGATCAAGTTAATGACCAAGATATAAACTCAGTTCAACTCCCTTTTTAGTCATATAATCTATTTTTGAAACATATTTTGAAGCGATCTTTCACTCTGTTACTTATACAGGATATGTCCCCCGTCTGGCATGCCTAGATTGCCTCTACACTCCCAACTCGTTGTTATGCACAGCGTACTTCGCACCGAAATGGTAAGAATAAGTTAAACTCTGTCAGACTGGTCAGCAAATGTTGACGTTAACTTACTGTATATTTTACACCAGGCCGTTAAATAATTTTCCATTATTATTATTATTATTTGTTGTTATTTTTTGGTATTCTTTTTGTGCAGTGTGGAGCCACAGGAAATGGCCGAGGCAGTTAAAAGTATTGCAAAAAAGGCGAGAAAAACTGTTTATGTGCTTGGAAAAAAACTTTTCAGCTGTCGATGGCAAATAAATGAAAATGCACTTGTCTCACGAAATTTTGAAATGCTTTTAATTTCCTGTTTAGACACAGACACACAGACAGAGACACACAACTCATTGATAAGCAAGGTATTGACTGTCGATAGCATAAATAAATGACAGCTGATTTATGTTCCTGGAGTTGAAATCACAGTCAGGGAAATTGTTTTTTGTTAAACATTCGTAAGTATTTGCCGTGCCCTGAAACGGGTTTTCTGCCGCTTTTTTTTGCGCCAAATAACAGTTGACCTCCTATAAAGGCAGTGTGCTGTACTGTGCTGCAATGTGGGTCGAAAGCAGTTTATTGACTTGACCAAAAAATGAGTAAAAAAGAACCAAAGTGTCAGGCGACGGGTTAGTAAGTCAACCAAGTTGTTTTCGAAATAAAATGCGTCATGTACTCAGTTCAGCGGAATTCCAAAATTTTGTGCTCTTTTCTTCATTTCAGCCAAGTCAGCTGATCGCAAAAAGTGGTTGGTTCACATTTTTTGTGAGCATTCTGCAGCTGACAAAGTTTTCTTGTGTTTATTTTGAATATTTATGGGTTTGAATTAAAACTTTTAAAGTAGTCTGGGTAGTCTGGGTTTTCAAAGCTTATGTGTATTAATAATTTATTTATTTGCAAATGTTATAAGCAAATTTAGTACAATTTACATAACAAAACTGCAGTTTAGCCTTTATATTGTGGCTGGAGGTTCCATTGAGCGCAATAACCGGTTCCAAACCGGTTCGTAGCTTATTGAAAATTAGACGTAAAAGAATAGTCTTAAATGAAGCATTATTCTGTGCTGATTGTAGCTAAATAATCAATAAGAATGGCAGCATACGCTAGTGACGAAAGCTGAGATTTGTTTGAAGCAGCAAAAAAAATTAATTTAAATAAAATTATAAAACATTTGCAAAAATGTTCAAATAAATGTATAAAAATGCTTAAAACTCTTAGCTATTTTTTTGCAATTTCTTTAAGCTTTCTTTATTTAATTTTCTGTAACTGTGAGCCTTTTTGCAAGCCATTTAAATTGAAGGCCGCAAGTTAAACTGATTTGCCTTAGCCTTTCTCTAGTGGCCGCTCTTGTGAGCCACTTCTTGAGACCTCAGGCTTCAGAGACCTCAATTAACCTTCGCAATGCATTCAATTACAAATTACAGTTCACAGCGCATTTTTGCACAAAACCGCCAACACGTTTGGTTTGGGTTACGATTCCAACTGCTCTTAGCCAACATTGTGGGGCTTCCATCAATGATTTCCCACCTGTCAAGGCAGTGCCAGTGCTCTACCTGTCTCTTACTGCCTTTGCTTAGCTGTCTCTTTCACTGTCTTTTTGCCTGAATGGTTTGTTGAAGGAAAAACTGAAAGATCGCGTGAAAAGTTACACAACGAAATGCAATGAAATGAAAAGAAATTGAAATATGTAAAACAAAACAGAAAATACATGAAATATTTGATGCATATATGCAACATGAGACATGTGATAAGTGAGGAAAATCAAGAGCGGAAAACCAAATTCGAAAGTCGCTTGAAATGGACGTGAAAAACCTATGGAAAAGCAGGAAAAATGGCTGTCGACGAGAAGCGACTGCACTGCATTGATTAGCGGCTGAAAGTGGAAAAACCTGACTCAAGGTTGTTGAACAGGCCACTAGTCGGAGACGAGACCCAAACAAATATGTGGCTGCAACCGCGACGCAGACGCCAGCAGCAACAGAGACGCCGACGCAAACAGAGGCAATGCAACGTGAACAATTTGAATGTTGCAGCTGATGGATACACACAGAAGATGCGGCACATATGAATAACTACACACAGGTATGCCTGGGTGTGGCGTGTGTGTGTGTACACAACCATTGACCTTAGCCATGGTCATAACGATAATGAAGTTCATAATGAGCAGCAGCTGTGGGAAGCAAACAATTTGAATTTGAATTCGAATTCGAATTTGAGTTTAAGTTTGAAATTGAATTTGTATTTCAATTTGTATAAACTGCTTCGCTGATTGATTGACTGACTGACTGATTGATTGACTAGTTTGCATAGCAAAACCTTAACTATTATGGCCACAAAGCACAACCTACTATTAGCCATAATTATGCATTCCCAGTTGTGTGTTGACTTTTGCCCATTTTAAATTAGCTTAATTACAATTTTTCAAAATGTTCATTTTAATTTTATGAAGCATTTACAAACAGCTTTCTCTCTGCAGCTAAATTTGCCTAATCACTCTGTTGCTGGTTAATCAACGCTGCTAACAAGTGTACCGACTAACTGGTTTAATTTTTGAGTTAGTTTCAAAACACATTTTTAGCACTCAGTTGTGCAGCGAGGCAAAAAATAAAGATAAAGAAAAGACGCTGCTCAGTTGGCTTGACAAAGATCTGATTCTTTCAGCTAATTGTTTATAATAATCGTAATCTGATTTCAAAATCGACTTGAGCAATTTATTCCGCAGTTTACAATCCGCTTTACTTGGCTTATAGGGCTATAAAATGTATATAATATTGTCCTTAAGCATATTGTTAACCAGTTTACTAATTCCCTACAAAGTTTGCTGTTTTCTTGCTTTATTTCTAGCCAAGAATTTCAAGTAAACTTGACTTAGAAGAGGATTTAGAGCAGTTTATTCGTTCAGACTGAAACTAAACTTGAATTAAGTACGTTATAAATTAGCCACGTTTAGGAATATTTACTGCACAAAGCCCACAGTCTATTAAATCTTTAATTAAGCATGCCAATTGTGGCTTTTATTTAAAACAAGTTGCAGTTTATATTGATATAAGTCAAGGTCTGGGGAAATGTGTTTCAAGTTAGTATTTAAAACTGTTATAGTAAGTTATAGTAGTAGTTTGTATTGTTCTGGCTACGATATTATTTCCATTGGAACTGCAGCGAAAAAGCAACAGAAACTTAGCTTAAAGTATAAATTTTAGGAATCTCTATAAGAACTTCTAGAAAAAAACTGTTCAGAAATAGTTTCTTAATTATTTTAAATATACTCAAACTAAGATGAAATCTCTCTTGAGATTTCAGTATATTTAAAATAATTAAGAAACTATTTCTGCACAGTTTTTTTCTAGAAGTTCTTATAGAGATTGAGATACACTAAAAGTATTTTAAAATATTTGTATACGCCCCAAGAAACTATTAAAACAAGTTTAAACTCCACTTAAAAGCCGAAACTTTTACATCAGATTTCTGTACAGAATTTGTAATATTTTAAACACTTTTGCGAGACTACATTTACTACAAATGCTAAGCTCAATTCAGGACAAGTCTGAAGTCAAACTTCAGACATTTTTAGAATCTTTTGTATGCGAAAACAATTATATAAAAGGTAGGACAGGGCATAGGAATAGGACTATGAGTAGGACTATGAATTGGAATCGGAATAGTTGGATGGCTTTTAGGTGATGGGCATTTGTAGGCTGTAAGAACACAGTGGAGACCTCTTTGTGGCACTTGCACATCCTGTCGCCGACAAGTGAATCATGCGAGGCATGCAGCATGTGGCAGGAGGAGTAGAAGTAGGGAAAAGAAAAAAATGCCACATAAACTGCATTCAGTGAGGCAGTTCAGGCATCTCGTCATGCAACTGTCGACTGTTTCATTCCATTTAGTTGCCCCTAGCGCCGCCCTCCCTTAGGCTGTTTGTCCATCAGCATGGCAAGAAAGAAGGAAAACGACAAAAAAGAGGCCAGCGGTTGAGTGCCAGGCTGGAAGATTTCAACTGGGGAACTGTGGAGTTGAGGACTTGGGACCGGGAATCTTTTGTCTTTAGTTATGCGTGCTTGGGCGCAAATGAAGCGGCTGTACGAAGGAGAGTCAGCTGTTTGTATCTTTAAGATACAAAGATACAATGAATGGCAAGCTCTTTGCATGTCTACTCATCGCAAATGGAAAGTGCTCGCAGCACATTTTTGCACCTCATTTTCCCTTTCAAAGGCCAAAACTTAAAACTAAAACAGTTTACTTCGCATTTGTTTATTTTCCGTTGAAATTTCTATGTTTTATTTTCTATCTTTTACTGAATACTGAACACTGTCCGTCTGTTTTGGCCGCTTCTGACAGGCAGGTCATTGTTTTTGTTTATCGTTTCATGAAAAACTTTCAAAAGAAAGAAACAACAACAACAATTTCAACCCTTTTTGGGGTACAAAAGTCGAGAAAGTTTCTCCTCATCTCACTTTTGATTAGCATAACAAAAATGATGACTTCAAAAATTGCTTTTTTTTCACTTTGTTTGGGTTCGCAATAGTTGACATCAACTTTTGTCGCCGAGTCTCGTGACGTTAACGTATTAAATATACCTATATATATATTTTTTAATTGATTTAAGACTTGGAACCCTATACAGTTTCCCCCGAGGCCACATTTCTTTATTGAGCTCAATTATAAATATAGTTTGAGTTACGTCTGCTGTGAAATTAAGTAACAAATTGTTTGACTTTGTTTATTATGTTTCCTATGTCTTCACGGGCTTTTCACAATTTATGTAAATATTTCATATTTTTTTCTGTTGTTATATAAGATTGTTATTAGCTTCCTATTGTTGCCGTCTCTGACTTCAAGTGATTCATGTTATCGCTTGGTAAAGAATGTTTTTGCGGTTCAAATGGAACTATTTTATAAACTTTTGTGGGTTCTCGGAATAACTATTTGAATTTTATTAACACTTCATTGTTCGCATTGGCAGTGATTTTATTCACTGTGCGTAAGATAAAGCTCTAATTTAATATACAGTATATTAAGTTTGGGTAGAACAGCATTCCTTATTTTAATATACAAAAGAAATAAATTTATTGAATTCAAACAGCTCAAGTTCTTTTTTAGATAAGTATTGTATCTGTAAATGTGTATCTCACATAAGTGTTAATAGTTTTCGCTAGCAAATTAGTACTAATCAAAGAAAAATCATTATTTTTTTGCACATATTCATTTTAATGTCTTCTGTGATTATTAGAAATTCTGCTTTATGAATATTGCTGCGGTAATTAGAACTGGAAATGTGCCACTTCCTGCACACTGTAATTAATGGCATTAAAGAGTGGACAAATCCAACAACAAAGAGCGTAACATTTTAAACACACACCCCCTCTAACGAAATGCGAAGAACTCTTCTGCCTTCCCCCTTCCAATTAACCATTTTACCATTCTACTGCTCCCTCTCATTCACATGCTTAACTTGAGCAATTTGAAATGATACGAAAATAATTTGTTCGCTCAGGCAAAAGAGAACCCAACGAATCTTTGTTGTTGTTCGTGTTCGCATTGTTGTTGCTGTTGTTGTTTCGCTTACCCTCATTAACATGTCCCGATCGTGGCAGTGCCTCCTTTTTTGGCACAGTGGCCGTTGTTGTTGTAAAATTATTCATCTTTAAGCTGTGCGTGCAGTCGCGAGAAAGAGAAAGCGATATCAAATGCTCTTCCTGTTGTCTCCTGTTGCTGCTGTTTTTGTTGTTTCGCTTGAACAGGTGTTTAAATTATGAGCTCAAGGACGCAATGTTGTTGTTGTTGCGTTTTAATTTCAACTCGAGTTTGATGCTGGCCGCGCCTTCCAGTTGAACGAAGCGAAGCGGCTTTTCTCTTGTTGTTGTTGTTGCCGCTGTTGAACTTGTTGAAACACAGCGACCGTCGCTCTCAATAGATAAAAAATAAACACACACAAAACACAAATACAAAAACCTGACTTGATTTTGTGTAGAAATTTTTCACTTAATTGCGTCGCTTTAGTTTTGCTCTCTTTGTTGTTTATTATGTGCGGCATTCACTGGCTCTCGCACTTAGTTATGTTGCTTGCAACGCATTTCACTTTCACGCCACGCGATTTATTTATAAATTTCACACCAACTTCACTGAACACACTAATACTAATACTCAAACAACGCGCGCGTCGGGCAGCTGCAATTTTGTGTCTGCCGCAATGAACGTAGCTGTTTATAATTGGCAGAAACGTTGTTCACTCCGTCGTCGCGTTGCGTTTGAACGCGCTTGCCGCTCTGCAACAAGCGAAAGCCGCTCAACGAATGCGGTCGAATGCGAAGAAGAAAATGTCCACAAAATACCAAAATACTGGCGGCTCTCTGTGCGAGTTGGGAATAAAATCGTTAATATTGGGAATTTGAATGCAAGTAGTTTGTAATAGTGGGAAATTGCAGCGATAAATTCACGCCGTGCTTATTTAAATTAAAAATAGTAGTTTCTCAATAATGTCAATTAATTGATTTGTTACGTATGTAAATAAAAAATAACTAATTAACTTTAATATTTAAATTTTAACATGGAATAAATTATATGGTTTTACATTTGATCAGTAGTCAACTCCGGGACGTTGTTTAGCCAAGTTTCGCACCTTGCTTTAAGCTGTGCACAGTGCGCTTCAAACTGTTTGCCTACAATTACTCATAAAATTTAAACAAATAACGTATCTTGAAATTATATAAAATTGTTATTTACCTAGCTGTCATATAAAGTCAAGTGTTTTTGCACTTGCAGCTATTAAAGCAAGGAAAACAATAGAAAAAAATGTATTGAATGCCGAAGAAGTTATACCCTGGAAAATGTGTAGGGGAAATTTGTTGTTAATATAAAAATGAATTAACAAAAGCTTACATAAGTGCATTTAAAGGTTACAAATAAAAATTTTTAAATTTGCACCTGCCTGAAAAAGACAACTCGTTTTGCCATAAATATCGATTTATTGATTTTGCGAATTTTGTTTATATTTAAATCAGGTTTAAAAAGTGGATTCATTCATAAAAATAAATAAACTCAATTCGAGGCGAAACGGCTGTTGCGTGTGAGTCAACAAATATTTATAGTTATCGCTTTTTATCAAGTACACTACGCAGAGGTAAATAAAAGGCTGTTTTCAGCTGTTTTTTAGCTACGTTTGATGATTGCATTTTTTTTGAAGTGCAGAATTTCATAGAAAACCCGCTGCTAAAAGCCGGGTTCAAAGTATGCGCTAAATAAAACGAAACAAAAATAAATAGAAATGAAATCTGAGCAACCAATACATCAATAACTTGAGCTATGCCTCTACCTGTTTACCTGGCAGCCTCAGCAACAGCTACAGATACATTTCCACACACAGATACGTAGATACATGTACACACACACAGATAAACAGATACCAGATACTTTTGAGTAAACAAAAATAAACAAAAGTCAAGTCAACTGGTTGAGCACATTTTGCTAACGATTTACCACAGTGTGAGTGTGTGTGTGTGTGAGTATCTTCTAGCTGTATGCGTGTACGTGTGTGTATCTGTGTGCAGTTAGAGCTCAAGTTGGCAACACTCCGCGGCACGATCGCTGCTCTTGCCAGTTAGGAGTTGAGTGTGGCTCAAAGCAAGTCGCTGGCGGCTGACGTAAAATTAAAAAACTGCAGCGAAATTTGTTAAAAAAATAAATTTAAAGTGTTAAAAAATTATGGTTTATGTTTAGAATTGTAAAACAAATTCAAGTGCACAGCTGTGAAAAGCAAATTGGAAGTCAGCCAAGAGCGTGAAAAGTGCAGGAATTTGACCAAGTGAAACGGGTTTGAAAAGCGGCTCACACACACGCACACACACACACACGCACACACACACAGATACTCAACTCTACGTGTCTTGCTGCCAAAACGAAGCGAAGCCAACAATTAAAGAAAGAGCCACCGAGGGGAAACGGAGTGTGGGGTACGGACCAAGTTATGAATCATAGCCAAGTGGCTGCAAAGAAACGTCAACAGAGAGCCACAAAATTTATTGGCAGCTACCTTCGCGCTTGTTAAAGTTATGTAAACAACAACAAGAACATCCGCATTAAACAGTTATAAACAAATTCAAGTCAACTGCCTGATAAATCATCATTAATGTCTGGCAAGGAAATGCGTCCACTGTCGCTCTCCATTGGCGCCTCTCTGCTGCCCAGTTTCTCGCTGGTAACTGCAGCAGCGGGTCAGAATTTACCCGGTTCGGCTGCGAATCGGGATTGTCATGGCAAAGTCTGTCATCCTGTGGATGAATACTGCTCCGCCTTTGCCGAGACCTGTGCTCCCTGCTCCACTCTATGTGATCCCAGCTCACACAACTACCATGCGGATACCTGTGCCAAGGAATGCTCAGGTGAGTCCATAGTTCTCCAGCGATTACATCACAGTTTGGTTTTCCTCGGCTTTTTACAGCAATTAATTTTGTTAATTGTTTTAACAATTGATTAGCTCATTGTGCTGTTGACTATGCAAAATAACAAAAACAACAAATGCTGGCGAGGGTGATAACTAGCTGTTTATAAGCTGTGTACTAAGCACTTTTTTTGTTTAACTTTGAATTTATTTATAAACAAGTGTCTGCGCATCAAAAGTTTAAGCAAATGTCACAAAATCACTTCCGTGTGATTAAATCAAAATGTGATTTTTAATGAGTTGTAGTTTGAGTATCTACCGGATAAATAATTGATTCATGTATGAAATTAAAGTGCATTTCTAGGAATTCGAGAATGTATTCGATTTGTTCGGAGATAAGACTGTAAAGATAAAGTTATGCCTCATGAAAAATACCCAAACACGTCAAGCTTTAATCACCACCTATGCCCAACTCTAGGGTCTATCGTCATCTCTAGAACTTACAGACTCCCAACACTATAGCCTGCAGCTAAGTAGTGTTATTTTGCCACTGAATGAGCACCGCATTAAAATCATATTTTAAATATTTAATATTTTATAATTTTCTAACCTTTTCTTCTTCCTTCCCCCCACAGCCTACAACAGTTATGAGCCACTAAAAGCCGAAATTCACAGCATAAAGAACACACAACATCTCATACTGTTACTCTTGACCATCTTGCTGGTACTAATAGCCATACGTTACTTGGTCAAGTGTCTGCGTTGGCTGCGGCACAAGCGTTGCATACAGCACTTGCTGTCCCGGCTGCTGTCCAAGCCGTACCAGAGCAATGCCAATGGCAAGGATCTCAATGCGACGACTATACAGAATTTCAATGCCATAAATCGTGACATTGAGCGGGCGCCATCGCAGATCTACAGTGTGGCAGGTAAGTGACAGTTATTTCGACTACCTGTTCGGCTAATTAATGCCACTTTTACAACCAGGTGCCGCTGAGGGTTCTGTGCTGACCATGGCCACGCCGGTGAGCACTCGTTATCCTGCTGAGAATAGCACAACACCAACAACGGTAGTGACTGAAATTGGATATCAGGGCTACGATAATCAGGCCATGGTCGTAACGCCAGTCACTGAGAAACCGGCAGGAACAACACAAGTGTTTTAATTTTCATCATCCTTAACCATTCACACAGCTGTAAAAGCAATTGAAACAGTGTGCATCACATTGAAACTAGTGATATTTTATATTTTATGTATATTTTTAATCCACTAGGGCTGAAAAATGCATAGTTTAAGTTAGTTTAAGATTACATTGGCCTTAAATATAGCAACACATTGCGTATGATATAAAATAAACATTTAAATCTAGCGGCTGTTGATCGATAAGTAGTTTATAGTTTATATTTTATGTATATTTTTAATCCACTAGGGCTGAAAAATGCATAGTTTAAGTTAGTTTAAGATTACATTGGCCTTAAATATAGCAACACATTGCGTATGATATAAAATAAACATTTAAATCTAGCGGCTGTTGATCGATAAGTAGTTTAGTATTTTTGATAGACTGGTAAAGCAGTGCAAAATTAAGATGTGTACTGCTTGCTGTTTTCGATAAATTGTGGCGGTCGGTCAATACACCGAACAGCAGTTATCGGTGTGCGGCGCGAGACAAGCTTTCGAGAAAAAATTAAGAAACACTTTAAAAGAGTAAAGAGCAGCGTTATTTTAATGTTTCACTGTGTAATCGTAAACGCAGACAGACGCTGTTAAATAAAGTGCGATTATACCGTGTGTACTTACTTTTAAAGCGAATAAATCCGCCACTCTTCTTTTATTTCGTTAACAGTTATTTTTGCAGGCAGCATTAAAAACGGTAAGTTGGCTGCATCAAAAATTTTCACAAATAAATTGTTATTGTGGTGTAAAAACATTAGATTTCACCTCTATACAAAAGGAAGCAACATAAACTGGACGGATTTTGTGCAAGTTTAAAAATAAGAAGCAAATATAGAAATCAGTTAAGCTGCTGTGGACGGTGAGCTGAAGAGAGCATAAGCAGTTGAGCGCAGCGTAGAGACCGCATAAATTGTGTCTGTGTTGCGTCGGCAGAATTCTGATCTTAGGGCTCGCACTGTTTGAGCACCACCAAGAGTTCTTTAAGAGGATTCTCACTTTGTCCCATCTATTGCGAACCATTTTGAGGACAGAAGGAGACAGCGACTCATAATAAAAAAAAGCACGGTATGTAAACTTATTAAATATTGTCATTTATTTTATAATATGCAATTCGCAATTCAAATCGTTTGCAAACACAAGACATACAACTAATATTGAAAGTTGGCAAATTTTATTATGGCTAACGAGTGAAACTCCTACACATAAATAAATTTAATTCTAGATATGGCAAAAATATAAGCAGCTGAATAAAATGGCTTTATACGATAAGCGTTTACATCAAATGCTTAGTTATAACTAACAAAGTCCGTTTGGCTTACAACTAATGTGTGTGAATCTCATAAATCAGCCTTAAGCTTAAACTCTAATCCTAAATAAATAAGTTAAGACTAATTTTCGTTAACTTCTTTGCACTTGCTTAGACCCAATACTGATTTCGGCGCAGCAGTGGATTTGTGGGCGGAGCCGATGGCGGTGAACTGACGGAGCCGGAAATGGAGATGCTCTGCGGAACGGATGCGTAGCCAGCGAAATCATTGGCCATGTCGCAGGATGAGCTCCATGCATCGTGATCCACATGGTAGGGATTATAGCGTTGTGGCAACATCATTTGCTGCGGATCGCATTGATCGTCCGTCTCGTCCTCATCAGGATCGTAGTCGGGATACTCGTGCTTATACGACTCCACGGGTATTATCTTGCAGTGCGGTATATTGCTAAAGCCCGGCAGCGGCGTTGAGTTACCCGTGGCGGGCACGGAGTCCGCCTCGGAGCTGGCGTAGTGCAAGTGATGGTGGTGATGATGCTGCGGACTGACCGAGGTCAAATCCGGCGGACAAGGCAATGGTGGTGGCTGATCCTTGGAAATATCTGCTTTACGTTTACGCATGCTTCGCATTTTGAGCGACAGCAACACAATGAACAGACAAATCAGCAGAATGAAGAGAGCACAACCCACTGCCAGATAATTAATGGATATATCTGCATTACCCAGATGTACTGTCTCCGTTTCCTGCACCTCGGGTCGATACTCGATGGTCACAGTGCCCTGTGCCGGCTGCACTGTCTTGATGATGAGCTGATAGTCGAAGCTGTCACTCTCTGCCTGAGTTTCATCCACCGATGCATGTGGCACAAAGTAGACAACACCACTGCGAAGCTCCTTGTAGGAAAATATATTCGTGGAACGTTCGTTCTGTCCATCACTGCCATAGCCCAAGGATGAGCCAATGCTGCTGCTGCGTATAATCTTCCTCAGTTGACCCGTTGCTGGCATGCGTGTTATTACAAACTTTGGATTAAACTTGTTGAGCTTCAGCGAGAGCGGATTATCATTCACTAGCGAATTGGTTAGCTTGATCTTGCTACCAGCAGCACTTGAGCTGGACTCTGCTTCGTGCATGTCAATATTATTGATCTTGATCACCGGCTCCACAATTACCACAACATCCACCTGTGCCACGTAGTTCGTTCCAGGCACATAGGCACTGACCTGAAATGTGTCGTTCGATCGCAGTGAATCCGTTAACATATATGTGATCTGTGAAGTTTCCAGCAGCTGTTGATTGAATCTCAGCGTCGGCTGATTCTTGTACAGTAGTATGCCATAGAGCGGAGAGTTGGAGATGTTATAAGCCAGACGATCCAACTTTACATTGGTGGTCAGTCCAATGTGCTCCAACTTCATGAATGCCTTGTCCGATCCCTGCTGTATGCTCACAGGAGTCTGTGCGAGTGCTGGCAGTAGACTTATGGGAGCCACTTTAATCGTAAAGATCTCATAAGCTGGATTAAACTGTCCATCGGTCACCGTAAAGCAAAAGGTCGTCGATTGAGGTTGTCCAAAGTGCACATAAATAATGCGATCGTTATTAATATCCGCCTGCGTAAACTGATTGGAGAAGACCAACAGATCCTCGGGTTCTCCGTTGTTGTTCAACTTCTTGAGTACGCCCAACGTGGGACCACTCATCACATCGTAGATGATCTCCTCGGGTGGCGTGTCCTTATCCTCGGTGAGTAGAGCATCTCTTGTTATAGTCCGATTCTCTCCCTCAACTACAACCATTTGGGGCAAGTGTGTGATCAGTTGAAAGGGTTGATCATTGATGGGATTGATAGAAACCGGAATAGTTAAATTGCACAGGAAAATGTTGCTAAAGGAGATGAATAATTAGAAATTATTAGGAAAATGTTCTATACAAATTCTTACCCCTGCGTTAAGTACACTCCCATAAGTATGGTATCCTCTAAGGTATCTGTATGATCGTGTATATAGTAGACCTTTTTGGTAAAGAAATCACTTGGATGATATCGTTGCATTGTTTTAAACTCGTGTCCCAGTCCTATGCTGCCATGTGTGGGTTTCTGCGCTGCTTCAATGAACAACTCCGGATTGTTGATGCCAGCTCGGGTTTTTAAGTACTCCAAAATCTTGGAAAAGTCCAGTTTAATCGGCACCGAACCTCCCTCGTCCACATTTATCTTGGAAACAGGCAAAAATCTAAGTAGTCCTCCGGAGGATACCGATATTTCGATATTAAACTTTTGATCCAAAAGCCGATCACTGCGTTCGGCTACCACATCGAAGAAAAATGAATCATTGATGCGGAATTCCATAATTACTGCCGTGTGCTCATAGAAAATGTGTCCATTGTCCACATCATTTTGGGTAAACTCGCTAATCTCCTTTGAATAACCATTGCCCAGATACTCATTAACGATCCTACCCAGATTGGGAGGCACTGTTATATTGTAGCGTATCTCACGCTCCTCATCCGAGCACTTGAAGTGCAAATGATCGCGTAGTATTTGCTTTTTGGTGAGAGGAAAGACGTGTAAGTTTTCGTTGTGCTCGACTAGAATTTCAATGGGTTTGATCTCTATGTGGAGCAGTTGTGTGCTGGTATTGAAGAGTCCATCGGTGACCATAAAGGATAATTCGTTCTTTCTAGAATTGGCATTGTGTATAAAGTAGATTTTATCGGCATTGATTTGCGCTTGGGTAAAGTGATCGATTTTTTGCAGAGTTTCCGACTTCTCAGCTAAGTAGCCTCCGTAGACGTAGTTCACGATGTAGGTTAAGTTCTCCGCGGGAGTGTCGTAGTCCTGGACCACTAGCAGGGGGAAGAAAAGGTGAAATTTAAGTGTGGGAAACAATTTTGGAATAGAAGCAGTCAACTTACATAGATCGGTATTCTTGATGGCGTAGCGTCCGCCGTTCCAAACTTGTAGACCTGTGTTAGTGACCATCATTGGCTCTTCATCATTGACAGGCACTACAGCAAACTCTAGTACAAATGGCACGCTCTCCTTGTTCCTAGCCATGGCGATCATTGTGATGGTGTCAGTGGAATTCTCACTGCCATTGTGCACATATTGAATGCTGGCCTGTTCCAATTGTTTTTGTGTGAAACGCTTCACCTTTGAATTACCCGCGAGTATGTGTCCCGAACTGGGTGTTATGGTCACAATATACTCCAGTATTTTGCTACGATAGTACTCCGAATAGGGTTGTACATCCGTAGCGCTGAGTTGTACTGATTTTCCCTCCACGACTGAAATGACATTCGTGTGCATGTAAAGTTTCTCTGGGATAATGACAATTCTGAGCATCAGTTGACGTAACCATGTAATGCCGTTGGTCACATCGAACACAAAGTAATCCGAGGATTGATTCACGCCTGCTTGTATGTAGAACATCTTCTCCGTGTTTACAGATGATTGATCAAACACCTTGCAGTTGTATTCATCATCAAAGGACATGGACTGCATTTCCAAATAGCCATGCATGGGTGAAGTAGTTACCAAGAATGTAATATCACCCGGTGAAATGTTGGGATGAACAACCTAAAGAGGAAAGGGATAAGAAAGCATGTTTTGATGGGGTAAGTTCCTATCTACTCACCTCTAAAATATCCCTAGAGATGAGCACACTTGTGGACTCCTCCACGTAGAGTGTGTGGTTTTGTTTTACATGCAGAGGCTCCCAATAAGCTGAGGGATAGATCCTAAAGAGTACCTCTCCTTCGGCTGTAATGTTCTTAATGTGCACACGATATCTGCAGAGTGGTTAAAATTAATCACGCTTCTTCCGAGGTAAAACAGTCTTTCCACTCACCTCACTTTATCCATCGAGGCTATCTCTGTATTCCAATAGACCAAGCGTTCTCGCTCTATATCCATGTGAGTAAAGTTACCTAGTGACGTAAAGTTGGCAGCCTTATGCAATATAGTGCCATTCTCGCGTTCTGCTGCTCCTGGCTGACCGCTGAGGTACATGAGTATGCCATAGGAAGAGGGTTTAATGACCTCGTAGTAGATCTCATCCAGTTTCATATCCAAATTGGTCTCCAACACAAAGTCTTTGTTCTTGAGTATAACAAATTTGCCCTCTTGAACAATGGAAGCATTCGCTGGCAACATGGAAACAAAGGGATCGGAGGCACGTATCTCCAACTGACCATTCACTTCGTGTTCACGATCAGTGACAATAAAGGAGGCTGTACCCACGTCTGGTCCACTGTGCTGGAACATAATCCTGCGATTGGCAATGTCATCCTGACTGAAGGTGTCTATAAAGTGTCCCGACTTGTAGAAGGCACCAATGGTACTCGACACATGGGTGTAATGGATATCCGTGTGATTTGTATTCACATCTGCATCCAGATATTGCAGCACAGTGGGATTTAGAGTGCGAATGCCATTCCGCACCACATGGAAGACACGCTCCACGGCACTGCGATAAGGTTCGTTATCATTGACCAGTTTGATGTGCACCTCCATGTTAGCCACAAACTGCAGATCCGTTTCGTCGCTAGAAAGTATTAGCAACTCGAAGCCATCCAAAGTGGACTCTGTATCATCGTGACAGTAAAATATATCGTTGCGGAACAGTTGTTCCAGTGTAAACAAATCCACGGGCGTAGTCAATCCCGTCTGCTCATCGTATTTACAGACCAATCCATGTTCCGGTGGCACTGACACATGGAACTGCAGACTCTCATAGATATTGAAGCGTATCTCGAAGTGATTCTTAGTGATCAAGGCCCTTTCACCCTCCTCCACCTGCAAAACGTCAAACTTCTGGAAGTGCAGCTTGTGAATCATTTCCTCTAACGGATTGAAGATGATTTGCAGCTTGCCCACGACATCATCACACTCTGCTACAGATACTACGAATTCCAGATGATCCGTAAAGCTCGAGTAGCAATTGTGATGTGTTTTGTAGTGAATGCGACGCTTGTCAATGTCCTGCTGTGTAAAGGAATCCATCTGTTTAGCTGCCTTGCGAGATCCTTCCACATAAATGCCACCATATTTAGTGGGCTTAGTGATCTTGTAGATGATGTTCCGTGGAAAGCTGTTGATTGGCACAGTCTCATAGCTCAACAGTTTGTTTGTCAATAGAAACTCGCGTGTGCCATTGATCGCAATTATTGATGGTGAATTGCATGCGATCTTCAGTCGGGTGAATGTGATCCTGAAGTCAAAGGTTTGTGTCGTCACAAAGCCAAAGGAGGCAATAAACTGTGAGAGTTTGGAAATTGGCATTATTATTGTATTGTTGTATATGTATATGTGAATTTATGTTTGAAGTATGAGTAAAGCTATGGGATTATGAATGAGTAGAGCTTCTGTTCGCCTAAGGAAAACATTTTTGTGAAAGTTTTCATAGCACTTCAGTTTTTTTTTTAAGAAACTTGCGTATTCTTTGTTCTACTGTCTGTTTATCATTACTAAATTTTAACGCGGCTTAAATATTCGTTAGAATTGGTAAAACTGAAAACTGAAATTTTCTTTGTACCATTAATATTGTTATAAAAAAAGCCTTCGATTGCAATTTACTTCCGCTTAGTTTTTATGACCGTAAAAAACGCTTACTTTGATTTCGTAATACCAAAAACGGTTGGCTTCAAGCCAGCTTGGCTAATACGCACCTTGAATTCGTCTTGCCAAGGGAAATCGCTGTTGTGCAGATACCGAATGTGTCCCAGAAGCAATTGACTATCGGTGAACCACTCCACATTTACCCAGGTGCCATCGATCTGTCGCAGCCGCTGGAGCACTCCATGCTGGGGAGGCTTTACAATGTCATAGCGTATGTCGATGTGCTCATCGACGGCGTTAGTACCAATGGACAGATTGGCAGGCGTCAAAATGATCGAATTCTTGTGGATCATAATGAGACCCGTGTTGTTGACTACTCGCATTTCCAAGGGATGCACCGAGACGGGTAAAAAGACAGTATCACTGGTCTCAATGCCATCGGAGACTTGAAGCAACAGCTGATAACTGAATGACTCGGCTGTCGTGGAGTTGTACAAATAGGAAACTTTTCCCAGATTCACATCTGCTTGGGAGAAAGTCATCGTGTTGACGCCACCGACCATAAAGCGACCAAAAGCCTCTTGGGAAACCGATGAGGGCTTTATGGTGTAGATAAGATCACTTGGATCACTGTCAGGATCGGCTATGTTAAAGAGATCCACATCAAGTATACGTTCTATGCCCTCAATTACGCGCAAGATCTTGTGGGAGTGCAGCTGCAGCAGGGGAGGATCATTCACCGCTGTTATGTTCGCATGAAGCAAGAAGCGATGTTTTCCCAGGATGTTCTCTGGTATCTTATGGGGATCGCCATAAACCTGCATATCCAGTGTGGCATGATCATTGAAGTTCTCCAATCCATTGTGTACATACTTCAGTTTATCTGTTGCCAAATCGGCAAGACTAAACGTGCGACAGGGCACAAAGTTAGCCTTCTCGGGTGAGTACTGTAGCAACTGTCCGAATCTGGGCTGCTGCACCACATGGAAGGCAATCGAGTGCTCATTGAGACTGGGATAACGACGGGTGTCGAGCAACACATCTATAATTTGTGGTGAGAGAAAAGCTGTGCCGCCCTCCAGCAGTTGCATGGGAGAAACATAGAGTAATTCCAGCTCGGGACTCGTTTCCGTAAAGATCTGCAGAGTGTGGGGTGGGTGGTTACTCATGAGATTCCTCAAATTATTTCACTGTTTACTCACCTTGAAAGGCCCCTGAAAATCGGCCTTAATGCAGTAAGATTGATCACAATAACAAATGAACTCATCCACACCATGTTGACTACAAATGCCGCTCTTTAAGCAAGGATTGTATTCCACACAAGGATACTTCCACACACAGTTCAAGGCCAGATGCCTGGAGATTGTCATCTCACCGAAACTTAATGCCAAATTATTCACATTGATATTCCGCATGCAGCCCTTGAAACTGAGCTCATTGATGCGCAGTCCCTTGTTAATTAGACGTCGTCGCATCTCCTCTTGGACGCCACCAAAAAAGACACTTTTCTCAAGATTTATGCTAGCCTTGGTCTCATTAGCGTGGCTCCCGCGATAAGCCAACTGTGCATCGTCCAGCAGTAACTCGGCCATGACTGCATTGTATCGCAACAAGACACGATGCCATTTGCCATCCGAGATGGACTCATTTGTCATGAACTGCACCAGACTGCCGGCCTTGTTGAATGTCAGCTTTAGTTTCTGATCCTCCACTTCCAAGAGCACAAAGTCGTAGCCGCCATTGAAGAACACCGTTCCGGACTCCGTCATTGTGCGAATTTGAAACGAGAGTCTGCAATTGCAACGGATTACTTGAGTTTAATACTATCTAATCTTTCGTATCTGATTCCACAAACAATGAATGAAAGTCGTATACAGTTGGAGTAGTAAAAGCTGTGCCAAGTCTTGACTAGAAATTGGTTTATTGTCATACAGACAACTCCCAGATATTTGCTGCTGAACACGTTTCTTGAAACACGTTTCACCACGACCTTAAATAATGAAATCCTTTTACTGTTAACTCACGTTTCGCCCTCGGCATGGGATTCTTTGAGCATGAGTGCAAAGGAGTTATTGCTCAAGAAACTGATGCTATCCTTAACACCACCATCGAATTCATTGCTGCAGGTCCAGGCAACTCCTGTGCTCGTCGTGTGTCCCGTGCGATCTTTGGCACGCTTTATGATGTTGATGTTGTTGTAAAACACCTGCAGAAATAAACAAATTGGAAAAGCTTATGTACAGTCTTTATGATCGATTGTTATGGGGCACTCACATCGGAGATACAGCCACGAAAGCCAATGACATCGTCAAGATATTCGGCGGTAAAATCACCAACTCCGCCAAGAAAGGTGCCAAAATGTACGTTGAGTGCAGCCAAATGATCGGGCAGCTGTTTGCGCATAATGTGACCATCCACCTGCAGGGTAACATTATTCTCGAAACGTTGCACGGCCACATCGTGCCACTCCAAGTCGTTAAGCTTTTGTTTCTTTGGCGAGCGCAGCTGCAACGGCAACCGGAATCAGCAGTTTTAGTTTCAGTTGTACAAGTTGTTCATGTAGCTGACTGTGTGCAACAGGTTGAATAGTTGAGTGTCTGCATATGGCTTACCTGGACCACATCCCGTTCAATTTTATAGCTAAAATTGATGAGGCCGTTCTCCAGACGCAGCAGGCAATAGTCTGTACGACCGGCGGCCACAAAGAGGAATGCATCCTCCTGTTTGGTGCGAAACTTGACGCGAATGTTTGTTGACATTTTGGCCTCCTGCAGCGGCATCGACACATAACCATCGCCAAATAACGAAACTGTAACAATAACAATATACAAAATATGTATACAATATACTGAAATTCAGATTTAAATTGAAATGGACATATCAGATAGTACCCATCTGGCCGGCGGCTTGTGGCATGTGGCACATGTTGCATGGTGTGTTGCAACCAGTTGATTGGCAATCGAGTTACCCATTAGAATCAGCGTACTCACGGGTACGTGCTCTACAAATTTGTCCAGCTCTTTTGCCTTTCTGCCTGTCAGCTTGTCAGTCAATGTCTGTGCACTCTGTCAGTCTGTCCGTCAGACAATCTATCTCTTATTTATCTATCTAACAGATCCATCTTGTACTTCATTTGCTTAATTAGCTGTGCGCCTTGTTTGCATTGCTCGCTTTGTTTGCCCTCGTTCTGCTTAGTGTATCTTGGGGAATTAATATTATATGATATCGTTTGTCTCTTAACCCAAAGTCTTGTGTACTAATCTATGCTAAATGTCGCTATTAAAATCAATTAAACTGATTGTTATCACTGTCTAGTTCAAGAATCAGTAAACCGATTAAAAATATTTGCACATTAACTGTATACAAATTAATGTCACAGATATGCGTCAGATTACATTATAGAGATTTGTTATAAAACTAAAGAAAAAAGTTTCGTTCTTGTTTCAATTTATATTATATTACTTTCCATATATAATATACTTTAAGAGCATTTCACTTTTCGGCCAACTTTTCATTTCCCTAAGCTATTTTTATGCTCCCTTTACAGCATCTAGTTTTCAAGGCAAAACCATGATTTATGCCCTGAATTCAGTGCTTGTGAAATAAATTATACAGATAATAAATTTGTCAAATTTGTGGGAGTATTCACTAAAAGCTGCATTTAAAATTTGAGTTATTTTTGTAATATTTCAATAATTGTACATATTTATATTCATGGCTGTCTCAAAGTTTGACAGCAATTTGTTGGACAAATATTGGCTTCAAATCCCATATTGACCTAACCCACATATGTAAATGTATTGAGATATATTTTTCGAGCTGCTTGAACAAACAGTTCAAAACAGTTGCACACAAATGTTGCAGACACAAACACACACAGTCACAGATACAGAGAATGCGACTGACAACCGTCAACAAGATAAACAAAGCGAAATGAGAAACAAATAATTTCATTTATTGTTGTTGTGATCAGCGGAGACGGCATCGGCATCGACGTTAGCGTCGGCGTTATCTGCGTTGGCAGAGCCGTTTTGACGCCAATTAGCAGCAATCAGGCGTTAAAAACTTGGCGGAAAAGCCTAAAAAACACTTTCCCAAAAAAAACGCATTGAGTTGACCCACATTAAGAAATCGTTACGGTTTGTTATTGAATCGAAACAAACTGAAAGATAGAAAAAAGATGCGCAGGCGTTGCTACTTTTTTTTTGGGTGTATTTTTTGAATAAACAAAAAGCGATTTGCATACATATGTACATGCAGCGGGAGCAGCAAAAGCAACAGCAACAAATGAGACATCATCAGGCAACACCAACGCGTCGCCAGCAGTTGCAATGCGTTGCAAGAATTATGGCAACAGATGCGTTGCAACTTGACATGATACACACTCCTCCCCCAGCTCCGCCTCCCACTCCACTTAATGTCAAATTTATGTTTATCTCTGTCGTGGCAACGTGCAACGTGCAACATGCAACTTTAAGGTAGCTGCAGCATGCGCTCACTTATTTATGTTATGGCCAATGTTTATTTTATTTGAGTTATATGTCGCGTTTAGTATCCAACTTCCAGCAGTTTGATGCGTTTTCCTTTGATGGCCACACAGCGGTATTTCTTTTATTTCCCAGTTCCAGCCCCGTCCCCGTCTCCGTCACCGTCTTCATCTGCATTTTCTTTTCTATTTTCCTGCGTTGGCTTTTAATTAATGCTTCTACGGTGGCCCTGTTGGTATTTGAATTTCGCTTGTATTTCATGTTTCATGGCATTCATTACAACCTTTTATCTGACATTGACAATTTATAATTTTTACTGCATTTTTTCTATGGTTAATTTTGTTAATAATGTCACAGCGTCTGTGATTTGTGTGCCAACTTCGTGATGTTTAGCGAATTGCACGAGTTGCAGTCCAAATTTATGGAGTTTGTCTACGTTTTTATGGACTCGCACTAATTGGTAGTTTAATATGGACTAAAAAAAATATATTTCAGCTAGAGTTGTCTTTTAAGAGGCTGAAAACATTTGGGATGTGCTAGATGAGAGATACATTTATTTAAAAAAAAAACAACTAATAAAGTTTGAAGCTTTTCATCTTTGAATTTTTTAAAACTCTACAACTATGTCATTGTTAACAGATGTCATTAGCAGCTATAAAGTTCATCTTTCACTTTTGTTTTTAATCATATTGCAGCTCAAACTTGATCATTAGAGTTACGGGTTGAAAGACACAGCAAGAGTTAAAGCACTTTCACATGCAATTCAATTGTTGCCCCCTGGGTGTGTTTTATTTCAAACATTTTATGGCTTCATTCTACGGCTTTAGAGATCAATTTAAATCAAATAAAACCGCCATGACCATATAGCAAACACATTTAAGAACCCATTTGCCTTAGCATTCCGTTTAATGGGATGCCAAGCCGCGGACAGATAAACATGTGGAATGTGCATCATAGCGAGTCGCATCTGTAGCGCACCCTAATTAGACCCCGGGGCCACATAAAATTCAATTATAAGTATATACTTTCCACTTTTTTTTCTGTCTTTGTTTCTTATTTTTGCCTATCAACGACCAAATGATAATCGAGTGATGGCAATCGACAAGTCATAAAGACAAATTCTCACATGACTCAATTCCGCTGGCGATGACAATCCATGCAATGAGTTTGACAATGGACAACGGATGTCGCCGAAAATAAATTTGAGAATTATTTTTATTGTTTTGAATGCAAGTCTGCATGAGTTTTGCAAACAGTAGCTGACATGTGGTGTTATTTATTTAGGAAAGACACGAGAGTTGAAAGTCTGCTCGCAGATACCCTGCAAGAAGTTTCAGAGGAGTTCACTTAAAAGTAGATGCTTATGTATGAAAATAGAATCTGTAGTATATTGCGAGAAGCCAAAAGTTTCTTGGTCTAACATTATCCTTAATAATCCTTAATTTTAATCATGCAAAGTAGTAGTAATTCACTATTGCCTTTTCTTGTGCTTTTCTTCTGTAATATTAAAACCTTATGTTGCGACTTTTTCAAAAACACCAGGCAGGGTACAACAAATAATGAATAATCAAGAAAGCAGCAGCATATGGCGCACCAGATACTCGCACTAGTCAGCTACTGTCAGCTACAGCTACAGATACATTTGTATCTGCGCCTGTGTGTGTGTGTTAACAGCGTTAAAATTGGCACAATGCGTTGCGCGTGTAAATGATTTACATTTTATGCTGTATAAATAAAAGTTCTGTGAAAATTCAAATGAACCAAAAAAAAAAGGAAAAATCAAAAAGTGAAAATTCGCAGCGAGTATGTGTACGATTGCGAATGAATCATGCAACATTAAGTTCTATAGTGTCTTCCAAAGTGACGTCACGTGCCAACTAAAAATATCATTTAAAATACATTTGCGCCCCAAGACCAAACAACCAAAAATATATATATATATTCACACTACACTAAATATATACACATATGTGTGCTTATAATTATACTTATATATAGTGTTGAGAATTAAGAGCAGGGCAGCAATCTGTGTATCTATGGGAGAATGTATCTGTGTGTATTTGTATCTGTTGTAGCTTGCAACGTTTTTGTGGTGTGCCGCAGAGGCAAAGATGAAAACGAAGTGGAAACTTCATCGACGACAACAACGACGACAAAATTGCGCCTCAAGTCAAATGTCAAGCGTGAAAAATGCGTTAAGTGCACTGCGACGGTGCATTGTAGTTGTGGCTAAGTAGTTGGCTTTTTTATGGCCAGACAGAGCACCATGGTTTGAGCTTGAGAAAGTTGCGCCCTAACTAACAGAAATGGTCAAATCTGGCACAAGACCAACCAATGGGCAAAAAAAAAAATATAATAAAAACAGTTGCACAATTTCGACACGGGCTTGGCCAGGAAATTGGCTAAAAACTAAGCGAAAAATTGACCGAAAAAATCAAAACTATAACAAATTTTGCTGTTTTTATTGGGGTTATAAAAAGAGCGTGATTATAATTTTATGCACGGTAATAAAGAGTTAAGTAAACACTTCCACTTGCTCTTTTCAGTTGTTCGCAATGCAATTGAAATCAATGTAAAATAGTTATACTTAAGTTTAATTGCACAAGATAGTTAAACAATTAAGTAGGAACTTACAAAAGGTTAATAGAACTTAACTAGTTTGGCTACTGTATGTATGTGTATGTTATTCCTGTGTGTGTCTAAGCTCTGCAAACACTATTTACTGCCTTAGTTGGTGCACATTTTTGCTACCCACTGTGCAGTGTGCACTGTGTACTGTGCACCATTTGCAACTCTTTATTTTGACTTTTATTTATTTGTTGGCAGCTAAGTAAATGCAATTTGGACATTGGCCCACGTAGTCGGTCTATATGTATTGCCAACTCGGCAGCTTCTGCCTGAGAGTGTTTTGGATTTTGTGGCCAATTTCGTGGCTGGCCATATTTGTAATGAGCATAAATCGTGCGTTGATCATTTGCCATGATAAATCGCATGTTCGTTTTGTGTTACCTGTATTAAGTTCGGTGTCTTTTGGCTACTGTGACTCTGATTTTCAAGAGCGTAACATTTAATTAACTAGGCTTAGCTTTAGCTTGGGCTCTGTAGACTCACCTTTCATGGCGGTTGCCGTTTGGAGTAACTGCAGCAATGCTAGCAGGAATCCATATCCAAATCCACAGAGTCGCGACATTGCGCTGCAGTTGCTTTGAAGTTATATGGATTACGAGAGTACGGAGTGAAGATCGTTGCGAGTGGATCCCAGTGAGCAATGGGTTGATTCGTTTTCGTCTCGTTTTACTTAAGTTTTTTTTTTTATTTTCGTCGTTTTTAATAATTCTGCGTGTTAATTGATTTTTCATGGGGCCACGCATCCGTCGTCATGTACACAGTGTGTGTGTTAGTTTGAGTGTGTGTGTGTGCTCATAAAAATAGCAACAACTGAGACACAGCAGCACGTCCTGGTCCACAGCTACATAGACAGATGCTGCATGTCATTTCGTTGACAGAACTCATGCGTTTGCACTAGGGGGCCAGTAGCCGTCGACAGAGCAAAGAAAAGACAGACAGACAGACCGATAGACAGCCACACTTATAGACAGTCAAACTGAGGGACGGACAGAGAGACAGACAGACAGTCTGCCTTTGAAGAAGCTCCTGGTGCTGCTTCTGTCTATATAAGATCTGCTCTCTTTTCTCGTCTCTTCTCTTCGCCTTTTCAATATCGCAATCTTTTGCTTGATTACGTTTCAATTTGCCTTTGCCGCATCTTTCACACTTTGAACACTTTATTTCTGTATTCAGTATTTTTCTTACAATTCCGAACGATTTTTCAAATTTTCTCAAGATTTTTGTTTATCTTTCGCTGCCACTATAGGAAATGAAAAAAAACAACAACATTTGTTTTATTATTTTGTAGAAAAACAAGAAATAAAATTAAGTTTATTTATTGTTTTGATTTATTTGAAATTTTATGACACTCGTGGGGCTCATTTAGTTTTCCAAGTCACTTAATTCGATTTTTATTATCACTTTGAAATGCACAATTTAATAATTTAACAATCAAGTATTTAACCGAGCTCAATTGTAGTTTTATTAGGTTATAGTCATTATTTTCAGATTCAGATTTTATCAGTTACTTTAAAGTGCTACAAGCAGTTCTTGTTCCAGTTTTACACTATCACTGAGTGAGTTTTTAAAAGCTTCATTTGTAATTGGAACTTATCCTCGTGTGTGTGTTTGTGTGAAAGCTTTTCGTTTTGTTTTTATAGCTTAATAAAGTCATACAAGTTTATTCATTATAAATGTGCAAAGGGTTCTTAAAGTTTATGAGTGGCTACAGTGACAGACAAGTTAAGAACTTATATACCTTTCATCCACAAATATTAGATGGTAAATGTAGGGTATTTTATAGTTGGAAACACTGCACTCAAGCACACTTGCTGTTTGACAAAAATCTCGTTTTTATGTTTGCTAGCCAAACAAATCTTTGAAATGTGAAGAGGAAAAACAGAATTTGCTTGGCACATCCCGAAGAGATTTGTAGCTGTGCAGCGTTCTCCATATGGAGACATATATATATCACTGATTAGCGTATCTGGATATTTTATGGACACTTAATTGAGCTTCTGCCCCCGCCGTTGCCACCCTCCCATCTCCACACTCCCTTTGCCTCTTTAGACTGCGTTGCAACCACTTCAGTTGAAACTGCGCAGCGGCAACAGCAGCAACGATGGCGCTGAGTAGAATTTATTATATTTTGGGCCAACTAAGAGAGACGCCCATAAAAAGCAGCTTAAGTGGCATGCCACGCAGCTTAACATTGAATGAGTGCGAGTATGTGCTGCAAGTACGATAGATACATTTGTTGACCAACAAAAGTGTTGTGCTAAAGTGGAATTTGTAGTTCATATTATTTCATGCAACTGCAGTCAAAGTTCATTGCAAGCGCTGTCAGGCAATTTATAAATAAAATTCGTGAAACTAATGAAAATATCAAAAGGCCAAATAGGGCGCAAAAACACTTTCAAGTTTAGATGCAAATTTACACAGTAAATCCCTTGGGTGAATAACTGAAAAAATTCCCCATGGGAATGAGATGAGATGCGAGATGAGAAGGAAACGTTTTCCCATTTTCCCCATTTCCCGTTTTATATATGTATTTTTGTTCCCTACAATGCCCAAAACCGACTTGGCGTCACTTTGTGCCGACGAACGTCAACAACTGTGACTGGAAAATGAATTATTTACGCTCTCGGGCATCTAAAAATACTTGCAAACGGGACGACGGCATTATTATGAGCAGGGAATATGCGGGAAATATGCGAATGCAACGCCAGGTTCGACATCCTGAGGGGGTCAATTGCAGTCTACATCGTCGACATCTACGTCTCCGGCGTCGTCTCTATTTCCATTTTCCCTATTCGTCTTGTTAACGCTGCTCCTTCTAATTTTTGCTTGTTAATTTTTAATAGTACTGTGTGCCGTGCGGCAAGTTGTTTGTCATTAGTTTTATAGCCCGTTTGGGGCAGTCAAAATGCACTTGGAGTAAAGTTGTCCGTGTGGAAGACAAGAACACAAGGCGTTCTTAAAAGTGACAATAGTTGGTGGCATTTTATGACAGACGCGTGTTCTCAGCATGCTGCGAGCATTTCCATAAAAATTCATAAACATAAATGTATCTGTCAGATATATATCGACGCATCACCTATGAATGCTTGTGCAGCTGCATTTTTGAGAAAGTTCTTCAAATTTTAAGATATTTTAGCTCGATACAATATATATATTTTATGGTAATTAAAATTAGTGGCATCTAGACAAAACGCCATCTCATTTGGTAGTCCAATATCCCACTTGATAAGCACAAAATGTTTTGAGCTTCGGCTATTTTAAAGTTTTCGGGTTTCGGTTTATTTCTTTCTTTTTGGTAGGCGTTAGATATCGACTATAGTTCCCCGCCCACAACAAATTTCATCACTTTTCACAAGAGCTTAGTTAAATTGATTTTCGATTTATGATTGAAAAATTCAAGATGAGCATATTTCTCTTTTTTATGAGTATACAATGTTCAGTGTGTATGTGTGGGAGTTTGAATATATCCGGATACATCACCGTTTTGCTTTGGTTATGTTAATAAAACCTTTTAAAATTGCATTACACTCTTTATGTTTGAATTATAGATCATTTACGTCAAAATACACCATAATTCACTGGAAATATGATTCGATTTAACCTTTTGATTGGTTTAAAATAATTTAATTTTATACACCATCTATGATTTTTTGTTTGTTGCTTATGATTTAAATTCCTTGTTGTTTTTATAATTGTTTAAATATTTACTTTGATTGGGAATTTGTTTACTGAATTTATTTTATTTTTTTCTTTTTGAAAAAATTTTCATTTAATTTTCCATGTTTATTTTTGTTTCACATTTCCACACAGTTTTCATTGGTTTTTTTTGTAAATACTTTCTTTCTTCACAATTTATTTCCGTTCTCTGGTGTTTTACAAGATATTTTGTTTCGCATTTCACATGTGTGGCATAAAGATAGATATATATCTTTCAAAAGCCCCTTAGAACAACAAACAGCATCCAAATTCATGGTCAATTTGCACTGCGAAGTAGTGTGCGTGTGTGCGCGAGTGTGTGTGTCTTATGCACATTCTTTTGACAACAACAAACGGCTCCATTCAGTATTTCCTTTTATCCAGAATTCCCGATAAAAACGACTAAAAAAGACCGACCGCACAGAGCACCAAAAGCAGGAAAATAAATAACTTAAAAATAAATTAAATTTTTTTTAACTGCGCGGTGCTATGCGGTGTCTCAGCGCGCTTTTCCACTTATTGAACAGGCGCACACACAAGCACATATATAACATATGTGTGTGTGTGCTTAAGTGTGTTTTGGATACACTCACATTGAGGGTGCGCAGAGTTTTCCGCAACGATTGCCGCCACCCGCGACAAACCGAATATTCGTTTCGATTGCCCAAAAGACACGTCCAGGCACAACCGAAGAATCGAAGAACCGACCGTTTGAAGTACCAAACAACCGAATAACCGAACAACCGAAATATGAAGACAACCAAACAGCCCGACGTTTTCTCACAGACTGACGGCACCGAAAAACCGAACTGAACCGAACTCGAAAAAAGAAAATTCCGCACGCAGTGCGCAATGCGCAGTGAGACTGAGACTGCGACAGCGACAGAGACCCCGGTCTGTCTGCCTTTCTGTCCCCCTATGTGTCTCTCTGACTTTCTGTCCGTCCGTCTGCTGTACGCTCTGTTGCCGGGCCATGGCGCACCCGCGAGTCACTTTTACGCGGTTCACTCCGCTCCACTCAGCGAACTCAACCGAAGGCGAGCAGTCCAATAAGTATGTGAATGTATCTAGATACATTCGTACTGCCAGTGATGAGCCACAGCCACAATTTTCCTCAAAACTATACTATGTTTGATTTCCTGCAATTTGTGAATCATTTTTAAAGTACTGGGATTTTAAAATTGTGGGATTTGCTCTGTTAGTAGTTTAATTCGATCCTTTGAAATACACTAATCACCATTAACATGTTTGTAATCTGTCATGATCACTTTATGACTGAATCTTTCTTAATTATATTTTCTATTTCGATATAAAATGCCTCTTAAAACATTTCCTCATTTAGTGCATTTCTGCTAAATTTCCCAAGGAATTAACTGAATCAATAACAATTCAAATTCATTATAGAATACATAGACAATAATCGATTATCTCATGAATATTCATTTCTTAACTGATCACTCTGCGCATCTCTGTTTATCAATGATGAGAGCTGTATAGAGTTTTAGCCTCTGTAGTTTTGCGCTGTGCAACATAGTCATCATTATCATCTTGATCATCATTACTATCATCTGTTGCGGCTGCTGCTGTTGCCCATCCTGCAGTCCCTTCATTTTCCCTTCTGCCCTTTCTTGAAGCACGCGAAAATACGCGATTGAGCAATTGCGAGCGCCAAGAGGCTGAGGACTTGAAATTTTTCAATTTGTTTAGCGGTGACTGCCTCAGTTGTTGCCCCTTCAGCTGACACCGCTTGCTGCCTGCTGCTGTTGTTGCATCCGTTGCTGCTGCTGCTGATGATGATGATCAGCTTTGTGGGGAGAGTGCGACGCACACATGTGGATACAATTTGGCTGGGCCATTGCCACATGTTATTTGCTTTTGCAACGTCGCGACGTCAACTCCTTTGCTATTGTATGTATATGTGTGTGTGTGAGTGTGTGTGTTTATGGTGTGGGCATGTTGAGTGATAAAAATCTAGCGGCTATTTTTCAGCAGCCTATTTAGTTACATAAGTCACACAGCACACCGTGTGAATATCCTTTTTGGCGTGCTAATGAACCCTTTGACACCAGACTTACCCACCAGAGTTGCCACCACTCATGGCACATGCATCAAAAAAATGCCAGCGTCTGTACGTGCCTCGTAAATCAGTGACACGAAGGCAGCTCATTAATAAATTAAATGCAGAAAATCTCTGAAAAACACCTCTACCTATGCCAGTGAACTAAACATGGACAGCTACGACTGCACCCTCACTGTCTAGCTGTCTCTGTTCCACTTTTTTTATGAAACCCTGTAGTTAATGGACACAAAGGCGTTGTTAAGTTTGAGACATCAAAGTTGCTAGCTCTATACTGAACGCTGATCAAGTTTGCTTTATAATTTTGTTCATCAAGGGCACTTTAATTTCTATTTTGCCATTTGATCTTGTTTTTGTTTGCTCTAGGGTAGAGCATATGCAGGGTCACTTTACAGTCGGTATCTCTCTGCTTGTGTATCTTGAACTAGTTGTATTTGGTATCGTTTACACGCCCCCCTTTTTTATGAAGGCTCAGCTGTGCAACCCTTAGAGGTTTCGGGTGTGATAACACGACAACAACAATAAAATAACAACAGCAGAAAGAAGAAGAACACTGACAACGACAATGACTTTGTGGCACGCACAATTTGAGTTGCATTTCGTCACAGGAGCAGGAAAGCGGCAAGCCCAGTTTTCTGGATGGCCCCAGAGGGCGACCACTTGAATTATATGCATATACGATATACACATATCAATATATGTGTTTGTATGTATTTAGGTTAGGCTATACAGCTGTGCGCCTCTTGTGGCATATATACGAGTGTGTGCAACATTAAAATAAACACATAAAACTGCACTTTTCCTAATTGCTAGAGGGAGACGTCGCTTCTCTCCAACCTCCTTTTCCTTTTCCGATGCAGCACACGCAGTATTCGATAAGAAATCGGCGATAAAGCCACATGAATATACATATATAGTCAAAGTTGGGGGAAGAACTAACAAATGCACACGTGCGATACACACTAGAGTTGCAGTGGCAATTGCAGCAGAGTTGTCGAGCTGCCTACGATGGGTTGCCAGTTGGCTTATCTGTGACTTTTAGGCATTGACACTGAAATATGCTCATAAATAAGCTAACATTAAAACAAATGCAAGTCTGATTCATTTACCTCAATCGTAGTATACTCTGACAACCCTAGTATAGCTCTTATATCTCAAAAGGAAATGAATAAGTGCACGTACTTAACCTAAGGTATTCGCTTAGGGTGCATCCTTTTACGCATCAACAGCTTTCATAGTTGTCTACCAAGAGGGGGCGTGTTTTCCTGCGTGTTCAATTTTGAGGGCGTGGTAAACCCTATAATTTATGTGAAACTGGAACTTGGAGTTTATACGCAAATGCCATGTAATTTGCTCATTAACAAATCGTTATAGTTTTGGTTAACAGCAAACAGGAAAATGGCTCTCAGAGGTCATTCCCTTTTGGTTATACTCCTATCTTATCTCTAGTTTAATTGAACACAGATTGTGCTGAGTTCTCATGTCCTTTTTGGACATGATTGCGGAACCACTTGAGTTAACCACCCCGTGAAACAACTGTATGGTCAGGGGCGTCTCATGTGTCCCATTATAACTCAATTTTGAAATTGTCTACGAGAAATTATTTAATTTTTGACATATTAAATTAATATTGACACATTGACAGCCTGCCTAGTTGTTCATCATACTGAATGAAGGCCTGCCAAAACAAACCCCTCTGTCCCTCCAACCCTCGAATCTAACAACCCATTACAAAACTATCAATATTCTTGTTCAAGTCGCACAGTGTGCACAGTGCTGTGATCCGCCCATGCGGGTGCTGATCGGATAAGTTGAGCATGATTAACTGAAAAATACTCTGTCAGAAATTTTAGAAACTTACTGAAACATCTCGAAAGAAAAACAACTCTATAAAAAAGTATGTTTATTTTAGAAAAGACGAATTATTTATACTTATTATTGATCAGTACTATACAATTTACTATGTTTTCGATAGCTCAATTCACCACCAACCATCTCTACCTACAACTTTATTACAGATTTAATCTACCCCATCAGAAAAATGTACGGGGTATTTGAAAATATTCGCTCAAAATTGTTGGTTTCGTGCGCTAATCATGCGCAACATTCGATTTTGGTGAAATTTTTAATTGCTGCTTGAAACGCCATGAAATAGAATAGATTCCGTGGAAAACGGCAGTGTCATCCATTTGGACTTGGGCTTGGGTTCTGCTGGGGTGTGTGAGTGTGTGTGTGTTTTGTTGTGCGTGGTGTGCTCCCTCTTTATCTAAAACGCGCCTGGGAAAACGCGAGCTGGCTTAATTGAAAGATAGATAGAAACGCACCAATAGATACAAATGGCATTCGGTCGCTATATCATAGAAAGGTTTATTTTTTTCTCGATTTTCAATAGCTCTATCTGTATTTGATTTGCCCAAATTGGTCGATGGGCTTGAAGTGCAAAGTAAACATTAAATTGGCGCAAACTAACAAATTGTTTGCTTTTGTTTAGATGGCCATCATTAGATTTTTGTTTTCATTTTGTGTTTGGCTCAACGGGATGCAATGACAGAGCTGATGACAGTGCGTGGGGACAAATTGAGCAGCAATTGATGTCATCTGTCATTTTTATTTAGGGTAACTTGTAGTTTGCACCTCGTAAAAGATTGAACTAAATAAAAAAACTTTACTACTTGAACTACAAATCAATAAAAGTATTTAAAATGTCTTTAATTTGTTTTATTGTAATGTTAATATTATTAGAGGAAGGAAATGTTTATAAGCCCTTTGTTTAGTGATCTGATATAGAGAGCTTGAGTACATTAACTGCTTCTTACATACTTATAAATTAGATTTAAAGGTCTTTAAATGAAATACTGACTTCCCTCTTAAAGAACATTAAAAGTCAATACCAAATCAGCTTGTCGCCTTCATGAAGGCTAGTTATGTACAAATAAGGGGTCTCCAGCATTTCTGCTTAACTTTAAAATGAATCATATAGATGCTGATTATGGTTATGGCATCGTAATGCCTTGATCGAGCATTCTGAATAGAGTAATAAAATGTTTGAGTTTGAAATGAGCTTGACTTGATGCTCACTTTACGCATTGCAGCTGTGGCATCCTCAGGCTAATTTATCTTGGCTACAAAGTATCTTAATGCCACTGTTTGCTGCGCTGCAGCACAGCATTCACGTCTTCTCTCTCACTCTGTCTCTCTTATTTGTTGTCTCACTCATTCGACACATTTCGCTACACGCAATTCAATTTCATTGCACCGTGGCCACATTTTGTGCCTTTTTTTCAGCTTGTGAATGAACTCGCCACATCAGGCATGATGCATCAAAAGTGCCGTTTCTTGGCCCTGTAAAGTCAGGGCAACTCTGGACTGGTCTTGCCCCGACTTTCTTGGGTTGGGCAGTCCATCATCGCCCACACCCTCCACACCCGTCGCCACACTGAAACGTGCCCTGACTTGCTGCAGTTTCCTTGTGGTTCGCTTCATTGAAGCGTGCCAATTGTCATTGAAATGTTTCGGTGTCTTCAGTTGTGTTTTTTCGGGTTTTGTTTAACATTTTGTTTATTAATTTGTTGCATGCTTTTTATGGTTATTTTTTCTTTTGTTGACAAATGCGCCCAAATTGTTGTTGCCTTCAAGTTTTTCTTTATAGAACTTAAGTCTTTGTCTCTGTTGATTTAGACAAGACCTTGCTCTTATCAGTCAACCAGAGTTGCAAATAAAATCACATTCGTGCGAAAAATGCCGCTTTTAAAAACTGTTAAAAAGTAGAAAACTTTTCTATTATAAGAATATATAATTTAATTGACGTAAATTGTTTGCTCACGATTTTCCTTAATAACATTGAATTTACTCGATTGTTTGGATTAAACAAATTTCATTGTTGATTTCCACTGAAAAGGAAATGCTTGAGGTGTCACTAAAGGGAATTTCCAACTCCGTTTAGTTTAAATACAGTTTATCACTAGTATATGATTATTTAAAATACATATCTTAACCAGAAATTTATATACTATATTTAAATCTTTTTTGTTACTTTTTACTTTATAGCTCTAAATAATTTAAGCGCTTGTTTAGCAGGTTTTTTTTATTACATGCTTTAAGATTTGAGACTCGATTTATGTCTAAAGCTATTTGAATTTCAATAGCATTAGTGTAAAGTATAAAAATAATTGAAACAGGATTAAAAATAATTTGTGTCACATTTTAAAATTAGTAAATTATTCATATAAAGCTATTCAACTTTCAAACACACCGGGACTTGTAGAGTATCTTCTAAGCGGTCAACACTTAATTAATAAATTAGCAAATTGGCTAATGAGAAGAAATGACATAACACATAAAAGAAACACAACTGATAGCCAAAATAAAGTGTGATAAATTTGATGTTGTTGCCTGTGGAAATGTTTGAATGCAGCTAACAAGTTTTTGATCTAACTGTTTCAACTAGTTGGTGGCAATTGCCGGCACGTGCATCAGTCACATGTGATAGACATATGAATCGATTGCAATCGCATCACACTGATCAATTGAGATCTATTCAACTGCAATTATTTTGGCAACATTTGCAATGATTTCTCGAGTGTATATTTGTGGAGTGTATGTGTGTCAATCAATTAAATTAAAAGTAAACAATTTTCACTCATACAAACAATAACAAATCCGACAAGCAGACAGTTTGTGATTCTTTAGAGCTTGCTTGACTTAAAGTTACCTTGTAAACAACTCAACATAACATAGTCTTTAAATAAGAAAATAAAAGTAATTTTACCTTTTCCGTTTTCCAATTGATTACCTTGAAATTTACAGGGTATTTTATTATGCACTTGAGTACCCACACATATGTTTCACTTTGCCATTGTTTTTGCACGTCTCAATGCCAGGGCTGAATTCCGTTTCTTATTGACCGGCGAAAATACTGCAAACAAAAGCAAATACATATGTTCACGTAGTGTAGCACCTAATCATTCTATTTGTATTACTTTCTGACTTTGCGACTTTTTCTTTGTCTTTTTATTTAATCGGTAAAGTCGAAGTCGCAGTTGACGCTGCAGTTGGCGTCTCAGTCGACGCTGATTAAGCGGCAAAGTTAAGGTGTTTCGTGTTGCATTCGGATCGGTTAGTGATAACTGAATCTCATTGCACACCAGACGTGTTCGCGGCTCTTACAATTTAAGAAAATTTTATTTGAATAAATTTATTCAATTGTCACTTAAAAATCTTCGGTGAACCCAACTTGGCGTACAACAAAAATTTATCAAACAAAACAAAGTAAATAACATTTATTTCTGAAATAAGAATAAATAATAAATAAAATGTATAAAAGAAGTGTAAGAAATAAACAAGAAAACTTTTAAATTGAACGAGTTTTTAGTTCAAGAAGTTTTTGACTGTGCAAATTAAAATAAAAAAAAAGCTGTTTTTTAAATTAAATGTATTTAATTCTATAAATATATAAACATGTACATAAAACTTTCTTTAAATAATGGCGAAAAAATTAAAACAATGGCTCATAAAAAGTTTATGAATAAAATGAGTACGAGGTCTAATTAGTGGCTGAGAGGTTTTGTAAATTAAAATATTTAATAGCTGAACATTTGCCTGTTTAGGTAACTGAAATAATGCCTTTTTGTGTTGATTTTTAGTAGAGTATGAGCACATAGCAAATTGTTGAAAAGACCTTATCGAATTTGAATTCATTCAATGACCTTAGCTCAACTTTAATGTTAAAGCTTTAAAATATACATAAAAGTCCAACAGAATCGAATCTTCATAAAATGTAACAATTAGACGCTGATATGAGCTGTAGGTGATTATGTTTATAGCAACTGTTTGAATAATCGTTAGAAAAAGACCTTGGTACAGCTAATCTTGAAATTATCAGGTGCAATGAGGCAACAAACAGAGTGAAATGAAGCTTTTAAGTTAACAGTAAAACGAGAAGTGAAATATTTGTGTCACGAAAATAATACACGCAATACGGAATAGGAAAAGTTAAATTAGTTTGTGTATATTACACACAGATATTTATTTTACTTGTGGGACGTGATTTTTTATGTCGAATAAACAACTCGAAAATGTAATTCTATATAATTATTTATTGTATAGCACAAAGAAAGCGTTTGCAAAATTTAATGTGACACTTTTAGTAGACTTAACAAATAATACTCAGCTATAGAAAATGGTTAGTTAGTTTTCTACATCATTAAAATAATCACACCCTATTTAAACCAAACCATAGCTGTACATATATAGCTTGCCATTAAGAATGCAGTCCAATCCACTTTTTTTTAATGCACAATTCATAAATTATTGGAATAAGAATGAGCTTTTAATGATGAAATTGTATAAACAAGTTGCGTTTCAATCAAACAGTTTAGTCTAACACACACTCGTTCGTGGGTAGCCGTACGATCCAACAGAATCAAGAAATAAAAACTATCTTTTGTCATTGCGGTACTTAAAATACCCTTAAATTGTTTATACAATTTATTGCTATGTTTTTATCTTATCAATCGCATACAAATACCTTTTTTTCTAGCATTAAAGTTGCCAAATTTTAATTCGATAAGATAATCAAAAATTCTTCTCTTATTTTAAAGATAATAATATTTTTGTTTACTTAAATACAATGTTTAAAGCTAATAAATAAACAAATTTGCTTGTGCCTTATTGCCATTTCATTAGTTTTAACTTTACATAGATTACAAATCAACTTTTTAGAAAATACTAGTTGCTGTTTCTTATTGTGATTTATCTATCAAAATGTCAATCATTTCCTGATATTATTTTACATATCAGATATGTAAGACATAAAAGTAATGCAATGACATCAAACCCATATAATAATAATTGTTGAAGATAATAAGGAAGTAGTATATTTAAACATATTGATAGTTGTGCGTCTAAAGAGTAAACATCGTTCAATTAATTTGCCAATTCAACTTGTTTATGCAAATAGTGAAATAAACTATTGCACAATGTAAATGACGAGACTTAAACACACTTTAACTAATATGACATATGAAAATTTAATTACAGATGCAGTTGGAGTTAAGATCTGTAGTATGGATCTGTTTGCTGGCAATATCAGGTCTGAATTGTAATGCTTCTCGCATATTGTTTATGGGCCCCTTTCCGGCTCCCAGTCATTGGATGTGGCTGGAACACTTTCAGCGGGATTTACTGGAACGAGGACACCATGTGACCAGTGTTAATAATCATCCCACGAAAACACCGCATGAGAATCTTACTGAAATCATACTTAATCCATCTTTTGACATACCCAAACACTGTGAGTATCAAAATTTTATTTAGCTTTATAAATCTTTAAAGAAATGCCCTTTTTTAGATCCCAAGAAGAATTTATTCAGCATGCGATTTGCCAGTGATTTCCAGAACTTACAAATGTGGTGGCAACTTGGCTTAATGACTACGGAACATGCGCTGCAGGATGTGCAGCTTAAGAAACTTATTGACAGTCAGGATGAACACTTTGATCTTGTTATATTGGAGCAGTTCTTCCATGAGGCCTTTCTTATGTTTGGCAAGAAATTTAATTGTCCAGTGGTGACCATTGGTACAATGGGATATGCAGATAACATGGATCATGCTATGGGCTTATTAACACCCTGGTCTTTCATTCCACATCTTCTACTGGCACATACAGATCAGATGACATTCTCACAGAGAGCATACAACACGTATTTGTCCTTATACGATGCTATTCTGAGGCGCTGGTATTATTTACCCAAAATGCAAGAACTGGCACACAAATATTTTGCTGCTTCTATAAATGGTGAGTAAGAAAAATAATATTTAAAACAATTTTATTAATATTTCTATTCCTTCTCAGATTCCTTACCGCATGTGCACGACTTGGAGCGTAATATTTCGTTGATGCTCATCAACAGCCATCGCAGCGTGGATCTTCCTCGTCCCAGCATGCCAGGACTTATCAATGTGGGTGGAGCACATATTCAGCCTGCCAAGCAATTACCCATGGATATGCAAAACTTTCTGGATAATGCCACCCATGGTGTGGTCTATTTCAGTCTGGGTTCCTATATGAAAAGCACAGACATGCCGCCCGAGAAGACAGCGCAAATTCTTCAAGCCTTTGGCAAACTAAAGCAACAAGTGTTGTGGAAATATGAAAATGAATCGATTGGTGAATTGCCATCCAATGTCATGATCAGCAAGTGGATGCCACAGAATGACATTTTGGCACATCCAAACTTAAAATTGTTTATCACACACGGTGGTCTTTTTGGCACTCAAGAAGGCATCTACTGGGGCGTTCCCATGCTGTGTATTCCCCTGTACGGTGATCAGCACCGGAATACCATCAAATCAGTACGAGAGGGCTATGCACGTTCCTTGGTCTTCAATAAGTTCACAGTCGAGGATTTGGTTAACAATGTCGAGACATTGATCTACGATCCGCAATATAAACGTAGCGCCTTGGAGGTGTCACAGCGTTTCCGTGATAATGCTATGCATCCCTTGGAAGAGGCTAGTTTCTGGATTGAATACGTTATTAGGCATCGTGGTGCTAGTCATCTAAAATCTCAGGGTGCGTTTATGCCACTCTATCAGTATTTGTTGCTCGATGTGATCGGCTGTGTTATTTTCGCTCTGTGGTTGACCGTGTGGTTGCCTTGGCGCATGCTGAAAAAGATTCTCAAAAAATGGGACAAGAATTCAGCCGCAACACAGGCCCTTGAGGCCAAGAAAAAGCTGTAATTAGTCATTAATATGTTTATATTTTCTTAGTTAAGTGTAGTCACAAACAAATAAAAGGTGATATATTTTTAGAAAAATCGTTTAAAACACTTTTTATGCTTTATTCACATAGAAATCTTTTCAGGCTGAAAGTACATGAGATTTTTAATGGGATAATGTAAATTTTGAGTGTAAATATCTCGGAAGATTGTCATCCGATATTCTTTTGCAATACCATTTTGGACTCTTTAAGATCAGATCTATCAATTGGCATCAAAATTTTGAAAATTAAAAACATTTTAAAAAATTATAAATTTTTGAAAAAATGTAAAATGTAACATCACAAAATTTTGCCAAAAATGGGTCGATTTGAAAAATCCCGGATTTTACATACGATCGATTCTCCCACATGTAGAGATTCTAAAAAGGTATACCACTTGAAAATATTCCGTAATTTGGCCGAGTTATGAACGTTTAAAGATGCAAAATCCACGGAAAACACGCAAGGCACCTTTTTTGGTTACCCCGAAATTATGCAACCATTTTATTCATAAACACATAATTTTTAGTGCATACTTTTAGGAGGCAGCAAAATCTAGAGCGCCAAGGCAGATTCTTCATTAAGCGTTGCATACTTTCGTGTGCTGCAAAAATAATAAATATTTGTAGTCATATTTCGTAAATGTTAATTTGAATTAAAACATATGCATAAAATATCATACAAAATAAAACTTAATCTTAAAAAAAATTTACTCTTAAAAAACAATATTTATTAGAAATAAATTAAAGCCTCTCCTAGTAGCAAGCCATTAAAATATTCAAAGTATACATATTTTCCATGAATAATTTATGTCCCAATTAATTAAATCGAAATAGGCAAATAGAAAATCACAAAAAAAATTTAAATAAGTATCGAAAAACACATGGCATATTTTGTGCTGAGTGTTTTGCCTGTTGCGCCAGCAACAATCACGAATTGCCAGACAATTCAAAGATCATAAAACGCCCACACACTGCACGTTCTATTGTTGGCCAATGTCTATATGGCGAATTGTCGCTTAGCATATTGGAAAATCTCTAGACACACATATGTGCTATGAATGGTACAGGTATAAAATAGCCGACAGTTGACAGCCAAGAGACAACTAACTGAACATAAAAGGGCTGATTACAGTGAGATAAAGATACACTGTTATTTATTTTGAATACCGTGCAAAATGGAAATGGTTTTTAAATAAGTGTAAGACATTCACATTTTATGTAAACTGACAGATACGATATCAATTGCTCTTCTTTTTGACATCACTTAAAGTGTTGCTGTGCAAAATGTCCTTGAAAGCGCATAAATTGGAAAGTTTTGGGGGTTAATTGTCAAGTCGTGTTATTTTTAAAGATCGAACATTTCCTCCGTCCCTCGTCTCCCTTGAGGTGCCAGCCTTGTGGTTGGTACGATACTTTCTCTGTTTCATCCATCTCGATTTGGTAACCTATCAATCATTTCAATGGTTGCCATTTTTGGTCAGATATTATAATTCATTGTTTAGACATAGCACGCATCTAATAATCACGTGAAATAGCCTATTCTATGGAATAGGGTATGGAATTCGTTTCCGCATCTTCTCCCCGCTACTCAATTGGGGCCATTCACAAATTCGCATTGTCGCATGGCTTGCGGTTTATGTCACATGCATCGCATACTTTCACTAAGCGGTCACCTTGTGAAGGTTCAAGTGCGACACCATTGTTGGATATTCACGGTGTTACGATCTATCAGATGTCTGGGGCCCTGTACCGGCCGTACCAGTTGAACCGTTTGGCTTAAACATAAAAGAGACTGTACGCATATTTGGCGCGTCTTCAGTTTTTTTTTTCTTTCTTTTTTTTTTTTTTTGGTGCTTGTTTGAGTTTTATGCCTCTTATGTTATTCGATAATAAATTGAAATTTTAATGATACATATATTAATTGACCTCAAGACAAATAACAAACAAAATCGCTTCGATATTCAACACTCGACTGAATTTTTCGGAGGCAACTTTTTTGTTATTTTATTGTGTGTGTTCAGCTAACGGTAAATAAGCACCTGTTTATTTTAAATGCGTGTTAAAATAATTTTTAAAAATTATTTGACTTTTTACGTATTTTTTCGAAACCGGACCTTTGCATAATTGAACGATTTCGAGTACGTGGCTACAGTTCCGAGTACGATGAATGATGGACTTAGTGGCTGGTACTCAAAATAGAAATAGAATTCTTTATGGGCCACTTCAAAGAATTGGACACGAGATGTGAAGAAGAAAAAAAAGAAACAAGAAACAAAAAATTAGTAAAAAAGAACCGACATCAAGTTCAGATTTTATAATCATAGGCGCCGGATTAAAAACCGGCTTGTTTATTCTAAAAAAATTTACATAAAGCGTCAACGATGATGACGATGACGAAGACGCTGACAATGATGATAATGATGAAAACTTTTAGCACTCTCCGTAAAAAGCAAATGCAATAAAAGTGGTTTGAAGGATTTTTGGAGTGCCAAAGATCAGAGAGTTGACAACTGTAAGCCGATGTCGACAGACAGACGCCTTCACATCCACATCTACATCCGCCTTAGAAATTAGCAAGTGCTTAAAATAATTTATGGTATATAATATAATTCATATTTCATTTGTTAAATTTACGTCAATAAAACTGAATTAAAACAAGTCACATGAATTCAATAAAATTAAAATCAAAAAAATATAATAAATAAAAAAAAAAATAACCAAATCACACAAAAAAAAAAAGAAACCAAACAAACAACTTTTTTGTAGTATATACTTTTAGCTTATTCTCTAGTTTATTGGCTGGGTTCCTGCTGCGGCTAATAGCGCGACATTAAAGCCAAAAATCCAAAAAACCAAAAAGCCAAAAAACCAAAGAAGAAAAAAGACCGTCAAAAAAACTAATGAAGACGACCGCTGAGAGCACGTGATGCGATGCGATGCCATGGTTGGTATTTATATCATATTTTGCATTCATCTTTTTTATAATAAATGTATAAATTTATATGCTCACAGGTTGTGTATTTTTTAGTGCCTGTAAGTTGGTACGTCGTTGTAATTAAGCAAATGGCAGAAATGCTCATTTAAATGTAATTTGAAATATATATTTCTTTTTTTATTTTTCAACTTTGTTGCTGTCGTTTTTGGTCAGCTGAGGTGACAAATTAAAGCCACCACAAGGTCATGTGAGGGGCGTCCATTAGCCGTGAAGCCAAGAGGCTGAGACGCCTGTGTATTTATTGTAAAATCTTGTGGCATTTATATATTTTGAGTTGGACCTTTAAACTGTTTGTTTATTTGCCTGCTCTTCGATTGGAAAGTTTAAAGGCTTTTGTGTTTATTTGATTTCGTGTGTGTGGATCGTGTGGATTATCGATTTCCACTATTGCAAATGATGCAAAACATAATGTGAACATAATGTGCCATTATGCAAATCAAACAACGCATCTTAAATACATTGACCTGCATCAGCACAACAACAAACTGCTGTATTTTTAGCTAAAGGTGTAAACAACTAAATAATAACTACTTATTTGTTGTGTTGCAAATACTTTGCTGAAATACTATTCAAATATTTGAAACTGATTTATAAGCTGAGTTTAGCTTAATGAAATTATCTTGTTTTGTCCAAATTTAAAGTAATAAATAAAAGCAAATATTTTAGCATACCAACGGATTAATTCTAGTCCGCTTTCTAAGTCAGCTTTTAATTTAAAACAAATAAATTTGTATAAATATTTATTTTTTTCTGCTTTAAAGTGGCAAATTAAATGCATTTTAAGCATTAATTTTTAAAGTTCAAAAGATTATTTATACTTTGTTTTTAGTTTGGAATTTTGTTGAATTTCCTGATTCAGAAAACAAACTGTGTCAATGTTATATTTAGCAAGGTATGCAGTTATTTTATAATCAAATACTTGGCTATATTCATAAGCTTCTAATATTTAAATTTAAGAATTTATTGTACACAAATGTGACTTGAAAGTTGACTTCACTGTGACTGGTTTTATAACTAGAGTTTGTTCTCTAGCTGAACTAAACAAATACAAAGTTCAACTAAGATTTTACTTTCATTTCGTTTATTACAAAATCACAAGATTTTATTTAACACAAATTATGTTTAGTTGACAAATTGCGATGGCAGCTGCAATTGATGAGACACCTGCTGCCCATATTGATACAAGAAATTAACAAACTAATACTAAACAAATTGTTTAAGTTGCATATTAGCATTGTCTATGATCACACTTTCAACAACTCCTCAAAGCTGTCCAAATGTCCAGCTGTCTGCACCTTGGGGATGCCCAACAAAAGATATTTAGATGTTATTCACAAACAACAAAAAAATGAAAAATGAAAAAAATAAAAGTCTCTCATGAATCTGATTTGAAATTCATGCAACGCCCACAAGCAAATCCCGCAGACACTATTAACTGAACAAAATAAAATAATAAAAAAGAAAAATAGATACGAGTATGCATTGCTTAACTGAGACAAGACCTTTGCTGAAGCTTACATCACACAGCAGGAGTCGTTGGCTAGACCCAAGACCCAGTCCAATTGAGTTTTGGAGAGTAGAGACTCAGCAATAGCTTCAGCTACATCTACAGCTCCAACTCAAGTCGAATAACTTGTTTGCTGCGTCTCGACGATGCTTCGACAGCAATAAATATTTGCCTCTTCACTCAGGTATTTTTTAAAGGTTTTTTTAAGTTTATTTTTTTTTTTTTTCAGTTTTCTGTTTCTTGTGCAAATTACAAAAATAATAATAAGCGACACAAAGCGCGTGACTCCTTTCACATGGCACAAAAGGCAGTCAAAAAAAAATAATAATAATAAAAGAAGAAGAAATATAATACAACTGCTGCACACAAAAGGTGTTAAAATGTATACACAAACTGCATGTACATATAACTGTTGGAAAATGTGCCAACAATGTGGCTTAAATGACTTAAAATTGGCCGAAATTGTCTGACCGCAAAACCATCACTCCATGTGACTCTATGAATTGGCCTGATTTTGCTTTCGTTTGGCTCGGCCGCACGCTGTGCTGTGTAGTGTAGTGTAGAGTGTAGTCTTGTGCTATGGCGCATCATTTTTACTTTCTCCCCCAGCGACACCAACACCAACACCAGCCCAAGCACTCACACATACACAGACAGTGTCTTGGGTGCATTGTTGCTTGTATGCGTGAGAACTGCCGCTGAGCCGGCGAAAAAGCTTCGAGTTTAGTTGCTGTTGTTGCTGTCTACCGGTTTGTGTGGAAGCTTACAGCGTATCCGTTTAGTGTGTGCGTGTGTGTGTGTGTTCGTGTGCTATGGTCGGTGTGTGTGTGTTTTGCTTTGCCTTTTAAGCCAGACTGCCAGCGCTCGCAGCTTTCAGATACGTTTTTGCTTTGCCAGCGTGCAATTGTTGGCTCGTTGGCTCCGGCTTCGGTTTTATCTTTGGGCCACTTGAATCCCAAATAAACTTTTTCAACTTATTTATCGTTCGGTTGTACGGTTTATGCGGTATCGGTTATTAGTTCGTTTGTCGCATTCGAACAAGTTGGAACGTATTTTACTCTTGTGTCTGCCTTTCGTTCGTGGCCAAAATAGGCTCGTTATCGTCTTGGTTCTCGCTTCAATGTTGTGCTTTGTATTGCCTGCGTTATGCTAATTACCGAAAGGATTCAAATCGTTGCGTACATTATCGGTTACAATCTCTTTGGCAAGACAACAACTAACGTTTGTTAAATCAAATTTACGCCCAATCAATATCAAAATTCTACCCAACGCACAAGTGTTACAATCAATTTACACACAAAAAAGAAAAACACACACACACACAACAACACAAAAACACACACAAGAAACAAATACAAACGCACATAACGAAAAGTAAAAATATATAAATATTTATTTTATCAATTTGCAAAACGTGCCAAATATAATTTAATAATCCTAATCTATTTATTCTCTTTAACAAAGAGCTAATAAGTTTAACTATAAATTATTAAGTCGTAATTTTAAATACAAACAACACAAAAAGCCAACGCGTCGCGTATATATCACAAATAATAAATTGTAGAAGCAAAAAGACAGACACATCGAGTGAGAAAAACAAAGAGAAAGAGAGAGAGAGAGTGCGAGAGAGAAAGATAGAAGTTTGCTTCACTATGAATAAGCAACGACTTCTACTTAGTTTAATACTATGGTGAGTTATTGTTTATAATAATACAAAGTATTGAGTGAAAATTAAGTGAATGTTGCTACAATGCAAATATTGAATGCTATACTTTCCTGGAGATCAGTTATTGTTTATAAGAATTCACAATATGACAATAAACCCAGTTATATGAGGAATTAAGTTTATTAGGTATAACCCAACTGATAACATTGTTTAAAGTTAGAAGTTGCACAGACTTCTCCAGTGAAAAGCTTTAAGTATTTAAATTCTAACTCAAATCGCTGCTAATCTTTGCTGTAACTTAATGTTATCTTCAATGTAAGCTGCAAGTAGACCAATTCACCTTGTGTGGCATTCCTCGGCATTAACTATTCAGTGCAAGGCATGAGTACAAGCCCACAAATGCAAATGTCTATGATATTAATCTGGTTCTGGCCTTCGGCGACGTCATCGTCGTCAAGTTCGTTGCTTAAGTCTTTCGTTTGGCTCCTACGCAAATGCTCCAATTATGTTGGCCATTTTCGTGCAAAACTATTTAACGCACATCTGTGCATCGCTTGAGCCTTGAGCCTTGACAAAGTCAATAAACAAATGTCAAATGTGCTTGGATTTTTTTTAGTTTAATTTAAGTTTTTTTCATTTGTTGGTTTTTGGCTGTAAAGCACTCGATAAAACTTTGAGCAAGAACTCTACGACACAGCGCAGTCGAAATAAGTGACTTAAGTGTGTCAACTAGACAATGTCAGTGGCTTCGCAGTCGGCGTCGCTGTCGACGTCGACGTTGGCAGCGCTACTTGTGCTTAATTTGTCAGCGCATTAAAGTTGCTTGGCTGCATTCTGAGAGCGTTTGGATGACTAAGCCAAAGAAGTTACAGCTGGCTACAACGCGTTGCCGGCCAAGGCTGCCAACCCCTCCCCAACAGTCAACAGCCATGTAGACCAGTGTGGTACACTATCCATCTATCTATCGATCTTTCCACTTAATAATCTGTACCAAATGGGTGTAACACATATTGCATAATAGCGATGCAAATTGATCATCAATTTGCATAGAGATTTAACAACTAGATAAGTGGTGAATTGCGAAAAAGAAAACACTTTCTAAACTTGACATCGGTTTGTGAATTGGGTTCAGTTCGTTATTTTTTAAGACACCGTTAATTAAATGTAGGCCGAAAATCTATAAATTAGCTGTAATCTGTGCGCAAATTATGTAAAGCATGACAACGGAATTATGTCAATGCGGTTTTTTGTCTGTTAACATTAAAACGCACACACACATACACACACTCACACACATATCGAAAGCATAAGCAAACAAAAACAATAACAAAACAAAAGTGAAACAAAAAAATCATGTCATGATTAGGTAATCGTTCCAAAAAACCACCTGGCACGACACACAAACATCAATAAACACAAGTACAACAACTACATCAACATAAACCTTACAAAAGACCAAAAGATACAACAAAAACACACACACATTCACACACATACAGAAAAAGGTCTTCCGTTGTTAACAACTTTTTCTCTCTTTTTGGCCATCTTCAGCGATCGACGATCGGAGAGAAACGTGAAATGGAAAATGAAAGTGAAACTTTTTTTTTCTATCTTTGAAGATGCTCAAAATTTGATTCAAAGTGTATTCGATTATATGATCGACGCTCTTCAATGGTCTCGAATTTACATAGCCATTAACACTGCACAACAGAAGCCAATGAATTTAGTTTGAACAATGACTTGTCATAATGCAAATTCTTGTGCTTTGACTTTGCATAATTATGCGCCAAGGACCGCGAAAAAAGGGGGAAGGGGAAGTAGCTAACACTACTGATAAGCGTATCTGTCAGAGCCACGGATCTACGCTTCCGTAGGCACGTCTACGAAGTCTCTAAAGTCTGTACAGTTAGTGGCAACAAATGTGATTAATGATGATCTTTGGCCACGCGTAGACAGGCCAGAGTTGAGACTGCCAAACGACACTTGAAAATGCTGACAAAATCTCTTGAAACCAACTGACAAATGTGCGTATAAGGTCAGCTTTAAAAAAGCGAAGAAATCAAGCAATGAAAATATTTAAAACATAAATGATATTTAAGTGTAATTTGGTTAAAGGCCTAAATTATAAAAAGCGTTGCCTTCAGTGTCAATTAGTGCATACCAAAGCTTAAAACAAATTAATTTGTAGCATCACTTTAATCAACACTTAAAGTTAACATTATATAATGTTCAGATCTTGTTCCAATTTAGAAGCTATGTGCGGCATGTTTTCCTGTGTCTATGGCTGTCATTTCACTATCTAAGATAAAACTGAATTGAATTCCAAATGAATTCATTCATTAGCAAAAAAAAGAGTCGACTTACGCCGATAGACGACAGACTCTTGGCCTGTTAAGCGAATAAAACCCGAATTGGCAGATTAAATTAAAATGAGAACTGCTTAAAAATCAATTTGCCAGCGAATAAATAAGTAATTAACAGAACAGAATCGTCGCGAGTTCAAGGTTAAATACCTAAACAAAAACCTTTACTTTTTTCTCTGCTTAAGCTTTAGAAAAGAATTTGGCTTGAAAGTGAGTCGAAAAGAAATAAAACTGGAGGAGCAGAGCAAGTCTGTATTTGATTTTATTTTACTTTTTATCAGTTATAATTATACTTGGTAATTTAATTTGCGGCTTTGCTCGTTTTTCAATCTCTATCCATTTATCATTTTTTTCGCATTGTGATGAAGACTCGTTTTGTTATGTGCCTTTGAGTTAGTTGATGAGCATCGTATATTTTTACTCTAATGTCTTGAGTAATTAATCTTCGTTTATTTCATTTTACCTTTTGAGAATTTGCGTTTGTTTGGCTTTTGTTGAAAAGTTGAATGCACTTTGTATTAGGAAAAATTAATAGGAAAAACAAAAAACTGGAAAATTTGCACTATTGGAAAACTGACAAGGCGCACATATGTCCCGAGTGCGTTTCCTGGTGCAAAGTGAAAGGCGAGTTGGACATTTGTGCAGCATAGTAGCTGACCCTGAGTATAACTAAGACCAGGTCGTTTGCGTATGGAAAATAAATCAAGAAGCCAACAAGTTCGTTGCCTAAGTCTTTCGATTCAAAAAAAAAATGTGCAACCAGTTTTCAAAGCAAATCGTACGCAGAATATAACATATGTCAGTATCGCTCCGGTTCAATGCAAAAAAAAAAGAGAGAAACATATTGATAACTGTGCATATAGATCTAGCTCTTGTCGGACCAGTCAGTTCAGTCAACGGTTTAACCCAAATAGCACAAAAACCACAACAGTTTCGAGAGTAACAGAAAACAGGCCGACACCCGAAAAACAATGTGTGTGTGTGTGTGGGGTTGTGTTTGTTTTTGTTGTGCAGTGTCGTGTGTTGTGTTCGATGCTGATCTCTGGCTACATGCAGTTTAGAGTGTTTGCATGGCACTTGGACTGGGTCTCTGACACAATCAGCCACCCGAAAATAAAACGAACTTTATCGAAACACAAAAATCTTGTTTCGCCCTGGCTAAACTGGCAACTGGTTTATTTGGGTTAAAAAGAAATTTAACAACCAGCTGAGAAATAACTGATGCGACTTTGATGTCAGAGTGAGAGAGAGAGACGGAGGGAGACGCTCACTGAGATAAAGATAACGGTACCAGGCATCTGTTAAGACGAAAGTGAAATTTTCGCTGTTTAGTAAAACAAAACAACAAAACCAACGAAATATATACATACAAAATATGGCAACAGCGACAAAGACGTAATCAACTTCAGGATGAAGTGGACCCCCCTTACCACCTGCCCCTTACCCTACCCCCTTCAACCAACAGGCTTGACTGGGCATTTTTCCCCCTATTTTGTTTTTGTGGGCTCGTGTGGAGTGTGAAGTGCTGCTGTTGCCGCTCGCGGTTGTTAGACAACCACCAGCATTAAATGGCGGCAAAGATTTGCCTAGCTCTTCATAAACCCAAAAAAAAAAACTACTTCGAGAGTAGATTTTTGGATTTTAGTGTCATATTTTTTTTTTTTGCTGTTTTTAATTTTTGTTGATTTGCTGTTGAGCTGTGAGCTTTGAGGCTTCCGTCATTTCATTTGAAGCCACCTTGGTCTGTCTTTTACAAAACTGTCGATTGAAGATCTTTGGTAGCGGGAAGTGCATAACTTCGAAATGCTGTCTTAAGTGGAATGTCGTCGTATTTACCCAATGTTTGTTTGCCAAGTAAATTAAAGACTTTTGCTCATACTAAGCAAACACACACAAACACTTAATATCTATGAATATTTATACTTGAAATGGATAAAGAATGCAGCAAAGCAGCTTAAAAACGGCTTCAACGGCTCAAACATTGTTAATCTAAATTTACGGTTTTGTTTACGAAATTTTAATTACCAAAAATTTAATTTCCAATTAGAATATTATCAAGTTAGACAACTTGCAGCTTAATTGATCATTAATTCTACTTTTTCTTGCATTTAATTTTAATCAATTGTATTGTTCACTAATTTGTATAAATAAATACATAAAAAAGTACAGAACAAGTATTGCGATAAGATTAATATTGTTTTGACATTTCTATTCTGCGAACTTGTTTATTAAATTAAGACAAAGCGGCACAGTCTGTTAAAGCAATTAGCATCGGTAAATATCAATTTCTATAGAAAGCTGCATTTAAATATCGTTTAGTGTCTGATAATTTCTCAGTTGATTGCCTCTCTTTTCACTTTTGCGCATTTCACCCAAAATAAAAACCGTGTCCCGAATTGGTTTTCAGAAAAAAATGAAGGTGCGTCAGCAATTTAAGTCCATGTTGGTTTATTGAGCATTTTTGTGCGCAAAATTGTCACTTGAAATAAGCAAAAATATTCAAGTTGAGTACTTGAGGTTGGGCCACTCAAAGTGTCCAACAAAGTTGCACAATCAATGCGGCTGAAGAGGCACGAAACGACCTTGCTGCCACATAATAAAATGACAAACGATCGAGACGACAAAAATAATAATAATAATAAAAAAAAATAAATCAAATGGATACACAAGTTTCATAGAAATTCAAATGCTTGGCATTAGCATGCAGCTGTAAGTTTAGGCCAGAAACAGGGACTGTAACCGAAACAGGCCAACAAAGTGGACGGGCCAAGTTAAGAGCTGCTTACCAATATCAACTTGTATGCACTTTCGCAATGAAAACGAAAGTTACGCCCCGCATATTTGTCTGAGACAATACGGGTTTATGCATAGTTGTGTATGTGGCGCGTGACTCTGCCAACATTTACACTTTCTGGCCACAACACACACACCAACACACTCACACACACACACACCTGCATATAGAATTATGATCTTCACGCCTGTTGGTTTGCTTTGCATACGAACATTCACCAACGAAGTAAAAAACTTGGCAATGTAACAAATTTATTTAAAAGCCACACACTCGTCGTGTGTGTGTGTGTGCATGTGTGTGTAAGTGTGTTTGGCACTCAAGTTGCATCATTTGAATTGTTTTGTTATTGTTAATAATGATGTTAACCCGCATGCAGGCCACTGTCATAGTTTTTTGCGTAGCTGCACTTGAAACTGAAGTTTTCCTTTCTGGCCAAAATGAGTTGCCTTTAGAAGCTCAAAAGCCAAGTTGCAGGCCCATAAGCAGCGTACTGGTTACAGTAGTAGTAGTTGTTGTTGTTGTTGCGTAATAGCTGCCAAGAAACTCACTTGTAACACAAACAATAAAGCAACCGTCTTGTGACTTGCTGTTAACTGTTTCTCTTTTTGTATTTTATGCTTTGAAGAAAACATGTTTCACTTGTGGTTGTTGTTGTGCATGCTTGTGTGTGTGTGTGTGCATGGGTGTTTGGGTGTGTGCAAGTGTTGGTGGTGGTAGGAAATCATGTGCAAAGTCATATGACGCTGAAGCTACGTGTTTTTGAGTAATTGCAGCGAATCAACGATGCCAATGAGAGAGTGTGTATGCCATGGGTGTGCATGTGGTTGTTGTTGCTACTTTGTTGTGGCTATGGCAACAGACTGATGCAAGCGCATAGCTGCATATTTGGCCAGGCAGCATTCGTTGTTGATAATGAAAAAAGTAAAAACTAAAATAAACTAACACAAAAATGACGCCAGTTACCAGTTAGTTGAGCTAGCGGCTCTTTCTTCTCCTCTTCCACCGCCAACAACTACTGCAGTTCGCATGACTAATGTACATACCAAACTACTCACTTACAGACACACATAGAGTGCGAATTAGACACAGACACAAACACAGACATTCGTGGGAGCTGCTTCCGCCAAATATGAATTTCCCCCAAACAGACACCTCAAGGGTTTTCCAACAGACATCAAAACAAACAGACGGAAGCAGAGAATCTGCGGGGGTTTTATGACTAGCTTAACGTCAAGTGCTTGGGTATTAAAATAGTAGTATTAAGTTATGGATTAGTAACTGTTTGAGCTATAGAGATAAATAATAATATATATTTAAATATAGACATAAAAAAAGTTGATTCCTTAGCTATAAACTGTTATTATAATCTAGACCTGTTCTTAAGTATCTTTATCTTGCTTTTGAAACTTAATAGTGTAAGAGCTTGAGACATAAGCAGCTTTCTTTAGCTTATTGACTTGTTTCTTTTCTCTAATCTGTTTATTGTGATTTAGAAACTTTGTTAAAGATACAAACGCGTTTAAGCTTAAAATATCTTGTATGCAAAAGTTTATAAAACACTTTTCTTTAAGCTGAACGCAAAAATTGCATAAGCTTGAAAATAAATTTCAGCTGCGCTCGTTCCCTCAACATTTCCCTTTCCTTCACTCTTATATATCCGCTCCGCTTATCAAAAACGAACTCAAATAACTCAACACTTCACATTATTGTTTATTATTATTGCAGTTGTTGCTGTCGTCGTTGTTGTTGTTGGCGCGTTAACCCATTTACGCATTTGCAAAACTATTGCCACGCCCATAAATCATTTGCAAGGGTTTCTGTTATTGTTGCGCCCAGTTGAATGTTGTTGTTGTTGCTGTTGATGTTGCTGCATGATTTGCCAACTGGCGCCAAGTTTGTTGCCCAAGTCTTTTGTATGAATTTTTTTTGTTTGGTATTTTTGTTGTTTCGCATTTTGTTATTTTGCATTGCGCAAAAGGTTCAGCTGTCTGGCCGCTACTCGTTTAAGGGGAACGAATGGAGAATACTGTTAGCCACCATATGGAAGTTCCGCTGTGTTCCTTATGCAATTGTTTATAGACAATTGGCAAGAAATCGTGATTGATGCATGATTGAAACGGCAATTCAGCTACTGTAACCGTCAACACTTGCAAATGAAGCATAAATTGTGTGGTTATCGTTGCTTTTTATTTATAATTTAATTAAAATTTTATTTAAATTGCTAACATAATTAGCCAGTGAATCGATAGGATTGCACAACATTTATTGGTAGCCAGTAGTGCTATTAACTCCAATATATCTAAACAAATGACGATGATGATGCTAACTGTGCTATCGCTATTGTTTATGTAATTGACTCTCATTGTGCAGTTAGCCAAGTGCAATTAATATCACTGGGAGAGTAGAATCCGGCACGCGTTTAATGGATCTGAACAAACAACTATATACTCGTATACACAATATTTATATAGATGTTAGCTCAAGTATTTGGCGGTATTATCTGCTGTGAAGGTGCCAGAAGTGACTTGCTTAACTTGTTACATGTGCCATTTGGTATTTAAGACTCTCACGTGTTTTATAATTGCCAAGCAACTAACTAACCGACTGACTTACTAAGGCAATGACTAACAGAATGTTGTAAAACATAAGAAAATTAAACAGCATGCAAATGCCAAGACTCTGTCGCTTAAAAGTCATCGCCTGTATTTGTATTTGTTTAAATTAATTAAGCAATTTAAACTTAATTTTTATTGTTATACATTCAAGCTAATCAAACAGTTTTATAGCCAGAATAATCTTATCACATTTCTTTAAGCCAATTTAGACTTGCATCCGGTTGCAAATTGTACATGAATATTTTATTATTTGCTTGAGTGTTTATCATTGAAAATTAATATAAAATCATCATTAACAGCGAGTGGAGTTTAAGCAGTTCGGGCGCCTACTTCATGCCGATGACGAAATTCTCATTTGCTGGCCATAAAACTAATCAAATATCCATTTCTTATAAATTATTATCGATTGCAAAACGAAATTCATAAGAGAAAAAAAAAAACTTTCGTTTTTTGTTGGCGTTTTTATTGCCGGCGCTCGATTTATCTAATTATCAAACAAATTGTGATCACAATTTATACAGCTCGATCGATGTCATAAGCGAAGTATGAGTGTGGTTGTGTTTGTGTTTGTGTGTTAAATAACGCATACGCCGCGTGTGATGCGCATTTCTATTTGTGGCATTAACACAGCTGCTGTACAAAGTTGTTGTCATTGTTGTAGTTGTTGCAGTTGATTGGTGCCATCAAAGTCAGGTGTGACACAGTTTTTGGCATTCGCCTTACACCGAATGCCGCGTGCGACATACTTAATTTTTATACTCCCTGACAGTAAAAACAAAACTAAAAAAACACAACTATAAACAAACAAATGTAAATTGACTAACTGCTGCTCACTCACATGACTATGCTTCCCCTGCCTACCCGTCTCTCTGTTTGTCTGCTTGGTTGTCTCACAGTAGCTTTCGCTTTCAGTAAATGCGACGTGACTGCCTTAACGTTGTTAGCCATTTGCCTGCTCATGTTCTGCGCCAATGCAGCAAGTAACAAAACAAAAAAATATATATATAACTAAAGAAATAAATAAATATATTGCTGATCGTGTGCTGTGTGCAACATTTGTGGCCAATTGCAACAAACTGACGTCCAAATTGCCCCAAGCAAATAAACGTAACGATTGTTTAATCGGCATTTCTTTTGCCAAGAATTGTTTAGCTAATAGAAAATGGCAATTGCCTGTAGCAATAGTTATATGAAGTGGAGACGCATTAATAAGCTCTGATTCACACTAAAAGATAGCAAAACACAAACAGTTTGTCACGAATATTCAGCAGAAATATTGAAATTTCTGAATTTCAGAACTTAAGCAGATAAGCTGTAGATTTAAGTGAAGCAAATAAAAAATGAAATATTTTTGCAATTATTTCGAGTGCTGCAAGACAAAAGACTTAGGAAACAAACTGGCTACAAACACTCCACACTTCACACAAAGCTTACAAAAACCAACCTTGAAAAAACAAAACCACTAAAATAAATAAAATATAAAAAAATATATAGCAAATGAAATATAAATCTAATTAAAGTGCACGAAATGCTTTAGGAAAACCAGAAAAGCAAGCTCTAACAACAATTACTGTATAATTATAACAACAGCGAAACTAATTATACAGAGCCGCATTTTTGAAGAGGCAAAACGTCAGAAAACTCATAGATCTCTGCACAAATTATTCAAATGCGATTTCAACGTCGAGGAAGTGCGTCAGTTAAGCGTCAGTTAAGCATATTAATGGGGCTCATTAGGCGTACCAATTGACAGATCTCCTCGAGCTCTCGATCTCCCTCTAAGCTCTACGCCCACAATGCAATTGTTGCACAATTTAACGCACAAATGTTTGCTCAAGCATATCAAATGGCCAAATTGAAGTTTGTCATAAGCAAAAACAATAAACGGATAAAGTACCAGCAAGAAAAAAAAATTTAGCTAACCAAATATGAATAACAAGAGCTTTGAAACTTATTAATGTCAAAGACAACAAAAGAAATCTCATCACGTGAGCCAGACAAGCCATTGAGAAGAACTTAATGATAGACACAACAATAACAGCTACATAAAAAACAATGGCTATACCATTAACCCAGTCTGTCAGTCAGTCAGTCGGTCGGTCAGTCAGTCAATCAGTTTGCCTTTTGGGGGCAGTCGAACAGTCGAAACGTTTGAAATTGAACCTCGTCATTGTTCATAATTTAAAATTGATTAGTTTGGAGACGCCTGCTTCATATCCGGTTGGCTTTTAAGACTTGACTTAAAGCTTTTTGAGCTATTCACTTGAAGCATGCTGCGCCTCAAATTAACAATGAGAAAATCTCGTACAATTAAAAGCTGGAAATCGCCAGAGAAGCGACATGAATCCATCATGAATGGGTTTAATCGCTTATTAGGCGCACGTGTGAACTTTTGAGTTACTTAGATTGTGGAACAATTTGTAAGTTAATATCCTGTTGTATTGGAATTGAGAGGCTTTTGTTTGGATGTCAAAATTTCCCTAAATTGTATCTGTCGTAACTGATCTAAATGGTTTGTTGGATAATGAGAACCCGGATAGAAATTCCTAAGATATTTTCTGTTCATCATTAGACTTTAAATTATTTCCAATAAATTTCTGTTTAATACTTGAAATTTGAAAAGCAACTCAATTACTTACCTTACTCCTTTCCGCCTTCTAGGTGCCTTAGCGCTCCCAGCTTCACGCTCCGCATACCCGAGGACCTGGAGAACAGCGCCGTCAATGCTTTGCGCTCTGAGCGTGCTCGATCTGTAACGCCCTGTGGCGAGCCCAGTGCCGTGGACGACTACGATGTTTGTCCGCCGAGCAAATACCGTCAGCCCACCGCCGAGTGCAACAATGTGTCGCATAGGAAATGGGGAGCACGTGGTGATGTCTTTCAGCGCTTACTCGCTGCAGATTATGCCGATGGTGTCAATCAACCACGCAGCTCAAGCGGCACACACGCATTGCCCGATGCGGAGCTGGTGATCGAACAGCTGCAACGTCATGTGGAGAGCAAACTGCGTCACGATCACATTACTGCCATGTTGCCAGCCTGGGGACAACTGCTGGCGAATGATCTGTACGAGGTGGGACAACTGCCCATCAGTGGCAAGTGTTGCCAACGGGAGGCCAATGTCAAGGATCCCAGCGAACTGCAGCAATGCTTTGTGCGCGCTGGAACAGACTGCAAGGAGTACAAACGATCCGCTCCAGGCTTCGATGCGGAAGTCTGCAAGAAACGTAAGTAGACATTTTATTACCTTCCTCCGACTTTTCTAAATCTGCTTTCCCATTTCTACACACAGACGTACGCGAACAGATGAACGTGGCCTCTGCCTACATTGACGGATCCGGCTTATATGGCGGCACTCGCCATGAGTTCGATCAACTGCGCACCTACCTGAGTGGTGGAGTCAAGGTGGAGTCCTGTCGCTACTGCCAGGTGGCTGGAGCAACTGGTGCACTGCATCGCGCGCTGCTGCAGCAACACAACAACATTGGCGAACAGCTGGCTCACATCAATCCGGAATGGTCGGAGGAGGATGTCTTCCTGGAGGCTAGACGCATCATAACTGCCACCATACAGCACATTACCTACAACGAATTCTTGCCATTGGTGTTGGGTCAGGAAACGACAGCCAAAGAGGGTCTGAGACTTACCGCCGAGAAGCACTCCACCAACTATTCCAGCTCCATACGCGCCGGCATCTTCAATGAGTTCGCCACCAGCGCCATGCCCGCCTTCTGGAGCATGTATCCCCCAGAGATGCTTTCCCAGAAGAGCTCCGCTTATGAACTGCTATCGATTGCTGCACTCCAGAAGTCGCTGGTGCCTAGTCAGACCAACAGCGAGGGCTGGTCCGAGCTGGCTCTGGCCGTGCATCGTGGTCGTGATCACGGCATTGCCTCCTACATTCATGCCCTGGACATTTGCGATCGTCGTTTTGGACAGTCTGGTGCCTCCAATGTCACCTTCGACAACCTGGCTCAGCTGACCAACATTCCCGAGGAGCATGTGACCAATTTGCGTGACATCTACCAGTGAGTTTTCCATCGCTTCTTCCTCTACTTCTTTACTCCTCTTCCCACATGGCTGACTTATTCCTTCCTTTCTTATTTAGGAACGCTGCTGACATCGATTTGCTGGTTGGTGCCTTGATGGAGGAGCCCGTTGTGGGTGCTTTGTTCGGTCCCACCATCAGCTGCCTGATGACCCAACAGTTTGAGCTGCTCAAGCAAACCGATCGCTTCTGGTATGAGAATGAAATTCCTCCTTCCTCCTTCAGTCTGGAGCAACTTAAGAGCATTCGTCAGACAACACTCTCAGGATTGCTCTGTGGCTCCAACCAAGTGGATACCGCTCAGTCCAAGGCCTTCATTCGAGAGGACAACTATCTGTAAGCAAGTTATAGTTTTAATCTGTACCTCGACTCATCTCCCTTTATTTTCACCTTAGCAACTCTGTTCTGGACTGCGCCCAACTGCCCAAGTTTGATCTGCGTGCCTGGAAGGTTAATGGCGAGGAGGAGATTCATCTGGAGCATGTCGACGTAGAGCCCGAGACCAAGGAAGCCATGAGCGAACTGAGCCCAGAGCTCATTGAGGCCGCCGTTGAGCGTGCCAAGCAGGAGCTCGAGGAGCGTAAACGCTTCGAATACGAGGTGTGGCGTGCACGTAAGTAGTTGGCCGCAAATCCACTCCAGAGTCATCATCTAATTGTTGGATTTCTGCTTCTCAGAGGGTGGCATTAGCGCCCGTTCGCCCGATGGTACCGCTGCCTCCTTCAGCAAGGCCAATCCGTCTGCTCTGAGCTTGGCCAACTCCTCGCTGATCTTTGAGCTGGCCTCCAACGAAATTGTCAAGTCCTTGAACACCATTACACGTCGCAAGCGCCAGATCTTCAATCCCAACCAGAACGCCTTCAACCGCAACGAACTGACCGATACCCTGCAAACCGTTGACATTACCGCCCTGATTGGTGGCAATCAGCAGCCACTGGATCATTGCCCAGACCCAAACCAACAGTGCGATGCCAACTCACCCTTCCGTACGATCTCGGGACGCTGCAACAATCTGAGGAATCCCAACTGGGGTAAGGCACTGACCACCTTCTCCCGCCTGCTGCCTGCACAGTATGAGGATGGCATCTCTGCTCCTAGAGTAACTGGAGTTACTGGAACTCCACTGCCCAATCCACGTACAATTTCAACCACTATTCATCCTGATATTTCGAATCTGCACACACGCTACTCCCTGATGGTGATGCAGTTCGCTCAGTTTGTCGATCACGATCTGACCTTGACACCCATACACAAGGGCTTCCACGAGTCTATACCCAGCTGCCGTGCCTGCAACTCCCGCCAGACGGTGCATCCTGAGTGCAATCCCTTCCCTGTGCCCGCCGGTGACTTCTTCTATCCCGAGGTGAATGTGACCAGTGGCGAACGCTTGTGCTTCCCCTCTATGAGATCGCTGCCGGGTCAACAGACTCTGGGACCTCGTGATCAGGTCAATCAGAACACTCACTTCCTGGACGCTTCCATGGTCTACGGTGAGACCGTCTGTCTCGCGGCGCAACTCCGTGGCTTCTCTGGCCGCCTCAACAGCACAGTGCATCCCATTCGCGGCAAGGAGTTGCTACCCCAGACTGCCACCCATCCCGAGTGTAAGTCCCGCAATGGCCTGTGCTTCATTGGTGGCGACGATCGTGCCTCTGAGCAGCCAGGTTTGACTGCCATCCACACGAACTTCCTGCGCGAACACAATCGTATTGTTGAGGGACTCCGTGGCGTGAATCCTCATTGGAATGGCGAACAGCTGTACCATCACACACGTCGCATTGTCAGTGCTCAGGTGCAGCACATTGTGTTCAATGAGTTCCTGCCACGTATTCTTAGCTGGAACGCTGTTAATCTCTACGGTCTAAAGCTGCTGCCCCAGGGCTACTACAAGGATTACAATCCATCCTGCAGTCCCATTGTTTTCAATGAATTTGCTGCCGCCGCTTTCCGTATTGGACACTCCCTGCTTCGTCCACACATTCCTCGTCTCAGTGTGCAGCATCAGCCCGTGGATCCTCCTCTACTGCTGCGCGATGGCTTCTTCCGCATGGACGCTATGCTGCAGCCCGGCATTACCGATGAGATTCTGCGTGGCTTGGTGGCTACACCTATGGAAACATTGGATCAATTTATTACCGGCGAGGTCACAAATCATTTGTTCGAGGATCGCAAGATTCCATTCTCTGGCATCGATCTGATTGCTCTGAATATCCAGCGTGGTAAGTTTGTGATTTCTGAGGATTAGTGGGACCCTGTTTAAAATCGAACCTTCCTTGTAGCTCGCGATCATGGCATTCCCTCGTACAACAACTACCGTGCTCTGTGCAACCTGAAGCGTGCCACCAACTGGAGCGATCTGAGCCGTGAAATACCCACCGAAGTGATCAATCGTTTCCAGAAGGTCTATGCCAGCGTTGATGATATCGATCTCTTCCCCGGCGCCATGACAGAGCGTCCTCTCCAGGGCGGTCTTGTCGGTCCCACTCTGGCCTGCATTATTGGCATTCAGTTCAGACAGTTGCGTAAGTGCGATCGTTTCTGGTATGAGAACCAGAATGCTGAAGTCAAATTCACCGAGGCTCAGCTGGCTGAGATACGCAAGGTCACGCTGGCCAAGATCGTGTGCGAGAACCTCGAGATCCCCGGCGATATGCAACGTGCTGCCTTCGATTTGCCCAGCAATTTCCTGTAAGTTTTACTTTGAAAGAAAGAAACCAATCTTTAGTTCCTTTGACTAAACTTACCTTTATGTTCTCTTTCTACACAGCAATCCACGTGTGCCCTGTCAGTCCATGCCACAGATCGATCTGAATGCTTGGCGTGAGAACGTGCAGGGTTGCCAGATTGGCAATCGCAACGTGCGCGTTGGCGAATCCGCTTTCCCCTCACCCTGCACCAGCTGCGTCTGCTCAGCCGAAGGCGTAAGTAGCTCAAAATCGTATCTTGAATCAACTTTATTAAACTTTAACTTCTTTAAATTCTAGGCTCAGTGCGCTTCACTGCGCATAACCGACTGTGGCCAGCTGATACGTCAGTGGCCCAAGGAGGCCATACTCCGGGATGAGGTCTGCAACTCGCAGTGCGGCATCTATTTGACCGGACAACAAGCAACCGGATTTAGTCCACAACAGCGTCAGGGACATGCACAACCGCGTGTGACGCGTTCTCGTAATCAGAATCTCTTCAAATTCCCCGACTTGACGCCCTTCATAGCGGCCTTGTAAAGAAACAGAGAGAGAGAGAGAGACAGAGAGATAGTGAAAGAAAGAGAAAGCAGGCTTTCGTATCGTTAAAACAATTTTGTAAATAACTTTTGTGTTCTTTACATTAGTTTTCTACTTATTTTGTTCGCTTACCTGAAGACTATTCCAATGCATCTTAAAATATATATAATTTATATATATAAATAAATGTATGAGTTAGAACAAAGTGTTCTATAAAATGAAGCAGTCTTTGATACTTGTTTCGAAACCACTCAAATAAGTACTTATGATATAATTTTATCACTAGTTAAGCGACAACTAATCAATTAATTAGCATTTTTATCTATATATATAAATACTTATGTATGTAATGTATTTTTTACCATAAACCATATGAATGTACAATAAATACAACAAATTATGTGTACCTAATAAATAAAAATTCAAATAAAGAAATGTGTTGAATTTTTAGAAAGAAGAAAAAATTCATTATTTTTTATGTGTACCATAAATCTCAATTAGACTTACCATATTAAAATATTATATAATTAAATTCACAATTTCAGCATAGATTTTTGAATATTTGTTTGCTTTATTTAGTTTTGCTCTTTGAACGTGGTTCCATTACAGCAAATAATTTGTGTAGTTTAGATAAGATCTCTATAATGCCGACAATAAATAACAAAACTCACAAAGTACGATTAGATCTAAAGAGGGTTGGCTTTACTATCCATATATAGTATATGTATATATGTATGTGTATATTATTTATATGTATGTATGCATGCATGTGTTAGACACAGACCGTTAGACGTGCTCGTAATTAAACACAGGTGTTGAGATTACCAAATACTTGAAGATATTTAATGATCTCTTAATTATGCTGGACAAACAGTCACAAATTACACAGATACATACATATAGTTGTGGTATATATATATTTATATTAATTATAATTATTTAAATTCGAATAGAGCGCTGCAGACAAAAATACAAAGCGCTTAGTATATGTGTGTATACAGTAATTAATTCTTATCTATAGTTTACTTTTGTTATAAACAAACATATTTAAGCTGTTGTGCTACCCACAGATAATTCAACTAAACTGCCGCAGTGCATATATATATATATATATAGTATATATAGTATCATAAATTGTAGCAGGATTACAATACTTTCAAAGTGTTCGTCTTGTTGTTGCTGTTGAAAATACCACAACAATTAACTATCGTTTCGTTTCATTGATTTTGGTACATTTTGTGCTTAAATCTCTAATGAATTTGACTTCTTTGCTTTTGTTTTGTTTCTTTTCTTAGTTTTTGGAGGGTTCTATTAATCTGTATATGTTAGATAGCATAGTAAATGTATTGGAACTAAACTAAAATTGAAGTTACACACACAGCATATGGTGTCATTTTATAATTACAAATAAGCTTACATCATCATCATCATTATCGTTATAATCATAGATATAGTATATATGTATTTTTATGTAAGTTTATAGGAATCTTTTCTATTTAGTTTGTAATCAAATTGTTGTGCCACAATTTGCTTATGGTATGTTTTTTTTATTTACTTTTAATTTTACTTTTTGATTTAGTTTCTTTTTTAACGTTGATACTGATACAAAATTATATACAAAATGTATGTGAGAAATATGCCTATGTACAATTTATGTAGATATATGTTTTGTTTATTGAATGAAAGTGGAAAGAAGTTGGTTTAAACTACCGACTACGCCCTCTCACTTATCAGCCGCCAATGCAGTGGGCGTTGCATTGCTGTTGTTCACCTCCGAGTGGCGACGTGTCAGCAAATGATGTTGCTGTTGCTGCTGTGGATAGTTGAATGGCAGACCATGGCCATTGGTAAAGGTTAGACCATCGAGGTTTCCAAGTTTACCCACAATTTTTGGTATTTTATCACTTTCCTGGCCGAGTGCAATGAGGCCACTGCCGCCAATGCTGGCGCTGCCAATGCCGCCGCCAATTATATGATTTTGATTCAGATGATGATTGTGATTGTGATGTGAATGCGAGTAATGATGATGGTGATGATTATGATTGTGGTTGTGGTTGTGGTTATGGTTGTGATTATGTTGATGACTGATGGCAGGTGTGCTTTTACAAAGTGTCACATCTTTTTTGCTATTACAGCCATTCAATTCCTGTGCCCCCTTCAGTGAACTCGTCTTGCGCACCTGCTGACAGTTGCGTGTCTGATCGCAGCTCTTGCAGCGTGACTTCTGTGCAGTTGTTGATTTACCCAGCGAGAGTGCATTGAGATTGGCAGCCACCAGTTGGGCCTGCAGTGTCTTGGAGGGTGAAACAGGTGTGCTGTCATCTTCACCAGTTGGCGGAGGTGTTGAGAGGCGACTCGAGATGGTAGATGAACTGGTTGAGGATATGCAGCTGCTGCTGTTACTGTCGCTGCTGGCAGCGTGTCCGTTCTCCAGCTGGGCCACATCATCATCATCATCACTGGGCTGCTGGTTGCTGCTGGGACGAGAAGCGATGGCAATGTTGTTAGTAGTTGCGCTGCTTTTAACAACATTTAAGCCATTTACACAAGCTTCTGCTATGGTGACAGCTTCAGCGTTAGTTTTAGCTCCAACATCAGCATCAGCATTCACATTCACATCATCAACATCCACATCAGTTGTCGCTGGTTTGACATCACCATTTGGTATCACAATTTGCTGCTGCTGATCTTGACTAGTATTGGTTTTCACATCGTCGGCCAGATCAATCCAATGACCGCGATTATCACGCACGCCATCAACGAGCGGTTCCAGCTTATCCGAGAGCTTGGCAAAGGCCTGAAAGGCATAAACAATAAGTTAATAAGTGTTGTGGTAAAGGAAACTTCAGTACTCACCTCATAGATGGGCAGACAAATTGAATCAATGAAGTTCACTTGCATCATGGGCAACTCATCCTCCTTCTCTCGATTCATGATATCCTATAAAAGCAACAGAGATGAATTAATTTTACTACTGTCGGTATTGTAGTCAAAACACCTACAATTGGCGTTATGTTTAGCTCCTGTTTCTCCATGTCGCCCTGCTCAAAGAACTCGGAGCTAACCAAATCGGCCACACGCTTCTCAATCTCCCACGGCTTTGTTATCGCCGACAAATCACAGACAGTCATGCTCATTGCACGCAACAAGGCACGCGGCTCCTCGGCAACCCAATAACTTAAAGGCTCCTGCACGCTCTCCAAAAATGGACCACGTTTTCTAAAAACAAATGAATTAAGTTAGTTAAAATTTCATAACAATTTAAACTGAAACTCACTTGAAATAGACAGCGAGATCCGTGGACAGTATAGCATCCTCCAACACCCTTATGACACGACAATAATCATCTGATGACAAATTAGCCAAGATCTGATTTCCAGGACTGTTTAGAATCATCAAGCATTGATCAAAGTGATGATGCTCCATGGTTGAAGTGGAATAAAGCTGCGCCAAAGGCGATGAAGCTCTAAAGTTATATAAAAATTAGTTTAACCCTTAACTGCTTGTTAGTACAACTTACTTAATTTGGAAGGAGTTATTGGTCCCCCGATGATCGAGATCGTGGCACAGACAGCCAATAATTAATGCCAGGCATTCAATTTCACCAAAGATCTTCCACCATTGTGTGGTCTATTTAAAGTGTGTAAAACAATTTATAGAAAACTTCAGTGTTGCTAAACAAATGCATTAACTTACCGTCAAAATGGCAAACATCATTTGGGCCACATTGAAGGCATGTCGCCAGTTGTGATAGGTCACATTACGATAGTTTTTCTTGACGCTCAATAACCAGCGGCAGAGCACTTCGTAATCAATGTGAAAACGTTCCACAAAATCGAGATCCAAAAACATGCGCAAACAGGCCTAGAAAATGAAAGAGAAATGATTACTATAAGTACAAGTTTCGGGTTGGTTAAAAACATACCTTCAATGTATCATCGTCTTCAAAGTGTATGTCATCAAATTTGAAATCATGCAGACAAAAATGTACAGCAGAAGGAACTCGCAGGCGCTGGAAAGTTAAAGAATAAATAATCATTTAAGATTAAAAACAAAGACAACTTTCTAGCTTTTTGGAAAGGATACGAAATTTAGTTTAAAAATAATTTGTAGAGCTGCGATTTCCCCAACGTTACTCAACATGTTCTACTCGTTCATTACTCTCTGCTACTTATTAGTTTCTAGTGTCTAACTTTATTACACTGACATTTATTTACAGCAGGAGCACAAGTTACTTCCAAATGTAGCCCAAAATGGATATAAATAACGCCGAGAATCCACCCAGCAGCTGTCAGGGAGTGCAAATTGATGCCCATGAGCCATGGTAACTCATCATGATGATGTACTCCCACTTCAGCTGGTACTCCCACTTCAGCTGGTACTCCCATTTCAGCAATGCTCACTGCCACACCCACAGCCCCCATTTTATTTTTTCTGCACTGCTTCCTCCATGCTCTGTGTCAAATAGCCCGAGAGTTTACTGTTGCACAGTGTGAGCGTGCAGGCAGTTTTCGAAAAGGGTTTTTATTCCCCCTTTTTGTGATGGCATAATCGCAGTGGCTCTCGTTAAAGTAGCGCACAAAAAGCGGAGCATAGAATGGCATAATTTTAATTAAAATTAATAACCCAGTAACGTGGACAGCTGACAAGGCGAGAGCCGGTCATAATTTTAGCCAGCATAATTACGAAAAGTGCGAGCCAGGAGCAAAGAGACAGTAAACAACAAAGGACAAAATAAAACACAAAAAAAAAAACCGAGAGACAGATGTGAAAAACTTGAACCAGTCCAGAGCCTAAGGCGGATGGCAGAGGGACAGGGAGAAAGAGGGGTGCCACGAGGGGGGAAACTCGAGACAACATTTCTTAACCAGTGTGCGAAAGTTTCTTTTTGTCATACTTGTGCGAACAAACTAATTACAACTGTCAACACGTTGTCTCCACCATGTCTTAGATGGCATGAAGTGGAGGTAAATTCCTGCTGCCACTGTAGTCACGCAGCAATAATAAAAAAATAACCAAGCTAAAACGGCAGACAGCTACAATTTTATAGAGTTGCCATTCAAAATGGGTCTAAGCCGACGACAGAGACAGACAACAGAGACAGCGACAGAAACGGAATCTACTCTGTCATTTTGTCGACCTTTTCACATACAAATTAAGCATTTATAAATGCTGTGCCCCCTCACTCCCCCTCTGGCCTATAAGTTACGACACCCTGGGGTGCCATTTGGTATTTGAAAACTTACGCGCAACCGATGAGCCTCATCCATGGTGGCAGATGCATGATAGCTGAGCACCTCCAGGGTAACACTCTGCTTGGCCATTGCCACAATCGCCTTCTCGTACATGTGCGTATTGTGTATGCCCATTCCACAGAATATTGCGAATGCCTCCACAAAGTTCTCGTCGTTTTTGGTAAAGTCCTGCAAATAGATTAATGATCAAATTAACTCAATTGTATACAGAGATGCGAAAAAAACGGAAATTAAACCTAAATTATGTCGGAAGTGTGGTAACCCTAGATTAAATATGTATAAAATAGACTTTAATTATAATTTAAGTTCCAGTTATAAAATACTTAAGAATTTTAGAGACTTTCTAGTTCAATTCTCTTTTAAAAAGTCGAGTTGTCTTTTGTCTCCGTGCACTTACCAGCTCATTGAACTTGTTAATCAGCTGTATAACACCAATGATCTGACCCAACGAGTTCTTAATGGCCATGCAGAGTATGGAGCGATGCTTGAAACTGGAATTCTCATCGACACTTGCATCGAAGCGATCATCCTCATAGGCATTGGGTACGTTCACGGTCTCACCGGTGGTGGCCACATGTCCGGTGATGCCTATGTTGATGGGGAAACGTGACTCGTACGGACTGGTCCTTGAATTTGCCTCATCCTCGCTCAGATCATTCGCCTCAAAGTCAAAGACACGCGAGAAACTGCCCTTGTCCGCCTCATGGACCAAAAGAATCTGCACACGTTGGCATTGAATCAAACTTTGCATGTGGGTCAAAATCCTAAAGACCATGTGCTCAATGGTGCTCTGCTCCTCGAATATCATGCGGGCCAGGTCGAGCAGCACTTGATTCCGTTTAATCTCCAGCTGGGATTTCTCAAACAATTGTGCATTGCGTAAGCCAATGCCACAGAATTGCAGATACGAGGCAAAGACCTGAATTAAAAACAAAAAAAAAGTAATAAAAAAATGAGTACAGTGAATAAATAATGTAAGGGATTAATGCTCGTGCATTTCATCAGCTTTGCTTGTCGGTTGTCAAGCGGATTATGCGTATGGATATTTTTCTTTCATAAAGAAAAGCCATTTCCACACAAACACACACACGGAGAGAGAGCTTTCCCTGCTGTGTGACAGTTTGTTAAGCTATTCACTTTGTTAAAAAATGAATGCAATTTGCGGAACGAATACACGAGTAGCCGCAACAAAAGCGAAACACATGCCACCGATTAAGATCGAGAGAGCGCACTTACCTTTTCATCGATTTCCGAGAAACATTCGCCATTCATTTTATTGATGACCTGCGCCACTCCAATCACATCCCCGCCCGAATCCTTGATGGGCATGCAGAGCAGCGCTTTTGTTCGGTAGCCGGTCAACGAATCAATTTCACAATTGAAACGCTCGTCCTGCAAAGGCCAAAGCCATGTTAATAGTATTATTTAAAATAAATGAAAAGCAAATGGCTTAAAATATAATTTATTGAGGAGGCTTTGCATGTGGCGTAAGTTAAATTCAATTAAAGTTATTTCAATACTTGAAAAAGTAATAAACTAAATTGAAGTTTTACTCACTCTAAATAGAAAATAATAGTCTCTTTCTTTAACAACTTCAAACTCTGAATGGATATTTTATAAGTATATTAATAGCTCTGTTATGATGCTTTGGGCTCATTTATTTAGATCAACAACGTATCTAGTGTATTCATTACTCTATGCTATTTATATAAAGAGCAGTGTACAGTGAAAACATGTCGCTGTCTAAATATAGTACTCAATTTTTGTGGTCTTAAGCCCAGTGTCTAGAGTGTCTAGAGTCTAGACAGTTGTGGCTATTGTCAGTAAGTCACATACATGTTCACATGTTCACATGTTCACATGTTCCGGCATGTTATTTCTTGTCACTTCTTCTGCTTCTTGCTTCTTTCTTCACATATTTTACACCAATTTGAAGCTGTTAATTCCGCTATTTGTATAGGTCATCATGTTTTGGCCATGTTTAGCTACGCAGTTGGCTGACTTGCAGTTTTATTTCTTTTTCTTGTCAGTCGCTTTTTCTATAGTTACTCGTACAATTTGTACCAGGCAAAGTCCAATAATAAATAACTCGTGCTAACCGTATCTTAAGTCTATCATCTGGACAGCAAACGAGACAGGGATACACAACAAAAAGAGAGAGAGAGGCGGAGGGGGAGAGACGTTAGCTCGCACCTCATCGCATTCACACCAAATTGTGTCGAGTTATCTGTCTGAGATTCATTAAATTGTGCTAAAATGTTATGATAAAAGAGTCAACACAGAGTTGGCCAGCACAAATGCGTCACACTTGTACAATTGTTGGCCATGTCTTAAGTTGGCTTAAATCATCTGATAAAACGACACACGCCACAAGACTTGAAGCCTTTAAAATTGTGCTCAGTTTTATCGAAACATGGCCTAAAAAGGTTTCAACTCGCGTATCTTTCGTTGGCCAGAAGATTAATTACGGCCCAATTGGTCGAGCACGGTCAGTTCTCGGCTAGCTCGGCAAAAATTCTTTCTCTCTACCAAATTGTTTTCAGTTCAGGCGGTGAATGAATTCACTGAACAATATTGAAACTTAAAAAGCAATTTCGAGCATTTTCTACTACTGTCGAATGGAAATGTGAAATGTCCATTTGAGTGTGAGTGTGAACACGAGTGTGAGTGTGAATGTGAATGTGTGTGTCCGAGTGTGAGTGTGAGTGTTTGCATCATAAATCTTAGCAAGTCACCAATTTGCCACTGTCCAAGTTGAAGTTGAAGTTGGTTCGTTTTAGGGTCATTTGATTTATGTTCTTCAATAGGAAATGGCATTCAAATTTGTCAATTTATTGTTTGCAGCTTAGAAACTTTCCACTGACCTGGTATGCGTCGGGTATATTCACCGGCTCTCCGCTCTCTGCCACATGACCGGCAATGCCCGTGCCCCATGCAACGCGCACTTCCTCCTGCTGTTCCATTTCCTCGACTGTGCTGCGTGGACAAACATCAAAGAGTTTCGACACAAGGCATCTGCAAAATGTTTGGCAAAATTTTAGTTATTATCTTGGATAAATGTATACACTCGTACGCGTACTCGTACGCGTACTCATACATATATAACGAGTTTTGCCGCAATTTACAATTAGTTTATACGCTAACAAAATGACGCCCTGGGGATCCATATTTCTCTTGCACTCTTCTTTCACCCTTTCTCTTACTCATTTTCTCCCGCTGTGCCAAAAACTGCATTTGAGCAATCATAAAATGCCAAAAATAAATGCCATCAAAATGTTGCACAGACAAAGTTGAAGCTACTGTTGCTGCCACTACCACTGCCACTGAGAGTGCTGTGTAAAAAGTTGGCAACAAAATGGCTTCGGGCCAATGAAGTCATCGCCGCGCTTTGGCAACACGTAAGAGCCAAAAGAGCACGGGCCAAAGCACTTGCCTGATTACGAAATTCAATTTTCACAGTTATTAGTGTTAAATTCTTTCTGTACCACACCGTGGCCTGCAATAAGCTTGCCCTTAAAAATAAAACAAAATTACACTACTTTTTATAGTGTCATTTAAGTGAAAGGAGCGTTAAGTTATTTCTAAGAAAGTTGTAGCCAGTCATAGCCAAAAGTCATAGTTGAACTGTGGTAACAAGGCATCAAGAGTAGTAGAGAAATGTCCTAGCAAAGGAGTACGTTATGTACCATTTTTGGCATAGAACGTCATCAGAGTTTTTCTATCTTTGGAGTTCTAAACAATTTATAAATTAATTTATTTGAAAAGGAAGAAAATTTAAAGTTTTGTCTATTTGTTTATTAAAAACGATTACCTTCTCTACTCTACAGTTTATTACAATAATTTTGAACTAAAAAAATGCTTCCTTATTCTACTCTTAGTCATCAGAATATTCAAGTTTTTTTATATTTATTAACTAGATTTCACATTTTTTTAAAAAGCTTCTTAAACTCCTCGTTCTACTTTCCACTAATTTACCAACTTAAATTCACTCTATTTTCCCACTTTTTTTCCACAACTATCCCAACTAATTTCTACTCACTTTTTTGAGTCCATCAGCGCCATTGCAGCGTCCCTGTACCAGAAACAATGAGCCACGATCCGCATTCAATAAAATGGAAACATTCTGTAAAATCTTGTGACACAGTGTGCGCACTTCCAGCTCATTGCAAATGTCCTTTACCTGGAAAAAAAAAGCGAAATGCATTTTATTTCATTATTCAATTGAATTATGAGTTTAAGGTGGGTGTGTCATAAGTGTTCAAATAGTTCTCAATAAATGTATATATATAAACCCATACGACTTGCACTTAATGTGAGTTGTTCTGGTTAAACAAACAAGTCAATCAGCTAAATATAATAGACTGACAGACCGACTGACTAACTGTGTGTAGTTTGTGACGTCTGTGAGCCATTTGGCTCAATATTGTTGGCAAATATGTTCAACGGGTTCGGGCCTCTTAACTGTTTGCTGATAACAACGTCAGCAGGGAAATTGTACGCTGTTGCATGTGTATAAAATCGATTCTGATTCCGATTGCAATTGCATTTTGTGTTGTAACAACTTATAAATAAATTGACTGTGGCAATTCATTAGAATTTAACGTATGCAGTTCCATGAAGCGTTGGCGTTATGGGCTATAAACTAAAATTCTTTGGCCAAAATGCGCTCATTTGTATTGTTAGATTTTCTGCAAATATTGTGAATCATTTTAGGAAACTAAATGACGGCATTAAATTTGTAATAGAATTTAATCAAGGAATTGCTAAATATTCTGCAAATATTGTTAATCATTTGTAAGAGTTCAAAGAAGTTATTAAATTTATAAATCATAGAATAAATATTTGAACTTTATACTTATTTACTATGAGGAATCTAGGAATGTGAATCATTTTAATGAGTTGGATTCTTATAGTAAAGTAAAGTACAAAATAATTTCTGTTTTCATGTCAAATCCTATTCTTTGCTTTAATAATTTCTAAATGTTACTATTCCAAAAATTCACTAATACCAACCAGTTCAAAGATCAGCTCCTTCTCGTCCAGCTGCTTCAGCTCATTGCGAGACAGCCGCTGTGGCCTTTGATGGCAATGATGATACGGAAACGGATATGAATTGTTGGCATTTGAGGCACTGCCAGTGTTGCCTAACGTAGCGCTGCAGTTGCTGCTGCTGCTGCCAACGGCACCGCCAGCCTGATAATGACTATGCTGATAATGCTGATGATTGTGATTATTATGATGATAATGATGATGATGATGTTGTGGCTGATACTGATATTGGCCAGCAACAACACCGCCAACATTTTGTAAATTACTGCAACTGCCACTCGAATTATCCAATTGCGGGGCAATGCTCAAAAATGTGGGAGTACCATCAATGGTATTCACAATGGGTTTCAACAGACCGCCGCGTTCAAACTCGTGAGCCGAGATTTTACTGCAAAAGTAAATGTAAAAGCACTCATTAGTTGAATAAAGTTGGTTAAATAATTGAGTAGAACTTACCGCACAGGTGTTGTGGCACCTGAGCCACCACGTGAGCTGCTCGTCTGTCCATTTGGATGCGTGGGTGAACTGCTGTTGATGACATCGTTGCCCGCAGTTGTGGCATGCGATACCAGCCAAGCATCCACTGTCTGACGAGTGGCCTTTCTGCAACGCGTACAGAGTGGGAGAGAGAGAGAGAGAGAGGAGGAAGAGCGAGTTAGTACAAACATATTAAAATACTATTAAAAATTAAGCATGTTTGGTCAAAGCATTTTACATGCATGCGCCACCAAATGAAATTGTCTAATAAAAATGTCAGCTCATAAATATTCAGCAAACGAAGAATTTGGCGTCATACTCTGTGCCACAACCGCCACACGCCACATGCCACAGGCTCCACATGTGTCCTTATGCCAACAACTCAGCGCAACACGCGCGCGAGGCATAAAAATTCAGCAATCACAGCGAGCAACTCTTGTGAAAGGCTGAGTGAAATGGCGCATACACTGACAAAAATTAAAGCGTTCGAAAACTAAGACTTTGTTGGGCAAACTAAATTTTGTTTGGGAAACAAAAGCAACAAATTGTGATAAAAATATGAGAAACTACAAGACTTTAAAGTACGTAATTTTTTGCAGTGCAGTAGGAAGAAGAGCAAAGCAGGGAGAAAGTAACTGTTAGTCTGTTAGTGCAAAAACTGCTGAAAGTGTGGCAGCGAGAGGCCAAAGAGCAAAGGAGTTTGAGACATGTGTCTGACATATTCTTATGCAAAGTACACAAAATGAAGCCTTTTTTTTCTGGCTCGTTTAATGCGCTCAACACGCCCAGCGGCAAACCAAGACAACAACAGCAAGCAAACAGAACAACAACAAACAGTGGAGCCAAAAGGACCGACATCGTCTGTTGGCCATGAAAATAAAGCCCAATTTATGTTTTTAGTTGTTAGTGATTTTTATTATGTGTCATAGCCAAAGGCCGACACAAGCGGAATGTCCCTAACAGACACACACACACATTTTATCCCTATCCCTGACTGACTGTGTGAAAGCCAATTTCCGGTTACGGCGGAAACGGGCAGCTAGAGCCGCATGGTTACCCATAAATATGGTCGAAACTATGGCAATGGCATCAAAGGCAAGCTAAAAGGTTTGCCGCATCGCTTTGCAATTTAAACAAACAATTTAAAGCATGTCTTAACTTAAGATTGCCATGCACTAAATGACCACATAATAAACAGATTTATGATTAATCCATTAATCGAGTTACGAGTAGTAAATGTGGTGTGACTAAGGAAATGTTTCTGCTTGATAGCTTTAACAAAATATTAAAGTTGAGAGAGTTTTTTAATAGCTCAGGGTTATTAATTATCTATCTACAACTATACCTCTAAGTACTTTAATTCGATTAAGGTATTTTCTTAACTACAAATCATGTACAACTTAATTTTACTTTTGAAACTACACCTCCTTTTAACACCCTTAGTTGCCAACTCACCTTATGAAATAATCCTGTACAAACTCCTGATTCTCATCCATCCACGCCTCCATGCGCGCATGCTCTGGATCATAGGGTCGACTGTGCTGTGGCGATGCAGTCTGAAGATAATGATGGGAATACCCTTGATGCTGTTGCTGGTGTGGCTGCTGATGGTGATACACCAAATGTTGCTGCTGTTGCTGTGAATGTTGTTGCTGCTGTTGATAGGCAGCAGCTGTTGTTGCAACATAGCCTGTGGCTGTATGATTGCTACTCCCATTGATGTTGCTGTTGCCATTCATGTTGTTGCTGCTGCTGCTACTGCTGTTGTTGTATTGATAGTGGGCGGGTGATTGCTGTTGCTGTGATAGCGGCAGGGGGACACCGGTGCGTGTGGCAAGAAGCAAGCTATGCTCGCTCATTCCGTACCCTGTGCCCCCCTGCTCCGCGGGCATTCTGGCCGCTAACTGCAATGGCGTCGACGCTGGTTCCTCAATGCTCCGCAAATGCAGGCCTACGGGAGAGAGAGAGAAACGAATTTAAGTCAAAATTGAAATTATTTTGGTTTATTTTCTTATTGAGTTTTCACTTAATGTGTGCACGCAGTTCGGCATTCGACATTTCGCAATTTGCATTGCAAATGCCCAACATATCCTTTAAGTGCGCTGCAAAGTCACGCGCGAGTCGCAGTCAAAAGGGGGCGTGGACACGCCCGCCTCTCTCTCTGGCCACAGCAATTGCCTTACCCCTTTTCGGCAGATCATATGCAAATTGCCGTATAATCAGAAAACAAAACTGACACACGCTTTCTCACTTGTTCCCGCATTTCCCCACCCTCTCTTTCTGTCTCTGCGGGTTTAAATTTTTAATTTTAGCACTTGGCGCACAAAAAGTTCAAAAAGAAAAGCAAAACAAATTATTTTTGCTGTATATAAATTTAAGTAAATTGTTTTTCCAGCTCATCAATTTGGGTGAGACACTCGCGCGACAATTAAGAGCATTTAAAGCATTTGGTCTCACGGGGCGTATACGTAATGCCACAAATATGTCCCAAAAATAAGATAAACAGAAAGACTCATTGCATTTAAAGCGTGTCAAACTCTGTGTTAACTTAACGTTAACCGGAAATATTGGCAGTTTCCGTGAAATATTGACATCCCAGCACAAGTTTTCATCCCTTAACTCCGTGCTGCACCCCTAGCCCGTCTGGCTTTTCATAATGGCGCCCATTGAGCGACTGATTAAGTGCTAAAAATAGATATAAATACTTGTATTCCTGCCATGCTGATTTTGATGGATATCTAGCAACATCTACACACTGTGTGTGTGTGTGTGTAAATTTGATTTATGATCAACTTTTTTGATGTACAGCGAGCAAGAAAATAAGCCAAACAAAGCACACACAAATTTATAAAAGGAACTGCTGCTGTCAAATGACATTTTGACTCTTTTGAAGTTAACTGACAAACTAAAGCATTTACAAACTGTTGTGGAAACTTTTCGGGGGTTTAATTTATGAGTTTGGCTTATGCGGTTAACATAAATTGCAGTTCCAAGTGGCATGCAACACTCGATAAATATTTGGCAAACTAATGAATGCAACTTCGCTCAAGGGAACTAAATAAATTTCATATGAAAATTGAATTTAGTTGCGGCAGCTGAAAACTGCAAATAAAATGTGCTAAAATAATATTTGAAAATATTTAAAAATTATTAGAAAATATTTATTTGCAGCATTATAAATACAGCAACTGATTTTAGTAAAGAATTTTATTTTACATACTTCTATTGACAACATCACTGGTTCCTTTAATTTCAAATTTATTTTTTGTATTAAGGAATTTTCAATTTTATTTACATGTATTTGTTTTGCCGCATTGTCAACAGATTTCAAATTTGTGTGCACATGTGGACATTCAATTTTCGAAATGGCTTTCAGAGCATAAATTTGGGTTTATCACATATTTGGTTTTAGCATTTCTTTATAAAATTTATATAAGCAATTTCATTTTATAAACGAATATATGTATATATATTTTTCACATTCTATCGCATAATATACGATTTTTCCGTTGCCTCTTCTGAGCATTTAAGCTTGCCAATGGGAGCTTTAAGTCGGCTACTTAACGTTGAGAAATTTATGAGGCAGAGCGACAGGAAACGGGTAAAGAAGACTGACACAACCAAGTGCAGCACTTACTTGCCTTTCTCCCAGTGCTCAGTGCTCACTCCGCCTGTACCACCGCCTCCCTTTGGCTGCATGCGCCACACTTAATCTTTTAAGCTGCAACATGCAACATGCTTAAGCTGCTGCAAAACATTTGGCAGCACTCCTCAATTCCTCCACCTCCCCCTCCGCCCTGCCACATTTATTTCCTCTCCTGGACTACACGTACGAGCCATGTACCATTTACCATTTACCATCTACCGCTTTGGCCCACTCGAAAGTCAAATGACAGCGCATCATTGCTGAGTGGGCGCTGGCACGCCCCCCTTTTTGCGCAAATGGCATTGGCACTCTGCTGCTTGCTGCTTGCTGACTGCGGCTGCGGTTTGATGATGCGTCAGCTTTATATAAGACATATAACCAGCGTGCCATCATTTTTTACCCAGCATTTCAATGGAATTTTACTTTTAGTAACGGAGATGAAAAAAAAAAACAATTTGAATTATATTTGCTAGCGGAATGGATGGACTAAGAGATATGTAAGAAAGAGAAAGGACGAGTTTTTGGGAAAAGTAGTGAATGACTTTGTGAAATATCAGGCAAAGAAAAGTTTATGTTCTAGAACAAATAATTTAAAAACGGTTAGAAGTTTTCAAATTCATTTAAAACTGTTTAGAAAAGCATGTCCATAAATTAAAGCAAATTTTCTTATAATTGAAGTCAATTTGTTATTTTTCTTTAATTGTTTATTAAAAATTCATATTTAAATGAATAAGTTTTTATTTCTTTTACCTAACTAATTAAGTCAAATATTTTTTAAATTTATGTACATATTTCGTTGGGCAGAATATGCAATTATTATAAATATTTTGCATATTAAATGGCTTACATTTTTTATATGTACATAATTTATTTATTTAATCAAAATATATTAAGCCAATGTCATGGATACCCTTTGTAGTACGCCCGCTTGGACACAGGGTATGCTGTACATACATAAATTTGTACATGTTATGTGTTGATTTTCTTGCAGAAGCCAAATGCAAATTGAAAGTTGGCAACAGTGCAAAAGAGAAACAATTTTTGGCTGCTCTTCCTCTCCCACTACCTCTCTCTCCCTCTCTGTTACACACTCTACAGCTCTCTTTGTTTGCTTATTCTGGCAGCAGATCGATGGAGAAGTATTCTCAGCAGAGACTTTGTTGCAAATTTTCTGCTTGGCTCAACTCTCAAAAGAATTAAGTTTTCTCACCTGTTGTCGCCGCTGTCTCAGCCAAAGGCTGTTGATGTTGTTGTTGTTGTTGCTGTGGACTATGCGTAGGGGTTTGTTGTTGTTGTTGCTGCTGCTGCTGTTGTTGTTTATTGTTTTTGTTCTTGTTTTTGTAGCGACAACCACGAAATCGACACATACTTGCCGCTTGGCCCATGGGGCCCGCCAGCAATGCGAATGTTAAACCCTCCGTTTTAATGAATTTAATTTTGTCAACTTTAAGCAGCGCTGCCGCGTAACGTAAACTGTATTTGTTGTTGTTGTTGTTATTGTTGTTAATATTAATGTCTGTTGTTGTTGTTTTTGTTGAGGACTCAATTTTGTTGATTTTGTCGCCGCCCAAAGGCCGCAAAGTTTGTCAAAATTTGTAATATTTTTCTGTTGACTTTGGTATTGTTTATTATAATTGTTTAACTTTGCACTTTGTTGCAGTTGCATAATTAGCAATAGTTTATTTATTTAACTTGCACGTATGTTATTATTTAATTATATATTGAGCTACGTATGCACTCTCAAGACCTGTTTTCGATAAAAACACATTTATAAACAAATTTTCTGTTTTTCATATTTTCTGCATTTGTTTTTCATTGTTTTCTTTGCTTTTCAGCTTTAAATTCAGCTGCTTTGACGCTGGCAATTCAATTAACACTTAAGCCGCAGCCCCAAAATGCAATTGCAGACAGACGTCAATTGATAAACAAACAAAAGGTCCCTTAAAACGTGGCAGGGGCATGGCATGATGTTGGTAAGTGTGGGCGTGGGAGGCCACACGAAGCACACACAGAGAACACAACACACGTAGGCAGGCACAACAGCACTGAAATGTCAGTTAAATAAAATCAACATGGCCAACAAACAATTCCAACTCGGACAGGCCAACCAAATACTACTTGTAAGCCAAAAGCAAATACGCAACAAACTGTAAATAGTCGCTGTTTAGATACTCTAGAAAAAACAAAAGCATAACGAAAGCAGCTGTTCTAGTTTATCTGTTGAATAGGCAAAGTTTAAGCTAATCAGCGGGAGCTTTAAGAGGTAACAAGTTGATCAAGTTCGAAAGAAAAGCCTTTTTAATAAAATTTACTAAAATGTAGATCATATATTTTATTTATACCCATTTTCAAATTGTTTTAGACAACCTAAATTATTGCCAGCAAATTGCTTACATAAATCATAGTTTTCTTTTATATTTTTGTCGACAAATAGAAAAACTTATTTAGCGAAATAAATTATAAATATCAATCTGAGTTGTGAGATTACAGCTTATCTCCTTATTTATTATGATTATTGTTTACAACAGTCTCAACAGCTTATATATCTTCTCTCTGCTTTGATTAGGAAGGGTTCGATTGGGTTTATGTTGAACTCTGTGAACAAACGACAGGCAAAAAAAAAAAAGCAGAAAAAGTTAGACGGACAGAGAGAAACCACAGCAGCTACTCTTACTTTTAGTGGCTCTTGTGCAGCTAGAGTGTCAGTCTGTCAGTTCGACAAACAGTCAATACTCGTGCTTATATTGACAATTGGGTATTGAATTAACGACTGCCACTTGAAGTGAAGAGTGGAAGGTAAAGGGAGACAGAGAGAGAGGGAGAGAGAGCTCGCGAGAGATCTTCAATGATTTAATTTCTGTTGCCAGCTGTTGCATCATTTCTTGGCAGCGACACTTGATGGCGGAAATGATTTAATTTCCGTTTCTCAAAGTGCAGCAACAAAAGAAATCATCATCAAGTGGCATGTGGCAAGTGGCAAGTGGCAGACAAAAGGAGTGCAACTGCGTTAGCCATTGTTAAATGGCATAGACATGGCCAAAATCGTTGTGTATAGCTGTGTGTGTGTGTGTGTGCTCATTCCAGCTGATTGCAGTAGAGTTGATTGCCAAAAGTGATTCTTCGAATTGAAAATGTTTGCTTTAAATTGCCGACAAAAGCAGAAATCGAAAACCCAAACTGAAAATGAACAACGATTACATTTCCAATATCAGCAAAGATGTTGGTAATTCTAGAATCTAACGAGACTGGCAGTGAAAAGCAATGGCAACTGTAATAAATACTCCCACAAGGGCATCAAATATAATTTCATTCTTCTAAAATATAATGTATTTTTTATGGAAAAGTAAATAAAGATAGGTAAGGGCCAGCTTCCACAAACTGTAGAATCAATATTTAAATAAATGTCTGCGAATTTGTTGAAGCATGAAAGCATTAAAAGAGTTTCGTTGCTACGAAAACAGTTGTGAAGTCATATTAGATTTTAGCAGAGCACTTACGCTGTTAAACTGTGCGAAAAAGACACTGCGAAAGTCCAAAAAAAAAACTTTTTCTAAATGACTTTTCATGTCTGAGAAACTATAAATGAAGAAAACTCTTTAATGGCAGTCAAAGACAAAGTTTCAATTAGTGAATTCAGCTGAATGAATTCGTCATTCAAGCAATTTGTAAGCTGCTGCTGCTTTTGCAGTCACTGCTTGCATGCATTGCTCATACGCACCGTAGCCAGAACTATGTATTTAAATTGTGCATAGCTATTATTGCTATCTTTTCTTGGTACTCATCGTAGTCGTAGTTGTAGTCGTACTCGTATCTACCCTTAGCAACCGGTGGGCAACCACAACGAACAAAAATGAACTAAATAATAATACAAAAAAAGAAAAAAAAAATACAACAGCCACAAAAACTATTTTTATGCCAATGGCGACAACCGCAAACACCGCACAGACACAGAAATACATAAAGTTACACACTCACACACACACACTAACAAACACTTAGACTGACGCTTGATGGTTAGCGGTCGCTTACATTATGTCAATAGCATAGGTAAAAGTAACAGTGGAAAGAGTACAAAATAGCAGAGTGATAAAGAGAGACGGGAAGGTGAGAGGAGCGTAGTTTGTTCGACCGTCCATGTCTGGCTAAGCAAACGATGTTCATTAATGGCGCACGCCAGAGTTTTGCGAGCGGCAAGTTAAGATAACAGATAACAAATGCTACACTGAGCAAAATAACAGAGCTAAGCATGAAAATAAAAGCTAGACACGCTGTCTAAACAATCAAGCTTACTAGATAATGTAAACAGCTGAGTGTTAAATTAAAGATGAGTGAAATTATGCAAATAGTTTAAAGCTGACCAACTACTATACACCCACTTTCGCACAGTGCATAGTAAGAGTATAGTAACTAGAATTTGTGCATGCCATTCAATGGGTCGACCTTTTCATTTTCTTTATTCATTCTCTCGTTTCGTTTCGTTTTTTTTTTTGCGGCTTTGTAAACAGACAACAATGTCTACACACACACAGAGATAAGAATAGTGTGAGACAGAGAGCAAGAGAGACAAGCAGAAGGATAAGATGGAAGTATAAAAATTGGCGTGAGTGGGCGTAAGTGTCATTAGGCGGCAACAACGGCGACAACGGCGACGACGGCGACAGCAAGCGCGTCACGAGCTTGAACATCGATTAGTGAAGGACGGACATCAGCAAGAAGCAAATGAAAAGTGGCAAGAAGATGAAGAGCAGGAGGTGGAGTAGGTAGGGGCACGAGGACATCACAAGCAGCATTTGCATTGAAATGTTTCAAGTGCTTTTTATTCTTCTTACTTTCATTCTTAAGGGTTTTTATTTTGTTATTATTTTGGATCAATAACCTGTTGCTGCTTTGTACAGTTGGCTAAAACTACGCCAACAAGTTTCGCGTATTCTTCTACAAATTTCTCAGCTGTGAAGCAACGCGGCGTATGCGTGATACAAGGCATTCATTTCGCTTGATTTTAGCGCCAAGTTGTGAATTATTTTTACGAACAGACAATAAAATCAAAAAGAGATGGCAAACAAAATGTATTAAAAAAAATATATGGGAAATCAACGAATCAGTAAAATAAAACCAAAACGAAATGCACGCGTGGCTGTAACACATTCCAATCCACAGCCAAAAGCTGAAATTGGCCAAGCAGACAGAGAGGCAGGCGAACTGTTTTGCCTACTAGAAGGCTGTCGGAATTAAGCCAAATCAACTGAATCTGGCTTTAATAATAATTGAGTGAATAAACAATAAATCTCATTATCACATAGCAGCTCGTGCATTCAATTATTATCACAAACAAGCCGACAGCAGTTACAGCAACAACAACAATGGAATTTACTGTCTGCTGACATTACAACTTGTAATAATAATAATCATTATAATAATATTATTGTTATTAAGATCGTGTGGCATAAATTTTGGACTATCAGCAGCATTCAGATGTGTTAACAATTAAATTGCTTTTAGTCTATATAAAGGTGCAATATTTTGCACTTGCACCAAACTTGTCTTGAGCGATTTTTGTGCTGACCATTTTAGTTAACTTTAAATGTGCAATCTTGATGTGGAAGTGGGCAACTACAGCTTTATGGCAGCCATAAAATGCGATACAGTGGAAATTACCTACAAGAGAAATGGGCAGGCGGTGAGCGAAACAGATAGTTAAATGATAGAGGCAGAGGGAAAGAGAGGGCGAGAACAGTCGATGGCGACGTTGACTGTAAATGGAGCTAATGCCGCCAGCTTTGACGTTAAACTATCGAAAGCTAAATAAGTTTATACTCAGCACATATGTGGACTCCTGGCCTATAAGTATTTAAGCATATAAAAAGTCTTTATATATTTAAAAAATTGCTAGTTCTTTTTTATTGTTATGCCATTGGCCATACAAATATTTTATATGCACACACACACACACAGACACCGGGCACAAGTGAAGGTCACCAAATTGTTAAAGCCAAACGGCAGCTCATAAACGTTTTGTAATTTGTTTGGCAATATAAAAGCCATAAAAGAAGATGCAAAAAAATCATAGAGAGACACACATTCAACAAAATTCTCAGCATATGATGCGTAAGACAATAAAATGTGATTAGTTATGGCATTATTAAAAGTGTTAGAAGTGGTGGCTACTTAGCTCATTATTAAAGTGTCGATAAACCAACTTTCAAGGGAAACTTTAAATGAATTTGTACATTAAACAGTAGACTACTAAACTAAGTTTCATTTTAGACAGTTAGTTAAAGTAAAAGTCTTTCCCTCCGCTCATTAAAGTGCAGAATAGAAAAAAATGTAAACAAGCGACATTGTGATTAAACAAGAGGCTCGCATTAAACAGCATTCATGTAGCAGGAATAGAGAGTCGCGTCTCACATTGCTCATTCAATTCGATTGCCTTTTCAGTGCCCGCATGTGCCGCATAAACACACACGCTGCGTATGAGTAATTTCGCAAACGGCAAAAAACATATACGTATACGTAATACGTACGTATATAAAATAAAGCAAAATCTAATTGCTGTTTTCATGTGAACGACTTTAATTATAGCTAATTTTAATGACTTGTATGGCAAATGTTTATGGGGGCCCCCACAACGTGACTGACGCCTGGACCACGCGACGTATGCGCAATATGCAACATTTCGTCTTTCCAACCGTTTAATAACAAATTTTCTTTTTCTATCACACTTTGAATTTAATACACATCGGCAGAACAGATAGAGAAAGGAAGTGGTGAGAGAGAGCGGGAGAGCCGGAGAGTGGCCAAGTGAAATTGTAGCTACTTGGGAAATATTTTCAATTTACACGCTTTGCCGTTTTTCTTGGGCATTTTAGATGAAGAAATATTGAAATTGTATGCCCCAGACTAGAGACTGGAGACTTGAGACTGGAAGCTGAAGCTGAGGCGTCGCCAGCTAGTTTCTTATCATAAATCTTTTTGTCGCAAACTTATTTTTCCGCTTCAGTTTCGCAGTTTCAGTTACCCTGTTCGCTTGTTACACAGTTTTTTCTTCCCCATTTCCCAGTAGTCCTCAAAAGCTGCGCGCATTGTTGAGCAGCAGCAACCAGAAAAAAGAGTGGAGGTAAGGCTGGAAAATTTCCAAGAACAATATGCTTTACACATCAAAAGATTTTCCATAACTCGCAGCTAAATTAAGATGAATTTTCTTTAAACATGTTTCCAAAGAAAAACAATTACATGCAAAGGTCTTTGTTTTTTGGTGGGGGTTTGAGATAATTTAATAAGTGCAGCAAATTTATCAATGCGTATGAGTAATATTATTTTGCAAGCTAAGGCGAAAAGCTGGAACCCCAACAAGACACATGTCCTGAATGACAGACTAGCTTTGGGTGTATGTGTGTGTAGGGATGTGTGTCCTGTATTTGAGTTATCATTATGACATGCTCAAAATTACCAATGACAGACGTGCTTTGACTTTCAAACATAAACACAGCCATATACCCTGTTTGTGTTTGGTTATTCACACAGTTGAGGTCAACATTCAAGTGTGGGCATGGCATGCCGCACTGATTGCGCCCTCACAACTCTCAACAACGTTTTGGGCCAAGTTTGTTGGCCATGATGTCTGACAGTGCTGCTTCGTTCGGCTCCGCGCCCAAGCACAGCAAAATTAGTTTGTTTGTCTATCGCCACGACTCAAACCAAGTCCACTGAAAGTCTTCCATTCTATTGAACTTGCTCTTTATGGGCGTGGCAGTTTTGTGTGTTACCCAGGAAACATTCTGTGGCCTTCTCTAGCCAAGAATTTAAATGACACATTTAAGATTTTGATTAAATAATTTTATGTGTACAAACACAACACACAAATAGAAGCACACGAAAACGCATTCCAACAACAGCTTGAAGCAAATCACATTAAGCATACGCCATGTGTTCCGACTGGTCACATTAGCCAACGTTTTCGAATGCTGTTTGCTTGGCATTGCCAATATTTGGCAATTATTGTCAGCTGATGGCAGCTTTAAGATGTTTATTAAATTCCCTTTGGAGTAGGTCAAGTTGAAGGCTGTTTAACTTCAGTTGTGAGCGCTTTAAAGTTGATTTTTAGCAGAAACCAAAGGAAATGCTATAGAAATTTTGAATTCTCCTTCAATTTATGTACATAACAATCAAATTTTGTTTAGCAAAAAGGTTTAAATTTCTAAAAAGAAGTTAAAATCAAAACAGTCTAAGTGTTTGCAAATTTCCAACGCTTTAATTTCTCATTAAACACACAGACATTTTATCTACGCTTTTGGCAGCGCCATAAAATGTTTATTATGTGCCCACTGTAAAGTTCAATACACAAATCATTAATTAAATTATGTGACAATAAAAAATTGAATGCGAATTGCGAAACGTGAGCCAAGGGATCGTAATATTTGATAAATCAGCCTACACACAACGAAAACAATATGCACAATAACAATAATAATAATAATCATAATAATAATTATTATTAATTAATTAACGCCATGGCGTTTTATGATTACGAACCAGGAATCCCCTTTGGAGCAAGACTCAAGCAATGTTAATGGAGTAGAAAATATATAGACTGAAACTATATATAGCTTTGGTTGGTATCATATACATACGGTATTTCTAAGGATTATATGCCACTTCTAAATGGAATCGTTTATTTTTAGAGCGCATAAACAAACTCTTCCTCTTCGCTCGCAATTATTTGACAAAGCGAGAATTATTTTTGTCTTGTGTTGGCATTTTTTTGTTTTTTGGTTTGTTGCGTGCTAAAATTAGCGTGAACAAAAAATACAAGGAAAGAAACAGTGACCGCAAGTAACTTGCACTTGGCCATGACGTCAAAGCCAGCTCTGCACACACAAAGTAATGAAAACTAAGTTGGTTATTTATTTAACTGCTCGAGGAGCGAGTTAAAAGTTCATTTTGCTTGGTCTTGGACCACCGACAAAAATAAAATTCTTTTGGTGTTAAAACAAAGAGCTCAAGTCGAAAAAATGCAGTTAAGAAGAGAAGCGTTTGGAAGTACTGGAAAATTGAAGCAATACTTTAAAAGAAGTGGGTTTTTAAAGTATAAAATTTAAATGGAAAATTAATTGCATTCATTTAAATCTTTTTCTCAGGAAATATTTCCAAATTTTAGTTTTTAAAGTCTGCCATTTTTTCTGGCATTAAATTTCTATTTACTTTGGTAAACTAAACTTAATTGAAGAGCTTTATCTTTTAGCCACACATGCTTGATTCCAGAAGTTTGTCTTTTTATTAGTGCACTTGATGTTTCGCTTTCAAGGCTGCTACTTGTAGCTAGGCAGGCAGCTAAGCTAAGTGGCAGTCACTTTGCCACAAGCGAAAACGTTGCATACTCTGCGGCTGCAACACCAACACAAGCACACGTACACCTACACTAAGTGGCTACGCCTTTAGATGCTGCACTTGAGCTAAGTTGCAAGCAAAGCTCGACGCTTAAAGCTGACAACAAAGTTGAGCAATTAAAAGCAAAGACTGTAGTGTTCACACTTACACACGCACACACACACACACACACACCCATTCACAGTCAAGTCAACCATAAAAATCAACAACAGTCAATGAACCCCCGATCAACAAGAAGAGCAGGGAAACAGAGAAAAAAGAAAACTAAACGTAGCACAAAGTAGAAGAAGAAAAGCAGAGAAGGAGAGAGAGGAAAAAAAAAGAGGTTAAGACTCGAACACAAGTTCGTATAATAACAGGCAGAGTGTGAGTGTTGTTACTGTTGTTGTTTGATTATCGAGTCATTACTTGTACGTTGTATTTGTGTATTCGTATACGTATACGTATTCATTCATTCATTTGTTCATTCATTCAGTGCGACTGTCAGACCGTCTGTCTGTCTGTCTGTCAGTCAGCCAGTCAGTTATTCAGTCATTCAGTCGTTTATTCGCGCGCACTCGAACTCTTAAGACAATAACAAGTAAATGATACGAGTTTCAGTTGTTGTTGTTGTCAGTTGCAAGTCGTCGCCAACATATAATTGTCCAGCTAAAGTACAGCAAATACAACAGCATCGAGTGCAGCAATTTCTGTGAATGGCTGCCCGTCAGCTTTACAGCCCCGACTGCTCCGCTCTGTGGCAGCAAGAGCAGCTGCACCACTGCCACACGCCCACTCGAGTCCGACAGCAAGGAGCCAAGTGGGTAACTTTGAATACCCTGGCATATGCTGAAACCAAGGGGTATCTGCTGAAACTGAGACTCAGAGAAGAGCATTGAAAATGAAACACTAATTGTCTTGAAAAAGGTAGAGATTTCAACTGAAATACCCTAGATTTTTATTAAATTAAAAAAGTAGTATGCTCAAAGTCAACTATTTTTAAAGAAAGTTTGGAATTTAATTCGATTAATTGAGTTCCATGGACTTAGTTGACTAATTTATAAACTAGAAATAATATAGTAATCATTTAAAGTTATTTCAACATTAAGCTGTGCAAATATATACCCTGTAACTATTTCAATCTCGGCCTTCATTATGTTTGTTTAGCTATACTAAACTTGAAAGCATTGAAAGCCCTGAAAAGTTATTTTATAACAAACAAACGTAACAAAAGTTAACTTTATGTTTTTTTAAAAAATGTGCAGTGGTTTTAGTTCAACTTTGAACACATAACTAAACTCTAAAAGTTGTTAGACCCGCAGCTACAATTGTTCACTGTAAGCCAAAGAGAACTGAACTAACACTCTAATCAGATTATAGTTTTATAGAGCATAATTCATAGTGAGTGAGTAGTGAATGTGTGAATACTGAGTGCAATTCTGAGTAAGTCATTACACATGGCAATCTGTTGTTGTTGTGTGCTTGTGTGTGTGTGTGTGAGTTTTTACTGGGTGCAGTTCAATTAACCGGCTGATTGCGCACACACTCCCTGACCAATCTGCTTTGGGGACATCTTTCCACACCCACGACGACACAGGGGCAAACAGCAGCCCCTCGCCATATTGAGAGAGTCACAGACTGCTGAACTGACAGAGTAACAAACAGTTTAAGATTTTAATTAATATGTCAAGTTAATTGCAAATGTTGCAATATGCATGCAATCGTTTAATTAAGCACACAATTTTAATCCATAATAAACCAATTAACAAACAAATATCATAAATAACAGAATAAATTATGCAAAATCTGCTGTCAAAACTTTTTTTCTGAAACGCCATTTTACACGGCGTATACGCAATACCACAGTAGAAATAATTGCAAACCATTAAAATAAAATAAAAAGCATGAAAATAAAAATTGAAAAGCAAATTTTGCCTTGAACTCGTTCACGACCTTTTTCTGCAGAAAAAAAAAAAACTATTTCAGCTTTTTTTCTTTGGCAATCAACACGGGTTTTTTGCTTAAATTTTCGGTGAACTGTAACCAAACTGTGTGACATTTTCCGTGTCCTTTGCCATGAGGCGTGCAATCAACTTTAGGAAAAAAAAAACCAATTGGCAATCGAATTTGCCAACGAACCTCTTGAAACCCTGAAGAAAACCACGCAAACAAAAAAAATTGTGTGTTAAATGAAAATCTGTCAAAAATTGGTCAGTTCAAAGGAAAAACATATGTGCAAATAGCAGAACAAAAGCAAATTCCTCATACCTCTGGCTACGTCTTGGCGTATTACTCATACGCCACCGACAAGTGGAAATTTCTGCCACTTGACAAATGATAAATTCAAATTTTATATATTGAAATACCAGAGCAAATGCCTGGCAAAATTCCATTTCTCATGATTAGTTCAAGGCGAAATTTTTGCATTTATTGATAACAACAACAAGAGCAAAAGAAAACATTCATTTCCGTTGGAGCGTTACGAACCTAAGCCAACAATTTGACCACTTCTCAACTTGACGTCAATTTCAAAATTTATACTTAATAATTAGCGCAAATAACACATTTTAAATGTGTGAATATCTAATCAAAAATGGCTAAAAATGGCTAACAACACACAGACAGACTGCCAAGTGCCTAAAACTCACACAATTTGCTCTATTGAAATAACAACGAGATTTAATTGAAAAACTTTTTCAGCTTTTCCAGTTTTGTTTTTTTTTTTTTTTTGGCATTTGTTGTGCTTGCTATCTGCTCAGTAATTAAATGTTATAAATGAGCATGTTGGCATTTATTTAGGCGCATTTGAAAAAATATTTGAACAATTGCCAGCTGGCTGGGACTTGGGACTTGGGGATAATCAGTTGGGCTAGGTAAGTGCTATCAATAAGCAATATAAAATGGTAGCAATAAAAAAAAAGGTAAAAGTTAGGTAAGATAAGCAAAAAAGGCAGTAAAATTGTTTTAAAAAATATTTAAGAACTGCAGGATGACCAGTCTGTGAGTAGTAACGAGTTTTATAAATATGCGAATTGCTAAAAGAAGTGCTCGCCTTGTCTTTACTTAGAGCGACTTAAGCTAGTGACAGTTTCCAACTAAAAACTTCTTAACTACTTTTTAAAAAACTCCCTTATAAATACAGTATTATTACACTATTTCTCACTGCCTGCTCTGCACTTTACTTTAATTTTCCGCTTTCGAAACTTGCGTGATTAATCAATGTCTGCGCTGTTATTATCTCCACAAGTATCTGTATTTATCACATCAAACTTATCTATTCATGCTCATATCTTAACAAATATGGGAAACAAAACAATTTCTTGGAATTGACTTAATAAACGCTACATACTTTATCAAGAGTCAACAAATTTGGTATCACCAGTTGGCCAAACGGCACACTTTGAGCTGGCAACCCTTACCTATCCCTATGAGCAACTCAATTAGCTGACTTTAAAAGCCGCTAACAAGAATATTGATTAACTGATTCCAAAACTGGTTACACCAGCGCCTTTTGGCCCATTGTTTCCAAGTGACCACAAATCTTGAAACGAAACAATTTTTTTTATATAAGTTAATCTCACGAGTCTCGTGTTAATCAAGTGTTAATTAGCCACTGATGAGTTGAACTCACGTAGACATTACGTAGTGTCTACGACAATATTTTTGTTTACGCCTGCAAATCAATGGGGACTCACGAAAATGATCTCAAAAGTTACCAAGTTTAGTAAATAAATATGAATATAAACAAATATGTACGAGAAAACATCAACCAGAAAAGCCGCATGGAAATTTTTTTTACATGCGAATTTCGCTTGAATTGCGAATGTCATTGAAGATAATCAACCAGAATTATCTATATAAATAAATAACAAGAAATTTGTTTTTCTTATAAATCGCTTTGTGATATCGAAATCATATCGAATTGTCTATTATTTGAACGCATTACCGTGAAATCAAGTGCGCAAATAACAAATACGCCTCCAACTCAGTCCCAGTCTCCTATACAATAATAATACTAATATATATATCTTTCTCTCTCAAATTTTGTTTATTTATGCATACACTTATGGTATTTAGCTATGTGGAGGGACTAAGGATAGTAGGGGGGGGGGGGGGCAGTGGGGCAGGGGGAAGGGAAATAGATACTTTTGTGTTTTATGGAAAATTTTGAAATGGGAATAAATTTTTTTTGGTTTTCACCGAGCACTTGTAATTTGTCTGTTTGTTTATATTTTTGGAATCACGTTGAACTTATATGGCAAAGATAAACATTTGTTTGTTATAAATCAACTGGATCAGGTGTTATTGAACTATAGTTCTTGAAAAAATAAATAAAGTTAGTGAAGGCAGAAAACTGTAGAATTGGCAGAGTTAAAAAACAAATTTTTAATTGTTTCTTGGAATAAAAACAATAAATATATTCAAGAGCAAAGAAATTTTATTCATTACCAATTTTTATTAATTTTTTTAACTCTATTCTTAACTTTTTGTTGATAAACTTAGTGCACCTTTTATAATATTTGCTTTAAGATTCTTTAAATAAATATAAACACATTCATCAATCCTCAATTGCATAATCAATTTTAATATCCCCTTTAATTCACTCCAACTCATTAATTCACATGTAAAAAACTCCAATGAACTTATACCCTGTATAATTGAATTTAACCAGAGAACAAATTTGATTCCTTTTGGTTTCTTTTTTTCATTCCAGCTTATGGCTTTTGGCATGCGTTCTCTGTCTTTTCGACTGAATAAACATGAGGACCAAATGTTTATTTTGTATATTAATTTCATTTTTTCAAAGGCACGACAGACACACTCCCAGCTCACTCCGAGCAACGGATCGGTTATGGGGTTCTGATTCAGGGTTTCTGGAATCGGTCTGTGGGGGGTTTACGAAGTTTCTGGGGTTTCTGGTGTCGAGCCCAGCATAAATTGTAAGACGATGCCTCGAGGGCGGTCTGCGAATGTTTACAATAATCAAAATATTGCACGACGTTGCACATTAATAAACAAAATAACCGAAAAGAACAACAACAAAAAAAGGTTTCCTTTAAGCGAAACTCAAGAGAAATTAATGTTGCGTTTTCTAAGAAAATGCGTAATTTGAAAACGCGAAAAAGGCACAATGTAAACAAGGTCAAGAACCAAAGTTAACATTGGCCAGTTCGCAAAAAAAAAAACAAGTTTAATGTTGGTAAAAAAAGAAATTAATGTTTAAAAAAAATACTGGCTAACGGGAAATTGTTCATAAAAGGCAACCAAAAAAATCCCCTTTTTAACGAACTTAAGCTGATTAAGTACATTAATCATTTGCATAGGAATACCCATAGTTTGAGTATTAGAAATCAAAAAAAATTCCCCGATTTGCATACAAAATTTCTAAGCTCAAAACTGATTTATACAGATCTACTAACTACACACAATTAGATAAGTTTTTATCACTAAACTTATGGCATAAGTAATTTTAATAATTAGCAAGTGGTTTTTCAACATTTTGTGTTGTTTTTTTATCTAATTATTTACTTATTTATTAAGGTTCATAACAATTCGCTTACACTTTTCCCAGTATTTGCCCCCTATTTGAGCTCACGTTTTAGACAGCGTTGCCCAGAGGCTAATTAGCTAATACAATAAAAATGCACTTTGCTAAGAGAAACAGCAACAAAAACAACACGAAAGTGAAGGCAGCTGAAAAAAACGTGAGTGCAGGCGCCACAGTGGAGAGTGGCGAAGAGAGTGGGAGACGGAGACGCAGACAGCGAGACAGACTGCAAGTCGTTGGGATTTAAGCATCAATTTTAATTCTATATACTTTTATATTAAGTACTGGAAAATTTTCCACCAGCTGTGCACGCGAGCAGAAGGCAATAACATAGAAAGAGACTATAAAAGGAAAATATAATAATCTAAAACAAGGCAAGCGAATGGCACAAAAGTGGAAAGTGCATAACAAAAGCCAAAGGGAAAAACATAAATAAACAGAGACCACTCAAAGAGAGAGCAACGCAGCAGCGAGTGAGTGAATTAAAGAGAGTGAGAGAGGGGCGAGAGTGGAAGCGAATTGTCACATTGCTGATAATAAATGCGTGAGGGCTTTGCCTACACCAACACACATGCAAACATAATCTATATATTTATTGATATACACATCTACATCTATGTGTGTAGTAATTAATGAAATTTGTTTGCATGGCTGCCAAAAATTTAGATATACTGCATGACCATCTAAACAGAAATATGTTTCATTAATGCAGATTTATTAATGTGAACTTTGTGTTTTTTTTGCCACTGTGCGAGCAGTGCAGCAAGTGATGTAGGCAATGTGTGTGAGCGAGCAAGCACGCGACGGCGAGGGCAACCCACGCTGCCTGATAAGCAGCAGCAGCCGTCGCAGCAGCAGCCAAAGCCAACTGCGCGCGTCACTTGCGGCGAATTCAGTCGCACACACACAGGCATACACAGACGGACTGTGGGAGAGCAAGCGCGAGAGCATTTGCAGGTATGACGACAGCAAATAGTAGCAGCGACGCCGGCAGTAGCAGCGACTGCGACAGCGGCCCCAAAAAAAGCAGCGTGCGGGCGTCGCTGTTCGGTTTGTCGCGTGGGCAGCGCCATTTCCTACATTCAGTGCATGCACAAAGGCGATCGCACTGCTAATACCCTGTAACCAAGTAACAAAAGGTGGCTATGCTTTCAGCACAACCCCTTAATTTCAAACTTAATAGAGTTTTATCACACAAAGCGCAGATTAGAAAGTAGAATTTGTTTTAAAATTAAAATATTTAATATATTCTTAAGAAAACTAGCTTATATTTGCACTAATGCGTTCAATTTTGTAACTCCTCACAAAACGAATTTAAAATTTGCCATTATACCAAAATTTCTCCTCATCTTCAGCTTTACAGGGCATCTCAGCGTCGAGCCATTGCCACCCATACACATTTTATATATTTTCTTTGTTTGTTGTTGTATTTTATGTTTCATTTGGCACACATTTTGTTGTTGTATTTCGATTTATGACGCAAGTTTCTCTCTGCCTCCAAGCGACAAGAAAATGCCTTTCAAATGATTCACACTCAGTTTTTCCGAAGGTGGAAAAGCCAATAACAGGCACTGAAGTTGTATGCATATCAACTAAGATATATACCATATATAATTTAAATAAAAATATAAAAATCTTCTACCTAAATTCACATTCTACATATGTTTACATATGTTTTAATTGTTGTTGTTGTTTATTTTATCGGACAACCTTGGCACATCGAACTGTCTGAATATATGAATATATATATATCTGTCTGTACCACGAAAAGTCGGGCAATATTTTATTCATTTTATGGCAGTTCCCATAATTGTGTAAGATACAAAAACAAGTAAAGAAAGCAGCGCAAACTTTGAATCTTTGCCAGAAATCAGGGGGAGTCCAACACCTTAGACGAATTGTATCATCAGCATTATCTGTTATAAAATTATTTTGATTTTTTAATTACTTTTCCCCGAGATACTAAAGATCGCAAAACTGTTCTCAGTATTTAAAACCAAAACAAATTTCAATACTGTGAATTTAAAGATCGCTCAAAGGTTTTCGGAAAAATTATCTATTTATATGATTTTAAACTATTTGTATACCAAATTTCGGCTCTCTAACTCTCGTAGATTTCAAGATCTTTATAGTTAAAATTTGACTATTTTTTTCTTGCCATAAAGTTCAACACAATATACACAAAATACCATTTAAAATGCAGTTGACCATTTGCTTTTGTTTTTATTTATTTTTATTTGTTTTATACGGCACATGACTTGAAAACGAGTTTTAGCTATAAAGAATCTATCTATCTCTATCTGTTGCTGGCTGGCTGATCCAACAGTTTAAAAACCTCAACGAGTTGCAAATTAAAAGCGCTCACAATTGTTATAAAACAAATACAATTAAATAAACGACACGTGCCGGTTAAAAGCAAAAAATAACAGCTGTTTTTTAGTATAACGAGTACCAGAATTAAAAGAGAGTATAAAAAGGTGTCAAATAAAAAAAAAGTCATCAAATTAAAAATGAGATAAGAAAAATAAATAAACAATAATAAAAACTAATAAAAATTTGCATAGAAAATATGGAAATTCATTTAGAAAATAATAATAAATAAAAAATACGAAATAATCACAAAATCACTTAGTTATCATTATGGCAATAACAAGACCCCCTACGGTACCCTATTCCTACCACTCCCCAACCTCCACCCCCTCCGCATCGTAAACAAAAGTGCTAAAATTCCGTTTGACGTCAACGGAATTGAGCATAAGTTAAACAACAGCTCAGCAAATGTCAAAATAAGCGCAGAAAGCAAAGAGAAAGAGTGAGAGAGAGGAAGAGAAGGGGGTAGAGAGTGTAGAATTAGCAGAGAGGAACAAATTATAGTATGGAATTTGCCCAAGAACTGTTAACCCACATAAACGAGCCAAACGAGTTGAGACCCACTCGAAATGACCAAAATGCGCATTGAAACAGGAAGAAGAAATGACTCCAAAAGTTCCAACTCTAAAGTCAGACTCGTAATACCCCCAAGACCCCTTGAAAACCCCCCTCTATCTGGCCTGTAATTACCATATATGTAAGTTGTCAATTGTAAGTAATTCCCAACTACATTTAAGGTGTGATCTCAAATGGTTCGAGCGGCACAAGACCGCTTGCATATGTGGCCTTAATGTACGGCCATCAACTGGAAATTGAGGCCAACACGAGCAGAGCGAAGTGGAGACACAGAGGGGGAATGAAGCCGAAATAGTTTAGCGGGAAATGTGTTGGAAGAAAACTTTCAGATTTGGATTTTTAGAAAATAATTTGAGATAAAGAAATAGGCAGAAATATGCCTACAATTTTACACTAGGGATTATTTAAAAGAAATCGAATATGGATTGGGTTTTGCCCAAAATAAAGCAAAATATTTTACAAAAGTTATCAAAAAATAAACTTAAATAGCAAAAAATGTCTGTACTTTAAAAGGGTCTGAAATGTAGCCCCTATTTTAAATAAAATATTATGAAAAAAAAAATATATCTGAAGAATCGACAATACAAATTATTATAGCGGATCTAAGTAAAACTCCAATCTTTTCTGCATTCGTTAAGTATTCAATCATTTTCAAGGGAAATCCGTAATCTATACAGAGTTTAAACATGGTCAATGGCTATTTTGGCCCACTGACGGCATTAAAATATTGCGCTGACTGATACGATATGAAGGTGCGTGTCATATGCCAAAATTGAAAGGAATCGTACGCCGTTTGCCTTATCAGCATCGGCCTATGAATATTTATTATGATTATTATTTAGTATACCAATACAAACATCAGAATATATGTGTATATATACAAGTAATACCAATACTGATAAGTAGTGGGCTATATAGAGTGAGTAATGACTAGATTTAGCTGGATAACGATGGTAATTCCTCGCGATAATGACAATCATAAACAACCAGGTCGTGTGCACAACCAGGAGAATCAACTATACCTTATCACTATTATACGGGCAAGGGGGGTGCACTTCTTGAAGGTGCGTCCGGGCTTAAACTCGCTTGAAAATTATTTATGATAACTGTTTACACAAGTTAAATACGTAACAACTACACACTGCTATTAAACTAATCAAATTTAATGTTTTATTAGTTTGAAATTAACCGACTTGAAGGAAGCCCTAAAACTCAAACTTTAAATTCGCTTAAGAGCGAGAGGAGGAGTAGGAAGAACAAGCACAAGAAGCAGCAGAAAATGCGACAAAATCATTTCCGCTACAAAAGCAACAACAATGTCATGTAAAAAGACTTAATGACTAAACTTGCTCTCACTCTGTCACACGCACGCACTCAAACTCACACACACACACACATAGACACATGCAAACAAAAACTCTCTCTGTGGATAAAAGAGCAGCAACAACAATGAAGCCAACTGAACAACGCACCGAGCGACCGCACACCTGTCTGCAAGCTCTTGTGGGTGGCTGCGGGAGGGTGGGGTCATTGCTGCTGCTTGGTGACGGTTATAGAGAGGGGGAGCTGTAAGCAGGCTGCTGCTCAGGCAGCTTATCGTTGGCACGTTGCGCACTCTCTCTTGCTCTCTCCCTGTCTATCTGCCCACAATCGAGTCTCAAGCCGCGAGCTTCCGTTGTCGCTCTCTCACGTGCTCTCCCACTTATTGTCAACGTTCCGCTCTCTATGCACACAAGAGTGGAAAAACCTTAACCAAAAAAATATAAAAACAAAATATAAGCATAATAACAAACGACGCACTTTATAAAAAATTATGATATGTTCTGCACAGTAAATAATCATAAATAACAACAATTATTGTGGCACCAACACAGTCGCAAAAGGTGTTTAATAAATTATACAATTGTATTGTGACTTTTTTTTTTGCGCAAACTCGCCGCATACAAAAACACATAATAACAAATACGAAAAAATAATAACGGAGAGATAAGTCAGAAGTCAGCCTCTGTCGCAGGCGAAGTCGGAGCTGAGGAAAATAAAAACAAGCTGGCAACGCTGCACTGTTCGAGGACGAGGAGAAAAGGGAGCAACGGCAACTAAACAACTTGGCAGCTGCTGATCAGCTGTGCCTACGAGCAAAAGAAGCAAAAAGAACAGAGTCGAGCTTTCAATTTGCTCGTGTGTATTTGTAAAAGCTTTCAATGTATGGGTGTTTGTGTGTGTTGCACTCCAACTTCAACTCACAATTGCAGTTTTATTGTTGGCACTCATAATTTTTTTCACTTGCTCACTTTTTGCTGTAATTGATTTTAAAATTTTTGTGTTGCTTTACTATTTGCGCTTATTTTTAGCGGTTTGCCAAAAAAATTCGATTCTTATTCTATTCGCAAAGGCGATGTGCATTATTTTGCGCCTATTATTTGATTATTCTCGGGACACAGAATTTGTATTTCTCTTGCTAGATAGATTTTAACACCTCTTCACGAGCCACACACACACGCGCACGCACACATACACTCACATGAAGAACAAAGCTGAAGAAGAAGAGAACGAATGAGCACGCGACCGTTGATCGCGAACGTTTTTGATTCTTTTTATTTTCTGTTGTATTTTTTTTTATTTTTGTTAATTCGCAACAAGCAAAGAATAAAACGCAAACGCAGACAAAAATGAAAACGACGCGCGCATCTTACAGTAGATATAGTTTAAATGTTCTTTTTGTTGTTCTTATTTTTAATGCACTGCACTGTTCACACCGCACACTTACAAAACTCTGCCCGAAAATATATATGTGTATTTGTGGGAATATATTTATTTTAGTTGCGTTTTTAAGAGTTGATTTTTTCTTATTTTTAAAAATCTTTGATACAAAATTTTCGGGCCGCTTTTGCTGTCGCGACAACCAAACACGTCGAATATCTGAGAGATACTAAAAACGAGTTGCGCTCAAAAAATGGCTGGCCAGCAACACAGAGCAAGCAGTAAGCAGCGACGGCGACAACGTCGACGGCAACGACGCCGACAACTCACGGCGAATTCGCCTAAAATAAACAAAGCAAAACACTCAAATATGCTCTGCCCGCTGTGCAAGGCAAAGCAACGTGTGAGTGAGTGAGTGTGAGAGAAGCGAACATAAGAACTTTGAGCTTTTTTTTTGGTTTTGTTTGACTTTGCGTATTATTTACATTTGTCGAGCGGCGATTAATGAACTTCAGCTGGCGCTCGCTCTTCTCATTTCCTCCCCCCTGCCTAATGTTCCCACTAACTCTCTATCTCTCTTTCTCAGGCGTCTATTGTACACTCTTTCACACATTCTTAATCGCTTGTTGTATAGTTGATATGTGTAGTTTGTTGCCTTTTCCAGTTTTATTTTATTTTGTGCTCGCCATTTCGATTGCATTCTCATTCTCATTCGCATTATCAATTCTCTTGTTGATAAGTTTCGCTTTGGTGTTGCCAGATTTCTTATCAGTAGCAAAAAAAATATTTCTGTCGCTGTGTGCGTGTGTGTTTGACCTGGGAAATAAGCAAGTGCTGTTGTACTTGTTGTAGTTTTTTGTTGTTGCTGCTATTGTGACCATGGCCGCAATTGATTGTTGCTCTCCTACTGCAGATAGGCAGGGCGAGAACGCAAGAGAACGAGAGAGAGAGAGAGTAATAGTCTGACCACCTGAGCTGTAAACAAAAAGCTTTTTGATGCGCAACAAGTTGCAATATAAAATTATTTCTATTGTAGCTCTGAGAAATGTGTGCCTAAAATTCCAGTAGAAATTAATTTAAAAAGTAAACGAATTATACAAAATTCTATACAACTGCTACAGTCAATAACATATTTCTATGTATTGTGTGTAATTATTATTCCATTTCAAAAAATTCTTTATAAAATTTTAAGCATCTTATCAAAATAACAGTTAATCAAACAATATAACAGACAAAAGCTGAACAGCTGTGTTGCATTCTCTCCATTGTTGTTGTTGTTGTTGCTGCCGCTCAAGTATGACTCAAACAACAAACAAAGCAAGCAAATGCACCGTTAGCTAGCTGCAACAACAACAACAAACGTCGCCTTTTTGTGTTTTTGGCATGGAAAATAAACGAGTCAAGCAATTGATATGCAAGCGACAGTGCGACAGAGACAACAAGAACCGGCTTTGAGTAGCGAGGCACTCATACATACACACATACACACGCACTCACACACGAAGCATAGGCAAAAGCAACAACAAGAATGCTTTCGAATTGCTTGGCGGCGCCAGCTGACAAAGCTTTTGCGATAAAAAGCTTTAATGGCTTTGAGTTTGACTTTGCAAATGCAAAAACAAAAAAAGCTTCACAAGCTTACGATATACGAATTGAGTGAAAGTGCAAAGTTTGCGTTTTACGCTCATTGCCAAGTTACCGGCAGCACACACAAAGAAGCTAAAGGTGTGTGCGAGTGTGCGAGTGTGCCTGTGCGTGTGTGTGTGGCTTTGTCTGCATTGTGAGTCGGAAACGGAAATGACAAAGAGACCAAGCGAAAGCCACGGCTACAACAACACAACGATATAAAGCGTGACAGCGTTGCTGACTTCCTGCGACTTTCAACCGACAAGTGAGTGTCTGTGTGTGTTAGTGGGTGTGGTTGTGTGTGTGTGTGTGTAACGGTGCATGCCACTTGAAATAATGTTGGTAGTTGGTAGTCTTAGCTGCGCTTTACTGTATCGCCGACACGCGACACTGCCGGCCATAAATTGTGCAAACTTCTCGTTCCCCTCTCTCTCTCTCTCTCTCCCCTCGCTCACTCTCCCTCTCTAGTTTTTGACGCTGTTTCGATTGTTTGTTTGTTGGCTTGTTTGAAATTAATTAAAACTTTATGTGATTGTTTTTCGCACTGTACAAGTTTTAGAGTGGCAATTGCCCCGTTTCCAAAACCCACATTGTCAATATACAGGGTGCCTAATTATTTTGACATCACCATTAGTTGTCGATGGCCACAAAACAATTTTCCACTTTTCAGCTTAATTCCCTAGCTAATCTCTGGCCCAATTCGAGCAATGGAAATTGAAATCAGCGAAGCGTCTTAAGTAAGCGTAACATTTAGTGTTGCCACAGTTTGTGGCAAGCCAACATTGTTGCAACTTGTTTGGTTAGCTGGCGGTAATTGTAAGGTTTCCATTGCTTTTCTACGTCGCCCTCTGCTTGCCCTTATCAAAGGTCATTTGCCATGCACAGGGGAATTCCAAGAAAATCGCAAGAAAAACTTAAAGTTAAAGTTAAAGAAAGAAGTCTACAAAAGTATCAATGTTCTTTGTTTAAAAATTCATTTTGAATCTTTGAGTAACAAATTCAGAATTTTTCTGTCTCCAGTTTAAGTTATTAACTAAGTTCTCCCTTAAAATACTAAAATTGCCCGCTGCATTAACAATTCCTTCACTAACTGCCACTTAGCTAATGGACACCTTAAGTAAACATGTAAATCAGTAAACCCTTTTTTAGATATTTCTGCAGAAAAAAATGTCCTCAAAGTGGCAATAAACTTTGTGTTAGCGTTAAAGGCCAAATGACTGATAACTTATTTATATACGTAGCAGGTGTTAATTATGGCTCAAAAGTCAACAGACAAAAGGTTGACAACTTTGTCAGCTTAACTTAAGTTAAGTTAACTGAACGCTCCTTCCTTTGTCGCCAGCGGGAAACTTGACCAACAGTTTTCTCTTTGTTCCTCTTTGTGACTCGCTCATTAATACTTTATCTGCCAGCGCTAATGACAACAAAAATACAACAAAAAAAAAACAGCATAAACTTGAACAACAAACGGCAATAAAATGGAAAAATACTAAAAGCTCAAAAAAAGGCGCAACAGGCGATAATGCAGACAGGAAAGCAGAAGAAAGAACAACACTCAAATGTCATTCCACAAAATAAAGAAAAAAAATGAAATGAACTGAAACAATGTCAGGATAATGAACGCTCAAACAAGCTGTGAATCAAATCCAAAAAAAAAACAAAGTTTATATCCCTTAAATGCCACTGAACTTTGACACTAGCAGGAGAGCGCGAAAGTGTAAGAGAGGGAGGAGGAGTGAGACAGAGCTGAAATGCCAAAGATTCTTTGTATCAATTACTAAATGTCACGTTGACAAATTGTAAAAACAACTATTAATAATGCACGACGGAAAGATACTCCCTTCTCCTTTTAATGAAACAAAAAGGATAAAGAGCTTAGACTTAGAAAAGTTTCTTTCATTATAAAAATTCCTTGGACTTTCTAAAACATTTTCTAGTCCTTCATTAAATTTTCTTGACATCATTTAAATGCATTAAAAAACTCGTACCTATATTTGAAATATTTAAATAATTTAATATTTCCTTCTTCTACTCAATAAATCACAAGCCGTTCTGCCCATTAAAATTATATAAATAATTTATTTTAAATTACTTTCAAGTTGTAACTCACCAATTTTTCGCCTAGCTCGCCAGAGAACCGGAGGTGCGGCTTGATTGGGTGAAGAGGCCATTTCAATAAGTTTTCTTAATTCCAGATTTCTGCAATTGAACCAAAGCACAGCAAATTAATAAATATATTCATATATATTTGACTTAAATGATGTCATAAAGTTTCTTAATAAATTTAATTTATTGATTGATTGAGTTTCCACAGAAATAAAGGGAGAAGTAGCAAAGAAAAAAGTATTATGCAAGAAACGCGGGCAAATCCAAAATTTTAGCGATAACATTGAACCAATCTTTTGTGAGCATGTCCGCAAAATGCCAAAAAACGCACACATCCGCCAACAAAATGAAGAGAGCAAAACAGAAAAAACAAAATTCCCCTTAATAAAAAAACAGAAAAAATCATGAATGACAGCGCTGATTAATGAACTCAACGGCGAAATACTCGTTAATATATTAAAAACATCATTAGGCATTATGCTATGCATAAAGTTCATCAACATATCGTGGATTTTATGGAGTGCGTAGAAATAGGAAATTTAATTGTAGAACACCACAGGTGAGTGGAAAATTTTGAGAAATTTTATAATTAAGAGCAAATTAAAAGGTAAAAACTTTTCTATGTTCGATAATAAATTTCATGGAATTTTTATAGTAGTTTCGATAGTTTATCAATCAATTTATTTTTTTTTTTTGTGAGACAGAGTTAATTCTTATGAATCATATCTGTATAGAAATTGTAAGATATCAGATCTTTCTGAATTCTACTCAAAATTTATGACTCACTACAAATATCTGTGCAAATGATCAATTAAGCAACTCAAGAAAACCCAGATTTCAGTACTTATCCAATGAATCATTTGAAATTTAATACTTTTTCTGGTCTGCAAATAAAAGTACTGTAGGTTGAGAAAAATACTATAAAAAATACTGTGACTTTCTATGAAATTTAATTGCGGTTTTCTAGTTTAAACAAATAAAAATTTCAGTTAGTATTTTTAGGTTTAGAAATATACTAAAAAAATACTTATACTTTGTATGATTTAAAACTCAATTTTTTGGGGTCAACAAAAAAATACTGTTAGTACTGTATGGCTTACAAAATACTAAATTAATACTTAAATAAATTGTTGCACGTTTTCCTGAAGTCTGCAATACATTTTGTTTAAAAAAAATACTATGAAAAATACTACTGCTTTCTATCTGCCAAATTAACGCATATCGTAAGGCAACATCTAAAAACACGCAATAAATTGTTAATAATATTTAATAATGCTTTTGTTTTATGACTGCGAGTTGCTTTAATGAATGAATGAAATGTCAACATGAATATCGAATAAATTTGAGTGTTTCGAGTGCGTTTTTTATAAACAAAAACAAAAACTAAATTACTGTTGAGTAATACGCATAAAGGAATGCGACAGGGAGTGTGTGGGTGTGTGTGTGTGCGTGTGTGCCTGTGTATTCACAACTGTATCTGAAATTGCGACTCTTAGCTGCTGTTATCAACACTCACACACACACTCGTCTCGCCTGCTTCCTCTTCTTGTTGCTCAGCCGCGTGTTATCAGTAAGCCAGCGACAACGACCTTGACTTTTTATCTGACAATTGTTGCGCACATTTCAATCGATGCCCAACTCACACATTGCCCCTCAAATGGCCCACAAATGTCAATGAACTCCACCAACTGAGCCTCAAGCTCACTCGCAGTCTTGAGTTTGAGTCTTGTAGGCCACAGCCCCTTCCCTCGCCTCCCTGTTCCCTCCACGCCCCTATTTATAGCGACATTTGGCGCGTTTTGACTCTGCTTTGATTCTCTACAATTTGTTGTTGTTGCTCTTTCTCTGCTTTTTGTTGTTTTTATTGTTGTGGCTGCTGCTGCTGTTGCTGCCGCCGGCGACGCTTTGTAAAATTTAAAAAAAAAAACACCAAAAGCAGCGACTAGCTAATCCCCTATAAATTTTATAATACCCTAACTAATTTATTACTAAAGAAAGTAGAGTAAACTTACTAGAACTTAAAGCACTCATAATTTATAGTTAGACAGTCTAATAATACCTTTTAGCAAACATTACAGGGTATGTGCAAGACTTGGCAACAAGCAACGCACTGACAACAAAGGCGCTCAACTGAATTCAATTAAACTTAATTAAAAGAAAATAATTAAAAGCGCATAAAACCAAAAACAACAAAGCGCAAAATAATTGAAAACTAAAAACCTGAAACTGAACTGAACTGAGAAGTGAACTGAAACTGAAACTGCTCTGCCCTTTTGGCTGCACGTTTTGATTGCAATTTCCTGATAACGAACAATGCACAAAAAATTATATAAAGAATAGGGGCGAAAAAAAATGAAAACTAAGCGGCGACATGCGTCGCATTTGGACAGCAATTAAAATTGTTTTTATTGTTGTTATTTTCATTACTGTCTCTTGTTGTTTTTGCCTTTCGATTCTTTTATTTTGATTAGGTTTCATTTATTCATTTATTATGGCGCCCAATTGCCGATGTGTCGATCAAAATTGACGGTGAGATTATCAGAGGCATGCGGTTTGCTTAGGGACTGGACTGGTTGGGTATACGCTCTGTGGTCCCGTGTTTATTATTATTTTTACTGCAACTGCGCACAATTGGCTGTTGCACAAAAGCGCCAAGAAATTAACAAACAACAACAGAAGCAACAAATAAACAAACAATTTCGTATTAGGTAAGAGAACGAGACAGCAAGAGGAAGAGTAGCCAGGTAAAGGGAGAGAGAGAGAGGGTGTCTCAGAGACACAGGGAAACCGCAAGTCGCATGCATTAGATAATTGCAAACAGCTAAATGCATAATAACGTTTTTCTACTGTCAATTTTCAGCTTTAAAGTCAGGTGCACTCAAACAGTCAAAACTTTAAGCTTAAAATGTTTTACACAAGCAAAAACTAAATTTTTGATATGTAATTTAAATTGTGGCAGCTTGTGCATATTACAAACTATTTTTCCCTATTTAAAATGCAATTAAAAATGTTTTTTTGACATTAAACAATTAAAGTCTTTCTTTTTTTCACATAAAAAAATTATTAAAAAATTATGAAATTAAGTTTTAAGTCATGTGGAACTAAATTATATAAGAAAACAATGAGTAATATATTGTAAGCTGCTTTTAAATTAATTTAAAAATATATTCTATAATTCCTACTCCATAAATTTTAGTAACAAAGGGCTTACAAAATATGATCGCTCCATTTTAATTATAAATTTATTTACATTTATTTTATTCACAATTAAAATATTATTCAATGCAGCAAATGTTTTAATTACAAAACGCTAAACTAGTATTTTCCAAAAAATACCACCACCCCCTCCCTAAAAAATTTAAATCCAACCAACGTTTGCCCTTCAAACAATCTGGAAGTAAACAATAAAAAAAAGAAGTAATAATTTGACACAGTTGACCAACATTTTGGCCAATTAAATGTCGTATTGTGATGAAATGCCGCAACGTAAAGGAAATACCCATAACTGATAATTTCGTAGCTTTAATTTCACAACAACAACTTGAAATTAATAATTTATAACGGAGGCAAAATGCGTATCAAAACGACCAGTGTTGACCATGCCAAGGAAACATGAAAAAACTAAGTAAATGAAACATCCATAAAAATGCGTAATCATCGAAATAATAACAACAATAATAATAATCGTCATAAGCCGCAAAACGAAAAACAATAACAATAAACAATAACAATGAGCAAAGACGTAGTTGGTGTAGACCACGAGACGGTCAATCGCAAATAACAAATAATTTGATGCATAAAAATCTAACAAAAATCGGCAGCTGACAATGTGTAAACATCCATTGAGGTGTTCACTGTACAGTGTACACTAAACACTAAATTCGACACTCTTAAATCAAGCAAATAAACACTCTGAAGAAATAAATCTAGGTGAGACTTTAAATTGTGAGCGAACAGGTGAGCAGAGAAGCACAGCGAAGAGAGGGGAAGCGGCAGAGAGAGGAGGAAGTCTCTGGGGCCACAAAGCGACAATCAGACTGGCAACAAATCAATCAAACAAAATATGCGAATCTCATGACCGGCATTTTAATACCGAGTACTCTAGTAGCTTGTATATTTTATAACTTGTGTGTTGTATACCCTGTAGACAGTGGACTGAAGGGGGTTATGAGCTGAATGAAATTTAGGTTAGTAAAAGGGAATTGAAATCTAGAAATTTAAAAGGGGAAAACAAAATAATAGTATAAAAATAGTTTCAGATCTGATGAGTTGCGAAAACTATAAATAAAATAATTAAGCATTTATTGTTTAGTTAAAAATGTTGGAAAACTAATGAAAAATAAAAAAAAAAAGGCAGGAAAATTTATAATTGAATTTAAATGCAGGACAGACTCGTCTTAAAAATGACTCGAGTAATAAAATAAAGTGTAAAAAAAAAAAAAATTAATAAAAATTTAATAAATTGCTTATTTAAAAGCTATTTTGGTCTAGTAATTTTCATTCAAAAAACTTAAGAAATACTTAATAAATAAATTAAAGTGAGACAGGCAAATAAAAAAGAAAGAATTAGTAAAGTTTATCTGAATATACAATTCAAACAAGATGAAGCCTTTAAAAATGACTTTGTCTACAGATACTTTCATAGTTTAGAACTATTTTTTTTACGTTCTCTGCTACAAACTTGTTTAAATCCAATGTATTTAAATTTGTGCAAAATATTCCCGAAACAAAGTAAATATTTATATTTAAATTGGTTAAACGTCGCAATATTGTTTGGTTATAAAAAAGAACTCCCAGCTCAACTACTCCTAATCCTACCATATGTTTAGTTTATGGTTTAGGTCCCACATTAATCATTGAATCCATGAATCATTCTGTGCAAATATTATTTTAAAGACAACTTGTTTTTCAACAAAACCGCCAAAAATTTCCAGTCAAAACACTTTAGCCAACTGCAGCCTGTTTATTTAGACCAAGTTTTGGTTTTATTTTGGCTGCTTGGCACATTTAAGTTAAAGTCAAAGTTAGAGTTAAGTATGTTTATTATTTTATGTGGCATTTGAGCGTCACGCGCTGCATGTCAAGTGAAATGAAGTGAAGTGTCTCATATTTGGGAATCGGGAATCGGGTGACAAACTGAATGCGAATGGAGGACGCAAAGACAGCAACTGAAATGGAGTGAGCTCGGGAAAATCAGGCAGTTTATCTTGTGGTTAGTGCGACGTTTAAAAAGTGACATGCATGTCACGATAGATAAGATATATGACTCGACAGATATACAGATACTATATACCAGATACTATACACTCTATATAGTATGGGGTCTATATAGTAACTATGTACTTGGTACATATTTGTTATTTGCGCAGATTTGCTGCCGCTGATAAACGTTGTGTGTGTAGGAGAGAAAGAGAGATAGGCAGAGAGCAAGAGAGTAAGATAGAGTAGCGTTGAGTTGGGATCACAAGTATCTTAAAAGCCACGCGTATTACAAATTAACATAAACGTGTTGATTGAGTGTGTCAATCGATCAAAAAGGGGATAACCTGTATCCAATGCTCTCTCGAGTGGTTTCCCAAGACTTCACACCCAATCCCAAGACCCAGTCACAGGTTGTCATCAAAACTGTAGTTGAAGTACATTAGGTCTATGATTCATGGTTATTACAATTAATGGCCAGCTGATCAGTTGATCACTTGGACCCACTTAGCGACATCTCTGCATCAAATCAATCGGAAACACTTGATTAACAGTGTTAACAGTGGCATGCAAATGTTAATGTACGCACGATGCTCCCCATGACGCAGACTTGAATTTTTTCACTGACGTCTAAACATTTTTTTGTCTGAGCTGACGTCTGAGTTTGTTTTAAACATTTATTTCTGGTTAATTCCGTAAATTTCTGGTCGAAAGTTGTCCCGATATGTCAACAGCTGAGTGCAGGAAGTAACGACTGCTGATAACAAACAATTCAAAATTCACACCTCTCCCGAGTTGAATCATAAATTAATTTATTTTTTTTTTTTAAGGGCTATTGATTAACTGGAACCGATGAAATCTCGTAAGCGTCAGTTGAAACTGTCAACTCATTGTCTTAATTTTCTGTTAATTTGCTTAGGCCATGAACTAGTTTAGTTATAGAAATTTAGCTAAATTAGTAGCACAAATTTGAACAGAGTTTAGTTCTACAAAGGAAACTAGTTCTTTGTCAAAACCAGCTTGGAACTACCTTTGTTATACTAAAAAACAAGTTCACTGGACGATTATTTAAATCTACTGCTTAGAAAATATAGTTTATCATCAAAAAAATGCTTTCAAAATGATTTGAAGAGCATAAATTTGAGTTCTAAACTAAATTCATAAGATTGTTTCTTGGAAAGAGTATTAATATTTTAAATTGATTAATCTATCTTTTAGAAGCCCTTTCCTTCTATGCTAAATAAACTTGAAAATTTCTTTAAATTATTGTCATTTTAGTTTTGTTTATTTACTGCATTAAACTAAACAATTTTTATTTGTTTTAACAATGCAGCTTAATAAAAAATAAATGTCAAAAGCACAAAAAGAACAAAATTCTTAACTTATCTTTTGTTTTTGCGGTAATCAAACCCGAAAAAAGTTATCTAAATGCCAGCTGGCAAACAAATTAAAACAAACGACAGACAGATAGGTGGAAAGACAGGTGGACAGACAGACCGACAGGTAGTTAAGATGTTGTTTTTTCACACTGTGCATAAACAACAACACACCGAAAAGTCTCAAATCACCAAGAAATTCTTTCACTCAGCGACAACGACAACAACAATAATAATAATAATAAAAATAATAATTAAGAACTCTATAGAATACCGAATTTAACAATGTGGATGATAATAACATATAAAAAATACCGTAGCTAATTAAACAATTAGAATTCGAGTCACGTTTTGAGGCTTGCAACTGAAGTCGCACAAAATGTCAACTGGGAACCTTTGGGGTGATTGATTTTGATCAGGAAGTGTTTGAATCTATATAGTATATATAGTCTAGATAGGGAAGTCATTGCACGATTTATTTGCGGTCTCACACTTGACTTTTGGGTGCATATTTATGGCACTCACTGTTGCTATTTGCACTGCATTTTAATAGTCAACTGAATTTGCTACATTTTTTTATTTTTATTTATATTGGATTTTGTGACCGTTAATTAACTAACTGTAATCCAAGTGGATGCGCCGGCACACAAAAAATAACGGAGAAAAACTCAAGTAAAATTACACTCGAAGAAAAAAAACACGAAAAGTAATAAAAAACTGGCCATAAAAGTTGATTTTTACAATTTAAAACTGAAACACGTTGCGAATGTGGTGCGGGTTTAATGATATGTTGGGTAAGAGTGGCGAAGGGGGTGAGGGGAAGATGAGGAGAGGGGTCTGTGGTGGGCGGGGAGCTAGCCATAAACTTCAAGTGCTGCCTCAAGTGTCTTATCTCATGACCATATAACATGTAGCCCATATTCAACTGGGCAGACCAGATAGCTCCCTCTCTCACAGTCTATTCCTCTCTCTCTCTCTGTCTCTCCCCTTACCCTATTTCTCTCTCTCTCTCTCTCTACGTACCTACAAGCCCCGTTATACGGCTTTGCATGCTTGCTAAAAATCAAAAATCACACAAATAAAAACAAAACAAGAAAAAACACAAAACAAAAAGAAGAATTAAATAAAATGAAAAAAAAAGGAAAAAAAAAACTTTTGACAGTCTCAAGCGTCCACTCGAATACACAAAATGCTTCACAAAGAAATTGAAAGAAATTGGAGCAAAGCAAAGTTGAAATGTAAACAAAAAATTAAAAGAAAGAAAGCAAGAAAGAATTTCACTTGCAATACCTGAATAAAATACTCATAAAGAAAACATACAACTCGTAGGGCAAAGTTTTAAAACAAACAGATTTATATGAAATCAATTTTATATTAAATTTGTATTCGAAAAAGTTTTGTAACTAAAACAACTAAATTATTAATTTAAAAAATACGAAATAATTTCGCAAACAAAATAATTTAAACAACAAACAAGTTAGTACATTTAACTCAGCTCATTAGGAACTCCAAAAAGTACAAACTTTATGAAAAAATACAAATGTATTTAAGAAATAATAAAAATAAAAACAATGTACTTACAAAATTTTATTGATTTTCAGTTTAGCATCAATTTTGACTAAGTTTGAGTGAGCACAGAAACATAAACTGAATAAATTTGAAGATTTAGCTTTGATTACTTTTTAATTACTGTGTGATTCGATAATTCACACACACACACACACACACGCAGCAAAACGAATATGAATATGAATAGCAAGTGATTTGAATTTGGATTCGAATGCGGATTAATTACGAGTATTTCTCTTAACTTTATCACACTCTCGTTTCGTCGCGACTTTCGTTTTGTTTTGTGCGTTGTCTTCTTAATTTTTTTATTTCTTATTTTTTTTGGGTATAAAAAACTGTCGCTGTATAATAAATTATAGCGTGAATGAAACAAAAAAATATATATACACAATTTCTTATTTCTTTTTTGTTGGATTTTTCGCAAGCCTTAGAAAATTATTAATATTAATCACGCTGTTGCTGCTGCCAAGTTCTGCTTTTTTTGCACAATTTATTTTAGTGGAAATTTTCAAAACATTTATCAAGCATGTTCTTCGTTTGCCTCTTGCTCACTTCCTCTGCTTATTGGCACTTTTGTTTTGTTTTAGCGGCGAAACACTTAAACAACATTGCTACAATAATCAATACACAGGAAATATTTAAGTATAAACACTAAAATACACGCTTACACACAAGCACACACGCATACGCTTTGAAACACATACATAAGCACAAACACATGCAGAGCAAAGCTTTGCAATTGGTAAATTCTGCTGCTGCTGACGCTTCTGCTGCTTCAGTCGCTGTTGATTTTGTTGTTGTTGCTGTTGCTGCTGCTTCTTCTTTGCACTTTGCTCTTTTACTTTATTTCTTTGGGATTACCTTTTGGTCTGCCCAGTATACAAAAAGTTCGTTTCACAATTTTAATTTCTTTACTGCTGCTGCTGTTGTTGTTGTTGTTGCTGCTGTTGCCGCAGTTAACACGAGACACGTTCAGCGCGCCGGATCAGATCATCATCATCATTATCATGTTATAACAATCATTATCATCATGTTCCAGCGCGAGGGCGACGTTAAAACTTTCGTTCAACTTTCGGCAAAGCGGACCTGCGATTACGAACTGTACGCGACGAGCTCTGAGCGTAAACTGATCAGTTAACATACTGTATGTGTAGCTCCAAACGATCAGCGTTGTGTCTCTGCCGCAGTCGCTGTCGCGGCAGGCGTCACTGCTTCAGCTCTATTCCCAGTGAGAGTCCAAAGCAGACGACGGCAGGCCCAGCAGCAATGAGAGCGCAGAGAGGGCAGCGTCTGTCAGTTTGGGAGCGCAAGTGAGAGTCTGTTTGGTGTTTGTATGTTTGTGTGTGTGTTTGTGTGAACTTCCAGCTTTGCTCAAATCTTGTAATGTGTGTTCTTTCTTTGTGGTTATCCGCAGGCACACTGTCCCCTCTTTTCTTTCCAATCTACCTTCTACCCACACCATTCCCATCGGCAGATTTGTATGCGGTCTTTTTGGCAGCTAACGGGTTCAAAGTCCACATTTAGGGAAGCGCATTTCCAACATTGCCGATTTTCAATTTCTCAACAGTGCCAGCCCCAAAGGCCCCATTTCTTTATAGCCGTTTTGTTGTTGTTTTGTCTTCACAATCTCAACAGTGCCAGCCCCAAAGGCCCCATTTCTGTTCGCTTGTAAACATGTTACATCTTGTTGTAGTTTCTCGTTATAGCCGTTTTTGTTGTTGTTTGTCTTCACACTTGACAATAGGTGCTAAATAAAGCTAATTCTTGCCGAGAATTGCCCTTGTTGCAGTTCCCATTAATTTATTCTATTACATGTTAACTTCTGGCCAACAAGTTTCGTCGCTTAATTCCCCCTAAACTAGTGCAATACCTTCCCCATCGCCCTGCTGAGCTCTTGTTTTCTATACTTTGTGGCTGGAAGTTGACTACTATGGTACTAAGCTCATAAAATATAAAGCAGCTGTTAATGGTATATCGAATGCTGTTAAGAAATTAAACATACAAAGCATGTTACATTATTTTATGAGGTTTTGAATATCAATTTACTAGTTAACACGATGATTGACTGTTATGATAAACTGCAACTAACATTAACAGCAGCTGCTAATGTTAACATTGTTCTGTAAAAGCTGTTAGCTACTTTGCAATGTTAAATATTCAATGAGCAGCACATTTCCGCTCTGTTAACTGTACCCACTTAACATAACAATAACATTCTCCTAAGACAGTTACTAAGCGCTTCAACTTTTGTGCATATCCGCGGTTAATTTGAGTATTTTGTAGACACGCGAAAAACATTCGAGCGTGGGGCGTGAGGTGGGGGCGTGGTTGCCGAAGCAGCACATGCCGTGACAACAATTCACAGTCTGTTGACCGTTCTACATAATGACAGCAACCAACGTCATGTGTTTGTGAATACACACATACATATATACATACAAACACACTAGAGTATATAGTCGAATATCTGCTGATTTTGCAGCCAGACACGAAGTCAGACGAAACAAAAGAACAGATCTTTTCATTCTTGGTACAAACAATGGGCCAAAATGCCAATTGTCTGCTAAAGAGGGAAAGTTTTTTAGTTTTAAGAATGCTGTTTAGTATTTACCAATAAAAGTAAGTTAAACAAATATGACTCACAGATCCAACAAGAAGTGTATTATATAAAGACTGATTACAAACCTCAACCTTCATATAATTTTATGTTTTTTATGTATTTCCCTTTTATGTATTTTCTGTAAATACACAAATTGCATTACAAATTCCTTTCCAATTGCGGTAGCAGCTGTTGCCCTCATGTTAACATTTCTCCCATTTCCATACATTTTTATTCCCAGCGTCATCGTCATCATCATCATCATCATCATAGTGATGCTGTGCCATTAAAAATGAAGCACACATTGAAAAGCAACGTGCGCCAATTGTGGGCTGTTGCAGTCATGGGTGTGTGGAGGTGTGTGTAGGTAAGTGTGTATTGGTGTGTGAGAAAAATCTTTCGCTCTTGATTGGCACTCACATTCGATTCAATTAGGTATTTGGTAGCATTTTGTGATGCCTCGAAACGAGAAAATCGAGATACTTTTGGTAAAAATTCAATAATATTTTCAAATTACAGAACACTCAAAGTATACACTAATACCTAACTATAGTTTAATTTACAACAATCCCTAAAATACTACAAAATTAAACTTATCTCAAAACATTTAACAAACTTTTAAGAAAAAGCGAGTATAACACTCAACAAAACTACGAAAAACTAAAAACTTATCTTTAAAAAAAGATTTGTTTGCTAATTTGCAACAACTTAAACACAGCATTACAGTCTAGTTAACTAATTTCGCTCTTAGCTAATTCCAAAAATTAAGTGAACTACTTTTGCTAGCCAGCAAAAAAAAGGGTTGCCAATCTACGTAAGAAAAACAAATCACAGTTAACAACGGTCACGTTTTTTGCTGTTTTTTTGTGGCGTTCCAAACAAATGCATTGTAATAGCGCCTTCTATCTAAGTGTTATATCAACAGCTCCGACAATTGCCCAAGTCACAATAACAACACAAACCGAAACTGAAACTGGGAAGCAAAAAAAAAAGGCACACAAATTAAAGCCAAGATAATCAGTCAACAAAAACAACAACAAAGACAACGACAATGACAACGGGACATTTGTAATGCAAAATTGTTAAGAATGCGATGCGAGAAACAACGCAAATCATCAGCTGGGTTGGAAGAAGACAACAACAAGTACAAAAAAAATAAATAAATAAAAACAACACAAAAGGAAAAAAACTAAAAAAAATTACAGAAATGAGGTGTTAATCGAATGCACACCGGACGAAGCACGATAAAGAAAAGCACGAGAGACAAAGTAGTAAATGGGAAGAGAGGAGAGCAGAGAGCTTGGAGAGTGGAAGAGGGAAGCAGAAGGAGCTTGAGCTGGAGACAAGAGCAGTAGAGTGTGCGAAAAGAAGCACAAATTAAACAACTACAAATAGTAGAAGTCACTAAAAAACAACGACTCACAAATATCTAAACCGTTAGCTTTTTAAATAACAAAAAGGTTTAAGCTTTAAGCTAACTAATAAATTTAAATTTAACATGTTCTAAAAGTAAATAATGGGAAGTGCTATAAATTATGGCGGAGGCACTTTAAAATATACAATTTACGTAAATATTCCTTTTCTATCTGCTGATTAAAAATATGTTTTTGAATGCTTATCTTAATTGGAAATAAAATTAATTTTCATTAGAAATTTAAGCTCTACTTTTTGCAATAAGTTATATATTAAAACATTTAAAGAGCAGAATTCAACAGCAAAATAAATATGACAAAAAGTTTACAAATCATACAAAATAAAGAGAAATTTTTAATTAGGCAATACATTTAAAGTAAGAAAAAATTTTATTCATATTGTTTACTAATCAAAACTTTTAACTTAGCTGTAAAAATAATATGAGAAAAATTAGCTAGCCAATTTTTTGTAACTAATTCAGTTTAAAATATTAAATTAAACAGTAAACATTTAATTTATGTATAAATATTATTTATAAATATTGTTAAAAAGCCTAGAAATTTTAAGACACCTTATTAGCTATAAATGAAACAAGTTGCCTTTTCCTCAAACCACAAATTCATTGGCTAATGTTTAAAAACAACTTTAGCAATTGTCTATTAACTGCATATACCCCTTTGCTACTTAGGTACAGGTATAATAGCGATAACGGGAAAGGGAACGAGAACGGGAACCACACTGAGGCGACAACTTGACGTCAGGGTCGTGAGTCGCACTTGAGAACCGCATAAAACATAAGAGCACTGCGCTACAAGTGCGACTAAGTGCGATTCTATACTATATAACTGTATATATATATATAAATTAGTATACTACATACTTTATACGCTATGCTATTGTGATATTTGCAGCGAATGACCGATTGCCTCTGACTAAGCAAACAGATTGAACCCGGCCTCTCTCTCTCTCGTTTGGACAGACGTTCAGACAGACAGATGTAAATGACAAATGCAAATTTTGTAAAATAAGCAAACTGCAAAATCGAAGCTGCAATTTAATTGAGCAATAAATGACGGAAATTTCATGTCGAGTATTTACTGTAAAAGGCAAAAGCAAATTCAACGTTGACAACTGAATACAAAAAATTCTACATTTAACGACAAATTGTGGAATTCTAAAAAAAAACGGAGGCTTGTCAATAGTTTTGGTATGGGAAATATGTGTGAGTTTATTAGCTGCATAAATTATGCGAAACACTTTGAAACTTTTAAATGCCATAAATATTTAATGAACTAACTAAAAACTTGTTAAGACAAATATTTGTATAAGCTGTTAATTTAAATATTTATATAAATTTAAAGAATGATGTTAGTATATATTAAAATTAATATAGTTTGCAAGAGGTTAATTTAATTTTAAAGCAAAATAAATTAAAAAATGCAGTTAGTTTTAAATAAAATAAATTAAATGATTTTATGGTAAACAATTTAATTTATTTGTAAACAGTTTTCCAATTAAATCGATGAAATTAATTGTTTCTTTAACTGCTGAAGATTTCATCACACTTTCTCGCCAAGTCATTTAATTTTATTACTCATAATTACAAACGAATACTAATTTGTATTTTTAATGATGACAAATTTAAGGAATTTTTATGATTTTTATCGTTTAGTCAATTTGGTTAACAACACTCGTTAAATGCAACAAACTTGCAAAAATATTTCCGTAAAAATTACTCATACGCAACGTGAGCAGCAAAGTCACTCAACAGAGCTTACGTTACGTCAAGGCAAAAACAAAAGCAAAGGTAAAAGCTTTCTGGCATTTAGCCAAGACACAAACCGCACAGAACGTTACGAATCACGTGAAACGATATTAGCTTAAAGTGCTGAAGAAATCTAATAAAAAATGGTTTTTATTTATTTATTGATACGAGGAATCCTTTGGCAGACAAAATTCTCTGATTTATGGCCCAAAACTCGTATGCAAACATCTTCCAAAAAGAGGTCGTTATGCTCAAAGCTTTTCGGGCCACTCAATGTGTCATTCAACCTACGAACGTGACCATAAATTGACCTCTTTGTGCGACCGACAAAGCCCACCTGTGGCAACTGGAAATGATGGCCATAAAATCGAGGAATGTACATAAAAATGAAACACCTTTTTCGATAGCACTCACTGTTTAAAATTCAATTTCAAAAGCCACTTTCTTATTGTTGCTGTAAACGACTCAATTGCCAATTATTTTATAAATTTTATATTATTTTCTGTGCTGCTGAATTTGAGCCACTAACAAACTGTGGCCACAAAGAGGCGTTACAGGACACTGCCCCAAAAACAGCAGCAAACAACGCGTCGTTTAGAGCAGAGCATAAACCATAAAGAAAGAAAGTGGGGAATGAAAAAGTGTTGCAGCAAAAAAGACAGCAACAAAGGAGCGTAAAGAGGAGTTAACTTGGCTGGAAATTACCCAGGGATGGTAGAATGTTTTAGGCATAGACTTGTCAAATTCTGACTAGCTCCAAAATATAAATCTTTATAGTTCAAACTAAATAAAGCTTAATAAATTATTTTATAACAAACTCACAAATAAATTGTCTATACATTACATAAAGGTTTCTCAACTTCAAAGTCTCCACTTTTAGCTACAAATTATCAACGTTTGCCTGGTCGAGAGTACGCCTTTCGCAGGGCATAGAAAAAGGTATCCCTTTTTGTCTGTGGTGGCAATGAACTGCCACAACTTGTTGCAAGTACCAGTCAATGCCTGTGGCACTCTCCCAGCTAATTAATTAATATGCTGCTTCAAAATTGCGTCTAATAAAAATGAAAAACTACTTTTGCAAATTGCAATTAACATAATTAATTCGCTGGCATTAAAAACGGCACTTTGCTTAATGCACTTGCTTGGAAAATTATCAGCACACCATCAGTCACACACACACACACACACACACACACACACACACACACACACACACACACACACACACACACACAATTTTTCCCAGCAACCTTTCAACTTAAACTTCATTTTAATTTTGTTTGAGGTTAAAAGTTTTTCATTTTTATTTTATTTTTTATTTTTGCCAATGTTTTTAGTTGTCATTAAAAGTTTGGTAAAAGGCTTTGGACGAGCAGCTGGCCAAAAGGCACATAAATTACAGTGAGTGCAAAAGTTTTGTACAGGCTTTTAATACCTGAAGAGTGTGGGGTATGCAAGACTGGTAATTCAATTTGTCAGTGCGTTTAAGGGAAAGTATATTTAATCATTAAATCATTATTTGTATTTCGACTATTTTAAAGCTATAAGTTTGAGCTTTTTCTAGCTAAAATTTCATAAGACTCCCTACATCAAGTGCTTTGAATGAGTTTCGAGGGTATCTTTATAACTCTTGTGGCTTAAATATGCCACTATTGATTAAGTTGCGACCACTTGAAGGCAGCAGAAGAAGCCGCTCTTTGTTTTAGCATTTCGTTACTTTTTTGTGCCTTTGCACACACAGTAAATACATTAATATATATGTATATAGTATATATAAAGAAACGACAGCAGCTGCAACAGCTTCCTATGTCAGCAAATTCAATAAAGCCGTTGACCGCCGCACATGAATATTCCAATTGAATGGTTAGCAGCGAAAGGGATAGCTATAGACAGCTATATTTCTATAGAGAGAGAGAGAGAGAGAGAGAGGCAGGAGCTTTGTAGGAAACAGGCAAGACTATAAACGAACGTGTCTGTGCATGTGGCGCAATATTAATGCTATCAGCAAGTTACCAACACTTTTTCAACACGCACACACACACACACACCCATTTGGCACACAAAACACACACACACGCACGACAGCACACACATAATTTCAATTAGGCCAAGTAGAAGCTTTGGCAAGACTTCACATTGACGTGTGGCTAATTAAGCGCCTGAAATCTCTTGCTACAGCTTGGGGGCCAAAACTTCATTATGGCCTAAACACGAGAACAAGTAATAATTGTTGTTGTTGCTGCTGCTACTGCTGTTGTGGTATTTCGATTGGCAGACAATTAAATTATGCTTAGACTTGTGAAAGTTGCGTGCTGCCCGCATAAGTAGGCTTTAGAAATTTGTTAGCCAAGTTTATTAAATTGTTAGCCCTTTCATGTTAGCTAACGCTTAAGTTAATTGTATTAAATGAAGACTTCAACCGAAGACAATGAAAATACCAATTGAGAGTGTCAATAAACCTGGCTTAAAAGCAACATTTGGCCAACACTTAAGAACCGACTTCATGAGCATTGAATTCGCTTTTCTATGACCTTCAATGTTCTGCTTTTAGCCGCAAAAGCGAGTATCAAGGCCATAAAAGTGGATGGAGTGGGATTTTATCCTCTTACTGTTCCCCTTCCGCTCCTTCCGTCACCCCCTCCACTTCATTATCGCTATCTATGCTGCTCGCACGCTTTGGCACACGCTTAATGTGCTATTAGCCAACTTTATTTCACTGTCCATAGTTACGTTCTATTGTTAATGTTGTTGTTGTTGTTTTTGTCTTGTTGCTGCTCCCTCGGGTTGGTTATTTGTTATGCTGCAAATTAGCCAGGCCAATTAGTGTGCAGCTAATTCAATTCAATGCCTTTTTCTGACTTTACCCACAGCAACTGAAACTGAAAATCTCATCAAAAACAACAACAGATTTGACCATAACGTTTGGCGCTTAAATTTAATTTTAAATGCGTATAAAAACTTTTTATGGCCACTGTAGAAATATGGCCAGCAGTAAAAGCCACTAATGGAGCTTTTATAGAACGTACAATTTGATTAAAATAAATGCAGCACAAAAAACTAATTAAAATATATCAGCAAAGGAAGAAACACAGTAATAATTGCTGGATTTTGTAATGGAAAACTCATAAATCAATTACATTCTTAAATGTCAACATTCTGTAACAGCAAAAAGTTTAAAAACAAATTTAGTTATTCAATTGTGCAGTACTTAAAAATTTATTTTAGTTATGAGATGACTTCTTATTTACCCAAAACAATTATTTCACATAATTATCTTCTTTGTAATCAAATGTAAAAGACAAAGCGAGACAAAGAAACAAAGAGAGCGGCCTTGTTGTTTTTCTTACATTTACAGCTGTGATCAGTTAGACGCGCTCTCTGCTGCTCAGTCTATGCTTATGCAGCTGAGCGAGAAAGCAAGCTGCAGTGAAGCTTGCTATGCTAAAACGTGTGTGCATAAATAGAGCAGACGATTTCTAACAGCTGTGCTTGCGTGAGACGGTGACCATAAGAGAGTGTTTGCTGCTGTTAGCATACACAGTGGAAGCTTTGTACGCGTGAGTGCTCTCTGTCTGCATAAGCGAAGACGAGTAACGCAGCGAGAGTGTGTGCATGTGTGTGACACTAAAACTAATGAGCGTGCTTTGCACTATGCAGAAAAACTTGTGGAATTTATTAGCTATGTTAAGCCTCTCAGCAGTTAGCTGTTATGAGTAAACATGTGTGTATGTATGTGTTCATTGTAGTTAGCATCCACAGCGCATAGACAATAAATACTGCAGTCTGCACGGCAGAAGCTATAGTTCTGATCATGTAATCGACGCAGTATGAAGCTGGAGTTTAGTGGAAGCCCTTTTATTTCCTATGCTTACTTTTCTAAAAATTTAATTAATTTATATATATTGATTAAAAGTATCTCTGACTCTGATACCAACTACAAATCGATAATACTTTTTATACATTTTCATAAAACTCAAGAATTTTCTACGACAACATCTTGGGCAATTTGTCACGCCTTATTATTTATAATGAAAAAAAGCGTAGGAAAGCTTATCGATAATTCATAAAAACACAAGTTGATAAAATAAAAAAGCATAAATTCTCATTAAAAGTTATTGCATTTGTTTGGCAGTTGGCAGCCTGACAACAGCAAGGACATCAGAAAACTTTTACGGCTAACAACGACGATGGCAAGAGAGCTCGAAATCGGATGCGGATACGTATGCGGATGCGGATGAGAACTTCAACTTGGACTCCGGACTTTGGTCATGCTTCATGTAATATGCGAAAGACAGAAAGAGACAGCGACAAATGAGAGCGGAACAGTTGATGGCAATAGCAAGAGAAGCCACAAACATAAATCACAAAGTCAAAGAGAGGGAGGGAGAGCAACTAAAGAGAGAGAGAGAGCCGAAAAGTATGCTGCATGCCACATTAATGGGGCAGCAGCTGGAGGACGCTTACTTACTAGATGTATCAGTTGCTAACAGCTATAGTCCTTTTGTGTCCTTTGGCAATTTAAATAAATGCGCGATTAGTTTAATAAAAAACACTCCTCCGGCAAAAGATCGATGGCTATCTAATGAGACCCAATTGTTGCAAGAACATGAACGCACAACAAGTTGACAACAAACGAGAGCACTGATAAACTCATCAAGTTCATTGACCGTTAAATGGAAAATCAAATCAATGAGTCATCAAAATTGTTTTGCCAACTTGTTTGCCAACTTTTTGTCCTTCTCTTACTGTCCCTCACTCTCTCGCCCTCTCACTTTCCCTTTGATCATTATTTTGGTACTCGTAAGTTGGCGTTTTTTAAGTGGTTTATAAAGTTTTTAGTGCGTGACCCACTTGTTTTGAACAAGATGTTTGTCTCGATGAAATTACAACTTTGGCCATTAAAAGTAATGTGCAATTAATGAGTATGATTATCTAGATAATCAGTTAAAACAATTAAGTCACTGATTTTTTGGTAATTAAATTAAGCATGTAATAATTTTCTTTTGAGTAGAGCACTTTGTAAGAAAATTGATTGAGAAACTGGTTAAAATGTGGCAGACAAAGGGATTTTAAAGGATTGCTTAAGTATGAAATAATTTTAAAATAGTTGTTCAGCTTTTAAATATTGGTTTAGCTGTTAATTTATTTTAAATACAGTTGTCTAACTTATAACCTTTTTTCTTCAACTATTTGATTAGTAAATTCAGCAATAAATTTCTCAGTTACAACTTCACTTTACCCAAATCGTATGCAAGACCCTTTCAATATTAATTATTCATATTACTGCTGTCAATTACATTGCCTTGCACAACAATGCTTAACAATTACTCGAATTGACAAATAAATTGAAAAACTGATGTCATCGAGTGACAATTTCCATTACAATAATTGCCCATTTTCCCACATTTTGCACAAAAAACTCTTGCCCTGCATGCAAATGACAGAAGAGAGCAAAGAGAACTGTTCGCTCTTAAGCCCAAACCAAAAGTGCGCCTTGGCAAATAAAACAATGAACCCGTTTTGGCCATTCTACTGACCCACTGGCCTTATTGTCCCTCCGATCATCCCCGTTCCGTCCACTTCAATTAATTGATTGCTCAAAGCGGTTGGTCCAATAAACAAAATGTCATCCGGTTCGAGGCGACCCACAGAAGCCCAAAGGTTATCCATAAATTCGACCCTAGGGGACTTTCTGTTTCATTTCCATATCGTTCCCCTTTCCCCTTTAAGCCGTTTCATGTTCTCGCTTTGTCTCGCTCAATTTACCTCAAGTTTAAGTGTCTAAATTTAATTGAAATTGTTACAAAATGTTTGCAATTTAATTACGTACTTTCAGTTAAAGTTTTTTAGCATTTAAAGCTGCCTAATTACAGTTGTTTTCTTTTTACAGTTTTGCTCATTTTTCATTTTTTGCTGTTTACATTTTTAACTGACATAGAAAATCACTTAAGAGGCGTCTATTACACCTGTGGAAATTTATTGACAACGCTTGAGAGGGTCATAAATACGAGCCCAAAATGTTAACGAGCCTGTCACGCTGCCCCATAAATTAAAGCCAGCTTCAGTTCAGTTCCTCCCAAGGCAACAAATCATCATCATCATCATCATCGTCATTATGGCCAACTTCATTATGTAGCTGTTTAAGGTTTGTGAGTATATCACGGCCGCATTATATTGGCATCATTGGGCCATGAAAATGCCTATTTTTTCCATGTCCAAGCACCTTAATCGCAAACATATTGACTCTGCACTCAGACCAGAGAGCGCCAAACAGAGAGAGCGAGAGAGTGGGAGAGCGACACGTGGCTCTCTTATCAATAAATTACCAGTCACAGGCCTGACAACAACAGCATAGAATAAACATTGTTATGTAAATGCAGCGTTGATAAAGTCATGACTCGTCGCATAAATCACAGCCCCCAAAAAAAATACTTTTACCCGACAAAATACGGTGCTATATAATCATAGGAAATTGCGCCACAAAATAGGCTATAACTGCAAACATATGTCCACAAATGTGTCTAAAATCAAAGAGAAAAACTAGTGCTATTTGTAATACTTATCAACACTAAATACTTAAATAATTTGCCTTTAAATTCTACTCCTCTGCTGCTTCTTTGCTCCTTTTCTGTAAACAACTTATTTGCACTTACCAGCAATTTATTAACCGCTGTCATTTGGCTCAAAAGAAAAACACTTCATCATTTTGACATTTCGGTTAATATATTTCACTTGGGAAAACGTTTGCTTAATTCTGTTAACAAAAACGCCAATTCATTTTCTTACATTTTAAATGATTTCGTTTCTTTTCTTTGGTTGGCTGTCATGCAAATGGCCAGAATGTCGGCACGGTAATTCAAAAGTGCTAACAACAATGTCAAAGAGCAGCAAGTGAAGTAAAGTAAGGTATGCGCATAGCAAATACCCTACAGGTTTTAACAAACTCTAAATTAATTCTTGAGCTAACCAAATTGGCAGTAAAACAAACTTGTAGTTAACCGCTAATCTGTTAACTTTATAATAAACCCAGCGTACACTTTACAGGGTATACAAAAATTACCCAAACGGCAATGGATGTTAATTTTTAGTACTTCAAAGCAGACGAATAAAAAAAGAGGCGGAAAATTTCGCACGTCACTTTAAGCTGAGCTACAAAAAAATTTGTAATGCAAACGCGTTAAAAGACGATGAATTGACTGAGAGGCAGAAGCAGCTAAATAGAATTGAAGGCAGCGGGGCAAGCGGGGAAAGAACGATAATAGAAGGGGAAAGAGAAGACAGCAAAGATAGCAAGAGATAGATAACGATAGAGTGGGGTATAAAGAGCAGCGATTGCTACAAGCAAATGTCAGCCACAAAATGAAATTCGAATAAACACACACACACACACAGAGTAAAGCTGATACACACACACACGTGTACCTTTCGATATGCATATATTTACTTGTATTTGTATTTGTTGTGCATGAACATTTGGCAAAAGGCAAAACAATTTCATTATTTGCCTGTGGGCAGAAGGCGGAAAGAAAACGAACTTAGAGACAACATTGTGGCAGGATTTCCACCACACACACACACACACACACTCTTACCCACACACACACATAGGCAAGGACACTCACACGCATCAATGGAATTGAAAACTGTCATTGGCAGCAAATATTCGAAAGAAACAACTGATGAAAAGCATTTTAAAAGAAGGCTTACTTAAAATACTCTTTTCTTTAGCTTTGATTGTAATTTATTTGTTATAATCAACATTAAAGATATTAATATTTTCATAGATATAAATTTAGCACGATTCCCACATTTGATAAAATTTATTGAAAGCCAAACAATAAAATTAAAAATGTTATAAAAAAAAAATGTTATGTCATAAAAATTAAAATAAGAAGCATAAAGTAAAGTTTAATTACTAAAGTATTATATTTTCAATAAAGCTAATAATATAAAATTCATTTAAAAGTTGTATTATATAAAAATAAACAAAATGCTGACTTTGGAGTGTTTTTTTAAGTCCAAAATATTTTTACAAATATTTAAGCTTCTGACGCATATTTTTTCTACTAATTTAAATAAAGCTATCTCATATGTTAACTAAATTTTGTATAATTTTGTAAGCGGCATAAAACTCAAATATTTTGCATACTACTTTTAAAATGTTAAAATAAAACATGTAGTCTAATAAAAACTGAGTGCTTAATTTGTATTCTAATTAATTTTGAGCTTCTGGGTTCACTATGTACACTTTTATACCAAAACTGCCTTAGTTAGTTGTACCAAGCCATACTATAAAATATAGCAACCCTTTCAGGCACTACCTTCCGTTGTAAACTCAAGCAAACTTTGAATTTTTTGGCTTTCCTTTGGAGCACATGACAGGCAGTTCAGGTCGCCTCCAATATGTGGTTGGAGTGTGTGTGTGTGCGTGTGTGTATCGCATGCAAATCTCGTGAAAGGCATTTGTGGATTAAAGGGTTTCGTACCCAAAGATACAAAATAAATGCTAAAGCAATTGTCTCAAGCATTTTTCCTGTCGATTTCAGTTGCCACTTTACAGTTTGCTGCGCGTCTGCTTTCTTCTCTCTCTTCCCCCTCTTCCTCCCTTCCTTTCTACACTTGGCAGCGAAGGCGGCGCGTGTGCGCAATTTTGATTTTAACACAAAATTATTCACAATAAAAGTGACAGCTTAAAAGGATTGCTTGCAAAATGTACAAGTAATCTCAGGGGAGATATTTTCCCACAGTCCCCAAAATTCTCCTCACTTTTTTTGGGGAGGTAAAGAGGGCAGGGGGGAGCTTTTGGCATTGTCAAGCGTGCGTGCTCGTGCATGTAATGATCTTGTTTAGACTTGAATGTTGCCACAAAACTTTCACTTAAGTGTGTATGAGTGTGTGTGTTTGTGTGTGTCGTTAAAAGCCAATTAGCATTTTGAAAGCTGACATTGTGGCTAATTACATTTCGCCCAAGAAGTTTGCGTGTGTTACCAAAAAAAATAGAAGCCGCTAGCATAATGCCAAAAGTTTTTTAATGACAAAAACAAAAAAAAGTGACTTACAAGCCACAAGCCAAACATGTTTGTGCTTGTCTAATTGCAATTTAACTGATTTTCAATTTTACAAACCTCAAAATTGTAAAATTTTCCGAAATTTTCCCCAAGGAATCATTTTCCATTTTCTATTTTCTTGGCTCATTAAAGTCGACGCTCTGTTGGCCATGGCTGAGAGCATAGAAAAGATAAATGATTCACACGTCGGCAAATGTCAACTAATGTAAATGCCATGGCACAGTGCCTACCAAAATGTATGCAGCACATTTTTGGCAATAAAGTTAAATTATGCGTCAAAATGAACCAAGAATTCTTCAACTCATCAACTTTTCCTTTTTGTTGTTGTTTTTTTATGTCGCTCGCAATGATTAATTATAACAGGGACGACACCTTTTCGTACCCAGTGTTTACTCCCACTCCACAGTGGCACAGGAAATGGATGAGATAGCACTTAAACACACACAAACACACTTTACACACACACAGACCCTTTCCTCCCACTCGGTAATTATACAGTTTGCTCATTAAAATTAGACTAAAGGGAGTATTTAAATTTGTGCAAGCTTATGTTACAGAAGGTGTATTCTGCAGCCCTGTAATTTGTGTAGATTAGCGAGTAGCTGCAATTATTTAGTAGCATATGTTTAGTCAGCTGGGCTTAATATTTTAAAAGGCTTGTAGGGAATGACTTTTTAAAGCAGTTTATAAAGAAGTTTATACTTAAAAAAATATTTAAAAAATATACTAAGATATTAAAAACGTCCACTGTCTAAATTAAGCTAAACTGTTCATTTGATTCAAAATTAATTTATTTTTGAATATAAGTCATTTATTTACAAGACTTTACTCCACAGCCAGCGAATCTGCTTGTCTAGCACACTCTATCTAAGCTTTTCATTTGATTTTATGAAGCGTTTATCGACAGCCCCAAACAAATAAACGCGATAGGAATAAATAAAAAAGAGAATCGAAAAAAGATTAGCGAATCTAATTGGTCGAAGTGATTTAAGTGAGAACTCAACTCAAGCTGCCAAATAAATGTAGCACAAGGTTGAACAAGTAAAAGACGGAGTGGGAGAGAGAGAGAGAGTGGGAGTAAGGGAGACAGAGATAGATAAGTGGGCTGACAATTTCGGTTCAAAACGAAGTCAACAAAAAGTCACTCGAAATTGCAGTTACAGCAAATTGCAATTGCAATTGAAATTGATACGAATAAAAGGATCGAATTCAGTGTCCTAAGACCTTGCAATTGTCCTTGCCACAGTTTTTTCTACTTTTTTGGGACAAGTGGTCAACCAACTGCTGGCAGCACCTTGATGCACAGCTCTCAAAGTTCAACGTTTGACCACGAAACACGGGGAATTTAATGGGCTACAAAAATTAGGTTGTTTAATAAAGGAAAAATACTGGAAAGCTCATTTAAAATAATATTTTGTTAAAAGTTTAAGATTTCTTAAATCAAATTTTGAAAATAAAATTTCTTGTTTAGAAAACTGTTTTTTTAAACACTTTTTATGGTATATTTAGAGCTCAATTTGTGGTCAAGTCCACAGCACTTTACAAGCCACTCATAAATCTGCTTAAATTATGGCATGCAAAGAATGTGAAAAGTGTTGATGGCAAGTGATGATGTAAAATGAAGAGGGAACAAGATTAATGCAACTATAGATAACAAACATTTTTGTGGCACAAATAAACAGGAAAACTGTCAAGGCAACACAGCAGTAAATAATGCAATGCATTTTTTCCATGGCATTCCCTGGGACAGGACATACAGGATACTGCACAGTTGCTCTGCCAATCTACCTCTACCCTTCCCTGCCTTTCCTCTCTCGCTCTTGCTCTGTCTCAACCTCTGACAACTTGTCGACTGCAGTTGAATTTGGATTTTATTTGCATACAAATCAAAGCAACTGACGCATATTTTATGCCTAGAAAACGTTGTTAAACTCTGCAAAAAAAAATTAACGGTATTAATTTTAAAGCTTTACCTAAATTCCAGTTGAAACGCCAGAAGTCTAACCCCACAAATCTATTTTTGTTTTTGCCATTTTTATTCAAAAAATAATTTTGTAAAATGTTTAGGCAATTTTCTAAAAACATGCACAATATTATGCCTCAGTTAACTCTGTGCCCAAATTTCACTAGCGGCATTTTCACAAATGGAAACTGTCAAAAGAGACATGACAAGAATTTTCACTCGTTGAACTTCATGAAAATTGTATAAAAAACGAAAAAAACTAAGCTTGAGCAATATCTAATGTTCTGTATGATAAGTCGGCTCCATTGTATCCATATATATACACTTATACAGGGTATAACAAACAGAGCTGTGAGTACCAAAACAGACTGGAAGTCCTGTTCTTAGCTGGAGACAAGTCCTTACTAAAGGAAATGCGCCACAAAAGTGCCATTAAAATAAAACGTGCTCAAAGTGCTGACGTGTGTCTTCGAAGAAAGAATTTGTAGGGGAGAGAGAGGGGAAAGTGGGGAGGCAGCGGAGTAACTGAGCAAGCACATGGGAACTCAGTCTACGCACTCGAAAGTCAACAAAAAAATACACACACAGACAGGGAGCTAAAGTCGTTGATTGTGTGACAAAATTATACCCTGTAAAAGTTGGTAGAACTAACTTGATGTATTTTTAAAGAATTCTTTAAATGATAATAAAAAATTAATTAGATCAGGGTGGTGCAGCCAGTAGTACACAGATTACATAATAAATATTTAAGCTACACGTTATAGTTTTTTCAGAAGAATTTAAAACTGCTAAAAATATGTTTTAAACAAATTCAAAACTGTTAAATAATATGTGAATAAATCTTAGATTTGTATCAACAATATTCTGTTATTAATACTTCAGAAAAATAGTTGAATACATAATAAAGCATTGCATATGGCATATAAAGTCTTCAAAAATAAATAATAAGTAGCTAAGTTTTATTTTTAAGAATATTCTGCATAAAATGAAGCACTTAAGTAGCATAATTTAACTCTAAACTGATTGAAGATAATCTTCAAATCCTTATGAACATAAACACTCATCAAGAGATATACCCTGCACACCTTAGCAGACACCAGCAACGAGCAAATGGTGACAAAAGCAACAGCAAAGGCTAAGGAAAACAACGCAGACAAAAACAACAACGAAAAGGAAGCAAACAGCAACAACTCTAAGGACAACAACAGAAGTGCTGGCAAAAAGTGAGCATTAAAACGAAGAGAATTTGACGCCCAAACGTGTTGAGAGTGTCAACTGTAAGAAAATCACGTAGCAGACATTTGGCTGCAAGTTGCGTATACGCAGCGTGGGACACAGCGACGCAAAACGTTTATTAGCCAGCAGTAAAGGAAAATTTGGTAAACAGAGTCGAGGAAAAGTTAATAAAAGTGAAAGCTAACGGCTGCTGAAATATGAGTTTTCATATTTTGCATTATAAACTTGATAAGCATTTTTGAGTTAATGCCTTTTTAAGCTTTTTCTGGCGTCAATCGAGTATTTCAATTGTTGCCACAGAATGGGGCAATCATTAGCGACGAGTGCTCAATTAGCGAATTGTGCAAGCGACGCCAAAACCACAATGACTATGCGCAGATGAATGATGAGCTAAGGATTAGGGACTAAGCGGAGCACAAGGGACGGTAGGGGAGTGGAGTGGGTGGAAGACAGGGCCAAGGTCAGCTTTATAGAATTAATAACTCGGCTGCGGCTTTTACACTCGGCATTAGTGTATGTACTTTATGATATATTAAACCATAAATAAAAGGCGACGACATGTTGACTTATTAAGTGCCAGCTGTCAGTGTGTGTGTGTGTGTGTGTGCCTGTGTCGCATCCATTGTCAAGCTGTGTGTGCCTCACATATGCAAATGAAAAGTGCCCTGGAGATCTTGATGACCGATTTCCGTGTGTCACAAACGTTTGTTACCCGACAGCAGCTGCATTCAATTTTTCATTAGAGGAAAACGCTTTAAAGGAGCAAGCGCCAGTCTCCAGGGCAGACAAGAACAACAAAATCTAATCCACTGCAGCTATTCAAATGAGCTTGACATTCCCGTGTTTACTAACGCTCGCGTTGTCTCCAATGACGTCGATTCGAAATGATTCTATAAACTTTACTGCTCTATAAAAATTTCTGTGAGAGATTGGCATTAAGATATTAAGCCGGCAAAGAGTTTTCATCAAAATATTTTTAACTTTAAGTTTTTCTACTAATTTTCTAAAACTCCCACACTCAAATTTGGCAATGTTTTAGGTGACAATTCCAAGTCGTCAGCAATGACGTCAAGTGTAAGCGAACTTATAGCTATTTCTAGCACTTTGCCCACGCTCACGTCTTTCCGGTTTCCGGACAATATCCTTTCGCGCCCACACACACACCTTTAAACCAAAACAAAATATAATAAAGTCTAATTAAGATGTAATTCAGACATCTTTGTTGATGTGCAGCAGCAGCTGGAGCGGTAGAAGCAGCCACTAAACACGTCAGACAATATAGATGTTTGCTGTAACCTGATTTCGAGCTGCTCTTTCGGACCTTGACTGGCAGGATTCGTCGGGTTGTATCGTGTCGTCCTGCGACTTGCTCATCCACGCACATCTGTCAATTAGCCGTCCATTTGCAGTGACACAGCGCTCTCTTTTAACACTACATCTCCCCCTTCCTACTCTTTTACCATTTTCCACACTCCAAATTACATCTACTCCTGTTTCACTGCGTCGCAGATTCAGAAAATTCTTGGGAATTACTTTACACAGACATTTTATACCAAGAATTTTTTGTTTTGATTGAATATTTTAAACAGTTTTATATTTTAAAATTGTATTCAGAGTTCGAAGCTATGCGGGAAAATTTGTAGCACAGTTTCCAGCGCTTTATTTGCTTGTTGAATACAATTTGACGTCAGTTTCTCATTATTTTTTATAACGCAATAAATAACATTCCATTGTTTATCTGTATTATTTTCCCTACCTCTCCCTTTGTCTACCTCTCCCTCTAGTCACACTCAATTTGCGGATAAGTACACAGAATTATTGTGTCAATACGATTTGAGTTTATTGTTTTCGCTTTTGGTCAACAAAATGCGCAACATAAAATGACCAATAATTATTTTGCGACATTTTTTTTGAATCAGACAGTTTCATGAATAATGAAATTATTTATTAGTTTTTGTTGAGGTTGGCAACTCAATAGAATAACTATTTGAAATTTAAGACAATTGAGTCTATAAAAACTTAAATTACGTATGCAAATTGTGCTTATTTGCAACCTGTTTTGAATAAATAAATAATAGTTATAAAAAATGTATTTTAAAGAATATATCTCCCTCATTAAAGCATTTTTTGTGTGTAAAAAGATAAACTAAAAATTTAGTTAAAATTAAATTTCGAATAAATTAAATTATTTATCTAATAATAAATTATGTTTATCAAGCTCAAATTCAAGCATTGAATAAATTATAAATATAATTTTTAGTTTAAATAAATTATATTTCAAGTTTGAAGACTTACCACTTTAAACAGTTTATGTTGATTTAAATGAAACGCTAATTCGTTTTCGCGCCTTTCTCGTTTAAACACAAATCACTTGAATGTTCTTCTATTTTGTTGCTTTCTAATGTTTTAGGTCAATCAAATGAAATCCTAAGAGGAAAACACCAAATTGAAGCGTAATTATTTTTCCTATCTGCGGCGCATTTCCCCAAGCTTAGTTGGCACTGGGTCAGTAGCGCAGCGTGGGAGTTATTTTTGTACTCATTGTTGTTGTTGTTGTTGTGTTGGTCTGAGCCAAGTAATCAGAATAATTACATGGTCTTCTTAATGGTTCGAAGGACGCGGACGTCTCAAAAGCAAAACAATTGTAGCAGTTTACAGTTAGAGTGGCAGCTCAGAAAGAGAGTGTGGGAGGAAGAGCGAGTAAGAGAGCGGGAATAAAAAAACACACTTCAAAGCGACACGCGAATGAAATTATATTGCGCATTTTAAGCAACTTAAGCATAATGATGCCATCATAATATTAAATATCTATGCTTTAATTCGAACAACCCTCGCAATAATCTTTGCCAAAACTGAACATGTCGTTTTCTGCTCGCCTACGGCTTACCAAAAGTTCCAAAACAATCAGAGAGTAACGGCAAAAGCAACAACAACAGCCAAACAGACGCCATATGCCGGCAAAGAAGAACAAGCACACACGTATGAGCGTGAGAAACGGTAAAACAACAACAACAATCGATCAAATGTTGGCAAGGGTAACATACAATGCCCCGCTATAAATCGTGAACACCCACGCGCAACGTTATCAATGCATTACTTGTTATCACCAACACTGCCGGCTATGACAATAGTTCTATTAATTATGTACGTGAAACAATTTTACGCGCGATAACTGAGAGAACACAACGCGAACCGTGGGTGATGCAGCTGTGTATGAAACGAAACTGACGCCGAGACGGCGCCACCTGCTGCAATGCACCGTGCTCCACAGCAAGAAGCCCCAAAAAATGCCAAACGCTTGTATTTAATACCAAAATAATATCCTGTTCGGCGTTGCCATATAGTCAACTGCGCGGGAAATTTAAAATAATGACCAAAACAACAGTTTTCTTTTACTCAATCCATGTAGTAAGCATCAACATGATGCCCGTAAACTTAAAATAAAAAAAGTAAGTTTGTATTGTACAAAAAATTTATTAAATGTTCACGTTAATTGTAATTTGAACGCACCATCGCTATTCAACGGTTGCCCTTTGTAAGCGATATATACCCCAAATATACGGTCACTCTGCTAAGCGATACATGCAACTATCGATAGTGTCATCGATAACTTCCCACCTACTTCTGCTGCTGCCTGGCCAAAAAACAACTCTCGCAAGAAAAACAACAAAATTGGCTAAAACCGCGTGCAATTCCGTGCAATTAATCTATACAAACCATAAACCTAACTACGCTGCAGTCATTTAACAACATGCAATTAGCTAAAGTGTGAAACTTAACGCTATAATCGAGGGTGAAAAAAGTGCGCGTGTTTGTGTGGAAGAGCAGAGAAAAAAGTCGCCGCCGCCGCCGTCGTGAGCCCAAAAACAGCTTAATACTAGTGTAAAAAACAAACATCACTGTAAACAATTGCCGCTAACTTTGTGCCACTGTAATGTGCTGACCCATTCAAAATGTCAAAAACAAGTGAAACATTCGATGAGGAACTGTTCGAGACACGCCTCGAGGCTCTCAAGGACACACAGGAGTGCATACAGCAAATGTCCAACTGGTGCCTTCAGCATCGTCTCAATCACAAAAAGATCATACAATGTTGGCTGAATGTCTTCAAGCGAGGTGTGTAACAGCAGTTGTCCCTCTTTCTATTCTATTTACCCGTTGAACTCTTACATTCTGCAGTTCGCGTTGATCATCGATTGGTTCTTTTCTACCTGGCCAACGATGTTATACAGTACAGCAAACGCAAACGCTATGAATTTGTCGAGTGTTGGGCAACAGCGCTACAGAGAGCCACCACAATGGTGCGGTATGTATTTGCGAAGGACTAGGAGATACCCTGTAAAGTTTAGGCTGTCGTTATACCCCGCACTCTTAGTAGAAGAAGTGTTTGTAAGTGTAGCAAAGCTATACAATGGTCACTAAACTAGAGTATTGGGTATTCAACAGTCGTAGCTTTGATCTCTTTATATTTCCTATTAATTCCTTTCCCCATCTTCTACAGCGATGAACGCGTCAAGGGTAAAATCCTGCGCATCTTTCAAATCTGGGAACAACGTGAAATCTATAATGAAGAATTTCTAAGTGATCTGAGCGGTCTGCTCAACATAGCGCCGCCAAAGAAAGCCGCTGCAAACGCCGATGTTGGCAATGAATATCAGAATACAACGTTAATCGCACAGATCAGAGAATGCATTGAATTGGCCGAGACGACGGACAAGAGCATGAAGAAGCTACCAAAGCCACCGAATTTCGAAATAGAGGCCATCAAACAGCAGCTAAAAGATAAAAGCAATTCCGGCGACATAGAAAAAGAGCTGGAACGCTGTGTGGCCTTCATCAACGCGTACAACAAGAATCTGCAGAATGAGATTAAATGCCGGAAATCGGTAATAGAAACCATTGAGGCAGCCAAAAAGTTCTACGAGCATCAGGGACGCGAAGTTAAAGTAGTTGCCAGTGTAAGCAGAAAGCAATCTAAAATATAAACAAAACATAATTATAATTGTAAACATCTTTTTAGGCCTACAAAAGCTTTGGCACACGCATCAAGATTGTAAAGCGTAAATTGGATGAAGTTATACCCACTTTGAATAGTCCAATTCCCTCGCCAGATATTAATGCACCATCGCCAGAACGCGATGCAGATTTACAGCTGCCGGATGAGAATAATTCACCGCTGGGCGTAGTAAGATTTTAGCAGTAAACTTAAAATTGGTCAAACTTTATTCATTTTCCTGTCTAATTCACAGAACTTATTCAGTGGCAGTGGCCTCAATGGCTTTGCCAGCTACTTGGACGGTGGACAATTGCCTTTTGATATTAATGATTTTAAGCGTGAATCTGGTGGAAAGGATCGTGGCAGCGCCATAGAAGTGATTGGTTCGCGTTCGGATGATGAGAGTTACACGCCCAATGCCAATTATTATAAGCCGGAATCTTTGAGCAGCATTAGCTATGGCAGCAGCAATTCGAATGGCAATAACACTGGCGGTATTCCTGGTCTGGGTGTCAGCAATGCCAGCGATGAATACAATCCAGTTCAGGTGGCCGCTAGTTATGGCAATTTATTGCCACCACCAGCGCCGCCAATATTTGGTGATTCATCGCAGGAATATGCACCGCCGCCACCGCCACATCTTGGCTATGGCCAGGCGGAGAGTCAGTACACGCCCGCACCTTTAACAGGCAATGCGATGGCACCGCCACCGCCAATGCCACCTCCGTTGGCATCGAACAGTGTCGATGATTTCAACAACACCTGGGACATGAGCATGACATGGACGCCGCTGGACAACAGTTTAAATAGCAGCAATGCCAGTTCGACTTATACACCACAGTCCCAACCGACACCACACTCGCCGCCACATTTTGAACGCAAGGGCAGCGGTGCACCCATCGAATACAGTGAACACCATAACGCAGCGGGTCTGGGTGCACAGGATGTGGATCATCGAACGATTCAGTTGCCGCCAGCATTCAATTTTCGACCCAAGACAGCGTTGAGTGATGAACAAACGCGTCAATTGGTGGACATTGATCACAGGAATCTAATATCGCTTACAGGATCACCGGGTGGTGCTGACAAGGTGCGATTCATGCTAATCAATTGCCATTTATTAGTAGAAATACTTTACAAATGTTTTAACTCATTGTAGAATTTTGGCGTTGGAGATGTGGACTATCGCACAGTGTTATCTGGGAAGAACGAGGAAGGCGGCAACGCTATACACAGTCTGGGGAATAGTCCGCCCATGATGGCGCCGCCGGGCAACTACACTAAAAAGACAAACTCTCCACATAAATCCAATGCCAGTAAGCTACAACAAGCCCTAATATGATGGCTAGAAACTCACTCTTCTGTATTTGCAGGCTGCTCTTCCGAATCGGATCGAGTGGATGGCTCTGCGCGCTATGATCCCGCTGACATGGTTGTTGACATGGACATGTCAGACGAGGACTTGGATGAATCGCAGCGAGGTAATAATCGCAGACAAGTCTTGACACTAAAATACTTAGCTTTAGTTACCATTTGCTTATAAATTAACAACTTTTCTGGCAGATGGCCTAGCGGAAACATTGCAGTTGGAGGGTGTTGAAGGCGAACTGGATGCCAATGGAGCACTGACACCTTCGCGGCCAGCGTTGTTGGAAACTCCGCCCGAATTTCAGTGGGATACAAACAGCAGTTTCTTGGCTACAACAAATACTGGTAACATGCAGGACATGCAGCCCGAAGAACAACAACAGCAGCAACAACAACAGCCGCCGTTGCCGCCACAATTACAGAATTGGCCTATGCCCTGGAATCCCAATGATGGCAACAATAGAGGTGGCGGAGGCAATGTGCCACCACCGCCAAGGCCTCCATTTGCCGGTGGAGCATTTCCGCAATTTCCGCAGTTCGGAAATAGTCCGGATAACATGGCACGGGGTCGTGGACGCGGTCGTGGCTGGTCGGGACCGTACAGACCCAATTATCAACGCATGCCGGGACCCTTCGAAGGTGGTCCACAGGGTCCACGTCCGTTCTTTCAACGGGGCGGGGGACCAATGCGTCCTGGAGGCGGACGTGGGCGCATGCGTGGTAAACCTTGGATGTAATTACGTATTTTAGCTTTTATAGTTAACATAAACACACACCCAAAAACTCTACACACACACACACTCACATACACAATGCTGTGCGCAAGTGGAAAGTTTTTTAACAATTAGTTGACCTATCTCATTTGGAATTTTACCCAATATAACCACATAGTTTTAATTGACATCCTGCTAATCTATGGATCGTTGGCTAATATAAATAAATTATATAGAACACATTAAAGCTACAGAATGCAAACAACTTAAATGCCCAGTCTATCTATGAAACTATATATTTATAAGAAAAAAGAATAAATGCAATTCTTGATGAATATATACGAAATCCCTTTATCGATTAACTAAACAATACTTGATGGCACTTTAAATAAAAATGCAACTTTGAGTTACGTTGAGTACATTTATTCTAAAACATGCAGGGGAGATACACTGGAAACAATCAGGCTAACTCTATATTGATATCTATATGGGATATTTATATGGTCAACGATCCAAAGACATCGCTTTCGAAACAAAAACCAACCACAAATTTCAAAGACTTTGTTAAGTAACAAATTAATTTCCTTAAGTTTAAAATTGCCTTAGCTTATAACCACACACACACCCATACTTGCTATAATTAGTGTAATAGTTTTAAGCAAAAGTATTTTGTAAATATACATTAATAATTGTATTTGTAATTAGAACCAAAATTAAAACTTCGGTTATGCCAAAGTTGTATGCTCTTCACTAAATGTCAACACATAAAGCAAATAATTAAATAGTTTATTAACCAACCCTTTGTTCGGTAAACCACAAAAGTTAATATAAACCTATATGAAAATCTCGTGAAAAGAATTTCAAATTAAAATAAAGAATTATTTCTTTAAAATATATATATTTACTTTAAAATAAATAAATTTAACCGACTGACTGCTATGGGGGACATTAGGGACAATACGGCGGGTATAATGGGCTGTATTCCAGCGAATACCTTTTCAAAATTCTCTAAAAAAGACTGACTGAAGAATTCGATTTGTGTTTAATAGTTTTTAATTTTTTAGTTTTATACCGAATAAAGGGGTAGGGACTTCCATTCCGAACTCGAGCTTTATCTCATATCATCTCTTAGTACAAATTTTTGCCATAAGCAATTCCATTGGCAGCGACATGTGAAGAATATATATATATAGCACTTTAAATTATAGAACACATACATATAACTCTCTAGTTAGTCTGTAAGCTAATAACATACTCTAGTTAAGCGTAGTCTTTAGTGTAATAATTGTATGAGTATTAAAATTATTGTGATATTTAAAGTTGAAATCGTTGTTTCATTACCTAAACGGCTAAAATAAATTAGTTGAAATTAATTTCCTTTTTTTAGGAACAGAATCCTGAGATCTCGTGTTGTTTACCTGTTGACGTTGTCAGTTTCCAGTTTCCAGTTGTGCAGTTAATCACCGCCGTTTAGAGTTCTCGTTGTCGGAAGTCGGAACTCATCAATCGTGTCGGCAAACTCTTGTTTTGACTACTCGTCCAGTTTAATGGGCGTTGCTTGCCTACTACTTAATAATATGTACTACATAAATAGTAGATGCCGCTTGCGAATGACTCAAGGATAACCTTTTTTTCCTGGTGAACATGAGTACCGAAAGCCAACTGATTGATGTGGAAAATTGTGAATTAATGTGCTGCACGCTTAGCCGGGAAATGCGTTGAAATTAAAAAACTACAAGAGTATATACAGTATACTATATACACAGTTGGACAGAAATTTGTTGTGGTAGATTTTTAGAGCTAAATAAGCTATGAAATAAATTTGGACTCAAACTAAGATAAGATTTCTAATGAAAAGTAAATGCATATAAAATAAATTATAAGAATATTTAGTTGATTTTTGCATAAAAACGTCTCTGCATATTTTGTTCTATAATATATCTTTTTAAAATGTTATGTACCAGTTTTAAAATTATTTACTATTATAACAAAAAATATTTTTCTGTACATTTCGAATCCTTTTTTGATCTTTTCTACACAGAATTATATACAGCATTTTTCATTAATGGAAATCTAATAATCCAAAATCAATTTTAATATATATAAAAATATTTTATATATTAAATATATAAATTAAAGTGATTTTTCAATTATCAAAAATTACCTATAACCCAAATTTCTATTCACATTTTTAACCCAAACCACCTATACCAAATAATGTAAAAACACAAAAATATTATTCTATTAATATTAATTTTATTTATACAGCCTTTTTCTTTTTATCGGAAACCTAATAAATCAAAATCAATTTTAACACATATAAAAATATTTTATACATAAAATATGTATATTAAAGTGATTTTTCAATTGTTTTACCTATAAACCAAAGTTCTATTCACATTTTTAACCCAATCCTATACCAAATAATGTAAAAACACAAAATTATTGTTCTATTAATATTAATTTTATTTATAATCATATATCAAGCTAAAAATACATAATGTCCTATAATTAGTTCATACGTCAAAATTAAACTAACAGCCTTTAGAAGAATACACTAGGTTCATTTGTTGCTACAACACGTCATTCACTTCGTTTGGTACATTTAAAAGTCTCTAGAGAGTAGCGTCAGCAGGTCACCAATATAGGCCTGAGCCATTTGCAGTGTCTCGTACTTGGAAAGACGTCGATCGTGTCCCAAAGAGGGCACCACATCTCGCAGCTTATCGAAGGCATCGTTCAGACTGTTCATCCGACGGCGCTCACGGGCATTGGCAGCCAGACGACGTTTGCGCAGAACATCGGGACCACAGCCTTGATCTTGCTCCGGTTCCTGCTCCTGATCCCTATCACGATTTAAGTAGGAACTTGGACACTCGTAGGGTTTGCTGCGTGCAGATTGTGTCCAATATTTTGCTGCTTTGGGATTGTATTTGGTTTGCCTCGAAACGGTGGAATTCTGTGGGTGTTGCTGGTGCTGCGACTGCTGCTGTTGGAGGTGGTGTGGGTGTTGCTGCTGTTGAAGATGTTGGAGCTGTTGCTGCTGTTGCTGGAGTGCCTGCTGGTGTTGTTGTTGCTGGAGCTGTTGCTGTTGTTGAAGGTGTAGCTGCTGTTGTTGTTGGAGTTGTTGTTGCGGCTGCGGTTGTGTGTGTTCGCTGAGTATTTGTTCCAGTTCCAACACCGCTGGCATCTCGTAGTACAGCTCCGGGGAGCAACTGCCGGTGCCATCGGACAGACTGTCCACACTGCCGCAATAGTCTTGATTCTGATCCTGTGTCTGCTGACAAATGAGCTGCTCCAATTGCTGCAGGGCATCACCGGAATCAAAGATTTCCTCCGTATCTATAGGATGACTATTCTCCGCACTGTAGTAGAATTGCTCGAAAAGTTCGTTGTTTGTCAACATGTTGAGTGTGTGCAATCCAAAGGATAACTGATGATGACTCGAGGATTGCAGAGCTCTTAAATACCAAAAACAGGTCAAAAGCAGGTCACAATTCAGCTACGCGTTGATTGGCTTAAACGAGTTACCTTTTGCTGTTACCTGATTCGCTGAGGCTTGTTCTTGATCCTGTTTTCCTACAAGTCTACCTGCGTTTACCTGCAGAACGTGCCCCAAATTGGCTTGCGGTCAAAACGTTTAATTGCCTCGGGAATCCTCAAGTTGAGAGGTAGAAAGAGAGAGCGAAGTAAAAAGAAAGAGACAGAGCTAGTGGTAGCGGTAGAGAGATCAGGCTTTGTGTTGACCTGGCCATAATCACATATCATCTTCAACTTTAGCTTCTTTTGTTGAACGTTAATTTTTATGTGGCCAACACAATTGTTGCCAAGGTCAATTGTTGTTAACAAAGCGTCGCTTTTTTTGCTGTTTGATGGGAATAAATAATTTTTACATTTATTCGATCACTTGTAAACCACATTGTGGGCCATCGTTTTAGCCAGTAGCCAAATTGCTGGCCAACATTTTTTTTTATGTATGCCCTTTGCATGTCTTGGCTGTGGTCTAGTGATCCTTCAGTCTGCAATTGATCTGACCAAATTTCCCCATAACTCTTGATCTGCCCGTTTTAAGTGTTGCGGTTTCTTACTTTCGATTTTAGTCAATGTTCGAGTTCTTCTACTTTATTGGGTCACAAGCAAACATTCCTCCGTCGCTTTCTTTGAGAAAGCCGCAGAAACTTCCGCAAAACAATTGAGAATCTTCACACGATTAACTTGAGACCATTAGTTGAGTTGAGCAAGCTAAAGCTGTATTGGTTTTTATGATAAAGTTAACAAAGAAATTTAGAAGTCAAGAATATTTCTGAAAATGTTTTAGTAATAAAACAGTTCAGATAATATAATATTAACTAATTATTCTAAATATTTCTGAACAAAATTCTTCGTAATTCAACTAAATTTGAAAGCCTTTACCAATAATTTATCTTCATAAACTGTCAAGCTCATCAAAACTACAAGAATTTAAAGGATTAGTTCTAAGCAATAAAAATGAAGTTAGAAATATTTTTTAAAAAATAAACCTATTGAAATCCAATCAAAAACTCTTAAATGAAATATGTTTAAGGATAGAAAAGTATTGCAACTAAATCCTTAACTTAAAACTGAACTACTTCTATTAATTGTTCATCAGTTTTCAGTACATAAGTGTCTCCAAATACTCTCCGATAGTTATCTTATTATATTTAATAATTTTCTCTTAAAATATTACTAAGTGCAGTTCCACTTTCCATTCATAAATGACGTTCAAAAATTATGATTGTGAATGAAAAGTTTATCTTGCTTAAGATTTAAAAGTAGCATCCAAAATATATACTTGTCATGCTGTGGGTGCAAATCTAGCCAATACTTGTTAGTTTCATATACAACTACAAGTCATCCTTCCATTATGCACATGCCAAATGACGTGCTCGACTTTTTCACGGCCGTCAAACGAGAACTAACTAACGCCCACTTTCAAGATGCCGCAACGAAAGGTTAATTAACTCAACAGAGATGGAGTACACAGAGGAAGGGAGAGGTAGAAAGGGAGTTAGTGAGATGAAAATCAATTCAAACAGTTCGCTGCATTTCTAAAGAAAACGGCCAAAACAATTGGGCTAAACAAGGGGAGAGACGAGCGCCGGGCATGGCTAAAATGTACAAATGATGTGGACGCTGATATTTCACACAAAATTGACAAGTACAAAGATCAGACAGTGGCATACGGATGCTGATCCTTCACTCTTGATCCTTGATGCTTCAGTGTTCGTCTCTATGCCGACAAAAGATGAAATCGATCGTGACGTTTGATCTTGACGCGCTCACGAAGTTCGTTCCTTGATGATTATGAGGATCCGCTGATCGATGTGCCACGCGACCGCAGAATAACTCGACATTATGCTGCAAAATTCCAGTGAAAGGAATGCGATCAGCTAACGCTCGTTGCGAGATCAGCTAAAGATCGTGAACGCCCCTTTGGTTTTTCCTTTGGTTGGACTTGAGGGACATTTTCAATTAGCATGTCCCGCTTACCTGCCCAACATTTGGCCAGTTCCATCACCATGTCCAGGTCCTTGTCAAAATAGCAACAATAGAACTGAAGTTTTTACCGTGGCAACAGTTCAACAATAGAACAACTGATGATAATCCCGTCTACATGTTTTCTTTCTCCTCAGAATTTAAGAGATTAATCGTTTTCGTTGTGCGGATTATACGTTGGCGCTAAATTGCGAAAATGCGATTAGAGAAGTCAAGTGAGAGTACGAGAATTGCGTGAGATTGTTTCTCTTTTTCTCCCGCTCGGGGAATCTCTGAAATTCTATTGTCTCTGGGAAAACACCAGCTCCTAAAACCGCAGCCCTTTTGTTCACTGCAGACAATGGACCCAGAAATGGGCAAGTGCATTCTCCATTGTTCTCAATTGTGAGAAGAAGTACTTTAACTTCAACTTGTAGTCAAATTACCATGTAATATTCCAGCATTATGAGATATTACATACTTATGCTACTTTTAATATTTACTTCTAAGGAAATTTGCCTTAGTTTCTCCTCTTCTTGGTTTGCAATGCAGCTGTGTGGTAAACCAGACAGTGTGTCGCTTCAAGGATTAGTTTGGGGATGAAGTAAACTTGTTTTCTGTTTCTTTCAAGCACTTGAAAAGGGTTGATTTTGAAACATGGATTATAAAAATAGTAAAATGAAGATTATATCCTATTAAAAAAATTATCAATTTAATATCAAATGATTTACTTTGGCTTTCAAAAAGACAAACATAATTATGATTATTTTTAACTTGAATAAAATATAGAATATAAAATGGATGGTTAAGATCATACGCTCCTAAGCACTCTGAGTAAAACCTTATAAAATAGATTATTATAATGAATGTCTAGTTTAAAAAGATACAAATTAAGATATAGATCTTATTGATTGTAGCTTTCTACATATATGCTTGAATATTCAAATAAGAAGTTGACAAATACTGTACTGAAATAAGAATATCTAAAAATTATGTTAAATGTTTTACATATTTCGTTGTTCGCTAACTAAATCCCTACCGATTCTGGGAAATCCAAAACCCTTGCCGTAACTTAGGACACACGTCAGAGTAAGATTATTACGCCATTCGGTTGGCTTAAGCGTGGTTAAATCAGGCTATATCCGTTGCGCCGTTAGCCAAGTGATAGCCCAAAATGTGTCAGGCAATTGCAGCGTTTAGAGCAGAATTTATTGACACTCAAGCGTGATTGGGAAAACAAACACGGAACACAGGTAACGACATAGTACAGTAGGTACTTCAAAAGGACCTTTTCGGTCGGTCAGCGCTAGTCCGCCAGGTAATATCAGTTGTGAGCTGCGGCGCTGCGCCATGATGAGTATCATAAATTGTCATCACATAAATAGCGGTACGAGGCAGCATCCTGTGACATTTATGACTCTATTTCGACTGCCGTTCGATAAACGGTGTCCCTTTTAACACACGAGCTCAGAAACACGAGAAACCAGAGAGAAAGAGCAGCAAACTTATCTTAATAAGCATTTAATGGTAGCGGTAAAGGACGCACCAGAAGTGTTAAGTGGAGTGAAACTGATAAGTTTTAAATCAAAGACGTACTACATTTAGATATAAGTATCTCTAATGTTTATTATGTTTAAATGTTATTGGAAAGAACTGCATTTACAGCTGGTATATAAGTATAATCAATTTACAGTTAATTAAATAATATTTATAGTTTTAAAACTTGCGACTTTTGTTAAAAACCAAGAGAATGATGCTAAAATCAAAATTTTCTAATACTTTGCTTGCTCACAGATCACAAGTTACGCGTATATTTAAAGTGTATACATAGTTTACTTTGCTATTCTTCTGGTAAAATGGTCCGCCAGGTGATAAATATTAAATTAATAGTTAATTTACGATATTATTGATATGATAATTGGTTACAAATTATTTGATGATATTAGAGAGTCTCGCTGTCGTGTTTCTTCTTATTGTTGTTATTGTGGTTGCTGTAGTGGTTGCGAATGTGTTAAACAATATTAAATAAGTTTTAAACTGATGATATTAAATTTCTACATACAACACACATACAAATATACGTATTACAAATAAGATACAACACAAAGAGTGGGATAGAGAGAGAGAGAGAGGGAGAGACTGGGGAGACAACTGGTTTAATTTAGTTTTAAGCGCAAACATGTCTTTGCATAAGTATTGGGTATTATCACCCGTTATCACCGTTTGCCGCCTGTTGTCTGCCCCACTTTAATCTCGTCTTGTTGTGCTTAAAGCGTTGTCGAGGTCACTGTATTGACACCATGCACCAGAATCGTAGGTGGCAACTCTGCCGTCAGCTCTGTGAGCAACTCTATGTAGTTGGCACTACGATCCCTGAAGTCCGGTAATATTGTTTTTGGCGGCGCAGCCAAGTAGATGAATGATAATGCCGTTTGATCCGAACGATCGCGTATTATTTGATTGACACGCTGCATGTACAACAGTGAACGATTGAACTTATCCTCGGCAATCTCATCGGCATCATCCAGCAATGCTTCATCGGCCTGAGCCGTAAACTGTCTCAGTATGCGCGCATGACGTGTGAAATCCGTATCACGACTCCATTCCTGTATCTCAATGATGTCCGCGTTAATGCGGAGCTCCTTTAGAGATTGCTCCAGCTTTAGCTTGGGGAAAACATCCATTTGTGGCGCATGTGTGTCAAAAGTGCTGCTTGAAAGTTCAAAATTGTTTACAATACTGTTGCATAAAAGAGATTATAGAACTGCTTACCCCACGGTGCGCTCTTCACTTGTTTCGCAGAGAAAGATGCGCACACGCAAATGCTTCCACTTGGCTAGCATTATGACTGCCAATTGCATCATGAACAAGGAGACCATATCGAAGGGATCACCAGTTGTGGGATTAAACACATTAATGGGCCACACATCAATGTATTTCACATGTTTGCTACTGTAAATCCATAAGTTTAGTATAAATACTGCGTTAACTATCAAATTGTACGCACATGGCTATAAAGTTCTTGTCCAGTCGCTGGAAATTGCGGCAGAGACAGAGATTCTTCTTCATGCGCAACGTATCACACAGGATTTCCACATATTCCTGCACCTCAAAGCGCTTGGGTTGTCCATCGCGGCGTATGGGAAAGTTTTGTACATCTCCCTCATTAAAGTCGTCGGTTTTATAGGGAGAGGAGCCACTGCAGAGAGTTGAAAGCAATGAATACAAGTATAAATATATAAACCATTGAGCTACATACTTTTGAAAGAAATCCTTGGGTGCTTCGTTGTCATAGAAACCTAGAATAATTGTGTTTGGCTTCATGGCGCCAATGCCAGAAAGGCGTATCAAATGCTGGACACCCTCGCGTATGCTGGGACTGATGGTCACTTCGGTAAAGGCCTTGACGCGCATGTGATCTAGGAATGCCCACCAATGTTGGTTCTCCACGGAGTCCTCAACGCTCTTAAAATCACCGAGCTTCACATGTCCAATGATATACAAGCCACTTTTCTTCAAATCATTGACAAAGTCTACCAGAGGACAGCAGGAACGTGGCGAGGAAACCAACAGCAAAATTTGTGGGCGCCAGAATTTGACGTGATCCTTGCGTGGATCCAGCATAAGTAAGTACTTGCGTACCTAGAAAAAGAGCATGAGTTGGTATTATGGATCTATCAGTTAATTTAAGCAGCAAATACTAACCTGATGGAACATAAGCGCCTGGGAAATGGATCCCCATTGTGCCGCCTGTGTGGCAGGTGAGAAGAGATGCAGAGCAATGACCAAAATCAGACACAGAATGATGCAGGAGGAGGCATAAATCGGATTGATGACAAACATCATGATCAGTGTGCCAAGTAGTCCAACCAAACATGTGTGCCATGTGAAATACTTGAAGAGCGGTCGGAAATTTGGAGCACCAGTCAGCTCGATACCCAAACAGGCAAGATTTGTGGCCAAATAGGAGAGCATAAACAGCACCGAGTTGATTTGGGCAATGATATTGAAAGAACCAATCAGCAGCACACATTCGACCAGCACCCAACTAACAAAGACAGCACAGATGGGATTTCCCTTCCAGGTGCCGTGGAGTACAAAGTTAAGTAGAGAGCCGAAGACTTGATCCTTGCTGAGTGCCTCCAAAATACGGCTAGAACCAATCAGATTGCTAAGACCCGTTGAAAAAGTTGCCGTCATAATGCCAATGGCGGTAAATGGTGGCCACAAATTCACGGGCATCAGGAACAAGTAATTGTTCTGCATCGTCTCACTTGGTGTCGTGCAGCTCATCAGGAACGACAGTATGATGTACGAGAAGAAAGTGAAGCACACGGCAGATAATGTGCCCCAAGGAATACTCTTGGAGGGATTCTTGAGCTCTCCAGACATATTCGCACCAGCCATAATGCCCGTAACGCCCGAGAAGAGCACTCCAAACGTGGTCGAAAAGTCCACGACACTGCCACCCGACGTATAATCCCTGGTGTAGTTTGATCCCAAATTATTGCTCAATGTTTTTGCACTGAGTCCCGTATACGGCAAGAAAGTCGTTGTATTTGGTAGCAACTTGTTCAATACGGGCACAGGAATCTAAAATTACAGATAATATATATGAGCTTAGCAGTATTACACTGAGTTGATAATTAATATGATATGCATGGGTTCGAAAGTACGGGTCTGCTTAGTTGCTTATCTGTGAGTCATATGGTGGGTGTTTTATAAAAAAAAAAATAAATATTTAAGAAATCAGTTACAAAAAAAAATTACATAAAGGGAAACTCAAAAAAGGAGGATTATGATTAAGGAAACCGGCATTAACAGATTTATGCATTTTCTCTATATGTAAAATTGTATCTGCTTAACTAAAGTTCCCTACAAAAAGTATTTTATATCAAATTTATTTCATATCTGTTTGCGGTACTTAAATTTTACTGCTACTTAGTGACGACTTATTGGGGAATCACGACAGAAATGACCAATTGTCGAGACTGTTATCTATTTGTACTAAGCTTTGTTATTAGATAAAAGTAAACATTAAAGCTGCGCGACATTTTATGCATAACTTCCATAATTCGAGCCTTAGTAACGCGTAACTAAAGATTTATTGACCAAGCTGAGTACAGAATGTAAAGGACTTTTCCCGTCTATTTTTAAGGCCATATCGACAAAAACACATAAATATAGTTTTGATAAGAACAGTGCTGACAAATATTTTTGCTAATCAGGCTAGTTGCCCACATGAATTTGATACAAATTCTTATCACTACCAGGCAAACAGCAGAAAACTAATGCACAAAATAGTCTTGCATTTTAATGTGTAATTAATGAACTTCCTAAAGTTGCTTCAAAACAGCTAAAGCAACAACACTAGATAAGAATGACAAGGGATCAAGCTGGATAATTGATAAGAATTGTTGGAGTCTCTGACACATTTGGAGGGACACAAATTTACTCACCGTGTGATCAGTGGCGGCAACAAATAAGAAACTGATATAGGTTGCAAATAGACAAACAGTCACGGTTCCCAAAATAAGCACTGACGTCTTGGCAAAAAGTGCGGCTCCCACCAGACAGACCAACAACATGCTTGTATTAATTAAACTGCTGAACAGAAAGCGCCACCAGTCGCCATCTGGCAAATGGGTGTCACCCTCTATGAAATGTCCGCCGGGTCCAAAGTTGTCAATGATGCCTTCTGTGCAACCGGAGATGGCCATAGCACAGCCCACAACATTGGCAAAGAAGAAGAGTGTGCCAATGGAGCCACCAAACTCCAATCCCAGCGTGCGACTAATCATAACTGAAATGAACAAAAGCATAGATTAGCATAGATAGTACAAAGCAGGGTAAGTCGGTGTAAGCATAGGTCAGAGTGTGTAAGAAAAACAATTTTTCATATTTTGTTTTCCTTTCTTCTTTCTCTACTAATCGTTCTTAGTTTGTTGTCTACTCTACACTGGTGAAAATCAGTTATTGTTTTGAGCTGCCGGCAAATTGTCTGATTTAAGTGTTGTTGTAATGTAGGGCAACAACAAATTTGTTTTCTCTTTACGCGCTCTGCCGTAAGTAGACTATAAACAGTGGAATCTGCCTATGACGACTAAGCTTTAAAACTTACAGTAGACACCTCCTCCTTCTATAGCACCGTTGGTGGAAATGGCGCAAACGGAGGCGACCGTAAATAGAAGAATTGCATAAGCGATGAGGAACTGCAGCAATGTTACATACAAGCCCGCATTACCGACAATATAACCTGTGTAGTACAGAGAATTAGCAAAGACGAGAACAAGAGCTGAGTACACAACAAGTGGCACAGTGACGTCACACACTCACCGACACGTATGAAAACCAAAGCGCTGAACATGGACAGAGCAACGGGACTAAAAACGCCTGCGAATGTGCCCAAAGTTCGTCCATTTCGCTCTGGATCCTGCATACCAAATTCCACATAGCCATCACTAGACTGCGGCGTTACCGGGCGCAGAGAATTGTCAGTACCGCCTCCGGCTCCAAAGAGGGAGCCGAAGCTGCGAAACATTCCAGATGCTCCACCATTACGCGGGGTTGCAATGGGCGCCGTTTCCTGGTCGGTGCTGATGCTCATTGCAGCTGCCAGCTGCTTAGAATTAAGTCACAGTTTAGCGCACAAACAATAGTAATATTAATAATAATAACAATAATGATAACGCCCACAATAGCTGCGACTCGCAGGAATTTGCTTTTGTACGTTATTTGGAACGCTTTAAAGCGTTTTGATTCTTTTGTTTGTCGTTGATGTTGCTCTTTTTTCTCTTCTTTCTGGTTCAATGCGTCATTTGACGCAGTTCGTTTTGCTAGTTTGTCTGTTGTGCCAGAGAAATCGCTTATAACTGAGTCCCACCAAGCCCCCAAAGGGACGGGGCTCCAAAACACAGCTGGCATATCTCAGTCTAATTAGTTAGTATTTTTTATGATTATTCTGGAATTTCAACAGCTGGTATTTTGTCGCTGCGCATTTACGGTCACACTCCAAGATTATGCGTTAGAGATGAGCACTGTGTATTGTTTGAATCATTATTACAATACATTAATAAAATATTTAGTCGGCAGACGTACATGTTGAATGGGGTCTGTCTATGTTACTTGACTTTATAGTTTGGTTGTTATTCTGTGACAAAATAGTAATTGACGACTATAAATCAACTGCATTCTGCTGTGTCAGTCACTGCATTGATGAACGGTCACTGTGACTGGCCGACAGTCGAGCCGGTGTTGCGCATCTCTTATTTCTTTACATATGTTTTGTTTTCACTTAAACGTTTAGTTGCGGCAACTTGTATTTTCCAGAGTTAATTAAGAAATGGTTAATGACAAAAAACGACGTTCGCGTTCTCGGGAACGTTACAGAGATGAACGTGGCGTCGCTCCCACCGATAGGGATAGAGAACGGGAACGAGAGCGAGAACGTGAGCGAAATCGGGACAGAGACCGCTTAAGGGACAGAGAACGAGAACAACGCGATAGACAATTCGACCGGGAGAAGGACAGACGCCAGCGGCGTTCGCGCTCAAGGTAAGTTTGAGTATATCTTTAGATTGATGTGTATATTCATTTAGAACTCTCTCACAGGGAGGACCGTGCCAGACGTGCTGGCCGTTCGCCGGAACGACAACGTCCAGTGCGGGAGAGATCCCGTGAACGTGGAGCACGCGCTGGTGAACCAGAGAAGAAACCCAAGTTAGATGTGGCAACAACGTTAACGAAGAGTGAACCATCCGCAACAGTTGTTAAACCAGAGGATGATCAACAAGATGATAAGAACGATGTGAAGTTAAAGAAGGAGCCACTGTCGCTGGAAGAGCTGCTAGACAAAAAGAAGCGTGAGGAGCAGGCGCGCAGCAAACCAGTTTTTCTTACAAAAGAGCAACGTGCTGCCGAGGCCATCAAGCGTCGTCAGGAGGAAGTGGAAAATATGCGTGCTATGCAGGATGCGGCCCGGGAGCAAATACAAGCTGCCAACAACAGCAAGACAATAGGAGGAATTGCCACGGCTTCGGCACCGCCTCCTATTTCAATGCCTCCACCAGCGCCAACAAAGTCCGAACGCCGTGAGCGGGGCGGAGAACGAGCTGAGCGTGGAGGTGGCAGAGGTGGAGAACAAGATCGCGATAGGGACAGCAAACGTGTTGAGGACTTGACCCACAAGGACAAAGAAAAGGAACTCGAAGCCATACGAGAACGTTATCTGGGCATTGTCAAGAAGAAACGACGTGTGCGTCGTCTCAACGATCGCAAATTTGTGTTTGATTGGGATGCAGGCGAAGACACATCCATTGATTACAACAATTTATACAAGGAGCGTCACCACGTGCAGTTCTTTGGACGGGGCAACGTCGCTGGCATAGATATTAAGGAGCAGAAGCGTACGCAGAGCAAGTTCTACGGCGATCTGCTAGAGAAGCGTCGCACAGAAGCAGAAAAGGAGCAGGAGAAGGTGCGTTTGAAGAAGATGAAGCGCAAGGAGGATAAACAAAAGTGGGACGATCGTCATTGGTCTGAAAAGGATAACGACGAGATGACTGAGAGGGATTGGCGTATCTTTCGTGAGGACTACAACATTACCATCAAGGGTGGCAAAATTCCCAATCCCATACGAAGCTGGAGCGAATCTGGGTTCCCACCAGAAATCACAGATATCATCGATAACGTGGGCTACAAGGAACCCACACCTATCCAACGCCAAGCTATTCCCATTGGTCTGCAGAATCGTGACATCATTGGCGTGGCCGAAACCGGTTCGGGTAAAACACTTGCGTTCCTTATTCCGCTGCTCTCGTGGATTCAGTCGCTGCCAAAGATCGAACGCTTGGAAGATGTGGACCAGGGACCATATGCCATAATCATGGCACCCACACGTGAATTGGCCCAGCAAATTGAGGAGGAAACAACGAAATTTGGTCAACCCTTGGGCATACGCACCGTTGTCGTCGTCGGTGGTTTGTCCAGGGAGGAGCAGGGATTCCGCCTGCGTTTGGGATGTGAGATTGTCATTGCAACACCAGGTCGTCTTATTGATGTGCTGGAGAATCGTTACCTAGTACTCAATCAGTGCACCTACATTGTACTCGACGAGGCAGATCGTATGATTGACATGGGCTTCGAGCCGGATGTGCAAAAGATTCTCGAGTATATGCCTGTGACTAATCTCAAACCAGATACGGAAGAGGCCGAGGATGAGAAGAAGCTCATGGAGAACTTCTACTCAAAGAAGAAGTACAGACAAACAGTGATGTTTACGGCGACTATGCCACCGGCTGTGGAGCGCTTGGCCCGATCCTATTTGCGCCGACCTGCAACGGTTTACATCGGATCCGTTGGCAAACCGACAGAGCGTACCAACCAGATAGTGTACATGATGGGCGAGAACGACAAACGCAAGAAGCTCATGCAGATTCTTTCGGCGGGTATTGAACCACCGGTCATTATCTTTGTTAACCAAAAGAAGGGCGCCGATGTGCTCGCCAAGGGTTTGGAGAAACTTGGCTACAATTCCTGTACATTGCACGGCGGCAAAGGACAAGAACAGCGTGAATACGCCTTGGCTGCACTTAAATCGGGAGCAAAAGATATATTGGTTGCTACAGATGTGGCTGGACGTGGTATTGACATCAAGGATGTCTCTTTGGTCATCAACTATGATATGGCCAAGTCCATTGAGGATTATACACATCGTATTGGACGTACGGGACGTGCTGGCAAGACTGGTGTGGCCATTTCCTTTGTCACCAAGGACGACAGCAGTCTGTTCTACGACTTGAAGCAATGCGTCACGGCCAGTCCGGTGTCCGTCTGTCCGCCAGAGCTCACGAATCATCCGGAGGCACAGCACAAACCCGGTACAGTGGTCACCAAAAAGCGACGTGAGGAGAAAATATTTGCTTAAGAAGTCGACTAAATGTGTCTCTCGATTTAAACAAAAAATAAAAACTAATTGTCAAAAAAATAAATGTATTTCTATACTAAATTTAAGCATTAAGATTAACATTGGTTATCGCATTAAACGCAGAAAGAATGCATTGCGACTTTGCTTGGATTCGATGGGTAAATATTTGTCATAAAAGTCCAGAATAACTTCTTCGATCTTGAAGCCAAACTTCTGATAAAGCATCACAGCCGAATTGCTGGAAGAGACATGTAACGTAATGTCCTTGGACATGCAGGTCTGAATGAGATGATAGAGCATGAAGCTAGCTATGCCACTGCGCTGCCAATTATGGCGTACGGCCATAAAGGATATGTACGCTTCATTGTAGCCCACATCCGGCACGAGGAATCCACAGCCAACGACTAACTTCTTGTAAAGCGCCACCACACTGTAATCCGGATAGGTAAGGCATTCGCTCACTGCAATTTAAACAAAGATTAGCGGGATACATCAAATGGGAATCTACAGATAGTACACACCATCAATGCCTGGCCAGAAAACACTTTGGAGCAACGCATTCACAGCTGGAATATGCTGTGGTCGCACGTAGCAAAAGTCTATTGTGGATCTGCTAGGATGTGTTTTATTCACACGATGCTGTAGCTCACACATTAGACGTAGCCAGGGTGGTGCCATCTTCTGGCTACGATAGATGAATGGATGTAGGACACGTTTCGTGTACGGTGAATCAAAGAGTTCGTAATCCGATTTGCCCACGATGCGAGCATAGAACGAACTGCGTATGTCGGGATTACCCTGCTGCAGTAGCTGATAGCGATCCAGAATCTGTGACTGCTGTTGTTTCGCCAGCTGCAGCCGGGCGCGTGCAATGGGATCTATGTGCTCATCCAGATTAAAGATTGGTCGATTGTGTTCACGTTTCCACTTGCGAAGACACAGCTTGCGATACAGACGTCGCACATAGGCGGGTATTTCTGTTTGCGGTGCTTGTGTGAAAATCTTGTGCAGCTGTTGGTATAGTTGCTGCTCCTCATACGCGCTCATGAGCTGGAGTTCCTGTTTAGTCTCCTCTGGCATGAGCTCCGGATCAGTCTCCTGCAGCCAGGGCCAATTGCGACGCAATTGTCTTTTGAAACCGCTTGGTTTGCAGCGTTCCAATTGAACTATGTCTGTTTCAGCGGGTTCTAGGTCCACGTCTTCCTTCTCATCAAGTGGCTCCTGCTGCTCCAACTTGATTTGTGGCGCCTTTTGCTCCTGTGCCTGGTAGTTTGTCACCTGAACTATGCGTGGTTGATAATTGTCATTCTCCTCAGTCTGTTGCTCAGTGTCCATGGGCTCGTCTTCGCTCTCGCTGCTTGTTATCGACTGTTCTTCCTGCTTTACCTGCTCTTCTGCTGGTCTCAAAATCATGGCTGCATCTTTTCCTATTGTCTTGACTTGGGGAGGTTCACTTTCAACTGGCGGCAAGCCAAAATTCGGTTCCAGATCAAACAAGCTTGTGCTATTGCCTGGTGCCTCCAGCAATGCTTCGGACATGAAGAAATCTCCTTTACCGCTGGAGCCAATCAGTGGAGGCTGCATAAACAAGCTTATGTCATCGCCCAACAAACTCTCGGCAAGAAAATCCATGAGACTGGCCTGCACGCTACTCAACGGCTGCAGTTGTGACACTTCCTCTGACGATTCCTCGGGCTGTGACTGCTGCTCCGGAATCTCTACGGCGCTGCATCTAGGTACACGACCCATATAAGGACTGTGGGGAACAAGTTGTTTAGAATAATTAAGAATGTTTTAAGTTACAACTTTACGCTCACATGGTACGGGCACAACCCTCGTTAGGAGGCTGCATACGATCTGAAGTTTCCTCCGGAACTGCAGCGGGAGTCTGTACATCGCTATGATGATCTGTGACAGACAAGTCACTGCCGCAGCTGTTCTCATCCGCCGCCGGCAAGCGTCGATCTGTGCGCAGCTGTTGTCGCTCCAGAGTTCGCTGCTCATCTGTAAATCAATTGAGTTATAAATCCGTCTATAACACTCGTTTAACTACTTACATTCCTTGCGTACACTACGAGGCGTTAAGTTGGGTCTGGCCAGCTTCCACCAGCCGTGTTCGAGGCATACATTTATGCCGGACTGAAAGTATTCCGGGCTGTTATGGGACAGTGCACCAGAAACGGAGCCCGTCCACTGCTTGCGACGACGACTGTAAATAAGTACATTAATTTCTGTTTCTTTGGAGCTGTTAAACTTAACAAACTTACACGCGTGGCTCAAAAATGTAATTCCAGTTTTTGTCTACAAAACTGATGATGTGCGTCCGCCAATGGAAGTAACCATGGTGACTTAAGCCCTTTGACTTAATGGACAGATTGTATAGCGTCAGTGTCAACACCAACAGCCATGGTATGCGTTGTCTCACAAAACACTCCTTGGGCGTCTCTTTGTCCGACTTTTGTGCGATACGCGCACATTTGATACACGTGAAATCAAAGAACACATCGCCAAGCAAATCACCCGGCGTGCTCGCATGTGGCAAACACTTGATGTGCACGTTCTGTTCACAACTCTGACATCCCAGATAGTTGTCATCCTCTATGGCACTTTGGCAGTAGCTACAAGTGGTTTCGGTTCTTTCAGCCGCAATCGAACGCGGCATTTTCAACGCGCAGAAAACATGTAAACTTGTTTATATCAACAATGTGTTGCGCGTTGTTTTACTATGCATGCAGTGTTGCCACATTGTCGAAATACCAAAAAAATACTGCGTGCGAACATTTGTTGAGGCAAGTATGCAATTTACAGCTGGTGGGCAAAATTAAGAATATATTTTATATATGAAAATAAATAAATATAGCGACTTACAGTAATTAATATATATTATTGATTTCTTATCAGCTAATAAACAGTGTTTATTTCTTTTCAAAAAAAGTATAATTATTTCGCCAGTTAAATTATTTGAAAAAATATGGTCTATTTTATTTTATAACTTTTATATGGATTGAGTTTTTGATAAACTCTCCTTCATCTTCTGCAACGATCTTTCGATTATTCAATTAATTATCTTCGCACTGTTGTTAATGACTCTTGCTGGTTGCGTCAAGCAAGCAAAAACACAGGTATGACAAACTACCACCCACCCACAGGTGGCGCTGCAAATGCACGGCAACATAATGTATTTTGCATGTGACAGCGAAGCCGGCCGTGTGTTTTGATTGACAGTCTGCCACCCACATTGGCGCCTGGCTGCAAGACTCGACAGCGTTGTCCACTGCACGCGTATAAGCATCGAATGTGGCATTAATGGGTCTTAACTGGTTTACGCATAATTAAGGTCGTCAACTGCAGCAATAACAAAGGCGACGAAAGCAACATAATTTGCTCTGCTCAATGTTGTCTTAAGCGGCTCTAATTAGGCATTTGATGTTGTTGGTCATGTGGGTGTGGATGGCGGTTTGGTCAAGTGCATGATTGGCTTAGCTATCGCTTGCTCTATCGCTCCCACACTCTCACCCACTCTCACCTTGCTCAAGTCTGTGTGCGCCCCAATAAGTATGCTGTGACAATTTTCGCAGTGCGTTTTCTTTCACTTTTTACTCGTCGCACTTTTATTCAAGGCATTTTTTCCAGCTGTTTCAGCATTTTTTGTGTAGCTTGTTGTTCTTATTTGCCACTCTGTTGCATTTCACTCAACTTTTCAGCAGTTTTTCATTGCATTTTGAATGCAACATCCGCGCACTGCATTGTGCCTTTTGGGCACTTAAATGCGACACAAGTAGAAGAGAACAGCGAGTGCAGAAGCGTTTGTGCAGTGTGCACGAATCACTAATACCCTGTACGTAAAAGTAGCTTCATAGCTTAAAAAGTTTGTTACATATTTACAGCATACCCTAGTTGCGTTCAAAAAAAAATACAGGGAATCAAATTTCATTTTTGTCGCTTGAAGCTGCTGATGCGGCAGACAAAGCGGCAATTTCGCAAGTTGTCGTCCAACGCCCCAGTTGCATTCAGACCGAGTTTCCTTCGAAAATGAATCGTGCACTACAGCAAGCAGCAGACCCGCAGCCGACCATCAGTCCTCTCATCTCCACACTCTGCTCTTTGTAGTACATTCCCTCCCACCATTCAAACATACAAGTTATGGAGACTAACGGTTTTCCAAGCGATTTAATGGCCAAGTCAAAAGGGGCATCCTCCGCACAAAGGCAAACAAACGGCGTCTGGCTGTCACTTAATCGAAGCCATTAGCGTTATTAGTGCAAGCTTCATTCCTCCTTCAATCCCCTTAGTTCCTGTCCCTTCTCCCCCACGTGTTTGCTACTCCCAGGCCTGACTGGCAGCCAGGTAGAGAGCAAACAACGTTTGTACGTTATGTATGTAATCCGATTGGGTTTCCAGTGGACCCTCCACACCAAACTGTTCACAAAGCACGCGCACATAATCGGCCAGAGAGATTTGCTGTTGCAGACAGGAGCGATAGGCCTCATCCAGGGCCTCCTTGGTTGAAGTATGCGCAAATGACCGGGGCCAATCCTCGAGCAGAGCGTCGATATCCTTGCGTGGCTGTGCATCGTACATTGATTGCGTCATGTGCACCTGCTCCACTTCACCAATCCAACGCTCAATGTCTTTGCCAGATCGTGCTGTCGGCACCAGCGTGGCCGAGTACGATGCATTTCTGGGATTACGTCCACGATTTCCACTCAGCACCGACCGCAGCTTCATGTTCAAGAGACTGGGTTCGCTTTGAGTGCCTGATGGTTCGTCCAGCAGCATTAATCCCAAGCGCTGCAGGTGCTCGTCCACCTCACGTTGCCGCTGTGGTTGCAACAACGCTGGTGCCTGCACCTTCAACATGGCATCCACATCGCCCACAGCAGGCACAAACTCTGGTATGAAGGGCTGCAGATGATACGGCGTTTCAATCGTTTGCGGGGTGTACTTGAGTATATAGGGAAAGATCTCCTTCAGCTCCGGCTGCAATGGTAGTTGCTCCCACTTGTCTGGTGTTAGATTGAACGTGTCCGTCTCTTGCAGCGGTCCAGCACTACGTTTTTGCTGTGACGGCTGTGGTAGTTTATGGTGTGCGAGCTTCACACCTGTGGCCTGCTCACCGCCAGCTGCTTCATCCGAGCTGCCAAAGCTCAGTTGATCATCGGCGATCTGTGGCTGCTTCACATTTCGTGTGCTACCGGGACGGGTTTGAGGTCGTGGTGTGGGTACAGCCATGCCCAGTCCCACATCAGGCATTTGCAATTCGCTGTCGTCCTCGTCGTCATCGCTGTCATCGGCCTCATCGTCGTGATCGATAATGTCTTGCAGCAAACCATCGTCGTCGGCGGAGTTGCCTTGCATTTGCTGTGGCAGAAAAAAGGGAGTTAGATTTACTTGTGAAAGAAGGGGGCAGAGTAGGAATAGAACTGAGATCAACCATAGAAGATGCAGGAGTCGATGTAGAAGTTGGAGTAAGAGTTGCAGAAGGAACCGAAAAAATGTCAGAAGTAGGAGAAAGGTGGTAATATAGAAAAATGAAACATAAACAAGAAAAGATAAAGAAATTGAAAGAAAGAAGAAGCATTACTTCATTACAGTTCTAGCCACTAAACAGCTACTCCTCCTTCGTCAAACCCTCCCACTCTCCTCCCGTCACACACCCCTGTTTACCAAATTCCGCTGCCTGGCCGCTCTTTCTCCTCCAGCTGCTCCACTGCCTCCAGCTGCTCCACTGCCTCGCGCTGCACCACCGGATCTCGTTGGCCTGTCCATTTGCACACTGCTGAGATGCTTGCTGTCCGGGCCACTGATTGTGATCTCCTCGTCGTAGTAGTTCATGCTGTTTCAAGTGCTGATGAGCAATGCTTTGCTGAATGGGTGTGGGTGTGGCTAGGCGCTCTTTGTTAAATGATTTTCCAGCGAATTCCTGTTTTTGCGCACTTCCGACGCGCTGGTTTCCGTTGAATCCCTGATTCCACTGGCTGCGGCTACGTGAAAAATTTCCCGCTTCTTACAGGTGCGTCCTGTACTGTGTCCTTTTTATATCGCTCTGTCTTTGAGCTGCTTTTGTGTATGTTTCTTTTATTTTTATTTTTGTTTTGGTACCTGAAAACTGTCAATTGCTTGGGCCTGACGTTGCCTTGACAACGCGTGGTTGTTGTTGTTGTTGTGCGGTTGTTTTTCCTCCCTCTCGTATACATAACCGCTGAATTTCACCGGCTTTTTGGTTCCTTCGTTGGTTGTCCTTCGTTCCGTTTGGTTTTAATTACATGAAAATTAAATGAAATCCGATTTTCAATACCCTGCCAATATTTCACTGGTTATCTATCTGCCTATGCAGCAGTCCCGACAGTGTCTTTCTCCCTCTCTCTTTTCTCTCTCTCTGTCATTGTCTCTGTGCTGGCTGCTGTTCATTGAGGCCCATTTAAATGATGGTCCAATTTGCGGACTGCGTTTTTATGGCATGTTTCATTAATGAATATGGATTTCAGTTCTTAAATGGGTTTATGGATGGGCAATTTGTGTACTGTTCTATGAGCTACAATAGCGCAAAGGGATTATTGCAACTGGCGCCAGTTGAGGATCAGGAATTATTTGTAAAAGAGCATAAAATACACCTTAATTTGTGCCTGGTTAAATCAAGATCAGCTGAAATGTCGGATGGATATAAACATATTAAATTATTAATAAATGTTCCGAATACCTTTTGTAATTACCACTATTTTAGTTTGGTCAAGAGATGTGGCTCCGTTTGTAGTTTATTTACCAGCTCTTGGCAAAATTTATAGAACTTTTAACCTTTCGAAAAGAAATAGTGTTCTTTAAAGAAAAATGTTAGCTTACCCACATTAAGTTTAATAAGTTAGGCTATTAATGTTCAGTTATCTTAAAAATAAACTATCTACAATAACACTCAAAGTGTCATTCAAGTGCTTAGGTGATAACGTAAGCAATAGAAGTCTAAGTGTTCTTTAACAAAGAAAATATTAGGCATATCAACATTGGCTTAAATAAATTACGCTGTGAATGTTTAGTTTTCTAAACAAAAACCTCTCGTCATTTGTTTTATGTCAAATAAATCAAACTCTAAGCATTCAGTCCCCTGTTTGCTACGCACATGCATGCAAGTTGCACTCCAGCACACGCATGTATGATGCTGCGGTTCGACTCGCAGTCCTCATGTTTGACTCAGCACCAAGCACAACAACAAACAATTTATTGCTGTAGGTTCGACGAACATGTTCGACAGCGAATGAATTTCAGCACAGTAAAAATAACTCTGGCTTCATTCTGTTTTGGAATCTTGCGCTGTGCGTTTCGTTGCGGCTGCTTCGTTGTCGATTTCCCGTTGTTTGATAAAACCAAAAAAAAAGTTCGATCAAATTTCGTTGTTGTTTTTTGCAGTAAGTCTCCGGTGTGTTTGATCTACAACGCGTTCTCGGTGTGTAAAGCAAAACAAAAACAAAAACAACAGTGACTAATTAAATGCCAAAGTGTTATTGTGTGTGTGTGACTCTTTGATTGAATCAAAATTACGTACAGCTGATACAAACATAAATTGAAAGCACCTAAGCAGAAAAATTAGAAATATAATAGACAACAAGTTGGCAATTGTTGGTAATTAAACCGACTCCGATTGCTTGAATTACGCGGTAAATTTAATCTTGCGCAACATTTGCTAAAGTTATATATATTTTTATTTTATTACCATTTGGTTTCTCTCCATCTCTGGAGATAATTAAAAATTTCCCCGCTCCATACTCCTCGACTAGACATCATTAATAGCCATAAGGCATTGTGTGTGTACGTGTGTGGGTGACCGTATATGTGTAAAAGTGTATGTGCGTGTGTTTGTGTGTTGCCTTGTAACTGGCAGGATTTTCATTATCAGACGCTAAAAGGATTACGAACCCGTTCATCTTCATCATCCGCAGTAGCAGCCTCAACGCCTCAAATATTTGCGCACATCCGCAAACGGTAAGTTGAAACCCGCCAACGCCCCTGACACACCCTCCCCTCTCACACCGACCAAACTGCCTGCTTTATGTGTTGGCTTTCACGCCTACCTTGTAGTCCCAATCCCTGGACCCCCCTACAAAATGTTTTATATACGCGAACTGTTAAAAAGGGTTACACTCCGGGTCCAGTTGTTATGTTAGCCCGGGTCAAAATTGTAAGATAAAACTGTGCTCTGTGCTCTGGGCCGGTTATTCCCACTCTTTCCGCATCCGCTGCCAACTTCAACAATAAAATGAAATTGTTTTGAATTATTGAGATCCGAAACTTGGGATCCCTTTATTTATACATCCCTCTCTTTCTTTCGTTTTCCTACTCTTTTTTATTTTAATATAATTTATATTTGGCGCATTTACGGTCGAAGGGGCAAGTTCATTGTTGCTATCTGCCCCAACTTGCCACATATGGAGAGTTTCAGCAGAACAAAGCCAGAGAGCAGAAAAATAAAGGCTCAAATAGGTGTCTGGGGCATTAACAGTTAACATGTTGCGGTTTTTGATTGCTCCAAAGTCTTTTTATCAGCCCATAAAAAAGGCCAAGTGGTTGGCTCGCCATTATCCTCACCGACTGTAGGTAGGGTCTGATTTTGGGCGGGAAATACAATCTATAAAGTTTCGGGCGTGTCGCTTATCAATTGACTGTAGTTTCGGGCTTAGTCTCACTTTGATAACAGTTTTTTACGACCTGGGCTTGGCTTGCACTCATATGCAAATCAAATGACTTCTTGGGTTCATTGCACTGATGGAAAGGGCCTTAAGTACTGCCCTGAAATTGATTGGGTCTGAACTAAGGGGATTAAGTTTGTAGTTCAATTTTCATTCCTTTATTTTGTACAATTGTCAACAGGACTTAATGCGATTTTAGGGACTAAAAGCCAACAGAAATTTAGGAACTACACGAGCTGGAAAATTTCTTGTTAACTTTTATGGTTTGGATTATTTATTTAAAGTAAGCTTTCGATTATTCAAATGTAGAGTGTAACTATTAAAGACTCTAAGATATTTTTCTTTTTAAATCGTAATCAATTTTACAATTGATGTTAAATGGAATTCAAAATTTAATTAAAACGCAGTTTATCAAACTGTTCCCCTCAAATCTCGATAAATGAAAACTTGTAACACCTTTGGAGGTGAGTGAATGACCCTCGAAGGCTGCGTTGAGTCGAGTGATTGAATAGACCGCAATCAATGAAAGAACTGATTGCTTGAGTTTTGGCCAAATGTATTTACCTTAAATATTGACAGCTTTGTTATCAGTTTCATTATCCGACAGTTCGTAAATGTTGGCCATTTGCCTCAGTTACATTTGGCATTCATTTCAAATGCTTCCCTGAGTCTCAGACTTTGTGGGCTAATTAATTTCCATTCAAGTTGGATACAAATGCGAATGAATATACTATTTGTTCTGTTCAATCCGAGATATTGCAAGACAGCTGTTAAAAATGTGGCAACAAGATGGTCAAAATGGCCAATATAAATTCCATGGCTTGTGGACTTTTTATTTGTATTTCTGCGGTTGTTCTCAGTCTCTCATTCGCTCTTACTTTAACTGTCTCTCTTTTTCTGTTTTTATTGTAATCTTTTATGGGGCAAAGCAATGTTTTGCTCCAATTCTTTTGGCCATGGTCATAACTAACTCGGCGACCTATTTCTGTGAGTGAAATTCACGGACACAACGCCTAAAAGCGGGCAACAACTTTTCGTTTTCATTGTTTTGTGCTCGCTTATCGCCATCGCAGTTTTCTCTAAGCATTTTTATGTCTGTTGTGCTTTGTTTTGCTTGGTTTTGTTTGGTTTTCCCAGAGCAAACTGCAAACTGTTGTTTGGTCCTCTCCTCTCTCCTCTCTCCTTTCTCCAGCTCACTGCTCATAGGCTTAAGGATACTAAGAGCTTGGTCCTTGGATAATCATCAGCATGCGCAGCCATGTTCTCAAGTTCTTTTCGTCGTTTCAAGTTCAAGCGAAAGTGAATGTGAAACGTGTCGGGTTTTTTCGTTTTCCCATCTTAAAGGCAACTTGTTTTTTTGGGGCCTAGAATCATAAAAATAAAAATTGTTGTGTGCCGAGTGGAAAGTTCGTTTTTAGCAATTTGATTTGAGTTGCAGTCACAGTCACATCCTTGTTCACAGTCACGGTACGCGAGCATAACAGTGAACAGACTACAGAGCACCCAGGATTCAGAACTCAAAACTCAGAACCCAGAACAGACAACGGCAAAGTTTTCCAGACCCGTCACAACATATAAAGCGATAAGATGCCAAGCCGTAGACTCGAATTATGTTTGACATTTTCAGCCAGATTGGTTTTTATTTAAATTAGTTTCAAATACAGGCCTCGACTCCCTCAATGCTCGCTGAAGTGTTAAAACAAGTAGGGAACCCAATGCCCAAAAGAAAAAAAACTGAAACAAAATTGATTTTCCTTTCTGCTGAGATTTGCAGGATAAAGGATAAAAGGGTACATCAACTGGCACTAAGCAGGGTCTAAGTTTATTAAAACAATTTACATACGTTCAAACTCATTTAATGCAGTCCAAAACAAAGTTATTCATAAATTCTTAACAAAATATGATTGAAATTGTCTTTTGTTAGTGTATTCAATGGTCGTATATTGTTGTTTGTCCAGACATTAGATTATTATTCTTTATTATGGCCTACTGCTGGCTCAGCTGTTGTTCAATGATTTTGATGAGGTTCCTTTGAAAGTTTCCAAGTCATATGATATAGCAAAGCTGCTGCTTCAAACAAATAAACAAAATCAAGTTGAAGTGCCGACTTTGAGAATCAAATTTCAGCTTTGCTTTTGCAATGCTGACAAATTGCAAATAAAAATAATCAGAAAAAGCAAGTAAAACAAAATTGAATATGAAAATATCAGATTTGTGTTCGTGCTCATGTTTTTCAATGATATTTCACAGTCGCTGTTCTCAAATGGAGCTCAAAACTAAGGTATTACGACTCAGTTCGACTCAGCTAAGTCGAACGACAAATATTTGCTGGGCAAGTGTAGAAATAAATTAAATGAATTTTATTGTTTGCTCAAGTGTCGCAAGTTTTGTTACCCTTCTCAAAATAATAACGAAAACAACAAGCAAAAAAAAAGAGGCAAATGGAAATGGAAAAGCAAAACAAACCAAACAATGACAACGTTTATTAAAATGGGTCTCAGTCCAGAGCTAAAAATATTTACCAAACAAACGCTCTTAGTTTGTATAAACTTTTTAAAAACATTTAACCTCCTGCTGAACAGTGTGCGGTGTACGGTATACGGTACACTGTCCGATTAGGCTATCACTCGGAAACAACTTTCCCATATAAACAAAAAAAAAGCAGATGCTTAAGCTGAGCTTAAGTTGTTCAACACAAAAAACACTCATCACTTGTCGTTGAAAAATGCTGTGTGTTTGGATCATTTATCAAAATTTACATAGCACAACTGAGAAAGGCCGGAAAAGCTTCAAAATGGAAATGAAAATGAAAATGAAACTGAAATGTTATGCATACTATATGACAAGAGCAGGCGTTGAAGCTATCAACCAAGTGAATCAACATTTTGGGCTTCAAGTTGTCAATGAGATTGATTGTTCCACAAAACACAAGACATAACAAATATATACATATACTACAGCTATATAGAGTGGCCAAGTGGCGTCACTGGCAGTGGCAGTTTTGCTCTTAGTCTCAGGTGTTGGCCAAACAAATGTCCATTAATGACGGCACATACCCGAGATGAAGATATCGTCATGATGATGGAACCATAAAAATTGAGCTATCTTTAGTTCATTTATATTGACTCGAGTTAATGGCTTAGAAATTGACTTTGTTATGGCAGAGAGTGAGCATTTTAAGCCAAGTTTAAAGCAAGTTTAGTTGTTATGGAAAATTTCATTTGAGTCCGTTTTTGTTTGCTTCAAATTAAGGCCGCTGCAGTTGCAGTTGATGCTCATAATTAGCAAAAGTGGCTAGAAAAGCGGGCCAAAATGATGAGAAAGGGACTGAGAGAAAAGAGCGTTTTATCTTTTAATGAGCCTGCGAAAAAGCCTGAGGCGCAACTTAAATTAAAATATGAAACTAACTGCTTGCGAATGGTCTCACATAATGTTATAAATACAGCGTATAATAGAATATATATACGTGTGTGTATATAACTATTTGTTATATAAGTATATATATATGTTACTGACCCAATTCCTGCAGATGCATAACAATGCAGAGGACAGAACCGCGCCCCAAATTCAAATTGCAAGCCACTCTGTCCCATGCTATGGTATTTTCAGCACTTTCATCTCTTTCTCTCGCACAGCAATGCGGTCTGTTTCTTTCTCTGTTTCTCTGCCTTTATTTTGGACAATTTTCTGTGCTTCGCATGTGGGATTGTCTGCGGGTGTTTCTAGAGGGTGTCTCGTTGTGCCTTAACAAATTGGGTCAACGGTGCGTATGAGAATTTGGCATTTGTACTAGTTGACAACGCAGGCAACAGCGCTTCTAAAATTGATTAAAGTAGGCTAGATATAATGGAGGAAGAAAATAAGTGCGGATATAACTGAATAGTTAAATACACTTATTGGAGTTTACTTCAATTTTAGAGGAGTAAAGTAAGGAGCAAAGAAATTGTAGCAAATTTTATAAAAATTAAAGACGTGCGCTGAAAATTGCAGAAAAACCTTAAATATATATATTATGTATTTACTTTACACTTTAGTTATTAATATAACTAATCATTTATTCTTTAAGATAAATAAAAAGGTCAACTGCTTGGCAAAGTCCTTAAACTCTGCACAAGGATAAGGTACAATAGCAGCTACAACCACAACAGGAACAGCTCAAACAACGCGAATGACAATAACAACCGCAATGGCAACGTGTTTTGACTTGCACGTGCGTTGTGTATTCATCATACGCCCTGGTGACGCACCCTGACAACTCCCCCGGCAACCGCAATTGTAATGTTTTGAGTGTTGTTTGCCCCCTCGACGCCGGTGTGTTAGTTGGCTGCTTGCAGGTTGCAGGCTGTCACTTTGAGGGTTGACCAATTATGAATTTGTCTCTATTTGTTTATGTTAATGCGGTTGAACAACACGCAAACAACAACATTACATCGAAAACACCAATAGCAACAATAACAACAACAACAACGAAAACAAGCGATAAAATATCTGCATGCGCATAAAGAAACTTCCACTTGTATCTAAGTATCTACACAATTTTTTATCTTGCAGATACGCTGTACTTGTTTTGCCTTGCAGCAAAAACTTTGAGCAGCATATTTGATTGTTTTGTTGTTGCTACAAAAGTTTGGCAACTTTAAAAAGAAAGAGAGAGAGTGTAGACTCAAAGGGAGAGAAGAGAGACAGAGAGTTGTATATACACAAACAATTTGGCACGTGTTGACACTCGGTCACCTCTGTTGCCAGACAAATAAAAACATAGGAAAAGTTGTGCTTAAACAATTTCTAAAAGGATTTTAAACGAATATTAATTAAATTTATGAGGACAGCTGTCGTTAAGGAAAACTTTTACCTCATCGCCTGCTGCTGCAAAAACAACATAATTCTTCAAATGAAGCAAAGACGACAGTGAAACATAAATACAAATAAAGCGAAAAAAGATCAGAAAACCGTAAGGTTCTTTATTTTGTTTACCGCTGCATGAAGAAATTCGGGCAGAGGGCCAAAACCCAAAAAAATAATATGACAAAGACAGTAAGAAACAAAGAATATTCACACACAAAACAAAAACTGACTCATTTTGAGTTCACATAAACAATAAAAAAAGACTGAAATCTTCAATCTTTCAACCTGTGACCGAACCTTCACCGCCTGCCTCAACAAATTGGCAAGAAAAAAGATAAAAAGTTGCTTACGAATTCGGTGTATAAATAAATGTGCATAAATAAGTTGAAAATTTAAATATATATATAACTATCTATCGGTATTATTAGTGAGCTCATGATGATGGCATAGAAAATAAATCAAAAATAATTAAATCATCTATTGTAAGACGTATTTTGCGGTGCTTTAAACCATGAAATTCTTTTGGCTTATCTTATGTGGGAAGTATTTGTATTGGTATTTCTGATATTGGTTATTGCCCAGATTGGGGACACGACAAGTTGCTGGGTTCTTGATAGCGTATCTAAGACAAACAATAAACACAACTTGGTGTCGACCAGTTCCATTCACATTGATAGAAGTTGTATTTCTGTTAACTGTTTCTTTCTCTGCTGTTGCTGTTGTTACTTCTGCTGCTGCTGATAAAGCACTTTTGTGCTTATTACGGTGCTTCATAGTGCCATCGGTAAATGATATAAGACGATTGTACAAACAGAGTACGGGGTTTGTGTAATAATTTATGAGGTCAGTAATTTGGTAATTGACAATTGTGCTGAATATGGGTCACACTAAGCATACGAGTATCAGCTATAGTTGTAGTCTTAAAGTCTAGACTCGTGAGACCTTAGAGTAAATACTGTGAGTAGTTTGATTGATTGATTTGAATTATAAAGTGTTAGGTATTATGACAGACTAGTTAGTTGTTTAAACAATGGTAAGTGACTCATAATTAAACTATTTTCAATTAAATCCCATTAAAATATCATATTATATAACTTATCTCAACTAAAATTCAACTAGTTCTTTTAGTTACATTTACCACACCGCATTACATAATCATTTCTCATTTGTTTGCAGACTTATGGAGAATTCTCCATTTATGTTTTTTGAATACACAAGTATTTCTGTCTGTTACCCAATTTAGTAGTGTCAGTCAGTTAACACTTTTGACAGCTCCCAGTTTCGTTGCCATATTTGGTATCGAGCCAGACAAATTTGCTGGCTATCGAACTGTCGATTGACTTACATAATCCCCCATTATTTCTGTACAAGCTGTGCTACCCCATTGTTTCTGTCATTATTAATCCAATTAACCCAGCCAAAGAACAGGCACACTTCAGGCCATGCACAGTCCAAGGCATAGCGCTCACATGGGATATGAATACACTCAGCGAAATAACAAAAATAAACGTGCAGCTAGCGAATTGGGTCAGACAATGTGCACGAGACCAAGAGACGCTATGGTCACTCGACAGCTATCTCGCTTTAGCTCTCACTGCGTCTCTGTCTGTGGTAAGCAGCTTAGTTGCAGCTACTTAACAGACACATTGGGGCGGAGGCCAATGCCAATTTGGTATCTACATAATGACGAATGATGACGGCTTAAAAAGCTACTGTGTCTAACCACTGGCAAGCACTGTAAGCCACTTTATACCACTGTGCATTGGCTAAGTGCATTCCATGCGGCCATGCCTTGAAAAAGGTCAAGTTCAAACTGAAAAATTTCTTGGCTCAGCACTTCTCTGCAAGTTGGCACTCAACTGTCAAGCCAAGTACTTAATAATTGTTTATAAGCCGCACTTTAAAGTTTTTAGCCACACAAGGGAGGCCAAGAAGTTGGAAAACTCTATTAAGGACAAGTCTCCATTTTGCTGCAACATTAAAAGTTGGCTAAAATAAGACATTATCCATTTCTTCACACTTCCAAAGGAGTGTAATGTGCTGTCTTGACTGAAAGTGTTTTCATGCTTTATAGTCCCAGCGATAAATTAAATTAATCGTCGTAAGTAACTCATTTAAATTAGGAAACTTTGTGTTAATTTATATACTTTTTCTGTAACATTATAATAACGAAATTTTTATTTTATATAAAGAACGAGTTTTTTAAAATATAATTTCTTCTGCCTAATTGACATGTTTAGCTATTTTTAAATTATTTTATCAGACTCCCATTCGTTAAATATTAACTTGTTTTCAGCTGAAGCTGAAACGAGTGCCATTCACTATTTATTTATAAAGTCTGTTGTTAATTAATATATGGACTGTGTTTAAACAAGTGATTCTCAATGAGTTCGTTTATAGGCAATTGTTTGAGACTTTATTGGGTTAATGCGCACATTACGAGTATCTGCAGTGTATAATGAGTTATTCAAGTTTCAGTTTATCAGTTGTTATTATATTTTTTTTATTAATAAACGTACAAAACTTCTGCTTGGTTATTTTTTTGTAAAAAAAAACACAAAAGTTGCCAGCGATAAAAAGTTGTTTACTTGGTTTTTTAAATAATTTTCTTAATTTGAAGATATTTTATAAATTGCGTTTCCAGTTTACGAATAAAACCGCAGATAAAAAGGGTCCACAATTTTGTTGAATTTCTTTCTTTTGTTTGTGTCTGTGATAATCTTTTTTACTGGAAATATACTGTGTACAGTGTGTACTGCATACAGTAGCAAAAGAAAGTCTCAAGACACCTAAGTACCTGCTGTCAGTCTGACATTCAGACTGCTCTCAATCAAATCAATTCTGTGTGACAATTGATAACATTGGTCATTCTCATTTCTGTTGGCTTTTCCAGTTCGATTGAGTTAACCTTTGCACTCTTGGCAGTTGTCAAGCTGCAGACAGGGAGATAGAGAGAGAGAGGGGCGAATAGAGAGACAGAGTCAACAACAATAAACACAATTTATGACTAATAGCTAGAGAATGCACTGGACATGTATGCACACATCCATATTAATCATCAAGAGAACAGCGTATATAAGATTATTTGCTTTTTATGAACTCAAGGAGATACAAGATATCAAAAGTAACGAGAAAAAATAAATATAAATACAATTGTGGTTTTATAATGAAAAATATGATGAAAGAAATGCATAAAGAGAAAAGACCTAACAAACATACATTCCTGCACATCAGTGTGTGTTGTGAGTGTGTGTGCGTGTGTGTGTGAGTGTGTGTCTGAATGGGTCTTTAAGCTCGGGTACTGATTGAAGCATGCTCAGCATACACATACATTTGCATAAGTTGTTGAACTTTAGATAAACGCTTCAGTCAACGAGTCTTCAAGTGTCGATTGCCGAGCCAAACTATCAACAGAGTGACAGAGACAGAAGCAGAGAGCAATAGAGAAAGATACTGTGCGGAAGATAGTGCCTTACCCTCTAGGCGAAATTATGATTCAGTAAATTGGTGAAAGAGCTACGCATTATTTTTACTTTGGTTAGGTTTTTGTCAATTTTAATTTACTTCGCCTTAAGCTGATGGCTTAATTCAAGTGCTGCTCAAAGTGGTGCCATTGAGTGCCAGGCCAAAAGCCAAGTTTAAGCTAAAGAGGTTGAGGTTTAAAAGTCTTTTCAGTTTTGTATTTTTGTTGCTTTTTTTTGGCTTTTCCTTGATTTGCATAAATTGCCAATGGGCGTCAACTTTCCTTCTGCCACAACCGAATGTTCGAATGACTGAAGGAAAACTTGTTGAAAAACTCTAGAAATTGCAGCTACCTACCTGTTGGAGGCGTGGCCTTCTGGTAGGATTTTGCACAACCGAAATTCCATTTTATATACATATATTTTTGTGCCATGCCAACGCGTGATTTACGTGACATTCTCAAAAACTTTGTCCAACAAAATTCTCAACAAAATATATATGTTTTTTTGCTGTAGAGAAATAAATCAGAAATTTTACAATTTGTTTGGTAAGCCACATCGAAATACTTTTGCAGTAGAACTGATTGAACTGATTGATTCACATTGGTTTGCTCATAATCAGCCACAGAAAATATTTGGTAAGCAGCTGGCTGATTAAATTGAGGTCAAAAGAGTAGATAGGTTGTGTTTTAAAATTTTTAAGCATGTGTTCTAGCGAAAAGCAAAGAAACTGATATGAGGAATTGTAGAAATGGAAAATTAATTTTTTTATATTTTACTTTGGATAATCTACTTTATAATAAGTTTTGGGTGTAATTGTGAGTGGTAAGCTTTAGTAATAATAGTAAGTTTTTAATCCAGTAATGTTTGAAATAGTTATACCAAATAATTTTCAGGGCTTACAAATTGTTAAACTAAATTTCAAAGAGTTTCTAAGATCAGGAATAATTTAATCAGCTTAAAACCTTTAAAAGAGCATTTAACATTCGTTATGATAGTAACTACGTATTTAAGTTGCTCATATTTTTGTCAACAATTTTTGGAGGCTGCTCACTCGACTCGTCTTGACTCGTCTCGTCTTGGCTGCTGCTGATAAGCCTCAGTTCGAGCAGAAGCGAAAAGCAAAAACGGAATGTAAACAGAAACGACATTATCATAATTGCTTATGCTTCATTACATATTTGCCCGGACAGGCCAAGTACGGGAATGAGTTGAGACCCGGAATATACCGCCTGAAAGCGGAACAAAGAATTGAAGGCAATGTAGTACAGTGTAGTTTTATTTTGGTTTTTGTGAGGAGTCAGCGTTGATCAGCTTGGTGTAGTGTTGAGCATAATCATTGAATAAACAAAACTGATAAAACAAAAGGCACATAAATAAACGCAAATATTTGAGAATATTTTCATGTGTCTACATGAGCCAAGTGCACAGATAAAGATCACGACAAAGCGTAGGAAAAACCTACAAAAAAAAATCTTAACCACAAACCAAAGGGGCAGTTAGCTGGTTTTTTTTCTGGTCTTAGCTGTGGGCTGTGGTCTTTGGCTGGAGAGTCGGTCAGACTAACGGTATTGTGTGGTTCATTGTGTGCCACAATGAGCCGCAGACGCAGATGGGGCATACACAGTTAGAGCACGCCCGAAAAAGGGCATGTCTTCCATCTTCCATCTGCCATCTACCATGTGACCACTAAACACTAAACGCTAAACAGACAAAGGCATCCATCGACAGACATCGTCGCAGACATCGCCATGTGTGTTCGCTCGCATTTTTTTTCTTCAACAATTTTTTTTTTTTTTACTTTTTTATCTATTTTTTTTTTGCCGCGTCCGCCCGTGACTTGGCGATTTTATTTTCGCTCCATTTGTGGCCATAAATATTCAGTCAAGTGTCATCTCGTCGTGGCATGTGTGTAGTGGAGTTTGAAATGAAATACAGATGCGGTTTCAGGCAAAAAACGAAAGGGGCTCAAAGGGGAGAACAGGCAACAAGCGACGAGTCGCGATGAGAAGGCTTAAAGCCAGTTAAGTCACTTCTGTGGTCGCGACTCGCGACCAAGTGGCCTAGCCCAGTCCAAAATATAAAAAAAAAAGCCAAACCCGGACTACCCCGCTGAAGATTTGCTTTTCTGTATCTATTGCAGAAAAAGAGCAAAGAAAAAACCGAGATGAATTTGTGTTTTATGGCTAGCGCATAGAAATGGAGACAGCACGTCGAGCATTTTGGCCAAGGCATTTCCGAGTGCCATGTAATGGCCCAGACCAATGAGCATGTAAACGAGCAACTTCAGTGTGGGAGTTTATTAGCTTATTTCCAGTTTCTCTTTACAGATCTGTCATAATTTTCATAAACTAATCAGCTGTTTATAGTTGATTAGATCATTATTAAATAACAGCATTGATAATTAGGTTAAAAGTGGTGTCAGTTTGTTGGCTAATGAATTGATCGTAAACTGGTTTAAAAGACTGTAGCTACAGTGGGCAATTAAGCAAGTTAGCCACTTCATTTTATTAAAAATAAAATCTATTTGTTATTGCCTTTGTATACCAGTTTATCCAACTCTGAACGGTCTAAAGAACTTCTCGCACAACCCTCGCCTGCTGCAGCTCTTTGAGTACATTCACACGGAAGTGCAATGCAGACTTGAATAAAAAGAAGCCTTAAAAAATGATATGCCTAGCCAAATGTCGCCTGTCAATGTCCTCGCAAGTCCTAACAGCTCAAGTGACAGGATTAAACTGGCCACTTGAACACGATTAATGGCCAGCATCAAGCCAACTTGAGTTGTGTTGGCTCACAATCTAGCTAATGAATCAGTTATACATTGTGGCATTTCCGTATTTATTATATGGCTAATCAGTTGATTGCAGTTGCCGATTGGGCGTTTGCATTTCTAATCATCTATCGTTATCGCTATCGCTACAGGCGGAAACATGCAGAGATAAGATGAGAGCTATCGAAATGGTTATTTATCTATCTGTTTCTCAGCTCACTCAGCTCAATCATTCGCACGTGCTTGGCTTAAAATGTACGTTCAATTTGCCTAAATGCAATTTGCATACATTTTTTAAGTGGCGCTTGCCCAACTCCTCACATACCCCTTAACCCCAACGGTGAGACCTAAAATATTGCCAGACTTCATTTATTTCTTTTCGGTTTCGTTTTTGCAGACTTTACTTGGGTCACGTTTTTGATATTTCATTGAATCAAAACAAATTGCTGTCAGTCGCTGAGCTTTAAATAAATAAATAAACAAAAAAGCTAAAGAAAAAAAATTGTGGGCCCATTGGGCAAATCTTTGTAACGAGTTTCGAGTTGTTAGCTCGTTAGGCAAATGGCAGACGGACCCTGCTATAAAAGCGTATCCAAGCCATAAAAAATTAGATTAAACATCATAAAAATGTAAGTCAGACTCAATTAGATGGTCAAGATGGCAGCCGTGCTACTACCGGTTATAATAAACAGTAGTTAAAACTCTCCTTCGATAGACCAAAAATTGGCTATTCTTAGCGGGTTTTGCACTTTGTTGTATTTGACTGCCTTTTCGTACATTTTTCTTCGTTTTCCAGCTTTCCTTTACTTCTACTGTTCTGCCTCAGCACTTTGCTAATTGACAATTTCAAGCAGTTTTTCTGCACCATAAAAACGAACTTTTCTAATAACCCAAAGTCAGTCATTTTGTCTAAGCCATTAAAAAATTAATTGCCCGCTTCCCCAGGGACAACATCATCGACTACATTGTATACACGCCCCATGCATTGCTGAAAGCTTTAATACTGCTTTTAGCCCGGCTAAGAGACCCCGCTTCGTTTCCGTTGTCGTGGTTGACTCTATTCTTAAACCATTTGTTTCCCATAAGACTATCGGCAAAAAAAAAAGGGCTTGGCATTGTCCAAGTTGCCGAAAGCAACACAAAAGCCAAGAAAAAAGTTCAAGAAAACCAGCAGATTTAAAGAAAAATTACTAATGGCTGTGTTACGAGATACCCTGTAAGTTCGTTAAAGGAAAGTAAATATTTTGAGTTAACCATTTATGTAGAATAGTGTTTTTTTCTACAGAAAACTTTTAAGTATTGAAAGAAAAGATACAACTTTGATTTGTGTCTTTTGAAGTGTGCTTGCCTCGTATATACCCCTTACTTAGTCTATTATAGCGCATAGAAACGTTTAATTTGCCACAAGCTTCTAAATTTGTATTGCTTCGTTTTGTTATTAGTATTTTTTTCAAGTTTCCTATTTTTTTGTGTTTTCTTTTTGCTTTGCTTTGCTTTTGTCTCGAGTGCTTTGCTGACTGACCTTTTGTAAGCACTTCTCTAATTGTGACGCGACTCCAACAAGCTACAAGTGTGCAAAAGAGAGAGGGATAGAGAACGTTTGTAAGAGACAGCAACTTGACGCTTAATTTGGCGCAATTTTTTGTTTGTTTTGTTTTTGCTGCTTTTGTTTTGCTTTGCTTTTGTTTTTTTTTGCGCAGTGCTTTGGTGTGGGTTGTCGATTGCCTTTAACTGACGCAAGCTTCCAATTATATGTATTACTTTCCAATTTTATTGCTAACATTATTTGATATGCCATATTACTATGAGCACAGCTATGATAACTAAATGTGACGTCAGCGATTGCTGCGATTAGATTAAGTTCAAGTTGGCAAGGTTTTTTAGGTCATTTTCTCAATTATAATATTTACATCCGGTTTGCGACTGTTCATGCATTTCCGTTCAGTGCGCTGGTAATTGTACAGAAATTTAAGTGATTCATTATTTTTTCTCCAAGATAAGTCAAAGGTTTTATTGAACTTACTTGAATATACATACGTAAGATTGAACCAAAAACGAGCATATTGCGCTTTATAACGAGCGAGTTGTGAGTTTACTGGCAGCACTCAACCAATTTCCCATGCAAATTGTATACACTGCGCATGGGTATTATGGTTGGGTATGAAATGTGCTACACACTTTTACTGCTTTGTTTTCAGAATTGATCGTATAGTGGCTTCAGCTGCCCATTAAATGTCAGTAACCTTGACTAATCCTTAACTCGTTTAGCTTCTCTTGATTTGATTAATCTTAAGTTGAGCATAATAAACTAACTACTTTCCTACGTTATATATGAGCTTATTAACCTGCCAACTACTACACATATCAGTTAAGATTAAGTGTAAGAGTATTTAAGCTTTAACTACCCACAGATAACCATATTTTCCACTTTTTTATGAGCTTCATTTATGAATGACAAGCCGTCTCATCTTTTTTTTCTCCACACCACACTTTCTGCTTGTCGAAAAGCGCAAATGCAAACACTCTGTAAAGTTGCGACTGTAGCAAGAGAAAGATATAACGGCAGAAAGAGACAGAGAGATAAAGAGCGTGACAGACTCCTTCCAAAGAGAATGCTCATTCTGGCCAAACAGTCGGCTCTGCCAGTTTTCGCACACAGTGCGCAAAATTTTAATGAGTTGGAAATTTAATACCAGCCAGCAGCAGTCCCTGTTTGCCAAAGGGGAAAATGAAGTGAGAAAGAGTGCGGAGTTGTGGATTTGAGGGGGGAAAGGAATGGAGTAAGGGAATCCGAGTACAGCTGCGGTAGGTCGACCGAGCGAACACAATTCAATTTGCAATGTGTTCTTAAAAAATTGTAGTAATTTTGCATTTAATTGAAAAATTAATGAAAACCCATGAGACTAACTAAGTGACTCGCGGCTTGACTGCCAGTCAACCAGACGTAACTCTCAGCTAGTCTGGAATTAATATTAATGGATATTTTCATTCCCAAACTCACCTTGAACTTGAGTTTCGTCTAAAATGTCGCGGAACAACAAAGAAGCGTCGGCGACAACGTTTGACTAATTCTCAAGTTTATAATGCACTCAGATTCAAATATATATATTCATATATAGTATTTATATATATATTACTTTTGTCTGGTTTAATATCTGCTTCCGTTGAATTCGCCACACAATGCGCCATTTCTCTCAGATAAATCTTTTGTATATTTTTAGCAAATTGTTTTAGATTATACATTTAATTTATGCAAAATGTTCTTCCCCTTCTATTTTTCAGTTTTAACGACTTTGCGACGAGCTCATAACTGTGTGGAGGGATTTTACGGAAATGTAAGTTATTCCCCATTATTCTAAAGTTTAACCGGGTTTTACTTAACCCAATTTCACATTAAGTTTAAGTGAACTTTTCTGTTTTCAGTTTTACGTGACTACCAATTACGTAATTTTATGTGATGACCCGTTTAGCATTAATTTATACCACTCCATCAGATCACATGATCCGACGAAACTTAAACTTCACTTTACGGTCTTTACTCGTCATTATAATTAGACGTCATTTTCGAACGTCGCGTCGTGAAAAGTCATTAAAATCTTGATATATCGTATATGCACTTGATTTTTTCTTTGTGCTTCCTCTACTCGTTTTACGCTCCGTGTGTCTTCTAATTGTAGTTTAACTTTCTGACATAATTTATTGTGCTTTTCTGGTTTTTCTGCCTGTCTGACTGACTTTTTCTGTGCCATTTTTGGTGCCTTTTTGTTAACATTTCCTTTTCGAAATTCTGAGAAACTTTAAATTGCATTATAAATAGCAGATTGGCCAATGGAGAAAAGGGTTCTTGATTTATTATTATTGAATAGCTTAGAAATTTGGCTGGTCATGTTATTTATGTGTGATTTTTTGAACAAATACCCCAAAGATTTGTTTGAATTCGATAAGGTTTCCAAGAATATTTGCAGAAACGTTCAGCTTCGTTAATGTGTAGTTTCAAGTTCTCGAATTGATTATTTAAATAATTAATTTTCATATATTTGACACACTTTTTAGTTTAAAGTTCAAAGCGACAGTTCATCTGCCTCTTAACTGATTGCAAGTACAATTCTCGTAATCCCAAGTAAAATGAGGTAAACATTTACATTAATAAAGCATGTCATTCTACGGTTTATGTAGATGATTAAAGATACTGACTGAACACATTTGGTTACACAACAGGCAAGTCATATCTCTATACGTATATAGACATAACACATATAAACTGCTATATAGACACACTATAATCATTTGCAAATAACCGTAAATACGGCAATTCACATCACGTTGAATATGAAATTAAGTAATGGATGAATAAAGGGTGTTGGAGAGGGGCAAGGGCTTTTTCAGACAGCCTGACATTCTTGGGAACTTGACAACACATGACCTCCAGAAGTTTTGCAGTTTTTACACATTGTGAGAACCAAAACCAGCATTGATATCTACATTAAATTTATAATGACTATAATCATACTCAAATCGTATATATTTAAACTTCTAAATGAATTGTTTTCTTTGCTTCTAAGTTTATTATTGTCTTAAACTTAAATATATATATTTTTAAATATGTTCACAGAGCTTAAACTTTTAAGCTGACATCATCATCGTACAAAGTGCATTGCCACGTTAATCATTTATAATATTTTCACGCTTTCTGCTTTGAGACTTTAATTAGACTTGAGTTCATTTATTATTGTTTTAATACACTACACGAGCTAATGACTTTAGGTAGTATAAAAAATCAGATTTGAACATTTTAAATAAGTATTATAATAAAGACTAAGAACAGGGTATTTCTAAGTCGTATATGCAGGTTTAAATTTATTGCATTACTAATTAAAGACTTTGGTATTTTGATTTATTAGTTAACGCTTTTGGGTGGTCAAAAGATGACCAAAGGCAATTTCCTGACATTGTTTATTATTTATTTTTATTCTCTTGAAACTTTTTGCTGTTTACAATATTTTAAATCCCACTAGATTATGTTTAACAATAAAATTCATATTTAATCGCAGCTAATTTTTTATATGTTCTTTATACAAACTATAATTAAAAACCATTAATTTATAGCCAAAGTTTTTGTTATATTGTTTGTATTGAAAACAAAATGAATATGTTTAAGCTTCAATGTTTGTGTTTGGTTTAGCGGTTGAACTAAATTGGATTAATGGGTATTTGTGTGTGCTTTTGTGTGTGGCATTTAAATTTGTATTAACAAGCGTTGCCAGTGATTTAGCAAATCGCTCATTTGCTAATATTTGTATTAAATTAATTTAATTAAAAAGCTGACGATATAGAGAAATGTTAAATGATTTGCTGTTAGGTAACGCTCTTGCTTGTGCATGCAAATTGTTGGCAATACTTTGGCTAACTGAAATCTACAATCTCAAACTGAAGGCTTTTTTTTAACAAGTTTACATTCCTTACACACCGCTTTAATTCGAATTTGTTGCAACTACCCACGGACAGGTGCAATTCCATGATATTAACACTACTTAAGTTGGCCACAAAAAAATGCGTTTAAGCCGCGTGAGTATTGGCAACAACTCGAGGTTTTTTGCGTCGACAGTTGCGTGGCCCACGAGCCAAAAGATATCAAAATTGGGTTAAACAACTTGCTGTTGTTGTCACTGCAACGCCAACAGTTGCCACTTTTTGTTGAATGAAAATGAAAGCAGGTCTCGCAATCAGAATACAAGTCTCAGTTGCCCAGTTGCTCAGTTGCTCAGTTGCTCAGTTTCCATGTAGGCTTCACATTTTCGCCTGCTTGTGAAAGTGAAAATTGTAAAACTCTGTGGAAAATTGTAGTGAAAAAGCAGCAATTGCTGGACATAAACAAAATACTTGCACACACTTTGGGCTCATTATGAACAAATTTGTTTATTTTGCTTTGCTTTCATTGTCTGGCATAACTAATGGTCATGTTGGGGTTCTTCCCTCTCTGCCTCTCTCTCTATTCTCACTCTTTCTGCGTCATAACCAGCAAGATCTTTGTGCGTTCGAGGTGCAAACGAACGTGGGAGTGAGAGTCCAATTTGTCTAAAGTTTGGTCGAGAAAGTTGTAACAAGTGTTGCAGACACAAAAAATAAATAAACATTTGGACATTTGTTAGCCGCGTTAAGGATTAGACAGCCACAGCCACAGCCAACTTATTTGCATGACAAGCCAAAGTCGGAAGTCGGATCGATTCACGCAATATGACGCCAAAACATGGCATGTTCATAGAGAGATACAAGATACCAGATCTATGCTTATTTATTGACTTTACAGCACATTAACTGTTAACCTGTTTTATTTTTCTTCTTTTTGGCCTTCACATCATGTCTGATCTGGGCGGCTTCCGAGTCTCTGCTTTCTACCCTAACCAGTTTATTACATTTTTTTTTCCTACAGATTTATTGCCAATATTCACATATTTTTTATATATATTTTTTTATTTTTAAGTTTTTTACTTTATACAAATTGCTTGAGCAATTTCTGCGGTTTGGTTTCTCAGGCGAAAGTCGTTGGTTTAATTTTTTGTTGTAATTGTTGTTTGTTTTGTTGTTGTTGTTGTTGCTGTTAAGGCGTTGTCCCAGTGCTGAGCTCTAATTTGAGCAGTGTAACATTAAGAGCAAAACTTTAATTAAAGCGATTGCACCGCGGCACGATTTCAATTTCAATTTCCAGCTAAAAAGGCGCACTTTAACCACATTTCTGAACGTGCCTATGATTAGGGCAAGTTGCGTTGTGGTAACAGTGATTTTTTTGGGCGATTAATGAAGTTGGAAAAGCGACTATAGCAAGAGTGTTCTATTAAATATAATTACTTTCTTTAAATAAAAATATTTACACAATCGATTGGCCTGTAAAAAGTATGCACACAAATTTCACATTTTATTTTATTGTTATTTTTACTACATATATAAAAAGTTCAATACATTACTTTAATTAAACGCTAATTGGCTCTACTAGTAGACACATTTTATTATGCTATTTAAATGCATTCACCGTATGATAAAATATATAGAATTTAATAAAATTTATAGCAAACTCATTTAACAAAAGTTGTCATGGCAAAAAGTAATAACTAATAAAACAAAGCCCACTCGGCAGTTCATTGTTTAAGCGCTGTCAATATGAAATACGCATAAATCTGAAATTGACTGATGAGAGAAGGCGGGGAAATTGCTGAGAAATTGATGGGCGGGGCTGCCTACCAACCGAATATAGATGTGTGCCACTTATTTGCATAGATTGGCATTTTTTATGTGCCAAAATATATATGTGAATATTTCCTGTCCATGGTTTATTTTTGTACCTATTCAGAATGTCACGTGACGCTGAATTCGGTTCAATATTTTTGGCCCATTTTGCTCTTATGTGCAGTTGACACGTTATTTTGGCTTATATATATGTATATATTAATGTGTGTGTTTGTGTGTGTGTGTGTGTATGGTTCGCTTGTCATCAATATCAGGCAACACATCAATAAAATTGAGGCTTGGTTTTGCCAGCAAAAAATATGTATCACGTTTATTACTTATCAAAAAAACATGTGAAAAGGAGTCTGTTGTGCTAGCTTGACTTGAAGATATGCTGTAAACACGACTAAGGGCCATAATGTGACAAGTTTATTGGCAGCAAACAGCAGACAAAATAAATGCATTTATAAACCATAGAAGTTTCAAACAAAGCTTTCAATTAATTGTTTATAGTGGAATTCTTTTTATTAAATTTCTTACACTCATTTTTCTAACTTTTGCAGAGTATCTCAATTAAATATTTATGTATTTGGAATATCGTTAGTGAGTATTTTTAGTTTTTTTCTAGCGATAACATGAGAAACAAGAGTTTTTTAATTAGTTTTCGCTGGAAGATGTGCGTATGGAGCCATAAAATGTTTGTTGAAAATGCCTTTGAGTTATGCGATTCATTGAAAAACTGGTTGCATATGTGAACAGGAAATATGCGATTTGAATCCGGCTTTATATATATATATTTTCAAACTTTTGCAGGTGACTTTTTGGCATCAGAACTTGTTCTCCATCTTTCTCTTGCACCTTCTGCTCTCTTCTCTTTCACTGGGATTGTGTGAAAATTAACGCAGATTTGCTAAATGCCAAACAAACTGATGGAATGAAAAATAACAACAAATTTTGTTTGTTCACTTTTTTTTTTTTTTGTTAAATTTATAACAAAAGCGTCAATTTGCGACCTTTGCAAGTCATCAAAAAAAGTGAAATAAAACTGAAAACAACAGTTTGCAATTTGAAAAGCGCTCACGTTTGCAAGGCCCTTGAATACAGATACACTTATACATATATAATACCATAAGCCTCTTTATAATCCCCTTGGATATACAAACATAAAACTGCGGACATGACATCAAAAGTCGCTGTTTTGGCCGACAATTGACAATTGTTCATTGAATTGCATGCTAATTAGCAATTGAACATTTGAGTGATTGACTGAGAGATTGATGTGTGTTGGTATTGCTGGACAGCTTAAAGGTCTTACAATTGTTGGCGTTACATTTAAATTCACACCCACAATTTAAACTTCCAAAAAAAAAGTCTTCGGCAATTGCAAAGTTTTCGCTTTTAACATTTGAAGGTTGTGACCAACAAAAAAAAGAAAAAAAATGCAGAAAAATTAAAAAAAAATTACTTTTTATATTGTCTGTTTGCATTGTGTTTTTATGTGTCTTTAAATATTTTTTTCTATTTAACAAATACGGTTTTTTTTTTTGTTGTTGGCCTTTGCGTTGACAGAAAAGGCCACACAATATGCGTTTATTAAAAGTTTTGGGCGCCAGAAAGAAAGTTAAAATACCCTGTAGGCATAGACGGAATTGGGTATGCTAATTGGTGTAAAGCTGTGGAAAGTTTGTATCATTTTAATCAAGAAATATAATTAGTAATATGATTAAAGTTTATTTCAAGTTAGAAACTTTTATATATAATTTAAGTTTGCTATATTATTTACAGCGTATGCCCACAAGCCATCAGCTTTTACTTCTAACAATTGTCTGATTTTTTATATGTTTAATTGAGCTCTATAAATAGACATGGATCAAAGTCAGTGATTTTAAAGGCGTGGTCAATTTGGTGGCATGCCACCGTCTAAGTAAAAAAGCCACACACACACAGTGTGTCTTGAAAGTAATTAGACATGCATAGCAAACAGTGAGGTGACTCTGAGGTGTTTGTTTTTTTTTTTTGGTTTGTCCAAAGTTTCGATCTACTGCAGATGTCGCTGGAATTTTTATGGCTCTCTCGACTAGCCATAAAATAAACCACAAACAACATAATGGACTTTCACTCTTTATTTTTTGTATTTTATTTATAGTTTTTTTTTTTTGCCTTATAGACAACTTGAGTCGAGCATTGATCTCGCAGAGCATTTGGCGTGTCCAGCGGCAAGTTTGATGGATGCTGCCACAGCAACACTCAGAAGCCACCACAAAAGGCAACCACAATCACAGCAACAATCACAACCACAACCACAACATCAAACATGTGATCTCAAAGTTCAAATACCAAAATTCAACTCGAAATCCATAAAAATTTCACTTTTAAAACAGATTTTTGTATGATGACTTTGATTAGCATAAATTTGATTGTAATTGTGCTGGTAATTGGTTTGTCGAGTCATTTTAGTGAGTTCATCAGTCGAACAATCAATCAGTCAATCAATCAATCAATCATGCCATTGTACACTGTACACTTTTCATGTCCACTTTTATTTTGATGAGTTTTTTGACGCTCAACTGTTGCAATTAGCGGCAAATTTGCAACCGGTTCACCAAATTGAACTCGCCAGACATGTTGATGCATGTTGTGGCATGCAACAGTGGCATGATTTGCATGACTCCAGCAACCACAACACTTCCGTTGTCATCTCCAGTGTAAGTTGGTAGTTAAAGTTGGTTTTGTTTTTGTGTAACTTCTAGAAATTTTAACGGTATCTTCAATGTGGGCAGCTGCTAGTTTAATTTTACGTATTGCAACATTCGATGTCGGTGCCACAGTCTGCAGTTGTTGCCTCAAACTCATTACACTGACAATTCTTGCAATTTTCCTCACCCAACACCCGATTTCCCCTCTCGACTGGTACACAAACTATTCATTGTATTCGCACAACTTTGCTGCTTATTTGTTGTGTCTATTGTTGTTGTTTCGATTGTTGTTGTTGTAGTCGCTGCTGTTGTTGTTGTTGTTGTTGCATTCATCGTGTTGACAACAAATGGAACTAAATTTTTGGCGTTGCATAATAAACTCGACGACGTTGTCGCTGATGATGCGCTCAAAATAGCAGTCAGTTTAGCAAATGCACTTGGAGGCGTGAATGCAGGCGGGTGGGGGGTGTGGCAAATGGGCGGTATGCGGGGTATGAAATCAAGGGGTTCACAGCTGTAGCGCAGTTCAGCCAGGAAGACAATAACTTTTCCCTATGATGACATTATTCACGTGAAAAGTTAAATCGCCTTCGCTATGAATAATGACTAAAGGAAGGGAAAAGATAGAGCATGACTAAGATAAACCAAGAGCACGAGAGAACGGGTGTAGAGAAATGTGTGGGATCCGCATTGATTTTTGGAACATATAGAAAAGTCACAGCTGGCTTAAATATTTTGGAATGACAAACTGTCTGTGTAGTCTAGAGAAAAACAGAAAGATGGCAAAAAAAGATAAGGCAGAGGATTATTTGAGCTAAATTTTAAATAGAATAAAATAGAACAAAAATATGTATAAATAAACATTTCAAAATAATTTTTTTTTTTTAATGTTAATGCTTACTCAATTTCAGACCAATACCCATTTAAATGGAAATATGCAATTTTAGAAACCTTTAATAACAATATTTGCTTTCTGACACATTTCATGAATTCCCCTGAATTAGTTTCCTGTTGATTTTCGCGTGAATAAAACAAATTTGAATTTAAATTAAAGTTCAGCTAAATAATTGCGCTTCAAATGTCAAATTCATTCATGAATGTAACCTGAAAACATTCTGAACTTGAGTTGAAGCCATTCACCTGGTAGAAAGATTTATATTTTTCAATTTCATTAGAAGACAACGAGAATTCTGGCAAAGCAAGACTCGAGTGACATAATGATATGATATTTCATTACATTTAATGTACGTTATTTGCCAGTTGTCATGTCTGGTGTCATCGCTAGTGCCATCACTAGCATTACTGTCGCATCTGCTGCTTTTCTCCCATGTGCTCATAACTCTATCCCTGACTTGTTTGGGCAACAAGATGAGACTTCAAACCCTTTTTGCCTGTGAACTATACAGCATAAAGTTAGCTCTAGTATAAAATTGGCAAAATTTCACAGTGTCTGTTGCATGTTGCATATATATCTATGTGTGTTGCAAATGGCAAGCTTAAGAGCTGCCGAGTTGAAGTTGCAGCTGCAACTGCAACAGCAACTGCATTTGCTTCCAAGTTTGGAGTGCCAACTGGGGTTTCGCAATCAGTGAAATGTAGGAAGAACTGTGTATGGGATACAAAAAATATCTGGGTATCTGTCATGACATTTGCCTTCCACGAGAGCAGGCTTTATAGGGTTGCTTTTTTTTATTTTTTATCTTTTTTTTTTGGGTTTTCATGTCACACGCCAAAGACGACAACTCTATCTGTCTATCTCAATTTCCCTAGACTGAATTTCACTCACTATACATTTTTGTGCTCTGTCTACCTATCTGACTGACTGTCTCTCCGTCTGTCTGATTGTCTGTCAAATGATGCGCAATTTGGCGTGGGATTTGCTGAAAGACAAGTGAAACTAATTTACCTCGGCCCAGAAAACTGACAACAAAGTCAACTCTTAAATTGTGTCAAATGCCGTTCAATTAAGTTACGCTTGCACAACGATAAGAGTCTGGGATATCTCATAACAATAGACCCTAACATCTACTCCCGCCCGCACCACGCCACGCCTCGAGGTGTGAACTTGGGGCGTGGCATCAACTGGATTGATGGCAACGCAAAAAGGCCCTTCTGGGTCGAGTAAACTAAAACCCGCTGCCAACTTCTAATCAAGCACGTAAATAAAGTTAAAGTTGATACATCCAGAGCAGGGCACAAATAGCGCTAAAAACCCAGTAAACCAAGGGAAAAACCTCTCTCAGCTCCATTGCCTGCGGGCGCCTGACATCAAATCAATGGGACAAACTCACCTACATGTTGTTCGTGGCTCTCAAAGGGGGAGCCCGACAAAAGCGACCAAATGACAACATCAACGGCAACAGCATATGTGTCCTCTCTGCATACACTGTGATAAATTGCAGGGCAACTGAAAGATCAGCTGGAAAACATCAAAAGTTTAAATTAGAAAGTACTGACAGGAGTATAAACTATAACTAAAGTTACTGCGATACTATGAACAAGAAGTTTGTCTGTCAAAAGCTAGAAATTAAGCAGAAAATTTAATAAATTCTTTCTATTCTTCATTTTAAAATCAAATTCATCATTTTATATCAAACAGACAAACAATTTAGCTTAGTTAGAAAAGTTTATGAGTCAACACACGGTGCAATAGTTTTGTTTACTTCCTCTTGAGCTCAGTGTATACTAAAATAAGTAAAACCTATTGTACTTGTAAGTGTGGCCACCACTGTTTGTGTGTGTGTGTGTGTGTGTGTAGTTGAAGTATAAATATTGTAGTAGGTTTTTACCCTGCGGCAACAACAATAAAAAATTGTTGGTCGTATGCAACATTTGATTAGCTTTGTAAAAAGGGGGAACGGGTGATTGAGGTTGACATTGTTGTTGCTGTTATTGCTCAAGAGTTCTGCTTGTAACAATGGGAATAAAGTGAAATGTATATACTCGAACTGAAAGTCATACTCTAGTAGCATATTGCCACTGAGTGCACTTCGGGGGCGGCTAGCAATTAGAGGTTTTCAAGTTAACTTGGCTATAAGATTACTACTTGCATAACCACAGAAGACGCACTTCGACTCCACCAACTGTAGTTAGTTTGGTTAAAATACGACAATGTTTTTGCAGCAGCAACAATAATAACAAATGGTAACAATACAATGTTAACTTTTACGGTTTAAACCAAACAACTTCAAGTGCAACGATGTGTGGAGTTAAAGAGGGCTTAGAAAATCTGCAGGTTGTTGTTGTTGTTGTTTGTTGAGGTTGGTCAGAGGTGAAAACTTGAGTTTATTTCGAAACTGTTACATATACTATTGTTGCTTAAACTTTGTACGCAAACTTAACGAAATCGTTAACTTTGAGAATTTGTGTGACTTCGTGTAAGTCACACAAAAGTTTGGACAAATAAAGAGCAGTGTTTAAGGCCACAAAGCTGTGCTTCTTTAAGAACCATTTATTATTAAACTAAAGCAAATATTAGCCAAATAACAATTAAAGCCAAAAATTCTTATTTTCCACTTAAACGCATAATTATACAGCAGTCAATAACAGTTTAATACTTTGAAAGTACCAAGAACAAACTTAAGGAAATGTAGGTCATGTGAAAGTATTTAAAAAATAAATAATAGTTAACTTTACCCGTTTATTTGTTGCTTAAAGTCTTTAAACAGTCTTTAATTTAAGAGCAACTCCCCGAGTCAATAAACTTAACCTTCAGATGCAATCGATTCCCATCGTTTAAGCCAACAAACGATGAGACATTTAGACAAAATGGCAAAACCTAGATAACTTAATTAAAGTCAAAATCAATCTGCATATGTTTATGTGGCACACACATACATATACTATATACGGAAGGCACACAACGTGCTGGCAAAATCTCTGTACCTCAAGGCCCCTTGCTGCCCCTTCTGTAAGCTCTACCAAAAATACACACATTTGAGACCCCAAAAAGGCAACAATGACAACAAGAACAACAATGTACAACATACAACATATAACATATACACACATCCGCTTATCGCGATAAATCAAAGCCACGAGTGCTGTTAATTTTCCAAGAAAATCTCAATGTTATAAGTGGGGGGGGGGGGGAAATGGAACAGGGGCAGAGTGTGTGCGTGAGCCTGTGTAATTGTATGTGTTGTGCTTTGTGTGTGTGTGTGTGTGTCGTTCACATAAAAGCAAGTTGAATTTATGTTTTCACGGCAAAAATTATCTTAAGCAAGCGACGAGAAGAACGCACTCTCGCACTCTCTCACACACACACTCCCTCTCACTCACTCACACTGTTTAGAGTATTTTTTTCATGTTGTGGCAAGTTGCTAATTCTAATTAAAAGCAACAGCAAGTGAAGTTGTATGACTTCAGCAAAAACAGCAACGTCGAGTGCCCAAGTCAAGCGGAAAATTATCAAGAGTCTGAGAAAACTCAAATGAAAACATCTGAGAATCCACACGCCGACAACTTGTGCTTGCTTTTTACCAAAAAGAAGAACTTGCAATGCCTTAATTTGCACGAAAAAATATAATAAAGACTAGCAGTTGATAGACGCGCGTATACCCTGTGCTGTGCTAGCGCTGGCGTATACTTAACATTTAAGTTTGAACTTTAATTCATCTTTTATCATACCCGCTGCGCCATTGAGCTACTACAGGGTATGCAAAATAGAATGAATGAAGAAAGAAATTAAATTGTGCACATTTCCGTGTGACGGAAATTGCCCAAGTTTGTCACATGAAAAGCCCATATACGAATAAAACCATAACCACAACAATAACAAACGGAACAACAACAGCAAAGTGTTCAACAGCAACAACAGTAGGGGAAAGCCATTTAGAAGCTTTATATATTTTTGGCGCGCAAAACTTTTTTTTTGTTCATTTCACAGAACACACACAGAACACACACAGATACACACAAACACACATGTCTGCCCTATGCCCTGTGGGTGCGAACGTGAAAATCTGCTTAAAATTGAGAATCACATTTCGCACGTTTCAGGGGGAACACGCCCACACCCCCCACACTGCCCTCTAACTGACGGCAGGTGTAAATTATGTTTATTAATTTATGCGTTTTGATTCAACAAAATAACAATAATAATAACAAGAGCTACAAAATTAGCTGAAATATTCATATTTGGAATTTTAATTGAACTCGCTGTAAATTAGCTTAAATTATGTAAATTATGTAAATTTCATAAATTCGCTTGTAATTGTGTTGTCTGCTAATTTAGTAAACTTTAAATGCTTAGTTAATTATTGCAGTTTTCTTTCTACACTTTCCTAAAACACATAATTCTAATCAATGCTTCGGATTTGGCAACAGTTTCTTGATTTATGACTCACATAAATCACAATTTGCAATAATTATTGTAGTGTACTTGAGTGTGTGTGTGTGTGTCAGGCATGTTTATGCATGTCGAGTGAAAAGTACAGTCATGCTCGGCACAGTCTAAAGTAGAGCATTGATTTAATGTCAAGTAGGTCACGAGTTAAATGATTGCAAACTGTTATTAATTAATCTCTATAAAAACTACTTATGAAAGCCACTGATATCCAATTAATTCTAGCTGTTTAAATAATACAATTATAATTGAAATTTTTTATTTGCTCATGTATTTATTGAGTGTGTAAGCTTATTAAATTAAAAATGGAATTAATAAGTTTAATTTAGCTTATACAAGCTTGGAAAATAAAGCTCAAATAAAAGACTTTTTATTTATTTGTTTTATAACAAATGCAATGTGATTAAATGATGATTTAAAATAAGCAGTCTTTTGACTGTTTTAGTTATATTTATTTTTATGTTTTTGAATACATTGATTATAATTTAAATAAATAATTTAATATAGTTCTCGTACATCTACTCAACCACATATCTTACTGCTAATATTCATTTAACTTAATTCTTTTGGCTAGACAGTTTGTTCTGCTGTTTACCACTTTTGCAGAGTTCTTCCAACTCACTTAATGCCACACTGTACAGTGCGCACACTTGAAAGGCGACCAGGCAAACGAACAGGCGACCTCAAAGGGTCACAGTAATAAAAATAAATAAGCGTCAACAATTCTGGTCTTACATATATAAAAGTACTCAAAAAAACATATGTATTCTTTTTTCTCTACTCTTTTATTATTTGTATAACAATTAAGTGACATGTGTGTGAGTGTGTGTGAGTGTATTCATGAGTGTTTCGGTATCTGTGTGTTTGCATCTTTCTTTTAAAAACATTATTATCATGATGAGCTTGATGAGTAACTGCTAAGCTGACAAACGGAATGACAAATTGAAGGGGACAATTGTTGTTGTTGTTGTTGTTTAAGTTGCTGTTGCTGCATATGAGTGTACAAACGAGTACTCGTATTCACATTCGTATTTGTATTCGTATTTAGAATTGTCGTCATGCTTTGCTTGGTTAACTTGTCTCTGGTTAGTTGAATTGTGCTACTGCTTACTTTTTCAATTTGTGTGCTACGTTGCATTCCCATAATTGCCACACAGTTGCAGTCTACACACGTGCAGCTTACAGCGTGCAACATGCAACATGCAACAGCAACACAAGATGACTCGGCTGCTTCTTTTGATGCCACTTGGAGTTGCCGCTGGAAGTTGTGCGTGCAGCTGTCTCTTCATTTTCATTTCTTTCAATCTTTTTTCACTATATTTCTGTTTGCATTTTGTTGTTGTTCTCCCTACTCTTCTTGTTGTTGTTGTTGTTGTTCTTTGGCGTCTGTGCACAGTTGCTTTAATTGTTGTCAGCCAAATTGTCGCTGCAACGCTCGCCAGCATATGTTATTCGTAAGTAAGTGTGCGTGTGTGCACTTGTGTGTGTTTGTGTTTACTTACTTTATTTATATTTATATCTGTTTCCGACTTTTAATTAATTTATGCGCTTTGCATTTCCCGAGGCGCTTAAACAGTGCGTTGAATTCTGTCTGCTGGTAACGCCGCAATCCAATTCAATTATCTTTAACTCGTTTATACACTTAGCAAAAAGAAACTCATGGTTTTGTCTAATTTGTGCCTCGAGCAAGTTTTTGGCTTTGAAAGGTTAAAAACTATTCTAACTCAAACAAAAACTTCAAAAATGTTAACTAAAAATATTTCAGTTACTCAACAAGTTTCTCTAACAAACTTAAAACTTATGTTCATATTTTTAAAACAAAAAATCATAAAATATGTACACAGAAATTAGAATAATAATAACTTACCACAAAATATTATTTAAGGCCACAAATTTATAAACCAAATACCTTTTAAAACTTATCACTTCTTTGTTTAAACTGAACTTTTACCAGCTCGTGACATAAGTTACTCATTAGCCACTTGTATAACAGTTAAATATTATTTAAATTATTTATATGCATATTAAATGTTTATAAACGTGTATTACATAATTTTTGAAGCTTTTTGTTACTTATTGTTAGTATTTAAGCCGATGACTTCATTGAACTGCTAAAAGTTTGCGAAGCTCATTGTAAACTGTTTTTTTTTTTATATATTTGCCAGATTGATCAAACAATGCCAATAAAAACAATAAAAACAACAACAGCAAACTGTCTGACAGCCAGACAAAAGTCATATGTCAATTGGTTAATTAAAAGAGACGGCGACGATAACCTTTAATGTCAGTTTCATGTATTTTTCTCATGTTTTATTTTAGTATCTTTCACTTTTATTGCTTGTTTTTTTTTGTTAGCTGTTTTTAAAATAAACTTTTCTTTTAATGAGCTAGTTTGGCCTAAAAGTTCAATAACAAATTGTCGTAAAATTGTTTGAAGTAATAATAAATATTTTTATGATTTCAACTCACTGACATTTTCCTTTTTCTTTTCTCATTGCAGCTTAATAAATTTTCAAAAGAAGAAAACTTAAATTATGGTAAGTAAATATGTTTTGTGCAAGCTTTAAGAGCAGCACTAATTGGGGTCGCTTTGGTACATTTTCACATGACAATTACATGCTAAAAAGATAGGAAAAGAAAAGCAACGAAAATTAACATAAAAAATTAGCAAACACTTAAGTCATTTCTCCATGTCAAATGTCCCCAAGAGAGAAATATTTCTTAATTTATGCTGTATATACTCTTGGCTCTCTATGTATCCCTCTCTCTTCCGCTCACTCTTTCTCCCTCTCTCCACTGTAAATGAAAATGAAAATTTTATGCTTTCGCATATTTCACGCAGCGTCGGCAACTTTGTAGCTTGGACGATAGCGGGGAAACCGGGGCATTTTGACCACTTAATATGCAATGAGTAATGTTAAAATGTAACCAGGACAATGCCAGTAAACGGCAACAGCTCTACCCTATTTGTTGCCTAGCAGCGAGTGAACTGAGGAGTGAAGAAATTTCACACTTTGCTTTGGGGGATTTTCTTGTAATTCCGCTAGGAAATCTTGCAGCGAATCTGGCATGAAATTTATATTCGGTAGCTCAAGCCTCGTGTTGCAGCAACAACTGGGTCAGTTGCATTTTAAAACACTTTGTTGCTGCCGTGTCACGTGTGTACACTGCGCTTTAAAATTGTTGCTTCACTTTAAAACAGTTGTCAAAATGTACTGAAAGGTGCAAATATTGCCTTGAATGTTATTAAAGGCTTTAACTTGAACTGCTACATCAAAGCATGTCTCATTTTGTAAGCAGCAACGGGCGTATACGTAATTAATAATATCTGTGGTCACAAAGCTACGACTGTAACTGAAAGCACAATTTCCGGCTCATTAGAGTGTCTGCCTGGTAGTCAGTGTCAGCTTTTATGTCTAGACTTTAGGTTCAATTAATTTGACAGTTCAAGCACAAGTTTTGGTTGTAAATTTCTGCAAAATACTTAACATTATACAACTCTTGTGCTTCCCCAAACTCTCTCTCTCTTTCTCTTCCCCCTTTCTTTTGTTGGGCTTGATAAATGGGTTCATAATGCGGCCTAATTGTGGCATCGTTAGTGTCTACTAAGCTTGATTGCCGCATTGAACTGAGAGTCCATTTCACTAATTTGCTTCTGATCTTATCGGGCAGAGAAAGAGAGATAGTGGAGCATAATGATTGCCATGACTGCCATGACTGCCATTGACTTTTGCATATTTGGCAATATGAGATATCTGCTCGTTCTATAGCAATCAGACAATGCCAGCCTGCATGTCATGTGTATTGGCAACAAAGCAAATCAAATTTAATGATAAGCTCATGTGCTTGAACATGTCTTTTCCGCATGATGAGTTTTCCCGCAGCACGACGACAACAACAGCTACGTTCACATAGATTCACTAATTTAACGGCGTTGCGTATACGACGCGAGCACCAAGCACTAAAGTCTGAGGACTAAAGGACCTTTGGCATTTTCAACGTGGCTAACGAAGCAAAATGAACAGACAACGACAACAGAAACCAGCAAAGAGACTAGAGACAGGACCAGCAAGAGTTTGGGGCCATTATATATGGATTTTATTTATGGCATATTTTTAGGAGCGCACAGCTAAAAAAACACAGCACTTAAATTAAGTGTTGAAAAGCGTAAAATACGGCAAAGTGTTGCATAAATTAAACATACATTTACATTTCCATTTTCAGAATTTAATTTCATTTCGTTAAATTGATCGTTTGCGATAGTTGTTATGTGATAAAATTGCTCGTGCTTTTAATTTAATCTTCAGTCCATTGGGTGATGTAATTATTGGTGCTGGTAAATGTGACACCTCCACTGTAGCACTCTCATTCCAATCCAAATGATAGTTTTGCAGCAGTTTAATCAACGCCACTTTAATCACCATTTTAGCAAAGTTTTGTGCTATGTGAAAAAATAAAGTTAGTTAAGTTAAGTTAAGTTAAACCACATGGAATTTGTCAAGTTCATTTGCCACTTACCAACACATTGTGCTCCACCAATGCCAAAGCCCACAAAGGCCGTGCGACATTGCTCGGATTTCTTGAGTTTGTCGTGCAGAAACCGCAATGGTTTGTATTTGTGTGGTTCACTGAAATATTTCTCATCTCTTTGTATGGCCAAAAGTGGCACCATCAACGTCTTGCCCTCCCCAATCGTAAACTTTGTATTCGGCAATGTGTAGCTCTTGCGACAGGTTCTTTCAATCAGTGGCACAGGGGGATATTTACGTAGGGTTTCTGTTAGGAGAACGTGAGTTAAAACTTAAGCGATTAACATTTAAATTACTCACTTGGGAGACACATGTAATTAACTACGCAGAATGACAAAATTTGTCTTCTGAAAATATCTGTCTAGCCTAGTCTTAATTAGCTGAATTTTGGGACTAATATGTGATCAGCGTTATAACTAAAACTGACTAGGGGAATACGTAATTTAAAGCTAAGGAAAAGTAGTTATTTTCCTAAGCGTTTTCCATGAAACTATCATGATTTACTACTGTCAGTAGCTTACAATTTTAGTAAATTTATAGTAGGTCTTCTACTTAAGCTACTCCTTAAACATTTACACCCCTTTCACCCACCTTTAACACACATATCCATGTACTTCATATCCTCCAGTTGCTCAAACTGCAGCTGTCCATCCTCGCAGCTCAGTTCCTTTATCTCAGCTTGTAGTTTCTCCACAATCAACGGCTGCTGTGCTATTTCATAGAGTGTCAATGTAATTGTAGACGCTAAACTATCCAAGGCAGACTGCAATAAATCCTCAGCCACTTGAGCCAGTCGCTTAATGGACATCACTTTGTCCTCCTCTGTCAGACAAATAATTTAATTAGTTTTAGTAGAAAAGAAAAAAAGAGAAATGAAGGTAACTGACTTACCTATGGCATGCTCAACTTGCCACCTGTCGCTGCTCAAATCGTTGCCATTGCGAAACTTGACCAACAGTTGCAACATGTCTTTGCGTATGATGCCACGTTCCTCACGTTGTACCACATTGTGTTGAATGATGTCGAGCAGGCGGTACGTCAAAGGTGATTTCTGTGCCACGCCGCGCAGTGTGCTGTGGAATATTCAAGTATAAATTGCATTAAAGTAAACGAATTACTAAACATTTAGTTTAAAAAAATGTTCAGTACACTGTCCAGAATATTTCTGAGGGCTTCTTTATCAATACTTAATTTAATTTAAACCTAAATTGCTCTACCAAAACAAGCTCAGCTACCTTTTGTTAATTAATTTAAAAGCAAACCTAAATTCAACACAATTTTGAACAGTGTAAATCACTGATTACTCACAAGCACTGCAAATGACCTCGCTGCGTTGGACTCTTCGCATACAAGTTGAGTAAATGATCCTGTTGCGCAAAGTTGTTAACATCCAAGCCATAGACCAGATTGCCCATAATATTGGCAGCATAGCTACATAATAAAATATATATTAATATTTAGTTAAAACAGTAATTTAGTCAAGAACTTAATGCTTACATTCTGAGTAACTGCTGCACATCCAATTCGATTTCACCCTGTACTTCCTGGCTCTGCAAGTGTTGTATCATGTTGTTGGCCACATCCTGAGCATTCATTAGCATGGGCAACAGTCGCTTGGTACTAAACATGGGTGCCAGCTTCTCCAGCAGATTAAAGCGCTTATAGCCCTTGACATAATCCCATTTGGTGTCCATAAAGTGTCCATTGGCTTGTTGCAGTATGTTGCAAGCTAGATCCACATTGCGTACCAGTAGAACGGGTCGAAAGAAGCAATAGATGCCGAGCAGACGATCCTTGCCCTCATGATAGGCCTCACATATGGCCTCCACGTGCCGGAATTCACGGCGATAGGCCTGTAGCAGAAAATCCCAGGACAGGGTTACTTGCTCGGTGGGAAAACCTTTGCGCTTCCAATAGCTATAGATATGTCGTACATATAGAAAGATCACCGAATAGCAGAGTATGGGCAGCAGCAGCCACATGTTGAGGCAGAGACGGACGTTGATGAACTGAACTGATGACTGCAAAATCCAGATCCAGATAATTATGGCAGGTCTTGAGATGAGTTTTGAGTGTGTTTTTTTTTTGTATTTCTTCTTTAGTTTCAAGTCTCTTCGGTCTGTTGCCTGTGGCACAGAATCCAAAATGAAATCGAAAGTCACGTCTTGGCAAGTCGACGATGTCTGATCAACAAAAAATAAAATACCTAAACTGCATTGCTATCGCCCTACCAGTTATCTCGCTCTCTCTCTTTCCCTCTCTCTGCTTCACACTCTCCCTATCTGCATCTCGCTCTCTCCTCCACTGTCTTTTGCGCTCTCTCTTTTGGACTGATAATGAGCCCGTTGTCATGTCTGTGGCCTGCGTCGACTCGGCGACTCTGCCGGCTTTTGTTTCGCCGTCACGCCGGCTTCTGATAATAATTTATACAGCAGCAGCTGTACCAGACGCAGCTTAATATTATCATTATCACTAAACGTACTCAATACACACATTTTGTTTACATCGCTCTCGCTCTCCCGCTCTCTCTCTCTCTCTCTTTTTTGCTCTCTGAAATCCTGTTTCTTGCAGCGTCATCATGGCTCTACTGATAACAGTTCTGTAGATAACGCACATTATGTTTACATATATATTTGTGTATAGCAACTAACTAAAGCCTAGTCTAATTTAGAGGCTTGAATTTTGTATTGTGTGCACAAAACTGGATCCACAGTGCTGCCATAGTTGGCTTGAAACTTTTTTGGCCAGGGCTAACTAGGCACTGACCTTGGGAGCAGATCAATAGCAACTACCTGGACTACACTAAACTTCATATTAATTGTGCTAGGCAGTCAGTCAATAATAAATACCTGTTACAATAAAAATATTAAATCGTCTGGTAGATAATTTGGCATTGAGTGTCGAGTCGAGCATTGATAGCCGAATGCACTTGAAGCTAAGCTAATGAAGTAAATCAATAGCAATAAAGTGCTTTAAAATATTAGAATTATAAGTAAAACTAAGTAAATTTTCAAGTACAGCGACACCAGACGTCTATACCGTTAGTGTCTATAAGTAAGCCGTTTTAGTTACCTGAAGGCTGCCGGCCTTGTCTGCTGTTGTACAGATTTTCCAAATGAACCTAGGCCAGATTGGAAAACAAATTTGGGAACTGCCCAAAGCAGACACTAAGCTTATCAGGTAATTAGTTATATAGACTAGGTAAGCCGTGAAGTAATGTTATTTACCTGTAAACTACGGCCGAGTGCAGCTCTAACCAAACTCCACAAAACTTGGCTTGAAACTAAATGTTATTACATCTTGGCAAACTCAAGACTCTAAAGAAAATGAAGGCAGTTAGGCGTAGTTAAACATAAAATACCCTGTGTTAAATGGAATGTTTGAAGAGCAACAAATTTGTAAGCATTTCTACATATAAAAGCGGACTGGTTATATACCGCTCACTCTAGTTTAAAGGGTATTAAAAGCTTTTAACCCAAAAGTTCGTTTAGCTCAGCGGATGCACACAGTTCATTGCATAAAATTTCCATTTAATTTTCCCAACTGAACTTGAGATTAACCCAAAACTGACAAATGACAACTGCTCTGCTCATACTTACCACGATGATCAGACCGATGTATAGACACATTAGAGTAGTTTCTGTTGAATTTTATCCACTGACACTTGAGACTTCAATGAAACCGACAGTTGCTTAAAGCGTCTCTCGTATTCCTTTTGTTTATTTAACTGGATTCTGTTTTGATTGCGCTGAAATTGCAGCTTTGGGCGTTAAAACAGTTAATAAAGTTTCAGTTGGTAATTACTTTGAATTCGTATGTTCAATTGAAATTTAACAGTCACTAAAATTGCAGCTCATGGATCATTTATTTTGTGCTTAAAGTGTTGTATAAAGTGTTAATTATAGCTGTTGATCAGTTTGGCTGAGTAATACTTTGTTTAGACTGTTAATAATTTATGTTATTGCCAATCAAATAATACCGAAAAAACACAAACTAAATATTACAATATACTGCTTAAAGTTTAAACGGTTTGAAGTGAGAAAAGTGCATTTTTGAGTACAAATAACTTGACTTTTTCGCTGCGTGTATTAACTGTCAATTAAATCACAACAATGGCAATCAAATCAGGTGTCAATTTGAATGCCTAACCAACTGCATTAAGGAATTCCTGCAACTTGTACATACTTGTAAAAAAGGGAGGAAGTTATTAAGCACGCCCATTGCATGTGAACACACAAAAAATGCAAATTGTGAGTGTGCACAAAAAAATACATTGAAATTTATATTTTAAATTGCAGTTTTAGTTGCTGTTATTGTAGCTGGGCCAACGCCAACCGGAGGTAATTTTCCACAGCACTGAGTAATTTAGCACAGACTGAAGGAGCGAAGGCGGCAAAAGGGAGAAGGGAAGAAGAGTTGAGGAGGGAGTTGGGGGTGTCAGGTAACTCAGGCAGCCACTTGTTGCACTGCCACATAATTGTGGCTGGCAATGGGAATTTTAATATAAATATGGAGCAGGTTACATGGCCAACATTAAAAGTTATGCGATACAATTTCTCACAATAAGTTGCAGTTGCAGTGGCTGCTACAAAAGTGTGGCATGCCACAGGCACTTCAAATTGGGTTGAGAGAGTTCAGGCTTTTATTTTTTGAGTGAGTTATTGAGTTGCTGCCAAAACGATTTGGCCAGCATTAATTTAATTTCTACAGTACTTGACCATCTTCATATTTTATGGGCTAAGCGATTTGGCTGCCAGTTTTTTGAAGCTTTTGTCGATTCATGGGCAACGGCAGCTGCAACAGCTTGTGGCAAATGGCCTAAGACTCTGCCTCATTCAAGCACAGACATTTCGACAGCAATTGAAAACACGAGACTCCTTTATTCGTAATCGTAATCCTGGCAACTCTCCATTCACTATTCAGTCATGTAATCGCCGTGACTTGCCAAATGTGACGTATAATTACACAAAACTGCAGAGCCCTTAGCTCCAGTAAGGAAAAGCAAAGAAAACATCAGTGTTTTTGTGTGCAAAATATAAACAGTTTAGTTTTCAACGCCTGAGTGGGAAATATGCACACGAGTCTTTAGCGGAAAAGTGCCTGCAAGGTTTATATAAGTATTAAAATAACGAAATTTTGTATAGGTTTAAAAACAAGATTCCAAAAGCTTAAATTGTGTTACAGAAGTCTGTATGACTTCCATAATTTTTCATATAATTTATCAACAATTTTATTTATAATAATAATAATATAATTTACATTTAATCTACCAAATTTTAGATAACGTGGTTTAATCATAAGAAGTCCTATATAATATTCAAATTCACCTACGCTTTGTTTATTACTTCGAAAACTGCGCAATTAATTTTAAATCCCAACTTGGTGCATTTATCAAACTGCGCATGTTATTTTAAAAAATTAAAATTAATTAATAGATTTTTTCATTGTTATTTATGCCGTGTTATTCATATATTTTTTTTGGGATAAGTAGAGCTTAAGCTGAAGTGTTATTCACAGCTATTGATTGTATAATTTCGTATTGAAATAATTGCATACTTTGACTGACTCAGAGACGCCCACAACGAAGTGAAAACAAAACATACAAAAAATGTTGAATTATTCAAAGCACGTGTCATTTATATACAAATTACATGCCACGTTTTGTTCGATTTTTCACACAAATTCAAAATTCATAATAATAATAATAATGGCTGTAGCTGCCAGTGGAAATTTAAGAGAATTGTGCTAATTTTCTAGGTAAAAAACATTACGTAAGTTGCAAAATGTTGTTGTTCTATATGAGCTATAATAATTGAGCCATAAGTCACAGAACGTGGCTGAGTCCCAATGCAATTTTAGCAGCGACTGTGAATGAATGACTACTGTATGAGTCGGAGTCTGAGTAGAATCGTCTTCACTCAATTTATATTTTTTTCAGGCGTTGCCAGCAATTTGCAAGTTAACAAAAATATTAGTCAGCTACTTGACAGACGCGTCTTCCCTGTCTCTCTCTCCCTCTCTATCTCTCACTCTGTTCACTGCCACCCGCAAGCTCGTCGACATCTTCTACAATGTGATGGCTTTGTGTTCATTTATGGTTTGCCAACAGAACATCGTGAAGTTCATGAACAAAACTAAAAAGTTAAGACGTGGAGGGAGGCAGCGTAGAGAACAGGCAAAAAATGAAAACAAAATAAATTATTAAGCTATGAGCTAGCTGAAGCGCAGATACTCTAGAAAGATAAATAAATAAATTTATTAGAAATATGAAAAAATACTTGTAAAGTTAAATAAATAAAAATATGCACAGAATTATTAAAGCAGATATTCTAAAAAGATAAATAAATAAATTTATAAAAATTATGCATAATAATTTCAAGTACATAGATAGCTGATAAATTGATAAAATTGTACTAAAGAGCAAAGCATGAAGACAAAAAAAAACTATAAAAACTCTCAGAACTCCAAGATTTCCAAATATGCAGCTTTAAATAAAATTAAGCAGTGAAAAATGAAACCAAAGACAATAACTAATTAACCTACAGCCAAACACTGAGAAACACTAAACAAAATCAGCATTCAAATTTTATTTAACAGTCTGTTAAACTGAAAAACGAATTTTCGTAACTATGTGTATGAACGTGTATAGTTAAAAAGCTATAGTTTCCATATAGTCAACACAACCCGCAAACAAAGACAAAAAGCAAAGAGCATGGCAAATGGCAGAACGCAAAAGTATTTACATGCAAATTACTCATTGGGACAAGTGCAGTGCAGTACTGCTAGTGCGTGAGGGGGCGGTACGGGGGCACGTTAACAACCAAAATACAATGGTGCGAAATTTGCATGTTTATGCGAAATAACATTGCGTTTTTGTTATGAACATTTTTGTCGGTTAGCGTATGGGCAAAGGGAAAATGTCGTACACCATGTCGTATGCGCAACGTGGCTAACATTTTTCGTTATAGTTGGAAACTTGAGCTGTGTCTGTGTGTGTTTGTGTGTGTGTAGGGTTGTCAGCGGAATTTGTGGTGCTAACGGAGCGATTTGTGATGCCAACTCAGCGCATTTCTGTCGAGCTGCATGATGTGGTTATGGATATGTCAACTTTTTTGTTGGCCAGCACACGCCCACAGCCCACCGCCCACCTCTGAGGCCAAGTTTCATTTGCAGCCACACAAGTCAACAAATTCAGCTTGAGTTTTGAGTTTTGCATGTAAATTGCTTTATAACCAAACAAAATTGGTTTAATAACAAATTCAATTTAAGTTTTAAGCATTTTTGATACACATACGTGAGCAGACAATTATTTGAAAGGAGAGGAGGGTGGGGAGGTTGGTAAGGGCAGGGGAAGGTACATTTGTGCACTCTGCGAAACGTTGGCTTTGTGCATTTTAATTGAATTTTCCCCTTTGGCAGTCGCCGACGTCAACGTCACAAAAATTAAATCACAGCACGTTTTTTCTGCCATTGTTGTTGTTGTTGCTGTTGCACTTGAACAATTTTTCATAATGCCAATGTGAATCTATGCGAACCAGTCAGAAATTAACATAACAGGCTTCAAACTGACCCCTGTCCAAAAGCCCATGTCTTTGCATGCCACGCCTCCTCCCATAGCAAAGCCTTTGCCCCACCTTTGCTAACGGTTTTCAATTGTAGCTTGTACTCGTACGGAATTGTGCTACAATATGAACAATGTTCAACAAATTGTTTGATTTCTGTTTGCCTTACCCGCCCTGCACCTCTTTCCCCAACTGTTTCTGTTTCTGACAACATTTCACTGACCTGCCCCATGCACATGGTCAAAAGTAAATAAAAAAATCAAAAACATTTGCTGTATTTTCTCTTTTTCACAACACAAATTGTTGGAATTTCCTTCTATTTCATTTTGTTCGTTTCTTTTGTTATTGTCGTTTATTTTTGTAGCTTTTGTTATGCGTTTCTTTGGCTGACATTTGCAAACCTTTTGATAAATCGAATGAAGAATCAAAATGTTGACAAATCATTAAAGCACAATTTGTGTGTGACCTATAAACAGTTTAAAGCTCTAAGTAAATATTAAAGTTGAACCATTTCAAATAACATAAATATAGTTTAATTAAATTAAGTTAAATAAAGACATTTGTTTTATTTAGAGGGCCGCGAAAATGTTAATGAAAATTTATACATTTCGCTTTAGTAAATATTTGTTTTAATTCAAATAAATCAGAAATGTTAGCAGCTTCAAAATTGAACTTAAATAATATTTGCAGCTGAATATGTATAATAACTAACATGCGTAGTAACTGCTAATGAAAGGTAAATAAATTGTTGTTGAGGGCCTAATCAAAGTTCAATTATTTGTGCAATAAAACAGCCAATTTCGAGTGCTTTCTTTACTTTGCGAGCAGCAACTTAATTCAAATTAGAACTAATTACTTGCATGCCATATTGATTAACTAGCCGCTGCGTGTAGCTAATCAAGAGTTACGTACGAGTGGATGTTTAGTTATAATGGCCATAAATAACAGCAGCAGAGTTTGCTTAAATTTCGATTATTGGCTATAAATAAAAGACGACGCAAGCGAAAATGTTGCGCATACGTCGTGTGTGTTAGAAAATGGAGGGTTTGTTTTTTTCTGGACGGGTTGACATTGAACTTGCTGTTTTATCGATACGCTGAAGGCCATTGGTAGGGCCACCGCTGGGAGCACTTCACAGCTGGCTCTTGCCCTGGCATTAGGCATTAAATATTCATTGTGTGCGACGGCTGCCACAACAATAAAAATGTCAACCTCATCCTGGCCAACAAAACTTGTTTAATTGTTTGACCAAATGTTCAGCAACAACAGGCGATAGACAAAGGCAGCACCGAAACCCCCGCCGACCCCTAAACCCCGCCCAGTGCTCCTAGGGGGTTTGAAGGGTCGTAATGAAGCAACATAAATCTCGGCACTAAATATATTTGCCAGGACCGAGCCCAGCCAAAGCAAAGCAATTAATCTTTGCTGGCAAGATATGTTTTTTTTTTCTGCCTTAGACGTTTCTTTTTGCTTGCTTATACCCAGTGCTAAGAGTGCACTTAATTTGTTAAGAGCAAAGTTGGTTAAACATAAATTAAATACAGTTCTGACAGGGTATTTTTAATTCTATTCAGCTCTATCACTTTCTCCTCTTTCTGGCTTGGGGTGACACGTAAAAAAGGACTCGAGGGAGCGTGAGGACTTGCCACAAAAGTAATGGCACAATAAATGTGCATCCAGTTTGTGGTAGCTGAGTTAAGAAATCACCGCAATGTGTAGTGTCCCAGCATCGAGTGGGAGTAGGCGTGTAAATTATAGATAACCACGTTAATGTTGCAACTCCTCGGCTAAAGTTTTACACCAGAAACTTGCTACAAAAGTGTGCCACAGGCTCGCAAGTGTTTCCCCTCTCCTCCCTCAGCCCCTCTCTCCCTTTCTGTGTCTCCCTCTGCGGATGTGAGATACATTTTTTGTGTGTTGTTGTCGCCGAAACACAACTTCCGGCTCGACTGCCATTACGAGTCCCTACTTCGTTCTGAAATTGTGTCGAAATGTGCGTGTGTTTTTGCTATATTATTATTTATGCCTTTTGCTCTGTTTGCTGCTGGTGTGCGGTGTGCGGTGTGTGTGTTTATTTCTGTGTGACTTTAAAGTTGTTTTAAAGTTTGCTTTAAAATGTGTATATATTTTTTAGCACTTTCCATTTTAGCGTTGCTGCTATTTGCCACTCCACTTTCCGTTTGAAATTAGCAATTTAAATAATTTAATTACATCGTGACCAGCAATTTGTGGCGTTAATTAAAACGTGCCAATGTCCACGTGCCACAGTTTGTTGTAGACTTCTACGTATTTGGTGCTTCCCCCTGAGTTCAGCGGTTTTGGTTATTCGAGCTGAACCACAGCACCACAATTTGCAGCATTCTCATTCATTAGCGATTCGTGCTTTCCAGCGCAGATTTTTATTCCATTTTTTTGCATTTGTGTGTTTGCATTGACTGTAGTTTTTTGGTAAATTAATTAATTTCCAGTGACTGAAAGGGGTACGAAAAGTTAAACGATTGATTGGAGACTAACTTAAAGCCATGTATAAAAACTATTTATATAAAAAGCAATCAAAAAGCAATAAATTTAGCAGAAGAAAAATAATTTGCAATCTGAAAAGATTAATAAAGTTTTAAGCTTGTTTAAAAAAATATATAAATATCATTTGATTATTTCTTGTATTGTTTAAACTGTTTTTAAAAATAAATATATTTTATGCTACTAATTAATACTCGTGGGAACCTCAAGCTTAGCATAAATGTAGCGTTGATACCAAAATATAACTCATAAGTCAAAGCAATGAGCAATTTGTGCACCACATGGCGCATGAGTAATCACTGAGTAACCAAATATTGCTAGTAAACAGAACTGTCAAACGCTGCACTTGAAAGCTGAATAAAATCAAATATAAAACCAAATAAAAATAGAAAAAGAAATAAATCAATTTTGAATTGGCTTAAATAGTTTACACAACTATTGGCTATGGGCTGATTTAATGGCTTGCTTACAGCATTTTTGGAGCGGAAATTGATTGTGTATAATTTCCAGTTGAGCTCACCGAGATGAGCGACTGCAATAGAAACAGCAACAGCAACTGAAAACAAAGTAAACAATAGCAAAAACTGTTAACTGTAAACCGACGTGAAGTGCAGAAAGTGCAGGCAAAAAGGCAGAAACGCGTGCTGGGAATTTGCTGCTGCGTTGTTGTTTTGTTGTTCTGGCCCTGTTGCTCTGTTGCCAACTTTGATCGTGGTTGGGCAACAAAAAGCAAAAACAAATTCGATTGCATTAGCGCAACTCCCGAGAACTCCAAAAATCCACAAACCCCTTAAACTTTAAACCTCTAAGCCCCAAATAAAATTGAAAAAGCTTTTTACACTTACCCACAAATCTAATTTGGAAAATTTTCTTTGACTTTTTTCTCGTAGATGTCACATCAGTTGCAGCAGACACGTCGCCGTTTGGGATCCGTGAGTGACTCGGCACCGCCCTCGGAGTCCAGTGAGGGCACCGCCTCCTCCGAGCAGCGAGATGAGCTCATACTACATGCCGACTGGTCGGCACACTCACAGTCCTCGGCACAGCGCAGCAGTGCTCATGGCACTACATCGCTCTATAATGCATCCGACATAGATGCCGATACAATTAGCACGGACACGACGAGTAATTCAAATCTATCGGACTACGAACGGGGTCAGGTGGAAAGTTTCTTTGCCGGCTTGGGCACTGAGATCTTTGTGAGCGGTGCACTGGCCAATCTATACGAGGGCACTGGCAATGACGGTGACTGGCGTCTGGTCTTCACCGGCATACCCGTTGTGCTCCATGACAAGGGCAATGCCAGAGCCAGAGCCATGCCACGGGTAACACTCGTCTTGGCCGAACGGGGCTCATGCTTTGCCTTGTGGTCGGATCGTGTGGACAATTTGTCAAACTATCGCATCGCTGGTCCCTCATTTCACACGATGTGCCTGTCGAGCAATCATCAGCAAATGATTGGCTTCAGTTTCGATTCGCAGGATGCGGCACGTGAGCTCTGGCAACATGTGGAACGTCTTGTTAGTGATCCGGAGAATATTGCACTCTCCGTGCCCGGACGCAAACAGAAGAAGCAGAAGCGTGTGAAGCCGGCTCCGTTGCCGCCCAAGTCGCAGATATCGCATCCATGTCAGTTTCATCATGTGACCAGTGTTGTAAAGGAGGACAATGAGCGTTACTATAGCATGCAGGCATTTGGACCGATTGGACAGCAGCAGCAACGTTGATCAGCGTCGGGCGCGTGGATCTGGAACACGAGCGCCCTCTGGTGGCAAAATTAATCACACTCCCAGTTCACGGCCCCTAATCACCTGACTTGTCCAACCCTGATCATTAGGCATATACTTGTAGTCTTAAAATCGATTTGTTATAGCCAGTTTAGACCTAAGTTAATGCCAATGTGCGGCTGCTGCACAGCTGTGTGGATCGCACATTTATCTGTGATACCATCTAGGCGTCTGTAAACCTAGACTTTAGCATATTCGGAATACAATATTTAAAAACAAAATAACAATTAAATGAAAATCAATAAAACATTAGTTATAGTTTTAACAATTCAAACGATTGTCAATAAGCGAGCGAGTTTTATAACGTTTTCTAATATCGTCAATATAATCATACAACTAAATCTATAATATATATATATAACATTTAGTATTTATGGTCGAATTAAAAGTCCATAAAGTGTATGTAAAATGTTCATTCATAGACATTTTTTATAGCTATGCATAAGTCCATAAAGTAACTTTGCTTGTTTTCTTATTACATTTTTATCTAACTGTTTTTTGCTCTATGTACCATATGCATAACAATTTAAATATATATACACATATATGCATTATCTATATCTATAAATAAATATATATATATGTACACACCTATACTGAACGTGTGTAGCTCTAAGCATAACGAGTGCATTCTGAAAGCTAAAACTATGTATTTCTTAATCATCAACAAACAAGAAAAAGAAAATCAAATAAAGCTGAAATAAAAAGAAGTTTATGGTTGTTTAAATTAATTTTTAAAACATGTCGAGGTTTGTTTAAAGTTAGATAAATTAGAAGTGTTTAAGAAAAGCTGTCATTTGTTGTTCTTTATTTTTTAGAAAGCTTAGCTTTGCTTTTAATAGTAGAATATGACATTAGTTAGCTTTGTAGTGCAAATTTTATTTAATTTGTTAAGAATTACTCTCTTTTTCAGCTTATTTAAGTGTCTAGTATGTTAGGGAGTAAACACTCTCTTAAACTCTTTATGCCCTTCATAAATTCTGTGTCTTTTTGTAGTCTTGCCTCAGCTGTTTAGCTCTTTGGAAAAACATTCAACTATTTTCAAAGTATTTCACTCAAGCTCTTTCCATGCTCACACTCTCCTTCTACTTCTTCTCCCCACGAAAGCTACCCTTTATAAGCTTTAATTCTGCATATTTTATGCAGTAAATAAATTTAATTTTTAATTAATTTAATTCTGCTTGAAGTTGGTAAGAAATACAATTGAATAACACCCGCTAACCCTTTGCGCTTCATATAAGTAGTAGCACCGTAATTTGCTTTTAATTGTGCCAGCAATTACAGTTAAGAAAGCAAGTGGAGGCTGAGCTCTGGGGGGAGTGGCAGAGGCAGTCTGCCCGCATAATTAATCAAGGGCTCTGGAAGCCATACGAATTGGAGTTGAAAGTGAAGTTGTTGCCACAGTTGCTGTTACTGATTGACTTGCCACAAGTGCAATAAAAGTGTTTAAATCATGTGATACACACACAAGCACACACACACACACAGACACACTACTTACACACTCCCAGTCAGAGTGGCAAATTGTTGTTGTGGTTGTGGCTGTTGCAGCCTCAATTGTTGTTATATAAGTGCCCGGACAGTCGTAATATCCATTTATGCTAATTAAGACACATCGAGTGGCAATCAGCAGGGTGCGAAGAGAGTGGCACAGGGGAGATGGTAGGAGAAAGGTGGTTAACCTCTGCGGTTTTGTGGATGGCCAGCATTATGAATGTGCTTGCATTTTATGGTCTTTTTATTGTTTTATGTGCTTCATGTGCATAAATGCCATTATTAATGCCATCTTTGTGCACATTTATAACATTTCAAATAAAAATATTACACGCTTTTCGTGTTTTTTGCGACAATTTAAAAACATTTTCAACACAATTCAACGCATTTGAATGTTGCTCATTTTTGTGACCAGACATCACAGTTGATGCACAGCGGAAATGAATCAACAACTTGCGTAAACTTTTAGTAAAAATTCCAAATATTTTAATTGTTAACAAATTGCAATTTTCATTTATGTAGTTAGCAGTTAAGCGCGTAAATTAAAATGTTTGTGGTACCAAATTTGTTATTTTTAATGAATGTAAAACCTAAATTATTTGATCAGCCATTTTGAGTTGCATTATTAAAGAATCGCTAAATTTGTGTCTATGCTTTGGTCTAACAATGGACAATTTTTGAAAACATTTTGACAATTATTTGCAACATGTGCACAAATATTAATTTCAACTTTTAATTGCAAAATTTCTTGCGCCATTTTGAAAAGGCAAAAAGCAATTTTATTGCCCTGTAAATATATAAAAAAAGAGAGTTAAGAGTATGCAGAAAGCAAGGCTTAAAATAACTAGGAAATATTAAAAGATATTTATGCAAAATTTCTTTGAAATATTTTGTTATCATTAAACAAACTTCTCTGGAATCAACAGCTAAATTTCAAAGTGATTTACACATCTATATCAAGTTTTTTGAGGTTTCTTTTGCCACTGCAGCGCAGCTTCCAGTCGATCATACTCTACTTTACCACTTCTACTGGCATTGTTGTGAATGAATTGAAATATTCTGTCTGACCGCAGGCTAATGGTTGACTAATCCCCAATATTTTCAGCATCAACTGCAAATACTTAATTGTTTACGGACTATGTGCCAAAATTTCACTACTGCCACTCCCACTCCAACTCCTACTCAATTCGCATAAATATATATTCATTTGGTGTAGTTAGCTTTTGGCTTATGGTATTGTGAGTGTTATGCCAGCAGAAAAGCCGCAAAAACTCCTTTCTGACTGTTTTAGTTGACTGCTGCAAACTGTGGCTTAATTGCTGCTGCCAACAATAAGCGGAAGTTTGCGGCTTTTCATTTAAGCCGAGGTGTGAGCTAGTAGGTGTGTGTGTGTGTATGTGTGTGTGTGTGTTTGTCTGTGTGTGTGTGTGTGTGTGTGTGTGTGTGTGTGTGTGTGTGTGTGCTTGTGGTGTGTGGTCTCTGCTTTTTACTCATAATAAAATCTCTGCAAAAATGTGAAACCCGAAACGTTCACAACCTCATAAACATCATCATCATTATTATCATAATTATCATCAGCAAGCGACATCATCGACAGCTTCCCAATCAAAATGCAAGTCAGGAATTCAACACACAGTGAGTTTTGCCTGGGGGGGCGGCACAAGAAATGTGGGCGGGGCTGCCTTTTGTGCTGCTTTGAAAAACCATTAAATCCGCTGGCAAAGTTAAGCAAAGTGAAGCAAAGAACGAGCTCAGCTAGAAGATGTCCAAGGCGTTCAAGGTAAGGCGCCTACAAGTATGCTATGCTTTTTATGACAGTTTCTTCAACACGTGTTTTGTATTGTAAACAACTTGTGTGTGTGTCACATATGTGACCTTATATGCATAGTCAGTGGTACCAGGCAGTTGTTTAAACACAAACATACCCTGTAAAAATTACAGCAATGTAATTACTGAATGCATTTTAAGTTATTTAATTTCTAGTTTAATTTTATATCAAAATTAATTTATGCTGCCTGTACTTATGCACCACTCCCCCTCCGCCTCCTTTTGCAGGGTATAACAACTAGAGAAATTGTCACAAGCGAAGCAACTAAATGTCTGGTCGAGACTTTTGAAAAGATGTTTGTATGTGTCACATACACTTACACACACACTTACACACACAAACATGCACATTCTTGCACATTTCCATTTGAACATTTTCCATTTGTATGCCGTGTACATTTGACGTTGGCCTAGTTCCTGCAATGGCCCATGTCCCATGTCCCATCCTCGACTGACAGTTTTGGCACGTTTGAAAGTGATTCAATGGCGATGTCGATGCCGTTGTCGATGTCCATGTGGATCTAGATTTCGTTGTGGCTGTGAATGGCGACAACAGCCTGGACATTCCGTAAGGGCATGTCCAAATGCTGGACATGAGCGGACATCGCATTGCATTTGAATTTGTATTTGAATTTGAATTCGAATTTTATCACATAGAACATGTTGAAATATTCAAAATGTCAACGTTTTGAGCTTGAATTAGTCGAACTTAAATGGAACGTGTTTATACTCGTATCGTGCTCTCATATTTGTCTATGGCTTGATTAAATGTATAGAAGCTTACACAATATTTGCATTGACAATGACAATGTCTGCACTTAGCAAAGACATACACCGCGTTGCTGGCGCCATCTATGGGCTAGAGGCACTGATTAGGAGGGCATAAAGGCGCAGCGTGCCTATTCTGCATTGAAACCATTAGACTTTAGTTAGTTTTCATGATTTCTAGCTATAAATTGGCTACAATGGCAAAGCTGATTTAGATTGACATACAAAATAATATAATTTATTCGAAAACTGTTATAAAATAGATAAATGCATATAAGTGGGTATTAAAAATGCTCCCCTCAGCAGTATTTGCTCTTGAAATCGTAATCCTCATCGCAGCTGCCACCAGAATTGTTGCCCAACAACTGATCCTTGCAGCCGTGATGCAAACGATGTACATCAGAGTCAAAGCATTCATCGTGCAAACGCTTGTCCCGACTCTTGCTGCGCTGACGCTGATGCTGTCGCCCATGGGCGTGGGAGTGGGCATGGGCATGGGCGTGGCCATGGGAAAGAGTGTGTGAGTGACTGGCGTGAAGACTAGCAGAGCTGAGATGATGTGTCTCTGGTGGACTGAGCTCACGCGGTGGACGACAGTGGGCAGATGGTGGCACTGGATCATCGTAGCGCGGACAGGGATGATCGCCCACAGGTGAGGCAGTCTCATAGCGCTTGGACAGCAAGGTGAACTCCTGATGGGCAGAGCAAAGCGCCTGCAAGCGATGCAGCAGATCCGTTTCGGGCAGATCACGCAGGTGCAAGGTGCGAGCCACCGAAGTGCGAAACGATTGCAGGTGCGACAACCGTTGATTGGCATCCGACAGTTGGGCACTAAGACGACTGACGTCATCACGCAACGACTGAAAGCAACAAGAGTTGTAAAAACTTTAAACCGATTAAAATTAATCAACCCAAACTCACATTAATCAAAGCTTCGTCACGACAGCGGCGATTCTGATTGGATTCGCAGGACGATTTCATGCGCTCCTTCATCGCATTGAGCTGCGAAAGTAGACGCGTCTTTTCATCCTCCAGATCACAGATCTGTGTGGTCAACTCATCGATCTTGCGTGCCCGCTCCAAGGAGGTAATCTTATACTCCACAGCCTCCGCCAGCTGCGCTTTCACCTCGGCAATCTGGGAACGCGCATCCGCCAGCTGAGCACTGAGTTTGTCCACCTGTTTGGCCGCCTTCTTGGACCGACAAACGGCTTCATCGCGCTCCCCCTGCAGCATGCACTTACCCCTAGCCCCATCCTCAATAATGGCCAACTTGCGACGCAACAGCTCCAAATGCAGATCCCTGCGCTGCACTTGCTCACGCAAAACGCGCACTCGTCGCTGCAAATTGTAGACACTGCTGCTCTCCTTAAGCGGTATGTCCTGACAGGATCTCTCTCGTCTCAGTTTCCACTGGCCATGTCCATGAGCATGTCCATGGTGATGATGATGATGATGCTGCTCACAGCAGCCCTTCTCCATGCCATGATGTGCCACCTCGTGCTCGCAGTGTGCCGTCAAGCGTTCAGCTCTTTCTAAGAGATTATCGGCCATGAGATTTGTATCTGCTCCCAAAGCAGGTGGGGCTGAGCATTCGCTCCAGTTGAGCGCACTCGCCAAACGCTGCAGATACTCGGAGAGACCCATGTGATCCTTGCGGAGTGTGTGTATCTCCGCATGGCATTTCTCCAGTCTCTCGGCTAGTTCACATTTCTGTGCCTCACCCGTGCGCAGGCGACACTCGGTGGACTCCTGGGTCTCCTTGAGTTTGTCATGCTCGCTGTTCAGCTGATCGCGCAGTGAGTGCATTTGCTGATAGCAAGGAGAGAGAGAGAAGATTAATTATTCTATCAGAGCAATTTGTTCAGTCCGTTGACTCACCGAATGCATCGCTTGATTCTCGCCCAGCAGCTCCCTCAGCTTGTCCTTGATGAGCGTCTCGCAGGGCTCTGGCACATTGAGCAGATTGCTCAATCCCCGCAAGAACTGCAAGCGATCCGCCTGTATGCGATCCAAGTTGTTCTGCAAGCGATGACAACGTGACTCAAAGCCACGTAATTCCTCCTTAAGTTTCTCGCCATTGATCTCCGACTCGGTTAAACGATCCCTTTGCAGTTGCAAATCCCTTTCGTACTGACGACACCTGCCCTCCAGTTCATGATTATGATTGCCAGCTCCGTCCAGCTGGGCACTCAAACGCTGCTTCTCAATGTTCGCCAGCGATTTGAGATTGAGCAGTTCATTCTCACAGGAGCTCAGCGTATCGCAGGTGGAGGTGACTTTAGCCTTGGCACGCTGCAGCTCAATCATCACCTCCTCGGCCCTGGAGACCACACACTCGGGCGTGGCATGACTACTCTGATTATTCTCACACACATCCAAGCCCAGACAGATGCTGAGACGACGTAGCAGATCATGTAACTGCGCCTTGGCCTGTTCCTTCTGCGACTCCTCGCTGGCAGCATGCGACTCCAGGTGTTGTATCTTGCAGAGCAGTTCCTTGTTCCGTTCATCAGAGGCACGTTTCTCGCGCTGCACTGTCTGTATGGTGGAATCACAACGCACTTGAACCGACTGCTCACGATTCTCTGCCGCTTGCAGGCGACTCTGGAGCGAGCCAATCAGCGCTGTCTGGCGAGCTGCCTGTGCTCGCAGATTCTCCACATCTGCCTCCTTGCTGCACAGCGCACTGCGCGTCTCCGAGAGCTGCAGCGATTGGAAATCAATAATTAAGCAATGACTTCTCTAAGAATTTCAAAAATTAAAAAGATATCCAGAAGTTTTTGATAATAGTTCGAACTTTTTGATCCTACATATCCATCAGTTCTCCTAGCATTCTAGTATTTCTTGTCTAGTAGTTCTACTAGTATTCTAATCTGAGTTTAAGCTCGTTCAGTACAAGCCATTGGCATCCCAGCTTATTTAAAATACTTTGAATCCTACACTTTAGATTGTGGTTTTAGTAGACTAAACTACTTTATGCCGTACACGGCTTAGCAGTGCCCTAGCTTACCCTCTTCTCTCCAGAGTCTACTCCGAAATTTCATAACTTTTGTCTGCATATTTTTAAGTTTTACTCTTGCACACTACTTTGATTAAATTAAGTTCCTTTTACCTCACTGGTTAAGCGCTCCTTTTTGTAGGACAAAGCAGCCAACTCGCTGCGTAGTGTTGTGGTCATATCGATGCCGTGATGGTGCTCGGAAACCGTAATCCCCGTGTTGACACATGAAGTGTCCAGCTGTGAATGAAAGAAAGGGATTTAAATTTAAATCTCAGAAGTATTTCAACTCCTTTGATAAAACTGCCTACCAAATGATGATGATGGGGCGAGAGTCCCGCATTGAGACCCAAGTGATGATGATGCAAATGATTATCACTCGGCATATTTCAACTACAAGCCAATACCAAGTGAACCGTTCGATGAAACCGCTTTAAGCCAACTGAACCAGGCAACTGCCAGTGAGGCCCATGCAGTGCTCCACTGGCAACAGCCTAACAAACTTGGACCGTGTTGAAAGGTAACCAGGCATGCCAAAAAGGAATTTACTTCAACATAACATCACACAATGTATGAGTATATGAAAATTATGCTGAAAACTCACAAGTTTGAGTTTCTACCCAAACGAAAACGAGCTCAATGGCAACAGGAAGGTAAAAGGTAGCAAATATAAGCTGAAAAGCAATAGGAAGTAGCAAGAAGACAGAAGGGTTCAAAAGTTTTATCAGTTTTGGTTTGTTTGCTGTTATTTGGGTCATTCACATGGCACCCGAGCCCATTGCAGTTCGGGCAGAAGCACACGCACAGCACTTGGAGAGCGTATGGAACTTTCTCTAGGAACACCTCTAAAAGCAGCACATGCACAGTGGAGCAAAGACTAACATAAAGTGTTGGGTCGAAAACTAGGCAGTACACTTTCAAATTAAAACATGTAAAGACAGATTAGTTTATCGCTTTCATCCAGCTGCAACTTCCAACCACTGTGCACTTGTTTTATATGCAAATCGCATATAAGTAACTACCACAAGTTGCACAGTCAGTAACGATAACATCAACAAACCATTTAAGTCCCTAACAACCGCATAAATTTCACACTAAACAAGAAAATAACAAAAACTGAACTTTTGCCTATTGATAAGGCAGCTCAGCGTATGCTACATATAGCCCCATAAAACATACTCAATTTGCCAATATGCAGATTATAAATAAACAAGAAATCAGCAGGAAATACTAAGCGAATAAAGTAGAAACTGTAAGAATATGACTTCAAATTTGTGGAAAAAGTCTAAAAGGAATTCGTCAAAGCTTAAAACACACTACACTACCCTTCTAAAGGGTATTTAAAATAGACCTACAAACACATGATTTCTTTATGCTTTAGTAACTTCAGGTTATGGCAATTTGTCACACGATTTGAGCACTCGTATCACTAATTTGTCGACAATCACAAATGGAGCCTAAAACGACAGTCACAGATATCGCCGAGACTTACCAGGGCAGCATAGTGGGCGGCAGTGGGCGTGGGCGGTGTTGTGCTACTCTGTGGAACTGATGACATTGGCAATGACAATGATTTGCCGCATAAAAGCTCAAAGACATGCCAATCTTCTGGGGTATTGCCATTGGTGCCGGGCCTCAGATTCGCGGGCATTATGATAAACCGTTTTTTTGATGCTAACGGTATACTTATACACACGTGCTTAGCACCGATTTAAGTTGTATACTATTTGGTATTTGGTATTTTAGTATTTTGTATTTGGCGGCAGTAAATACGCCAGCCTGGCAACTAGAAACATGTCTAAACATGTTGCCAGGCACATCAATAACGGTACATCGAACCAGATGGGCGGCACAGGTCTAAACATGTGGGCGTAACTAAGGGAGCGCAATAAAGAAATCTAAATCAATCAAAGCGAGTCAAAGCGAATCACATCGAAGTGCAGCAATGTGAAGGACAAGGAGTCTTAAGCTAGCCTTTAGCAGGTTTGTGCTAGCTACAGGGTATCAACTGCTTTGGGGGCTTCCGCTAGGCAATCAGTTAAATCGTTTTTCCAACATAATTTCATTGTCGCCGTCTGGCGGCATTTTCACATTTTCCCTACCCACATTTTGCCCATTTTCCTCAGTTTGCTTTGTAAATGAATTCAGCGAATGCAAATATTTGAGTTATGCGACTTTTAGTTTAGTATTTTACTACAGTAAGTAGAGAAGTTTAGGCACTTAAAGTAAAGTTATTAGCTCATGCTTTAATTATATTTAAATAACTCCACTTTTGGCTTCTTTCAAACTAATTACATTTAATTTATAACTTACACATCATTTAAATTTAATCAACTTTGTTTTTTAGCATAATCTGCAGGCGCTTCAGTTGCGTTCCACTGATTATCCTGGCAACTACAATCCGTCTGCTTGGCACCGCTACAAATGACAACTGGATGCGGCACATAAGGCGCACCAGTGCAATTGGGGCAACTAGCATATATTAATTAATAAATTAGCTAGTTTAATAAGCAGTTTAACTACTTACCCATCATAGCGCTTAAGAAACACAACTGGCGGCTTAACACGTCTTCTGTAGAGACAAATGAGTTTGTGGGCCACAAAAAGTGCAGGCAGCAAAAGCAAAGCACTGAGCAAAAGTCCTACCCAAAAACCATTCTGAAAATATACAAAAATGGAGACAAATTAATAACAATTTGGCTGGCAAACAGCAGCCACTTACAATGGGATCAATTAGCTCGCGACAGGCGAACTTGGTGCCCGGATCTTGTATGTAGGACAGTGGCCTACAGCAGCCCACATTGTGCTTAAGTTCACTGATTAACATGGTGCGAAATTCAATGAGTTTCTCATGTATCGATCTGGTCAGATTCAAACCAAGTGTGTCTATAAATGTCGAACCACGCTCTCTGATGAAATTCTCTGTTTTTTGTATGGTATCAATTAGTTTGTTCATTGTCTCGCCAAAATTACTATCACCCCTCACTATGAGAGCATCGAGTTGTTTCGAACGATTTATAATAGTTTCAATACATTTTAAAATTGCCGTTCTTATCGATTGTAATAAATGGATTTGACGCAAGACAATTGCTGTCATTGTACAGGCATAATGAATTCTTGTACCTTCTAAGCCACAATCGCCCTTTGCGTACATTTCGTTGTAGAAAAACGAGTTTAGTGAAGATTCTAACACGGTTAGTGTTGGAGTACTTAGGTTTTTGCAGAGCATTTTGGTAAATAAATCACCCCGATATGGATGTAGTTCATATAGCGTTGTGTTCAACAGATTTATATCTTGTATCGTTAGCAGCGCAAAACCAGTCAAATTACCCGAAAACTTATTAACCTCCATACCTTGTTTATCCGTATCGAAATCCAAATCCTCTAAACGTTTTATGTCATACAAATTATTCTCTTTAAGCAAATCAAATATATGCTGATCTGCTCTGCACGCAGCTATAGCATTTGTTATTTGTGCTTTACTCGGTCGATCGCTTTCCATTTCACTCAGACGCTTACAAGCCGCCTGATATGTCACCATTCCCAGCACATAGTAAAATAACCCCACGAGGGTTATGAAGGAAATAACGCAAAACATGAATAAGACGGCACTGCCAAGGTTTATGGGATTGGAATAACTTTGGATTTGGTATTTCATCAGCTTTACTACTTACAATATCATGCAATTGGATCCTGCGTTGCTTTGCCTTGCAAACAATCCCAAAATGAAGCCAAAGGTTAAGGCGATTGTTATCTGAAAGGAGTGAAAGAAAGGAATGTGAATAGCATTTGTCATTACAAACTGTTAGGTAAATATAACTATTATTATATTTTAAATAGTTTACTTGAAATATCATAACAAAATCATATATTAATAGACAAATCCTGTTAATATATAAAGATAATTTGTCCAATTTGGGCTAGTTATATAGGCGACCAACACTAATAAATAATATAATAAGTAAGAAAGGCTATAGTCGTGCAACTCGACTGTAAAAGACCCACTACTCATTATAGTTCCCGTTTTTCCATAGAAATTACTAATTTTCAATCGATTTGAAATATGGGCTATAGTGGTTCGATGCCTATCAAACTAGGTGAGGATAGTTGCAATGGTACCGTACACATAATGTGTAAATTTGATCATAATAGCTCTAATAGTTTCCAAGTTATAGTTATGTGAAAATAGTGTTTTACAATTTAGGGGGAAGGTAGGGGGCGTGGCATCAATTTGAAATAAGCTTAATCTGCCTTACATATAGACGGACTTTCATTCCAAATTTAGTGACTCTAGCTCTTATAGTCTCTGAGATCTAGGTGTTCATACGGACGGACAGCCAAACCGTCTCAGCTATTCATGTTTATTAAGAATTTATATACTTTATGGGCTGGGAAATGTTTCCTTCTGCCTGTTACGCTGCTGGCAAGCTTAACAGACCGCTCTAGGGGTCTTAAAACCATATGATATGAATATTTAACCCACTTCTTACATTTCTACAATCTTTAAACTTACCACAAGTAAAGCAAAACACGCCAGATTCGTGAATACTTTCCTATCCCTGCCGAATAAGTGATTAATGTCATCAAACGAGTTCGCAGTATGTAAAATCCTTAAATGAATATCACTGACAACGGCATCAATAATTTCATTAACGTGTAAATATTCCACTTTCAACTCAATGCCCAAATGATCGAGTTGACTTAATAATGGTGGAATTATGGGATTAATCGCTTCCTTAATCGTGTTACCAACGCCACTTAAACGTTGCAAGCTTCTTTTCACTATCTCGTGCAAGTTCTTTTCGACGGAACTTTGCATGGGCGTCTCAAAAACTGTGGAATTTGGCAGCTGTAAAGTGAAATAACAAAAAATGATTAAAGAATTAATTAAAATGAAAAGTTACTTACATCATCGAGGTGCAAACAGACGGAGTGGTCAAGTTTTAAAAAAGATCAACTACAAAATGTTTGCAGCTTGTGAGGCCACACAAACTGATCATGAGGTAAACTAAATCACGTTTTATGCCTCGCAAACCTAATGAAAAATTCAATTAAAATCAGTTTGAAAGTTGAAGATTTTAAGCTGTATACTATCTCTATACACGGAGGCAAAGAAACGCAAATTCTTTTCAGCTTTATCAATATCTTTCAGTATCTTAATGGCTTGCGGCATATTTTGCAATATTTGCTCCAGCTCAGTTAAAGCATTTTTATCGGTGTCAACAAGATCGAGTAATATATGTTTGTGTGCAGCTGTAGAGTTAAAATTAGTTGAACTTTAGTTATGTAAAGATATATATATAATACAGACTGGTTGCCTCTTCGGTTACTTGGTCCTTTAGCTTGTCATAGTTGACGATAAACAGGTGATGCATGTGCAGTGAAATGTCCTTTAGAAAGGCACACGTGTCCTTGCTGCCTCGCAGCATTTGCTCATAACTATGTTCATTCAAACGACTCATCTGCTTGTGACTTAGAATGGCTATTAAAAACGCCAGCCTAAAAAGTTATCCTTTAAAACAAAGAACTTTAAGTTATTAACTGGACTGGACTTACACTAGTGCTAAGATTAGCAGGCACATCAGTATGCTGTAGATTATGCGCTTCAAATGGGTTTTCCCACACGGTGCACAGACATTTTTACAACGACAACAGCAGAAACAACAGTAAATTACACTGGAAAAAATTAAGTATTTTTAGGAAAGTGAAGAAGAGAAGATAGGGCTGAGGGCTGACTGATTTAGCTACTGTAGCACTTTTTATAATTTCTCACACTAACTTACCCTATAAACGGCATGATGATAATGAGTAGCAACAGTGGTAGTATCCATAATACCATTAAAACTTTATTTTCGTTGAGAAAAGTCAGCCACTCGTTCTGCTCATAGCTTTGTCCCAAGGTAAAAATACTCGTATTTGTGCGCGTCACATAATCTACAAAAGAAACCAATAAATAATTAAAATTAAATGATAGTTTAATACATCCCACCTGGCATCAAGTAAGACGTATTGCCCACGGCTAGAAACTCAAATACGGAGTGAGTAAAATCGTACACTGGCCCAAGTCCTCTTTTGGAATATTTAAACTCTTTGCTGTAGTTCAATTTGGACACGTACCTATCGTAAATGACAGGTGGAAAATGCACCTGTCCCATAGACTCGTGCACCGTTTCATGATCGTCAAATCTGTTTAACAAATCCTCCATCATTCCATGTCCAATAACTGCATGATCAAGTATGAAAGATGCGTAGATGACGAGCATCGCATATAGAAAGGGTTTCAACTTCATCTTGAACTAAAATCAACTCCGGGCTTAGCTTTATGTCTTTCCATTTATCTTGGCATAGTTCTGTAATGTAATGTATAATAAACTTCAAAGTTTTAACAGCTTATTAAAGTATCGTTACCTGTTTGCATCTGATTGGCAACGGAGCATTACTTGGGTAGCTACAGTGGCTCACACCTTATTTCGTGCAGCGCAAAACTGAAATTTCAAACTCTAATATTAGCTAAACTATGTATCTGTAAATATCCTGGCTTAAAACCTCAAGTCCTTCAAGTAAAATTAGATTTTTTTGGGGTTTTCTGAGTTTTTTTAAATTTTTTTTATTTTTTCTTGACAAATTACATTTTTACTATAACAGTTTAGTCGGAAACTTCGTGAGCACTTCAAAAATGTAAACTCTTTATATTATACTAGCTCAAATAAAGGCCAAAAAAGTTGCAATCTGTTATAAATAATATAAAGGCAAGTTGAGTATTAAACCAAATTGAGATGAAGCAGATATGACCCTATGTAAATTCCGCCAAATCTCTTTATATCCACTCCTAAGTACATCGTTTCTAAACACCAATTTTTCAGTCTTTAAAATCTATACTTTTATTTCTTTTACTCAGTTTTAAACCTAATGATATATAATCTCTTGAAGGACTGTGGTCAAATGTTGATAGTACATCTGGTGCAGTGGATACATAGGAATCATATACTCCATGCGTTGGTTACGCTTCAGGGCGCACTCAATGTACGGTCTCAATCTATTCAGCTTTCTTGTATGACACTCCTCCGATCTGCCCTGAACATATAGTTGATTTCTTAAGCCCATAAAAAGTACGATGCCATTACGTATTGAAGTTGTCCAAAGCTCCCAATTTGTATTGATTTCTGTTCTCAGCCATTTCTTGACTTTTGGTCTATTGTATACAGTCGAGCGGCCATAGCAAACGGTCGACGTAATGCCTCTATAACGGAAGAGTCAACTATTTTAATCTTAAGACTATTAAATACTTCGCCAACTTTTCTGGATAATAGTTAACTGGTGTATATTTAGCTTTCTGAAATTGTCTGAGATACTTATTATTTGGTAACAGTCCCAAATTCGCCTCTAATATTGACTTTTCATTGTCGTTTCGATTTTCCTGCATAGTGGGCACTGTTGGCTGTAAAACTGGGGAATTTTTACTATCAAAATAACGGTACTGCTTACGTTATACCTTAGTTGTGTCTTCCTTCTCAGCTCGCAAGTTTGACTTGAATTTTTTACTTAATACTTTGTCTTTTAAGTTTTGAAAACGTCCTTGATTTTCAGTGTTGGCTAAAAGTCGTATGGGCACGGCGTTGGCATCATGCAGTGCTGTCAACTGCAATAAACAAGTGTTTAAAAATGCAATAATTAAGTTGGGTTTAAATACATACGATTAGAAAGCAAGCAATGTTGCAATAAGTCAATAGTTTAACCATTTCAATTGTTTAAAGTGAAACGACTAAGAATTTTCTTAAAATTATTTATTGTGGCGTTAAAGTTTAAAAATCAAACTGAAATTATTGACAAGGAATTAAATGTTTATATAGAAAAGAAAACAAGTAAAGAAATCGAGGCTACTGTAATAGAACCTGTACTCATTCAAATATGCAATTTTTAACCGTTTTCTACGGCAGCTATTGAATATAGTTCTCCAATCCAGAGCAAACTTAGTGAGGTTAGTTATAATCCGTTGTTTGCAATGGCTCAACTACAACTGCATGTCTTCATACAAATGTTCTATTTTCGACTGTCTGATCTATGGCAGCTATAGGTAGCTATAACCACTCTCCTTGCCTACTGTTTCCCACACAAAAATTCAAAACCTAAGTTATCTTTCTAAAACCTTCACAATTCAGAAAAAAACCTTAAAAGTGACTACACAAAAAAAAAAAAAATAAAAAAAACAAATAAAGTAAAACAAAAAAAAATAGACAAAATGGAAGAGGAAGGCGTAAGACAGTCGCCTATGGAGCTGGAAGAAAATGAGAATAAAAATGATAACGAAAAGGATAATGACTTAGGTTGTGGTATAATGTTTCCTTTGCCACCGCAAGAGGATGAATCCCTTTGTCGTGATGAATTTCTAAAGAAACTTTTCGCAGACACCGACGCAGAAGAAAATGGTTTAAATAGACAACACTTAAGTGAAGGTACATTTCAGTATCGTAGGACCGGAACTATTACTGGTTTGGGTAACGCCGAGGCAATGGCCTTACTGCGTATGATACGAAATATTGGCAAGACACCTGAGGCAAGCGAAATGGCCGAATTCAAAGTCACCTTAACGGCAGCGGAGAAACGAATCATTTATGATAAATTTCTGGTACAGTTTCAAAAAGATGCAGTTGAATATTTATCGGTTCGATTGAAAAAGATATTGGAAATATTCGTTAACATTTGGCCAGGTGAAATCACCAAAGTGCCCTACAATCTATTTCACTGGTCGGTTGAGCATTTCTTGGCTCGTTCGCGTATCAATCAACTTTATTTGGATGTTCTCACCATTGAGAGGACCAAAAAGGAGCTTAATTGTGCCAAGTTCTGTATAGATGTTCAGGAGATTATACGCCTACTGGATGCCATTAGGAATGATGTGCGCACCAATGCGGATTTCTGCCAAAGTTCCATTGCTCTAATCAAGTAAATTTTAGACCTTGAAATTGTAGTTTTCTTAAATCTTCTTTTTTTTCCCATTAAGAGATGCGAACTACGATACGAATGCCGATTGGCTATTGGATCTGGAAAAAAATCGAGAGCTTCGATCGCGGCTAGCGCTCCAAGTGTTTTCCCAGCATTCCAATACTGAGAAGCTCTTTCGGGAGAGTCTCGTACTGAGCGCGAATAAGAGACATGATGGTAAGTCTGCCATATTTCAACTGATTTTCAAATCAGTTAAATTTTGTACATATTTTTATGGTATTTCTTAATATTAAATGGTTTCCATACAAAGATTTAAAGATTTACGACTGATGTTCTTAGAGTTATTTGCAATTTGCGACGGCAGTTGGGAGCTTGGCAAAAATCTATAAAATTCTTAACATGCGTTAGGCATAGATAGACTTTGATTCCAAATTTTGTTGATCTAGCTCTCATAGTTCCAGAGATCCCGCTGTAAATATGAACAGTAAAGAGGACAACGCTAAATCTTCATGTTTTTCATGACTATTTGGAGTCTGTAATGCCCCCTTTAACTGTATTCCCTGCAAGACTTTATACCTAAAATTCTCATTTATCTTGCTACCAATCCCTAGCTTATATGCCCATCGAATTGAGGTACCGCATCAATTGGATTCGCGCCACTGGAGAGCAGCATCTGTTGTGGATGCAGAGCAAGGAGAAGGCGCTACAGGACGAACTGGATGTAGTGACCAATCAAAGAAATGAAGATTTATTGGCACACGAGTTCAGGGATTTTGTGTGTCAATTTGAAGTGGATAAGTATCGAGTATCCATTGCGCACTGGGAGGAGAAACTTGAGCTCGATATGGAAGCCATGGAACTCAAAAATAGTGTGACCCGACATCGCTATGTAAAGGTCGTGGAAGAACTGCAATTTTATAAGGAGCAGGTGGAAATGTTTAAGGAAAGAATCTCACAAGTGTTGAAGGAGGATGAAGACTCGAAAAATTTACATAGATCTCGTCGTACCACCAGAGCTGCGGTAAGTTTTTACCCACAAAATTTGAAATTTTATTTAAATTTTCCCTTTTGCAGATTGGTTTTTTTAAAAAAGGTGATAGGAAAAAATCACTCATGAAACTGAACAGAGGTAACAAGAAGAAGTAGAAAGTGCACTAAATTCAAGTATTTTAACTGTTGAAACTATGCAAATGTCAGAATTGTGTTGGCAACCCTAACAAACCAATAAACCAATAATAATTCAACTTCAAATCCATCAACTCAACCCTTTACCCCTTACTCTCAGTCTCAGTCCACGCTAGTTACGAAAGCAGGCAGGAAAAAATCAACAGAATTGGAGTCAAAAAACTTTGATCAAACATTTACATTTAGCAAATTCATTTCCCTATTTTCCCCATTGGGGAAATGGAAAATGGGAGTAGGAACTTGGAAAACGGGAGTAGGGAATTGCTGCCAGACGACGACAATGAAATTATGTTTGGTAAAAACGATTTAACTGATTGCCTGGCAAAGACCTACAGTATTTGTCGACTGTTTTGGGCGTGGAAATACCCTAGGAATCTTAAAAGGGTTCTTTTGGGTTGCAGAAATATTTCAGTAGTTTTAGAATTTTTTTTAGTAATTTGAAAAGAGTTTAAATCCAAATAAAATAAAGTTATATAGACCTTAATAGACCACTCTACTCGTTTTTAGAGTGCGAGGTCTTAAAATGCCGCTAAATTTAAATATGTTTTGCTTTGTGTACATATGCTTATAAATTTGTTAGTTTCTAATTCTAAATTTCCTGCAAAATGTTAAAAAAATTAAAATTTAATAAGTAAATTTATTTTTTTTTAGAGAAAAATATTGTAAGCAATTTAATTTCTATTACTATAAATGGTTTATTACAAAAAAATCGAATTTCACTTAAAAAAATAAATTAATATTACTTCATCGCCAAATCTTTGCTTAATTGTATTTCTATCGAATTTCTTGTTATGTAATTTTTTTTGTTTATTGTTAAACTTAAAAAGGAAAAATTCAGCTGTTGACTGATTTTGCTAAATGGGCTAAGAACAGAGTTTCTAATCACTGCAATTTCATTTTTCGCTAAATCATATTTCTACTTAATTGTTTTTTAGCATGAATAAATGTTCAAATTAATTATATATTTTAAAATTTGTACATCTTAAATAAAACATGTCTTTAAAAGTGCTGTTTCGACTTTAGATGGGCAGACAGACAACCACAGCTTGCCACAGGTTGCCTCAGGTGGCCTCTGGCTGGCTGTCTGGCTGTCTCACTCTGTTGGCCATTTATCGCATTCCTCTTTGCCACATCCCATTTGCCAGGGCTATAAATAAAAGTTCTTGCCGCCGTTTCTGGCTGAGCAAAGGGCTTGCGACCCGGTTTTCCAATGGCTATGAATGTGGTTGTGGCTGTGGCAGTGGTTGTGGTTGCGGTTGTTGTTGCCGTTCTGGCTGTGATTGTTGTTGTTGCTGGCGTTTGTGGCACGTCTTTTGAGCTGGTGGTGACGTGCTGCACATTTTGCTGCTTGCCTGTTGCAGTTTCTAATCGAATCGAAACCTTCTACCCTAATGATGCCTGCAGGCGCCCTTTGTTAGCTGAAATATCATTCGAAATTATTATCACTTGGGCACTTGCCACATGCCGCATGGCACATGCAACACACAACTTGCAACATGGCTGATTTGCTGCTGCCTTGTTATGCTGTTCGCCCATTCGAAATTGTTCCGTTAAAATCTGTGCGCTCCGTTGACACTGCCACAAAATGTTGCACAGCAGCAACAGCAACAGCAGCTGCCAGCTGCAACATAAAAGGGCCAACCACACATGCAGCTATCCCGTTCGCACGCGACCAAAGGGCTCAAATATTGAGATGCCCAATGCACCGCTTGCCCTCTCACTCGCTCATTCGTACTCTCCTACTGACTCCTTGCAAGTTCACTCGATCTCCCTTCCACTCCGTCTGCTCGATTCGCACTCTCCTTTTGCGCTCCTGCTCTCCTTGTCTGCCGCTCACTATTCCCGCATTTGTTTAGAAATTCTTATAAACAGACTGGGGAATGGTGGCAATGGAAATGTGAGATAGCAGGCAGGTCAGTGGCTGTAGCTGTGCCTGTGGCTGCGACTGTGACTGTGGTTGTGCTTGTGGTAGGGGAAGTGTGGATGGTGGAGGTGTGGTGGTTATGCTGCGCCTATGCTGTCTGTCTGCCTCTCACTCTCACTCGCACGCTCGCTCAGTCTTTCACTCAACTCACTCTGTCGCTCTGGCCATGCTGCATATGTCTGTTCTGTTCTGTTGCTTGTTCTGTTTGTCATGTCGTTTGGCTGTTTACGCTGTTCGCCTGTTCGAGCACACCATCGAAATTTCACATGTAATTCCCACGGCCTGAATTTTCCCACACAAAACGAAGAAGAGGAAGCAGAATTCAACAACAATGCGACAAACGGACAGTTTGGGACAGACAGCACAGAGAAGAAGCACACAAACACAAACACGCGCGCGCGCTCTCACACACACACTCGCATGCACATGAGATTTTTTTTTATTGCATTGAATTTGCTGCCAGGGTCGCTTGTTGGTCGCTTCGTCTCCTTCTACACACACACACACACTTACTTATGCCGGCACATATTTATGTTTGTGTGTATGCATGCACATTATGTATGCTTTGTATGCATGCATGTTTGCACGCATGCATGTATTTTGTTTCGTTGTTTCTTTTTGAAATTTTTCTTTTAACTAAATTCTTCTTTGGACTTTCTTGGCAGGGATGCAGACGCATTAAAATAATCAATTCAAATTGTTTATTTAAAGTATGAGTAAATGGAGTTTGTGTTTTATTTAGCTAGATTATTTTAATTGATAATTGTGAGTTTAGTTTACATGGAATTTTCAAATATTTATTTTGTTTGAAAATCAATCAATTAATCAGTATCCTTCTAGACGCATAGCTTAAGTTTAGTCTGGTCTATGCTTCTTCTTTGCGTCTTTTGGCCATTTCTTTTAACATTCTTAGCCAATGAACTTCTGTTGTGCAGCAGTTAAGCACAGTGGTCTAAAACACAACATTACAGTTTTCATGAAATTTAATTTAGTATAATTAAGGTATTTTTAGACTCAAAAAAAATATATATGATTATTTTTTAAATTTTACTTAAATATTTATAAATTTTTATATATTTTCTGAAATTATTTCCACTGTGCTGAGAACTTTTAAATGCACGACCTTGAGACTCTTCTTTTTTTTCGGCAGTGCATTCAACTGTGAGAAACTTTGAAAATGTCAGTCAACTTTGAGGTTATGTGGCTGATAAAGGCAAGCAAGAAGAAGAAGCATAAGAATTCATGTGGCAATGCTCTCCGTTTTGGCCTTGACTGCACTTCTAATGGTTCATGAGCACTCGTTAAACTCGGCTCAGATCAATGTGGGACTGTTGGGTTGGCAAGCGGTCGACTAGCTGGATAAAGGGGGGAGGTGAAGGAGTTGTAGGGGGGTATTGGGTTGTTATAGCTGTTATTCCAGTTATTGTTAAGAGGTATTGACTGCAACGCCAACTTCGGCTACTGCACTCCTGGTTCATCAATTCGTTCAAGGATTTTTTCGTGCTTCCAGGCATGTCAATGGCAATGACTGCTCTCTCTTTCTCTCTCACTCTTACTCTGTCTCTCTCGCTGTGTGCTTGAAAGGTCATGAGTGTAGCAGCCTGCTCACTCACTGTGGGAGGGGAATGTGGTGTACTGTGTGGTGTGGAGTGGAGTGTGTTTTGAATTTTTGGCAATTTGCTTTTTATGCTCTTGTCGTTCCCATGCTAAACATTCTGGTATCCTGTCTCCTTAACTCGACAGAAGTAACAAAAAATGCGCTAAAACGGGGTCAAGCATCAGGCATCCCATTCCCCATCACCATCCCATACAAGCTCAAATGGCAATTCAAAACTCACTTTGAGCAAACACTCGACGCATTTATCACTAGCAGAAATTAAAGCTCAAGTTGCCTATCACTCATCGAAAAAAGCACATGGCAAAATCAACAAAAACAAAAAGAGCAGAAAAAAACTTAAACTCATTGTTAGCTTAAGTGGATTTGGTTTCTCGTTGCGATTCCACTCTCCCCACTTTTAGCTCTGTTCGTTTCCCCTCCATCAAAGCTTTTTTTCTGAAATAAACTTTTGTTGCCCACTCACACATTCGTACTCACTCACGCACTAATACACACTCACTCACACTTACTCACTCAGTTAAACGCAACGAAATGAAACGGCGAACACGCCGAGTGAATGTCACGGCGAGAAATCTCTCAAAGCTGCCTGCTCTTAACGCTGTTTGCCTGTTCATTAGAGTCCATGAATTGAAATTGTGTGCAACGATGACGGCGACCGCATGACCAAAATGGCGGCTTGGGGAACTGGGTGGTACCTCTACCCACTCGATGGTTCAAGGGTTCAATTACTCCAAGTGTGTGAGTGTGTCTGTGCGTTTGTGAAGCAAGCTAATGGCGCTTGAAATCCATATGCGACTCAAAAGTTGAGTGTGCTGCGTTGCGGTTTGTCTGCTGACTCTGGGACTGGGACTGTGGGCTGGGGATTTTGTCGCCGCCGCACGTCGTTCCGTCATTTCAATTCGCGCGCAATTGCTTGCGCTTCCAAATGAAAAGAGGCAACAAAAAAACTAGAGCAATGAGCAGCATCATTTAGATTTAGACCGGAATAGTAACAGGGGCGCAGCATAGCTTTGCAAGCTCACTGAGACCACGTTGTTTGCCGTTGGAAGTTGAAACCGTTCTCGCATTGCACAAACCAGTTGTCACGCTCGCACTCACAGTGCTTACGCCGCGAGCTTTCCACTGTTTCAGTGTTGTCCACACGTTCCCCATACGTTTGGCGGGTGTTTTCAAAAAATGTGCAGAGTGAGCTTTTCTGGTCGCTCCCCAAGTCAATGCCATCTATTGAGTTCATTTGAGTTGATTATGCTCGTGCTAGTACTTGATCTAATAAAAACAATTGACGATATGATTTCAGAAGGTTAGACACCCTACCTACCAGAAATAAATATGTTACTAAATTCAAGTGCACCTAGTTTAGTGGGGTGCTGCTTTTAATGAAATAAACAGTAAACCTTGACAGTGAGTGGGGTCTACGAATTTGTATAAATCTCTATAAAAGGGAATTAACTTATCAGTGATTTGCCTCTCAGTTCAAGGGGAACCATGTTCAACTTTTGATTTTAGTTAAAAGTTTATGGAATTCTAGCTTTATATACTTGGTACGATAACACCATAAATAAACTTGAAATTTATTTAAGTGCCAGCTTCATACTGGATATTTAATGGGATGTTGTTATCAACATAAATGGCGCACTTGTTAATCATTAACATACTTTATGAGGGTGCGAAAACACTTTCCAGATTGCCCACAACGGTCTATTTCGTAATATTTTTAAAATCTAAGCTCTAGAGAGTATAATTGAGTAATTAAATTTTAGAATCAATAAATTAAATTTGTTATTTTTAAATTCCTTACATACTTTTAAATATGTTTGCCAAAAATATGCCCCCTCACATACATAAATATTTACTTCAAACGTTTCATTCCAATGTTCCATTCGCTCTCTTTAACTGCATGCTCACAAACTTACACCAAATGTGCGAGAGCGAGATGGAGTGACCGCTCAACCAGTTACCCTTTAACATGAAAGAGTTTGAAGGCAGAACACACTATTACTTAGCTACGTTTCACTACAAGAACACAGTATTTCTAAATTTTTAAAGAAAAAATTGTTCATATGTTAAATAATAACTAGAGGTTAACAAAGGTTTATAAAATAAACATATGTAAGTTGTTGTGTAGCCTTAAATTAAAATTTACAGGGTAGTGACAAGCCGACTCTCGACTATAACAACCGTCTTGCTGTTTGTGGCTATGCCTCTCAATGTTTTTTGTTTTGTTTGCGACGCTCAGTTCGTTTTAAACGCGCAATCGAGACGGACGTGATTTTCTTTCGTGTCGCCGTCGCTCGGAGTCGGAGCCTCAGTCGCCGAACATTTTCGCATTCGCTACAGATTTAAATGAGTTTCAAGTGAAAAACAAAAGAAAAGAAAATAAACAAAAAACTAAATATTATTTGCTTAGTTAATTGCAATTGCAGCAAGTAAACAACAAGTAGACAAGTAGTCGGCGAAAGAGGGAAACAAAGAGGAGAAACAAATCGGACACAGCTTCCTTTAGTGGTTGCCTGGTTTTCAGTGGATTTCAGTTTTTTTGTGTTCGTGTGTCCGAGTATGTGTTTTTGTTTGTTGTTATTGTGTTTGTAGCCGTTGTATCGTATTAGGCAAGCAGCAAAACGTGAAATGCAAATTACACCAATAATAATAACAACAACATAACAACGACAACAAAACGGTTTCGTGTGTGTGCTTAAAACAACGAGACACAAACGAAAATTGCGCGCCAAAAAACGCCAGCGAAACAAAAGGATTTATAAAACGTACATGCATTAAAGCACAAACACCAATACACAAATACCAATACAAACAAGCTCGCACAAGCAGCTGAGAGCAGTCAATAAACCAACAAAAATAACTACAGAAGCAGCAGCATCGACAACAACAGCGACGACGACAACGAAATCAAAACAGACGACGAAGACGGACCAAAAAACAAATTCCAGTTTCATCTCGCGCCGCCTTATTCACCACAGCGCAAAAAGGACGCCCAGAAGGCGACGACACTTGAAGCATTTGTCTAAGTGGTGAGTTTATTTTTTTTTCTTTACTTTTTCGTATGCAGTATTTTGATGTCGTTTTGTCTTTGGCGTTTCGTCTGCCAGTAAACATTTTGCAAAAGTGCAAAAGTCAAGGCTCCTAACAGCGGACGTATGTGTTTGAGTGTGTTTGTGTGACCTTTGCAGACATATCGAGTGTGTGAAGAGTCCTTGACAAGCCTGTCCCTTTTGCACAGTGGTTACGCAGCTACTCATAATTGTGAAACTCCAGTTAATCTCTGTCAGCTTACAGTGAGGCAAGATCAGGATTTTAAATGCGCAAAAAAGATAAAAATGAGGTACAATGGGAACACAATGCTGATTAATGCACTGTGACGAAATGTTGTAACTGCAACCCTAAGTGAATCAAGTTTCTTGAAAAAAAGAATTATTCATGTAGAAAGAAATGATCAGATAACAAATTATTTCCTTGTCGAGCTCTTTGTGTTCCCTAAGCTGCTGCATGGAATGGGTTTTCTTAAAAAACAAATTTCTTATGTAATAAATAAAACTACTAATCTGTGACAATGTATGTGAGCGAGAAAGAGGGAGAGAGTTTTCTTTTTCATCTTCTCATGCAGGAAATTGCCGACTAACGTTCAAAGCAGCTTTACCTAATTGCATTTGAAATTACGAGAAACTGCTAATGACTTGGCCGGAATAGGAGCAGGGGTTGTGTACGCTCTCCTCCCTATGGTGTGAAATAGCAAAAACCAAAGTTAGTTAACTCCAGTTAATGCTGTAATTCCAGATTATCTAATAAGAAACTACTTAACCGCAATAATTTATATACTTAATCAATTACATCAAGAGTTTTCCAAAATGTAGAACAAATTGTGTTGAAAATATCACAGTTCACTAACGCGTGTATGTGCATGAAAGTAATAACCGATAAGAGAATAAATACACATTTATTGCCGTTAGAAGCTCAGACAATCACACACATGCAGACACCCACACACACACTCATAAGCCGCAAGGCAATAAAAATACCACACACAATTATCATTTGAGGTGATCTAACGACAGTTGAGTTCACTGTGCCTCGTCCTCAAGCAACCTTTTGCTGCTTCTTCTAACCATATCCTGTGTCTAAGTGTATTTGTGTATGTGTTTGTGTGTCGGTAATGAAACGTCTAGACAGTTTGGGGAGATGACGTTGTTGCAGCTTCCAGCAGTTCACTCAAACTCCACCACAGTCGACAAGAACATAACTAAACACACACACTCTCATTTAATCCCTTTTTATTGCTCTCTCACGACGGAGGAGTCAAAAAAAAACACACACACACAAATATAACAAGAGAGAGCGAGAGAGTTAGTTTTGAGTCCTGAAACCCGTTTGGGCTATGAGTGCGAATAATGGGCGTGGGAACTCCACTCAACTGCCCCTAAAATGGCATTGCCGCTCAATCATGATGATTGTGTGTTGGGAAAAGGCGCTCGTAAATTACAAAACCATGGTTTTATTTGTCAAAATTTGAAACTTATTTGAACAGGCGCCGAGCAAAGGGCAGCAAGTCGCCAGTTTCATTCGCTCTCACTCGCTCTCTTTTATTGTGTCGACCAGTTCCCCAGTTCCAGTTGCCAGGCGAGTGTTGTTTTTAATTTTGTTATTTTGTTTGTGTTTGCCTTTTACTGTTTCGTTGTTGTTGTTCTTATTGCTCTTGCCGTTGTTGCTCTTTTCGTTTCGTTTTCGTGATTAGCATGCTAGCCTTGACTGCGCGTATGTGTGTGTGTGTGTATTTGGGAGAGTAAGAGCGCGAGTGCGGGAGCCCTTTGAAAACCACTCGTAATCGCAGTGGAAAGCACTCCACTCGTTTTCACATGACTTGACAATCATCTGAGTTATGATTTTAGTCAATGAATTTCTAATTGGTTTTCATTTTTGCATTTTTTTTTACGTTCGATTGGATTTACTAAGTGTTGTATAATGCAAAATTGATTGATGAACTGTTGCGATTGCCAAACCCGAAACGTTGTAAATGTGTGTGTGTGTTCAGTTGATCAGTAATTTGATTGATTGTCAGCGTACCAACAAGACTTTGCACTTTTGCATGTGTATAAGGTTTTTGACAAACATACATTTTAAGCGAATATGTTCATGTTTCCATGTACACACACACATTTAATTTATCAGCTATTACCTCACACAAAAAGCATAATCCACTCATTTGCTTTGCACATTTCATTTCATTTCATTTTGTTTCACATTGTTGGCATTCTTGGAACAGTTGTTGCTTTTAATGACGCATCTTGACTCCTCCTGCTCTCTCGCTCACTCACTCGACTGCGCTTTGTGTCGCACTCAAACTACGCTTTTGCAATTTACCGCAATGCCAAATTAAGCAATGTAAAACAAAATAAAAACAAAAGGAGCAAAAAAAAAACAACAACTAACTACAAAGCCATTCCCACTTCCAATTACGGTGCTCTCAATACCCACACACACACACCCCACTCTACGAAATGGGAATTGGATTTGAATTCGGAAAGAGAGCCAAGGCAAGGCCGCGACGGTCCCAAATAAAATGGAAGAAGAATAAAACAATAGGCAAAGTACAAGAAGAATGGGAACGAGAATGTGCCTAAACTAACGGCATGAATGAATGAGTACCGGTAATGTGGGCGGGGGGAGGTGCGGCTGATTACATATCACCGTTGTTGTTTTTGTTTCATTAGCGTTTGTTGTTGTCGATTAGCCACAAATAGACATTTGCGTGTTGTATTTACTTTTTACTTGATATGGTCATGTTTCGTATGCTTTGATAAGCCAGCTTTGTTTCGTGAGTGAGCTCTGCTCTCTTTCACTTGCTTACTCTCAATATTGCGCCATGCATTTGCCCATAAGCGGATGAGCCGCAAGGCAGCTGACAGTTGGCTCAAACGGACTGTGATTGCGATTCCGGCTTATGCAATTCATCATTATGACCACAATTTGCTACAGCAGCGGCAGCAGCAGCAGCAACAACACAAACAAGAGGCAAATGCAATGCATTTGGTAATGAATGCCGCGTGAAGCAGTTTTACCCTCCCCTCGCTTTATTGAAGCTACCCGAGTAACTAAAAAAAAAAGTGAAAACTTGTTTTTGCTTTCTGCATGTACAAGATTTATTGTTGTATTGTTGCTGTTATTATTATTATTGTTATTATTACTATTGCTAGTCGTTGTTTTATGTCTTGCATTTGACTTTGACTTTTCAACCGCTTGTCGTCATCATTAACATGATCATCATCATCATTACTGTGTTACAAGTTGTAAACAACTGTAAATGCAAAGGCACATTGGGGCATTATACTCCATAAAGTCGTTAATATATCTTATGCATAATCTTTGCGTACAATCTATGGCCTGACAACCACTGTGCAATGTCCAAAGCCACAACCACCAGCGCTGACGTTGACGCTGACGTCGCACGATGGCGATGGCGCTTTCGATTTTCTTGCCTTTACAACCCCACACGCAGTAGCTACAAATACAACTCTACAGCGTGTTGGAAGGGGGCAAATGAGCAAATAAGCAATCCAGTTGTGTGACGCTCTCGCTCACGCACACACTATTGCGCCTTCCGATTGTTGTTTGTGTGTGTTCCCCTTTTGGCACCCAAAGCAAGAGAGCAAAATCCAAAAGCAACAACAATAATAATAAACAAAACGAGTGTAAGAGCAAAGGCAAAGGCAAAGGAAAAAGCAAGAGAAGTGCGTGCGTGTGTGTTCAGGCACATGTATTCTTTTGTGTGTGTGTGTGAGTCAAAAAGTCTTATTGGATATATTCAACATGCGCTTGCACATTTTGATGATTTCCTGTGAACATTTGGATATTTCAATGTAAAGAAACTTGTTGCATGCGAGATAGCGCACAATGTGAGTGAAGAGCGGCACAGACACACACGTACACACAAGTACATAGTGTAGTTGTTGTTATGGCAAGCACTGTTAATGTTCTGTTGTTGTTATGTTAATGAAGTTGCTATATTTACTAATGACTTGGTTATAAACATGAAGCAAATCAAGCGATCTTTTTGCCTCAACAAATTCAGGTTGAGAAAGTTTACAGAAATTATATGAGAACCAAATGAGTTAATTTTCCAAATGTATTTGCAAGTACTTAATAATAGCTGCATATTAAAGTGAAAGGCCAAGTGTGTCGCATTGTTTTGACCGGCAGGTAACACTTGGCTTAATTGTTTAGCTTGAATTGGCCATCTGCGTTTTATTTGTTAATGGCTTGCAATTTTTATGCGTCTCGTCGGCATTACATAAAAGGTATCTTTTGCGTAGTTTGCATCTCTTTCGCACCTGCAACTTGAGATACTTAACGCCATTTCTTGTTAAAAGCTAAACGTTAGTTTTTCTGCTTTTGATTGGCTAATTGTGAAATTGTTAGTGGATGTGGTTTTGACGGTGGTTTAAGCCGCCTCACGAAGGCCATTTTGGCTGTAATGCTCACGCTTACACGCATTATGAGTTCAGATACATTTTTTTCAAAGACGCCGCTGTGTGAAATATTTTAACGCTAACTTGTTAGGTGTGTGGAAAAGGGGAGGGGTGTGGAGAGCGGTGTGGAGAGCTGTGTGCATTATGCAACACTTGTAAGGAAATCAGGTAACAAGTACATAAAATGCATATTTTGTAATTCAAGTCTTAATTCCTAAAAAAAATCTGCAATTGCATGTTTATAATTTTTAATTGTGGAGAACTACTTTTAAGTAAAGTTTTATTCAAATGTTATTACCCTAATGTGCCCATAAAAAAACATTATCTTTTTTTTATAGCGCTGTCAATCATATAAATGAATGATCGACAGTTCTATAATTAATTCTGATTGCATTGCTTATAAAAAGAGCAAAAAATGTTCCCAATAAATGAAAATTCTGTAGAATTCTTTGGTTTCTACGCGCCATATGGCAATTTTTAAAAAGATTTTCTGAATTTTCTGCTGAATCTCTGTATAAGCTGCTTATCTGACATTATGTCTACATTTTAATGGGTTTTTATAGCAGAAATCAAAGAAAACAAACACAAAGAAATAAGATTACGAAAACTTGAGATAAATTCTAAAATTAAAAAACTTGAAAAAAATATTTTAAGTGGTCAAAAGATGATTTTTGTAATCTAAAACTATATGACACTTATTTTAAGCTGATTATGACATACATTTCTTACCTTTGCTGCTGCCAATTGGGATTAAAATAGTCTAAATTTTATTACTAAGCACATTATATCACTCAATTTTATAGATAAGACTCTTATATTTGCTTATCTCCACATTGAGCTAGTCTACAAGTCAGAGAGACTCGTAGTTCATTCTTAAATATTTATATAGTTTTACGCTCTTGGAATGTTTTTTTTTAATAATTTTCTTGTGCTTTGTAGTTGATAAGCCTTTTTTTGAGTAAAGTATCTCAGATATGAATATAGCTAGATTAGCTTTTTATTTTCATTTGCTCTTTGCTGGCTAGATTATGAAATTTTCTTGAAATGAAGTCTGAAAAAATGCTAACGAGCGTGTGAGTTGCAAGCGTAGAGTATACCCTGTAAAAGCAAGGGGAGCAGAGGGGTGTACTGGTTGAAAAAAATACTAAGTACTAAATTTAAATAAATTTAAACTGGCCTATGAAAGGTCTCTAAAATTGTTTTCAAAAAGGTTCATAGAAGTGATTTATTCTCTTAGAGGGTAACTACCCGTCTATCATTTAGCGCTGCTTATAATTGCTTGTTGTTGTTTAAAACGTGCTGCCAGCCACAATTTGTTTATCGTAAATGTTTATGCTTTTTTTCGTGTTGTTTATGGAGAATGCCAAACGAGAACGCCACATGTGCGAGTGGAAAACTCTGCCCCTCCCCCCTACACTTCCCTCCCTTGCGCCCACTTTTATTTTATAAACAAGCCATAGAATTTTTAGTTTAAATTCGTGGAATCAAATAAACACAAAAAACTAAACATGTGGATACTGAAAAAAATAGCTGAACAATTTGTTAGACAAAGAAAAATTCACAGAAGAGGTCAGTTTACTCGCGCGTTCATTGCGCAATGGAAATGTGTCTGGTATTTGGTAGTTTTGTTTTATACCCTGTTATTTTCTTTATCGAGGCACTTGACAAGTGGCTGGCAGACTGCAAAAAGTGGCTAAAACTGGCTTAAAATTTGAAAATTGTTTTTCAATGCGCAAACAAGACGACAAACGATGTCGACGCGGAAAATTTCAAACTGCCTGAATGAGCAATTGAATGAATGACTGAAAGAGTGTGTGTGTGTGTGTGTGTGTAGCTGACTAACTGAATGAATAGCGCGCTGTGGCCGAGAGTGAAAGCCAAGTAAGCTACTTTATGTCTTGGCTTATATTATTGTGAATTGTGAATGCAACTGCAACTTTTGGAATGCCACTTCCTGTGGAGTGATGCAGTTGCATCTCCCGCTGTGCTGGTGCTGGTACTGGAGATGGGGCTGCGACTGGAGCTGGAGGTATCATAGACACATGTGGAAAACTAATTTCCTATTCATGAGTCAGCTGAGCGTATAAATGGCCGTTTTTTTTCTGGCCTCTAATGCTCCGCCTCTTTTAATGGGCCACAAAATGAGCGAGCCAATAAATTCTGACACGCCACTAAAATTGAAAAGTTAACTTAACTAGGTGTATGGAGAGTGTAAGCTAAGTAGATACCCTATAAATAGAAATATTCCCAGTAGACGCTGATTTAAGGAGGATAAGATCGGGAGTGGGAAAGCAGAAGATAAAGTTAGACAAGGAGGGAGTAATAAAGTTATATATATTTATATATAGGTTTATATATTCTCATTAAATTTGTATTGCAATTTTATTTCTAATAATTGTAGTAATAAGTACTATAATTATTTTATTACTATAAAAATCCAGACTGTTTTTGCTTATAAACAATTTCCTAAGAGAATGTAAAGTAAACAGACTTTTTTTTATTATTTATGATGTATTTAAAGTGTAACTTAACACTTCATCTAAAGTTATACTATTTAAAAATACTAAGAAAAACTGCTGATATATTTTATATATATCCCCAGTAACTACTCAGCTGATTTATTAACATTTTACTGACAACTTTGTCGCCCACATTTACAGGGTATAAAAACTAAGTCGCACGAGAACGTGAAAAACAATACAAGGTGTGTTTGTGGTAGGGAAAAGGGGGGCGTCTAAGGGGGGGGTGGGTGTATGCGGATTCCCTTGAGGTCGAGGTCTTTAAGGCATCGCGTGTGTCGCATTTTCGGCTCGTTTAATGTCAAAGCAGACAAACAAGTCAATAACTATAACAATAACAATAACAAAAAAAAAAATACCAATACAAACACAATAAGACAAATAAATAGTTAACACAAGACGCAATGACTAACACGCGCCCCAAATGATATCGATAGGACTATAGTGGGATATACCCTGGGATATAGCTGGAAATGCTCCCAGGAGTAAGTCATAAGTTTAGCGGGAAACATTTTAATTTAAGCGTCTAACGTGACGAAAGCGCGATGAAAACTCATGTAAATTGTTTTTAAGATAAACATTTATAGTTATACATTTAAAACGAGGCAATTAAAACTAAGTTAAAGCAATTAAGTGCGTTTAATTAAGGTGTTTATGCATAAAGATAGTTAAACCGAGGAATATGTGGAATGTTTTGCAAAAGTAAAAAGTTAAATTTTTATTTTGGAAACTAAGCAGAAATTTATTTAGTTTAAAGTCTATAGGAAAGTTGTTAGTGAAATATTTTAATTCTTAATATAGTAAGATTTTATTGAAATATTTTTTTAATAGTAACTCTAAGCAATTGAGTTCCTTAAAAGCTTAAATTATAAATAAAAATTATTTTAAGTAAATATTTTAACATTAAAATATTTTTTTTCCCATCTAACAATAGTTTATAGAATTAAAATTCAATATTCATCAAATTATTTGAGCTCAAAACTGTTTAAATTATGTTAATGAATTCAGCGGAAAAGCGCTTACTTGAAACTTAATATAAATTTAATTTTTTGCTTAAAACTACTTGCAATTTTTATACAAAATAATCGAAAAAAACTTGCACTTTATAAAAAGTTGAATAAAAATTTTATTATTTCTTGAAAATTAACTAGAATTGTTAAATAAACTAAAAAAAAAAAAAACTTTCGCTTTCAACCATTTCCAGTTTAAGTTTCATGTTGAGTTAAAATAATTCTACACTTGTTTATGCACAAAAAAGTAATAAAAAACTTTATTATTTAATTATTTTAGTACACGAATTAAAGCTGTCAGCGTAGTGTGACTCAGTTTTCACTCTGCAGTCAAAAATTTGCATTTTTTAAATTTTAATTTTATTGTGTTTTGATTTAAACAAATGTGGCATAAACAAATTTGGCAGACTTTGGCAAAGTAAACAGAATTGTTTAGAAATCGGTGTGTGTGTGTGTTTGTGTGTGTGTGTGTGTGTGTGTGTGTTTGTGTGTGTGTGTGTGTGTGTGTGTTTGTGTGTGCTTTTCGAGCTGTTCAAGTTTGAGAGGTGGAAAACATTCCAAAGTATCGAGCTCACTTGGCTATATTTAAATTGTGGAAATGGAAAACGCACCCTGTTATTCTGTGGGAATAGACGAAAACTAGGCGACAATGCCGCTTGCCACCCCTTAACCCTACACCTCCACACCCCCTCGTAGACAAAAGCACAGCTGATTTGGGGGCTGCTTTTTGTTGTTGCCAGCCCCTGGGGGAGTGGCAGTTGTGGGGGCAACAACCCCTGGCAACAACAAAGCTCCTGTGGCAAACTTGTACAACAATTTTGTCGTCGTTGGCATTTTTCTGCTATCCTGTTGAAAAATCAGGGAAATCTATTTATTGATGTTTTTCGCCAAGTGCAAATGACAACAGCGCGTGGCATGGGGGCGTGCCTGACGGTGGGCGTTGAGCTTGTGACGTCAGTGAGCCCATTGACCTGTTGTTTGGGGTCGCATAACGAAAGCTCAAAGCGTGGAGCTTTTTGTGTGGCTGGGGGAAAAGCTTTTTGACTGTGCTCCTGTGTTGATGACGTCACTGCTCCTGGTTGTGACTCCTGTTGCTCCTGCCGCGTCTGTTTGCGTTTGCTGCGCTCCTGTTCTTTTGAGGCGGAGTATTTGAGTTAGAGTTGTTGAATGGCGCCAACCAACAGCCCCCAACCCTGCTCCCCTAAAGCAGCACCCCCTTCCCGCCCCCTCTCTCTCTATGGCACACACTCCCCTATTTGGAGCTGAGACTCACTCTCAAAGTGGAGCAGTTGTCAGCGAGCGTGGAGTGTCTCCTGTGGCACTAAGAAGTTGCACGAATGTCTTAGACGCTGCAACTTGTCCCCATGTATTCCCTACCCTCTCTCTCTATCTCCCTCTCTCTCTCTCTCTATCAGCCACATGTGCGTGTGTTTTCCCTGTGCCTGTGGAGCGGCCATTTTCTCCATGGAGCCAATTAAAACCAGGCGAACAGCAAATGGTTGGACAGCATTTTCCTACTTTTCTTTCGCAGGGGGTTTTTCCTGCCAAGCTGTCTGAAAAGTTGCTCCTACGCTTGCCCCTGAAATGTGGCACACACACACACACACACTTGTACACTTGTGTGGCGCTGGCAACAGCCAATGATTTGTACGCAGCTTCCACAGAGCTTTGGCCTTGTGCCCACGTGTGCAGCTGCCACAACAATAGCAACCAACTTGCCACAAAATGTCTGCAGGTCAAGGCAACGCATTGCGCCATCGATACACGAAGGCTGCGAAATCGCATGCACTTGCCAAAATAATTAATTAAAGCATAGTTAATGATAAAAACTTTAACTTTTAAATAAACGCTAGAAGTTTTCTAGAAATAAATATAAAAAGATGAAATTATTAACATTTATTATCAGTTAAATTTACATAGTGTAGATAAATTACTAGCTGACGTTGTTCTATATTAATCTTTAAAGTATAATAAATTATATTCAATAGATAAATTGTGATAAAAACAACTTTAATAAATTTTCTAGAAGTACCCAATGGTACTGTATTTTTTGATTAAGAATTTATAACATTTTTGGTAGCCTTCATTTACTTTTAATTATTATTATTAAATAATAAAAAATGTTGAGGGTTTTGCTACGTTTTACTTTAAATTTTTTTTTTAAATGTTTTAAATCTTTCTGGATTATTTCCTTTTTCAGAATTCGTAGTTGTCTTACTACACTTTTTATGAAAATAAATTTAAAAATAGAGTAAAATATTTTCCAAGCTTCTAGTAAAGTTTTTTTTATCACAATTAATTTATTGAATATAATTTCTTATACTTTTAATATTAAGGAAATTTCTTAGCTTCTTAAGTTCCCTATTAAATTTAAATTTATGTGCCAACACAACATAAATAAGTCTGTAATAATTATCAAAATATTTAAGCCTTATAACAAAGCTGTGTTTACATAAAAACTGCCCAAGATAAGATAATAAAATTGCTGTTTGCTGGCATAAATAATATTTATGTGTATATTTAATAAATAGCGCATAGCAATCAGCTTTTGTCAGCGAGTCAGTGTGTGCACAGTTGTTGTCATTGCCATTAATTAGAGGTAAACAAACTGAAGGCTATGGAAATAAAGTGATGAAATATTTGACAAAAACAAAGAAAATGTTGAATAAATAAATAATTAATGACTTAAACAAAGGCAAAGTGTAAATGAAATTAAGTTTAGTTCGAGTCAAAGTAGGTCGCTTATTTTTGCCAGTGCATACACTGTAATTCAGTCATGTGTTAAAGGTTTGCGTGGGAGGCAGGTGTGTGTGGGTGGAGAAGGGGGTTGGGGGGAGACAGTAGGTGGCCTGGGTAGGAGTAGAGGCTGTTCTATTGTGTAAAAGCTTTCACTTTCAGCGCTTGCAGCGCAGGATAAAAAACAATGCAGCAAAGTCGCTCTCTCTCTCGCTCTCCCCTTGTCTGTCTCTGTCTTTGTGCCCTCTCTCTTTCTCGCTGTGTGGCTGTTCGTGCAACGCATACAGGGTAAAATTTGGGTCACTTGTCGCCATTGCGCCGTTTGTTGCATAAGCAAAATGCGAGAAAAGCACCACCCATTTTTGGGTGGCCAAGCTGTTTGGCTGCTCACTGAGCTGCTGCTGCTGTTGCTGCTGCAACAAAATGAGGAAGCCTAAAATGGCAACACGTTACGTTACACTGCAATCGATTGCAGACGTTGCAAGTCCGCATCTCAGTCCACAACATTTGCTCTGTTGGTCGCTGCGGCTCGAAGCCATAAGTTGCATTTGATAAGAACACGCGTCTCGTCGCGTCGCGTCTCGCAGCGGCAAGCGAAAGTGAAGCAAGAAAGTAATAAAAGTGCAAGTGGCATGAAGCTGGTGGCAAGTGGCAAGTGGCAACACGGAAACTACAAATGTGCGAGCAATTAGAACAACAAGCGGAAAACAGACAATTGATTGATCGATTGATTGATTGACAGCCTCGGTATTTTCCATTAGCCAAGCCAACAAAGAGACGGCTAAAAGGCAGTAGCGATTTCTGCTTGCAACGTGCCACAAGCAGCGCTTAGAGCAACATGCAACAACGTACAGGGCCACCGCACATCTCCACGAGCATTATGAATCGCATGTCGATCTTTGAAAGTGAGTACACTGAGCGAAAATAGGGAATGGAACTAAAATAAGGCTCAAAGTATCTTGAAAAGAGTCTGTTTATGTTAAGCACAAAGTTGGAAAATATTTCTTAAATAAAGAAATTGAAGAGTTTTGCATCGACAACAGAATTTTTTTACGTGTAGTCCAAAAAGCTATAAACAGCTGAGAAGAATTCCAAATTCCACATCTGTTTAAGCTTAAAAGTTTAAACAAAAACACAAGTGTGCGTGTGTGTGTGTGCGTGTGTGTTTTTGTGTCTGGAGGTGAAATCGCGATTGTGTCGCAGCTGTTAACTTGGCCATAAATATTCGGCAATGTCTTGCGAATTTCAAACTCGAGGCGTGTGTTTTTCAGCTACATGTAAATCTTGTAGCTGATAGATCTTCTGTGTGTGTATGTGTGTCTGTGTCCAGAAGAAGTGAATAAAAGTGTTGAGATTCAACACTCTGCTACATGCCACAGGTATTCAAAGATTTGTGCTCGAGACAAGACAAAAGACACAAGAAAACACAAAAAACAAAGATAAAAGTATTCAATTTCACACTCAAAACACAGCTAAGTTTGAGAATTGTAAGAAAGCAGTGTTAACATGATTTAAATGCAGATCTTAACTGTTGCTTTGCATATCAAAGAAAGTACAGAGTTCATGCTAAGCATATCAAAAGTGTTGGAAAGTTCATAAATAAGCGAGAAATCAAATGAGTGTGTTCAAAGAAGTTCTTAGAAATCGGTTGAAAGCTCGTAAAAGTGTTTTAAACTTAAGTTTGGGCAGGGCTTTCTAAAATGCTGGGTAGTGTTGACTAAGCAGTGTTGGAAAGTGTTTAAATTAGTTTAAATGTAAATGAATTAAACTGTTTTTAAAAACCTTTATCCAGCTACTACTACAGTAGAGTATTAACTCTATGAATCGCTTTAAACAGTGTTGGAAAGCGTCTAATTTGGCAGGGGTAACTAATATGGAGTTCTACAAACTGTTAGACAACACTGAAATGAATTGTTTTTAGTTTCTTAAGTGTGCATACCGTGTGTGTCACAAAACAGTGTTGGAAAGTGTTTAAATTAGTTGAAAAGTAAATGAATTAAACTGTTTTTTAAGACATTTAGCCAGCTACTACTACAGTAAAGCATAAACTCTATTAATCGCTTTAAACAGTGTTGGAAAACATCTAATTTGGAATGTGGAACTAATGATGAGTTATAAAAGCTGTAAGACAACACTGTCTTAAATTTGTCATAAAACAGTGTTGGAAAATACCAGAAATGTAACAAATGAAACCGCTTTATGTTTTCCACTTACATTTCCAGTACTTCTTATTTCCCTTGAGTTTCTTATTAGATTCCATCTGCACTCAGTGTTGTAAAGCTTCAATTGGGTTCATTCAACTTGCAGCACAATAGCACTTCAACACCAGCCAATTGGAGTAGCATTATTAACTTTAACAAACTGACATAAAGGTCCAATTTCTGGGGCTCAAAGTTCGAGTTGACACAGTTTTTCCCATCGATCAATCAATGAGTTTCATAAGCGACAACAATTCCCCACAAATTAACACTAATTCCAACAACATCAATACCAATTCCAATTCAAGTTTATGTTTACTATTTATTTGTGGTGTTTTGTTTGAGCTTGGCCCTGACACGGCCTGAGCTGTGAACTTTTAAACTGTTGAAATCATTTTTGTACAAACTGTTGCACAATCGGAAATCATATGCAAATCTGCAGATGATTAATTGGTTTGAGCACACAAAAGTGGTGATAAAATTCTGAATTCGATAACGATTACGATGACAATTACGCTGTCGATGACGATGACGATTGCAGAGTTGCAGTTGAACAAGTTTTCACTTGCGCAATTGCCAGCCAGTTGCCTTATTAGAAAACCCGCATAACTCGGTTTGAAAATAAAGTCAAGTCTTTATAAGGGTGCCCACACTGTCCACACAATTCCATACTCAAACATTAGTAATTATATGCAATTTGTTTTCACCGAGTGACCAGTGAGCAGTAGAAGAAATCCACTCCCAAGTCGCGTCTGCGACCCACAATGAACCAGACAATATATAGCTAGAAAACATATGCGACTTGCACATAAATCAAGACTACTTTATAAAGAGTGTCTCTTTGTGTGTGCTTTGTAAAGAAGCAGCGGAAAACTTGTAATTTTATCATTTCAATTTGAATGAAAGTTGCCTTTCAGTTGAACTGTACATGTTTACGCTTTGGAAAATTCACTTTGATGAACCCGCAAACGCAATGCAAGAAAGTTAAAGTTATTTTAAGTAGAACCGCAGCTTGTTTTCAGTTAAACTAGGCATGACATTCAAGTACAGTTAAGGCCCAGACAGATCACATTTATTTCACTTGCGCTGGGGCTGATAAGAAAGTACTAAAAGAAAGCCAAGAAACTGTTTAATAAACTAGCATAGCTTTGTTTTACAGGGTATTCTAACGTCTGCTGCTTTGTTTGACACATTTTCACGCTTTAGTTTTTATTACTTTTAAGCATTCATTGACTTCCGCATTGATTGCATAAGTCCATAAAAACTAAAGTCATTAAATTTTAGTTTGTTACCACACATAAATGTGCTTGTAGCACATAAGCACAGCTTTACAGGGTATTTGTGTAGGCCTAGCGTTGCTAATCTTATTTAACGCATTCCTTAAAATGTTTTTATTTTATTAGTTTTCACTATTCATTAGTTTGGCTATTAAACTGTGCGGAAAGTAATTAAATTTTTTCGCTTTTGTTATTTGCTTGAATTCCATTACTTTTATAGGGTATTGATGGCCAAGATTTACACATCTGAATGTGTTATTAAAATTTAATAAATTTTTGATTTAAATCTTTATTACTTTTATTTTCAATCACTTTAGAGAACTCGTTGCTTTCTCTTGGCACTTTACAGGGTATTTACATTTGTAAACTGTGCCCATTTTCACAAGTTTGTAAAGAAAACCATAAAAAAGAGCAAACACACAAACAAATAAATAAACGTATTTTTTTGATTACTTTCACAAATCAGAATTTGTCGCATCAGCAAAATTTCAATGGCATTTGCAGTTATGCGATGCTTTTTGGCCCTTATCTGCCACCTATTAATCTAGTTAAGGTTCTGGCTATAGTTCTTTAGCTGTTGTTGTTGTTGTTGCTCTAGAAATGTGCGCCTAAATGTGGGTTATTAAGACTACGAGCTGCGAGCAGCACACAATGAGCTGTAGACCAAGTTGTTCTGGCCATAGAAATAAATAAAGAAAGAATCTGGCTAAGACAGTCTTGTCTCTCAGTTTTGTTGCCGTTGTTGTTTTGGCCAAGTTGGCGTCGCATTGCTTCTCAGTTTTTTCTTTTCATTTTTTTTATGCTTTGTCTCTTTTTTTTTGTGTAACAGCAAATTGACAATGACATGAATGCCAAGAAATATTTAACCTTAATAAACAAGCGGCAACGAGAGAGGCAAGTCGGCAACTCAAGAAGACATCGACCAAGACATTTGCGGCTCTTTTGTCTGGTTACAAGTTTTTTTTTTTATACTTTTAGTTCTTTGATTTATGGAACGAAGGCCAAGTGCCAATTAAACTTTGCAACAGGAGTGCAAGCGATTTACCAGTTCAAAGCTGCAAATGTAATCCTCTTTTATTTCTGTGCTTTTTTTTGCAGATACAACACGAGCACAAAGCCTGACGGAGATCGATACGGCGGGCACAATGATGTCAATGACGAGCTCACCACCAGCCACGCCCACGGGCGTTCAGACCGATGCCGAGGGTCTGATATTGCCAAAGAAACTGATAAATCCCTGCATGGAGAACATTGATCGCAAGGAGCTGCATCGTGAGCTCAAATTCAATGCGAGAGTGTAAGTAAAATGGAATTCTTTGAGTGTTGAACTACAAACCAATTACCAATTCCATTTCCTTCCTCTTGCAGTGGCAAAAGTGTGCTGAATCAGAAAACGGAGCTGCAGCGAGCGTACGAGAAGCAGAAGGAACGTCATGCGGCGGCTGCAGCTGATCAGCATTCACCGGAAGCGGAAATTGTGGGCGGCATACCTGGCCTAAAGGGTGAACTGGGGCGTGTCATTATGGAGCGTGCACAGAAGCACGAGGCGGCGGCACAGCGACAGGACGCAGAGGAGGCCGAGGAGCGTCAATATGTCAATCCCGAGTATCTGAATGTGCGTGCCAAACTGCGTACGGCGCATGCGCCCAATTAATTTAAAGAAAAAAACAATACTTAAATTTATAAACTAGTTTTAGTTGTGAACTAACCAAATTTGTGTTTAATTATATATTTATATATGTGTATGTTGTTTTTATACGTGTTGAAACAAGCGGACTAACATTCTCTTTAACTTGAATTTTGATATTAAGCCATTATCATTTATGTGTATGACAAAAAGCATTAATATTATTTTTGTAATTATTATTAATATTACGATTATGTTTATGATTACTATGCTTAATTTGTGCGTGTAAAAATTGTATAAAGTTTTAGTTTCTTAAACGATTTCTGCTTCCGAAACAAACCGAATTGGCTGAATGAGATATAGAAACATATATATATATATAGATATAGTCATAGATTGCGATATTGATGTGTGAGAAGAGAAGAACAGCAGCAGTTGTAGCTTTTAGCATGTAAGTCAGAGCGAATATGTTTTGGATTAAGACCGATGGATAAAACCTATTTAAAATTATATATATATATACATATATGTACATGATTAATCGCTGGCAACTATTTTATGCCAAGCGAGGCGAAATTCGATAAAATAAAAACGTTGCAAGAAAATAATTAAAACCACTATATATATACTATATACAATAATATATCTATATACAACTTTAGTTTCTGGTATTAATAAATTTTATTGTAGCTAAACGTTAAACAAAATCTGTCTACTTCTTGACCTGCTGAGCTTTCTTCTTTAGACTCGAGTGGCGACTTGACTTTCTCGATCTTGCCTGTAATAAATTCGTGTTTAGTTTAAATGTTTAAGCAGTTTGGATACTTTTCTACCGATTGCCGATTGGCCGCCTCTTGTTGGTAGAGCAGTGCCTGCACCTCTGCTATTTTTCTGTGAAATATTGGTATTTGTTCGCGATAGTACTTCAGATCGTCTTTGCATTTGCCCAGACGTAAGCGAGTTGTGGTTATTTTCATGTCCCACTCATATAAACTGCTTTCGTATGCCATTTCACGATTTGAGATTCTATTTTGATAATCCATGATCTGCATATCGTAGGTTATACTGCTGATTTCCCAAAGATTACTGACCTTCTCCATTTCATCTTTGATCTGCATTATCTCATCGTTAATTTCCTAAGTACAGAAGTTGTAGGCAATTTAAATAGTATATTTAAGGTACTTACTTTCAGATTTAGATTATCATACATGATGGACTGTTCCATGGTGGTTTGGGCCCATTTAATGCGGTAGCGTGCCTCAATGGGGTAAATAACTGAAAAGATGAGGCAGTTTAGTGGGCAATAAAAGGATTTAATCATATAAATAGACAACCCACAATCAATGTGATAGTATTTGGCATTAACGGCCTTTGTTCTGGAACGATCTGGATCCGGAGAACGTGGCGCTTTGAGCGAAGCCAAGGCAATTTTATTGTGCTCAGCAGCCGCTTCCTTCTGCGATTTAGTTAGCAACTCCTCAACATTCAGCTCGGCATCCCTAAAATAGGGCAGTTTTAAGTGGTATATAAAGAGAGAAACTCTACTCACTTTATAAGCAACATGGAACTATTGCAGATTTCCGTTTTGGAGCGAAAATCGTCGATTAAAGCGCCAAGCAATCTTTCGACTTCCTTCACATCTACGCGAAATTTAAAGCATTCAATTTCATTGCCCAACTCGCGTTCCACAGCATCCAAATAGGATTCATTGGGCAGACTGAAGCGTGTGAAATAATCCTTGATGGACCAACTGAACATATGCAGACTCTTATCGGTCGTTGTGTTCATTCCCCACATTTTGCGTATGATGCGCATGCGATTTCTCAGTTCCTGCAGCTGAAAGAGCACGGCAACAAATCCCAGAGCATAAGCGATATTCCCATAGCGATCCTTTAACAATTTAGTCAAATCGGTGCCTATCATTCGTGTCGTATCGGACTTGACTGTCGACACCGAACCTCTGGCATCCGTGGTCTTTCTCATTTGTGTCAACAGATTCTCCTCGGCATTGAAACTGGCAGAGTATTTGGTTGTCTTACCGAAATGCACATTGGCGGATAAAGAGCTGGCTGAACTGAATGAATCACTTTCCGATTCTAGCTCGTAGGGTTTAAGTAGCTCCTGCAGAAAGGCATCACGACACAGCTCTGGCGGTGCCTCTGGCAGTGGAAATGCCTCATGCAGATTCTCCATTCTTAGCACGCTGTTGTGTGTGCAGATTTTCAACTTTCTGCGTAGTGCTGCGGACATGGTGTGACTATGATCTTGTGTACTATGTTTGTGGGTGGACATGTGTGTGTGTGGGTGTGTTTGGTAGTGCGTGTATGGCTCGGGGTGTATGGCGATGCGTGTAAGGGTTGTGTTAGACATGTGTATTTTAGTCTGTAAGTTGTGATCTGTGTGTGAATGTGTTTATGTTGAACAGTGTCAAGTGTCTGGGTTGCTATGCTTCCCAGGCACATTTTTATACCCTTTATAATACAAAAGTAACTAAGCAGCCTGTGGCAATAATATCATTAAGTTCGAGTTCTTGCTGTTTAGTTCACTTGATACTCATTAAAATACGCACAATGTATAGATCGAGTTTAAAATCTGAAGTTTATGAAAATCAAATTCCCTTGATGTGGAGCAGTAAAGAAACAAATGGTGCTAAGATTGCAGCACCCAACACCAATAGTATTGGTGATTGGTCACCAACAGATTGTAAGGAGCCCGATGATGAAGAGCAGGTGACTATTGCCCTAAAAGCCCTTCTAGACTCTGCCCTCTCTAATCTGACTAATAATTGTGGTAGTTACATTTGCGCAGTCCTCGGACTATTGTCATTGTGGAGCCCCGACAAATTCGAACTACGCCTATGTCTAACAGAAGTACGAGCAGCACATCATCGAGTAATCCCGAGTGGTTTGTGCTGCCCCACACGGTAGACACAAACAATGATGTCATGCGTTTGGTTAGCAGTCTCTCGACTGTGGTTCAGATTCTTACCCGTATGACAAATGCAGCGGCTCAGGAACTAAGACAGCATCCCGAACGTGAAGAGGGATTCCAGGGACTTCGTATGCTCCTCAATTATGCCGATCAAATGTATACTACACTGTTACAGGTAATCATGGGTTTGTCTAGAAAGGGTTTAAGATTAAACTTCTCCAAACTAGCCACAGTCATTCCCATTGGAACGTTCGGCATCCCAGAGGAATGTGCAGTCATCCCAGTCGCGCAGTCTATTTCATCATTTATTCGATCCCATGCGGATTCCTTTGAGCCGTGGCGAGGACTCATCGCCGAGGCACTCAGAGAGATTGCCAACACACCGTTCGTATCCCTATAGGGTTGTCGCTGTAGCGGACAGTGGTGCAGAATTTCCTGAATCTGATGAATCGTTGGATCTGGCCCTCTAAGACGTCGAGTTGGATGCTGTGCCTATATGTGGTTCTTGTTCGACATTCACTCGGAATCGGGCTCAGATACTCTTTGCACGCAGTGCAGCTTAAATTGTTTGTGAATATACTATAAATATACAATTGACAATTTTCAATTGTTTCCGATTTGAAACGGATACTGTATTATATGATTAGCCATATTTCACTACAGAATCATACCTCTTATTTAGTCTGCAAGCTGATCAGAAATAAAAACACTTCCCAAATTAAGCTGTCATTTCCAATTGGAAAACTCACGTGTGCCCAATTCAACAGCAACATGACGTTTTTACAGTGTGGAGGCTCTTACATGCACAGCTAACAGCTCAAGAGCAGAGGCATGTTAATTACGACCCGTGCTTGACGTCAGTTAATGTTAACATCATTATGTAGTACATGCAACTGTAATTTAAACACAGTGTCTGTCTCAGCAAAAGCCAAAAACAAAACGAACGTGTGAACTTACACACACGCATACATACACACATACAAACTTACTCCCACGCTCTCTTACTCTCAGCAAAGCTAAAGCACGTAGCCACTCTCGCGTTTGCTGCTTCGCTGTGACGTAGGCGCCCGCTTTCGTTGGTTCCGACACCGCTCACACACGCACACACATACACACACTCAAGCAGCCACTCGGCACGTATGCATGTGTGTATACATGTGTTCACTTATAAGCTTTTGCGTGTTTTCTTTACTCAGTTCGCTGTAGTCGACGACGCGTCGTCGGTCGACTTGCTGTTGTCTGTTGTGCGCCTGTTCATTCGTATCGCGTAGAGGGACCTGCCTCAATGCTGCGCGTTGATTTTTTAGGGAGCCGCCACATAAAAATTAGCGACGCTTTGGGGCTTTTCTTTTTTCTCTTTTCGTCGATTGCTGGGGAGTTTTGTTTTGGCATGGCTGGCCCATTTGAGACTGTAGGCGCCGCTTCGTCTTTTGGCGCAGACGCAGTAGCGCAAAGCGCTCCGCAGAGTTGGAATTTGAAATTGGAGGCGACGAGGCGCTTTGCAGCTTTGTAGCTTGCAGCTTGGCCACCATTTTTGATTTGGTTTGCGCTGTAGTTGGTTATGAAGCAAACAGAATGCGGCTGCTGGATGCTGACAGTGGCAGCAGAAAATAAAGTGGGTGGTGTTGGGGAGCTTTTGGTGGTGTGGAGAGTTGGGCTACCCTGCCCTTGACATTTGAGTCAACTGAGCGAGATCAAAACGACTGGAATGTACGGCTAGAAGAGGGCAGCTTTCAACGTGGTTACGCTTCAACCGTTAGCTACAATTGTAACTGTAACTTTATGACAGCGCCACGCTATCTTCCATGCATTGCTTAACCCATATCTATGTGTGTGTGTGTGTTCGTTTTGTTGCTCATCTTTAAGTGCGGCGTTCACCAAATGCTGTGCACTTGTTCGGTTAACCGCAGAGAGAGCTGTCATTGCCATCGGCAGCGGGCGTAACGGTAAACGACGGCACGACGGTCGCATCTGATAGACAGCTGTCTCCTGGTTACGTCAGTCAAAATGACGCATCGTGTTTTGGTAACAGGAAAGCATAAAAGACAAACAGCGAAAGCCCACCACACACACACACACACTAACGAGGGCGTTTACTGGAGCGAGAGACACCACAAAAGAAAATCACCACAAAACAAAAGAACAAAGCGCAAGCAGCAAAAGCAACAGCAGCGGCAGCAGCAGCGACGCCAAACAAACGCCAGCGCAGCAGTTACAGAAGAGCGCGCGACACGTTTTGGCGCCCACATCGAACCACCCTCGCAACTTGGGGCCAACTCAGCTCAGTTCAACTCGACTCAACTCAACTCAGGCAGACGCTGGGCCAACAACCTTTGTGCAATTAGACAAAACTGCAGCAGCGTCTACGAAAAGCACAAAAGCTTCTCAGACTTTGGCTCGCAATCTTGGCGTCACCATTTAAATTGCAATGAGTATAATGACTTGAGTCGACGAGTCGATACCCTGTGATACCCTATTCAAATCAGTTGATTGTGTGCGATTTTATGCACAAGCCTAAAAGTATATTAAACATAAATTTGTGATAAAAATAAAAACATTAATAAAAAAAAAAATTTTTTGTAAATTATTTAATTTAAAAAATTATTAAATTAGTCATTAAAATCGGGTGCCTCCACATCAATTTAATTAATGATAATAATAATAATTTAATAAAATAAATAAATAATTTATTATTTAGTTCGTATATACCCTACGTCACATGTGTGCTGCTGAGTATAATTGCGTGCTTTCGGGATAGCCCTGCAAGGCAGTCTTTGCCCCGCCTTATTCATCCAAACGCAAATACACACACACACGCACACAAACATATGGACTGCAAACGGCTGTCGCCTGCGCTGGCGTCGACGCTAGTGACAACGCCAGCGTCGGGCGAAGTCGCGTCGTTGTTTCTTTTATTGCTGTTTAAACAGAGACACGCGATATGAGAGCAGGACGGTAGAGCAGCTGTGTGCTCTGGGCGCCTGCTGATTTGCGGACAAAATTTGAGCAGATCCGCTCACAAAAAAAAGCAGGCAGCATTAAAATTGTGTGGGGCGCGACTAGCTGGAGCTGGAGCACTGCTCTGTGTACGTGTAGGTTCCACAATAACGTTAAACGTTCCAATAGCTGGCTCCACTTGACGACAGTTTGGTCGGTGGTGCGCTTTGGTGGTTTGCCTGGCCCATTCCAATTGGAAATGTCTTGCATGCGAGCGCCACAAATGATATGGGAAAAATCCCCAACTGGTATTTTCAGCAGGCGCACAGATTAAGCCAGCACCAGACCAACCAAAGAGTTTACAATCAAAATCAGAACCGAGTCAGAAATGGAGACGGAGAAGGAGACGCAAACAATAGCAGACAGAGACAGAGACAGAGACAGAGACAGAGACGGACAACTGGCCATTGAGATAAGAAGCGTCGCATACAAAATAAGATAAGCAAAGAGCAGCGAAATGTGCATTCACAGAAACGGGAATAAAACGAAAAGTAACAAAACAAAAAGCAAACGAAGGCATTCCACAGTGTGTGTGTGTGGAGGGGAAATGCGGGGTAAGGCAGTTGTCATCATTGATCGTTCTAGGGATAAGAACACTTTCAATTGCCCACTATTTTATCAATACCGTACTAATCATATTCCTTTTTGGTGGTTGATTGCTCATATAAAACCAAAAAAAGATTCGCCACCTGCGTGATTGTCAAATGCCCCAGTTAGTAACGCTATAAAAAGCAAGCCTTTGATTAACGCCCATTCAGTCGTACGGCAATCGCCCAGCAGTAAACATTTCCTAGAGCGCCAAAGAGTGACAGCAAAAGAGAGTAAGTACGCGTAAGAGAGCGGGAGAGCCGTTAATGATGAGTTTTAAGAGCTTGCTTTGCTTTGCTTGCGTTTATAAACGTTCTAAGTGTGCTCTGTGATAGTTTGTGTAGACTTTGTTGTTACTGCTAACTACATTACCAGCTGTGCTTTACACACATTTAGTTGGTCTCTTTGCGATCTTTTAATTAGTATATGTGTGTGTAGTGTTTTTTGCTTTGTTTGCTGACATTGTGAATGTTATTCGAGTATTTTTCCACAATTAATTTGATGTCATGTGCAAACGATTAGATAGCAGCTGAATATAGTTTTAGTTCCACTCATTTTAGTTGATTTAAAGTTAATAACATTAAATTATTAATAAACTGAGAAGAGCAAAACATTTATTGAAAAAAATTCCCCGCTTAGTTTTGCATTAGTCAACCGGCAATTGGACTCTCTTAAATTGACTCTCTTCGCTTAAGCGTCGTGAAACCGGTTTCCAGTTAACGAAAGAGCAATAGAATCAGAGCAGAAATCTTTGAGAATGCTAAGCGGGTTCAAAAGTTTATCGTCGCTGATCTCTAGGCAGACTCTATTTAAGCCCGGGTGTGTATTCGGATCAGTTGTTGGCCAAGCGTCGCTTTGAGCAGAATGGCTTTAAAATTCTACTTGTTTTTTCTAGTGCTTGTGTTTGCATTAATAACACCAAATAATGCATCTCTTATGTTTAGAGCTAAAAATCGCACCATGTCCACGAAGACGTTTAAAGTTTTGATCACACACCCCGAGGTGCCACAATCTGGCATTGATCTGCTGGATGAGCATTGTGAGTTGATTCGAGTGCAAAGTTTGCCAACAGATCGCGCTGAATTGCTGCAGAAAATTCGCGGCGTCGATGGAGTTTTCTGGGGCGGCCACGAGCGTTTGAATGCCGAAGTTTTGGATGCAGCTGGACCACAATTGAAAGCCATTTCTACCATGTCAGCGGGCATTGACTTCGTAGATCTCGATGAGGTGAAACGCCGCAAGATTCCATTGGGACACACGCCCACGGTGCTGAACAATGCGGTGGCTGATCTTGCGGTGGGTCTACTGATTGCTGCTGGTCGTCGTTTCCACGAGGGACGCAAGAAGATCGAAACGTGAGTAGAAGTAATTTAATTGTTGAATTTACCACTCATTAGTGAGTTAAAATTTTAGTAACAACTGGGAGAACTATCATTTGAACTGGATGTTGGGCCAAGACATACGTGACTCTGTTGTTGGTTTCTTTGGCTTTGGCGGCATTGGCCAGGCTATTGCCCAGCGTTTGTCTGGCTTTGACATCGATCAGGTGCTGTATACCACCAGGCGTCGCATCGATAAGGATTTGGAGAAGGAACTGAATGCCAAAAAGGTCGATTTCGATGAGTTGTTGGCCAAGAGTGACTTTGTTATCATTGGCGCACCTCTAACAGCTGCCACAAGAGGTATCTTCAATGCCACCGCCTTCAACAAAATGAAGCGAACTGCAGTGCTCATCAACATCGGACGTGGACGTAAGAAATAGCTTTTCTTTTAACAAAATATAGATTATAATAGATATTTGTTCCTATAGAAATTGTGAATCAGGATGATCTGTATGACGCCTTGAAGTCCAACCGAATCTTTGCTGCGGGTCTCGATGTTGTGGATCCCGAGCCACTGCCCTCCAATGACAAGTTGTTGACCCTGGACAATGTCGGTGAGTAAAAGTCGCTAGAGTAACGGGAAGTAGTCGCAACTCGTTTTGTGACATTCTAATAACAATTATCACTTACTCTCCTAACCAACTTCCTTATCGCTAATGCGACTTGGTCTTATCGTTGTCGTTGTATGTTTTTGTTTTGGGCATCAAACGATTTATGGCCAAGGTTAGGTGTAGGTTATCTAATAATGTTTGAAGTGCAAAATGCTCTACATAAGTTACGCTATTTCGTTGATACAGTAAGAATACTTTTCCGCTAGATTGTGAAATGTCAGACATGTCAAACAAAGATTATTACAAGAAAAGTCTTTGACTTGTTCTTCACCTTCGTTAATTTGTGAAAATAATAACTAACTGAAAAATCTTTGCACTCGTTTCAGTGATTTTGCCCCACATCGGATCGGCGACGACGCGAACTCGCTCCGATATGGCGACCATAGCTGCCCACAATGTGCTCCGAGGCATGGCCGGAGAGCGAATGTTATCGCCCGCCTATTAGGCAGCGAAACTAGCCAGAGACTGGGAGAGACAGAGATTGTGGTTAACCTTGCCAACTGTGAGAATAATTAAAATAATACTAATTATGTAAAGTGTGTGAATAAAATGCAGATGAGAGAAAAAACAAAACTCCCTGATAATTATGAAGTTGCATACACATTAATTTTATTTACTAGAATTTAAAAAAAACAGAAATTTGTAGAGCTACTCTCCATTAAGTTCCTGAAAATATTTCCACGCCGATATAACACAGAAGAATTGAATAACTGAATGATAAGTTGGTTTACAAATTGTAACAATTGTTTGTTTAGAATTATACTCAACTGACCTGGATAGTATAGTAAATAAAAATGAACGATGGCAACGATAGAAGTAAGAATAATTCCAACTAACAAAAAAATACCCTTTTCCTGCAAAAAAGTGGAATTAATATTAAACGCTTAATGAATTGAAATGACGAAACTTACTGCATAAATACCAACAAGTAAAAACATGGTGCCAAGCAATGTAAGAATGAAAAATACAACCGAAATGAAGATTTGCGCATACATTTTGCCCACTTTACGTGACATATCTAATGAAAAAACCAATTGAATAATTATTTATGCTTTATTGATCAACAAAGTGCTTACCACTATATTCGATTGTCATGAGCAAAAACACAATCGCATGTGCCAGAGAAAATCCAGCCAAAAGTATGCTTTTATCCCGCCTCGAGCAGCATTTCGCGTCGATCCAATCGATGCATTTTAAGCACATTTTGAAATAAAGTCTAAAATATTAAAAGTGTATATAAATTTGTAATACAAAAACGAGTATTAAACACGTCAACAGCTACAAGTTAAATTGAACAATAAACAGTTTTATTTTAATCTTCTAATTTGATATTTAAAGCAATGCATATTTCGAATTTAAAAATCAATTTCTTCAGAAAATCTAGTTTGAGAACAACGAACTTTAATTTTTATTGTAACAAAGTTTAACTTCCTACCTAAATTATATAAATTATATTTTATTTAAGACACTTCAAAAGAAACTTCTTTTATTTTTTATAACAACTAATTCATAAGATCAGCAGATTTTACCCCAAACTGCCTCCTTTATAATGTTTAAATTTAAGAGTTAACCCAACTAACACTCTTATCTTTTTAAAGCTTAAGTGCAAAGAGAGCGCAATTAAGAGAAAAAGCTCTTGAGTGTTGTTTTGTAAATATTTAGTAAAAGTTGTTTTAGTTGAGCAGAGTCTCGCGGAGACAGCAGTTCGTCATGAGCATTTCAAGGGCATTCAAAGTGCTCATTTCGCATCCCACTGTGCCGGCTGCAGCGCTGGAGCTGCTGCATTCGCATGGCGCCGAGACCATCGTCTGCGAGAGTCTGCCGCCCTGCAGGGAGGAGATACTGTCGAAGCTGCCAGGTGTGGATGCCATTTACTGGGCACATTATCAGTCCCTTGATGCGGGAATACTGGATGCAGCCGGTGCTCAGCTGCGTGCAGTGAGCACCATGTCATCGGGCATTGATTTTGTGGACATTGAGGAACTGAAGCGACGCCAAATTCCATTGGGACACACGCCGGGTGTGGTGAAGAACTCGGTGGCAGATCTGGCAATTGGTTTAATGATTGCAGCCGGTCGCAATTTTCATGCTGGGCGCAAAGAAATCGAGACGTGAGTATCAGCTGTTAAGTGCAGAGCTTTCGACGGAGCTTTTGGTAAAAGCTTTGCGTGTAAAAGCGCGCGTTAAGTTTGAATGTGTTTGGGAGCTGCCAACTTGTTTGGATTAGTCACCAATTATGATCGGTATATTAACTATTTAGTTTATAGGGTATAGAGGGTATATGGGGTTGTATCTAACACACATTCACTTACAGCTCGGCTTGGGTTACCGAGCGCATTGATTGGCAAATGGGCTACGAGATACGCGACTCCACTGTTGGCTTCTTTGGCTTTGGTGGCATAAGTCAAGCGATTGCCAAACGTCTCCAAAGCTGGGATGTGGCCAAAATACTCTACACGACGCGCACTCGCAAGCCAAACGATGTGGACTTTAACGCCGAACACGTGTCCTTTGACCGCTTGCTGCAAGACAGTGATTTCCTTGTGGTTGCCGCTCCACTAACGAATGAGACGCGGGAAAAATTCAATGCCAAAGCCTTTCAGCTCATGAAACGCAGCGCTATCTTTGTCAATGTGGCCAGAGGCGGTTAGTTACAACTACTTAAATTTAGAATGCTTTTAACTTGAAACCCATTACTTAAAGGACTCGTTAAGCAAGGCGATTTGTGCGAGGCTCTGCGCACAGGTGAAATATTTGCCGCTGGTTTGGATGTCACCACGCCAGAACCTTTGCCCGCCGACGATCCGCTGCTGAAGTTACCCAATTGTGGTCTGTATCAAGTTGTTTAAATTGTTAATTATTTTATTTTGATTAACTGTGCTTGGTTTTGCAGTGGTGCTGCCTCATATGGGCACGCAGACCTGGAAAACAACCATCGAAATGAGTCTCTTGGCGGCTAACAACATCATAAATGCCATGGAAGGAAAGCCGATGATTAAACCTGCATATTAAACAGTAGTTTGATACTGCTTTTGATACTACTTTTAGATAATAAAAACTGCTAACACCTGCCCAAGAAATACGCACTTTTTTTTTGGTATTTCAGTACTGAAGCCGCTTGGAAGACTAAACAAAGAAAATACTTGATTTCTTAGTATGACTTTAATCAAGAACTTTAGACCTTTTATCAGTATTAACTTATCGCTGCGATTTATTTATACACTAACTAAACTTCAGTGACTTTGAAACCCAAATAAAGTTACTTCCAGTCCCTGCTTTAATCACTAACATTGTCCTCCTTGGTCGCATAACTCAGATACAGCGCATCCCACTCCTCACGCTGTAGAGCCTTGAGATACCGCTTGCGCTCCTGCAGAACACGTTGCACCAGCTCGGACTCTGTTTGATCTCCCTGATTCTTCTGGGCAATCTCCAGCGCCCTCTTCCAGTTGTGCATGCGCAGAGCCAAGGCCACAGCCTGTTCGAATTTGCGATTGTGCAACAGAATCGTTTCTGCCTCGAGCATTCGGCCCAACATCAGAGAGTTCTCGGCCATTTGCTCGGCACTCGATGGCGATAAAGTTTTCAAATGTTGCAAGTAACAAACTTTATCAATTTGCAGGGCTGCCGAATAGGCTTCCTCGCTCAACTGCAGCTGATGTTTTCTGGTAGCCACCGCCGCGAGGGTTGCCCAAAGGCTTGTGTGCTGTGCCAGGCGACAGATTTTGAGTGCCTGCTGCCATTGTCCCTCCTGCAGCGCACGATGCAGCACCTCGCAATAGATGTTCACATTTACAGGCAAGAGAGCGCCAGCACAGCGGAATGTGATCACCGCATCCTCAAAGTTCTCTATAGCCACGTGTTTGCCAAACTCACTGAAAGAAATTGGGGTGTACTTTAGTAGGAAGTTGAGCTGAAAGTGCGAGCACCTACGCCGTGTCGAGTGTTATGGTGGTTAGTGCTATGATTGTGGGATCGGCTGCACCTTCGCCGGGACAGTACCAAATGCTGTAGCACGAGTCGTGCACACCCACCAAAATATTCGTCTCGCTGGCCCACTTAATGGCCGTCAGTTGGGTGCCAATTTTATAGATCTCATCGTTGGCATTCACCGATCTGTAGGGAAGGTAAGGCAAAGAGGTAAGTTAACGTTAATAAAGAGCAAAGAATTCTTTATATCAACCACCTATCCGCTGCTGTGCCCGATGAGCCTCCCACGAGATTCTTTGTCTCACTGATGTACAACTCCCGATTGTTATCGATAAATGCGATAAACTGATCATCGGAGTTGCCAGCACGACAGGCAGCAATCTCAGCCAACTGTTGTTTGGCGCGCAGCGACTGCGGTTCGTACTGTCGTGATGCTCCAGGTATCAAATCGAATATGTGAAGCAAGCAGGTTTCCGAGTTATCGCGTATGGCAAGGACATCCAAGCCCAGGGAAATGCAACGCCAGTTGAGCAGCGGCAGTTGAGCCTGAGAGCCAGGATAACGTGGATTCAAATGTAGGCGACCCGTGTAGGTGTAGACCCAAATGGAACTGGCATCCAATACCATGAAATACCTGAAAATTCAAACGATTTTCAACACAATTCATAGCACAAAAGGTAACTCACTTTTTGCCCACTTCAATGACCCGAACATCGTTGCGGCCATCAATTATAATGGGTGTGTTAACGTATTTCTCGTTGTAGATGTGCAGTTGGTGGGTTGTGGCCACCACCAGATGGCCATAACCAAGAGCAAAATTAATGACACGTTGTGGAAAGTCCAGGACATCGTTAGTGCCAGTGGCAATGTCCTGCAGGGCAATTGATTTGCGACTAGTGCTCGTTGCCTTCAGATTTCGTGAGATGAGTTGCTGCTCCACCGCATAGGCCACAATCAATTGCCCCGTGGAGGTGCCACATGCCACCTGAGTGCCATCCGAGGACCAGGACAATGTGTGAAACGAACCCACACTCGGGGAACTAAAACGAGCACTGCTAAAGGACCACTTGAAGGCAGAAACCTTAAATTAGCTGGAAACAGTACGAAAAAGTCTAGCCACACTTACGCCCGTGCTGTGACAGAGTTTGAGCATGTTGAAGGTGCCCACCAACAGGTAATCCTTCTCCGGATTGAAGGCTACACTTGTGATGGCATATTCCTCCGCCGCACTGCTGAATAGATTGGCTCCCTGAGCATCCCAGATCTTAAAGCGAAAGTCCTCGCCACCCGAGGCTATGATATTCGACTGAGCCGACCAGCTTAGGGAGAGCACTAGGCCATCATGTGCTCGCCACTGGAGTTAGCAATGGAAACACTCAACTTTCTCTATTAATAAACAATTTAACTTGGCAGGAAACTCACCCTAATCAACTTGCTGTTGGCGGCTAGCGGCTTAATCGAAATATGGCCACCTTGACTGAATACAATTGCCGTGGAACTGGGTGACCAGCGTGCACAACGAATTGCCTCATCGCCCTGTATGACCGTGGAACGCAGCATGCCCGAACGTGACCAGATCTTAACCACACCATCCTCAGCAGCGGTGAGGAGACCAGCACCATCGGGACTCCAGCGAGCGGAACTAATTGCTGCTGTGTGGGCAGAAATGTTACGTTCCACCCTCGCACTTTTGTTCAATATAATGAAGCGACCGTCGTTGCTGGAAATGAGCAGAGTGTCGCTGCCCTTGCCACCGCCACTGCTGCGACCGCCAAGCAGCAGCCAATCGAGATCCGTGGGTATAAAGTCATCTGGTAATTTGGCAATTTCCACAGAGTCACGACTTACATCGCTCCATTTGTAGATCTGATGATCGTCGCTAATCAAAATATATATTTTTAATGTGGGTGTAAAGTAGTTGGTAGTCGAACTTACCTAACAAAATAGATTTCCTCATTGCTGCTCCAGTCCACACAGCTCAAAGGATAACTGGAGGATTCCTTGCTGCGCTCCTCAGATTTTTCGGCACTTTTTATGGAACATCTTTTGCAAATACGCGTCTTTAGTTTCATTTTAGTAAACTAATAGTAAAGTTTGGTTTTGTTTATAAACGGGTTACCTAGGAAACGGTAAGGGAAGGTTTTTTTACCTCCACAGGGTTGCAACTGAATTGAGGTGGGTTTATGTATTAGCTAAACGGTTTTTAGCTGTGCTAACAATTAGTTAATGAAGTTCCTAGCCAATAACATACTGATTAAGTGATCTGATCTTTGGGGTATATTTTTAATTCCTTTATTATTTTAATTGTGCAAACTTAACTAGCTTCATTTCCGCTCATGTAAGTTCAAATTACATCAGATTGCACTGCCTTAATTGTTTAACTAAAGTACCAAGCAAGTATTTTCAGTAGCCTAATTAAGTAGCGCTTCGTGTTCAGTCAAGCAAGCGAAACTGTTTTCAAATGTAATTTAAAATAATTGCCAGTATTGTCAGCGGATTATTTGGTAGCTGAAAGGAAACTCGCTAAGAATCTTGATTTGAATTAAAATAAAATAATTGCAATGGTTTTAAATAAAATAATTGTTTGACAAATTGTTACTAAAAAGCCATAAAACCTTTTAAGATACTTTTATTTATTTAATTTTCTAAAAATTCCAGCAAAATATCAAATTTTGATATGAGTATTTGACGAACCAATAACTTTGCTCTTCTCAAACCTTGAGCTACCATAAATACACACACTTGATAGCTTTTTGTGCCTCTACTACTTGAAGCATTAAAGTTCGTAATTAACTAAGTATGTGGCATTTAATTACTGTCAGCAGCTAAACAATCAAGCAACATAAAACTAAACGAGGTACGAGAATATTTCCCTAATCGAGTTCTAAGAACTCCGCATAAAATATAAATAAACGCCATACTACAATTATATTCTAATTTGTATGTGGCCGTCTATGGAAATGGTCAATCAGCTCAAGGAGCTGCATACTAACCATGACGTTGTTGTACGCTTAAGCACATTACGCATACGCCCCCAGTACCCCATTAATATGTCAAACTCCATGTACAATCTACATAAAACCATCTTTTCTTTGTCTTTGTCGCCGTCTTTGTCTTTGTACGTTGTCATATCGTTAAAGGCGTAGTTTATTGGATTTATTTCTATGAGTCTGAGTCTGAGTCTGAGTTTGAGTTCCCAGTGACATATTTTGTGTCCAATGAACTTGCTTGCTCATTTCATATACTTCACATTTTATGTAGTAGGTAAAAGTAATTGTATATTGTGGTGCAAAGTCTGTTTAGGGTTGTCTACCGCAAGGAGACTATATTTACCCAAGTTATTGGCTGGTTTAACCAATATTTTATTGGACATTGAACTGGACTAGTTACAGACCACGACGTTGACAACAAAATTACAGTTTTAGGCCTCTAGAAATATGCTTAATATTGTCGCAGGTTGGTTATAAATAACCAATTTAAGTATATGTAATGGGCAGTAAACTATGTTAAAAGTATTGGCAACATTTCTAGTCAAAAACTTAGACAAAGTATTTTTCATAAAATGGCCGCTCTTTCTTATGTCAGTTAATGGTTTAGCTCAACCCATCAACAATTAATAACAGCGAAAAGTCATTAAGCGCAAAGCCATATAACTTGCAAGTCAATGTACTATATTTTAGAACTGATTAAACGATTCCCTAAAAGCAAGCAAACTCGTTAAAAGCAACATAATAAAAGACAAATCACGATGCCATAGAAAACGCATAAAATATTTGCAAGAAATTTAGTAACGAATCCACTTCACTGTCAGGATTAAGATTCAGATTCAGACGCAGTGAAGTCGAGTTGAGTTTTCTTGCCATGCTGCAAAGTGTCAACATTGCATTTCCTTATCAAAAGTCCCCGCGCTTGATTAGATGACGACGAGGCGAACGGGCAACATTGACGACAAAGTCACTTTTAACATTCAATTGCAACGGACGATGAAATGACACAGTGACAAACAGACAGCAAGAGAGGAGGACAGAAGGACAGATTGTGGCTGCCATTAAGCGTCAATGGTGCAAGAAAACGCCATGCATAGTGGAGCAAAGGCTGTGGAATATGTTGAAAGTAAAAACATGAAACTATTTCCAACCAACTCTGAAAACATTTCAATATTCATTGGAACATTTCCACAAAACTTTATAAACATTACGTCTTACTAAAATCATCTAGTTTTTACAGCAGTTGTGCCACTGTGCAGCAGTTGAAACTGCAAGTGATTGTGGCCACCATTAGAAGTGCGGGCCACAGTCGAGTGCTGCTAAACCAGCTCCTAGCCCAGTCCCATATAAATAACTAATTTCAATATAAAATCCAGCGACACTCCAAGTTCTCAATGCGTATCATTGTCTTCCTACCAACCCTCTCTCTCCCTCTCTCTCTCTCTTTCGCTCTCTCGCTCTCACTGCCTGTCGCTTGCAGCGCTTTCAATTGTTGCTTTCAATTTGTGTTTCAATCAAGCGTCGCAGTGTGTCGAGTGCATTGAATGGCGACAGCCGATTGAACGATCTCTCTCTCTTTCTTTCGCTCTTCGTTTCTCCCTCTCTCTCTCTGTCCCTCTATGTCTCAGTGCTGCTGGTGGATTCGTTCGTTTTGTTATTGGTTCGTTAGTCGTTGAGATTTTTTGATGTGTCTAGAGTTGCGGCTTGTGTGCGTTCAGTTCGTGTTCAGTTCAGTTTTGATTCAGTTCGCTTTCAGTTTGTCAACGGGTCGCATGCGTGGTCTCTTTGTACGCAATACGTTTTAATAATTTCCCTCTCGAGTTTTTCATTATTTGTTACAAACGAAAGAGTGTTAAGTGTTGCAAGCATAAAAGCACTGTGAAAACATAAGCCAAAGAAAAGCAAAGTAAAAATAAAAGGAAAATTACTTGAAGCAAATTGCAGTGCACCCTCCTTGATAGACCAACAACAAGTTGTTAACCCTTTTGGCCATGTCTCCCTATGCCAACTGTGTGCTATTGCTGAGTTTGCTTCTCCTGGCGCTCAATTTGAATTCAGGTGGGTTTTGCACATCCTGTGCGTGCATTTGCATGAAAGTGTTGGCTAATTAAGTGTGTGTGTGTGTGTGTGGCACTCACTGAATGTGCCCCTAGTTGAAACGGGTTCACTGAACCAGTATAACTCATGGAAAAATGAAATAACTTTTAAACAACTTTAGCAGTTAAAGCGCCAATTAATCTTGGTGCATTTTTGCAGTAAAATAAGTGTTGAAAAAGTCATTAAATTAAAAATTCTATTATAATAGCAGACAGTGATAATCAATCATACCTTCTTGACACCGATTGATAAGCCACAGATGTTATTCAACAGCCTCCAGAATGACACTCAATAAACCACACGAGGCGTATACTTGACGCTGCTACAAGTGCTTGCAGCACAGATTATGCCATCGTTTATTATTTTTGATATTTATGCACTTGTCGGTCTCGGTATTTATTTATACATCAGCTGCTGACAGACTGCTTACACCCTCCGCGGTGATGCTAAAAATATTTTCACGACCTTAAAATATTTAAGAAAATAGCACATTACTTATATGCACTAGATACATTTGTCCATGTAGCTGCTGTACTGAATTTCAGGCACCAGAAAAAGATACACAACAGTTTGCTATAGAAAAGTTTTTTTAGTTTTAAATTGATGGCAAGTACTAATAATTGAATTGAGTCTGTTAACAAGCGGGAGCATAAAATAAAATGAGGCTGTCAACAAAAGTTGTCGGCTGTGGGTGAATTTTCTTAGGCGGCTTAGGAGCTGCACTGAGAGAAACGAACATAGATGTTCCAAGAAATTTAGCTGTATTAATGAGAAGAAAAAAACTGTATATAAACTTTAAAACCGTGGTGAAATATTCTGTAGAATTTTGTTTATATTTTCGAGAAAAAAAAATGTATAACAATGACAATTTATTGCACAATACACTTAAAAAAATTGTAGGAAGCTATGCAAATATGTTTTTTATAAACTATTTCATTTCATGTCTAGTGTTTTATTTAAAAGCTTTGTCATTTCTACTTAATTTTTTTAAGCTAGTAAATACACTTTGGCATTTTTTCTCAGTGTAAATAACTCCATTACGCCCTTTGTATCGCCCACTTTTTTTGTTGATGTCGTCATATCTGTAACTCAAAGTTTATATTTGTTTTGGAAGTTTTATGGGAGTGTGCTTCTGTTGCTCTACGTCCCCTTTCCCCTAAACGCCCCTCCCTCCCTCGACCCGCTTTATGTAAGCCAATTTTTTGATTGTGTCCACTGCACGCACTACACTGAAACTGCTGACACTGACAGCCTCAAAGTGACTGACACACATGACAAACGAAGTTTCCGTGTCTTCAACAAAGTCACACCCACTTCCGAAATACAGATGGAAAATTAGAACAATTTTTTTTGTTATGCTTAAAAGAAGAAAAACATGAGCATAAAAGCGAAAAGCTACAACTTTATGGAGGTCATAACATTTAATACAACGATGAGCTCAGTCCAGTGAAAAATGTTCATAATTAATTAGTGAGTAAGATTGCAGTCGATTATTGCCATAATTAAAGCAATTTCACTTGCAAATTGCTCAAGTCACAAAAAGTGACTAAGCTAAAACTACAAAAATATTTAATATTTCATATGCATGTCAGTCATGTCATCAGTTTTATTTGCAATTTACTTCAGATACGATCGGAGCAGTCATTATAATGCAAGTCAAAGTTTTGAGTCCCTTCGAGCCTAACCCAAAAACACGTTAAGCTCTCATCATTTCAATGTGATACGAGGTAGTTGTAAGTCATTAAAGGCACTTTTCCAGCGAATGATTGGAATGTGTTTTGCTGCTTTTGATTTTCAATGAGCTGGGCGCAGTTTTGTGGGTGTGTGTTTGTGTGTATTTTATATCAAACTACTTGCCTTTTATTTAGCTTAGTTTCTTACACATTTACAGTGCTAATTATGCAAGCATTTAGGCCATTCGACTAGCTCGCATTTAGTTTTTAAGTTGAACGAACTTTTGATGGCATGCCAGTCAATGCAACCCTGCAGTTACGCTGCGCTCTTCTCGTCCCCTTTGTATTTAGGGCCACAGTCGTAAGTTGTCGATTTTATGGCTAAGATATAGCGCTACATGTCGCCGACTTTAGACTGGCTTTTGTGGGTAGTTTTCCACTGTTGATAATCAACACAGTTTTTACAGCTTTTAAGCGCCACCAACTTCACGCCAGTGCCAACTCCAAATTGTTACTCCAGCTGCAAGTAAATCCCCACAGAACTAATGCTAAAATTGCATGTGAACTTTTCCGCATGTGTTTTGTATGCACATACCTATGGGTGTGTGTGTGTGTGTCTGTGTGGGAAACTCACAAGCCCAAGTTTTAGTTTATTTGCTGGTGACTTTAGTTTGCATTCATATCAAGTCTGAGGTCTCCAGCGGGCATTCAACTCGAGTAAAACCATGGGCGTATTACCACACAGTGAAATGGCCAAGAAAATTGCATGAAAGTTACCTGAAAAAAATTTAACACTATCCTAATTCGAATCGAGCTATCGTATGACAAATATAATTTGCAGCTTTGCTGAATTAAAATGCTATCTAAATTGTTGTTGAAGTATGTTAAATGTTTTCAAAGGAATACAGAAAGGTTGATAGGGCAGAGAATAATTTTGTAGCTATGAGTTAGATAAGTTTTGCGAGTCAGTTTGGAATAGCAGAGCTACAAAAAAGTAACACAGAAAACCAACAATAATTTCAGAGTTATACCCCAAAAAATAACAAAAGATTATTCTAAGTTACAGGCTTCTAACTGCAAAGTTTTAACTTAAAGAATTCACTTTATTTTCTTAGAAGCAGCTTGACTTTAGATTCCAAACAAACTCCTTTAATAAGCACTTAGTTATAGTACTTAAAAGAAATAATTTCTTAAGCTTTTATCAGTTACTTAACTAAGTTTAAAAACATGTTAGCTTTAAATCCCCACAATTGACAAACAAATAAAATAAAAGTCGATTTTAATACGCACCAAAAAGTAAGCGAGACATGTGTGTTACCAATTTTAGGTCGTTAGTGTTTTTTGTTTTATACTTTTTACTTTTTTTTTTTAGCTGCCAAAACATTTGGCATAAACGCGCGCAAAATATCAATTTTCATGTTGCATACAATTACAGTCATTACCATTAGTAAACTGCCACCGCACTGCTAACACACACAAACATATGCATAAACAATTTTGGCCAACCATTTGACAATTCAACTGTCAATTAATTTCAATATATTGTAAATGATAATAATTTCTAAACGAAGCCAAAGTCAAATTGGCAGTCGAATGCGAACTTAAAGTATCGATTGCGTTATTCAAATGCTACAGCAAATTGTAATGTTTATGTTTGTTGTTTATGGCCAAATTCGGTTAGAGCCACAAAAACATGTTTCTCTCGGCATCGATTTCGGTTTCAGGCCTATTTCTGTTCCTCGGGCTAAGCTTATCTAAGCTTTCATTTAAACGCGTCTCAAAAGTGTTGGTTAAGTGCATTTAACCTGAACGTTAACGTTTGACGTTTAAATTGGCCAGCAAAACGAGTAAACGAGTTTTATTGTCGTCATTCAGCATCCGCTGCTGTTGTGCTGGCCAGAATGCCTCAGTAGCCGGGCTAAGAAGTTTTTTTTTGTTTTCGTGGTTTCATTGCCTTTCCGATATTTCTTCAAATAAAATGTTTAATAATTATTTACACGCTTTTGGATAATCGTGCGCATAAACAACGCCAAAGTTGAAAGTTTTGATACTTTTATAAGGCAGTTTTCCCATAGACTGTCCCATAAATAACTCAGCCAAAAGGCTCCTGTGTCTAATTAATTTCAACTGCAACATTTTTCAAAAGCTACCGCCAACGGGCAAACTGGCCAACTAACGGCCAAAATCTCAGCAGGCATCTATTTCGCTTATTGGCCCATTATTTATTCAACTGGCAACATTAAAAATCATCGCTTGATTGCATTTTAGAGCGAAACTACTTACTTAGTTTATGATAACCCCCCATCAGACAAAACTGGGATACAATTTCAATGCATATTTCATTTTAGCCATACAATTGTGCATTTCAATTAGCAACACAAATTCCTTCCGCTTGAATAAGTGTTTCATAAGTTGCTCTCTTGGGTGATAATTGGATACGTGCCTAGGGCTACAAGTGAGTCAGTTTTGAGATAAGAGACTGTTGTTGGCTTAACACCTTTAAGCTTGGAATTTATTGGAAGACTGGAAGAAAAATCAATTAAAATTTCATTAGCTGCTGTTTTGGAAATTTTAGAATAACTTAAGTACTGTTTACAACAGAATTCGTTCAAAACAAAGCTGGAAGAAAACTCCTTAAAAATTAATATATTTTATACTATATTTGCATAAATATGAGCTACCTGTTAATAATTTATTTTATGCACTTCGCTGTATACTTTATAGACAAAATAAGTTACCCTTTCATACATATACTTATCGTCTACTTTATCGCTTTCCTTCCACAGCTTCCGCTTTGCTGCGCTGCTGGCGCTGCTCGACAGACGTCTCCAATGGGGAGTTCTGCAACGATCCCTTTCAGCCGGACACGATATCGGAGCAGCAGCGCTACTGGAGCTATGTGAACTGCACCTACTCGGTGGGTGTAAAGTCGGTGAATGCGCGTCCCGTGTGCAAAAAACTGGTGCAGGAAGGTGAGTTGCATGCCACAAGGTGGCAATGGGGGCGAACCACAGGCAGCATACAGAAACAAACAATTATTTAGCTTTAATCATTGGACTGTCAGTGGCTATTGTCATGGTGTGTGTGTGTTTGTGTGTGGTGTTGTGGTGCAGAGACCCACCGGTGGCTCACACCCGTTGTGGCTGCCGCGTGTTGTTGGCTGCCACAAAGCGTCAAACAAGATTGAGATTTATTGGCCTGACAATGTCGGCAACAAGTGCGGCATACAAATCCATAGGGGCAATGCCAACCAAGACAATTGTGATCGTGTTGCAGCTGCTGCTGCTGGGCGGCAACCGAGGGCGTGGCAAACAGCTACAGCCAAACGTACAAGTGGCGACACTTGGCCCAACTCAAGTCAGAGGCGGCCAAGCCATGCCCGTTGCATGTGCCGCTAATTTACGGCAAATTTATGTGGCAAGCGCACACATGAAAATTAAATAAAATAAACACCAAGAGCGAGAGAGGCCGAGGGAGAGAAAAGGAGACAATAGAGTGGAGAATAAAACGCCAACACACACGCGGCGTATGAGTGATATTCATGTCGTTGCAGTCGTCGATCTTTAACTGTTTTTCCTTCTTTTTTTTTCGTGCATTTTTTATTGTTCAGCCCGCGGCTTTGGCAAATTGTGCCGCTTGTTGCCATTTGCATTTGACAAGCAGCAACACAACACAGCAAACGACAACAACAACAACAACAGTAACATAACATAAAAGAGCACATAAAAAAATAAAATCAAGCAAAATGAAAATGAAAATTTGTACGCTGGTCAATTTGCCAAACAGTGCATATCGTTGCAGTTTGATCTGGATTACAGAGTTTTTTTATTTTTTGCTTTTAGCTGGGCAACATTTGTTATTTTGTTGTTATTGAATCCCACATAAAAATGTAGTTTTTATTATGCTCGACAGTCTTTTATGCTGGCTTAACAGAACGACACAACTTGATGAGTTTGCCAGCTCATTCAGTGCTAGATAAAGTAATTTAAATAAAATGCATTTTGTTTACATGCTGACAACAATAAAGGAGAATTTAAAGATAATTAAATTTAAAAACAAAGCTGTTGATAAAATATAATAAACTTGGTATTAAAATCTTTTTATTACGCATAAAGTTTGATGCAGTTGTTTTATTATTTTATAGACAGTTTTAAATTTAGTTTCTGCTATAAAAATTCTATAAATCGCTGTGAATATTTTTCATTTTTTCCAGAAGGCAGAAGGCCTTTGTTTTGCTCTAAAATCCATTTTATATTTATTCTCTTATTTGTTGTGCTTCATTTCCAATTAACAGTTCGTTTATTTATAATCTGTAATAAACTGTAAAACGCACATAATCTTATCAATTGGCATGAGATCAAGTGTCGGCTGTTTGGATATATATAAACATATTTTTTTGTTGTTGCTGTATTTCGTTTAGCATTTAGCTAATTTCTTATGACCAATTAATGAACACCATTAAATTTTTGCAATCAAGCGTCTACAAATTGGCGCTGCGAATATTTGCAAAGATTTTTGCGGCTGGCAATTAAAATTGCAACCGCAAATCTTAAAACAGAGACTCGAGTTTTTGATTTCTAAGTCGCCAAATGAGCAACCAGATGCGAGTAAACTAAGCATAGACAAATCAAAAACAAAGCAAAGAAAAAACAAACAACAACAACAACAACGAAATATATAAATTAATTAAGTTGTTGCACAGCGTGAAGCGCTCAATTACGGCAATAGGAGTAAAAGGGGAGGCAAGATAAAGCGACAGAGACAGGAATAGAGACAGAAATCGAGACGGAGACGGCGACAGAGGCAAATGTCTGAGAAAAATGCAACTAGGCGATGCTGCAGTTGTTGCTGTGTTTGCAGTCAGTGTTGTTGTTGTTGCTGCTCAATTTATATGCCGTTAAATTAATTGCTTATGAAGTTTGGTCCGACGACTGGCTGAGTTTTGGGCAAATGTCAAATTAAAAATGTATTCCATAATTCCATAAAACCAACAGTCAAGCCAAGCAATTAGCTATCAGACAGAGCAATGTGTGTGTGTGTGTGTGCGTTGAGTTTTAGTTGTCACTGTGCGTCACTGTGCAAATATTTTGCAACTTGTTGCATTTTGGCTAACAAAAAGTTGTCGTCGCTTTTTTGCCTATTTTTGGCCAATTGCGTTGATTTTTATTTCATTTTTTTTAGCTCTGCTAAACTTTATGCGTGCATTTTCATCTGCTTGTTGTTAGATGTTGTTACTGTGAAAAATTGCCACAACACATTTCGATCAATAAATAATTAAATTAATTAAAATTTAAATTTATGACACAATGCAGCATTTCCAACTTGGTTGTTGTTTTTTCTTTTCGAGCTGCGCACGCGGCGTATGCGCAATTTTAGCAATTTTCTTTGGAGTCTGCAGCGTTCAACAGCATTCTGTGTGCCTTGTTTGATGCTGTGGCCGTGATAAGGCGACAATTGTCAACAATTTTATTAGAGACTTGTATCGCCATGCCCTCCCTCTATGCCTGTCTCTTTCATTCGCTCTGCGCTGTCTCGCTTGCACTCTGCTGAAGCGTCTGTTGCTTAGCAGCCAATCACAAAAATGGTCAACGCGCACCTTTTTGAGCAGCTTTTAAAGTTTTATTTAATTTTATTGCGATTTATTTCTTGATTTTTGTATGTTTTGTTTGTTTTGTTCTGTTTGCTTAACACACACACACACACACGCAATGAGAAAACGCAATTTGTTGTGCATTTTTTCTGGTTTTCATTTGCCATTTGCCGTTTGCCGTTTGCTGATTGCAAATTGTCTCGTTTTGCCGATTCTTGCGTTCGGTTTTTGGCAGTGTTTGTTGCAGCCAGCTCTAGACATAGTCTCAGGCCTCATTTTCAGTTGCGTTTTTGTTCAACGGGTTAGCCAGTACAGTACAGTCCAGTCCAGTCTGCTACGGGCCGTGCCCGGCCTGGCAAACCATCGCTCAGGTTGCATTCAGAAAGCCTTGAACCCATTTTAATGCTGTTGATACGTTTACAGTTGAAATTTCAAAGAAAACTGTTAAATTTAAAAAAAATAAAGCTTTTCAAACTGTTTTTGTTTCTATAAAACTGCATGGCTGCCAATTAAAACTATAAAATTTCTGACAAATTTAAAAAACTTTTTAAAACACAACATTTTGAAACATAACTTGAGTTTACTTCATTAAAAGTTCGCCCTCTATCATTTATTATATACTGTTTTATATTTTATTTTTAAGTTTCTATCTTCGTATTTCTTCAGTTAGTTTATGTGATTTATTTTGGTCTTTTCCAATTGCATCAGCTGCAGTTACCTCACAACTCGACTATTTGGCAGTTAGCCATTAGCCAGCCTGTGATCGACGATTTGGACGACATTTGAAATGACATTTTTGAGATAGACACGCCGTAAAGCCAACTAAATGCCCACGCAGACTGCAGACTAGAGACATAAATTATATTTCATTTGAGCAATAGTTTCCGCCCTTCTCAGCAAAAAATAAAAATGAGCGAGATGTTAATTAAAATTGTTTTTGTGCGCAAATATTTAAAGTTCTCTCTGGCATTTAATTTCATTGCAGTCTATGGCAAGCGAGTGATTCAACGTAGCTGCTTCTATGAGGATATGGACGATCCAGCCGACAAGTGCGCCATGGACACGACCTCGTCCTACACGAAGACCATCTTTTGCCGTACTTGCACCACGGATGGTTGCAACTCTGCGGCAGGAGTAACGGGTTTAATGGGTCTATTGGTCCTGCCACTATTTGCCGCACTGAGGCAACTATGCAAATGAACAGTTAACTGCTGGATTGGCAGGAGGAAGCACTTAATTGCTTGAATGCAAAATGAATTTAATGTTGAGAGTCCTTCGAGCAACAAAATTAAACTAAACAAATATCAAAATTTCTTAATTTAAAAGCATTCACAATTAATAGTCACAATATACGCACAAAAGCCAGTCACACATTCGCTATATATATTCCATTTAAAGAAAAGTATAAAACACTCAACTATAAAGAACTTTAATTGTAAATGTTATGTAGCTTAGAGCATCAAAGGTTTCCACTTGGTTGGCCTCATAGTCTCTCAAAGTTTACAGACACTCACGCACACACTCTCACAAATTGGTTATCATACACACACACACACACACAAACACACACTCAGAAGCATACACTTGTATTCATATGTATATGTATATTTATCATATATATGTATATCTTTTCATTATTGTAATACTTATTGTAACTCTAAATGAAGCACTTTTTTATGGTGTATTACAAATAAATTGATTAGAACGTACAAAATATTATTTGTTTGAAATCTGACTTGATCAATAAAAGTAAGTTATCTGGTGAGTTTCTGTGACTTTCACCTACTCAAATTCCCTTTCTCTGAATTTAAGCTTCTATTCTTTACACATCCATTCACCCACACATATGTCGTACTCACTCAAATTCCAACCACAATTACGATTATAATTAGTTAATTTCCTTCAAAAAACGCATACAATATTTGATCTTCTTCGTATGCGTCCCAGTTCCTTGCCTCAATTTCTTTCAGCTCAAAAGCAAATCACAAATAATTGTCTCACATCATTGCGCTTGACATTGCGATTGTAAAAAGAAAATAAACTGTTGCAATAAAGATACAATATCTGCTGTCGGTTCGCTGCCTTTTAAATCCAGAACGGAAATGAGTTCACATCTGAGAGTCTGTGCGCATTTAAGAACTGGTAAATTAATAACCGACCACGCAAATATGTCAATGTCAGCGCTGATGACATTTGACCGCAGTCAATTAAATGACTTATTTGTGCGAAACGTCTTTAGGGTAAGTTTTGCAAGTTTTTTGGAAGTAGTAATTACTAGGCAACGCCTTAAAACAAAATTCATTTATTATAAATGATTAAAAGCACATAAATATATTGTAGTGGTATGTAAGTATGTAATTAAAAGCTGTCTTATGAAAAGCACAAACAAATGAACGACTTTTAGCTACCCTCAATACAGTTAAATGTACTGAGCATATGACTGTTTTGTATACTACTTCAGTACACCCATTTCAAGCTATGTGCAGGGTATGCAAAATGGGTGGCAACTAAGCGAAACCAATGCTTAAACTTGTCGCTTGGCTTGGACAGTTTTGTTATTTCTCTTTTTCTTAAAACTACATGGCATTTTATTTAATTTTTCTACTTTTTTTTTGTAATCGTTTTTTTCTTTGAATTTTTTGCGTATTTTATGACGTGCCTAGCGAAAATGTCGTACAGTTTATGCAATAAAACTGGCCATTTATCATTAAAGGGGACATGGAAAAATATTGTAAATCGACATTGTTTAGCTACGTTGGTTTTTCGTGGCTGCAAAAATGTTACGCATACGCCCCGATGGCCCCAGGCCGGCTGTCAATAGTCAATACGATCGTTTGGCCATAACTCTGTATAAGTCTACACTAAACCTGCTGCCTGTATTCAAGTTTATGATTGTGATTTGACTTTTTATTGCTCAGGCTTAGGCATTAGCTTCAACTTAACCTCCTAATCCGTTGTGAGCATTACGATTTGGTTACAAAAAACAGCGTCGTTGTTGCTGTTGTTGGCCTGGCCCGGTTCACCAATCAACTCCAAGTGCGTCGATGGCGTCGCTCTCGATCGCTGTCTCATTTGGCGGTGTGCGTGTCACCGCTACAAATCGCATTTTTCACGCTTTGTCAAGTGTTTCTATTGCATTTTACTTATGTGTCTATTTTTTTTTTTGGTAGCAGGAGGAGTCAACCGGCAGTCTACTGACGTCTAATGCTGCAGATTAGTGTCAAGATTTGCATATGAATTCATATATCTGTTTAGCCGTGTCAGCGCCTCAACTGCCTATTTCGGGCAAGAGAGTTACCAAATTTGGCTTAAACGCACAGATCACAGTTCCAGCCACTGGGCAGAATTATGTACGTGCGTGTTCATGAATCATACACAGATGAGTTATTTGATTTGCTTGGCTTGGCATTAGCCTTCGGTTAGCCTTAAATTAAAGTAAAGCACAGCGCCATCTATTGTTGGGTGTTGTCAGCTGAGCCAAACTGCTTCCTTGAAGCATTTGAGTGCTTTAATATGGGAAGTAAAATACAGTTAGAATTTGAAGTTTATTTTAAAATCACTAGTTGCTTAAATTTGTACTCTAAGAAGTTTTAGTTATAAATTATACATGTATAAAATTTACATATATAATTTTAAATATATAAATTAAGATAAATTTAAATAACTTTTTAATATAAACTAAATATATGAAGCTCAAGCTTTAAATGCTTTGAAATAGAACTGTAAGTGTAGTTAGGTACATTCAAAGAGTTTTATATAAAAGCTTTGGCTGCTGTGTTAGCCAAGTTTCACACCAATATTAGGGTGACCGCGTCGAAGGAAAGTGCCACAGATAAAACCTCTAAAAACTAAACTAAAACAAGAAAGAATGCTACAGTCGCCTCGCGACTTTAGGATACCCGTTACTCAGTTTCAATTTGTTATTAACAATGGTTATGGATGTAATAGCTTGGCAAACACAGGACATTATCATACAAATTCATGTTTAGAGCATATTTTCGACCTTTCGTTCCTATGGGGGCTATACGATATAGTTGTCCGATTTGGATCAAACTTGGTCAGTATATATATATTATTGGCAGATGTATTCTGTGTGAGTTTGATTAATATAGTTTTGTTAACGCAAAAGTTTTCCATACTAACTCATATTTGGAGCGTATTTTTGACCGATCGGCCCTATGGGAGCTATACGATATAGTTCTTTCTACCTTTCATTTGCGACCACTATCATCTTTCTAGCTCTTATAGTCTCTGAGCTCCTTTTGTTCATACAGACGGACGGACGGACGGACGGACGGACGGACGGACGGACGGACGGACGGACAGACGGACAGACGGACAGACGGACATGGCTATATCGACTCGGCTATTGATGCTGATCAAGAATATATATACTTTATGGGGTCTGCCACGCCTCCTTCTGCCTGTTACATACATTCCAACGATTACAATATACCCTTTTACTCTACGAGTAACGGGTATAAAAATATGTATGCATGTATGTATGTGTGTATTCGGCGCAGCCAGCGACCGCGGGCAGCGCTGCCGACACACAGGCAGCGAAAACGTTCGAACATGTGCTTGTGTGTTTCTATCTCGCTTGCACCTATGGGTTGGTATTGCGTTTAATTATCAATATTGTAACGCTTCTAGTTTTCTTGTTTATAGTCCGATTTTATTGCGCCTTTCAGTTTAGTTTAATATAGTTAGTCTCCACACGAATTATATAATTACAATACTGTACGATACGAACAAGTTCGCCAAAACCGGCATTGAAGGTTCCAGACTTTTTTATCAAATGTGGGAAAAGTGGGCGTGGCAGTCCAAAATTTTAAATGGCAATGCAACTATGCCGTGGCTAGGAACCTCCCGTTCCAGAATTGGTGATCCTAGGTGCCATAGTTACTGAGATATTTGCCGAAAACACCAATTTTTTCCGGGGTGTGTCCAGTTTTTTGCTTATTGTGGGCGAATGGGGCGTGGCATCGAAAAAAAAAGATTCTTGTATTGACTGACTAAATATCTGATCGTTTGACACCAAGCTCGAACTTGTAGCTCTTACCATCTCTGAAATCTGTTTGTTCATACGGACAGACAGACAGACAGACAGACGGACAGACGGACATGGCTATATCGACTCGGCTTGTGATGCTGATCAAGAATATATATACTTTATGGGGTCTGCCACGCTTCCTTCTGCCTGTTACATACTTTTGCACAAACCCAATATACTCTTGCAGAGAGTATAACAAGTTTCTTTTAAAGAGATGTTTCAAAAAATAATGGTTATGATATATTTTTAAATAGTTTGTGATAATTAAGCTTAACAATCTTAAGAGAGTACTCCTAATTCTATTAAGATAAACTACTGAAGAACTACTGAGGGTACAAACCAAATCTCAATAGAAAGTTTTGCTGGCAGTTGGCAGCATGGGGCATCCCCAGGAAACGGGAAACGTTATCAGCACGCAAAAATAGCAGCAGTAAATTCGCAAACGCTGCCACAGACGCTGACGCAGTCGCTGCCACCGGCGATGTCGACGTTGACGCTAACGCCGACTGAGTTGTGGCATTGTGGCAGCAGAGCCTGCGGGTTGCTTGGCCGCACAGTCGTTACTCGCACGAGCAACCGTTAGCATCGCGCGCAGTTTAAAACAGACACAAAAGAGAAAATTATTTAAAAGAAGGCAAATCGAGAGTTTTGCTTTTGGCACACGGGATACACAAGGAAGTTGAGCAGCCCTTTTTTTCCCGGATATCCGGCGCCATTGTGTCGTCAATTGGTCTACATACCCTGTAGAGAGTTCACTCGATAGCATTCCAAGAAAACCAATTAAATTTATAATAATGTTGGCATCCACGAAGCTCATCATTGCTGGCTTTTGTCTTTTGGCCAGCGCCTACAACATCAAGGGTGAGTTTTTGTGTCTCGAGTGCACGTGTCGTGAATGCATTCATAAACATTCACACAATTGTTGTGTTAATATTCATAATGAGTGCCACTTTTGGACCACTGTTTATGTGTAATTGCATCTGCCTCGACAAGGTCGTCTTTAAGGTGTTCCTAAATCAGAGCACACTCAGGTGTATGCGTGTGTCCGATCACTTCAATGAATCTTGTTTATATATTTTATGTTTTTTTGATTTTCTTTTTGCTTTTTACGATTTTGTTGCGGTGTTTATATAATTTATAGAATGCTTAAAAATAGCCGATAATATTGTAAAAAGGCAAACAATTGTTATCCATAACTCAAATGAGATGATTTCACCTCTAAGTATGGAAATTTCTGATTTTTGTTGATTTTCCAGATTTATTTCCATCCATTTTCACGACTCACTGAATGTCATAAACAAATTTATATTGAATATTTGAAATTGCTACAGTTAAACTGTGCTATAATGAGTGCATCTTCAGTGCATTTTCAAATCTTTACCTGGTAAATGTTTTTTGAAGCTCTTGGAAGAGTTTTTGCACTCTTTTTTTAAGTTTTCTTTTTATGGCATTTTTATGGCGCCAAATAGAGGCAGTTTCATGGCTGAAATTGAATTCTATAGCTACTTTTTAGGGTTTGGCCAAGTTTAGTTGAACTCACGCAAACAAACTTAACTCGGGTCAATGCACAGAAAATTCGCACAGTTTTCCCAATATATATACAGATATATCTGCTTGTATAGCTTAGTTAATATACGTGTATGTCAAATTATTATGACAGCTTTGTTTGATTTTCAGGCTGTTCGATGATTGGCATGGGGAATATGTATTCAAATTTGATGGTTTATTATTTGGAATCGTTTCAGTTTATTTATTTTTAATATTTTCCAAGCCATGTCATTCACAAAGTATGCAAATCGTTGGGGTGCAAAATGAATTTTAATTTGACTATAAAAATCAGGCGTTAGCTTAATTGAATATGACTTGATTTGAGTTGTTAATTTTAATGAATGCTAATTGCGTTTGCGTCCTGTTGCTTGTATAATATATATATATAGTTTGTATGCCTTTGTCTAAGGTCCTGCAATTACCTAATTGGCTTGCATTCAATCAGAGTGACAGAGTCGTGGACCTCAGACCCACTGCGCATCAGTTTGGAACACTGCGCATGTCAAACTGGCGCCAGAACGGCGTCTGCTCCAGTTTCCGGCAGCGAGGAGAATAGAGCAGCATCCCAAATGTACTGTACGACAGATTTTTGTACACCTACCCCCACTCCTGCTACTGTGTGGAAACTATGTCAGAGACCTCGATAGTAGACTATCATCAAAGCGGGGCAGTGGAATGGGCAACGGGTGGTGTCTGCTCGAATTTCTTGGCTTGAATTGCGTAATTTGTACGAAACTGATAATGAGCAGGCGTTGCCATCACAAAATGAGCTAACAAAACAGGATGCGCAGATTGAGCACGCTTCACAGGATGCCAGCACACTGCTCTAACCCCTCTTAGCCCCATTGAGCTCTGGTCACACATTGTATCGAGGGTTTGCTTAATTGCAGGCGACAACACACTTCCGATGCGTATCAAATTATGCCATGAATACATGAATTTATTGTTGATTTTCATTATATTTTTTATAGTAAACAAGATAAGGGTAGCAAAGTGCTGCAGAAGCCTTTTTTCAGGGTATTGTGTGGCAACTTCTCGCACTGTTTAAGTTTAGGGGTTGCACAACTTCACACTAAAGAAATTTACAAAATTTGCATACGCTAAAAAAAAGAGAAACAACTTCCGTTAGACTTCAATTGCAGTGCCTCGATATTCACTTGCTTCGGAGAAAGTAAAAGCCCTTAACGCACTGCCTGTTGTGCTATAAAATACCCTGTACTGCTCCAGCTAGCTAAGAGTTCATAATGATTAAAAGTAAAGCTTCTTTCATGCTTCAGTTCTTGGGCTTGACTGCAGTCCAAAGATTTAATCAACATTTAATTACCTAATGTATTTTTATTAAAGCAAAAGTAATTAAATAGTTTTTCGCAAACATTTTTACTGCTTTATGCTACCCTATAAAATAATTATTTTAGCTAGCGTAAAAGAATAACAATACAGCTAAGAGTGACCTTGACTTGGACACGATGTGGTAAATTTATATACAATCAATTACTCACACTTCATTTAAAAGCTAGACTAGTTAGCCCTTACGGACAGCAGCTAGAGTTGTAAATAGGAAAAGCGAAAGAAAGGAAGATAAAAAAGTGATGTGGGTTCTTTTAAATTAGCTGCAATTTCACGTCAGTCTACAGGAAGCTTGAAAACTAGAACGAACGAACGAACGAACGAACGAACAAGGCTAGCATGTGGCAGTAGTAGGCGAAGGCTCGCTCGTGGGCGTGGTAGTGAGCGTGGGCGTCGAATGGGGTAAACTAGAAATCTAAATACACGCGCCATTGCCTTCATCGTCTTCAGGGTTGACAGGCGAAGGACACTGGTGGCCAGACGTTAAAGCTGCCAACTAAATTACTGCACTCAGCTCGAATTTAAATTCATAATAATGTAATTTAATATGCTACAAGTATACGTACTTACAATTTCCAAATGAAATGCAAATATTTTCCAAGAGTCAATATTTTGGCACCTCAAACTTGAAATAAGTACACGAAACATGACAAACTGGGACTGGTCCGCTTGGTGTCAAGGTCTCAAGTTTCTTTAGTCTCCCTGATGGTGGCATGTTTACTTTAGATTTACGGCAAGTTGACTGTTAAATATGCAAACAAAGCTTATCCCTTTCATCTGAATTGCAAAAAGTTCCCATACGAAATTTGCACATGGAAAAACCATCTTGATCTTCAGCTCATCAGTGTGTCAGATTTTCCGAGCTAATCACGCACACTCATATTTTCTTACCTGTTGGGAGAAAACACGCACGCAACCTAAATTGATTTTTATGTTGTGTTTTTGACCCCGCAGGTGGTTTCTGGGAATGTGACGAGCCCCTCTTAACCCTAAGTAGCCCCCATCATTTATTAATTTTATGTGAATCAGTTCTATAAATATTTGCATCTTTTTTAAGTTTTCTTATGTTGTTCACTGTTGTTATTCTTAATGTTTACGAAATTGATTTCAATTTAAAAACAAATTATATTGAAAACATAAATAAACAAAGCGCTGGATCAAAATTGACCACTGTGTGAGGTGAAAATCCATCAACGAGTGGCAAATAATGTGACGAGAGATTTATAAAAGCAAAGATGAAAGCCTTTAAAGTGTTTTCTGTGAAATGTTTGGCATTACAAAGTATTACTTAGTTTGCTCATCAGGGAAAAGCTTTATTAAATAACTATTTAAATGAATGAATTAATTAAATTTTTAATATGTGCTTTTGGCCTTTAGTCTCTAGTTAAGCTAAATCAAAACATTCAATATTTTAGTGCCTATATTTGTATTTGTGCTGCCACATGTTTTCCATTGGAAAGCAACAAAAACTGCTGGACAATGCAATGAGAAATTTTAGAAAATCAGAGTGTATAAAAACATTTCAATAAAATCTCTTTGGCTTTCATAAATTCCTTAGAGATTTGACTAGAAATAGTGTATATTAAATGTATAAATAGTTTAAGCCTTAATAACTCTATCGCATTCAGAATGACTGGATGTTTTAACACCATAAACTTAATATTCAACAAAGTTTTGTTTGCCATGGCATTTTAGATAGCCCATTATAACAAGATAGCGCCCGTTCCATGTGCAACTGAATTACGACACGTTCACTTATTGTCAATTACAATACAACAACAATGCGTATACGTAATAAAAATTCAATGACGGCGCCGCTTTGACTGGCTACGCACAGAATACGCTGTCTGCAGCAGTTGCTCAATGAAACTGGGGGTTGTATTACGAATTCGGGTGGAAAATTGGGGGAGTGCTTTTGAGTTGTTTTTCTTCTTTCGTTCTCTTTTTTTTTTTTGGTAAAGAACAAGAAAAGATGATGTCAACAGCCAAATGTTGGAAACTCTGTCGCCATTGTTCTTGTTGTACTCGTTCGAGTTAAAGCCTTAATGGGCACACTAAAAAAAATAAATAAATATAGATAGTTTTTCGCAAACTAAATCTCAATTGAGGTCAGTGCGTAAAGGTCGTGTGTAGAGTAAACGCATTAATCGTAATACATTTTCTTGTATCTATTTGTACAGCCGAAGAACGCAAGCCCTTAAAGTGTTGGCATTGTAGCTCGGACACCATCGGAGCAGAGGATTTCTGCGATGTAACCTTCCAGGAGGATAGCATACCGCATGAACTGATTAAGGAGCGCAATATCAATTTGGTGCGTACCTGTAACAGCACCGTTAACTCCGATCACGAGCGTCCTGTTTGCCGCAAAACTGTCGAAGAGAGTAAGTACAGCAAATAAGTGAATTAATAAATTAGTGTAAATATTTTAAAATGTTTTCATTCTTTCAGCCAATGGCAAGACAATTACCAAGCGTTTCTGCTACTACACCAACAAATCTGATTCCATGGACGTGTGCAATGAGACCAGCACTGAGAAAAATGTTCAGCGAATATTCTGCAAAGATTGTGCCACAGAGCTGTGCAATGGCGCCGATCGTCTGTCCACCATCTTTGCCGCCATTTCGCTGCCTGTCTTGGCCATGGGCAACTATTTGATTAACTAAGCAGGCTACACTCTCTTAACTTGCATCTCTATTTTAGTTGGAACGTGATATTTTAGTTTAGCTCCAAATGCTAAGTCAGCAGCGGATTAATCTCTATATAAATAAATATTTTATCTAGTTTAGTTGTAGCTGTATTTTTATTCGCAGTACTTCTATGTAAAGCTTTTAGTTAAAGCTATTTATTTATAATCAAATTTATAATTACATTACTTGCTTAACTTGTCTCTACGACATTTTAAATATTTTTAAAAAAGAAAACAAGAATCTCAAAAAAATGCCTAAAAACGGAATATAAAATATTAATTGCTACCAACTAACAACAATAAGCACCGCTCTTAAATGAATATACCAAATAGAAAAACTGTAAAAGAATAAACCAAAAAACCTTTATTGTAAAATTCAATGTAATTATCATAATTACATTAACTAAAACACACACCGAATAAAGTTTATTATCAATGTGACAGTGTTCAAATCAGGATTTTGTATTTGGAAATTTCCTTTGCTTTACTTGCTGGCACTTTGTGGACTTCCAGCTTAACTTTCAAATCGAATTAAGCCATCCATGTGAGTTATCTATGTCCTTTTTAAACATCGTACACCTGTCACTGATTTCATTTCCGCAATCGCCGACCTCAATCTATGACAATTTGACAGTTTGCCTCGCACCCAATTAATTAAAGCTGATCAAATCTGATTAAAAATATGGAAATTGGCAACTTGAGTTGTGCCCTTGTATGTTTATTACGTCGAACATCTGATGCAGCTTGTTTTTGGAATAAATGTGGAGTTACATTTTATAAAAAACACTTAAAGAACTACGTTACTATTTTCAATCGTACTGTATTCTTGAAATTTCAATGTATTTATTTATTGTTTTTGTTACACTTAAGTCTGGATTAAACCAAATTCTCTTTCCCCTCATCAGCTGTAAAATTTGACACCACATGCAACCCCCTAACAGAGTATCCCATATCCTGGTTCGCTAATACCGCTAAGTCAGAGGCCCAACAAATCCAATTTGACGACAAGTTAATAATCTATGGGTTTTCCTGCTGACCTCATTTCGCTTTTTCTCCTCCACAAATAATTTCCCCATCTGTCTGAAGCAATAAGTCGATTGATGCCCACTGTGCTCTATTCTCTCTCCCGCTGTCAAAACAAATTAAATCTCTATGTTGTTCAAGTCAACCCTTTTTCTCCAGCATCGATCAGCAGTGTTGCCGTTTTAGCGATTTAGCGACTAGCATTTTTCTCTGACAACTCTGTCGACTAGCAAAAAGTATCAAAAAATGTATCGCATGCGAGAAATACAAAAAACTGCTGCATAGTTTTAGGGAGGCAGGTTAAAATTATTTGACTTTGTGACTCAAAGACGATTTTTGAATTTCTTTCACTCAAACACAAATAAATTAAGCATATTGTGAATATATTTTAGAATAAAAATACTATAAAATTTGACAAAAGTATATATAAGCTTATTTTTAACATCAAATGCTGATGAGCTTGTAGCTGAAATGATTCATCTAAAGAGAACAAATCGTAATGACATTAATCGCTGTAATTAAAGACATAAAAATCGCAGTTAATGATTAGAAAATTGTTCTACAGACGTGTTCACTGTATACATAGGGCTTTATAATATACAAGTATATAAAGTTTAGTACGAGCTTGACAATAACTCTGAGTTCTAAATGCGTTTTAGTAACGAAAAACTCAGTGCAAGAGAATACAACCAGCTGAACAATCAAAACAAATTTAAAAGCAAAACAAAATAGCTTCAAAAACAAAAAACTGGTTTGTCAGTAGCTCAAAATTTGAGTGCAGCACAGCACGACATAGCTTCTGCTTTGTTAAGTACTGTGATTTTCACTCAAAACAGTTCGCTCGACGCTGACTGCGCTGCTTCAACGTCGCTGTTACGCTCAGAGAAACGAAAATGGGGGTTGGTTGAAGTAGTATATGGTAGATTTTGTAAACGCACGAAGTCTGATCTGTTGAACAAAATTTTGAACTTGTCAGACGTGCAGCAGACATTGTCAGCGGAGGTTGAGATTTGTGCATATTACTTTTGAAAAATATTGTGTGGGAAATATAAAAAAAACAAACTTTTTGTTAAATAAAATGGTGTCCGCCGTGAAATGCAGTTTGGCCGTGGCCGCTTTGCTGAGTTTTGCCTGTTCGGGTGTGTAAACTTTGACTTTACTGTTAAAAATGCATTCGACAAAAACCAGTTTCTAACGTTACTTTTTCTCGTTTTTACAACAACATATTTTGTAACTTGTAGCTTATGCCCTGAAGTGCTACCAGTGCGAATCGCTTACAACACCCAAGTGCGGTGTGAAGTTTGAGGCTGATGATAGTATGTTATTGGATTGCTCACGAATTGGTCCACCACGTTATCTGCAGAATTTCTTCCCCACCCGCAATGCCACTGGCTGCATGAAGAAGACTCTCGAGAGTGGTAAGTTATCCCCAATCACAGACAAATCAGTTGACTGCTTGAAGAGCCCATTTAAAAGCTGGCTATTATGTTTATGATGTCATTGTAGTATGTATCCACATAAGAATATTTTTTTTTGTCGGTTTGTCTGACTTTTGCGCAGTTTCTCAATTCCGCTGAGGTATTTAATTTATTTTTGGGTATTTGTCACGTATTTATTGTGTTCAAATCCGTGTAATTTTGTATAATTTTCAGCTTACTGTGTGAGCGCATATAAATATTAATAACAAGTTTCTGTTTGAAATTCAAATCGAATTAACATAGAGTAATAACTGCTGACTACAATAACTGAGAATAACAATTTATTTGTTATTTAATTATTTCGTTTTGTCACACTGTTAGCCGCACCTTATCTGAGGTCAACAAATTAATTTGCTAATCAGCTGAAGCGCAACAAAAACACTGAATTTAGAATTAGGAACATTTCGCATATTGTACTGTAAACATTACTCACAGATCATGTCGAATTGTGTATCGCATTCATGAATATTTTTTTTATGGCCAGAACAATGAGGCTTACAATAGTCATAAATGCCACAAACGAGTGGCATTGTTAACACCAGCTGCCAACAGTCAACTGTCAACTGTCACATAATTAGCACATTTGTTTTGGATCGAACATAGTGAAAGTTTCCTATTCATAATTATGTATTTTTCTTACCACTTTTCAGTTGTGGGCCATCCGCAAATCGTGCGCACCTGTTACTTTGGTGATGTCAGCAACATCCAGACTGGTTGCCAATCGGATCCTTCACTGCCCTTCGTTAGGCAATTGGGCTGTGATGTCTGCACCAAGGATGAGTGCAATGGATCCTCCTCCATTGCTCCATTGGCCGGCGCCATTTTGCTGTTCTTTGGCGTGGCCCGCGTGTTGGCCTAGATCTCCAGTCTACACTTTTCATCTTAGATCTTAACTATTTGGTTGTATTTATGTATTTGTCTATCTATTTCTGTGTTAACTGCATTTGATTCGATCTACTCTCATAGTTATGAAACATTTTCGTTTAAATTTGTGCCTACTTCAAATGCAATTGCAAAATTAAATTAATCATTAATTATGTGTCGTTCATAATACTTTGACTACTTAAATAAAAGCTGAAATAATCGTACAATTGAAAGTGATTACTTATTTAATCGTTTTGTATATTTATTAAAAACTTTACAGGTGCAATAAAATTATAATTTAATGGGGAGAATAACAACGTAGAAAATTTAATAGTTTCAGTTAATTTATTCACCGCATACAGCGAGATCAGATATTATAAAACGTACATGGATTTTTTGTTTATTATTATATGACTTGTTGTTCAAATTAAATATATTGAAATATTTGCAGTACATTTCTAGTATATGTAAAACCAACAAATGACTGTACTTAGTCAGTCGATACGTAAACACAGTACGCTCACTAGTTACAACCTTTATGCATTCGGTGAATTTTTTTTGAAGTTAACAGGCATACGAGGTTTATTTAGAGAAGTTACATCATGAGTCTCCTGACTCACGTCCAATCGCATGCTTCATATAGCCTCGCACCTGGAAAAATTCAAATTAGTGTGAATAACAAACAGACTTTTTATGCTCCTTCCTAAACTGACAAAGGTCAGGCAATCCGTTGACCGTCTTGATGGAAAAAATAACAACGCCCTCATACTTCCCAATGATTTTATGTGTGGGATGTAGAAATAAATGTGTACTTTCGTTGTTAATTATGCTTAATTGGATTTAATTTCAAGCCGAGACGAATCTGAGTTAACAAAGTGTGTGTTTAACACTGTCCAACATCGATAAGTTCAAGAAACTGTAATTGTATTTGGGAATGAGGGAGTTTCTCCCGTTTCAGCAGCTGTTCCGACTACTCAATTAACCCATACTCATTTGGCATAATTTGAAAAAATTAACCAATTGACGAGAATAGGAAATTATGAAAGAAATGCTTTCAATGGTCACTTGGAAAAAGCCACTTAAAGAAATTCTGTGGGTTTTCAAGTGAAATTATAAAGTTGGTTAATGAGACAGTCAGGGAGTGAGTAAGTAAGTTATTGTATAGTAATACATAATGGATTGATATTTAAATTATACAAAATATTCCAACTATTTTGACAGAAAATATTGCACAAATTCATTGAATATTTGAGCAGTAATCAGCAAGATTTTGATTGACTCATTTCTAGTAAGCTTCTTTTTATTTATTGCGCAGCTTAAAATAAAAGTAAAACAAAATGAACGTGAGTAAATTTGTAGAGACGTACCGAAGACTTTAATACACTAATTTTCAATTATATTGTATTGAAAAAATAATTTTTTACTGCACATTTCTAATACAATTTTTAAGCTCTTCGAATAAGTTCAAGTTGAGCAAAATTGAGTATGTTTATGTATTAAAACAATCTCAAATTTCATGCTCTTATGGGCTCATTAAATAAATCAATCAAAGACGATGCCGAAGCTTATAAGATGTTTTCGTTTAATACTGCGTATCCGAGTTGTAAGAAAGCACAACCAAAATTTTGCTTACTATGAATTTTAAATATTGAATGCGTCGCATACAAAAGCATAAAAAAATGTTCACATAGGCGAAATGACATAAATAAAGATTATATAATGTTTTTGTCTCTCTTTCTTTTGCACACAAAAAACAAAACAAGAAAAAAAACTAAAATCTTATCGCGTCTAGGTTTTGGAAATCGTTTTCATCATTGCGAAGAGTATAAAACGTAAATAAATTAAGAAAAAATTGAGTCTGACATCACCCAAAACAAGTTCTACATTCAGGCTATTGCCTGTATTCACAGTATTCGTTGTGTATTCACAAACAAAGTTGCGGTTTGCACACACAAACATACAACATTCAAACGTTTGTGTGTCAAACGAAAGTATCTGAGGCGGTTGAGTGAATTTAATTCCAAAAAAAAAATTGCCAACGATAAAAACAAAACACGCAACGAATCTCACTCAAAACAATTCTGTGTGTTCCGCTAACTGAGCGAGAGTGTGAGTGAGAGTGTGAATGTGAGTGTGAGGGCGAGTATGAGTGCAAGGGTGAGTAACAGTGCGAGTGTAAGTAACAGTGCGAGTGTGGGCACAAGTTTTTTTGTGCTTACTCGTTTCGGAATTTGAAATTTTCTAACAGAGCAGACGCTCATCAGTCGTTGCTCTGTGCAGATCAAAAAGTTCCAAAACTTAAATCACCCAGTATTCTCGAGTGCTTCCAAAATGGTTTCAAGTGTTAGAAATGTAATGGTTCTGGCCATTCTGGCTGTATTGGCCTGCACGGGTATGCTCGACTATAAACAGCAAGTAAAGCGAATTTTGGATTATCTTTGTATTTTACAGGGTATGCCCTTCGTTGCTATCACTGCGACTCGGTGCGCACACCAAAATGCGGCTTGAAGTTTGAAGCCGATTCCAACAATATGATTGACTGTTCCCACTTGAGTGTCCCACGTTATCTGACCATTCCCGGACGCAATGCCACAGGTTGCATGAGGAAGATTATAGAAACTTGTAAGTAAAGATCTCAATCAAAAGACAAATTTTCAATTTAAGTCTATCTGATGTCATGCACACCTTGTTCAGTTCCATAATTAACGATCGTTTTGACGTTGCAACAGACCAGCTAGGCGTATGAGCAATATATGTAAATATTGTACATAATATTATTTTATTTACATATTTACACTCCACGGAGTTGCTCTCCTTTATTTGTTGTATCTTTTCTTTTGTTTGAATTTATTCAAATATTAATATTTATAGTCAAATACGCAGAAAGCATATAAAAATGTTTCACAACATTTTGTTATTCCAAAAGCGTATAGTATTTTTTTTATATATTTATTTAAGCTACACCCTTTTTTTCAAGCTGGCTTAAAAAAATACGAAGCTATACATAAAAATCGGTAGACCAGAAATTTATTTTAATTTACTTTGCATTTTAAAGCAATTATCTCAATTGTGTAGTTAGAATATATAATATTAATTTGCTATGCACTCAAGTAATTATACGAGGACTCTGATATAAAGCTTATACCTCAAATTAACGTAATATATTTATTTGCATAAATTAAGCTAAGTTTTAAGTAGGTTTGGATGATTCATCTGTAATTCCATTTAAACTGAACTCACATTCGTTTAATCAGCCGCTTCGAGCTCCTAAGACACCCATTAATTGTTACTAATTGAATTGAAAAATATTAATTGTTGAACTGAATTTTTTTAAAGAGTTACGGGTGTTGTCTCACAGTCAATTAAGTATCTGTCAAGTCGTCATCTATACTTAACTCACAGTTATTTTAGCTTTTATTATTTTATTATAGTTATAATTCTGAATGCGAAGAGTAATTGTTGTTTTTAATACCTACTGAATTTGAATACACTTTTTATAGTACTTTAATTAATTTAAAATTAACAGTTAGCTCATAAAATTAACAGCCGTTGACCAATGACAGTGTCGCTTTTTAGCATTGTTAGTCATCACATGTAAATTCACGCTGACATAAAGTGCATTTAAATTAACGTACAGACTGTAATTGTGATTACGATTTTTCTATTTTCAGCACCTGGTCAACAACAAGTCATGCGCACCTGCTTCTTTGGTGATCTGCATAATACCCAAGCTGGCTGCGAGAGTGATCCTACCTTGCCCTATGCCAGGCAGCTGAGCTGTGAGGTGTGCACCAAGGACGAATGCAACGGATCCTCCAGTCTGGTACCCATTACAGGAGCTATTCTCCTCTTCTTCGCTGTAGCTCGCATCTTGTCCTAAACTGGAAATCCAATCAAGTTATCAGACTTGGCTTTTGTATAATTATTGACATGAACATTCTACATATAATTCCGGTTAACATTATCGTCCTAACTTTAAATTAAAGTGTACAAGTAGTAGAAAAAGTCCTATGCTTTTTAAGGACACATTAAAGCAGCTAAATTACCAAATTGGAAATTTGTGATTATTTAAAATGTGATTAGGCAAACAATTTTGTTCTTCTTATGGTTTAGGGTTTGACTTGAGTTACTTATCGCTCAATTTGCCCAGTCGCTCACTTCCAAAGTTTATACATTTAAAAAAGCTTTTGCAAAATTAATAATGTACTGCAATTATTTGGAATGTTTAGCTCTTAAAAATCTGGAACAACTGTTATTATTTAAAAATAATTTAAAGCCATCCTCCTTTAGCCTACTATAAACAGTGCTCAGCCAAAGCTTTCCTTACTTGAAAGTCCATAATTAAAGCTTCCGCTTCCACCGCTAAATACACACACAAACACACCGACCATAGCTGTTGTTCTGCTCTTAAGCAACTTTGTTGGCTCTCTTTGCTGTTATTAAAAGTGGCTAAGAGTAAAAGAGTGAAATACCACCCTCTCTCACCTCCCATCTCCTTCCATATGTGTGCTATAAATTCTATCAGAATATAAGTAAATTTGTTTTTATGGCGCGCGCGACGAGTGCCGGAGGAAAATTCATTAAAATTAGACAATTTCAATAGGTTTTTCGGCGAGAGTTGACCAAAGAACCAACAACAAAATCAAAAATGAAGAAAAACTGAAGACTGCAGGAACTAGAAAATCAAAAGAGAGTCTCGTCGAAGTGGAATTTGGAACCGCTTCGGCATTTTTCAGTATAATTTCGAACGTGGCCGTCGACTGACAGACCTGGCTGAGGCGTCGTGTTTTATAAACAGAAATACGCCGGAAAATATCGACAGCAACAACAATAACAACAACACTAGTTTCTATAGTGACGACAGAGCGAGGCGTCTGTTGTTAAACGATGGGAGCGGAGAATTAAGTAAAATTTGTCATAGAGCGCGTCAGTGAAAAAAAAGGCGCGTGTTTTCCTTAAAAGAGATACAAAAATAAATAATATTATAAATATGAAAACGAAAATAAAAATATGTCAACAGACGAGTAATTTATAGAAATTCACAACGAGAGAACATATTTGCAAAGCTAATAAAGGAAAAAACACATTTAAACATCCACTTTTGATTCAAATCGTTCATTTCAATTGCGCGCCGAGTGCTGAGTGAATAAGTTATAAATACAGGAAAAGAGACTGTAAGGAAAAGTCACTTTAAGAATTTTCCATAAAGCAGCAAAAAGAGCAATGCGTCAATTAAATTGAAATTTGCTTAAAAAATACGCAAAAATTTCCATTAAAAGTCTATTTATATAATAAATAGTGTGGCAAGTGGTTTGGTTTTGAATTGTTTTTGTTTTCGTTGATCGGTGTTCGATTTGATTTGCTTGGATTTCATTCGACAGTACAAACATAAAGAAAACACCAGTGGAAATGCAGTATTTACTTTGGATTGGCGTTCTAGTCACTTGGCTGGCCACAGGTTTGTTGGCATTTTCCTCACCCTAACCCTCATCCCTCCGCAACCCCTTTGTCGACCTTAAGTCATAAATCTTAAAGAACATGTATATGTATATATTTCAATGCCAATAGCTTACGCCATCAGATGCTACTCATGCGAGTCCGTTTATGAGGCGAATTGTGGTGAGAATTTTCGTATTGAAAATCATTTCAAGTACGATTGCGCCTACAGTGTTCCGCCCCGATTTCTGGATAACGAACTAGTCAACAAGAATGCGACGGCGTGCCTTAAACGTGTTTTCCGTGGTGAGTTTTCCTTTGATTTTATTACAGTCAATATACTTGTACTTTTTACGGCTTACTCGATGACCTCATTAGGTGTCCGTTAGAAAGGTGACCTGAATGACTGAAACAGGTGTTAACTTAAGTTGCGAAAGTATCTGTAGGATACATACACAGGACAAAATAGAAAATAGCTCTATGTGATATATGTTGATTTATTTATAAGACGATAAATGTTGAAAGAGCTGTTCCTTTAGAGAAAACTGACATGAAATTAACTTATTAAGATGCTGGCATATCCAACACAATTGTGGCTTAAGATTTATTAACATAATAAAACAAAACGAATTTTTGAAACTCCTAACATTTTCAAACAAATTCTTTAAGCCGCTCCAATTTATTGGCGTGAGTATGTTCTAAGTACTAATATTGTGGCTGTAAACAAACATTTTTCACTTCATTTAGTTTTGTTTATGTTTGCTACAAATAGTTGCTCAACATCGAATAGTTTGCTAAGCAGGGTGCCATAAGATGGTGCTGCCATTATTTGGGATGGAAACTCCAGCAGATTTTTTTAAATGAGAATGCTACAAAAATATTTAAAGTGTTATTAAATGAGTTAAGTAATGCTTGATCCTATTTCGAAATTTCTGTTTGCCTGGTATTACAGCTAAAATAAACAAACTGTCAGTTGCAAAGCTATCTAAAGTAAGACAGATTTGTTTAGTGCAAATATTTGTATTTGAATTGCTAAGAGAGCGCATTTTGTTTGCTGGTAGAACAAGTTAGTTTATCGACGCCGCCTAAAAGTATGCTACATTTTTATGCATTCGTTTGTTATTTGTTTGTTTGTTTGACAGAAAATGGCGTCAGCAAATTTGTGCGCGGCTGTTACTTTGGCGAGGTCAACGAGACGGACATTGGCTGTAAACTTGATCCCACATTGACCTCAGTGCAGAATGCGAGCTGTCACGTCTGTGATAATGAAAACTTCTGCAATGGAGCCGATCAGTTAACGGCAACAAGTTGGAAACTGTCAACATTGGGCATTTTGATGCTAATAACAGCAATGCAGTTTTTAAATTGTAATTAACCATTAGTATAAGACATTGGTTGGGATTGTTAATGGCCGTGACAAAAGTATATAGACGGCAGCTAATAATAAAAACTAAATTAATGTAGAGTAAAGCAAAAATTGTTTGTTTATTTATCCGCAATGATCTCTGAGCGATACGTGAGGAATGAACCAAGGGCGCCAACGCCTCCACAGACAATATTAACTATGTGTGTGTGCATTTTCCACCAATTTCATGTTTCATGTCAACGTACATTTTATTTTCGGCTATCAAAATTTCATTCTCATTCTCATTCCCATTTCATTTTCGAATGCGAACGTACACACGTCTGTGTCTGTGGCATGTACTACAACTAGACGCGCTCAGTCGAATGAAATCCAAATGTGTTGTATGGAAAATAACAAAGAGAAAAAAATCAAAAAAAAAAAAAAAATCAACGAAAAAAGCAGAACAATATCAACTCATTCAAAATGCGAATTTCGTCTTGATTCAGTCTCATGTGTGTAGCTCGTTCGGCTGGTTCTCGACAGAACGATCGAACATGTGACTACGGAACGATCAACAGTCTAGAATCTAGATAGTTGGGTATTGCTCTCGCCAGCCTCAAAACTATTGAATCTATACACGTACCTGACATACCTGGCGTACCTGGGCATCCCAGTTGATCCGTAGCATTCAACATTTGGAAATGGCATCGATGCGGCACATGGTGTTGGCATTTGTTCTGCTATTCATCACGCTGAATGCCACAGGTGAGTTCTCAGCACACACAATATTTTTTGACACACATATTTATCTAAATGTCGTCATCATCAATAATGATCATCAACAACAAAACAGCTTTGGCTGTTAGTTGCTTTGAATGCGATTCCGTCAATGATTTAAATTGCGGTGATGATTTCCGTGGTGATGACATTGCCAAAACGGACTGTGATGCCATCGAATTGCCAGAGGATATACGTGCGGTTTATTTGCAAAAACCGGAGACGGCTTGCCTGACCAAGTATTACAAGGGCTGTAAGTTGTTATCATATAGTTGAAATTTCTTTATCAATCAATTTAACTTTAACTTTATCAATTTTCAGCTGCGAATGAGCCACTGTTCGTGCGACGCTCCTGTGCGTTTGGCGATTTGTCCGTCTGTGATGAGCAGCCGGATCCGGTGGTGCCACACCTAAGCTTTCTGGGCTGTGTATTTTGCCACAAAGATCTGTGTAACGCTGGCACAGTCGTCCAAAGTTCTATAGTGGGCATTATGCTGCTGCTGCTGTGGGTTTCACTCAACTGAGAACCGAAGGATATATTTTTTGTTAACATTTTTCATTTTATTTGATTTAGTTGTTTCTTTTTTTTACATCCACTAAAATGATTTAACATACATATATTATTATAATTATAATATATATTGAATTGGGCATATTCTTTTGTTTTGTATGTATGTGTGTGTTTCGTGTGAGTGTATGTAATTAAATAAAATACAAATAAGAATTTTTAATCAGAAAAGTAAACAACACGCTCTTTAATTCAAATAGCAAACACTGCATGGTTTATAAATATGTATATGTTCATATATGTATGTTTATATATATATATATCAGTATTAATAATCATATATTGTTGTTTTACATTTAAATTTACCATATAATGGTTGGTTATTGTATGAAAAAATCGAAACCTAATAACAACTACACATAGAAGAACAAACAGTATAAACAATTGTATGTACAAAAGACAATGAATTAGTTGATTGTTGTTTTACTTTTAGTATGTGTCTGTTTGTCTGTCTCTTTGTTTGTTTTTTTCACTCTTGCCAAATTGGGCAAATCATTCACTTCTTTCTGCTCATTAACCAAACACAAACAGATCCAACATCAACAATATGAATAGTCAACCAAATAAAGTAAAAACTTTTCATCAACAGCGCAGAAACAAGTAACAAATATGTATATATATTTTATATATAAAATTTCTCAATTTTTTTTCATTATTGCGTTGATCAACGTTTCTTTTGAACTAGGCTATTATAGTGTTATATTTTCTTTTGTTTTTCTTTACACATTTCATTAACAACACAGAGAGTTTGATTAAAAACCTAGGATTATAAAGTATATATTTATATTGATGCTGCCACAAATCTCTTGCACTGTGCCACAATTTTGCTGCTGCAACATGCCTCGGAAAAGTGTTTAATATATGTGTGTGTGTTGTTGTGGGAATATCCATTTCGCATGTGGAGTACCAGCTCCAAAATGTGTTTAGAAATTGTCATCTATGCACTTCATGTGAACTAAAATTGAGTAGCACATAGAATTTTTGAGTCTCAAGAGGCAACTGAAGCAGCAACAGTAGCAGCAGCAGCAGCAACAATCGCAGATATTGTTTTAATAATTATTCCTTTTTTTTTTGGCATAATTTACAAATATATTTTAATAATTGTAATTACTATGTATAGTATGTTTTATGTTTTTATTATTTTATTTTGTATTCGTTGTGTGATACTATTAGATTGTAACAATTCGCTTGAGTAGTGCAAAGAGCAGTTTCTAAATGGGCGTGGCAACAAACGCCTACAACATTGTGCACAACATGTTGAATTTTCGTTTTTTTTTCTGACTAGAAAAATTCTAAAGAAATTTTTTTTTTTTTTTTTTTTTGCTTGGACAAAACACACAAAAAATGGCAAAAAATAGGAAATGGAAAATTTGAAAATTGTTTACAAAAATTGAGCTTGAGCAATGCGTTATTGGAATGAATCTTAAATAATCATTGAATTTGTTAGCTATTTAAGCTTAAGCTTTGGATCTGGAGCATAAATGAGATCAATTTGACATATGTGCACATATCTCCCCCCAGTGACTGCTCTTTATTTCACCCCTCTCTTTGTTGCACGCCCAAATAGCTTCAGTGTGAATTATAATAGTTGATTTCGGTCATTTTAATGTACGTATGTGTTCTTTCTATTACACTGCACTGCACGTTTTGGATAGCTAACAATCAAACAAGTAGTAAAGTTTAAGCACTTTCAAATAATGTTGCAACTTTGCATATGTTCGTGTGTGTGTGTGTGTGTTTGTGTGTGAGTAGTTTTTAAACCTAGTAAGAAAATAAAGATTTCCGATGCAATTTACAAAATAAAAGTTTTATACACATATGTAATAATAATATTAATAACATTTATAACAAATTCAGTCAAGTCAGTAAATTTGGTTTACAGAAGCAGAAAAAAATTCAAATAAAATAAAATACAAATACGCAAATAAACATAAAAATATTAAAATTAATAATAACCATTACAATAATAATAATAATAATCAAAATGTGCAGACAAACATGTTAATTTACAAACTTAATTTTCATTAAATTAATTTCTTGTTTCATTTTAAGGAATATATTTAGTTTTTCTGTTTCTGTTTGTCTGCCGTTTTCAACTCGTTTTGTAGAAATAGTTTTACGTTTTACAGATATACACAGATATATAGAATATATATTTATATATATTGTATTATCATATAGTTTTTAGTTTTTTTTTTTTTTTTTATCGTATGTACGTTAGCATAACAACTATTATTTTTATAATTTCAAAGCTTTGTTGTGTTTTGAAACATGAACTCACAGAGTATTTCCATAATATAATATATAATTAATTGTTTTGTTTTGTTTTGCTTGGTTTTAAACATTTAACATTAACACGACAATGATGACAATTTGCTGCCTTTTTCATTTTGTTCTTCTCCTCATCTCGTTCTCCTTTAGATACATATTTATAAATTAATCTTTATAAATGTTTACATCTCTTTTTTGTTTTTGTTTCAATCGTTTCTATTCCAGCTTCTCTTTCAACATTTATCATCTGTTTTCGTTTATATTTTTCTCTGCTTCTGCTACCGTTTCCGTTATGGCCGGAAACGCAAGCGTTTCACATAATAGCGTGTATGTGTGTGTGTGTGTGTGTGTATGTATGTATGTTTGGGGGTGTGTATGTGAGTGTACGGGGTCTGAGAGGAGCATAGTGGGTGCAAATTTTGCTGAGCACTTTTGAACATCGGCGGGCAATTTGGTTTCAATTTTGTTGAGTGTCGGCCTTAGGGCTCATTTGACCTTAGATGCCCACAAATCCGTAAACCTCCAGTACGCGTATCTCAAAGTCGCCCGAAGGACAAAGCGGGGGATTGTTGAAGGTCTTGCAGCCATCCGTCTTGCCAAAACGTATGTTCTCGTCCATCCAGATAGCTTGGCCCTCACTGCAAATAATTGTTGGAAATTAGTTTCACATATATTAAATTCTTAAACTAAATTAAATAATAGAATTTTATTGTTATCCTCTAATTGATTTATTACAACTTACCCGCCACCAATTGTTATCATTTTGGAATCAGCTGCCATAAAGAGTTCAGAGCTATGTCCCAGATCTCTATCTCCCTCGATACCCACCCAGGGGTACTTGGCACGTTCGGGATACAGTGAGAACAAAAAGGTTTCACCAGTGCCAAAGTAGGCCTGTCTCTGGCCCTTGTCATCCTTAACATTGCGTTCGAACCAGCGTGAAGAGCAATAGGCGCCAAATACCTAAATAAATAAAAAGTAATTTAATTAAATACATTTTATTTCAATAATAATTTAATACTTACTTCATTATTGCACGTTTTGATCATGAGCAGTGTGGGTTCATGCTGCTCAACGCGTACATAGAAGGTCGTCAGAGAGCAGCCGTGTTCCTCTGTGGTGTAGAGCAGCACCGGTTGATACATTGTGATCCTTACGGGCAGCCAGGACCACAGCGTGAATAGCTGTTAGACGGAGTAGGGGGAACACAAATGGGATCATTAAAAAATTAGTAAACCACTTGATTACAACAAATTCTAGATTAGCCAAAAATTAACTACAAATTAACTATTAGAAATCAAATATAAAGGTAGCGTTAGCCAATTTGGTAAAACAGTTAAAGTAAATATTTATAATATTCATGTAAATGATAAAGAACACACACAAAAAACATAATTAGGCGTTATTGGATGTGGTAGGATATAAATATAGAGCAATAAACAGAGCGTGTATAAGATAGATTGAGACATAAACTAATAAAAAGGCCAAACAAACTAAAAGCCAGGTTAATACAAGAACTAAATCAAATTCAAAAATAAACGAGTTTAGTGAAAACTCTTAAAAAACGTACAACTACATTTACAGTTGCTTAAAAAATATTTATATAATTTTCTAATCAATTTGATTTTCTTTTCTTTTCATAACTAATGATTTTGGCCAGCAGCAAAAGCGCTTAATGCAAAGCACAATATGAAATGACTGTCAAACTGTCATATTGCCAAACTGTAAAATGGCATGAATTCTATTTAAATGTGGAATGATTGCGATACGTGTAGGCACTATATTTATGGAGTTTAGTTTACCAATACAAGGGACGCACACACACACACACAAACACACAATTACAGAGAAGGGTAGAGAGAGAGATAGAGAGAAAGAGTCGGGGAAATGTAGAGATAGAGCGAGAAATCTATGAAGGGAAACTGTTAAGTTCTCTAATAAAACGGCACAAGATGTAACTGCTTGAAAGAAAGGGTCGGGAATGGTTTGTTTTTGGATTGGGAATGAATATACAGATTCTTGGATGGTTCATTCAAGTTTTTGGCTCGTAATTGATATGCTTACAAATTGTCTATCCGTCCAGGTTTTAATGAAATTCGTTGTGCCCGGTAAACCAAAATGCTATGAAAAGAGATGATATATAGCAATGTCAAAATTAGATGTGACTCGATTTGAATGGGATCCAATGAAATGTTTCTACTTGGATATATATTTCGATAATTAGGGATAATTGGAGGTCGGAAACTTTTGCTGCTTGAACTCTTAACTGTAAACTGCTTAACGGCTAAGGAAACAAAATAAAATATAAAATAACTCAAAGTTGTAACTAAATAAATAGCGGAAAATAATATGAGATTATGCTAAAATATATATAATTGCATGGATTAAACATGCACAGTGGTTTGAGATTTCACAACTATAGCTGAGTGAGACGGAGAGAGAGAGAGAGAGAGAGACAAAGAGAAGTGCTTGGGTGTGTGTGAGGGAGAATAAAGAGACGTTTCGGGGGAATAAGTGCAATTTGAAAGCATTACATTCCATGATTCTCCATGGATTCAAATACTACACTTGTACGAAAGATAAAAAAGTAAACGAAAGCTGGCAAAAATTATCGAAATGGTTTTCAGTTGTTGCGACTGGACTCTCAGAACTTACATCTTCGTTCTTACAGACTTGACTTTTCAGATTGTGTATGGGATAGACGCCCATGGCGATGGCTCTATGACCGGGCGACTTTTCGCCCTATATATATATATATAGGATATATAGTATATGTACATAGGTTGTTCAGTTATGTATATGATAGTTTGTGTCAGTTGGAAAACGTTTCGAAATATGATATTTCATGTTGATAAAGCGCACGCATTTTTTTTTTTAATTTTGTATGTTTTAGTTTTGGTTATTTGTTATTTCAGTTAAAGATTTTCATTGTTTTTTGTCATTCATAGTTTGCCAAGGCAGCGCAAAATACAGGAAAAATAGAGATAATGGTTTTTATATAGTTAATGATATTTTAGTTATTATATATGGAACAATATTTTTGTCTGAGTTGAGTTTATGTTTATTGTTGATTTTGTGTTTTGTTTTGTTCTGTTTTTTTTTGTTTTTGGCCTTGGAGTGCAAAAAAGAAGTGGAAAATAAAATTAAATAAAATAAAACTCATATGCAAATTTCAACAACGGAAATGATAAGCAGCATTTTCAAGTGTTGTGTTGTTATTGTAATTGTTGTTTGTGTTGTTGTCGCAGAGAGAAAAGAGAGAGAAAAAACCAAACTCAACAATAAATTCATCTAGTTAGTTTTGTTTTTAGTTTTTAGCATGAAACATTCAAAAAATTAAAACTGCAGCAAGAAAACACAAATAAGTTAATACACAACACAAACATTTTTTAATTCTTTTTTATTCCAAACTGAAGTTTGGGAATATTTTAAACAAAAGAAGTTAACTTTTAACATGTTCTGCGCATGTTTAGCCATTAAAGAGCTATAAAAAAAAGTTTTGAAGCGCAGAACATGAGAGTGAAACATTTGAAACTCAAAAATATTGCAAAAGTTTTCGGTTAATTAATTATGAAAAACAAAACAAGCAGAGTTTCGAACATCAGTTAGCAATATCAATCATATCATATAGTATATATATATATAAATATTTAGTTTATATATATACAGTTTAAGTATATATACGTATACGTAATATACAAATCTATATAGCCCCATACCAAATTGCGACAGCTCTCGGAGTGCAGCTTCTGGTTTTGTTTTTGTTTTTCAATATCATTTTTATATTTCATGTGAGTTGTTGTTGTTGGGTTTGTTGTTGTAGTTGTGGTGGTTGTTGTGCAGGGTTTTGAAAGAACACAAAAACAATAAATCAATAGAGAAACTTTACAGTTTTAATTAGTTCAAATGAGATAGTAAAGTATAGTACATTGTGTGCTGTGCTGTGTTTTCTGTTGGATAAAGAAAATAACCATTTTCTGAAAACTGAACCTAAACTAAGATACAGAAGTTAACTGAGATACGGTGCAGAAATTCCAAAGACCCTTGAAGGCTTGTTAAATATGTATGTATATTAAGTTGAATGTTGTTTATATATGTTATATGTATATTTGCCTAGCTTTATTGTGTGGTTTCCTTTGTTGGATGGATTCGTTTTTGGGGGTATAAAGAGACTTTATATGTGACTTGATTGTGTGTACTGTACTTTAGAGTGCACTGTATACGGTTACATACCTCACGTATGGTCAATGTATGTGACATCATTTGTATGTTGACCTGCGACTGACTAGTGGGCAGATTATCACTTGAACGCGATTTAATTAATTGCTTCGAACCGCTATTAAGCACGGAACGGCTTTTTAGTAGCATTTCAGTCTTGATAAATATTCTAGAAATATACTGGGTACTGTACAAAAAATAGAAAAGGAAATCGATTAATAAAATGTTGAAAAATCAATTAAAATTATAGTTTACTCACCTGAGTCCCCTAATACTAAAAGCGGCATGGAGCAGCTTCGCCGGCGATACTGGTATCTTTTTGCAGAACTTGATGAGAGCATTGCCAATGTCGTTTTTAATATTATCCGGACTCCATTCGTTGTTTGACTGGCATTCCTTGTGGAAGAGATTGAGTATAACCAGTGCGATCCGATATAGCACCTTGATGCCCTCTTGAAAATAGCAATCCATTATTCGCACCAAATGCTGAAATGGCAAACCAGCCAAAATCCACCAGCACCAGTCCATAAAGACGCGCTCCAACTTTTGTCCCGGACAAATGCGTTGGAAATACGCAACGGCGCTTTTCTAAAAACGAATTAACCAATTAATAAATAAACTTTGAATACATTTTATTGGCACTTACTGCATGCTTTTTGGCTATCTGCATTACTGTCTTCCAGGTGACCTCATGCTGCAGTTTGGTCTGATTGATGAATGTCTTCTCCTTGCTGCCCACAAGTCCGGCCAGACACAGATAAGCTTCCTCCTCTGTAAATAAAAGAATGGCATACCAACATTAATGTTTTGTGGTTTCTAGGGTATTTTTGAGACTACTACTCTATGGTTAAATCATAATTTTACTGTGACAGTTGCTCACAGCGTGCACAAAGCTATCGAATTGCATTTGTGCGGGCAATTATAGAACTTAGCTTTAGTGGCAAGTCAAGTCATACACACGCACACCCACACACACACACAACACAAGCTTCCCCTTGAGCTTTAAGCAAGTGTTGTCTCTAATTTAATTACAAAATTTCACAATTTCAAATTGCAATTTGCACTGCAGTTGGTTGCCTGAGGTCGTTTCACGCTACGCTCGCATCACTCATACGCCCAGTGGCCTGTGGTTGCGGTTGATGAGCGTTCTGTGTGGTTTGAGGCGATTTTTTCATTTCATTTGGAAAAGCGCAGGGGATGGAGAGCGTGAAAGCAGATAGTAAGAGAGGGGGCGTAACCGCAATGACGTTGCACAAATTGCATTGAAAAGTCGTGCAAGCTTAAAAGTTCAAGGTGGCTACTTGATCATAGGTATACCCTGTAATTTTGACAGCCTAGTAAATTTGTTAATGGTTTAATAACTGTAAATCGTATCTAAATCTTACTTAATTGCCTAACTAAACAAGTTTATTTACATGCAATTTAAAACAATACTGCCTTTTAGCCTATTTTATGCAGGGTATATAATGCAACGCAATAATTTCGCATCGCACTTTGACCTTATCTCATATAACAGTGATCGTCTTACAGCTTTCCAGCTTGTGAATCTGCAATTGACTTTTCTCAGTCACTGTTATTCTCTTTACCTCTGTCTCTCTCTCTCTCTCTCTGTCTCCTGCTCTCTTTTATTCTTCTTGGCTTCATAATTAGCTGTCATGCCCACAATTTGTTTATTAAATTAGTCATTGTTGTGCTCGGTCAGTCAATGTGCACACATATTTGATTTATAAATTAGTTCAAATTATGCTAAAAATAATGTCAGTCATTTTATTTTTTCTCTGTCATATTTGCTAAAAAATTCGTGAATGTCTCATTAGCGCCGTTAACTGTTTACACAGCTGATTTAAGGCAACAACAACCATAGCAATAACAATTACAATAAGGAAAATAATTCATAAATTGTATTTACAGAGTATTTAAAATGCAATTGCACAGAAAATTTCAGAAAATTTTATCAGTCAATTAACAAACGGAGTTTATTTCGAGACATTTAAATGCCAATTTAGATACAGTGCCTTTCAGCAGTAGTTGAACTATCATTAAGTAAACAACAATAGCTATAATAATTACTAGATTTGTTGCAGCAGCCAGTTGACTGTTATCAGTTAAAGCGACTGCGTCTTATCAGTTATTAAATGTGGTTCAGCTTGGTATTGAGCGGTTTTAATCGGTTAATAATTGTTCCGTCTAATGATTTATACGAATTGCATTCTAATTTAGTCGATTGTTCTCAGAAAATCCAAACAGATACATACCATCAGCGTGCAGGCTTATCTCTGAATTGTATCTGTATCTACAAGTCTGAGCTTATCATTTGCGGAAATATACAAAGAGCTCTTGATAAGCCACTTGCCAGACAATTTTATTTGTATCTTTAAATATTTGAATAGCGGTCTATTTAAAGCGACTGACGCAGAGTGCAAAGCATATAAATAAATATATATTTTATATCTTTTTCACTTGCTGCAATTGAAATCTTCGAGAACAGTTTAAATTGCCATGCTTCAATGGCAATTAAATGTGCATTAATTGCATTTATTAATACGTTATGTTTGTCTATAAATAATTGTTAAGCCAAAGGCGTTTTACAATTTTACAACACCAATTGAGCCGATAAGCAATTCCAATTAATTATTTATAAAGAAAAACTGGCTCAGAAAATCGCAGTTCGTTGCACGTTTAAAATTTGACGTCAGTAAAGCGCTCAACACGTGTCCACTGACAGTAAAAAGATACAATTTGTAGCTGTATCTTATAAACAACAACAAATTTTGATATAGAACATGCGAAAGAATCTTTCTTATTTATGACCTTAAAAAACAACAATCATTGTCCGTTTTAATTTACTCAATAAAGCGAAAAGAGAGAAAAACAGACAAGATAAAAAACATAAACAATATTTAACATACCAAAAATAGACATAGGCGCGTATAAACAAAAGTTGAAGTAAAAGCCTTTAGCCATTATATAAATCTTTAAACTGAGACGCTAATTGGGTTGAGGCTACAGCATCTGAAGATTATAATGCCCTATATAGCGGTCTGGCGATCAATGGATTCAGTTGAACTTGAAAAGCGTGAAAAGCTTTGAACAAAGATGAGGTTTTAGTACATATTCTTGAGTAAATAAGTGGGAGTGAGGTGTGCATTTTTTATTCTTAGTGTTAAGAATTTTACTAGCTGAAGTTTAACAGTTTTTTAGTTCTCTCTGAATTTTTCACACTTGAACTAAAATATTCATCCGGGAATTATAGTATAATAAATGTTCTCTATTTACACTGATTCTCAAAGCTTTCAACGTAGTGAATTAAATGCAAATGTTATAGGCTTCGACAATATTTACTTTCATGTAAATTAAAAAACCCAAACAAACACACACACACGCACACCCATTTAAATGCAAGTGCGAGCTTTTGGCCACTCACACAGTCACGTAATGGTATTGGTAAGCTTTTCAGCTCCATGCATAAATACAAATATAAAGCAAAAAGCTTCTTTCACCCTCCTATAGAAGTTTTAAGAGTAGTTTTTTGTGTTCTTGTCCCTTGGGTAAGTATTTTATGTCCCAGCGCACGTAGTGCTCACGTATTTGGAGAGTGGCTAAGGTGACAGAGTTTTGGGCCACAATACACTGTAGAGAAAAAGCCGTGCAAAAACAAATATGCATAGCTCGACAATGTTTGGGTAGGGCATAAACGGAAAGAACAACAGAATAACAAACAGTCATAAAACAAAAGCAAATGCAAAGATGATATTAAAAGTGCGCATTTGTTTGGCTTCGTTGGCTTTCGGGTACCGAAATGGGAGTGCGAATCAGAATCAGAAAACGACTACAAATACGCATGTGAGTGTGAATGTGAATGTGAATATGAGTGCGAATCTGAATACGTTTCTGATGGCTTGCCCAAAAAAAGAACAAAATAAATGTATAAATTTTTATGTGAGTTTTATGCTCACGTGCTGGCGTCATTAGCAAACAATTGTAAAAATAAAACAAGTAGAGAGTCAACAAGTGACTGAACAGCATGATACCCTGTACTACTCATTAAACTCTAGTCGACTTATCGTTTTAATAACAGAAATGTATTTAAAGAGTAAACTGCCGGTCTACCCGGTGTTACCCGCTGTTACTGGGTATATGATATAAAAATAGATTGCGATTATTGTTATCTATTCCAGAATTGCTGGGAAAATGTGTGTCACATGCCAAACGAGTCTCAACTACTACAAAAAAATTAAAAGAAAACAACAATTCTTCTGTCATTTTGTGCGAAAAGCAGGAAAAAAGAGACGAAGAAGCAGAAACAAAATTTGCATAAAATTGAACGACAACGATAACAAGTCAATGACGTCAACAAGATGTCGAGTAGCAATGCAAAGTGTCAATAAAGACACACACACACACACACACACACAGTCATGTACATTATCAAATATGTATGTACGTACATGTGTATAGACATCATGTAGTATCATTTTATACATTGTTTATACGAGACTCTTGAACTTGAAATTGGAATTGAAATGTACGAAACGCTGTTAAAATATATTGATTGAAAATGCAATTCCAATTTTATTGCATTTCTTTTTTTTCGCCGACGCTCTGAGCGAAGCACTAGCGAGAGAGGGAGACAGAGGAGTAGAAATGTATCTTTACATTTCTCTTAATTTTCGGTTACATTTTCTGCGACCTTCATTTGGACAAAAGAGAAAAAAATGTTTACATGTTCGAAAATGTTCGTTTACATTTGGTTTGCTTGGACTTTTACCCTCTATGGGAAGCATACTATTTTTAGAGACTGTGTCGACTGTGTCTGGCCCGGAATCAGACACTAAAAAACTTGTAAACAAACCTCCAAAGAGACAGACTGTGAGAGTAAAACACAGAGACAAAGGAGAATTAACTGTTGACAATTTTTAAAGACGACCTCCTTCCATTTAATACTATTCCATACCGTGGCTTATCAGACGTAGTACCCTATCAGCTGCAGGTCTGTCATGTGCTTCTCTTGCTCTCAAGTAAGTCGTAGAAGCGATACCCCCTCCCCTACTCACCCTCATAGGCAGAGTGCACATAGGTGTATAGTATATTGAAGAGATAATCCGTATTCTAAATGGAGTGCACGACATACTTGAACTCAGATTAAAATCGATTGATTGTCTTGTTATTATTATTATGGGGGTGTTCAGAGTTCAGCTCACGTTGAGATTAAGAATCATATACCCTGTATTTTACCACATGATTAACATTAGATTTCTTTGTATTTATATAGATTTTAGGGTTATAGAACCGGGTCACGCAAGCAGGTGAGTGATGCCTGAGGACTACAGGAAATTCAGCAGCTTGACATTGAAACTTAAATGAAACCTTTTTCCGGTTTCGAGCATTTCCGCAATTAACACAGCTTCCTCAATACACACAAACTTGTACCTTAAAATGTCTTTTAAATAAACATAAATAAATATATTTATGTGTGTCAAGTATAACGATTTTAATGCATTTAAATTTGTAGTGAAAGAGAAGTGAAAAGTATGAGAAAGTAACAGTGGAACAGTATACGGTTTAAGCGACAAAATTAATCCAATTTCAAACCGCTTGCAACGTTTGAAACTCATACACAATTTAATATATATTTGTTTGAAAGCCAAACACATACAAATTAATTAAACAGACAATGTCTGCTTAACAAATACGGAACTATTTGTAAAAGTACATATATATACGCCGATTTATTGAATGAACATATAGGATACCAAGGGCTAACTGTTGATCAAAACAATTAGTTAGAAAAATCACAATACATCAATTTGCGCAGAGTTGTGAGTTACTCGAAATTGTATGTGAATTACAATTGTATCAATTGTTTGTGTAGACATAAAATAAATAAAACTAATGGCAATAACAAATACAAAAAATAAATAAAAAAAAGAGTAACACAAAAAGTCTGCTCAAAGTCACGTGAAAATATTTTACAAGATTGTTGATTTGATTCGTTTGACTTACCCGACATGAAATGCAAAAGTAATGATGTAATTGGATACAATACTGGACTGTAGGTAATGTCGGGACAATCATAGCCCAGCACATTCACAATGCGATCGGCAACAGCACGTCCCGTGCTTGTCAGATGGTACGGTAGACAATGTGTGGCATCCACAAAAGCCGGCAACATGATTGGCTTTTCCGACAGTTCCGTGGTGCCAAAGACCTGGAATAAACGTAATACAATTAATTTATTTTATTATTTTATTATTAAATTTAATAGTCAACTCACCTGATGCACCATCTCCCAGTAGAAGCCATCGAGCATATTCTGTTTGGTCAGATGCTGGGCACACAGTGTTGGCCATAATTGCGAGCGAATGGGCGAATTAATTGGCCAGGAATTCTCTCTAAGTATGTTCTTAACAATGTGTTTTTTGCCCAATTGCAACAGCTGTTGGATTTCAGTGTATGAACGTAATGCCGGCTCTTTGCCTGGAAATAACAAAAATAGAGAAGTTAAAACAAACAATTAATTATAATCACGTGCTTAATTTAGCTTAAAATTGAGTCTTGAAGTGCTTAAGACTCTTTAGTCTATAAATAATTTAATCTTGATATTAATAAAAATTAATCTTATCCTAAGATTTATAGTTCCATAAACTTAAGAACTTTTGGGATTTACAGCTGCAATTTCAAGTGCTTAAAATCGAGATATGTTCGCTGGTTTGGAGTTCAAAATCCTCAAGAATTAATAGACATCGATATGTGGTCAAGAACTTCTGGCTTGACCCAGGTCATAAACCCCAAGTATCTAAGCAATATATATAAATTAGAGAAACAATTCAACTGACGTGCGGCACGAAAGCGCACATTGTTGTAAATCATGCAACAAAGTACTCGGACTTTATATATTTATATACTGCACACACTGTATCATATTTCATATTAAATTGTTAGCGAATTTTGTTTGGTCAGTTAAGGTTCAAGTGTCGCAGATAAGAAATGGAAACCTTTGGGGACTTGCCACAGAACTAAACAATTGAACTTGCAACTTGGCGGCCAAATAAATAAGTCTCCAAATAAGTAGCTAAATTTGTCAACTACAATTCAAAGCAAATTACGTATACGTCAGAGTGGCAAAGAAAATACTTGAGCTTGCAATTAATGTGTGCCAGTGTGTGTGTGTGTTTGTATTTTTTACTGCATTGTCTGATAAGCTTTATTGTTAGATGCTTGTTCTACATATACTTAAACACACACACACACACATGCAGCTGATTTGAAATGGTCTGTGGACTAGTACATGCAATTAAAATGAAATTGAAGTGATAACACTAAATAGCAACATTGACAGTTATCGTCTTAGCTTTAAATTACTATATAAACTTTTTTATTATCAATGAGTGTATATTTAATGATAGTAACTAATTAAAATTGAAAGGTATGTAAACAAAAATTGTACAACTATTATTATTTATTTGTTGTACATTCAATTTAAAGTTAAAATCAAATTTGATAGCGATTGGCCAATCTGTAGCTTACTAAACTATTTTCATTGAACGTTGGATTCATTTGAAATCAAATAAATTGTGTTGTAATAAAATCGAAAGGAAGTTAACAGTAAAAAGAATCAGTTTCAAATAGTACTACTGACCCTCTGAAATGTATGTTTTACAATGATTGCTTTAAGTACTGGCATTTTGTGATTAACCACTTATCAGTCCTGGTCAGCTGCCTTTACTTGACTGGAGGGGGTCTAAGATGTAGGTCGGGGCAGGACTGACGCCATCGAGGGAAGCACAAGACTTGCCTTGGGGAAATATTAAAGAGGAGCTGCCATTTTGATTAGTTATCGTATGTGTGGATAATTGATTGGGCATTTTGTGTACATTACTCGACAGCTGATCGATTTTTGCATGCCAGTTGCTCGTCCGCTTATCAATGTTATCACACACAGTTGGGTTTATTTGTTATTTGTTGTTATTGGCCAACTGATAACTGATAACACTGATAAGTCAAGTCCAGCGCCAGTCATCAAACAAATTATTAATTTCAACGAATCACAATTATAATAGATGTACATGAAAACATTGTTGATTCTATTTATTTTTTACTATTACGCCTTGAAAATTATTTCATTTATAATATTTAACCAAAATCGTTTCGCTTATGAGTTTTTGCTATAAATTATCAAATGACGCGAGTATGAGAAATAGTAATAGATATAAGGGTCGTTAGGGAAAACAGTTTCTGGGGTTACGAAAGTGGTTGGCGGAGTGATAAGTGCTATAACAATAAAAACTGGTATAATTGACTGAGGCTCGTTTGCATTTCAAGCGTTCATTTCTGTAATTAATCCCCGCCTCAGTTCATTTGCATTTGTAAAAGTTTTCGCAATGAAAATGCTTAGAGAAAAACTCAGCAAGATGCTCACACGAACACAAACACACACAAATACATTGGCACACTTGCAGTGCTGATTTGATTAAACATTTAACAGTCATTCGATGTGGTCATTTTCCTATCGACACTCACAACTTTAATTCAAACATTTTCCTATTAAAGTTACCGCAAGTAATTTCATTTAATTTGAAATGAGTTGTAATTAGTTTGTTGTTTAAACTTTTGTAAATTATATAGTTATGAAAATCATAAATTTGCCAATTAATTTACATATAACACAATGTTTCCAATCAATTGTCCATAAAATTATTTGAAACTTTGTTTAAACAAAAAATTATAAACTTCCTTCTGCTAATTTCTTAATTATTTATTTTTCCTGCACGATTCACAAAAAATGTATGACGTCAAGTGCTGCCCTTTTGGAGGTGTAAATAGACTAATTAACAGCGTTAAGTGTTTATTTTACTTAACTCAACTAATTAAACTATTTCGAGTTAAACAAATACACACAATTTTTATTTGTATTTACAAAATTAAGCTGTTGTTATCTTTCTGTGTACAACCAATAAAACCTACAAAACACACACAGTTTTTTTTATACAAACTGAGATTTGTTCCAGTGTTTTTAAAGCTCTCAAATCGATAAAACTTTAGCGCGAGACTTGAGTAAAAAGTTTAACATTTTATTAAGCGTGCCATTGAGACTACTCTTCTTATTTGTTGTTTGCTCTGTTTTTATGATTATGATCTGTGTGGAGTTTATTACCTGGACTAAACTGCCAACACTGGCATTTGGTTGTTATATCATTCGAGCTTGCCGCTATAAACAGAGGCAACTCAAAGAACTTTTCACACTCGGGATCAACGTAAACGCTGCTCCGTCGACTGCTGAACTGCTCCAAGTCGCGTATGCCCAAAACTTTGCCAACCATTTTAGAGTCGCTTCTTTTTAGTTGTTGTTTATTGTCGGTGTTTGTATTTTTTTTTTTTTTTTTTGGTTTACTTTGCTTTTTTTGGCACCGAGTATTTTCTTGTTGTTGTTTTTTTTTTTTATTTTACTTTATGTCACACAGCCACAACAAATACATTTATGTAGATTTTCGGTTGTCTGTTATTTATATTTCGCCGCTTGTGTATTTTTTTTGGTTTTATATATTTTTATTGTTTTAATTTATTGCGCTCTGCAATTTGTTTTGCCTCGTTCATTCGCTGTGCGAGCGACGCAGCGCAGCACTTGAATTTAATTTGCAGTACATTCAAATTTATCAATTCACATTTTATATTTTTTTTGTTATATTTATTTCATTGGCCTCTGTTTATTATTTTTTTTGTGTTTTTTTTTTGTAGAATTTAAAAAATGTATTAAAATTGAAATTTATTGTTGGTACATTTCGGTTAGCCTGCGTACGCGTGAGTTGAAAAACATCATTAAAAAAAGGGTCTGGTGCGAATGAGTTTTTTTTTTTGTTTCAGATTTTGTTTTTTGATCGTGAATCGAAATCAATTCGAATTGGAATCGATTCGATTCGCAAAACTCATTATTCCGTAGGCCTACATACGTCCGACTCGTTTAAATGCGTTCAATGTTCTGATCAGCCGGCCAGTTTCTTGCGGGAACGAAACCGAAAGCCAACCCAAATGGGGTGGCCAGCCCGTAAGTCACAAGAGCGACAGTGAGCGAAATATATAAAGAGCGAGCAACACCAAGAGAGCGGTGTCGGCATGAGAGCATAAACATGCAGTTTGTGTGTCTGTTTAGGCAAAGCGGAAGAGCGTCGTGTGATCAGAGAGCGGCGCGTGCAAGCTTTACTAAAGCTTTCAGCGCTTCTCTGTGCTTGTGGGTGTGTGTATGTGCGTGTGGCTCAATTTGCTTCAGATGCGCTCGCTGTTTATTTTCTTTACTACATTTTTCGTTTGGATTTTGTCGTCGCTTCAACAGCTGTTTTCTGTTTTCGTTCTTGCTGCCTGTTGCTCGCTCTGTTGACAGCTATTGCTCTTAATGTGAGCACCAAAGAGAGTGCGAATGTGATTTTTAATGGAGGTGTTGGTGCGAACGAGAGAAGTAGATTGAGAGAATTCGACCCAAATCTCAGTGTAAATTCTTTTATAAATAGCCCTCCCCTGTCAAGTGAGGGAAATTTCGTAAGCTTACGATTTGGCAATACACACACACATATATTGTCGTGGAAAAGCCAGAAAGAATGTTGGTATCCAAAAAATGCATGCATACGTTACGTGAACGTAACGAGCACAGGTTGGGAAATGCTTCGATAAAATTTGTTTACGGCCAAGTTTCTATTTTAGACAGCAAACTAGATTTATGAGCCTTTTGGGTCGCGTTCTATTGCCACTGCTTGTGGTCCCTTTCCCCATTGGTAGCAAGTGGAAAATCGTTGAAATATTTGTGGAAAATTTCTACGTTAACGGATGCTAATACATATATGTTGATGGCAGAAATGGACCATTTAAATGTAAATGTTTGCCAATGATACTGAAATGATAATGGAATGAACATTTCTGCATCATAAATTTAAATCATCCAATTAGCATGTATTTTAATGAAGTCTTTAAACATTCCTAACTAAGAGGCTTTTGTTTTGCTGTTCTAAATTAAAGAAAAGTCTAACAAAATATCTTTATACACCTGTTGGAATATTCTAAACAAATTTCTGTTCATTCACAAATTTTCCATCTGTAATGTTTCAGTTAGTCTCACGTGATATTCTCATTTCCTTTGCTGCGAAACGCATTTCAACAATAATTGAAAACATTTCATTTGCTGCTTCCCATTTCTGTGTTTACCTTTCTTTTTACACTTTTTAGCATTTTTTAAACGTTTCGCGATTCTCAATTCTCGTTTCTCTCGCTTCTCGTATACACAAATTGATTTTTCACATGTTTCGTCAGTCAAGGTACGTAAAATCTTTTTTTTTTTTTTTGCCATTTTGTTTACACACCAATTATGCATACATTTAAATGTATATGCACATACATGTATACACTGTATATATTGTCAGTATATATAGCACTATATACCAAACTAGAATATATACAACGCGTGGCCAATTGTGAAAATTTGTGTTTGGGTTTTTCGTCGCCGCAAATGAAGTCAAATGATTAATTAGGCGACCCGTTTTGCAGCAACAGAAAGGAAAATATTTAGGAAAAACATGAAATGATTGGCTATATATATACATATATGTATATCAGCTGGTTTTATAAACATTGTTTTCTCGCATGACTCAAGATGTTGATGTTTGTGAATGCCAAAAAAATGGTCTTGCTAAATATTTCGACATTTTCTAAATCCTAAAATAATTAAAGTGATATTTTTGATAGGACGTGGGATAAACCCAGAGGCTGTTTAACACTAATTTCCGTCACGTTTCGTTCACATTTAAATTGGCCAACAACACATTTATCCAATGACGCATTGAAACTTTATATTTTCATTCAGATAAAGGTTACTATAGACACATGCACTTAGAACTTTGGTGTTACAGAGCTGTAATACGTAGTTCTATATAATTTTCATAACAATATTTGCTTTGAGATAATTAGAATGAGATTTAACAACAATAAAAGTAATAATTTTCTAGTTAAAAGTTAGTGAGATCAGTTAAAAACAAAAGTAATTATTCATTGCTTATCGGAGTAAGAGCAATAAAGATATTTTCCTGGATTTTCCAACTATTAATACTGTTGCACTGACAAAGACTTGTAAAATGCTTTACAAACATTCTGTTTTTAGACTGAAAGGGATTTGGTATAGGAATTATCACAGGTCTTAAATAATACCCAATGCTAATGACTTAATCATTGCTTCATTTGATAATCAAATTACTGTAAATAGAAACCATTTTGAAATGGTTTCCAACCCTGAGATTATTTGCCATTATAAAATTAATTGCCTTTTAATTGAGTGCCTATTTAAGATTAAATTTCGTAATACCAGTGATATCTTTATGGGTCAAAAAACATTTTTAGTTTCACGAATACCTGTGCCAAAATCTCAAATCCAATTTATGTGTAGTACTTCTAATTGACGTAGTTTATTAACCAATTCATGCACAGATTCTAATACACAAATCACGATTTCTTCACAATTATTTGCAAGGTTTGTTAATTGATGGACACATCATGTGCGCCCATCGAATTTATACGTGATAAATATGCCAAAATATTGTTAGAATCGTACGGCTTTGAAAGCCAAAAAAGGTCTTAAATAACGCGTAAATTAGATAAAAGTTAACGCGTAAGAGGAAGGAAATTCATACAGAAATAGTCATAAAAAATACTTGATGTAAGTGACTAATTTAACACAAAGCTTTTGATTGAGTGCAGCTGCAATTTCGTAACTCAAATGGTTATTCACAAAATGTTCCTAGAATTTTGCGGCATCGAAACTTAATTTAATTGCGCACTTTAGACAAGCTTACTAGGGTGAATCGTGGATAAACACCACTTGAAAGACAAATATTTGTCCAAAAAGTAATTGCACAATTATCTTGGCAATACTTCTGCGAATTGCATTTCCCGGTATCGGGAATCGTGTACGAGTATTGTGCTTATATTGCCATTTGCATGTCAAGAAACGAGAATCGAGAATCGAGAATCAAAAGCAAAATGCAAGACAATTTTTCAATTGAAATCAACGATAGCGAAAACAAGATAAACAAAAACTACACTAATAAACGAAAAGAAAACAAATTAAATTATTGTGACATGATCTAATGTGCAATTTTTAGTACAGCACAAAAGAAAAGCGGAAACGATGCGAAAAGAAAATTAACAAAAACGAGGGAAAACCTTATTTCTCTACCGTTTGAATGGGAGGTCAAAAAAACAAATTGCAAATGCAACTTATTAAACATTTGCTTGACGCTTGACGACATTTTCGATGCTGCCAACTACAAGAACAACAATAATAATACTATAAGCAATTACAACAATAACAAGACAACAGCCGCGTGCAGCTAAATTTAAGTTTACAACAAATTAACAGAAAAAAAAGAGACCACAACCCAAAACACGTTCCACCATTTTTAAGCATTTTCCTTTTGTTTTTCTCTCACTTCGTTTCTATTTTACTTCGTCTTCTTTAGTTCTTATTTTTTTTGGCAAGTAAAATTGTGTGGCAATTTTTTTTTTCTTGTTTCTGTTGATTTCCAAAGTGACAAAGTCTGCTAATTAAAACAACGCGTCTTCCAAAATAGATTTAAGCACGCGCTTTAAGCAAATTAACGATTCTAAATTTAGTCCCGCATTAACAGCAGTTAACGCTTTGGGCCTAACATGGCCAATAACTGCGACATCTTTGTTTCCATTTTAACACCAATAAGTGTGCTATAAATGTGACACTGGGATTGAGGCTCAAAGTCCAAAATATTTCGGTACTTTAATATATCGAAAGAAAAAAATATTTCACTGTTTTTTAATTTTTATTTAAAATATTTGCTATGACTTCTTTATCAGTTATTTTTAGCTTGGTTTATATTAGGAGAATCCATTAAGCTAACGGCACACTGAACCATATTTAACCTATAAATGAACCGGTTCACAAATGTCAACAGAGCGTGAGAGAGAAGGCATGACCAGCAAGTGTTCTTATGAAAATACTCTCGCTCTTTCTCTCATCTATACACAGACAATTGCACCATTTTGATCAGTTAATCAATTAAATTATTTACGGCCCTCAACGAGCAAACGTTCCGCTGCATATTTAACATGTTTTAAAAATAGAAATATACATATCACTCACGCACACAAACACACACACACACGCACGCACACACTCAATTTAAACACGACTCTGATCGAGTAACAATTAACACATTGATTTATTTATTTTTTTCCTGACCATAAACACGAAAGCAAAAGAAAAGCACATGACAAAGAGTCCAAAAGTTAAAACTGGCGCACAATTTATTTTGCATTAATTCTCATTTGAGTTTTCTGTGAGAAATAATATTATATTATTTATTTATTCTAAGCTGCTCCGATTAATTTGCAAATGCATAATAATTAAATTTACGTTTGGAGCTTTAAGTGGGCGGCAGATGCTGAACAGAAAGACACGAGCAGCAACCGTGTCGAATTCGTTTAGTATTTGATAAAATATACTACACATGATTTTCAAAAATTAAGAAATTGATTAGTTTATTGGCGCCTCTTTGAGCCTGGCACAAAGCCGTAAATTAAATTTTGCCAAATCTGCCATCAAAATGTGCCAAAGTAATAAAAAGCAAAGCAAACATTTTGCTACAATTGGAACCGGTTTTTCTTCACAACTCTAATTAATTTTATTCTAAATTAGATTTGGAATTTTTTACGTTTTGTTTTAATTTTAATTCAAAAAGCGTGCACGTGATTTGCATATTTGAAATACATTACTTTTGCCCCAAAGTCGCAAAAAGTGATTTATATCGAAGTTCCATTTGTGTTGCAAATATTTATGTTAAATATATTTTACAGAAAGTGAGATGTATGAGATTATTTTAAAATATTTATGCATTAATTAGCTGAGCACTTTTGTATATTATATGGCATTACTTTGAAGGTGTAGCTAATTTGAAAAAATTATTTAGTAGTTCAGCATTCAGATTTAACATACTTAAGTATCTTTCAGTCTTGCATACCCTGTAAAGGCAGCTTTGTTCGGTTTTATTTACAACTATTTATCACAATTGTTTAGACTTAAGTAGCGTTCTACTTTTTAAAAGTATTTTATGTCGATAATTCAATAAATCAATTATAGCTGCGTTGAATACGCAGCGTATGCGTAATATCTGTAATGTGATTTAATGATTGACAGACTGACTGACTGACAGCCTGACCAACTGATTGGAATTGTACGCACGAGACGAACAGATCGAGTTGTGAGTTATGGCGAGGTGCGATAATTAACAAGTTGTTATTTTAAAACCGATTTTGGCTTAATGTGCATTTCGATTGCACTTTTTGGAGGCTATAGCCGCACACACACGCACACACACAGCCTGAAGTGTGTGCATTTATTTACACAACAAATACACACATTCGTATCGAGTGCGTAAACATACTTAAAGTAATTTTATACAACGATTGCGACTGACACGCGACTTGTTTCGTTAAATGTTCGTTGTGTTGCCGTTGTTGATGTTGTTGTTTTGGTTCTTGTTGTTGTTGTTGCAAGTTGACAGTTGGACGGTTGACAACTTTTGGGCTAAAGACGCGAGTGGTTTGCTGCTGTTGACAAACGAGACCGCAACGCCCGAGGGTTGAACTGAAACTGAGCAGGCAATCACACGATCACCGCTCAGGCAGCAGCCACCTTCTGTCATACACCAACCAAGCAAGAGTTAAAATCGAGAGAGAGAGCGAAAGAAAGAGAGAAGGAGAGGGAGAGAGATCAGTTACTCTTACAAGCACAGGTGCATAACGTTGCGCATCTGATTGTTTACCCGCGAAAGAATCAATGATAAAAGCTCATCGAAAAAGCTTTTGCATTTAAAGCTTTACTGTTTATGCTTAACCACCACTAAGAGAGCGAGAAAGAGAGTGAGTTCGTTCAACTTCAGGGGGCACGACAGTTAAGAGTTTGGAGCAGAGTTTTATATTTTTTTTTTATTACTTAACTGACGGAACATCTCATTTGTTTAACAATCATATTCCTAAACAATTAATATTGTAGCTTCGCTAATGGCCAGCGACAATTCATTGAGCCATAAATGTGATCGCTGCACATATCGAAAGGTATTGGCATTTTAATTTATATAATTTATACCTAAGAATAATTGATAATTTAAATTCTCTCTAGCGGCAATAGCAAGCGTGTTTATTAGCCATCCACTTTGTTGTCGTCATGTGATCTCAGCTTTACTTTGAATAAAGCGCAGAGAAGTGTGAATCAAAGTTGTCAAATGTGAAAACTTTGTATAAGCCAATAAAGTTGATTGCAGTTGACAAAGGTAATGAACTAAATCAAAATGCTTGTGAAGTGGATAAAAGTTCAAGCGGACTTTGAATTAAGTTTGTTGTTATTTGCTTAAGATATAATTTTGGTTCAGAAGCATAAATAAATTAATTCAAATTAACTTCTGTACACATTTCACTACTGAAAGCTTACAGTGGGGTTCATTTAAATCATACTAGTCTGACTAGATTGAATAAAATATCATTGCATACTCTCAGGCTTGAAAAATTAATTTATGTGCTTATGAACAAAAAGAATTGCATACTTTTGTGTGTTCATTGAGCATAATTCAGTCAAATTTTATGAAAACGCAATAAATATCATATTAGTTGAATAACTTTCAAACAACTGCAAAAATAATTATTAAGTATGAAGCATAACAAATGCTATTTTATTTATACTAAAAATATAGAAGCGTTGCACTCAACGCTGCTTTACATAGAATATAAACATATGAAAATTTGCATCATATTTGCTAAATAAATAATAAGAACAGTTGCATTAAAACAGTCGACGCTTCAGCTTAACCCCCTAAACTTTCTCTCTCTAGCTGCCACTTGTTATGTCTTTCGCTCTTACTGTTTTTTTCATCTCTTTGACCCGCTTCTCGCATGGCTTCTTGTTATCTTGGCAATGCACAAACAATGTTATCTATTCAGTAAATAAGGGAGCACCACATAAAATATGCAGTTACAGCGAAAGAGGAGAAAAGAGAGTGAGATTGGGTTGGGTCTGACAATCTTTTGCCGGCTGTAGCTAAATTTAAAACTACGATGGGGTTGCCATACATTTCAGTTGTTGATATTGCTCACTTTTATCAACGAGTATTTGACAATCAAAGAGCATGTAAACAAAACAATACACAGAGAGAGAGAGAGAGAAAGAGAGCGATGCTCTGAGTAGATTTGATAGCACTCAACGCTTGACCTCACCTCAGTAAAGCACACACACAAATAGTCTCTCAACCAGTAAATACATGTGAGTAATTAGTAGCGCCACTGTTGACAGTAAGGCCAAAAAAAAAACAACACAAAAAAGATAAAAGAAAAGCGTAGAAAAATGTTCAACACTTTTTTTTAGCTGCAACATTTATCGATTGTATTTTGATGAATTAGCCAAGTTTAATGGGGGTCGCTTGCCTCTGTCACTGCCAAAGCGAAAAGTCTATTGAAATTAGGTAAAGGGAAATGTTAAAGGGGAAATAAGTAGAAAATGGAAAATGAGCATGGGAATTTAATGCCTCATTGCCATCAATCAATGAAGGCAGCTGGCAAATTTCAACAGCTGTACCCGTCAAGCACTACAAATATTTATGACTTTCAATTAGACGTGTATTTGATTTTTACGCTTGCAATTTGCTCAGGCGTATAAAACAAATTATATTATAAATGTGTAGGAAGGGTTATATTAAAGAGAAGTACAATAAAAGTCTATATACATATGTCTCTCAAAATTTCATATAAAAAGGTTTTAGTTTTTGAATTCATTTTTTACAAATAGTGGACTCAAATCTTTTTTGGCAGGTGTAAAACTTTTAGTCTTCAACTCTTGGTATGCTATTTAATAACATTAATTAACTTTGATAACTTCTTAATCGCATGTTTCCCGGTGTTAGAAGTTAGTCTAGTTCAAGAAAGGAAAACAAAAACTGAAACAATGCGAACACTTTGAGAACTCGTGAAATTATTGTCGCACGCAAGCTGTCGTGACTTGGCACAAGAATACAACACACACACACGTATACTCCCACACATACACTCAGCAGCCGCCTTTGGCAGTCATTATTAATAAATCTACACTCACATTTCCCCTCCACTCACTCTCTTTCGATCCAAAAACCCTCCACATGTTGATTGTTTTATGTGAATGCGGATCAAAGAAACAAAAGCACATAAAAAATTGAAGGAAAAAAAAACAAACAGCACTATAGTGAGGAAAACAAGTGGGCGTGTCATATCACTTAAACGGATTTGATCTTTCAACTTTGCCAAATATAAAGTGAAGAAACTGTTGACGATCTTTAAATAACAAAAAATTTTAATTCAACAGATACAAGTACAAAATTTGACAGTGCTCATGGAACTGCTTTAATAATTTTAATTGGACTAATCTAATCATGAAGAAAAACAAACAGAACGCAAAGAGCGAGAACGAGCGGGACTAAGAGAACGAGAGAGGGCGAGACTATGCAAAGCATATCCCAGAATAGAAGTGAGCGAGTAGCAAAAAATCTATAGAAGCACTTCTTATACTCTGCTTTTAATCTTTGATCCATTTCAAAGTTATAAAAATGTTATTCAAGTGTTTTATTTTGTTCTTGTCTTCTTCCATTTGCGATTCAATTTTGTTCAGTTCTTTTGCCAGCGGTCAAAGCGGTCAAATTTTTCAAAAACAACAACCAAAATTTATTGAAAAGAATTTAAAAGACTAAACACAAGATATGCAATCAAAACAGATAAATACATTTCTGAATGAACGATTGACAGTAGCTTAAAGATTACAAATTGCAAATTGTGTGGCCCACGCAAAACCGAAATAGAATTAAGGAATTCTCACATTTAAAAACTCATAAGAACTAAAAATAAATACCAAAACAATGCACAAACGACCAAATTGGCAAATTCACAAACGAAACTGGTTTCGACCAGTTACATAGAATCACATCTTCAATGGATTCCTCCGCTCAGCCAACGCATTCGCACACTTTTCGCATATTTTTAGTGGGGGCACGTGCTCAGCTGACGTAGTGGGCGCTCTTGCAAATCTGCTTAAAGAGCGAGAGAGAGAGAGAGAGAGAGAGAGAGAGGGGTGAGAGAGCATGAGCGAGAGAGGGAAATGGAGGCAAGCGGCATCACTTCAGTTTCCATTTTATTCCCCTCAACCATTTTTGTATTTATTTTCCTTAATTTCTTTTTTGAAATTTATCGATTGACCGCACAGCGCGTGTGGCACTTATAAAAGATACAGACATAAACATATATGATGTGATCTGATTTTAGCTTCATTTTCGAACAAAAATATTTGCAGAAAAACACACAATTTTAATCAAATTTAAAGGAGGCAGAAAACATTTCTAGTTTATGTTTGTTATTTTCCCCCATTCTTATTTTCTCGTTTTGTTTTTGGTTTTTTCATAATGAAAACAACAACATATATGATATACTAACAGTGCCATATAGCATATATAGTATGTATACAATAGGTCTATACATAATTCCACAAAATCTCTTGTCGTTTCGCGTCACAGGAGCAAAAAAAAAAACATTTCTTGTTGTGTTTTGCGTAAGCAAAAATTTTTGCTTGGCAAAAACAACTAAATATCAAATGTTAAGCTCATAAAGATGATGTTGAACATTTATCTATAAGTATATTTACTAAAATACTTTTATACATTTATAGAATTATGTATGAATTTGTATATATAATTGATGTCTTAGCAATGGCACGCGGCTTCTTAGCATATTTTTGGAAAATTATTTATAATTATATAATAATATAGAAAATTTAAAGTCTCAGAATTGTACGTAGACTGATACTGATACTGAATAAACTACGCACTGCAAATGTGTACTTCAAAAGTATAAAAAAAGTTTTTAAATAAGCTAAGAAATTTAAAATTATTGTGTATACAACTCATTTATGAACTTCTAGAATATCTATTTTATTCACTCTGGCAACTCATATAAAATATTTATTTTTTTCTGCATATTCACATGGGAATTCTAGTGATTAATCGAAAATATTTGCGCAAAGATCGTTTGAATGTTATGTGCGGTACAAGACGACTGCCAAGAGAGTTAACCCACGTGATGAATGGCAAACAAATCTTATAAATTATATTAATCATATACGATGATTAAATGCAGCTGAACACAAAATAATAAAACTTGGGGTAAACAATTTAAAACAAAACATATAAAAATACAAATACGCTGACTAATTGGTTTTATCTATTGCATATATGAAATACCGTGTATAAACCACTTTTTTAAATGATTTTCAAAATAAAAGCCAACAATTTTAGTTCATAATTTCAAGCGAATTTTATCAGAACGCAAAAAGAAATTATAAACTTAAGGAAAATCCGAAAAAAAGCAAAGAAAAAAGCAAATATAGAAAGAACGGCAGGAAAATTGCATTTATTTTTAAACAAATTAATTGGCTGTTCGCCAGCTGCCATAAAAACGTGAATCGTTTTTGTTTTTACCCAACAGAAGCGCAGAAACAACAAAAATTCTTAAGCATTATGTCAAATATTATAATATAAATATATATACATATTTTATATTTTATTTTGTTTATAGTGATATTGCATTCGGATTTTCCCAAAAAGAGTTTCGCTTATATGTCGCATAAAGTAAAAACAATAATTGTGCCAATAAGAATTTCGAGAAACGAGCCAAATGAACAATACACAGACAGGTAACATCCGCATGTACAAGGCCTATTTATGCACATATGTATACAGAATACACACATCTGTCCAGTCTATAGAAAGGGGGAACCAAATAAAAACTAAATTCAAAATCAAAATCAAGGCCAATGCCGTCAACGACTGCGAGGAGCCTCCACTAATGGATTGGATTGGCTTGTATTGAATTTGCCGCACAATTGCATTTCGAACTGCAATTGGCATCATGACAAAATATAGCTGAAAAATACACCATCAATTGCCATTTATAATACATATAAATATATATACTTTTAGCTGACTAGAGTGATTATTAATCCACCCTCGTATCCCTCTTCAAATGTTGTGCAAATGTTAAATTTAATTGCCTTTGATGTGCCATGAAAATAAATTGATTTTGGCTTTTTCCAATTCATTGAAAATTGATTTTCTAATATTCATTACACCGACATAAAAAAAGAGGAATTGAAATTACGCAGTTTGTAAAAATTTTGCAACAAATTAACACATTTCAAAAAGAACTTTTTGCCTTCCACTTTATTCCATTCTATATTGAGTTAGGTCTTTATAAATTGGGTCAATTGGTTGGAAAACCTTCATTATCAGTTCATTTTGATAAGCTGGTCAATGTCAAAGTGCTTTAATACCAATTTGAAGGGCCTTTGATATCACAAGACAAAGTAATGGGTATTTGTAGCGAAAACTTCTTAATTTGCAATTTCATGGCTCAAAAAATGTAAAGACGAGTTTAATAAACAAAAACAGCAGCCAAAAAATACTTAAAACTTTTTATATTCCAATTAAAAGGGTCAGATTATGCAATCACTTAAGTTTTGTAAAATATTTTCGCATTTTCCAGAACTGAAAGAACTTAAGAACCACAAACAAAAGAATTGTGTAATTTATCATTTAATGGTTACTCGTTATTTGAATACCTTTTGGCTAGCATTTATTTCAGTTTTGATATCATTCGATTTTATTTTGGATTTGTGCCAAAAATTTCTCAAGTTTTTTATAATTTATGGCAAAAGAGTTGACTTTACGATCCGTATTTATGTTGATTTTGAAAAGAATTCTAGCAAGTTAAGTTTGATTTAATTTACAGGGCAACTGCTCGTTTAGCAACAAGTGCTTTTTTACTCTCAATTGCGAATTCGATTGAATAATGTTGTGATATATTTGTTTACACAGAACTGTTCACATAATTTGACATGAAGCCTTCAAGGCATTTTCTCATTTTGTTTACTCCCTGTAGAAACTTTAAACAGTTAAGCATGGGGTATGTTAGCAGTGGAAAAAATGATTAGTGTCTAGCTAAATTTACAGGGTATACTCAAGTGGCATTCCACTTTAACAAGTTGTTGCTTGCGTGTTTTAATAGCCAAAAAAAAAAAGGAAAACATATAAATTCAAGTGTGGAGTACAGTGTTTTGTACACGGCATCCAGTCAAAACCGTTTGGACCCGGCCAATTGGCCGGTTCGGTAAGTTTTTATTTTTTTCGGGGCAATGTGGAAGCAGTTGGCCCGTACCGAACCGAGACCGTGCAAACCATATTAGCCATAATTATTGCAAATGCCTATATTTAATTTTTTTTTTTTCTGTTTTCTGTTTCTTTTGCTGTTAATTGATTAATGCTTTTTGCCGTCGGCGGCAATAATACAAGCAAATAATCTTTTATGCAATGCCTATATGAATAATTTGATCAATATTTTAGGAAACACGTGTCCACATTGAGTTCTAAGTATTTATATATATTCCGGTAGAAAGTTATTGCATCACATTTCTCTGCAGAGTAGTTAAAATTCGTATATTTACAAGTTGAAATTGTTACTATTTAAAATTTGATTGCGTATTTATTCTTAGCAGAATTTATACGCCTGCTGTTCAGTTTTATATTGTATCTATATATCATTATTTGTTTGTTTATTTATTTGCATCGATCTCGGTGCGATTTGTTTACTCCAAAAGACTCAAATTGATGGCCGGATAGTGTAGATAACACAAATAGCTTTCAATTTGTATGACTTTTGTTTAAATTTTAAACAAGTTGTTTTGAGTAAAATTGTGGACAGTCCGAAGTTAAAGAAACACAAAGCTAGTAAGGGATTTAATACCCTGTACTTCTACAAAAATCTATGTGTAGTATGACAATTTTTCTACCTAATAAGTACTTTAAATATAACTCACCAGTTTGCTTGGGTTGCGTGTAAAAGTCGAGTGTTTTAATCTCCGATGTTTCCACATGCGGTGCAAATCCCTCATACAGATCACTTTCCTCCACAATTCCGCTCAACTTGTCGGCCTGAGCCGATGTATCCGCACGATGATAGGGCATCTTTTTCGCCAGCTTTAAACTCCTTCTGTGATACGTCTCTCGTCGTCCAATAATTGAGCAATTTCTATGCTCACTTAATGCTTAGCTTTGTAGTTGCTTTAACAAGTTTTGATTTGAGCGCAATTTGTTTAAAATGATTTCGCAATATTAGTTAATGTGACTAGATCAACTTTATGCTGTTTAGTTAGTTTAATTTGTGATTTCTTCTTGGTAATCGTAAATATGTTTTATGGAGACAGAAACACTCCAATACGATGATGCCGCGCGGAATTCATTATAATTAACGATTTAAAGCAAATTCTGCGATTGCATAGCGATGAACAAAACAAAGAAGTCTGAAAGAAAGAAAAATAAATTTAATTAGTATTCAAGTCTTTAAAGAGCTACAGGTTTATGGATTAATAGATCACAGAGAAATACAAAATGTAGTGTAAAATGCAAGTTTCTTGTTCAGATTACTCATTTATTGTTTACTTGCGGCATTCCAAGTTATTGAACAATAAACAAGATCTGTGTAATCCCATCAACAGTAATCAGTCAGGGGAACTGATTTATACATAGATATGTAGATCTTGTTTATTTTATGTTTATATATATATAAAGTCCTTGTCACTCACTACCGCACAGCGATCTGAAATCGACAATTGGTTCAATGACACGCAAGTGAAATAAAAACAACATTTCAATTCGATTTTTGGGCCAACAACAAAAAGAACAAATGAAATTTATTTCAAATTGTAGACAAGTAAGGCGCCTCTGAACCATAAAATACATGAAACGGCAGCAATAAAACCAGAAAAAGTGAGATATGTGTAAATACTATATGAAAATACTTATAAGGCTCCCGAATGTCGCCCTCATCTGTGCCAGTGCGACTCTCAGACTGAGGCTGTTGGCCACGTTTAAAAGCAGCCGGTTTCGGAGATTACCATTCTGAATTTGAATCTCAATTTGATTTCAATTTCATTTGTCGATTTTTAATTAATATTTGGTAAACACGAAATAACAAAATTAATAAAAATACCACAGCAAAAACTAAACATTTAGCAAAAAACGTGGTTAAAGCAAATACTTTAAACATGAATGTTTAAAGACCCCAAAATGTATTTATATTTATGATTTTAACACAAAATATTTATCAAACATAAATTTGTTTTATATTAAATGTTTTCAATAAAGACAGTACTTTAAAATTAAATATTAATGGAGTTTTTCCATAAATTACATGAAATGCATAAATTTTGAATTTTTTAATGCTTTCAATAAACACAACGTTTCTCATTTCAAGTGAATATTACTGGCATACACGACGTATGCGTAATAAGCTTAAAATATTGTTATGTCGCATTGCAAATTAACTGAATTTCAATAAATAATCAATATATTTAAACGACTGACTAATAAAGCGGAAAAAACACACGCTGCGTATACATAATGTACAGTAAATACGCATATAAAGACTAAACGGCAACTATAATCCACACACGCCTGACTAAAATCGAAAGAAAAAAAAATACAAAAACAAAAACCAATCAGCAAATTAGTTTTAAAATTTTTGTTCGTATTTCGATACTGCATTCTTTGCGATGCGCATAATTTCTGTCGAGTGCTTTCATTTCATCGCCTGCGCCGCAATTCGCATGTTAAATAGCCTCCCTGCTTAACAGCCCCCCTCCCCACGAGCGGCCCGTCCGCCCCTGATGTAACCCTTTTAGCAGCTACTGTGTGTAAGTAAAAACAAAAGCAAAAATGCGAAAATTGAATTGCAAATTTCAATTGAAATTCTGCGCACGTATCAAAAAACCAAACGACCAGCACCAACAACAACACAAATACGAGATCAACAATAACAACAACAACAATATCAGTAACAACAACAAGAACAACAACATAAACTTCTTTCAATTTCATTTGACACTTTTAATGATTTCGCTTGTCAGCAACAACATTTGACTTAAAGAGTAGAATACGAAGAGTGAAAGAGAAGGTGGTGGAGAGAGGGTAGAGTGGGGAGACTGTCTGACTAGACAGATCGTTGCGTTCGACGGACTTGTCTTGACAGAGGTGTTAAATGCTTAGAATGTGCGAGACAGCTGCCTGCCAAATCGACTTGCAACTAATCAAACGCCAGCACTGATATCAAAATAAACACAAAATAAAACGTTTAAAAAATTTTTAAATTTGTTTGTAAACTAAGTTTTATTTTATAATAAATATTTGGTAAATCACATTTCTTGTAAACTACACAAATCTATGATATCACAGGGGAAACACTCTGGGTATATTTTTTTTAGTTTGGGGCATGCCATATAGTTGTCAGATAAAACATTTTGAGAGGCTAAAATGTATTATCTTAATTGGCTAGAAAAATACACCCTGTTAGTCAATCTCCACCGCTCCTACACAATGAATTCAATAAACAATAAATTGTTTTGATTGGTTTAAGTCTCGTTGCAACTTTTTAAACTTTTGTAAAGTTTCAAGAGTTACTTACAGTAGCGCTTGTAGTACAAAACATGTATTTAATTTGCTTAAAAACTTCAGGGCGTTAATACGAGTTTCTTAAACAATTTAAATGCCAAAGTGCATGCTAACTGAACTACTACTAACTGAAAGTTCTCTGAACTTAAGCTCAGTTCAGTTACAACGAAAATACTTTGTTTGATAATATACTCATAACAAGTACACAAAAAATAGTTTGTAAGCAAACAAGTGACATAATTGTTGCCCTAGAAAAAATGGCAAGACGTGAATTAGTCAGATATTGTGTTTGTTTAGCGAGCGGAAGCCTCAGGTCATAGCCTCAATATCAGACTGATAGAACAAACATTAAGCTGGCGATCCCCATTCAAGTTTAATTGTTTTATAGTACAATAGACTCATTAGGGGCTTTCGATTGGTGCATCTAGCATTTTGCATTTAAGTAGTTTAGTTTATTTTATTTACATTTAGCGATTCATGTGCAAATTTCATATGTGTGTCAATATTATGCTTGTGTCGCATTTCAAGGTGCCACAATTGATCAACAAGTGCGAGTATTAGGTATATTATGTTATTAACAAATGTTTAAATTACAAACGTTTATATTATTTGTTTATTATTATTGAATGCCTTGTGAGACTTTTGTTGACTTGTTGATGACTTTACTTTACTTTATGTTGACTTTTGATATGTGAGTTTGAGTGTGTTTGTGTGGCAAACACTCGTTTATCGTTATCAACTATTCACTTGCAAATGTTGCAGTTAATTTAAGCTAATTAAATCAAAAATGAAATCAAATCAAATGGAAATCACAGAGTCAAACAAACAACATTTAAACTGTTTGTCGCAAGTCAATTGAATTCAATTGGACAACAACAGCAACAAAAATTGTTGCGTTTACATCATTTGATTAGTCGCCCTCAAGAGAACCCACAACACATACACTACATACACAACACACCACTCTACACACACACACATCAGTTTTCAACATGGTACGGCTAATTAAAACGTTTATGCAAATTAGCTGACACGGGATGTCATGTCGCATTGGAGGTCACTCTATCTACTCCTCTCTATCTGGTCAAGTATTGCAATTTTGCATCTCTCTCGCTCCCACTCACTGCGACAGTTACGCAGATTAAACATGGCGGCTGCCGTTGGCAAATGTCGGTAACCCACCGCAGCATCGACAACTCAATTGGCTTTACTCTGTAAACGTGATCAAGTGTAGTGGGATAAGCTAAGAAGTCTAAACTTAAATTCTTACAGAAGTTTATAGGGTAACTTCTAGTCACCCTCAACTGCCTGCTCATCTAAAATGTATGCCAATTTGCAGGCAGGAGCGAAGTGTGTTTGTGCTAATCCAAAACTTATTTGATCTACTTAACAGCCAATGAAGAGGTACATAACACACGCTCACACTCATAAGCTGGCCGCTATGGGCAGTTGGTTACTACTTGAAGCACCCACACAAGTGACGTAAGTGCAACAAATAACTTGAAGATGAAAATTTAACTCGACTTTTGCAGTTGTCTAAACAATTTTTACGTCATATTGTAAACGGTGTGCACTACTTGTTGGTTGCTTGCTGGTAAATATATATAAAATTTTCCATTGTTTAGCTTTTTGCAGTGCTGTGAAATGTTATGAATGTGATTAAACTGACGTTGCGTGGCGACGGCATCGTTTTAATATCAAAGTGCATTAAAGTTGTTTGCACAGGACACACCCAATCTAATCAGTTGCTGAGTGGACAGCCAGTGAAGTGGAGCTTTTCCATGACCAATTGAAATGTTATAGGGTAGAACTAGAACATAGATACACAATCTAAAGTCAGCACTTGCCTTATGATGAATAAGTTTCTAGAAGCCCAAGAAAAGTTTTATTTAAAAAGGCTAAAGATAGTTTAATCGCCTTATTTAAAAGTTTTGTCAAAGCCAACATTTATATTCCTTTTCATATTTAAACTAACTACATTTCCAAGTACGAACATTGCCTTAGGTTTTCCCCAAGTTTTCCCATCATAAATACATTTTTCATGTCATATTTCATTATAGCCCAATTGCCAACTAGGTCACTCAACTGAGCCGTCTATACGTTTTTATGACTTTTAGACACACTTGAGCCAAATTTGCATTTGATATTTTGGTTATAAGGTATGGCCATAATGATGATGATGAACACAATGATGATGATGTTTTAGAGGCCCTTTTGCCCAACGTTCAGAGTGTGCTACTACAAGAGCTAAACTAGGCTAAGTACCTAGCAGCTGTCACTTTTCACCAACCCTCTGTGGACTGTGAGTGCACTGACTTGGCTATAAGAGCCTCCACCCACACGGCCTTCAGGGACATTCTACAACAAAATGATATAAAAAAGCAAGAACAACAAGGCAGGAAAAAATAAAGCGAAATTGTGTCAAATTTGCCTAGCAGTAAAAAGGAAGAAACAAAAAGTAAGAAATAAGAAATAGAAAAATTTGTCAGCACATGCTTAAAGTAAGCCCTTTAAGTACACACACACTCAAATACACGGATATAAAACAGTTACTCAATGTGGGCCAACTGTAAGCACATTGAGAGTGTCGCGCTCCATAAAAGGGCTGTCAATGCGTGTGCGTGGTTGCGTGTGTTTGTGTGTGTCTGTGTGGGTGCGACAGCTGGTAAGGACACTTTACGTCAGCAACAGAGCAAATAGAATTACGTAGTGAGAGAGCAAACAGCGTAGAGAGTGAGAGTGTGGATAAGAGTGTATGTAAACGACGGGGAGTGAATAAGTTTCGCATGCGGAGAGAGGAGAGCCAGTTGTATGGAGAGTGTGCGTAAAGTGTGGAGAGTGAGCGCACTTGTAGTGGTGGGAGTGTGGAGAGTAAGCACTGTCTGAGTTTGAGTAAATCAATGAATGAACTCACACAACATGCGTGTGTGCAAGCGAGACAGAAAGCGAGCGACAAGTTACTGAATCAATTTATGCTCCATTGCTAGCATCGCCGTCGGTTGGTTGGGTTGGTTGTCTGGTATGAGGCAAAGGGCAATCAGAGGACACGCACACGCGGCGCCAAGGAAATCAACTTGTCAACTTTTGCAAGGACAGACGCAGCGACAGACGGAGTCAGAGACCGAAACAGAGACAGATAACAAAATTTGTTTTTAGCCAAGTCAAGACAATTAAAACGGAACCCACAACCCCAACCTCAAAAACCGAGGCGTTACACAGGCTAAAAGGCCAAAAACGAGCCGTCAGGCTTGACCTGATTTACAGAGCCACCTAACCCTCTCCTCCCCCTTTCCCACTATTTCCTGGCCTGCCCTGCTACTTGTTTAACAACAACTTGGCCAAGTTTTATGTGGCAGACGCTGCGACGCTGAAAATGCCAACACGCAAGGTTTTTTCTCGTTTTTTTGCTTTTAATTTTATTTTTTTTTGGCAACACAAAAGGAAAACCTGTATAGTGCACTTGCCACAGCAGTAGCAGCAGCAACAACAACAATGCATAGCAGAGGGTCATTGAACTGTGGCACATAAAAAACCCAAAACTGCAACTACAATTTTTTTCGTATTTCATAATAATTACATACTACAACGACGACGGCTAGAAAAATCACGTGGAAAATCATTGGCCCAGGCACAGTTATTTCTGCGGGCCTCAACTCTTCTCTGCCACGAAACAAACATAACAAGAAAACTACACAGTATGACGAGAAGGAAAAGCTAGCTAGCTGGCTCTTGCCAGAAAAACAACAAAAACAAAACTAAAATATTGTTGCATGTGAGAAATGAAGAAACGCCAAACAAAGGCAGCAACGGCAGCGATTCAACATTGAAGCGGATTCGCTTTACATTTCTTTTTTTTTCTGCCTTTTGTGTAGCCAACAAACAACAAATGTTATGTAAGTGCAGCGCATTTTCTTTCCTATTTTCTTTACCACTATTTTCCTTCTTTTTATGTGCTTCGCTTGGCAAAAAAATGTGAATAAAATGCAGCGACAGCGTGTGTAAAGAATAATTCTTTCGGATATGTGTGTGTGTGTGTGAAAGGAGGAGGTAAAAATAACATGAATCATCGCAATTGTTAAGTGTCAGCCAGAAATGTGTGTGTTCGTGTATGTGCTCTTCTTGTTTCCTGCTCCGCTTTTTGACTCTTTCAGTTGCAGCACATTTCTTGCACTTTTGTAATTTATCACTTGTGGTCAACATGGCGTATGAAGGAGTTGAGTAGCTATTAACATTACGCATACGCTATGCTGACCAAGCACTTCTTACAATTGAACTGATACATTAGTTAATTTTTAAATATTTTATAAAAAACTATAAAATCTAGATTATTTAGAGAAAACTTCTAGATCAACAGTAGTACTAGCCTTCTACAGGTTATATCAGCAAATTTACATCATTAGCTTAAAAGGACTCTACTTGTTGACGTTTTGAACATTATTGCAGCCATAAAAAGCTTAAAAGCATTTTTAATTGCTTCCATATGTTAATAACTCGATTATTAGGCGACACATACAAAAAATGCTTAGCTGACATCAGTCGTCTAATTGCATGCTACTGGAATTCTCGACACTTGTGACCAATCAAATGATAATATGTTAAGTGCACTTACTTTAAGGCCATTTCGGTGGCATGAATGGCCAATGAATTTGTTTATGGCTCGACTTTAGTGGCAATTGTTGTACTCAAATTACACCTAATTACAGACACTAACGGCGTTTAATAGTTGGCCCCATATGTCGCCACAGTGAGGAAACAAATGGACCCGAAAACGAAATATTATTATTATGATGATGGCCAACTAAAAATGGCAAGTAAATGTAGCAAAGCAGCGAGAGACAAAGCAAGAGGCAGCGAGAGAGACAGAGATACAATATGATGTAAAATAAACCAGCCTATATCGCAGGGGAATTGACGGGGTCTACTTGGGTCTCTTGCTCGTCTGGGGATCTCGTCAAGGCCAGCGTCAAGCAGCAGGGCGGCCTGTTGCAAGTTGTTTACATTGCAACACACAGACAAACACACACACACACACACACACACACACACAGCGGAGCACAACAACAACAATAATGCCCAAATGTTCGTTTGCTTAAATAAATTTTCTGACAGTCTGAGAAATACATATACATGTACATAAAAATATATCCATAAATGTCGATGTGGCGCAAAACTTATAATTTACTTGCCATGCACAGAGAACGCAATTGTTGTTTTTTTTGGCTACCTGTGTGTAAGTAAATATGAGCTCGAATACAATAAAAAAAATAGAAACTATTCTAAATCAAGCACAAGAATGAAGTAATACGAAAAGCTTTATTCGGATAAGGCGCATTTCAAAGAAACTGTACCGGATAAAACGCATTGCATTATTTTCGACTTATCCGGGATTCTCTAACCAAATTTTATTTGTTTAAATTAATTTGCATCAAATTTGACTGGCATAATTTATAGTTTCGGTAATAGCTGCAACCCTAAAAGACTAAAATGCTTATCCGTGGGCTTAAATAAATACGGATAAAAACGGATAAGTATTTACTAGTGGTGTCTATCTTTTAATACCTAAAATTTAAACATTGCGAACTACTTTAACTGCTTAAAAGCAGATAAGCTTATTTTATGCTATGTTTATAGCGAAAATTGTTGCTTGGACCGTTAATCAACACGAAAATGACGCTCAATAACTTTAAATGATGTCGGTTAACGTTAATAGCGACAACAACAGACATTGTGATAATCAACAGAGCTTATCAGGCTTTCCCCGTGTAGATATAGCACTTTATATAATTAAAAATAAAACATATCTGAAGAAAATATCGTAACAAAAAAAGTTCGACAAGTTCTAAAATTTGCTACGAGGTCAACAAAATATGCAGAAAAGTCAAAGAATATAGATTGATAAGATAGAACTTAGTGCTCAAATGTACTAGACTCTAGTTGAGGTAGTTGGTAAAGTCAACGGCGTTGGTTTGCACCCAAAAAAACCAAAAAAAAAAAACTGAACAGCAGATAGAATAAAACTCAAAATACGCTGATAAGCAGCACTTAGAGACTGTGCCTCTGTCTCTCTCACTCGCTTTCTGTTTCTGTCTCTACTTGTGCCTCTTCTTTTTGGCCACAATTGATAAGCTGTGTTAAATAACATGGGGAACGACTCTGTCACGAGTCATTCTCGTTGCCGTTAACGTTGTCGCTATCAAGCGCATAAGCCAGCTGAGCATTTGACTATATTTAGTATCCCAAAGTTGCTGACATTGATTGTAAATCTTGGCAATGGCAGCGCTCAATGTAAAAAGTGGGCGGGGATTGTGAATATACTGAGAATATGAGCACGTCACCAACGGACAGGCAGACAGGCAGACAGAGAGACTGATAGACAGAGAACTCACGGGCATTTCTTGCTTATTTATTACATTTTCATCTCTTTTTATGACAGCAGCTCATAACTTCATCATCAATCAGCAACAGTTGCGGATTCTATCGGTATCCGTTTGGAATTTTGCCGCACATTTTGTTCAAATGTATTGAGTGTATATATAAATTTTATTTTATTTATTTTTTTTGCAATCGATTGACTGTGAAATTCGGAAACTTGGAGTTGAGGAGAGGACAAACCGGTCCGATGTCATCATGAGTTTATTTTGTACGTACTTATGCCTGCCATATTTTTATATATTACGGACAATTGAGTGTTTTGTGTTGCCAAAATGTGTAAAAAAGCGTATAGCAGACAAAGGTAACGCAACAACTAGAGATGAGTGTGTTTTTTGCAACAAATAATCGAGTATTGCTTAATAATTGTTGGCCCTAATATTTGTATTTTAATAACTTAATTCCTATAGCTACAAAATTTCTTTGTTTTTCTTGTCGTGTCACGCACACATCTCTAAGCCTGACTCAGCTAACACAACTTGACTTGTACAATTGTTCTACACTTGTTTGGCATTCCAGCGAACTTCAATGATATTCGAGAGCTAAAAACCTCAGCTGAGCGCGAGACTTTATGCAAACTGAAACTCGCCGCACCATCACGTGCTTTCAAGTATACGATCAGTCGTGTGTATTCGACTTATCGCTTAGTTTCAAATTTGCGAATCGCCACTGTAGTATTTACTTGTATTATTTATGTTTTGTACTTTGTAAACAATCAAGCGGCTGGTTTCTAAATATTTATATTGTCAACTATTAGACAATATCATTTCAGTTGGAGCACGAGTCTCGTATCCCCCCAAGATTTCGATTTTTCTTTGTTTTTTCGTTGCAACAGAGTTCATTAGATTTGTGTGGGCGACACTTTATACATATGTGTTTGTAAACAAATTGCACAGCGTACATTGTCCAACACTGTTGGATACTGTTTTTCGTATTGTTCGATCACGTTCCCCAAAAGGCTTTCGGGCATGCGTATTAAAAATCGCTAATTTCATGAACACGCGAAAAGCAACGAAAAGAGCATTGCACGATTTGCGTCATTAGCGCTTGAAATGCAACAGTTCAAGCAAGGGATTTGCTCACTAAATGTAGAAGTCGATAGACAGGAAAATGGAAACGATATAAGAATTATTTGACTGCAGAAAATACGGCGGATAAGAGTGGATAACCAAAAATCTAGCCTTTTGCTTTGGAAATTAAGTCAAACATTAAAATTAAGCAAAATACATGTACTTAAATATTATCCGGAGATACAAAAGTTGTTGGAAATTCATTTATAAGTGCCTACTTTTCAATAAACTTTATCCGGCTAACTTAGATGAAATTGGGATAAGGAAAAAAAAGTAAAGAAAACATTGAAAAACAACCTACATTCATTGACAAGGAAAGTTTAATCGTTTACGCTTTTATACAGCTTATCCGGCTTGTTTGAAATACTCAGAAATAGTTAAATTCCTTAAATATATAGCCATTCAATCATAAAATTGGCTTAATTTAACAATACCGCAGGCAAACATGCAGCAAACCGACAATTAGAATTTACTATACGATACTTCATATTCCATAAACTACACTTGCGGATAAATTTCTGTCACACTGCTTACTTCACAGTGTGTGTAGTCTAGACCTTACCCAAAGTCAATTAAAAATGGCTAAATATTTGCACGTGCACATATTCTAAAAATGCTCGGCTAATTGTGGAGATTTTTGTTATTTTCATTTGCGTTTTCTTTTTGGTTTGGGGTTTGCTAATTAAAGAAACCAGAGCTAATTAATTAGTGGGCATTTGTGACCACACAGATGTGGACGTGACATTAACAATTACCACAAGCCCCCTCATTGCTAGTCCAAATCCAAGTCAGAGACCGAGTCGCAGTAGCAAATCATGAAACGGCAAACAAATCTTTTTAAATTATGAAGAGGCGTGCGAAAAATTCCCCAACTAAAAATCGCCCACGCTGCGATTCTACTGGGACAAATAATTTTCGAATATAAATTGAATTAACGCTGTGAAGAAAAAAAAAAAAAAAAAAAAAAGAAACTCATGAGCCAAATGGGCTATGCGAATATTGTAATGATAACAAACAGAAGCGGGAAAGGTGGAGGGGTAGAGAAAGAGAAGAGAATACGATGAAAGGCATGCGAAAACAAAGCAAAGCTCAAGAATTTGCCAAGGCAAGTAAAATTCTTCGGTTGGGTCTCTGCGCGTCTTTGTTCAATTCTGGTGTTCAATTCAATTAAGCATTAACTTAGGGAGTTGAACCTCGTTATGGATGCGAGCCAAGGGCAAAGGAGCGAAAAGAGAGAAAGAGTGAGTGAAACTTCTTTTGTAGTACGTAATTCAGTTTATTCAAATTATGTATAATATAATAAAATGCCTGTATGCAAAATACAATGGGCAGAAACTACGCGCCATTGTCATCAACTCGATTCGTTCAAGCCGCTGTCTTGCTTACCTCGAGAGACAGAGGGAGCGATGGAGACCCCGGGACAGTGGGTACACAGGCTGTTGCTTTACGAACCGTTTTGCAACTGGGCCGGATGTTTTTATGGAATCGACTTGAACGCACTGCTCTATGCGAATTGAACTTATCTCAATGAAGAGTGACAACAGCAAATGAGAGAACATTTCATGTTGATATCACTGGCTTTAACTTAATACAGAATAGTCGCAGCGGATAATGGGCACATTGTGTGTATTTATTCTAAAGCCTAACTGCAGGCCACTTGTCTACAATAAAATAACGCTTATCCGCGCTGTTTAAAGCAGCGGATAATGGCGGATAAACGACAACAGGTCATCACATTTGCGACGCAATATTTTTAGTAATTTACAACTTATCTTATAGCGCACATAGTAACAGCTAAAGTGTAAACAAATCGTTAATCGATGATAAAAACAACAAAGAAATGTATAAAATCAGAATATGCCATAAACAACTTTCAGATAACATATTTACAACTTATCCGACAAGCAAAGCGATCCGTTTTGCTTTATTCTGTTGATGGGTTATCATAAATTAAACGATTTATTAATAAAATAACTTTGGAGTAAAGTAATTAAATAAATTTTGAAAGCAAAAAAAATTAGTAAACTATTGGCTTGACAACAACTAACTAGCAAATGGACCTAATCAGAGTACGGGTCATAAATAAACTGTAGATCCACAGACTATCGAATACAAGTCCCGATAACCTGAATAACATTTACACATACAGTGACAAAATCAAGGTCATTGAATGAAGCTAAATGTCATAAATGTTTTCTATAAACATATGTATGTATGTACGGTATGTAATATATATGTACCCATTTAGTTATTAACTTTTGTTCATTAACTGAGCAGACCAGACAATTGTGCATATCAACATGCTCAGTGTACAAATATGTACTGCTGTTGTTGTTGTTGACAGCGGTGGAGCCACCGTCAATGAAATTACTTGCACAAATTAATGCCGCACAATTTCCCACATCAGAGCCGGACAGAGCCAGACAATTGATTGCCGGCTTGTAGTGTTCGTATATCGCTTTATATAGATCTATATACATCTTACATATATATACACGAATTATAACTCATATTTGTAACATTCATTTTTTGTTCTCTCTTATTTTTATTTTCGGCTTTCTCTGTGTGTAGGAAATTGTGGGCGTTATTCTGTCGAGTTATTAACACATTTGGAGCCACACACACGACTTGCACTTGATTTAATAAATTTGATTGGGATTTATGAGCAGTTCAGTGTGTGTGTGTGTGTGTGTGTGTGTATGGGGGTTTTTAAAATTTAGACTCAATGCTTGAGCATTCACGAAAATTATATAAAATTTATTGGTAGATCATGTGACCGATGGAACAAATAAAATAATAAAATAAATAGCTAAACAAACTAAAGTGTGAATAATACAATAATATAAAATTAAGTTTTTTAAAAATATATAAAATACTGTTTTGACCATTGCGGATAACCGCAGATAAATCAGCACAAGTTTAATTCCACTGCGGATAATAAAACGGATCATGTGGTAATTACTAAATATATCGCTTTAGCTTTATTATAGCTTACATCAACTAATTACTAATGTAACTTGGCTGCGATTTTAAAATTAAATGTCATTGCGGATAATTAGGGAAACTATTTCAGCAAATAAGCATGGATTTAGTTGAATGGCACTCGAAAAGGTTAATAAACTTGATAGCAAACAACCTCGGATAACATTGTTGCACAGAAAAATGATTTTTTTTGCAATTAAGCTATTTTAAAACTATTCTATAAAAAATATTAGCTCGGATAATGTGGTCATGGCTTGTAGATAAGAACGGATAAGTGCTGAGATCAGTAAATCTCGTACTGTGCCATTGAAAAGCATGCGGATAACAGCGGATGACGTGTAATGCTATATGAGCGCAGATGGATAATATTGCAGTCAAATTGAATTCAATGAGCTCAAAGCGGATAACACAAATGGCTGTTTAACGCTCATAAACTACAATCTGGGACCAATCTCAATGAATAAATAAAATTACTGACTAGAATTAAAGTGGCAATCAAATACAATCCAATCCAATAAAATTCACACACATACAGGCATTGCACAACATGTGACTAAAGAGAAAGAGAAATAAAACTGATATAAATCCAACGGTTAAAGAATTATATACACATATATTTAGTTGGCAGGTCAAGCGACATGGGAGTAGGGTTGTCACCTATAAATAACGCACAGCTCAGCAGTTTTCGACAACTGAAACAACTACCAGCAACCCAAATGAAACTTATCGATTTTTGTGAAAGAAAGAAGAACAACAAAATGAAAAACAGAAAAAACAATCACCTGTCAGCCAAAAAAAACACACACACACACACACACAAAAGTCCAACTGTGGGGTGAGTTTTTCATTGGGTTAGTTGGTCGCTTTATTTGAGTTGAAATAGAAATAGAAACACAAATAGATAAAAGCAGCAACTAACAAGCTAAAAGTTGAATGAACCGACTGTCAAGACTAAATAAAATATTATAAATACAAAGAAAAAAAAAAATAATACGTGTTACGATGAGAACCAAATCATCATGACTTTGATTTCGTTTTCAACTTTAAAGCTGAATTTTCATCAACTTTCGATGATTCACAGCATAAGTCAGATCGATCGTCGCCGTCGTTGTCTAGGCACGTAGGTACGTAGGTATGTGTGTACACAAATCATCGACGACATTCGCGATTTCGATTTGCGATTTACGCTCTGTCGATTTATTGAAATCGATTGATTTTTGCCCCTACCCGAAGGCGTTTGGCGTTTTTCTTCTTTTTTTATATACCCCGTATTAGAATTGAGTGCTTATGTTTATTTATGACTAATGATCGACTCGTATTTACAGCTAAAACTAAATATTTACTTGAAGAACAAGTGTGATTAATTAAATGTATTTAATTTTCATTATTTTACTATTATTATTAATACTGTTTTGTATGTAGATACCAGCAGATTCTAGAATAATTTTTCTAAACAGCGTATTCTGGTGTCTAGCATACCCTACACTATTCTACTGCCCGGCTTGGATTGGATCGGTAATAGGTATATTTTTGCAGTTGATTGCTTACATTTGAAAGCTTGAATGAATCGGACACAAGTTTGAAAAGTCGTTTTGCTGAGTTGATCAGTCACGTGAGCGACTTGGATTTCGATACGGATAAAGACGAATCGAGTTTGGCTTGGTTTTGAGCGAATGATCCAATGGCCATTTGTGACAGCTACCCAAACATAATTTGTCTATTCACTTTGCAGATAAAAAATACTTGAATTTAACAAACAATTTGTGCATTTGTGTTTCTTAACCCAGTCACTCCCACTACTACTCCTTCACGCCCCCTTAAAACAAGTTTAGCAACTTAATTGGGTCGTCGCAGGCAGATAAGATAAGAGCAAGCTATTTGCCATAGAAATTGATTTCAGCAAAGTTTTTTGTTTGTTTTCATAAAATTTTTTATTTCTATTTTCATTTTTTTTTGTTGAGAGGCTTTTAGCAAAGTTCAGGCAAGCTCAAAAATTAAGCTGTAAATTAAGCAATTACCTTGTTTATTATTGCCAATGCCCCAGAGCACAATGTAAAGCATGTGAAAACGTCAAATTTATGGAATTTTGTTTTTTGTTTTTTGGTATTTCAGGTAATCGGGAGGTGGGGCAAAAGTCTAGAGCGAAAAACTTTACGGCTTCAACTGAAATTGTGGGAGGAATTCACATTTAATAAAGTTCTCCCTGCCCTAATACGGAAAATTTTTCTTAATTGTGTATTTTGAGCTTATAAAAAGTTCAAGTTTCAACAGCAATCGATAAACAAAGTGTGAGTTGAGTTGAGTGACTCATTATAACTGTCAATCAAAAATATCAAATTCTCTTCTACCTTTTTTTTTTTTTTTTTTTGTTTTTTAATTATTATTAAATTATATTGAACATAGATAATAAGAGATAGCTACAAGCAACACTTGAAATATTCAAGTTATCAGTTCGTCTGATTATTAAAAATTAGCAAAATTGAAATTGTAGAATGATTTAATTTGTCAAAATAATAACAGCGTAAATTTATTTATAGAAACTGAACTGTTTCATTGCTAGATAAAGTACAAGTGTTTTATAACACTTTTAAAGCTAATAAATCTTAAATCTTCTGTTTCACGGCTAATTTAAAGCGCTCTCTCTCCCTTTCCCTCTCTAAAGTCATAAACTATATACCAACTCAAAGATCAAGAGAACTGTCGTAAATTGTGCAAGGTTTTTAAATGACAAACCAAAAATTTGTCTATCTTATCAGAATCACCGGGACACTATAAAACCATATGTAGATTATGTGCCTACAAAAATAAGCGAAACAAAATGATTCCGATTAAATTAAAACGACGACAAAAAAAATACCCAAAGGCGTTGAAAATTTATGGTTAGAACCCAACTGAGTCATCGAAGAACCTTTTGAGGCTCATTGGGGCTCAAGTTTATGAACATCGAAGAATTTAACTGAGTCATTTAAGCGCAACATGATGCAAATTCTGAGTTTGAAGAAGCGAGAGAGCATGAGCTGCACTTACCTTGACACTGTGTCAGTTGTTTGTGAACATGCAGGGAAACACACACAGATTCATTTAACTGAGTCATAGAAAAGGTCGGCGATAAGCGCAACATGATGCAAATTCTGGAGTTGCTGTTTGAAGAAGCGAGAGAGCATGAGCTGCACTTACCTTGACGTTTGGTGGCTGTGTCAGTTGTTGTTGTTTTTGTTGTTCTTGTTTTAGTTATTTTCGTTGCTTTTTTCGTCTACTTCTTAGTCCACTTAGTTGCCTTTCCTTTTTTTTCTATTTGCTTCTTCGATGCTGCAGTTGTCGATATTTGTTTTCGTTATGTTTTGGGTTCTTTATGCTGCTCTTACTCTATCTCGTTTGCACTCTCGCGTTGAGTGACGTCTGTTTTTTTTCTTGTATTTTTCTGGTTTATTTTTTATTTTATTTTGCTTTGCTTGCTGCTTGCACACACGAGTTTTGTTTTGCTTGCCTCGTTCGTTTTGCGTTTTCACTTTCACAGGTAAATTCTACATAAAGGAAGTGGTTAAAGAGAATTTCATTGGCTGCCCGCACACACTTTTTGCTGTTGTTGTTTTTGCTTTCTGTTCTTGTGCTCAGAACAGAATGCACAATGGAGACTTCTTCTTGATTTTTCTTTAATTTTTTTTTTTCAAACACACAATGAATCAAGCAACGTTGCGGCGACTACCTTGCGCTGCGAGCGTTAAAAATCAACTGAATTGTGACGTTATGGCCAGGCCGCCACTGAGGCGTGAGCGCGCTTTTGATACCGTTACAGGAGAGAGAGTGGAGACGAGAGCGCCAATATTGCGCAAGTGTGCGTGTTTGTGTGCTTACAGAGAGCAGACTCCCAGTAAAGTCACTCTCTCACTCTCTGCTATACGATTTCGTACTGAGCGACGGCCTGCAGTGCTCTACATGTGAGTGTGTAATTATTTATTCCTATTTGTGTATTAATGTATACTAATTTACCGGCTGATTAGTTTATAACGGGTGTTTACAACAACAAGCATGTGCGTGTGTTCGTCTGTTGGTGTTGTTCTTGTAGTTGCTGATGTTTTAAATACCAAATAAATGCCAAATATTTGCTGGCTGCACAAAATGCAGCGCACGCTCTCTACACGTGGTTCTTATATTGCAACTTCACGCAACACAAATTCCCCCACACACACACACATATACAGAAACACTCACGCACACGAACGATTACCAAAACGGAACACGTCACAATAATAACAACAAAAACAACCACAACAGAACTGAGAGTTTGCTCTTCAGCTTCACACTCTGCTCTCACTCTCCCTCGTTTGGTCATCGTATGTGTGTGTGTTTTTGTTGTTGTTGCTTGCTAGGCGAAAAAAAAAATTCGTTCGTATAATAAATATGCGTATATTTTTATTGTTGTTAGCGCCTGTCTGCATTTAGTTAGCACCTTTCTTTATAATCGCCTTGGAAATCACCACACAGGCCGTTACTTAAATTTTTAAACGCGCTTTATACCTGAAAATGATTAATGCAAACAAAATATTTAAACAAGTTTTATATTTAGCAAAGTTTTTTTTCAGCACACATTTGTATGGGTATACGTTTAAAACAACAACAACAAAAATGAGGAGACGGGGATACTTGGTGACTTTGTACGACGTTTACAAGTGTGCAAATGTGTGCGGGACAAGCCTCCAGTGGAGGCCCTCCACACACACACACTGCAAATTACACACGCACATTAGAAAAGCAACACAATTGGGATTTGGCCTAATTATCACAGACAGCATGTCCCGAAATGACATTTATAAACAAAGGATGCGCCGCTTAAATTTATCGCACTACAATAACTCTCATCACGCAATTGTTTATATTTAATAAGTTATTCAATCTCTTACAATAAATAAATAATGCCTTAGTGTTGTTTACTTCTGTTAATCTATCGATGACACTTATGAGCCCAGTGTTGGTGAATTTAGACAATTGAAATATCGATAGTTTGATTCTAAATATCGATGCTTTTTGCAGGGCCAGCAGCATTAACTTGTTGCCCGCGCAATGTAAGCACACTGTTATGTTAACTGAGTCTGTAGTATATGGTTAACAGCAAGAAAAGTATAGTACGGCAACTCTACGAGCGCGCGCATTTCAAATATGAATGTTGACGAAATTTAATAATCTCTGTGAGTCTTAATCTCTGCACTTTTTTAACAATAGCAATTAAATCTATATAGAAATGCAATTTAAATCTCAGGAATCTGCAAGTATCAAGTTGCACATCTCGTTGTTCTTCTGGTTCAGGGCAAACGTCACACCCGCTGACTTGTGATTAATTGTGGATCGCAAGTGCTTCGCATACGCCTTCTCCACGCCTTGCAGATAAACGGAACGTGCATTGGCATAACTGTAAGTGATAAGCGTTATCAGTGACAGGGCTGCTCCCTGGAAGTGTATACTCTACTCACGTTAACAGTTGCTCGGGTCGCTGCAGTTGCATGCACAGTTTGATGCCGCTATAGAAATCCAAATCCGCTTGGAGACTCAACTTGGGCTCGTGGGTGAGTGTGAAATCCTGCTCCAATTTGGCATAGGTGAAACCCACCGCCAGGTGACCCCAAACAGCGCTGCCCGTGCTGAAAGTACAGAGTCAAAAATGAGTTCAGAAAGGGGCGTTAGGGGGCGTGGTAACTGTGACTCACTTTTGTTGTATTTCGGTTTGAGCATTGCGATTCCACAGACTGAAACCGACTTTGCCATTCAAGTCGACGCTTCTGGCGCCAAGGATTCGCCAGTGAAGCGTCGCACCCGATGCCAGGACAATATAATGCTCATGATCCTGGGCCAATGTGGTGGCTTGGTAGGCGGGTGTTGAGTCCGAGGCAGTGCCACCCCAAACATGACCCATCAGCTCTGTTTGCCCGTTGAAAAAGACCAGAGGTCGCAGCTGAGCTCCCTGCACACTGATCTCCATGCCAGCGGTGACGGTTTCATCGCCCTGTAGCTCATCGTCGGCGGGTATGCCATCGCTGCCCTCATCCGCGTCACTATCGCCTACAATGCCACCTAGACCAGCTGTGTAGATGCCGAGCTTAAAGCTGCTCGCCTGATCCCGTCCAGCGTGCAGCAGGAACTCCACAGAGCCGCGCTTGAGTATGCCCTGGTAAACCTCCTGGGTGCTCAGCAGTGTCTCATTGAAAGCAGGCGACTGGCTAAGGGGACGAGTCAGGACTGTGGTGAGACCTGTAGGTGGAGGAAGGAGCAATGATTACATGGAACCATTTGATGGAACCCCTTGATTGTTACCCTTCTGTCCCAGCACATTGTAGTTGTTGACATGACCACGAGAACTCAGCTGGGCTCGAAGCAACCCACGGAAACGGGGACAGATCTCGGCGAGCATTCGAAGTTTCTGCAACACATAAGTCTTGATCTCAAACTGGCGATCGTTGGAGGCAAGGTAATCGAGTAGTTGACCCAACTGCTCGGCACTAGGACGCAGAGCAAGGAGTATGTCCAGGGCCAAGGTGCGAGCAGAGCTATCGAAGCGTCTCTGGCGCTGGTAGAAAATGCTCTCGAACTGCTGACGGTGTGAGGCACTGAAACTGGCAGCTGGAAAGGCTTTGAGTGCCTGCAGAGCGGACACCGATAACTTGGATTCCTGCGACTCCAATGCCTGCTTGAGCAGCACATCGATGGTCAGTGGATCACGCAGATTCTGCAGTGCCAGAATATAAAGATTGACATCATTGGAGTTGTGCAGAGCATGCAGAATGTGTTCCCTGATCTGTTGCAGCAACGGATCGTTGACATCGAAGCCACTTTGGCGTGTCAGGGTGGCCAAAGTCTGGAGCACACTGTCCCGCAGTTTAAATTGCTTGTGGGGAATCTGCTCCTGTTGTAGCCAGGCGAAGAGGTGCTCGACAATGGAGCGCTCCGGGTGTGTAGCCACTGCCAGTGATTGCAGGTACTTCTCCAGCAGCTCCACAGCCTCGGTGGTAGTGTCTGATCCTCTATAGAAGTGCCCAAAAGTGGCATTGTGTGCATCAAAGGTCTGCACGGCGCCCAGTAGATCCACCAGCTGGGAGGACAGCTTAGGATGGGATTCAAGTAGCTCCAGGAACTGCGGCTGCTTTGTGAGTCTGGCCAGCGGCAGTAACTGAACGTAGGCCAAGGCCAAGGAGGATTTGCCCACGTCCTTGGAACGCAGCTGCTTCAAACTGCGCGCAAATTGTTCCTGCAACTAAGAGGAGAGTGGAGAGGGGAGATCGACTTAGCTGAGTTCCCTTTAGCTACTGGGCCAACTACTCACCGTCTGCTCCTTGAGCTCACTGATAGCGCCATCTACATCCGCTTCCAGCTGGAACACACGGTACCATTCCAACAGACTTCCAATGGCCGCTTCCAGTGTCTCGTATTCCAGCTGCTTCACCTGCTGCTCCCCCTCCCCCACACGTTGCAGTCGCAGCTGGCCTAGCACCAAACTGCCCACATCGGGCTTCGCTGCCAGCGTCAAGCGATGCGTCTCTGTCGACTCTGCGCGCAGCAAAGCGCCAGCTGTGGTGAGTTCATAGTCGATTTGCTCCTGAGAGTGTTGAGTTACGCTCAGCGCCTGTTCGGGATGGTAGCTCACTCTCAGGTCCCAGAGAGCGCAATCCGTTTTGGTTTTCACCACACTTGTGGGGGATTTAATGTCGTACTTGACACGACAGTAACCAGACACATCGAGTTCACTTTCGGCACTAGCGGTGCGACGCAGCTGCAGCAGCGACGCAATGCCGCGTTCCAGATTCAAAAGCGATTGATCGCGTGAGGTGTGAGCTATGACCTGTTCGGGTTGACCTTTGACCAGCGCTATGTAGAAGGGTCTGTCCGGCAAGCTGCTGATAACGCGCTCTTTGAGCTGCGCTTTCACTCGACTCTCACTGAGTTGAATTTCCAGCAGCTGTTCATCTCCCTTGCTCCAAACAGAACTCACCTTCAACTTCGTTTCGAACTGGTAACTCACCTCAGCTGAGGTGGATTTGCCGCTCTCCTTGAGTTGCTCTAAGCTCACTTTGCTCTCCAGCTCAAAGAACTGCTGCGAGCCATGGGGAATCAATGAGGCGCTTGCCGAAGAAGCTGCAAGAGCAAGATAGAGAGATACACGTCATTAGCAACTAAAACTTTCACATATCTCAGCTTAGAGCAACAAAATAAAATTCTGTGCGCCAAAAAAGTTCAAGAGTTTATCAACAAGTAGCTGTTGCTGCCTCTGTTGGCGTCGCTGCTACAGTTCTCCCGCTGCTGCTAAATCAGCTGTCGTGAGTTTCTGTGCGTGTGTGTGTTTGTCGGTGTGCTCTTCCTTCTTATTGCTTTTACTCAGCTTGCGTGTGTGTGTTTGTGTGCGTTACAACAAAAAGTTCGTTCAACTCAAGCTTTCTACGTGCTTTCCATATCTTATTTGTTTAAAATTTCTATAATTCTTTGCCAATTACTCACCCAAACAGGTGACCAAAATCAGCAGACAACAAGTTTTCCTCATGTTGTTGTTGTTAATTTGCCGGCATTGTCGCATTTTGTTGTTTTTGCTTTGCGGCATTTTTTGCACTTGAGTATTGTACACTAAGCCGATTGGCTTTACATTAAATGGTTGTTTATAAGGCAACAGGCCCTTGCCGACTGTCGAATCTCTCGCGTACGACCCAAAAGCCGATCACACCTTTTAAGACTGAGTCAACAGACAGCCAAAAGCATATGTTCTTTTCTCTTCTAAGAGCTTAACATTTTACCCAACTGTTATTAACAGCGCGCTTTTTTGTTTGACTGTTTACGGAACTTGAATGCTGCAGTTTTAGTGTCACTCAACTTAATTCCATTTACTATTAACAAACATTTTATTTATTCTTACAAACATAAACTTATAGTATTAAACATTTAATTTACAATTTTTAAAACATATGCGATAGCTTGTGTTCTTTCGGTATTAATCGATTATGTCTGTTTATATTGAATTGGTAAGCGGTTAAAAGATTATGTTAACTAACAGCGCACGTTAGCAAGCAGTTCAACAAAAAATACTGCTTGTACGTAAGGTTGCCAGATCTGTGAAAAAGCTTATTCGAAAATCCAAGTAAAACGGTTGACAGTTTATCAACTGATTTATTTCAACATCTCAAAATTGAAGCACTTCAGCTAAATAAATACGCACAAGCATGCATTTAATCAGTTAAAATAAACATAAAGAAAAGTTATTATTTGAAAAATCATGTCAAAATCCAAATAAAAGGGACAAATAAAACTGTCTGCAGCTGTTCGTAATCTGTGTTATTTACTTATTTTTATCTCTTATTTACATAAGAGAAGGACGCACAGGGTTTAATTAACCGCAATGTGAAACCTTAAAAAATGCACATTACGTGGAAAATGCAAAAAGTAAATAGAAGAAAACAACGAAGAAAAAATATCAATAAAATTATAAAAATATTGATATATATTTGAATGTGTATGCACGACGTGTGTGGCAATAATAAGAGAGGTAAATACACACACATGCACGCACACTAACGGAAGTACAAATCTATAGGGCGATAAGTGTGGTCGAAGCGAAGGACGTTGACCGTTTCTCTCCCTCTCTTTCTCCGCTCAATCGCTTCCTTCTTGCCCAGCGCTTATCGGCTGCAGGAGGCGACGACGACGCCAGCGTCGACGCAGCGTGAGTGCGGCTGTCAGTTAAAGCAAACATATGTTACGTTACAAACCAGCGACCGCAAAGAAATTCCACTTTGCTTATCAATGCCTGCTGAAGATACCAAGAACAACAAAAACAAATATAACAACAACTGTAAGCGAAAGAACAACAAACAAACGAAAATTAACAAAAACTAAATTTAAGCACGTCTTACTGTGGCTTGCAATGCAGCCTAAGAGCGGGAAAGAGAGAGGGAAGAAGCAAGAGCGGAGAGAGTGTGCTTTTTATGTGCTGCAGTTGCAGCGCTGCTTGCTGCGGTCGTTTGGCAAGGTTAACATTGAGAGCGAGAAGAGAGAGAGGCAGAGTGCAGTAGAACAAAGAGAGTCACTGTATGAAAGTGACTTTTGCGGTACGTTTAAGTTCTGCATAGGAAACTAGCCATAAAAAAGAATTGCATTTAATTTAAATATACTTATCGATTGCTTAAAGCATAAAAATATCCTTTAAATTGTCTTATCGATTCCCCATTTCTACGTTTGCCGTTTAGCCTGCTACTCAGCTTCCCACCTGCAAGCGCACAGGCAGCACTGGCGGACGCCGACGTTGGCGCCAACGTCGCTGCGACGCGGTGTGAACAGGCAAAGGCAAACAAGCAAATAAACAAACAATCGAAGTGTACCGTACGTTGCCGGGTGTATAGCTTTTCGGTCAAGCTTTTCAAAAGGTTGCCATATCTATGAGAGTGTGTTTGTCTGCGTGAGAGTGTGGAGTTAAAGCAGAAACGCAAAGGAGAGTGAGAGGGAGAGAGAAGAGAGGCAGGCAATGCGAGGGTTGACTGGCGTGTGTTTATTAGAGTGTGAGTGCGCTGTGGTTTGTTGTTGTTGCTGACCACACTTGATTGAGAGAGTGGGTGTGTGGGAGTGGGAGTGAGATGGGGCGATGGGTAGCTTTGGCGCAGCAGGAAACAATTAGCTCTAAATAAAATTTCAAAATAAGCAACTGTTTGCGCTTAAATCCGGTGGCTAGAGCTCAACTAAGCGAGGCGTGTGTGCACGCGAGGGCTTTTAGGCCCAACAGCAACAACAAAAGCGACAACAACAACAATCAGCACATAAATAGATACCATGCTATCACTTAATTACGGTATTTAAATGAGCAACAAATGATATGATACAAATACTCACGCACACACACACACACACACGGTTACACCCACAATCGTGCGCTGAAAAGTATGCAGCATAATATATTTGTTATTAATAATGTTTCGCAACGAGTTCGCTTAGTTTCGTTTAGTTTGATGCACAAAATGTAATTGAATATTTTAGTCAGAGAAACGCTAATTGGAATTGTTGCATTATGCAATAATTGCAATTGGCAGCCGCAGAAAACGCTAATTAAAATGTATACAACACATAAAATAATCCACGTTTTTATGCAATTTCTCTCATTTTTTTTTTTCGTTTTTGGCTTTAGCTTTTTTGGCCAAAACGAGCAACGTAAATAATTTAATTAACCAATATGCTAAAGCGCCAACAAAATATCTAATATCAATTGAGCGGAACTATCAACAATTCGCTTCCAATTGCAAAACGCAACTGCTGACCCAATTAGTAAAACATTTTCCTCTTAAATTCAATAACAAAATAAAATCTAATGAAACTAAATCAAGTTGACAAGGCCAGGAAATACCCTGTGTTAGCTGGGGTAGCAGTGGTAAAAATAAATAAATTATTTTTCATACCAAATTTGCTAACAAATTTAACAACCACCGCTGAAATGCTATTCTACGGGGTATAAAAATATTGCAAAAGTTGTCGAAAATTCATACTGTTTCTGGGGTCAAATTATGCATAGATAAAACATTTTCAGGTCGCAAAACTTTCTGTCGTCTCCTCTGAAATGAAAATAATTTTTGTTTCTATTTAACATTTCAGCAACTTTAATCCGTATGGGGCTTTAATTAATGCGCTTGCCGTTTTCCAAACGGCTTTTCATGCAGTTCTCTATATTATTCTACCAAACAACAACAACAACACTTTAAATATTATTTGCACACAGTTTTTCGTAAAGGAATAAATAAAATATACACCAGAGTGTGCTGTATTTAATACAAGAGATTTTACTCAGTTTTTGTATTTTGCAAAGCCAAACTGATTTATTGTAATCATATTTTTGGGTAAAAATCGTGTGCTTTTATCACCTGAGCACAGGTAAGCTCTGTTTAATTCGATGTCGTGTATTTAATTATCGAGGAAGAAACTATGTTATTTTTGAATTTTTTAAATTATAATTACTTTATTTATACAATTTCTTTACGTCTTTTATTTATATATTTTATTTATATTTAAAGCTAATTTGAGCTTCAATTTCTCTTAAATTTCCTTTAATGAATTAAGCAGAATATTCAGCCATTCAGCGCTTAGAATTTCCACTACATTTTTCAACAAGTTCGTAAAACTTTGCTCAATTTCAGCTCACAGTTCGCTTCGTTGAAAGTTGACTAAAAATTGTTTATATTTTAAATTTTTTGTCTCGTCCGCAATGAATTTGTTTTTGTTTTGGTTTTGCTCTCTTTATTTTCGTGTTATTTTGTATCCTTATTCGCGTGCAGTGCACACATAACTACACACACATTCACTCACACATACACACATAGTTTTAAATTTTTATGCTAATGAAAATGAAACACCCAACACAGCTCGCCACCAAAAGGAGCGAGCGAGACGAAGAGAATGTCACACTCACACACAAGCATTTGTACAAACACGCAAATTATGCAAACGTCCACCGCAAATAACATAAATTTCACAAACTCGGCGGCCCGCAACGCACCTGACGAACGATGAAGAGAATGGGAGTGCGGGAGAGCAGGAGGTGTGGTGCTCACAAAAGAGACGACGACAATGAAGAGGTGTTGGTAACAACTCTGTCGCATAGAAATGTTAACAGTTGCATTTATGAATGTATGCACATGTATTGACAAATGTCTCCCGCACTCTCGTCACCGCTCTCCTTCACCTCTCTCATTTTCCCACTCTCTGTGTTTGTGAGTGTGCATTAATCAGCATTTGTGTGTGCTTTTGCGTATTTAAAGCGGGAATAACTTCATATAATCAGCCGCTTTTTGTCTCATCTTCTTACAACAGCTTTTTTTTGTACTGTGCTACGCTGCTCCTCATAATACTAAAGGCAGCTTACGAGAGCTGACAACATTGTCAATACAAACACAACAAAGAGAGGTAATGGCTGTCGGCAGCTGCAGCGGCAGAGGCAGCAGCAGCGGCAAAGCTTGGAGTCAGAGCAGATGAGCCTCACAGAGTTGTCAGCAACGGCGACCAATTGGCGTAAATTTGCATTGGCAATCAAAAGAGCAGCGTGAGAACGAAAGCTTCACGAATATCAAATGCTCTCTCCCTCTCTTTGATGCTAGAACAAAGGAGAACGCTTCCTTTAGTGTGCTGAATAAAAGCTTTCTAAGATCGACGCAATAATGTCTAGTCTTTTAACGATGTTGACAGTACGCGTATAAAAGTCGTTATACCCGCATCGAAAGTGTGAAAAAATCAGCGGCAAGCGCTTAAAACTAAAGATCAACAAAGCGTTTAAAGTTATTCCCACTGTTTTGCTGTGTGTTGTGCCTCGTGTGTGCATTTTGGTATTCCCTCTGCCGCTGGCCTTCTGCCCTTTTCGCCGTAGCTACTTTTTCTCATAAGTTTGTGACATTAATGCGCTTAATTAAAGCAATGCGCGAATGTCAACAACAAAAAGAATAACAGCAACGAAAAGAGAGAGAAGAACTTGCATTGCCTCTTGCTCCCTGCTGCGATTCCCTTGGCACCAACACATATACAGAATGGCAGGCGAAAAAAACTGCAAGCGTTGATTCTTTTTTTTTGCATGCGCTTGTGTTTACTCGCGAATGTGTGTGCGTGTGTGTGTGTTTTTTTTTTGAGTGCGGGATTAAATCAAATCAAATTGAAGCGACGAACAGGCGAATGACGACGACAAAGCAGAAAATTAAACTGCAAACTACGCGGCAACTGTTGTAGGAGGAGATTTTTGCATTCCCATTCAAACAATGCAATACAAATTGGGTCAAAGATCAAGTGGAGCTCAACGTTGGCAGCAGCAGCGGCAGCAAAAGCAACAACAATAAAGATTCCAAATAGAGTTGTGTTGCTGCGGGTACAAACGAAGTCGAAGTCGCCGTCGCCGTCTCTGCCTCCGTCGACGTTGACGACGCAACGGCGCGTGGCATGCACATGAATGCAGTAGCAGAGGGCGAGTGCAGGGCGCAGAGAGCAAAGAGAGAGGGCGGATGAGAGCATAGGTCGCTTGCCAGGCATGATGGATATACCAATGCACACAAGCACAGCGAAGGAAGCAAGACGGCGCAAGAAAAAGATTAAGAAATATGCGCGTCAGTTTTCTATGGAGCTACCCATTGTAGTTGCTGCTGTTGCTGCTGCTGCTTGGCTCCATGCATGCATATGCGAATTGTAGGAAAGAGAGAGAGTGAGAGAGAGAAACGAAGACGATGGCAAAGGAGAGATTGGAACTGCGGGCGCTTTGCTTGTCAGCGCCACAGCTGTGACTAAGCGGCGCATAACTACCAACTGTGAACTACGACGAGTCAGAGCTGCTTGCTCTCATCGTTCTCCCCTCCACTTCCCACTTCCTCGTCTTCCGTCCTTTCTTTTTCTCTGTCAAACGCTCTATCAACGCCGCGTTGCCTTCTTTTCGCTTTCGCTGCACGGTGTCTGCGATTTTTTTTTTCGTATATTTTTTCTATGCATTTTTCACTATTTTTGGCATGCTCTCGTAGGCGTTGATGAAACCAACAACAACAACTACAACAACGCGCAGTAAAGCAAAGCATGCACAGTGTGCAATAGAGCTGGAATTTTGAAAGTAATTATTTTTAAAAAGGAAATGAAAAGTTTGGATTTAATTCGGCCAACACTTATGATTTTGGTAAGTTCATAATTATTACTTAAACTTTTTAATATTTTAATCTTTAAGCCTTCGTTCACTAAGTTAGTTTAAGCTTGTAAAATTTTAATCTAACCACTGTGCGCATTGCGGACGTTGTCGCCGCCAGCGAGAAACCATCAAATTGCAAAACTGCACGAAAATATGCAAAAACGTCCAAATGATTGCGGCTCAGTTGTGCTCACTGCATCAACCATTCCATTGCATCCCCACCAATCACCGCCCCCTGCTTATCCCCTCTACTGCCAGCATGGCTTTTGCGCTTCTCTTTGCTGTGTAGGTCGTCGGGCTGAACTCTGGCTCCACAGTCCCCGAATCCGGGCATGCATGCAACGAAAATGAAATTAAGTCAAGACGGTAGTCACATTAATCGACCGCACAACCGTGCCAGCAGCTCAGTCGCTCCTCTCTTCATCCTCTGCTCACCATATCTCTCTCTCTCTTTCTTTCGCTCTTCTTGACTTTCTGGCTGCTTCTGCTCGCTACCTCAGCGACCCACTGCCATTTCCTCTGCTGCTGTTGCTGTCGCTGCTTCTGCCGCTGCCGCCCACCACTTGACAGCAGCGGCTTTTGTTGATTTATTTTCCCTTTGTTGTTGTTGCTACTGCCGTTGATTTTCACTTCTTAACAACAATTAAGCGCGCACATAAGTCAAAACCGCAACAACAAATACAACAATGGGAACAACAAAATGGAGCACACACAAAAGTGGAAAAAATAAAGTCCAAAAGAAAAAGAATAGAAAAAAATCAAATGCTTTTCGTAGGCAAACTTGGGTAATACTCTTTAATTTACTAATTATAATTTTTTAATACATTTTTTGTGATTTTTTTTAGTGCACTTTAAATTTAACAAAACAATTGTTTTTTTTTAAATATTTTAAATGGCTTTAAGAGAGTATTGACAACTGTCCACTCATTTAATATGATTACAGGGTATAAGAAGCGGTCAGGGCAATGGCAAGTACTCGTCGCATATAGCAGCAAAAAAAGCCATTTCCTGCAAACAACTGCCGTCGACAACCACGCCCACCACCACAGTACCCGCCCTAACGCCACCCTAACCACAAGCACAATTTTTAACAGGAGCTTTAAAAATGTCCTCCCTCTGCCCCAAAGTCACCTAACCGCCCCCTTTTGTCGACACTTTGCTTCTATCACTGCAGTTCATGTCGCCCACTGTGCATCGACCGCACAAATAATTGGAACTTAGTCTAGTTGAATGAGTGGTGATAGGGGGGTGGGTGGTTTGTAGGGTGCAGCAAACAATCAGGGGCACTGTTAGGTTAGGAGTGTGGAAGAGGCGGTGGTAGGGCTGGCAGGGGTAGAGGTTAAGGGGAAGCTGCTGCCAGACACAATGAGCCATTGCCGCAGCCTCTTGAAGTGCATTATCGTCGTTCTTGGAGTTCTTTATGAGCGGCACTGGGGCAGGGGGAGTGTTGAGGGAGCATCTTTGCGGTGAAAGCAGCTTCCCCTGCAGCTGTCAGCCTCTGCTTCTTCACCCCCGCCACTCTTTAAACGGCAGTTCTATTGTCTCGCCCTGCGGCTGCATTGAAACCCAAAATACGCACACTCAATCATCGTTTTTGTCTTTTTTAATGGTGATTCTACTGCTCTCGTTGTCTCTACTCTGCTCCACTCACCTTTTGTGCCAGCATCTTGTGCTTTGCTTGGCCTGGGCGTCACTTTGGCTGGCAGCCGCATAATTATTGCCATTAGAGTGCGTCTCAATTGAGCCAAGAGAGAGAGAGTGAGAAAGTGTCGAGTTTTCCGCAGTTGATTTTGTAGCCAACAACACAAACGACGCGTGTCATTGCGGTTAGCGCACAGTGGGTCAATAACGGCTACAGTGGGCTGGAAGACTGTAAGCTGGTAGCTCTAGCCGCTGGCAAAGACCTGCCCGGGCCACAATTTAAGTGGCCTAGGCCCAAAGTGAAAGTTCTTGACAATTGTGCATCATTAATATTGTCTAAAAGAGCTGCTGCTGCTGCTGCTGCTGTTGTTGCCTTTGGCATTGCAATGGCAAAGTTGGTAATCGAAATTGGAGTTGGAGTTGCAGTTGGACTTGGTCTAAAACCTGCTGCACTTGGTGTCAGAAACGTGGCATTGTTTGTTGCCAGGTATGGCATGAATTCGTTGTTGCATGCCACTCCAGTGAAATCTAGCTGGCAATTGAAGTCATCAGTATTTATTTTCTACCATCTTTTATCCCATTTTCCCATTTTTTTTCTGTTCATATTTTTGGGGTCACTTTTGCATTTGGCGTTTGGACACTTCGTGTTGAACTTTGAAGACAAATGAGCAAGAGGAAAATAAAAATCTGAAAAGAAAACTAAAATCATTTCATCATAAAGAAATTGTGAGCACAAAGTTGTGTAATTATTCAGCTGCACATGAAATATGAAACTTGATCTAGTTTTTTATAATTTATTTCAAAGATTTCTACGCTTTATAAATGGAGTATGATTAGTAAATGAAGCCTGATGAATGGGTAGTCACTGGGAATCGATTGGAAATGCTTTTTATTATAAATTAGGCAAGTTTTAACAGTAGCAAAATTGTTATCAGAGGTATTCCTATATATAAGCTATGAGCGAAGCTAAAAATAAATTCTTTTCTAAATTTAAAAATACATTTTTTATTACTAATTCCATTTGATAACATACTTTTACTTCAGCTTAACGTAAAATCAATAAATAGTAAATTATTTAGTCATACAAAAATATAGAAACTAAATATACACATGAGTCTATAACATATAAGTTGCTTTAATGGCTACTTTTCGTGATTAAGGTGGACAAATAAAAATTGTAAGCTGTCAAGTTAAAAACAAAATTTAAAATGCGCATAAAGTAAAGGTCAGCACAGAAAAGGTCGAAACGAAGAAGAAATTACAGACGAGTCACAACAAAGGGCGTGTAGCTGACCTCAACAGAACACACACACACACACGCACACTCCACTCCACTTCACATACATGTGCTGATATGGAAATAGAATTTGCTACGGACTGATAACAACATCATGATCATAATGAACCAAAAATGTCTTTATTATTTGTTCAACCGACGCCCTGAAACTTTATCTATGTGTCAATTTATATTTGTTCGACAAGCCATTATATTTATTGTCCCTGTGTGTGTGTGTGTGAGTGTGTGATAAGTGTGAAGTGTAGTTTGCATGTTGGCGTCTACAACGAATGAATAATAAATGCGCCTAGTAATCGTAAACGTAGCTGCACTCTGACCTTTGCCTGCTGCTTCTTCTTACTGTGTCTCGTAAAAAAATGAAATGAATTTTTATTTTTATATTTTTTTTATGCTCATACTAATCGCATTTGGTTGTTGTATTTGCTGTTTGCCTTTGTGTTTTGACTGATTCAGTGATTTGTTGGAGGGGCGTGAAGCATTTTACTGCTGCTACTTTGAACTCTGAACGCCCCTCTCCCCCCCCCCCTCGCTGTCTCATTTACATCAAGCTTTTGTCTGACATTTACTTGTAACGGTATACTATACGCCATCATACAGTGAACTCTCATTGTAGTCGCTGTGACAGCCGAAGGCCAAAATCATTTGCTGTAATTTCAGTTAATGCTATTGGCCTGGTCAATAGCAGCTCGTAAGTATGCATTAATTATTTGCATAACCTATAAAGAAAACATTTACATATATTTACACAGCACTATTTATAGGCCATCATTAACTACTTTAAGTGGCAGTTACACAACAACCAAAATAAACAAATAAATCGCGTAATTGCTTGTGAGTTTATTTATAACGAATTAATCGCATTGAAGTGCATTTTATAAATAACTTTGGAGTTAAGAAGAATTTAGACTAATTTTTAAATTAATCTGCTTAATTATCGATTTAAAGTTGCCTCTTCGATTATTTCAAGAGAAATTTGTATGCAAAATATTGTTGCCTACTTTTGTGCGCCGCCTTTGTTTAAGTCTTTTCATTTATCTTTTGGCTTGGCAGCTCTTGGCTTTATAAGCAGGTCAATCAACTGTCAATGACAGTAGTGTATGAAACCCTTTTGGCCATTGTACTCTACATGGTTTGCTCGGTTTTACCGCCTGCTTTTGAGTTGTTTTCGCCTTTGGTTTTTGGCCGCATTTCTGATTTTGTCTTTGACAGCTGGAAAAAGCTTTTGTGTGTTTATTTTTGTTTTTGAAATGCATTCAAACCGCGGCACAAGGACCACCCCAAACACGCCCCCTGCTGCACTAATTCGACAACTATATCGTAGCCAACACAAACACACTCAGCAACACAGATACACTCAAAAACACACACACTCACACACACACACGCGACTATTGAAACATTTTTGCTTTTTGTCTCTAACTCTTTTTTATTTGCCTTTATGGATTGCTTTACATGCTTGTTTGTCCTTACACACACATGCACACACACATGAATTCAATCGCTTGCACACACACACACACACACACAAGTAGTTATGCATATCTATAAATTTTGTGCAGCCAACAACAACAGGCATAACAACAACAATAACAAAAAATTGTCAAGATATTTGTCATTTAGTCAATGACATTTATTCTCATGTTCTTTGCTTGTTTTTTATCCCCTTTTAATGCTGTGTAATTGGCTTGATTGTAGGGCATATTGTTTGGTATAAAAAAGTTTGTAAGGTCTGTGAAGCAAGGTCTGAGTCTGTTATGTATATTTTATGTATATAATTTATGTAAACATTCAAAAAAGAAATTTCAATTGTTTAATCAGATTTTAACAATGGAAATTGTCTTATTAAGCATTTTCATTAAATGTTTGAAAATATGTAAATATTATCTTTATAAATTCAAAAATTTACCTAAAAGTCTTTAGCAAAAGTCTAAACATTTTTTAATATTCATTTTTGTTATTGTTTTTAAACATTTCTTATATATTTAATGCTTTTTATATATTTTATTTTAATTAATTAAGTTTCTAATTTTGTGCTGATTATTTAAGAAAAGGATTACTGTTCTTCATAGGATATGTGGAGCTTAACTTTGACACACATATTGATGCCTACATATCTATAGACATGTATACTATATTTGACTTTTTTTTCTGCATGTTTTGTTTCCACAATGCGACAATATCCCAATGCTGCTGTCCATTGTTGTTACGACTCTTGTTGCTGTTGTTGCTGCTGTTGTAATTGAAGCATGTAATGTAAGCACCCCGCCCCCCTTTGACTGCACCCCTTGAAAACTCAGTTACCCGATTCCGTTCCCTTTCCCGTTCCCCACTCAACCTGTCACACAAAAGCATTTGGGAACATTTTGGCAACTGCTGTTTTCGATATATAATGACCTCGAGGCATTGACAATAACAGCAGCAACAACAGCAATGGGAAGCGGAGAAAGAGCTTTGCCTTTTGGTTGAGTGCACTTTGTCTACATGTAACTATGTGTGACCGACAGACAGACAGACAGACGTAGAGAGAGAGGTGGAACAGAACGATTGTTGTTGCTGTTTGCTCAACTACATAATCATCTATTAGTATTTACATAAAACTACACTTGTTTGCATTTAAGCGGCAAGCGGCAAGCGGCAAGCGGATTATTCTCAATTCTTCTCAGCATCGAAGCAAAAAAAACCTCAGTAAAATACACACAACACAAACACACACAAACACACACACATACAGCACTTAAGTATAATAGATTACTTTTATTTTTGGCTTTGGCCAAGCAACAATTGGCAAATATTAAGTAATGGATGTATTGTATTTGGATTTAAAAAAGTAGCAGAGGCAAGTCTTAGTTTAAGTCTCCATTAAGTTTTATTTAAGCATGACAAAGGCTCTGAAATTACTCGGAACTCAGAGTGTTTTTTTCTAAATATGCTTATCTGATAGTTTATGCTTGAAGTGTCTAAAAGCAAACACTATGAAATTTGGCTCTTTTATTTTGTTAATACACTGCCAGCTGCAGGAGGAAATTGACAAAGTCATTTAATTTGTGATGAGTTGCTAAGAAAGAGTTTAAATGCTGAAGTAAAACATAATTAAATAAATTTAAATATTAATAATACGCTGAATAAGAAAAGAAATTATTTAAAAAATGTTTTGTTTGTTTTTTTAAAAGGGAGCAAAAATTATAACAGTAGTTAAAGATTTATATATTTGCTCGTTGATTGGTTTTTTTCTTTCAAGTTAAAATCCATAAAATATTTGTTTCAATTCATTAAATATATTTTGTAACAATTGTTATTAACAAATACCTATAATTTAATTAATTTGGTTAGCGTTCAATCTGCTGACTTCTTTGGGATACAACTCAAAGACCAACCATCACTTTGATATAAATTGTAATTTGTAATTTATGTAATTGACAGTTGGCATACTAATAAAATAATAATAGCCAATTGCTTATAAATAATTATATTTTGCATAGAGAAATTAAGTAACGACTTTGACTGATAGAAATAGAGAGAGAGAGAGAGAGAGAGAGAGAGAGAGAGAGAGAGAGAGAGAGAAAGAGACAGAGAGAGCTAGGGAAATGGCATAAAAACACTTTTCTACTTAGTTTATTGTGTTTTGTGGATTATGCTGCCAAAAGCAGTTGGTCAATGTCTTTGGGGAGTTGACACAAAAATAAGCAACACACATACACACACACACATCCACAGTACTGCTCAATATAAGCTGAAAATTTGTAGTCAAGCTGCAACATTGATAAGAATTTTGTTGCACTCACTTGTCCAACTTTTTGGTCTCAGTCTTATTCATAATTAAAGCACTAGTTCGGCCTCTAGATAAATATAGCACATATGTGTGAGTGTGTGTGTGTGTGCTCAAGTGCTCAATGTCTCAATAACTGTAGGGAAATGCAAATATTTTCCATACTCGTTCTATGAAATTTAAACATGAATTTTAGTTATTTATTGTTTTGTTATTGTGATTGTTGTGGCAAATGCATTTTAATATTTCACCAATGGATTTATTATGCAAAAATGTCTGTGTATGTATATGTACTTGAGTGTGTATCGCATCCCTCAATGCGATTACATTGCACAAGCAAAATGTATGCACGATAAATGAGAAAATTCGCATGTGAGAGATTGAGATATTATGCATACGCCGTGTTGTACGTCAGACGGGCCACATAATTTAGCATTTATTATTACATATTATTATGATTATGATTATGTTATTTAATTTAATTTGAATAGAGATTTCTGTTAGCTATCTTTAGCTCTCACTCTAGCTGTCTCCTGCGCCCTCTCACTCGCTCTTCTTTGCTCCGGCAGTGGCTTATGTATTAAGCTCTCCAGAGTGACTATCCCAAGTGTTTGGCACTCGAAAACATTTTGAGGGTTGTCCAACTGTGTGTGCGTGTGTGTGTGTGTGTGTGTGCTGCCAAAATGTCTTCGATAATAGAAAATATAATCAAAGCGCTATAAAAATGACATTTAACATGCGGCGTGCGTCGTCTCGTCTCGTCTCGTCTCGTCTCGTCTCGTCTCGTTCCGTCTTCTTTCCTGCCTCGTCTGCTCTCGTTTCTTCTTGACTTTTCTTCTTCTTCTTTGGGGTTGTCTTCTTTTGGGTCTGGTGCGGTTTTTATTTCATTTCACTTCGTTGAGGGTTGGAACTCAATTTACTTGAAAACGCATCAAACAGCAAATTTTATGAATTTACAACGTTTCGGTTTTTGCAGCCCCTCCCCACACTACCCCAAGTAACCCCCCCTCACATGCTATACACACACTCGGCGTCTCTTTCTCTTTTCGGGGTCACTGCGGGGCGACAATTGTCTGTGTGTGCGTGTGTGTCATGTAAGTGTAATAGAAAGCAAAGCTGATGGTTTTGGATCCTTTTTTTTTTTGGATGGGGCACAAAGGAAGCTGCTGCTAAACCACAGCAACTGAAGCAACTGCCAGCAGCCGCAAGGCAAATGGCAAGAGTAACCACCGACCAAACCAATTGAGTCTGAGGTGTGAGGAGTGTGTGGGGGTGTGAGGGGTGTTAAGAGAGCGAGGTGTGAGCTCTTTGAGTAGCTTGGGCAAACGCCTTTTGCAAGCGATAATGGGGCCATCGGTTTTTTGGTATTTGCTGTCAGTGGCATCTCTTTAAATGTATAACTGTGTAGTGTCACTCTACCTCCCTCTCCCGCCCTCTCTCTTTCTAGCTCTCTCTGTTGGCCAAGTTTCGCTAGAAGGCCAATGAATGAACTCTATATGCACCGCTACAAAAACGTTGCACATGACAAAACGTGACCATAAGATTATGAACTCTTTTAAATAAAATATTTTTGAACTCTTACATAAAATCTATAAAATTTAATATAGTTTAGAAGAGTTGACAACTTTTTGTCAGTGTATGACTACCGACACTCAAATGAAATACATTTTTAGAACTTGATTGATGCGAACTTCAGTCGATTGACTAGAATGCACAGATTGAAGTAACAATGGAGGTTATTGGTTACCATTGTCAACTGAATAATCGAAATGAAAAGCTGTCAAAAGCCATCAATAATAAAAGGAAAATGGGAATTTATTTTGCTTGTTCAACTGCTAGAAAGTCGATAGTTGACTAATTAAAATGAACATGTAGAAATGGGGGTTTAAAATAGGTAACAAGCTAGTGGTATAGTAGGGTATATATTTAATTTGGAGTAGTTTTATTCCAACTAATTTTGGGGCAAGAAATCAGTTGCTTTTAGTAAAGAAATTTTAAAGTTTTTTAACGATTTTTAAAAATTTTCAGTTTTCTATTTTTGAAGTGCTTTTCTTTACTTATTTTGTTCACTTTCTTAGAAATTTCCTTAAATTTCATTTTAGTGAAAATCTTTTGAGTTCCGTTTATTAAATTGTTGCTGTAGCAATTTTCTAAGTCTTTGTTGAAGCGAAAAGCAGAGAATTTTCTTTAGCTTTTCCATGCTGAACTTTTCACTTTGGCTATTTAAGAGCAGGCGTTGTCCAAGTTTAAGTGGCTTGTGGCGTTTTTAAGGTGGCACGTTGCAAAAGGAACTGGCGGAGTCTCTCTCTCTCTCTCTCAGACCACCCCCCTCTCACTCGCTCTCTCTGTCTGCATATGTGCGGCACATATGTGTGTCAGCAGTGTATGTGTGTGTGTGTGTGTTGGTGCGTTTGAACTTTGCTGCAGTTGATCAAAAATTCATTTTCAAAAACTTGCCATAAAAATGCGAATTTTATGTACGTGTGTGAGGCAGTGTGTGTGTGTGTGTGTTTGTGTATGTGTGTGTGTATGTGCGCTAGTCTCTCGCTCTGCATATTTGATGCAGGCAACTCTGCCATCAGCGCCAGAGTTGCCTTTAGCAGCAACTAACTTGAGACTTTATTACTTAGTCCAGTGATCAGTGTTGTTGCAGTTGTTGTTGCTGTTGTTGCACGTCGCGCTCGTCGACATGTCGTTGACAGCGTTGTTAACATTTTTATAACCGAACTTTATGCGTTGCACTTGCCCCACACCCCACCCCCTGGGCCCACCTACCGCTCCCTTTAAGCTCCCTTCCTCTTCCACTGCTGACTGCGAGAATTTTTCGGGAGTTGCCACTGAATGTTTTATGCACGCAGCTTGCACGTTTCACCGCGTAGCACATTGCAGGTTGCAGACGTTGCACGTTGCACGTTGCACTGTTGTAGGTTGCAGGTTGCAGGTTGTAGGTTCCACGCTGCTGGGTTAAGTCAAAGTTGTAGTTAGAGTATACCGACCTCGGGTCACATTTAGCCAGACGAGTGAGTTGAGCGTAACAGTGGCAACAAACACGTGGCAACAACCCGGTGGCAAGCAGCTTGTTAACGAAAGTGTTGCAGTTGCCACATCATGGGATGATGGCAGTTGTCACTGTTGCTGTTATTGCTGTTGTTGCTGTTGTTGCTGTTGTTGCTGCTGCTGTTTTTGACGGCTTCGCGTTGGCGCTTTTTTGGCCTATTGGCTTTTATATGTATGGCTCTGCCTGCCGTTGTTGTCATCGCGATGATGATGATGATGACCTCATTCTATGCCCCGCCTACCCCCCACCCCCTCGCACAATTTAATTTACGAAACTATCTGTGTTCTGCAAAGTTTGTCTGCCACTTTGTTGCTGTTGTTGTCTATTTTCTGGCTAGGCTTTTTCGCTTGTTGGCGGCATTGTTATTTGCACACCAAAAACAAAAACTATGCGCCTTATGCCCCCCACCAAGCACTCCACACGTCTAGCCTCCATTCAATCACCCCCTTCCCCATTCCACTCCAGCTACTCCTCTCTCACTTCCTCTCTCTGTCGTTTTTGGCCTGATGTTATCAGTTCGATCTGCGCATTTGCATGCCAAATGAAGGACAGGCCAAAAACGGAAGGGGAGGGGAAAGGGGCACAATACTGCAGTGTTAGTGGGGAGTGTGGAGTGTGGAGTGGGGGCAGCTAAGAGCAGAGGCTGGGAGTGTTAAGCCTGCTCTTTGTAATGTTTGGGTAATGCTTCTATGCTTTTTCTTTATACCCTGTGCTGGGGGTATAATGAGTTTAAGCATAGTGTGTCTTGGGTAGAAGGAAAGCAGAAAATGTATATTTAAATAATTAGCTTTAGGAAATGCTTTGATTTCGTATACTCAAACTCTCTGTCTAAAAGTCTTAACTTATTAAAAATTAAGAATAGACTTACCTAGTTTATTTGGTTAAAAATCTTAAACACTGGGTATCTTATAGTCCAGCACACTCGATTTTAGTTATTACCATATTTTTTCTTTGTATTTAGGGGTCATGATGGGAGCTGTGCGTCAACCCAAAGTGGTTGGTGCATATGGCCAGAGGATGTGGGAAAGAGGCCAAAAGGGTCAATGCTAAAGTGGGGCGGACCAAGTGTAGATTGCCTAAGTGTGTGTGTGGAGTGTGTGTGTGTGTGTGTGTGTGTGTGTGTATGGAGTGAGAAATGAGACAAGAGGCAACTTCTAATGGGCTTCGCTTTGGGTGCCTTTTATGTGGCAAACAGCAAAAGAGAGACAGCTACAAAGTGAAGGAAAACAAAAGAAAGAGAGAGGTAGAAAGCAAGAGAGCTGCGATAAATTGACAGCAATCTAAAAATGGTAAAATGTATAATCAAGTTTTCAAGATATCAGTGATCGCATTTCTAATATGGAAATCTGCAATTAGAACATGTAAATAAAAGTTTTACACTGAAAAAATAATGAACTTAGTAAAGAAACGACTAAATTTATTTTAGAAATATTTAAATTTTTTAGTTGCTTAAACCACTAAAGAAATGAACAACATTTATGGACTAGTTAGGCACCTAAATATATTTATTATTTTCGCTAAATTTATTAAAATTTTCAATTAATTTTAATATCAATATTTGACTTTACTCAGCCATCAGTAGTAGGGTTGTTTCAAATTCAATTTTAAGCTTGCTTTCCAACAAATTAGCCTCACAGCCCACATTTTGTTTATTTAGTACCCCCACGTCGCTCAGTGTAGTGTAATTTCCTGCTGCATATGTTGAAAAATAAAACAAATATTTATTGAACCCTTTTGCTAAATCATGACCCGATCCAATGGCACCATCAATTTCAATTACTCAGTTGCATGCAGCTTTAAGAGGCGCCACATACGAACAACGAACACGACACAATGACACAGTTCGCTCCACGTGAGTTTTTGGAGTTTTGCATTTCATGATATATAATTGTCTCAAATTACAATTGACAAAACTTTCGCCAGAAGTGTAAGGAAACCAAATGGAATCTAATCACTTCATGCATTTTGGCATAAACGTGTTGACTGTGTTTTGGTTTCTTTTTTGGTGGTTCGTGCTAACTCAAATTAATGACTCGGCTGGGGGCCAAAAGGAGCAGGCAAAAGGTTGGCCAATAGTTGGGCCACGAGCTCAGTTGAGCCCCGTTGTTGGGGGGGGCAATTAAAAGCCATATTTTTTAATTGCATTTCCTTGGCATGTGTCACACTAGGTTATTATCATAGTTTATTTGCATTTCTTTTTTAGCGTGTACATTTACAGCGAACTATTACGACTATATAATGAAATTTGCAACTGATTCGTAGTGAATTCGTAGGAAAATTATAAAGCACTTCATTTTACGATGAAAAGGGGAAGCAGAACTCATCTCTATCCAACAAATAATTGTTTTTTAGTGGAATTCCATGCCTAAATTAGTTTTTGTAATACCCTTTCAAAGTAAATCAATACACAGACAGACGTTTCATTCAAATTACAGGGTATACCAGTTTTAAATTATTAAATAAAGCCCTAGTTATTATTGCTTTTATTTTTAATGTTATTGTAATTGGTTTATTGGCACATCATAAAAATTGGAGCAGTACTTAATACGTGTGTGTGCATCAAATGAATGAATATCTCTATACATATGGACAATAAACACTTTAATACTATATGTACAAATATAATAAACATTAAGAGTTTGGCTTGCTGTTTTTCTGTTTGCTTAAACTTTTGTCGAGCTCAATTAAAAATTGTTTATTTAATTCGTGGCAGTTGTGCGTTTTAATTTTAATTAAATACATATTTTTTAAATGCATTTCGGGTGGCAGTCGACAATGAAATGGAAACAATTGAATTTTCAAAATGAAAAATCCTCAATAATGCAAGTTTGCATTCAATGCAATAAAGTTATTTTTATTGCCATATGTATCTTTTATATATAAATTTAAATATGTAGATACAATCATGATATTGAATAAATGTGAAGTTTATTTGATTTACAAATGCATTATTTAAATTCTAAATAACAATTGCAGTGAAGAGCAGTTATCGAATTTTAATTTGAGTATTAATTTAGTTAAATACAGTGGATTTGGAATACCTCAGCCAGATTATAATTTAATATTTTATTACCACAAATAGTTGACAGTACACAAATTTCTAAGAAAATTTCTTATAAACATAAAGACCAAAACTAAGACCGATTAATTGACAATATCTACAGCCCACATAAAAGTACTACAAGCTACCAGTATTAGGCACAGCATGAAGCGTCTAAAAACTTGTGTTTTTTATGCTTTTTATTTTTGGAAAGGCAAAGTCAATTCATGAAAATTATGAAACCCGCTTTCAGCAGCATTCCAATGTTGCTATCGTTCTCGTTGTCTCGTTGTCGTCGCCAAACATCTTGTGGCATGCCAAAATAAAAGCCAATCTTCAGAAGACGCCCACGCGACAAAAAGCCGAGGCGAAGCGAAGCAAAGCGAAACGAAACAAAAACCCAAAACTCTGAGCCCAAAAACCCGGCCAACACAAAGTTGGTAAAGATGCGTTTAACTGTAAGACACAACGACGATGATGATGATGATGGTACGGGTCTGGCAATGCCGCTCCTTTAGGCCCAGCCTTTGTTGTAGTAATATCAAGGCAAATATCTCAAATTTCAATGCACATTTCAGCCACAAGATGAAAACGAAAAAAAAATATGAGCAAAAGAAGAAGAAAACGCAAAAAAATCATATAAGTAGATGTCTGTGTATATAAATCTCGACCGGCCTGCTGGCACACATTTCAGCATCAACAACAACAACAACAAGAACAGAGTAAGAATCAGAGTCATAGTCAGTTTTGGGGTAGAAGTCAGGGCCCAGCCCAGGAAGCTGAACGGGAATCGGAACCATGACTGTGACTGAGAAAATCTCGAGAGAGAGCATGGGAAGGTTCCTTGGCTCAAACTGAAGGGTTGTCGGTTCTCCGCTTGGGTGTATGTGTGTGTGTGCCGCCCATCAAACAAAAACAGCTAAAATGGTAGGAAGTCCAAATGTATCTTTGTATCTCATTTTGAGTATCTCTAAATATGCACGTGTGTGAGTGTTTGTTAAAGCGTAAGAGCTTCTCTCTATGCACATGTGTGTAATTGTGTGTGTGTGTGTGTGTAAGACCGCAAAAAAAATGCCAAGTACTGAATGCACTGAAAACTGGCTTGAAAACTCAGCTCTCGTCTCTTGACTCTCGACTCTGGCCTCACGGCTCACTTAGTCATCAACGCAGAGGGAAACCGCAACGTGTCCCATTTTAAGAGAACCATGAGTAAAAAGATAGTGAAGTGCTGCGTACCCCAATGGTCATAAAGCAGCAACAACAACAACAACAACAAAGTCAGGCGATATCCTTGAGTGCCTTGGCCAGTGCCAGAGTCAGAGCCAGTGCCAGTGCCAGGCCATTAGCCGCAAACGAGAAATGAAGATTATCTAAAAGATACATGCGACGACGGACGATGGACGTTGGGAAGAACCAAGCGAGCGAGTTTCATTACAACGAAAATTTGTATACCCTGTAATTATGGTTAAAGGTTGGGTATGCTGAAACAAACAAAATTTGTGTTCCGTTTAGGGGGAAATATTTACTATAAATTGAGTTAACAAAAGACACAAAAAGATAAGTTTCTTACTTTGCTACACGGTATTTGCTAGCTGTGCACACGCGACTACATCCTTCTTACAGAGTTCTTTTGTTGCTCTTGTAGTTGTTTGTTTCAACGCCATTGTCTGGACATCTTCCTCAGTTGTCGGTTGGTGTCCGAAATGTAACTTATGCTGCAGCCAAAAGCTGATGGCTATGAGCCGCCTGCATTTCATTTCGCATGCATTAGTCGGACTAGTGGGTTGCGGGCAGTGGTAGGGGCAGGGGGTGGGCGAGGTTTGGGTTCAGGTGAGGAGGTAGCTAGGGGGCGTGGTCGGGCTCAGGGGGCAGCAAAAACCGACGCGAAGCGACTTTTGTGGCCAAGCATTGGAGGCGCCATTGTTTGGCATACTTTCCACACACACAAGCATGCATACATGTATGCACATGTGTGTGTGTGTGTGAGTTGCGCCTAGTTTTCGCATAGTTACAGTTACTGGCCGCCAGGCAGACAATGGCACACAAAAGCTACAACTGCAACAATGTTGATGAGGACAACGATGACGATGACGACGACAATCATTATGACGATGACTATGACTCTGATGATGATGATGAAGATGAGTTGCCTGTGGAGGGCTGCACATTGCATCGAACTTATTGTTGTCTTTGTTAGCCATGTTGTTGCTGTTGCATAATTGTTTTATTAGCTACATTTGCCTAAGCCAAAATCTATGCCGAGTTTTGTGGACTTTGTGTATCTTGCAGATACATGTACGTGCACACCCATATCTCCCGCTCCCTTTTACCATTGTTTTTCCCCCATAGAACTGTTTTGCAACTTTGGCCACAATTCGTTTCCTTGCATAGAGAGTAGATCAGGTCAAAGGTAACAACAAAACAACAAAAAAATATGCAATGTTTGCCTATGGATTTTGCATTTCTTCTTCAATTCTTGTTTTTGTGACATTCATTGTTATGTGACATTCCATCACATTTCGTTATGAATTTCATTGAATTTTATTTCCTTTCTTGTTTTGCTACCTGCCAATTATTATACAATCGGTTTTGTCTATTCATTTCATGTTTGCCATGTTTTACTGCATTTGAATTTAAATTGTCGATATAAACTAGTTGTTAGTTTTGGCATTATGCTGAAGCTTTAAGGAAGTGCTTGTAAACTTTTGATATCTTTGAGTTACATGATATTTTAAAGGGTCGGAGATCGATAAAGTTTAATCAAAGCAAATCGCATAGAATCTAATAGCCAGGACATCAGATATGACAATATAAATATAAATTTGCATTAATATTTCAAATACTTTTGTTAAACTCTAAAGCAAACAGTCTGTAAGCCGTAGAACTTAAAGTTTTGGCCACAATTTGCTTAGCTGGAAACACGTAAATTCTTCTTGGCTGAAACTTTCCAACAAACTATTGATAAACTGTTTGGTTGCAGTCAATACTCGATACTGGATTGTTACTCCCGCATCTCGAGCTTCCGGCTGCAATTTAACTTGGCTCAAAGGCGATTTAGAATTTGATTTATTGCAGCTGAGCGCAGCACAGACAGAAGGTAGTTGGTAAGACAGTAAGAGAGACAGAGACCCAGTTAGAGGGAGTACTAACTCAGCTGTTGTCGCAGTTAGTAACTAACAGATACAAAAGTGTATCTGTAACAGTATCAGTGAATGTATCTGTATCTGTAGCTTGCAACAACCCCCAACAGCAGCTTGTAAAATAGTTGTAACCAAGCAAAGTAAACAAGCAGCTATTTAACTGCCTCACTGCCTAACCAATAAAAAAAGCAACAATAATAACTACAACAACAATAAGACCAACAAAAACAACAACGACCGCATTGCCGGCTGCTGCTTTGATCAATCAACCGTCAAAATTATAGCTGCATGTTTATGCCTCGTGCCACCATCTAACCACTCAGAGGCTCCGTACCACCGCCTCCCCTCCCTTTTAAAACATTCCCCGTGTCCAGCTCTATCGCCGTCTCCAGCTCCATCTCCGGCGGGAACCGCGGATGCAATTACAAGCATTTCCACGTGCCGCTTCATTGGAGCTTCAGCTTCAGTTTCAGTTTCAGCTCACGGCCTTAACTGACAGTAGCCGTTAGTTAGTAACCCCCTTCCCTTCTTTCCTTACACTGACCCCTCTACGACTACTCTACGCTGCCCACACCCACTCATTCCCTCATACCCTAACGTCGCTGTTCATGGCTAAATAGAAATTTATTGGTCACTTGCATACGTCCAATGCAACGAAAGGTAATCAAGTGTGTGTGTGTGAGTGTGTGTGTGTGTTTAGTATGTGTACACTGAGCAATTTTTTAGATGACAGATGGGTACATAATTAATTTTATCAATGGTTTACGATGACTTCCCATATAAAATTTCATCAAGATCCATATATTTATAACTAGCAAGACGCAGAGAAAGAAATAAGTTACTAGGCAAGCAATTCTCGAGTTTATTTCTCATGTAATGAAAGCCTTTAGCAATTTATTTTATTCAGTTTTATGAAATAAAACAAATTTCAGTTTTCCATTTGAGTCAACACAAAATTGAATATAACTTTTAAATGCTATTAAATAGTAATCGTTTATCTTGGCATCTTGAATTCTAGAAATTTATTTAAACCTTTAAAAATATTTGAATTTAAATTAATAATTTAATAATTGTCGATTCAAAAATAGTCAAAACTCTAACAAAGTATTATTCAACCACTCTGAAGTTACAAATGGAAAGCAAATGATGAGGTCTATGTTTCAAACTTTTATTTGATATACAAATTTTAAGACTTTTAACTGTCCTTGATAAGCTATTGCCCAAAGACCAAAAAAAAAACAATATACCTTATTGACTATAGAAATAATTCCAAACTGATAATTGTTATGATAGTGGATTATGCCATCAAACACTTTAAATACTTTGTAGTCACAGGTTTTATTTATACTCAAACCAAAAGCCATTACCAATTGATTCGTTTTTACCCGGACTCGGTTTAGATAATGCAAATTAAATTAAAATGTTATAATTATAATATTATGTGATGTTGACATTTTAATCCTTAAAGCTTATGCTAGTTAAATACTTTTATTAAGGCATTAAATTAATATGTTTTATTAAGCTCAATGTTGTCATAACAACGAGTGGTTTTCTCGCTGTGTGGGGTTGGGAGTGGGTGTGTGTAGTGGGTGGGTGTGTGTCTGCGGTGTGTTGGCAGCTATGTCCTGAACCAGAGCTGGTCTGTTGTGTTGTCAACACTATCGCAACTGACTCAGTTGCCGTTGCACTTGCAGCTCAAGTGTCCACTCACATATGCAACACAGTTGTGGCATGTGTGGGCGTGGCTTTAACCCCTTTGTAGGCCTACTCTATATGCCATGGATGGCTGTGATTATGCGCCCAGTGTGGCGCATAATGCAGCTAATCTGGGGAATTAGGTAAAAAGAAAAAGAAAGCCAACAAAAGGTAAACAAGCGACTGCCAAGTGGCATGTTGCAGTTGCAACAACAACAACATCAACAAGCAGAGCAATGCAATTCTGTTGTATCCTATTACGTAAAGTAACTGTCAAGTCGTTTAGGCAACCAAAAAGAAAAAAAAAATAAAACGACAACTCAAAGTGACTCAGAGCGCTTATCTTGGCCAGCAGGCAAATGTCCCTTTCTGTGAAGGATTTACGCACAAAGGAAGCGATAGCCAGAAAGCGAAGCCAAAAGTAGCTAAGCGAATTAACAAAAAAAAAAAGAGAATAAAAAGTAAAAACTCAAGTAAATTAAATGACAGTCAGCTGCAGAGGGAAAGGGAAAGGGAACGGGAGAGTGAGTGAGACTCAGAGAGAGGTAGTGTAGATAGAGAGGAACTGGAGTCCGACTTCACTGATAAGGCGCTAAGCCTCAACGATGCCGTCAGTAACCGCAGCAAAGGCAAGAGAGAGCCAGATAGCTAGAGATGGAGAGAGCGAGAGCGAGAGGACGGGAGCGAAGGAGAAAAATGTTTTTAAAAATGAAATCACTTTTAATGAGTCATTCAAGTGGCATGAAAACGCTGTGGATAGAGGGGGAGTGAGTGGGAAAGAGGGGAGCAGGGCCAGGGGGAGAGTGGGGAGCGGAACTCAATGCAGTTGAACCAACCTACAGACTTGCCACTTGCCACACCACACGACTAATGCTGCTAGCATAAAAATAATAATTTTTACAGAGCAACAAACAAAAAGACTACAACAACAACAACAAGAACAGCAGCAGCAGTAACAGCGACTTGTGGTTGACTTGACTGCGTGAGACCCTGTACTAGCACACTAAAGATAAAGCACTAAATACCTAAGCAGTAAGCTTTTAGTGAATTCTAAGTAGACCCTCTGCTGCCTCGAAGTACAGGGTCTACACAAATATATATCCATGTTATTTAAAGAGGAGGGCAAAAGGCAATAATAATTTCGCGTTGTGAATGTGGATGTGGACGTTGACGTGGATGTTGCAGGAAGCGCTGTCCTTGGTCCGTCGAGCGTCCCGTTGCCAGTTAGCAATTGCCGCCGTCTCACAGGAAATCATAAGCATCCCTGGCAACAACATGGCGTCCGTCTGGTCTGCAGGTCCTGCCACTGCTACTGCTTATGATTTTGCTACTGCAGCAACAAGTTGCCTCCCTTACAGGATCCTACGGCCATTTCACTTTGCTTTTCATTTTATTACTAATTTTTATCATTTTTTTGTTCGCTATTTTTTTTATTTTTTTTTGTTGTTCAGTTTTGTGCAGAGCTTTGCAAATTATAACGACAGCAACCAAAGTCAGTCAGGTCCTGCAGGAAGCGGTTGTTCAATCGGAGTGGGAGTGTGGAGGGGAGGGCCTAAGGAGGCGCATTGCAAGCTGAGGAACAGAATGGACACTTAATGAAACGCAACGACAACAAATTGTTTAAACATTATTTGCGCTTTCATATTTCTCTGTTTGTCTGCGGCGCTTCCTCCTTTTTATTCGCATCCTTATTTTATTATATTCTACTTCCACTTCCTTTTTTATTTTTCATTCTTTGTAAGTATTATTGCACATAAACAGCCATTACAAAGCACATAATGAGCTGAGCTGTACAACGGGAGACTTAACACGAACTAAGCACCACTCGAAACGCTTGTTTAACTCAAATTATGCTAACTTTAGTTGAAATATTAACAAGAGTAATGGGCTATATTCGGTTGGTTTAAGCGTAAATGTTGCTACAGTTTTTCATCAAAATGGATAATTATTGTGCATTTTGTTTGCTTTTCTTTAAATAGGTTTATAATGCGCCAAAATTTAAGTTGTAATTGTAAATAAATTTTTAGTTTTGTACTTTCTGAATATATCCCCACAGGTCTCGTCTGGTATACCAGCTGTTTGTTGTTTAGAGGAATGCTAGTAAAATAATTTGTTTCATTTGAAAACTTGTCCAAATTAAGATTTAAATGACAGTTTCCTCCTCCGTTCCATTAACATTTACTGACATCTCATTCACATATTGTCTGCTTAAAGCACTATAGTATGCGCCTAGTCGCCTTAGAGACTGATTAGTAATCTCATCCAGCACTTGAACACGTTTAACAGCACTGCAAAAGAGTTAAACAAAGTCTACAATTTTTGACAGAGTTAGAGCGCCATTTGACCCACCGTTCAAAGCGCCCGGGTAGATACTCCGGCTGTGTAAGCACAGCGCTGTCATAACGAATTATTAAACATAAAACATAGACTAAATTAAATTTGTAGCTCACTTTTGCTCCATTTGCCGCAAAGCAATCATCTCAGCTGCTTGCCGTGGATCTAAACGCTGATCCGTTTCATAATCTTCTCTCGCATCCAAATCGATTTGAGATCTCTGCTTGCACTGACGAGTAAAAAGTTTAGACAACAGATCGCAGATGTGCCTAAGGAATAATCTAATAGCAGTTCCTAATTGTGAGGGGCGTGTCAGGACTACCTGTTTAACCTCATCGTAGCTGTTGATCACAATGGCCTTGAAGCACAATAGTAGCATAATATACACAATGACAATGAAGGATATGTAATAGATCCATGGTATGATATAATTTAAATGCAGCCTGTTATCAAATTGTGCATTTCTCACAGTCCAATTCAAAATGGTCAACATTGAGGTTAACAAAGTGCGAAACTTTGGGTCATTGCCACCAAATAAAATCATGCCACAGTGTGCATAGGCCATGAGCAAGACAAATAGTAAAATCATAAATCCTGTAAGATCTGCTTTGATCTGAAGAAACTTTAAATAGTTAAATATTTTCTTATAAAAACACAAATCTGTTCTTAGTTCCACAAACCTTTTTAAATATATTTAAAATTATGACTAGAGTACGATTGAAGCTCATGAAGTGCAGCAGACGAATCCAGGCAATAAACATGATGCAACCAGCAATGAAATGATATAAAATATTTAACTCCCACAATATATCAAGGTTAATATACTGATCACTCAACATCATATGGCTCATTACACTTTCAACTATGATAAAGTGTGCGATATTAAGTAAAAGCATCAAATAAGACAGCTAAGAGTTGAGTATTATGTTTGGAAGAAGATTAAGATCAATTTACTTACCAAACAGCAACAAAAGTCAGCCAGATTGATCGAATAACTAATATAACTATAAAAGCCAATGGTGGTAATAAGCAGTATTTCCCTACAGGTGCTAAGAATAATAAACACATAGTAAGCAAAGGTAGTTATGGCCATCAGCCAGGAGCAACTGCTGAAGAAAGATTCCCTTCGAAGTGTGCGCAGTTTGACAGTGGGAACACATTCGCTTGAAGGTGGATTCTCTACCATAAATCTATAGTTACGTATTTATATAGCCACACGACAGTTAGTTACAAAAGTATACTAACTTGGCCAACTCGAAGAGATGAGTATCCACATGGTATAAGTTAAATTCCAATAGGAAAACACGCGAGCCTTGATTAAGCCAATTCTCCGCTCTGAGTCTCTTGATCAACTTTAAGTTTTCTTCGTAGTTGTAACTAAAATGAATCATATACCCAGCACTCCAGTAGTTGTCCAATTCACCCCTTAAGGGAGTTGTGCCAGCCTGAGACATGCTCTGCCAGTGAACCCGATTATATTCACTGCGATCCTCAGTTGCCAACGAATAGCTTGTATAACATTCTGGAAAATACTTGGAGAAAACTGCATGATACTCACACTGATCCTTTTGGACACGTATTTGACGTAGTCTGGGTGGTCCCAGTAAAACATTTCCATGCATTATCGTGCGATTTTCAATATTCAAAATGTTTTCAGTGTAAATTTCTGGTAAATCATTGGGCTTATAGTCCCCACGATCAAGCCATGGTAGAAAAGTTAACTCAATAAAGTCCCAAAACTGTTGGTAGCTGTGAATTTGTTTAAATGTCGTTATATGTTTTGAGTCTACAACTGTCTTGCTGAATGCCAACTGTTGATCCAACATCTTTGCATAAAAATACATTTTAGAATCGCTTGTTGTCTGTGTAACTGCCACATTTAATTAGATTTAAGTGATGATTTAATTAGCTCAACTTACCAACTGTAGCGAGTGCTAAAAATATTAAATATATAAATAAATCCTTAGCTGCTTTTCTAGCCTGCCGTATTGTGTCATAGCGAACAATCTTCGGATAGTTGAACCATTTATTAAATTTCTTCTTGATAAGCGTAAGTTTTGATTGCTGTAGGTCTGTCTCTGAGTCTGCAGCATGATGTTCTGCCATTTTTATTGAAAATTAATTAATTTCTAGTCTTAATTGTAATAATTTCTTCTGTCAATTGTTGACAAATGTGACAAAGAAAGTTGTTTTCACACAGCTCTGCGTTTCTATAGTCCAACTATATTCTATTGACTAAATCTGCCAAAAATTAGTTTATCGCTTTTTGAAAACTGTCCACCAACGAGGAAAAACATAAATTTCATAGTTTCAGTTTCCGCTTCATCTATTTTTACTCACAAGTATCTAGAATGCAAACAGTTTGAAATTATTATTGCTAAGCCAGCTGTAAATAGATTCAATAAGCGCGCTTTGTCTGCAAAACATTGTTGACTACATATAGCTGTATATATGTATTTATATTTTCCTGTCATTTAATTTCTTTTTACACTGCTTTTCCGGCTTAATCTGCATCTCACACCCTCTGTATGGCTGGATTGTTCGACTGTGTCGCTTTCTTTGGGGACTCCTTTTGTGAAGTTGCTTTGAAAATGATTTTATAAAACGCGATGCCAAATAGAAAATCATCATAATTTTCGTTTATTACGAGAGTTTTTAACCATTTGGCCATTTTGTTGTTTGTTGCTGTTGTTTTTCGGTTTCCTGTTTTATTTTCTCTTTGGTGTTTTTTTGTATTTTATGGACAAAGTTTGGCAGTTGCCAACGTTGTTGGTTTAATTGCCATTGTCATGATGGGGAGTCCTTGTTGTTGCTGCTGCTGTTGGTAGAGTCATTGTACATTGTATGCTGCCCACAGTTGGCCAACAAGCAAGTTGGCCCGCTGCTCATCAAGTCAATAGAATGGCAAAGCAACTTTCCAACTCCTTTGATTTGTTTTTCACAACAACGCCAAGAAAAGAAATACAGAGGACGGTAAACTTTGAAAGACACTTGCCAAACCCCAGCAAAAAAAAAAAAAAAATAAAATAATAAAAAAAACCCAGAAAACGTTAAAAGGTGTGTTGAACTTTTATAAGCCAAAAACATTTTTGAGTTATTAATGGAAAGTTGTTGGTCTCACTTGTGCCCTCTCCACTCCCCTTCTCTCGCTAACTTTCTGTCTAGCTCGTTTTTGGCTTAGATAAATAGAAGTGCTAACTAAATGTTATGTTTTCATTATGTTTAGAGTAGACACAAGTTTTTAGCAAAAGTTGCGGGCAGTTTCTAACTCCATCTGTGGGTTTCCTACTGCTTCAGGTTATTGGCTTAGACTCTTTCTTTGTTTGATAAAGTACATTTTATGTCGACTACAATTTGTTAGCATAAAGTGCAGTTTTTAACTAACTTGTCTAACGTAACTAATGAAAAGATTTGTTATTAGTTCTTCAGGTGCAAAAAGTGGCGGCCAAACTTTTGTCTATGGATTTATACGTAAAACAACAAGAAGAACCACAAAAAAATATGATAGAAAGAAAGAAAAGAGAAATTGTAAGTATAAGAACAACTAGTTGAGAGAGAGTAGAAAAAGTATATAAATATTTGAAGAACTTTTTATGGCCAGGCTATTTGTTTGGGTGCAAGTTGGAAAGGACTTGCCTGACGACGTCTTTTAAAAGTTTTCTTGTTCCTTCTATTTTTAGTTGCACCAAGATTTGCAGCAAACTTTTGTTTTAGAAAATTGATCAGGTAATTTTCAAGGTAATTTAACAATAATTTCCGCAATGTTTCTAACTCAACAGCATAGTCCCAACAGAACCAGTTCCCAACTTCAATTCAATGACCATTGAAATTTGATACACACTTTTGTTCTGTCTTCAGTCTTCGGTCTGCTGGCAAATTGTTTTGTTGTCCAAATATTTATGTATAACATAATAATAAAAGCCATTTAAAGTCGTGTTCGAATAGCACTAAATACGTTTAGATCTTTTTGTTCACAGGCTAGTTTGGGATATTAAGTTACCGATAGAGATATTTGTTGATAATCTGCCTATTTTTAGTCTGTAAGTTTAGATAATTAAGTCAAACTGAAAAGACGCTGTCGCAACTGATTGATTGACTTTATCTATACGTCCGTACCTTATCAACACTTTGCCTTCAGTCAAGATCTATTCCTCTCTCCTCTGCTATGCTATATTTGGCTATCTTGATGCTGCAAACGCATAAAATACGACCAACTATCTGAGGCCACAAAACAAGCCAAGAGACTGGCCCAGAGACTGTGTTCGAACATTAAACACGTTTTTAGCTGCATTCACGTAGGCCGCAGCGTTATCTTTATTGATGCATTTGCTAGCAGAGCACTTCCTGCCCTGCCACTCCCCTCACCTTAACTCCACAGTCATCCACTTCAAGACTGAAGCGTAACATGAAATAGTTAAACACGCTAACAAAGTTTGACTTAAAAAAAAATTAAAGCATTGCAGTTTTTTTCTTCTGCGCATAATTACAAACAATTTATTTGCACATTTCATTGGTTAAATTATAAATTCTTACATACGTTGGTGTATTAAAATAATATATTTGCAATTAAAGCAATCATTTTGAATAATTATATAAATTTATTGAATTGTAAAACAAATTCTTGTTGCAATCTGCATTAATTGGCATTGAAATTGAAATTGGAATTCATGTGAAATCTTATTAAATTCATCTACAATTTTGTTTATATCTAACAAGTTGATTTGTTGAGCATCCAATGAGATTAGCTTCAGTGGCCCGTATGTGAGTTAAGTAGTTATTACAGTCACCTACATAAATAAAACATAGTGTGTGTCAAGAGTCTGATTAACAAAAGTTAAGAGTGCTCTCAATAAAACTTACCACTTGGTGTTTGTTATTGCGGTTCTTTTCATATCTCAAGAGTCTTCAGCAGCTGGCTCCTCTAACTGTTCTTCGTGATGAATGCTGGCTGGTAAATCAATCATTCAACTGGCTTCACATCAACTTAACCATCAAATATTGTTGCAGCTGGCCGAATGCAATGTCACACCCGCATGTTAAGCCTAAAACGCTCTAAAATTATAGCTGCTAAAACTTTAATGTTTTTAATGTTTAGTGGAAAGAAAAATATTTGTGTAATTTGATTAATAACAGCGGAAAAAAAGCCTGTGAAAAATATGAAATATTTATAAATCAATGCAAATTAAAATTGATTTCATTGGAAAACATTTGCTACTGATTACAAGCTCATCAATTTGTAATGAGCCACGCGAGCTGCAAATAAATTAAAAAATATTTAATGGGGAAGGAGAAAAAACGTTTATGTAATATTTATGTGAATTATTCAATAAGCTGTAAATTAAAATCAATAGATTAATTATTGTAATTATATTTTCGATGATCCAATGTACGCCAATCCTGCAGACATCCATCCAAAAACCAAAACCAAACTACAACAGAACCAAGACAGCGCCTGTGAACGAAAGGGAGAAAATACCAAAAGAAGCTGCCGGAAACGGGCGAGCCACATTATATATGTGCAGTTATAGAGGGGGAGCGAGGGAGGGGTATAATGGGGATTTGAGGTTGGCTGAACAACGACGCCGCCATTTGGGAGTTGGTAATTTTGACAAACAATGTGTACAGGGTGGAGTACAAGATACCCTTTGTTGAGTACAATTTAAATATATTTAATTTAGTCATTTAAAATATTTTCTTAAAAAGAAAATTTAAATTTAAATAGTTTCTTGCGCTGTTAACTTCCTTATTAGTCCTATATACCCCATGCTTGACTTTTCTGCAGAAAAAGCATGCCAAAAGAGTACTAAAGAGTATTTGTGTGGCAGAGCCAAAAGGTTAGCGGGCTAAAACATAGCAAAATCAACACACACAGTAACAGGAAGAAATGGAGAGAGGTAAGCAGAGAACGAGTGGGATTTTAAGGTGGGAGTTGCAGCAGAAATAAAAAAAAAAGAAAGGAAAACATAAAAGTAAAGTATGGAGAAGAGCTAAAGCTCAACATAGAACCACGACCCAAAGAGTCAGGTGAAAATGGATTCTCAAAATTGGGTTAATTGATGCTTAGTGTTGTGGCAGTATGTGTGTGTGTGTGGTAAGTATATAAGAGTTGGGTGGCTGGGGCGTGGTTATTTAGCTAAAAGTGGCTAATAGTTTTTTGTATTTTTTTGTGTTTTTATTTGCCAAAGTAGCATAACAGCAAACGGAAATGGAAGCCGGAAATGCGCACAAGAAATTACACACACACACACACACACACTTACAAGCACACTCACACGCAGGGGATATATAGTAAATTCATACATATATAATTGCCAAAATGGCGGCGTCACCTCGAACATTTAGTTTAGTTTGGTTTGGCTTGAAAATTGAGTGGAGATTTAGAGTTTGAGAGTCAGAGAGAGTTTTTGCAGTACATGCAATTAGCATTAAACCATTTGTCGAATTATACACACCGGGACTTCCCAGATCCGTGAGATTGGCATTTAGTGCACCCGGTGGTCCGCTCAATGCTGTTGCAGCTCCCGAACCAGAACCAGCATTATTACCACCGCCACCAGTTCCGGCACCACCTCCAGTTGCACTACTAGTTCCTCCTCCAACGCCTCCCGTTGCACCACTGCTGCTTGCCGCATTGTCCAGTGCTAGAGTGAAGCTGTTGTTGCCACCGAGTAGCATCAACAACAACAGCAACAGTTGCAGTCGCAATTCCGATCTAAGCGACCTCATTTTGCAATTTGGTATTTTTGCTATGTGTTTGTTGTATTCCAGCACTGGCATCAACATGTTCCATTTGTTGGCTCTGTTGGCGCCAATTGTGAATGTTTCTGTAAAACAAAAAGTTAGATTCAAATCAGCAAAAACTATTTTGGGGGGAAACATTCAAATTGCATTCATTGTGGATTTACACTTGTTGACTTTCAAGTCAAGCTTTGAACTGAGTTTAAATTCATCGTTAAGCAACTTTGTTTTAGGCTTTTAGTACACATTTTTATTAAAATTGAGTTTTGGCGGTGGTGTTTTCAGTGGCAAAAGTATCTCATTGTTATGCTTGACTTGTTTAAACTATAGAAACTCTAGACACTTGCTTATCAAAAGTATTTCGCGGTAACAAATGTATCTCACGGGCGTTTACACTGCCTTAAGCAACGTTTTGCACTGTTTGATTGATGCTCTTGCATTTATACTCTCTACCATCTTGCAGATACAAATGTATTTCACGTAGATATTGTTATAGTTTGAGTACATTTTTTGTTGCTGCACATTTTTTGCGTTCACCGATATATAAATAGAGTTTAAGTAACTGTCACTTGTTGTGTCCTGTGCCAGTGGCACAGCGCACTATTCGCAATTGCAGTTCGCAGATACAATTGTATCTACGGCTTGCAAATTGCATTTTTGGCACGTAAATTTCACGTATTTTATGCACTCTGCACGCCGCGTTGTCATTGCGATTGTCATTAAATACTCGCGTATCGCGACACACCCCTTTTAGCGCTAATGTATCTTGCAGATACAATTGCAGAAATTGCATTTATTTTGCGATTGAACGTTGTTCACTTTGTTTTTGATTTTGTTTCTTTCTTTCATCAGTTGTATACGACTTGACGGCTTTTTAAATTGTATCTCCAAATGGCGCTTTAAATTATCGATTTTATTTTTTTGTTTATAACTTTGCTGCTGTTGTTGTTGTCGTTGTTGTTGCCTGCTGCTTAGCAGCTTGTACGAGTTGTATTTTTGTTTATATTTATGCATTGCACTTGTGCCCAACTGGCTGTTGTCTGCTGCTATTTTGTTGTAACATTTATAAATGGTTTACAGCAAACACACGCACGCACACACACAGCTGTGGCTACAATTTGTAACTGTAGCGCATTTATAAAAGGGTCCTTTCTACTACGTTGTTCAACTCCACCTCCACCTTCTTTGGTTGTCCTTCTGCTTTGCTCGCCCTTTTCAATGCTTGCCAATGTTTACACGCTCAACAACTTTTTGTTGGTCGTCAACAAACCATCATCAAGCGTTTTGCTTCATCGTCTTTTACCCTGCTTTCCCTTCACCTCCTTCTGCCTCTTTGGTGCCTTGGCGTCTTATCAGCTTCGTGTGTTTTGCTGTTGTCCTTGTCCTGCGGTTCCTTTCCGATATGCTTATACGACTGTATTTGATTTGTGTGTATGAGTGTGTGTGTGTGTGTGTGTGTGGCTTTCCTTCTTCTTCCACTTTTTTTTTTGATAAGTATTTTTCCTTGGTGCTTGGAAAAACGTGCTCACACGGGTTTCTGCTGAATTTTCCCCTCTCAACTCAAGTCGCGCGCTTTTGTTGTTTCAGTCAATTGACGCATTTTAAAAACGCATAAAATTGCTTTATGTTTGCCTTTCCATTTCGGCTTTTCTTACACAGCAACTCTGCCTTGTTTTCCTTTTTCCCCTTTATCCTTTTCCACTTTTTCTTTGCCTTTTCTTGGTTTGCTTTGGTTTTCCTCCCTCTATTTGGCTTATCCGACTCACGTCAATTTATGCAAAAGACGCCGCCTCAATGCATATGACAAGAAATGCTTCTGGGCCAAAAAAAAACTGCAGCTGCAGTCTCTCTTTGTCTCTATCTCGACTTCTCTCTGCTTTCCTCTCGCTCCCTCCCTCGCTTGGTTTCCTTTGTCTTTGGCTCCTTTTCTTCAGCTGGCAGTCGTCTTTGTCTTCGTGGTTAAGTATCTGTAAGTGGTGCATAAGTGGAGAAGAAATGTTATTGATGATTTATTTGCATTTGGCATTGATATATGCTAATGTATCTTTTTTTCCTGCCTGCTTTCTTTCTTAATCTAACAGGGAACCAACAGAAAATAATAAAGGAATTTGTTATCTTTTGGTTTAGTATTTTTTTTTTTGTTTCTTGTTTTTTTCAATTTTTCATGCACGTTCGGGAAAATTATTATGGCATTTTCAAGTCATTTTTATTTGCATTTCGTGATCTCCCATAGACAGATAAAGAGCCAGTGAAGCGAGCTGAGCATTCAGTCATTTATTCGTTATTCGTTATGGCTGTGACAACTCTCAAATATTTGATTTAATTCCCTGACATACAATTAATCACTCTGCACCTTTTACGAGCTACAACATTTCCAGAAAAGATACAAAAAAAAATGTATATAGCTAGGTATGTTTGTATAGATGCGTTGAACCCGTTGTGTTAGGGCTGCCCTGAGGCTTTAGACGGTTGCGTTTATTTGTTTATAATTAAATATTATTTGGCAGCCCAAATGAGACAGCCAAAGAGCAGAGTTTGGAATGGCATTTATCAGTCATTCCATTTTCATTTCCAAGTCCAAGTTTCATTTCATTTCTATCTTTTTTCGTTTCGTTTCGTTTCGTTCTTTTTTTTTAATGAGTTACAAATTTGGTTTTTCAGTTGTTTAATGGCTGACAGCATTATAGATTAGTGACCGAAAGTTTTTCTAGTTCGCTGCTCCGCCTTTTTTCTTCTTCCTCTTCCTCTTCTTCTGCCGCTGCCCTCTGCAGTCTGGGAACTGTTTTGGCTGGCGGCAATTTTTGTATTATTTTTTTTTTGTTTGTCGTCAGTCGTCCGTCGTCTAGCTACTTGGAGGTCTGTGTGTGTCTGTCTGTCGTTGTGTCTGGTTTTCTTGCTAATGTGTTGCAGCTCTTTATGTGTGTTTTTCTGGGCTAATAGCCAGACAGTAAAGATATAGCCAACTAGCCTTTAAGCCAAGTGGCTGAACAACATATTCTGTTTTTTTCCTTCCTCTCAATTTTCTCTGTGTGGTTTTTTTTGTTAATTTTTGGCTCGTTAGAAATGCTAGTTTATGTGACATTGGTAAAAGTTATCAGCCAAATAGCTGCTTTGATTAGGCTCAAAGTTGAAAGCAGTTTGATGTTGACTTTGAATAAATAATTGTATTCATGACTTGACAATTACAAACATATAAGAGCTATCATTTCGAAAAGAGAGCAAAGATAGCAGAGTTTAAATTTTGTATAAATCATTAGCTTGTCATCAAGAACTTTATTGATGAATTCTTGCTAAAAGCACAAGTATACATAAATTCAGGTGCATGCTTTGAATTCTCGTTATAAACTGGCAAGTGTACAGTTCTTTTAACAATAAAGTTTGCCAAAAATCAATTAAAAACAGAAAGTTGTAAAGCTCAGAAAGCAATAACCAGTAAATTACTCATATTAAAACTAGTACAGGAAATTGGCCAATAATTTAAGCAAGAATTTTTTGCTAATGATGTTATAAAACTTTAAAGTTATAGCCTCAAATAGAAAGTTCACTGCATTCTATTAAATTCTGTGTAAAGAAAATCTGCAATGATTTAGAATATAATAATAAAAATAATGCAGTTTAGTTAGTCTTGTGAGCTTTAACTATAATAAAGATGTAGTCACTAATTTTAGTTCCATAAAAAAGAATCTTGTTACAACTGGCAAGTCTAAAACTGAAGTTTCTAAAGTTTTTATATTAAATATCAGCTAAAAAAAATCAAACATTTAAAAAGTTGAAACTTTCAAGTAGTACTTTATGGTATCTATGCTTAAAAGTATTATTCTCGACTGAATTAAAACATAAAGCCAGCTCACGACACCTTTAGCAATGTGGTCTAAAAATAACCTGCATCTGTTGTGCTTAGTACTTTACTTAGCATTACCATTAAACCACACAGACACACACTCACAGAGACAAACACACACACACACACATGTAGACACAGAATATTTAGCATATTGATAAGTTTAACCATATGGAGTTTTTGTGGCAGCTTCTTCTTGTGCTGCTCTAAAAGCTTGCCACATGCCACATTAAAAATTCATATGCTCAACTGTCAAGCAGCGGAAAGCATTTGAATTTTCAAGTGCGCAGCCGTTAAAAGTGTCAAATTGGCAAAATGACGACAGTTGATGAACAGAAATACACAAAGCTACACAACAAACACCAAATACAAGCAAACAAATAAACAATGCAAAAAGCAAAACAAACTTTGACGCCTTTTACAGAATATACATACATATATACGCATACTATAACAACAACAATATATACATCTACTTATGTTCTGAAGAGTTTGAGTTCATAAGAAATTGATATCATTTATCAAACTGACGCATACAGCGAAAGCAAAGCGAACGAGTCGAGTGTATATACAGCTGCGAAAAATGAAATAGCACCACTTTCATAAGCGAAGTTTGAGATGCTACCCTATATATATCTATTGGTCAATAAACTTCGTAATAACGTTTTCAGCTTAAGAAAACCTTAAACTACATAAACAAAAAAAAGAATTTCATTTATAACTATAATAGTTCTCAAAATATGCAAAAAATGTAAAAAAGGCATGAAAATGTCCGAAAACAAAAATAGCACCACTTTTCTTTATGCACTAAAAACAATTTAAATAACGAAAAATAAGTAACGCATGAAACAAAAAAATAATTATAAACAAAACTTAAGAATAATTTAAAAACTTAATATTTAGTAGAGCCACCCTTGTTGGCTATTACGGCTGCACAACGTCTTGGCATCGAGTCAACGAGGTCCTGGCATCGTTTTATGGGGATTTTGGCCCATGACTCCTGAATGGTCCTCCATAGGGATTCGGTGTTGTTTGGCTTGGCTATGGCGACCATTTTTTTGACATCTCCCCACAAGTTTTCAATTGGGTTTAGGTCTGGGACTGAGGAGGCCACTCCAAAACGTTCACAGAATTCTCTAAAAACCACTTCTTTGCCTTTTTTGCTGGTGTGTTTTGGATCATTATCCAGCTGGAAGACCCAAACAAGCGGCATATTGTAATCCGCATAGGGGAGCATGACTTCTTCTAATATTTCCACACATATATGTTGGTCCATGATGGTTTTCACCCAATGTATAGGTCCTACACCATAATATGAGAAACATGCCCATACCATCACACTTGATCCTCCGTGTTTTATGGTTTTTATGGTGTGCTGTGGTCGAAACTCCGAATTTGGTGGACGTCTCACATATGTTCTTGACCCTTTTCCACCAAACATCACCACTTTGCTCTCGTCTGTCCACAAGATATTACGCCATTTGTTGTTCGGCCAATTTAGATGCTCCTGTGCAAACTTTAATCTGTTTGTTATATGCCTGGCATTTAAAAGTGGGACCTTCCTCGGACTTCGGGCTTTCAAGTGATGATCCCTCAAACATGTCCTAATAGTTTGCAGAGTTCCAGGTAGATTAAGGTCCTTCTTTAATTCTGTGGCGGTCTTGAAAGGATACTTCCTGCTCTCCCGAATCAATATCTTCACATCTTGTAGACTGAATATTCGATGGCGTCCACGTTTTTCCACCTTTTCTTTGTGGGTAATGGCGTTCCGTATCATTTTGTTTGAGCACCCAATCAAACGTCCAACTTCTCTGTACGTTTTTCCATCGGCGATCAACTTTTTGATAAGCTCCCGTTCATTGGAATTGCAGTGCTTTGCACGCCCCATTATATCGCAATTTATCAAAATATTTTTTAAATTTCTGGTTGAATGTCAAGAAAATACACAGATCTTTTGACCATGTGCTTTTCAGAAATACAACTCCGCGAAACATAACGGTATCAGCTTAAAAAGGATCAGTGGTGCTATTATTTTTTTCGCCTTTTTAAGGCCGTTTAGCAAAAAGGCAAATAAAAAAAAATGATGGTAACCCTACCAAAGAAAAATCTATTTTTTGCGAAAAGTTAACATACTAAGCTATATAGAAAAAATATATTTTGGAAAAATTTGTGAGCTTAGATATAAGTATTGTGTTCATAAAAAATGGGTATCGTGGTGGTGCTATTTTTTTTTTTCGCAACTGTATATACATATATTTAGAAACTTTGGCAAATGAGGCAAAGTCAGGAGAGGGTCAGGGAGTGGGGACGGGGACGGGGTGGCACATAAATTATGCGCATGGGAAAAAGTGGGTGGAGAGGGCGTGGCAAACGCCAAATTGAATTGAATCAAATAAGCTGTGTGCCGCCAGCGGGCAGAGGGGAGCCACAAAAGTAGTTCATTAAAGAAGCTCAACGGCATTTGCATAAAACTCCCGGAAAAATCCAAAATCCAAGCAAACAGTTTAAGCAAAACGTGACTTAAACTTACCCTCTAAATACTAATTGTTTGTTAAATACATACACTAACAATTTGTAACTTTAGCCAAAACAAATTAAACACAACATTCTGCGCTTCAAAAGTTATAACTGAAATTCCTGTGAAATTTCCAACGCTGATCACTTTTAATAGCTACAGGGTATAGAAAACCGCTATAAAAGCATTGAGCAATAATCAGTAGCAAAAAAATGGTAAAATATCCTCAAAATAAATAAAAAGAAATGTAAATTAAAATAAACAAAGTGGAGGCTTTACCGCCAACCCAAAAACTCAAAAAGAAGAAAAAATTGAAACTGGAAAAGAAATCAAAAACAATTTCCACTTGCCAAAACTTCAGAAGTCAGCAACATGCAACATGAATATCAAAATCAGAGCGATAAAAAAAATGTACGTACGTATATAAATGTTTTGTATGATGAGTATAAAAAGGCGAGGTGGGGGGACGGTGGCGGAGTTTTTTCTGGTACGGTTCAATTCAGTACGAGTGCAGCAAATCAATGCGCCCACCAATAACAACAACAACAACAACAGCAATGAGTGTAACAACCACAACAACAACAACAACACCGTGGGGTAGGTAAAACTATGCGCCGCATGTCAGGGCCAAATTCTGGGAAAGAGCTTCATCACAGCACACAGCCCACTTGGTAATAAAAAATATTTTCAATAATAAAGTGTATTAAGTTGTGAAGTGCACACAGATACATCACCACACTCACACACACACGCACACACTGACAGTCAAGTTGACTGCAAGTGAAAATAAATGAAATGTGAACCAATGGAAAAGCTTCGAAAAGCAATAAGAGTGAATATTTTTTATATGCTACAAAAAAAGAAAAGAAAATACAGAATTGTAAAAAATAAGAAGAATTTGTATGTGTGTGTGTGGGTGTGAGTGTGTCTGTGTGTGTGTATGAAATGCGTGTAAATATGAAGAATTTTTCTTTTTGTTTTTTCCGTATATAGAAACACAGAGCTACGAGCATGTCATGACCCTACGACTTTGTTTTCTATACCCTGTAATTGTGTCAAGAATATAAAAATGTTTACAAACATTTGTTTTAATTTGTAAAAAACTTAAAACGAAAACAGAATTTATTAAAATATGTCATAACTTGATTGAACATTCTTATAATACCAAAGATTTCTGAAGGTTTAAACGAATATTATAGCAACTCTATACTATTTTCCTATACCACTACAACTTTTATTAGAATTCTACACAAATTTTCGAACAAACTCAAGCAATTTTTATGATTTTTGCCATGAAAACAACTCTATTATTTCCGCACTCCCTACATAGGATATCATGAAGTTGCACATAGCCGCATTGCAGTACATTTTGTTTATGACTCTGTATCTGTATCTGCTGCTATGGCTGTATAACTGTATCTGTATCCGTTGCTGTTTCTACGAATATGAAGCGAACGCATGAATGTGTCAATGGCTCAAAACGATTTATACAGCATATTAAATTCTGACATCAATGTTTGCCTGCAAACACACACACTCACACACACAAATGTGTACAAATATATATTTGTACATGCACATACTTGTATCTGAAAAGTAATAAAAAGAGCGTTGTTGTATGCACTCCATCTCACTCGCTCCACTCTCTCTCTCTTTCACTGCCATTGCGTTGTGTCAACAAAAGCTGAAAAATGTTCGTAATGAAATCAAATAAAGTGTATTCGACTGTGACATTGCAACAGTTAATAACAACAGCAGCAGCAGCAACAACAACAACAACAAAGACATCAACATCAGTCATCTAATAGATTTATTTATACAATTTTTAACTGTAAACGAAATGACAGTTTGAAGCACTGTTGCAACACAAAACACTCACGAGATCGAAACTTCATTTAAGTTTTTTTCTATTTTTCTTTACTAAGAATTTGTTTCGATGAACTTTTTCTGAGTTACGTTTGAAGTGCAAGCTTTGTCGTGTGCTCACAAATACCCTGTAAACTAGGCACAGCATAAAGGGTATTATGTACACGCTTTGATTTGTATAAAGTACATGTTTTTTACCTCTGCAGGGTATTAAAAAAGTCGTACACTCTTTGTTAACATTCTGTTATTTCTTATTGTTGTTATAAAGCGTTGTTTCACATTTAAAGAGATTACATGAAATTGAAGTGGTTCGGAAGGGCTTTATTCAGCTGGTTGTTGGTTCTTGGTATGTTGTTATTGTTATTGTTGTTGTTGTTGCTGCTGGATGTTGCATGACCTGAGGCTATTGTTTGTGTGGTCGCCCGGCAGCAGCAAAGAGCTGAAGCGAATTGGATTTGCCTTGTAGCCTCCAAGTTGATGGATTGCCTCGGATTAGTTTACAGCACACCATTCTACAATATACATACTACACACATCATACAAGGAATGCCAAAAGGGATCCACAAAGTTCGACACGAGGGCGAGTAGTAGTAGAAAAAAATAAACTAACGTGAAAATTACATTGTAATGTGTAAAAAGGTGTTGCTTTTGCTAAATATGAAAAATCAGAAGCAGAAAAAACAAAGTGTTGTTGAATTTACACATTTTGTTTATTCGTAGCACGAAACGAATTTAAGAAGCACTCCATTTTTGTTCACAATTTGTTTGCTAATAGTGGAATTTAACTTACAACTTTTCTACATTTTGTTAAAAGTTGGTTTAAGCCAGAAAAAGTGCAACAATAGTTAATTTTCGTTTAGATTTTAAATTAGTTTTATAAAGTTTAATATTTTATATAAAGGAAATATTGGTAAATGGAAGCAGGTCGTATTGGTTGCCACTTCAAGGCTACTTTAATCCTGCTTAGCTTAGTATAACACTAAAACATCTTATGTTGACTTGTAATTTAAATTTTGGCAATTTTGGAAGATCTTTCCTCAGCTTAAGCAGCAGCTTCAGCAAAGTAAACTACATTCAGTTGCATTTCCCATTCCATTTGACATATCAAACAGTCCACGCTGACCCAACTAGAGGTTAGCTTGCTATCTCTCTTACGCTGAGCTCTAGCTAACCCCCTCTCTCTGTCTCTTGCCCTCCCACGCTATCTGTTAGCACAAATTCTAGTAGCAACGCATGCATTTGAAATAACAACCGCAAATTTGAAATTCTCTCTCGTTTGCGCTAAGAAATCCGCTATGAGGACTATAGACTATGTGATAGAGTTTGGAGGAGGAGCTGAAGTAGGAGAAGTTGTGAAGACTGTGAGGAGGAGTAGTTGGTATATGGAACATGAATTTGTGGCATAGAAATTAGCGGAACGCGTTCGTCTATGCAAACACAGCGTTCTATGCACTGTTTGCCTTGTAGCTCGCCGCATGCATACACTGCGAGAAAGTAGTGGAAAAAAGATGACACTTGTAATTGACACTACATTTTAAAACAGCTGAGAATTGGAATACGCTTTAAAATATTTCCCAAGTAAGAATAACAGGTATTTTTTATTAGATAAAGTATCAAATGCTTTTCATGCAGTAAAAATGGAACTAAAGTTAAGTTTAAGTTTAGTTATTGAAACAATTTGTCTGAAACCAAGTTGTCAGTTTAAGAATAATATTTTTGACAGTGCAGCGTTGCACATACATGCTTATGCATATGCATAAATACATGGGGACACATACATATGTAGATGCTAATTAAAGGTCGCTAACTGGGTCACAAGACACGGGCCTGAAATGTGGGCACAGATGACACAAGGCACACAAACACACACACATACACACATACACACCACTGTCACACACATAGAAACACCCAAATACAAGCATAAACACAAAGCGTTGCAACAACACAAAACGCCATTTGCACACTGGCCTTTTGCACTTTGAGGCCTATGTGCTTTATGGTTGTATGGCAAGGCTATCAATCTTGCGGCAAAGCCAAACATAATTTATAACTGTGAACTACACTCCCACTAGCTAGAGCGTTAGGGCGTGGCAAAGCAAAGCTAGTTGTGGAGTGTTAGAGGGGGGGAGAAGGTGAGACGCTGCTTTTAATGAGCCGCCAAAGCGTGAAAAAGCGCAACGCTGCTTTCCCGCCTTGCTGCGTTTTGACTTTGCAGCTGATAATTATGAATGGAGCCAACTGTAAATCAACACAAAACACACTCAAACCCACACACACACAGCTAGTGGGGAATATTCGGTGCAAGCGAGCGGGGGATAAGGGCAGAGCAATGGCCATTGAGCTGTCAGCTGTGTGGAGGTCGCAACGCTGATGCGCCAGCTACACCCAAAAAGCTACGCCCCACAGCAGGTAAGCAGCTTAATCGGAGGTGCAACAACCGCTTCTCCTCCTCTCCCGCCATCCACCACATCATCTACCTGCAAACACTGCTCAACTCCGGCTCTGTCGTTATCATTAGTTGCATCTTAGAGGCACTCAGGCCGCTTTCAAAAGCTTTCAGTGGAAGACACCGGCAATATAAACAGCAAGTGCATAGCTAAGAGATCAAAGGGGGGCAGTGGGAACGAGAAAACGGAACGGAAATATTGGTAGAACACTAAGATTCAGTTGGGTTAAAGTCAAAAGAGAGTGGGGAGGGGGAAAAACTTGGGCAGCCGTTGAGAAGAATTTTATAATTTATTGCCTTGACGATAGTGGAACAAATCTATTAAAATGCGCATATTAAGCCAAAAGCAGCTTAAGTAAATTACGCGCTTATGAAAAAAACGAAACGAAAGAGCAGAAAATACATAAAAAAAAGGGAGACACGACAACAACAGAAAATCAGAAAAGATAACGTCGCTCCACTCGATGTTAAAACAAAAGTCAAAGACTGTTCGAATTGCTTAATGAAGCACTAAACTTCATAAAAGAATTACTACCAAAATAAAACAAGAAATAAAGAATGGAAGAGCACAAAGAACTATTTTCTAAGGCTGACAGAACAGAAGCTTAAATACCCTGTAAGTTAGTCACAATAAAAGCTATTGTTTAAACCTGAAATCAATAACTGAAATAGGTAGGAAAGAAGTAAAATTTTGAACTGATTAATGCCTAATACTCTTGAAATAAATTCTAATAAATTTAATAATTATGTTTATAGAATTTTTAAAATTATTTAAGTTTTTGTAGCGCTTAAAGTAATTGTTTAATATATTTAAAAAAAAAATGTTTAGACCTAATTTCCCCAGTTTCATCGTAAATATTTTCAGCTTTTATGGCTACACTGATTGACAATTTACGTTATCAGTTTTAGAGCTTATAAAATTCATTTCCTCTACAATGACTAAATCAACGTTGTTACTAAAACAAACTTTATATATAGCTAACTTTTTATATAGCTAATCTACTCACTCCAATTAAAAAAAAGAGCACTCACACACACAAATATATTTAAGCTGCTGCACAGATTACCGAATGGAGCGAGCAATAAAATTAAAGTTTGTAAGGAGATAAAAATAAAAAATAAATTAACACAGAAAAAAAAGCAACAACAACAACTATAACAAAATAAATAATCAGTAAAGCCATAAATAATTAGTGAAGCTGCACGTTAAAATCATATTTTAGCCGCAAAACAAAAAGGGGCGGAGAAGGCGGTGGATTTGAGTTAAAAGACCAAGTTGAGATTGGCTCAGAAATTGCTTAATTAGTCACGGTTCCATCGGGAATACGCGTATATAAATAAAAAATATGGCAAAATAACAAAAAATATAAATTTTAAACAATACAAAACAAATCGTATGATAAACGTTTGAGAAATTTGAGAAATTACAAAAGATTTTTTTGTTTTTGAAAATTTGATGGGGAGCTTTAGCTGGTTTTGCATTTTTCCCGCTATTGTTCTTTATTAATTTACTTTTTTCTCTTTTTATATGTCTTTCTCTCTCTCTCTCTTTCCCCTCTCATCCATTGGTTGTCCCATTTTTGTACCTGGGCATCAGTTTATTTATGGCTTTGCATTTATTAAAAAAATATTTATAAACGTATTTCAGAGAGCTCCACTGAATTTATTTTGCGTAACAGGTTGTAGTGTGTCTGTGTGTGTGTGTGTGAGAGTTGTGCTTTTGGGGTGTGTTACTGTGTGTGTGTGCTATTATTTAATATCAATTAGGGCCCTTAAATGTGCCAGCTGATTTCAAAATAACGACACGCATTTCAGTTTATTCAGTTGAGGAGAACCTAACAAATGACAGCAATTAGAACAATATGGCAATGCGGCAATATTCCAATTTCAACGCTTTCCAATTTATGTTTCGTATCCCCAAATATATATATATATATACGTATATACGCGGTCGGAGCTTAAGTATTTAACGGATGTGTGGCACGAGGGCAAATCGAATTGATATTGATAAATGATCGAAAGCTAAAGAGCTTTCTGCCCACGGATATTGAAACGAATGTACATATAGCATGAATATATATTTCTCAATAGATCGTGTGTGTTTTGTGTGGCAATTGGCAGACAATTGATCTGTGACACATTTACTTTATTTACTGTGTTTACTCAACAGATTTTTTAGTGCTCTCTGGATCCCAAATCAGCGCTGAAAACGTAGTGACACAATTCACTCACAGAACTCTTGACGTTAATTTATAGTAGGCTTAAAAAAGCAAAATAAATCTGTATACTATTCTGAGTTGGGTCAAAATTATTTGCCATTTTATTTCGCATTTAATTTGGCTCCACCAAAATCGATTGTGCCACAAAAAATCACACGCTTTGCATAACAATATTTATGCTTATAGCTAAATGCTTAAAACTGAATGATAATCCAACCACAATATAAACAATAAACGCAACAACAACAACGACAACAATGCAAAATCACATGCTAACCATATTATTATAAATTAGATTGAAAATCATTTTTCATAACCAAAAAAGAAAACCAAATAAATATTCAAAATAGACAAGAGCATAAAAAGCAATAAAGATAAAGATATAAAAAAGAGTTTTGCATAATGAACTCTAAATACACTTTCAATAGAAATTGTTAATATAAATATTTAATTTTGTTAAAAATTAATTTAAATTGATTTTATAAATAAGCTTTTGAATGGGAAAGACAGGAAAACAAAGCACTTTAAAATAATGTCTAAAAGAAACTGGGAAATAGTTGAAGGTAAATTAATTTACACTTAAATTAAGCCGAAACTCTTGTATGCCTCTTTCTATCTAGTGTATTTGAAATTTCGAGCCATTTCGCATAATAAATAGTGCAGAAAATGTTCCACTAATTTGCGGCATAACTAATTAATGGGGTTTTGCTGGTCACAGCGACCGACAATTTTGTAGCTGTTCTATTATAGTTTATGACCATTTTTCAATAAATAAATTGATTGAACTCTAATTATTATTTTATTTATTTTTTTCTCTGTTTTTTTTTTCTAGGCTTACTATTGTTGGAGCAGAACTTTTACTATATATTGTTACAAATATCGCAATTGGTTGCGGCTGATTGAACCTGACAAGAGTTTTACAACAAAAAATGTTATGCCCACTAATTGACAATTAAGCAGGAAATAGTTTTTGGCTACAACAAGAAAAAACTGCTAAATTGAATGATTGATAAAAGCGATTTGATGTCTTTCGATGAAACGAAGTTGGGCTAGTGCTGTGTGGGCGTGGCAGCGTGGCCAGACATACCAGAACTTTTTCTACGGGTTGAGCATAACAAAAAAAACAGAGACAAAGTCAAGAAAAGTAAGAAAAAAAGAAAAAAACTAAGCGGCTAACTGATTTTGCGAGGCAAAAGTTTTAACTTATTAAAACTGCACTTGCCACCAGCCCGTGCCACATGCCGCATGCCGCAACTCCAGAACAGAGGCGCTCAAGTATGTTGAACACGCGTCAAGTTCCTGAGGCAAAGTTTTGCGTCAACTTTTGGTATTACCCCGTACATCAACCCTACTCCTTACCGCCCAGTTCCCGCCCTTAGCAAAGGTGAGAGCTCAGAGTTCATTCGGGTGTTTGGACGCAGTCTATGGAGCATTTTAGCGGCGCGTTTTACGTCATTGACAATGCACGCCAGACATCCCAGCAGGAACAGCAAAAACAACAACAACAATAATTCTAATTAAAGTTTTCAATTTGAAGTTTGGCTTCGCTACCCTACCCTACCCTGCCACGCCCACCGCCCCTCTCGCCCGCCAGTCAGCCCCAAAAAACTGTTATCAGAGAACGCAGCTTCCAGTCTTCAGTCCGAAAACAAAGCGGAGCCAACAATGCACAGTCTGTCAAACAATAGAAACGCACAATGCACAGAATGTATATGTATAGGTGTGTGGGTGTAAGTGTGTGTGTATAATAGAGCATAGAACAGCACAGTGCCCTCAGACAAGCAGAAAGAGATAGCACTAGCGATTGAACAACACTTGAGTGAACGAGATGCCCTACAAAACTCAATAAGAGCTACACGCTTTATATGTAATCTAATAACAAATAACTTCGGAAGTATTAATCATATTTCATACACGCATGTGTGTGAGTCTGTTGTGCGTATGTGGGGGTGTGTGTCTGGCTACTAATTATAAATTTCAATTGTGCGCAGACTGCGCTTTATTACATAAAACCCCAAAAACACCGATAGACACAGAGAAAGAGAAAGAAAGAGAGAGAGAGAGATATGCGTCAACTGTCGGGGAATAGTGGCAACTTTTGGGCCTAATGGAGCCTATCAAACTGTGTAAAGCCGTTCAGAGCCGATTCTATTGAAGCATATCGGGTAACTAACATGAATCACACAATAGAATAGAATAGAGATGATAAATGCTAAAAACCAGCTTCAATGTCTGCGCTCACAGTTGATAATAATAATCAGCATAATAACGCACTTACACACACGCTTGTGCTTGTGTGTGTGTGTGAGCCAGTCACAGCATGAGTTTAGAACGAAACAACACATTTTTAGTGGTTATCGGTCGGCGAATTTTAGCCAGAAAAAAAGCGGCTGATAGAGTCCACCGCTGTGCGAGAGTTGGCACACAAAATGGAATTAATAAACCACAAAATACACTGAGATATAATGGAGTTTTACTATAATGAATTAAACAAAATCATTAGTTTACTTTATAGCCGAGTGCATGATACCCATCAATCAAGTCTTTCTTTGAGTTTAAAGCTTCAACTATCAATACTTAATTCATTTAAAGTTTTAATTAAAAAGCTGTCAATTTGTATCTTTATTCTTATCTTTTTTATACACAAATTTTCTCAGTGCACCACACGCCGTTAACAACTAATAAAGTTTCTGTTTATGTTATGCTAAGCAACTGCAATATTTTCATCAAATCAATTCGGATATGGTAATTCGTTTGTAAATTTTTCATTAGGCATACAAAATATTCACCGTGTATGGCTTTTAGTAGGGCTACAAAATGTTGGAGCAGCGGGTGGAGATTGAAAGGGTATTGCAGTTTATGACAAGCCTTTTTGCATATAGTAATGCCCGTCAAGCTGCAACCAAAATGATTAAAAGCATTCGCCAAAATGAAGGCAACAAACAACACAACACAACAATACACACAGCAAACATTCCACACAAGAGTGACTACACCACCACTTACTCCCTCTCCCTCTCCCTCTCTCTCACTCACTCTTACACTCGACTAGACAAACGACAAATCAATATTTGTTATTTTTGTATGCATGGATTGTGGGCGTGTCTGGGCAGGCAGACAGACGCCAACGCTGACGCCCTGCCAGAATAATCATCAGCATCTTTGACGCCGCACGCATATTAAATAAACTTTTGAAAGAGACGGAAGAAAATGGCAGAAGAGGGAACGATAGAGAGAGGCTCGAGAGAGGCAGTGTGGCGACAGATTTGAGCAGTCGATACACTAAGCGAAAAGCAATAGACACCGCCAAAGCCAATGAGTATCTCATCAAGTATCTCATAGATACAGATACTCAATACACACACACACACACACACACACACACACACACCAAGCAAAGCTCAAAGTCGAGAAAACGCCTTTGCATAAATTAGTGGCTAAAGGAAAAGCTGGCGTTGTCAAATTTTTGCCAAAACGCCAAAGTGTTTAAGAATATGCGAGTTTTTGGCAGAGATTTCCAAACGTAAAGGAAAGGCGTTTGGGGCGGGGCTCTTATGTGTGAGTGTGTTTATAAGAGTTGGTAATTAAGCGCATAGATTGTGTTGTTATTTGAGGGAATTGAGAGCAATTAAATGCAGGTAATATGGGATTGTCGCTGGTGACGCATTGTTATTACTTAAGCCGATGGGAATGTGACAAATCAAGAGGTAAGAAACGGTTCTTGAATAACTAGTAAGTATTAACTGTATAGTACATATAATAATGTTCTGGATTTCTATACTTTAAGTTGCTTTAAGTATTTAGGAAATTCATGTCAATGCGTTACCAAAATCCATTCAATTATTTGCCTGAAAGTATGCTTCTATTTCCAACACTCATATGATTTTATTTCCCAACATAAATTTGATCAAATTGTTAACTATATAGCTAGGCGATTGTTGAACGAACCCTTTATTAGCCAGCTCTAGTGTAGCCAACCTAACAAGCAACAAGTGAAACTGTCAAGAGTCTCTCCAAAAATTCTGTTTCATAATGCACAGTGTAGAAATTGAATGTCTATATCTGTGCACTAGTGTGTGTAAGTAAAGAACCCTTGGTGGCGAGACGGACCACCAACAAGCGTAAACCAAAAACTGATAATGATTGTGGCCTGCGGGGCCAGTGGACCACAAATCCATGGCAATAACTGGCGCCAACATGCATATATGAGTTTTCGATGGAATAGGTATGTCAGAAGAGAAGAGAGGGAGTGGGGAAATGAGTGAGTGAGTGAGAGGGACTCATGTCAGAGATTTTAGATTTCATGTGCATATTAAAAGCCAGAACAGGCCAAAATCAAACGTCATAGACAAACAAATTTTCATGTGCTGCAAATGCAGCGAGTGTCAGTTGAAGCAGGAGAAGTGTAAGATATATGGAAGCAAGGGCGGTATGAAGGGAGCAAGGGGCGTGGCTGTCGGAACAAGAGCAGCAGCAACAGCAGCAGTAGCATCATCATTAAATATCATTAACATAGAACCGGGGAGCAATACAACAGACAGACAAACAGTCAAAAGCAGCAAAACAGCAACAGCAACAACAACAACAACAATTTGGTGATATCATTAACAAGCGAAGCAAAGGCAGAGCAATTGCAAACGGAATCGCAATAACACACAGACAAAAACAACAACAACAACAACGACAAACTGGAAAGGAAGCAAAAGTGTATACAAAATGTTTTTAATTAAACGCTTCCCCTTTCAGTCGCATCATCAGTGGCGACAATGTTAGAGAAAGAGACAGTGACAGAGACAAAGAAAGAGACAGTTGCCATCCAACGCAGACTTCAGACTTGTGCTGCAGTTCCTCTTCCTCTCATTGTCTCTCTCCATTTGCTCGTCTCCCGCCTCTGATTCATTCCAATTTTTTTTTTACCCTCTTAACAATTATTCCTAATGTGTGTGTCACATTTTGTTAACAACTTCTTGGCAAGTACTCAACTGTAAGGAGCTATAAGTATATCCGATATAGGATTATAAATCTCAAACAATAAAAAGCTGATTTCTTACACTTCTTAGTAAGTACTTTTATTTATTAAAATTTAATTATACTTATGCTAAGCAAGCCAGTCGAGTGCTCAAGGACTTTTGCCTTAAATCTTTAAACTTTTGAGTGGCATAAATAAGTTGATAAGCAGCCGCAAAATTCACAGAATTATGTATATATTCTTCTAAGGAAATTCTTAAAAAAAAAAGTTTATTTAGAATGAAAATATATTTAGATTTCATTACGAAGAAATGCACTTAAAATCTTACATGATTTTAATTTAATAAGAATGATTTGATTTAAATGTCTGCTACATTACCAAACTTTTAATACTTATACTAACTAGTGATGACGTTCACCCACAAAAGTGTACACAAATCCAGCATATTGTCAACACACAGCAAATCAAAAGAAAGGAACCCAAATCCCGAACTCCAGTTTTAATTTCAATAGCTCTAAGGATGATGAAGCAAAGGGCATTGCAGATACTTTGCCAGCTCATAGATACATTTGCTACAGATGCGGGAAATAGAGAGAAAGATGGGAATGTGCTGTGTGTGTGAGTGTGGAAAAGTATAAAATTACAACAGAGATGCATCTACAGAGCTCATGGTACAAAATGCAGAGAGAAGCAGAGTTAGAGGGAGGGAGAAGATGGAAAGACTCATCTTGTCCATTTCCATGACATTATGCAATGCGAGTTTGTTGATGTTGTTCATGGCAATCCTTTGATATGATTTCACATAATAATGCGCTGCTTGTGCAAGTGTGTGCATGTATGTGCATGTATGTGCATGTTTTCATTGCAGATTATGAACAGTAGCAGCAGCAGCAGTACCAGCAACAACAATATTAAGGATAGGCAGTCGCATAATAAATGACAGCAACCATAAAGCAAAGGCAGCGCTAAAGTTTGCCATGATTCGTATAATTGCAGCGTGAATAATTACATCAGAAACAAAAACAACAACAACAACAACAATTATAACAATAACAATGTTGCAATAGCAATGTTTTAAGTGCTGCCAGACAAAATGCATTACAAACACAATAAAAGATTATACAGAGAAAGAGACACAGAGTGGGTAAAAAAAAGTATCTGAACCGAATCATTTTGTGAATCCAGAGCAAATGTTATTTATGCGCTTGAAAAAGTTTTTAATTGATTTAATAAGTAATGCGATTAATAGCCACAATATGCGACAGCAAACAATTGCATAGATACAGCAATCAATACTGTTATAGATACAGATACTTTTCGTACTTTAGCGCATGAGATTTCAGTTGGCAATATTGTCAATTTTTTTTATTAAATAATTATTTCTTTTTTAACGTTTGCTTTGATGTCAATTTTGAAGTGCTTTTAATTATGTGTTTAACTTTTGAATTTATGATGTGCGTGTGAGTGTGTGTGAGTGGAGTGTGTGTGGTCTGTATGTGCTCTAAGTACCGGCAATTGATATAATGAAATGTTTGAATGATTGCGGATTAATATTGATAAGCCAGACAGACACACAGACACACTCCTCTCCAAATGCCAATGGGCCTCAATAATTTCACTTCCTTCTGTCTCAATTGGGGAGCTTCAAAGATTAAAACGCTTCATTTCATATGCATATGAATGTGGAAAATTGAAATCATAAATACATGTTTGTCGAGCAAATTAAATATCCCCCAAATCATTATCGATTTCAAAGTAATGTCTATAATTACATAAGCTTCTCGAATAATAAACGAATTACAGTTATATGCATAAATATACGTATTAAACTTAATAAACCTACTTGAAATTAAATGTTATTTTAAACGTGCACTTAATAATAAATAAAGTTTGATATTAGTAATAGAAACTATTTATTTATTTATTATTTTCTGAAAAGTTTGCTTCAAACTTTACAGATAAATCATTGTTATATTCGAGTTCTGAAATAAAATACCTAATTACCAATTATTAGAACACTTTTTCAAACAAACTTTTAGCCTTTTTGAACGCCCACTTAAGCATTCTGAACTTGTCGCTCGCAACCTTATAATTGAAAGTAAACAGAGGCGCTGGGAAACATAAAAGAAATGTTGACCGTTATCACCAGGCTGTTTGGCTGGACTGTAGCAAAAGATAATACCCGATAAGAGCTGTCAATTTATCATTCTTTTTTTTTTAAACCATAAGAAAAATATTACAAGCAAAAGGAGGCAAATAAATATAAAAAAAAGGAAAGGAAATCTAGTGAAAGACAGTTGCTAACTGAGCTGCTTTTGGCGAGGCGTTAAGCATTGCTTTTTTCTCCTTTCGTGATTCTTTTCGTTGGCAGTGCCAATTACGAGTGTCTGACAATTGGACCAAGCTGATGCTACAAATGGGTAAAACTCCCGGGAACTACTGGAGCACATAGTCAGCACAACGGATTGACCGTGACAAAAGTAATGACAGTTTACAAAAGATGAAATAAACAAATGACCCAAGAGGGGGATACAAAAGACCCACACACGCACACAGTGTGGCAGAAAGAGAGGCAGATAGAGGGGGTGAGATAGAGAGAGAGAGAGAGAGAGAGAGAGCGCAGCATTACGCATAAGCAATTTGCAGTAGCTTCAACGCCTGAGAATTCTTGTTTGCGTTTCATTTGTTTTCGCAGCCGTTAAATGAAATTGCATGTAACTGTCGAGGGCGGGCCGTGGGGCGCAGTGGGAGTTGGGGGCGTGGCAGTCATACGCATTTGTAGTGGCTATCATTACACATTTATTTCTTGCTGTTGTTGTTGTTGTTGCTGGTCAAGCGCGCACAAGACGATGATGATGATCATGACGATGATGCTGAGCTGGAGACAGCAACACGCTAGCAATGTGTGTGTGTGTGTGGGTGTGAATTTAATAAAATACACACAACAACACACACACACATACACACATACACTCTCAAGCTGAGACACAAAAGCAACCATGACAACAGTCAATACAAAGGGGGCTGACTGTACCCAGCCCCTTGCACCCACACTGTCCACACTCTTAATGTACAACAACTTTTTTCAATTATTGCCAATCAAATGTTGCATTCAATTGATGTTTACATGCAACAGCGGCAACAACAACTGCAAATATCAGAGCCAGGAATCAACCTGATTATAACCAATGTCCGTTTTACAGGGGGATGCAGAGCGGAGGGTAGGGGCTGCTTATTGAGTTTCCTGCTGCCTGAAGGCCCAAATGTTGCATGAGTAGAGAGAGGGGCAGGGAGGGGGCGGCGCAGTGAGTGGCCTAAGAGCTATGTAATTAGTTTGCAAGTGAGTGTCAGGATTAATCTTTGAGTGTGTGTTTGATTGTCGGCACTACATAGAGACTAAAGAACACATACACGCACACACACTTATACTAATAATAAGGCTCTGCAAATACACTTGGCTGACGCCCACATTTAGAGGCCAAGAGGACGCAGTGGGCAACGTAGGGGGCATGGTCAAAGAAAGTGAGCGACGCACATGTTAATTGAAGGCCTGGGCAAACACAGTGGAATCCTTGCAATTACGTACGTACAACAGCAAAAGACACCAGTGCATAGTGCAATTGCAGATTACACTGCAACAAATTAATTGTATGGAAGCTACTATCTTTACTGCTTATGTTTTATAAGCTTCACTCTTTTCTCTTCAATACTTCATCACCTAAATTTCGCCACTTTCAACAAGTTGCTCTCCTTTTTTGCGCAGTGTATGTACATTTGAGCAGCCTCTAATTAGGTTATGTTTGATTGTTGTAATATGCAACCGAAATCTAGGCGCTCGTTTGTCGCCTAACCCATATTCTCCTCCATCTCTTTATCTCCCTTCCTCTACCACTCTCTAGCTCACTGCCTCGCTCACTGGTCACTGGCGAAATTGGAGTTTGGCAATGGAATTTAATCAAGTTTTATTTGCACTATAGTTGGCAAAAGATGAGCAATAAGCGAGTGAGCAGCAATGGGAAATAAGGAGTTCAAACACCCAGAGAGCAATAAAGAAGGAGTATATATGTATGGGAGTGTGTGTGTGTGTGTTTGAATGTGTGTGTATTTGAGTATTGATTGTCATAATTAAAAGCTGCTGCAGTTGTTGTTTGTTAGTTGCTGTTGTTGTTGCTGCTGCTTCTTGGTGTCTTGCCCATAGCGTTGCACGTACTTTGTCAGTTGTTGTAAGTTCGCAGCTGCTGTGAGTTTTGTAACTGCGCTTTAAAAACTTTGTTGATTGAATGCAACGCTGCACAATTGTTGCAAAGGCCAGCCATAAAGTGGCCTTATGCTACAAACACCTCCCTTGCCCCTTCCACTACTCCCCCTACTCCCACTTCCCCTCTCCCTTTCCCTTTCCCTACTCACACTTAGTTAGCCCACATGCTTTATAGCTATTCTTTTGTATGCTCTGTGGATTAGTTCTTCATTGTTTAGCTGCAAGCGTGGCGCTCTGCAGATAACACACACTCACACGCACACACACATACGCTACTCACACACGCACACTCTCAAAGAGATCAAGAAATTCAGTGGGTGTGTGAGCTAAAGTGCGAGAGCGAATGACAGAGAGCGGAAGAGACGGCAGCTAGGAGCGGGGTGCAGTTGTGTGCATCATGTGATGTGAAATGCTAGTGCAAATGATAGGTGGCGCTGCTGTGCATCTGTCTGACTCTAAGTAGTGGGAGTTTAAGTGTGGGCGGCATGGGCGTGGCCTTCCACTGAAAGCACTGCTAACTAGCTGATTGCAGTTTACCACATGCATACATACACACTACATGCATATATTTTCTTTAAGCCGCAGCTTAAAATCCGTTCTACAAAAAAATTAAACGCACATTTAAGAAACGGTCTGTAAACTGCAACATAAATTATAAACTAAAAGTTGGTTTGAGCAGCAGCTTGAATTATTCAAAAATTGGTTTAAAGCGAAATTTCAACTTTTAAAAATATACATAGCTATTATATTTTAAATAAATCTCCAACACTTTCAACTCCAACCAACTGTATTAATCACAATAACCCTCATTACAAAATTTCCAATACCACAATTTCTTTATCCTTAGACAATTACAATAATCTACAGTTATCATAGTTACAAAATCAATTTTTATTGCTAATACCCAGATTTAAAGCACCCTGACTGACCCTAACAGACGCACGCTGGTCTTATCTTAATCAGATCTTAATTACCCAGCTCAATCTGGTCCTATTGATTCAGTTCTCATCGTAGTAACCCTAACAACTTAACAGCTGCACTTTCCATTTAAAGAAGTTTACCCCTGAAATTTTCTACGAACATTGTTCACACAAATTATTGTACATTTTCACTTAGTTATTGTACTCATTTTGTTATTTATTCTTTATGCGTTGCCAGCACGCGTATACTATATTTATATATATATATATATATATATATATATATATATATATATATTTATTCCCATTCAAATATACGAGTATATATTCTCGTCTTTTTAACTTCGCTGTGGTGTTCCTTTTGTGTTCCGTTGTCAATTGTTGTGTGCCGGAGCTATTGACAAATATTACGCCGTATATTCCCCAAAGTCTCCGCTGCCCGGCCCACCTACTCCACTTTCACTGCCTAGGGGCAGTATTGCCACTGTCTCCTGCTCATTGCCGTTGTTATGATTATTGTCTGAGGCATTGTTGGGAGGCAGTTTTCTATATCCACAACACGTACATTCTGTGTCGGCCTGTAGTCGTATAATACGTTATTTGCATGAAATTACTGCGAACAGAAAGAGATAGCGAGAGAGAGAGACAGAGTAGTGTATATATATCCAGCAACTCACTCCAGTTACTTGGTTTATTAGCATGCTCTAGAGATTAGACGTTGCCGGCAAAGGACAACATTTGATTTCTTTCACCACCGCCAACCCCCTTCACACAAACACAAAAATCCACCCAATGCCAAACCAAACCAACCGGGCTAATCAGCACAAATACCAGAATACAAAAGCCAAATCGAAAGTAAAAGCAAAAAAAAGTAAGGGAAAACAGAGAAGAATATATGTAAGTGTATGTGTGTGTGTGTGTATTTGTCTCTAAAGAACTTCCAATTCGAAGTTGGACTCCGCCCCGCGGGCGTGTTCCGTGGAACTGCAAAAAGACGTCAATCACAATCACGGCATCGAAAGCGAGCGAAAAGAAGGGAATCAAAATAAAATGAAAAGAAAAAAAAAATGTGAAAAATTTGATATGCCTTCTAGGTTTGCTTTTCACTCTTCTTCTTCTCCTCCATCTTCATCTTCATCCTCGTCTCGCCCTCAAGTAGTAGACACTAGTATGTTGAGGTTTATTGATTTGTTTCCTTCAGCGCCTTTTAGCCTGGCCTGAAAACTGATATTTGGCATTTGAAATGCGAGAGACTGGAGAATAAGAGGAATTTCACCTCTTCTCTTTCCACATCTCCTTTGAAGTCTGATAAGCTAAAGGAGCGGATTAGCCGCTCAGCGATTTAAGTGATTGTATATCTTACAGATATACGATTTAGCTAAGAGACCGTTTTACCCTCTAAGAAGTTAGAAAAAACAACTGCTGAGATTTAATAGCTTTGGCTAAGCTACTAAGTGGGCGTGCCAGGTGCGAGTTGATATAGATACTTATATACGTATGTTTTCAACTGAACTGAAAACTTCTTGAAGCATACAGTGAGTTTTGTATATCTTCCGACTCCCTTTTTCTCAAGTTTGTCCTTCTGTTTAAAGTGATTTGTGATGCTTTCGAGTGCTAGGAAAGTTGTTTTCCTTTTTAGAGGTTTTACTTCCACATTTTTTTTGGGGTTTCTGGGTAACTTGGCAGTGGTTTTTATGGTTGTTTAGTTGGCAGTTTAGCTCTGCCAAAGATAAGGGCAGTAAAAGTTCAAGATTTAAGCATGTGAATTGTTGCAATTGTAATGCGAGTGCTCTCACTTTACGTCCGAGTTTGTTTCTATAGCGACTTTTGGTTCGAAATTTTACCAATCAATCGATAAATCTGTGTCCTGTGTCTACTTCAATCAGTCACGGAAATTACTCAACTTTTTAGTGTTATCGTAATGTGATACAGTTTATATTTACTACTCAGCTGTTGGCTGGAAAGTGTGGCAGAAAATGTTGCAAAGAATTGCCAAGAAATGAACTTAGTTTAAGAGCAACTTTAAGTATTTAATTTTAAACTAATTTGTATATTGCTGTAAACCTTTTTAAAGTCCTTTCATTACTCCTTATTTTCATGCTTCATTTTGCCAAAATAAACAAACAACTTTAAAATAACCAATCATTATTTAGTGCTTTAAGCCATCAAGTTGTTTTGGGCCAAGCATGCTACACAGTCGAAATAAATACAAGACAAACTAATTGCATTTCAAGCTTCAATTCAAATTACTTTTGCCAGTTAAATTGTGCTTTCGTCCCGGCCAAATAATTGTGAGCTGAATATCTACACAACATTTTGATTAACAATAAGTGATTTGTTTACTCCAGTCCTGACTCTCTCTCTCTCTCTCTCTCTCTTACTCTGCCTGTTGAGAGCTTCAAGTAAATCCTAAATAATTAAAAGAGGTCTTCCAATTAAGCAAAAAAAACGAAACAAAAAAAAAGGCGAAATTTGGGAATAAAATCCTAAACTGTTGTTGCTAATATCAAGCGTAAATAGAATATATATTATAATGGATACCAACCTTGTGCTGAAGAGCATCCAGACATCCTTAGCCAATGCTTAATACGAATTCCAATGAACGGCAACAACAAAAAAAAAAAAAAAAAAACAAAGCAATTAGCCGAAATGAACGCACGAACGGAGAAATGTCTGTAAAGAGAATAAGGTAAAATATTTGCATTAGTTTTGTTTTGTGAGCCTGCCCAGGAACGCCAAAAGGTGTGGCAAATATGTACATATAATATAGCTAAAAATAAGTAAAATACAAGGTTAAACCAAAAGGGAGCAAAACAAAAAAAATCCTTTTTTAATTTCTTTTACGCGCCGCAATTGTAATTTGTATCTGAGACTGTTTGCGGCAGCTAAATAAAGTTATAAAGGCATAAAAAACAGCAACAAAAAACGAGCGAGTGTAAATAAAAGCAACACGCCAGCAACGACAACAACAACGAGCACAAGTATAACGATAACCAAAATCATTTCTAAGTATAAACATGAGTTGAACCCGAAACTCGGAGCAACTCAAACCAGAACCAGGAACGAGGAACTCCAACTCAAACCACTGAGCAAGCAGAACCACAAAGTGCGTTGCTGTTGCACATAAAATTTCATTGATTACATTTGTTTGTGCGTTAAATGCCGAGCTCTCAGCTCCTTGTCCCCGTGTGTGTGTGTGTGCGTGGTGTGTGCCTAGGCTCGTTTCCTGTTTACACAGGCGTCGCGTCCTGTGCAGCTCTTTAACCCAAAACGTAACACGCAATCTAATGAAATTCATTGCCGCCCACGAGTAAATGCTCAAATATCGCTTAAATATGTTGCATATCAGCGTCTCGAGGTTATTTAGGGTCTCTCTCTTTCTCCTTCCTCTCGCCCATTCTCAGCTGCCCTCGCCTACACTCAAAGTATCCCGATTACTCCGAAAAGAAATATTTAAAATGCTATTTATATGCTAATACCAGCAAAGGCAAACCATTGAAATATGTCGCGGGGGCGAAACAAGAAAATAAAAGGTTGTGCAATGTGCATTTCACATTTTCGTTTTCAACTCGCACACAACTGTTAGTTTTCACTAAATCCTCATTAATTAGTAGCATTTAAGGCGGCGTTTTGTGTAACCAAAAAAAAAGAAGAAGGAAAAAATATACATACATATTTATATATGAGTATGGGTACAATGTACAACCACGCCCCTTTTTTTTCCCCATGCACATGCCAAAGCATTAAAGCTACTTAACATTAGGAGGCCATCGAGTGAGCGTGCTGAGTCCCTACACACGCACAGTGGAGCCAACAGCTGTGAACAGGTGTTGAAAACATACCGATTACATTTAGTTCAAATGACTTGGCAGTAGCTTTAACCAACTGATGCGTGAAACGGAACAGGTGTCTGTCCATTTTTTTCTTTTTTTTATAGATTTATTTAGTGTGTCGTTTTACTACATAAATAAATAAATTAGCCAAGACTTGAAAAACTTTGCTTGAGTGTGGAATCATAAAAAAAATTAGTGGAAAAATATATGTTTTTTATTAGATAAAATGCTGATGTTTAAGTGTCTTTTAATCTATGGAATTTTGTGTTTTTTATGTAATAAATTAAAATGACTGGATTTTAAGTTATTTAAAATGTTTCTAATTTTACGATTTGATTTTAAAATAGTTAATTGTATTTTAGCATAAGTGGGAATTTACGGTAATAACAACTTAATGCTAGTTTATAAATTATAAATCTGGCTAATTAAAAATTTGTTTAAATACATTAATGCACACCACTGTTGTCCTGGCCAACTAGCTGCTACCAAAACCAGCGCCTGGCCTAAATGTAGGCAATATTAAAAAAATGAGAAGAAATAAGGACTAAAAGCAACAAAAATTTACCTAACAGCTCTTTTGCGCTCTTTTATGCCACTGCACACACACGACAACAACTATAACAACAACTGCAAATGGCTGAGAAGCAGGCAACGAGACATTTGCCTGCATTTAATAACGTTTAGGTTGCTGCCTCCCCTGTGTGTGTGTGTAAATGTATCTGAGTATCTGCATCTGTGTGAAAAGCGTGAAAAACATGGCACACGGAAAATGAAATGAAATAAAACAAAACAAAACATTTGGAAATGATATGGGAAACAGGCACGGACACGGACACGGACACCGGGACAGAAACACACATAACTACATATGTATAACTGAATTTTTACCCATTTTCTTTTTTTTTTCATATTTTTATTTTCATTCTTTCTTTCTGTTTTCTATTCGAACGCTCGCAACGCATTAATTTCATTCACACTTCAGAGCAGCATTTGAAAAATATTTAAGGCAAATATGCAATAACGGCATGCTGGGAACAATAATATTTGTCTAGGAGCGGAACAACACAGCAGCTACACAAAAAAAAAGGGGGCGCAACCCTAAAGGGGGAATACCATACTCCAGAGAAGAAAGGAGAGGGAGAAAGACAGAGGCAGAGAGGTGTGAGCTGAGTGTTGTGAGAAGCACGCGCATAAAAATGAATTCTCCTCGCATTCTTGTTGTTGCTGTGATATGGCCTGGGTTGTAGGGTCACCTCGAAACGTTTGTTTAACAATTGAAATATACGTACAACAACAGCTACCAAGTGCAGTCCTAGCAAATGCACTGAGAGATATTTGTATGCTTTGGGTTAAGTTAATTATTTCAAAGAAATTGGCTAAAAATAAAAGATAAAATTGGGCTTAACTAGCTGAAGCACTGGAAAACATTCTAAAGTAACTTAGTTCAAAAAAAAATTCTGTGTAAGCTTATCAATCTTCATATTTTAATAATTTTTTTTACATAAATCTACCACTTTAAGAGCTTTTAATTCCCTTCACACTTTCTTTCATGTGACAAAAAGCTACTCCAACATTTTGTTAAGTGTAGCTGCAAAACGTTTTGGTCGCAAGTCTGTTTGCATTTGTCTTGCGTTTGCCTTGATCCCTAGACCCATTAGTGTGCCTAGAACACACACACACACACACACAGACACAACAAACACACATACAGTAGCTGCCGAATTCCACTCCCAATCCTCTCCAATAACAACAACAAGGTGAATAAGAACGGTAAGAGAACCGTGTCATGGTGTTTGGGATTTTTCAATGTGTAAAACTACCTGTCGCTGTTGTTGCTACTGAAACTCGGCTGCCTTAACCAAATGGATGGTTGACTGCCTGTATGCCTGGCGAGCTGGCTGGCTGGCTGTATAGTTGGCCCCGCCTGGCATTTGCTTTGAGCCAGGCAAAACTATCTTTTAACACGCACAACGCATTATACGAGCACCTTGCATGCACACGTCACAGCCAGAGAATTGTACGTTCAGTCGCAACTTGCCCCAGACTGTGGCATTGCGAGTAGTATTTTCCCCAAGAGTTTGATTTGGATACCCGTTACACTTTCAATTTGGGGTAGTCTGTGCTAGTTTAAGGGAATAGAATAATGAACAAAGAGTAGATAAATTTGACTAAAAAATGAGTTCGAATGCAGAATTATAAGTGTTAACTTTGAAGACAGGTATTTCTTGGTTGAAATACGGAACTTTGCAGTTTTTTCCAGGTGTTTTTTGTATCCTTCTGTGTGTGTGTGTGTGCTGCGTAGTCGCCACGTGAATTTCATTCCTGCCACACCGTCGCGACTCTCGACTGCCGACTGACGATTTCCCAACTTTGGTGCTCTTTGCTGACGACATTTGTCGTTGTTCTTGCTATTGTTGTTGTAGTTGTTGTTGTTGTTGGTTTTCTTTATACTATTTTGCTTTTTTGCAACTACAATTTTTTCTTTCTTTTTGCTGTTTTCCACTCTCAATTGCAATGGCTCTGGTGTATTTTGGTTGGGCTTTGCTCGCATTTGCGTTGGCTTTTCTTTTCAGTTTTTATTTCAGTTAAGTGAAATGTGCATAGCAATAGGAACAACAACAACAACGAGTGGTGCAAAAACTACACTGCAATCGTCAGTAGTTGGTCCTGTCTATACACATACATATATAAATATGTAGGTATATACACTGTGTGTGAGTTCCTTAAATAAATTTAGCTTAGTTTTTGAATGGTTTTTGCACTTGAGAGGTTTATATTTTGCCATTGCAATGCAGCAGCCGAGTACTCGTATTAGATTTGCATCACTTGAGTTGGCGTAAATGCATTTTGGGGCTACGGGGTAATCTCAGACTGGCAGATTTGTGAATATGTGTGTGTGGTGAGTGCGGGGACAAGTAAAATACCAGGAGTCTGTGTGTGTGTGTGTGCGTGTTACCAACAGAGTTTTCCGTTTTCTCTTTTCAGCTTTTCGCCTGAAAATTGTTTGGGCGTGTGCACTTCAAACTTGACGGCGCACAGTAAAGTGAGTGCAGATCAACATTTACTACAGCCACGTTTCAAATGTTTTCAAAGCATTTAATATCTTTGTTTTTATTCCTCACATTTCAGATGCGTATAAGTATTTCAATTTGCTTCACTTTAAACTTGACATTTTCTTTTTATTCTCTACTTGATGTGACAAGTTAAATATTTGTTTGAATTCGTGTTCAAGTTTTGTTTCTTTATTGTGGATTAAAAATATTTTTATTAGCTGTTTATTAAACAATTTTTCTATGCTAAAAATAAACAAGAAAGAAAAGTACAGTCGAGCGCGCCCGACCGTATAATACTCTCTGCATTTTCCCGATTAAATTATTAAAATCGGTATCCAGATATTACAATGAATAGTACTTGCATTAAAACACGTTGAAACAAAAACAATCTAAGCATAATCAAACACACATCTGTTTGTTTGTTGCGAATACACATACGTTTGACAATATATGATGCATGCATGTATGTATGTGTGTATTCGGCGCAGCCAGCGACCGCGGGCAGCGCTGCCGCCACACAGGCAGCAAAAACGTTCGAGCATGTGCTTGTGTGTTTCTGTCTCGCTTGCACCAATGGGTTGATATTGCGTTCAATTAACAATATTGTAACGCTTCTAGTTTTCTTGTTTATAGTCCGATTTTAATGCGCCTTTCAGGATAGTTTAATATAGTTAGTCTCCACACCAGTTATAAACTACAATACTGTACGATACGGAAAAAACGGCATTGAAGCTTGAAAACTATTTTATAAATTGTGGGAAAAGTGGGCGTGGCAGTCCAAATTTATAGATGGCAATGCAACTATGCTGTCGCTAGGAACTCCCGTACAAGAATTGGTGATCCTAGGTGCCATAGTTACTGAGATATTTGCCGAAAACACCAATTTTTCACGAGGTGTGTCCAGTTTTTTGCTTTTTGTGGGCGAATGGGGCGTGGCATCGAAAAAAAAAAAAGATTCTTGTATTGACTGACTAAATATCTGATCGTTTGACACCAAGCTCGAACTTGTAGCTCTTACCATCTCTGAAATCTGTTTGTTCATACGGACAGACGGACAGACAGACAGACAGACAGACAGACAGACAGACAGACAGACAGACAGACAGACGGACAGACGGACAGACGGACATGGCTATATCGACTCGGCTTGTGATGCTGATCAATAATATATATACTTTATGGGGTCTGCCACGCCTCCTTCTGCCTGTTACATACTTTTGCACAAACCCAATATACTCTTGCAGAGAGTATAAAAATTAATTCAGCTTTTCTTTTGCTGTTGTAGCTGTAAGTTCTCTAGCAATGGGAATTGAAATAAAATCTCAATTTAGTTATGGTGTTTTTTATGCATTTTAACGAAGTGCAGATACATTTGTATCTCAATATCCCATGCAGCAATCGTTGAGAATGCCAGCAGCAGCTTCACCTATGACAAATTGCCTAAACGCAGCTTCAACTTGCCACTTGCATCGCGCATCGCATTGCTCGCCACAAAATGTTGCAATTTATGCAAAGAAATGCAAGTGGCGGTACTCCCTACTCAGCAGAGCCGTACTCCTTTTGTCTCCTACTCCTTCCACAGCCAAAGCACAGAAGCACCACCATTTGGCTACTTTTTATGCTGCCGCAAACAATTCAGCATGTATTTTTTAAATGTTGCCCATAAATTGCTGCGCTCACTGTGCGTTTCGTTACGTTTTGCAGTTTCACCCCACCACTCCCCCTGTGCATGCCTTTTTACCCACCACAACAAGAACAACAGGAAAAGCGTGGCACTTTTCTTGTATTTGTTGTTGCTTGCTGTTGTTTATGTTTTTATTCGCTTCATACATAAATACATGTTGCTATACATGAGCAAGTACGAGGAGTATTTCATAAACAGCTGCCTGGGTGGTGCCCCCAGCGCAGGAGGCAATCCTATCCCCCGTAACCCCTTTGAGTGTGTGGTGTGCGGGGAAAATAGAATCGCCCTAGGTGCAAAACGTAACCAACACGAGCTATTCCATGCTATACTGCATGCCTGAGGAACCGAACCGCATATTGAAACCCCAAAAAAAAAAAAAGAAGAGAAAAAGAAAAGCAAGGAAAACCCAACGAAACGCAACCAAATACGCGCATATTTTGAGTCATGAATGCCCCCAACCCATTGGCAAGAGCCCAGCTCAGGAAAATAGTTGCGTTTTCCAACAACATAACACATAACAACTCCCTGGAGAGTATTTATGCGGCTGAGCTGGCAAACATTTCAACATTTCTTCAACGTTTAGAGTTGTTGTAGTACGTATACTTTTTTGCAGCACTGTAAACAGCATTTGCCATGTTTCCCAAGCATATATAGTAGTAAGAGCAGCAGCAAATATTTTTCGCATCTTTTGTTCTGTTCCATTGTAATCATAAAAAAAAGTGCTGTCTCTGTTGATTTTTCTACTTATGTGCGTGTAATTTGAGATTTCTCTTCCCCTTACTCTCTGTCTCTCAAACACAAAGCAAGTACAGGTAGCCAGCATAAGGGAAACTTCAAATGGAAAACTCCCTTTTATGAAAACTCTCATCTAATACCCATCATCATCATCATCGTCGTCGTCGTCGTCGTCATAAGCCATAAGACAACAAACATGGACTGATAACATTTCTTTCCTTTATGATTATCTACTATGACTGTGGCCGGGAAACTGTCAAACTCCATTTGCATTTGCAGAAAAAAATCCAAAAAGTTTTTTTTCTAAAAATTGTTTTTGCCCCTAGACGAGGCCGTGGCAGCCAACAGAGATGGAAACAGGGACACCGACAGCCACTGAGACAGTGACGGAGATAGAGACAGACTATGCATCCATCCATGCAGCCATGCCATCCATCTATTTGCCTAATATATCTTCATAGTCGCCAGTTTACGGCCCTGAGTCTGGACCTGCTTTCTGGCTATCTTCCTCCTGATCTGCGTCTTCACTCTCAGTCTGCTGTCATCGTCTGTTGAGATTGCTGCTCCTCTATCTTTTTTGGCATACCCTTTGAATGGGTATTGTAATTATATTGCGATATCTGTGACGGATTTTAGATAACTTGAATTCTACTCATCTAAAAGAATGATAACACTGAATTCACAACTTTTTCTGCATTTAATTTTAAAACTGATTTCATATATTTTCCAGGCAAGCATATTTAATCTTCGGCTTGCCGAATCTGATATTTCAGTCCTGTTTCTCTTTCAGTTGGCTGGAAGCTTCCGTACACTAATGTCCACGTCCTCGTCGACGACCTCGTACCCCGCCTCGCCCCTGTCCTCAGTCGTATCCTCTCATTCACGTCTGGCGGTCTGACAGTCTGGCTCCTTTTGTTTGTGTGCCTCATATTTACGACTCTGCGAATGTCTCTGCAGTCAGTCAGTCGAGTATCTCATGCCATCATCTTCTAAACGATGACGGCGGCAATTCCTCAAGTGTTTGGGCTGCCGGTCGTCCGTTCGCTCCACTTGAAAATTTGGCATCAAATGTCAGCATCAACCGTCGTTTGTCGTTTGCATGCCATTTTGCGCTCAATTCTCACTAGTATTTTTTTTTTTCGGTGCTGACTGCTTTCTTGTGCTTTATTATTTTTTTGTTACGGCTTCGCCTTCAAGTGGGCAACGGGTCTCGACACCCAGTGTCCGATTTAAATGAGTTTTTCCAAAAATATACTTGTGCACGTACGCGCACTGGTGCCCAAAAAAACGGAACCGGGAATGGGACACGAAACGACAACTATAATACTTTCATTTCTATCTCCTTTTCGAAAGGAAACGCAGCACGCATTTGCCAGAGCTGTCACTAAGAGACGACAGCACTGACGACGGACTTCCTCTTTAGGGGTCAACCACTACTTTTTTTTTGGGAGGGGTGTTCTATTGAAATAACTACCGACTCCAGCTCTTAATTCACCGCCTCAACTCAACTCAATTCAATTTATGCTCTGTCATTTTTAATGAATCACTTAATTGTCATTCAATTGAGTTGAATCCACATCCACGTCCACGTTTGTTAGATAGTTCTTAAAGACCGCCTCGACGGTCGAAGTAATGCGAGTCGCTTTCATTTCTAATACAGAAAATTCTTTCATTGTTTATAGCGATTTTAGAACTTTCTTCATATGAAAGATGGCAAAAGTTGTTGAATTATGGCAGCTAAAATTCTCAAATTACAAATCTTTTGTGTGTCTTTAGTCTTTTCATTGAAATGTGTTCTCTACTTGAAATGAAACGCATATTTTCAGCAGTGTTTTTTGTCTAAAGTACTCCAATATCTCTTACAGATTCATATTCAATGTTTTCTTTAAGCATCTTCATTAGTTATTCACACAACTCTTTGCAGTCCCCGGATACTTGAAACTTTTGCCGCCAACTCTTTACCAATTCCTCAAATAAAATTAAAATAAACTTGTCTAAATGCTCTTCAACAACACACAAAAAAAAAAAAAAATAAGAAGAAGTAGAAGTAGAGAACTCCCTATTCTAACTGAACAGAAACCCATTTTCCCATGCTTCACAGCGTCGTCGCGTCAACATCAAACATCAAAACTACTTGCACAAGATGAAATTACTCAAAAAGAACTTCAAGTGTCGTCGTCGTCGTTGTCGTCTTCTTCTTCTCAAATGGTCTCCACTTCATTTAGAAGCTGTTGCTGTTGTTGTAGTTAGCTAAAAGTGTTGGAAACACAGTGTCCCTCAATTTATGCTTGTTTTTTTTAGCCAACACTTCTGCTAGCCAAGAAATTTTTAAATAGTTTTCAACTCAATTTTGTGCCCGATTTGCGTACGCGCATCTTTATTATAAAGACCAAAAACGAAAACGAAGACGAAGACTCCCAAATGACAACTAGCCAAATGTCTGGCAGTCTGACTGTCCCTTCGTCTGTCTTTCTGTCTGGGGCCTATGCCTCATAAGCAAATGAAATGAGGCTCGCAATATAATTTTAACTAAGCGTGAGATGGCACACTCTCTGTGTGTGTGTGTGTTTTGGTATTGGGAACTGCTTCTTGGGGTGTGGCTGTCCTTGTCGGCAACTTTATCATTTTCCTCGCATGATTCGGCATAAAATTCCATTCACACCATTTAATTTTGTTGCTGACATTTTCAGTTCAACATTCAGAGATGGACCTCAAAACGTTTGGCAGGCACACGCAGCGGCAAATTGTGAGAATTTTAGTTCCCCCCCCAAAAGCAGAAAAAAGGAAGGCAGCATGTATCTGTATCTGTATCTGTATCTTTTTCTGTGCCATGACACGAGTTCTCTATGACTTTAGCTCTACGTCTCTTACTCCCTACTTAAATATGTCATGACACTCACTCATCGACATTTTCCCTGCTCGTTGCTCCCTTCACCCCCGAAGAGGTCAACCGCTAATTAAGTGCAGCATAACATGCGTTTTTATAACTCAAATTTATGTTTGGTTTTTATGGCCCAAGTTAGTTGTTAGCTGCCGTTGCTGCTGCTGCTGCCGGGATCAATCAGCATAGCGATATATTTTGATATGTAATTAAGACAAACGTGATCTCGCTACGACTACACACATATAACTGTTATTTTCTTCTTCTTCAACTTGTTTTTACCATTTCGTATTTATTTTTATATGCCAATGAACATTTCCCTCTCACTCTCTCTCTCTCTCTCTTTCTCGGCCGGTTTTGATCGCCTTTAAAGTTGATTTCGTTGTAAGTTTTGTGCTTTTTTTTTCTCCCACCGGGCAATGAAATTTGATTGAGTTTTATTATTGCCAGCGCATATATGATTAACAATGTGTAGCCGCAACTTGCCACTAGCAACCTGCAACCTGCAACCTGAGAATTGTAAGCTTTTTCCAATACTTGCAACCGTGTAACTTGTGCATATTTCTTTTGTAATTTTTGTTCACAATTCTGCGTTTTTATTACCGTATTTTTTTTGTAGACTGCTTGTTCTTCTAATTAGCGATACAGTTTTGAGGTTATGGCCAGTTAGTCTGTTGTCCCGCTGAGTCGACGAAAGCTGCAGAATTCACACATGTATTTTAGTTTATTAGGGTAACCATACTGCAGAGTCTGACAACTTTTTTTATTAGCACAGTTAACGACATTTTCATAATTAAAATATTGAAAAATACTAGGGGAATATAGAATACTTTCTACTGCAGCCTTTATACTCTACTGTATTTAGATTTTCAAGCTGTTTAAAGTTGAAAATATCTAGGAATTTGTTATGTCATTATTGTCGCATTTCCAATTGGATTTCCAAACCATTTAAAAATAATTTCAACTTTCATCCTCGGCTAAGCAATTCATTTTAAATCCTGGTCCCCTTTTTTTGAGAGACTGAGAGAGGATTGGATTGAAGGAGAGGAAACTCTTGACTGTAATTTCAATTGACTTCCCTTACGTATCAGTTCACTCTGACGCGTTTTAATCAAAATTTAATTCGAATTTAATTCGACCGTCTAATCCTGGGTATATAGCCCCCAGGAAGCATTTCCCAAGACTAATCTTATACATAGTCGTCGCTGCTGTCCGCTGCCCTACTTAGAATAATTTGAAAACTTTAAGCAACTTTTATTTAGCTTTTTTCTATTTTTTACTTTTTTGCTGTTGTGTGTGTGTGTGTCTGTTTGTGTGTAGCGAGAAAACTGCAGCTGCGTCGTGAATGAAGATGGAACCAACGTCCAGACTTTAGCGGGTAATTGTATCTAGCTTGAAAGTTGTGAGATGACCATAGCGCTCCTCAGTTGGCCAGTCTATGCCTACGGTTATCACATCATTATTCAGGCATCAACATTTTCGCAACTGGGCTGCCGGTTTCTTATTTTCCTTGCTTCGCTTTTTTTTCAGCCCGGTCTTTGTCAAAGTTAAAGTTAAGCCACTTGAGCGACATTGTTGAAATCGGTAATTTGCCTGCCTCAACCTCTCAGTCGCAGTCAGAGTTTTAGCCAGAGTTTTTAGCCTTCTCGTTTTTAGTCTTGTCGCAGACGTGTCCATAAAAAAAAAAAAAATAAAAAACGAACGCGAGGCTAACGACTTGAAAATCCTTATTAATCACAATGCCCAGAAGAAGACAAAGTAGTAGCAGCAGAATAAGAAGTAGTAGAAGAGGGAGAAGCCAAACTCAGTGGAGACTGTCGCTCTCATGTGGCTGATGTTGCTCTGTGTTGGCCATAAAAAGCCAACGCTGCTGCTGATAAGCAAACGTCCAAAGACATGCTCCAAACTTGCCCCAATACCAACTAAAACTTCAAGCCAAATAAGCCAATGGACAGGCTACGTCCACGTTGCCGTTGTCTTCGTCGTTGACTGGTCGACTACTCATTTTCAATTAATTAATCCAACAACATTCCAGCACTATTATCTCGGCATATCTTAAATATTTTCTTTAATTACGCAAAAGAGGCAGCAACAAAAAGAGAAGTGCAAAATGACAGGCAAATAATAGAAAGGGGGAAGGGAAGGGAAGAAAATGAGGGGCAATTGCAACGTAGGTAGTATACAAATCTGACACCTCGAACAATCAATACATCATCATAAGCATGGCATGGAGAGAAAAAAACCAACTGAAAGGAGTAAAAAACTAAAAACACACACGCACACACAATTACAGACATGCCATGAAAGGCTGCCAGCCTTTTTTTTGCGGCCTCTTCTTCTAATGCAAAAAAAAGGAGTATAAAAAAAATTTATGCCATTCAAAATTAGCAAAGTGTTATCTAAACGCATAAATTACATGCACGTACAATGGTGGCAGCATCGAGGCAAGTGGGTGACGACGCGACGCGATGGGACGAGGCGCCTCAGCGGACGGGGTACAGTGGGTGCAGCAGAGATCTTCGCATGCAAATTGTGTCCAAGTGTGTGACTATGTGTACCGGTGTGTGTGTGTGTTGTGCGATAAGTTGCAAGACGTTGCTGAAGAAGCTGCCACAGCAACTAGTTCTTCACAATCTACCTCTTGGTTCAGTTTGTCTCTCTCTTTGTCTCTAACCCTCTCTCTTCCACTGTTATGCTGCTTCTTCTGCTTCGGCAATGCGGCATAAACGATGCCAACAACTGATTGTGACGGGAACTAAGCTCGTAATGAAAGCATATACACCAGGCGTCCAGATCCCAGCCAAGCAAGCAAGCCAAACGTAGCCAACTTGGCTCAAACAACGTTCATGGCCAAGAAGACATGGCCACGTTACAAAGACTTCAATAGACGATTCAACGCAATGCCTGTTGTCCTATCCTCTCTCTGTCTCCTCCCTTTTAGCCCTGCTCCTAGACAACAACAACAACAAGAATAAAGTGGCCATGGTGACTGCAATGGCTTCGTTGGCGCTGTATTGGACAATTGGCCGCCGTCGCTGTCATGTGAAGAGACCCGATTTGCTGCAGTCTGCACAGTGGAGCAAAATAACAGACACTAAGACAACCAAAAACGAACGGCAGGAGTCTTAAAAGGAGTTCAAACCAATTGTAAAGCAAGAAAAAAGTAAGAAATACAATTTCTTTATCAAGAAAAGAATTTTCAGTCTCTTAAAAATAATTGGTATTATTAGGAGGTTCTTTCTGCGTCTAATTGCTTTGGCACCACTGTGCGCAGCAGCCACGCAGCCAACTCAACTCAATTCGATTCAACTTAACTTAACTGAAACGCTTCGGCTGCGCTGCGACAACACTGCGAATGGCGCATGGCCAGACCAGGAATCTCCTCGCCAGCAGTTCAGCATAAGAAAGGAGTGGAGAAGTACAGGGCACAGGGGGAGCAATGTCTTGGTATCCTCACGACTTGGCGAAAGAAGATATAAGCACGACATAAATGGTACTTTATATCTGCAAGATATTATTTTTCCAAACATACACACAAAGTTTATGATTTTTTCTAGATATTTTGTCATCTTTATTATCAGACAGGCGCAAAATGAAAGAGCAAAACAGAGCGAAGGAGTAAATGAGATAGCTAGAGAAGGAGCAGGATAGGGAATACTAGATGCATGCAGCATAGCGTAGCAAAAGGCATAAAGTAACCAAATAAGCACAAAGCTGGACTTGTGTCATGGGAAGAACGACGCCTGCGTGGAGAATTGGCCATTGAATGCCATATAGCCAAAGAGTCAGAGTTGGAGTCGGAATGGGAGAAAGAATACGGGATGGAGTACGTTTTGAACCAGGTGAGTTGGAGTTGAGTGTCATGGCAAATGCTTGGGACAGCACTGCTGTATTCCACATACCTCGTGTCCCGTGTCCCATGTCCCATGTCCCAAGCCCCAAGCCGCAGGCAGGAAGCAGTTGCAACTTGCAGTTGACCAAAGCAGACACCACAATGGGAGCATGGCATTGCAATTGTGTGGCAAGTGTTGTTGTGGCATCAGCTACTTTGCACTTGTCCCATCAGCAGCAGCACAAAATCGAACTGCATTTCTACAGTCGCTTTCAAGTTCCTTCCTCTCTCTCTCACTCTTTTACCCTTTTGCCTTTCCTCCCTTTCTGCCCGTAGTTCTTGTCTTCCTATCTGGCTCCTGTCCTGGCCCTGTTTGTTTTCCCCTTCAACGGCAGCTTTGTGCGTCATATTTACGGTTTTGCCTGTGCACATAAACAACATTATTTGACTCCACTGCCCGCTTGCCTCGTTTGCCATTGGCTTTGGCCTGTCATAAACTAGTTTCTCACACATCTATATCTAGCTTGATATATAGTATACCTTAAATGTACACAGTGCGAAGAAAGCGTTAAGACTAGTGTTGTGGAATTTAAGGTAAAACTTAAGTTCAACTTTTTGAATTTTGGGAGAATTTGAAAAGATATAAACACCAACATCAGTACAAGTCTGTCTGTCTTAGCACTACTGTTTTTCGCCCAGTGTAGCTCTTGCGGTTCTGTGTATTCTCCGAGTATATTAATGCGTGAGCACATACACACAACAAGGCAGTCGTCTCAGCTGCTCTTACACCCTTCACCCTTCATAGAAAGAAAGGTTTTCTTCAACACACACACACACACACTTGTATTCTTGTATATGTACTACAAAAGACGGTGACCGTTGATGCTTTTGTTGTTGACTTAGGCCCACGCCATAACCCCTCTGTATATAGGGCTTCAACCCAACTGAACTCAACTCAATTCAATTCAACTCGAGTCGAGACTCTACTCGACTCGCCGTCATTCGATTCAACTGGAAGCTCAAATGAAAACCACAAAACCTGAGCTGGCATATTGCCGTCTATTGTCTTTTATAGTTTCCCGGTATGCTTACAGCACCACTATTTTCATGTGGTGCAATACTCTCTGGTGTGTTTTTTGTGGTTTTTCTTAGTTTACACCAAAATGTTTCCCCCCTTCCCCACCCCAACCATTTCTTTTTGCAAACATTTGTGCAGAGCTTGTTCTTGCTCATCTTCTTGGTTTCTCGTATCCACTTTAAATATGATTTAAAACTTTTGTCTGTGGCATGTGACCCACATTTAGATGTCCAGGGCTTTTGGGATTTGGGATCTCTGGACACTGAAGTGCGCTTCTCAATTGATTCACTGCGGCCAATATATTAAATGTAATGGCATTTGGCGTAAGAAATATCTTAAATTTCTTTTTTTTTTAGCACGCAGTGTGAAAAACTGCAGATACAGTAAAAATTGAATTTAAAGAACAGATTGTGTAAAAATTTATGGCAGTTAGCTGAAAGATCTATTTAATTAATTCAGCTATTGGTTTTCTAAAGGTGGAAGTTTAAACAATTTGTTGGATTTACTTATTGTTTCAATGTTTCAGAAATGGACCGATTTCTGGTTTCTTAAAATTTATTAAGTTTACAAATTTAGGAGAATAGAAAACTGACAGCATTATGCATGTTTTGGCATAATTATTAAGTTAAACAATAAATCAAATCAATATTAACAGATTTATTAATACACTACACAAACACTTCAGATAAAGCCATAAATTCAAATCTTGTCTATGCTATAAATGACAACCTTCCAAGCACCTGACCAAACTGTACACACACATAAATCACATGCAACAAATTTTTACGTTCTTTTCTGCCATTTCAAGAAATAATAGTCCCATTGTGAATCGAGTGAATTCATTGAGAAACATGGAAAGTTTCATTTTGTATGCTAAAAATAAAAACAAAAATAAAATCAATAAAAAACAATAGAAATAATAAATGTAGACCTTAACTGAAATTAAGACTTGCAGAGCATGGAGAATTCATGTGGGCTTCCACTTTTTACACACGGCAACCATAAAGTGCCCCCATGGGGCAGAGGAGCTGGCCAAAACAAAACACAAAAAAAAAAATACAGAAACCACCGCATCTAGTTTTAATGTGCCACATCAAACTTAACGATGACACCTACTTCAGTTATGGTTTATGGTAACAGAAAACAAAAGGCCAAACCCAGAAATATTTTTACTTCTTCGGTTTTTTTTGAAGCGTTGCCAATTGGTAAATGTGTAATGCGAAGATCATAATTTACACAAGCTCAGGCAATGAAATTATGCGAACCAATAGCATTAAGACAATGTAAGAGACGAGCGGGTATCATTAAAACAGCAGAAACCCTAAAGTCAGACCCAAATTCAAGCCGCGTCTTCCAAAGTCAGGCTTCAACTTGGACTTGGCTTCGGACTCGTATTGGGAACTGAAACTTGAAAAATAAACGCAACAGCAGCGTAACGAAATTTTATTTGGCTTTTTTTCTTCTCCTGTGTTTTTATACCCTTGCAGAGGGTATATTGTTTTTGTCACGAAGTTTGTAACGCATTGAAGGAAGCGTTTCCGACCACATAAAGTATATATATTCTTGATCAGCATCAACAGCCGAGTCGATATAGCCATGTCCGTCTGTCCGTCTGTCTGTCCGTCTGTTTCTATGCGAACTAGTCTCTCAGTTTTAAAGCTATCTTAATGAAATTTGGTACAGGCCTGTATTCTCTCTGCACGCAGTTCATATGTAAAAAATCGGCCAGATCGGACCACTATATCATATAGCTTCATAGGAACAATCGGTTGAAAATGCTTAGTATGAACATTTTCGGTGTCTATTGACCGATTTCAACGAAATTTACGGAGAATGTATTTCTCATTGTCCCCCATCTATTGACCAAATTTCATTCAAATCGGACCACTATATCATATAGCTCCCATAGGAACAATCGGTTGAAAATGCTTAGTATGAACATTTTCGGTGTCTTTTGACCGATTTCAACGAAATTCACACAGAATGTATTTCTCATTGTCCACTATCTGTTGACCAAATTTCAAATCGGACTACTATATCATATAACTACCATAGAAATAATTGGTTAACAAAACTAAGCTGCAAGGGTATTTAATCTTCGGCGAGCCGAAGATAACCGTTTTTTCTTGTTTTTTTTGTGTTTTACCGCCATCAACGCCAAGATGTTATACGAAATACAAAAAGAGTGGAAAGAAAAGAAAGAAGATAATATAGTTGATAATAATCCACAGCAATGTAACTCAATCTGCTTCTAAGCCTGGCCAATGTGATACGCAAGCAGCAGGACACGACAGACAAACATTGAGAAGTTTTGCAAGGGAAACAGACAAGAGAACAACATCAAATCAAGTGAATTCCAATCTACAGAAACTTAAATACTCTTCTTTATGCGACGAATGTCAAAAAGAATTAAACAGGTTGTAGTTTACAAATGATTACGACGACGGTTTAGTAATCTATGGCATAATTAAATTATAAATAAACTGGCAAATGTTTAAAGCTCATTATAGTTGCAGATGGGCAGCATAATGTGGTTAGGTAATGTGTGAAGCGTTTAGTAGTACAAAATAACAAAACTGCCACTATATAATTTATTATAATCATAAGAATCTTGAAATTTATTAATATGTCTGTTTACAGTTTGAGTAACAAATTGAAAACTATTCCAAAACTGTTATAACTATGGCTAAGTCTTACATGGTAGACATAGAGAAAGCCCCAATTTCTATCTCTGATGTCTCAACTCAATCGCTATTGATTAACACAATTCTAAAACGGATCACACACATCAAATACAAAGAAAAACAACCTTTAAGGATGCCTCTAGCTAGAGTATGGAGAAACACATACATAACAAAGCTACAGGGACCCAGAGCGGGGATCAAATAATGTGCATGAATGATGAAATGCAGCTAAGGTTGACTTGCCAGAACTCAGAACTCTGACTGCCTTTATAGCCAAAGAAGACTGACTGCCACAGCTCGATTCGCTTGCCGGCGCTCACAATAAGCAGCAGCTACAGAAAACGATGCAACATTTTCGGTTGGACAGCATGGACAAACAGATGGACTGAGGCGGCATTGGCATCGACTGCGACTTCGACTTCGACTTCGACATCGGCAGTTGGGTTTGAGTCGGCGGCCTGCTATTAACGTCCAGCGCACACATGAAACAAGATATTTTTACAGTACCCTGTACTCTGTCTCAGTATCGGTCTCTCAACGTTATTATAGCCCTCCTGCCTTGCCTGCAAGACGGGTTTTGTCAGCTCGACTTTGACTCTGGGGCGCTGCAAAGTATTATTTTTTTTTTCTTTTCAACTTTTTTTTCTTCTTCGTTCGCTTGGAATGAATCTTTGGGTTCCTGCAGTTATTGTACATCTTTTCAGAGTATATTTCGTACAAAACGACACACGCTGCATGCGGTGCGGTCTTGGGAGCCGAATGTCGAATGCCTCAACTCTCGCACAAGCACAAGGGATCCACAACATACACAACAGAGCGTCCGGCACTGGGGACATGAAGCCGACCGGAGACGGTTGGACTGCAGACGACAGAGACCGGTGTGAGTAATAGGCGGCGTTGCCGTTGTAGTAAATGAGCTTACCAGGTGATACCAAAACACAAAAGAAATTATAGTAATCAAATCATTTTTATGTTAAATTATGATCGACAGCAGGCAGGCGGCAGGGAATGATGGAACCAGGGCTACGTACACTGATAAAAAAGAGCTGTCCACTTTTTATAAAGAGCAATTGAGGAAAGTTTTGAATATTTGTTCAGCGTATTTTAAACTTTAAGGGAAATATAAAGTATACTGCATTTAAACTAAATTTAATTCTATTCTGAGACTACTTACTACATTAAATTTGTTAGTTTTGTAATCCCAACTTTCAAAACTTTTTTTCAGTGCACCTGTACCTTTTATAGATACATTCATGCATGTATCTGTAAGATACACACAAGAGCGTGGCAGCTTATAGTGGTTTTTTAATGAAACTTTATACTAAATAGCAAATTGTTGGTCAAAGTCTTTTGGTCAGGGCTCTTATTGATGTGTGGTGTGCACTGTACACTGTGTGGTGTGATGGCACTGTGGTGTCTGTGGACCTGCGTGGTGTGTGTGTGGTACAAGTTGTTACTGCCTAGACTGCAGCTAATTATCTTTTGGATTGCAACAAGTTTATTAATGTTTATGTGCCTTTTGCACCGCTTATGGTGGTGCTAGTGGCGGCTGCTGGTGGTGCTTGTATCTACGTTGCTCTGTCTCTTTTCGTGGTGCTCTGCTGGTGGATTGCAGCGACGGCGGTGGCGTTGAAATTTATTGTTGGATTTAGTGCCATAAGTTGAGGTGCGCCGCTTTTTTGCGCGATTTTAAAAGGTTGCAATGAACATTTATTATGATTGCTCTGCACCAGCCACAATGCAGAGCATACAAATATGTCTAAATGTCTCACTTATTTGCTGTTAATATATCAAACTAGACTTGGTTTAACCTTTTAAGGACAATCAACAACTAGTTCAAACAAAAAATATTGATTTAAAATTAGGCATTCGGAGTCGAAGCTCACCTGGGATTCCACCCAGTTGGATGTGTAGGAATGGGTAGACAGCTGCCGTCACGTATTGGGCAACGTCTTGGCATGTGACGTCACACACACTCATACACACACCTAGATACGTACACGTTTTAATGGCTAATTAAATTGGAGAGCATCCGTAGATGACACAATTACAAATTGCACTTAACTACCAATGGTCATGATTGCTACCCACTGTTTCTTGGTCTACAGGGCGCCAAGAACTTCTAAGAACTTGATGAGTTGCGGCATCTTAAATACAATTAAACAATGAATGCAATTCACCTGCATGAGCTACGTTCATTCATTTATTCAGTCATAGCTTTATTGCCAACTTTAACTTAATTAGTTTAATTTAAACTAATTGCGTTTATTATGAGTGATTAAATAATTGCAGTGTATGTGCGAGCTAAACATTCCTAGCTCCTCATCAGTTTTAAAACTTTCTTTAATCTCTAAGTGTTTGATGTTAAAACTTGTATCTAGCCTTAGGTGAGTGGCATGCTAATGCAAAAGATACTAAGGAAACGCACCTTAATTCACCATAATCTCTTCCCTTTTACAACAACTAATGGCATTTTTCTTTATATATTCTAAAGCCTAAGTGATTTCTTCAGTTGTAACGATCCATTCATAGACTCATTTTCAGCTGCTCTCAGTTATTATTGAAAGTAATTCCCATAACCATAACCATATTCATTTTATACACGCTTATCTGCGCCTCACTCACACACATACACACCTGTAAATATTCAATAAATTATGGACTTTATGATCAAGCTTAACACACGCACGACAGTTCATTAAAAAACAATATAGGAAAATGTTGAGGAACTCGAAGAAAACAAAGCAAAATAAAGGGAATTTAAAAAAATGAATTCTCTCATTTCGGTTGATATCAAAGCGAAATTTCAACGTGTTAAGTTCCACGCTGCCAAATCGTTTCCCAAGAAAATCGATCTGCTGCTTCTTTCTTCTACATATCTTAAAGCTACAACAGGAAATGTTTGGCAACGTCTACTTTTTTTTCGGTAGATTCTAATGCCGCTGTCCGAGCTATGAGCTATAGTAGCTCCGTCTCTCGTTCTGCCTCTTCCCCTGTCTCCCTCTCCGCTCTTACTCTGGAGCTAGTCATGTGAGAAATGTTGTGCATGTTACCCGACAACTTTTTTCATGATAATTAAATATTTTTAATTGCTGTCTTGCACAAAATGTGCGCTGCAGTAAAACGAATGCGAAAAATTATTTCCATAAAAGTGCAAATCATGAAATCTTTAGCCTCAAGGAGCAACAGCAACGACTCGTACAAGCAAAAGGAACATAGAACATAGCTCTAATATTTGCCATGGCATGCTCATGTTAAAGATGCATGTATGTATCTCACAGATGCACAGCAAACATTTTCGGATATCAGAGATTTAGTGCATTTTCTATATGTTTTATATATATATACATATACATCGTACATATAGCCTGCCTGGTGGACAGAATTAAGGCGCAGTCGCAGTTGCTGTTGCAGTTGCAATTGCACTCACCTCGGACACATAAAAAAGAAAAGTTGCACCAAGAATCTGCCACCAAAAGACACACAAAAAAATAGAAGGAAAAAAAACATTTTGTTTGTCTGCGCTTGGCGCTCTCACATGTTTATGTCTCTCAGTGTGTCTGTGTTTGTTTGTTTGTTTGCCACTGCCATAAAGCTGAAGCCAGTTTTTTATTTTTATATTTTTGTTGCAAGCTCAAGCTGCTGCCTGCCACACAGATGCAGCACACAGCACACTCACACACATGGATGCAGTCAGCGGCGCACAGCTTCCTTATTGTTGGAGCTGCAGCAGCAGCAGCAGCAGCACTTAATGCATTTTTCAGTAGATGCTTTTTTCATGAAAATATTTCGTGAAATTATAACGTGCATTCATTCTGTTCGCAACGACTTGGCCATGTGCGCTGCATTGCATTGGCAACCTCAACTACTCTCGAAAGTGTTAGTCAGGTAATCGTATTTATAAGATACAGTTGCACAGCGAGTGTCAGATACTTTGCTTGGCCATTTTAGAAAGCATCTCTGTAAGAGAGAGTGTGTGTGTGTGTTTGTGTGAATTTGCAGTAATAAAATGTGATTGCTGTTGTGACTGTATTAGTGAGCTTTTAAAAGCTTAACAATGTTAAGTAATTGAAGTTGTTGCACGAAAGCTGCATTTGATTTAGCCTGACGTTGTGAATCTTCTTGTATTTGTATCGTGCTAACAAATTGTTCCTTTGCTTTTTTGAGATTCAAATTGAGGAAGGCATAAAAAACTATGTTTATGGTTATGTGTTGCCCTTTAAGAGAGCCAAAATTTAGCTAAGTTTATTTTTACAAGTTTAATTTTATGTTCATGTACAATTTATAGACTTTTAGAATATTATTTTCATAAATAAATTGATTTTATGTATTTCTACTGTACCCCAATGAAACCCAAATTTCTTATTCAATCACATCGAAGCCTATTTAATTCTTTCCCTTTTCAATTCCACATTTATCCCCGCTAGAAATGCTAATTTTTCCACTTAAAGCCGAATAAAAACAGTTTGTTTGTTATCTTTAGATTCCCAATTACTTCTGCATAGCTGCACAATTATAGCTTTAGTGATTTTAGCCAAGGATTAATGCAAATTTCACTTAGGCAAATTGAGGCCTATAAACCACGAAGCTTCTTCAATGCATACAGTCGGATGGTCGGTCTTTCTCTCTTTGTCCATTCTCGAGTCCCATTGATATAACAAGCGACCTATCTAATTGAAAATCCTCACGTTCAAGCTGTTTGTTAAATCCATACAAGAGACCCTTTGTTGGTAGAACCCTCTCCGATAACTCTCGTAACACTCCGGCCTGCAGTTTGCAACCACCTACATATTACAAGAGAGCGTGAAATCGGCTTAATAGGGTAAAACTTTTGGACAAAGCGGGGAGTACAATAAAAACGAGAAAAACATTCCAATCAACGGCTTAAGAACCCAAAAACCCGGAACCCTGTTGAAAACCGAAACAATGTCAATGTATTATTATTAGTATTATTTTTCTGGGGGTTGTGAGGCATCACAAAAAAAAAGGGTTAAACGCGAAAGAGCAAAGGAAAATTAATTAAATTTGCTGATTGTTTGAAAATTTATGGTTTCAAATCATTTGATTATAAGTAAATCCAAGTGGTAAGTAAAAGTGTATGGTATACAGGGTGCAGCACATTCCAGTCTAGCCCAAAGATTTTTCCTTTGAGTTACCAAAGCGAATGTATCTCTTTGTATCTTGGTTATGTATCTGCACTTAACACGCATTCTAATTGCAACAGGCGAGGAGTCAAGACCAAAAGAGAAAAGAAATTATTAGCAACAAAAGCTTTTGGTTGCAACAAAGCAGCAGCAGCTTCCATTCGTCTTATGAAAAAAGGGGTGAAAAGCGAGGGGTGTGGAAAAGCAGAATGGAAAACTGGGGACATGGCGTGTGAGTAAATGCGACCAAAATGTAAAAAAAAAAATAAAACGGAAGGCAAGATGCATGAATGGATGAAACGGGAAGGTTCTAAAGGCTGGGCTGAGTTGGGTTGGGTCTTCGGTGCCGGGAACCGGGAATCTTGATGAACTGGGAAGACGGGACAAGGAGGAGCAGGCTGGGGGGGACTGGCAAAAGCGTAGCAAAACGTTTGCACGTTGAAGGCATAATAATAAAAGGTTAAAAAAGGCGCAAAGAAGATTAAATGCTTGAGAAGATGCAATATTTTCATTCTACATCTTTTTGTTGTTCTTGTTGTTGCTTGCCCCTCTGTGTTGCACAGTGATTCTGTGAGTGTGAGTGTGTTGCAAGTTATGCAGGCGGGGCAGGCAGCGATTGCACTTATATTGAAGTTCTTGCAGTGCGCCTTGTAATTGCACATCATGTAGCTGTTGCCGTTGCTCTTGCTGTTGCTGTTGCTGTTCCTGTTGCTGTTCCTGTTGCCGTTGGTAACAGCCTCGACTTTGGCTTTGACTCTACGTCTTTTACAACAACTATAACAACAACCACAAGTGCAACTCGGCCGCCTTTTAGTTAACTATTTTGTGTTCAAGTTGAAGGCACATGGTAATGGCCAATGTTGCAGCTTGCTCACATATTAATTGCCGCACGGTTGCGCGCACCTTTTGTGCCAGCAGCCTCACTACTCTACACTGTAAGAATGAATACAGTGACAAGTTGTGGATATCATGACTAATCGTAAAACATAGACCTGTTAGGACCCAATTTTAGGCTAAAAATATTCAAAACTTATTTATATAACAGAAGAATACGGGAATTTTTTAACTGTTTCTATTCTATTTACCAAGTTTAAAGTCGAAATATAAAGTTTAATAGTTTTTTATTTATTTTGAACAGTGTAGCTCCATTCCCCAGCCAGCACCTGGTACTCTACTTCTTTTGCCCATCTTCCCAACATCCCAGCATATTTTTTTTTCAACTTCTCCTTCTCTTTCCAGGCACGCAATCCTCTGACAATGCGCCCCATGGTCCGATTCGGGTTTTTGAAGGCACACACTCGGGTTTTTATGCGATATTTAAACAAATTGCTTGTAGAATATTTGTGACATTTTGTCATGGGGCTTGGGCAAAGTTATGTGACGGTGTGTGAGTATGAGTGTGTGTGTGTGAGTGTGGGGAGTTGGAGCAGAGGCGACGCAGCGGGTAGCGGCTCTATACTGAAAATTGAGTACAAGTTGCCTTTGAGTTGCATCATCAATCATTGCACACGTTGAATGATGTTTTGTCACAGATACGCCGACGGCAGCAGCAGCAACCACATCCCCCGCACCACTTCATCCAACCACCTGAAGCAGCATAGCAGAGAAAAACAAGTCAAAATATTTATAAAAGTCAAAATTGTCACACACACACACAGCCATACACATGAATCGGAGGTGGAGACAGAGATGAAGTATAGCAGAATTTCGTACTACTTTTTCTTTTTTTTTTTTTTTGGGAATGAAATGGAGGGGGGAAGTTTTCACGGGATTCGATTTCGATTCACTTGGGCCACATATAAATCTTAAGAATCTTTTTTTTCTTTCTTGTGTTTTTGAAGCTGTTGCTACTGATGTAATTAATAATCCAAACTTGCGCCCGTTTCGTCGTTTTGAGCTTGAGAAATGACGCTCTAAGGAAACTTCTGCAGAAGCAAGCAGCAGCATTGATTGGAATTCTATGCTACCCCCCAAAAAAAAAAAGACTAACAACAACAACAACTAAAAGAAGTTGAAGTTAGTGCTATGTGCGCAATGGCAAAAGTATTTGTAATTTTCTAGATGACTGTCTGTTTAGTATTGTCGCTGTTCCTCTTGTTGTTGCTCTTACTGCAAATGGTGAATCCCCAGTGTTTTGAGTTACGAGTAAGAGAAAGATAGAGACAGAGACAGAGAGCGAAAGAAATGGGGAAATTGTCGTAATCTAAAGTTTAAATAGTTGAAAAACTTGAGACAAGATAAATGGTTAGGCAGACAGTGTGAGAGATGCTCACAAGAAGAAGACTCTGAGTGAGCTAAGCTTCTTGACTGATTTGATAGGTTAAAGTTGCCACAAGTATCAAATCTAATAAAGATAATTTGTAGAAAAGAGCTACAATGCTAAAGACAATAATAAATGGTGGAATTCTTAAGAAAAATTAACCAATGAGGATTGAGGGGAAAAAGAATTTATGAGAAATTAAATAGTGGAAAAATACTATAAAGACAAGCACAAAGTGTTTATGAATCGCATGTGATTATAATATAATTAAAAACATGTTCTTTAAACAGTTTACAGCAGAAGGACAGCTGCCGACATAGAGTTTACCACAAAACGAACAATTTGTTAAACAAATTTAATTAATAAACTCTTATAATCAACAATATTTAAAGAAATACTGAAAGATAGCTGCTTTCTAAGACTAAAACAGCACTGAAAAGCGAGTGAAGTTGCCAGAGTAATTTCCACATTTCAAGCACAACTAAATTATTTTTGGTATTTCTGTAGCAATTCAAGAACAATTTGTAAAAGACAAAAGCAGATCCATTTAAAATGTTAACCGACTTAAGAGTCTCATTTTGTCAACTTTAATTACTCACCGCAAACACAAAAAAATTAAAAGTAGTCTACGTTTGACTAAACTGTGATCAAGTGAACAGAAGGAGGGGGAAAGTCAGAAGCAGAAGATGAAGAAGTAGAAGAAGAGATTTGAAGATGCCTTACCATGTCAATTGTATGACATTAAAATACGCAGACAAACTAAACAAAAAACGAAGACAAAAATTGAATTCCAAGAGAGCAAAGTGAGCGTAGAGAGCGCGAGAGAGAGAGAAGAGTGTCAGGCATCAGAAGAAAAGCAACCGACAAGTAAATACCGCAAATAAAATAAATTAAATAAGAAACTACCGCTGTCAAAAGGTTTAACATTTCACTTAAAAACAGCACACGAAGCAATGAAAAATATGTCTGGAGAAGTAGAGGTCGTCCACCACCCTTAACCCCTCTCTCCAACCGTCCCTTTCTCCTGTTTTACTATCGCTGGTGAGACAAGGCATAGAGCAGTGACAAGGCTCCCAAGCACCGACAAGACACACTTGGATTTGGGCTTTGGTGTCTGCCTGTGTGTGTGTGTGTGTCTTATTCTCTCACTCGGTTTTGTGGCTCAAGAGTTGAACAACAATTTCCAAGAAAATTAAAACATGTAAAGACATATCTTTTCATCTGACAAACATGGCTGGGACCATGCATAACATACACATATATGTAAATATACATATTTATTTGTATCTTTTGCTTGTTGTAGTTGTAGTTGTCGCTTTTGGCTGCTGTGTGTGCTGCTGTTGTTGTTCTCAACATTTAAATTTAACTCTTTTGTTTTTAAATTTGTTTTCTTTTGTTTATTTTCTATAGTTGTCATTTGCGCTGCTTTCTGCTTCTTTTTTTTGGAAACTTTAAGCTCAAAGTGAAATTACACAAATGCCTGAAATCTCATAAATACTTCAATCAAGTATGTCCAAAAATAAGTAAAGATATTTAAGCACAAACACAAGAATTCTACGGGCGACAGATGCTACAAACAAGAGCCCAAAAATTCTGAAATCAGAGAATGAGCATGGAGTATTAAGATCCCCAAAAAGCGTTCGAAAGAAGACAAAACAACAAAAAATACTGCTGTCAGTCCGTCTGTCCAACTGTCGGGCATTTTGTGATGGTAGTCCATTGGCAAAGATACATCGTATGCCTGCTTTTGCCACCGACTTTGACTTTTAAGCTACATTGTACTTATATTCGTTTTCGTATTCGTTGTGTATCTTGTCATGACATAAGAAATTGACTCCACTTGAAAATCCAAAAAGGAGTGCAATACAACAACAACAACAACAGCAATAACATGGACAACAACAATCGAAATTAAAAAGTAAATGCAGCCATAAATGCAACAAGCCCCAGGCACCCAAACACTACAGAGTTCTCTTGAGTCGATTCGATTCGAGTTGAGCTGAGCTGAGTTTGGAGTTGAAGTCGAGGGTATTGAGCGGGTAAATGAAGTGCCTTCCACTGCCTGGTTGTTGTTGCTGTCGCTTTGCTTGTTGTTGTAGTTGAGTGTAAGCATAAAAAAAAGTTCGTTTTGATTTGCAGTCGAAACGAAGGCGAAGCCCTGGATGGACACTTCAATAATAAATGCGAGAGCTGTTCAAGACAATGCCCAATAAAACGCTTCAAGTACAAATTGATTAAAAATATACACAGCACACATTTCAAATAGGAAACTATTTCTTAAATTATTTGTGTACACTTCTTTTAAACATTTCTAGCTACCATCCTGGCCAATAAATGCATGTATACACACAACTTTATTGCATTGCCACAGCAAAAACAAAAAGACGAAAATCTTTTTTATGTTTTGGAGCAGCGTAGACAAGTTGTGCATTGTTGTTGTTGTTGCTGTTTGTGTTACGGCTACTGTACTGAGCTTTTTGGGCAGCCTTTTTGTAGCTGACACTCTTCAAAGCCCTTTTGGCCCAATGCGACTGATTCACCTTTCCTGTTACTCCTTTTATTGTATGTTTTTTTTTCTCCGATTCTTTTCTTTTTAGTTGGTGGAGACAAGAAAATAAAACCCACATGTGAGCATTTAATTTCAACAACTGTCGCTGGGGCTACCAACAAACATCAGAGTGAAATACCAATACCAAGATGCCATACATACACAGCATCGAGAGCTACCTTTTGCTGTCTGTTCGCGCTCTGGCTCCCACTCTCTACCTTACCTGCCACCAAAGTGCTGTGTGGCAGACTGTGTTCCCCAAATGCAGCAACAGCAACAACGCCTGACACCAACGGCCCTCATGTAGGACACTAAACAGCGGGCGCTGCCAAATGACAACCAAACTACATGTGAAGTACAACAGCAACAGCAGCTACAACAACAACAACAACAAGAATGCACAAGTAACAGTGGGAGCCGCATTAATATGACCAAGGTAAAGGGTATTTAAAAGCAGCCAGAAAGGCACATCAGGGCCCAAAAGGAAACGGCAGACGAGTCAAAAAGACAACAACACAGTAGACGTTGCCACTCTTTTGGGAGCTCTGATGGAATGTGTGTGTATGTGTGTGGGTTTCTGAAACAGGTAGTGTAGTGTAGTGTAGTGTTGTTGTTTTTATTTTTTTTAACCTCTCCCTCTCTTACTCTTTCTTTGTTTTTGGCCAGCGTTTAAGAAACATGCTGAGGCCAAGCGCAAGGAAAGTAAAAGCCAGAGTTCTGTATATTTACGCTCAACAGCTACATATCCCTCTCTCTCTCTCTCTCTCTCTCTCTCTCTCTCTCTCTCTCTCTCTCTACGGACTGTTCCTCGGTGTTTTTTCGAAGCAGTAAAAAATTAAAACAGGCTTTAAAAACATGACAGCGCACAGAGCGCAACCCTGAAATTAGTTGACAAGGATGAGAGGAGAAGCAAAAGGTAAAAACAACAATAACAACAATAAAAAAGAAGAAAATGGAAAATGGGTGGACTGAATGCGTGCTGTGTAAAGATTTACATAATGTGTGGAAACGTCGTCGTGTGGGAATTTCATTAATGAAAGAATTATGAGAGGTTACATAATGAGGATTGTCTGGTTCTCTACCTTACGAGAGATGTCAGATAATGCCAGCAATTCAAATAGATACATATACACTCGGTTTCTCTGAATATCCATGTGTCTGCATGTGTGTGTGTTTTGTTTCTCTGATGCAGGCTAATAACACTGCGGGGGTGTTGCCTGATATGGTCAACACACAGTGAAGGGCCAAAAGACCAGAGCCAAGCCAAGTCGAGACCCACTGAGCTGTCCATTGTTGTAGTCAACAAATTAACAAAGTTTCCAAGGAATTGTGTAATTGAGCACATTAGTTTCGTCTCTCCTTTTATTTTTTGGGGTTAAACCAAGGGCGAGTCGTTCATCACGTGCTGCTCCAATAGTAATTTGACAACCCTCAAGTCAAATTAACACAAAGTAACAAAGGCAATGGGAATGATAAGAGCCAAGATAGATTTTAGATAGCAGCATATGCACCCCGCATAGAAAAGTTAAATAAAACATATTTATTTTTTGAAATATTAATCTAGATGACTTATTTAATTATAACTGTTTAGCTTGTATTTAAACAACATGTGCTTAAGTATAGATAACAATTTTCTGAGGTAAAAACTGAACGATCTTTTTAGTTATTTTAATATTAAGTCAAAAATTAGCACCCTAATTTTAATTCGTAATAATTTTCTGTCTCTCCAAACCTTTAAAAAGATCTGTGGGAAAGTCTCAAACAGTTAACCGATTCTCTGCCATTTAAGTTAGTAAATTTAAACAAACAAATACTTAGTCTTCAAGAACTAAAGATCAATTAACCTAAATTCTATTTCAGCTTTTAAACTACTTACAAAACACATTCGTAGATCACTAACAGCTAACAAAGCCAAGCTCCAGTAAGATAATTGTTAAACGGTGTCAAAGATCAAGCAAACAAACTAAATTATACCTTTTTTGCCACAACTAATTTGACAACTTTTAAAGTAAATTACTAAAAAGTAAAGATAGAGAAGAAACAAATTAGCATGGCAAATGTAGAAACGGTTTTTTGGAGGAGCGACGCCGTCGTTGGCGTCATAAGTAGATGTCCAATTTGTGGAGTCTAAATGGAAGTCGAAACTGAAACTGTTGCCAATTTCAAATCGCAATACGCACCTGTCACATAAATCACCGTCCGAATGTGATTTATTAGTTATTCATATTAGTTACCATGCGAAGGCTACAACAACTTTAACTTTCTGTGTCCGAGAGTGTCCCGGAGGGGCAAAAAAAAAAAAATAAATAAATGAAAATAAAATAAAGAATAACAGACACAAACATGCGGTAATACATAATAAGCAATATATAAAACATATGTATCTATGAGTTAGACAAACACACACGTGTTTGTGTGTCTGTGTGTGTTCTCCCCAAGTGTAGCAAGTCCAAGTTTTGGCCCAAGTCTCACAGCTGCACGAATATTTTTATACTCTCTGCAAGAGTATATTGGGTTTGTGCAAAAGTATGTAACAGGCAGAAGGAGGCGTGGCAGACCCCATAAAGTATATATATTCTTGATCAGCATCACAAGCCGAGTCGATATAGCCATGTCCGTCTGTCCGTCTGTCTGTCTGTCTGTCTGTCTGTCTGTCTGTCTGTCTGTCTGTCTGTCTGTCTGTCTGTCTGTCCGTCCGTATGAACAAACAGATTTCAGAGATGGTAAGAGCTACAAGTTCGAGCTTGGTGTCAAACGATCACATATTTAGTCAGTCAATACAAGAATCTTTTTTTTTTTCGATGCCACGCCCCATTCGCCCACAATAAGCAAAAAACTGGACACACCTCGTGAAAAATTGGTGTTTTCGGCAAATATCTCAGTAACTATGGCACCTAGGACCACCAATTCTGGTACGGGTGTTCCTAGCGAGAGCATAGTTACATTGCCATTTAAAATTTTTGACTGCCACGCCCACTTTTCCCACAATTTATAAAATAGTTTTCAAGCTTCAATGCCGTTTTTTCCGTATCGTACAGTATTGTAGTTTATAACTGGTGTGGAGACTAACTATATTAAACTATCCTGAAAGGCGCATTAAAATCGGACTATAAACAAGAAAACTAGAAGCGTTACAATATTGATAATTGAACGCAATATCAACCCATAGGTGCAAGCGAGATAGAAACACACAAGCACATGTTCGAACGTTTTCGCTGCCTGTGTGTCGGCAGCGCTGCCCGCGGTCGCTGGCTGCGCCGAATACACACATACATACATATTTGCATCTTATACATATTGCCAAACGTATGTGTATTCGAATACAAACAATCGGATGTGTGTTTGATTATGCTTAGATTGTTTTTGTTTCAACGTGTTTTAATGCAAGTAATTCACATTGTAATATCTCGATACCGATTTTAATAATTTAATCGGGACAAATGCAGAGAGTATTATACGGTCGGGCGCGCTCGACTGTACTTTTCTTTTCTTGTTTTTCTTTTATTATACTAGATATTTTTTTTATATTTTTCAGTTTTCCTTCTATATTTTTTTTTTGTCTTTTTTTTGGTGGTGTATAAAATATTGAAATTGAGTGCAAACTATTTGAACTTATCCAGACTGTTGTCGTTGTTGTTGTTGCTGCTGCTGCTGTTGTCGAGCATCTACCGAAGGTACAGATACTTTTGCACACATACCTCGTTGCTACATTATTAAAATGATATAAAGTAGCCGAGGCATGAACTAAAATCGATGTTGTCTGTCTGTCTGCCTCTGCTTCTGCCTGCTGGCAAGGCAAAAGTGGCAAGTGGCAAGTGGCAAGAAGCAAGGCAAAAGCATTTGTTGCATGTGCTTCAGCTTTTGGCCAATGAACCGAATGAAAGAAAGAATCTACTCGCAGTATTCTATGGAATCGAGAGAAGATGGAGAGATGAAGATGAGGACGCAGCTTGTGTTGTAGTACGTATGACTAAGGCTAAGGCTAAGGTAGTAGCTAGCAGATGTGCTTAAGCTATGGATAAGTATCTACAAGTTGTTTGGCTAGTATCTGAAGCGTTGATAAGTGCTAAGTTATGGGACTTAAACGAAGTTGCGCACAATTGCAAAACAACTGAGATGAAATTTTTGATTTGATGTATGGTTAGTAGCATAGTTAGAGCTTTAGCTTATGGCCTAACTAAGTTATTTTACGAGCTAGCGAAAGTCTCTCAGAACAGACTCCAAATCTAAGACTATCAACTAAGCCAAATCTATGCTCTTCAAGTGCCGTCCGGAATGCTAATAAAAATTTTGCATAAATCAGACAGTTCAGCGTTTTATTTTTAGCGCACACCCAAAACTCTACAACAGAGAAAGAGAGAGGTGGAAAGAAAGTACACTAATGTACACACAGGGGAGAAAAACTTTTGTGAATATTTTAAGGTCAACTGTCGTGTAAAACTGCAAACCCATTTCTGGCAAGACAATGGAAGAATAAGTAAGCTTTAGAAATTCTTAAAGAATAGTGTTTGGCTTCAAAAAGAAATTCCAAGTTTGTGTACTTTAAATGTAAAACTTTTTGAAGAAAACCTTTTGGTTTTCAAATTGAACTTAAGGCTCAAATTTCCACGCTAAATTTATAAATAACTTTAAATTATTAAAGTATTTTCAGTGTAGATATTTTTTGGAGCACAGTAGCACTGTTTTTAATTTGTTTGTTAAAGTAATATTATTATTTCTTTAATTAACTAACACATCTAAGTCTTGTTGACAGTGCGCATTGATAGATGGGATCTCCCGCTCGCCCGTTTAACATTTTGGCAATATACTTGTGTATATAAGACAAACTCGTAGCTCGAGGCTCGTAAAGATTTCAAATTATAAGTCGTATAAGTACTTAGTTATGACCATAAAAAGAGGCCAAACGCGAAATGGCAGAAGGCAAAAACGGTCTGGAACTTGGCTAAGACAGCAACTTAGCCGACCAACGACTGCTGTCAAAGTCATTTGGCGCATAATTTTTACAGCTGTCTGAGACTCTTACCGTAACCAAACCAAAAACCCAACCCCATCTCCGCCCCATCTCTCAAAACACACACACACAGAGTGTGCTGGGTTTTTGCCGTAACCCGCATGGCATAACTTTTATAGTCGCCGTCGGTTCGTTGCTAAAATATTCTAATTGTTTTTAACAATTTTTTGAATGCGCCGTGTACGCGGTGTCATAAATCTTTTCCTATACTGCAGCATCAGCAGCAACAAAAGCTGCGGCAACAATGGAAGATGATGAGGCCAAGGCAACAGCAACAACAACAACAACAACAGCAACGACAACAACTACGAGTACAGCAACAACGGCAAAGTCATTGGCCAAGACAAATTTGCTTTAAAGCTCGCCAATAAAAGTTAACAACGCAGTCATATATGCATACTTACAAATACATAAAGGGAGTTTTCCATCTCCCAACTCCCTTCCCCCTACCCCCAACTCCACTCAGAGACAGAGATTTTCTAGTCAAAGTCAGAAAAAGCCATTCAAGACTTTTAAACGTCGTTAAACTGATCCTATGTACATACATGTTCGTACATGCTCGTGTATCTGAGTATCTGATGTTTGCATTAATGTAGCCAAGTGTATGCCATTTGGCAAATAACACGTTTTAGTTGAGCTTCTGCTGTTCACTTGTGATGCAAACAATATTTTTAGATTTATATATTAATAAAAAATAGCTATTTAGCAGGTAGCAGTAATAAACAGTGTCTAAAATCTACTCTAACAGCCTTTTTCCAGCTATGAAAGTAGAAACCAATTGCATATAATAATGCTAGTTTATAAGACACTTAAACATGTAGTCAAGTTAATTATATGCTAAGGCATTAAACGAACTTTTGAGTTCTTTGTCTCTACATAACAATAAAAGACATTTATTGATGTAAATAATATTTTAAATTTATTGTTTATTGTTGAACTTGGGGTGTGGCAAGCGTTTAAAATGTGTTTTTAAATGGTTGTTATTTTGATTTTAAATATTTTTAAAAGTCAGTCTACTAAAAATAGTATGTTGTTGAACTATAAATTTGATTACGGAAGGAAAAAATCAGTGAAACTTAAGAAAATCAATATTTTAGCGGTATTTACTAATAAAAAGCTTTACAACGCGCTACAAAAAAAAATTTTTATCAGCGTTTAAAAATGGAAAACTATTTTAATTTATTGGTAATTATTATTATGGCAATAAATCATACTCTAATTTCAATTGATTGTGAGTTTAAAGCTTTAAACTACACAAAGTAGTTTAAGCCGCTTAATTACAATAATTTTTAATGTGCTTAAACGTGTTTTTGCTAACAATATATAGCCTATATTTAGTACAGTGATTTTTTTTATATATTTACTCAATTTATTTTTCTGTAATTTCCTTGACTTCGTTTAAATGTCGATTTAGTTGACGCCACCATACGATATTATTACTTTTTTTCTAAATTTAGCCAAAGGGGCGACTGTTTTCCCATTTCCCATTTGCACACATTTTACCTTCATGTTGTTGCTGCGTCAAAAGCAGCAAATTTGATTTTCTGTTGTTTTTCATTTGTGGCGCATTTTCCATTTCATAAAGCAGCCATCGAGCCGGCACTTTATGATTTAAGCTTGCAGCGTTTACTACACAGCCTACCCACTTGCCACTTGCCACATGCCACTTTCCACTTGCTACTTGCTACTTGCCACTCGCCTCACGAGTGTTTCAAGCTGGAATTGTAGTTGAAGCTGGAGCTGCTTATTAGCTGGCTGCTTGGCCTGTGGACTTCCTTGAATGCGCCAAACTTCTGAGGCAAGTGCCGTTTGACGTCGACGCATTAATGATTGTTAGTGAGTTGTGAAATTGCTCTAACTGCACTTGGGGCAGCTACAGCAGCAACAACAGCAGCTACAGCAACTTCCACATCATTTGCCAGTGGAGTCGACACTGTTTGACTGTTCGACTGTCCGACTCTTGGACTGTCACAATGTCCAACATCGTCAAAGTCTTTCCGGCAGCAGAAATGCTTCTGCTTCTGCTTCTGACTACAACTACAGCTTCGCCTTGGCTTGGACTTCAAGCAACCCGTTCCCGTTCGCATATTAAAGAGTAAATTTTTCAATTTCACAGACATTAAACGCGGCTGCTGCTACTCAACTTGACTACACTTCACTTGCTTCAGTTTGTCCTCCACTTAGCCCTCCCCACTCCCACCCCCTTCCTTAGCAAAGTCTTCCACCGCTGCTCCTACAAGTTACAGCAGCATACACACAGTCTGTGCTAAACGTTTGCTGCCGCTGGCTATTTTTAGACACGGTTGCGGCTTCGTCTTGGTGTTGGTAACTAAACATTTTTGCCATTAAATAGTTTGTTAAAATTTGCCTTATTAGATTATTAAATTTAGCAATTTAAGCAAAATTCGTTTTGGCATTTTGAGGCTTTTCGCCAGACTAGACCAAGACCAAAATGTTTACTTCTCCCTAACCCTTTTTGAAATGTCTTCCATTTTCGATAGAGAGCGAAAGCTTTGGTCTGGCACAGTGCTTGAGAAATGTTTTTACATGGTGCGAAAAAATTGGGTAGATTATTTTGAACAGGAGATGAGTATCTACACCGATTTTAATCACAAATTTACCTTAACTACTAACTTCAAAGCTTTCAGGTGAATGTATCTTTTAATAATGACTTTAACAAAATGAAACTATTTTTAAATAACATTTTTCTTTCAGGAAACTTTAGACTTGACAATTTTAGAACTTTCGTAGCTCCTTCCATGCATCTAAATCATTTTGAATCCATGCTTTGCTTTAATATCTGGTGAATTTCTAGCCAACTGCTAACTGATAGATACACAACACACACTACTATGTAACAATATCATAATGTCGAAAATGTTCATACGAATCTGAAGCCAATGTTGCACAAACTCTTGCGTAACTCTTACATATCTGTGTGTGTGTATGTATGTAGTACAATGTCAGTTAGAAGGCAGCTGAAGGAGTGGGGAGTGGCAAGTAGATGGTTCTGTGGATACAAAACGAAGACGTCGACGGATTTCACATTCAACATTGCCCCCTAGAGTGCAGCACGCTCTCTGGTCATGTCCTGCTCCTGTTACAGGCAATCGATGTAACTACGTGTAAGTGTATATGTGTGTGTATCTATGTGTTTGCCATGTGTGTGTGTGTGAGTGTGTGGCGCTTTTGTTGCTACTGGCCATATGCCAATTTTCGGTAAACTAACTTGCCTAAACTCGACAAGCAAATTGCCTTCATTAAGATACATGCCTGTGCTACCTACAATTTAGATACACACACACACACACAAATATCACTTGACTACATATGTGTATGTGTGTGTGTATTGAATCGAACCATCTTTATACTTGTGCATTTAACGTGTACTGCACTTCTCCTCCATCTACAGTAAAAATATTTTTTTTTCTACTCTTCTTCTACTTTTACAACGACAATGACTATGGCTTCAATTGGGTCAGATAGGCAACAACAACTGCAACTGCTGCCTGTGTAGATTGTTAACCCACAACAATTTTCAATAGATACATGAACGTTCCTATTATTTTTACAGTGGCTTCAAACTCTAACGGAAGCCACTTAAAAATACGCCAAACTACACCCACGACTCGTTCGACTCGAGGCAAAAGTGTTTCCATAAGAACGTCAATAGAACAACGCTTTAACCCTCAAAAGCCACACTCGTCTTCATCTTCCCACTCCTCCTCTCCGTCTCCCCGCTTTCTTCTCACTACGCCACTACCAAAGACATTAAAGTTAATTTCGAATCGCTTTTAAATTAGCTTAATTCGCTGAAATAAAACTGACGCCTACGAAAAAGAGGGAAAAACAAAAACAAAACTAAAGGTCAGTTAAAGCCAAAAAAAACTACAAAAAAAAAGCCAAAAAAAAGCACAAACTCGAAATGAAACCAAAACGGCAGCTAAACATTTAAATGTTGTACAAAGGCAATAACAATAACAACAGCAACAACAGCAGCAACGGCAGCAAACACAACAAGAAGCCAAAAAAAAAAAAAACTCTCACATACCTTCGAGATACAAAGATACACACAAACAACTCTGCAGATACATTCGTCTGGCTGCGCGTGCTTTTAAGGCACAGCTTACAAAACCAACAACAACAACAAGAGCAACGAGAACTACACAACTTTAAGATACATTTTCGGACTGCGACTGTCGATTGGAGACGGCCACAAACATTTTTTTTTTTAAATGCTAGAACGCCTCTTCACAACACTTTCCACAAAATGGTTAAAAACCAAAAAAATGTAATAAGTTTCTAGCTGACAACCGACTGATAAATACCCGGTAATCAAAATTTCCAAACCATTTGAGTTGAAAAGACTTTATGCTAGTTGACTATGAGTAGATAGATCAATGAAATAAAAAGTATCTTTTACAAAAAGACTTAAAAAATAATCCACATTAACATCATACCCTTGACTCTTACAATAACGGGTATAAAAACAACACGAAATACCAAAAAAAATATATTTTTTTCTCTCTCATTCTTTATTTTGGTTTTTGTTTTTTTTTTTCGCAGTCGATGCGGTTTTTTATTGCTTGTTGTTGGTATTCGGAATTTGTTTTCACTGTATCTTTTTGTGCGTTTTGCAGATTCTTTTCAACAATTATTTTACGCGCTGACTTTTGCATGTTTGCTGTTGTTTCTTTTTTGTATGATTTTATTGCTTTAAGTCACAGCTTCAACAAACACTCACCAAACAAACAGCAACAAAAGCAGAAATTAAATTATGTTGAAATATTTAAATAAATTGCAAGAAAAAAAACAGAAAAAGAATATACGAAATGGAAAAATACCAATTATCAATTAAATCAAGCAAACGCAGTCTCCAAGTGTAATAAAATACAGAGCGACGACAATGGCAGAAAAATAACAATTAAGAAACCACTGAAGACAGTAAAGAACGTGGAGATACCCTGGAAAATGTACAAGACAAAAAGATACAATTGTATCTCAATGATAAATTACAGTCTATGTAGCTTCGGAAGTAATGCAAATGTTTAAAACATATTTCATTGCGTCCTTTGCGTTTAAACCTTTTCCTTGAATACCATTTATGTTTACAGGGTATACCCAAAGAGTAAGAGGAAGAGGTTGAAACCTGCAGCTGAGTTTGGTTCGGTATTCAGTTTCGGGTTTTGATGTTGGTCAGTTTCCTGTTGCCGCGCTCATAAAATAATATGAAGGAATATTTATACATATATATGGATATACAGACGCGAGAGCGCGTTCTGAACAAAAAGATAAAAACATTAATTATTATTAATTGCCCTTTTTTCCATCTTTTCTTTTATTTCGTTTGTGTTGCCTTTTGTTTTATCCTCTGTCTTCTGTACCTTTTGGACCGCTACAAACTCCACACTCAACATCCTTTCGGCCAAACTGTCGTCGCTGTCCCTTTTTGGCTTTAAGGGTCTTCTCCTTAAGTTTTCTCTCACTTTATCTGTTGCCCCTTTTTTTGTCTGTCTTTTTGTTGCGTGTGATTTAAGAGCTAGCGGCACATTTGTGGTACCGCCCAAAGTTCTCACTAATGTTAAGTAAAACCAGTTTTCAATGTTGAAATAACATTTGGTTTCTTTTCATTATTTTTTTGTTTAAGCTAATCGAAATGACAAGTTTTTAATTTGGCCAACGAATTTGTTTGTGGAATGTTTTTTTTCCCTTTTGTGTTAGAGTCTGGGAATCTGGTTTATACGCAACTCTTGTCGCGTGGGCAGCAGCGTGTTATACAAATTGCTGGCTTCCATTTTGGCAAGAGATTAAGTTTAGGCAGTGGAAGGAGGAGTTTTAAGCCAAATAGTGAAACCTAATGGATTACATTATAGGAATTTATTTTATACGCATTAAGTTGAACATTTGTTAGAACCCAAAGAGATTAATGTGTAAATGTCAGAAAACATATAAATAAATAAATGTAGAAAACATTTTTTAATAATCAAGCATGCATAAATATTGATAAATGTATACAAATTAATGTCATTGCCGTTCTCAGAATTCGATTATCATAATATTTGAACATTTAAGCGGGAAATTGAGAAATGTTGTCCGAAGTCTTAATCCTGTTTTATTCAAAAATATTTACAGCTGCATCATGAATAATTAAGTTTACATTTCTCACCATTTCTAATCTGTAATCTCCCTCCTCTCTCTCACCGCTCTCTTTTTATCCAAGCAATCATCACAGTTCCGTTTGCCTAACTCAATCACCAAATTCTCACCCAATTTTGTTCAAGCTTTTTTGGATTTTCTTTTAGATTTGATGAGTTTATAAATTGAACATATTGATAACTTGATTAATGCACAAAAATGTTGTTAGTTTCATTTTTCCTAGCTTCAAGTTTTTCAAAGTTTTCTAGTTAGCTGGCGATAAAGAAAGTCAAACGAGAGCGTTCAACCAAAAATTGCCAAGTTATCGATCATCCAAAAAAAAAAAAAAAAAATTGAAACTTAAATTGCAACAATTTGGAAAAGCTGAGCCTCGAGGACAGCAGCAGCAGCAGCAGTGTCCTCTGTCCTGTCTTCATCCTGTCTGTCCGTCTGCCTGTCGTGTCTTTTCAGCGTGCCTTTTCGACACTTTCGCTTTAATTAAAAACTTACAAAAGAGTTTTCTCCCTCTTGACTGAGGCTTACATGGCAAGAGCAAAATATGCGTAAAATATGCCAAGCAGACAAGCCAAGCAAACCAAGCGCCGCAAAAAGGAATTCCCATAAAATGCAGCTGAGAAAATCTAGTTAGAGCCACAGTTTTACTACAACAGCAAGAGCAGCAAGAGCAGCACAGACAACAAAACCCCACAATAAATAACCAAAAAAAATCCTACCAAATTATATACCCAGCACTAATGTGCTGAAACTTTGGATGCTCTAAGAGATATGTAAACTAATTAAGAGAAATTAGAGAAGAAAAGTTACAGCTCCAAGTTGAGGATTAAAAATATTAGCCGACTTTTTTCTGTAAAGTCAAGTTATTATAACAAACAAAAGTTGATTTTTAAATACAGAATTTTATGTGGATTTCAGTACCTAAACTCTGCTAATACAAAACTTCTGAGCATTCTTAACGACTTGTCAGGAATGTCTGAACACATGTTCACAATTAAATTCGTATCTTTAAGGCATAACTAAGTTATCTGTAAACAGTTTGAGTACTTGTTCTAAACTTGAAAGAAACTAATTGTTCGCTAAAGTTGCTGATTAACATAGCTCAAAACAATCTTCAATATATTCTTCGAACAGATCTTGAGTTTGCTTTGAATTAGCGCATAATTTTCGTTATTTCTATTTTGAATTTCAAGTAAATCATCTATTCTTTTAGTGGTTTTTCTATGCAGTCAAACCCAAATACATAAACCTCCTTTGAACGGGTGGCTAACGAGAACCGCAGAATAAAAATAATAAAGTAGAATACGGAAAATTTCACCGCATGCATTTTTGTTGAGCTAAAAGTTTTTTGCATATGGCAAAAAACCGAAACGACAGTGCATAAAATATATGCTTTTTACAACAAATTTCCATATATACACACACACACACAGTGAGACAACAAGATGTAGAGTGAGACAGTATGAGATAAATGGAGATGTATCTATGTATCTTTGTATCTTCATGCCTATACATGTGTTCGACTGTGTGTGTGTGTGTGTCTATTTTGTGTATAAATTTGCGTAGGCAATTTTTATTTTTTAGATTTTTTTTTGTTTTGGACAAGGGACTCTTTTGTTGTAGTTTTTGCTGTTGTTGTTGTTGTTGTTTATGCAGAAGGCACCCAAAGAAGCGAGTGCTGAAAATGCAAACAAAGCCTTTTTGTCTGGCAACATGTTGTTCTTGTTCTACTTGTTGTTGTTGTTTCTCTTGCTGCTATTGCTTAGGAATGTAAAAAATGTTTAGACAAATTAAAAATAAGAGTAACCAAAAGATAAATGAGGTACGGAAAGGGTCTACATTTTGTGTGGGTGCCCAAAAAGGGCGGCGGGGGAGTGGCAGAGGGCGGTGTTGTGGGGATGGTTGGTGTTGTTAAATTTGCTGCGTTGGCAACGCGCATTTGGGTCAAGGTGTTTGTTGTTATTGTTGTACATGTCGCCTGCTTTTGGTTTATTATGAAAATTGTTGTTGTCGTTGCTGTTGTTATTGTAGTTGGTGCTGCTGCGGCTGTCATTATGCGAAACGAAACATTGCACTATATCAGGCACAACTTGCAACAAATTGCTAACGGATTTAGTGTGCTTTTAACGACGAGAAGATACTCTGCTTTGGGGCAGGATAACAACCATCTTTTGTTGGTTTTTTTAAAATAAATGGTTGAAAGTGTAAATATAAATAATGCATTATTTAAAATCCATTATTTTAAAAATGTATTTTAGCAATTGGGGTTTGATTTGATGTTTAAACTGTTCCCTAAAATATTCAGCTGTTTTGCGTAAAGTAAATTCTACCACAATCCAAAGTTCTAATGTATTTTAAAGTTAAACAATGAGTTCATATCCTATCAACCACATCTTTATATTTATAGATTCACTTAGTAATGCCAATTTCCATTGACCTCTTATGTGTATGTGTTTAAGAACCTTAAGAATATTACTTTTATTTTGCCATTGTTCTTTCCCTGTTGACTTGGTTAGAACTCCACCCACATATGCATAAAATATGAGCATGATTAAAGTGTCCATAGCATGTTATAGCCACCGCCAAGTGCTAACAACAACAACAACAACAGCAGCAGCTACAAAAACAATGTGCTGCAGTTTTTGCAACTGAAACTAAAATTATTATGGGAAATTTGTACATGTTGAAGGAGGCGGCAACGAATAGCGAATAATCAATAAAAATAAAATATATCACACGTTGAAAGCAAACGCCTCTCACCCCCTTACCCCCTCAATTCCCCCTATTTTAGTGCAGGCCACCTTTTTCTATCTCTTTCGTACTCTCTGTCTCTCTCTCTTTCGCTCCGAGAGTTGCTCATTTCGTGTTCATGTGCCATTATACAAATATAATATTCTTACTTTTTTTTCTTTTTGGTGTGCATATTTTTTTTTTCTTGCCGCTTTTGTGTTTTTGCCACCAGCAACAACAACAACAAGGGCAACGGACACGTTTCACACGCACGCGCAGGGGTTGTCAGCGGATGAGTAAGGGCTGGAGTAGCGAGTGGGGGGTTAAAGGGGGCACAATTTCATGGCACCCTCTAGTTGGCTTGGTTCTTTTGGTGTTACTTGGTTTACTTAGTTGCCTCGGTTTGATTTGCCTGTCGTGTTATTGAGCAAATTGTACAATGTAAGACTTTAACTCTGTTTCACTGTACAGTAAACATTTCATATCAACAACGTTTGACAGTTGTGTAGCTAACGCAAATTAGTTGAAAGGTCAACATTTAGCACAGAGAATGCGATTGATTTGCAGAGCCAATTTCAGAAAGTTTTGAAGAGGAGCGGAGTGGGAAGTATTTTAAAAATATTATAGAGATTTTGGAGCAATAAACGGAATAAGAATTTGATTACAGAATATAATATAAGCTAAATTCTTTTTATTTAAAAAAAAAAATTTTATATAGTAAAAATAGTTTTTTTAGGGTGCTAATTAGTCAACGATAATAGTAGCGACTTGACGCAAAGGCACAATTATTAGTTAAATAGTTCATGTTAAAAAAACAGTTTATTTCTGTTTTTTATATATTTTCTAACGAAAGTTATTTAATGAAATAATTATCAAGGGATTACATAGCGGATTTAATCCATTTGTCAGCTTTAAACACTATATTTTTAAGCCACTTTTATAGGCCCGCTTTTAAAGTGACTTTATCTTTTTGCTGATTTGATGTACTACAAGTTTTTTGCAGCCTATGTAGCCAATGCTTACTGTACAGTTCACTTAAGAACTTTAGCAAAATTAACAAAAAGGACAAGTATTTTCCATTTTTCCCACACACACACGCACACACACACTGCAGCTCAGTGTATGCTTTGTGTTGTGTCAGCTGGCGTTGATTTTGTTGTGCAGTTTCAGTTAATATTTTTGTTGCGTTCTTACTTTTTTCTTGTCCATTGTTGTAGCTGAACTACTTCGATTATGGCCCTGTTATTGTTGCTGTTGTTGCTTTTGTTGTTGTGAAATTCATGCGAAATTTTGAATGCGTCTTTTGTGGCAAGTATTTTGTACTCGCATTTGAGTGTTGCGCACACTTGAGTGCACACACAATAATGTTTGTGGTGTTGTGTTGAATAGTGTAAAGGGATGCCATTTCACACGCCTCAAGGATAAGCAGCCAGGATAGCAGAGAGGAGACAGGAACACACTCATGTTTGTGTGTGTGTGTACATAAAGGAAGTTATAGTTACGCTAAGTAACTGTGTGTTTTAGCATCATCTTCCTCATCCGTGGCGGCTGCGTGTTAATTGCAATTATGCAATGCACAACGTTGTTGTTGTTACTGTTGTTGCTGGTGCACATTCAAGCACATTGCATCCTGTCAGTTGCATTGATGCGGCAAGTTTCTCCACCGTCGAACCGTGCTGAATTATTGTGACACAATTTTATGCGTTTCATGGATGTGTGGCAGGAATAACACACAGACACACAAGAGTGGCAGCAACAGCAACAGCAACAGAGCAACAGCTAACGTAGCCCAGCATTGGCTTCCTCATCTTCCTGTCAACGTATATTGGCAAGTTATGCCACATGCCACATGCTGCATGCCGCATGCCAAGAGGCAAAGGCGCAACACAGCGCTTCCTTCGCACTTCGCCAACTGGCAACTAGTTATGCGTGCACAGGAACACAGCAAGCAGCCGCACATCCTCCATACCCTTACCACCCCTCTCCCTCTCCTTCTACCCCTCCTCTCCTGCTACTTACTAGCTTTTCCCATGCCAATTCCAATCACTTTTCCTCCGTGCCGTTTCCTTTTGCCTCGCGCAGGCGCCTTTTCTGCTGCTCCTTCTGTGTGTCTGCATTTAAGTGCTACCCGAAATTGCCTTTTTAAAGGATTTCACGCACACAGACATGTGTGACTGTCTGTCTGTCTGTCTGTCATTGCCTGACTATTTCTCTATGCGACATGTCCCTCTGCTCAGCTCGCTCCTTTCACACTTCCCCTTGTCGCTTGTCAACATTTTGCCATCTTGGTTGTCGTTTGCCGTTTTCATTGCCATTTTCTTTTTAGCTATTTTAGCATTTTCTTTTTTTTCTTCTGTCTTCTTTCTTTTGAATTGATGCATCTATTTCCTCAGTCTTCAGACTCGTCCTGTGAGCCTGTCTTCTGCTGGCATTGAGCCAAAAAACTACGCATTTTGCCAACTCAATTCGTGTGATAAACTAAAATAAAACTGTGCTCGTAATTTTTTGACTAAAATCGCCCCCTCCTACACCCTCTTCTCTTCTCTCCACCACACTGTTCTCTTACCGTTCGTACAAACTGCATTTTCACTTTCTTTCCATTTGGCTCTTTATTTTCTCAATTTTCATTCAAATTCAATTATTTTTTTTTTTGTTGTAGTTTTTCTTCTATCTTTATTTTTTGTTGTTGCTGCAAAACTGCATTTACCAGTGTCAAAGGCGCTTAATTTAGTTTCAGTTCTCTCCTCTATCTCTCTTTCTCTCTCCCACTCTTTTAGCCGTTTTTTGTCTTATGTTTTTGGCATGTAATTTGCTGGCTTCATTCGGAAATTGCTTCGTTTTTTTTTTTTGCATTTTCCACGTTTCATTTGTAGATTTTTTATTTTTGTTGTGTTTTTCACTCTTTTGCACTTTTCACTTATAATTGGTATGTGCTCCTTGCGTGTCCGCATTGGCATTGCCAATTGATCAATAATTAAGGCTGCAGCAATTAAATATTAATAGTCCGCCGTGGGGTAAAAACACTAGGGCCGCGTGCGGGGTAGGAGCGTGGTGCGAGGAGCGCAGGTAATAATAAAAATGATAAGTTCTTTTTAACACGATTTACATGCACATTTTCAGTTAATGCGCCGCATAAGTTCAGAGCTCCTTTAGAGCATGCTAAATTTACAAACACCCTGCAATCTCAATGAATTCATAACCCATTTCCGACTAACAGCTTGTGGTCATTTAAAATATGTAATTCTGTGGTAAACTCCATTCATTTGTCATTCAGTTATTGTAGGGTATCTTTCAGTACACCCCTTACCAAATACGCCATTTTTACATTACTTTTTCCCCTCATTTTATGCACGTCTGTCTTGTAAAGCCGCAGTAATTAAAGCGCATTATTTATGTGGTGCCAAAATGGGGAAAATGGAAAAGCTGCAGCAACGTTTTACCGCTCATGTGAGCACCATGAAAAGTATCTCAGTTATCATTTAACGGTTACTTAAACTGCAATAGAGCTACGTTTTTCAAATCGTCAAAATTGTAGCTGCTTTTACTGCTGTTTACTCAAAGGCAAATTCCAAAACTCTTTTGTTTGTGCTAGAAAATAGTTTTCCAATTTCATTCGGAAATTCAAATCGGATCGAAAAACAGTGAAAATCAATGCGAGTTGTCAGTATCTGTTGACTGATGGGAAGTAAACGACAACTCGTTTACATTTTCAATTATTTATAGTAATTAAAACAACAAAAAAGTAATTTTAACAAAACAGCGACTTTTAAAATCTGAGCAGCACATTTTTCAATCGTCTGTCAATCTGCTTGTTGCTTCCAAAGATTGAAATATTGTATCTGTATCTTTTGTGTTTTGTTGCCACCAGCAGCGGCGCTTGTTTAGTTTATGTTGTGCAGTGTAAACAATCAAATTAACAATAACAAAACGAAGCATAAATAAACTGAAGCAGTTGCAGTTGCTGTTGAGGCAGCTGCAATGTGGCAAGAACTTAAAGTTGAACCGTTTAAGATACTTTACAATAAACTGTAAACTGTTGAAATTTGGCCCCCAGATAGAGGAGATGGAAGTGGAAAAGGGTTAAAGAGTTTAAACAGATGCAATTCGATTCGTTTCCTCTTCGCATACAAAAGCCGATAATTGGCCAAAGACAAGACTTCAGATGCGAAGAGTCGATTTCATTAAATTGCACAATGGCAAGCTGATAAAAGTTGCAACAATTCCGGTACTCGTAAATATGGCAGCAACAACAAAACTAAAAAAAAACGTGGGAAACGGAGACGCTTCAGATTACATGATGACAAAAGTCCAAAGCACGGCACAAAAATCTTTCAAGGTGTGCCACACACACACACACACGTACACAACAAACAACCAAACCAAACAGTTCAAATTGCATTGCAATTTTATAATAAAAAGACACCGCGAATAATAAAATAAAAAAATAACAAAATACGAGCACTTTTTTTATTGCGAAAGCATTGAATTGAATCATCACCAGAATCACATCATTAATTTATACTTTTTTTCAAGTTTTTCAACGGAAATTTTCACTCATTTAAATACTTGGCGCATGTCACAGACTTTGACTCAGTTTTCTACTTTATTTAAACTTTAAACTGCTATCTAGAACATTAAGTTTTACAAAGAAATTTTTATGTGCAGCAAATATGTCAGCTAAGTGCTTTGGATCCGTATCACTTCTAACACCGAGCACCGCAAACCGAGTAGCTGACTCAGCAAAAATCTACAAATGGGTAAAAGAAGATGGGAAAGAAGAGGGGGGTGCAGTGGAGTCAGAAAAAAGTCAACAAGCAAACAAAACAGCAATAAAACACGGCCTCAAAGATACTCCACACAACCGCATTCCTTATGTGTGTGTGTGTATCTGATAATATATGTATCTTTCATATGCGCTTAAGAAAATTACACTGCACAGCAGAGCATGAATTTCTAGTCAAGTTCAAGCTGAAGTCTTGAAGTTCATAAAACTTTAAAATAATAATTTTTGTTGGAGCTTTATATGAAGTGTTTTAGGAATTTCCTGGCACGTTTTCGAATGTTTAATCAGTCAAGGATAGGTTAAGGACATTTTCACTATTTTTAAGTATTTACGTTTACTCAAAATTAGTTCAACTCAAATAATCAAAATTTGGTTATAAGAAGAAAAAATTGTAAATATTTCTTAGATAAATTTAATAAAAATTATAAATAAATGTACACTATAAGAAAAGTAATTCTTCTGCTGCACAGTGTTAACAAAAGACTTGAAGTTGGCTACGAGTGTTTTTCTTATACTTGTGCACACACAGTTCTAATTTGCCTGGGTCATGCGTTGAGGTTAATGAGTCATATCATCATCAGCATTCTCATTCTCATTATCATTATCATTTTGGTTTCGAGCCCCGAAAGAAAGCCAGACAAAAAAGACAACAAAAACAAATAATGGGAGAGATGGAGAGTGGGAGAAATAGGGACAGTCGGCATCATCATCATTATCAAAACGAAAGCCGCCAACGCGAGACGCGAGCTGAAGTGAGAAATGGAGATGGAGAGGGAGAGAATGGGTAGGGAGGAAATGAGAGGAGGAACAGGCATTAAAGTCCAATTTCTGACAACGCTTTGTTTTGTAATTTAGACGCAATTATATGTAAATAAATTCACAATTTAGTTGTAATTTTTGCTGCTTAATTTTTCAGTTACTGTTTAGTTTATTTTCCAACATTTTTCAGTTTTTTGTTTTTCACTTTGGGTTTTCTTTATTTTTATTTCGGGCTTGCTTCTTTTTCTTTTTTTTCCTACTTTTTTTTGGTCACTCTTTGAGTTTGCGTTTCGGTTTTGTCGTTTGCTGGTTTGGTGACCCGATTTCCGCAATTTAATGACTTTTGTTTGGCCAGCGCATAATTGCTGGGAAATGTGCGCGGTAAGAGCGAGAGAGGGAATGAGCGAGTGAGAGAGGGAGAGCTAGATTGAGTGAGAACTATTTCGGGGCAGGTAGGTAGGTAGGGAGGGATGTTAAGTGTCCATCAGCGTTGAATGAATTTGTTAGATACTTTCTTTCTTTTGCTTTAGTTTTTTGTATAGTTTTTGGCTTTGTTTGGATTTACTTTTTCCCTGTGTGTGTCTGTGTGTGTTCATGTGCTAACGAGCAAGTGATAATTTTTGGCGTATTTATTGACTTTGTGGCATTGTGGAATTTTGTTTTTATTTCTTCTTTCTTTGCTACTTTTTTCTTGCTTTCTTTCATGCTTTAAGTCACATCATGTTGTCTCTTTGTTCAGCCGGAAATGAGATGTGCCCTAAACTGACGGCGGGTTCAAGGTTGTCCTTCCCGCAGTGCTGATATCTTTGTTATTAGCCAAGGCAATTGCCGATAACTTGGACTTTGGAGAATGTAAATACGCTCTACGCTCTATATAAAGAGAGAGATAGGAAGGGAGAGGGAGGAAGATATTTTGAATGGGGGTCGCTATTTGTTTAGGTTAAAAGATATGCTCGCTTTTGGGCAGGAAGTCGATAAGAACTCTAAACTATTTATAGCTAAATACCAGATAGAAGTTCAAGTAGAATTCAAGAGGCAATAAACCAAATTTGTAGAATTTGTGGTAAAGTCAATTTTGAAATATCAATTAGAGTAGATTTTATAGTCTAGAAATGGACAGAAAGTAATTGAGATAAAAACACAATGAATTTTTTAAAAGTATAACACTTTTGTGTTGAATTCAATTTAAGATTAATAATAAAGCAGTTTTTGGAAAAGAAGCATGTAGTTGTCACTCTTAGATAAATAATATTCTGAATAGGAACAATAGATTTATGCCATTTATTATAAATTTATTTTATAACATTTTGAAATCCAACTAAAAAGTCCCTTTTGATTACACTAACTATTCCTTTAATTCCAAACTAGAAAAGTTGGTACTTTTGCTGTTTTTCTTATCAAAATTAAATAGTTTTCATAATTGAAGTCTACCCTTTTCAGGCGTAGCAATTTGTCAACTCTTTTCCTTAATTCCTTTCACTCGAAGTCCGCATTAAAATCAAATACGTGTTGATAACTTAATGGACATAAAATTCTACTCTTTTTTTCACTTTTTATTACTTTTATTTTGTGTCGCATATTAGAGAGATTTATTTCAATTTATGATACCCTTGGCAACTAATCCCTGGTCCCCGTAACTAACCCAAAGTCCTGTCTCAACAATAAAGCGTCTAAATATACAAGAAAACGAGAAATAAAAGTATAATATGCTGGTGTATAAAATAATCCTCGGAAAATCCATCGACCTAAGGCTGAATAACTTCTCTCTCTCCTGTGTCGGGTAGGTGACCCTCATCAAGAAAAAAGCTGAAAAAAGTGATAGATCCCCATCGAGCTAAAGACGAGTTGACTTTGACTTTGACTTGCTTTGAGTTCTAAGCGTTTAGCCGACTTTCCCCCCCGCTTTTCCGTAGCCACCGGAAGCGCCTACACCTCGGTGAAGCAGCCACAACATTAGCATACAAATGTGTCAGAACAAACAACCAAATAAACGAGCGACAAAAAAGACAAACTAAAAGTATGGAAAGGAGTGGGGAGTGGGGAGTAGGAAGAAGAAGACAGCGTGATTTCTTGACTAATTTTTATGACACTTTTCACTTTATGACGTCGGGGTCTTTGGCTAATTTCAAACTTGATTTGTTTTGTTCCTTTCCATCTTTAAAGACAACTCTTCAATCTCGATGTACATAAAGATTACTACACATTTTTTTTTTATCGTTTTTGGGTGTATGTCATAAAAATGCCTCATACCCACTATTAAAAACAATAAATGTCAAAAAAAAGAAAAACATGTTGGCTGGAAAAGCGTACGGGAAAGCGTACTGGACACACTGGACACAGTGGACTTACTCTTTTCAGCCATGCAAATCACGTAAATTATGGCCAAGGCAGTATAATTTCTTATCGCCAGCAACATGATTTCAAATGATAGACGAACGCATGTGAATGGCAAAGATTTAGTGGGCGCGACAAGTTTTCAGTTACGCCTCCCGCAACGGCAGGGGCGGCAAAGGGGTGGGGCACTGCAATTGGCAATTGCCAACACTGGCAAAACTGGGCGCAACACGCATAAATTGAGAGCGCCGTCGTTTTTATCTAATCCGCGGCATCTGTGCGACGGACGTCGACGACGCGACGCGTACATTAGTCTACATCCCTGGTACCTCTCTGGGCCTATTTGACTGGGGATCTCTGCTCCGGGTCCCGACGACCACGACGACAATCGACAGGCAATAAATCACCAAAGTTGCCACAGAAAATTTAACGCAAACTCGGAGCACACACAAAAATTTATGTGCAACCGATAAAAATCGGAATCGACATCAGCAGCGGCGGCATCGGCATCGCCAACGAATCCGGCAACGAACATTAGAATAAAATTGTCAGTCAGTTCGTCAGTCGATTCTAGAGCGATTCATTGGTGGAGGGGGTGAGAGAGGAAGGGGAAAACACATGGAAAATTAACTGAAAATATGCAGACTATAAGCAAACTGTGTGCAAAGACTTGTTAAGCTGCAGTAATAAGCAACGATCCAAAATTATACTCAGAAAAATGCTCAGGTGGGAAAAAATGCAAAGAACTTCATGGGAGACCTATAGAAAGCCAATAATTGTATCTAAGTAATCTAATAGTAAACCCTTTTGTAGCTAACAATCAGGGAAGAAATATAGTTTCAAGAAATACAATTTTAAACTTCCTTCAGTCCGATTATATTCTGATTCATTAAGGATTTCATATCATATTCTATATTCCTAAAGCTGTTTAGAAAAACAAAATTTATTCATATTCTTAAACCGATTTACACAATTAAGTCTTCTATGTATTACTTTTTATAAATTTCCCACTAGTTTCCACCAAAGAAAACGTGAAACAAAACAAAGTTAACGCTAATTCCCAATTACAGGATTCTGAATCTAAAGTTTAGCTTGAATAATGTATGAGGCAGGAAAAACCCTAGTTGGGAAAATCCCATGAAAATCATGCAGTCAATTGCAGTAATTAGAATATTTTTGTTTTTGTTGTTTCTTTTAACCTTTTACTTACCCAAAGTATTTAGTTCAAGTTGTCTGTTCCTTTCGCGCTGCCATTTGCTTTGCTGTTTTGCACGAGTACAAGTGGGTGGGAGGAGGAGAGAAGACACACTGTCGCTGTCGCAGTCACAGTCGCAGTCGCAATGCGATGTTAAAAGCACGTTCCTTTGGAAGGACAATAATCCGACGCGTCGCCGTTGTCGTCGCTGTTGCCGTTGACGCCTTCGTCTGACTCTGTGTATCTCTGTGTATGCGTGTGCGTGTAGTAAAACTCGGTGTATGTGTGTTTGTCCGATGTGCCGTTATTGGCGGCGCGTCGACGCTGCTGGCGGAGTATAATCCAATAATCCAACACGAATGAGCGTGTGCAGGCAGAAATTGCAAAAAATAGACACAGACAACAACGACAATACACACACATACACCAACACACAACAGGAATAACACTTTGCCGCTTCGTTCTCTTCTTCCTATTCCTCTTATTTGGTGCGTAACGTCTGCCTATGTGTGTGTGTTCTATTTGTGTTCGTGTTAGTGACTGCGACGCAACCGCTTATTTAGTAAATTAAACTTTTCACTTTTTGCAATTTAGCCGCACAAAATAGAAAATGGAAAATGGGCAATTTACTTTCTTTCGTTTTGGTTTTTACCCAATTCACAAAACACAGTCACATTACACACACACTCGCACACACACAACAATAAACAAAGCAATGCCGATGCTAGCGTCGCTGCAAGCAGCAAGCAAGTCTCAGCTCAGCAAAGCAAGCTATCAACGACAACAACAACAAGAACAGCAGCCGCGACTAAGGCAGCGGCGTCGGCGGCAACAACTTTGCTGTAGTACACAAAAAAATTCCTTTTTCGCTGTGCGCTAAGCGTCTCTGCCGCCGTCGCTGTATTCACCTCCTTTTATTTGTATATTATGTATTTGTAATTTGTTGCTGTTATGTATTCCACTTCTACTTCTATTTCTTTTCTTTATTATTAATGACTTTTTCACCTTTTTACCACAATAAAACACCGTCGCCAGTCGCCGCGTAATTTTTTTTTTATTTATTTTTATATTTCTCTTTCGCTTCAACTCACCGTAATTTACAGCTTGCGATTGAAATTACACACACTCACATACACTTTGCACACACTCTTAAGGAGTAATTGTTGCAAACGATACGACGCTCATTTGATAAACATTTGAAATTTTTTTTATTCGATTTTCCGCAAAAACACAACAAAATTTCAATAAAGCGACCGGTACACGCGCACACACAACCGCTCAAAGTCGCCGTCAATTTCAGACTGTTAAGTAAATGTTACAGCAAATGTTATACTCAAAATGGTCAATTACGTTTTACAGCATTCAATAACAGCATTAGCTCTAACATTCTAGCCGCAAAATTATTCATTGAGTTATATTTACTTAAAATACAATAAGCGAACATGTTACTTTTTGAAAATTTAAATATTTATTTATTTTAGTAGTGAAATTAATTTAGTTATATTTACTTTACACGTTTATTCATTCAATACATCCATTGATCTAGCCTTTTTTATCCAGTTTGACTTAACATAACAGCTCATTTCTGTTCTCCCGCTCAACATCTGTTAAATTAACAGTTCTGCGCTCTCAAATTGTATGACCAATAACAGCTCGGCCTGGTATTTTTTATGTTAAAAATACCAGTTGCGCATGGTTGCACGACACATCCAATTTGAGTATGCCGCATTTATTCACATTTTGTTCAATATTATTAAATTAAACCTTATAGAATTCAAAGAAAAATAATATTTCCATAGGCATATAATTGCAAGAAAGTAAAGCCCGTTCTTTGCTGGTAATTATAATTATAACTTAGCTTAAAGACTGTTGGTTTGGTGTAAGCTGACAAAAGCTGATTGACATAGCATGCCAAACCTAACGGCTGCGGCAGTAAACAATTAGATATTTATTCAAAATGATCTAATTTGTGGATATGCACAACAATGGAAGCAAGCGAGGTTAAAAATATTACTAATAAGATTATTCATTCAAAATGCATGATTAAGTAAACAATTGTAAACAATTTTACCGGCTCTTCTCTCCCTTTCTATCTCTCTCTCCTTATCACAACTGTAACTGCTATTTGTCCAACTAACGTTTTTATGCTGTGTATATTAATATAAAAGCTTAACGATAAGATAACAAACATATACATATATGTGCTCACGAAAATATTATTCACAAATGCGCAACTTTCTGATCAGTCGCTGTTTGCTTTTGTGTCGGGCAAGTTCTACGTTTATATTAAAAGTTTGGAGTCGGAAACAAATAAAAATTTGCAAAAGTAAATTAAAACGTGTGTGAGAGAGGGAAGTAGAGCGATAATAGAAAAATGCAGGCATTCACCGGCATTCTGTTGTTGTTGCTCTTCTTACTAATGAGCCTGATGCTGGTTGCAACAATAACTATTGGTCAGCATTAACTATTATATCATCGATGAGTGTTTCAAAGAGCTAACTTCCAATTGCTCTCTTTCTTCGCTTTCTCTCTCTTTCTTTTTGTAGATGAGCAATGCATGCACTCCATTGACAGCTGCGATCGCTGCCTGGATACTCACCTCGACTGCGCCTGGTGCACGGACAAAGTGAGCTACTCACCACACTTGTTTCAAACCTCCTTTCTAATGCTCTCTCATTCTCTCTCTATTCGTTTGCAGACATATCAGGTGCGCTCTCGCTGTCTTTCACGTGCGACGCTGCTGCGCTTCAACTGCAGCGAGGAGAATATCTATGAGAATCAACCACAATTGGAATTTCTACAGGAGCGTCCCCTCAAGGACTATGAAACGGGAGACGAGCAGGCGGTGCAAGTGAAACCACAGCGAGTTTTTCTTAAATTGGTCAAAGGTGCGTTATCTTATCCATGCTTATCAATAGTTTTCCCTCTCTTTCTCTTGCTCTCTTTTATTTTGTACATGTGTTTCGTTTGTGTAGTAACACTTGTAAGAGAGCATTACCTAGTACTTATAGCACTAATACTAACCACCCCAATCGACGTTTTTGGACTGTGGAAAATTGTGTCAACGTTTTGTTTGCTTTGCCGATTTGTCACACATCATTTTCTACAGTTTGTTTTTGGTTTGACAAAGCGTGTGTGTGTGTGTGTGTGTGTGTGTACGTGTTAAAGAATGTATTTAGCTGTGTGTGTGTTTGTTGCTTATCTACAATTAGTACGTCCCATTCCAACTCTCCGTATCTCGTTTGTCAGTATTTATTAAGGCGTGGGAATCCAAAGCGTTCATTGAACTCACTGTATTACTTAAGTGTAAAGCACAAGTTACTAATTAAGTTAATAGAACGACTAAAGCTTTTGCCAAGAGACAGAAAGAGAAAGAAAGCGAAAACTAAAACCAACTTTTAGTATAAAAAACCGAACTACATTAAACTAGTTGACGTTGTATGTTAACTTATTATTACTTTGGGCAGGTCATCTTAGTCGGTTCATTGCCAAATTGGGAGTCGTTAAGAAGACTCAGCCCACTACTGACAGATCATCGAATTGACGGCCATTAAAAGGCAGTACGAATAAAAAAATATAAAGAAAAGGGCAGGAAAATGGTAGCAATGTGAGTTGCAATTATCCGATGGGGGGGAAAATTGCAGACTGAGGGATTAAAGCGTTTAAAATGGGTGCGAACAAGTCCAAGTGGATAATGAAGGGTTGCCACCTCAGAGCCAGAGTGGATTGGAATGTGGCATATTCCATGTTCCATTGTCCGTCTTCCAAGCGGAATCTAGAGCAGACAATGCTTAGCTGCCTTCAGTGGCCGTCAGTTTTCCATTTTCCTGTCAATAGTAACAGTCTATAAAACAGCTCGTAAACGGCGAGCAGTTAACCCTTGACTTTATGGCTGTACAGCTGTAAATCCTTGCCCATGCTCTTACCAGCGGGGGTGTCACCACAGTTTCGCACAGAAGACATTCCCTTACACGACTGATCGTCGTGCGGTGTAAGTGTAAAGTTTACGGACTGGAGTTGCTCTTTTGTAACTCCATAACTTGGACACTACTTGAACTAGAGGGACCAAATTCACACATTATGTGTATGGCACTAATATAACTAAACTCACCAAGTATCAAACAACTATAGCCAATACTTTGCTTTGTAAGAGTATCATTTCCACCGCATTACGAAATTAATTTTTCCTTTACGTTCTTTTCTTACCCCAATGCTCCACTTCCCGCCTCTCTCGGCGAACCGCAGGCAACACGCAACGCCTGAAGCTCAGTTACCGCGCGGCACGCAACAACCCCCTCGATTTGTACGTGTTGATGGATCTGACGTGGACAATGCGCGATGACAAGGACACACTGGAGAAGTTGGGCACGGAATTGACCAAAACGTTGCACAATCTAACCGATAATTATCGCCTTGGTTTCGGTTCGTTTGCGGATAAGCCCGAGATGCCCATGATAATGCCACAACTGCGAGAGAATCCCTGTGCCGCCGAGCGGGAGAAATGTGAACCAACCTACGGGTATCGTCATCAACTGGGACTTACGGATAACATTGATGCGTTTACCGCCGCCGTGGCAGGCAGTAAAATAACGGGTAATCTGGATAATCTAGAGGGCGGTCTAGATGCTCTCATGCAGGTGATTGTCTGTCCCAAGGAGATCGGCTGGAAGCAGCAGGCGCGAAAAGTTGTCATACTGGTCACCGATGGTTTCATGCACTTCGCTGGCGATGGTCTCTTGGCGGGCATTGTGCAGCGCAACGATCGCCAGTGTCATCTGAATAGTGCTGGGGAGTATACGGGTTCATTGATCTACGATTATCCATCGCTGGAGGAGATCTATCGGGAGCTGCTGCGACGCAAGATCAATGTCATCTTTGCGGTTACCAAGGAGGTTTTTGGCACCTACAAGGAACTCAGCGGACTCATGCAGGAGATCAGCAATGTGGAGATCCTCAGCGCAGATTCATCCAATATTTTGGAGTTGATTGCCAAGAGGTGAGTGTGAAAAGTGGGCATAAGGTGAGCTAATTGGGCTAAGATAGATAAATTGATAAAGATTGGTGGACAAGCCTCTAAATTAACTGTTTCCACAGCTACGAAAGCTTCGTAAAGCGCACACAATTTGGAGACAACAGTCCCGACTTCATAGAGATGAAGTACTACACGGACTGTGCTGGACAATTTCCGGGATTGCGACAACGCAACTACTGCAACAATGTGAATCTGGGCAAGGAAATCGAATTCTACGTGGACGTAACGCTCAAGGATTATCCGGAAAATGGAGTGCTGGTAGGTAAAAGTAGCAAAATACTTAACAAAAACTAAAGAGAAACCACTTCTAGACCCACAAGATACGCGTGGAGGAGGCTTCATTGAACGAGTACATCGATATCGATGTGGAACTGCAGCGTCCGTGTCCGTGTGTGGAGACACCGCAGCCAGATGATGAGTACGGCAGGTTTCAGTGCGATAATCAGGGATATTTGAACTGCGGCATGTGCTTCTGCGACGAGGGCTGGACGGGTACGTATTGCAATTGCCCGACGGATGCCACAAACGCCACAACGAACGAGGCATTGCTGCGCACCTGTCGCCTGCCGCTGGACAAGCTGGGCGAGACAGTGTCCACACAGGTGTGCTCAAATCGCGGTGAATGCGATTGCGGTACCTGTCAATGTGATCCCGGCTATACGGGCAGCTTTTGTGAGTGCCTCGAGTGCTACGATTGTGATCCAGAGCGTGCCGAATGCTTTTGTGGCCAATGTGTATGCAAATATGGCTGGTCGGGCTCGAGGTGTAACTGCAAAGAGTCCACGGTGGAGTGCACAGGACCAACGGGTGAAATCTGCTCGGGCCGGGGCAGCTGTGATTGTGGTGCCTGCAGTTGCCAGGAGCCGTACTTGGGTGCCTTCTGTGAAATCGATGCCGAAAAGGATAACAAACTCTGTCAGTTCTATGAACCGTGTGTCGTCTGTTTAATCAAACAGCAGCAGGGACACGATGGCTGCCAAAATCTCAGTGAAATCTGCTCCAGTGCCGAATCGCATGAAAGGTTTACCTACGGTTTCGTAGAGGAACTCGAAGCGGATATCATGTGCCTGGTGCGCATTGTTAACAAACATGGCATTCAGTGTGATAGCTACTTTGGCTACGAGGTCATCGATCATGTCAACTATTTGTCCATTCAGGCCGTCGAGTGTGAACCCGCGAATTATTATGCCATTTTTGGTTTTATTTCCTTGGCCACAGTGCTGCTGGGACTGCTCATCATTTGGCTCGTCTTTTGCTGTGTGCGCCTCAAGGATGCCAGGGAGTACGCGAGGTTCCAGGAGGAGCAAAAGAATGTCGTGCGACAGGAGAATCCCATCTACAGAGACCCAGTTGGACGCTACACTGTACCCAAGGCCTTGAGTGTCAAATTCGATGAGAATCCGTTTGCTAGTTAGTCGTTTTCATTAGTACTAAGTTTAGTTAGTAGTTCTTACCAAAGTATGCACCAAAGCTTTAGCCCAGACACGGTTTCATCATGTCTCTAAAGTTAGATAAGCTACAGTTTCTACATTTTGTATAGGTATATAAAAATCGGTTTGCCTGCTGACGGTTCAACGCGCAGTCCAAATGGTACAAGCTACGAGGCTGAAAATTGTACCTAAAGTGACTGCTTTTAATTTTAAAGCACTGCTCTCGCATCTTTTCGTTAGGAAAGACCTTGTTAGCTATGAATTTTGTATTAGTTTTTATTTTAAAATTATTAATAATGTTTTAAGTAATAGTTATAGGGGAAAGTATATCAAAAATAGCCAATTTTCCATATAAAAATGTCTCGCAATTGTTTTAGTTCTTTTAAACAATTTAAAAGAGCCCCAAAAATTTTAAAGTGCAATACAAACTTATTTATAATTTTTTCTAAATAAAGCTCAACTTTAAACATAATAATTTCTAATATAAAACAGCATTAATTTTTATTTTTTATAATTTTTTATTTTAATAATAATTAAACATAAATTGCTACACATAAATTAAGTATAAAATTGTATTAACTAACCTTTCGATGCACACAAAATGTTATTAGACTAAGAAATGTATAAAAAACTTGCTTAAGCTAATTAATTTGACAGTTAACTAATTATATATAAGGCATAAAGTTTGACAAAAGTAATTCGTATTTAATTTATGTAAATTTTGAAATATTTTAAACTACGGCAAAAGTCGCAAGTCCTAAAAAGTTGTTTAAGTTTAAATACAGATTTAGTTAAAGACTATAACCGAAGAAAAATGCTTTTTATTAATGTGAAAAATAAGTGACTGACATAACTAGTAAAAATAATCATTTTTTTGTAGTGTTTTTTGTACAAAAATAGCGAAAGAACTAATTGCAGTCGCTTTAAAGTAGGCAAAGGACTTGCATAACTAAATGTAATATCACTAGACTCGTAGCTTAGAATTAGTAAATGTGCTGGTGACCACGAAACCATTTGCAGAGCCAGAGAGACAGAGTGGGGGTGACAGTGGGAGTGGCAGGGAGACGGAAAAAAAAAATAAACTTTACGAAAAATGCCAAAAACACAAATTCAATTACACACACACACACACTCATACACTCGAACAGTCACACACACACACACATAACTCGTAAAATGCAAAAACAACACAAACATAGAAGCCTCCTACAACTCGTCCTCCTTTCGCTTCATTCCCCCCTCAGAGCACCCTCTCACCCAATGAAGGTGTGCGCTGTATGAGCATCGAGGGTGATTTGGCCGGCAACGTGACGCTGGCGCTGCTCAGTTGGGCATCGAGGGCGGAAATGATGCTGTCTTGATTCGCTTTCCCATTGCAGCTCGAACTGAAGCTCATTGTGGATGTGGCTGTAGTTGTGGATGTAAATGTGTTTGTGGCGCTAGAGCTGGGCAGGCCATGGGGCGAGGCATCGGGCACCAGGCGACGCAACAGTCCGCCCACACAACCCCAAGGGAAGGTCCTATGAAACAGGCAGAAAAAAAAGAGAAAAATATATATATATAAATACAAGTAGAGCAGGAGAAATGAGAAAAGTAAAGGTAAAAGTAAATGTTATGCATTATTAAAGTGAAACACATTAAAGCTAGACCATTAGCCATGGACAGAACCAGGGGGCTTGGCTTAACTTGGCGTTGGCAGGGACTGGGTCAGTTGCTGCGATTTTTCAAATGGGTAATAATTCACAGTTTGAACAATGAGTATTCCATGCCACTTCACTATGATGATAAGTTTTGCAAGTTTGAGTAAGGAGGTCAAGGGTTCAGTTATAAGACAATCAAATTTAATTGTTCTTATTTTATGGTTTGATGCTCAAAAGTGCTCAAGTATTTATTGATTTCAAGTACGAGACAGGAAGAAGTTTGAGAGATTTCATAGTTTTAGTGGGTTCATTTAGTGCTCTAAGGAAGCTTCTTAAGCAAGACTTTATGACAAGGTTTACACTTAAGAAAGTGTCACTTAAAAACACCCAGAAAACAGCAGATATTTTTGATTACTACACTCTGTATTACTGCTGAAAGTAAGCTCCTTAACTTTAGCTTGAATACTAAAAATAAAGCAGAAATGTTTAAACATCACATAATTTTATTTTTTGTATCAATTTAAACTGGTTTTTCGAACATTTACAAACTGTATTCTTTTGACGTAACAACATGCATTAAGATTATATTTTTATTTTAATCATATACATTATATATTCCGTTTGACATACTTAAAACTGCCGAGAACACAATTTCGTAATACTTTAAACGATTTGGCATTATTCAAATATTTTATTTATTCTGTTTGTCATCTTATGACGCAAATTTAAACGCCACGTGTGTCAAATTAGTTCATTGATACAAGCAATCTAAAATTTACTTGATGTGACAATTAAAATGGTTGTTAAATTAAACGAATAAACCACACGTTCATAAACCAGTTGAAATTTAAATAATTTCTAACAATTACTTGCCTTTAATGAGCTACACACTTTAACTACTCAATCAACTGCTTGACTAAAAATAAAACCAACATTTTGCCTAACTCAAATGGAACACCAAGAAACATGACAGTGAAATACTTGTTTAAGTCAAGGATGTGGATTTTGAGACCCTCATTATGAAATTAGCCATGTTAACTTACCATTTAAAGGACAGCATAAACTTAAGGAAACCGGGAATGACCGCAAGTTTCTCGTTCTTCTTAATCGCTGAAATGACACGATCGGCCACATCATTGGAATTCAATGTAGGCACCCATCTGTTGGTAAGCAGTGAGCAGAGTAAAGTATTAAAATCGTATACAGTGGAGCACGCCCTTAATCGCAGTGAACTCACCTGGCATTCACATCGTCAAACATGCCAGTTGCCTGAATGAAGAACGGACAAATGCAGGTGGTTTGTATATTCGTGTGTCCAAGGACTTCCAGCTCCAGACGCAGCGCCTCATCAAAGCCAACCTATAATTATGGTGCACAGTATAAGTGTATGTAGAAGAGTGCACAAGTTTGTGGTAAAAATACAATTAGCTGACACTGTTATTTGCAGCAAGTGAGCAAAGAGTGTTGTATTTTCTTTTAGTTTTAGGTTTTAATGCCTTGAGGAAGCTTAGAAGTTGATACTGAATTGAATTTTGTTAAGTTAATACAAATTTGATCTTTAAACTAACAAATTTAAATATAAACTGCAGCTAAACTGGCCAGAAAACCATTTCGTTACCACACAAAACAAGTATACCCTCTTAAAGGGTATAGACAGACAAAACGATGTACTTACCGCTGCAAATTTACTCGCACAGTAATCGACCAATTTGCTAATGCCAACATGTCCAGCAAGCGAAGCGATCGTTGCAATGTGTCCTCGTTCCTTCTCGATCATTTTGGGCAGAAAAGCTTTTGTGGTCTGCATAAAAAGAACATGGAAAGAGTTAGTTGTGTGTGTGTGTGTGTGTGTAAATGTGTGTGTGACTTACCCAAAAGTGTGCCATAACATTCACGTTAAACGAACGCTCGATCAGATGGTCCGGCGTATCCAACAGATGCAAACCAGACACAACGCCAGCGTTGTTGATCAGCAGCGTTACCTGTACAGTAGAACATTGCACACATGTGTTTAAAATACAAGTTTTAGCTTATTTTTTATGGCCAGCTCATAAACATTTACATGGCTTCCGATCACCATCGAAATTTTTCACTGTCTGGCACATAAATTCTAAAACATAATTATTTGTTCGTTAACCGCAATTTGCATATTGAGGAAATTGCACAACTTGCGTGCCAGAAACATCAATAGAATTTTCAACTAGCAGTTGTGGTTAAGAAACTGAGAGAAACTGAACAAAAATTTGTTTCTTGGTTTGATTAGTTGGGCGAAGAAGTTAAGACTTAAAGTTGACAACGCTTTCTATATTTATTTTAAAACCTTTTTTTCCCTACAAATTATTGCACATTCCTGTTTTCGCTTCCAAGCGGAAACGCAGTTTCAACAACTAAAAACTTTGATGATTAATACATAGCACTTGAAATACTTTAAGCTAAATAAAAACTATAACTGTAGCATGTCAAGGTCTAATTGCAAATAATGTAAAATACATGAAATATCAACAATGTTTTTAGCCATCATAAAAAGCCCTTGCTGTCTGCCAGTTTTACAACATTTAACAACAACATGAGCAAAGCCATCATAGCAACAACATTGTGCACAACAAAATCAGGCCACAACGAGTTCAAGTGCACCCAAAAAAGAAAAACGAGGGGGGGTGGGGGGTAATTCAAGGCGACGTGGGTCGGGTGCGGGTCACACATTGCGTATGCGCGATTTCAAATTGCAAGCATCGTCTACAACATTTAACGAGGCGTGCATTAAAACAACAACAGGCAACTATTAAAAATATTAAATGTAATATTTCAATTACCAGGCGACAACAACAGCAGCAAAAAACTACAACAAGAGAAAAAATCATAAAAATAATAATAAAAGCAACAAGAAGAAAATAAAAATAAAAAGAGCGAGTCATCTGCATAACGCATGAGTTACTAGGCAGTTAAATGTTTTTGCTACTGTTTAAATACCCCGTAAAAAATCAAGTGGGGTAACATGAAATGCTGGGAAGTGAGTAGTCAAGAAAAATTCAATTGTTTAACTTATCTCAGACTTTAAAAATAATAAATTTAAATTTTAAAATATTTTTCAAAACTTTACAGCGTGTTTACAAGTCTAAAATACCCATTTAAAGTTGTCTACTGCTTGATTACTCTTGTTTATTGTACTTCTGTCAGTTCGTTTCGGGTTCAGCTTTATAATTATATAACTCGTTGAAGCTACTAAAAATGGTTGTTATTAATTTTTGTTGTTGTTTAACTTTTCTTGATAACTTCATTGTGTTCCAGGTTTAATTTTTTTTCTTCTGTTTATTTTGGGGGAATTTTGTTAATTTTATGCTTGAATTTCTAACTTAATTTCAAACATTTTGTTGCTGTTCTTTTTTGATTTTTTAATGTTTGTTATTTTATTTGATTTTGCTATTGTTGTTCCTGTTTGTGTTGTCAGAGCGTTTATATATTATTTAGAAATTGCAGCTGACGAAGCGTTAAAATTCGTTGAACTCTTTTAATGACGGCATATTAAAAACCAGTTAAGTTTCGTAACAATTAAGTCACTTAACTTAACTGAAATTAAAGAATGAATGAATTTTAAAAGTGGTTCTAGTCAGTGTTGTTTTAATTGTGCGTATTAAAAGCATAATAAAATTGTATTTTTAGAATAATATTAATTATTGACTACAAAGAAAGATCGGTAAATTTTAGAAATGGAATTTAATAGATAGAATTATAGAGAGCTCCATATGAAAGTGTATTATTAACTTGAAAAGCTCTTTTAATATTAGAAAATATTTATATTAAAGACTGGATTCTTGTTTTATATATTAGAAAAATAATTTAGTTCGATAACTCCATATCGAATCTGTCAAAATCTGGCACTTTGTGATCAAACTATTGCTTATTAATCATCCATTTTCAAAACTGAACACAAAGCTCCTATAAGGTTCATAATTTCACAAACCCAAACCTCTAATTAGTTAGCTAAGCTTTGTTTTTCATAATTAGCAGTTTGGTTGTCTACTTGACAAAAGGTGTCATGTTTTTTTTGCGAGTGTAAGACAAAACTAATGATGAGCATTTCATAAATAAATTTCGACACTTTTGCAGCGCGCTGCTAACCACATTAGCAGCCATTCACGAATGCACTGGCAGTGATAATGAATGGCATGACATGCTTATTCCTCAACCGCATACTTTTGCAACACACTGTGCAGCTTACAGCGTTATCAACTCCCAAAGATATTGAGTAGAAGATTTATAAGTTGATTTTCCACGAGTGCTCGAATCGAGTCACAATTAGTGTCTGCAGTTTTTATGCACTTTTAATGTGGCCCAAAGGGGCGTGTCTCGGGTTGAAGCTCGTGCCGGTTGCGATTAATTTGAATGGCTCAAGAGAGAAGGTAGCTCAGCAGACAGGTAAGAGCTCTACACACTATGCTCCACATTGTGATTAATTGTCGGTTGCAACGCAAGTGGCAACCTGTTTAAAGACTCGTCCAACCGACTTCTCAAGGTTGTCGACGACAACAACAGAGTGGAAGCAGCAGTAGATGCGTTCATGCATACAAAATTATTTCACTTCTTCATAGGCCGACTAAATTTATGACATAAATATGCATAAATGTGTTGCCTGTGGGGCGTGGCAAATGAAAGAGTGTTGGGACTACATGTGTTCTCTACAAAAGAAAGGGAACAAAAAGGGTTCTCTGGCCATTAAACGCCCCTCAACAAACAATTATGTACAACTAACAGACAACTTGACTATTTTGTCTGCCACATAAAGCGCTCAACTGTGAACAGCAATTACTAGTGTTTTATGCTTCAATTGTCTTCTGGAATGGCGTCCCGTTCCCCTCCAATTGTGTGTACTTACATCACCGACTTCTTCTCTGATGACATCGGCCGCTTTGTAGACTTCTTCCTTCTTTGATATATCCACCACATAACCCTTGCAATAGCCACCCGCCTCCTCGACGATCTCAACGGTCTCGGCAATACCTAAAAGGTAATACAACAATTATATATCTATCTCTATTTGTTATAGTTTTTCTCTGTATTTGTTACCCTTTTTGTTAATGTCCCAGATGACGACTTTGGTGCCCATTTTGCCCAGTCTTTCGGCCAGCAGACGTCCGAGTCCATTGCCACCGCCAGTGATTAGTGCAATGTCCGTGTTGAGTTCCTTTTCCGGATAGCCAAAGGCTATATAATAGAGGTCCTGCAAGAGCCACACAAAAATAGGGTAAAAAGGTGTTGACAATTACACAGGAAGCGTGTAAATTAATTATAGCCTAAGAGTGTTGCAAGCAATTTTCATTTATCTCTAGAAATTTTTTTTTGTTTTCCCACAATGCCATTAGCTTTATCAGCTTGCAAATGTTAAATGCCAGCAAGTTCGTTGCCTAAGTCTTTTGTTTCTCGCCCAGTTGGCTCTTGAAATCAACTGAAAACACCAGAAATATTTATAAGAGCATCAAAAAAGCAACTTTAAGTAGTCAAACAAAGCAAATTGTCATCAAATTGACAGTAGCGTGTTAATAGCTAACCAAATTTTACGCCTTCAAACGCTTGTAAAATATTTTAAATATTATTTTTTTTAGCTGCAAACTCTTTAAAGTTTTTCGGCGACTTTGCTTGTTGATTTAGTATCAATAAGCTGTCAATATTTATGACTCGCACGTCTGCATTGTCGCATAAACATAACAAAAGGCGTCCAGCAAACATTGTTAACATAATATACTTTTTTTTCTCATAAAGAAAAAGGCATTTTATTATGTTAACAGCAACAAACAGCAATGAGTAGGGTCCCAGACGGTAGCACTTTCCTTAGCGTTTGCCTCCGGAGGCAACTCATAAATTTTGTTCGTGCCACACGCGACGACAACTTGACCAACAGACAGCAGACTCCGAGCTCTCAGCTCTGGTTTCTTTAAGCTGTGACTTGGGTTTTTTTTGGGGTGCCTTAGCAGCTCCTGTGTTAGGGGCCGTAGCCTGGCAAAGCGTGTCCAATTATTTTGACATTAACAATGAATGTGGCGCAACGTGTCGAATGCTTGTATACCCTGTACTTAGGCAAGTCAAAAGATTTTCAGCGCAGGTATGGCACAAAAGGTGATGCCTTTCAAGGTGCCGTAAAAAACAATTACTACAGGTTGGATTAATAAAGACTCAACTGAAAAGTATTAAGTACATTTCAAGCCCGTTTTAACTATTACAGGGTATCTTAACGCTATACAGCTCTACACCAGTTCACGCTATATTTAAATTTCGAGCAGTTTTGGCCCTCAAAAAGACAAGAAAACATAAATACAACGGAATTTCATTAAAGGTAACATGTTTGCTGGTGTCTCATGGAATTGATAACGATGATAATGATGATGATTACGTTGATGATTAGTTGCTTCTTTCACTTGTTGCCTTGTTGACAGACATTTTGTCACATAATTCAACATGCAATTCGCTACATTTTTGATTCGCGTTTTCTTTGTTTTCTTTTCGTTTTCCTCTTTGTTTTTGACAGTAACAAGGGCAGGAAACCGACAATTTTAATTTATTCACAACATGCTAATAACATACATCATCTTATGCGATTTATGTCATAAGATAACTTCAGCTTTACATCATCGAACCAATAAAACTATAAGCAACAAAATCACATGCAAAAATATAAAATATGCTAAAATCCCAGCCATCTAAATGACTTTGTTTTGCATTTTTACAATTTCAATGCCAGTTTCATTCACAATTTTTAAGCATCTATTTAGATTTCTGCTTAAATCTGCGCATCCCGGAAGACAAATTCTAAAGGCAAAAAGTTGTATAACATTTGTGATTCTCGCCGGTTTTTTGGGCTAATAAACTACAATCGTGACTGGCTATATGTAAATTGTTGGCCAAAAAAAAAAAAACTAAGCATGACTTTAACTTAATTCAAGTTGAATATTTGCCTTGTCATTTGGATGAAAAATAAAAAAAAATAACAAAAGTAGAAATAATAATTTTTCACTTTGTAGACGACGAAAAACTTGTTAAGTCAGCATCGAACTTGAAGGGTTTATTGAGCCGTTTATAGTTTTGTTAGACTGTCTGATGGCCAAGGTAAAATACAACTAATGTCGAGCGCGCCCGACCGTATAATGCATTTTCCCGATTAAATTATTAAAATCGGTATCCAGATATTACAATGAATCAATTAACAATATTGTAACGCTTCTAGTTTTCTTGTTTATAGTCCGATTTTAATGCGCCTTTCAGGATAGTTTAATATAGTTAGTCTCCACACCAGTTATAAACTACAATACTGTACGATACGGAAAAACGGCATTGAAGCTTGAAAACTATTTTATAAATTGTGGGAAAAGTGGGCGTGGCAGTCCAAATTTATAGATGGCAATGCAACTATGCTGTCGCTAGGAACTCCCGTACAAGAATTGGTGATCCTAGGTGCCATAGTTACTGAGATATTTGCCGAAAACACCAATTTTTCACGAGGTGTGTCCAGTTTTTTGCTTTTTGTGGGCGAATGGGGCGTGGCATCGAAAAAAAAAAAAAAAAGATTCTTGTATTGACTGACTAAATATCTGATCGTTTGACACCAAGCTCGAACTTGTAGCTCTTACCATCTCTGAAATCTGTTTGTTCATACGGACAGACGGACAGACAGACAGACAGACAGACAGACAGACAGACAGACAGACAGACAGACAGACAGACGGACAGACGGACAGACGGACATGGCTATATCGACTCGGCTTGTGATGCTGATCAATAATATATATACTTTATGGGGTCTGCCACGCCTCCTTCTGCCTGTTACATACTTTTGCACAAACCCAATATACTCTTGCAGAGAGTATAAAAACGGAAAAGTACCAATGTTTTGTATGTTTGTAAATTTAATTCGATTGTTGTGTGTTGATTGAAAAGTGAGAGATGTGGAAATTTACCAAAACTAAATAGATTTGAGCAGGTTTTGCTCATAAGCATAAATAAATAAATTTAAATGTATTGAAAGTCAAATTTAAATGCTGATTTTTCTACTCTGTGATTTCCTGGGCTTCAGAAAATTTATTTGGTTTAGATTTTCAAGGCAGAAAAATTTTATATAATTTTGTATCTTTGGCCAATTTAAAGATATTCGTAAACATCTTAACTGCATCTCTGACATTATCATTAGCTGCTCATTAGTGTTGCACAAACTTAAGTAAATATTTATACACAACTCTTAGAATAAACTCAACTCACTAACGGTACTATAATACACATACGTATTTATGGAATGTTGCGTTTGAAAGTTGACAATCAGCCTTAAGGTGAGGAAATCTTACGCAATTATGCAAATATGAGCGAAAAAAAGACGAGAAAAAACCAAAATTGTCATTAAAGCGCAGACAAAGCAAACTATTATCGACTTGATGATAACTTCTAAAGGCGGCATTTCCATCTACATTGCAGGAACGTGTAGTAATCTAATGATTGTGTGTACTGTGTGTTGTGTGTCTGTGTGTTGTGCTTAAGCAAAGCTAATAGCTACATGAAAACTTGTTTACTCCGTCCGGGGGGAGAATTGCGAAAATTCAAAATCTAAACAACTACGCCGACCAGGCCAGGTGATTCTAAGCCAGCTGAAAGTGAAACTGGCAGTTAGCCAGCTAGCAGCTAGCAGCTAGCCCCAGCTAGCTAGTCGACGTCTAGAGTGTCTTGCCCAACAACAACATAGTTTGCAGTTGGTCTCGACTCCACTTTATTCGGCACAACTCGACACGATTCGACTTGAATCGACTGGAGTCGACTTGTCGTCTCGACAGCTGCCTTAATTGGCCCGGCTTTTATATATTTTTATTGCGAGTAGCAGTAGCAGTGGCAGTGGCAAGATGCCTTATTTTGAGCTCAACTAAATATTGAGTGATTTTCAATGTGATTCTGAATAAAACAAAATACAAAAGACTTAAGACACGAACTTGCCTTCTGCACCACTGTTGCAATTTCCATTTGCTGTCATTCACACTCACACTCACGGCTCAATTGTGACCTTCTTTAACAGCTAGACACTGCTATAAAAAAATCGAAATAAATATAAAAACAAATGAAAACGCGAAGAGTGATAAAGAGAGAGAGAGAGAGAGACAGAGTACAATCGACACCGCAACGAAACGCCGACACTTGCCACTGTTGCACAGTTGGCCTAAACCTGAAGTATAAACCAATAACAAAATACTGCAAATAAAACAAGTCAAACACGAGGGCAGTTTGTATTTTACTAGCTACAAAGTGAACTGTACTTTAAGCCCATAAATAGTTGGGCGTAGCATATAGAAAGCAATTCTACTTTGTAGTTTTAAGTGACAAAATTTAGCAGGAACTATATTATATTATATATAAATTGTATATAATCTGCCCAAAGTTATTGCCCACTACAAAAATAAATTTACTTTACTACTTGACATTTAAAAACTGTTCAAAGTTTCTAACAACTAATTGTCTACTAAACATCACATATTACTGCATTAAAATTTTACTAATTTCTCAGGAAGTTGACACTTAAGTAATGCACATTAATAATGATTAAAAATCAAGTTGCAGAAGACAAAGTCTATAACAATTTTTGAAGTAAATTTTAAAAATAATTTAACTATATTTTAGCAACCGAAACTAGAGTAGACAATGTACCCAAGATTAATGACATTTGATCAAATTTGAAACAAATTTACTTATCAAACTACCCATGCACCTCGCAGTGCATTGCTCGCTGCATTTGAGGCGTCAGTTGACTCGGCTTACACTTGAAACTTTTACCTGTCTCACAGCTGCTCAATGAATTGATTTTTATGTTTAATTTTTATATGTGCTTCGTTTTGTTTTACTTCCACGACCTTCAAATGCCATTTTCATTTATAGCCATGCAAAAACTAACACCAAATTAACTAACCGGTCATTTTCGTACAGTGTACACCGCAATTGATTTGGCTGTAGGTGTGTGTGTCTTAGACTGTGTGTGGCCAGACAGTCATAAATCAGGCAATCAAGTTCTATGCTGTTTCAACGTTGCGGTAATCTTGGCCAAAAGTTGACGCCAATCTTTGCTGTGAGATTATGGCAAATTGAGCTGTGAATACAGCCAATATTGATTACCAAAAAAATGAATGAAAGACTAATGATAGTCTGCACATAATTATATACATTAAAATATATGTTTTCTGGCCAATTTTGTGCTTTGAAATATGCAGAGAATTAAAGGTAAATTAGGGAGAATTTTTTATTGCCTAAAAGGTAAGGGCATGAGAATAGAGTATAAGAATTGGAGACTTGAAAAGTTTAAAGAATTTTATAAACATTTTATTTTATGAGAAAAACATATTACTAATGAAAGGTAAGTAAAGTATATAAACTTTAGAGCAAACTCTTAGCTAAGCTTCCATTGTAAATCTCTTAGCCAACTCAAACAGCTTCTAAGAAAAATTCTTCATAATTTAATTTATCTTACAACTAAGTGTAGCATAGGAAAATATTGGTACAGCATAGCTATATTTATGGCAGCCACACTCCCTTAACCCACTTCAGATGAAAGATAATCCAAACAAGTGAGCCAAGGCCGTTGTAAGTTATGAGCCTGTGCTTCAAATAACCTCCATACACACACACACAAATACAGCGACAAACTTCAAACAAAAGGCAACTTTATGCTCACATATATAGTAGTTATTGTTGTTGCTGTTTGGCCAACACTTTCGATTTCAATTGCGTTTGCTTCTTTTATATTTTGAGCGGCTTCTTCGTCATCGTCTTCAGCTGGCATTACACACACGCCTCAAAGATATGTGAGCAGCCAGGCAGGCAGTAAGTTGCCCGCGAAAAATATGTACACAACAGTGTGTGTGTGTGTGTGTGTTGCTTGTTGCCACAGAAGTAGCAGCAGCAGCAGCAGCAGCAGCAGCAACGGCAACGGCCGAACCCACAACTAGCCAAGCTAATAAAAACAGGCTTCGTCGCACTGCAAAGCCGGCAAAATGCAAAAGTTGAACTGGGTCAACAAGCCAAATCGCAGCAGCGACGCCGACAGCGCAGTCGACGCCACCACTTGCGGTTGGGGAATATAGTATTTTGTCTTTTTTTTATTTTTTCTACTCAATTTATTTGGGACTGCTCTGCTTGGCTCATTACACGTTCCAGAAAGTGCGCCTAGGAACGACGACGACAAGTTTGTTGCCTAAGTCATTTGTTTTACAATTGCCTCGACATTTTTGTGCGACATAAAATCGTATAATATTGGCCAGAATTGACGTGATTGCTGGCTAGCAATGCAAAGACCATTATTAGCACAATCAATCAGTATGCAATTGCAGCAGCGATAACATCAACAAATCACAAGTTATTGCATGTAGTAAGAACAATTGATGTTGGAATTTTAGGGGCTTAACCAGCTAGTTTGAGGCGAAAACAAAAAGCTTGTAGAAACACAAATTTAATTGAAAAATTTCAGATTTTAAGACTTTTGTGTTAATTAATTTTATGCTAGATAAAATATAGTTTTTATGGCTTCAAAAAATTACTAAAACTGATTTTATTCTAGGCCAAATATAGTGAGTAACAAACCACTGCTGGATTTGGCTATTATATGCATTTCTAGCTAATAGCTAAGCGGACAACACTGATTGTGCATGCCAATTGTTTTGTATCGTTCATGACTCGTTGATGTTGCATTCAGCATGCAAATGTCAACATTTTTAATGGGTAAGCCTCTACGCCCACTCACTAAATCTCTCCCTCTCTCTCTCAAGCCCTCTCTCACTCTGTCTCAAGCACTGCAGTTGGCATCATCTCGTCGCTAGTTAAGCATTCAGGCAAAAAGAGTTACTTAATAAGATACAGGCGAATCCAAGATACTCATGCTATATATAATCATTATAACTCAACACTCTCTGACACACACACACACTAACACACACACTCTTCAACAAGCCGCAAAATAAAAGGTTATTTTTATATTTTTAATTTTTTTTTCTTGTTGCCAAAGAGAAAATAATATAATTATGTAGCACAACAACAAAAAAAACTTGAACATTTTTGTTGCTTATGTAATGCCAGCGAAATTTGTTTATAAAGCAAAGCATGTCAATTTTTTTTTACCTTTTATTTTCGTTGACCACAAAACCTCAAAAAAGGGAAACGTATTTCCCCCCTTTTTGAGCTCAATAGCCAAATTCTTTGTTAACTAGCCATAAATTTCAATTGTGCACTTTAAACAGCAATTAACAAATTGTTGGCGGCCCTTTTCTATGGATCTCGTAACTGCAAATCATGTTAAATCTCCAAAACGTTTAGTGTCTGTCAATCTCAAATGTGCAATCTTTCAAATACATTAGCTCTGCGGGCTAAGTGTCGGGGATTTTTGATTTTTCAATTTTTAATTACTCCTAGAATTGTTTAGACACAGCAACTTGAGCTTAAAATAAATTTATTTACGTTTTAAACCCTGACAATTAAATTACTTTAAGACAGTCTACTATCTGGCCAAACTCATCGGCAAATTAGTCACATAAATTTATTGATCTGATTGGCCTCTAAACAAGCGAATCGTGAGAAAAAATACTAAAAATAAAAAAGGCTAAAAACAATTAAGTTATTTAAAAACTATATAAACCAAATTCAGTGCTCGAAAGGCATAAAGATGAAAGATCAAAGTGAGATGATTGTGATTGTGCGCGTGTCGATCTGAAAGCCATAAAAGACAGAGAAGTCGCGACATTTGCAGACTCATTGATAAACCGCGAAAAGTTGTAATGACAGTGGTGTCAGTCAGGGCCAAGCGAAGGGCCAAGAGCAAGGGCAAATCGTTGGCAGGAACAGGCCAAGATTTTGTAGCCAAAAACTTGTTTTGATTTTTGATTAATTTATCAGGGCAACTTAAGATTTGTTTTGCCTCGTTGTCAGTTGGGAAATTAATACGTATAAACAAATTGATAAATCACTTGTTGTAAATTAATTGACAGTTAAGTTAAGTAAACGTTCTTTTAATTAAAGCTGAATTCCTTGAAATTGTTTTACGTGTGTTTAATCCTCACTTCCTTGTTCCCTTTGCCAAATACTCACACAATGCTGTTAATTAACTATAGTTTAAGTAGACACGGAAGCCGTCAAGTTCATATGTTGAATAAAAAACAAAACTTAAACAAATTTAAATTTGTTGAATTTGAGTTGTAAACAAAAGCAGACACACTTGCCCTGTGGGCTTTGGTGTGGCCACAAATCAACTCAATTCACAAATGTCACGAATTTGGCATTGAACAAATTAAATATTAGTTATTAAATTTATACCACAACTTAATGTTTTAAAGTTTTAAACTCACCTGTAGTATATAACCTATGCTGCAGAGGATGAACCACATGACGTCCGCAAAGGCATCCCAGCTATTCCAAAGGGTTTGTCGCCAGGTAAGTACAACTGGTGTGGGCGCAGCTGCCACACCCACAGTGCTGCCATTGCCGTTTTGCATGTGGGCGTGTCCGTTGGTGAGCGTTTTCAGATCCGCATCCAGATTATTATTGTTCTTAACCATTTTACACGTATTTTTGCACTTATTTCTTGTGTGAATTAATTTATCTGATTTGTTATAAAATGAAATTTTAATTGATTATTGTAAACTCTGGGCACATTGAATTATTTTCGTAACGCAACGCGGGCAAGCAACAATTACATTAACATTAATAATTATAACAACAACAGTAACAGTAACAACAGCTGCGAAGTTAACGAAATCGTTGTATTTTTTTGTCGTTGTTGTTGTTGTTGTTTCCTTCGTTCGTTCGTTTGTTGGTTGTTGTTTTTGTTTTTATGCTTTTTGTATTTAATGTGTGTGTTGGTCTTTATTTTGTATGTTTCTTTTTGTCTCTGATTTTCCGCGCTGCACGTCCGCTCTCGTGAGCGTAGCAAACGAATTTGAACGAAAGGAATGAATTTCGACTTCTTATTTTGGGGCGCTATTGGATCTCGCTGTAGACGTCGCCGTCGCCGTCGCAGTCACTGCTAGCGTCGCTGTCATCGCTGACGCAGTCTGGCGTAGCTCAGCTCAGCTTAACGCTCGAAGCTTAGCTCTGTGACGTCACTAAGCTCAGTTTCAGTTTCAATTTCAGTTTCTGTTGCGTGTTTGACTGCAAGCTAAAGTTTTTTTTTAGTTTCAGGCAGAGCTTGAGTTCTTTTTTTGCTGTCTGTATCTTAACGCTTTACGCTAATTGCTTATTTCGTTTTACTTTGGGTAATTTAATAAAAGCTCTAACTATGTTTTAATAACAGGCAGTTATGCTCTTGCTGGAAGCTTTAATAAACTCAGTCAGAATAATGGCTTAAGGCCTTTTAATGTATGCCATCTAATTAGCCACGGGTGCGTCAATTAGCATAAAAAAAAAAACAAAACTTTTAATGCACTTAAAAGCTTGCATTTAACTGCAGTTAAACAAATTACTTAAAGCCTAATTGTTCATTGGATCTCTTTATGTGTGAATTTTAACTAATTATTCACTTGTTAGTTAAACACTTTGGCTTTAAAAGCAGTTAATGCAAGTGTGCAGGTTCCAATTAATGATTGACTAGAAGATACTTAATATAAGCAGACTTATGGCTAGTTTTTAGACATTTTTGGATTTTAAAATGTGCACAAATATATTAAAAGGCCAACCAAAATACTCATTACAGGGTATCAAGCCAGCTCAGCTTGTTAAATTTATTTTGCACATACTTTGTAATTATAATTAACCATAATGCACTTTCCTGGCCCATCCTTAAGCAGCTTCTTTATCGCCAACACTCGCGTACTACTTAATTATACATACGGAGATCTTTTGACTTTCCACTCAGGGGTTACATAGCACAACAATATCCATTATTTATGGCTTATTAGGATTATCAACATTTTTGCTTTTTGCCAACTGCCCATATCGAAAATAATCTTCACTTTCCTCTGATGCTGATTTATGCATTGAAACGCATTTTAACTTTAATTGGACAACGCAAAACAGATGTTAAATAAAAGTAAAATGTACAAACATTTACTCAATTTGTTTATGTTTATTTTGGTATCACATGCTTAACAGAATACCCTGTAATTTGGCAGTAACTTATTGAGAGTGGTCTCTCTGGCTTAAATGTTTTGATTTGCAGCTAAGAAGAAAATTTTCTTATTAGTCATATATTGAAATATGTATGCTCTTAACTCTTTTATAGCAAAATTTAATTATTTGCTAGGGTATTTACACGTCGGTGAACTTTTGCCTCATCTCTCGTAAACGAATGTGATCAATATCAAACACGTTATGCAAATGTGAATATTCTTTGCCGCATATAGTTTTTTTTTTTGGCAATTCTTGTCGATTTCGTCACTTCATTTTATTTTTCTTCTTTTTTTTGCGTGCAGCTTGGGTCAAAAACCCGCAAAATATTTAAAGGCCAAATGTTTTTGGTCAGTTGCAAGATGATGATGCAAAAAAAAAAAAAAAATGCATCGCATTGCAGAGGCGGCTGCAGTCGAGTCGTTTGGCCCGCATAATGAATTGCAGAAAATTTATAGAAACAGAGAGAGAGGTAAGCGAGGAAGGCAGCGACATAGCGGGACAAGCGACGACTCTTGAGACAGCAGAGATTTGTTGAGTGCACTTCTAAATGTCGAATTTCTAAAGTATTATTCACTTAATTTTCATATCAGCGTTTAGTTTTCATTATTTCACAACAATTACAGCGCGCAGACAACAGCAGAAAAAAAGAAACACACACAAAACCCGCACACAAAATTCGCGTAGTTCTGCGGTATTAAGCGGTAAACTTAGTTAATCACATGCTGCGATTAATGCTTGATATATGCAAATTTGCATAGTTTAGCTTAATTTTCCATACTTTGTTATTAAATGTTGCGATTTAAAATTATGATTATTTGTGTTTTTAGCGTCCTCTTTGCGTTGCTTTCGCAATGCGTGAGAATGACATTTGTGACGCAGGCGCAGAGTTGCGCTCTGCATTAGAACATAACCAAACTAAAAAGAGAGCGGGAGAGCGGGAGAGCACGTTAGTTAAGCAGAGAGCGAGAGTGAGAGTAAACAGCTGTTAAGCAGGACTGAAAGGGAGAGCACTTGAAACAGCTGTTGACAGCGTTGCCAGCATTTAAACTACGCAATTAATTTGCTTAGTTTTTATCACATTTGCAAAATATTCAATATTTAATAGCCATTATTATTGTTTCCCCTAATTTTATTTTTAATAATTTCCGCTTAATTAGTTTAGATAAACAACATTCTCTTGTTTGATGTGTTTTGTATTTCCTTTTTCATAATATTGCATAAACAATTTAACCTCGTGCCCTGTTGACCGCGCGTAGCAAAAATATGTTAATCCATAAAATAAAGAATTGAAGAGTTGTCGACTTCTATTTCGACCTGAAGCTACTCTGTAACTGGTTCTAGAAGTGATTAATGATTGAACTTATGTTTGTGTATACGATTTTTCTTGTAAAACAAATTAATCAAATCAAAATTTCAACATATTTTTCAAAACAATAAAAAAACTTTTTAAAAAGTTATATAAAATATTTTTGTTAGTGTTAAAAAAAGTGCATTTAATATTATAATACTGTTAGTACTTTAGATAGATTTATCTTCAATATAAATAAATTATTTTTAATTTAAGAATATGAATAAGAATCTACTATCTACTAACATAAATAAATTATTTTTAATTGAAGAATTTGAATAGGAATCTATTATCCACTATTTTAAAGTTATATTGACCCCTCTCTAGACTTATAGGGTATACTATATGCTTGATTTGTCTGACCTTGTCTACAACAGATACAAAATAAAAACCCGTTAGAACTTAACGAAATTAACGTAATTTGCCGAATCGGCCATTTATCAAAGATTCGAGTGGCGGCGCCAAAAAAAAATCGCCAAAGCCGAACTTTAACCTATTTTACTTCCTCACAATAGCGAAGACAGCGCCAACGAAACTACGCATATAAGTGTATAACCTGTGTACAGGTGTATGAGTGTTGTATCTCTACAGCTCTAAGAATTCTCGTTTTGTTGAAGGAAAGATTGAAAAAACTTCCGCCTAAAAATCCATAGAACGTGTTTGAAGCCATGTGCGATGATTGGACTTGGACTTCCACATGGATTGTATTTGTTTCTGTTTTTTCATTTTCTTGTTAAGCTTTAAATAAATATATTTTGATTTTTATATATTTTTGCTGATTGCCAGCCGATGGCCCATTTGATTAGAAGACCGTATGTTAATTATAATGTATGCGATATCTATATGTATGTCAATAATTATGAGCTGGCTAATTATTAACGAACTCATAAAACATTTCATAACGTTTATTCTTGAAACATTCAAGGTCATTATTAATATACAAATCTTGCTTGGAATTTATCCACGGAACCGACGTCAAAACATGTTCAATAAGTGTTAATTGAATGTCAATTAGATTTTCTATTTCTGTTTAAACTTTTGTCAAAGACAAACTCAAGACAAATTAAAATTCATGATGTATACAAAACAGAACCAGTTTGATGTTTTTACGACAGAATATTGGTATTCCTTTCTAGATTCTAGCGCATTTTACTAAGAAGGTACAGAAATGTGAAGTTTATGAAATGTTTTTCTACAATCAAATTGAAAATATATAACAAAATGAACAAATTTAAATGTCTTTGTTTAATTTACTATGCCATAACTAAGCACGTGATGCAAACGACATTGATTTATAATTATAACTTTGGTTTTTCTTTAAGGCCATATCAATTACGACCAACACGCCCATCAGTTTGTAAAACAAACAAAAATTTTTAAACAAATTCAGAGCCAAAAAAACTAATGATGTAGCTAAAAACCATTCAAATAAAAATACTAAACAAATAAGACAACAAAGAAGAATTCGAATGTGGCCCTTAAAATTTTCCAATCGCTATAATTATGTAAATAAAACAGACACATTATTATTAAATTATGAAAGAGGTGTGTCAGTTTATGACACGTGTAAGAGAATTGATAGAGTTGGAAGAGAATTTTGTTGACGCAAAGAACGTTTACATTTCTAGAAAATAAATCCTTGAATTTCATTAAAACTAAACAAGTTTATATAAATATCAAACTTTTTTAAAAGTTCTCACACAATTAATAAAACAAAATCTCACCTGAAAAGCTGCAAAATTTCTCTACACTTTTAACAAAGACATTACCAAATAATAGTTTTAGTTTTAGAGTCCCACAACCTATATAAAGCTGACTTTAATAAGCGTTAGCTTAACAATAACTCAGCGCAATCTCTAGACTTGAGACAGCTGCCTCATTAAATGTGATTTTAATTAAATTAGTAAGCAAATCATAAGTAAAAAGGCCACAAAGCGCTGTGCTATTAACACATAAAAAATGTGTTTATAAAAAGTGAAGAAAAAACCAACAAAACACTTGCAAGTTAAGCTATAAACAATATATATTACCCACATAACTAACAGTTAACTACTGAATGTTTAGTAAGGAAGGTCGATTGCTGAAGTCATTGCTTTGATGAGTGCTAAGTGACCCACAGCAGCCAAAAATAATATTTCCAAGAAAACACTCAAGTCAGCGGTGATTTTTTTTTGTTATATTTATATCGATTTAATTGTGAACGTATAATTTATTTACTGGCCAATGTCTAGACTTTCATTATGTTGTCGGAAACTTGTTGGAATTTAAACAGGCTTAACAAATCCAGTTAAAGACGTAAAAAAAAGTCACTAAAGAACACTGCGAAATTCTATTAATAAACATTTGACGTGCTATTTTTAATTAGCGAATTTGCTAACATTTGTTTGGTACAGGTTTAAGGAATTTTAATAAATTTGGCGTGGGTGACAGTGCTAAAACTTAAGAATCTTTTAAAAGCTACAGTTGAGCACAAAGTAGTCCTTTAGTTTATGTATAAGTAGACTGATAAGTGCAACTATTAAACCTCTTTGGCATGAAAAGTAAAGCAAAAACCTTTTATTAAAATTTTTAATAAATTATAAAATAAATTGAAAACATAAAAAAAACGTTTTTTGTATGTTTTTTATTTATTTACAAATTTTAAAAGTTATGTTTAACTGCGTCTTTATTAATCAGTCACCTGATTTTAATGGCAAACAGCATAAAAAGCCGGAACCTGTCTTGGTCTATTAACAACTCCAACCCATTGACTGCTAAACAAACAAGTTTCTAAATTTTTGTAGAACTTTATCAGATGCATATCTCTTGAAATTTATGCAATCAAGCTGAACTTGATCCAAATGAGACGACTGAATCAAATTGCAATCTCATAAACACGACTTAATAAACCAATAAATTAAGAAAACTAATGTACTAACGCTAGAAACAATACAATTTATTTATGAGTATTAAATTTAAATAAACTTTCTACAAAAATTGCGCATTTGGTAGCTGCAAATAAATGACACTTGTCGCCGCACTCAAGCGAAAATAAAATAACAGTGTGAACACCGCACCACACCAACAGGCTCCTCAAACTCATGGCCAAAACAAAGAGCAAGTGGCTAAAAGCAAACAGCACGGTGCAACCAACTGTAAGCATAAACGTAAACAAACCTCAATGCGCAGGATCAGAAATGAGACTACTCTGTGGCAAGCTCTACGAGCTCTGCGAGAAAAGCTTTCGTTTTGAGTGGGTCCCAAAAAGGAAAAGCTACAAATGAACAGTCAGTCAATTGCAGCCAAGTTGTGACGAACGCAGCTAAGCATCAAATCAAAATTAATTTAATTGTTGTCTTTAAAGTGATTGTTTCTTGGTGTTTGCTCGTATTACGTGTTGAGTGTAACAGTTTGGGCCCATTGTCATGCCACGTCAACGTGGCTAATTAAAGACAATGCCAAGCCACAAGTGACAACAGTAACACTCACTAGCTGAGCACTAGACAAAAATGTCATAAAGTGATATCAAAAGTTACCAAATGCAAAATACAAAACAAATTCAATACTTGAGGTTGGCAGGAAGCCAACAAACGTAACGCCAAATTAAGCTAACAGCTAACAGCTACCAGCTAACAACAATGTCGGGCGCCAGGTAGGCCAACACCCCATGTTTTGTCATATCATAGCCAATACTTACTTTTAGCTGAAATGCATTCAGGGCCAAGTCATTTTAATGCCACTTTTGACATCATACACACACTCGTAATCCAGTTCATATTATGATTTATCCATTTGCTGATATTTGTTCGTGTAATCAATAAATTGATTTTTGATTGCCCTGTACGAGTGTCTGTGTGTGTTTGTGTGGGATTTTCCGTTTGCATATTGTTTTTTCCCATTCGCCCATTTCCCTGATTTGCCCATTCTATTCCCACATTGCTTGTTTTGTGTGTGTCGGCGTCACACTGACTGGCGCTGCTTTCGCCTGTTTATGCTGTTTATTTGTTTCTTTTATTTGACTTTTGCCTGCGATACCCTTTACAGGCGTCTACGCCGCGTATGTGTAATATTTGCTGCAGCTCGAATTTAAATTGTATAATAAATATTAAATTAGCAAAAGTTGTGACAGGCAGCGGCAGAATAAACCTAATTGTGTGTATGCGTAATTTTAATTTAGTTTACATTAAATTATTATTTAATATTAATTGTTTAGAGTCTTTAATAAACAATATAAATTTATTGATTTTTAAGCATTTTTCTTATTTGTAGACAGTAAAACTTTGTTTACTTTTAACCTTTTTCGCCTTTTTATTTGCATTTGCTTTCTGGTCACGCATTAGGCAAACCAAACAACTAAACTAACAGCACACACAGCACTACAAATAGAGACAGATAGTCTGACAGACGGTCCTACAGACAGACAGACAGACAGGCATGACAGACATTTCAGAATACCAAAGAGAATGAATGAATGTGTTTTATTTGCACATAAATAAAGTGAGCGAAACTCTCTACTGTCTGTGGCTGCAGCTAAAAATAGTTAAAAGAGTCGACAAAAATTCGCATAAAATAAGAAAGCAAACAAAATGTTATTTACATTTAATTAAATTAAAAGACAAGTGAAATTAAAGTAAAATTAATTTGAATTGAGCTTGATAATCGTTATCTAAGAACATCAAGTAGCCGCTGTGTAGCCCACTGGCTACTCACTTAATTAGTGTTTAACGAACTAGTCTCAAATTTCCATAAATTGTGCAGACCATAACAATTAAGAACAGATTGGCCGACAATGTCAGTGCATAACGAATACACTTCAATTACGACAAAAGCAATGAAAAAAGTCGAAAAGGATACGCTGAAGGACACACAGCATGCTCTCAGTAAGCCATTAAATGTTAAATGAGTCATGAGATGGCTGAAAAGCAAACAAGCAAAATATCCTTACACTATAAACAACTCTCGTCCTGTTGGCGCCAAAAGCTGTCTGCTAAAAGTCCACCCTCTGTGTGTGTGTGTGTGTGTTGGACCAGTGTCCTTTTAACCGCAGGCACCACTGTCCATGTCACTATGTTGGTGACAAAGCCACCAACACTTTATCGCATCAACGAATTCATTATGTTTTAATTGCATTTTGACAATGAATTTAATTAATTCATCGCATTTTCGCTTACAGTTTGCTTGACGCACTGTGCAGTGGAAGCGGAGCTCGTCTGGCGCTTGGCACCACTGTAATTACCTATCTAATAGCCTATAATGAGGCCGCCGCACCTGGTCTACTCTTTGGTACGCTGCTGGCCACCATCTACGGAGCAATGGCAGGTACGTAAAGCAAATATCGAGCAGCTGGGATATTGGGGAAGAAATGAATTTTAAAAATAAAAAATTTACTTACTTCTATAAATTTTTAATTAATAACTTTCATACGCCAGCACGCTGCAAGTCGAGTCTGCGCAGCCTTCAAATGCCCTATGTGCGAGCTACCAATAAATTTGACTTTGGCTGCTTGTTCTTGGCCACCTGGATGGATGCTTTAGCTGCCATGTGTGCCTGTGCCGCGTTGGCGCGCACCTTGAGCTCCTGTCTCGACGCCATGACTGGCGGCTTGGCGAGAATATTGATACTAGGTAAGTTGGCACTAATATTTTTACCATTACTGTGCATTTACAATTTATGTTGCCTACTTTTAGGCCGCAATTCACCAGCCAACGAACCGTGGCCTGATGTACTTGGCGTTGCCGTTGTCTTTCTGGTCACAGGCATGTTTATGCTGGGTCTCGAGGTCAGTTCGCCGTAACAGTTTAACCCCCTTTTTGCCTTTAACCCTTATGTGGCTCTTCCTGCAGCACTCGAAGGCATTCAGTTTCATCATGACACTTGGCATGTTTGGCTTGAATGCAATTCTTAGTGCCGTTGGCTGGTGGCGTGGCGATTTAGTCGCCTGGTCGGAGAACTACTTTCAACCGAATGGCATTAGCAGTGTAAGTAGATCAACTTCCCTCCATGCGACCCCCTACATTGTCATCAGTCCTCAGTTACCCCCTTTTGCTTAATTCATTCTCAGATAGTCTGCCAAATGGGCGTGTTATTAGGTCAGTGCACTCCGCGCCGTTTCCTTAGCTGCTCTACACTTTTTCTGTTTTTTGTTTCTTTTTCTTATTTTGCTTTTTGTTTATATTTCTGTTTTGTCTTTATCGATTTTTTGCCAAAGGCTGTCGTGACTTGGGACAATTGTAGCCACAGGATATGAACTTTTGATTATGACACGTAAAGCTAAGCTTTTTTCGGCTCAGATTCAGTCGTCTGACAGCTTGTGTTTCTTAAGTAGCTACCCACGCCTTTAGGCTGCAAAAAGTATCTCTATCTTTTGGTTGTTTATCTAGATATTTATTTGCTTTTTGTAGTGCTTTCTAGCATTCTGGATTTATAAATTTTCTTGTATTTTACCATTGTAACACATTTAACAATATTTTAAATTAATTCTTAAATTTGTTATGATTTAGCTATTGATTCTTTATACTTCTTTGACTGCATTTTGATTTATTCACCTTTCTTTATCAAAGGTTTATTGGAGTTGCTTATTTTATGCATTATTCACATACTTTTTGTTTGTCATCGTTTTATCCACTTGTTTATACACTTATTTTTAGCTTTGTTATGAGTTTTTATCTTTAGCTACATTCTCCATATGTTTTTAGCTGGAAATTTGTTTTTATGCCTGTCTTTATCAACTTTATCCAACTGCTTATTTTAAACTTTTTATTATATTAATCTTTAGCTTCCTTTTGTCGTCATATTGTTATCAGACTTTCTTCATAGTCATTGTTGTTAACTGTTTTCAGATGCATTTCATAACTACAATTGTATATTTCTTATCTTTTATAGCTCTTCCTGACCACCGCACTTCTCACCTATGCCTTCCCGTGCGTCTGGCCACAGCATAATCGCAGTGGTCGCTTCACCTCTTTGCTGGTATTAGCACTCGTCAGCATCTCGCTGCTACTCACCGCCATTTGTCTGTCCACTGTGGTGCATTACAAGTAAGTGATCAATTTTTCAATAGCATCAACTATTTTAATAGCATAAATTTCATTTCCAGAGCACGTGAAGACTATGTTGCCGTGCCGCTTTTTAATATCTTAGATGAGAGTGGCTTTCACAAGCTTGTGCCTGCATCTGCCTGCATGATCCTGTTAACCAGCTCGGCTGCCTTTCTAGAGATCTTTCCCGAACTGTATGCCACTGTGGTGCGACTGGCAACCTCCGAGTGGCGCATACTTTCCAAGCAAATCAGTTACGAGAGCTCAGACAGCGGTAATCCTGTACTGGCCGTCTTTATAGCCGGCAGTCTCTGTGCCATGTTGGCCTTCGCCTGTCCCCTACAACATCTCAGCTATACACTGGCTGCCAGTCACATATGCTCAGTGTTTCTGCGTGCCTTCTATCTGCTCTACACGCCCTATCGACCCAAGTACATGCAGCCGAGCAGCAGTGAATCTTCGCTCTCCTACAGTCGCCTCTCCACGGCTCCAATAGTGAAGAGCAACAGCAGCAGCAGCGCAGCGACCTCCAGTTCGAGTCGTCTCAAGCGCAGTCTTTGGAACATGGGTCTGACCAAGCAGGGTGGCCTAAAGAAGCCCAAGAACAAGCAGCGGAATAAACCGGAACTGGAGAAGGAGTGGCTGCTGCTGGGTGAACCCACGTCGCCCTGTCCTCAAAGGGAGGGCAGAGACGTAGAGTCGACTATGCTCTCGGATGGTGAACCGCCGGTGAGTCTGCAGAAGTGTAAAGAATGATTAGACATCTACCTCCTTATCTTTCCTCCCAAATACTCTCTAAGCCCCTAACTACTTTTCCCTCCACAGCCTTCCGATTTTGAGTATCCCGATAAGTTTGACAAGAGCGATTCGGATACGTCAACGGACATAGATGCCATTGTGGATGAATATCGACAGAAAATTAAGGTAAGCTTCAACTAAGCTCATTGCTGCCGACTTCCAATTAGCTGTCTATACTTTCCAGGTGACCACAGCTGGACCCTTGGAGCGCAGCGTGCGAGTGCCTACTGTGAGCTCCTGGAGGGTAACCATATTCTCCATAATTGTCATCGGCTTGGGCATAGCACTCTGTTTAGCGGGTCTACTGTTGCACTGGGCACCCGCTGCCTTCACTGGCGCCATTGGAGTCTTTATAGTGGCCATAATGATGGGCATTATACCGCAGTACACGGGCAGTGTGATCAATGTGAGTCCCGTGCTGTGTGGAATGTCCCTGCTGCTCAGTGTGATTCTCTTTTCGGCCTGTGCCGTACACTCCTGGCCCGGAGTGCTCATCTGGCTGTTGGCTGGACTAGTGCTCGTGATTCGATGTGATCGTTATTGCTGCAATTGCTTTGAGCACACAACCATTTTGAATGCCCAGCTGATACCCAGTGTATCGGGTAAAACGTCCAATACGTCGGGAGGATTAGTGAGCGCAGGTCCATCCTCGACCAGCATAAGAATACCTCGACCGCCGAAGGGTGTGATTAGTTTACCGCAACGTGTGAGTGGGCTGAGATGACAATCAGAGTCCTCCTTTGAGGAGGGCGAGGATCTGTTCAACGAGGACTTTAATGTGCGTGACTATGATGAGGAGGATGCCGATGAGGATTGCTGGACTGATTAGGCTTCAATGCAGCCTGTCGACGAACGCCTTTTATTTATAAATGTTAGCTAGGCTTTTAAATATTTACAACGAGGAGGAAGCTTCACCTTCAGCTTAAAGCTAGTATTACTAACTAAATATACGCCTCGATTTCTAGTTAGTTTGTAAACCAAAAAACAAGTCTATTTGTTGCTAGTTATAACTGAATAAAAAAACTTTAAAATTTACTTAAATTCAGTAATTTTATTCGAAAGTGTCTAGATAATCTTCCGTCTTTAGATACTCTACCAGTTCAGCTATAATCGACATAACTTCTGTTCTGTAAGCGGAACTATTCTCCATAGCTAGTTCCAAGAGTTCACTGCGTTCCACATTCATCCAGTAATCGAATTTCTTGCTGTCCTTTCGTCTCAGTTTCTTGGTCAGCTCCGAGGGAATTTTAAACAAAGGCAAACAAATGGCACTCATTATCAAACCCGCCAAATGTCCTCGCTTGCAGTCCAAATCAAAGTCCTTACGGCTTATCTCTGAGGCGGGTATATCCAGTAAATTAAACTGAGCTTGAAGCGCATTGAAGTAAAAATCGGTGAGTTCCTTGTACATGGAGCGACGTTCCTCGATTGTGGAGTTGATGTAGAGCAGAAAGTGTATGTCTATGGCTGGTGTGGAGTAGGTGGCAATACCAAAGTCTACAAACAGACAACTTTCGGGACTTCCCTCGGCAGCATTAAAAAATATATTTCCAGTGGACAGATCACGATGACAGAAGACATTGCAGAGCTTCTTGGAGGGTTGAGCTAGTTTTTCTGCTTTCAGTAGTAAGTCGTAGAGTTTGTATTTAATGAAGAACTGGGATTCACAGTCACGAAACTGCGCATGCTTGGCAGCCAGGTAAACAATGGCCTAAAATGGAAATGGAGTTTAATTAGTGTTAAAATCAGGCTTTAAATCATCTCTTACTGCCCACCTTAATGCCTGTGATAAACCATTCGTTTTTGCTGCTCAGCAGCAGTTCACAGAGTTGCTCCTTGTACCGTTCGCCTATGCAAAAGTTGTCAGCTCTCTCCCAAGCAATGCTGCTCGCATGCAGCGTTGCCAGACGTTGCAAAATTAGCTTGTATTGTGTAGCTGTAAAACTTTGCTTCAACTGCTGATATTTCTCAGTTAAATTCTCCAGCACCAGCAGATTGTCGCGTGCCAAATAACAGTCTGCAAAGAGCTTACAGTTGACTGTTATGTAAAAGAATTTTATTAAGAGTAGTTGAAAAAATTGTCAATTTTTTACTTACTGTATTTTTGTAAGTTTGATAAAAGCACACGATAAATGAAACACTCTTTTTTCAGTACTCCCTTGCGCTCACATTCCGCCCGGTATTCAAGATTCTTTTGTGGCAGAGTCTTTAGAAAACTTTCGTATACAGTGCGCCTAGCTGGCCACACTGGTTCGGTTACCAGAGACAGCTGGTAATACTCCCCTAGAAAGCCAGCCACATTGGTTAATGGCTCCAGTTGTATGTTTGTAATGGGCGCTCTACCATTTTGAGCGTGAAGAATTCTCAAGCACTCCTCGTAGCTAACCAGTTTCTGTTCTGCCATCGTGGAAAGATTTGCTACTGAAAATTATAGACTTTGTATAGGAAATGTGTACAAAAATGTATGACAAGTTTGATTTATTTGCTTGATTTGTGTAAAACAAACAGAAAAAAAACATTTAAAGATTACCGTGTTCGATAAGATAATCAACAAGTTCCTCAATGGGACTCATTATCTTTGCCTCATAGCCGGGTTGTAGTGCCATAACTCTCAGATAAAACTCACTACGATCAACATTCAGATAATAATCAAATTTCTCTGGTTCCTCCCTACGCATTTTATTGCTAATTTCAGGCGAAATCTTTGTCAGTGGTTCAGTCAAAGCCCATTTTAGCAGCACAGCCAAACGAATTCGCTCACACTCCGCCAAATAGTTATCTCTAGTGATTAAGCCCGACGGCAAGTCAAGTCGCTTAAACTCAGCTTGTAGACAGCTGAAGTAGTGCTCTATACACTGATCATAGATCTCCCTGCGCTGATCTGCTGAGGGCACAATGTAGAGCAGAAAGAGCACATCCAACAGCGGAGAGCAGTACTTGGACAGCTGAAAGTCCACAATACAACAGGAATTGGGTAAACTATCCGTGGGATTTTGAAAGCCAAAGAATATATTACGAGCCCAGCTATCGCGATGACAAAACACATTTTTTATAGTGCTCGTGGGTTTGACAAGTTCCTCAGATTTCAGCAAAAGTTCATAGAGTTTTTCGTTGATGAACTTTTGAGCGGCTGCCGTTTGGTATTTGGAATGTCGAGCAGCCAAGAAAACGATGCCCTGCGAAAACCTTTATTAACTCAATTTGATTTTAAAGTTAGCTAGTTAAACTTACTCTTAAACCGGTTAAAAACCATTCATTCTCTCTGCTCAAAAAGAGCTCTATTAGCGCCTCTTCGTAACGCTCTCCCATGTTGAAATTCTCGTGCTGCTCCCAGGCTATGCTGGCTGCATGTAGCGCTGCCAGATGCTCCAGCACCAGTTTGTAGTGCTCTAGACTATAGCTTTCAGTGGGCTTGAGATGTCGATACTGTGCTGTAAGATCCTCCAGCACCATAACATCATCTCTGCAGTAGTAACACTGCGGAAAGAGCTTACGATTGGCTATGAAAAAAATGATATATCAATTTTAATTTCATTACTTTACTTTAGCTTTAAATTTACTTGCCGTATTTCTGTATATTGGGCAATATTTCGCTATAAATTGTGGTTTCTTTGCGAAAAACTCCCTTGCGCTCCAATTCAGCTCTTTGAGGTGCATTTTTATAGGGTAAACTCTTTACAAAGTACTGCAAATTCTGCGCTCCATTTAGTTTCGGGTGTTTTACTTGTAAGTGCAGTTTGTAGTACTCGCCCATGTAACCCAACAGTTCCTTGGAGCCAGCTTTAAGTTGGCAATTTAATAGCACTAAATTGTCATCGTCTGTTTCTAACTCGAGTGTTTTTAAAGCTATCAATCGACACTCGTCTGAGCTCAGTAGTTGCTCCATTTGTGCTACCGATTATGCGGAGATTTGAATCTATACTGAGCGGACTTAGTGAATAATGTGAGAGACTAGAGGCTGGTTTAGCTAAACATGCTTTGAGTGATAATCTTTCGAACTTTTAAGGTAGACGGCAAGTGGGTTTAGCTGCAAATCATTGTGAAATTGTTTGCTGAAAACTATTAATAATCAATTGAAATTAATTCAGTAAAGATTACTGTCTCTGTGCTCATTCTAAAAATTAACTTGAAGAAAAATGAAAAATAAAATAATTTCATTAATAGTTTACTTAATTTTCCTTTTTAGCTTTTAATGCACTTTATAGAAAATTATAGTTATCACATTTTTTTACTTGGTTACTGAAAGGAACTGCATCAAGACGCCCACTCTGCCTCCTCCAAGAGAGAACAAGAGCCATCAGTTCTGTGCTTCTTATGATAGCAACAGACCAATTCTGTGTTTCTTACCACTGGTACGGGAAATAATCGAATGCTCGAAAGATAAAATGAATAAATGTATATATTAATTTACTTATTAAACGCCCACAAATCACAAATTTTATAAGTGAAAAACAACGATTTAAAAACTGTCTTAAACTTTATTTAAGTCATACATTAATATCAAAATAATCACACAAAATCAAATCTACACTATAAAGAATTAACTACAATTTATAGCTGTAATACTCTTTGTTGCTACGTCTGTTGTATCTATAAATATAAATTACTCTTGTGCTCTTGAAAATATGCTCAATAATCTCTGTATTACAATTTAATAAAGTTTCTTTCTCTGTTGTTGTCTGATAAGATTATCAACTGAAAAGCTGATAAGACTCTCCACGTTACTGGGTGAACACTCTGTGTGTGGTAGGTTGTTTTTTATGAACTAATGATAAGAAACAATAACAAATTCATTTCGTTTGTTTGCTGTATGTCAACTCCAATAAATCCTCAATGCACTCGTACATATAACGTTGGAACTCCTCGTTCTGAGACATTAAATTTAAAACGCTTTCGGTGCGATCCACATTGCAAAATTTATGAAATTCCTCTGGGTGATCGTCCTTCAATTGCTTCAAATAATTGTCGGGTAGACGTAATATAGTCGCTGCTATGCAGTTGAAGGTAACTCCGAAGAGTGCCAGATCCTCCAGTGATTTCTCAAAGTCCAAACGACTGAGTTTATCCTGCTCCGCATCTATGCCCATATCCTTCAGTTCGGCCACCAAATTCTCATGGTAATAGCTAATGTTACGTGCTGCCATCTCCTTGCGATTCTTGCACTCCAAATTCAGATAGTTGGCCATGAGGAAATCGATGGCTGGTGGAGCATAACGACACAGCTGGAAGTCCACAAGCACACAGCCTTCCTCCTCTGGTCGTTGATTGTGATAGAACCAATTGCCGCTCCAGAGATCGCGATGCAGAAAGACATTGCGATGGGTTGCTGATGTGTTGATTATTGTGTATATGCGATCCAGACAACGTGGCAGTTCGTTGGCTATAAACAGCTGAGCAGCGGTATCATTTCGAACTGAAGGATGTGTGGCTGTGACAGCCAAGATGGACTGTAGACCAGAAGTGTTGAATAAGTAAACTAGTTGGCTACAGGGTCTCACTACTCACATTAATGCCCGTGGTCCACCAGGGTATAACTGGACTCATAGACTTTTCCTGCAGCCACTCCTGGAACTCCACACCAATTGTCAGCCCCTGGCGTCGTTCAAAGGCCACACTACTGGCATGCAGTGTAGCTAGTGCCTTCAAAACGGGTCTCAGCTGTGCTTCACTTAGAAATTTGGTACCCGAGGGCGGCGGCACATAGCCCAAGTCCTCAATGTTCTGCATGACAAACAGATCGGTGCGCGTGAAATAAGATTTGGCGCACCACAAATGCTTAGCTAGAGTGGAAAAAACTTCATAATTAACTATTTAATGGGTTTAATTCAACTACTTACAGAATGTCTTAAGCTCGTTGAGCAGCTTTTCATAGAGCATTGCTTCCTTCTTCAAAATCGATGCCTTTTCCTCATAGTAAGACTTGTCTGCATATTCGTATACCAATGACTTGACAAAGAGTCGTTTTGTGCGCACCTGCGACTCATTCTCCAGCTGATAGCTAAGCATCAGATGATAGTATTCCCCTAGAAAACCCACGTGTTCTATGGCTGGCACAATCTTAAATTCTATCAAGTTTCCCTTTTGTTGCTCGTCTTGCAGCACTGTTTTTAAAATACTTTCACACTCTTCAGTCGTAAACAATTCTAAGCGATTTTTACGCACTACCACCGGATTGTAGTCTGCTTTATTCATGTTTATAGAAATTTAAAAAAATTAGTTTACTTAAGCAACGACTAAATTGAAGTGTGCACTGTACGGCGAACAGTTTCAAACTGTTTGCATTTTGTAGATTTGGTGTATTCTTGATTTTGTTGATATACACTAACAAAAACCAGTTTGATGGGTCTTTGGTGAGTTTTGCATGGAGATTTGAATGGTATTTATAATTTTTGTAAAAGATTACATATTAAAGTAAAATAGAATTTAAAAAAGGTGAAGTCTAAAAAAAAATACTGCATTTATTTTATAAATTTAATTAATTCATTAATTAATTAATTTAATTTATTTAATTAAATAATTCATTTAATTTAATTAATTAATTTACTTAACTAATTAATTACTTTAATTAATTAATGTATTTAATTTATATATTTATTTAATTAGTTTATTTAATTTATTTAATTAATTAATTATTTAATTTAATTTATTTAATTAATTAATGACTAACATTTTTATTATTTTTAAAAACATTTAATTAATATTTTAGATTAAAATTTCCTATAATTTAACAGTCACTCACAATTAGAGCATCCCAACTTCGTTGTTCAGTTTTCTTCTGTTCACTTTTATTAACTTTGTGCATTGCTTATCGCTCTCACAACTCAATTACTCAGTGACCGCCTAATCATGAGTCTTATCAAAGCTGAGCACGAGCGTAACTGGGAGAGCATGAAAGTGAGAGTGAGAGACAGCTACTTAGTAAGCAAAGCCACCTCCATGACTTCCACACAACACATTTCCATAGTTTTACTGAATTCCGCATTCTGCTGCATGTAATTCAATAGAGTCTGACTGCGATCAATGTATTTATATTCGTTGGTGACCAACTCTGGTGGGATTTTAACCACTGTGGCTACCAAAGCGGTGTAAACAGTGCCAAAGAGTCGGAATTCTTCATAGGATTGCAGCAGTTCCGCTTTAGTTATCAAATCTTCAGACTTTAGGCCAAACTCTTGCAAGTCCTTTTGTAGCCAGTCGTAGTAGAAATCAATGCTTTTGCTCTCCAGACGACAACGCTCCTTGGCTGTTAGATTCAAATAGAGTCCAAAACACACATCAATTGCTGGTGGACTGTAGCAACAGGTCTGAAAATCTACGAGAATAACTGCGTCCTTCGGATCAGTTGGGAATAATATGTTACCCGCCCATAAGTCTCGATGGCAGAGCACATTTCTGTAATTCTTTGAGGGCAGGACGTATCCATAAACCCGCTGCAAAATCCCCATCAACTGTGTGTCGATGAATTCCAGCTGCTCTTTGTTCTGGTAGCCTGGTAGACTTTTAAGCACAGTCACAATGGCGGCCAGGCCCGTTGTAAACCAGGCTATATGCGCTGCTACTGTTATCTCCGGCAGTCGCTCTCCAAACTTGTCGCCAATATTAACTTGCTGCCTTTGCTCGTAGACTAAACTGGAGGCATGAATGGCAGCCAGAGTTCGTAGCAGTTGAAAGAGTTGAGCTTCCTCCAGCTGTTTGGCTGCAGCACTGCCATAACCACTGAGTTTAACGTTCTCGAACACACAGAGATCGGGACGCGTGTAATAACACTCGACACTCCATTTGATATTGGCTGTTAGGGGATGTTAAGTAATTATATGATTGGCTAGAGTTTCAGTTACTTACAATATTCTTGCATTTTAGGCAACAGTGTGTCATAGAGAAACGCCTCTTTTTGAAAAATCTTACCCTTTTCGGGCTCATCGCTTTGTTGTGGCAGCGCTTTGACAAACAGTTGAGATTTATGGGAATTTTCTGAGTCGGCCTGAAAGTATGCAACATATTTTTTTTAAACAATTTATAAGCGTTTAAATTTGCAAACTGGAAAGGAGCAAGTAGTTTGCCAGACTTTCTCAGTATGCGATGGGAGTTTACTTGTTAGGAATAAGATCAGACAAATACAAGCTTAACTTGATTTTGAATTCTGTTAAAAAAATATAATATTATTTCTTTAAATTACAGCATTTAATTATAAACACGTGTACTGAGAGATCTGGCAAACACTTTGAACCTTGATTAATTTCTTGCCTAATCAATTTTTACATTTCCCTCTGTGACAAGATCAAGCGAAAGTCACCGCGACAATTATTGCGTCTACACATGAATCACTTACAATGCAGTAGAATAGGGTAAGTGCATAATAATCGCCCAGATAACCGATGGCACTGCTATCCCTTTCCAAACTATAATCCACAAGTTGTGATCGATCGCTATCCGTTTTCAAAAAGTTCTGCAAGATTTGCACACATTCCTCACGCGTTAAGAGCATATTAAGTATACGCACAATACGATAACAAAATTTAAAACTCTCTCAATCTTTGATTTTTGCACGTCAATTTTCACCGTGTGTTTGCAATGCGCAGCGCGATTAAACTGACTGTAAAACTAAAAATTTGTATGTATATTTTGCATGCTCTCTGAGAGAGACGTTCGGGCTGCTTACAATAATTTTTTGTTTTTTCTCGCCAAATGAATTGTGCAGAACATTTTAGCGGACCGATAAGATATATATATACATATGTGTATATGTATATGTGAGTGTGTATTTATGGATATGTAAGTTGTGCGAAAATGTTTGCAGGTTCTCTTCAAGTACACTGCAAAAAAGTAAAGAACACTAACAAAAATTTAAATAAAAATTATTTAGATTTAAAATTTTTTTTTTAATTTTAAAATAAGCATAATTTAGTTATGTAAACAATATATTTTTTTTTTTAAGTATTTTTAAACGCATAGTCTTAAAAAATAAAGAACTTTCTGTGTCTATATAATAAAAATTGACTTTATTTTTTTAAATAAACATGTGTTTGCTATTTTTAGGAACTTAATGTATCTTGGGATATTTTTAAAACATATTTTAGTTTGTGGTTCTTGGTAAATTGAGGCGCTGCTGGCGTCTTTTCTCATGCATATATGTTGTGTAAGGGCGAATCGTCATATAGTAAATTATCTCCACAAAGCTCAGCAAACTGGCACCCACAAACAGACCCGTAGTGCCCCCTATGGATACTGTAAATTCAAATTCAATTAAAATTCATTTCATTTATATTAATGAGTTTAAAACTCACCCACCAAATCCAATTTCCCTCTAACCAAATTACGTTTATAGCGCTCTGTGGGCAGTTCGATGAGTGCTACTTCAATTTTCGATATGGGCGACTGATAACCATAGATATTATCCTTACTGTCATGCACTGTGGTAATGTCCACCTCCGTGCAGGAGGGCAAACAATCACAGACGAGTCCTTTTCTACCTCTTCTCCTTGACCATTTGGCTATGATCACCGAGAGATCCTCATAGTTGCGATTGAGACACTCGAGGCCATCCATGTTGCACATCTGCCAGGCGGGGGAATTGGGTGAGAGATGACTGGAGCAATTGCAGAGCTCAATCTGACGATCCTTTCGACACTGCACCGTGCACGCACTGTAGCTATAGTAGCGATGCACATCGAGTATGTTTTCATCCGGAAAACGGCAGTTTCTTTGCTGCACACTCGTCTCACGAATCGCTTCATCGTTTTCAATGTCACGCTTGGTTACATAGCGGCTAAGAGTAGAGAAATGGGTTTAACTAAAGGGTATTTTACAGCTAAAGTACTTACACAAAGGATATGTAGGGTCCGACGACTAGAAAATCAGTTTTGGGTGTTACCAAAGTGGGCACTTCCTCTATGCCGAGTATGAAGACCTGTAAGAAGTGAATTAGGCTTGGTTAAAGTGAAGTATTTCTTCTGAGTCAGGCTTATAAAATACTATATATTTACAGAAAGCTTTAGTTAAAAATTACCCACCGTTGCCTCCGTCAAAAGCTCCATCTTAAGAGAACCTGGTCCCGTATAGCGATTGGAGAACATGTTAAGTTTGGGACCCTGATTTTTGCTAAACAAATTTATAAAAATTATAGTACTTTAGTGTTAAGCCTGCTATAGCTTCAGCTCACCCCGCCTGCATAGAGTTAATGGCATAACAAATGCCCAGTTCAGTTTCCATGCGTTGGAAATATTTGCAGCAATCGAAGGGTTTGTTATTCCACTCACAGCTGCGTATGGAGTCAACGCAGCTGCTCCGCACCAACTGTGCATAATATGAGAAATTTGAATAGAAACAGGTTGTGGTAGAATCCTCTCCGCCACACTCGTGCACCGTGTGATACGACTCCCCACGAAAGAACGCAATCTCACTGAGCACCTCCTCCAGCGTAAAGTCATGATCGGCACCCCAAAGTCTGCAAGGAATTAACTTAAATGCTACTAAACTAACTAATTATATGGCTAATAATATTTACTGCTCGGCAACTTCCTGTATGCGATCCATGTTCTTGGACTCACACACAATAATGGCTGGGAAATTGGTATTCCAATCGCGATAGGAACTTTCCACCACAAAACTAATGGCATTGTTCTCAAAGGCAGCTAAGATAAAGAAAGTTTCTTAGAGAGAAGTCTTTAAACTAGTTGAGAACTTACCCAAAGAGGCCTTAATCAACAGCCAGGAGGCATACCACGAGGCCGCCAAACACATGACCCAAAAGATGCGTTCCAGCCAACTGGCATCCTTGTCCACTATAAATCGTGCTCCATGTAAAGTAGAGTTCTTCAGATACTCCTCAATGCTCTGCCTAATGCGCATGCTAGTCCTTTATGCTGCAGTTACAATTGGCTACTGAAAGGAGTCACAGTGTTTAACCAAATTCCTTTAGCCATCTTGATAAATCTGGTAAAACAGCTGTTGTCTACCCATGTATTTCCCATCATTAACAGCAATTAACTTGGCTTATTTGAGCGGCCGTCTGACGCATTAGATTTTTAGATTTGTCTAGAGTTCACAAGAGGCTTGATTCCATTTATTTACATTATCCGCGTGTTGAATAAATGGCCGCGAAGTGTTTGAGAAGCGCCGCATTAATCCCTAACACAATATTTAACTTACTTATAGTATTTAACTACAGTTGTCGGGCGTGTTTTAATAATTTACAGCTTTTGGTTTGTCAGATTAGCTGCCTGAGTTAGTGGAACACTTTTTCGGTACTGCGTTTTTGAATTAACAAAGTATACAAAGTAACAATTACATTTTTAAAAATTCAATTTAAGTATCAATTTCAAAAATAAAAAATATTTTTTTTTTAATATTTAATACCTACTTACTTTATTGAGAGCTTAAACTATAATTTTGTTTTAAATTCTGGTTGAGAAAATTATTCAATTAGCTCTAAATAATATTTTTTAATAAAAAAAAAATATTAAAAAAAACAATTTTAAAAATTTTTACTAATTAAATAATGTATTTATCATATCACAAAAATAGTTTATATTTAAAGATATAATTTAGTATATCAAAAAATATTACAAATAAAAATCATATTTTCTTTAAAATTTATTTTGAACAATATTTTTAAATAAAAAAAATAAATATAAAAAAAAATTTTAAAAAGAACCATTTTGAAAATATTTAATAATTAAATCATGTTTTTATTATATCAAAAATACATTTAATATTTATAGATAAAATTTAGTATATCAAAAAAAATATTAAAAATATAAATCATATTTTCTTTAAAATTTATTTTGTTACAATATTTTTTAAACAAAATAAATAAAAAAATATTGAAAAAAAAAATTTTGGTAAATATTTCTAATTAAATAATCTTTTTATTGTATGAAAAAAATATTAAATATTTAAAGTTAAAATTTAGTATATCAAAATAATATAAAAAACATAAATCATATTTTTTTCAAATTTATTTTCACCAAAAAATTGTTGTTCTTAATAAAAAACAGCTGACAAAAGCAAAAAACTTCCCTAAATTTGAATCATGATTTGAAGTAATGCTGGCAAAATTGGGACCATCACGTTCCTTAGCTGCATAGTAAAACTCTTAGCCTTTTTTGGCCAACTTATCTAGCATTTCCTTATATGAACATGCTTTTTAACCAAAAAAGACGTTCCGCCATACAATTAACTAGCATGAATGAAGTAATTCGTCAGTCACTTAAAGAATTATCTCAATTGGTTTTATCTAAAGCGTTTTGGTCTTAGGGCGTAGAAAGCTGATTAAATGTGTCGAAAGAGTAAATTTGAGGGGTCTATGAACTTGTTGAAAAATTCATTACACTAAAAAATCTTTGGTGCTTTAAGAATAAACAAAAATCAAGAAATTTCCCCTGAAATTATACTCCATCAGTTAGCGTATTTAAGCTTCTACTAAGTTTCAGTTGAAACCTTAAAATTTAGGGACGCTTTTAATAAATTAGATAACTTATCGCGCCCGCGGTTTACAATGCGCTTGCGACAGTTTATCCCATAGCCAAACGAGAGTATAAAGGCAGAGATCTTAGCGGTTTGGTCAAGACAGTTGGCAACAAGATGGCAACGGCATTGGAACTTAGTAACACTGAACTGCAGGGACTCTGTCAGAGTTACCTGGAGAAGAATGATCTGAAATCGAGTTTTGAGATCATTAACTACAAGCTACAGACCACATCGGATGCACCAGCCGGTTATCTGGGGAGTCATTTCTATCTACACGTGACACTCAAACTGCCGGAGAGTTCGGAACCAAAACAGCTGAGATTCTTCTGCAAATCAGCACCGATGGGAAATGAATCACGCATGGAATATTTGGAGAATTTCGGTGTGTTTCAGAAGGAAATCGCTTGCTATCGACATGTGCTGCCCGAGCTGGAGGCCTGTGTCACGGAGATTGCACCCAAGTGTTACTATTCGGATAAGAATCTGTTGATCTTTGAGAATCTAATTGAGCAGGGCTATCGCATGGGTTCGGGACGCGATGGTTTGCTCAACTATGAGCAGCTCCACTGTTGCCTGAAGACACTGGCGGCACTACATGCCGGCTCCATTATACAGGATCAGCAGCAGAAGGAACGAATGATCTTGGAGGAGAATGCTTACCCCTCCGATGTGCCCAATGATCACATGAGAAAAGTGAACTTTAATCAGGCCTGTGAGGTGTACAAAGAGTTCATCAAAATGTTGCCCAAATATGCTGGCCAATTGGACTACATTTTGGCCAACTTTACGGAACGCATGTCGGTTATCTTCGAGCTGTGTAAGACGTCCAAGACGCGTGTCAATGCCATGCTCCATGGTGATCTCTGGTCGAATAATATACTCTTCCAGTATGGCAAATATGGTGAGATTCCGCTACAGTGTCGTTTTGTGGACTTTCAACTGGCACGTTATGCACCGCCTGCCATGGATCTGCTTACAGTGCTCACCATTCCCACGACCAGTGAGTTTCGTGCTGCTCATTTGAGTGATTTACTGACGGACTATTATCGCTTCATGGGCGAGTTTCTGAAACGCGCTGGGTTTGAAATCTCCCAGATTCTAACAGAAGCAGAGTACTACGATTCGGTGGAGGAGTATCGCATTGTGGGTCTTATTGAGAGCTTACTGTTTTGTCATCTGGTTATACTGCCTCCTGCTTTCACCCAGGAGCTAACGGGCTCAGCTGATGGCTTTAATGATTTCTTCAGTCGCAAGAGAATTGATATTTGCATTAAGGCCTTCAAATCGGACGAGCTTTATAGACAACGCATTACCGATATGCTAGAGGACTTTATTGATAATCATGTGCTAAAATCTTAGTTAATTTGCCCTAAAAATGTATTAAAAATTTGTTGTTTTAAATAAAATCTAGTGCTTAGAGAGTTATGGAAGTTAACAGAAAGTCCAGACCATTTGCTGACCAATTTCTGTGACAGGACTTGACACAGTCCAGTCCACACAAATAGCAACAGCTCAACGAGTTGAGTCACTTACACTACAGTCCCCCAACCTGTTGTTGTCATAGCTTTCGACGCTTCGTTAAGTTTTCGTTGGGTTTTCATTTGTTGCTTTGTCTTTGTAACTGTCTCAGTTTTTGGAGTTTCAAAACTTTCAAGCCGAAGTTTTGATGTTTGTGCCGCTGCTCGTCGCTGGCTTCGAGTCTTCAGTTCAGTTACCAATCGGACGCGTTCATTTCAACAACTTGTTAACGCATAAAAACGAGGCCATAAAACACTAACTTTATTTCGACACTTGACGGTTACTGTGCACTTCAGGATTAGGCAGCAAAACAAGTGAAAGAAACTTTAACGAATCCTTTAACTATTAAGTAGTTGACATAATTAAACAAATTTAAAATGTGAGTTTTATTTGTAAATAAGTTAAAGACAGAAACAGTGAGCAGAAATCGATGTATATTGCAATAAAAAATATAAGAGACTTTTCTCTAATTGGAAATATAAAAATATTATACGAAATTGTATAAAAAAGTAAAGTAAAATTCTTTTTATGTAATTTGAATTTCCAAAAAATGGATTTTAACTTAGCCTAATTCAAGCTTAATTCCAAATTCAACTTTTAAAATAGGTTGCACAATATTTGCATTTAGGCAAGCAGTTGATGGCTTACTTCAAACTATTTGAGTCGTCTTAACAATAAAATCAACACAAACGCAAAGGCAAACGATTAAAATTGACAGTTGCCCACGTTAAATTATTCAATTTAATGCTCATAAATTTCTTAAAAAATAAAGAAAACATTGCAGTAAATTAATAAAACTAACAGACATTTTTTAAAAATATTTATTTAATTTTTTGTGCAACCTTTACGAGAGTTTTGGTATTTTAAATCAAAGTGTGCCATTACCTAACTTAATAATGCTGCAATTGAAATTACTGTCATGTCTCTATTAGTTTTACAAGAACTGAATAACAATATTGACCATAAACTGAAATTACTTTTGCTTTTGACCATGGGGCAGTGGCAGTTATTTCAGCCATGAATGTGTCGTCATAAAAAGCGAATAAATGTAGAGAAATTTTGCTATTTGATTTGACAACTAAATGAAATGAAATAAACTTAACTTTAGCAAATTTAAATATTGTAAAAGGTAATAAAATTAAGTAGTAAAAATAAAACAAAACTCAAATAAATTAAAACTGAAAATAGCAAGCTTAGAATTAAATTATTTTGAAATTATTCTATAATTAAATTTGATGTGTGCTGTAGGCTGTAAAACAGTGACTTTAACTTTAACAGTGACTGCCACAGTGACTGCACCTGTCCCACTAAAAAATATGCTTTGTCGTTGTTGTTGTCTTCTGATTGGGTCAATGGAATCCAATTGGAATTGACGTTGTTCATTCGTTGCAGTTTCGTTTTCTTTTGCTCTCCGAAATTTGGGTCATCCGGTTAATTGGCAAAGATTGACGTATTGTTGTTCTACAAAAGTCGTCTACAAATTTGTTTACAGCCCAACACACACAACTGCATACAATTATAGTATTTACTCTTATATTTTCCCTATGCACACACAATGAGGAAATAGTTACACGCATCTGGAAACTGGAATGCAACTGAATTTGCAAGTGTTGTGGGCAAGTGAACGATCGCAGCAGCAGAGAGTGAAAGGTCGGCACAAGTAGGCCTTGGTAGCATAACATGGCCCAAAAGTGTAGGGTTTTGGACTCTTTACAAGTTTGGCTGCTGCTTCCTCGCTTTTAGGCACTGTCTCCTTCTCTTTTCCCTGTCTGTCTGTCTCTCTTCGTCTCACTCTCTGTCGCTTCCTTTCTGTCTCCATCATAGATACAAGGCTGGTCCATTCTGGTTGGTGTTACTCATTAATTTTTATAATTTATCATATAATTGTGCGTTTCTCTTTATGTAATCTTATTACCCATGAGCTTAATTATCTATTACTACTTTATGTTAATTTATTTTGAACAGATGCAAGATTCTTATTAGGATACATTCTTAAAGCCTAAACTAATTTTATAAAAATATTGGCATTCTTTTCACTACAAAACTTATTAAATTTGTTGGCTACACTAGTCATATATCTTAAATAATTAACAAATGTATATAAAATTTAAATTTAAAATATTTTAAAAAATATGTCTGCACTTATTTCAAAGCCACTAAACGCACTTAAATCAATATCGGCTTGAAAATCTGCAGTTATATAATATCCACTTACAATTTCACTCACAACTTCAAGCCAAAACTCGATGACGAATTGGCAGAAGAAGGGCACACAAAGTATGCGGCAAATGCAGTAACCGCAAAGTGGCAATATCAAGTCCAAGCACTTACAAAACCAACCTCATAATGATCATGATCACCATCATTATGATCATGATCATTGTGGTGCATCGTAGACTGCCGGTTATCCAATTAACAGCAAAGATCAGGGATACTACAAAATGTGGGCCGTTCGCACATCGATAGCAACTTCAAAATGCAATACTGTTTTCATTTATTTATTTATTTGTACTTTTTGCATTTTTACTGTATCAGTTGGTGGTTTTTGTTGTTGTTTTGTTGTTGTACGCACCAAAGCACGCGACATGTAGGAAATGACGACGACTTTTAGCCAACCTGCCAGATACAAATGCACATAGATACAGCTACAGATACAGATACAGGTACAGGTACAGGCACAGATACGCATGTACATAAGACCAAAAAGCAACACACTAACATGAGTTGGTTAGCCAAGTCAGCTGACTTGGTTAACTAGTTGTCCAGTGTGGAGTGAAAAGCGGTCATTTGGGTTTTTAGGCGTATTCCAGCTAGTAGCGGGAGTAAAGGGGGCTGAGTGGGGTGTGTGGAAATGGGGAGTGTCTACATGCGTGACAGGCGGAAACTTGTAATATCATATGCACGCCACACTTACGCAATGCGATCATAATAATCATAATAATAACGATTCCTCAACTGAAAACTTACTCATCATCATCTTACCCCTTTCCGCTCTCTTTTTAGGTGCCCGCCCCATCGATACACTGCCTCCCTGATGCTGCTCCTCATCAGTCTGATCTTCCCAGCTGAGGCACGTCCGCAGCACAACTTGCAACACATTGCGGTGCTGGAGAATGCCGCCTGGGAGCAAATGTTGCCGCAACAGTTTCAGAATCCGTTTTACAAGTCACCACGTGTGCGACTCGCCTTGGCCAAGTCCAGCTGGTTTGGACCCGGCGAACAAGTGGTAATTAACTAACTTTAATTACTTTGTTTAAGTAACTTAATTCTGCTACTCTTGCACAGGTTCATGAGCGTCAGGCTGAGAAAATTCCACGCATGGAAATTTATAATGTTCTCACTCACGCCGGTCTCATACCACGTCGTCCTTACTTTTAAATATTAAATAAAATAACAAATATATTAATGTATAATACATAAACCCAATTTGTTGTATATATCTCAAAACTAAAAAAAAATGAAAATAAAATTATAGTCATTAATTTAAGCTAAATGGAGCTGTTATAAAATTTAAATGATGTGGGTAATTCTTTGTTAATTATGGTTTCAAACATTTCCCCTTATTTCCTTTATTCCCATTGTAAAACACCTTTATTTATTTTTTAAAAATAACTGCATATTCTTTATGTTTATTTAGTAAAAGTGTTTCTCAATGTGGTTCGCATCACTCTATACACAAAATCAAAAATATTTGTTACAACAACTAAATTATGTAACTAACTTGAATAATCCGAACAGTGGTTTTAATTAGTCGCGTAATTTAAGTCTACAATCAAAACTCCAAATGTACTTGAACTTTTGCAACTCTTTGCAATCTCTTATCCAGCGCTCTTTCTTCTTCCTCTTTGCTTGTAAACTTTTCCAGTGCTGAATTCTCTTCCAATAATTTTTTTCTTATAAATGTCGAGGACTCTTTGTGATCTGCGCTCTCCGCCGTCTCCTCTTCATCATTGTCGCTGCCCGTGTGACCATTGCCGTTCATTTCACCGTTGGTAAGCGTCTCTTCGTCTCTTTGCTTTGAATCGCTCTCAGCGGGCGTTAAGAGCGACTTGATGAATTCGCCGCAGATCAGACTCATCGCAGGCATCGTGTGGGCAGACAAATTGACAAGCTGTAATTGAGAAGCGAATTCGAGGAAGCACATTAAATGACATTAACCTTGACGAAGTACAAAAAATATGTGTTAGTTATGTTTGATACCCTCTACAAATTGACAGAAGGGCATATTAAATTTTAGTACTACTCAAGTGTGGGTATCTCCCAATCAAACGCAATTTCTGGGAATAAGTTTAGTTTTATTTTTTTTTTTTTTTTTGGTCGTTCGCACAGATTGTGTTTCAAGTTCACGTAATCTTATTTATTTTTTTGTTGTTATTACAGTCTGTTGTCATGAGTTTGTCATTGCCCTAAAAACTAAAACCCGAAATTTATGTGACCCCTGAGATTGATTAACCTTCATGCATGCGTCTTCAGGTGACACTTGAAATTATTTTATTTTATTTGCGAAAAAAAACAATGAAAACAATAATTAAGAAATTATTCAGCAAGAAAAAAGACTTCTGTGTGAATCAGAGGCGCTGAGAAGCTTTACAAATTTCAGCTTGCAGAAACCAACGCAAACCAGACGGCGTTCAAAGTAAATCAGTCGAAAAAAATATATAGGCAACATATACATATGTATGTGTGATGTAATTAAGCCAATAAGCGACAAGTGCTCGCACAATAATTATTACAATAACTCAACCCACGCGCTTTTCTTTCACTCCCATGGGAAATTACAGGCACACAAATCGAAAACGAACTCTTCAATAAAGTAGCCACAACAAATGCAAATGCTGCGAACTATTGAACAGCGTAATACGCTTAAGAGAGCGAAATAGCACGGCAACAACACATATGCTACGCATAAACAAAACCAATTGAATAACAAAAAAAAAAAATAGAATTAGAGTGAGAGTAAGAGAGACAGAGTACTGAGAGCAAGAGAGTGAGCGCAAGCTCCACTGGAGTGGGCGGTTGCAATAAATGCAGCACGAGCTTAACTCTGTATGTGTGAGTGTGTGTGTGTGTGTAAAAGAGAGCGCTCGTAACAATAACAAACCGAACTTTACGAGCAAAGCCTCGTGTATTAGAATTATGAGAGCGCGTCACGCACGAAGCTGCTGCTGCTGTTGCTACCGTCGCTGTCGCAGCAGTGCGGCGTATAAATTGCATTGAACGCCAGCAGACGCTCAACATTTCGTCGTTGTGTTTTGCACAAACAACAACAGCAGCAGCAGCAGGCAGAGCCGGAGAGAGCGTGACTGAGCAAGCAGGCAAAAAAAACGGAAGCGCGTGCCGCACAAGTTTACGGAAATATAATAATAAAAGAAGAAGGGAGCACAAATAAGTTCACGGGTCAAACAAAACTAAATTGTCAATCAAAAATTCTCAACTAATTTAAAGTTATACAAAAACAAAGTGCAATAAAAGTGAAATAAAGGAATAACACGCAAAGCATAACCAAAATGTTGCCCAACTTTGTTGCTGTTATTTCGCTTCTCTGTCTTGCATTATTCGCCTGGGCGCAAGCTGGACCCGTGCCAATTGTGAACGAGGTGAGTCCATGGGGCCAGGAAGAGAAGGGGGGAGAGAGAGAGTGAAGAAGTTTAAGAGAGGAAGGCGAAAGGGAGTGCATAAATGTAGGAAGTCCAAAAAGTTGCTGAGTTCAAAGAAGTAATTTGGCACAATGACATTTTCCATTCCGTATTCCGGGTACAGACTCCGGTTCATGTGCACGCAAACAGATGCTCAAGTTTCATTTACAACAAAGTGCAATGTTAACGAATTAAAAGATTACTTTCTAATTGAAAACAATATAAGGTCGGGTCTTATACACGCCTTGGGCGACTGTTAATCAGCATTACTATTTATAGTCTTTAACTGTTTCGAGTATACGAATTTATATATAACATGATCATAATAATTCCATTTGCTTATATAATGTGCGGTGTGACATCCCTTATCAATTTCTCAACTCTCCTCATAATAATTTTTGGAATTTTTTGAAAAATAAAGTGATTAACACTCGACGATTGCGATTAACCTTGCACACGTCTGAAGATCTATCGATGTATCCTTTTGTATCAGTTGCAAGTGGTATTATACTGTTGCCAGGGCAGCATAACGGCATCCAAAAATAGATATTTAAATCGCAGTTCGGGTTTAAGAGAATGGCGTTATTAAAATCAATTGAAATTATTCAAATTGAGTTGAAAATAGTACACACTTTGGCTTTTTTCTCACACAATGGGACTCAACGAGACTTGAGCACAAAATAAAACGATCACGAGATTTTGGGAAAACAGGGTGACCCAAAAAGTGCTTAAAGAGTATCAATTGTAAAAGGGACAAGTAAAATAATTGTTGACATTTGTATGTGAATTATAGAGGAAAATAAAATAAACAGGGTGATCCAGAAAATATTAAAAGCAAAGCTTGTATTAGAGAAAAAAACTATTTCCTTTCGTCGCTGTAATAATTTGAGCTAATTTTCTGTACTTTTCCTCAGCACCATCAACTGATGCCCAAGGTGCCCCAATGGCATTGTTTGCGTTACTTTAAACACGATGTGCTGATGATGCGACGTTGTCGACATCTACGAGTGCCCACAGCTCCACGCCAGGGAGATGTGCTCATACGCAAAAAGAAGAAATAGACTTTAAAGAAGTCCCTAGAGCAACAAACAGAACTACAAAAACAAAAAGAACAACTTCATACGACTGAGCAACAATACGAATTACAATTACAAATTAAATTTTCACAGGATTTATAACAAGACCAAAGCTAAAAACCAAAATCGAAAACCAACAAAAATATTTATAATCTTATATTATATAATATATTTAATCAAACCTATGGCTTAAGACTAACCACTTGTACTTCATAGCACGTAAGGTTTCAATAAAAACGATAAACTGAAAGATAACTTTTGAAGTTTAACTCTATTTAGAAGCAAAAACTTTTTGCAGTGAAGCTAAAATGGCATGGAAAATATTTATAGCATACCTTTGGGGGCTAAGAGAACTAGCTGGCTAGTTAGATTTGCTTTCAGAAAGCTAATACTTAAATAAAATGGATAATATCTACTTGATTTAAGCTACCAATAAATTTTAAAGATTATATATATTCCTATCCAATCTCAAGTCTCTCAAAAAACCAACTCTAAATCAGCGGAAACCGTATCAAATGTAGAATGAGCAGTTTCAATTTATAGTAAATTCTCTTGTAACTTACCGCATTTACTGCACTGTGTACACCACGACCCACAATCAGTGGACCGTTCTTCTGTGTTATCTCCGTGCTCACACCTGCGTTCTGTTTGGCCACAAAGCTGCCAAAGGTGGCAAATTGCAGCAACTGATCCTCGGCTGCCGGTTGGTTAAAGGAAATGGGTGCAGGAGCAGCATCTGTTTCGCTCTGACCTGGCTCTGCCAAATAGACAATCTCCTTGTCGTGTGTGAGCATCTGAAGTGTCGACTGTGCCTGCCAATCCACATTGATAGAGCTCTGTTTGGGTTGACGTCGAGGCAGCCAAACCAGGCCATACAATTTGGGCAAATTGCTGCGTTGATAGACAGGCAGCGGCACATTGGGTTGGAAGACATGCACTACAATAAAAGAGTTCATAAAAATTAGATAGGAAATCATTAAAAACTTTGTTGTCTACGCACATTCATCGTTCTGTGTAACGGCTGCAATCAGATTGGTTAACGGATCAAAGGCCAACTGTCGCACGGAGAGCTTTAGACCTGCCTGCAATCGTAGCGTCATTAGATTCCAGATCAGCACCCTCGTTTCCGTGCAAACTGCCACCAGATGCGCCTGCGCCCCTGCACCAAATTGTACGTGGGAAATTTGTGCCGAACACTGCAGCGGAGTGGCGTTAAGTTTTCCCAGTTTTTTGGCTGGAGTTCTTTCCCAACGCTTGGGTTTGGCTGACTGTGCCTTTGTTGGCTTTGTGGTCTCATCCAGGCGCAGCACACTAAACAGTGGCAAGAGCTCCTGCCTCACGTACTGTTCGTAGTTCTTGCGACGATTCTTTAGTCGTGTTACGCGCAGTTTCGCCTTGAAGCGTTGTCTTGGCGTCAGACGGCGCAAACGATGTTGGAACGTGCCGAGACGTGTCTCAGCCGAAAGTGGATCAATCGCACAGCGTTGTAGATGAGCCTTGAGACGCATTTGACAACTCTCGGGCACAGAGCACTCGATGCCAAAGCGACGCAACAATTGTAGCTTCTGATGCAATCCAAGTTCAGACATTTGCATAATGTGTTTGAAAACGGTTTCCTTAACAGCCTCCTTGGGTGCCTGCTCGCTACTTGGCTTGCATTGTCCACTTGGTGCACTGGCCATTAGCTGTCGCGCCTGTTGTATCAATGTCTGATCGTTGCTGTTGAGCAATGTTTGCAGCAGACTCAAGAGCTGCTGCCGCTGCTGTGTGAGCTCGGAGCGTGTGCCGTTAATGAGCGTCTGGGAGACGCGCAGTTGTGCCTTGGAAACTACACCATCGTAGCCAGCAGCGGTGCTGAGCGAGTGCAGCAATCGTAGTGATCTGGCATCGAACAGCACCAAACTATGGCCATAACCAGCTGCCAGTATTGAGCCATCTTGTGAGAAGCATATTGACTTCAGTGTCTGTTGCTTGAAAGTCGCTTGTGCTGCACAAGTCCACATAACGCCGCGTTTGTAAATGTTCTCCGAGTCGCCGACGGTCCAGAGTTTGATCACATTATCCTTGCCAGCTGTGGCACAACGTAGGTTGTCCACTTTAGCCTGATTGGAAAAGGTGATGACGTGCAGTCCGTGCTCATGTGGGAGTTCAATGCAAGTGTTGAGCTGGTAGCTATGAGAGGAGAAGAGAGAGGGGAGAAGTTAAAAGCAGATTCGACTGATAAACTTAACTTAAAACACTCCTTACTTCATTTTCATCATAACTCTGATCGTACTCACTTTTGTAACTTCTCGTGATAGTGCCAAAACTTGAGTCGCACTTCGGGAAAGTTTTCCAGATCATTGTACTCCTCCCCGGTGGCCATCCAGTTGATGTTGAATGCAGCACGCGTAACTCTCGTGTTATAAATGATTCTATTTCGCTCCTCGGAGTTCACATTATTGTCCACCACACGTAGCTAAAGAGCAAACAAATCAAGTTAGACAGTTAAACAATAAATGACAACAAAGCATTACTGACATTGTAGAGCAAACTCTTGGTGTAGGCCGAATAGAATTGCAATTGTCCGACACGTCCATTGAGCACCATTGAATTGGTGCGTGGATTGAGGCAGAGACCCATTGGGAACAGATTGCGTCCTGTTTTGTCTGGCAGAGCGTAGGTGAAATGTTGTAGCGATGACTGCATTTTCATTTCACTGGATTTAATGAAATGCAGAGCATTGTCATCGGTGCAAACCAGAACATGTTCATTCCCCTCACTGACCACAATGTGCCGAATGATCGCTGGCATGCGGGGCACGAAATTCCGTTGATTTACATTGGTCAATGACCATTTGACCAGCACAGCCTCGAGGCCAGCACTGTAGAAACTAACACCGGAGGGTGTGAACGCAATGCTCGTTATGGGCGTGGAATGCCAATGGTATTCTGTACACACAACATTCGCTTGCTTATCAAATTGACGCCAGAGAACGACACGGCCCTGCTCATCACCAGTGGCTGCCATTTCCTCACTGGGATTCATGCGCACACATGTAAACGCTTTGTTCACCGAGTTCTGGTAACGATATGTCTCCCAGGTCTCATAGTTGACGAAATAAATAAATTGGCCTTGTCCAATTACAATGTTCTTAAACTCACTTTTGGCGACATCAACCACAGGTGTGCGAGCCCTGCAAAGAAACGTGCAACAGGTCAATAAAGAACAGATCTCCAAATCTCGTTCGTTATTGCTTTACTCACTTTAGTTTCAGAGTGCAGTTGACCTCAATGGGTATGCCCGTTGTTGTGTTGACCACAAACCAGCTGAGGTTCCCTCCGGTCTTTCGCCTCGCTGTGACAAAGGCACAAGCGGTGTCACCTCCTTTGTACAGATTCAACAGATTGCATGTGTGCACTTGTTGATTCTGAATACCCAGTTGCAGTTCGACGCTCTTTTGCAGTACTCCTGTGCGCCAATGCCAGCGTAAGATTTGACCATCGACGGTGCAGCCCAGCAGCAAATCTGGTTGATTTATGTCCACTTCCAAGCTGATCAACGGCGAGGTCGCATCGTTAAGTTCACGTGTCAATTCTCCGGTGCTGGTCACAAACACTTGCACTTTCAGGTTGCATCGCACAAAGATAAATCTATTGCATAAAATGAGTTTAGGTTTAATTTATGCCATTGAAATTCCGATGGTCAAACGTTTTCTTTCTTTCACTAACCTTCCCTGTTCGGCGAAAACGGGCGCATGTTGAATGATATTGCCGCCCGCCAAATGCTGCAGCTCCAGTCTGTCCTCATCGTCAAAATTCATGGCTGTCGCAGTGGTACAGCCTTTTTGCAGCAGTATTGGCAGCCACAATACTTAATTTATATGCCCTTTTCAAGCAATAACAACTTTGTTCTATGCAAGTATTTTCATACAAAACCACAAGCCGCACGTGTAGCTGATTTCTGCAGTGTTGTTAGACGCAGCTGTGACAGTGCTGTTAAACAATAACATGTTGTCCAATGTGCTGCAGCCAACTTCACGCAAAACAATATGATAGGCGCGCAATGTGATGAAATTAATATAATGTGAAAAATCGGTATTTAATTATGTTTTTTACTAAACACATATAAAATTTAAAAATTATTTGCAGGGAATTATTAAACTTTCTGCACTTTTTGCCCAAAAATGTGTGTTGATTTTTTCTTTACCCGTAGTGGCAACTCTTGCGCTATCGATAATCGATAGGTTTTTTGGTATTTTGCTGCAATTGAGCTGCAGCCCCACATTAGAATAAAATATTGTTCAATTAATGGATAAACCAATGGTCAGCACAAAGTAGGCAGCTCAACTTTACCTGCTGCCACGTGTTCGTTGAGAAATTTCGTGTGGCCAAATCCGAAAAGCCAATGAAGAGTAATCGCAACGCCTCAATAGCCAAAGCAACAGCAACAACGCCAATAAACATGTGCAACGTTGCGTGCAAACAAAATGTAAACAACTTGCGGGCAACGAGTTCAATGCTATTTAAAATGTTGACTTTTGTGATTGTTGTTTGCTTCTGTCTACCGGCCACTAGGGCTGAGCCCCTAAAAGTGGTCTATGCTGTCAATGCTGGCGGAGATGAGCATACGGATCAGCACGGCATACACTTCGAAGCGGATCCATTAACCGTAGGCATTTCCTCGGACTATGGCAAGCACTTGCTTATGATTGGACGTGTTCATGAGCAGGATGAGGTGCTCTATCGCACCGAACGTTATCATACCACAACATTTGGCTATGATTTTCCCGCTAACGGCGATGGCGACTATGCGCTCATCATGAAGTTCTGTGAAGTTTACTTCGATGCACCCAATCGCAAGGTCTTTGATGTGGTGCTCAACCGGAAGCACACAGTGGTCAAGCAGTTGGATATCTACAATCAGGTGGGACGTGGCTCGGCACACGACGAAGTTATCTACTTTAAGATAATCAATGGTCGTCTGCACTACGAGTCCGATGGTGAGATTGAGACATCCGATGTGCGTAATGGCCACTTGCGACTGGACTTCATCAAGGGAGCACTTGACAATCCCAAGATTAACGCATTCGCACTGCTCAAGGGTGATGTCACGCAACTGCCACGTCTGCACAACACCGAGGCCAGTGAGCGACGCAGTGTCGAGCCGGAGGAGGAGGAAAAACCGTCTGTAACGCGTCCACGTGACATACTTCAGCAGCATCAGGAGCGTGTTGTGAGCTACAATGAACGACAGACGCAGAGAGGCTATGACGACGACGAAGATGATGATGATTACGATGTGGAAGAGGGTGAACAGCCGCAGGAACTACACGAGGAGCAGCTGCCGGAACGTCAGCAGCAACAGCAACAATCACCGCAAAACTCGAAGCGTATTCGTAGTGGACCACGTCAACCGAATCCCTATTCCATGGATGACTCATCGATACTGATGCCAGTCTTTATAGCGATTGGAGCATTCATACCGCTGCTATTTTGCCTATGCAAACTCTGATGATCCCCATGGGAACAATTTGTTTGCCGCCCCACTCCCTCCGCCCCTACAGCGAAAAGCGGGGCGTTCGTGTTGATTTTTTGTGATTTTTATAAAAGACTTAATTGTATAATTATCGTTTAGTTGTACGTTAGGCATACTTTATGTACAAGCAACAAAATGTAAATTTTCTTTTACTTTTTCTTTGTCACCCGACTACACAAAACTAACGGAAAAAAGCAAGAAAAAAACGCACAAAACTCTCACTAACTAGTTACATTATATAACTACTTTATATATAAACTATGTATAGCTCTAGTTGTGTTTAGTGTTATATGTTCCTTTCTTGGATTCAGACTTACCGCCCGCCAGGCTAATTTACTTAATTAAGCTTACATAGCACTGAATTTAATTATATTCTTTAATTTTATTTTTATTTGGGTTTTTGTTTTTTGGAAATATTGTAATGCAGTTTTTCTAAGCAGCTGTGAATTTCAGTTGTGAAGCGATATGGAAATAAACCTTGTTTGTTATTTACAAATTATAGGTTTTTACTTGAACTGGGAGTGGGTGTAGTTGTATTATTACTAAAACAGAAATACTAATGAATACTAGCAGTGTTATGAAAGGCTTTCTTGTGAACATATGAAAATTCTCAAGGTTTTGGCAGCTTTGATTTGAAATATTTAAAAAAAGCCGTAGGGTTTTTAACTCTAGACGATTCGGTTAGTCGATATAATGTTAAAAATTTAAAATGTGAAAATTAACTATATTAGAAAATAATTTTTAAAAACCGCACTAATTTTCAAAAATTTTAAACTTTACATTATTTGATGCCCTTCGATAGTTCTAGTTGTCTCTAGTCCAGTAAGGGTCTACCAATAAACACTCATAATAATGGTTGTAGTGCCTAAAACTGGCTCTAAATTCAGAACCTATGCAAATACATTAGAATCATAAACCTATTCATAAACTGTATGAATCATTCACACGACAGGATTTTAGAATTTTACTGTAGTCCCTACTACATAAAAATACGTTAGGGTTCTACAAAATACATCTAAGGCACTAAAATGAATGAATAAATTATTAAGTCAGCAGTCCAACCAATCGAGTTATATAGAAAGAAAGCCGCTTAAGCTATAAATATTACCTACATATCTTATCATATTTAAAAATTTGCAGCTACAAAATACCAGCTGATAAAGACAGCGTAATTTCCATATAAGAAATACCGACACTACTTCAAAACTGTACTTGATTTACAGGTTTACCAGTTAACCGACAAACTTTGTTTACCTTTCCCTACCCACATTTGCAGGGTACAATTGAGACACCCATTGCATTGTTGCCTAGGTTCAAGTTCACTGCAGTTTGAGAACAAACTTGTCTCTCTATATACGAGTTCCAAGCGATTACGTGATGTTTGTCAAGTGTTGGAGATACTATTCAGTCCCTGGGGACTATTGTTGTAATTTGTATGCAAGTGTCGCAACGGAAAGTCAACAAATTCAATGAAAAAACAACTGAACAAATTAATCATTTATAAAGAACTTTTATTTTTATGTTTAATTGATAGTTTAGACTTTGAGGATTGACAGAAACCAGTATAGCAGTTTACAAAAATATTTACAGACTAATAAATGGTAGGCAATTTAAAATATTTAAACTTATGAAATGGTATAAAAGTGTTGTCTAACAACAATCTCGAAAACAGGGCACTTAACTAGTTTTTGTTATGGGTTTGATTAGAGAGATAGAGGGAGACGTTTACAAAACTAGTGTACAAAAATGCGTTGAAAAACGAAAATGCACAAATTGACTAATTGCTAGTTGTATATACTAATAAAAACACGTGCAATACTAGTTCAAATTATTGCCACAAAGTTGTGGAAAGTCACGCTTACAAATTAATTAACAGCATAATTGGGCAAAGCAAAGGATATCGCAGCAATATCCTTGTTTATTTTTCTCATCCCATTTTCAGAAGCGAATCTCGTTGCGCTGCAGTTGCTCATAGGCAGCTGGCGTAAGTTGCTCATAGCGTCCCTTGGATGTTTGATAGTACAGCGTATCCTTGACCACATTGGGATCATAGCCCTCCTTCTGTAGATCCACTTTGCGCAGCTTAAAGGTGCCGGTAAGATCCACCTTGGTCAGCAGCCGCAGTATCTGTGGACGTGCATAGGCTGGCAAAACTTTGGCAAGATTCATGGCAAATGCATCCAGGTCGAGTTCACGTTCCGGATCATAGATGGCAGCCATGCCAGCGCGTCCCTCCGTGTGTGGTATGGTAACGCCATAGACCACGGTGTCCTTGTAGCCAGCCACATTGCTAACCTGTGCCTCGACCTCGCTGGTAGACACATTCTCGCCCTTCCAGCGGAAAGTGTCGCCCGTGCGATCCTTAAAGTACAAATAGCCCTTTTCATCGGCCACCAGCAGATCGCCTGATAAAAATGCCATGTCGCCGTGCTTGAATACATCCTTGACGATCTTCTTGGCCGACGCCTTGGCATCCACATAGCCCAGAAATTCACGCGATGGATTGCCCTTAACGATCTTGCCAATAAACACACCCGGTTCGTTGGGTTCACACAACTCGCAGAGTCCATTCTTGTTCCTAATGGGCTCACCAGTGTCGGGATCAGCGCGTATGATTGAAATCGGATAGACTTTGGGCAATATGCGTGAGACAAAGCCAATGGCACCCACTGTGTTGTCATGATTCATAATGTTAGCATTGCCCTCGGTGGCGCCATAGAATTCACCCACTTTGGCGATGTTAAAACGCTGCACAAACTGCGGCCAAATCTGTGGACGCAATCCGTTGCCAAAGACCAAACGCACGCGATGCGCACGATCGTGGGAAGAGGCCTTGGTGGCCAGTATATAACGCGCCATTTCACCGATGTATTGACCAACCTGCAGAGCAACGATAAGTAGTTAGTTTTGGCTTTCTTCAAGCTAAATTTCAAGCTTACCGTGGCATTAAACTTGGCACAGTCGGCAAAGTAGTTGGAAGCCGAGAACTTCTTTCTGATGGACACCGTGGAGCCAAAGAGCACCGACTGTCCCATGCACATGATGCCACCAGCTGTGTGATACAGCGGCAGAGGAGTGTAGAACACATCGTCGTCATTGAAGCCCATGGTGTAGTGAATGCCAGCGGCGATAAACAGGTAGCTAGTGGGGAAAGGGAGTTTATATATTAATAAGCCATAAAAACATTTAAAACAAACACAAATAGCTGATTAATTTAAAGTAGTATTTGGTATAACATTTTATACTGCATATTTATAGCTATACTTTATACATACGACCAATAATTATTTATACAAAGTATTCTTAGTACGCATAAATATGCATAAAAATAAATGAAAGTAAATTGCAAATGTATAATTAAAGAACTTAGCAGCCACAACACTTAACGTGTGCTTGATAGAATTTTAATCTGTATTTATTATTAACAACAACATAACATAAATAACCGGTTATTATTTACCGTGACGTTAGAAATTCCAATACTCTCAAAGGTACAAAGTTATTTAACTTACGATCTTACTTATTTAATTTAATTTAAAATATAAGCAACAATAAATTTTAATTTACGTGCCATAAATTATAAAAGGCATTAAGTTAAGCTAAACTTACTACTGTTTCTAAACCCCTTACTAACAAAAGAGTACAGGGATCTATTAGGTTTGTTAAAACACCTGGATCTCAGAGACTATAAGCGCTAGAGCCACTAAATTTGCAATGAAAGTCCTTCTATGCGTAAGACACACCAAATTTATTTCAAATTTTTGCCACGCCCCTTAACTCCCCCTCAAAATGTAAAAAACTATTTAACATCATAGCCATAACTTGTAACCTACTTGAGCTAACGCAACCAAATTCATACCTGATGTGTCCCATACCATTACAACTATCCTTACCAAGTTTGGTCTCGATCGGTCAAACATATTCTATAGCTCACATAGGACAAAGCGGTGAAAAACTACTTATTTGTAGTATAAACTGCACACTATAATAAGTAAGCGGTCTTTTACAGTTAACTAATTAAACTTTATATATAAATAAATAATTAAAACATTTAAAAACGGAGTTTGTATCTAGCTGAAATAACAACTAATTAAAGTTATTACTAATTAAAGCACTGCCAAATAAAAGCAACTACCAAATGCACTAAAAACTGCTCGACTTAAAGCTCATTTATAGCTTCCTAAAACCCAAAGTTAACTGAATTTTTAATACTTTTAAAGTGACCATAACGAACTGCGTTAAAAAGCAACTCCGACTTACCGTGAATGGGAGATAACCGCTGCCTTGGGTAGACCCGTAGTGCCCGAGGTGTAGATATAGACGAGCTTGTCATGATGGTTCACTTGAGTCTTTCCGGGTTTCTCTGCGCTGGCAGCCGACAGCAGCGTGTTCAAATTCTTGGCTTGTTTCACGGCCTCCGACTGTGTGTTGTTGTTCTCGTTGTTGTATTGGAATAACTTGAGATTAGCTGGTAAATCTTTGGTTATATCCGAAATAGCTTCAATGAAATCCTCGCCATAAATCAGCGCATTACAATGGGCCACTGTGATGCTGTGCAGCAGTGAAGGACCACGAAGATTCGTATTGATCAGTGGCGTAATGACACCAATTTTGGACAAACCCAACCAGGTGGCCACATATTCCGCTCGATTCTCCAGCAAAAGACCCACAACATCGCCCTTTTGATAGCCCTGGGCCTGCAGCACATTAGCTACACGATTGGCATGTTCGTTGATCTGCCGGAATGTCCATTTCTGTGTCTCACTGATCACGGCTATCTTATCCGGATTGGCGTGAACATTCCGCTCAAAGACATCCGCTACCGTGTAGTTGAGACGCTCGTGTCGCTTCGTGTACCGCAAAAGCTTTCCATAGGCCCACAGTGCACTTCAGAAAGATAGTGATAGGGAGAGGGGATTAATCGAAGGGGCAACAAGTTAGATTAGCGATAAGCTCACATTATCGAGCGATCTGAATTGCGTGTGTTTTATAACCGATTATTGTGCAAATCAAACCAAAATAGCTCACGGCATAGTCCGTGTCCCCGATAAGGCTTAAAAATAAAACTGTCGCAAACATTTTGGGGGCAAACTGCAGATGAATATATAAAAGTGCTTGGGAACGAGTAGTAAATGACTTTGTAACTTTATTTTATGTGAAACAATAAAATTAGTTTAGTCACTGTCTTATCAGTTGGTTTATATAGATAACAATCAGTTCGAAAAGAGGTTTGATTTATTTCAGTATTTACTACAAAGCGCAAAATTGGTTTTATACCTTTTTTTTCATTAAGGTTTATAGTTGGAAAAAAATTAAGTACAAAATGTTAATGTAAGAATAATTATTGTTCAACTTTAATTAACTTAATTATTATATTAACAACAAAATAATTTATAGCTTATGAACTTTTGCTCACAGAAAACAAACCACTTAAACAAACCAATTTTCCAGCGTTTTTCCCACAGCAAATCCCCTAGAAAGTTTAGAAAGCTTAAGCTATAGCTTTTCTAGAGCATATCGAAAGTGAATTGAACTTAATACTTATAATTTATGATTATTATGCGCCAAAAAAACATTTGAAGAGCTTCAAGTGCTGCACTAAAACAACATCAATTCAATTAGTTTAAATATACACCTTAATCTTTGGAAATTTTGCAACAAAACTCGATTTGCTCTACACTTGAAAGTACTTTGCACTTACTGGAGAGTATAGCATATTTGATAAGATTACCGGTTTAAACGGTAGCAGGGGATTATTCCACCCCTCCGCATATTTTAGCATTCCTAATTGAGTTCTAGATCGGCTTAGGTTTAAATTATGCCAAACTGGAAGTTTATCGAACGGCAATAAACTAAAATTAACATGCGAATATCAGGTGTATGTAGTACCATGTTTATATATATACAGACATGTATTTATTTGTACAACCGATCGTCGCAATCGCCTCAACTTTTGCACTTTGTGCCATTCGAGTATTGCGATACTGAGAAACTAAACAGAGTCCAACAAGGTCAGCCAGAAACAACGTTGTTGTTTGCTTCTCTCAGATCTTAAGAATCTTGTTAATGTTTCAAAAAAACCAAAGAAATATCTGAAAAAACAAGCCGACCTTGTTAACTTGGTAACCGATCTTAACTTTATGTGTTTGTGGCAGCCATAAAAACAAATTTTTGCCGACTTTATGCAATTTTCGAGCGATAAAATTTTGAATCGGACTCAATGTCAGGCCAGTCGTTGACAGCGTGCACATGCTATTATTATTATTATTTGTAATCTGCTATCAAAACACGCATGCAATTATAATGGGTGTGCCCTTAGAGGCAAGATAAACTGTCAAATTTAATAGGATTAAAAAAGGTTTCGCATGTTTATGATCAGTCAATTAGTGGAACAAGCAGCTTAAATCTTTACTCATTAATTTTGAAATATTCTTTTGAAAAATTCCAACTGAAAAACAGTTTTTGAATCTTTGGTCTGCAGTTCATTAGCTTTCGTTTTCAGTATTGGAATATGTGTCAAATGGAAAATTTCCATAGATCAGCGCCCTCAGTGGCTTTACAGCGGCACTTTTAATTGAATTGGATTGAATGCATAGAAACTGCTGATCGTTGGCAACCCTAAGCACAACAACAGCAACAAACACACACAAAAGTGCTACTTCCGCAATTTTAATTGAATTCAAATACAAACGAACAACGAACCGAAAAAAAACTAAAAAAAAATAATAATGAAATGCTTAGTCGATAAATGACGACGTTTTCAAGAACATCGGTAACCGTGCCAGACTTGCGTACCCCCTCCACTCCGCTGTCGACAAACTTCCAACAAGTGGCAACTCTGCTGCTTCCGCGCTTCAAGCAAAGAGCGGCAAAGAGACACAAAAAGAAGAGAGCGAGAGAGCGGGGGACTTAATTCAACCAAAATATAAAATTAGTATGCGTTGCAGGGTCTCACATGGATGTCAGTTGGATAAAAGTGAGTTTGAATTTTACAAAGTTTGTTTTGGTCTCTTTTAGCAACCTACTGGCATCGTTTGGGCTCGACCTTGAACCTGAACAAGTCAATGACTGGCAATATAAAAATAATACAAATAAACTTCCATAAAAATATTATTTTTTTTTTAAATGAACACAGAAAAAAATGCGTAACTGATAAAGTATGACAAATTTGCGCTCCATATGCTTTGTTTACAATAAACCGTTAATGAGGAGATAGGGAAAAAGGAAAAGCTTTGAGTCATAACAAAAAGAGAAAACTTTTAAATAGTAATTTTCTCAAATTATACATATGTTTGTAGCTGCTTCTGCAGATGTTCGACCCAAATAGAAACACGAGAGGCAAAACGAGTTTATTTTCTTTCTATGACTTTCAGCTTGTTATGCGCTTGAGTACAATGGGCATCACAGACGCGGCTCATTTTTTTTTGCGGTTGAGATTGAGGGGTGAGAGCGAGACCGGAGGGTCAGAGTGTTTGGTGGGGGATCATCTCAATGGATTGACAAAAGAAAATGATAATTGTATTGAAATGCACACCACTTGCGGTATTGTAAACTAATCAACGCCAAAGATAGAAAATGTTGAACGAACGAAACTAAACTTACGTTAAATCTCGTTTGGCTGTTGCTCCCGCAATGTAGAACCAGCGCCAAGACCTTGTTAGCAGCAAACCGATGAGCGCTGTGAGCACCGCAAAAAACCAACCCATTGTGTTTAGCGTGTAAATGACGCAGGCGACAGCCAAAGCGAATACAACCGTCGCGCAAAAATAACGAAATATGACTAAAAATCGGTCGCGACGTTGACGCTTGCGTTGCTGCAGTGATCGATAGCTTAGCGATAACGATTGCCGATGGTGATGATCAGCTGAAACAGTCGACTCGTTGCGCAGCTGTTGAACATTTGCGTTGCCAGATAGTTTCAATATTTTAAATAAATTGGGTAATTTATTACAATTATAAAGATACTCACGTTGGTGCTGTAAAGCGCGCAATTGTCAATGTTAATAACCACGTTGCTGTTTACATTGTTGTCCAATAAACTATTGTGCTGTTAAAATACAAATTTAAATTCGTTAGTAAGTTCGTATTGCTTGCGCGCCATCAAAGCTTTCAACAGCGCTGCCACCTTTGCTTTGGTAAATCTAGTTTGCAAGCCAGCGTGCCTTAGCCTAGCATATGGTTAGCTTTGAAAGCTTTTATCTTTTGTTTTGATTTGCAGTTATTGACTTTTGCATTGAATTGCATTTGTGCAGTTTACTAGTAAACAATTGCATTATACTTACAGTTAGTTCCCGCCTTTGTTGATTGCTGCTGTAATTGTTATGTCGCAAGCGCTGATAACGCGTTTCGTTGCTTTGTCACAAAAATCCATTGAATACATAAAATGGCAAAAACTGTCGGCGAAAACGCACAACTTTGCGAAATAACATTTTCTTGCGCTTGAAGTGTTGTACGGGCAGCCCCGTGACAAATAATAAGTAATAACAATATTTTATCAGCAGCTGGGGGGTTTGTTTTGTTTTATAACCACTCTTGCACTTAAGCTTTTAATTTGTTTGTTGTGAGCTTTTAACAGGACTGGTTCCCTTGCAAATACAATAGCAATCGATTGGCGACCAAAACAGATAAAGCATAAATATCGATAGCTGTGTCCTGGGATTTAAATGCGCGCTAAATAAAACTATCGATTGTTGAATCAGCTGTTTAATATAACGAAGTGGCAACATCGCAAGCGGTTTTCAATAAAATAAAAATAACAAACATAATAGATTAGGCGTAGTTTTAATATATTTGCACATTTGCATTTTAAAGCAGCCGCACCATGAAAATATTATGCGAGGTGCAAGTGGTGAATCGCACAACACAGGCTAACCGTACACCAAGAGCCGTAAAATCGACGCTGGCCATAGGCTATAAACAAAGCGCGCGGGACTCCAATGGAAACACTAAAAAGGAGCTGGAAATGGTTTTGTTCACGCCCCAGGTGAAGTCTGGAACACGCTACAAGGTGCGCGACAACATACACTGTATTCACACCAAATTTGTGTTGGACGGCAAGACGACAATTGGATTCAAGCAGCCAGCAGAGAATTTGTTAATCAAATGTGATCCCATACAACTGAAGGGTTTCCTGCAGACCCTTAAATTGGGCATGGAGGGCAAAGATGCCATCAATCTGAGACTGAATATAGCTTCGGCAACGGCCATAACACAGAAATCCCAGCCGCAACAACGCATGACCATCAATAAACGAAGTGAGTATCCCATCAAAGGTTTCCCGCGCACTCTCAAATCCCTGACCATCAACAATATACAACTGATGAAGCTTAGCTTCGAGATCTGCACACTACGGAATCTCACCACATTGGATGTCAGCGGCAACAAGCTTACAAAGGTGAGTGAATTTTGAATTTACCTTTATCTGTTCATGTTGTTTTATTTTACACCCATAGATTCCTGTGGAGCTCAGTCGTCTGCCGTTGACCACGTTGCATTTGAGTGGAAACACTTTGGGAGAGCTCAACGATTGGTGCTGGCTGCGTGGTGGCAAGCTCAGACAATCCCTCTGCGAGCTGGACTTGTCGGCCAATGAGCTGAGTTACTTTCCACCTGGTTTGGCCAGATTCGAGCGTCTGGTTACGCTCAATTTAAATCACAATAACCTACGTTACCTGCCTTTTTCCATACGTCGTTTACAAAGCCTGCGTTCGCTGCATGTGTCCAGCAATAAGTTGGAATCACTACCCGATGCCATTGAAGATCTGCACATAGATCTGTTGGATGTTTGGGGCAATTGCTTCAAGGACTTTAACATGGAAGCAGCACAAGCACACTTGAAACGCACTGAATCGTCATTCTCACCCACGCCCTTGTGGCTGCAAGCAGCACGTGCTGTTTCCAAGCACAAATTACGCTATTCGGCGAGCACACTGCCGGCTATACTCATCGAACTGATCTCGGAGGCACCCAAGTGCCAATGTGGCAACTTGTGCTATGCCTTCGAGTCGCGGGATTTGCTGAAACGCGTCATACAGCCAAAGTTTACACACATCAAGAATCTTACCTACAGTCGTGAGCAAATGATTTACTCGGATGTAATTCTTTGTGGACCAAATTGCTATACTTTTGCTCATTTTAAAGCACGTTTCTCACTCCTAATTTCTTGATCAAGTTTGTGGTTTATACATTTCATTATCATTTACTTTATGTTGATTCAATTTAAATGTTTTCATTCCACTGCTAGTTTATCAAATCAGTTCTTTAACTTATTACAGCCACTGACTGTTCCTAAATACTTGTTGGACTAAGACTGCTTATAAAACGAATTTAATACTTATAACATAATGTGTTGAGTTCAGAAATCCATTAAATTTATTTTTACGTTAACTGTTGAGTGGTTTATCTTGTTGGTGTGGAAAGGATTGGAGTGTTGGGCAGGGGGAAGTGCTGTCATTTTAGCCGATTTCCAGCTAGATTTGATGTCAACCCTTTTTGCTTGAAATTTAATTGTAATTTAAACTTAAGCACTTTTTTCATTCTTAACTTAAGGAAAAATCTACAGCTTTTAAATTCTGCCAGCACTGTCTAAAAGAGTTGAAATTGTGGTTAATAAGCAAACCCCTCGACAGTCCCTAGGCCTGTGTGTAATGATTACTTTTCATTTTGGGTATTCTGGCTGCTGATAAGAAAAACTCTTGGGCTGTGATGTGTAATCAAAATGTTGTAGCATACTTTGCGGCTGCAGTGAAAGCAGCTGCGAAAAGGACGCTCTCACTTGTAGGGGTTTTTGTGTGTCTCTCTCCCAACGTATAAAGACATTTACACGCACAACCACGAGCTGTTACCCAAGCCCCCTCTACCCTCTGTCAACCTCCCCGTCCGCCCAAGAGGGGGAGGAACGCATCGCTTACTTTGTTTTCATATAACATTTGCTCGTTGTTTTTATTATTAAAAGCTTCGTGCGTATGTGACTTGCATAAATTCTACAATGAGCATGAGTTTTTATCAGTCCTCAACTGACACCTAAACAGCCCCTGCCACTTCTATACCCTGCCACTTTCCACACACGCGCACACACACGCACAAGGCTTTGGTGCTATCATTTTCTTGGCATTTTCTTTTCAGCTTTATCAAATCAAAACTCCGAAGCGCTGCTACTTTTTTAAATAAGCATAAACAGTAACAGTCTCCAAGTCTCCCACCTCCCACATCCCTTACCACCACTTGGAAAAACTTAATGTGCAGCTGGGGAATACGGCCCAAGAAAAGGAAAAGGAAAAAAGCTAAGGATGAGCCATGACTTGTGGCCAACTGAAAGCTGGCCCAACTATAAAAATGTTTATCAGCATGTGAAAGGAAAGGGGACTACGCCTAAGCAGCACAAATCCAATTTTGAGCAGCGTTTAAGTGTCCTGACTGCGTCTGTGCCACTTCCTGTGGCAACAACTCAGCTGCCACTTCGCTCCTTTTTTCTCACCAAACAGTGTGTAGTGTGTGCTTCCCTGGGCTGCCCATGACATTGGCAGTCTTTGAGCTGTCAATGTGTGTTCACAAATATTTAACTTGATTTTACGTTTGCTTTGCTGATTTGCAGCTCATTTTCTTAATGTGCGCCTAAAAGGCTGCAGCAGTTTTTTAAGGGGTTCAATAAGTGTGAAATTAAAAGTTGTGTATTTGCAAATTAAATATTTAATACATTAAAAATTTAAATAACATGTTTTTCAAACTAATCGTAATGGTAAATAATGTTGTGTGTCAGATAAAAATAATTTAACTATTTTTTATAAACTTTTAAAGGCCTAAAAAAATGGTGAAAGTAAGAAAAAAAATTCAAATTTAGATTAGATTGCCTAGAAAAATTATTTAAAATTTCATTAATTATGTACTTTCATAGTACACATAAAGTATACTAAATAAAGCTTTGTTTTAGCACTTCCAATAAATTAATACATTATTTTTTACACTCTTCCAAATCGTTTTTCTATCTAATAACTTTTCTTTAAATAATATATAAACTCCCTTTATTAATAGTCGTAAAACCAAAAAGAAAATAGCCTGAAAATACGTTTATAGACTCAAACTTATGACACCCTAAGCTAAATAAAGACAATATTCTCCCCAAAATAATTTGCACAGCGCAAACTTGTTTTATGCTCCCCCCGTTAAACAACAGGAAAAAAAGATGCCAAGTCAGCGGGGAAGCTGCTGATTGGAGGGAGTGTGAAGCGGGTAAATAAGGGGGCGTATGGGGTCTGTTACGGACGATCATAAAGCGCGCTTCAAAGGCAGTAAAAACTCCATTAACTGTCATCAAAAATGCATTTCGCATGCAGCAAATGGAAGAGAGCAGCGACCATCAAATAGAATAGAATGAAATGGCGCAAATCAAAACACATCGAATAAATCAAAGGGCACAGAAGAGAGCCAGAAAAAAAATACCAATAGGAATAGGAAGAAAGGAAGATAGACATAGAGAGAGAGAGAGAAAAAAATGGTAACTCCATTGGGTAACAGACATTTTTATGGCTAATCAACGCAGCGAGCATGAAAAGCAGACACAGAAGAGGAGTCCCCACATTTTTATGCATGCCCAGAGCACAAATTAACTTTCCAATTTGTGGGTGGAGAGGGGAGAAGTGCAGGGGGCGGTACATTGTCACTCCCAACGCATTAGAAGCCAGTTTCAGTGTGGCATTAAATTTATCCCCAATTTGCGTGCAGCGAGCCAACATTTTATGCCTGCTCTCTGCTCGCTGTCTCGCTGTCTCTTGCTCCACTTTGGCTTATCAAATTTTATTAGCCAGGCCAGCAAATTGTTGCAAGACGACAAATAACTTAAGAGCGGGTGGCAGTCAACCCCCAAGGAGGCAGAGGGGCACTAAATGCAGTCATGTTGGCAGCTTACACAAGGTACGCGTATGATTTGTCGCCGCTATCAATTTCTAAGCATTTTAGCTGGAAAAATCAACCCTCTATTGTGAGCCTGGCCGAAAAGCCGCCGTCTCCATCGCTTGTTGCCACAAAGCTAGAGAAACGACCGGAAAAGTGCAAACACACGCGAAACTGTCGTCGACTTTGTGGCCCAAGACCCAAAAGTCTGCCCTGTCTACCCAGTCCATCCAGTCGACCCTGTATTTTTGGTAGCACCAAATGCCCCACGCCAAAAACAAATTCATCCAATTTCTTTACAGTTTTTGGGGGCTTGGTTTCAGCCGCGTGCGCGATTCCAATAAAAACGTTTTGATAGGCTTATGACCGGGTTTTCTTTGGCTTTTCTAGCCCCTTGTTGCCACACCAGTTGCAGGGGGGTGGAGTGTGGAAGTAACGCTCCCTCGCTATTTATTTGTCTACATATTATTTCAAATTTTCTTGCTAACTGTTACAGCAAATTGTGATAAGCAGACGCCAAAAATCAATAAACTTACTTTAAGGCGTTTAAAGGTTTAACTTAAGGTAAGCAGCAGATTTTGTGGCAACTTTGAGTTAAGAAATGTGGGAAAAATGGTGGAGAAAATTGAGATTTCTTGTAAGTTTGTAAATTAGTTAAGGAAAATTGCAGTTTCTGTTTGGTTTTAAATTTGTTTTAATATTGGTAATTAGCAATTTATTAAAAACTGTTTTAATTGAAATATTTTGTGTCATATTTCTCACTAAATTAGAAAGTTTCATTCCAACTTCTCTCTGATCAACAGCATTGCCATGAGTTATGCTTGAGAAAGTAAAAAAAATACTGACTTAATTCTTGTCGTATTAAAAAAATATTGTAGAATTTTACTACTATTTTATTATATTTCTAATTCAAACCTTAAACAAATATTCAGTGATGCGCACTTACGATAAGCAAATGCCGTTCTCCATCTCCTGCTCCATTCAAATCATAACCTCTGACTCCGGGCTATAAATGAACTCAATCGCAAAATGACCAAGAGCAGGAGCAGCAGGAGGGGGAGTGGGAGCAGGAGTTGGAGTGTGAGCAGCAAATCAAAACGTTACTCAAACAGAGCTAAATAAAAAATGCGAATACATTGGCAAAAAGCAGAAAAAAAGAAAATCAATTTTCAATCTAAAATTTAGATGCTGCCACTGCTACTCCCCCACTCACCCACTCTACTACACCACTTGCAACCCCCTTTGACTACGCTCATGCGCTGGCAAAGATAAAAGTGCGTTGAAGTGAAAAATGTAAATAGAATGAAAAGTTTACTCAACGCAATGGAAATGCTACAGGTTGCATGAGCCTTTACGATAGTAAGGGGTGTGGCCGGAAAGGGGCGGTGCTGGGTGGACGGGTCACCAGTCGATTTCAAAGCCAAATATTGCCGCATAAATCTGGCGGAAAAAAAAAGTTTGTTTTAGGTCAGTGGAAAAGCGATTTTGCTTTTCTCTTCATTCTTTTGTGATTTGTATTTGTATGTATTGAATTGTTGGTTGCTTCCCTTTGATTTTTATCGCTTTTGCGAGTCTTTTATTTTATGTATTTTTTGTATTTTTTGTATTTTTGCCCCGTTTTGATTTAACGAGCTTTGTGTCATTGCTGAGACGTTGTTTGTTTGCTCAACCCTCGAGTGTGTGGCTTGCATTTCATTAGCCTTAGAACGCCCTGATGTATCTGTGAGATACACGTACAAGTCGCTCGCCGTTTGCCAAACAAATCAAAAATTGTTCAGGAAATTGCCACTGTTTCAATTGTTTAAACAAACTGATTTCATTTTCAATATATTTTTATGTTTAACTAAAGGTTTTAATCAACGTTTGCTACTTTCTTGTAGGTAGTCACATAATCATATTACTTATAACATTTTAGCTTCATTTAATGCAAATTTTCCGTTAACAACCTTTGGTAGTCGAGAGCTCGAGCAACTTGAAACTGGCAACTGAAATTCACTTTACTCATTTGATGGCAAAGTTCTTGTGAAAATTAATTCATTAGCATTTTATTACCTTGACGTTGTGTTGCAGCATTCAACTCAGTTTGCTGGCATTTCCACACCCCTCTGCTACCCCTGCCACCCAGCCATTCATCAGTCTCGTCTTTGTTTTCATTTGCAGTTACTTTGATGTGTAATTAAATCAATAATCACTTTCGAGTCATGCAGCAGGCAGTTTATTAGTTGATTGAATACATCCACATCGACATAGACATCCACATCGACATCGACAGGTGACATCAGCTGAAACTGATGAAACACAGCTCAGGTAATCGCATAATTAGTACATTAAATTTGCCAAACATCAATCAATCTGATGGAAAGTACATAAATGTGTTTATACATGTGTACGTTTAGATGGGTAGGTTTAAATTTTAATTTGTTTGCTCGTGTAAGCTAATTTTATTAATTAATGTACTGCTTAATTTTTAGACGAAATCAAGAAAATTAGAAAAGCTTAGAAAAATTTAAAAATATTTATTTAATATTTAGTTAGACATATAAATTTATTTAAAGTTTCATTCTTCTGAGCTTAAAAACTTCTGTAAAAATTACTTAGACATGGAGAAGTTTTTCTTTTTCGATTCTTTTCATATTAAAATTGTCTAAATATTTTCAAATCTATTTTTTAATTTCGTAAGCTTGACAGATTTTTTCAGTAGACATCTTAGATAGTTATAATTGGAAAGGTATTAAAAGCTAGTTGATTTAAGAACAAGTTAAGACCAGAGAAAAATGTATTTTATCCCAAATTTTGTAGCACATAAATCAGCTAAAAATTATTTTTCACATAAAATTATTTTTTTTTATTGAGATTTTGACAATAATTTAAATTATTGTAAGTAAGCACTTTAAGTATATATTTAAATGTTATACTTAGTAATATTATAAATATAGAAATATATGCTGTAGTAGAGTTTGTAATTCAAGTTTAGAATCGAAGCGAAAGAAGAATTTACTGTAATTTATAGCTGTACTCGCTCCCTCTTATCCCCACTTTCTCCCTCTCTCTTCACTTCACTTACTCGTGTGTTTGCATTTTAGTAATGTATTTTTATTTAAATTCGGAATTTGCCATGAAAATAAATTCTTATTTAAAGGTAATATTTCATGCTACTCTCCTGCTATGCTGTTGTTATCCCGTTATCCCTGTATCGTGTTACAACGTGAGCAAGAAGCGCACATCCGTGGCACATTCAGCTGTTGCTTCGACTTGTGTCCTGAGTTCCGTGTCCTTCTTAGCCTTATCGGCTGCCTTATCATTGGCCATGCAACATAAAACAATAAATATTTTATGGCCTTTTTGCTGAGCGCATAAATCTCTTGAAATTGATACTTGCACGAGTGTGTGTGTTTGGTAAAGGGAAGAATCTCTTATTGCCACATTGACACACTCAAAAGCCGCTGTTCGTAGTTCGCATATTTGCAACATTTTCTGCTGTTTGCCCGTGGGAATGTACACATTACCCTCCTTCCTCTGCGCCCTCTTGCCACTCTACGCCCCTGTCTGCCACCCCTTTTAGCTCACAGGATTTTCGCATTGATTCGCTGCGGATTTTCAGCAGTTTGAGGCCTGCTTAGCGGATTGCGTATTAAAGCCAACTCGTCGTATGACTAACGTTTGCAATTCCTGTTATTTTTTTTTGGTAAGACATTAAAGCCTTCAGGGCAAAAAGCTTGTCAAGTTGGTTAAGCTTGCAATTCATGGGGAATTCACTTGTCAGGCTGATAACAGTTGATTACACCAGACATTACGATTTAAAAATTCGAATCACTATCAATTGTACTATTTGTCTAGATTCCAAAAACGTATGGCTCTTTAAAATATCACATAATTTGCCTGAGTTACGATCATTCGAAACGTTGAAGGTCATCACAAAATACTAGAAAAAATACCACGTTTACATTTGATGCCCAATTAACGCATTTGCCACTTTGGATTCAGCCAGGCACAAAAGTGAAAGAGCGAGAGAGTAGGAATAAGAGTCAAAGAGACTGAGAGTAACAGTGCGCCAAAGGCAAAACGTGCTACAAAGCACAAAAGGCTGCAAAGCAGACTACTCCACGTTCAGCCCCCACTCCTGTTTCTCTTCTCTTGCTCTTCTTCTTCCCTCTTCTTTGCATTTACCGTTACGTTGCCCACAAGAAAACGAAACATTTGTCGCTTGGCTGCAGTTGTAAAAGTGGAAGAGAGAGAGAGGAAGAGTAACTGCACTTCATTATAAACAAGCATGAACAGTTTGAGATATGGGCTTCAGTATACCCTGTAGTGAAATATGCTTATATTAAATACTTATATTTAATTGCAAATATTTAAGTTATTATAATGCAGAAATTAATGGCAAGAAAATATAAAATTAACTTAAACTGTGACTGCCAAGGAAATTCCGTATTGCAAACGAAGTTTATTAAAGCAAATTAACCTAAGCTACTCCCTTCGTTAATGTTAATTTAAAGCGTATAAGAGGCCAGCGTTCTGTCGTTAGGCGACTCATGACTTTTGAATTACAAAAGCACACACAAATGCAAAAGGAACTTTGCAAAAAAGAATGAGTGATGTAATGCGCCTTCTCTCGCTCACACAAATCCACTCAAACTCACACTCCCTCTCTCGGTCTGCTTGCTCCCCTCTCTTTGTTATTGTTGGTGCTTGTTGACATAACGAATGCCTTAACATTACTTTTGCTTCCTCTCTTTTGCTCTTGCGGCTCTCTTCGCTCTCTTTTCTTGTGCACTTCCGCTCCACTTATACGCATACCTCACATTGCGATGCCGTTGAGCGGTTTGTCGAGTTAATGACACTGCCAGCTGGAGCCGTCACCTTCTCCGCCCGCCTTCTTTTGTCACCCTGTAATCTCTGGCACCCCTTGAATTCCCTACATTTGGGCCAAGTCCTGTCAACGCCGTCGAAGCGTGCAAAAATCATTTTTCTCTCACATTTTTTTTTACAGCTGAAGAATTTATTTATATTTCTCATTTTTCACATTTTAAAAAAAAAATTGCTTGTGTGCGAGTGTTTGTTGTGATCGCTTTGAGGAGTCAAGGTGCCTCAAGTGGTGGCAAGTCAAATTTCATGTATTTTGGCTTCTGTCGTTGACACTTAATTATTTGTATAAATAGGCGCAGATGTTGCACAATCGAAGGGTTAAAATTACAACTGACAGCTGTGGCAAGTTTTCAATAATGGGCATTATTGTAATGGATATCGATTTATTACATAAAAAGGATTCAATAAAAAAATTGAACAGACAATACATATAATTTAATTTTATTAATTATTTTAAACTGTTTTCTAATTTATTTATTTATTTTTTTATCTAAACTTAATCTTCCTTAAAATAAATTGTGTCGGCTAAAAATCATCTTTCATTTTTTTGTATTTCTTTGTCTTTCTTAAGTTTATCATCTTAAAAGTAGATTAAAGAGTCATTTTAGCCAACTTATGCTTAATCAAGTTCTGCTCGTAGCTTGTTTTTCTGACAGCTGGCCAAAACTTTAGTGACTTGAACCAATCTGTTACTAAAACTTCTGTTTATCTAGGTCAGCCAGCTCTCAGTACATTTTCCTGAGCTGCAAAAACTCCAAGTCCAAAAGGCTCCAAACTTTTCATTGACAAATAAAATGCACTTGAAGTTCTTGAACCTCTTTTTCTAATGCAAATATCAGTGCATTTCATCAGCTCTCAACCAGCTCTTCCATCTCCTCTCTCTTCAAGTGCAAGCAAACTTTGCAACTAAGTCAATTTCTCATAAGTATTTCAAGTTTCATTTGTTTTTCTGCTGGCTTTTGTGCATTTTAGAGCAGCTTTTGTCACTAGTCGACAACCATTGTTTGTGGCTTTGCGGTAACTGCAGCTGTCAATCCCCTGAGCCAAATTAAAAATGCAAAATCTGCTGGACATGAAGTGACTTTTGTTTGTCACAATCCAAAACTCACTGGCTGACCAATTGTTTGGGGAATTTTGGGTTTCTAGTATAGGATGGAATGCTCAACCACATTGTAAATAACGCGAAAATCAAAGGTTGTCAGTTGGGAAAACATTTAGAAATGCGTTTGAAATATTGGTTTGCCTATTTGATAGGCATTTCAAAGGGTTTAGTTTTGTATATATAAATTATAAAAGGTTTTAAATAAATAAACTAGAAAATTTCAGCTTATTTTTCTGTAAATGGCTAATTTTTAAATCAAATTTGCCATAGAAAAATAAATACTATTAAAAATATATGAATAATATTTTTATTTTTATTTTGTTTGAAATGTTGATGGAAAAATTTGTCTCTCCAAAAATAATGATTCGTATTTTTAATTTCTTTTATCTTAATTATTTTAATAGCTATAATTTTAAATTAAGAAATTTTGAATTTATAAAATATTTATGTTAATTTTAAAGCCAACAAAATCAAAAATTCAAGCACACCATTCAAGTTTACGTTGATTTCAGTCAACACCAACTTTAATGCCCAACAAATTTTGGCAACATTTGAGCTTAGCAACATGTTGGTAAAAACGTTGCCAATCAAACGAGTTTTATGAATTTGAATGGCAAATCATTTGAGTTGACATTGCATGCTCAGTTGCTATCAGAGAACTCGAGCTTAGCCGGTGGTAATCATAACAATTTTCGCCTGACTCAATGAACTGCATGAAATATTTGAATATTTGCATTTTGCATTTTGCATGTTGTTTCGTGAGTAACCGAATGTGCTGCATAAAGTGCAAAATAAGCAAAAGTAGCACATAATTAAATGCTACTTAAATGTATGAGTGTGTCTGAGTTTGATAAGAGGCAATGTGTCTTAATGTCTAGAGTGCTCAAATAAATTTTAGTCAAATATATTTTGTCATTACAATTTGCATTTTGCTCTTGTTGGTTTTGTGTTATTAATTTTAATTTGTGCGTGGCTTATGAATAGCTCTCAAATTGATGCTAAAATATCAACTATTATCACGCTTTCGCCACAATTTGCCATAGATTGTATAACAATAATCGTGTGGCATAAATTAATTGTACTTTGCTCCAGTACAATTAATTATTATTTCTTAAAACAATTTTATACATTAGTCACTTTTAGATAATTTACAATTTCTAGTACTTGAGCAATTATTTTCAGCGTGCCTACTTGGACTTTGTTTGGCTGAAATTGTAGTGTACATAAAAATAAATAATACCTTATCGACATGCAAATGAAAACCACAAATGAAGAGACCAAAACATACAATCCGATTATTAGGTCAGGTCTAAATAAAAAACCAGTCTTTGGAGTGGCAAACGACTACGTCATAACTGTGACATGGAGTGGCAGCTGTGATCTTTGTATGTATCCAAACAATATGCACTCCTAATCAGCAAAAGAAGAAGCAGCAGCAAATGATTAAGAGACGAGTTTACTTTAGGACAGGTTAGCCACACGACCACCTCTACATCTGTCACTCTCTGTGTGTTTGTGTGAGAAATCATCGGAAACTTGTAATTAATATTTTGACAAAGTTCAATTCAAGGTAGTCAAACAAAAAAACTACAACTTGGCTGCGACTTTAGTCTGAAATCGTTGCCGGAACGAAACGCATTAAATATTTTCCTACGAAAAAGTGTAGTTAGTGTGTGGGGTAAGCAGCTATATATATTTATATTATATATTGGTATTTTTTCCCTGGTTACTTGATTTGTTTAACGAAGAGTTGCCAAGGCAAAAATTACAAGCAGTCCAATGACGCAGTCGCGATTTATACTTTGTTCCCCAAAGTGCTCCAGAGTTCAGAAGTCTTCGCTGTTGTGTTCCGCAGATAAATCCGCTTCGTGAGTCTCGTGCGTAAATTGAAATCAAAGTCAAGTGCGCTATAATTAGTGCTTTTGAGCATAACGAGCTTTAATCTTAAGCCGGACAATGTTGGCTTATCAGCTCGCTAGTGACGAATGTGACTACTGAGGGTTATCAACGCACTTGACCAATATTTTTGTTCGCATTTGTTATTTTCAGTTGTTGTTGCTGTTGTGTCTTTTGGTGATTCAATTGAATTGAAAGTATTACAAGTACAGTGGGCAGTCGTTGGTTGTAAAGCGCGGTAGTAAATTTTTAAAATATATTTCATAAAAGTTATAGAGTAAAATATAAAAAGTGTGTTTAAAAATGCACAAAAATATTTAATTGAAACCTATAATGTTGACAGTCCCTCGGAGTTAGTCTTAAAATTTTTATCAATTTGTTGTCATTGCAAACATGCATGGAAAAACTCGTTTTTACTTAAAATATTTATAGAAAAATAAATATTATTTTTATGCTTATACTATATATAGGCTAAACTTGTAGCTGGTTTAATTTAGGCTCATTTTAAACAAGTAAAGCAAACTGTTTGCTTAATGTGATAATCGTTGTTACAATTATCGTGCACACACTGTACAAACAGCGGCTCTATAATCAGCATAATCAGCACATACTTCATGCATTTCATACTGTTCATACATTTCATATAATATGACAAAGTTTCGTTCTGGCAGCTCAATCAACGCATCAACAGTCAACATTTGTGCCTCACTGCGATCACAACTGCTACACTAAATACTATATAGAAATCTTATACCCTATAAAAAAGGCAAAATGCGTTTAATTGTGCGCTTGGAGCAGCTGCTGCTCTTTACGTTGTGTCTGGGACTCGTAGCTGAGAGTAATGCGGATTTATCGTTTATATTCGGAAATACGACGCTTTTTAATGTCAACTTAAAGTCACCTGCTTGGCTGGGCAGATCTTTGCCGGTTTCTAATAATGTGCGCATTGAAACCGATGTGGACCCCAATATTCTAGAGGATTCACATTTGAATACGGTAAGTGGACATTTGCTTAAAGAGTGACTAAAGTTCTGAAAGATTTAAGAAAGTTAATTACAAAAAAATTTGTTTTTAACAGTGCACAAATTCCACTTAAATTTGTGTTTCTAAAAAATGATTTGATAGCAAAAAATGCAATTAACCTGTAGTTGACTTTATATACCATATTTAATAAATATATTGTGTTTAGAAAAATATGTTTGTTTCAATTCGCTAGAAAAATGCTCTTATCATTTTTCTGCTTAAAAAATATTAATTAAAATTATTGCCATTGCCCGTAGCAAAGTAAATACACAATTAAAATATATAGAGACAAACAAGTCGACGCTTTTAATTCATTAATTAGTAAAGTAATGTAATTATTGTAATGAACTGCTGTTATTATTACGATAACTAATACAAACCGCTTTTTGCTGCCAGTAATGAATTTTAATGTGTGCAATTTGTAGGGAAAAGTAAACAACATTAATTAAGCCCTTAAAAAATTATAGAACTAATTCAACAAGCGAGTATTTTCAATGGAAATTTAAAAGAAGTTTAGTTTCAAATTTTTATAAAATTAAATGAATTTTTTTATTTCTTCAACAGTATGGTCTTATTAAAAAATATGGTTATCCAGCTGAGAATCACACAGTTACGACTGAAGATGGCTATATACTTACACTGCATCGCATAGCCAGACCTGGCGCTACTCCCGTGCTGCTCGTGCACGGACTTTTGGACAGTTCTGCTACATGGGTGATGATGGGTCCAGACAAGGGATTGGGTAAGCTTTTATTCTTTTCATTTAACTATATAACTAAATTTACTGAAATTTATTAACTGCAGGTTATCTACTCTATGAGCAAGGCTATGACGTGTGGATGGCCAATGTGAGAGGCAATACTTACTCCAGGCAGCACATCAAGTACACACACAATCACGCTAAATACTGGGACTTTACATTCCATGAAATGGGCATACATGACATACCCAGCTCCATTGATTACATACTGATGCAGACGGGCTTTCCACAGCTGCACTACATAGGGCACTCGCAGGGTACCGTTGTCTTCTGGATTATGGGCAGCGAGCGGCCCGAGTATATGAATAAGATCATCTATATGCAGGCCTTGGCGCCAGTGGCCTATCTGAAGCACTGCAAGAGTCCTGTGGTTAATTTTCTGGCTGAATTTCATAGTTCGGTGAGCGTAAGTCCCTCCCTCTGCGATTCTCAGTTTGTTGAACTTAACTAATCCCTCCCTTTCTCCTACAGTTTATACTCAAGCTGATTGGCGTACATGAATTCTTGCCACAAAACGAGTTTATTGTCATGTTTAATCAACTGATTTGTGATGAGACTACAATCACCAAGGAGATCTGCTCGAATGTGATCTTCTTAACCACCGGTTTTGATAAATATCAATTGAATGAGACCATGTTGCCAGTGATTGTGGGTCATGCACCCGCTGGTGCCGCCACCAAGCAGATGCAGCACTTTGGACAACTCAAGAGATCGGGAGAATTCCGACAGTTCGACTATGGTTGGCTGAGGAATCACTGGCGCTACAATAGCATTACGCCACCCGACTATAAACTGGAGAATGTCAAGGCAAAGGTGTCTTTGTACTACGGTGAAAACGATTGGTTGGCGCCACCCGACGATGTCGAGCATCTCAGTCTCAATCTGCCCAATGTGGTGTCCCAGCATCTGGTGGAGTATCCCAAGTTTAATCACCTGGACTTTATTTGGGGTGTGGATGCTCGTGAGCTGCTCTGGGATCGTATGCTGAGGAATATGCAGTCCTTTGATAATGAGAATTTCAGAGATAACTTAACAGCCTAAGAAAGTGGAGGGTTTTAGTCTACACTACACTGACAGTATGCAAAATGTAGTTACTAATTATTTATTGTTTGTAAAAAGCGTAGAATAGTCAAATAAAGTGCATGTGATAATTTTTTATGGAATTCCCATTTTTTATGGAATTTTAATTGGGCAGCTGCCAGTTGAGCACACATAAAGCTCAGCTGACTTCTTGATTAATTGAGCAAGTGTGTTTGGTGTCTACATTTTTCTGAAAGTGTGTTCAACTGCAGTAGAATTGAATTTTTGCTGAATTGCAAACAGTGTGAAAATAAATATTGTTTAAAATATAATATAATATAAATGTAAATAAATGTCAATGTGACACCCACTTACGCAAATTGCATCAACTTAAATAAAGTGTTTTTTTTTTGTGCAAAAATATTTAAATAAAATAATTATAATGAAGCACGTAGCTTTCTTGCAAGGCCTTTGCAGGGTAACAGCAAAAATGCTTGCAAATTTTTAAATAAATAAGAAAAATGTATAAACTTTGCTTAAAGCTTAGAATATTTGGAAATAAATAGATAATATAAATGAAGTTGAGTAAATTGGCTTATATTATATTTTGTGCTCTTTTAGTAACTTAAAAGAAATATTTTTACAAACTTTCAATTAGCAAACAAATACTGTAACTAAAATATTAAAAGACTACCAAGTTTATAAGCTTTCTGTTAGGGCAAAACTAAACTAAGTGTACAAACTAAAATATTTCTGTTAGTAACAACTTTATCTACAAATTACAGCCATAAACATAATTGCAAACACTTTTAACTGTTGAAACTAACTCATAAATACAATTTTTTATGAAATTAGCACAGAAAGCTACAAGAAATATTCCAGACTTGCAATAAAACAGTGCTCCAAAACACGATTTACATTACCATCTCTATTATTCCAACACTTATGTCAATGAGCGTTAAAAATAATTTACTCACGCTTTATTTTTAGCGTTAAATCGTGTTAAGGAATAAAGTTTCCAACTTGGAAAATGGTATAAAAGTAAATTCATTTGACTTTAGCAAAATGTTGTCGACTTGTTAGCAGAGACAACAGAGCTACAAAATGTTTCTACTCTTTGGCTGTGTCCTGTGTGCATGTGTCTATGGCAGCTGGGCTGCTGTAGATGCAGATGTTTTGGAGAATACTAAGCTGGATGCGGTGAGTTTCATAAATTAATAATTTTCAAGTATTTATTAATAACTATTATACTCGTTAGTACGAACTTATTCTTAAGTATAACTACACCGCTGAAAAGCACAAGGTGCAGACTGACGATGGTTTTATAATCACCATACATCGCATACCAAAGCCAGGAGCAGTACCGGTATTCCTCATGCACGGACTCTTTGATTCATCTGACAGTTGGGTCATGTCAGGACCCGACAAGGGATTGGGTAAGTTCTTGCCAGCAAAAAATAATAATTTATTATAAATAATTGTATTTTATGTTTAGCTTTCATGCTTTCTGATCGTGGCTACGATGTGTGGCTGGGAAATATTAGGGGCAACACCTATGGCAGAGAGCACAAGTATTTGACAATGAAGGACGATGATTTCTGGGATTATTCGTTCCATGAACTTGGCATCTTTGATGTGCCACAAACCATTGACTACATACTGGCAAACACCAGCTACAGTCAGTTGCAGTACATTGGGCATTCCCAGGGCACCACGTCCTTCTTTGTAATGGGCAGCGAGAAACCCGAGTACATGAAGAAAATCATAAGTATGCATGCGATGGCACCGATTTCCACCTTTTTCTACACCATCAGTCCGGTCATCATATTTCTGGGTGAAGCTCATGCCGGCTCAGTTGTAAGCAGTTCAACAAATTGAATTAAGTTTTAATTAAATATATATTTCTACTGTTTTTTCCAGTTGGTGAACAATTTATTTGGCAATCAAGAGTTTCTGCCAAGAGTTGAATTTATAAACAAGTTTAGTCACCATCTTTGTTCCGCTGACCTAACTAGCCCGATTTGTTCGAATACACTTTTCATCACCACGGGCTTTAATAAGGAGCAGCTGAATATGACCATGTTACCTGTTTACCTGGCCCATGCGCCAGCTGGAGGCTCTACCAAGCAAGTTATGCATTTTGGACAAATTCGTTCATTGAAATCTCTACGAAAATTCGACTATGGACCGGTCAAGAATCTATTGCAATATAAAAGCATTTTACCACCGGAATATAAATTGAAAAATGTCAAAGCCAAGGTCGGTTTGTATTATGGCCGAAACGATTGGTTGTCACAGCCAGGAGATGCCAAATTGTTGGCCAAAAAATTGCCAAATGTGATTGATAGCTATGAGAGTGATTATCCAAAGATGAATCACTTGGATTTCATTTGGGGCATCGATGCCTGGGATATGGTCTGGGAGCGCATTTTCAATAAAATGCAGGTTTACGATCTGCCGCTGAGACAGCAAGCAGGTCAGCAGTAAATTGTATAAAATGGCTAAAAATATACTACAATTTTGAAGCACTAAATAGTAATTTTTTATGTATTTTTATACTCTCTGCAAGAGTATATTGGGTTTGTGCAAAAGTATGTAACAGGCAGAAGGAGGCGTGGCAGACCCCATAAAAGTATATATATTCTTGATCAGCATCACAAGCCGAGTCGATATAGCCATGTCCGTCTGTCCGTCTGTCCGTCTGTCTGTCTGTCCGTATGAACAAACAGATTTTAGAGATGGTAAGAGCTACAAGTTCGAGCTTGGTGTCAAACGATCAGATATTTAGTCAGTCAATACAAGAATCTTTTTTTTTTTTTTCGATGCCACGCCCCATTCGCCCACAATAAGCAAAAAACTGGACACACCTCGGAAAAAATTGGTGTTTTCGGCAAATATCTCAGTAACTATGGCACCTAGGATCACCAATTCTGGAACGGGAGGTTCCTAGCCACGTCATAGTTGCATTGCCATTTAAAATTTTGGACTGCCACGCCCACTTTTCTCACATTTGATAAAAAAGGCTGGAACCTTCAATGCCGGGTTTGGCGAACTTGTTCGTATCGTACAGTATTGTAATTATATCATTCGTGTGGAGACTAACTATATTAAACTATACTGAAAGGCGCATTAAAATCGGACAATAAACAAGAAAACTAGAAGCGTTACAATATTGATAATTGAACGCAATACCAACCCATAGGTGCAAGCGAGATAGAAACACACAAGCACATGTTCGAACGTTTTCGCTGCCTGTGTGTCGGCAGCGCTGCCCGCGGTCGCTGGCTGCGCCGAATACACACATACATGCATACATATTTGCATCAACGTATGTGTATTCGAATACAAACAAACAGATGTTTGTTTGATTATGCTTAGATTGTTTTTGTTTCAACGTGTTTTAATGCAAGTAATTCACATTGTAATATCTCGATACCGATTTTAATAATTGAATCGGGACAAATGCAGAGAGTATTATACGGTCGGGCGCGCTCGACTGTACTTTTCTTTCTTGTTTAAAATTTATTTGGGGCTTTATAAAGTGGTTTATGTATGGAAAATTCTTTCCAACATAACTATTTTGTTCGATTTAAAGTAGTAAATAGAATTATAATTATAAAATCAATTTCAAGCAAATAACTGCATGATTTATGGGACATAAATTTCACTCAAGTTTTCTCCTCACAAAAATCTGAACTATAAAAACAAAATCAAGTTAGTCTAACTGCTTAATTCATAAATTAAACTGGGCAATTATTTAAGCAGGTGACCTTAAGTAAAAAGGTTTATTACGTGGACTTTGTGTTCCTTAAGTGTAAAAAAAAGATTTCACTTGAAGTAATTTTGTCATAAATTGTTAAGACTTTTAAAATTCACTTTCAGTGAGTTAAACATTTACAATGTTGTTTTGTTGTTTGGCATTGCATTGGCCGATTAAAACTAATATTTTTGCAGTTGTTGTTATTGTTTATATATTGCATTATTTAAAATTTAAATTACATTCGCGTGTCTGTGTTCCCCAACTGGCATTGGTCTCCAGCTCTAACTAACTATCTAGTTAATCAGTATTGTGAGAGATCAAGATTCCAGCTATCGACTACTTATGTCAACCACATGGCTCAGTTAACAGTGCAGTGGCAACACATCGAGCAACGGGTCCAGATCAAACGGATTACTAGCAAAAAAAATAGTTACGAGTACTTCAAATAGGAAATGAAACTTAAAAGTTTGCTGAAAGGATAATCTGTGTAAAAGTGTAACTAAAGACCATATTTAACAACAAAAATAAATGTGTTCTAATGCCTATTAATCTTTTGATTAAAGTGTTAGTCATTGGCAAACATTTTGCCTGCGCCTACTAGGCGTATGCGTGTTGTGCGTGACTCTAAAGTGGAAAAACGTGCACTAATGTGCCACAAACACATTGTTTAGTGTTATGTGCTAATTTACATGAGATCTATATAGTTTTATCTATGCGAAAAAATTGGTAAATTATTTTTGGTTACAATGAAAACGCAAGTTTTTTTTTATCAACCATTTTAATGTGTTATAATTTGCAATTTTGTGTCTTAACTTGTGTTCAAAGAAATAACAAATTGTAAAAAAAAAATAACACTTTAGTATATATTTAATACTTTTCTCATATCTTGAAGTATTTTTCAGTTTAAATAAATTGTTTTTGTTCAGAGTCTATATTTATTTTTATACTAGAATTCTTTTTTCTGTAAATAAATTCAATTAATTCAAGTTTGAGTGAGATTAATTTATGAAACATATGATTTACTAAATGTAATCCACTTTAATAAATATTTTTTAAGCAAGTGAAACCTCTTGAATTCTTATAGAACTACAGCTACATTTTAACGCAACTAAATTAATAGATTTTTTAGTTGTACAAAATAAATTTCTTGCAATATAAACATTTATTAAAAGTCTTTAAATAAAAATAATTCTACAAAGGGCAAGTTTGACTTTTAGCTTTAAGTTTTAGAATGTATCAAGATTATAAATAATTAATAGCTAATAGTTGCATTAAATTTAAGTCTACTACGATATTTATTAGTTTCCAGTTAACTATTAGTTTTATTAAGTTATTATTCTACTTCTCCTTTTATTTTTATTTTGTAGGTGAAGCACAACAGGTTTCATTGGCATTAGCAAACTAGTTTTCATTAGCCAAGATTCACTTTCGCAATGAAATAAATCTGGCAATGAACTTGATCATGCAACCAGGCAATTAAATAAATAATTTATTTACTTTATGCTGTTATTTCAATCTCCAGTTGAGTTAGTAATATGAGTGGAATTTATGGCTTCCTCATTTGTTTATGGCTAAATGCAAATCTCGTGCTAGCGAATTTATTACAATATGATGCTGAAATTCTTGAAGATGCGCACCTGACAACGGTGAGTCAAGTTCTAACTTTAAGCACAATTTCTAAACAGTTTGTTTTTGAAATTCCAGCTGGGTTTGATACGAAAATACGGCTATGTGGCAGAGGATCATAGGGTAGAGACCAAGGATGGCTTTCGCCTTGCAGTTCATCGCATACCCAAGCCAGGAGCACAGCCCGTGTTGCTGGTGCACGGCTTGCAAGACAGTTCCGCTGGTTGGCTGCTTACCGGGCCCAATCATGGCCTGGCCTATTTGATGAGTGATCGTGGCTATGATGTGTGGCTGTTGAATACACGTGGCAATCGCTACTCTCGCAAGCATCGCAAGTATCATCCGTATATGCGACAGTTTTGGGACTTTTCGTTTCACGACATTGGCGTTTATGATCTACCTGCTACAATTGACTATATACTCGATAGGAGCAGGGGCTATAAGCAGCTGCATTATGTGGGTCACTCACAGGGCACCAGCTCCGTCTTCGTCATGGGCTCCGAGAGACCCGAGTACATGAAGAAAATAAAATTATTGCAGGCGCTGGCACCTGTGGCTTATTTCTACACCCTCAATGCACCCTTAGTGCAATTGTTTAAGCCATATGCACTAGGTCTGGTAGTAAGTTTAGCTACTTGTATATAAAATATAAATATTTCAATTGTTTTTCTTTACAGGCTTTGGCCAAACTCTTTGGCATTTATGAATTTCCACCAGAAACTCCAGTTTGGAATCGCCTGAATTACCAACTCTGCAGTTTTGCCTTTCGTAATACCTGTAACTACATTCTAATGCTCAGCTTGGGCATTGATTATGCACAGTTCAATCAAACACTTGTTCCCATACTTGCCAGACACTTTGTGGCCGGCACCTCCATCAAATCCGTCGAACATTATGCCCAACTGCTGCAGAAGGGCGGATTCTACAAATTTGACTATAACAATCCTGTGCTTAACTCTAGAAAATATGGCTCACACTTTGCTCCAGAGTACAAAGTGTCTAATATTAATTGCAAAGTCGCTTTGTTTTATAGTCTTAATGATTATCTAACATCCTTTAAGGATGTGCAGAAATTGCGCAAGAAACTACCAAATGTGGTGCATGATGAACTTTTGGCCTATAAGAAATTTAGCCATTTAGATTTCCTTGTGGCCATTGATGCTAAAAAGTTGCTATATGACAGCATGTTTAGTGTTATGGAAAAGGTGGACAAGGGGGAGCTTTAGCCAGGGCTTTAAATGGGGAATTGGAGTTAAGAGATTACATTTTAAGTTAACAGAAATAGTAGCAGACTATGCTTAAATGAATGTGCCAGTTACTTTAAGAAGTATTATGGAAAAGGTGGTTAAGGGGAGCTTTAGCCAAGGCTTTAAATGGGGAATTGGAGTTAAGAGATTACATTTTAAGTTAACAGAAATAGTAGCAGACTATGCTTAAATGAATGTGCCAGTTACTTTAAGAAGTATTATGGAAAAGGTGGTTATATATATATATATATATGTGCCAGTTACTCTAAGCAGTAGTAAATAGTTTATAGTTTCAAGATTAATTTAAGATCGCTTTCATGTTGAGAAACATTTTTAAGTTTGCGACTATTGAAGTGGTTAACATTTTTATGGTAGTTTTTACAGAATTTGTTAAACAAGTACTTCAAATAGAAAGCATAGAACTGTGTAGCTGTTTTGTATAAATAATCTAATCATTATTAAGATAAAGCATTCTGCCAGTGTCAATTTAAAGTCAGAACAAACTCATAATTGCTATACAAAACTATGCTTTTTTAGCTTGATTTTACATTGAGTTAAAATTAGCTTTAGTCCATAAATTTGATGTTTATTCATGTGAGTCTAACCCATGCAATTATGTAATTTATTGTATTAAGAAATTCATATTTTAAAATATAATTTTTTGCAAGTCATTTAGTTTTATTTTCAACAGGCTTTTTAACAAAATTTTTCCAGTAAATATCACTCACACCAAAGATAAGAGTCAGTGAATTTGTTCGTCTAAATGTTGTAAGCACTTAAGTTAAACAAAAACTAAGCTTTCTGCTGACTAATAATAATTTAGACAATCAGTTTTCAATAGAGTCAAAAATAAATAGATTTGAAGACAACGCCAATTTTCTAACTTAAATTTCATCAATTTAAAAATAAGCTTTTTTAATTCTATAAATTTAAAATAAATTAAAATACATACAGTTCGAAATACTCTTAAAAGGGCATGAACTAATTGTGGTTGATTTATTATAAATAATGCAAGTTATTATTGGCAAAAGAGCTAAGCTTTCAAGGAAAAAATATTTCTTACATTTTATTTAATACCACAAATTCTGTAGATTTATTCAAGCAAATGTAATCTTATTTTTACTAAACATTTTTGTTAAATTTAAGAGTTTTGCTTGCAATAACATTATTTAAACTTAATTTCTGTATGTGGCCAATATGTTGCCAAGTAGCCAAGTGCAATTAAAATGCTCGAAATGGCAAATAGTTTGGTCAAACGTCCAGCGAGCCACTTAAAACACACACACACACACAACCAACACACACATTTAAATAGAAACAAACACAATTGCTGTGATAAAAGTCTGGACAATATGCAAAATTATTGTAATTTTCTATGGCAGGCAAAGAAAAGGCATTGAAATGGAAAATCAGATTAAATATTTAAATCAGACAAAAGACTGTGGCTCTGGCTAGACACGAATAAGAGTAGAGTGTACCCTCATGTGTGTGTTTGTGGTGTGGCACACTCTACGCTCTGTGCAAAATTTATTGCAAGTACATTTTATTTAAATGCTCTCAATGCTCTGACAATGACAGTCGAGGAAATTGCGGTGCGGTGGGGAAAAGTGTTTCAAAAAGCTGCCAAAAAATATCACACACAAAAATTTTATATATTTCTGAGTGTTTTTATGCCAGTCCACATGTGTGTGTCTGTGTGTGTGTATGTTTGGCAACCACAAGAAAATAAAAGTGTCAGTTTATAAATGAAAACTTAATCATTTGCAGTACGCAATTTGTTCAGCAGAAACCAACAAACAATGACACTCGATTGTGCTTCAAACTCGGCTCTAATTGATTTTTCCACTAATAAATGCAACAAATTTTTTAAAGTAGAATTTATGCTTAAAATTTAAAGGGTTGTTTAAGTATGGAATTATTTTGTAAAAATATTTTGTTTGTAAATTGTAAATATTTCTTAATTTTAAATAATAAAAATATTTGAAATACTTAAAAGAAAGCAGAAAAATATTTTACATTGTAAGTGCATTACATTTTTATTAAGTCTTACTGTGTAAATATATATTTATTTAGTATTTCTCTTTGTATTTGATTTTATTGAAATTTAAAAACACTTCTTATTTTTTTACAGCTAGAAATTAGTCGTTAAAATTGTATTTACAACTTATGTAATAAGTCTTATAACTTTTTATGTTTTAAACTTTTTACATGGACACTTAAAGTTATCTATTCTTACCCAAAATTTGTTATTTAGCTTATAATAACATTAAAATATATTCCAATTTATTTTTTAAATTTTATTTTATTATTGAATATGAATTCATGATATACTTTCTAGCTCTTTATTTATTGTTATAAATTTGTATTGTAGCAAGCTTTTTATCTATTTTATATTATTTTTATGTAATATTAAACTTTTAAAATGTTGTTTTATATTTTTCTAACATTTTCTGGGTTTAAATAAACAAATACACTCTCAAATCTGCAAAACATTTCCTTTTAAAATTTATTTTTAAACTGTACTAATTTATAAAAATATATAGCTTTTAGTTTCAGCACAAGATCGCTTATAAAACTAAAATCATTCTCTGTGCTAAGCTTAAGCTGCAACGTGTCGGCTACTTGATGTCACTGTCCATGCCACTGCTGTTGTACATGCCACACTCTGCTGCTGTTGTTTTTGCCTTAAGGACAACATCAGTAACAGGCCTGCAGCATCGACACATCAATCATGTCACTTGGCCAAGCGGAAATTGGGTGTTGCTCGAATCTGCCTTTGAAATTTCTTCACATTTTGCTCGAAAGTTTTGTGTGTTTTTTTTTATTCTGGTTAGCTTTGGACAAAGCTCAAGTGCAACTTAAACATGCCTCAATTCTGTTGTGAAATAAATTTGGGTAAAATGATTTGGTCACCATTGTTTTGGGGACATTTACATGTTTTGCACCGAACACACTGTGCTCTCTGTGCGCTGGACATGGAGTGCTTGAGTCTGGGGCTGCAAGCCAAGTGATAAGAGGTAACAACAGGCGATTGCAGACACCAGCATTTGGATGTTCAAACAAAAGCGGCTTTCGAGAAATGAGAAACCAACAGCAAAACCAATCGAAGTCATTTGAAGATTTGCATTTGAATGAGAAATGTGAAAATGCGAGGCAGCAAACTTGTTTAGTTTTTCCACTCCTTTTTATTATTTTTCATTGTTTGTTGGTTGCTGTGGCTTAGCTGAAGTGTTGGTAAGCTGATACGTATGGGGTTAAGGATTCTGCTTCTCACATTGTTTCGCCAACTTGTTTGCAACTGGATTTGATACCGAACCACAGCCAACAAAGGGGGAATGGGAAGAATTTTCGAATGTTCTTTGTTCGGTTGAAAAATCTTGTTTGTATTGCATACTTTCGGGCTAACACTGGGAAAAAAACAGCAAATTGAGTAGAAACTGAGGAAAACTGGCACAAATATGTGGCAAAACATAATAAAGAAGGACTTGGAGAAATAAAAAATTTATTAAAATAAGTTTGGTTTGAAAAATTTAAATTGAAAGCTAAAAAAGACAGAGAAAATATAGAATTTATTGAAGTAAAAAAAGTTTTCAAAGACTTGAGTTTAAATTGTTTAATAAAATTTGTTAAATAATTTTTCCAACTAGTTGAACATGTTTTCTTCCAATTCACAGAAAAACTTTCTTAGAAATAGCTCTTACTTACCCCCAAAACAGTGTACCAAAAAAAGTATCCAATATCATAATTTGATTTGCCAGCAATTTAATTAAGGCCCGACTGCAACACACCCTCTAAACCCGCGTCGTTGCCAGACTGAAAACTCACACTTACAATATTTAAACGACATATCCCTTACAACTATTCCCACAAGCCTTGTACTGTTGGCCAAAACCCATTTTTGGGCATCATTTGTATAACTACTGTGGGTGTAGGACTGTAACAGCTGCTGGCTTCACAGAGCTTTCGTAGTACATCAAAATGTCTAAAATTTCATAATTGCAACTGGTTTTATTCTGTGGCCTTTTCCCCAAAGTACGAGTGTTTTCCTTTGTTTTGGCCCTTTGGTTGTTTGCCTGTTCGGATGCAACCAAATACTCAGCAGCTCATATGGCCAGACCTCAAAAACATTTAATTACGCTCCGCCCTCCGTTTTTTTTTGTTGTGTTCTGTCTTTTACCCCATGCAACCGAGACTCGAGTAGAAAAGTTGCAGCAAAACTGCTATTTGGTAACTCTCATAATTTGCGGTGGCTTTTTAAGCAATTTTTTAATGAGTGAAATAATAAGGAAAAATGAATTCTATGGAGATTTAGATAGATTGGCAGAAACCACTGGAATGGAGGGAAAAAATTAAATATATTCTAGAATTATTAAAAATATTTATAACTTGATACCTTTAATAAATTCTAGACCTTTTCTAGGTTAACAATTCGGCTGAACTAATTATTTTATAATTAAAAACCTTTAAACTTTTACTCTCAGCATGAACTGAATAATTTCCACTGAACTTTCCACAAGAAAATTCCAACAGGAAATAAGCGCACGCTGAGTAGCTCAATGGAATTTGCTCTTAATTCGCTCAAAACATAACGAAAACTCTTCCTTCTCTTCTTTCTCCCTTTCTGACCCTACTTCACCTATACCCCGTCATGTTGGCTGCTAATTGAAAATAATTTTTACTAACGATACAAGAAAGGAAAGAAAAAGCTGAAAAGCTTGTACTTCAACTATAAAACTTAATGAAAAATCAAACCAAGTTTCTGTTGTGTGTGTGTGCATCTTTGGCAATAAGGGACGTTGTAGGGTGCACTGGGGATTGGGGTGTTGGCAAAAGCTGTCAGAAGCCAAAAGGTGCAAAAGGAAGCTGCAGCTGAGGCCACCGACAGCTGGCAATATGGAACGCATGTCAGTGGAGCAGCCAAGCGGAAGTGCTTAACACCAACACTCAAACACACTCAACCTCACACTCGCACTCTCTTACACACACACAAGAATGTGCAAGCATAAAAACTATAAAATGAAAACAAAAGCATGACAGCAAAAAAAAAAGAATCAAGAGAAAAAAAGAGAGACAGACAGTGCTTGGTTTACCATAGCCGAAGATATTGCACACTTACTTACGCTCTTAGTTAGCTTACAAAGAGCAATTACAAGCGCCAGCAGGCTGCAGAGAGCAACAACAGCGCCAACAAATGTTAATAGTAGAGAGAGATAGGAAAGCAGCGCTGAGAGTGCGTGTGATCGGTTAAGCGACTGTTGCTGCGTGTGTTTGTGATCTATTTAGCGTGCTCTCAGCAATGCCTAAGCGTGTGTCAATACCTGAGTGTGGGAGAGCGCTCTCACTCAGCTGTAGTTAGCAACCACAGGTGGCGCTTTGATCTAAACAGAGTCCACAGCTGAGCGTATTTGTACAGAGTCGCACGCTGACTGCAGCTTCAGTTGCGTTTGCAAGTCGCGTTAGAACGGAGTGTATTTCGTTGATTCCGAAGCTTGTACTGTAACCAAGCGTTTGATTAGCTTATAAAGCTCGCACTCTTAGTGTATTTAAGAACTTGGCAAGAAACTTACCTGCATTTTGTTAAGCAAACTCTTCCAGCTAAATAAACGAAAATAATTTTTGTACAAATACACACAGCAAATACTTAACAAGTTGTGTACTCGGTTTGTGTGTGTGTTGCCTTCTTCGAGTAGTTGTAGTTGTGCTTGTGGCTGCTGTTGATGTGCCTGAAAGCCGAGTTAATAGTTGGCAATAATTTATCGAGTGCATTTATAATTGATGCACTGTAAATTCTACTTTTTGCTGCTCTTTCGCATTTTCTTCTGCTTCTGCCTCTTAAGAAAATGCTGCAAGTTTTCAATTACCTTTTGGACATCTGTTTATTTATGGAGCAGTGAAATGGTCGTTGATCTTTAGGGGTGTTTCAGTTATTAAATATGTAAGTAACTTTAGAGTTTGTTAAACTAATGTATTACAATTTAAAAATGTTAAGATTGGAATTATTATTGGGAATTTTTATAGCCATATAAGCCCTGGAAAAAAACTCGTAGCATACTTTTCGGCATAACTCTAATGAAATCTATAGACAATAGAAAATGCATGCTAATCAGGCTTAAAGTCACCAAAAATTTAACTCAAAACTCTTTTAATTTAAATGTTTTTGCTTGCCGCTCATTAAAAAATTTCTAAATTGTCGTTAACCAAAAGAGGAATTAACTTTGGACTCCGCCAAAATTAAACACCGAGCAATTTGTCAAGCCTCATAACTTGGAGTCTAGCAGCAGTTTTAACTGGTTGGGAAATCCCAGCAAATTTTCCAAAACCAAAAAAAGAAAATAATAAAAAAACTGAACCCATTTAAGGCGAATGTCATTTGCTAAAATACAAAAATAAACCCTAGGCGCAAAAAAACGAAAAACACGAGAACTTTGCAAAGATTACATGGCCAAAAGGACTTAAAAAAGTGGCAGGGTGAAAAAAAATCAAAAATCTAATTAAAAATGTTTGCAGTCAAGCCCGAAAGTGTTGTGATATCGCGAGGATGCCACAATTCGCTCGCAGCGACAAACAAAAAAGCAATTACAGTGCCCCAAACTGTTGCAACTTCCTGCAGTGACAACTTGAGGGGGAATCCCAATATTAGCAGACGTCGCAGTCCTCTCTCTCTCTGCCTCTCTCCCTCTATTCTTTTTTTAGCTCTCTGCTGCCCAGTGAAGCTGCGGTTTTAGCCAAGTCGATTTAACAGGCAGCCAGAAAATCCAACTCGTTGTCTGTCTTTCTCTCTCGCCCTCTCTCTTTCTCTTTCTCTCCTTCTCTTTCGCTGTCTGCGTGTTAAATACGCGAATGTCCTTCCTAATCTCATTTGGCGATGTTATCCCGACTACAGCTACAGGGGGCGTGGCAGTCGCAGGGGCAGCCTCATCGGAGCAACAACTGTTCGCCTGTAGCCACAAAAGGAGTTTTTATTATATGCATGTATCCCCGTGGCTTGCCACAACCCCCTCCGCAGCCCCTCACTCCTCGCTACAACCAAAGTGCAACGGTTTTTGGTGGCAGGGGGGTAAACAAGGCAACTCCATTTCACTTTTTTTTGTGTGGAAACTTTTTACATATTGTTGTTAGCCATACCCTGTTTAAGTAGGTTAGGTAGGGTATGCTGAGGCATATACACAGTATTTATTTATTAAACATTACAATTTTGTTATAAAAATAAATATTAAAATATAAAGTTACATAAAATATTAATTAAATACAGTGAAAGCTATACTGGCGGACAACTCCCTTAGTCGAACGAATTTTATAGTTTTTTTAACTTGATTTACATACAAAATCACTTCTCTTAGGCGGACATCTCCCTTGGGCAAAGAGAGCATTCACTGTTAATTATTTACAGGGTATGTGTGGACTATACACTTATTTACAGTGACAAATAAACTGCCATCTATAGCTTTAGTTACTGTAGTTGAGTTCTTTTATCGTTGAGCTTGTGTTGTTGTTGGTCAATTGGAAGGCGTGGCAGTTAGTGGGAGTCGCGTCTGTTTTAGCCGGCAAAACGCATGAAAGCGCCGTTAGCTGTTGGCAAGTAAAAGCACGACACAAACACACACACACACATAGAAATACCAAACAAAAATTCCCGCTAAAAAAGTGAAGGCAGCGAAAAAAAGCTGAGAAAAAGTTTAACACCCGCGGTGACTAAAGTAATACTCGCTTTCAGCACAAGGAGAAGAGAGAGAGAGAGAGAGGAGAAGAGAAGAGCGAGATAAGGAGAGGTGAAGGTTTGGTACAGGGTTTACTTTTGGCTGTTATTATTGCGTTTTTATGCATGCGCGCATATTGTGAATGTCCTTGGCCATGATGGCAACTGGTAACTGGCAACTGGTAACGGTACTTGCTAACACGACATGATATATGATCTTAAAGCGGGCCAAGAACTAGTCCATGGAGTGAAAGGGGTGTGGCGGGCAGGGGGTTTCCCGCGTAACTGGGATTTAGCGGTTTTACGATGCCGAAAAATGTGCTGAAAGTTTTTTTATTTTAAATATTTTGTACAACTATTCAGGGTGAATTATGGGCAGCTTTTTGGTTCACAATGAACAGCAAGGAAGTCTATTTAGGAGCTGAGCCAATGCCAGACTTTTGGGTGAGAAATACTTTTATGTGACAGTATAAAAATAAAAATATTTAAGGAAAAAGAAAAGACTTTAATAATATGAAATTTAGAACTTAATAAACTGAGTTATAAATTATTTAAACTGAACAGGAAAATTCTTGAAAATTATACCCTGTAAGCTACTATTTTGTAGTAAAAATAACAGAAATATTATAAAAAAATTAATAATTTTAATTTTAATATAGCAATCAGTGTTTTAAAATGATAAATTTGCTTAATATAACATTAAAATTAATAAATTTCTTTAATTCTTACTTATAATTATCTTTGCAATAACCTACTTAAGTTCCCTACAGGGAATTTCTTAGTTGGGCGCTCTCTCACTCTCTTCCGCTCACCTTGTAAAAATCTATTTGAATCAATAGCTCACCAAATACAACCAATTAGGCGCCTTAGTAGCTATCACAGTGACAAGGGCGTTGGTGGAGGAGGGTCAGTTTAAGTAAATACCGTATGTTCAAATCATAAATTTCGACAAATTACGCATTGAACGAACGAACGACGCGTTGTTGCATGTCAATATTTGCATAGGCAACAGACCTTTGCTAGAGTAAGTAGAGTAAGCGAGAGGGGAAAAGAAATAACGTCAGATACCGTTTGCCGTTCTCAGCCACTCGTGAGCTGTCAAAACACGTGGTCAATCGCCTGCTCACACACACACACACACATGCTATTGCTCCCACTTACACTCACACTCTTATTTTTTGGTTCTCCCACTTACACTCCACTTCCATTAGCTTGCCCTCTCTCTATGACTCGCTCTTTCGTTTGTGGGCTGCATTGTGGACTCAATTTGAGAGCGTGGCTTATTAAGTCAAACGGATTACGCACGTTTGTGTTGTTGTAGGTAGTACTTGTTGTTTTTGTTTTCGTTGCTGTTTCTGCTGCTGCTGCTGTTATCGTGATTGTACTTGTTCTTCGTGCTGTTGTTAAGTCCATCGACTCCCATTTGTTTGTCTCTGGCTGATTCGATGTCTAAATAAACTTGCAGTTGATGGCAAACAACAACAAACAAATAAAACGCTCGGCTCCAATAATATTTGTTGTTTTTGCTGTTTCTATTGATCCGTTGATGGTGAGAACACTTCACTGCCATATGGAAAGATTTTTTCTCTTTTTTCCAAGCGACTGTCTTATCAGTTACCTGTAGTTATTGATGATTAACTTACCGAGTGTCATACACACTCACACGCACACACCGTGCATCAGTTTGTGTTGTATTTGTATCGATATCAGTAAACGATTCACTTTGTTTTGTTTGTTATCGGTGTGTGCGTGTAGTTTTTATGGGTTACTTTTTTATCTAGGTAATTGTGTAGTTTCCAGAATACAAGTGTCGCTTTTGGCCTAAAAATGCAGCGTTACAATTTCGTTTTTTTTTGTTATGAAGCGGTCACGAAACACGATCAAATTCAAAAACTTAACGCATTTCTGTAAACAACAAGCAAAAGCAACAACAACATTCTGTTAACTTATTGGCGCGCAACAAATGCGACTGCAACACACAACACAAACGAGCTCGAACATGTTTGATGGCAAGCATGGTAACAGCAGTCTGTTAAGTCTAACAACGGTGTGGAGTTTTCCCAAAGGAACTAATATTAAATGAAATAAAACTCACTAAAGAAAAAAAAATTGAATTATTAAATTTTACGCATAAATATATTTAATAAGTAAAATATTGCAATTTTATATATAATTTATATTTATTTATAATTAATCACAAGCTTAGACACGCCCTAACGGCATCGTTAGAAATACAAGTAGTTTTATTAATTCCAACGCCCATTTAAAGTTTTAGTTTTGTTTAATGTTGTTCAAATGACACACCAAAATCTGTTTGACTGCTTATCAGTTAACTGCAACACAACATACTGATAAGAACAATTTGAATTTAATGAATTTCTCTTTCGTTAAGTTTCGTTGTGAGTTGCGGTTGCGAGCGACTCTCTGTTAACTAACAGCGTTGGTTGCGTGCGCTTTGAGTGACGGCATGCGCTCACTCTTAACAGCCGCTTAACAGTTTAGTCTACGACGAACTTTTACAGCGAGCGGACGTGTTGAGCGGTTGTTCAGTGGAATTATTAAACGCGAGTTTTTTGCATTTACCGTTGCATGCTATTCTTAGCAGGAATAAAGTGACGAGAAAAACGAGAAATTTGTGGAAACAATTTAAGTGACAAAAACAAAGATAACAAATAGTGAAAATTAAGAAAAATTACAGTTAAAATAAAGAAAAAATTTGAAAGTGACAAAATGCGCGATCAAAGTTCAATTTTCTAAAGGTGTAGAATTGAGTAAAACCCGTTACTTTTTGAATTGCGTACTCTTATTGGAAGTCAGCGAAGAGAAAACAAAACAAAACAAAATGGAGGACGAACTACGTTGTCCCACCTGCAAGCAGCTGTACGCTAATCCCGTGCTACTCCCTTGCTTCCACGCCCTCTGCCTGGGCTGCGCCCTCGACATACAGACACCCTATACACCGGGTGCTCCAATCGGAGCAGCGTCTAACAATGGCCCCGGAGGCGCTGGACATTCATCGGCCACTGGGCAGGCTGGTGGGGCGGGAGGAGCTGGTGTTGGTGGACCCGGTAATGGACCTGGGCCAGGAACACGTCACAGTTCTCACAGTTCGGCGGCAAGTACCGCCAGTTCAGCAACCGGAAGTGAGAGTGTCACCTCGGATCAGGATCAATCCGACAAAGTGAGCATCTTCAGTGAGGCAGACTCCGGCGTAGTCTGCTGCTCGAACACATCTCGTCCGGTTTCGTATGCCGGCACCGGGCAACTGCAGGGATTAATGCAGGGATCCGTGGTGGCGCCACCTGGTGCCGCCTACTGTCTTACCTGTCCTCTCTGTCGCAAATTGGTCTTCTTCGACGACGGCGGTGTTAGGAACTTGCCCACCTACCGGGCCATGGAGGCCATTGTGGATCGCTTTTGTGCTAGGGAAGCGTTGCGTTGCCAGATGTGCGAAACGGATCCCAAGGTGGCATCCCTGATATGCGAACAGTGCGAAATACGCTACTGTGATCCATGTCGCGAGTTGTGTCACCCCGCTCGCGGACCACTCGCCAAGCACACGCTGGTCAAGCCACGCGGTGCCGCCCAACAGCGGGAGTCCGTGTGCGGAGAGCACGAGGAAACCCTCTCACAGTACTGTCTCAACTGCAAGATTCCCGCCTGTGGACAGTGCATTGGGGAGCAGCGTCATCAGTCCCACGACATTCAGTCCATCAATGTCACTTGCAAGGCTCAAAAGGTGAGTTTTAACCGAACATTTTATTTCTAGAAAGTCTAATTAAAAATATAGATAATTGAAATACCACTTATTGAAATACCAAAAGAACGCTAAATTTCTAATAAGAAAGAAACCTTATGGAAGGAACCTAGATAGCTTCCAAACGAACCCTTAAAAAGCACTAAGCCACAGTTCAATGGGCTAACTGAATTCCAACTGGAGCACTCCTAGGAAATCGGCAGCAACTCCCCCCCGTCTTTCCGTCCATTTCTTCAGCTGCTTATAGTATGTAATGATTTGGGAAAAGTTTGGCAGTTTTAGCTATCTGTTAGCCAAATAAATGCTAACATAACGGGGAGGCAACCGCATCCTGACCACATCCTGGCTAACATCCTTCATCTCTTTTCCTTTTCCTTGCTTTCCTTTGTTTTCCTTTTGGTTTTCCTTTAGCGCTTGTCTGGCTCTGAGGAAATTTATGGCCCTTCGTTTGTCCGTCTGAGCACCGCGCACATTTTTCATGCAAAATTGTTTTTCCTTAAACATTTTTCAACCCAACTCCTGCAACTGCCGCCCCTTTTTACCGCCCCCTAACTCCCTCCCACCCCTTTGCTGTCAGTTCTTAGCTTGTTTGTTTGGGTTTTCCAAGTGTCGCAATCTAACAACTTTGGCACGCTAATTTAGCGATAAGTTTTTTGAGTTGGGTTTGAGTTTTGAGTTTGAGTTTCAAGTTTTGGCCAAGCAGTAGTATCGTCTTCGTTGCCGTCTTAAAGTTGGCTGGAATTTAATTTTGTCAACTCCCTTTTTGCACCTGCAATAGGTGCGCAATTACCAAAATTCCATGCCAATTCCACTGACTCACTGAAATGTCGACGACAAACAGTTTTAATATGGTGCAAGACTCAAGTGTCGCTTTCTATTTCAAAACACAGATAGATAGCGAGACAGTCAGAAACAGGATGACAGCAAAAGGACATTCCGAGGGCGAAAAGTGACAAATTGCAGCGGCACAAAACAAAAAGAAAAGCGAGAAACTCAAAGTCGAATTCAAATAACGACGAGACAGGTCAAGAGACAGGAGGCAGGAGTAGAAAAAGACAGGTAGCTAGCGGAGCAAAGAGACACAACTATGAATAGAAAATTCAGCTATTGAAATGAAAAGTGTGAAAATAATTCACAGCTGCTTGACTACAGTAAAGCTTGCCTACATAAAAATCAGCTCAAAAGCAGATAGTTGACACTTGGCACCAGCAAATGTAAATAAAAAGGAGAAAGGGGAGGAATTCTCTAGTCAGATGATAAAGAGCAAAATTCTCTTGTCAATAATAGAGAATTAGAGCAAAAGTTATTTTAATTTAAGGAAGTAATTACTTAAGATTTAGTGCTAGAAGTTAATCATATTTATGGAACAATAATCAATATAACTTTTTGTAGAAATCTAATGAATAAAAAGTAAAAAAAAAAAACTAATTTGTCACATTAGTTTCTTACAAGAATGTAATAAATTTATATCTGATATTTGCTGACATTAAAAATTAAATATCAAATTTATGATCCAAAAGCGAAAGTTGTTTTCTGTGATAAAATAAATTTAATTTAGCTAGCTATTGATTTTATTGAATACTTTTGGTAACTAAAACCACGTCACAAGCTATAAATAAAATGCTTTTTGTTAACAATTGATTATCAGTTTGATAAAGAAACACACATAAAATATAGTGATTTCTAGGGGTAATAAAAAGTACTCCAAACGAGAGTAATGCAAGAGCTGGAGACACAAGATGCTCTGATGGTCATTAAACCAAAGTATTTCCGGTTGAGTCACAATTGCATGAAGAGACAGCTGATATCCTTTTGATAGTTATTTTTTTGGGCAAAATAAAAGACAGCTGACTCAAAGAGGCAGCTGCAAAAGTGACTCGATGACACACGCAGAATGAAACGAACAACGCATTCCTCAATCAACATTTAGACCAGGCCCGAACAGTCGGAAAGTGACAATGAAAGTGCTGATAAGATAAGCGATCGGGCCAAAGAGAGAAAGAGTGTGTAGGAAGTGAGTGAAAAGAGGCACGAGCTGAATCAGAGCCAAGTCAAAACTCATTAACCTTTTTACCAAAATCCACACTGTTTCGCAGTGACACCCAAGTGATGGCTAACTGGTTTGTTACCTGCTTAGACACCAGGTAGATGCAACTATAATTTGTTTTGTTGCTGTTTCTTCGTCTGTCATCACTCACTTTTTCCCCACTTGTTTTTCCACATTTTCCGCGCACAGAAATCATTAATTTTCAGTTTATTGTGCGCTGCGCTGCTCTCGTTATCCTTGTGTGCTCACAACTCCCCGTAACTCTGCTTCCTACCCTCGTCTCCCTCTGCATATTTATAAACATATTGCTGTTTTCATTTTTCTCTCCGATTTATGTTACTATCAAAGTGCATTCTCAAACATTTTGCAACATGTTTTGAGGGAGTGCATGAGTGAGTGTGCATTTCTGTGTGTGTGTTCCCACCACCGTGCCCCGCATTTGTACCACCTTGCACCCTGTACCCACCCCAACTCTGCTCAGCTTGAATTTGTTCCATTTAACATGGTCGCATTTTCTCGACTTTTCTTTTTCCCTTTGTTTACTGCACCAACCCTGGGGCAATGCTCATGTTGGCATTTCCAACAAACAATTGTTTTTCGATACATATTTGAAAACTGTAGGAAAGTTCATTATTGTGTGTTGGCTGCATTTTAAAAATCTGTTGTACAAACCGAATCGAGAAACCTCTGACTGACTAAGGAGTTGGTTAACTATGTGAAAGATAATTTGATGTAAAATGTATAAACAAAACTATAATAAATATACTAATTTATCAATGTTAGTGTAGTTAATAAATGTAACTGTTAAAACATTAGTTAAAAGTCTAGTACTTGTCTCATACAAGTAAAATACTTTCACAGTAAAGTCTTACTTACAGTTTTAACATTTAACAATTGTTAAAAAATTAACATGTTTCTCTTACTGTTAACGTGCTGTTAACGTAACCTAACAAAAACTTCTTCAAAGTGATATAAAATAAGGAAAAAATGATTATTTTATTACTATGCAACTGTTACTGTTATCGCTACTGTTACTGCTACTGTAACCCACCCCTAAAGCTCTGTTAACCCACCTAACATATGCTCATACGTGGGTAACTTTTCCATGAAGTTGCTCAGACATTGTGTCATGGGTTTATCAATTACCATTACCTTATCTGGGCACATCTCTCTCCAGCAAGGAGACTACAACACAAAGCGTGCCAATTAAAATGTTTACGAGCATGCATCACTGTCAGCCGCAGAAAAGTACTACCAACTAGCAACTACCAAATGCCAAACTGCCAACTACCAGGGCTCACATGAGACCCCAGGGAATGATCCCAGGAAATGCTCCAAAGGGGCATGACTGTCCAGTTGTTAAAGGTCCTGAACCATTAGACACTGGTCAACTTGCATATGTCCAAATATTTTCTATTTTTTTGGTAGCATAAACTGCCACTTAGAGCTGCCTTTGTGGCAAGAATTTTCCACACTTTCCCTTTTTTCCGCCTCGACGAACTAAAGAAATCATGGGGACCTTTTCTCCTTCTCTCGATCTAAAGCAAATACCAAAAGTTTAACATTGAAAAATGACTGAAAATTATGCACCTGGGAAAAGGCTTTGTGACGCCTAGAACAATAAAAGGTAGGTAAATTATAGCGCGGGCTTACCGTACAGTGTACACTGTACACTGTATTTTGGTAGCTTGTTTTAGGGTTGGGTCCTTAGTTTATTATTATTTGTGACAAAATAATTTCAAAACAGAGCACAAAAAACCAAAAGGCAAATGCCGAGCAATTTTATTTGAATTAAGCACAGCAAACAAACACACACACACACGCCCGAAGACACACACACACTGTCACACACACATGTGTACATGCAATTGCCACATTTAGAAGTACTTTATCCTTACCTTCCCAAAATGCGAATGTTGTTTTTATTTGTGTTTTATATATTTGTGTACTTTTTTTTCTTTTTTGTGGCGGCATTTGAAAAAGGATTTTCACTGTGACGCAATTTTTGTTGGTTGCCTTTTTTGCTGTTTAATTCTCGTTTTATTGCTCTGCGCAATTTATGTACCCAGCAAAAGTTGGCACTAAAAAGGGGTATGCCATATGACTAGATGTAGATAAGAATAATATAATAAAATAAATACTTTGTTTCCACCAAAGCACAAGAAGACCATTGCTTTTATTATCTATAATATTATCTTATTTACTTAAAATTCATTATAATTTTTTTCTATTTAAAAAAAATTTATAGAATTCTTTTGCCAATTTGTAGAAGGCTTAGGATATGTTTTTTGGAATTCATATCAATTAATTTAAAAGTTTTTACTGGTAAACTAAAAGTGATTTCTGTGATTAATGCCAATTTTTTAGTTTTCGCTTCAAATTTAGTAGACTACAGGGTATCTTCCTCTTGATTAGGCTTAACATTAAACACATTCCTTCGCTGGTCCACCAGAACTCACATTTCCACAACGAAAAACAGATAAACAGACACAATCCACTGTTCTTCTTGCTGCTCTCTTTTTATCTGACTTGTCTTTACTTTCCTTCTCTGTTCCTTTCTCACTTACTTTCTCTGCCTTTAGCACCCACATGGCAGGCAGTCTAATGCTCTGCTGTCAGCAATTAAGTCGATATGCTTTCTGCCTTCTTCCATTTACCATTTACCATTTGCTTACATGCGTTATCCTGTCGTGTAAATGTGTGTGCATGTGTGTGTGTTGGTGTGTTTGTGTGTGTGTGAGTGCTTTTGGGTGTGTTTTGAAGAGCCTTTCATTTTGGGCATTGACTTTGGGCCTTAGCTACTTTAATTCCCACTCTGCAACATCGTGTCTATAGCCAGTCTCTGCTCCTTCCACATTTTCTTTGCCACTGCCACGCCCCTACCCCTGCCCCCACCTTTGCTGCTTCCTCTTCCTCTGCTAGGCAGTTAATTAGCACTGCGCTGAATTTGTTTATTAATTATGTAATTCATTTTTCTGCGTAATTATATTGGGACCTGCTGCCACATAAAAGTGAATACATACTGTAATTGGGCTGTAATTAGCCAAGTGTTGGCCCAAAACAAAACCAAAAAAAAAGAAAACATACCTAAGGCCTCTAAAGACGTCCAAAGTTAGACCCCCAAGGCAGGTGTTGTGCTATCAGCAACTAAGGAACTACGTACTAACTGTAAATAATGTGTATTGCTAAGGGAAAATGTGTTGGAAAACAAAGAAGATGGAGTGAAGTTTGATATATGATTATGGATTGAAATTATAAGTTAATAAGTAAAGAAAGAAGGCTTTCAGCGTCAATCAGTTAAAGTATGAATTATAAAACAAAACTTAAAGAGCATCAATCAGTTAAAGAATGAATTATAAAACAAAACTTAATGAGCATCTACTTAAAAAATTGTTTTAAAATTACTAAATTCAATTCCTTTTTAATATCTACTATTTTTTATATAAACGAACTTTTAATTTTCTTAGAAACCCATTTATTTATATTTTAAGGAAGTTAAAATAAATGTTTCTTATGTATATTAGTACCAAAACTAGTTTATTTCCCACTTCTCAACTATTTTTAGTTAATTTTCCTTCTTATTCCCAATGTTTGTCTTGATTATCACGTCACTTTCACGCTTCATGCTGTTTTGACCAATAAGTAAGCTGGTAATTATTTCCACCATAAACGTCAACTACACTCCGGGTGCTTTAAATAGTGGGAGTTGTGTGCTTGTGTGGGCGTGGCAAGTCGCTGTTGTTGTTTGTTAACTTTTCGCATGCTTATCTGTGAATTACTTTTTGTTGAGCCTTTTGAAAGCTAAATGCAAAATTACATTTCGCTGTCCACGCAAATGTTTGGAAAATGTTTTTCCGCTTTTCTCGCATTTTCAGCTTCTACTCAGTTTTTTTGCTTTTTATTTTCGTTTTTCTTTTCGCCACTGTGCGATAATTTATGCGCGTTTTGCATGTTTCAAGGCAATTGTCAAGGTTCTTTGCGCCGACAGAAGGAAAATTATAAATGTTTTGTGATATAATTACTTCAGTGGGAGCCTACAAATTCCCTAGGTCTGAGGCCTACTCTCTCACACTTTTCCAGCGAAATTTGGGCAATGAAAATTGCGATTGCTGCTCATTTCAAAGTTTGGCAAAAGTTGTGATTTTATTTGCCAGTTTTAATTGTGTGGGCATCTATCCAGTGCCTATCAGTGCCCCTAGCTATATAGGCTGCCCGCCTATTATCGATTTAATTTAATTAGTTTTCGGTTGACAACTGTCCAGCTGTCCCTTATGCCCTCTGGCCTCAGTGCTCCCTGTCCCTCCATCCGTCCCTTGACCATTTTCCATTGATTGCCCAATTTTTGTTTGCTGTCTGCGTTTTAGTTTATAAAATTTTTGTTTTGATTTGTGTGTTGTTTTTTCTTTCACTTTATTTGTCTTTCAAACGATGTGGGCTTTACAGTTGACATCGCCCAGTGAACCCACAAAAAGTTATTAAAATTTTATTATTGCTACTTGTAGGATTTTGTGTGAAATTTTTAAAATTGTTTTTATAGTTGTCTAACCGAAAAAAGACAGCTCTGGAATGGGAAATGCATTTATCATGTACAATTTTAAGAGCATTCACTGAGTAAATCTCAGTACTTGATACATTTTTTTATTTTGGTTCATTTTAGCTGCTGCCACTTTTATTGACAGCAATTGAGATTTACGGCTCTGGAACTTACTTAACTTTGCTCTTAATATGGGTTTATGAGTTTTTCATTCGCTTTTTAAAAGTACCACATTCTTTTTTACGCATTTTATGCGTTAGTTTAAAGCAATTGACTGCTTTAACTATTTTAATTACTAGTACAAAGTAAATTATGGCTCTAGCTAAAGTACATAATTTTTCAGTCTGTCAAATTACATTGCTGATTAATTTTTGTTATTAATAAATTATGCATAAATGTTTTTTCTGCTTGAACTAAATAATCATTTATACTTGTTTGCCTCTTTTTCTAATTTTGCATACTGCTTGCAGTTATATAATTTATTTAACACCGGCATTCAATAAAATATCGCGTCAGGTGTCCATAAAAATGTCAGCTGAATAAAATGCATAGAAAAAAGACCGCAGAACTAACACTAACACTTTGTGCCGTGGCGACATTATTTATTTATATGCCATTTAAATTAGCAATAAATTTTGGTAGAGTGTACAGTAGGAATGCCAAAAGATACCCTGTACAAATGAGCACAAAGGTAATACATTGCCAGCACTCCACTTATATACAGGGTGTTTTTTGGCTTGGCTTGTGCACAAAATGCCTGCAATTTGTTTATTTATTTACAGTCTTTTTATATTTTATTCAGTTTTTTTGTTTTCATTAAAAAGCATTTAGTTGTGCTCTGGAATTTACATAAATTAATGCAGTTTTGCTTTGTTTTATTTGTGTACTTTTTCAATTTAAAACTTTAAAGTTTTTTTTATAGCGCAGCTTAGGTTAACAATATGTTTTTGTTTGTTGACACATAATAGCAAATTATTTGCCAGTTGTTTGCACAACTAATGAGTATTTCGTAAATATTAAATAATAATTTTATAGTTAAAAATGAGAAAAAAATAATTTTGAATAAACCTTAAAGGTAGGAAGTTTTTAAAACTTGATTGGCTAAGAGCTTTAACTTATTTACAGGGTATAATCTAATACTTTGGGTAACTAATCATTTACTAAGTTTTCTTTTGATGCTCACCGCACTTGTTTTTGTTATTCAAATGTAATCAGTCTGCAATTAAGCATCCTTGCCCTTATCAGCAGCAAGCTCTACTGATAAGCTGCCAGGGCTGCTCTGCTATTAATGTATTTTTTGTCTACATTGATTTCTTGTCTGCTGTTGATTGTCAGTTATTCATGTTGACTGTTGTTTGTTTATGGCCTTTTGTGCTCAACTTGTTGGCCATTATTGATTGATTTGTTAGCCAATTACAATACCATTCGTTTGTTGGCTTTACAATGTCTTAAAATGCAATTAAAACATTTTATATGCATTGGCATTCAATTGTAATTACTGTCAATTATTTATCTCATATGTTTTGATGTGTGTAATTTTTGTAAGCCAGATAATCTGAGCTTACTTTTTGCCCTGTTTGAGAAATCCGTGTCTCTCTGCTATGAGCCATTAGCACTAGCATAGTTAGGGGTATAATCCAGCGCTAGTTGTCTTGGCCAGCAAGTCTCACGTGGCTAGCAGAAAAATGTAAAATGTCAGCACACAAAAAAGTAAAGCAAAATAGAGTTTTGAAGTCGGTAAACGACTATAAGATACCCGTTCATTAAGTCATATAATAAATGTTGGATATCTGATAGATTGGGCAAATTGTGGGCCATATAAACAAAGTTTAATTGTTTTATATCTTATCAGCTTTGAGTTCTTAATGAACTTAATACACCCCTACTTTTTGAGTAACGGGTATGGAAAGTGAATATCACACTATGTTGAAATGGGAATACATATGTGGTGATCATATAAAAAAGTAAATGTTTTCGTTGCTGTTGTTGTTGTCGTTGAACGACACCTTACAACAGCGGCAATGTTGCTGCCTCGTGCCACATGTGTCGCCACATGTCGTATGCTGGCTGCTGGTTTAACAGCCTGCCACACCAGGCCACACCGCACCCTTAACAACCGTGGGAGGGGTTGACTATTTTATATGTGCTGGCTAATTAAAAAATGAACACAAAAAATACAATTCAAAGAAAAAAAATAACGAAAATTGTTTTTTACTGTCATGACACGCACATGAGAGCGCGTCAAACGTTTAACAGTCGTTAAATCGGCCAACCCCTTATACTACCTATCCCTAGCCCTAACCAGCCCCTAGCCTAGCCACCTACAACCCTAGCAAACCACAGTTTCACATGAATTAAATACCAATTCTCGTTAAAGACATAAAGAAGGCGTCGATAAGTGTGCACATAAATTGCATTAACAGTTTTTCCTTTACACTCGCACACAGTTTTCCCATTGAGTTTTCATTAAAGTTTACTTAATTAATTCCAACGTATACGGGCATTCCATTTGCTCCATTCAGTTCATTATTTAGTTAACAGAAATTTGCATATTCATGTAAATTAAAAACTTCCGTTTAATGTTCTTCGTCGCCAAAATAAAAATTGTAATTGTTATTCCTTTATTGTTGTTGTTGTTGTTGCTCTTGCAACATTGATTTTTCTGCACTTTATTCATACGCATAATTAAAAGTAATTTGTTTGAAAATCCACCAAAATAAAATGGTAAGAGTTGTGCAAAAATTTATTGTTAAATCAGTTGTAAATTTGTTAATGTTTTTTAATTTTATATTTTTCATCCTTTATTTTGATTTTTTCAACAGCCAGTCGACAGCCAGACTTTATGTCTGAATGCGTTTATAATGCGGCAATTCGCATTTAAGCCTCTAATTGAATTCCAAAACGTGAATTCATTTGAATGAGTAAATGAGTAAATGACTGAATCAACGAGCAATGAATTATGTCTGTGTGTCTGTGTTTGTGTCTGCTGAAATGCAGTATTTTTTTAAACAAAAGTTTTTAATTTTTTTTTGCTTACACATTTGAGTATTTATATAGAAGTTGTGTGGTTGAAATCTGTTAAAAACTCAAACGATTTAATTATGGGTACACATTGTGTTTTAAAATTATTTTGTGTTGAATTTTTAGTGATTGTAGAGAAAGAATTATGTTCGATACTCCAACTCGGTAACCATTTTGAGTGTACTTCAACTTCTAAATCAATTCTGCAGCTAAATTCTGATAAATATTTGATTCCAATCATATACACGAACATAATTAGTTGCTTTTCCATTAGTTATTCAAATCAAATATCGCAGGCAATTAAGTATATTGTTATTACAGTTCCATAAACAGACTCACAATCAGACAAAACAAATTGTCGTGTGTTCTGTGCCGAATTAATCTCTAAATAAATCAAAATGTTATTGCGTTTTGAATCAGAGCATTCAATTATTAACGTTGCCTGAGTGATAGCTAAGCCAAACGGACAAACACTACTCCAACTGCCAACACTACCACTACAACAGCTGCTAACTCTGGTAAGCCCCATGTCCGTGGAAACTGTCAACAAAGCGCGGACAGATGACAAGCCACAAAAGCGACGCCAGAGGGAAAACAGACTCAGTCTCAGAGCCCAGAGGTGGAAGCACTTGAAGCACGTTGACCACAGCACATGACATGGCCAGAAGGATAGAGCACCTCCCAAAAACCATAAGCCAGAACCCCTGCCAGTTGCACCTGGTTTACCTGGACATGTGGGGCATGTGTAGGAACTTTTGAATTGTTCATGAAGTTGTCACTTAGTTGTAGTGGCTAACAATGTAGTGCTCGTTGTACAGGCAATTGTGTGCTGATGGGGGCGTGGCATGTCCCCAGCGATTGACACTTTTGATGTACAGTCAACTATGGGAATCGGTTAAGATTTTCCTACAATTGTTATCCCAACTTCATATCGCATTCCTTTGAGCTGCAGCGTGTCTTGAATTTTGATAATACGACTTAATTTGAGAGCGCGATAAAAATTCAAATTCAGTTTTGAGATCGTTAAAAATTTTAATGGTTTGCTACGTGATTGCCTATCAAAGAGTTCACTGTGCTTTTACTTTTCTTGATACACTTAACTTTATGATGGTTTGCCTGCATGTGACATGGCATGCAGCTATGAAAGTGCTGGGTAAGAGGACGGGGTTTGAGGTAGGGAAGGGCGCTCTAGCACCCAATGTAACTGTGGCATGTTTCTTCCAATACTTTATCAATTTTATAGTGCGATTTCTGTTGAAATGCCATAAAATGCATGTTGCTGATAAACATCTGTCAGTGCGTCACTCTGTCACTCTGTCAGTTTTTCCGTCTGTCAATCAGTGTAAAGAAATGTATTGATTGATAGAGACAAAATACGAGTACTCGTTTTTATGGTCTACGTGCACGTAATTGCACTCTGACTGGGAAAAACTGAGGGGAAAAACGAAACACAACATAGAAGTTGTTATGGACAGCTTTAAATTTATTTAAAGTCACACGAGAATTGTTCAGAGGTAGCTCTCCCAAAGTAAATATGGCTTTTTTTATTAAATTTAAGCTAAACATAAATTTTTTAGACATTAAAAAGCGCCTTTTCATCTGCATTTTTATACACTCTACTTTATTAAATGAAACCACATACATAAATTAGCTTATTTAAATAACTAATTATAAACTTGTCCAAAAAAACTTTCAATTAAAATGAAATTTTCCTCTCATTTTCTTTATCTTTTTAGGTATGTATTTGCTTGACGTCCTCTGCTTCTTTTACTTTGCCTTGGGCATTTTCTTTGTGGATGAAAAAACTGCCACATGAAAGCGCTGAAAATGTTGTGTACTTATAATCAGATTGTACGCACGTGTTTACCAACAAAAGTGAAAAGTAAGCGATAAAAAAAATTGTTTATATCAAAATAAAAATTAATTTTAATTAATTAAATTCTGATGGAGACGTGAAAGCTGCTTAAAAAAAAAATCAGATTTCCACAAAAGTTCTTTTATTAGACCACTAAGTGGCGAGCTCTTAACTGAAATTTTAGCCTAAGGAAATTTTGGGACTGTCAACAAGTGTATGACCTATGATTTTGCCGAGTTTTTCCCTACGGCAACAACTTGTGATATTTTTTAATCAATAAAAACCCGTGGGGCTTTGTTGAGAAATGTTGTAAAGTTCCCAGCTCACAATCAAAAATGAAAATGTTACATTTATGATTGCCAGTCTCTTTTTAATTTATTTTGGGGTCAGCTATACGTTTCTGCACCTAATGAAGCCATTGATTCGGGTTGAACCCTCGACGACACCTGTCGAACCCTTGGCGACTTTTCACGAACAAATTTTCAAATTTTTGTTTGACTTTTCAGCCAGTTTTTGCTCTTCTTTTTTTTTTGGGTTCAACATTTATTTTAATTTGTTTGCTTTGGCTAACAAAATAATTTAGATTAATGGTCTACCCTTTTCCCTGGCCACCGAACTAATTAAGCTTGTCCCTGCTCGGCCAGTTTTGGCTTGAAAAATGCTTGGCCATCAACGTTTTCAGCCAAAATTGATTGCCAGTGCTGTATTGTATGACATTTTCCCTCCCACACCCGCACAGAGTGCTCGAAAATTGCCCCAAACGTTTTAACAGTTTTTCACAGTTGTTTTCTTATATTTTTTTTATCACTTACTGACCAGACGCTCGACATAGGAAGTTTTTTTCAGACATTTCTTTCAAACCCTCGTATTCCTTTCAGCTTGTTCTTTTCTTGCTTCTTTTATCGTTTATTTTGTGAAATGTGCTAAAATGTAGTAACATTTTTTTTATTTATGCCAACCATTTTCAACAGCTACACAAACAAAACAAACGAAGGAAGAAAAAAAAGGTCACTGGGTCGATGGGACATTTTCTTTATTAAATTATTTGACTTTTTCAGTATGTCTCGTCTTTTTTTCTTTATTGTGCTCCAACTGTTTATCGGTTGGCTACTTATTGCTTATCTTTGGCACATCAATTGACCGATGAAATAGCCAAAAGTTTTGACCCAAGAGTATTGTTGTTGGCACAGTGAATATAAGATAAATTCGATGGTTAGACAACTTTTTTGACTTTAATTTATGCCCTAAAAATTTTAAAGATTTTAATTGAACATTTTTCGTGCTATACTTTGTAGTTTTAGCTTTCTTAGCCAGTGTTCACTGTACCATTTGTAGTTAGATAACAACGACATATTATCTCATATTTCTCAGCCATCAAAAAAATAGCTTAGAAGTTCTTTTTATGTGTAATTTTGCCAAGTTATTATAAAAGTTTGCGAGTACTTAAGTTGAGCTAGATATTACCCACAAGTTATACAACATAAATATATATGTATTGTGGTTAAGGCTTGTCTAAAATATTCACATTTGACATGTCTATTCTGGAATATTAAGCTGACGAAGGAATTCGCGTGACTTTCGCTTAGGCAAACAAATTGTAGTTGAACATTTTGTGGGTAAAAGTTTTGAGTTGATTTTTGCAGCTGGTGAGAAAATGCAAATTGAATGTGGCATTACTAACATGATCACGGGGTTAAGCAGTTCTCTGTCTCTCTCAGTCAACTTGGCTAAGAGTGGGAGACGCCGTGTGCCATTCAATTCAATTAAAAAGTGCTGATTCGTCGTTTCGACAGGATGTGCTAAAGCAAAGGATAGAGTCCTTGTGTGTGTGTCAAGTGATGCTGATGTGGCAGCCATTAGAAGCCGCAGCACTTGTGGCAAGAAACTTCCAACTAATTACAATAAAACTACCAAGAGAGAGTGAAAGAGAGAGGGAGTGTGGAATAGAAAGTGAGTTACTTCCTTGACTAACTTCTGGGACATAACAACAAATTACACAAATGACATGCTGATTAGGACGAGCAAATATCCAGATACTGTCAAGCCCTTGGCTTGATTATGCAATTTTAATTAAAGCCAACAAACAAAGGAATTTCTTGCCAAAAGTAAAAGAAAGGACCAAAAGGAAAAACCGGGAAAAGTATAATAAAAAAAGAGGGAATTGTCAACACACGCTGAGCAGCATCCAGTTTGATGTTTATGATGCTCCTCTCAGCTGGCCAACTGATTTGCTTCTGGGTCCTTTGAGTTCCTCTGACTTCGGACTGGACCACTTTTAATTCAATTACGTTTTGTTGTTATCTGAAAGTCTTGGGCGGCAAGAAAAGGACGCGCTAGAAATTAATGAGCGCTAAATTAGTGAAGATTATGCCATTAAGGGTGGCTGCTACCCCTTCCCAACTCCACTCCTATCTATATTGTCTGTCCATCTAGATAGATGGCTAACATTGCCGCTGTCTTGTTCACATTCTCGTCGGTTGCTCATCAACTCTCGACATTGTCTTGATGATTTTTATTGTTTACTTGACCTAATTTCATTTTTGCCTGCCTATTTACCAGGCACCCCTAATGTTCATACTTCCCTACTCTTTCTCTCTTAAATTTCAGCCGCTCTTGTCTCGCTTTAGAGCACTTTATGGCACACACAAAAATGTGCTCATAAGTTGACAAAGCTTTTGTGGCATGCTTTGTGGCCTCTGTTTAGGGGTTTATGTTCTCTGCTTTTCCTCATAATGGCCAGCAATCAAAATTGATATCACAAAATTGACAAAAACTATGAGAATTTCATTAAAGTAATGCAGGTAAATGTCAGAGCAACATTTACTGCAACGCAAAGACGAGCGAACTTTGAATTCTGCACAAATATTTCAATATGCATTTTTGAGCACATTTTAAATTTGTGTCTGAGTTGGCTGCATAAAATTGCATAGAGAAAAATGTGTCTGTAGTTTGATTTAAAGCAACAAAAAGTTTCTTTGAGGGTAGTAAATAGTATTTAGAAAATATAAGCATGAATAGAACAGAGTTCTTTAAATTATTAAATTTATTAACGAAGTTCCTCTAGCTCTTCCAAGACTCCTCCATGTATTTCTACCCTTGATTATTTCTGTTATAGTTACTATCTACTACTAAGTTACAGTTACTCAAAAGTATCTTCAGCTATTCCTTAAATAAAACTCTTTGCACAAAGTTCACTGACAATGCTGGCATATTACTCGAATGCTTGATCTCTCCAAGGGTCCAAAAGTACACACACAATGGCAACATTTCCTGGTTGTTGATATAACTGAACAGCAGCCACAGCCCTACGAAACCCCTGTTGGCACCGGAGAACGTCGCAATTCCATTGTTTTCAAAGTCACATTTAACATTTAACCTTTCATTTTCGAAACAATTGCGTCTGCTTATAAAAAATAGATGTGCGCCACATGAAAACAAATGTCAGACGGACGGATAGAGAGACAGGCATCGAGTCAGTCAGTTTTGTGGTCTGTTCCAGTGGCAGAGGCTCTTTCAAATTAAAATGTATAAAACAGAGCGCTACGGTTAAACTCCAGGCATGCAAATGGAAATGAAATGTGGAAGCAACGCTGTGTGTATGTGTGTGTGTGTGTGTGTTTGTGGCATGCAACGTTCATATTCCCAAAAGCAATAACGATGACAGGCAACAAGACTGGGGAAAAACTCTAGACGACACTCTCATTCATCGTTAAGGGTTGCTTATCTCTGTCACAGGGTGTGTGTGTGTGTGTATGTGTGTGTGTGAGTATGTGCTGAGCTGTGTTTGCATGTCTTCGCTCTTTGGTCTAACATTTCAATGCATTTGGTGCCCTTGCACAATGTGCAAATTTGATTTCAGTTTGAAATGCAGAAATATTACGCATACGTCGTGTGAGCCACAGCTGACATATTTTGCTCAGAGTGAACTGCATTGGCATGTCTTTGAGACAGGTGGCAACACATGCCATTGCTGCTTATCTTTTAGAACTGAGCCACCTGAGGACTTGGGTTCTCTCTCTCTGCCTTCTAGTCGTTTGCTTACTTTGCCAGCCTCGAGTCGTTTGCTCTTTGTTGGCATAAAACTTTGCATACTTTATGGCGTGTGGCTCTTTCTCTCCCTGTCTTTTTCACTCTTAGTGTTTGCCTGACAAGTGCAATGATATCATAAGCCGAACAACAACAATGACACGTGCAGCACTTGCCCTGAGCCTGTTGTTTGTTGATATACCCTGTAACAAGGGTATAACAATAGAATGGTCTCATGGTAAGTGCAGTCACATATATAAAGTTTGTTAAGGGGTGTGTAACAGTCGTGCAAACTCGTCGGCACTTTTTCCACTTGTGTTGTTTTGAGTTTTTTGCCTGCCTTTGGGGCACAGGGCCCACAACCTTTTGCCTGGATTGTCTCACTTGAGCGTCTGCGTTATGTGATTAAGGATTTAATTTTTGCGACCCAAACATGCACTCCGCTTTTGTTGTGGCTTGTCATTAGACCTGGCTCTGCCGCACTGCACTTAAGTGCCTAGTGCTCGGGCTGCTACTGCGAGCGAGTAAATTGATTCAAGCTATGAACAGCTTAAAAATTCTAGGCCAAAATGTAAAAAGTCGTTACGCATACGCCCAGCTGGCCGAGGAGTGGGAGTGAAAAGCAGTTTAAACTTGAAGCTGTGCACAGCATTTTAATTGAATTTACTAGTGTCACAGTAAATTTAAATGTCATCATCAACGACGAGCACGAGTACAAAATGTTGCACAGTCACCTCGACAGAGCAATGCTGTGTGCTTGAGGCGGTGACACGCCCACCACATCGACGAACAGGCGCTTTTAAAATTTATTTACTACACTTTGCTGCCAATGGAGAGCAAGAGAATGAGACGACGGCGACGACATAAATTGCTGGCATACGTGTGTGATGACAAGGCGAACAGAGGCTAGACTGGCAGACAGACAGCCAAAGGGACAGTTGGACAAATAGACAGACAAGCCAACGGACAGACAGTAAACACAACAGCAAAGAGACGTTGACAAATTGATTGCATTCTTTATTTTAACGTAGCCGCCGTTGCACCACATGGCGTATGCGTAACATTTACCCCTTTTCAACTAGCTCTCTCTTTCTCTTGCTAACTCTGCCTATGTCTATCTTACTCTCTTTTTATTGCACGATGCAGCTGCTTTTAATATTGTTAGACGCAGTTGATTGAGTTTTAAGTATAGTTTCATGCCAATATTGTAACTCCTTTTATCTCCTTTTTCACTCACTTTTCTCTTCAATTTTCCATACTTCCAATTAAAATTCAAAGTTGGAGTGCAAAACATGTTGCCCGTACGTACCTTTGGGTCACAAATTGAATTGAGCTGACGATATGGCCAAAATAATTGACTTAACATTGTTAGAAGTTTGTTGGCTGCCAAAGAGCAACAATTATATTAAGAAAATTGATTAAATTGTCTAGAGCAAAATAATAAATATTTTTAAAAATGATATTTTAGTCTACAAACCCAAAAGGAAACCATAAAATAAACTATAGGTATTAGTTTAAATATTCCTAAAATGAAATAATGTATTTATAATTTATTTAAAACGAATTTAAAATTTCTTTTCATCACTGCTGTAAATATTTTGACATCTTTCCTGTACTGCTAATAAATAACTTTCTTCCATCGACCCCAAAGTCACAAAGTATTTTTCTCTACCTTTTGTAATCCCCAAAAAACACCTAAATCTAATTGCAGAGACGTCAACTGACTTTCAACTGTTACTGACAGCTCCGTTGAATGAAACGGAAATTCATTTGAAAATAATATATTATATAACTAGGGAAAAAACGCGCTTTTAATATATCATTAATAATTTATGAGTGAATGAGTACGGGCGACCAAAAAAAATAAAATGGCAAACATTTTTCAGTTCAATGCACAATTGAAAATCTGCTGGTGGGAAACTCAATGAGGAAAACTCTTCAAAATATAATGCGTTCGCTAAACTGATGATTAATTCATTATTTATTTATGACAAAAGCAGATGGCTAAGCAAACGGACAGAAGAAAATATACACAAGAAAATGAGTTTTCAATCTGCAGTAAATACTATAAAAATACTTTGTAAGTGCCGTGTGCCACGCCCACATCACGCCCACAAAGAAAGTAATACAAAAAAATTGCGTGAAAAAACATTTGGCTGTTGTTTGGCCTCGTCCTTGTAAGCATCATCTGTCAGAGTACAGTTACCACGCCCCTCCGCACTCCTCCTGCTCCAGTACCTCTCAGACCTCTCTCTGAAATCTAGTAGTATATATGTTAATATTATGCGGAAATTCCCCCTATAAATATGCATAGGAAAATGCCTAAAAGTTAATTACCGTCAACGTTCTGAGTGGCAGGCGCCTAGAAAAAGGAGGAGGTGGGAAAAGAGGGGGTGGGGGTAGAGTGGGTGAGCGGGTGCTGCTTGTGGGGGCTGTGGGCGTGTTGTCTGTGCGCTAGGATTTTAATTTATGGCAGACAAACTTCGCCTCGACCAAAGCAAATAATATACAGAGCAAAAAAGACGCCACACTTGAGTGCTGGAAGAGGGAGGGAGAGGGTGTGGGTGTCGTTATGAGTGGGTGTGTGTGTCTGTGTGCAACGGTAATTTAATATTCATGACCATGTTAAAATCAATGTGAGATAGAGTCTAAAGGCGGCAGTTAATGCTACTGTTCCTGCGTATATCCTTTCTCCTACTTTCCTCGTTTAACAATCTAATTAGCAATATTTTATATTAACGAGCAAGTGCTAATTTTTAATTGAAATTCTATGCTCTGAGCCGCTTGAAAGAGTGTCAAGTATGGGGGACAGAAAAGATGTGGAAAACGAGCTTATATCGTGCAGAAATCTCAACCCTTTTGACGCACAGAAGTCTGCCAATAATTACCCACATCAAATTCATGAATTTCATCTTAAAGCAACTTTAATGCGGGTCCTTACTGCATCTAAGAATATTTCTTTTAAAAATATTCTAAAGAAAGCAATTAAAAATAAAATTTAGAGAATATAAAAGATGTTCTCTATTTCAAAACATTTTAATTTGCCTGAGTGAAAACATCATCAAAGGTTCAGTCAAACAGAATTTGTTTGGCATAAAATAAACATAAAAACTATTTAAAGAAGTATTTGAAATTTACCTTAAAATTTTATAAATTTATTTATGCATTTAAAACTCTTTCGAATGAACTCCCTGCTAATGCTGCTGTGCTTGTTTAATCATAGCAAATACACACCCACACACATACCAACACCATAATGGTAGCTTTTTATGCCATTTGACATTTGCATTTCAAATGATTTTGCTGTTGACTTTAATTAGCTGAGATTTCTACACAATTTTTTCAGTATATAAATATTCCTCTTTTACTGCTGCTTTGCTAATAGAGCTGCTACAGCTCAACTTTGACACTGTCACCCCTCTACGACCCCTTTTGGTCACTATTTGTAATTTGCCAAAGACTAAGTCCGGGTATTTACCCAGTATTTGCATAGTTACCCACAAAGAGACCTGTGACTTTTGGTGCGACTATCAAAAGAAGCAAAGGGAGAAGGGAAATAGGAAAAGCGTAGTGGGAAAAATTAAATGGAAAATGGAAAATTTTCACTAGCCGTTCTAGTCTTACACACACTAAACGACAAACCGCAACGAATCGATTTACAGCCAGGGTTGTGGAAAGAGGGAAAGGGGAAGGGGAGCACAGCTCATACAGGTGGAAAATGCGCAAAAATTCATTGTGCAGAAAAAGTTGTTGGCTCACCGAAAGGAAAAACGAAGTAACGAGAAGGAAAAACTTCACCTGCCTGTGCCGATGGCTGTTGCTTTTTGCTACCAACAAGGTGGAGTTTTGCGGTTCGGTGGTGTGGGAGTGTGGGGCGTGGCAAGCAAAAGTGTATTAAAATGTAAGGAAATGTTTGTGCGCTACAGCTGTGCTCAGCTGCTTGGAAACGGCTGCGAACAAGAACAACAACCGCAACAACATCAAGAGACAGACATTTTTATTTTTATGGGCAGTAGGGGTAGGCCTTCAAACAACACAGCAGTTGGGGTAGCCCTGCAAACAACACAACACTCCCTCAACACTCACTCCCTTTCTGCTCCACTTTCCCCAACCCCGCCGAAAAACTGCAGCCCTTCGTTTGTCAAAATAAACAGCTTGCGGCTTGCTTTTCTCTTGCTCTTCCACTTTTTAGCTTGTTTTATTTCATTTGCTCAAAATGTTCAACAAAATTTGTGCATAAAATATTTAAAACTTTGGCAAATTGTTAGTCAGCTTTAAGACGCATTTTGTTAGAATTTAAATTTGCATTTTATTGCAATTTGTTTGATATTCGTTGTCGTTGTTCATGATGTTTTTTGACTTAGACAACTACTCCCACTTCTACTCCGACTGAGCCACATAAATTCTTGTCTTATGTTATTTTATGCATTTGGCTTTTATTACCAATTTGCCTTTCACAGGCAGCAGAGAACAGCATCCCATTCAGCGTTGATTCCATTACCATTTCAAGGTATCTCTCAATGCGGTTGTCTCTTTTCTCTTGTCTTCTCCTCTCATCACAACTCTGCTTATATTTTTTTAAGGGGCTGTTCTTGTTAAACAAATGATAATTTATGCAAATGTCTCTAGTAGGAGCAGCGTTAAGAAAAGGAATCCCAAACAAGGAAGAACAAAACACAAAAAACTGCTGAGGGTTGCACAGAAGTCAGAGGGTAACCCAATAAGAAAAAAAAAAAAAAAAAAACTGGAAATTGTCTCTTAGTTTTGTTGTTTCTGCAGCGAATTCTCCGATTCCCGAATCTTTTGTGCTGACATGCTTTTTGTCATTTATTTTGTTTATCTTTGTGCGCTTTGCTTTTTATAACAAATTATTATTATGTTTTATTGTAAGACGGACATTCGCTGAGCCCAGCAATTTCTTTTCTACGCATTTACTCATTCGCCCCAAGGTCTGTAAATCACACTAAAACTCCCTACACATAGTGTATTTCCCCCACCTCCCCCCCTTCTCAACACAGATTCTTTTCCCTTTCAGTGGTATAAGCAACCTTTATTTTCCTTTGAGAAATGAGCTGCTTATCCAGCAAAAGGTTTTCTTTCTGCTCTACCTTCGCAGAGTTAATGATACGATTTGGCTTTCTTTTTAGATTGCTGTTATCATTAACGAGCAGCATGTATCTAGGGTCAAGTAGGGACTTCGAGTGTCAAAAGGTGTATAACAAGTTGGTTGCAACAAAAAAATACACACAATCATAATTTCAGTAAATTTGCCTACAAAGCAATAAAGTAACTGCTTGTGCAGAAAGATAATAGAGACAATAATAAAATGAAATACTTTATTAGCAAATAAATTTATTTAAATTTTAAATTTAACAACCCCTTACAAGACAATGAACGCGGCGTAAATTCTTTAAAGGTTTTCTCAAGATACTTTAGATATTATTACAATTTATTTCGCTCTTCTTTTGCTCATTTAACTTTGCCAACTCTTTATACCAATTTCTTTGTCTACGAACGCATTGGACATTATTACAATTTAGCCACAACTATTTGGCTGTCTTTTAGCCCGCCATTGACTTAGACTATTTTCAATTCCCAAAGTTTTTTCATTAAATTTGCGACTTTTGCCGCAGTGGCTTTAAGAGGAACATGGCAAGGAGCGAAACCGTTAAGCGCTACAAAGTCATTACAAACAGCTTAAGTTTATGTTAAACACGCCTACATTACCCAAAAATTTTGCATTTCTACAAGAAACGAGAAACTCTCTTCCAACTTCCTTTTCCGCCTCCAACAAAAGTTAAGTTAGGAGTAAAGTTTTGCTTGGCTTGAAAGCAGCTGAGGCAGAAGTAAACTGAGTCAGTGGCATGTAATAATTGTAATTTGGATGTGGCAACATTGAGCTTTGGCTAAAACACGAAAAATAACAATCAGAAAGCATTTAGCAGGCAACTTTTGCGTTCTTCGAGAACGCAGGGGGTCACCCGAAAGGTTCCAGGCGAAAACTGCGACATAGACTAGCAGGTGGCGCCCTCTGTTGTTACGACTTCACATGTTGTGTATGTGAATTTGGTAGGGGAGTGTGTGGGGGTGTATAGCGGTTGTGTGTTATCCTTAAATACCACTTGTAATGTCAACGCATGAACAAAACTTTAACTAAGTAAAAGCAGAAACAAGTCGATTGCAATCCCTTTAACGATAAAACAACGATAGGGCAGTTACACTAAGAGAAAATTGGCATTACATTCAAAAGCTAATAATTAAAAAATAAAAGATATTCTTTATTTATTAGTGGAATGAAAACGAAAGACTTCCAGTTTTCATAAAGTGAAATGTTTTCTCTGATTAAAGCATTCCTGGATTTTTCTCTCAGTGCACAGCCTATAAATCTGAAAAGTGTGGGTGTGTCTGCATGTGTTTGGCGTTTGCAGGGTGTGTGTTTTGTGGCAATTTTAATGGCTTGACCTACTTACAGCCAATTCCTGTTTGCTTTTATTGAACACAAGTTACTTTTATGTTGTTTCTCCTGCTGTCGCTTAATTGCTTAAAGACCAAATGAAAACATAAACGAAAAACTCTTCCATCAAGCTGAAAATTATATGTTTAACCAAAAAGAAATGTGTTTAATAATCTAAACGCATTAACAAAAGCAGCAGCCACTAAGCAAACAAAAGACAACTAACTTAGGGAAAGTGACAGAAAATAAGATGAAAAAAGATAGAGAGAGAAAAAACTGTTTGAGTCATCTCAGACATGGCAAACACAGGAAGTGAGGCTAGAAGCAAGTTTTGGCCACTTGAGGGCCAGCCATTTTTGAGGGCTTCACAAGTCACAAAAGCCTATTAAATAACATGGCCTTACACATGAGTCCTCTGCAGCCAAAAGTTGCCTGGCTAAAAGAGAGCAGTAAAAGCAAACGGCAGCCAGATGAAAATATGAAAATATTCATAGCAAATGCTCAACAAAAAGAAAAGCGAAAAGAAAAACCTAAACGAGGCAAACATTCTGGAAGAAAACTTACGTACAACAAAAATGGCAAAAAAGTAAACAAATAAACAACAGACACAACTCTGTTTTATGAGGAAAGGGGGGGGGGATATGTGAGAGATCTGCCAACATATCCTTGACTATCAGTGTCTGTATGTGTGTGTGTCTGCTTGTTAGCTGAAGAGTGCTCACTGTACAGGCAACTAATGCCGTACAGCGACAGGCAGACACACTTCAACTTTGGGCTCACTTTAAGCAAGACACAGTGGGGAGGAGAAGGGTGGTCGGGTGGCCCCAGACTTGTGGCAAGGACTATGATGGTCATGCGTCCATGTGCAGGACATTTACATTTGTCTAAGACATCAGAGTCTTGCAGCATCTGCGACTAAATTTAGAGGAAAATTGTATTATTTTAGAGACTTCTTGTATATAAATTGCTCAATGCTAGTTGTTGTTATTGTTATGTCTACTGTTTGTTGTTGTTAGTTGTACACTTTGCCATTCACTGGAGACCAGTCAGAGCACTTTATGTTAAACATTTTGGCATTCGCCTTAAACGCATTTGATAAAAGAAACAAATGTTCAATTTGTTTCTTGAATTGATTACACAAAGGAGATTATAGCAAAGAGTTTTACAGTTTAAACCATTAAAATGGGATTCAAATAATTCTGTTTAAAATTAAATAAATATATTTCGTTTACTTTGATTGGTTTTCTTAAAGTTTTTCATTCAAAAAGCCTTGAAAAATAATTTAAGTAATAGAGTAAAATACTTTGCCAGTAGTTTTCTCAGCTGTTTCCTTTTTTATCTAAATATTTGTTTATTTCTCTCAAAATTTTCAATGACTTTTTGTTTATAAAATTCGTTTTTGTTGCCAAAACACACACGCTCACACACACACACCAGTTACAAAATTTTGAATTTGTTCTGGCACATACATAGAAAGCAGTAAATTGAATTATGGATAAAGATCTGGAATTTATGATCAATGCTCTGTCGCGTAGTAGTTGTCCTTTATGCACAATCTATAGCCCCGATCAGTTGATGGATATGCGCGACAGTTTCATAACTTTACGTGATTTACTACGTCGTAATACCCTCGATATGGATAATAATATCTCTTGCCACCCGGTGCGTGTGAAAGCCGGTGGTAATAACGATTGGAATCTACCACGTAGCGCGGAAATATCCACGGCGGTGTCCCTAATGCAATTTCAGATACAAACACGGAACGTACAGACCTCAGTGTCTTCGGTGAGAATCGTAAATGATCGTGTACGACACGTGAGTGATAAGGCGACCAGCTTTGAGCCTCCTAGCGAGGACAGTCGCGGTGATGACCGTTCTGCAAGTTGTAGTGAAAACTTTCAGGCCCTTGTGCCCTATCAGCAGGAGGAATCTGGTCAGGAACTTGTGCGCTATACTCCACCATCTGAGCCGGACGATGATGATGATGAATTGGAGTCTGAGACACTTTGTGCTAATCCCAGTGTCGGAAACTCTTCTACACTATCCTTCCGTATACCCATGGAAATGGAATATGTCTGGTATAACGGAGACTTTAATCCCGAAAGCACTGACAGCGACATGACCATCATTGCCGATGGCTGCAATTTCATTTTAAACAACTAACGAGACGCCATACTCACGAAGAGACTAGAGAATTATCATTAAAATAAATCACATTGCTGGAAAGTGTATAATCAAAAATAATTTAAAATAAAATAAAATTATGCACTCTTTATATCTGCTTATGCGTGTGCGCTTGTCCACTTAGCTAGCTGTAAAGGTGATTAAAACAGGAAAATTTTAATTGAAATGCGCACATTGGTGTAGGCATTTGAAGCATTTTGTACGTACTCTACAGTCGGAAGCACTCACCCAGACACTCATTCACACACTCGGTGAGTGGAAATGCTTTTCAGCCTGCGGTCAGGTCATTTATTCATTCCTTTGCGCCTGTCTGTGCCATAAACATACTCCTCCACACTTCTCAGTATAGAAGGCTTCCCCGTATCAAGTCGCAATCATTTTTCAGTTTTTATTTGTTGTCATTTCATTGTATGAATACCCTGCAAAACGGGATTTGAATTTATTTAACAGCTGTACATCAAGAGGACTTTACAATCTGGAATATCTTATTCTAAGATTTTTAAAAAGAAAATATATTTAACAAACTTACAGGGTATCTGCTTGCCGTTCTTTTTAGCACAGCTTTCGCATGTTTATATTTTATTGTTAGGGGGCATTATGGGTGCGTGCGTGCTGCAATTTCCTTTTGCCATTCATTCAAATACAGACAGGCAGAGAGACAGACAGACAAAAACACAGAGAGACAGACACAAATACACAAACAACTACCGAAAATTCTAATTTAATTTCGTATGAAATTTGCTTGGGGCTCATGGATCGGGAAGAAGGTTGATTGCTCTTTGTATAGCACAACCCATTCGCAAACTGTTCAGGGGGGTGTACGGGGTGTTCGGGGTGCTCTGAGGTGGGTGCTGCACAGGTGGTGCACAGAAAGCGACCCTCCGAGCAATTTGCTTTCGCTTTTCAGCCGCTTTTGATTTTCCATATGTGTTTTGAGCCAGGTTAAATGCCAATCGATGTATGTGTATGTGTGTGATGCCAACTTTACTGCTCTTTTTAAATGAGTTGCTGGTGTGGGAGATACATTTATTCTTGTGCATATTAAACATGAGGTATTTTGAAAATGTCGGCAATAAAATTTGAAATGTACGCAATTAGTTTAATGGTCACTTTGTTGACCCTCTGCAAATGATATTTACTCTTCAATGTTTTCATTTTAAGCATAATTATTAACACGTATGTACATATATGTCTATAAACTCAATGTTTAGTTTGTTTCGGTTGAAATAACAACTAATAGTTTGTTAATTAATTTGAAATACCCAAAGGCTGCCTGAAGATTAAATTTGTCAAAGAATATTATACAAAAATATTAATAAAATTCAAATGAATTTTGGTCAGTGATTGAAATCATGAACTTGCTTACAATTTCCAAACTATTAATCAACTCGTTTAGGTTTCGCATCGTCTTCAATTCGTGCCATTAAAAATGTAAGTTCAGCTCATTAATTACTGCAATTAGGTAATATGAATACAAGTTTCTCGCTGATCGTTTTGGTTTTTATCTACAAATCGTTCGCTGGTCTCTCTTTAATGTGACGCACGCGACCTGTAACAAATAATGACCAAGGATACAGCAAAAAACGGAAAACGGAAAACTTCCCAAACGAGTTGAGAATTTAGAAAATGGCTAAAGTGAAAATGAAGCGGACAAACCAAGGCGCTGATTAATGGTTTTTCCTTACGAGCACGTCATAAATGGACGACTACCTAGCAGTACCGTAACGCTGTAACTCCTCTACCGCCCTTCTACCCCACCCCTGACAAGCCGTTCCATTATCAGCGCTTGACTGGGCAAAGCTTAGGTTTTAAGGGTCATGGTTGTGGTTCAGGGTTTGGGGAGTTTGGGCTTGTCGTCCAGTCAAGTATAATTAACAAGTTTGTTGGGCAGGTTTTTTCACATTTTTTTGCTCTCAAGAAATTGCAAAAAAAACAGAATTGTATACAGCAAATGTAGCTCGTTTTATGTAAATGATGTGTAAACACCGCGTGCAGCAGTAGCTGCTACCGTGTTTATAATCCGTCCCCGGAATGCAACACCCTGTGAGGGTAAGGAAAAAAAATATATATATGTATATCTGGTATATATAATAATATTCAATGCATATTTCGTGGCGCAAGTCCATTAGAGGAGAGTACAACGACACGTGTCGCAGCGATTTATTAGCATAATTTCTCATTTTCAAGTTTTTAGCATGTGAAGGACGGAAACATTAAAGTGAAATTGATGTTGTTGTCGGTTTTTCTTCTCTTTTTTTTTCTGTTCAGTGGTTTCTCCTCTCACTGTCAGTTAGTTTCCAAGTAAAACTTGCGACATAAATCCATGGAAGTTTTCATCAGGGCGGCAGGTTTCACTTTTCAATTTCCTTGACAACCTCGAGGCATCATCATCATGAACGACAGATCCCAGAACTTTTCACTTAATTGTTGTACATTTGTCAACCTGAGACACACTTGAGGCGAGGTGTCTCCCAAAAAAAAAAAGTTAAGCCAGCTGCTACTTGAACACTCTCTTCACTTACAGGTTCACTCCAACCACAAATCCACTTTAAATTCTGGAACACACACGCACATAAATTAGAGGAGTGTGTACACGGCTCTGTCTAACTGTTGGATAGTCTTGTCTTGTGTCTAGTCTTGTGCTATTTATGTCTCAGTTAGTAGCACATTTGCAGTGACTAGTTTGTTAATTAATTGGATTTGCAATTACATGGCACACACATACGCCCACACACACAAGTAGACAAATAGACAGACAGCTGGCTTGCTTCGTTTGGAATTGTGCGTGAATGAGAAGCACATAGAAAGGCAGCACTAAGCCGCAGTGCAATCGCATAGAAAGGCGGCAAATAATTGAATAGTCTAAACAAGTTAGAGGTGTCTAATGATATTGCACTTTAGCCAAGAAAAAATTGAAGAAATTAGATTACATTTTTTAAATAAATAATAAAATATTTTGAGTCACTGAATAATTTGAGACTTAAGTTTGTTGATTGAAGTCTAAGGAATTAATTAAAAATATTTTCTTGGTAATTTAAAACCACATAGACAGTGATACAGTGTAGCATTACATACTTTACAGACTGTAATTCGAGGTCAGCAAATGGAATGTGTAACGTAGTAAACCATGACAAAATCGTTATAAAAATGTACTTTAAAGTGACACAAACAGCTCTTCATATACGTATGTGTGTGGGTGGAAGTGTTTGTGTGTAAGGTTGATAGAGGTGACGTTCTGAAAATTTAATTATATGCCCCAATGAGTCGTAAATAAATCCATGGGGCTGCAAAAACATTAGACGAAAGACAATGCACAGCAGAAAGACAGACAGACAATGCGAAATAAACAAACAAATATTTTTAATAAGCGGATAGACAAACTCTTCCCCATTTACCCCTCTGAGCCGCACTGCCCCTGTTCTTCCCTTTTGTTGCACGTGTGTTGTCCTCGGCAACATCGATAGGCATTTCTGAAATTGCAATAAAACGTCTGAGTGAGCATTGAGCGAGTACCCGATTAATTCATACTCTTACCAACTGTATTCGTATTTGTGACTACATTTCATTGCCAGTTTTTGGTAACTCCCCCTCCTTCCGAACAATGCTATAGACTGAAAAATGGTTTTGGCTTTTTTGTGCTATCCTAATTTTCCGTGCAAACATAAAAGGCGGCCGAAACAACACTCCCTTGTCGGACTCGTGTTGCACCCCTCGAAGCTGCCCATCCCCTCCACGCGTCCCCTGCCAACCCTCACAACCCTTGCAACAAGGTGTTCCCTCTACTCCTAATGCGTCGCTTGCTTTTAATTCCACTTCTTTTGGCAAGATTTTTGGTGGTTGTTGCTGCTGCGTTGCCATGACGCAGTTTTGGCGGGGTACGTGAAGTGGGAGAGGGGGGGGAAGGGTGTTACGTTTCCACCTAACGACTGTTGAGTTTTCCCTGCAAAGTTTTGCGCACTTTTACTTAATTTCCACTGCAACGCATTGCATTTAAAATGAAATCCTTAGCGAGCGATTTGTCATTTTCCCTGACAGTTAAACTGTTTTCGTTCCTTGACTTTGCGCTTTGAAATTGTGGCTTATGGTCGGAATATTATGTTTTTTTTCTCCTTCTCCTTCTCTCTCTCTTTTAACTTTTTCTTGCCGCTGCTGTTGTTGTTGTGATGTACAGTTGATATTTCCCAGTGCGGCGTGACTGCTGTTTTACTTTTTGTTGTTGTTGTCAACGCGATCTGTTGTTGTTTGTAATTAGAGCTATAAATTTTGTTTGGTAGTTGAGAATTTTTCGAGTTTTGATTAAGCGAAGCTGACAAATTTGAGCTGAAACTTATGAAGTTGATAGATAGATAAGTTTGCTTATGATTAATAGCCAAGAAAAACTTGGATTACTTGCAGACGGTTGTTAAATATAAAAATAATAATAAAGTTGAATTGAAAACATTGGGAAATTATGGAAGCATTTAGAGTGACTGATGAATTGCGATACGAACATAAACTTTATGTTAAGCGTAATTCAAAATTTGAATACCCTTTAAATATGCCCAAATTAAATTTCTGTTTCTCACAAATTCACTTCACATTCGGCACCCTTAAGCTTAGCTTAACCTCTTTTAATCCTAAAATTCCGAAACCTCAAATCAGCTTACACCACGTGAAACTCAGCAGAACAAAAGACGAATCAAAATCAGCGAAATTCCCAGCACAGATTAAAATCAAATCATCGGCAAACTCTTTGGGAGATGGCTGACAATCCCGCGCAAAGGATATTAACGCCTTAAGCTCAGTTAATGGTTTAGGCCATAAATCATAAATCATAAAACATAATAGGCCAACGTCAACATCCGAAATTGAAAACATTCGATGCCCAGTAACGTAACACACATTTTGCATTTTCATAGAGGGAAAAGGGGGAAACGAAAGACTATAAAAAATAAAAGCCCTTCTGTAAAAATCGGCTTAAAGTACATAACAATCAAAAATTATGGTTTTATGAGCAGGGACAAAAGGGTTGGCGATTCGAATGCGGATTTGGTTTAACAACGCAACAGAAGTTGCAACAGTTGCAAATCCAATTGAAAGCTGCCACAAATGGCGTCTGTACTGAGCCGAATTCATTGTCAATTTTTTGAATATACCCCCCAAAAGCATTGGCCATTAAAAAGTTTTGTCAAGTTAAATTACCAAAAATTGCAAATTGCTTGGATTATGCGTTGTTCAAGGACATGATATTGCCTGACTGCCTTTCAGTCTGTCTGCCAGTTATGCTGGGCTCACTTTCACTTCCTGTTGCCCTGGATATGTGTGTGGGAGTGTGGGTGTGTGTGGTATGCATTGTGTGGCTAAAGGATTTCATACACTCAATATAATTAAAGGCTTGAGAGTTGAGCCCAAGTTATGTGTAGTCCTTAGATCTCTCTTTTGTGTCCAGGCAACATTTTGTGTATTTTGTGGTTTGAGTTTGGTTTTTGCCTGGATACTACCAATCACTCTTCCTCTCTCTCTTGCTGTGTGTTTGTGTATTGAGAATTTGTCGTACAGCATTTGAATTGTATGTTAAATTAAATTTTACCACAGAGACCATTCTTCTCACACACACTTTTTGGTCAACCTCGACAGCCTGACTGACTGACCATTCAATCTCCTAACTCAAACACTCCCTTTAGGGCACTTTTCCAAAGTCATTGGCTCCTCTTCCTGCCCAGCCTCCCTCTTTTTCTGCTTGCAGATTCTTGCCTGCCTGCTGTAGCATTAAGTTGTCAGTTTGCTGAGCTTGACAGATTTTTCATTGACAGAGCAGAGCAGAGCAGAGAGCAGTGTGGTTTGTCGACTGGTTGGTGGTTTTATATTCAGTCAGTGGCTTGGATTTGGCTCTGCTTGTTTGTTGTTCAGCTTCAACCAGAGTCACTGATAGGCAGCTCGACTTAATAGTATGCAATTTGCTTAAAGTCTAAACTGCTATAGAAGCAGGTGTCAAAATAAGTAAATTTTAGAGTATGCATGATTTAGACAACTAAATAGACTTCCAGAGTGCCTCTATTCATCAACATTGACACCCTCGCAGCGAGCACAGCTGAACCATTCATTGTAATCAGTTTGATATGAAGCAGGCCAGTTTTACTCAGTGCCATTATCCCTATATAAGTTTGCGCCTATAAATCAATAAACAATGCAGGCGACAAAAGAAGTGTCTCAGCTAGCGAAAGAGGCAGACAAATGGTGTGAGAAAGAGAGGGAGAGCGGGTAACTGGCACCTAAAGTGGCTCTGATATGACATTATAAGAAATAGTCAGAGTATGACTACGATGTATATATATATCACAGGGCTATTTGGCTGATTGTCATCGCTTAAACGGCGACTGGGCATTTTATTTAACTGCCTTGAAGTGGCAAACTGTCCCTGCAAGTGTGTCTTCACTGTAGCTTTACTTGTGCTAGTTGCGTTCTGGAAATTGATGTCGAGTAAGGAAGAGGCAGCGTTTTAATTTAATAGGCGCACATGAGACTCCGACACATAAAAACCAATTTCGCGTAAGTGATAAAAATGCAATGAGCATTCTCATTCATGATCATGATGATGATAATAATGATGATGATGATGACAATCATCAGCTGCTGCTGACGCAGACGCTTAAGAATTAAATTTACGATGCCACCAAAGTAGTTTTGACACATATCTCAAAAGAGATAGAGATGTGATACAAGAAGTACTCTAGAATAGACCGCAGAGTCTAAAATTAAATACTACACTTGAAAAAATATGTTGTTGTAGCGAGTTTAGTATTTAGAATACAATGGGAAAAACATATATTTTTTTAAATTATATAAATCGCCATAAAATTCAAATATGTTGTCAAAAATCATTTTTCTTTTCTATAGATAAATAGTTTTCTTTAAAGACTCATTTGTCTTATTTAAGAAGCTGTTTCTTTTTTTTATGTCTCCTTGTTTTACATTTAATTGTTTAATTTGTATACGTAGCTTGACATAACATTGCATAATGTCACTAGACAGTTGTTGCCTTAGTTTTATCCCAATGCAGCTTTCAATCATCATCAATTTCACATCAAAGTGTCGCCCACAAGCGGAACTGCAGACAGCAAAAGACGCAACAAAACTTCTCCCACAAGCGGCACTCCCCATGGGCAGAACTCCCGCACTCCCACCTCGTGCCGCGTGTTGCATGCCTCGTTGTGGCAATGACGAGATCATATCGACGACAGTTGGTGCCAAGTTTCCTCGACAGGGCATTTTTTCCTAGTCGTCTTTACTTGTTATCGCGCAAGTTGTGTTGTGTTCTGTTTGTCTGCCATGCACTTTCAAGTTCAATTTCAAGTTGCCAGTTGCAAATCAATCAAGTAATCACTCTTTGCAGTCAGAGTACCCTGCTCCGTCTGTCATTCAGTCAGTTTGTCATTCATGCAGTGCGTCACTAGATGTACACTTAAAGATACGAGTATTCCGGCTAGTTAAATGGCCAACTTGACATTTTGCAGCCAGACGTTGTATTTCCTGCAAATAATTCTGGCTTGAACGAGTCTTTAATCGATTTCTTGATTGCCAGGAAATCGCGCCCTGTGCCAGGTACACGCTGCTTACCTTTAGTTCATCTTTTTCCTGTTGGTTTTTTTTATTATTAGAATCTAGCTATGATTAAATGGGTTTCTGTCTGTGCATGTTCAGGTTTATTTATGAGCTAAAAGTTTACCGTTTTGTATTCAATTTTTTCTTGGGAAAAACTTTTATTATGTAAATAATTACATATGCATTTGTTTATTTATTATAAGAATGCAAGTAACCTACATATTTTGCGTAGAAGTCATAACTGTATAAAACTTTTCATATGGTCTGAGTCGAGGACAGCAAAAGCTTACGATATGAGTTTTGTTAGGAAATTTATGGCCCTTGTTTTCATATACATAACTGTAATACGAGCTCAATTTCCGAAATCGGTTATTGTTTTAGCCAAATCTTAAAATAAAAGGCTTCTTTCAGTTTTCATATTGTTCTCCTGTCTTTTATGCAAACACTTGCTGTCACTGCTCAATTATTAGCTTTCCCCTTTGAAGGAAATTCCAAATATATTCTGAATCGTCGCCGCCAGCGACACAACTGTCAGCAATTTACAAATTTACAATTGACACGCCCAAAACAACTCTAATTACCCGTTTGACAGTGAGTCCCCAGACAAACGAATCTGAATCTCTGTCTCGCGATAAAGTTTCAATTTTTGGACCAGATAAAAGCCGATCTCAAATACTGTAATCGATATAGATTTTAGCATAAAATTGACACATTTGTCGAAATGTCGAAATATATTTATGCACCCAAAAATTCTTGTTCCTGAATTTAGAATTTTATTTGGATTTCTCTTTTATTCGCCGTTTGTTGTGGAGCGCGGGGAGATTTCACAATTCACGTTACTGACATTTCAATTGCCTGCGGCGTTGTGGGCGTTATGCGTTGATAGGCGTGGCCTGTCGCTTGCCATAATTGAAATTGACATATTTCATTGTTGGCAAAAGGCCACGAAAATTGCCAAAGTATATTTTCAATTTTCATCACATTTAAGTGAGGGTAAAGTCCGACAGGGCGGGGAATAAAATTGGAATTTGGACAAAGCTTCACATTGATTTGCTTTGATTTTCATTCATCGCCCGCTGCCTTTATTTACACTTTTTGCTTTGTTGTAAATCGCCCTCGGCCGAAAACCTAAAGGGGCATGCAACGCCGTCAGCTTAGGCTTGTAGCTTTGTCAGTCTTTCTGTCTGTCTGTCTGTCAGTCTCTGCCCTTTTTTCCAACTTGCTTTGCTCTTCGTTTTTTGCATCACATCGACGCGTTGAGCCTTGTCGTGGATTTTTGGCAGCTTTAACAGGATTAGACGCCTGTGGAGCACGAACCCTGATGATGAAGCTACATTCAGTTGTTGTACGAACGTAGGTAAAATTTTAAAAGCAAATTCAAGAAATTAAAAATGATTTGAATTGCTGAAAAAGTGCACAAATTTCAGTCAAAGAATAAGATAGAAAATTAAAGAAGTTCTCAAGACCTAATGCCACTTTAAATTGAGACAGAATGATTAATTTAAATTGTTTGAATTCTCCTAAAATTTCTGTAAAAATTCCTGTTTAAATTCCTTTTAAATTCTACTTGAATTGTCAAGTTTTAAATTTGCAACTTATTTGAATTTCAACTTGAACAGCGACAACAAAAACTTCTATTGATAAAGTGAAACTCGGTGCACTTCACTGCCTCCGCTTTGTTCTCCGTTTTACGCTTTCGCCCATAAATTTTAATGCCAAAAACAATGAAATATATACTACTATGTACTTTATATATATAGTTATATACATTGTACAGATAGAGGACAGTCAGGTACTTGTAATTGGGTCAGTTTTTCAATTGTTTCGCTGTTGTTTTATCGCCCACAACAAGGAAAACAGAAGTGCCACAAATTTTTTTTAGCGCACCATGAACAATACTTGAATAGAGAACACGGTTAAAAGGACAAAAGAAGATTGTTGCATAAAATTGGGAGAATTTGGCTGTAAACCCTCATTAAAACTGGAATAAAAATGAATTGCACTTGGTCCGGTCCAAGGTATCCTGTTAATATTAATGAGATTGTAGACATTGTAACGAGATTGTTGAGAGTTGGTTTGCAAAAAATGCGCATAACTAATTGAGTTTCTTTAGCCAATTTGGTTGACCAACTTTGCTATTGTCTTTTGGCCTGAATAACAACTGAAGTTGACCGAGTTTCTTTGCAGGTAGTAAAAACAGTCAGCAAGAAAACTTGAGTTGACATTTTTATTGAAAGCTGAATCGATTTATTTATAAAGTTTTTCTTAACCTAAAATTTAATTTATCTCCAAGGCATTCTGTCTTTTCTTAGCCAAATACTTACGCTAGTATCTCCAATTAGTGGAAACCAAAACAATTTCACTTTGATTATGTTCTCGCATTCCTGTTCCCAAATTTCTTTCATAACTCGCAGTATGATTTAAGGAAATATTCAACATATTTATAGCTTTTAATTAGCATGCCTAAAAAATCAAAGGAATTCAGCCCTTTGGATAGTCAGCTCATAAATAGCTGAAAATTCTTGCGTGCAAGTGGCATTTGGCAAACTTTAAACGGCTTCAAAGCCACAAATTTTTGACACTTGCCCTCCGGCATTTGGGATCGCTTTTCCCACTTTTCCTGGGCATACAAATCACAACTGGCAAATGAAATTTTAAAAGTATTTTCTTCAACAAGCAAAAGTTTTGTTTTTTGTGCATTCCGCTAGAGCGCCTACAGGTATGCTATAAAATGTTGAAATGCTAAACAAAACAAGATTTGAACAATTTTAAAAAATGTTTATCGCGTTGCATTTATTATGCAAACTTTGCTGTTTTTATTGTGAAAATTTCTCAATTCGAACATGAAGAGAGGAGAGAGAGGGGCAGAAAGAACGCAAAAAAGGGAAAGAGCTAATCAAATGCGACATTTATCAAATTTGCACGCAATACGGCGTTCAAACATGCAAACTGCACAGTTGTGGGCGGCAAGGGCGTGGCATTGCGCTTGTTGCATGCGTGGCAAATTAGCGCTCACTGTTTGACTGACGGCTCGGGCAAATATAAAATCTTTTAATGCTTTAAAGTTTTCCTTTTTTACAAGTTTTCAGCTAGAGTTCATCATGCAACGGGTTTAAGTTTCATATTTTTTGCGATTCTTTTCTTTTTGGGCTGGGATTTGCGTCTAGACAAGTAGTAGCTGCTTTTTGGCCTCGTACTTGTGGATGTAGCCAAAATCCTTGGCAGCTTTTGGTCCTTGCATGTCCCATTTAGATTGAGATTTGGCCACAGTCGACACAGCTTTGTCGAGCTCAATATTGCGCGACGAACACGGTCTGCATTTGTAATAAGCTTCTGTTTTCTGCTGCTACTATGTAGTGCTACATGTGGCATGTGGCAAGTTGAGGAACATTTCATTTAAAACAAACCTTGTGGCTGAAAAATATATTTTATTAAAGCAGAAAATCTGCATGAAAGCAGCGTCAACAAAAAATTGGGTATAAATAAAAATAAATTATAAACTGAATATTTATTAAGATATTTCTTAATAAAACCTGTTCAGAAGACTCAACATTTCTATCAACAGAATTCTAATAGTTAATAGTATCACAAACTATTCTTTCATTATTTCGAGTACACACAAATGAAGTCCCTAGTTAATTACTAACAAAAGGGTTCACTAATCCATACCAAATCAACCATAAGTATTCTTTACAAATGGTCGTTTACATATCCACGCTTAGCCCATTTAAGCTGAAAACAAACCGGCAACAGACCGTGATTAGTCAAGTTTCGACAGTCGATAATCAATAGGAATCAATGTGCCAATGAACTCGTCAATGAACTCGTTATCAACGCTAATGGAACATTTGCCACATGCAACGCGATGTGATGCGATGCGGCGCGTCGCAACGTGACGGTGCAAACACGCAAGCCTTACCAATATGACACGCCCTGTGTACCCCTCCCCACCCCATCTCACTTGCCTACAATATTTTTCCAAGTGGCAGCTAATCCGTGGCTTTTAGTTTGTTTTTGCCTCGTGCCACAAAATGATTACAATAATTTTATGTATTTTTGGGAAAACAACGAACAAGTTTATACACAAAATACATATATGCATATTTTGGGGTCACGCACATGCCGAGCAGAGCAATAACGGCAACCGGAAACGGAATTGATTATCGGCGCTAACGAAACCGTTGCCAAACATCCCCAACTTCCCTACTTATCGAGGGTTTGTCGGCTGCTTTTTATCTGCTTGCGTGCTGCTTTGGCGTTTGCCTGTTTTGAATTCCAAATTCAAATTATGAAATTTAATGACTTCATTTTCGGCTCTTTTCAATGCAAATGACTAAACAGGACATGTTACAATTAACAATAATTTTCAACTGTATAACAGCAGGCCTGGAAACCTTTGTTTAATCTAAGTTAGCTACGATTTCCATACGATTTTAGTCACATCAAAATTTTCAGTGCGTAAACACTACCGAGTTGGATATTTTGTAACAAAACGAGGTCTGAAAATGGCTGAAAAGAACATGTTGGTTTCAAGTCATAAAAAGTTCAATAAAATTCAAAATAATTTTATATTCTTTTGTAGAACTCTGCCGAATCCTGGGCTGCAGTTCAGTTCAGCAGCTGGCACTCCAGAGACAAAGCGCAAAATGCTGCTCTTTAGGCAACTGTTGAAACAGGAAATGCACAGGGATAATAATGTGATAAGACCTCGAAGAAATGCAACTGTCAGATATCGGGGGAGACAACAAGAACAACAAACACAATACGATAGTATGCAGTCATAGTGTTGAGCAAGTTGCCGATGTTTTGGTCTTTAACTTGGTAGTTTATTTACGGCAAAACCAGACAGTTTGTGTACATTTTGGTTATTGCAACATATCTCATTTTTTGGCCACAAATTATTTTTAATAAACGTGATATTGTTTTAAATATTACAATGAAATCGTACTAAAACCGCTTTTCAGTCTGTCTGCAATTGTTGCGGTTTTAACAGTTTATAATAAAGTGCCACTTTGGCCAGACAGCAAAACAACAGCAGTGAAAGTCGGCCGGGTAAACTCTGAAAATATCAGAGGTATTTCCCGTCAAATGGTGCGCAGACTTTTTTAATTGCCGTCAAGCGGCAACTGTTACCGAGTTCAAAAACGTAACTTTTATTTATTTATGCAAATTTGTTTTTTTTTGTTCTCCCCTCGGAAAAGATTGGCGGTGGCAATATTTGTCGCTAAATTGGCAAAACTTTGACAGTTTAGAACGCAGAGTCGACAAATATTTTCGATGGCTGTGTAAATAAAATTGAAATTGTTTTGACAATTGTTTGTCAAATGTTGCAAAGATATTAGATGGAATTTTGTTACATTTCCAGAAGTGTAGTTGGTGGGCTAATTGGACTACAAATGGGAGTTGAATGCGTGCGCAAAGCAATTTTCTAGCCAATTTCCCAAGAGCTGCTCCAAAAATAGCCTAGCAATAGGAAGTTTGTTCGTGAAACGTGCCATCACGTACATTACACATACGCACTGTATTACGCACAATAATAACAATGATTTTAGTATTATATATATTTATATTTATAATTATCCAAAATACATGTGTTTGCGAACTACATTAAATGCACAGAAAGAAATGGAGAGCGAGTCCAGAGAAACCAAATTAACGCCTTATTGTGAATGAGTGAAAATTAAAGTTGGCAATCGGTTCGTTTGGTGTAAAAATCGCTTTTTCAATTATGGAACGTGGACTGCCCTTGTGTTGCAGCCACAATTTCCTAGAAAAAATTGTATTAGAAGCAGCAAATTCGCTATAAAGTAAACCTACATTTCCGATATCATGTCTTGCGGCCCCTCGAGTATGCCTTTGACCGTGCCATCTTGTGTATTCATGCACCAGCCATTAAGACCAAGTTCCTTGGCCTTGTTTTGAGTGTGCTTGCGAAAGTATACACCTTGGACACGTCCAAAAATCTCGAACATGGAGCTGTATATCTTTTTGGCATGTGATACTTTATTACCAGGTATATCACTGGTTAGTCTGGTCAAAATCTGTCCATTTCCGGATGCCTGTATGGATTTGGTTGCTTTAATTTTGCTATTCATATTGACTATTAAAAAACAATTTTCCAAAGTTTTGCTTTTGCTATTTTTAGAAAATATTCACTTAGGTAAAAATTTGTTTCGAAGCTGTCGATGAATTGAATGAAATGATTGTGGCTGAGAGTAGTAAAGTTAGGAGAGTTGTATCGATTTATCCAAGTAGGCTTGTATTAATACAATAGAAAAAGGGACCACTTTGATTGCCAGATTTTAGCTTCATCTTCGATTTAAATGTATGGCATAAAAAGACACGATGTTTCGATTGAGAGTTTGCTACTCAGATCAACTGGTTTCCGCACTCAACAAGAAGTAGCGCTGTCTCTTGCGCTCCCACTCCAGCTGTCGCTGTTTCCACTCAGAACTGTCTGTCTTGGCCATTTCAGGCTGCTTCACTTTTAGCGCTTCCGGTTCGTTAAATTTAATCGGCGAAGCTGCTTCGCACAGCTGGCCACAACAGACAATCAGACAGTAAGAAAGGGTGCGAGCAAGTCAGGGAGAGAGAGAGAGAGAGAGACAGTGTGTGTGTGTTAAAGGATAAAAAGGTACAAGCTTGAAAACTTCAATAAAACGTTTGACGCTGCAGGCAAACTGACATTTTCCATTAAGTGCAGACAGCACTCAGTGCAGAAGAAAGCCAGTTTTTACATTTTGGCCAAGTGTAATAGTCTTGCCTTGGCCTGTTGATTATGTTGATGTGGCTCTGTTTTTGCTGCTGTTAAAAGCCAGCTTTTCGACCAACACACGCACATCAATTAAAGCCAAGAATAAAAGCTGAAACTTCAGTTCAAAATGCAGCTGGTGCTGAAGTCAAGTCTGCAAGTGGTTAAGAAACGATTTTGGCCAAGTCTTTTTTGGCCAAACATCAAAGTGTCATCAACAGGCGGCACTTCCGCTGTGCTGACAGAGCACAAGGACGCACAAGTCAACGCAAGCGACAAGGACAGTGACGTTGACAACTCCGTGACATCCTGATTGTAGTTTCTCTCTTTTTCTCACCACATTCACGCTGAGGGTCCTTATCATTTTGCGACAAATTCGCCGACAACTTTACTACAATAATATTTGTTTTGAAAATATGCTCGAGTGAGTTTCTTGTGGTGGTACTGTGATCCGGTGTCTTTGAAGTGTTGCCAGTGTGCAAAAGTAATCAAAATATTTTGTCAGCTTCTGTTGCAGTTTCGTTTGAAAACTATAAGGAAACTCTGTGCACGTTCTCAGTTTCTTTTGTGGTCGTCGATATGTTAGAAGTGCTTTTGGCAATAAGGAAATTGAGTTGAAAAATAGTTGGCTACAGTGAACGCTCTTTAAACGCTAAACGATACTTCCATGTTTTAGTCTTTCGCATTTCCCTCTCACTCGTCTACAGTTCTCACTCTACGTTTAAAATTGACATTTATGCAATTTGATTTTCTGCCGCACAGCAAATTAAATTTGCTCAGTTTGCTACTCCCCAAAAAGTATGCTATGTTTTTTGCCCGCAGCTCAAAACCGAACAAAAAGATGTGTTCGTATGTGTGTGAGTGTGGGCGAGTGTGTGTGACGTTTTCAAACAATTTCACGTTGAAATTTGTTACAAATTGCAGTTACAATGGAAATTTGCATAAAATTTCCATATGCCTTTTGTTATCCCCAGTCTGATTCTCATTTCGCTTTCGCTTACATTTCGCTAAATGATTTGCATAAAAATGCCGCCTCACTGACAAATTTTACGTGTCGCTGCAAAATTTATGAACTCTTGAAATTATTTTCACTTTTTTTCCTGCTTCTTTTGCTTTTTGAATCCCGCGAGTCGCATAAAATTTGTATTTGCAGTTTCTCTGGGGCCATCGCTGGGGGTTGTCCAGCAGACAGGTGTTAACATGTCCAAAGCCACCATTTGCATTTCTGCCAGTATCAAGCTTGGAGGGGGATTGGGAGGTTAAAAAAATAAGCAGTTCCCCCACCTAGGTGACTTAATTTATTTGCGCTGTCTAAAAACGCCAAACGAGCCTCTCAACCAATTTTCATTAAAGCACATAAATTGTTGTTTATGACGCTCCAGCCCCCAGGACACTTTCGCGCAGGACTCAACAACAGGCAAGGCTGCATTTGGGGCTTTGGTTCAGACAATGTCCATCCTCCCTCGTTGTCCAGAAGTAGACTTCATTTCATATTCATGGCCGCAAAATTCAGAAACTCCTTTCAAACGTTGCTGCCTATCCCCATTTCTGTATTCGTTAATAAACTTTGGCAATTATCTTGGCTGCCTGTTGCTGTGTTGTGCCTGGGATTTGAAATTGGCCGAGTGTTGGTTGTGGTGTGTGTTTTGAGTGTTTAATTCCGGCAGCTATAAAGAATACTAGAACTAAAAGAATTCCAGGAAATACTTCAAGTTAGTAAATTAAAGTCAAAAGTTTATATAATCGATAGACAAGCTAAGAAGCTGTCTACAAATTGGCCAACATAGAAAATGTCTATCCGATTTATTCTGCAGCATCCGCATTAATTTCATAAAGTGCAAAGCACGTGAAAAAGAAGTCGAGAAAAACATATAAAACCTGCCTCAATGTAATTGCGTTACACGTGGCTGTCACAAGTGAAAAACCACATAGGAAAAATGTGGAAAAGTGGAAACGGCAGCTGTCATAAAACCAAGGAAAAGAAAAGCGGGAGAAAACCACACAGACCACAGGTTCTCTCTCCCTCTCTCTCAGCTCTGTTACCTAGCGAACCTGACTCAAATGTGAAAACTCCCTGTCAGGCGACTTTTCATATTTTTCTGCTCTGGGTTTTTGTCCAGGCGTGAAGTGTGCGGAATTCTGAAAGTTTTCACCATGTCGCCAGCAGTGCGGTGGCAAATCCTTTTTCTTAAACTTCAACAAACCTTACACACGTACTTCAAGTGTGCTTAAACCCATTTCCCAGCCGCCACTCCACCTTTCTAAGAGACCCTATCCTCACCAATGTTTGATGTGGTCTACGAGTATGCAACACAAATCACCAAAAAGCACCAACGTCTGGAATTTATGCGCCTTCTTAGAAGCTGTCCCTCTTTGGGTGTTTGTATGCGTTTGTCTGTGTGTGTGTGATCTCTGTGATTTGGTGGCAAGCCTGGCAAAGCCTTCAGGTCCTAAGCTGACACTGATGTACGCCATTTTACGTGTGGGCGTCTGAAAGCAACGAGCATTTCTGGTGCGAGGCATTCAAGCGCAAATACGGTGGAGTGAGAGCTGAAAAAACCTGAAACATGGCTAGCCCATTAGCTCTTGAAATTTTCATTTCTTGCTACAGTTTTTGCCTTTTGCCTGCTTTCGTCACAAAGTGTGTAAATATTTTTACAAATTATTTTACGCTTGAATGAAATTAATCGAGAACCGGTAGCGGAAATCACTTATGACATTTTCGATCTATTGATTTTTTATGGTTCAACAATTTTTTCGGGTTAGATAATGATTTGACAAAATGGTCAAAGCTTTAAGTTAAGGTTAGAAATTGTTTTTTTTTTCGTGTGTAATGTTTTTTGATAGATTTTAATATGAAAAGTGAAGGAAAGGAAAGCTTGAAATGGTTTTGCTATTTGTTAAATAATTCTTAACTAAATAATCCACACCACATCTGTTAAAATAATATAAATCGATTCCAAATTTGTACCAAGCTCAAATATTGCCAAATTCGCTTAACGTCAGTTTAATCAATGCCTACTTTGTCTCTAAACCTTGGAGTATAACAACTGAGAGTTGAAATATACTTCCTTTCAGATTCACTTAACTTTGTTTGAGGATTCCCAAAGAGCCAGCTGCTTTGCACAATACAATGTATGCTAGAATCTACAATGAACATTGTATCGTTTGGGGGTGTGTGTGAGTGTGTTTGCAACGTGTAATACACAGATACTAACTGCACTCCTGGCAAACTGCAATCAGTTAGGAAGGCAGAACACAAGGCCAACACAGTGCGACTACAAAGGCGACGACTGTTTGCCAAGTTGTAATAAAGTTTGGTAAACAAGTTGAATGTGCACACACACACACACAATAAACATTGTGTTGCGAATGGAAACGCAATACGAAATACTCATTCTCTCATTCTATATTCCTGGCTACCCGAAACTTATCTTAAATTCTAATGCAATTGCTGAGTTGAAATTGTATTTTGTAAAGATTTTATACTAATGTTCAACTATTTTTCTTGCTTTCCTCATTGCAGGTATGTAACAAGCGCCATTTCCTTCGAAGCGTGTCTGTGTGTGTTCCTGTGAGAGTGTGAGTGGCAAACAAATGCATTATATACTACATTTACCTTTAGATAATAAAGTAGTCCGTATCGGTTTGCAACAGAACACGAGTGAGAGTGAGGGAGAGAGCGACAAGTGATTCTCTGCTTCGCTTAGCAAAGCGAATGAAAATTGTGTAGCATACTTTTTGGCGTGCGGTACGTGCCGCTTATCAAATGCATCAGACTTCAAGCTCAGCACAGTACGAGCACAACAACCACGAAAAGCAACCAGAAAATGAAAAGAAAAAAACATAAAAGAAATAACAACACACATAAAGAAAAACCACACAAAACACAATGCCGCATTCACATGCTTTTGATTCTTTGATTTCCTCAAAGACGTAAAATACCCTAACAATGGGGTGTATCGAATTTACTTTTAATTAATAATTAAAATTTAATCTAATAAATATATTATTAGCTATTTTAATCATATAATATTTTAAAATATTTATAAATATTTTATTTTGCGCCTCAAAACTCTTCAATTTTTGTACTGTGATAAAAAACTTGTATAACTTTTTCTCTGGCTTTAAAAATATAATTTGTACATTTAACAAAATCATAAATAACCGTAGCGTGTTTAAGCTTCGTTCTGTTGGATTTCAGTCCTCTTTTTAAATTGTATTTGATCTTTTTTGTTGTTGATTTGAGCGCACTGCATCAGTTTGCAGTTTGTTCGTGGCATTGTTGCCTGTTCTTTGTGCTAGTTTGTTTATTTAATGTTATTCACTTATCCCGCAAGTGCAGCTGAAGCAGCCACAACTGAGGCCGAAACGTGCTTCTCTGCCACATACAAATGTGTGCATATATGAATGGATGCTTTAAGTCAGTAGAGCAAGTGTTTCAGTAGCTGTTTCTGGCTCTATTCATTAGCCAAGTTCACGCCTTTAATTAAATACCTTTGGGCAGTTTTCTTACGGGTAACTAAACTGAAGTATGTTCATTTGTCTACATATTTGCAGCTGCAATTATACGAAATTATGCAAATAATTATGGAGCTAGTCGTTAGCTAACTGCAACATATTTGCCAAATGCAATTAATGCACATAATCATGTGATTATTGGACAAATGAAATCAAAGACAATGGGAGACAAAAGGGAGTCGGAATAAAGGAATGACAGACATTTGGTTTGGCAAATCAGTTGATCATCATCTGCGGAGAGAGCTCATTTGTGCCCCGTTGGGTCAATTGCAATTGCTTCCGTTTGACGGTCCCTTTTCGCTCTTCTTCCACTCCTCCAGTTGGCTGGGAAAATTCCAGCTGTGCAACTCTGTGTCTGTGTCTGTGAGTCCAGAATTCGATTATGCTCGTTGTTCGCATATTTTGGTTGCATTTCAGTTCTGTGCAATGTGAGATGCCCGATTGCGATTTAATCGCGTTGGTTTTGGCCAACTCTTAATAAACTGCCAAACCAAGTATATCAGCAGTCAGCGTGTGGCATGCAACCGAGCTATGCCACACTATGCAAGCAGATAAACTGCATTTTGTCTTTAAGCTGTGATTTAAGGGGGACTAAAGTTGGACAATGAGCTAAGTGTAATTGACTGGGGTTAAACAAGGGGCTTAACATATTAAAGTTTGTTCTCCATTTGTTTATTTAGAAATTGAACAAATACTTGCTAATTGCTTGTCATATCTTTGCAACTTGAAAACTCTTTCCAATTCGTTGCTTTCAATCAGCTGGCGATTTGTCATTGTCAAAGTTCTGTCAGCTTTCTGAATAGCAAAGTTCAATGCTATGACACTGTCCAATGTCAAAGAGTTTTCACTGTAGCTGCCAGCTGCTGCTGCCCGCAAATCCGTCGCAGCTTTCAACAATTTATATTTGCCATTTCCTGCCACATTCGCAGGCAAGTCTCATGTGGCACATGTAATCCAGCCACAGAGCAAAAGAACAGCATGAAGGGGACAGAAGCGGAAAATATCGAAGTGGAAACATTAACCCCGAACTAAGTGAAGGTCTACCCTAGACTTTTCCGGGCGTTAGTTTATTTTTGCTCTCTTTTGGTTATCAATTTTATTTTTGTCTATTTGTTTCTTTTCGCTTTGTCGCCGTGTGATTTGTTGCTGATGTGTTCTTTCACTAAATTCACTTAAATTCCTGTTATTTCCGCATGTTTTCTGCCAGAGCAACTCACTCTTGCAACTGCAACCATTTTGTTGAATAGAAGTTTCTGTACTTGGAGTTGGACCTTGCCACACAAATCTTTCATGGCTGTTGCCAATTTCTTTTGCAACATTTTCTTTGCTTACGATTTTGCCAATTTGCACTTCATGAATAAGATAGCTGACATCGCAAGAGTGAAGGGTGGGATGAAGGGTATTAAAATTCAGCTGCTCCATTAGACCATTTGCACACAATTGGGCCAAATCGAATCAAAGTTGTACCAAAATGTTTGTTGTTGCTAGCCAAGTTAATTCGCACAATGTTTCACAGATTGACGCATTTTTTCCATCCACCGATTGATGCATTTTCCTCTTCGCTTTGCTTTGACCATTTAAAGTTCTTTCAAGTGTGAACACAAACAACAATTTTGCCAGCACTTTCATTTGCTTAGCTTGAAACTAAACACAAGAAAAACTTTAGCCAAATGTGGAATCCTCACGTTTCTAGCAAATTCTCGAGAAAATTCGGTTGAAATCATGTGGCAATAAATGTAAAAGAAAAAGAAACTAAAAAAAAAGTGGCAATAAATGGAGCAAACGAGAAGGTGTTGCAAATGCGCTTCGAGTGATGCATTTTGATGACATTGCAGAAGGGAGAAGTGCGCACGGTGCTGGGAAAAGATGTGCTTCAAAACTTTTGCTGAACCATTTTCATTTCCCAAGAAGATGTTTTACCTGCCATCAAATAGTTTTATGTGTGCTAAATAAAATCAACACAAAGTGACGTTGGCATATCATGAGTTGTTGGTTTTTGAAATGATATGGCTAAGATAAATAACGATATAATTATGCTAAAAGTTGCGGCTTTAAGCTCTTTAAGCTAAAAGTTGAGAGGGATAAATGTTAACCAGTAAAATTTAAGGCTGTAGAAAACAAAGTTTTTTATCAACCAAAGATTGGGAAATTAGTTTTGAAAGAAGAATTATATATTTTTATCTTGTTGAAAGTACAATTTATTCAAATTTACTACTCTTACTACTCCAGCACTTTTCTCTCATACTTGAAACTCTTTCATCTTAAGACCAGAGGTGAGGCATTTGCTACTTTATAACCTCATCAACAACTTGCTTAACAGCTCTGCTAATGGCAACTACTCTATCTATCTACCTATGAGAATGAACGGAAGCGGAAAGCTATCACAGATTGTTCGAGAATCAAACACATTATGATTGAAATGAGCTCAGACTCAAGTCACTTCTGTTCACATTTGTCTCTTACACTGCAATGCACATGCATAAACTGCAGTCTGTGCGGAAATCATAACGTACTCAGTGCTCAGTGTTCAGTGTTCAGTTTTCCAATCAAACTTCACTTCAAATATGTGCAAGGTGAAGGGAAAGATTTGCTGGGCGGGGGAGTGGTAGCAATGGGTGGATGCTACATGGGAACAAAACCTCAAAATCGCTTGAGAGTGAAAGGCAAAGTTGCCCCTTGGTCCTGGTAGTTGTTTGCAGTTGTTGTTGTTGTTGCTGGCGAAGCCTTGCAGCGTCGCACTCTATGGAGCGTAAAATGAGGTTATGCTCGGTGTTGCCACAGACTCTTGGCACTTGGAGAGTAACATGTTTCTTTCAGCCTTCTGTGTGATTTATGAAGAGCAATTTTAATGACATTTCCCGACAAGAGTATCGACACAATAGCTGCCACAGCACACAGCACTGCCAACTGTGCAACGTACAAGGGGCAACTGCTTGTGGGTGCAGCAGGCGAGTTGCCAGTCATGCGTGCGTCTCACATCGAAGAGCTGAGAGCTGGACACACCTAACAGACAGGCAGTCGTACTTGTAACATGCCACACACAGATTTAATCGCAGTTTAACTGTGTCGCGATCTGTGGCAAGTTCCACAGTTGCACAACAGATAAGCTGAGTTTAGTTTGCCGATTTTCCAATGGGTCACTTGCAAGAAAACTGCAAAATCATCACTAAGTGCAACATTTTTCCATTTGCCATTTTTTATTAGTTGAGTTTTGGGTTTTATTGCGAAATCAGTAAATAAATAACAGAATATGTATTGTAGTTTGTCAATAGTTTTTTCCCTACGCCTGCATTTTTGCCTCTTTTCTTTGCCCATTTCCAATTCAATTGCCTTTTGAGTGGAAAAATATGCAAATATCAAACGAGGACAGAAAGAGCATGAGAACTGCATCCCGATTTGCAACAGCAGCAGCAGCAGCAAGAGCAGCAGTAAATTGCAGTTTGCCAAAAACATTTTGCCATTTGTTTGCCCGTCCCTCCGCCCTGGCCCCAGCAGCCCTTCAACACCCGCTCCGGCATCAAGTTATTCCAACAAAACTGTGCGAAATTTATGGCAAAAAGCTGCAGCAATTTTAATGTGTGGAAATGAGAACTCTATTGATATATCGATATGCACATATTATTGACAGTAGCAATTGCAATATGTTCACTTATTGTTCAGCTATTCGAATCGGTTATTCAATCGAGCAGAGAAAGAAAGAGGACTGAGGGAAGAGAAGGAGAGTCAGTGACAGGAAATGTAAGAGGAAAATTTCTTTTGAGCAAGAAGTAAAGTAAAGGAGATTTTAAGTGCTTCTAAAAAGCAGATAAATTCATTTTTGATTAAGGTAGTAGAATAGGTTGGTATATAAATCAAATCAGTGTTAAAAAATCAGTAAATAAAAACTTGACTTATCAATTTAAAAAGCACAAGAGTAAACCTTGTTGTTTAAAATATTGTTTGTAAGTCACATAAGTTTCTGTGGTCTAATAAAGGTGCTAAATTAAAATCTTCATTTACTTAACTTTTCCATCTAAGATTTTTCTCTACTTTCTTGCCACTGTTTAGACAAGTTTTCATTTCCTAACTTTAAATCAATTTCAGTCTAAAAATTTCGAAATTAAAGCAACAACAACAGCAATAAATAACAATTCGATGTTCTTATCACATAATACCGAAGCCCATAGCAAAGACGAGGCCATAAATCAAGTGGAAAGCACTTTTCTCCCCTTAACGTGTCGACGCTCTCCAACTTGAATAAAGATGCCCTGCAATTGGTATTGATATGGGTGTGTGTGTGTGTGTGTTTGTTTGTGCTGGTGTGTGAGTGTGTAAAATCTAACAACGACGTCGCGTGAATAATTAAAATGAATTGCCCAAAGTTGTTTTTCTCTTCAGCTCGCCTCAATTCGAAAGCATTTTCCATTATTGCTTTTTAAAGTCTTTTAGCCACATGTGTGTGTGTGTGAGTGTGTGTGTGAAATGGATGAGTATTACGTCGACATTTTCTAAAAGTGTATAACAATATTTTGATAGCCTCAACAGTCATAGCAATAAATAAATTAACACCCAAGCTGATGATCAACACAATAATGATAATGATCATGATGATATGCTGCATGGACAAAAGATGAATGAAAAATTCACTGACAGCTAATCGGTTTTCCCTCACTTGACTTTTCCCAAAAGGGCTGACAGAAGGCGTATTCAGCATTAATAAGCTTTTATGATCCATAATTTGTAATCGAAAATTGTTTGAGAATGAAGAGACGAGTTTTGTAATTTGTTGCATGATTGATTTTTTCTTTACGATTTCGGTTTTCCATATTCATTTTCCACATTTTCTTTTTTGTGGGGTGTTCGATTTTGGAGCAGTTCTTTGTGCGTTTAACCCCATTAATCAATGGCTTTGCCCCGTTTTGTCTCGCTTTGCATATTGCAATTCGTTGCGCTTGAGAGCGATATCTACAACAACAACAAAGAATTTTTGTTGTTATTGTTTTTGGGATGCGCTCGACTGTTTGAGATTTATGACCCTTCAAAATGCAATTAAATTTAATTGAAGCGCGAAAAAACGCACACGATTGTTTGTCTTTTCACACTACCCAAACTTCTCACTTTCCCTTACTCTCTTTTCACTGTGGTTCGGTGTCAACTCTTGCAGCCATTTGAAGTCACTCATACGCCCTGTTGGGCATTTAATTAATGGACCCAAGTGCTTGCGCAGTTGAACTCAAAGCAACAATAAAAATGACCAACAAATAAAAGAAAATATTGTTAAAAATCTTTTACAATTGCATATTCAATTACAGTTTGTCTACCGTGTTTCCATCTGACAATTTTAAGAGTATTTCAAGCACTTTCATTTTGTTTCATTTAAAGTTTTCATCAAGTTTAAAGTTGTCTTTTTGTTTGTCATGTTTTATGCTCATTATTAATTCATTATGTGCTCTGATTTATTTTCGAATTTTCTTCGGTTGAATGCAATGCGAGTAAATTTATTTAAGAGCAGTGAAATAATATTTGCATGGAGGTGCGAAAACTGTCGTTTAATTATTTAAGCACTTGTTTATGTATTGTTTATTTTGAGGTTGGTTCAATTTGTGGTTAATACAGCTGCACACGTTAAAGAATTACATAAACAACAGATTATAAAGGCAAATAAAGTACTTAAATGTGTGACTATTAAAATCATTGAATATATCCTGTGAAATTGCACAAACAACTAGATTTATTCATCATTTCTGTTAGACACTGAAAAGGCTTTGCATTGGCAAACAAGGAAATGTATTGAATTATTTATTATTGTCAATATTTGCAGTAGAATGCAAGAAAAGCCAGTGAAAAGAACAAAGGCAAACGACGGTGAGGAAACCAAGGCAACGATAGTACCTCATCTATCTCTGCTTGCTAATAAAAAGAAATAATAATATTTACAATAAATAAAAAAGAGCAGAAACATCAAATCACAACAGGGATAACAACAAATATTTATGACGCGGCAAAGTGAAATATGAAAAAGGGCGAAAAAAGTACAATGAGCACAGTAGTTGGATTTTAGCACGTAGCTGACAGAAAATGAGGAAAAACGCAGCAGCAGCAGACGTTGCCTCTACAAAATTGAAAAGGACAAGTTAAGCGTTTACGACCACAAAAATGAAATACAGAAAAAAATATGAAAAGGAGCAGAAAAAGAAGTTGGCTAAAAAAGGCTCTGCAGCAGCCGCAGAAAACGTGGCTAATAGAAAAAAAAAGAAGAGAAGAAAAGCCGCATAATAAATCATGGCTGGCTTGCAGTGGCAGTAGCAGGACATAAAGGACATTCGCATGTTCATAAAAAGCTAGTAAAGATATATATGTACATAAAGATCTATATAGAAAGAGAAATGAGGAATAATAGCAAACAAGCGAAGCCGAAGCTGAAGCCAAAGCAAGCGACAAAGTCAATTATGCAACAAGCAACGGAAACGGGAAAACGCAGATGGAGAAAAATGTAGAAGAAGACGGAGTTATGCTTTAAATATAGTAGACTGCCAAAGCCAGACGGTATTATTGAAATATTAATGATCTCAACATTATTAAAAATTTGCAACCAAAGACAGACCAACGACGAGACGAGATGGCTGCAAAGTTTTCAGTTACGAAAATCGAATTGCAAATTTGCAATCAAAACTTAATCAGTTTAGAGGCTTAGACTTTACCGAAAGCTATAGACAATTTAAAACTCCCTTCACTTACTCTCCCTGGCCTTTGACTGGGTCCCCTTTGGGGTATTTGCGCAGCTTTTCATTAGATGAAAACGCGTGCTGGGCAGCTCTGCCAAAAATGTGAATATTTTCACAAAATTAAAAGGATTTTGTGCGTCAATATTGACACAAGACTTCAGCGGGCAGCGGTTGCTTTGACTGTATAAATGACTCACTGACTGAACGATGGAATGACTGACTGACTGACTGACTAACTGCCAGAGTTTGTGTTCATGGGCAAGTCAAACACTTGGTCTGCAATTTCAAGTGCCTGAGTGCAGCAGTTTTGATCCATTTGATGGTTATGATGTGTGCCACATTCAAAGCAGCCAAATAAATGTTTGCTTTATTGTTGAAGCTGCAAGTTTAATGGCTTGTTTGGCTTAGATTTAAACTTGAATGGCCCTTGATTGATAGCTGCAATATAAGTGTGTTATAAGCTGTATGGAATGCTTAAAAAATTGTATAAAAACTTGTGGAAAGTAGATGTAATAAATACACATTTCTATGTTTGCTAATGCCACGCAATTTATGTTTTAGTTTTTTTTTTCAATTAAACTGCTATCAATCATGTGACTTAGTTGCCTAGCTGATTACTCATTGATAACGCAGCTGTTACTCCGTAAAATCACCTGCTACCCACTGCTCATATAAATCAGAAAGGAAGAGAAATGTGTTTGGAAAAAAGAAGCAGGAAACTCTGTAAAAATTAGCGCAAAACAATTACGTGACTTGTCAACTAATTACAATATTATGTCCATTGGCGGACATCCCGTCGCTACGCTTTGTCTTCTGTTGTCAGTCTCCTGCAGTTATTTGCACCCCCCTTCCCCTCTTCCTCCGTCAAGCTACACCTCTGTGTTACACCTCCCTTCCTGCCCAGGTAATTAACGCGTGTCATTTATGCGTGACAGCAAGGAAGAGCAGCTCATAAAAATGCCACGCAGGCGACACGCGAACATAATTTGTTTAAGGTGCCTCTTTCACCCTGGGTTCCCCCAACCCCTGCTTACCCCCTCTATCCAGGGGTTGTTGTCATTTTTATGAAAATTCTGCAATAAATTAAAAATTATTGCTATACTTTGTTCCGGGTTCCTTTTTTTTGTGCATTTTCTGTTGTTGTTGTTGCTACTTTTTTTTGTACAGTGTAGCTTAATTTTATACATATTCCTTATTATTTTCATGCGCTTTTTGTTGTTGTTGCTGTTGCTCATTTTATGTAAATGTTGCGCACAGGTGATAAAGTCGCCCATTGCCAGGCTCCATTATTCATTGTAGCGCCATCAAGGATGCTTCTGCTTCTCGGGTTATTACAATTTATGCAAAAGCATGTGCAGCTCGAAAAATGGGCAAAATGGAGACAAAATTATTGCCTATTTGTTGTTCACAGTCTCTGGAGATCAGTTTAATGTGCTAAGAAGTCGTTTTGGAATTTAAATTCTTAATGATTTCCAGTGCTGGGAAATCAAGTAATGATTTTAATTAATTCGTAATAATTACGTATTTAAATCTATTTCCTTATTTCCTGTAAATTATTTTACTTCCACATTCCAACTAAACTTGACTTTATTTATTTCCAATCTATTGCTTATTCATCGCCATATTCTTATTAAATTTTCTTTTTATTTTAAGAGTCCTTTTTCAGATCAACCTTTGTGAAAATTACAACTCATTATGCGATTCACACAATTTCTTTTCTATCGCTTTCCTTGCGTTACGTCTCAATTTTTGTTTCCTTTATTTTTATTGAATTCAACACGAAGGGCTCGTATTTTTTCTACTCTAATCTTGCAGTCTTAAAAAGCCTTTTTCGATTGCTTTGCCCTTTATTTTATATATACATGAAGAATAAGGGAACAATACAGAAGCGTGACAACGCCAAATGTGACTTTGAAAATTTGATAAATGACCCAAAGTTCAGAATGTCTGGGAATGAAATAAAAATCGAGCAATAGACCCAAAAAAAAGAAAACAAAAACGAAAGCAAACCAACCCAAAGCGGAACTAAAAGGAAACGAGGAAAAGAACTAAGAGAATGACTGAGTGACGGACTGAAATGAATGAATGAATAAACGAATCAATGGATATGGAAACGTGAAAGGCAAACGCTATAATCCAAAATACCAAAGACCAAACAAAAAACGAAGCCGCGACACTTTTGACAGCAAACAGACGGCGACAACGATGAAAAGCAGTGGCATGGGAAAATCAAGCGCCATATGTGCGTAGACTGTGCTTGTTCTTCCTCTTGTTGTTCTTGTTGTGGATACATGTAGGCGCCCTCGAGTTTGATTCGGCGTCATAGTCATAGTCAAAGTCAAAGTCAACGTAATTTAACTCGACTCGATTCCCGTCAAGCCAAGTCATTCTTCATTTGTAATGCCGCCTGCGTAGCCTTTGTCGCAGTGCCTTGCCACGCCCACAAAAGGCCTCCCAACACCAACACACACGCACACACACACACACTTGTGTAATGGCTCTGTCAGTGGCCAAATTGGCTTAGGGATCTTGAGTTCTTAACTGAAAATTGTTCGACATTTATTTTCTGCTTATTTGATACTTTTGCTACTTTTCCTACTTTGGAATTGGTGCTCAACTAGGCACATCAAATATTGATATTAAAAAATCGCATCACGTCGTCTAAGTTTGTAAATAATGTTCTGGAAAATTTATTAGCCAAAGACCCCACAAAGCAAAAGAAAGGAAGAAAAAACGATGCCCACTGACAAACCACCGAATCCCTTTGTCGTCACTCGTCGCTTGTCAGTTGGAAACTGGATAAATGTGATTTTGTTAAGAGTTTAGTGGCTGCTGGGCTTGGGTTAGTTGCTGTCTGAGAACGCTTAGTATGTGCCAGGTGGGAGGCAGTCGAAATCGAAAGCAAACAACATAAAATAAATCAGTTCAAATTTGAGCTGAATTAAAAAATCAATTTTTGACTTAAGTAAGTTAATATATATAATCAAACAGCTAGCAGTTCATGCCAGGGGATAATCTTTAAATTATGAGTGAGTTGAAGGTCTTTATCAATGTAAATGTTTTTATAGAAAATGAAATAAAGTCCTTGGATATTAATTTCTTAAAGCTTCAACGACTATAATTTTTAGACACTGAAATTTCATTTAATGGAAAGCATTTCACAGCTTTAGCTTTGTATCAACTTCAGCTACTTTTTCCTTTATTGTTTTCACTCAGATAATTTCCCAACTCCTATAAAAACCGAAGGAAGACACAAATTTTCTTTTTACCCTCCTCAATTGCCGTACTTAAAATGCCAGACACAAAACTGGCCTGGCAATGGCAATGCATTTTCCCCCTCAAGCAAAAGAAAAGTTGGAGAAAAACGAGAATTAATTTCTTCTTTAGATAGAAAGAAAGTTGCTTTCAGACTCGTAATCAATATAATTACAATGGCTATTCGAAAATGTCGCACACGTAGCATGTGGCAAGAGTAACGGAAAAATTTTAGGCCAAGTTGAGGCACGTAGCAGTTACAGAGCAACAGGAAATAATACACATACGCACCGTGGTCCGTATCGCAAAATTATAGGCAAACATTTTGCCAGCCGACGAAGGGGAATGAACCGGAAGGGAGAGTGGAGGAGCCGGTGGTAATTGACAAACATGCCACATGCTACTAAATACAAATTAGAGAAGCTGCGTGCAACAGCCCGTGGCAATCAATTGATTTTGGCCCAAAAACTGGTAGTTGATACCAGTCAAAATGTCAATTAAGCGGTGGCTAGAACAGCATGGGCGGGGGGTTGACTAAATGTGTGGCAGAGACTAAGAGAAACCGAGTGGCACAAATGATTACCATTTGCATTTTTAGACAGTTCTTTTGTATTTTTTTCGGGCTCCTGTAAATGAATTTTATGCAAATGTTTTTTGCTGTTTTGTTTTTAAGCAAATTTCTATTTAAATATCAACATAAATGTGCGTAAATATTTTACGCTTGAATTGCTTTAATGGCTGCCACAATGGCGCAGGAGTACTGGGGGCGTGGCAAGGGAGGGAATGATGGGCCCATTATGTGTCTCATTGTTGTCCATTTTGGGTAAGGCTATAAAAACATTACGCCCAATAAAATAATTTCCTTAATGATGTTGCCATTTTTGGGAGGCTGTGCCAAAAAGAGCATTGCAAATTTTTGTGGCAACACCAAAGATTGTGGCAACACCAGATTAAAAGATATCGATAACGATGGATAGAAAAACGGTCTCTCTTCGGCAAGCGTCAACTCGAAAGCTTCATCTATTTTCTAAGAATAAAAAACCAACTGTTAACTTTTGATATTGTAGTGTCTAAGCAAATAAAATTTAATTAGTAATATGAATTACTAAAGTGGTGACCCCGACGTGATATGAATATTAAAACGCAATAGACAATTTTCGAATACCGACGTGTCGCGACGCCGCCTCAATTCGCGCGCCATTTTCATATACATATTTGGTATTGCAACAAATTGTGAAACTCATGCCGTACAATTTGCGCTCAAGCAACGACAGCAAAGATTCGGACACCTTCTTCGACAGCACCAACAAGATGGCTGATGAAGACACTAAAGCGCAACTGGAAGCGTTGCAAAATCACATTCAAGAATTATCCCAAGCAATGGCACAACAACTAAATGTTCGCGCAAACCTGCAACGCGTCCACGTACCTAAATTCAACAAAGAGAACCCGCAACTTTGGTTCGCACAACTGGAGCGTTCATTCCAACTTGGCAACGTAACTGATGATGCCAACCAATTTGATTTGGTCGCAGTACATTTGGAGGACGACATAGTGCAATCCGTCGAGGATTTGATCTTAGCGCCTCCTCAAATCAATCGATACAGCACATTAAAAGGCCGAATTTTAAGCACATTCGCCGAATCCTCAGAAGTCAAACTACAACGACTACCCAGGGAATTGATTCCACTGGCCTCAAGCCCAGTGAGACATTGGCTCGCTTTGCGACGCTTGGCCCCCGCCACGGGATGTGATTCCATTTTGCGCACTCTGTTTATTGGTCAGATGCCGCAGTCAATACGACCACTACTAGCTATCCGTCCGGATGACGATTTAAGCAGCCTAGCTAAGACCGCTGATGTAATGCTCGAAGCAGCTATTCCGAATGGTGTATCGGCGCTATCCTCATCACCGCAACCGCCAACCACAAATGCGAACGACGTAGAGGCTGTATCTCGCCACTCTTCTGAGTCAAGTTCGTCGTTGAAATCAATTCTGGATGCCTTAAATAAACTCCAACTGGAAGTCAATAACTTGAAAGCATTCCGCTCGCGCTCAAGTTCTCGCACACGCCCTTCCCAAAACAGTTCAGGTGATTCCGGGACCGACAAAGGAGAGCTCTGCTGGTATCATCAAGAGTTTGGCACCGAGGCCCGCAAATGCCGCCCAGGCTGCTCTAAGTGGAAGTCGTCAAACTAAAGCAGCTGCCGACAGCGCTGGTTGGCGGCAGCTGCATGACAACCAGCACCGACCATAGCTCATTGCAGGGCAAACGAAGCCTGCAGCATGAGCCTCGTCTACATGTTCTCGATCGCACTACAAAGACACGGTTTTTAGTTGACTCCGGTTCAGTGGTGTCGGTGATTCCACGAACTTCAATTAAAATTAAAACGACCGTCAACGATCTTCACTTATTCGCCGCAAATCAATCAATAATTCGAACCTACGGTACTCATGTCATGAATCTTGACCTGGGATTACGGCGGGATTTCAAATGGCCTTTCATTATCGCTGATGTCCAATCATCAATAATTGAGCTGATCTTTTGGCCCATTACAACTTGCTTATCGATCTCAACACGAAGCAACTCATCGACACGACCACACAAGTCTGTACTCCAGGCACAATGCTGAGCAATCCAAACACATCTGTTTCAACAATAAACAATAATAACGATTTTCGTGGATTATTGAAACAATTCGTCGATGTGACTATGACACCAACGAAACACAGCACGGAAAAAAGTTATCCATGACGTATCGCATCATATCGAAACCACTGGAAACCCTGTTGCTGATCGACCCAGACGCCTTTCCGGTGAAAAAAGCTCGCTGTTGCCAAAGACGAAGTGAACTTTCTTCTCGAAGCAGGAATCTGCCGCCCATCGAAGAGCTCTTGGGCTAGCCCATTACATATGGTCTCCAAACGGAGCGGAGGCTGGCGCGCCTGTGGAGATTACCGCAAACTCAACTCGATCACGGTGCCCGATCGCTACCCCATAGGTCATATCCACGACTTTGCCGAAAAGCTTCACGGAAAGAAGATTTTCACGACCCTCGACTTAGTCCGCGCCTATTACCAAATTCCAATGTCTGACGAAGATATCAAAAAAACTGCTGTATGCACTCCGTTTGGTTTGATCGAGTTCCTGTTCATGCCATTTGGACTAAAAAATGCGACACAGACATTTCAGCGATTTATGGATAGCATTTTCAGAGGCGTCGATTTTGTCTACTGTTATATCGACGACATACTGATAATGTCTGACGATCCGGATCAGCATGAGGAGCACCTACGGAAGGTACTTTCAATACTCAGACAATACGGGCTAAGTATTAACGCCAATAAGTGCCAAATAGCAAAGACGGAAGTACAATTCTTAAGCTATATGATCAATAGCGAGGGTATACGACCACCAAATGATCGAATTAGCGCTATCGTCAACTACAAGAAACCGGATACACTTTGCGAACTTGGACGATTCCTCGGCATCGTCAATTATTATAGACGCTGTATTCCTCATGCCTCAGAGATTCAAGCTCCACTCAGTGAAATGTGTCGAGGCATCAAAAAACGACAAGCGAAGGATTGAGTGGTCACTGGAGGCCACTAACTCATTTGAGTTGTGCAAACGTTCCGTAGCAGAAGCTGCTCTCATTGTGCACCCTGCGCCAACGACGTCGCTAGCGCTAGTGTGCGATGCTTCCGACGCGGCGATTGGTGCAGCCCTTGAGCAGCACGTCAGTGGCTCGTGGCGACCATTGGGTTTCTATTCTCGCAAACTAACCCAAACTGAGAGAAATTATAGCACGTATGATCGCGAACTGCTCGCAATATACGACTCCATACGCTATTTTAAACACATCCTGGAAGCACGAGTGTTTGTCATAAAGACGGATCACAAACCAATAACCTATGCGTTCTCTCAAAAAGCCTGAGAAAGCATCACCTCGACAACTTCGCCACCTGGATTACATATCACAATTCTCCACCAACATATTGCATGTGGCAGGATCCGACAATACAGTGGCAGATGCGTTATCCAGAGTAAATGCCATAACGATGCCAACTACAATGCCATTGTCGAAAATTCAAGACGCACAGAAGGAAGACCCCGAATTAGTCGAGCTTCTTCAGAATAACACATCCTCCGCCTAGAACGTGTTCAATTTGACAACGACATAAGTATTTATTGTGACACTAATGGCGATCCAAAGCGACTTTATATTCCACAGGTTCTTCGATATGACGTATTCGCTTCGGTACACGGATTGTCTCATCCCAGCGGAAGATCGACTATGCGACAAATCCGCCGAAAATATGTCTGGCCTGAGATGAGAAAGGATGTTACATCGTGGGCTCGGAATTGTTTATCCTGCCAAAGAGCCAAAATAAACCGCCATAATAACTTAAAACCTGAAAAGATCGGAATGCCTGACAATCGATTCGACCATGTACACTTGGACATAGTCATTATGCCCTGGGTTGACAACTACCGCTACTGCCTCACTATGATCGACAGATTTTCAAGATGGCCCGAAGCGATTCCTCTCAAAGAGATGTCAGCCGAAACTGTAGCATCGATGTTTTGGACACATTGGATCGCGCGCTTCGGATGCCCACAGACTATCACCACCGATCAAGGGTCTCAATTTGAATCTGCTCTGTTTGGAGCTCTAAGTGATTTGGTGGGTAGCAAGCGTATACACACAACAGCTTACCACCCCAGTCAAACGGTATGATTGAGCGATGGCACCGCTCATTTAAAGCAGCTCTCATGTGCCACCCACAAACATCCTGGATCGATCTTCTTCCGACAGTACTGCTTGGCCTTAGGACGTGCTACAAGGACGATTTAGGTACTTCTGCAGCGGAAATGTTGTACGGAAGCCACGTTCGACTTCCCAATGAATTCTACGATGATTTATCACAACCGATTCACCCGAAGAACTTCATCGAAAAGTTTCGAGAGCATATGCGTTTAGTTCGACCGGCGCCAGCAGCACATCACAGAAGTTCTAGCAAAAGTATGTTTGTTCTCAAGCATATGAATGACTGCTCGCACGTAATGCTGAGGACAGATGCAGTTCGACAACCATTAGAGCCACCTTACACTGGCCCATACAAAGTGGTTAAACGATCAACAGACCGAGTATTTGTTATTAACATTAATGGCAAAGAAATTGCAGTTTCAACAGAGCGTCTCAAGCCGGCGTTTGTTCTAAAGGAGTTAGAACCTGGCAACGACTCCAGCCAACCGAAAGTTCTGCGCACCTACGAAAAGCCTCGTAAAGTTAATTTCGCTCCCGACCTGGTCACTGAGGAGGGGGTAGCTGTGGCAACACCAAAGATTGTGGCAACACCAGATTAAAAGATATCGATAACGATGGATAGAAAAACGGTCTCTCTTCGGCAAGCGTCAACTCGAAAGCTTCATCTATTTTCTAAGAATAAAAAACCAACTGTTAACTTTTTGATATTGTAGTGTCTAAGCAAATAAAATTTAATTAGTAATATGAATTACTAAATTTTATATTTGACTGGCGCCCTCTGTTGTTGGTCATTTGCCAGCCATATAAATTAAGTGCAGCTGCTAGACGACTGGACTTTGGGCACTAGACGCTTGTCAACAGTTTGGACGGTCTAACTCGGTCCCTGCCTCTCTATCTATCTCTCTTTCGCTTTCCTTGGCCGTCTTATAAACTGTATGCAACTACTTGGCCAGCTTCATTTATCAGTCTCTGTCCATTGTCTTATAAATTTGTTTTTATTTTGTTTCTCTGTTTTTTTTTCCCGTTGTGCTCTTTGTTTATTATTGGGTATTTCGGTTGTGGAGGTCGTTTATCAATGCGCCATTAAAGTGCGATGCCATGTGGCGCCCTCTGTCGGACATGGCGTTGCCAAATTGCAATATGGCGAATGGTGTTGCCTGCATATCCGTCGAATGACAAACGTTTTGTTGTCCTGCCAGTAGCAATAACAGCAACAACAACAACAGCAACAGCCACTATGAGAACAACCTCGAACTGTCCACTGCTCACATATCGAAATTTTGCACTTTGTTGTTGTTGTGTAGTTGTAGTTGTAGTTGTTGCTGACTGCAACTAATATCCGTTTCCGTTGTAGACAAAATGTGTTGCCATTTATAATGTCAAGTGCTTGGCGCAAGGACAAAGTTTGGATATATGTATTTGTGTCTAAGTGTGAGTGTGTGTGTGTGTGTGTGTGTGTGTGTGTGTGTGTGTGTGTGGGAAACGTGTGTGGTGTTTGTGGGGGATGTGGATGAGTAAGAAGCATAACAATTTGTATTGCCGCCCTTTCTCCTCAAACACTGCACACAATTTGGCATTTAATGTCAATTAAAGACATTTCAGCTTATTAAATCACCTGAAAATATTTGTATTGTAATAAAATAGTTAACATTATAAATAGTAAAGCACTGATGCTATAAAAAGTTCTATGGAAAATAATCAATTTTATAACCTATTCAACTTCCATAAAATTCTATTAAAATTTCAATAGATTCTAGTGCTTTTCTCTATGGAAATTTGCTGACTGCATTTGGTAAATGTTGCAATTTGTTATGCTTTATGCAAAAAACTAGCCAAACTACCACACCCACTCGCTCTAACTCCTCTTTAGAGGTATCCAATTCGAAACATTTTGTGGAGCAGCAAATGTGGCAGCGACAGAGACAAATGAAGTTATCGAAACCTCATTATAATGACACAGACAAAATGCACAAAGCAATGGAAAACAGATGGAGATGGAATATTAGTTACTAAAAGTGGGCCATGGGGTGATGTGAGAGAGAGAGAGAGAGAGATGTGAAGCCAAAACTAATGCAATTCATCAATTGTCAAAATGCACTGAAGAATCAACAGTCAAAAAAATAAATCAGAGGCATTAATCACACGAGCACAACCACTGACCAGGCGAGAACGTTGAGTAAATGCTGGAAAAGTGGCGGAAAACACTTTCGGAAAAGCTCTTCAAATCGAACGAAGAACTTTAAAAACGATGCTGCTGCCACTTTGCAGAACAATTTTTCAAAAAATTAGCCAAGACATTGACGCTGTCTCAGCTTAGCCCGTGAACCAATCGAGCACGTCCAAAACTAATTTCTCTTGATTACGCGGCAGAGGCAGGCTGTGGGGGTTGGAAGTGCTGAGGGGGGAGCGGAGGTAGTCAGACAAGAGGCAGGAGTAAATTGGCTTTGGCGCTGCTTGACTAGCACTTCAATATTTGAATGCAGACGCCACCAATCTGCAGTGTAGCTAGAGATGAGCAGGTGTCACGAGAGAATTTATATTTTAAATATTAAAAAAAAATTATTAACTTTAACTTGGGAAAAACAAATATTTGGAATGTTTTTTTATACAAACCAATCGAAAATTTCCATTTAAAATAGTATTTTTTAGCACGCCACGCGCTCATCTCTAGTCCGAACAACTTGCCATCACTCGACAGCTTCGTGTGCTTATAATGTCACTACGTCGTGGCTGCGTCTTACTTGCCACATCTGTGGCAACAAGACACGCGCCACGCCCTCTTAAACACCACACACACTCACACCCCCACTCATGCCACACTTGAAAAATCAGAGAAAATATGAAAAATCATTTGAATTTTCCCGCTTTGGCAATCTCCAAGTGTCTGTCAAAATAATTAAACGAAATGGCCTCAAGACAAAATGCAGCATGTTCTGTGCTTATCCCAGACACCCAGAGATTTGACTAATGCTGCATTTACTACACGATAGTGTGACAGGGGGAAAGCTAAGGCCAAAGGGGGTGGCCAGTAGGACGGGAGAGAGAGGAGTCTAGATCTCAAACACGCCTCAGAGTGCAGCCAAGTGCGGAAATGCCAGTTAATAAACGACAACCACGACGATGACTATTTAGTTTTATGATTTCTTCTTTCTTTTTTTATGACTTCTGTTGATTAATGAAAGGTTACGTGATTTCGGACATAGTTTAGCGATTAACATGGCAACTGCCTCGGAATCGAGATTTACTACTGGGTGTGCCTGGATGCGGGTTCTGAGCAGTATTTACTGTACAGTGTGCACCCGGTAGCTTCAGTTTAATGAACTTTTGCTGCTGCTGTCAGCAAGTTGGCAGCTGGCAAATGTGGGTGGCAAATGCTTTTAATAATAGTCGAATGAAACCAAGAATTTATCACAGTCAAGGCATTGAGTTAATTGAAATGATGGCACTGTAGCTGCTTTAATTGAAAGACCATAACAATTTGGACAGTATTCAAAAGCTGTGATTTAATTACAGGGCAACTGCTTGCTATCATAACTAAGCTACGAAAATAGTTATTAAAATGTCGTAGACTAGTAAAGTGCCTTTAACAAACTACAATTAAATGCCAAACAAATAAATAACTTGATTAAATTTAAGAGTTTCTGCCATAAATTCTTTGTAGGCAAATCAAATCTTGGTCTTTTCCACACATGTTCAGTCAAGCGCATTTTTATTCTTGCCCAAAGACCTTTTTAGATGACATCTTTTTAATAGGACTTTAATGCTTTCATCAGGTTTTACATGCCTTTTCTAACTCGAAACTTTCTGCTTAATTATCTGTCATTTAACTTGGCTTTGCACACTGAATATACTTGTATTTACATTCAAAATGCTTTTCTCTTTTTTTTACAGGTATGTTATGCTCATGAAAGGGTCACTTTAACCCTTTTTGATAGTCGGATCACGACCTGACATTCGTCTGGGGTAGTCCTCCTGTACCAGTAAGTGCCAGACACTTTGACCTGCACACATATGAACCGAATCACCTGCAATGCCAATATTTATACACTCGCAGGGAGACGGAAAAACAAGTGAGGGAATTCTAGAAATCCTACTAACTGAAAACATCCATCTCCCCCCCACGTTCCACTCCCTTCTCCACAACCATTTGGTTAGCAAACTGTTAAGCTGTGCGTTAAATTGCTAAAAGCCCTCGCAGTTGGCTTAAACTAAAAAGCCGGCTCGGCTCAGGGTTGGCTTTTTGGCTATTAATCAACTAAACGTTGCAACTATTTGAAATGCCCAACTAAAAGAGTGAGTGGAAAACCAAAAGAAGAGTGAGTGAGATGGCCAAAGTTGAAAGTAATCAAAATTCTGGTCTATTGGTTATTTTAACCCTTTTCAGTTAGCCGTAAAAACTGTCAACTGAAACGAATTTCTGTATTTTGCTCCCATTTTTTTCCGTATTTTATTTTTTAACTACACAAGCAGCTAAAAAATTCGTGTGGCCTGCCAACAAAAAACAAAAAAAAATGGCTTCTAAAATTCGCTGCACATGTTCATCAATCAAAGCTGTAAGCCAGCTTCAATGTTTGTTTTCCTTTGCTTTTCCATTTGTTTTCACTTTGACTCGTTTGCCACATCGTCTGGCCAAATATTCAAATATTGTAAACATTTTTGCCCATTCAGTTTTCAATTCGATTTCCATAGTTTGTTCAGTTAGTTGTTGTTGTTCGACCTTTACCGCCTAGATTTACAGGCAGGCAGCGTATGGAAATTCATCCCATTCAGCGCTCCTTTAACAAAGGACTCTTGTTAAAAGCATTCACGTTTCCTGTTCACCGTTTGCCTCAATCTGAATACTGAAAGAACCTAACAATTTTGTCGCCTAGTCGCGCTTTTGTGTCATTGTCACCGCTGCCTAATTGCACTAACCGCAACTCACACCTCTTTCCATCCTCTGGGGCCAGAAAAAACACTTGAGTGTCATTTGGTATTTTATCCCCTTCTTTTTCACGCGTAATGAGTGCGAAACGGACAATGCGAACAATGTGCTGGTAATTGTATGTGGTGTATGTGTGAGTGTGTAGTGTGTGTGTGAGTAGTGTGTATGAGTTCTATTGTTGTGCGTAGTTTTTGAGGTCGACTCACATTGTTCTCTCTATGTGTGTTAAGTTTATCGGTTGTTAAATCACTTTAATGGCCTTTGTTTTGCCAACGCAGCGAGTTGATGCCACGAAACTAAAAGATTATTTGGCATAGATGTTAGCAAAGATATAGAACTGTATTATAAGCACAAATCAGTTCCAATCAACAGTGTGGGAAAGTCTATCAAAGATTTATCTAAGTGAACAAGTTTTGGGAAACTTTTACTAAACGATATAACAATTTATTATATTTTTATAGTATTAAAAAGTGTTTTTGTGTTTAAGCAAATAAATAATTAATTAAATAACAATAGGAAATATTTAAAAATAAAATAATTGGAGTTTAAATTGATTTTTCTAGCTGCTTAGTTTTCCCCTTTTCTTTTTGATCCATCCTTTTTCCAAACGTCCATTCAACCCTTTTCTGGCACTGAAAAGAAGTTTTATTTTTGATCTCTTTGATAATTTCCTTCTGTTTATAAACTCCTTTTTCAATCCAATGAGTTTCTTCAGTTCTATTCAGACAATTGAAGTAGCTCCCATTTCAATACATCGCTTCAATCTCTGGTAATAATATTTAATTCTTGTTGGCATCTTTTCCATCGCCTTTGTTACCCACTTAATCCTCAACAAATGTGCCTTATCTTTGTGTTTTGGATTTTCCAACAACTTTTTAGAACGAGGAACAAAATACATGGAACAAAAATAATCTTCTCGATGAACAAAAAATGATGAAAAACACACACATAACTTATAATTCGTTTTTAATAACAACACAATAAAGGGAAGGGAAAATGAAAAATCCACACACATAACAAAATAGAATTGAATTATATGCTGCAGAGGGCGAGGAGGGGGGGAGTAAGAGGGGGTAGGGCAGACAGAAGGTGCTTAAGCACACGTGCGCTTTATCACGCAGAAAAACCAACGGAAAATAGCTGAAGAAGTGGAAGAAGAAGGACAAGAGGAGACAACAATTTCTTCCTTGACAACACAAAAGTAGGAAAGTGGATGTCGTTGTCCCTCACATGCATTTTGTTTCACTGTTTTGTGGAAAACTTGTGTGAAACCTTGCTCCAAATCCATTTCCATAATTTTGCCCACATTCACGCTGTGGTACAGTTGGCAACAAAAGCTGCAACTTTATGCCGTTATCTCAAGCGTTGCCATATGTTGAGTAGCTACTAAGGTAGAAGCGACGCGACAACTCTGGCAAGTTTTCTCTAGCCTGGCTAGACACATTTGTCATTTTATTTGGCTTGTCGTCCTCGACGACGCCAACTTTTTCCAAGAGTTCTTTTTGTCATTTGCATTTCCATTGCAGTTTCTTAGGTTCACGTGAAAAAAGTTGCAAGTAAGGTCGTTTTTTACATGAATGTATATGAGTTTGAAAAGGTAGCTAAGAAATGTTGAAGGTAATGTTTTGGAAATCAAAAATAAAATGTATTCCTTGAAAAATATATTTCCAGACAGCTACATTAATCTTGAGACTTTTATTCTATAGTAAATATATTACTAATTTTCATTAGCTCTATGCATTTAATAAACTTTCAACATAAAAGGAGAATACTGTTAAGTCATTGAAATCTTCAACATTTCCCAACATTTTCTTCTTCGGTATTTTCCTTGTGCATTTGCGGTTTTCACATTGCCAACAGTTGGTATTTATTGCCACACTAACCGCAATTGCCTGGTTTATGGGGAACAATCCAATGCGTGGCTTAAGTTTTCCTTCTTAATTTTCCCACCCTCTCCCTCCTTATTTTGTGCATTCCACTTGCAAACATCAGCTGAACATAAAAATTAAGTTTAATAACTATAAATTATGATCGAAGAGTGTTTTCGACTAATCTCTTTAATCTTTCCATATCGGTAAAGCCTTGACCAAAGTGCACTTTTGTGCGGCGACCAATCGCCTCCTTCACCCCAGCCCTCACCACTCCCTTTATGCACTCAGTACTCCCCCTTTCCTGTGTACAATGGGCACTCAATGCATCATTCGATTCAATGGAATTATTGAGCTTCCATTCCCTAATCAATTTGGTAAACATCTGTCGCGTCCAGGATCAGGATAAACGACAGATCCTGCAGCGCACGCGTCGCTGCCAACGTCAACGGCTGCTGCACATTATACCATTTTGTAATGCACACGTAGCCGATTCCCAGATGTCTCTGAACTGAGGGTTGCTGATGACAAAACGCCTGCGGCACATTTTTCAACGCTTTGCTCCCCCGTGCACCGTTTGCTTCCTCCCTTTTCCATTATTCCCTTGTCACTTTTTCAGTCTGTGGCCTAGTCCAAGATTTTAGTTTTCTCATATTTTTGCTTCCGTCTGTGTCTCATTAACACTTCGATTACCGCGCATTTTTCCTTTACCAAAACAGGGTTGGTTTTTAGGAAATGAAATAAAATATTTTATTTGTCCCACAGTAGCTAAAACAGTTTTAGTTTATGGCCTAGGTAAATAATTTTAACCGCTGCCTTTCTTATTATGAAATGTTTAATGATGCTTGTCAAGGTCTCGGAGAATTTTCTTTTACTGGAAAATTTTCAATTAGTCGAAATTTATGTGACGGTGTCAGGGAATATTTTATCTATAGAATGGACAGGTTAGAATTTCAGTTTTAATTTTACTTTCATTTCTAGTTCTTTATTTTTTAGTTAATTGTGAAAAATTGCTTGGTGCCATATGCATTTTTATGGCAGGATTGCCATTAGTTAAGTTGTCAAAGTTGTCGCACGGAACGAAAGTCGAAGAGGGTTGTAATAATATTGAAAGAAAAATTACTTAATGAATAAAAATGAGAAAAACTTTGCCGCTGGCTTGTAACACATTTATTTTAATTTCTTTAGTTACTTTAGCATGCTTAAAAAGGTTTAACCGCAAAGTAAAATATATATGTGCTCATATCCTAAGGGATAAAAAACTTAAAAAGCATTTGACAACATAATAAAGAGGCTTTTTATGTACAATTAATTTATTTGTGATTAAGTCAAAGTGGACTAAAAAGTTTTACAACAAAATTGGTTGTGAAGAATTAAAAAAAAATGTGTAGTAAAAGAAATAGTCATTTCTATATCAGTTTCTTTCCAAACGGCGACTTTCAGCTGACATTTAAAGTCCAGCTGAACATTATAGTTTATAGTTCGCAATAATGACATGTGCCCCCTATTTATATACTACAAGAATGATTTACTTCAATACCAAATCCATGCCATTTGAGACATCGCACTCATATATCTTAACGCCGCACACAAACGGGACGTGGCGTCCCAAAAAGGTACGATCGGGTCACGTGTCTCTGTCCAACATCACCTTTCACACAGCAGGCGAGTGCAACATGCAACAATGAGGCACGAAAGATTGCGACAGGCGAGATAAAGAAACCTTTGATATTAACTAAAACCATAGGGGATCTTTTGAGTTGGGTTCACTTTGAGCAGATCTTCTTTATGCCAAACCATTCGTCATTTATTTGCCCAGGGAAACTCTGCATGCAAAAGTTTTAATTAACATTTCAGCAGCAAGGAAAACAATAAACAGTGCAACATTTTGCTACAGGGCAAACCAACTGTGGGTTCAACTGTCAGAGAGCTGTCAGTCTGATTGTAAGCTGTCAGATCAAGAAATAATTATTATATAATTGCCAAGCAAACTGTCTGATGTCATTTTGGAAGCATTGTAATATTTAATTAATTACTTGCCTGGCAGCATATTTTAAACTTGGCCAAAACACGCCTGTTTGTTAGCCCAGTTCTGCAATAATACCAATTAAACACTACGGCACTTAGATAAACTTATATTAATTCCATTTAAAATTTCTGTCAGTGTAATTAAAGCCTTGTCTTAGTTTCCACGCTTCGTTGATATTTTATGGCTATTAATTTGCATTTGTCACTGAGATTTTCTTTGTCTGAGCCCTTGAGGCCCTTTCTTAGTTGCACATTTGTGAACCAACACTTTTGGCCTGGTTTTAAGCAGCACTTCAGTATGGCTAAGACTGTGTTCGCTTAGTTTACTTGGCTTTCTCACGCTGGTTAGCAGAATGAATTCAATGTCACGACTGTTTTAAAGTAGCCAACAAATGCAAAATGAATTTGAATTATAGTGAAGCTATAACTGAGCAGACGCCAATTTTATAGTGAGTGCTAAAAATAACAGCACAGCCACCACAGAGCTGAAGAATATGTAGCTTTATGTACCCATTGTAAACTCAAAGGAAATGGTATGCAAAACACATAATTTGTTGAACTCCATTGTTCAATGTGCGTGAAAAAACTAGGGTATTATGTAGTCGATTAGTTAAGTGTTATATTCAACCCTTTTTGCGTTGTGGTTTTTGCCCACGCAACCGCAATGAAATCAGCAAGTCAGTGCAGCTTTCGTCTGCTTTCCTCCCCTTCTACCATCACTTTAACGCAATAGAAGCGCTCCCTAGACACACTGCCACGCCTCCTCAGTCCATACCTTGTGTCGGCTCCCTGGTGATATTTATGCTGTGTACTGTGGGCTCAAAGCAATTTGCATGCGCGTTAATTTTACATGCAAATAAATGTCGTATTTAAATGCAATTAAAAATGTTTACTTGGTTGCATTGGAGTCGAGACCCAAGAGCAGCAGAGCCGGAGCCCAGGCATCAGCCGAAAGTATACACATACATTCCCGACTTTGGCATGCCTTCACATAGACTATTCCCCCTGCTCCGCTTCATCCTTCTCCTCTTCTCACTTGTCGAATGCTTCCATAAAGTAGAAGAGCACGTGTGCAAGTTAAACAAGTCGAAGCTGTGACGTTCCCTCTGGAACTCATTCAGTGAGCTGCTGCTGTTGTTGTCTGTCGCAGAAAAAGGGGAAAGAGGTGAAAAGTTACTTTTAATTTGCGCTACTTTTTAATTTATGATGTGGCATAATGGAAAATCGGCTGAGAAAGCAAAGAGAAGACGACAAGTCGACTCGTCTCAGGCTCATCATTATCATTATCATATATTTTCCAAGCTGCAACTTTGCTCTTGTTTGTTTGTTGATCTTGCAGCGGTAATTTGCATTTGCATTGAGTGTGTCTTTGTGTGTGTGTGCGTGTGAAGTGCAGCATCCTTGACACAACTGCAGAAGTAACAAAGTCAAAGCCCTGCCTGTTCTTAAGCGTAGCTAATTTATGATTTTGAAGAAACTAAGTAGTTAGATAAACTTAATTTGCATACACATACATCACACAAATGTGCTAGCAATCACAAGATATGATTCGTAAGCTGCATAAACTACAGTTTATTGTAGTACAAAGAAATATTTAAGCTGCGTTTTAAATCCCATTACATTCTTTATATAATTCTCAGTCTTTTGATATATCTCTTTACTCCTTCCTTCCTTCTTTCAACTTCAATTACCCATCTCAATAATTTCAACAATTTCCACCATTCTGTCTCAAATCGTTTTATCTCCAACACTTCAATTTAATCCGCTTAGTTGACATTGCCCTTTTCCAATTGGAAAATTGATACATCAGCATTACACTCTCAGCTACCTACATTTTACACTCTGCTACCCACGCCAAGTCCACACGACATTCCACACTTAACACACACACACATGCCACATATCAAAACACACTCAACACTCGACACATACACGGAAATTTGAGGCGGTACTAATTTGCCAAAATGTCAAGTGGTCGCTTAGGTCGCTTCCACAGCGCTGTCGTCGTTGAATATAGTTGTTGGTAGCACAGTGTACACTCCACAACAGCGAAATGCTAACAAATTCTTTCAAGTGGCAGTGAAAATTTCACGTATTTCGAGCGAACGACAACGAAATTGTTCAAGTGTCAGACAACAAGAAAAACATCAACAAATTGTAGGGACAGCAAACAGGAGGCAACAAGTTGTTGTTGTTTTGGGTTTGTTGTTAGAGCTGTGCTTATTGGCAACACAAATACTTGGCTGCGACTGCCTTGAATTCTTCATTTTCGATTCTCAAATCTGTAAAAATAAATCAAAATATTTTATTCAATTGATTTCTTTGAATTTGCAAAAGAATTTGTCATCAGCCAAATTTGCTGAGAGATTTCGGTTTATGATCTTGAAACTCTGAATCACATTTTACAGTTGCAATACCAGTGACTCAAAGTGGAAAGTAGTGAGGAAATTTTAGAAGGTTTAATACTAAATATTACTAAAAGATACAGGTAGGGACAGGGAGGGCTAAAGTCTAGTATAAATTTAACAACATATTTGACTAGAAAGTTTATTCTAATCTTGTAGCTAAATTTATGCAAATCTCCCCCATTTGAAACACGATGCATAATTTAACTGTCTGAGACACTTCCTACTTGATGTGCCCTGGCGACGCACTACTTTTCCGGCTGCCACGCCCCATTAAATCAGAGTTCAATTAACATATTTACACAGTTTACGATCGCGAAACGCAAAACAAGTCGTTGAAACTGAGCTCAGAGTGGAAAGGCAACAGAAGATGGAGAAAGAGAGGGGGAGATGTAGAAAGAGAGCGAAAGAGGTAGCACTTAAATCGTTGCAGTCGAAATGGATGTTCGAATAACACTTAAAATCTCATATGGACACGACAATTCCAAAAGTTGTCCAGCAGCCACTTTGTAGACCATTTAGCCATTTAACGCTAAATGCGAGCACAAAAATATGGACTCATAAAACCGAGCACAAAAATCCATATAAATATTAATTTCTTAAATGGAACCTGAATGTAAATGGAATATTGACGACTGTAAGTGCAACTGGGTGGCATGCAACAGACAACCCAGAAGAAATTGCATGAAATTCATGTGCAAAGTAAGCGAATTATGGCAAATATGATAAGCGGCAGACAACTTGATTAAATTTAAACAAATTGAATAATTTAAAGCAGTCAAAACAGGGAATTCCCCTCATCAACACAGTATTTTGGGCATTCGCTTTTGGCCTTTGTCAGACTGTCAACTTATTGTTTTTGTTTACTTTAGCTAGACCTGAGCATGGTATGCGGCTTGTCACTGCCAGCCAGTGACTCGTCTCGTCAGGCAGATGAGGAGAAAGATACAGAGAGAGAGAGGGAGAAAACGATGCGGAGAAGGGTCTCGGTCTGGGAATGACAATTTCTGCGGGTTATGCGACGCGGCAAAAACTTATTTATAAACATGCATGGCGAGTGTGGAAGGGCATTCGGAATTCGGGCTTGGGTTTGGGGAAACCCCATGAGAGTCCGTGTCAAACATGTTTAACATAGGACTACCACAACAACACACAACAAAAGCAACAATAACAAACAAAATGAGAACTGGTTTGGAAATGCATTGTTTGTGTTGGCTGCTCTGACAATCAAAATAAAAATAATTCAAATTCTGCTCCCCGATTCCAGCGAACCCAAACAAAACCTCAACGCAAAGCGAAGTGGAACAAACCAAACCAAATGTTTGCAACTGTCACTGAGAGGCAGCCACCAAAAAAAACTGTACAAAGAAAAAGTTTTGCAGTTGATAAAAATTAAAAAAAAATAATTTTTTTGTATACATTGCGGGCTTTTGTTTTTGCATATTTTTAAGATTAGAAAAATTCGACAACATACAATTTATTCTAGCTTTATTTGGAGTCAGTTAAAACCATGTGAGCAGCAGATAAAGATGGATGAGTTGTCATCTGCAGTTAGTGTAGTCGTATGGCAAAATTTAGTTTTAAAAATAAAACAATTTAATTAAAGTAAGTTAAAGTTTAAGTTGCCTTCAAACCCAAATTAACTAGCTTTTATGAGCTTGTTATCGAACATGATTTGTTGCCATCTGTCAACTTGTAGCTACCCTCTAATAACATTTTTACAACAGCAAGTTCCCCTTTGTTTAGAGTCAGTTATCGCGTCACATCTGTCCCACAATTTGCGCATTTTTTTGACACTAAATGTCACTAATTTGACAGCAAATGTCAGCGAAACAAATGCGAATTTGCTGTGTATCCCAGCACAACGCATACACTTTATGAGCATGTAGCTATTTTTGCACTTTTTTATAGAAATTCTGATAGCAATTTGTCGCATTAGTTTGTCACAAATATCATGAGCGTGGTTTAACATAGTTGGAAGTTTATATAGAGTTAATAAGTAGATAATTTATTCTTAAAGAAATAAGTTTATTTAAGAGCTTCTGTAAATTTGTCTCTGTATTTTGCATTTGTTAGTTTCTGGCTCACTGCCACTGGCAGTTAATGTCATTGTAGCAATCAAAGTGCCTTTAAAGGGCCTTTTATAAATTGCCTTTTAGCTGCAATTTCTCGGCATTTGCATTGCCTTTTCTGTAAAAGGGCACAGTTAATGCAGCTCATTGACCAAACAAGGTAAAAATGGGCAGAAAGGGAAAGAGAGAGAGGGAAAATGAGAGAGAAGAGAAGCATGCAACTTGGTTATGATTTCTTGGAAAGTGACTGATGTTGATATTGCCCCCTTTTTGGCCGTTTTCCCGTTTGCTGCCTTAATCCGAAGTTATGCGCAAATAATGATGAAGTAGCTCATGATGCAGACTTGCCCCTCTTATCAGTTTCCTTTCCTCACCAACACATAGCCCTGTCTTCCCTTTCTCACTCTCACGCTTAATGCATTTGCGCGTCTGGCTTTTGGCCTTTTATTCTGGCCGACATTAAGATTAAGTGGCTTACATTTTGCGACGCGTGTTGCATCCACCAAGTTGCCGTTATGCATTTTGAGTGCCAGACAACTGGCAACAACATGGGGCGTAGGGTTGCCAACGTGTTCAAATCTTCAACTCAAATTGGCTTTATGCGTTTGGTCAACTTAAATTGACTTGATAAGTCTTGAGCTTGGTTTAAGCATCTTGAGGCGTTCATAATGAATTGTAAACGCTGACACGTGTGGCGCACAGGGTTGCAACTGTGTCGAGTTACAGTTAAGTAGTTTTCACTGTACTAACACTTGTCCACCCTTGACTCCACTCCTGCTACTCCTCTTGCCATATTCATTGGCATGGCTCAATACGCTTCATTGCATGCCGCAAACTTGTTACCAGACTCTGTTTCCGCTTTTCTTCCCTTTGCACTTTTCCCACTGCGAATACAATTTCTTACAACTGTTCTTCTATTTTTCATCTCTTTTTTGGTCATTTGTTGGACACGACTGCAACGTGTTCCACTTCATGGTTCTGTTATTTTAAATTTGTCACGAAAATATTTTGATTGTTGCGCATTTCTTCCCTTTTCCTCTTCGTGTCTTTGAAACTTCTTCCTCTTCTCAAATATTATTATTATTATTTTATAACAGTTGTTTCCCTTTTCCCTTTGGGTTTGTTGCCACATGCTCCACATGCGCTCTGTAAATTAGATTCTGCGGTTTTCCCTTCCTTCCGTCTGACTGTCTGTCTGCTGACATGTCTGCGAGTGCGCCATTTCACCCACCCAAATCAATCGACTTTTCTCGTTTGTTTATTTGTCTTTGTGTCTGCGGTTTGATGTTCCTGCCTCTCAACAATCTTCTCTCACTACTTTCCCGTTTCTCTGCCCACTTTGAATGATATTTTGCAAGTCGCTAATTAATTAGACTCTGTCGAAGTATGGCAAGTTGATTGCGCAACATGCAACTCATTTTTAATCGAACAACAACAACCATTAAGACTCGAAGACAACACTTGGCATGCAAATGAGCCACAAAGATAGACAGCATAAAAGATCAGACGTTGTCATAATCCAATTTTAAAAAATACCCATTGGCATTACTTCCTCTTGGCCACTTCTTGTTTCTCTTGCACATGAATCAAGGCTCACTGTGAGTCTCATTTAAAATTCATATCTTGTCAGAATGTAAGTTATATTTTAAGCTTTTTATCGTACTCAAGAAGCGGCTGCAGTTGTCAAGCGACGCGCCTCACATTACTCATGCCTCAAGTGAGCTCAGTCAAAGATGTGAATGAAGTTTGCGATACCTGATGGAAAAGAGACAAAGGAAAAGAGGGAGTGGTAGAGAGGTGGACTATGGAATACGTTGAAGTAAGGGGCAGTGGGAAACAGACTGTGACTGGCGCTAACGTTTGTGTTGGCTTAGTTTTTGGCCGTGTGGTGATACTTGATTTAGTGCATTGGGGTGGCACACTGTTGAAAAACAACAACTAGAGAAGTGTTTAACTTTAACACAAGTTTTTTTAAACTGTTTCAAATTTAAAATATTTTTTCTTTTTGAATATTAATTTTTACTAACACTCGCCATAGCTGTGAGTTGAGTTCTGTGAAATGAATCTGTTACTAATCCACAATGTCAACTCAACTGCACTTCCGCAGCTTTTGCGCCAGCTGATAATTATTTGTGATGTCATTTAAATAATTACACTTATGGCTACAGCTGTTAAATTATTAAATATATTTTTATATGTATAATCAGCAGGTAGTGAGTCACCCCGTGTTAAACAGCTGCACACTTTTCATGGCATGAAAAATTTTTGAACATTTAGATAGCCTCCTCGCACAATGATTACTACGAGTACAACTCAATTGGCAGCCACGTGTTGCATGTGGCACGAAATTGTTGTAAATAATATTTATGTTTTGTGGCGACGGCTGCTTAACACTTGCAGTGCGCTTTATGGCTAGAAAACTGGCCACAAATGCGAGCTACTTAAAGTCGGCTCATATATCAACGGCTTTATGGCTTAAATGCGTTATAATTCAAGCGCAATGTTCATAATGGTTGCCACGTGCAAAATGCATTCAATATTTAAAACACTTTTATGTTTGAGTTAATAAAATGTTGTCTTGCTTGCTTACAGACTGTGGTTATCTATAAATCGGGGATTATAATTTAAAGTCGCTTTCTCGCTTAAAAATCTTTAGTTTACAAGGACAATTAGTATTTAACGAACAGAATAGACTACACTACTTAACAAAATATTTGTCAGCTGTTTAAATGTTATTTCAACGTTATTTACTTACAAATTATTTCGAAACGAAATGAGTAAAGAACTTTCCTACAGAGTTAAATAATAAAAGCAGACGAAGTGAATGAACAGAATGCGCAATGTAAATAGAATAGCGACGAATGGCAAATAGAATAAAATAATCAACAAACAAGACGCAGCAAATAAGGTAATGAGTATACGCCGTGTCTAACAACACAAAAAACAGCTACCCAAAGGGGCAGAAAATGGGTAGAAACCTCCATGAATGCGTTGTTGATGGTGTAGAAAAGTGAAAAGCATGAAAATGCCTCGGGCTAGTATTAAGGGAAGCTGCTGTTGCTACCCTGTAACTCCGAGTTGTCTGGCAAACACTTGAGCAGCTGGACAATGTGTTTGCCTGTGCTCGTGTTGTGCGGAAAACAGAAAATAATTGTGAAAGTTGACGTCGCAGCGTGCACATTTCAATGCCAAGTGCGCCGCAGGGCAAGGACAACAACAAGGGATAACAAACAGTCAACATGCTTCATTACCAAAGAGCAACGGAAGAGGAAACGAAATCAGACGTTGCTGAATGCTAATGAATTGAAATTTGTTAAGCTGCGGCTGGTTAACACGGCGTATGTGCAATTTAATTGTTCAAAATGAAAATTAAACCCAAAAAGTTGTCGCACGTCAATGTCAAGTGCAAATGTTGCAACGGCTGCACCGCAACAATTTGTGGCAACAACAGCAAACGAGCAGCAGCAGCCGTCGGAACAGCAACATCAAAATGGTCGCCTCCAAATGTGATGAGGCTTTTGCTATGGAATTTTTATCATTGGATACATATTTGGGGGTAGATTGCACTAGAAATTGGAGTTGGAATTGGATTTGTATGCCCGCTGGGCATGTAATTCATTTCTTTTTCAGTCCTTGACTTTGACACGAGCTGCAAAACTATAAAAAAGAATGAAGCGAAAAAGCGCAAAAATAAAAAGAAATTCCGCCGCAGGCGTGACTAAAGTCCGCCGCATCGCACTTCATAAAAAGCCGTAAAATTTTACGACTACTATATATATACATATATATATGTGTACAGTTTCCATTGCATATTTTTTTGTGATGTCATTTCTTTATCGGAATATCTTCTGCTTTTTATTTTTTTGCAGACGGAGCTCTCACACAATCTGCAACAATTGTCGGAGAAGGCACGTTCCACAACCGAGTTCATACAGCGGCTCAAAGGCATGAGCGACAAAGTAACCGTAAGTTACCGAAGAAAAAGAAGTACCTGTTATTTATATATATAAAAAAAATGTATTTTAATTATTTACGCGCAGGAATCCTGCATTGAATTCGAGCGTCTGGTGCACGCTCAGTGTGAAGCTCTCATTCAGGCGATTCACGACCGTCGCGAGTATTTGCTGGAGGCCATACGCATGGACAAGGATACAAAAATCAGAATACTAAAGGTAAGTGCAAAGCGTTTTCCTCCATTACTCCTACTTACGTCTCAAATTTGTTGCAGGATCAACAATCGAATTGCACGGGAAAATTGCAACAGACCACGGGACTCATACAGTTCTGCATTGAGGCATTGAAAGAGACTGACAGCGCTGCTTTTCTGCAGGTTTGTAGACCTTAAAACCTTTATGTTAGCTCTGAAATTAATTTTGAGTCAATTTTTTATTTAGGTTGGCTCCATGTTGATCAATCGCGTGGCAAATACAGACATGACTTGGCATCAGGAGGTCACAAATGCAGCGCCTCGTGTGTCGCCAATTGTTGACTTGACCCTCGATGATGCAGCCCTGACACGAGCAATTGATAACTTGAATTTTATACAAATGAAAGGTGCGTAACTGTGTTTAACTGTGTTAGCAGTTTGTTGATGAGTTCTTTTGTGAAATAACAAAGGTTTAATAACATTACTAAGAGTAGACTCTACGCTAATCATTTTAAAATAAATTAAAATGTTTCAAGTATGCTATAAAATTACAAAGCTAGTTTAAGTATCTGGCTACTAAGTGTGATTCAAATAGAAAATTGAAATGCATTTCACAACCCTATCAAGTAAATTCCTCGTATAGTGCTAAAGCAGAGCATATCGTAAATATTGTCACTAATTTTCACTTGGTAAGGTTAAATTGTGGCACAGCAACACACAAGCACTTCAACACCTTTAAACACCTATAGTCTACATACACACAAGCACTCACACACCATCGCACACCCTTTGGAAATTGTGTTGAAACAATAGAGAGCACTCATTAAGTGTCATTGAAAAGTGCGCTCCAGAGAACCATATAAAAATAGTTGAGATAGTTAAGGGTATTCCCAGTTGGGAATCACCACACCTCTTTCTCTGCTGCCCCTGGCTTCCCAATTGCATTGTGATTTATAAATAGAATTTGTGGTAGAGGAGAAAAACGTGTGCAGCAAATGGGAACAAAGTGCAAAGTGTGAAGTAAAACGAATCTCAGTTTCATTTCTTGCTTGACAAATTTTCCATTGAAAGGGCCACACACAGCTAACAAAACACTCATACAAACTCACACACATTATCACACAAACTACCAAAAATAAAAGCAATTCAAACGAAAGTGTTGAAATTCGAGATTTTTTGTACAATTTATGACCACATCGACGGTGTATAATAAACCCTCAATAATATTATTAATTATGCATAAATCTAAATAAATTTCTACATACATATATACATAGCTCATAATATATTTGAAACTGTTTTAAATGTCTAACTTTTTGTGCTTCTCTTTTATCTCACATCATTTGTATTTGCTGCTTGCTCTCATTAAAAAATCTACAAAAAAACTGTATAAAAAACCAAAAATACTTAAACATTAGCAGTCAAAGATGAGGATGAAAGGTGTCCGGCAGGTGAGCAACCAATGCAATCCCATCAACAACAACAACAATTATACAAAACAATTTTTTACTGTTTTTCGTTACACAAGAAATGACAAAATTTTTTCTTTTTGCGTTGTTTTTGTTCAAACTAAAAAATTCGAAAACTTTTTCTTTGGTGCTATAGCTATTTCTCCCACACAACCACACACACACATACACACACCCACATGCATTGCCATTTTTCATGGTCAGCCATTTTGTTTTCATGGCTTTTGCTTTTGTTTTTCTCTGTACGCGCCTACGCATAATAATTTTCACATTTTCATTTCCACAACAACCCAAAAATGCCACAAAAATATAAAAACACAATAAAAATAAACGCAAAACAGCTAAAAATTTTAAAGTATCGACATTTTTAGAGTTGGTCGAATACAAAATACACTTAAAATAAATTATAATTTTTCATAATTGTTAATTAAACTTAAACCAATTAACTGCCTCAAAGATTCTCACAACTGTTTCTATTTAAATTCCACAAGTCTCAAATTTCTAGGGTATTAAAAGTGCTGTCAAAATGCTGTACGTTGCAAACTGTCAACGGACGCAGAGCTTCAAATGACATAAATTTTTGTACTCACATTTATTTTATACTTTTATTATTTTCGCCTTTTTGGCTGGCTGCCTTTTGTTTTTATTTTATACAATTCTGCTGCTTTCTTTAGCTTTCCTCTTCGTTCTGCATTATTTCACGCTTAAGCTTTCATTTTTTTATTATCCTTTGGACATTTTTGCGTGCAAGTGATCCGACCGAGACAAACGCTTAGCTCATACCTAATTCTTGGTCATACCCTTTTCACTGCTACGGTTTGGTAACCCTTCACTCCCTCCCTTTACCAGCACACACCTTTACAAATAAATTTCAAATGCAAACATTTTGTTTTTTTTTACCTGCCTCTCTGACATTTGACAGCTTGGCGCCTTTTTAATTTGATGTCAACGACAGACGCCATTTTAATGCTTATTTTGTGGCATACTTTTGGGAGCTCTGTCGCTCATTTCGTGTTTGTGCCATAAATTTTTATTGTGAGCGGATGGTTTTATGTTTTTTATTACGAGTAGGCGTGGCACAATTAGTCTATAATGTATGGTATAAAGCTTTTTGAAATTTTATAGCCCAAATGGGGCAGATTTCGTATGGTTTCTTTGATGTTCTTTTAGTTTTACGGCTCTCTTAAATATTTTGGATTCAATCAGCTTTAAATTATTTTAAAAGTATACTTCATTTGGGAATGTATGGTATTTGGACAGAACTCTTGCTTTGATATTACTGTTTGTGTTTAAGTTAATTTTATGTAATGTGCTATTTTAAATAGGTTAAGGCATTATTAATATAATTTAATTTTTTTTGTTTTATATATTTTCCTTTTTATTTATGTGCTGTCATAAAACTAATGGTTTAGTTAACTATCGCTTCTTAAGCACAAAATAAGTGGCTAAGTGGTGCAGACTTGTATTAATTTAAAATTTAGTTTTTGTTAATTTCCTGTTCTGTTTCAACAGGCGTTTGCTTTACTAACTACACTTGTATTTTGCCTACTAACACACACTACCACACACACTCAAAAAAACCAACTTAAATTTAGTTGAGCATTTGATAAGTTTGGCTAACGTTTAACACCTGTTCATAAACCCCCACAGCTCCAATGACGCCCAAAATATTGCCAGCCGATTGTTCAGCGGAAAATAATTCAGTAACCGTTGCGTGGCAGCCACCGAATCATTCCTTCATCGAAGGCTATGTACTGGAACTGGACGATGGCAGTGGCGGTGAATTTCGAGTGAGTAGTTATAGCATTCAATAAACGAGTGACGAGTGAATAACTTTTAAAAGTCTTGCCTTGTGATATGAATTCGACACTTGATTCAATTTTTTCCTTTTTATATTTCGCAGGAAGTTTATTGCGGCAAGGAAACAATTTGCACAGTTGATGGTCTCCACTTTAATTCCATGTACAATGCCCGCGTGAAGGCCTTTAACAGTGCCGGTGAGGGTGAATACTCCGAGCTGATTGGATTGCAAACGGCCGAAGGTGAGTTTGCCCCTAGCCAGCCCCTAAGTCTGCCCCTAGTCTGCCCCTCTTAACCCTGTCTACGTGCACTATTCGTACTAGGTTTTTCAATTAAATTTTTGCTCTGTTTTGAGCTACTTTGCCGACCTGTTTTATAATTTAATCCTTTTCGGTCATGCGCTGATGGACGCCATGACGTTCCCATGTTGTCCCTGCTAGCTTTCACTCCCGAGTTTCACCCTTCCTTCTTCGTTGTCGGTCTCATCGTGCTTTGCATGTCAAACAGCCATTGACCCCTTTTTTTTGCGCCTCTGGGCAACCAAAGGCGGCTTCATTCGCAATCCAATTCTCACTTGATTGATGCACAAGCGCCACCTGACAAGACTACTCACCTCGCTTCCTCTTCCTTCTCCTCTTTCTCTCGTTCTCTCTCACTTAACCCTTTAACCGCACATTGCAAATGAAACCGTAGTTTCAAGTTATTTAATTTATTAAATTGCCAGCAAAATTCTTGGCCATGTTGTGTGCCATTTTATTAGTTGCTCTTCTTTAATTTGCCACTTTTAATTGATTATTGCTCGGGTTGACAGTTGTCCCCATATTCCCCCCCTGAGAGGCTACTGGGGAGACATTGACCAAATTGCTATTTTATAAAGTGTTTACATTGCGACGTGTACGCCTAAGTAATTAACGGTTAACTGGTAACGGGTAACAGCCAACAGTTAATGACACGTAACGGTTATTTTCCGTCGGGGGGTTTCCACCAAATTGCTAATGGACTGGGCCCAGACTTTGGGCGGGCTAATACCTCGAATAGCCGCAAATTAGGGGTATTATGTAAGTTAAGAGTTTGGAAGGAGAAAAGATATGGGACTTTCTAACTGATAGGATAATAACTTAAGGAATTAATATGGGTGTTTAAAGAAAGTAACTAAGTGACTGAATTAAGTAATAAAATTAAAGAAATAAGCTATCAAGTTATCTACAAAAGTAATTAAAAGTAAGGATAAAATTTGTATACTTTCTTAGAATTTGGCTTCAATTTACTGCCAATAAATTCAAGAAATTAGCTGATCTTTTGCCTGCTCCTGTGGGTAAGCAGCTTGGACTTAAATACAGTTTCAACTCAACTCTAATCCAGACAAAAGTTATTTGTTTTCAATAAATTGTTTGGTATTATCGCAAAATCATATTCGACCATAAACAAAGTCAAACAATGAACTACTGCTGGCCAGCTTTCTGTATACACAATTGCCTTTAGTGGCCAATAAAAAGACCGCAAGTCAATGTTGCAGCCGCAACGTGATCATCAGCTTGATTATCAAAGGCAACGTCATCATCATCATCATCAGCTTGTGGCTAGAGGAATTGCCCAAACGACTTGACTTTGGCCACTTAATGCGCCACAACAATAAAAGTAAATTTAATAAAGTACTCGACTCTGACGTTGCCCTGTAGCATACTTTGCGGCGCATAACAGCATAAACTATCGGACATTGGCGTTGCAAGAGAGCCCAGTTACTGGCGCTGCAACTGGAGTCCTGCCACTGACCACTGGACACTCGCTGAAGCCACTTGAGCTTTGACAATAGAGAAAAGTGCAGAGTAACTGTGAACAGTGGTTCGAGGTGTAAAGAAAGTGTGGAAAATATGTTACGAGTCTTGTGGTTTAAATAATTAGCTATCTTCTCTCAATTAACTAAACAAATGTCTGTTTGGCACCAAGAGCACACTTTGTCTTTGCTGAAAGTTTTCTCCTTAAAAAAATGAACAAACTTTTTACATTTTTCGCCACATCAACACTCGATTTGAAACAGTGTGCAATATTCCGGTGTCCGTGTAACTAACGCTGTTCATCTTCCACCTTAGGGAATGTTTTCCATTCCTTTTGTTTTGTCATGTCCCTCTTGCTGCTTTCCACTTTTACTGACATTCTGATACTTCAATTTTCACTCATTTTCCATTGCATTATTGTTGCGTTCTCTTTGCAGTGGCCTGGTTCACGTTTGATCCTGTGCTCAGTGGCGGTGCTGGCTCTGGTCTAATCTTTAGCAAAAATAATGCAACCGTCTCCGTGGAGGGCTGGGAACATCGTGTGGCACTTGGCTCTGTGGGTTTCTCGCGCGGCGTGCACTATTGGGAATTTACCATAGACAACTATACGGCGGACACGGATCCGGCATTTGGAGTTGCTCGTATCGATGTGGCCAGAAATAAAATGTTGGGTAAGTACACAAAGGAGTTGGGTTGTGAAATCAACCCTCCTTGGGTTACTCTGGACATTTCAAATTCAATTAGGAATGAAGTGAAATACACTGAAAATGCATTCAAAAACTAAAATCGTTACAATTTATAGTTTAGCAGCGCCATCTAGCGCTGTCAAAATACCCCTCTTCACAGCTAATAACTAAGTGGCTGAACGATAGTTTGGGGAGAGTAGAGCGCAGTGGGATAAAGCGTGGCAAAACTTTTGCCTCCAGGCAAAGCCAATAAAATGCCAAGCGGAGGCATCACTTCGATTTGTGGGCGTGACGTGAAAAAACTTTAGCTATTTTCTTGTTGCGTGTGCGTGAAACTTTGGCAAGAAGTTTCAGTTACCAAAGGGATGCCATCTAAGGATATCTTGCTAGGTGCCAAACAAAACACAAACACCAACAATGGAGGCGCCTCAAAGTATGCAACGCCAAATTGATTGAAAATGCTTACAGCTATGGGGAATCCTCCACTCATTCCCCTTTACGCTTCCCTACTAGAACAGCAAAGACACGCAGACAAAAGTAATTAAAACTGCGACACTTAAACTTGGCGCTCGACAAAAGTTTATTTGTGGCACGGCCTCAAAAGGATTCACAGCGAATGGATTTTAAATTATTTTTAAAGCAGACTCACGCGCCATTTAACACGTGTCGCTGTTCAGCTAGAACTTTTACTCTTCATCATGTCTAGTTCTTAAATTAAATTTTCATATGCTCGAGGCACTTCTGGAGCTGGTGGCGCCCCCAAGCGACTGACAATGACACTTGCAATGCAGTTGTTGCCAAGTTTCCCTACGAATTGCACTTTGTAGCAAAAAAGTAAGGGACAGACTGAATAAAGCACAGAGAATTGGGGAAGCAAAAAGAAAACTTTGAAGACTTTAAAGGAGTTAATATTTCATTGTAACTGTTGCTACATTTATTTTATAATTTTTTTATTTCATTTGTGTTTTAGGTAAAGACGAAAAGTCCTTTGCGATGTACATTGATCGGCAGCGATCCTGGTTCCAGCACAATTCCATACACGAGCGTCGTGTCGAGGGCGGCATAACCACGGGCAGCACAATTGGCGTGTTGTTGGATCTGGAGAGGCACACGCTGAGTTTTCTGGTCAATGAGATGCCACAGGGTTCGGTGGCATTCCGTGATCTCTACGGCGTATTTTATCCGGCAGTTAGCATTAATCGTGGCGTCACTTTGACAATGCACACGGCACTGGATGCGCCCAAAATGGATTACTTTTAGATGATTGGACGTGGAGTAGCGAATTGTGTACATAATAAAAAGCTTGGCATTTGACAGTTATCGGTGTCTATATACATATATACATAGAAAGCTTATAGCATAAACCTAATCACTTACTAAACTTATTCACATACACATATGCTTATAACTGTACTATCGGGCAAAGTTTAGCAACATATCTACAATCTAAATTCTATACTCGTATCTATTCATAACTTAAAGCATCGTTTTTAAAACGCTAATATAAAAATTACGACAAAAACAAAAAATTATTCAAAATAATTTAAGGCATTTAACCGAATAAATATGTAAAATATTATAAATCATTGAAAAACGAATCAAAATCGAGAAACTTTTTAATGTTATTTGCCAACACACAGCCAAAAATCAAGCACCGTGCAAAACACCTACAACTATGATGGAAATCAGCTATAAATTGAGCAAATATGAAAATACTTTACAAATGCAACAATTTAAAAACGTTATAAAGCAAAAAACACATTAAATCCATTAGCAATTAGTGTAGATCTGAGTGTGTATCTCTCTGTGTGTGTATGTGTGTGGGAATTGCGTGTTCAATTGGCAAAAACTCTGAAATATTTATAAAACTTTAATTTTTTTCACTAAAATATTTAATCAACATAGAATACAAACTGTGTAGTTCAGTGTTGTTTGTGAGTCTGTGCAGCTTGAGTGCACCACAATGTTTTAGTTTAAAGACTGAATGCAAGTTTTTGCTAAGATAAAAAATAAAAATTTGTCACTGAAAGAAACGTAAATAAATCAATTTCACGCATCATTCTCAATGTTAAATGTTAAAAAAAATTCACCACAAGCGAAAATTGCAAATAAACAATCCCAAAAAAATTAAGTAAAATAAAAGAGACACTTTGCTAACTCTATATGCATTTAAATATAACTTAAATATTATTATACTTAGTATATTTATGTATAAAATTAAGTTCTTTGTAAATAATAGCATACATTTTTTTTATTGTATTATGTAATTACTGGGCTATAAATGTATTTTGTTAAGTATTCATTAACTATTCACATAAACTATACATTAATCCATAAACAGATATGTGTAATTGCTAGTTTTACATGTGAAACATTTAAATTAATATAAAAACTCTATTTATACTTTTGAATTTAAGTCAGTGCAAATAAAACCCACAATGAAAACAAATTAAAATTAAATTAACAATTCGAGTACTATGCATGTTTAATAATGATTATAGTTGTAATAAGTATAAGTATGTATTAAGTATTTAAAATATTATAAACGAATGATAATGAAGTCATTTCACGGCACCACGCGTAAACGAGTTTATTTATAAACTCAGACAAAAAATAATATAAAACAAAACAAATAAATAATAATAAACATAAAAAGGCATATTAAAAATTGTTTTACTGGATTTTGTATATGTTAGGGCAGGGAAAGTTTTAGAAGGTACTCTAAAAACTACATAATAATCTGATAGCTATCTTTATTTTCCATGTTTGACTTTAATTTCCATTTTGAACTTTCTCCGTGTGCAATTTTCCCCCATTAACCGTAAATCCTGAAAGAGGAGAAAGTTCATTGTGCCAATTTTGAATAGTTTGTTGGCTGTTTGTGTTTTAGATTCCTGTGCTTTCTATTGTTATTGTTGTAGTCGACTCTGGCAAAAAATGTGTCGTTAACAATGTGCATTTTAGCTCCTGTTTTCACAGCCACGCCCACAGCCTCCAGACACTTTTATAAATTACACACTTAACTTTAGCCCGCGCATAGCAACAATAACAATCACAAAACCAAAAACAACTGGAGCAACAACACACAAAACGCTTTGAAAGTTGCATGTGTCAAATGCAAAAATGGCGCAATTTGTGTGTGAGTGTGTGTGTGATTGTTGTGTGTTTACGCTGTGTGTGCGTGTTTGTCTTGCTTTGTTAAAACAAAAACTTTAGCTCTAAGCGAAATTTTAATGAGCGCAGTGCAAAAACCGCCAAGCAACTTTTATTATTTTGGCTTGGTATTGTTTGCTATTTTAGTTGTTAGCTTTTTTATTGTGTTGTTAGGCGTGTGTGTGTGTGTGTTTGTGTGGGAAACGCATCAAAGTGCAATTTTTATATCCGGGTTAGCATGCACATCAACTTGCCGCTGCAACAGACGCTTAGAGCAACTCTGTGATGTCCTCCACATCCGTTTCCGTCGCAGCGTCCGCCATATTGCGTCCGACACGAAGCTGTAGCTCCATACTCTTTCTAATCCCCTCTCGTGCTTTCAAGCAAGAGTGGAGCAGTGCTGTCATAACAAAATAGCTAGATGGATTTAAAGGAGAATAAAAAACAAACTCAAAGTGTCTGCATTTTTCATACTTTGAATGATCACAACTCAGCCGAATAAAATGGTATATCGAAAAGCGATACCTTTTTGGACTCGGGACGATTGGGAGAACCGATCCTCATTCAAATCTCAAAAATTTTGGATCGACCAATTTTTGGCAAAATTTTATGATGTTACCCCTTTGCATTTTTTCAAAAATCGAAAAAATTTTAATTTTTTTTAATATTTAATTTTTTTATGCCAATCGATAGTCCTGTTCCTTACGAGTTTAAAAAGGCATACCAATCGCATTTTGGACGATAGACACCTAAAATATTTAAAGTCAAAGTTGCCTTATACTAGGTTCATACCTTCAACTAAATTGTTATTAACACAAAGATTTTTAGCTACCACCATTACTAGCAGTTTTAAAAAAATCTAGCTTTTCTGTTTCATAGCTAAAAGGCCAACACTGTTAACAAAAGCGTAGGGAGCGGGGAGCTGCTGCACAGCAGGGGCAGCTGCTGGCAGGCAACGTGGCTTTGGATATATCCGAGCAGTCAACGTGCCGCGAAAGTTTTATGATTTATGAACACACGAGCTTTGCTGCAGAGCAGCGCCTCATTCGCCTTTCCCTCCGCTTTAGGGTTGAGCTTTTTAGCTATTTTATAGCCATTTTTAAAATGCAAATGCTGGCTTTTTTATTAAAATAGCTAAGGGAAAGGAATATTAAATCTAATTAAAATGTGAAATTTAGTTTAGTGATATTTTGAGACTTGGTGGTTCGATCTTCGATTGATATGCCTTTTTGGACTCGTAAGGAACAGGACTATCGATAGGCATTACAAAAATCGATATTAAAAAAAATTCAAATTTTTTCGATTTTTGAAAATTTGCAAAGGGGTAACATCATAAAATTTTGCCAAAAATTGGTCGATCCAAAATTTTTGAGATTTGAATGACGATCGGTTCTCCCGATCGCCCCGAGTCTAAAAAGGTGTCGCTTTTCGATATACCACTTTATTTGGCTGAGTTGTGATCATTCAAAGTTGCAAAATCCACTCATATTTTTGACTACCTACTTCAAAAATCTAGCTGTTTTGGCCTGACAAACTCTAGCAACGCTGATTGAAATTCCCGCTGAAGCTGCCGCCAAACACAACGTAACTCTCAAACTTGCAACATCCCAGGCATCTGGAAACTGCCGGCAACTGCTGCTAAGTGTTGAGTAAATGTTTTCACGCCTCGTTCCGTTCGCAAAATATCCCAAAACGTTTCCACTTGTTGTTGTAGTTGCTGTTGCGAATGTGGCACGTGGTTGTCGTAGTTGCCACTTTACTAATACATCACATATCCAAGTTAATGCCACTACAAAAATCAGCTTATAAGTAAGCTTTTAGCGAATAGTTCAGGAACTCTAAAGGGAAATTAAGGCGAATAAAAACTTTAATAGGAAAATAGTGGCAATTGTTTTATTTAATTTTTTAATTAATCCGGTTTGAATAAAGCACTGTACTTTAAAGAGTAATTATAAATTAGTTTATACTAAAATTTTAATGGCAAATGACATCTTTATTTTGTTTTCTGCTTTTTGAGTACACAACATTTATTTGGTTATTATTTGGCAAACATTTTTATGATTTAAGTCTCTAAAATTGTTTAACAGCCAGTTCACTTTCCACACACCAGAAGTACTTAAAACTAGTCAGTTATTTGAAGCAATACTTTTACAATAATCTTATAAACCAACACCATTTAAATTGAGTAGTTGACTAACATTTATAAATCTCCAAACTCATCCAATTCCACAAGTGGACTTGTCTGCACAGTAGGACTTTGAGGGGTTGTAGGGGTAAAATTCTGTGGTTCACCAGCTTCCCATCTCCGCATCACCTCCAGAAATTGAGGCTGTACTAGTTTTCTGGCATTTATGCCCCAAACCATATCAACATGATTAAACTTCTTATTGGGATACAGATGATCGACGACGACATTGGGCAATCGTTTTGCCAGACGCTGAACGTCCTCCGGTGAAGACAGCAGATCGTTCTGAGCATAGTACAATCCAACTGGAGCAGTAATGCGTTCCAATGGATAGTCCGGCGGATTAGGTTGTCCGTAAATCTTTTGATTATCTTTGCCAAAATCATACTGACAAAAGCGATTCGATTCGTGGAGTTGAAGATAATGTCTAACCTGTTTGACACTGGAACCAGCCGGCAATAGACCGAATATTACAGGTATCATAGACTAAGGTAAAGAGGAATAAATTAATGTATGCATTTAACACTTGATTATTAACATACCCTGTTTGTCTCCTGCGGATTGGCGCCTAGAACACGTCCCAAGTAGAAGAGACAGGTTTGCAGTCGCAGAGCTGATGACATGCACTGTGTGATTGGCAGATTCGAGTGAGGCAACATTTCGTTGTTCTCTCCCAGCACAGATATACCAGGACTGGCCAATGGAAACAACGTGCATTTAAGGTGCCCTAAATAAGCCACCGGAGCCAGAGCCTGCATGACATGAATCTTGGCATTGTACTCGGGTCGGGACGAGGCCATTACAAAGAAGCTAGTGGTGCCTTGGGAATGGCCAAAGTAGCTTAGTTTCTCGTAGCCAGTCTTGGCCAACACCGCATCGATCATGGCAGGCAGATCGTAGTAACCAATCTCATGCCAAGAGAAGCTCCAATAAGCCTTGTCTGTATTGGGATTCAGTTTGACATGACCGCGAGAGTAGCGATTACCTCGCGCATTGCCCATCCAAACATCGTAGCCAGCGTCGTAGAGCAAGTAGCCCAATCCACTCTCGGGACCCATCATAATCCAAGTGGAGGAGCAATCCAGAAGTCCGTGCATGAGAAACACAGGCTTGGCACCAGGTCGAGCTATGCGATGCATATGTAGCATATATTTATCCTCCGTAATCACGGAATGCTTTTCCGCCGGATACTTGTACTTGGCCAGCAATTGTAACTAAAATATATATAAATATTATTTATAAATGAATAGCTGGAAATTCTGCACAAACTCACTGTGTTGAGAGAAGCATCCTCAATGGAGTTGGCTGGAAAATTGTCCTCCAAATAACCCGCTAAGCAGGCAGTACAACAAATGCTGAGGCAGAACAGTGCCAATGTTTGCCGCCAAGGGCAGTTGTCATGGGTCATGGTAAATGATCGACTGAGCACCGCAATTCGAACCGCTCAAACCACAACCCAGTAGCAATTAGTTGCGCCAGCATCAGAGCTTATCGGGATTTTACGGCACTAAATATTATTTATATTACAGATAATTTCCACTGTGAAGCACGACAGGTGCAAAGTTCAATTAATGCCAAGGGGGTTGACGCTACTTTTAATTACCCAATCGAACTAATCAGCTGATGAGTTGGAATACGAGACACAAACAGACAGACAGATGGAAAGAGAGTCGGTCAATTAGATTGACAGCAAACTCTGAAAACTGAAAATTGAAATGAAAATAGAAACGGAAAATTCAAGCTGAGTTTTGGCTAATCAAATTTCATAGCGGCTTTTCAAACTGTTTGTCGGCTTGATTAAAAAACTAAATTTTTAATTCAGTTGCCGATGGTGTGTTCGGCAAAGCAAACTATGGTTTCTGGCTTATTTTCTGGTTTTATAAATCCTTATGGGGTAGTTTGACTATAAATTTAATTAGAAAAAATATATATATTTAGTTAAGTTTTTGAAGATTTTATACAAGTTACTGAAATACTTCAGTACTTAAACGACAGAATTCCAATTTCAGCTGCTAGAGTATTTAAAATTCGATTTATACTTATAATATTTGATCAATCTAGTTTGTTTTCCTTTGCTTTGCTTTGCTTTGCTTTCCTTTTACTTTTTATTTTCCTTTTCTGTTATTTTTTTTAAGTGTTTGCTGTCCATTGGGCAAACATGTGAAACGCTTTCGATTCGAATTGAGCGTTTCGCTTCATTGCCTGTGTCATCGTTTTTACAATTGATTGGCAAAAATTGATTTCAGCTTTTGCATAAAATATTTTTGGATGCCTTTATTTGCGCCAACTGCTGCCTTTGACTGGCAGCCTGACAAAAGCGGCATAGAACGACTCGGATGTCATTTCAGTGTGCGATTCGAGAGTTCGATTCTGGTTGCCATAGCTGAATGAATCCCTAGCTAGGCCCAGAGGCTCAGGCAGCTGGCCAACATATCGACATTTGACAAATAACTTAATTCGACGCTGTCACCACATGTTGGCAATGCCAGTCCGAAAGAAGCTAAAAGTCAGAGAGGGAGAAAGAGAGGGATCGAGAGAGAGAGAGAGAGGGAGAGGACTATTGACAAGCTGTCACTCACGCCTCCATCCATTTCCTCGTTCCAGCCATGCAAGTGGGCTTAGTTGCTCTGAGTTTCAACTGCCTGGCAACGCATCAATTGGCCACGTTTTAAACCTTTAGTTTACTCTGAAAAAGAAAAGTTTCAATTTAATTTTAGTATTTCAAGATATTGTTTAAAGACTTTAAATCTAAATTAAAGTAAACTGCGGAACATAAAAACTGCTACTGCTTCATAATTTATTATTTTAACAGTTTGCTTTTTGCTTTACAAACACTAAATCAACATTGAATTGTGTTTAAACTGCTGTTAAGTTTCGATAAAAACACTTAATTTATATCATCTGTCGAGTAATTTATTCTGTTGCACTTTTGACCTACTTTAGGGCCAGTTGCCAAATTGCCATCTATTTACTTGCCAATCAATGTCAATCTGGCTTAAACACTTTGAACCTAGACGCGTGCCACGACAATTAGCCGGTTTCTACTTTTAGCGCAAAGAGGAATCAGTGCTGACAATTGCTGTTAACAGACAGTGTTGCTAGAATCTGTAAAAGCTTTTAAAAAAGCTAAAATGGCAACACTGTTGAACACAGAGTCTTCTCAAACTGGTCTCAAAGAAAAACCGGATCAGACCTTAAGCAGAAAACTAATCGGCTATTTAAATGAGAGCAGCTTAAGACCCTTTTTTGCCCACTGCAGCAGCTAAAAGGGAATTTAACTTCAACTGGAGGTTAGCCTTCAACTGAGATCTAGTTTCAAGCTGCTCTACATAGGAAACTGAGCTTGTTAGGAGACAATCTGTGCTGTGCTAAGATTATGATCAGCATTGTTTAGTCAAGCATTGAAACTAGACACTTACCCATTAGTTGCAGCAGCTACATACTCCTTCAACCTACTATTCTACTACTTTTTAGTCATCATTAGCCACGCACGTGACTTTGAATCACGCGCACCTAAAATTGAATGCGAAATCACAGACAACTTAGTGCCTAAAAATAGAAACCATAAAACAAAAGCTTGGCCAATTTATAGAGGCGCTGGCCTGGTTTATAGCTTTGCCAAACTTTGAGTTTGACTTTGTCTAGCTCATTATAAACACAAGCTGCCATTGATACACTTTCCAAAGTCCAACACAGATGAGAGATGTGGACTATAATCTATAATATTCCAAGCAGATATTTTTAAGACTTGAAACTAAATACTCTTAAATTAAAGTATAATAAAAGGGCTAGTGAAGTTTAGCATAAATACAGCAGTTTATTAAACACCCTTTTAGTAGCCAAAAATTATTTCCGTGATGCCAAGAGTATTTGTAGTTCCTGCTCAAAATGATTGCTGCCTTATTAGCAAGTGAAAAACTGCGTTAAGTTTGTTTTTTTTTTTTTGGTGGAAATTGAGGCAGTGGCAGCAGGCCAAAAGTTGTAGCTGCTTAAACAGTTAGGCGTAGACAAAGTTTACGACTTGGGCAAAGTTTGCAGTTCCCTTTCTTGGCCAAAAATGTAGAAACGTTTTGTCTGTCCAACGCGGCACTTGACTTTAACCTTTTCAAGTTGTTCCTGTGTTCCAATTCCCCTCCTCTCCCACCTTATGTCTTGCTGTCTGTCTGTTTGTGTGTCTGGCACGTTTGGGGGTGCAGCCATATTGCGTTTGATTCAGATAGAGGAGACAGAGTGGACTGAGGACAGCAAAGGACTTGACTCCTTGCCAAATGGCAGACGCCTGGACTTTGGAGTTGGAGTCATGTTATTATGCTTTTGGAATCGCCCATTGCCAATTACAATGCGTTTGCCTGTCAGCCTCACTCAGTGCCCACTTTACTAGTTTACCACTTGCCAGTCTACAGTTTGCAGTCTTCAGTTGCCACTTCCACTTGCCACCGATGCTAACTGGGCTCAAAGGCAGTCTGCATTTTGTTGTAATTACTTTTGCCTCGCTTTTGTGTGCACGTGGCACATTTTGTGTTGAAATCGGGATTCAAGACGACAAGTACTTGGGGTCAGGTTCACGCTCAGTGTCTATTTATTTTGTCTAGCTTTAAGATTTATTTTTTCATTTGGCCAACTGACAATTGCAGCAAACAAACAACAATTAAAAATAATGCCGCAATCACAATAACATTTAAGTTAATTAATTTTGAAATTTAATTCAATTTTACCCTTAAATTAACTAACAACATGCATACCATAAACATATTTATTTATAAATCGTTGGCCATAAATTTCGCAGTATTTTTAAATGGCCCAAAAGCCTCTTGCCATGGTCCAGTGATGTGACGTGCTGACTGCCTGTTAATATTATCAATGAAATGAAATACGGAATTAAAAAAAAAAAACGAATTTATTATGCGCTTTCATTAATTGCGTCATTATTTGCGTATTGTCGCCAGCCCGAGGGGAAAGGTGGCAGGGGGTCTGGTGAAGGGGGAGAAGAGGAAACGCTGTAATGCAATGCGTGGCAGGACAACCGTTATCTCTGATTTTTAATGACAGCAATGTCCTTTGTGCAAGGAGTTGTATGATCCTGTGCAATGCAGTCTTGCAACCGCTGATTGTTGCCCCATCAATAAAATCGACGAATGATAAAGGATTACGCACGGCGACAGAGCAGAAACACAGGCACAGAGGAAGAGAGAAAGAAAAGAGAAACAGTGAGAGAAGTAGAGTCAGAGAATGAGTAACAATGGCATGCTAATTGATTAATTTATGGAACATGAGAAGACATTCAACTGTGTTTGACAACGATATTAATGTAAAACTATAGTTTACACTAGTCAACACAACATGTTTCAAGTAGTGGAAAATATATTCAGCTCTGCACTTAAAGCGTATCAATAGCTAAAAAAGTTGTGGCTAAGAATTGGAAGCAAGAAAATATTGTTCAGGCTGGCAACTGAAGGATTGGGAATACCATTAAATAGCTCGAAAAGCTCATAGAGTAGGCAGATAAAAAACACTGATTTTACATGACTTTTTATTCTATAAAAATGATTTAAATTGTGTTTTCGTTTATGTATTTCACGCTGCTTCACAACTGTACACTTTCATGTATAGATTTTCATTTAAACTATTTTCTTATCAACAATTTTGCTGGCCAGTGTCTACTTTGTTCTGTTCAATAATTTTGAGCACTTGTTTAAGATGTCGATTCAATTAATTTAATATCATTTTGTATGATGAATGTATTAATTGAATTTGGCAGTCGTTCAAGCCAACAATACTTTGCACTGAATTAATTAAAATTTGATTTGTGTCCATCACCCATAGCAAATCCATATCGAATACAGCACTTTACTTTTGTTAAAGATACACAGTATCTGCCTACTTGAAATTTAATAACACTATTTAATTAAATACTAGTCAGTACTTAAGTCGTGTTTAAGTACATTTTGTTTATTAAAGCTACGGTTTCTGTGCTGATTTCATTTAATCCAACTTAATGGAGTTGTTTCACTATTTTACTCATTAACCTTCACATAATATCCATGTCTATGGCATAATCCTTAATTTGCCTGCCACCTTACTGAGATCCATTTGGTACTTAAGTGCCTCTCACTTAAGGGGGATACAGTAAACTCCCTTTTTATGCCACTCCCACTCTGCCATATGAGTCTGGCATATGAGTGTTTTCACTTGAGGCACAAACAAAAGCTTTCTCATTTGTGCATCGCATGACCAAAATGATGGCGAACCCGAATCCCATTTCATTATCAATAAGTAAACTTAAACATGGCATACACACACACACACACACACACACTCACGCCCTCATATAAATAAAGAGGACTTCCAGCTGGCAAAAAATAAATGTATTTTAGTCCTTTTCATTACGATAATGAAATATTTCAAGAGCAGTTTATGTGGATTACTTGCTTAAATGTGAGAGGCGCATGCAAAAGTGGCTGCCACTAACCCATCCAATGTATAATGTGATGCCATAAACATGGTGTAAAGCCCCATGACAGCTACACACACTCTCACACACACATGTGCGCTTACAGGACATGCGTGTAAATATAGACGCTCTGGCAAAACCGCAACTTCAACTCTCAGCTCCCGCAGTGTCCGCACGCCAAGAAAAGCAAAGGCATAATTATGGCATTATCACACACGCACACACACACAGACACCCAAACACACACTCACACACTCGCACACTAACGATAATCAATTGAGAAATGTTTATAATGAAGTAGCGCGACCAAAGCCCTGGCACAATGCCCAACGTTTCGCTAAGCACTTCGAACCCTTTCCATTTTCCAACCTTTTATCCTATCGCTTCAGAGTGTGTGTGTGTGTGTGTGTGTGTGTGTGTGTGTGTGTGTGTGTGTGTGTGTGTGTGTGTGTGTGTTGGGGTGGGGGGCGTGGCATGCAAAAATAGCAAACCAGCAATAAACTTGTCCGCCAACCGCCTACCAGCTCATTGATACCATGTGCTAAGTATACCGTTGACCAGAGATAAGCACCGTCAACACGCACAGCACTTGGCCCTCTTCCTCGCCACTCTATCACTGTCTCTCTCTCTCTCATTCCCTGTCTCTCTCTGTTCGCGACAACGTCCATCATAATTCACACAAGGACTTACCACAGCGAACTAGCACTGAAAGTGTTATGCAGCCTGGCATGGGGGATTTCGGTGAGACCTCAACGAGTCCATTGTAATGAAATTAGCATAACACACAAGACAAAGTTACGCATTGTGCGATAATTGAGTTTAAGGTGGCCGCTTTAAAGGCAGCGATTGGAAATATACTTAGCGAAATGAGTATGTAAAATATTTGTAGGAATAGGGAAAGTTACTTCAACTAAAATAGTTTTCTTATCACAAAATAGCATTAAATATTTCACTGGCACTCGAAGCTATAAACTTTTCTCCCCGTGTATGCACAGTGAATGGCAGTCGCTCTCCACAGTTAACGGAAACAGGACACAGCTTCAACAGCTTAGTTCAGCAACTGTGGAAACCTTTTTGGAGGCAGCACTGAAGCTCACTGAAACTGCCATTAACACTGCAAACTGAGCGCAACAATTGCAATTCGCAGCACCTCGGGCTGTTACCTTTACTAGGTGAATACCCAGTAGGAAGAAGTTAGCAGAGAGCTACCTGGAGTAACTATTCACATTGTGTCATTGGATGGGTGCAATGCACCCTTGAAGCCAACTGTGGCAACCCATTTACAGTCGAGTAGGAAGAAGAGGTAAGTTCTCTATTTAATTTATGCCAAGAGCCAATGCCAATGCCAATGTTTGAGGTTTAAGCCCAATGAGCCCCTATAAATGAGCTAACGTTTTCCGCTGCGGGTTCAAAGTGCAACAAACTTGGCTTTTGCTTTACTTTTTATTGTTTAGAAAATATAACAGAGAGATATATATATTTTATTATGTAAATGTAAACTGCTAAAGTTGTAGAAAAGTTTTACTTTAATGTAAGCATAAATAAAGTCAGTTTGTATAAGTTTAGAATAGGGAAATAAGGTAGCTTTGGAGGTAGATATACAATCAACAGAGCAAATAGTTTAAGTAAAATAACAGAGCTGCTAAGATGAAATTTCAATATGCACTTGATAGTTTGGAATGCATTTAATTCTTAGTAAACTAAACTATCCAAAGCTAGTTAATTTTCATGGCCATACTATCTAAAATTCTTGCCCATAGTTGCCCCCGATTTCTATACTTCTCATTCACCCCTCCAAACTTGAGTCTTGAGGCGTTATCATAGCTCTCGCCTGTCTTTGACAGGACATTTTGTTCGGCAACCGAAAGGACTTCAGCACAAAGGACAAGCTGGGCCAAGTATCACTTAAAGGCATTTTCATTTGTTGTTTTTCATGAGTTTTCCGCTTTCATTTTGAGGGGAAAAAGTGCAGTTTGTGCAATGCAGCCAAGTTTTAAGCGAGTCTTTTTCTTTTCAGCCTTTTTTTTCTGCCTCTTTGGCTTTTCTTTTGCATTGCGCTTTCAATTTGTGTGTACATAAATTTCGAAATGGACTTCTCATGTTTTGGAGTCGCGACAGCAAGAGAGAAAATGCCGCTGTCCGAGGCAAGAGAAATGGTGTGCGGAAACAAGTGGCTATGACGGTCAGTTCGAAATGCTTCCAACAACAACAACAACTACCAGATAGTGTTGCAAAAAGGCAGTGCATAAATAACCAAGAAAGCGAAAAAGAAATGCAAAAAAATCCAAATGACTTGGCAAAAACACCAATCGAATGCCGAGTTTTCGTCCTTGTCGCAATGCCAAAATTTACGACATCTACGAAAAATTTCCACGCATAAATTAAGCAAGTTAAACAATTTTTGAAATAACAAAGCACACAATGTGTACTAAACAAAATACCGTTTGTTGCATTTGTTTTAATTGAAAAACTTAAAGCATTTCCATTTGACATTAAACATTTGAATATTTGAAAGGGCGACACACTTTCGAGCTGAGCAATTTGATTGTGTGGCGATTTCCGCCTTCAATGGACCGTAAAATTACAGCAAAAGCAGCGACAGAGAATGTTTGTAGATTAAGGAGCGAAAGAGAGGGAGAGTGAGAGGACTAGGGTCATGTTAATGTTCACAACAATAAAAGTCAAAGGCAACAGCAAAAGTTCAAGTTAAAGTTTAATTCCGTCGAAGCGTTCTGCCTGAATGCGAAAGACTCTTACAACTTGGGTGTGGATATTACATAGAGTTGTAAGAAACGCTTGAAAGCGTTTCATAAATGCAATTCTCACACTTTAAATACTTGCAAAGGGTAAGAGGAAGTCAGTGATCAAGCGTGACAAAAAGCAAATAAAAAACGATATTTCTAACGTGTAAAGACATTAGAAAGTGTTTAATAAAATCAAGAATTGTTGGCATATTTTATTCTATAGTTTACTACAAGTTTTACTAACATTTTTTTTTAAAACTGACAGTACTCCAAGTTTCATTCATTCACGTATCGATATTTGATCACACATTGTAACAGACAAAACACTTTTAGCATGAAAAATAAAAAAAAACACATTTTACTAATGATGTAGCAATCCATATTAGTCAGAGAAAATGTTGTTAATTTAATGAATAACTGAAATAAAATCTATCAGAGCATGAAATGCAATTACCACAGATTATATAGCAATTTGTTCTACGATGATGATGATGAAAGAAGGGGGGCAGATGATTGAGAGGTGGGAGAGGAGCACGACTGACAGCAAAATATCATTTATTTATTAGACCGCTCTGTCACTTGTTCAGCGATTTCTGTCAATGCCATTGAAGGATTTTGGCCCAAAAAGAATGTGTCTTCGCCTTTCCCTTGCCAGTTGTTGTGTGTTAAATTGCCTTTTAGTGGCGATGCCAGACGCTGTAATGTTAAGCCCAGCATATGTGTATGTGATCCGGCGTCATCATTACCATTTGCTCTCATCGTCATATCAACACAGAGCCAAACACACACACACCCACACACGCAGAGAATGTCTTTATGACTTTTCTCGCAAATGATAAGAAAAGTTTTTCTAACATATACGAAGAGTCGACCAGGAGATGTCCATGTCAAAACATATGGCATATTGCCAGGCAAAACATTTAATGGTCCGCAAAATGGTCATAGCCAGGGATGCGATAGATGGGATATGAGATGAAGAGGACATTAAAAGTTGCTTAACCTTCATTAGGCATCCTATTCCAAAACTGGCAGTGAAATGAAATTTAATATGTGTCATGACATGGGACCGACGAGTCGGCTTCAGCTTCGGCTTCGGGTAGCGCAATAAACGCGGCTGTCAGTGGAGCTTAATATCCCATTTGTGCATGGTTGTCATGACGGCTGTACTGCATTCTAATGATATGCTCGAGAGAAAGGAAAAAAATTACGAATACCGAAACAAATACGAATACGAATCACCGCAAAAGTTGGCAAACAAAAGAGGCACAGAAGGAGCTTTAATCAACAAAAGGACTAAACTCAATTTCCCTAGCTTGTTTCACGCGAGGTTGCCTCGACTCCATGGAGTCTCCTACTTTTACAGGTCTGCTCCTTGTAGCTGCTGCTGGCGTTAATGCGACGACATGGCATTATCCTTTACTTTGTTTGCCCGGCACTCTGGGTGTATTCTGATAATCGAATTTGTTCAAACAGCCAAGCGGCATAAGTTTGTTGAGTGTAAAGTAGAAGAGTTTTCCCAAGTAAAACAGAACAATGAAATGTAAATTAAAGATACTTTAGTTAACTGTAGCTAAAGCTTTTATTATAAGCTTCTAAAAGCTTACACAAAGCTCTTAGAGGCTTTAACAAAAACCATTTTCAGGTGGACAGTTTCCAGCTTGAGCTTGAAAGCTACTTAAAGAGCTATTTTTTTAAGTAAAGAGTTTTCCCAAGTAAAACAGAACAATGAAATGTAAATTAAAGATACTTTAGTTAACTGTAGCTGCAGCTTTCATTAAAAGCTTCTAAAAGCTTACACAAAGCTCTTGGAGGCTTTAACAAAAACCATTTTCAGCTGGACAGCTTCCAGCTTGAGCTTGAAAGCTGCTTAAAGATCTTTTTTAAATAAACAGTTCTTTAAGCAGCTTTCGCTCAAGCCTTAAACTTTTTAATCGTTTTAACTTGTCTTGAATCGCGTCTTGGCATCACAGATTTGCTTCCCACTGATCCACGAAATGAGCTCCTACTGCCAAACTGCGTTGAAAAAATCAATGAAATGAAATGAATCTAAAAGTTGTTTAGGTTTATTGACTGTGCTCACCATGCGATCTAACTGCGACTGTCTCTCGCTCGCTACTTGCTCCCGAACCTCCTCTATACGCTCCTGCATATATACAATTTTTGTCTCGATGTCTTTATATTCATCCGATGATTTGCCCAAACGCAGTGCGGCCATCAGATTCTCATCATCATAACGAGCACATTCAGTGGAAAGTTTGTTGGAGATATGACTAACACGGGCTTGATAACTCTATATAAAATGAAATGTTAAAAAGCCTTCATCAGCTGTTAAATTAAAGAAATTAACCTCGATTACAAGCGTATAAGCCAATATAGCTTGGTTTGCCGATAGTTGATCTTCGCGCAGCTGCAATTTGAGTGCTTTGATTTGTTTCCGAAGATTCTCCGCTTCCTGACTGTCCTTCATCATCTGCATCTCCGTCAGGGTTGCATAATAATTTCGAATATATCGCCATTGTATGGGCAGTAAAACCGTCGATTTCATGGCTCGTTTTTTACAATCTGTGACCAGTCTCCTTCTGTGATGATTCCACAAGGCATTCACGACTGTGCCACGACTCTGAGCAATAGTATTGAAATTCTTTTTCGAGTTCTGCAGCGTCTCGTCGAGTTGATCGCCAATTTGTAGCAGCATCTCTTGATCCCCAACTATGACCGACATATTTATACAGCCCTTTTCGAGAAAGGTTTCCTTATAGAAGTACTGGTAAATGTGTATTATCTCCTGAATATCTCGGCTGAACTTGGCCCAATCCAAGACCTCATCTTTGTAGTTTAGTTGCAGCACATCCAGATAAACTGGATCGGGTAACATGCAACGTTTGAAGAACGCCTCTATTGACCAACTGAATAGCATATGGGGCAAAATGCTTAATTCCATTTTTCCCCAATCCAATGAGACTCTTTCCATGATTTTCAATCGATTTATGACACGTGCAAACATAAAATACAAAGCTGATCGTTTCATTGTCTCATTCAGCTCATCGTAGCGATCGGTACGTCCCGACAAAACACTGAGCTTGTAAGCAGATGCTGGGAATGCCCGCATTGAAGTGTTTTCGCTCAACGAAGATTTATCCGTGAGTCGAGTGGCTTTGACCACCACTGGCGCCTGCTGGGTGAACGTAGTCAGTGGCATTGTGTCGTCATATCGTTTGGGCAAAAAAGTGGCCAGCCAGGAATCCGTGCTTGTCTCTAGATGTAGCCTCTCATATGTTGGTATCTCCAGTTCAGAAAACAAATTGCGCAGAAACATATCGCGACACAGTTGGGGATCATAATCAGGATCAATTGGCATTATTAAATTATATCGCTTGTCAAATTCTGTCGCCTTAACAAGATATTTACGCTCTGCTTTTTCAAGCAAGTGTGCGGAAAGATCAAATCGTGAATGCATTTTTAAAATTATAATGCAACTTTAATTCAAACGAAAAACAAACGGCAGCAAATCTTGGAACAAGAACAAAACGAACAACGAAATATGTGTGTTAGTGTAAAGTATCAAAGTATAATTAAAATAAATTTATGAAAACTTAATCAAAGCCGACTTTGTAGTAGCTCTTTTGTAGCTCTTCCGTTCCGTGAAAAGGAAATTTATTTTTACTCCCCATAACTATTGAGGGATTGCCTTGGAATATATTCAGTGTTTTATTTCAATAAATAGCACAATCAAGAGTAGAATCAATTTGGTACGCTTTTCAGCCTTATATAATAAGCCAATGTAAATGACAGTAGCTGATTTGATTTGTGACTGAGAAATCCGTTTTAGGTACGGCCAGTTAACAGTTACGACATCCTGCCTATATAAAGGGCATCAAGCGATTGATCCGCATTGTAGTAATAGGAGCTGGAGATGCGTATGTTACTCTGCTCCGTGCTCTTGGCGCTGGGAGCGTTTGGAATAGGTCACGTTGGTGGCCATAAACGTCATGGTCATGGCAGAAGGGCAGAGAATTCGGAACCGAGATTAATTTGCATTACCAAACAGCGGAATCTAATTAAAGAACAAGAATTTGTCAAACGCCAAATCATCAAGTATCAATGGCAGGTACAATCCTTACGTACAACGTGTCAACTGGAAATACCGGATATTCTAGGTAAACTCTAGATTACTATTTACATGTAACAGATTTAATATTAAGTTTGTTCTACTCAGGAATTCCAATACTTAGCGACGGTCCCAATGGCCCCATTTCGTACGCACCTGGCACACCTGGCGGGCCAGGAGGAAATGGTGGACCAGGTGGACCTGGAGGACCCGGAGGGCCTGGAGGACCTGGAGGACCCGGAATACCCGGAATACCTGGAGAACCCGGAGTACCTGGAGGAATCGGTTGGCAACTTAATAATTACCCACCTGGTACACCAGGTGGGCCTGGTGGACCAGGAGGACCCGGAGGGCCTGGAGGACCTGGTGGACCTGGCGGACCTGGAGGACCGGGAATACCCGGAATACCTGGAGAACCCGGAATACCTGGAAAACCGAGCTTGTCAATCACTATATATCCGCCTGGTACACCAGGTGGTCCTGGGGGACCTGGAGGACCTGGAGGCCCGGGTGGACCAGGAGGACCTGGTGGACCTGGAGGACCCGGAGTACCTGGACAACCCGGCATACCTGGAAAACCCAGCTTGTCCATCAATATATATGCGCCTGGTACACCTGGTGGACCTGGAGGACCTGGTGGACCAGGAGGACCGGGTGGACCAGGAGGACCTGGTGGACCTGGAGGACCCGGAATACCCGGAAGACCAGGTGAACTTGGAATACCTGGTGGGTTTGATTGGCCTCCCAGCACATTCAAACCTGGTACACCTGGCAGACCAGGACAGCCCGGAATACCGGGAAGACCAGGAAGACCTGGAATAAACGGTTGGCCACCAAATAAATTCCCATCTGGTACACCTGGTAGACCCGGAACACCTGGAAGACCAGGAGTACCTGGAATAAACGGTTGGCCACCAAATAAATTCCCATCTGGTACACCTGGTAGACCCGGAACACCTGGAAGACCAGGTGAACCTGGAATACCTGGTGGGTTTGATTGGCCTACCAGCCCATTCATACCTGCCACACCTGGCACACCTGGCAGACCAGGACAGCCGGGTATACCCGGAAGACCTGGAGAGCCTGGGGGACCCGGTTGGCCAATCACTTCATTCCCAACTGATCCCAATTGGCCCATTGGTCCTAACCCAATCGTTATTCCCAGTCAAAACATTCAATGGCCAACTGGTGGATATAGAATTACTACAGAAGTTTCAACAGTAATCTCAACTACACCGCTTACTGACTATTGGCTGACAATCAAGGACATTGAGGAAGACTCCAAAATGACGACGGTAGATTCCTGAAACCCTTGAAACCTTTAACAATTTGTTCAACTTTGTTTCTTTTATACTCGTAGGTTATGATTATCAAGAAATATGGCTACCCGGTGGAGACACACTTTGTGACAACCCCGGACGAATATGTGCTGTGCCTGCACCGGATACCACGGCCCGGAGCACCCGTAATCCTGCTGGTTCACGGTTTGATGTCCAGTTCAGCGATTTGGGTGCAGATGGGGCCTGCGTACGGACTGGCCTATAAGCTATACCAACAGGGCTACGATGTCTGGTTGTTGAATACTCGTGGCAATCTCTACTCCAAGCAGCACAAGAATCCGGATATTAAGCCCGAAGACTATTGGAGCTTCTCCTTCCATGAGATTGGCATCTATGATCTGCCATCGACAATTGACAAGATTCTCACCATAACAAAACAGTCCAAACTTCAATACATCGGCCACTCACAGGGCAGCACTGCCTTCTTTGTGATGTGCAGCGAGATGCCACTTTATGCCGAAAAGGTCATTCTCATGCAGGCACTTTCTCCAACGGTTTTCTTGCAAAACACAAAGAGTCCGGTGCTCAAATTCCTGAGTCTTTTCAAGGGAAAATTCGGTGTAAGTTAACAGTATGGGTGTGATAAACTAAAGTATATAACTGTTCTCTCTTAGGTTCTTTTAAATTTGCTGGGTGGTCTGGAAATCTCAAGGAATAACAATCTCATCGCACAATTCCGGAAACATATTTGCTCCGTCGACGCTACCAGTGAAATTTGTGCAATCTTTGATTACGTGACGTGCGGCTTTGGTTGGTCCGAGTTCAATTCAGTAAGCAGTTATATAAATATTACAAAACTGGTTATAACATTGAGTTCCCTTTGTAGACCATGACAGATGTGGTTGTGGGGCATTCCTCCCAGGGTGCCTCCAGTGTGCAAGTCTATCATTATGCGCAATTGCTTAGCGGCACGAAATTCCATAGGTTCGACAAGGGAGCTTTGCTCAATCAAGTGATCTATAAGGAGAGCGAACCACCGTCATATAATCTGACTAGAGTCTCCTGCAAAGTTTCCCTACATTATTCACAGGATGATTGGTTGGCTCATGCGTCAGATGTGGAAGTCCTGAGAGCACGTCTACCCAATGTCATTGACAATTCATTTATTGTCCAACAGGGTTTTAATCACTACGATTACATGCTATCGCAAAATGTGAATAGGCTCGTTTCAGGTCGGGTTCTGAATAATTGTTATTCCTATAGGAATATAGGAACTGCTACGTCCAGTGCCTATACAATATATTAACCAATATTTTATAAGAAACATATACAATAAAAAATGGTTGCGGGATATATAATTAATCTATGGTATATGATGTGTTTGATTTGGGTTCTTACTTTATAAACAAATACATTAATTATTGCTGTAGTTTCTTGTTTCGATTTAATAATCCAAGACACAAAATATATCTCGAAAAAAGTATGTAACATAGAATTAAGTGCTAACCAAAAATTCTATTCGATTCCAAGACAGAACAGCCATTTTTTCCACTTGACTGATTTTGAATTTCTTATTAAATTTATTTGACTTCTTCAGGCATTACGCTCAGAATTTACTTTATGCCCACAGGAAATGCGTTGTGGACATGAAATTCGTTGGAAAAATCAATGCACAAACCAGATTTACATATTCGGCAGCGAGGTGTGTCATAAATTAAAGATCCCACACGCATATTTACATGCCGCAAGGCTCAGTTTTTAAATTAAGTTTGCAATTGAAATGGCGCGAAAAGTGGAGAACCATAAGACAAGGACAACGCTGATGGCCTGACTTTAAATTGCTCACGTGTGTGACACAATTTGGAGCCCACAGTCTCAAACTCTGAGCCGCAGGCTGACAGTGACTGCGACAGCGACAATGGCGGAAGCGGAAGTGCAAAATGTGAAAAATGTGCGCAGTGTGAACAAAACCGTTCAATGCGAGTAGGGGCGGGGTATGGGGAGTCAACGTGCCGCTTAACAGCTGGCACGTACGCACTGCCACGCCCACACAAGGACCGCGGGGCAAACAATTTGAAAAGCCCACACAATTCAACTTGTTTCCCCCCTCGCGACGAACACATGTAGGCTTCACTTCGGCTTTTGGCGTACACTGCTCAAAAAACTTTAAATATTACAGCTTACAAAAATTACTTCCAGACAAATAATTTTAAAATAGAATGCGTTTTTAGACAATTAATTTGTTTCCATTTAAAGCGTTGGCATTAAAATATTTATTCCTACTTGTTTTTGTCTGTGTAACCAGCTGTGACTCCGGCACTACCTACGATTCCGGTTCTGACTACGGCTATCAACGTCACGGGCTACACCATAAGCCTCAACTGGCATGCGTACGTGTGTTATTTAATGCTTATCTTTATTCTTTTCCCATTAGTGTTATTGATGTTGGCAGTCGTCGTTTCAATCCCCATTCACATACTCGTATCTCTTGCTCTGTCTCTCTCTCTCTTCCTCTCTGACTCCCTTCTTGTGACTATTATGGCACCTGTGTATTGGGCCCTCGATAAACCTGGCCGGCAGCTAAACGCTGACAATTGATGCCAGAAGATGCCTGAAACCTGGAACAAAATCACGCGCTAAACATTATTTTAATGCCTTGAAGGCAAGTCACATATGTGTGTGTGTATATGTCGTGTATACTTCAGTCTATGAAGCAGTTTTCCGGGAATATATTTAAAGCTCTACATCATTGTCGTATTTCCGTTTATTCAGCCTCCAAAGAGGACTCTTGGGACACACACAAACATACACGCAACTGACATTTATAAATGCTGAACTTGGCTCGTCTGAGCAACGGGAGCTGGCCTTGAAGAAAGAAGCCTTTCGAATTCAAATGATGGTAAATTATGGCGCCAGCTGCTACGTAATGAAAAAAAAAAATAAAAACGAGAGAAGTTGTCAAATAAATGCTTGGATCAGCCAAGGGCGAAAAGTGATTCCCTGGCAGCCAAATGCCAAAGAGATTTACAGATAGCCAAGGTGAAGTGTCTCACAGTAAATGGGAAAATTCCCTCATTGAAGCTAATAACGTCTATGAATTTAAAGACAGTCTAGATGGGAATTGAAAATAAATCGTTTAAGAATTTTAATATATGGATAAGTTAGTTTTAGAAACGGTTTTCGTTCGAAATTGAATTTGAAACTTAATTTTACCCGTTAAAGTTAAATTCGTTAATCGAAAGTTTCGATCAAAACATTATGTCCATAGACTGTTATCGAAAAAAATGGAAGTGTAATGACTTTTGACACTTGAAAATCTTGTAGCTCAGTTTCGTCGACCAAGTTGTATTAAATCAGAGACAGCAGCGCCAAATCCATCTCGTGGTCGTGTTTTATTATGTATTTTTCGATTGGTGTACCAACTTTTCACACATTTTAAACACCAATTCCAACAAATTCAAATGTATTGTTAAATGTTAAGCGGTCGAACCAATTTACGCGGCCCAAAGTGTATAAAAACCATCCCGATTCGACGACAAAACCGAGTTCTTTATTTTCTATGTAAAGCGTCGGAAAAAGCCGATAAGAATCCAAGACCAACACTTCGCCGGCAAGACGTCATCAGGAAAACAATTCAACAAAAAAGAGAAAATATATAAAAGCCATTAAACAGTACGTAAAAATGTTAGCACGTAAATATGAACTGTGTCCACGTGTGCCTCCCATCCACGAGAGGATTGCCCTCCAGTGTGCCAAGAATATTAGCCAATCGGCAGCTGCATTGCCCAAGCCACGCACTCGTAACGGCTATTTGCCCGTGCTGGTCGAGCTGCGTAATACCGACGAGGATGTCGTCTATCGCTACCAAGTGAATTTGCCACCCAGTTCCGAGGACCAGGATCATCAGCAGATGAATTCTGTGGAGGCCAAGGCATTGAGCCAGCAGCTCAATTTGCCATGCTTGCTCCATGATCGCAACCCCATGAATCAGGACCTAACACCGCTGTCTGATGACACTGATGCACCGCAGCTGGTCATGATTCAGGATGCTGTGCATGTGGTGCACGATCTACCTGATGCGCATCCCAATGGTGCCTTTCCCAAGCAATCCATATCGACATTCGGGAACTGCGCGTATGCCATTGTTGCATCGAAGATAACTCGTGATCACTTCATGTCCACGCTGCACGAACAGCAGCCCAGTCCCATGGAGGTCACTGTGCTGTGGGCTGACCAGCAACCAACTGCAGAGCAACAGCAGCCACTGTATCCCAAGGAGCAGACACCAATTGCTCAACTCGCTGGTGATAAAAATGCTATGAAGCCGCAGACACCATTGTTGGCAAGCAATGGGTACAACTTTCCACCGCCGAATCACAACAGTGGCCACTTCATGCACCACCAGCAGCAACCGCAGCAGCCACAACCACTGCTGGAGCCAAGTGGCACTCAGCCTTTGCCACCACCGCAGCAGCAGCAGAAATATCAGCAGCTGCAACCAAAGTTACCCTTTGGTTACAGGCAGTCTCGCAAGCCCTATCGACCGTTCAACTCGGCACCAAATAACAACAACAACAATACCAACATGATGTATCAACCGAAGCGAGCGGCCAACAACAATTTTGGGTTATCCGCTCGTTCAACTAGTGCTGTTAATCTGTCGAATGGTTACAACTCGCTGCAGTTGGCTCAAGCTACAAACAGCTATGATTTCGTTCATGGCCAGAATATGCAAAATGACCAAATGGATCCATTTACTTACTGTGAACAGCAGGAGCTTACTCGTCATGAACTGGAGCAGAAGGAGTATTTACGCATGCTCACTGTCAATCAACACCAAATGCATATCCGACCAATATTTGGCAATCCATTTGAGTATAAACGCGATCTTCAGGTGCGACAGAATGTGGAGCAGGAATTGGAGAATCAACAGCAAATCGAGCAAGAAAAATATAAGCGCATGCTAACTGGTAATTTCATGTTCGTACTTAATTTAAATTTCTTTTATTTATTAAATATTTTTAGACTCGTTGGAGTCAACGCAGGGACCGCCGGAACTGCACTCGATGTTCCAGTGGAACTGCTGCCATCTGTGCCACACGGCAATGAGTACAATGCGCAATGCCTTGGACCATTACTTGTCTCGGATGCACCAGCGCCGGGTGGACTCCTGGCTAATACGGTATAGCTTCGTAAAGGGTAACCTATCCGAGGATACGTTACGCCATTTACGCAGCTCCAGCCCAGCTGTCTTGCATTGTGATCTCTGTGATCTGAAGCTGACATCGGTGATGCATGCTCGTCAGCATTTCTACGGACGTCGGCATCGGCTCGTGGAGCGGAATATTAGTAAGCCCAATGGCGACGGCTACTATGACAAGACGGGGCGCTGGGTGCGTACCAATGACAAGTGGCTGACATGCAAGCTCTGTGACGTCGTTGTCACCTCGGAATCTCAACTAGCCATACACATGGCCGGTTCGCGTCACCGCAAACGTGAGCGCTCCATTTATCCAAACAACTTCTCGGAGCCCTACGATGGCAGCCATGTGTATCGCATCAATCCGAATGGTTCGCTTTCTCCACTCAATCCCCAGGGCTACTACATGTACTCCGGCTGGGGCAACAAGCAGCAACAGCTACCGCAGGATATACCCAAGTTTAACGATGTGAATGCCGCATTCTACTGTGAGGTATGCAACATAACGCTCAATCACATGAAGTCGGTGAAACAGCACGAGGAGGGGCGCACGCATAAAAAGAAGCTGGAAAGGTTCACGAAGGCGGAGTATGTGTAAATTTTCGATTACGAATTTCGATAAGCGATTGCGAATTTCGATTTCAATTTCGATTTCGATACGATTCGTTGTCGCTTCCTTTCGCATTACTCCTCAGAAATAATTTGAATAATTTGAAAACTAAAGCTGAAGTCAAAGATCAACAGCTCTCCGCTACTGGCCGTGTACTGTGCCGTATTATTTACATTTTATATTTGAACTATATAACTTTTTAATATGTTGTATAAATGGTATTTCGTATAATATATATAAATATACGTACTGTTTCTTAATATCGAAGTTTGTCTAATTAATAAATAGTCGCATTTAGTGAAGGTTCTGTCCATTTGATGTTTGAGCTTTAATATTGAATTATAAAATATTCAAACAAAAACATTTTACATTTTTGACAAAAAAGGCAAAGAGGTAACAATACAACTATTTGTCAAAGAGGGGGTATAATTTAGTGTTGTCGATTAGGCATCTAGAGTCCAAAAAGGCACGGACTAAGTTAGACGCATTCAAAGTTCAAGAAATCAGTAATTGCAATTAAGAAATGAAGACTAAAAATTGTAAATGTGATTAAAAAATGTAAAAGAGACCTTGGCACAGCCTATTACATTCATTCAACAGCATAGCCATGAGAAAACTTTGCAGCCACTACCGCATTGGATTTAAGAAAAATCCATTGCATACTTTTGTGCTGCGCTGAAAATGCAACGCAACCAAATATGGCGAAGTGGCATACGAAATGTTGCTAACGAAATGTTGCTAAGCGAAAGTTGCTAAAGTCTTGAAAGTTTGCAAGAGTGTCAATTAAAACTTTGATTATTTAATATTTAAGTGAAATAAAACACTACACCAATATATCATTAAGAGCTCTAACACTTTGGCTGCATTAATGAGCCAACACTTGCCGCAACATTGCATGCCACACTGTCTGGTTTCCTTGCTTTTAATTGCTTCAGCTGCTTATGCAGAGACACGGTGTCCTTTACCACTGATTGTTGCCTGCTGCCTGTTGCCATTCGCAATGTCCTGGAGCCCAGACGAAAATCGCATTAAATCTGTTCGGTCTTTGGCGAGACGGCGGTATGAGGACTATAAAAACGGAGTTATCTCTGGGTAAATATCACTGGTAAAAGTGTCCCAGTCCAGTGGTGTCAGTCAAACTGCAGTGTCTAGACAAAACATGGCATTAAATAAATAAATAAATCGCAGTAGCTACAATGGGGAACAACAAACAGTTACAATAATATGGGAGCAATGTCAGCGCATCGACAAAACCGCAAAAAACGGAAACGACTTTGCTGAATTTATGGCGAAGCTTTTTGGGCGAGTGTGAAGAAAAAAATTGCTGCACATGACCAATGAAGGTCAATGGCAGGCGTAGAGCGTACAGCGTGTGAAATTGTAGGCGTGGCACTGTCAGCCTAGTCAGCTGCAGTTACCGCCATACGTGCACAAACATGTTCATATGGAAATGTATACAACAACATCGTCCTGCCATATATAGATATATGTGTTTATGTTTATCTGGCCGTCTGGCTGTCGCTTCTGGCTTCCAAGTGGTGGGAGTAGGGGGTGTGGCAGGTCAAAGCATGTTTTCGCATAAATTAAACTTCTTATCTGCTGTAAAACATTTGACGCCATTGTTATAGTGGCTGCTGTTGTTGTTGTTGCAGGCAGGAAATATATTCGCACTCGTTTTAAAAGGCAACAGACAATGGCACAAAAGTATCAACCACAACAATATCAATAAAGTGCAAAAGAAAAATGTCGCAATATTAAATAAATAGCAGAGAAATGACACTTTATGAGTGATACAGTTAATGATATAGCAATTGGATGTAGAGAAGCAATGCATCAGTCAAAAGGCTTAAAAGTTCCAAGGGTTCCACGGATAACTAAAAATAGTCTACTTAAACCTTCTTCAACACAAACTTTGAAAAATGTTTTAAACACTTCTAAGTTCAGCTTTAAATGTAGCTTAATTGCAGCCCAATTATTGCTCCATTCTATTTCTCTATGAAACTTAAAATTTACATTTATTCAACTTGTATTGACAGCTCATCCTTGCCTCACAATACAAACAGAGCGCTGAGTTTGTTTACAACTGTGTATACAAATTAATTATGCAACTCTGTGGTGCTTACACCTGCCTCCACCTGTCACTCGATTCCCTTAAAATAGCTTTTTAGCATTTGGCAAAATGGTTGCGTCAAGTGCTCAAAACGAGGCAAATTTATGCGTGGCAAGCCAAAACAAATTCTCTAGGCACATTGTTGGCCGCAAAATGCTCATTTGCATGCCCCGCAGATACAGATACACGTGCAGATTCAAATACAGATACAGCTACAAATGCAGCATGCATTTGTGTATATAATTAACATAATTTTCGCACAACATTCACTCAGCCATAATTTTCTGCTAATTTTCGTACAACTTTTTGTGGCAAAGTCGCAGCTGTCTTTGTAGTTGTTGTTGTTGTTGTTGTACTCTACCTGCTACATAATGTTAATAACAATAACTTCAGTTTTTATTTCTTTATATAAAGATATTTTTTTCTTTTTTTTTTGTTTGAGTTTAATGTGGCATTATGTGATCTCGAAACGGCTGTCAGCTGTCAAAACTTGTCTAATAAACACTTGAATTCACTCTCTCCATTTACATGTCATCTTTGTATCAAGTGTGCCAATTACGGCTCTATATCTTTACATATATGTATACAGGGTGTGTTTGGGGCTGGGGGGTCCCAAAAAGGGTTGCCTGTGTGTGTTTCTTTTCTTTGCGAAATATTATATAAACTGCTTTTAATTGTTTATGTTTTTTTGTCTTTTATTTTTAATTGTTACGTCTTAGACATGTTTTTATATTAATGTAACTGTTGTTGTTTTGTGTGTGTCACCTAAACGTGTTTGGCCTGCTAAGTACTTAAGGTATAAACTCGTGAAAGTAATTCACTTTGAATTGTTTGGACATTAGAATCTGGCTTAAAGCAAGGGGTTAAATTAAGTATTAAGTGACAAACCAGTTATAAAGCTGTTTAAAATAATACTTCAAAGTCTAGTTAATCTCTGTAAACATCATAAATTTACCGCTAATTTGTTTAAAGCTGTTTCTGTTTGCCTTAGAAACATTTCATGACTGATACACTTATATAAACAATTCAAAGTTTAATTGCTTAATATTAAGTAGCCAACTGAAGTCAGTTTGCCGCTCTTATGCGGTTAAGTTGCAGCCTTCTTACTTTAAGTTCAACTTGTCTATGACTTGCCTTCAACTGAAACACATCAATCATTCCACGCATTTATGGGATTCTCCCACAGCATTTTTGCTGCATCATCGAAAGACGAAAAAAAAAGTAAATAAATAAATAAACAGATGAAACCGAGAAGAAGATGTTGATTAGAATTGGCCAGTTGTGACTAGCACTGCATAAATACAAATACAAAATATTAAGCACAGCAGTAACAACAACAATTGGAGATAAACAGCCAACTGGGATATATGTATGTCAATCGAACAACAACAACAACACGCAACTGGCTTGAAAAATGTGTTTAATGTTGTGCTTATATTGCAACAAATATAAACAGGAACAGAGCGCGCTACAGCAGCAGCAACAACAACAACATACAACGCCTCCATGACACATTTACCAACATTTTGTTGTTGCCTTTGAATGACAAATCTTGTACAGCATTTGTTGTTTTTTGTTACTGTTGTTTTGTTTGTGGTTTTTGTTGCTTGTTGTTTGTGGTAAGCCCCGTTCGTGCTGTGTATTGCTGTTGCTTTTGTGGCTCTGTCTGTTGCATAGAAATCCAAATACATAAACAACGCCACCGGCTCAGTTACTGTCTCTTCCCTCGTGCTTTTTTGCCTATAGTTTTTTTCCATTTAAGCCAAAAAAGTTGCTCAAAATTTAACAAGAAACTGCAGAATTTTCAATACGCTAACAAATTTTAATATTAAGAAAGTCAAGAGCATGAATAAATAAAAATGATTTAAATATTATAATCAGAGTCTTCGATGTTGCAAATTATTTTTTATGTCTACACTCGAATTGATTTTAAATAAACAAGAGCACAGTTGAAAACTGCTGGCAAATGGCTTGAACAAACTGTAATACCCTGTAATATAATAGCATCGAAAACCACTTTCGATGTCGCCTACTGCACCATTAGCAGATTTTTGTGCAGTTTGGGGAAAAAAAGCATTTGCGGTTGAATCACGAAAGGAAAAATGCGGCGCCGGCTAGGCTGGATGCTTATATAATATTTGCAACAGTGCTAAGCAGCGAAAACAGAGAAGAAATAGAGAGGGAGAGATAGAGAGAGAGGCAGAGCTGGTAAGACTGCTTGGAAGATGGGAGAGACCTCTCTCCATTGCCTTCTCTTTGGAATTTCGTTGGCAAAACGCAACTAGCATTAAATTGGCATGCGCTTTGGAATTTCTTACCAAATATTGATGACAGCAACTAACGCAAGCACAAGCAACTAGTATAACAAAGTCTTTGTAGTGTTTAGAAATATGTTTCTTCTTATATAATCGTTATTAAGTATACGCCGCAGTGGAAGCTGCTGGCATTACTCAGACTTTATGCCACATAACAATCATCACATCATTTCAATTCACACAAATTCAAATTGTCACAACACAAACTACCGCATTACGCAGCCACAGGCCACATGTTGGTGACGCCCATGCCATTGCGGCTTTTTGGTTGATTATAGTCATTGTTTACAGCGGCGTAGGTGCAACATGTGGCAAGTGCGGCAATTAAATGGCAACGCTTTAATGACTGCGTTGTGTGGAGTCAAAAGCAGTTGCAAACTTTGCTGGGAAGCTCTAGTAAAAATAGGTCAAGCAGCAAACTATTCCAGACCTCTAATTGGGCTGAGACTTGGGGTTGTGTTTTATCCTCAAAACTGTAAGCACAAAAATAAATAATGGCTATTAAAACCCTTTGGTTCAAGTGTATTGCAAATATTGTGTAGTGTTACCCGGTTTGTTTGTGATTTTAAAAGCTTATACGACTTGTCGATTAAACACTCAACCAACACAATAAACATTGGCATATTAAAATTAAGGTAACCTGGCCGAAAAGTGTGTCAACTGGTCCAAAAGTGCACACTGCTACTTACATCCTGACAAGGCCAAGTGAATATTAACTGGTAGCCAGACAAGCACATGTCTTTCTCCCTCTCTCTCACTCTCTCACTCTCGGCATCTCTACATCTCTTTATTTTCCCTTATCTCTCTTACACTTTTTCGCTTACAACAAAATTTCAGTGTCACGCTGCCTGAGACTTAAAAGACCGCAAACAATAACAACAACTTGGCCAAAAGTTGCCACAGACAATAAATCGTCCACAACAACAACAACATCTTGCACCTCCTGACCTTGAGTCGTGGCATTAAATTGCAACAGTTTTGGCTGTGCCCGAAAAAATAAATAAAAACAAAAAACCAAAACAACAAAAAAAACACAAAAGAGCCGGCAATTTTGCCTGCTATTGTTATTGGCAGTTATTGCTGCGTAAAATGTTGCAAGAATCTTAGCAAAATGAGTGATTTATGTCGACTTAAGCATACCCTGTAAAGCAAAGAGCTAGAAAATTATTTAGGCACATCTAGAAAACAATTAAAATTGATTTATACTAACTTTAATAAATCAAACTTTATATTTTTTACTGATTGCAAACCATTCAATTTTGTTTTAAATCAATTCATACAATTTTACGGGGTATCAAAAGCAAGCACATGACTAACAACAAATTTAATTACACTTATTGCAACTGCAAAATAAAAAATAATTACATTTGCGGCTACAAATTGAACGAAGAGGCGTTTCAATAAATGCCAAACAAAACTCGACCGAGTTCAGATTCCGTTTTTGTGGTCGACCCTGCTCCTGGCCACCAAATTGGCGGCACGTGGTCATGACATTCTTGGCATGAAATGAGTGCAAGTGCAAGACATTCTGTCCGTTGTGGCCATTCTGGGCCAGTGTGCAATGTGCAGTGTTGCAACTTGACTTGCATTCGCATAGCCTTGGGAGGCGTATGAGCAATTTTATGCTCTTTTATGTATGTTGTAAGAATGCATGTAAAAATGGCTGATTGAATTTGTGATTAATGTGCAAGTGCTCAAGTGTCTTGTCATTGAGAGGCAGTTAAGTGTAGCCCTGACAAATTGGCCTGGCCAAGGCTAACGACAGATCATAACCGGGAAATGATCATCATCAATGCTTTTGATGATCATAATAATTACAAAACGACGTCACACAGCTGCCTGATAAGTAGCAATTTATATGTAATTCATTTGGCAATAAATGGAACATACAATGGCAAATCTTGAATATGAATGCAAAGGCGAATGGGAATGGGAATGCGTGTGATTGCCTCAGTCGGTGAGAGAGACAAAGAAATTGTACATAAACTAAAACAAAACTTTTTGCTCGCATTTTGAAAATGAAAACGTAACCAGGTGCCTGCCCCAATAACGACTCCAGCTGAATCCCAATGCAGACAAACACAGGCAGTCCGTCTGTCTGGCAGTCTGACAGTCAGGTAGGCAAGTCTGGCAATTGGACATTTCAACCCATTTCAAAAGACGCTGGCTTTTGGGGTGCAGTGGGGCGTGCCATTGCTGAAGAGCTGAAGAGGTTTGTGCAAATGCAATTACCTTGGCAGCGGTGGCAGCAAACGTAACACCAACCACTGAAACAGAGTCAGTAAGACGACAAAAACAACAACAACAACAACAATCATCAACGAACAACGGCACGAACCGAAAACACACACGAATCAAACTAAGTAAAAAACGAAAGACTTAGACAACAAACTCGCTTGGCACGCGCTACACGAAAGACAACAACAACAACAACTTCAACGACAGCCACAACGACAACTACAACAACTTTGGCTAACGTCACGTCGCCAGCAGACAAAACAAACCTACAACTTGATAATATAATAGATCTGCGTAGCGTCTGAAAGATAATCGAAGCAGCCAAGCGTCTAAACCAACTGATCTGCTCCTCTGTACACATCATGAACCACGTACGTGTGTGTCACATGGGGGCGTCAAACATGCTCGATCCGTGCGATACTCATGCGGGCACCTGACTGTATAATCAACTGAACTAGATCATTGGCTTAATGGTTAAAATACCAAAACGACCATGACAGCAGCGAATCAAAATAAAATGACTGGATTGTTATAAAGAAAAAAATTTTGATCTTAAAATAAAATACTAAAAAAAAATAATAGTTTAAACATTAATTTTTTATCTTCTATAAAAATGTGTTTTAATTGTTATAAGAAAACAAGGAAAAAACTATTTTGAAGAGTAGCTAAGTTGACTATTTAAAATACATATCGAATAAATGTGCCTAAAAGTTACGAGCAAATAAACTAAATTGATTTCAAGGTATTCCTAAAACACTCCTATATATTTGTATCTAAGAATTTAATAATTGCCATAAGTTGTTGAAGTTAACTCTAAAGTTTGTAGCTAACAATTAAAATATATAGAAAATATTCTTTCTGGAGTTATTGAAAATATTTTAAGTATTAGGTAAATGTACTAGCTTCACGCATACAAACATTTCTAAATAAACAATTACAATACAATACGCTTAGTTAATTCTTTTATTAATTTTTGTAGCCATTTTATTTGCTATGTTTTAGTTTTTAAATATTTTATTTGGCAAAGAAATATTCACTCGTAGCTTTGCATAGTTTTGGCAAATTGAAGTAGCAACCAAAGACACAACGACAACATTGATTCGATCGGACTGCAACAAGTTGGCAGCGAGCTAACAGTCAAGTTGTTGGCCCAGCCCGGCTCAAACCAAGCTAGACTGGCAGCTTATAGCCAGAGCTTTGAGTCAGTTGAGTAACGAAGCTTCAGCGAATCGGTTGGCAAGTGAAACTCGCAGCTCGAGGCGTTCCAAAGCGCGTGCGCGTGAATACAAATCAACAGCGACAAAATACTATAAAGGACAACAACAACAGCAATAACAAATGTGTTAATTCCTTGACTGCATTATAAATCAAATGATATAATAATAAAATAAATATTAAAAAAGTATTGTTGTTGAATAAAAATAGTGTCGAAAGTGGAGGGGGGCAATAAAACAACGTAATCGTTACGCTTTGGTGCAAGCAACTGTTGCATTGCCAATTTGACGAGTGAGTGAGTGTGTGTGTGTGTGTGTTTGTGTGTGTGTGGCGAGTGTGCCTCTCCTTCTTTCTCCCACTCTCTTTCGCCGCGAGATGTGGCCAAGCTGTCGCGCCTGTGCGGCACTGCTGTTGCACTGCCTGGGCGCATTACTCGTCTGTGGCAGCACAGGTGCTTTTACCATTCTATCGCCCTTCAGTTACACCTCGCTAAGCTTTAAGAATCTGCTTAACAGTGTCCTGTTATCAAGCAATGCTAATCTGGCTGGCGGTGGACGTAATCTCAAATCCGATGTGCTTGAGGATGCCTCGCTGATAACGGTAAGTTGACCCAGAAAATAAATCTCATAATCTCAGTGGACAATTTAGATGACCTCAGAGTTGCAGGTAGCAAAAGTTGTTAGCATTGACATTTGTTATTGTTACAGTTGTTGCCTTTAAATGTTACCGGTTAAGTTTAGTTTTTCTTTGTGCGCTTTGTGGCCAACACTTTTTGTCTCTAATGATTTTGGTTCAAACAATTTTTCTATGTTAAATAAATTTACACATTGTGTTTCGCCTCTCGCCTCTCTCGCACGTCGGTAAAAGAAAGTTTACACATTTTTCTTTCTTGTTTCGTTTTTGTGCAGTTCGTTGACTTCTGTTTCGACAAATTTGTCTCAGTTATAGAATTAGAAGTCACTCAAATCATGTCGAAACACGTCAAGCACTCGCACTACATTTATTAGACACATGCAACACGGACACGTTGCAAGTTCTTTCACTTCCAATTTGCCACCGGTTTTTTGATTTTTATTTTACATTTATGATCATCTTACGTGTGTGCAGCCCATCAGCTGCAGACTTTTTTATGTCAAACTGAACAGTTGCCAATTTTTTATTTACTTTTTATGGTGTGTCGGCTAATTTTTGTACGGAGTGACTAACAGAGCTTTAATACACAAATTCCGTGGTTTCAAGCTGGAGAAATTATATGAATGTGTTTCTTTGAGTTTAGTGTAAGAAAAGTGTTTGAAAAGAGTTCGAAAAGCATAGAAAGTTTTGTTGCACAGATTTAAATAAATATTTCTTATGAAAAATAAAGAGATGCTAATTTTTCAATGCCTTTAAAATGCTATAAAATTGTTTTTATAAATGTTATTATTATCAGATTTCAAAAGTGACCTATAAATATATTAAGACATTAAACGGCTTATAACTACTCTTAGAAATATAATAAAATAATTATTATTTTATTTTTAAGTGATTTACAAAAGTTTTATAGAAACAATAATAGGTAAAAGCTAAACTTTATCGTATCTTTCTTCCATTCTTCTTATGTAAATAAATAAATAGTCAAAGCAATTATCAATCGGAATTTTCTTAACTAAATTAAAGTTTATGTGTTCAGTTTCAAAGCTAAATTAATTTAATATAATTTAAGTAGTCATTTCCGAACTGAATTTGCATTCCAAAAAAATCCCACTTTTCATGGCTAAAAGTGAGAAAATTTTGTTAGTCTGTTGACCTTGTAGCCCTTGGAAAAAAACAAACAGTTAGTTGGCCTAGTTCACGTCAGTGCAATTAGAGCAATTTACTTGGATTTCAGTTCACATAATTATTACAAATGCAAGAGACGTTTCTTGTTTCTATTGCGTTGAGTTTTCACAAAGGTCAAACAAAGTAAAAAATTAGCATTTCGACGAAAAATGACAAACTGAATATATTTAAACAATTGTAGTTGATGTTTTAGTTTTTGTTTACATTCGTCGTATTTTTTTTTGGCAGTTGGACAACAGTTTGCCAAGGCAAAGAGCAAACAAAGCTTGAGGATTACAACATAACTTTAAAGTTGGGCTTAACATTGCCATCAAATTCGATAATGTTTAATAATGACAAGCAGGCGAAAATTGACAAAGCCAATAAACCCGCCAAAAATGCATAAATAAATAAAATAAAATGATAATTATTAACAATACGTTAAACAGTTCAAAACTACGAGCAAGTGTCAAAAAAAAGTGTGTGCTTTTTTTCGTGGGGTTTGACAGTGGAGAAAAAAAGGGCGCAGCAGTGGGAGGGGCAGATGAATGGAAGCGGGAGGTGAGGCCTTTTGTTACTACGATAACGTAATGTGCATTATGCGAATTACGTGCGTCTTAAAAGACAGAGAGGGAGCGAGAGTGGCAGGGAGAGTAGGAGAAAGAGTATTGTCAACGATATTTAACTGAAAACAGAAACAGAAACCGAAACTGAAATTGAATCTTATGCAAAGTCATGGCTGGGCTTTCAAATGCGGCCAACAAACTAAGCGAACCGAAAGCAAACCAAACCAAACCAAACCGAACTGAACCAAACTAAATGTCTTCAACAATTTCTGCACGTTGCCAATTGCATAATCGCCGCAATGAGAGCGGGGAGAGACACCTTTATTTTTTCTTTAATGGCAGCAATAACAAATTTGAAATTGTCAACACACACAGCCAGACAGACACACACACACATGGACAATAATCAACATGCAATTAGGCTAACCTGTCGACTGGCTGACTGACTTTGAAATATGGGTTAGCAGCCCTCGTTGCACGTGCCCCGCCAACAACAACAACAACAGCAACTAAACTAAACACTACTTACAGTGGTTAGCCAACGATGGAGATCTTTTGGGAACTCTGGGACAATACCTGAGCCGAGTCTCTTCACATCACCATACAATAAGGAAATGCGATTGCAATACGATTTTTTCTACATTTTTTTCTTTCTTTCTGCATTTTATTATTTGTTTTATTCATTTCTTTTATTTTTCGTAAGGTTTTGCTTTTGTTTGGCTTTTGCTTTAGTTTCAGTCAGAGTTTGTGTGTTTTTTGGGCTTTGGCAGTGCCTTAATTTGAATTTAAAGAGTTTCCGCATTGTTTTTGCACGCCAAAAAAGATTTGTAAATCGTTGTCATCAACTTGATTACGTCGGTTTGACAAATCGACAGGCAAAATGTGACTCAATTGACAGCAGCAAATCAAGCAAAACTAAATTGCAAAGAGAAAGAAAGAAACGTAAGAAAATATGGCAAACTAATGAAAGATAAAGTGCTTATTAAATGCGAAAAGGTTTACAAAGAATAAATTACATTAATATTATTTTTAATTACTTAAAATATCAAAAACAGATTGTTATATTTGTGCAGTATTATTTTGCACATTATCTATGCTCCAAAATCGAACTGATTGAGTTCAAATGTGATTAACCTTTGTGTTTTGATGTCATTAAATTGATGTCAGGCCACGAGACGCATCAACCAAAACTCAAGCCAGGTAAACTCACAACCGCAACACACACGCACAACAACATGTAAACGTGTGTGCACAGAAGTATAAGAAAAACTGGTTGCAAATGGCTACGAATTGAGCTGCCGGGCAATTATAATGATTGTGACTATTATGTCGATGATTATGATGCTGTTGATGTTGATGATGATGATTATGTTGGGTGCTGAAGTGCCGACAAGTCAATATCAAGGTCAGTTACAAATCGAGTGGTGTTCATAACGATTGATATTGATTGAAAACAAAAGTTGTCGCGGTTTCCTTGTGTTTTGTTGCCCAAACACACCTTAAAACAAAAAACAAAAAAAAAGGTAAAGTGTTTTATGCAAATTAACACAATGTTGGTTATAAACAAATATCAAATGCAAATACAGAAAATACGTTGACATCGTCAGTAAATTTGCATTGAAATAGCAATAACAACAGCAATACATCGGCATCAAATGCATATTCAAATAAAATGTTAACTGCCACGCCTCACACACATTGGCAAATTAGCAGGGACACACACCAATACACACACACACACACACACACACACACAGATACGCTGGTTTAGTGGGTCATGATGGAACTGAATGTTGATAGACATTTGTTAGTCCAAATTTATGTTTTTGGTGCTAATGAAGTTTTTGCCGTGTGAAAAATGCGAAACAGAAAAATTGTTAAATTAGTGGAACGGTAAAATTCACAAGCAAATAAACCAAAAAAAAGACTAGGCGTAAAATGAATATATCATTTTATATTATACACTTTTTTGCATTTATTTTATTTTGTGAAGAATTGATTTTTATGATTTTTTTATATACAAATTTAATCAATTTTTTTAAACTTTTTTGAACGCCATAAAAGAGTTTCTTTAATTCAAAAATTACAATTAAATGCAATAAATATAAGGAAAGTCTTAAACAGTGATTATTTAATTTACAGTAAACTTTTCAAGGAAGTTTTTTTGACCAATTTTAGGCATTTGATAATTCATCAATTCAGTTGTTAACACAGGTGCTAAACACAGTGATGTTTTTTTCAAATTAAAACGATTGCCAACTGTTGCAGCTTATATAAGTCTTTAAATTAATTGTCTGCAATTTGCAGATTTTATCTGTAGGCTGAAGAGGAATACGAATCGTGCGAACAATGTGCAAGTTGTTGCGTTGATTGCCACACATTTGCGTAGATTTCAACACCTTTTGCGGTGTTTCACAACACTGGCCGGTGGCCAGCACTGACTTTTTTCGCATCTGCTGAAGATGCGACTGCAACTTGGCAACATGTTTCTTTGTTTTTTTTGCATTTAACATTGTTGCCGCCGCCTAGCGGCTTTAGTAAATATTGGTTGTGCCATTTTAGCCACAGCCGCAAAAGTGTGTCAAGCTGGTATTTGCCAAGAAAAACAAAGGCTGACAGGCTGTGTGTTTGTGTGTGTGTGTGTGACACAGTGTGGCCAGCTGTTCAGCTGTTGTACGGTCAGTATTTAGATTCTTTGTTAGTATTTTGAAAGCAAAACAAAGCAAATTGCATAACAATTGCCGCTAGGAAATTGCCAAAAAGAAAACTCTAATTTATGCCCCGAAAAACAGCATGGAAAAAGAGGAAAAAACAAAGCAAAAAGAAAAAAAAAATATTTCACTGGCTCAGGCAACGTACCACTTCCTCGTGTTGGCCAACCAGCCGGCAAAGTCAGTTGGCCAATGCAATTGTTTACACTTATTAAATGAGCGTTTTGTTGTTGTTGCTCTCTCCCTCCCTCGCTCTCTATCTTTCTTTCTCTCTCTTAGTTGTTGTGGTTATTTCGATTCGCTGCCAAGGTTAATTAAAATGCCAAACAGCTTCAACTGTGGCTGTCTCTCTCCGTCTCTCCCTTACTCTCTTTGGCATTTGTGTAATCGCGTGTTTATAGATTTTTCAACTATTGTTTTATAAGACAATTATTTCGGCACCCGCACAATTACAACGATTGTATAACAATTCCATTAACTTATCAAATTTATCACGAAGCATTGAAATCAATCCATAAATTCATGTGTTGCCGGAAAAAGACGTTTACATATTCACAGTCAGTATGCTGTCATCCACTGCGTATGCGTAATACGTGACTTCTGTGCCAGCTGCGTCAGCTAAAATTCTAAAAAGAGTTAACTTTCATACACCAACGTCATAAATCTGTAGTTTTCGATTGTTTCAATTGTTTTTCTAATCATTATGATAGTCTTTTTTGGCTTTTCATTTGAAATTTGCGGTGTCAATAAAGAAATTTATTGTGACACGCGCATTTGATTTTGATTTGCGGGTGGCAGTCAAAATAGTTTTGTCATAAATTAGAATCTGTCAGACATTTGAAGACACAGAAATGCGGGGCACATCTTTAGATTTTACTGGAATTCATCTTGATTTTAAGCTTTTAATTCAAATTTAAAGTACACCTGTCTATATTTGATATTCTAATTGAGTTTTAGTGACTTTTACTCTTTAAATTTATTGACTAGAAATTTTTATTGTATTTAAAAATGTTATGTTTACCTAGATTGATTTATTTTGCTATTCACTCGTCAATTTTTGGCTGCTCGCAGTTAGTTGAACTTGTTGATGCCACAAATTAAAATTCATTAGCCCAAATAGCTGTGGTTGGACACCAGACAACTACACCGCAGAGTTATGCAAACTGTAAAAGCGAAAAGAATGCAAAAACCCCAATGGACGTGACTGGAACTCAATTTCACACTCTAATGGTTTACACTAGCTCCGCACTAATTCTTCTTTTCTGTTGAATTCCTCTCTCTTTGAACAGCCGAAATTAATACGAAAATACGGATATCCATCAGAGACACATACCGTGGTAACCAAGGATGGATATATACTCGAAATGCATCGCATACCAAAGAAGGGGGCACAGCCCGTGCTCCTCATGCACGGCATATTGGACACATCTGCCACTTGGGTGCTAATGGGTCCCAAGTCGGGACTGGGTGAGTAACTAAATTCAATAATAAAGAAATATTTATTTAATGGAATGGAATTTCTTGTTAGGTTACATGCTCTATGATCTGGGTTATGACGTCTGGATGGGCAATTCGCGCGGCAATCGTTATTCAAAGAATCACACGAGTCTCAACAGCGACTATCAGGAATTTTGGGATTTTACATTCCATGAGATGGGCAAATACGATCTGCCAGCTAATATTGACTATATACTGAGCAAAACGGGCTATGAACAACTCCATTACATTGGCCATTCACAGGGCACCGCAATCTTTTGGGTTCTGTGCTCCGAACAACCTGCCTACTCACAGAAAATCACCTCGATGCATGCACTAGCGCCCATTGCCTACATACATGACATGAAGAGTCCTCTTTTCCGCACTCTCGTACTGTTCCTCGACTTTCTGACGGTGAGCTGCCAATACCTTTACACTCCAATTTACCAATTTTAACGGAGAACGTGTGTGTTGTTTTTTTCCTCGTGGTTTACAGGCTGCCACGCGAATGCTGCGCATCACAGAATTCATGCCCAACACCAAATTCCTAGTGGACCACAGTCAGGTTGTTTGCCACGACAATGCAATGACACAGGATGTCTGCTCGAATATCCTGTTTTTAGTCGCCGGCTACAATTCGGAGCAACTGAACAAGGTAATGTGGCAGTTACAACACTTGTGCCTCAACTACTACTAGTATCAGGCCACACAATGTTTGCGCCAATCTGCTCTGTTGTACTTTCATTGCCAAAGCCACTCATTTAATTGGCTGATTGTCTTCATGAAGTTGCACTTCATTAGGATTACACAATTCACTGTTTAGATGGAGTGTAATATTGGTAGATAGTTCTAAACTGTAGAAAAGTAAAAGTAATTAAAGCAAAGCAACGTTATAACACTTCCACTACCTCAAAGAAAACTCCTGCCTCAAAGAGCGAACATTAAACACTCTAATCGACTTGAAGTTATGACCCAGAGAACCGCATGGTTAGAGCTTAAATTACATGCACAACATGAACAAGCAGGTGTTTAGCATGGCAGAGTGTTATTATATATCTATAATGCCATTGACTAGCTTCATAGTGCCCTTGTTAATGTAGTTGTCACTGGGGGAATATGAGCATAATTAACTGATACAAGCCAGTGTAGAACGTTGAACAGCGAAACGGCAAACAGGCGACAATGCACTGCAAATTAGAAGCATTTGTGACCTAAGTTAACCCAGCCAGCAGCAGCAGTGCGTATACGCAACTTGGACGGTGCGTATACTTAATGTGGCTATAAGCCAATGACATTAAACAGGTCATAATTGAGAAGCAGACAAGTCACTATGAACATGATTTCGATAAGATTACATTAATTCGTAAAACTTTCCAAAGTTGTGATTAATTTATAACGTATCCTGCTCTCTACAGACCATGTTGCCAGTAATGCTGAGTCATACGCCCTCGGGAGCTTCGATCAAGCAATTGGAACACTTTGGACAACTGATGAAATCTGGACATTTTCGTAAATTTGATCGCGGATATTTGAGAAATCAACTGGAATACAATCGAATGACGCCACCAGATTACGATTTGTCACGTGTCAAGGTGCCAGTTGCACTGTATTACTCCGTAAACGATCTGCTTGTGTCCACAACTGGCGTTGATCGTTTGGCCAGAGAGTTGCCAAATGTGATAGACAAGTATTTGGTGCCCATGGAGCGTTTCAATCATTTAGATTTTCTCTGGGCCATCGATGTGAAGCCGCTGGTTTACAATCGTTTGGTGCGAAACATACGAAGAGTGGAGAATCATAGGGCTAAGTTAACAGCGAATTTGGCCAGTTATTTGGCCATGCAATTGCAGCGTCAGCATTTGCAGAATCAAATACAAATGCAGGCAACATTACAGCCAAACTTGCCACCAAATGTGCACTTGCCGCACAGACTGGAACAGGAGCCAACACCAATGACACTAACAACTATGCCAACAACAACGACAACAACAACAGGAACCACGACCACAACCAGCATGGAGGACATTGTGGATGCCACAACGAGCACAACTGCAGTGGAAACTCCCGCGTAAAGAGCTTTTCACCTGTATAAATTCATTTGACTGTGATGACATTTTAACAATTTTACGCTCTGATCCCAGCGTTTGAGATGGCAAACATTAACTCAGGCACGCCCACAACTTTCATACAACTCCCATACACACTGATCATTCAAATCATCAGCCAAAAAAAAAAAAAAACACTTCTAAACCATTTACCATTTTATCCACGATGGTTTTCTACATGCTGCCCAGTTTGAAAATGTTTTATTTATGTTTTGTGTACAAATTTATGAATTACTCTAATGTTAACGTACTTTTAATAAATTTATTTTAAGAATATAATAAACAAAGTTTTTCATTCTACTCACTCAACTCAGTTAGGCTTCAGAACATTGTCAACTTAACATTCGACTTAAAGATAAAAAGACAAAGCTCTGCATAGGTACATTTTAAAATTTAAGTATATTTAAATCTATGGAGTAAGTTTTAAAACCTTGGCCAACTCACTGCATGCGAAATAATCTTAAATCCTCGACAGGGAAGATTACAAGCCGGGTAAACTACCCTATCCAGAGCAAGATGATCGTAAAAAGTTCTTTTACTTCCATTACAAAGGAGTGCTTATATTTTTAATTCCACTAATATTTTGTCCTATTTTATTTGGTGATGTGCCTCAGGTAAGTTGCCTGGCACAAATATGATTTTAAATAAGTTTTGTATTGCAGGCTAGACGGTTTATTTATCTCACTATCTGCATATATTCTTATTATATTTTCAATGTCATGTCGTTGGGAGCCATTGCATTTCTCTACATCGTTTTTATGCCACTTTTTGGAATAATGGTAGGTTTAAGATTAATACCAGAAATGTGTTGGAGAAACTTTATAGAATATTGCAGCCCTCGAAAGCTTTGTGTACTTCACACTGTTCAGATTTAATATTTGAAACATATGGTGCGATATTCGTGGGCATTGCAATGGATTCCTCAAGACTAAGCGAACGTTTGGGGACTTTTTACATTGAAAAGTTCGGTGGAGGTCTAAGAATGTGGGTTATTTTTATGTCTACTACAAATAGAAGCTATAGATTTTAATTTATTTGCATAGATTTCAGTTACTGCTAATGTTAACAGTGCTGCCTTGCACATTTCTCACCGGTTCTACATTGGCTACAGCCATGGGCATGAAGCTGGCACAGGCTTTTGTGGCGGAACTGGGCAATGTAAGTAGTAAAGGTTTTAAATAAATTACTCTTGAAATCTGGTCCTATTGGGGTAAATATTATAGGCGGGAGTGCTGGCGGTTAACAGTGAGGAGGAGACCTACGAGAGGCAGGCGTATGTTAATTTTATGTTCAACCTAAAGTATTATCCATAAAAATACTTAAATCTACAGTCTACTCTATCCAACATGGCCAGTTGTTGGCATATTTTTGACCGTCTGTTACACAGCCAATTTGGGTGACATGATCATCGTTCTCCATAACCCCAATAGCTTCATACTGTCAATCCTCGAGAAGTAAGTGAAAATTTCATCTCTGACAAATTTTATACAACTAAATTTCATTTTGTATCACTTAGATTTCTGAAGCATCCAGGTGTGGGCATTGCAACAGTTTTGGTTGTCCCATTTATTCTGGGTCTCATCATTGTTGCACTTTGGATTCAAATTGTTTTTCTTGGCCTACTGGGCGGAAGGTTCAAGGAACAGGTCGATGCAGTGGGAGATGGGCAGGCTGCTTTGGCTAAATCAGTTGCCGATAAGAAAGAAGCAATGGGACCAATGAATTTTCACTGCATTCTGGTGGCGTTGCTAATTATTATCGGCATTATATTGCTCGTCTTTCGACGTCCAATATTTCTTGCCGGTTGGGCTGATAAAATTCATTTAACCAATTGTGGTGCCTCTATAGCAGTCATATTAATGTGTATATTGCTTGTATCCGTTGCGGCCAATTATTTCTTTTGCCGCTATTATGTTTGTCGGAGTCCCGATAAGCCAGGAACAGCACCAGCTTTACTGCCCTGGAAGGCTGCCAACAGCAATACGCCATGGGCCCATGTATTCATGTTGGCAGCTGCTCACGGATTTGCTGTTGGTTTAAAAGCGTCCACTGTTCTGAATTTAATGACAAACAAGATAGTAGAAATGAGAAATACTACGATTACCAATCTTTTCCTGGTCAGTTTGATAGGCACGTTAGTTGCCGCTATGGCCCCAGCCATTAGTTTGGCCCGATTCGGACTGCTCACTCTGATGGAGGCGGTAAGCAAAGAAAATACTTTTTTGTATTGTATTTTAGATTTGGTTTTGTTTGTCCAGGGTGTCCGTTCAAAAAATGGAGTAGGCAGCATGGGTGTTCCTTTTGCACTTTCACTGCACAATCAATTCATGCTTCCCATCAGCAGTGCAGCAAACACTATCGTATCTGGATTTGGAAATGTAAGACCCTTTCAATATGTAAGTCCCTGTTTGGTTTTTCCTAAAAATATAGTAATTCTAAGTTTACTTACAGTTAATTGCCGGTTGTGTGCCTACTCTATTTATGTTCCTTGCAACTTTTATATCTACAACATATCTGGGTGAAACAGGCTTTGAAAACTACTTGGAAGACTCTGATAAGGACTTTAAGTACACTTATAAGCCTTAAGTAATGTTCAAAATTCCATGTTTAATTTAAATTGTATGAAGTTTATTATGATTTTTGTATTATTGAAATTTATTTATTGAAACTACACGACCCATAAAAAGAAGTAACAATATGTTTAAAATCTTGAGTTTCATCTTTCTTCCCACTTCAATGTAGTTTAGTTGCAGTATCAAGATGCCTTCAAAAGCATGCAACAATAATATTACATTGTCAGCCTGAAAGTAGGCAACATATTTTGTGCGCGATTTCAACCGCGCGTTTTAAGCCACGCGGTTTTAGCCGCACAATTATTATGGCGCGTTTTTAAAGTGTAGAAATAAATGCCAATGCATTGAAAGTAAAAACAAAGTAAAAAAAATATATTTAAATAAGGGTTTTATAGCTTTTGCATTACGATTCTTAAGAATAGTGGCAACACTGTTGGTATCTTTGCAGCTTCTGCTGTGAAGTACAAACCGCAGGATATTTATTCAACATGGCATTTGGGACACATTGCGCGACGTTTAATTGCAACTTAAACGCAAGTCATTTCGACAGGCAACGCAATAAGTTGCATTGCCGCATCAGGAGGCACCACAGGCGGTCGCTGCTGGAGCCACCGTCGTTCAGTCTTCAATTGACTTGCACCTGCCTCAGTTGCTTGCAACAGTTGTGCATTTCTGTGGCAAGTATAAACTGCACGGCGAACGAATTGCCAACTCATTTGTCGTTGTCCTTTGGGCAACGTTTGCGAGTCAGCAAGGGTCTTGTCTGTCCGTCTGTCCCTTCATACGTCCGTTTGTGCTATGTTCAAGTCGTACGCTGTCAAAGACCGTAAGCGAACTTACCTGGCTCACTGTTGTTAAATAAACACGCAAACAGCGATGTACCCGAGACCAAAACTTTTCATTTTCAATTTCTACTGCGGGCTGTTGGCAACTCTGCCAAAAAAAATATATTGACTCTCTTTTGAGTGTGTTTCTTTGACAGTGTTGACAACATTCCGGGGTCTGCACAACACAAATTGCTTCCGTTTTAGTCCTACATTTTGCAATATTGCTAGCTAAACGGAAAACTTCAAGAATCAGCCGGAAAAGTAACAAACAATTAAATATATTAAGTATACGCTGTGTTGATGTTGCAATTCTTAGATTTATCTGAATCTAAGTTTCTTATAGATCTTAAAATTTGCTTTGTTCTATCCCTATTCATCTCTTACTCCCCCTTAGCTTTGCATCTCATTTGTCTCTGTCGCTTTTTAACTAAATTCCTATTTTTCTCCAGTTCACTTTCTCTTTCACAACTGTTTTTGATATGTTGCCATTTCGAACACACTTAAATTCTATCTTGCTCTGTGTGTGCTTGCTCTCCGCTTTTCCCTTTGATTTTCTTTCCTTTACGACGTTCTCTGTCTTCGTCGTCTTCGCCTCTTGTTCGCCAGTCTCTAAGCTCTGCGTAAACAAACAGTTAGTACAACAAAATAATTAAAGTCAATTAGTGGCCGTGTACTTTGCCTAAGCTTGTTCTTGTTGATTTAGCTTGCCATATAATTATATACAGCAGAGACACAGATACATTTCTGATAGATGCATTGATTAGGTACCAAAGTTGTTAGGGTATTTTGCCAAGTAAGGCAAAGTATTTCGATCATAAGAATGCTAATTAAATAATAAAAAATATAATTATTTATATGATTATTTTAGCTGCTCTTGAATGTCGCATTACTTCGTGTAACTTTTCACTTTTAAAACTTAATCGATTTGTTGTAATCCCATCAGCTTTAAGCCCCCGTTAATGTTAATTTTGTGATCCCAGTGTTTCAACGACATTACCAAGGCTTGTCATTAACGGTGGCATTTTAATCAAGAGATTATTGTAGATATATTCAACCTGTCAACAGAGTCGGCTCTTTGCCTGTGAATTGAATTAAATTCAAAAGACTACCCGCCCAGTAGTATTAAGAGCTCCAATAAATATATGCATTTATTTTTAAAACAAACCAAATGCTCTTTTTATGCTGCGCAAAAATTTTCCAAACATGAACAACTTTTCAAGTGGACAAGTGAATTGCATTTTTAGAAACTGTTGCAAGTTTCAAGTTGTTTGCTAAAATTGTTGCAAGAGCATTTGTATCTAAAGTGCCACTCGATGGCAAAACAATCGTGATGGCAAACACAATGGGAGCTAAGAGAAAAGTTTAAAAAACAAGAAGCAGCCAATTGTTTTTGTAATCGATTCAAACAATTGTCAAAGTGAGTTCATTTTGTGAAATGATTGCGGCTTAAAATAACGACAGGAGCTGCTAGCAGAAGTTTGTAGTATAAGGACTTATTTGAGTAAGACCCCTCATAGAAGAACATAAACTTAATATACAAAGAAGTAAATCAATACAATTATAAAATGAATTTATTTTGCACCCAAAACATGGACAATCATTTCTAGTCTATTTAGAAATTAAATTCTTAAATAAATAAACCAAATTCCAAAAGCTTTTGCAGTTCTCATTTAGCAGTAATAACAAACACAAACGTTTCCACAAAAGTGACAGCATTTACCACAAAAAAAAACTTCAGCTCTTTCCTAACATAATTAGCTGATTTCTGACCACAAAACTGACCAAATTTTGTCCATTAAAACTTGGCCAACCACATAAATATATGTGAAACAGCAGAATTACTCCAACTAGTTGGTGAAATTTTTGTGTCAACTCAACAGAAAATGTTTGAACACTAAATAACAACAAGAACAACAATGGAAATCGCCATTATAATAATAATAAGTAGAAACTATCGAGCGACAATGTGTGTGATTTGGTTTTTTGTTAAGCTCAGCGGAAAATTGGCAAGGAAAAGCTACAGCCCCAAAGGGGCGGTCCACAGTCTCTGTGCGTGTGTGTGTGTGTGAGAGGTGGTAGGTGGGCGTGTCTCGTGTACAATTGCGATATGATTTATATACAATGAACAGTTGAACTTTTGCTGCTCGTTGAGTTTTACGATCCATGGCGATAAGGACTAACGAGCAAAGTTCCAAAAAAGAAAATTTTGTAACGCTTAATCGCACCAAATTGAAGAGGTCCTGGCCCAAGGACTAACAGAATTTGTCATCACTCACAGGTAGCTGGTTGCTGGTAGCGTGAATAGAGTCAACACCTTTTAAGCAGCGTTGAAAAACTTCAATAACATCATTAAAATGCTCTGGCATTGGGGATGTACGCAGGACGCAGCACTGAAAGGACGAAGCACTCACTTAAATTGAGGAGCCACTCGCTGGCAGGACACTCACAAATGGCACTGGCACTTGGCTGCCGTCCAACATAAATATGACTTATAAAATGTCCAAAAAGGGACTTTGGCAAGCAAATTAGTTTGTTAAACGGAAGGAGTCAGCAGGAAGGAGCAGGAAGGATAACAGGAAGGATGGCAAGTATACCTTTCGAAAATTTTGTAAATTTTGCGCGTAATTTGAAATATTTATGCAAAACTTGGCAGCCATTGTTGGCCATGATGAATTGTTTATTGACAGGGCAGAGTGTACCGACTGCCCTTAAGTGCTAACAAAATATTAATCATACGCAACGTGCAACGTGCCACACAGTCACACAGCACAAAGCCATTAGAGCCAAGAGAGAGAGACCAAGTAGTAAGTGAGCAGTAGAAGGCATTTAAGTAGCAGTCAAATCAAAGTTGACGCACTGACGCAACATTTTCAATTTACTCAAGCAAAATGTAATTTAAATACAAATTTGAGGCTAAGTACCCAGAAGTAACCTCAGGCAATGCTTTCCTGCTTCTGATCATCAATTGGCATTTCCAAAGTGCTTCACATTTTCGAATGGAAAATAAGCACTCTTCCCACTCCACTCCATCAGTTTTGCTGGCTTCTGGTGTCCTTAGCTGGAAAATCATTAGGCCAAGATTGAGTTGAAACACTTCGTATGCAAATTTGTTTTGCCAAAATGTGTAATTTTCAATATGCGAATCTGGGCTTGCTTTGATCTGATGCCCATCGCTAAAGGGCGTGGCACTTTATTGCCTAACGATTATCGTCGCTTCAATGCAAATTCCAGCAAATTACTTTAAATGAAATTGAAATTGGAATTCAAAAAAGGAAATAGAAATAAAGTAGAAGGAAATAGAAATGTAAGTTTTCTATTCGCTTTTATCTCTTAGCTTTTATAGACCATCAAATCCACTGTTATATTAAGCAACTGTTTAATTTTTGCTTGTTTAGATTACTTTGTGTAACAATTAAATGTTTAAAGTGAAAAATAAATATTTGCAATTGCGGAAATTCTGTAATTATTTACTGTAACTAGAGTAAGCTGCAAGTTATGACTAAGCTGGCTTAAATTAACTTGTGCTTAACTTAAAGGTTGAGTTTGTTAGACTTTTTAGATGAGACTAAAATATGCTTTAATTTCTAACAAGTTTTAAACGTTTATTGATTAAGCATTTATGGATTAAGATTAATTGTGAGTCATTTCCCTGTAGATGTGCTGCACTTCAAGGTAATGTGTGTAATAAATACCGGAAATAATCTATTAAATAGAACAAGTCTAGTTGCACTTGGAATGCTCATTGGTTCTAACGAAATAAATCAGCATTAAGATTATTTACCATAATATTGAAAGTTTAAAATTACAAAGCGATAAAAATTAGTAACAAAAACTTTGTTGATACGAACTTAAGCTATTTTTAATAACAACGTAAAATCTTAAATATTAACAATTAATTACAGAGAATTTAAAGACTCTTTTCTCTTTAATTGTGGTTTAAAATTTCTATAAAGTAAACACAAACTCATTTAAAGGAAATTCCAGAGTCTGTCGCTAACGCACCCAGCAAATACACAAATAATTGTTGGAAATGGCAATTAATAAACAATCCCACAATCAAAAACAGTTGAATGCTATTTTGTTAAATTAAAATCTGATAAAAAAAAAGATTTAAAGCGCAGGCGACCAAATGAAATGGAAATAAATGAGACGGAGAGATAAAGAGTAACAAGTGAGAGGCATAGAGGGTGGAAGTTAAAGAAACAAAACGTTAAGTAACTGAAGACAGTGAATATCAGCTCTTGAGCCGGTTTGTAAACGACAGGTAATCAATAAATAACAGGTGAGTGCGTTGAAAGTGAAATTGAGTGACCGGGAAGCGTTATTAAAAGATGTTTTTGGCCCGGCATCAAACTGGGCCAAGTGTGCACAGCAAAAACAACAACAACAACAACTACATCGAAAATATTCGTAACTAAAAACGATTGTAATTCATTCAAGTTCAGCTGCAGATCTAGTGAAAATCACGCAGTTGGCAACGCAGAAACCGTCAGCTAAGTTAACAGAAACCGGAGACAGAGAGGAAAAAAAAAAAAAAAACAACAAACTGCCAACTGGCACTGAAACAGAGAAAGACTAAGAGACAGGTTAAGAGACAAGAGCCGGCTCTGCTAACTGTTTCAAAGTGTGTGCAGTGCAAAATCTGTGTGGATTTTTAGCCGATTTATAAGCGCGCGTTGAAACTGCAAACGGTTTAGTTCCTCGCCGTAAACATAACTAGTCACAACAGGGCTCAGAGCGGAAGCGGCTTAAACAGTAACCAGTTAAACAGCTGAGAGACAGACAGACCAAGAGAGAAGGAGAGTGAGAGACAGAGAGAGAGATCATAAGGAGCAAGTTTTCTCTGTTCACAGTCAAAGGCCAACCGGGGGCAAAGTGAACGTATTAAAAGACCGCCAAACAAGTCTTTTATTATTATAAAAAAAAAATAATAATAATTCTTGTTTTGTTGTTGCTGTTGCCGTTGCCGTTGCTGATCTGTTTGTTGTTGTTAACAATAAATTTAAATTGTCACAGCTTCGCTGCCCTCGCATTCCATTCCAAAGCCAAAATGCTGCGCATGCCAATGATCGCAGTCACAGCGACGCCGCTGCTGCTGTCGCTGTCGCTGCTGCTGCTGCTGCAGACGCCGACGCTGACTTTGGCCAAAGCAGCAATCACCACAACAACCACACCAGCATCTGCAACATTCATGCCAAATACCGAGAATTCCACGGTAGAGGAGACAACTTCTTTTGGGGATATGGATTTTAGTACAGTGACCATGAAAATTGATTCAGATCTCATTATAACTACACTGGATGGCATACAATCCTTCACGGAGCAGCCGGCAAATGAGCTTACAACCACCGAGGAACCACTGCCAGATTCGGTGCTCCAGCAGCTAGCAAAGGAAAGAGCCGAAGGAAAACTCGACGCGAGCCCATTGGCAAATCTAATTGAGAAAACCACAACCAGCGAGGCAACCACAACAACTGGCATAGAAAATGATATTTACAATTCCAACTCAAATTTAATATCACATCATGAAGAAATTTTCGAAGCGAAGAAGGAAAACGCCAAAGAAACCACAACTTATATGCCAGAATTTGAAGCAACTGCCACGCCCATTGACAACATGGGCTACTACATCAACACGCATAGCTATGGAGCCCAAACTGACAATGTTCAACGCACCACATTTACACCACTGGCGCCTTTTAAATCGAGCAGTGAATCACTTTCAATGCCTGTGGAGCAATTTGCCTCGGAGGACACACTCTTTGATCAAACCACTTGGTTTCAGCCACTCGCAGAGTTCGAGTCCACACAGCCCACGGCAGAGGTGCAAATGGATACTACACTAGCACCGGAATTGATCAGCAGCACAACCTCCGAGAGAACCACCACCACACCACAGTCAATTATTCCTGCCACCGAGAAACCTTATGACATTGTGCAATTGTTGCGTATGATGAATTCCGATGTGGTTACCACAAAGATAATGCCAGAATCTGTGACAGAACTTAGCATCACTGAAGAGTCCAGCACTGAAAGCGGTAGCACCACCGAATCAGCTATAGAAACCACATTTACACCACCAAAACTGGAGAAAATGCTGGAAAATATTGTAATGACCACAATGAAAGTGCCGGATGTCTCCACAACTGGTGAAATTCTCACAACCACAATGGAACCAACCACAAGCGCCACTAGCAAACCCATTGAAGATATTGCTGAGACCACAGTGGAGCCTATCAAACTGGAAGCTATGGTGACTTTCGACACCACTACAAGCAGCAGCACCACTGGCGTTCAGGAGAGCATAGTTGAGACCACAATTGAGCCACCCAGACAGCTGTCAATGCTGGAAGCCATGCTGATGAGCACCACTGAAAGTGTGCCAGAAACCACCAGCACTACAGCCAGTACTACTACCCCCAGCACCACTGAAAGTGTGCCTGAAACCACCAGCACTACAGCCAGTACTACTACCCCCACCACCACTGAAAGTGTGCCAGAAACCACCAGCACAACAGTCAGTACTACTACCCCCAGCACCACTGAAAGTGTGCCAGAAACCACTAGCACAACAGTCAGTACTACTACCCCCACCACCACTGAAAGTGTGCCAGAAACCACCAGCACTACAGTCAGTGCTACTACCCCCAGCACCACCGCCAGCACTACTCCGAGTACTACTACTCTCAGCACCACAGCCAGCACTACTCCTAGTACTACAACCAGTACAACTCCCAGCACTACCACCACCATCACCACCACCACCACAGAGGCCATTCCCGTTGTGGTGACGAGAGCACCGCGCGTCGAACGCATCTTTAATTCAGACGGCGTCGAGGTGCTTTACGGTTACTCATCGGTGGTGCGAACAAACCACGTTTAAACACGCATCAACTACAAATTACCAAATAAAGAAGAAATATATATACACAACCTTGTCAAGGTCAACTTGCCATACAAATCTAATTTCGAAGAAGCAGCGAAAGTTTTCAAAGTGTTTTCCAAATTCTAAACGAGCTAAATATTAAATTATTGTGATAAACCAAAACGAAAGGAAAACGAAACCGAAAGCAAAACAAACAATAAATAATGAATTGGGATGAAATATTAATAATATTGTGCAAAATATTGTGAGTGTGTGTGTGTGTGGCCAGCGAGAAACGATTTTAAATTATAAATAAAACATGATTTACTTAATTACAATAAAACATTTCGTGTTATTGTTTAACAGTTTGCGTAAATGCAAAGATAGGCAAAAAGTAAACCACAAATTGTTGATCCACAAAAATGGGTTGGTGTTCCATTTGCATTGGTATTTGCCTTTGCATGGCATAATATTGAACCACCGCCTAGGGGTTTTCAGTGGGGCAAAGTGATTGCCTCAAATGCGCTACTGATTCAAGAGACGTCAAAAAAATGTAAACAAAGAAGACAAAACTATTTGGAGGTGTGGCAACCAGTCTGTGGCACTTCAAATACTAAAGATCGGCTATTAACGCACTTAACGAAACTAACTAACTAGTTTGCTAAACCAACGTCAGAAAAACATGTAAAAAATACAAGAAACTTGTTTCACAGACCAGCAGAAGTTATGAAATACAAAAGAATTTAGCTCTTATTTAGATTTTCATATTACGAAATTCAATCAGCCGTTAAAGAATCTACTAAATCATGGAACTTGTTTCATATTTCAACGAGACTTTATTATCTAAAGAAAGCTAAACTAACCACTATAAATAAATTGGCAAACTAGGAAAGCAATTGGTTTTAGAAAGCTTCATTTGAATAAGAAAAAAAACTGTAAAACAATTAATTTTAGTTAGCTAAAATTTAATACATACAAAATGTCATTTTTTGTATAATAAATGAATACTCAAAATATTAAAAACCAAATCAAAAATATACAAACAAAATATAAGACTTTAAAGTAGAAACAACAAAAATTCCAAGAGTTTGTGAGTCAGAGATCTGTAAAGACAAGATCTGAACTAATAGATATCCTAGACAAAATCGTAAAAGGCATCTTAAGCTATCTGCAGTCTTATGCACTGCTTTTACAGGGTATTTTAGAGTCAAGCACGTTTGAAATGCAACTGCAAAACATTCAACCCACCAACTGCCCACCTGCGTTCAAAACCGGCATGAGCCAAAGACGTCGTCATACATTTTTGGACTTCTATGTTCCGGCATGATCAGACAACGAGTGAGATAAAAGTCAGATAAAGAGAGGTGGGGAGAGATAGAGGTAGACAAAGAGACACGTGGTTGGTGACTGGTCCATGAAATCGTTCGAAGCCACCGATCTGGTTTGGCGACAACAAAATTTGCGGTTTATTCATTCATCGGTTGTGGCTGATTAGTTGGCTTTTTCAAGAGGCATTTTGGATTTAGCAATGATTATCACATCCACATACGAATCAGTTGTTAATAATACTTAACAAAATCAAAATACAACTCACTTATTTCCATTCGAACTTGGCTGAATTTACTGAGGCGCTAAAATGCATGTTAAATGCTAAATGCGAGTATAGAAAAATGATTGAAGGTTTCAGCCAATCCGGGTTTTTTTTCTGTATTTCTTTTTAAAATTCAACAAAACCGCTGACTAAGTGAACGATTTGTTTTATTGTACGAATAACTTTGCACTTAGTCATAGAAGCATTTCAACTTGTTTAAATATTTAGAACACACGTTGTGGGATCAAATTTAATTGCTTAATTGATAAACAGAAATTTAATAATTTTAAACTTGTTTAAACATTTCGAATGTTTGAAATGCGTTGACGAAAATTTAAACAAATTACAGATGTTTAAATATTTGAAGTTTGTAGGACGTTCACATTAAATTGCTAATAATGTGAACTTTAATCATTTAAAATTGTTTTTATATTTTAAGTAATGAAACAAGTTGTGCTTGTTTTAATATTTCGATTGGTATCTGGAATGCAAAAACTAAACTGTAACTTAGAGAACTCAGATATTAGGAAATACTCGACTTTATTACATCAGTTTGGGCATGTAATTACACTATGCAACAAAATTAGTTTTTGTTCGTTTCAGAGTGTCAAAGTAAATTTCTTTATTTCTCTATTACTCTTTATTAAATTCCAAAAGTCTCCACACTTTTAAAATAAAATTTACACACCAAACTTATAGCCGCGGAAGCCGCTGAGATTTAGCTTTAAGCTTTTGAATTTAAAGCTTAGAAGTGAGCTTTCAATCGCACCCAAAAGTCTGCTATGGCCAAGTCAATAACGAAACTTGCTAAGGTCTTTTTCTTTTCTACACTTGACTTGGACCAGTTTTTTATAAGACTCGTAAAGATCCATATAAAATATCACCAGATGAATTGTACTGTGTACTTATTTTAAACATTCAATTTAATAAACTTTATAAGGCCCATAAAAATGTCGAAAACCAGTCTGTTCACTGGTTTGTAATTTTGTCACCATTAGAATAATTTGGTATAAAAGCAGATCGTGATTTGGCAGTAATCATTTAAAATCCTAACAATGAAGTTCTTAGTACTTTTCGGATTCCTGCTCTTCGCGTTGGCAGCTGTTCAGGCAGCACCTGGACGTGGCCGTGGGAATCGTGGCGGTTATCCTGGTGGCTATCCTGGCGGTTATCCTGGCGGTGATTACTACGATGGTGGTGCTGGCAGACGGGGTGGCGCATCTGCCTCAGCAGTTTCAAATGCAAACGCAGTCAGCGACGGCTATGGAGATGCCAGCGCCGTGTCCAATGCCAATGCCAATGCCAATGGCAATGGTGGATATTACTAATCATCTGATCTGATCGCAATAAAGCGGCGTTGATATATAAAATTCAATATCTTTTTTGTTTCTGGGGCGTATCCTTTGGAAGCATTTCACATATAATATTAACAAGACCCCAATTGAGCAACAGTTCATTTTTAAATCGAAAATAGACTACTGTACACTTCATGAGTTCGAGGTCATTAAATAAACATAAACAAAATTAACGATCATCTACTCTTTCTTGCCCTTTCCCTCAAAAGCTTATATCTGTCTCTGTCACTGTTAACCATGCTAACCAGCCTAACCATGAAACTGTTTATTGCTCTTGCTGTCCTGGTAGCTGTGGCCTCCTCAGCACCTGAAAATATCGCTGTCAATGTTGAAATAAAGGATGGTATTATTGTTCAATATAGTGACGGCTTCGATGCTGAAGTAGCTGTACGCGAAAATAGTGATCGTGATCAAATAAAACCTGCCGAAAACCGCTCGTTGATAGGTGATGGTGAAATTAATAATGGCGTTTTTCGTTAAGGAGAGCGTTTGGAGAGCGAGGCGGCCGATTTATTTCTGGATTCCGTGGAAATCGCGACGGTGGAGTTTTTAAATCAACATTTTTTTTTGTATATTATGGAATGTATGCGAAGGGAAGAGACACCTTGGTCTGTAAAACTTAAGTTTGAATTATGAATTAGTAAGAAAATCTTTTTTGTCTGTCAATCAAAAATAAAAAACAATTTTCATACAAATTAGAACACTATATGGCCCAATATACCATAGGAAAAATCAAGCAAAACAACTATATACATTATTTCTGGCTAAACAATTGTATTCATAACCTGAACCTGAAATGACAATTAATTTGTTATGTATCTGGCTTTCTTAAACTATAATATGAGGGGGAGACATTACTGACCCTATTACGAATAAATATATTCTGGATCTAAATCCAAAGTCGAATTGATATAGCAAGGCCCATCTGCATGAATAACGAATCTCAGAGACTAGAAGAGCTAGAACAAATGTTTCGAAAAAATACCCAAGCATAAAATGTTTCTTTTGCATTTCTTAAACGCCCCCAAAAGGGGGTGTCATTTTAAAAATAAAGTTAAGACTGTCGAAAATATCACGTTAGAGTATAGAAAACTTTTAGCCAGCTATGCTAAAGGAACCTAATTTACACAGAATAAATTACATCCAAGGCCAGTGCAAATCGACCAACAACCTTTGCAGCTTTTCTATCCATATTCAGTATTACTTTACTTTCAAAATGAATTTATACGAAAAACAGTAATCTATTATAGATAAATAAAATGTACATAGGACTTGTCATGCTGTGATGAGTTTGACAAAACAAACATAAATAAGTAAAACAAACGTTGATACACATTCACTTGTTCTTTCTGTCAAAAGCTAACAAAGACATTTGTCTCTTTCTACCTCCATCTGTATTACTGTCTATTGGGGAATTCTAGCCAGGTGCTGCTGTATCGAAAATTGTATAAAAGCAGCCGCTGATCACAGGCTAACTTAAGTTTGTAAAGTCAACTCAATGAAGCTGTGTATCGCTCTCGCCATCCTGGTGGCTGTTGCCTCCGCAGCTCCTGGAATTGGACGTGGTATTCGAGATTACGATTTTGGTGTTGGGGCATATAGCAGATCTGGCGTTCATCCAGGTGTTGTTTTTGGCAGCGATCGTTACGGTAGTTATGGAGGTGGCGGCGAAGATTTCAACGGCGATCATGACGACAATTTATTCGGACGTTATCACGGCAGTCAGGTCAGAGGTTGTGTTCATGGTGGTCATAGAGATAGTGACGAAAGCATTAAGAAGCTTGGATACGATAGAGTTGGAAAACACAGTGATTCCGACTTTGGTGTTCATAGCAACTACATCTTCATATTCTAGGTCCAGCTCGCAGCTAATACTAGAGCTGGACGAGTTAAATAGTCGACATTAAACATTTTGTATATCTATTGTTATAAAAAGCGAAAGTCATTAAAAACGTTAAGTGAACGAATTAAAGAAAATTATTTGCTCTTTTCAAATAAATAAAACAATTGTGTTTCTATTTAGAATAAGGGGTCTAAAATAAACAAAAGACGATACATTTTTCTAGCTCTTTCTCTCAAATGCTAATAAACACTTTTGTCAATGTTTCTGCTTGTATAAAAGCAGCCGCTGATCGGCAGCTAAGTTAAGTTTGTGAAGCAAACTCAAAGCCTAAGAATGCAACTGTATATCTGTCTCGTAGTCCTGTTGGGTGTGTCCTCTGCAGCTCCTCAATTTGGAGGTAATTATGGCAAAGCCAACGCCGGGGCTAATCGAAATACAAAGGGTGGCCTTGGCAGCCATCTTGGCGGTGGATTCGGCGTTCAAGGTAAACGCGGAGTCGGTACTGGCGTTGGTCCTGGCGGCATTCCTGGCGTCGGTCCCGGCGGCGGTGCTGCTGGCGGTCCTGGCGGTCCTGGCGGTCCCGGCGGCGGTCTCGGCGTCGGTCCTCGCGGCGTTTTCGGACGTGTTGAATTCAATGGCAATGCCGCTGGCATTCCCGATGTCGGAGCTAATAAAAACACATAGGTGGCCGAATTCGGTAATCGTTCGGCTGGAAATTATTCGCGTTTTTGTCGAAGAATTCGAAAAAATTCAGAATAAAAAATTTTATCCAACACTGTATGTTTGTTCAAAAATACATTGTTTTTATTTTGTTTCCATCAGATTTGAATTTTAATTACGTAAAGAATTTATGTACATATGAATTTTGGTTTGTTATATATTTATTCCTTCCTCAGATTCTGTGTAAATGTTTAAGGTATGATTTATTAGATATGATTATTAGTCCGTCGCTAGCGAACTCACTTACTCACACTTATTGTGAGCATTGTTCACTCGAATATGCTTTTACTGCTATTCATACGATGTCTCTTAGTAAAGGCAGCGGTTAACATAATTTTTGTCTGTATTTTAATTTGTATAAAAACCGAAAGTCAATAAAAATGTTAAGTTAAGTAATTTAAAAAAAAAATTGTTGTTCTTTTTAAATGAATAAACACATTGTTTTTGTTTTAGCATTTTTAAATTTTTTCCTATACTTTAATTATAATATATTTATTTTATAAACTATAATTCCTTGCTGTAATAAAAATCGATTCCATTTTTTAAAACATTCAATTCGAATTCCAAACTGTTTTGTATTTTGATATCTTAAGCAAATTTAGACACCAATCACAATTGATAAGCCTTCCCACCAGCTTTTCAACAATATCGAGCATGCCCAAAAGTATGCAATGATAAAATACGCAGCTTCTTCGCTTGGTAAGCTTAGTGCACTCTACGTAGACCAGTTTTTAATTAGAACCGCTATGTCAACAATATGATCGATATATAATCGAAGCACTAGAAATATACTATATAGTAATTTTTAATATTAAGTGAAATTAAATGAAAAAAAAGTTTGCCCCATAAATATTTCTAAAACCTGTCCGTCGATTTGCTGATCCGTAAAGTACTAGAGACTAGAAATTGGTATAAAAGCAAGCGGTGATCTTGCAGTGAACATCACAAATCTTAACGATGAAGTTCTTTGTACTTTTTGCATTCCTGCTCTTCGCCTTGGCAGCCGTTCAGTCAGCTCCTCACGGTGGCTCAGCATATGGACCTGGACGTGGAGGTGGTGGTGGTGGTGGTGCGTCGGCTTCTGCAATATCATCTGCAACAGCAAACTCTAACGGAAGCGGTGGGAATGCCAACGCCAGGGCCGAATCCAATGCCAGTGCCACTTCTCAAGGAGGAACAGGAAACAGGCATCACTTTGGTTAATCAGCGATACTAAGTTTGAAATTAAAAAATAAAATCACGGCTAAACAACCTTAAAAAAAAACATAATTTATTTATCAGGGCTTGAAAGATTGTCAAATACGCAGTTCTTCACATTGTTACACATCGACACACAGGAAATATAATTTTGTTTTTATAAATTTCGGGGACAATTCAATTTTTTTTTATCACTAAAGCTTGCTCAGCTGACAATAAAGTCAATGAAATCACGTTAACCTCAATGGGAATTACAAATAAATCTATGAACTTTGTTACTAGTCAGCAATCTATCATTACAAGTGTTTGACATTAAATTTATCACATTTTAATTCCAGTTTAATGATATTTTTAATCTAAATCAAATAAAAATCTACAAATACAAATTTTATAGCTCACGGATTTTGTTGCTTTTTTTTAATAAATAATTAAATATCAAAACTCGTTTGTTATATAATATTTGATGTGTGTCACAATTTCGTTTATGCGTTCAGCACTTTGTTTTGATTCCACGCATTTTATGCCTCAAGACCGGAATCTTGTTCTATACGTTCATTGAAGTCATAAACTAACTAACAAAATACTGAATGTAATTTAAAACTAAACTCACTAGAACTTTGTATCAGATGGTAAAACAAGTTAGAGTAATAAAATTGTATGTTTACCTTTTTTTAATGCAAAATATAACAATAATACTGGATGTCGAGACAATAAAATAAATGTAGAAAATCTGTAGGAAAATAAATAAGCGGCGATGTTGAAAATAAAAATTCATTTTTGTAAAATGGATTAATCTCGCTGTTTTTTAAGACTTGCGTTTAAAAAAAAAATTTGTTTGTCTTTGTAATATTTTCTTGACTTTTATTACTCCGAATCTAAGAAGGTTTGTGGCAAACAAAAGATACGGCAAACAGTTTAACACAAATTCTGTTTGCCATGCAAAATAAAATCGAGCTCATGATAAAAGCTCGAATTTATTTGTAGAATAATTAAAATAATTATTCCAAGTGATTCAAACAATTTAATACACTAAACAAGTACAAGTTTATAATACTGAATATTCGTCTTGAGCTTTCGATCAAAGACTATAATCAGATTATATTTTAACTCGATCCCCAGCTAAACTCTGATATTTATAAAATTAAAAAAAAAATTATGGAAATTTCCTTAAGTCAAAAATTGAAATTATTTGTTTTTTTTTTTTTTAGAGTAATCAATGTCGAATTAATTTTCTGATTTAATTTTGTTTACCGAAACAATTCCATCAGACAGTGGTTTCCGATTCAAGAGTGACCAGTCAACCAGTTTAAGTCAGATATCAACTCATTAAAATAATTTGTGCGGTAGCAAAATTAAGAGAAATTTGCAATTCTGTACAACAAACAGCTGGCGTTTCAAGAACTGGTTTCCCCCTTTTTTTTGTTTTTTGAATTTTATTTTGAATATCGAAATTTACTGATTAGATTTGTTTAAGCCATTTGCATCATTAGCAGGAGATATCATGTTAGTAAACAATAGGCCCGCTTAAAATCAAAATAAACATTTGGGGTTTAAAAAAAACAAAAAAAAAAAACATTTTAATAACAAACATGCGCAGCTTTCGGGATAGAATGAATATTTATCTATTCTGCAAGGTTACAGTTATTTACTTTACATAAAATAGATAAGTTATTACGGTATCTTTTAAACATGTTTAAATTGTATAAATTTGAAATAATTTAACAAACAAAAATTTTAGTTTAATTTCTTTTAATTATTTCCTGTTGCTTAAACTAATTTTTCTGCCCAATAAAGTGGATCTCATTTAGAAGTGAACTCACTCGAGTTTCTGCCACGAGAGTCCCCTATTTAGAGTTCTGTTTGATTTGAAAGATTTATTTGAGAGAATTCACACCACTTTGATAATGAATGCAAACATTTTGGAAAAGCAAATAAAAGCTGTAAAAATATCCAAAAAGGTTTCCCCTTCCCGAGTATGGAGAAAACAATTATTCACACAATTTTTTTAGAAAATATAAGATTGTAGAATTATTTTCAGTATAAATTTTATTAATAAATTATGAGACTAAATCACAAAGTCAGCTCATTTTCTAGTGCTTAACCCCTAGATGAAGCTGAGGCACTGGATGAAGCTGAGGCATTGGCAGAACCACCACCACGACCGCCATTTCCATTAGCAACGGCACTTGAAGAGGCACTGGCGTTGGCACTGGCTCCGCCACCACCGCGACCACCACCGCCAGCGGATTCAGCGATGGCCTGAGAATTGGCATTGGCATTGGCGCCACCACCACCACCGCGACCACCTCCATTTCCATTGGCCACAGCGTCGGCACCGGCATTGGCATTAGCGTTGCCACCATTACCCTTAGCAAGAGCCGAGGCATCAGCATTGGCATTAGCCGAACCACCGATGTTTCCACCATTGCCATTGCCACGACGTTGTGGGGCAGCCAAGGCAACAGCCAGGATAACGCTGAGTACAATAATGATCTTCATAGTGCTGCTGGTTCGAACTCTGTCAAAACACTTAGTAAACTCTGTCAAAGATCTCGACTTTTATACTGTCAAATCGTTTGGCCGATAACGTCAGAGTTAAACTGAGCAACAACAAATCCAAGGCAAAGAAGGCACTATCAATTAGCATATCCCATAAATAGTGTATATAGACAATAATCCGAATTTAAGATAAACATTTGCTCACTGAATTATGATGCCATAATGAACTCCAAAGCTTATGGCTCAAATCGGTTCGATTTTGATCGAATCAGTGCGAATTTGCAGTGTCTAGACATAAGTTTCTCTTTAACCGGTTTTAGACTACATATATATTAATAGGTTTGTTTACGATTCTTCTTTCTTTTTGCTTTGAATACTCTACAGATTTCTTAGCAGCTCATTCTGTTACTTTTTTCTCTAAGTTTTAAGTTTTAAAAAACTAAAAAAAAAACTTGAGTTAACTGTAAATTTGTTATTGCTTAGTTTGAAATTTTCCATTCAAATACTTTTCACTTCAAATAAATATTAAAAATGTTTATTTGTTAATAATAATTTTTATTTATTTTAATAAATTATGAACAATTTTATTGGCAGCTTTGCTTACTTTCTAAATGGCGCTTCGTTTGACGTGGCAGAAGCCAAACCACCGTTGGAGCTGATCGTTTTTATAATACCAAACGAGAAGCAAACAAAATCACACAAAAACCAGACGAAATCATTAGAATTTTCAATGTTAAACAAACCGTGAAATTAATACTCTTCCCACTCCGCTTGTAGTCCCTTCGAAAGGTGATACAAATTCGATCAGTTAGTTGTATGACCCTGGGTAGAGTATCAAATAATAATCGAATAATCAATTAGCATACACGCTCTGTGTATGAGAAAAGCAGACAAAACATTTGCACACCAAATTGTGACAATATTACGACTCTGATTACGAACACAAACTAGTCAAATTTGTTGACATCGGGGAACTTGGGAAAGTGAGCGAATCTACCACGGGCAATACACATGAGCTGGACTCATGCTGGATTTCTCCAAACCGGTTATAGGATTTACTTAATATATCTGTCTAATATATCTGTCTGCTAATTGACATCTACCAAAATTGTAGTTTCTATTTCCTAATAATAAAAGAATCTACAAAGCACACAGTTCAAGATCATATTGTTATCATATTGTGTAAACAAATTATTATTCTTCAATGAATTGGCATAATTTGCTTGATTTTAAAGCCGATTCACCGGTTTTTCCTGTAATTTGGTGACTCCCGAAACCCCGTAAGGCCCATCCACAAAGCACTATATAAACTTTATGTTTTAGGCAAAACTTCCGTAATATTTCGATTACAATATATATTCAAATTTTGGTATGATCAAACCCCTGCTTAAAATTATTATAAAATAATGTTAAACTTATTTAAAATATGGCAATACCAAGATCTGGGATTTTTTGCCCATAACTGAACGATTAAATAATTTTATTTTATTTATTTACTGCTATAGTTTTTAAGGAAACAATTTGTTTTGTGAGTAAACCAAACCAACTGTGAGTGTATTATTTTTAAAATGAATATTACTGAAATTACATATAACATTCAATTTGATTTGTTAATTTAAAAATAAAAACGACAGAATATTGTTTAATTATAGTTTACTTAAAATGTTTATTGACTTTCTGTTTTTACTAAAATTAACATAGAAATATGAGGTTTGATGTTGTCGCTTAACCGCGGAAGCCGCCTCCACCACTAGCATTAGCGGAAGAGCTGGCACTGGCGTTGGCGCTGCCACCACCGCGGCCACCACCACTGGCGTTAGCAGAAGAAGATGCGGAGGCCGAAGCGCTGCCACCGCCGCCGCCGAAACCACCGCCGTTACCGCCGAAACCACCGCCAGGACCGCCGCCGAAACCACCGCCGCGATTTCCACCAAAACTGCCAGGACCGCCGGCGAAACCAGCAAGACCACCGCCAGGACCGCCGCCAAAACCACCGCCAGGACCGCCGCCGAAACCACCGCCAGGACCGCCGCCAAAACCACCGCCAGGACCGCCGCCGAAACCACCGCCAGGACCGCCGCCGAAACCACCGCCAGGACCGCCACCAAAACCACCGCCAGGACGTCCGCCAAAGCCACCACCTTGTGCATTAGCATTAGCGTTAGCGTTGGCATTGGCACCACCATATTGAGGAGCTGCGGAGGCAACCGCCACCAGGACGGCGAGAGCGACAAATAGTTTCATTGTTAGGCTTTGAATTGGCTTTACAAACTTAACTTGGCTCGCGATCAGCGGCTGCTTTTATACAATATTCCACAGAGCTCAGATTTGGCTAGATTCCCCCATTAGCTAGTTTCTAAGACAGAGATGGAAGCAGTGTGAGAGTGCTCAGAAGTGATTGTATGCTTTTGAGAGAGACAGAGAGAGGGAGAGCTAGAAAAAGATTATAATCGTTTGTTTGTTTATTTTACTTTTTTTTCGTGATGCTCTATCAAAAGTACAGCAACAATTCTAAAGCCTACGTCACAAATTGAATTTTAAGATCTATGAAATGGCAACAACAAGATCAAACCATGCAAATTAGTATTATCAATTAGTTGGCCCATAAACAAAAAGAGGCATTCGGTGCATACTCCCTACCGATTTGTAAAATCGCCTCAACCGGTTTGAAAATCTTTATCTTGATCATTGAAAATAGTCACTGTGCGTTTACCTACTGACTGATGCCTTGCTTATACAAATTATTCTAGTTTAAACATCATAGCTAACTAATAATTATAGCAAAAATTATATTCAGTTAATTTAAAGTTAATCAATTTAGAGGATATGAATAAATATTCTGCATAAGTAAAGTTTGTTTATCTTACGTCTCAAAAGCCGGTTTCTTTTCTTTAATCAATAGAGAGGATTGGGGATAAGAGCATAGAAATTTTGTTCGAGAAGTCTACTTTTCGGATTGACAGAACCATTTGAAAAATTCCAAAATAATATTACGCACATCCCAAAATTATGCCACATGAAATTTTGCGAAAGTTTTTTGAATACGCATTCCGGAATTCATCTGTCCTCGAACTTGAATCAAGCCCATAAGTGATGATTCAATGAACCATTCAAACTTATAATTTTCATACCACAATAAGCAATTTTATATAAACTGTAATGATAGTAAAAATATTCCAGTATTTCACAATTGTTTAAATTTTATATCAAATAATAAGATATTTAGAAAATATAATTTTATAAGCCAAAAGACTGTACTCGAATCGTATTTAACTGTGTGTGGATATGGAACTGTTGTTTCTTAGACAAGTTCCCCCAAACATTAGCTGAGACTCGCATGTGTGAATATTTTTATTGCTCTTTTCACTTATATGCTGAAATTAACGGGCTATTTATGCATCTGCCATATAATATTCGAATATCAAGTCTTACTCATACCCCGAAAAATAAACAAACCTGATATACAGTCTCTATAGACACGATCGGTGTCTGAGTTTTGATCAGTTTTACGCCACAAAAACAGCCAACAAATTGTATTTTCTTATTATTTGTGTTTTTTTTTTTTTAATTTTCAGACTTTTTTTTAGAACTAAACTTAACATTTTGTAATCTCAATTCGGTGCACCAGGCATCGATTCAGGTGATTTAACCGCGGAAACCACCGCCAGAAGAAGCTGAGGCAGAAGACGAAGCTGATGCAGCACCACCGCCGCCACCGGCTGCTGATGCGCTGGATGAAGCTGAAGCACTGGCAGCACCGCCGCCACCACCACCGCGGTTGAAGCCACCACCACCGCCGCGGTAAGGGCCACCTCCGAAGCCACCACCGCCGCCGCGGTAAGGGCCACCTCCGAAGCCACCACCGTAACCGGGTCCAAAGCCGCCACCACCGAATGGTGGGCGTCCATAGCCACCACCAAATCCTGGGCCGCCAAAGCCGCCACCACCGAATGGTGGGCGTCCAAAGCCACCACCAAATCCGGGGCCTCCAAATCCAAACTGTGGAGAAGCCACAGCGACGGCAAACAGCAGACCGAGCACAATGAAAGTCTTCATGTTGCTGTGATTGATTTGAATAAAAATGTGTGTGTTGTATTCACAAAGCAGGTAACAGATCAACTGATGGATCTAAACACAAGCTTCCAAACTATTTATACCAGGTGCGTACGAACGTGGAGCAGTTCGGATTTGGTTGTGATAAATTGAGATCCCGAATGTGCTTCGGCACCTAAAGTGTTTTTTACCGGTTTTCTTTGCTTTTATTTCTAATTATCAAGTTCGGCTTCATCAGCATAACATCATTATCATTTGAGATAATACGATCATCAGGTTTAGACTGTCACTTGACCAGGTGATTCCCAACTCAAAAACAACTTAAGTGCTTCAAAGTCATAATTATATACACAGCATATTGTAATAATTAAAGACTTTTCTAGTGTTCTGCACTTATAGACTTTGATCCAAATTGGTGGTTTTAGAATTAATTTCTGTTTAATGACGATCCAATCCCGAAGTGTTTCTCACTCTCTTTTTCTCCCACACTCTTTCTAAATTGTATTTGTTCGTTTTGTATCTCGATTTGGTTATTCTAATTAACTGACAAGTTCATCTTGAAGAGTTTATTCGCCTTTGGCTAACAAAGCGGTTTGGATGGCGTCGTTTCAAAACAAACAGACAAAAAAAAATCGAAATCGCTTACTTATAAAAATAAGTCAAAATACAAAAATTAATTAATTTTTTATGCGAGACTTAAGAATCTGTAAATAGAACTTTGTTTCTTACAAAGCGCAGGCAACAGTCACGTATACATAGGGATGTGCGCGTGTCGTGTCACGCAAGAAAACTGTATATACTATAGCAAATACTCTGTAAATACTACTTGAACATAATTAATTGTATTACTTGTATTACGTGTATTCATTAATTACTCAGTTTGCTACAAAGTCAACTCATTCATGGCTAATCTAGTAGTATTAGTAGCTAGTATTTATTACTTAACTCTAAGCACGCGAAATACTCGTAGTGAAATCATACAACACGAGCATTGAGAGAGTCGCTTTCTATAAACAAACTGGAAGCTTAACTCAATTCTAAGTGCTAATTAATCTAACAAGTGAGACAGAGAGGGCATAGAAAATATAGTTAGACTGTTCTCCATTTCAAGTAACACTTCAAGAGCCACAATCAAGTTCAAATTGATGACAGATTATGATAAATGAACTATAATACAACTTAACTGCAATTTAATATATGCAATTAAGTCATAATAATTACTAAAAAAAAAAGTCTACGTTAACTGCGAATTTAATCCATTCCAGTTCTTAATCAACAGGGCAAACCAGTTTCAATGTCGTCATGGTGCGAAATATATTCGAATTATTACACGTGAGTACCCAAGTTCAAGATCTATTCAAGTGCGACTCATCAGCATCATAGCAAAAAAGGGGTTTTCCATATTCTAGAAAAAACATGGAGATAAATTCGATATTTGTGATTTTTTCTGCCTCTCATGTTTTTTGGTTAAATGCTAGCTAAACATTTATTTGTTGACAACGTGGCGTTTACTCAATTAGCATCTAATTGACGGGGAAGTCCACCGGAAAAGATTCAATGCCGCACAGCTATCAGAAAACTGTACAACTGTTTGCTCTCATAACAAGAGCTATTAAATAAGTCTGCATAATAAATGCACTTAATTCGAAATGTTCATTCGAATTGAAATTAACCAAAAGTATAATCAATATTCAAGCTAATTTCACCGCTTTTAATTTTGCCAAAATCAAAAACAAAAATAATATAAATAAAATAGTCCCACTATCTATCTGACTATTGGTCCAGCTGTCTGTTCGCCTATTTATTTATGCAAACAAGCGGACAAACAAACATCAACATAATTGTTTTATGCGGCAACCGGTTACGAAGTATATTTCAACAGTATTTAGATATAATTTTTGCATTATTTATAATGCCAAAATAAATTTCTGCTTTATTTCTCGCTTAGCTAATTTATATAAGCCTGCGGCTGATTTTTTTTTTGTTTATCTTTATTACGTTTCAGTTTTCATTGGTCGATTAGTTTAGCATGATTTGATTTATGATATAATTATTGAAATTGCGTTGTTCAAATTGAATTAGAAGTTAAGTTAGATGCTGAATATTTGCCAAGCAATACAATTTTGATAGGGTATTTTAAAGTCGTCATTTTATCACTTTTATCGGATTTGTTCATTTTGTTTTTTTCCCACAAACTTGACATTTTGTTTTGTTTGATGATTAGCTTTATGCTAATACTAAAATTTTAAATAAACTATATACTTTCAGACTGTGTAAATGAACATTAAAACAGCAAACGGAGTTATTGTTTATACACATCTAAACTCTGATAATTAATGAACCGCATTTAGCTGAAAATATTTTCGCTTATTGCGGGCAATCAAACTCGAATAATTTATATAAATAATAATCTTGTGGCTTTACGCAGCAGGACAGACGAGGACCATGAGGCAGGGTATACTAATGAACGCTCTGTTAATTAAGTAAACTAAACGGAAGCAGCGACAAAATCTGCCAACATTTCGGCGTTTAGTCTAGCGTTTATTGTAATTTTTGATTTTGGCGCTTGAATTTCAAACAATTGAATTATTCGCCTATTTGGCAACGACACAAGCTTTTCAATTATGCTGCCGATGGGCAAATGAACGTAGCAATATCAAAACAACGACGCGATATACGCGTTATGCGATACATTTTCAATTATTTAATATTAATTAAAAGTCTGATGTTACCGAGCGCATGCTAAAAACAATTGCATACTTTTAGGCGGCCGCTTTTATTGTGTGTTGAATTTGTAAAATATTTGAATACAGTTGAGGGTCAATTAAGTGTGCAATTGATGGTTGATACCCGGATGCAATATGGTTTAATTTAGACCTTTAGAAGTTTAGTTATAAAACCGCCAGTTTTTGGGTTAAAATTACAATTGTCAGTTGAATTCAGTCGCTTATTTGGTAATAAAACAAAGCTTAATATTTGTTGTCAAATAATAGATTAGTTACAAAGCTACAAGAGTAAACTTTCAATACGACAGAAACTTGCTTAGCAAGTTTATTATGCTTTCAGTAATATAATATTACTTTTTATAAATAGAATATTGAATTTACATTTATTTTATTGTCTTACATAAATTGCAGCAAACAAAGAATTGTCGTAATGTCAATTCAACAACGATGCACAGTTGCGACAACAATTGTTGCAATCATATAAATGCCAGCAGAAGCACAAAGTGCCCGCAATGGAACAGCAGCAACAAGCAGAAGCCATTGCATTTAATGGCCTAAAAGAGGGCCAGTAGCCAAGTGCACCACAGGGGTTCATTGTCCTTGTGCAAATTGGCCAAAGTTTATTGCCAATGGCTGTGCCTGAAGCAGACGCTTGTCCGACCTCAGCTCAACAGCTGCTATCTTTGGCTACGACTAGCAGATGTCCGGATGATGTCGTAGCTGTCCGGAATATCCGCCAGTTTGCTGGGCAATAAAACTGCACTTTTGAGGCACAAAACAGAAAGTTTGCTTAAGAATTCAATTTGTTGCCGCTGCTAGAAGCTGGCACCGCGAGGCGTCGCAACAATTTGCAAGAGTTAAATTGCCACAGCGTGGAAAATTCTTTACTTCAAATGATAAATGCCACACAGAGTGCAATTGAACAGAGTTGGCTTTTCCAAAGCCATTTCAAAGATTTATGCGACCCAGTATGTTATAAATATATATCAATGTCTTACTCTTCATAAACTTTTTGCAAACAAGAAACTAAAAAGTTCTCGGGCATAAATGCGATAATGTTGCCACTTGTCTATGCAAAGTGTTTACCTCAAGGACAACACGTGACTTGCCGTCTCTGATGCATATGAAAGTTTTCCGCATTTTCCTTTAACTCATGAAACATTTAGTGAACCGAGAAACAACTTTTGACTGACAGCTGTCGCAGTTTTATGACGGAATTCCAACAAGTTTACTTAACGAAATTAAAGAGCAACTCTTTTATGTCCTGCTTGTGTTTTACGGTATAGTTTGATAAGAGGAAAGTCTTTTAATTTGATCTAGTGAATAGTTTTATGCCTGGAAATATTTGAGTTAATTATAAAAGGTCCTTTTATTTATCTTCCCTCTTTACTTTTGGTAACTAAACTAAATTTCATTATTCTAGCTTCCATTTGCTAAAACTTATTCATATTTTCACTCGTAGTTAACTTGTTCAGCTTGTTTCATACAATTATACACTTTTATTGGACATTTATTGAGCACTTTTATGGAGCTCACTAATGTTTATTGCCCACTCTCGTTCTCACATTCCATCGTTGGCGTCCAGGTACTTGCGGTTCCATTGTTCGTTGCGCAACCAGACCATAAAATAATTCTACTAAAATGCTTTGGTTTATTACAAAAATGTTTTATTGTTTGTCTCATGGACTTCGGAATACTCTATAGTTTTCTTGGGATCACTAGGAAGCTACTGAGAGATTGAAGCTTGGCACTAACGACCATAGCTACCTGCAGAGGCCGAGGAGGATGCTACTGCGGAGGCACCGCTTCCACCTTTGCCATAGCCGCCGCCTCCATGAAGTCCGGCGCCATGTCCACCGCCACCATGACCTCCGCCTACGTAGCCACCGCCGCCATGTTTACCACCTCCAATGCCGCCTCCAAGACCGCCACCAAGGCCGCCTCCAAGGCCGCCTCCAAGTCCGCCACCAAGACCACCGCCAATGAAGGGTCCGCCAATGCCAGCGCCACCACCCCCGCTTCCAGCGCTTGCAGATCCACTAGCGCTGGCTGATCCACCGCCGATGCCGCCGCCTCCATGGCCACCAGCTCCGTGGCCACCGCCTAAGGATCCGCCACCTAAGCCGCCGCCTCCATGGCCGCCGCCTCCATAGCCACCGCCTCCATGACCACCACCTGCAGATCCACCAGCGAAGCCACCGCCAGCTGAGCCACCGCCGAAACCGCCGCCTCCGTGACCACCACCGCCGTAGCTACCGCCACCAAGACCACCGCCTCCATGGCCACCACCAGCAGATCCTCCAGCGAAGCCACCGCCGGCTGAGCCACCGCCGAAGCCGCCTTTATGGCCACCGCCTCCATAACCGCCACCTCCTGCTCCAGCGCCACTACCAGCAGAGCCTCCAGCGAAGCCACCACCGCCTGGTCCACCGCCGAAACCGCCGCTACCAAGACCGCCGCCTCCATAACCACCACCTCCATGGCCACCACCTCCATGACCACCAGCAACGCTTGCACTAGAGCCAGCTGAAGAAGAAGCGTCACCACCGCCGGCACCACCAAATCCACCGCCTCCTAGACCCAGTCCTAGACCACCGCCGCCGCTGCCGTGCTTGCCACCGCCGTGGCCACCTCCAATGCCACCACCGAGACCCAATCCACCTAGTCCCAATCCCAGGCCGGCACCTCCGCCCAAGCCTGCACCACCGCCATGGCCGCCACCTCCGTAGCCACCGCCACCGCCACCGCCTCCAAATTTAGCGCCAAAATCGGCACTGGAGCTAGCCGAAGCAGATGCGGTGGCCGATGAACTAGCACCACCGCCACCACCACCATAACCACCCGCCGAGGCGAGGGCCACACAAACACTGAGCACAACAAACAATCTCATCGGAACTTTGGCTACCGACTGACTGCAGCCCTTGGAGAACGTTCCGCTTTTATAAGATGCAAAAAAAATCTAAAACTAAAAACAAAACACAAAACACAAAAATAAAAAGCAAAAAATAAAAAAAAAATTAAAATACAATCAAATGAACAAAATGAAACTGGGAATCAGGCAAAAGCAAATACAAAACGCTAGTCACGTTCTGAAAACCGGGATTGATCTTGGGTCAGCTCGAACAGAGTTTTGATAATTAATCCACGGAGAGAGGTAAGAGTAACCACCGCAAGCGCCACAACAACCACTACAACAACAATCGATTATTAGACATTTATCATCATTTAAATATTATTATAAACAAAGTCTACGATTCAAGCGAATTTCTACGCGAAACGAGAAATCGGCACACAAACGAAACCAACTGGATGATCTAACAGATATAGCAGATCTTGAATGGCATTAGCATTAGAAGTACATCCATTTCACGGCTTATAATGATGGCAATAATTTGGGAGGAGTCTTTGAATTAAAGTGAGATTTCCAGTTCTCAATTTGTCTAATTAAAAAAAATACTTAACACATGACATTTGCTGTTTGTTTTATTGATTAATTGGTTGATTAACACAAACAATCGAAGGGTTTTTAAAACATTAACTCAATTAAACATTCGTCCAACGGGTTTTAATCATATTAGGTCATTTTATAAAGAGAATACATAGTACATATTAGGAACTGTTTAATAAATTAAATCTTTCGCTAATAAAAAGTTAATTATAAGCTTTGCGTGAAAGAGAATACAATGGATCATTCAGAACAGAACCAAAAAGTTTCCCATCATACACATAAATTAAATCAAAATGATTCACACACATCCTCATATAACTTTATGCACGTTTCACATGAATAAATTCGAAAAACCCAATATTATAATTATTCGATTAAAATGCAGTACGTTTAGAGCATTCAATATTCGTTGTATGCAAATACGAATTGTATTCAATTTCTTATTTGCCCCTCAATTAGTTTTTATATAAAACAAACTTTCGACGTCATCGTTACATCGGACATAACACTGTTTAGGTGTTGAGATTAGCAATCAATACTACAATTACTAGTATTTTGTAGTTAAAGGCACCTGATTAGATGGGTATTTAGAGTCCACTTAGTTAGACATTAGTCTAATCAACGTTTAAAACAAGATTTAAACAAACTAGTTTGTAAGACCTTTAAATGATTATCAACTATTAGCAAAAAACTCGGGTTGATTAAACAATCTGTGGACATTTCTAGGAACGGCAAGAGTGCTTATGTAGGGTATGCTAGACTCTAAAATACCGTTTTATTTGTAAACTATGTATTGAAGAGGATTTCTACTATGAAATAAATCGAATTAAATTCATTTTTCTGGTTTTTATTATTTTTTTTGTGATGCTCAGCAAAGCGTTAAGCAAAGTTATTTTATGTTTCGTTTATGGCTTCAAAATGAGTATTAAAAGGTTCACAATTAACGTCCGTATCCACCATAGCCGCCGTGTTTGCCGCCTCCGTGGCCACCGCCTCCAAAGCCACCGCCGCCGCCACCACCTCCGCCGCCACCGTAGCCACCACCACCATGGCTACCTCCACCGCCACCCAGTCCACCACCGCCGAGTCCGCCGCCGCCGAGTCCGCCGCCGCCTCCGTGACCACCTCCACCTCCATGGCCACCGCCGAGTCCACCACCTCCAAAACCACCGCCGCCTAATCCACCGCCTCCTCCATGACCTCCGCCAAGACCACCGCCTCCTCCATGACCTCCGCCAAGTCCACCGCCTCCATGGCCACCACCTCCATGACCACCTCCGCCAAGACCACCGCCTCCATGGCCACCACCTCCATGACCACCTCCGCCAAGACCACCGCCTCCAAAGCCACCGCCTCCTTGACCGCCGCCTAATCCTCCGCCGCCGCCATGTCCACCTCCGAGACCACCGCCTCCGAAGCCGCCGCCACCGTGACCGCCTCCTCCATGGCCACCACCTCCCAGGCCACCACCTCCAAGGCCACCTCCTCCGTGGCCACCACCGCCTCCAGGACCGCCAAAGCCGCCTCCTCCGTATTTACCGCCACCGCCATAATTAGAATTAGCCGAGGCAGAAGCTTGAGCCGAGGAGCTAGCACCACCGCCACCACCACCGTAGCCACCGGCCGAAACGATGGCCACACAAACACTGAGCACAACAAACAATTTCATCGGAACTGTAGCTACCGACTGACTGCAGCCCTAGGAGAATGTTCCGCTTTTATAGGATCCAAGTGGAAATGCACATATGCAATAGAAAATAGAGAACTAAAAACAAAACACAAAAAGTGTAATGTAATTGGAAAACAAAAACATATTTTAAGTACACTTAAATTAAAGCGTAATAAAGTAACAAACACTTAACAAGCAAATGCTAAAATCCATTGTATCGGTTGGAAAATAGGAATCAATCTCAGAGAAACTTAGTTGACTGCTGATAATTGACAGAATTTCAAGGCAGAGTCAAACGTTTATAATGAGATTAAATTTAGTTGTATAAGTCTAATTTAAACTGTTTACTAATTATCAGTAAGAAATATGGGTTTTTTTTTTCATTTCCAGGAACAAAAAATCAACAAAGAAACGGTTGAGAGACAGCCAAGTGTGCTCGGCACCAAGATACCCTTGTCAGCTAAGCTGGGAAACTAAATAAAATAAACAGAAAATTTCCTATCAGTGGAATAAAAAATTACACGATAAGCTGTACTTAATTATATTTAGTATTCAATACTTTGTTGCATAGTAGAACAACTTTCAGGCGGGAATTCCAGACATTTTTCATATAATTTTCCTTAAACAATTCATAAAATGTTTACTTTAAACAATCCTTAACCAGATTTTATTATGCTATTTTAAGCCATAACTTTTGTTTAAGAAAATAGCAAAGAGTTTTTCCTGCTGAGCTATTTTTAAGTTGTCGAGGGAAAGGAAAACTCCGATTTCACGCCTTGTACACAGTTTTTCACTTAGTTGATTTGGCCGGGTGAACTGCAAATGCAAATGCAAAGACATGGTGGCCTGAAAGCATAATCAGCTCAAGGAAGTCAGATGGAAAACAGGAGCCACAACAGGGAACAAACACCAGACAACAAACGAGCGCGCAGTGCAGCAACAGCTGCTGCTGTTGAAAATGCCATGTGCATAAGAAAATAGGGAATTTTCCATAAGGAAATCTGCTTAGAAATGCATGCGATGCTGTTACAGTTTCTGGGCCAAGTCATTGTCTGCCAAAAGAAACAACACTTGACTTCCGTTTCCGGTCGCAGCCCACACACACACACACACACACACTAACAAGCTTTGCATATTTGAAACTCGTACAAATTTTATGCAAATATCTATTCCATATTTAAAGCTACATAAGAAAAGCAAATAAATAAATAAATATTAAATATATAAAGCTCGACTACAGGTCATTTCCTCCTCACATTCCTCGTCCCTGTCGTTTCCTACGTTTTTTTTTCTTGTCGCTTCGTCCTAGGTCCTTGACCAGTACGTTATCCTCCAAGTCCTTGCTTGAAGGCAATTTACCCAGCACTTGTAACATGCGATTGTAGAGCTGTTTGCGCACATCAATTGCCCAGAGAAAGTCCATGTGATTAAACTCCTTCATGGGCACCAGATACTTTCCAGTGACATTGCCCAAATCATCACACATGGACTCCACATCATGTGGATGACACAGCAAATCATTGCTCGAATAGTAGACAAATGTGGGCACTGTCACCAGACTGAGATTATAACGTGGCGGCAAATGTTCCCTATACAAGACCATATTCTTGTTGGAACTATAGCTATAGGGAGCAAATCGGCCGCTCTTGATGATCTGTATGAAATGCTTCACTTGCTTGGCTGCCACACCAGCGGGATAGTGGCCCAAAACCACTGGAAACATTTTCTAAAAATAATAAACTTGATTAATTTAAAGCACTAAAAGTATTTTGCTATGCTAATCACTCTATTAAACTCGTTCCAATTGCGTCCCACAATGCCAAAGACTGCCTCGATGCAAAGTCGTTCAGTCTCCTCGGTCATGCGGCAGAGAAATCGAAATTCTCCATTGAACATCTCGGTAATGGCGCTACCAACGAGACTCTGAAAGGCACAAAGATAGTTTTGAGGTCTACAAAGATTTCCAAGCTTAAAATTAGTTATCAACGGATTCACGAACTCACATTAAAGTACAAACTGATGGCACGTATATAGGGATGTGCCTCGGTTTCCTTGGCATAAACAGCCGGTGCCATGGCCTGCATGGAGATGACTTTCTCATTGTATGCCGGTCGCATGGTGCACATGACAAAGAATGCTGTGCAGCCCTGTGAATGTCCAGCATACTGTAGCTTCTTATAGCCCGTGGTCTTGAGTATATAATCGATCATCGCCGGCAGATCGTACATGCCAATTTCATGCCAACTGAAATCCCAAAATTTGGATTCATCCGGATCGAGTGTTGTATGATTTCTGGAATAACGATTACCACGAGCATTACCCAGCCAAACGTCATATTTGTAGTCGGCCAGAAGGTAGGCTATGGTAAGAAACAATGCTTGATTCAAGGCCAATTAATCACTCTGGAGTTGCACTTACCCAGACTCACATTTGGACCCATGACAACGAAACCCGCTGAGCTATCAACGAGTCCGTGTTGGAGTAGAAAGGGTTGAGCTCCTTGATTCCTAATGCGATGCATTGTCAGAATGTAGCCATCCTCGGTGGTCACTTGATGCACTTCCGCCTGGTAGCCATATTTGGCTATTAATTTATCCTGTTGATGAAATGTGTAAATTGTTGCAGTCTCGGCTCTGACTGTCTGGTCATTAATCTTCGTACCACTGTTAGGGTTGCATCTTGTTTGATGTTCTTGCGTTGTAGCTTCTCCTCGGGTGTTTCATCCTCAACGCTCTCCTCCTCTTCCTCCTCTTCGTCCTCCTCCTCATCCTCTTCGCCGCCAATAAGCTGTGCTTGGATTCGGCTTATCAGTAGACACAGTCCCAAAGCCAATAACCAGCGACGACTTACCATTGTTTATCCAATAAAATTGAATGTTTAAACGTAAAGTGAAATTCGTAGTTTTATTTTGTTAGTCACTTTATGGGCCAACGCTGAACGTTGCACGTCGCGGTCTTAACTGAAACTGAAACCGAAACCAAAATCCGGCGACGCGTTTCGAACTTCCGCGCTTACAAAGAATGCCGAAAACTTTCGATCAGCAGACAACAACAACAATAACAATAGTAACAACTTAACAACAGTGATAATCACTTTGTTTTTGTATTGCTTAATATTTAGTTTTGACTTAAAAAATACCCCATAAATAAGGCAAGTTTATAATAAAGAGTAAACTTCATATATTTAAATCTATGTTTAACTTTATAGCTATATTTATTTAATCCAGGGTATCAGCTAGTGCAGCTTACGCTACCTGCTCACTTTTACATGCTTTGTTTTGAAGCATTTAATTAAAGTGACAGAGAAACAAGGGCAGCGAGAAAGAAAGAGAGAGAGAGAGAGAGAGAGAGAGAAAGAGAGATGAAATGTGGCATTTGGGATGCACAGGTTGTTGCTATCAATGAAGAACTACACACAAAAGATAACTACAGTAAAGCCTCGTTGGGCGTGTAAATGCTCCAAAAATTGTGCTTGTTTTAAACTGGGTCAAATTGCAGTGTAAAATGTTGTAATTTTACAATGTTTAACGAGAAATTGTGTAAGCTCTAGTGATAAATGAGAAAGTGCTATACAGGGTGTTCCAAATATAGTAAGGGTCATTTTTAGAGATCTGTATAAAACTGATTTAAATGTCAGTTTAATTGTTTTTCGTTTATATTATATGTAAATATATACAAAATTCTAGTCATTAGCTCAAATTTCAATAAAAATGGGAGATTAAATAATGTAAAAAAAATTATTCTTTTAAATATTTCAATATTTTAATTAATTTTAAACTCTTCTAAGGTAGTCATGAATATATTTTATATCAAAGTTTAGCAGAACCATTTGATTTCGCTTAACTACCTTAAAACCATAGTTTTAGTATGCCAATTACTTTGTTTTTGTACTTACAGTTAAAGAAATTTTGTGATATTTTTTGATGTTACATTTAAAACACATAAACAAAAAATTGGGGTATTGTTTGTCTCGGTTTTGAGGCAAAATTTGAAGCGAAATGGCTTAATAACCTTTTTGGCTTAGCTACAGAGCTGTCAACGTCGTCTATTGTGGGTCAAATCGCCCGCGGGGTAAAATAAAACAGCAACAAAAGAAAGACAAAAAAACGAGAAATAAATAAACAAACAAATTTTTTTTGTACGTTTGCCTTTTGAGTGGGCAATCAAAAGAAAGTAAAAGTGTTGGAACCAGACAGCAGTTTGTCACAAAGTATTTGTTGTTGTAGCACACTTAAGCTTTTTGTATTCACTTTTTATTTTATTTCATACATTTTTTTTTATGGTTTTGGCCAACAACAAACCGATTACATAATTGTCATTTTGACCGGCTGCCAAAGCAAATAAAACATTTCGCTTGCCTCTCGCACTTTTAATGAGCCACAGTGGTTGCCTTTGATGTGAGCTTTTGGGCGGGAACTCAATTAATTTGTTGGCACCAACTCAAAACACCACTTAAGTCACCTGTCTCCCCTCCTGCTCCATCACTTTCCATCATTCAATTACGTATGGCAATTTGCCCTCGAGAAACTTTTCCATTAACTCGATCAGTTTGTCATTAACCAAAGTCTTGACCTCTGCTGAAAGCAGGAAATCAAAATGATTGAATTTCGCGGATGCAATGCGACGAACACTTCGCACCGAGCTTAACATATTCGCGTAAATATCGTGTACGCCATGGGGCGTGGCTATGGCGTCGGTTTCGCCAAAATACAGTATAATGGGTACAGTTACTTGACTTAGATTATAAGATAAAGCCTCGATGCTATGATAAATTTGCATGTTTTCAATTGGTCCGTAATCATAGGCTATAAAGTCTCCGGATTTCCAGATCTGCTGCAAATGCTGCAGCTCACGCACGGAGCCAGCTTGCAGCAGATAATCATAGTTAAATATGTCCAGTAACTGTTTTAAAATATAAGCAAATGAATAAGATTTTTGTTATTCAAGACTTGGCTTTGTCTCACCTTCTTGTTGCTTTGTGCACTGCCAGCTAAATTCTTGGTATAATATTCGCAGAGTTCCTTCTTTTTGCGACATATTTTGAACAATTCGCCAGGTGGAAAGAGCTCAAATTTATTTGCTTTGCGACGTTTCTTTGGCAAAGTTAGGTACAAAATAGTAAATCAGAATAAACGAATCACAATCAGCAAAAAAAAATAATATGTTAAAAGCAAGTTTAAATGTACCAAGTTCTTTGTCTTAGAAATTCTTTTTGAATTTTTATAAGAGAAATTTTTTTTATACTATAACAAGTCGAGTATAAGACTCACTGTTATAAAATACATTGCTGCTGATAAGAAAGTACCTAGAGAGGAGATGTCAAACTACGTAATAAACTAAAAATTTCCTTACTCAATTTGTTTGTATAGAAAATGGTGATAAGATAAGAGACAGAGGGAAGAGCGAGACAGCAAGAGATTACAAATGTTATTTAAAATATCTTGTATTTTCTTTCTAAAAATAGAACAGAAATAATAGTGCTAAAAATCTTAAAGTATCACCTGCTCAACCTTCAAATATATTGTTAACAATTTTATTTTGAATACTTTATAGTTTATAAAATTCTTTTCTCTTTTAGCTCAAATGTAAATCAAGCAACTATAAAATTCACAGCTGATTCTTCAGCTCAATGCTACACTACTAAAACGAGAGATCATTTCAGAGATGCTCTATGGGGGGTTATCAACTATTTTTGAACCTCGCTGTGATTTGAGCACTTCTCTTGTCTCCAGAGCCAGAGCAACCACGACAATGTCAGGCGTTGTCAAGAGACTTATCAGCTGGCAGCCTTCAGTCTCGCCATAATGTTCAAACTAAGCAGCCGACTGCAGCCGCAGAAGAGTCTGGCTTTTGCCTGGCAGGGATTACGCCATGCCTCCACGGAGGGCGAACACACTGCGCTCTATGACTTTCATGTGCGAAAGGGAGGCAAAATTGTCAATTTTGGTGGCTATGCACTGCCCGTGCAGTACACGGATCAAAGTATCATAGCATCGCATTTGTATACCAGAAAAGTGGGTTCCATTTTCGATGTTTCCCACATGCTGCAGACCTTTGTGAGGGGCAAAGATGCGGCTGCTTGCATGGAATCTATTTGCACCGCTGATATACTGGACATGCCAGCGGGAAGTGGCAGTCTGACAGTGTTCACCAATGAGCAGGGAGGAATTTTGGATGATTTGATTGTAAACAAGGTCAGTGACAAGGAGCTCTATGTGGTATCCAACGCAGCAATGAAGCAACAGGACATGGGCATCATGAAATCAGCTGTGGTAAGTAACCTTAGAGAGATATGGTTTAGTAATCCCTTTAACAATAAATCCCTTTCTCTAGTCCCACTTCAAATCCCAAGGCAAGGACGTGTCCATTGAGTTTCTCAGTCCCGCGGATCAATCGCTTATTGCAGTTCAGGGACCACAGGTGGCCAAGCAATTGAGCAAACTATTGGCGCAACCAAAAGCCTTTGAACAGCTGTACTTTATGCGTTCGGCTATCTTCGAGCTGGCGGGGATTAGCAATGTGCGCATCACTCGCTGTGGTTACACTGGAGAGGATGGCGTGGAGATTTCTGTGCCCTCCAACCAGGTGGAGTCGCTGACTGAAGCGCTGCTCGCTGCTGGCCAACTGAAGCTTGCTGGCCTCGGTGCACGAGATTCACTGCGTCTGGAGGCAGGTCTGTGCCTCTATGGCAGCGACATTGATGCAAAGACAACGCCCATTGAGGCTGCTCTTGCCTGGTTGGTGGCCAAAAGGCGGCGTAGTACCGCTGACTTCCCTGGAGCTTCTCGTATACTCCAGCAGCTAAAGGAAGGCGTTCAGCATCGTCGTATTGGACTGCAAATGCTGGGCGTAAAGCCTCCTCCAGCTCGGGCGGGTGTGGCCATCTACAGCGAAGGTCAGGAGGTGGGTCAGTTGACCAGCGGTTGTCCTAGTCCCAGCACAGGTCGCAACATTGCCATGGGCTATGTGCAGGAGCAGCTCAAGAAACCTGGCACTCCCGTGCAGCTCAAAGTGCGCGAGAAATTCTACGAAGCTGAGATCACGCGAATGCCCTTCGTAAAAGCCAACTACTTTAACAAACCCAAGTAATAAAATTGAAGACTAAACAACTGAATTATCGAGGTGATGTGTGGGTAAAGAAAAAGCTGTAAAAAAAGACTTTGCTAAGCTCTTATAAAATATCCTAGAGGGTAAGAATAACACCTTTATGGTTAAGCGCTTATAAACTATAATATTTAGTTACTATGTCCCACTGCAAATTACCTTGACAAACTTCATTATGGCACGCACGTGTGTGTGGTCAAAACGCACCTGTCGATGCAGACGAGCCAAAGGTGCCAATGCCTGCATGAGCAGAATGTGTTGATTGAATCGCGGATGTAGAGAGCAGAGCACTAGGAAAGCATTGAATGCCTGAAGAGCGTATAAAGTAAGGGGAAAGACACACAGACATTTCAGTGGCAGCAATTCAAGCGGAAGCGTCATTTACCTGCGAATGCCCAATTAGCAGAATTTGTTGCACTTTGAGCGCTGACTGAGCTGACTGTTCCACTGGCTCTCCCTGTTCCCCCGCCTCTTCCTGCCCCGCCTGCTCTTCACGCGCTGTGGACTGAGACTCGCGCGTTGTAAGCTTCACAATGTGGTCAATTATGGCAGGTAAATCGTAGGCGCCATGCTCGTGAAAACTATATCGCCAAAATTCGGGCATAACATCCGTGAGCTCCAGGTGATGTCTGCCATAGGGTGACATGCCACGCAGATTCGCCAGCCACACATCGTATTTCCGCTGATGCAACTGAAAAGCTGCAGCTACACACTCAGTACTCAGCTACACAGGCACGCAGGCACCAGAAACTTACCCAAACTCTTGTCCGTGCCCAGACAGATCCAACCCAGCGATGAGCTCAGCAGTCCATGCACCAACAGCACAGGACGTGCCCCAACTTGTGGCAGACGTTGCAGCTGCAACTGGTGGCCATCGACGGTGGTCACATTGTGCAGCTCGTGGCTGTAGTTCAATTGTTGCAACCAGTCAAGCTGCAAGCACAAAGCACCCTTCAGTTACCGCTCTCTTTTGTCCTCCTTTTGCTCTAGCGTTGCTACACATCACTTACTGTTGTCCACTTGTTTCGCTCCTCAGACTGCACACAGGTCAAGCTAATCCCAATGACGACGACAACGATGGCAACTTCAATGATACAGCGCGTCAACCAAATGACAAATTCACGCATTTTCCCAGTCTCAACTGGTCATTGTTTTCCCACCTGTGTTGGGTCATATACCACAGCTAATTGCCCAACAGTTTGATAATCTTTGCGCATCACTGGCCTACACTGTGCTACATGAAATTAGTTTTGATGTTGAGGGACTTAATCAATGTAGAAAGTATTTACTAAAAGTAACATGATCCAAACAAACTTGAAACAAGCTTAATAAAACAGAATTTACACTCAACAAAAGTAATGCAAACAGAAGAATGAGCTAAGTCGATCATAAATAGTTTTTACAACTTTAATAGTTAGTTTACTTTAGGTATCTGTTAGTCTCGCATACCCCTGCTCTTATCAGAGTTAGCCGCTGGCAAGTCTCGTGCGACAACAACCGCAATGAAATTAATTAAAGATTGTGCGCGACACGACAAATGCAACAAAAGTAAATTGTTTAATTGCAGCTTTATTAAATTTTACAAAAATGCATATGCTCGCAGACACAGCACACGCCCACCTACCTACGCAAACGCCTCCCACAAAATTGGGGTAGCATGCACAGATGATGCCCGGTAAAAAGCGAATTCGAAACTCGACGCTGTCGTTAATCGACTGCACTTTTGCACAGAAGTCAAGAGTAGGGTCGAGGCAGGAACTGTGGTCGGAGGGGCGTCAAGTCCGTTGGATTCCTGTGCAGCATATGCCGCTCGAAGGACCCTTTTGTCTGTATGTGTGCGTGTGACCATTGAGTGTCCTTTGTTGCCACAGACAGACAGACAGACAGTCGGACAGGCAGACAAACTGAGAGCCAAGCCGAGTTGCCTTTTAGTCGCTTTCCACCACTTTTTCCACACCTACTCCTCCCACAACAAAGTTGTTTCCCGTTTAATTTGGCTTTCCTTTCTCTGTTTTTGTTTCCTTTTTTTTTATTTTTGGTTTTTCATAATTTTAATAAAGTTCACAGGGATTTTATACCACCGACGGCAGAGTCAATTGTTATCTCCCCGACGATAAGTAAATAAGCGAATGCAACTGCAGTTGCTGACTCATTGTATGAGTACAAAAACGCAGTGTTTGTGTTGATTTTCATATTCGCATTCAACGGCAGATACAAAACGAATATTCGTAGTCCCCACTCGTATCACTCACGGAATGATAAGCTCAACGAACAGGACTTAATTGTAAAAGGTTTCCTGTACACATCGGTTTGCTGTGGTTCCCAATATAATTTAATCTATTTTATTTAAGCTTTATTTGAATGGAATTTACGAAATTACAGCATGTGTACAAACAGAAATAAAATAGAGTAACAGCAAAAATACTGTCAATATTATTTATCTATTTTTGCGAGCTCTCTCTAATGTCATTTTTTACGCCTCATAAAACATCAGCCATAAAAACACAGCCGAAATCTCAAAACTGTTTTTTTTTCTTCTTCGGTTACCTTCTGTAGTATTTTGGGCTAAACGTCATGTCAATAATGGCACAAAGGTGAAACGAACAGAACGCCAACAATTTCGATGTTAAGCACCTGATAGGAAAAACATTACGTCAAAGTAAATAACATTCAAGTAAACAAGTTCAGCAACAAATCACAATAAGAAAATAGCCAAAAAAAAGCAGAAAAAAGATTTCTCAAACCACATAATGAAAATTGTGTACAGGCAAAGTCAATCAGTGGCATTTGTTGTTATTATCATTATTATTATTGCTGCTGCTGTTGTTGTAAACAGTCGAAAATCATAAAAAGTTAGACGAATAAAAATAAGAGCATCGAGTGAGCAGAATACAAAGCTCAAGAAATGAAAAGAGACACTTTGTGTTATTAAATGTGAGACAGACAGCGGAATCAATCGACTGACAGCAGTCTTTCTGCCAACAATGGCGAGGTCGACGCTTCCGTTTCCGCTCGACAGTGACAAAAATAGCGAAAAGCAAAAGGAAAAAACAACAAGACTTTTTGCCTAACCGAATGGTCGAATAAATAGTGCTCTTTTAACTTATTGGTCATATTTTAGCCAGTCTATAAAACAATTTATGTAATGCACAGTTAAACCAGCAAACTGTTTAGTTTTAGAGTTAACAAATAAGGTTAAAGCTCTGAAATATTATACACAGCTCATAACTAAATCGATATACCCTTTGTGAGTGTATGAAAGCAATACTTGACTGGCAAAAATGCAAACAAACCTCGCGCCAAATGCACGGAATCAATGTAATTGACGAACTGACTGAGTGAGTGAGTGAATGAATCTCGGCGTTTATTGTGGCCACATAGAGTCGCACAGCAACAACAACAACAACAGACAAAGGGCAAACCCCCAACCCCCAGAGGGGAGGTTAACCACCTCAAAAGGCAGGTAGGCATGCAAAGCTCAGGCTTTGTTTGTCTTTCAACTCAATTGCACGGCAAGTCGACAACTTGTTGGGGAAAAATTCCTGATTTTTTGGGGTAGAATTTATGAAGGGACGTGGGGAGAAGTGAGTTTGGTTTTCCGCCTATATGATTTTTTATTATTTCCTACGGTCTGATGTGATTGCTTTTGAAATGTTTGCGTGCCATTTTTGTTGACAGTAAACGCCGCTTAATGATTTCATTTTGTTATAAATAGGATTCTTGGCATAATAAACACAAAGCTGGTGGAACTAAGTAGGAAGCGCTTTAAGTATAATACAGAGGAATGCCAAAATATGAATTGATTGAGCAATTTGTGTAGGTTTTAATAGTTGTAACTGCTGACATGACATGACAAAAGCGTGTTAACAGAATGTTTTAATTCTAAAGAGTGCGAATCATTTAAACTAGTTAACATACAACTTATCCAGTATTTTATGCGTAAAATAAAGAATTTATTCACACTATTCGAATGTTTTATCCAACACTAAGCCACTGTCAATCCTCTGACAGGTTATTGGCAAACACTTTACTTCCTTCCACCCTTAAAGCCAACTTTTAACAAAATGTTGACTTTAAGCTAATGGGAATTAGTAAATATGCTCAATTCTGGTCACGAGCTGTCTTGTCGCATTATGTGCGGCATTTGAATCGACACAAGTAGAAATTTTCATGCGAAATTAAAGACTTAACAGGAAATTTGACAACACTCTTTGGCCGCCACAAACAAGGGCAAAGTTTTCACATTTTGTTTAACATTTTCGAACTTCTATTGCATTTTCTTTCATTTTTGTTGCTTCTTTTTCCTAAATTCTGTACTTTACTTTTGCTTCATCTTCTTGTATGCATAATGGAATTAGTTAAATTTCTCTTTGCAGCATTTCAGCGAGAACTGCAAAAACTTTCGCTGAACTTGCGCCAAAAAGTTTCGCTGCTGCTTTCCTTTCGTTGATGTTTTTTTTTGTTATGCGTTTTTGATGACGTTGTAGTTGTAGCACTTCGAACTGAGGACTCGGAATCGCATTTGTCGACCCGTTTCCGCATCGCTGTTAATGGCACCCAAGTTGCAACTTCACAGCAACTTTTTACTTAGAACAATGTTGTCGACAATCACTCGATTTTAATTAAAATATTTATGAATTTGTCTTTCAGCATAGAAGAGCGGAGAGAGTGATCGACGAGCGATTATCCTGTACAGAAGTTTTATAAGAAGTTTGACTAATTGAATGGCAGTTATTCAAATTTAAAGTTTCCATACAAACTGTTTAATTTTTAGTAATCAAAAAAATCCTTTGAATTTAACAGATTGCCTGCATTTATTTCCAACTTTTATACACCCTTTTTTATTACACTTTTTAAGGGGTACTAAAAAGAATGGCAGTGCGAAAAGTACGCGAATTTATCTTGATCACAGACTAGAGAATGGACATCCACAACGATGAGTCATTGTTGCTTGAGTTAATGGAAAGGGGATTAGGGGGAAGTGTGCAAATTACGTCAATCAGAGCTCACAGTTGGAATTATTCAGTTGTTCAGTTGACTTTCTAATTAAAAAACCATAAAGTTCCACACGCCAGGCACAAGAGAGAATAATCAACAACTGCAAGTAATAACATTTTTAATTATATTTGTGGTGAGAAATTTCGGGTTTATCTGATTAAATGTGGGATGATTTTTAAGCACATTGGAACAAAAAAGGGGCTTGATGTGTGCGCCAAAACGTGATGACTCTGCAGATGGATAAGCGTATCATTAGATATTATACGTACATAGTTTGTGGGATTGGCAAAAGTAGATTCATTCGAGTGTTAAAAAGAACTTTTGTCGAAAAGATTTGTGGGATTGGATTTCGCAGAGGCTTTACAATTAATTATAATAATCACATTTGTAGAATCATTAATGTATTTTGCATATTTTGCAATCGAGTTGTACAATTAATTCAAGCCCTCGACTTGATTGCTAGCAATTGTTGCCAATCCGGGTTTCATAACAACAGCAACGGCAACGGCAACAGCAACAAAAACAAAGCCAAAACTTATCTAACTCTTTATTAAAATCAACAATTGATTGTGCCTTATACCAGTAATTAGTAAAGACTTTAAAATTGTTTGGAAATACAAGCCGATGAATTAAGTGAATCTTGTGACATTTGCACAAACAACCAGTAAAGCCCCTGTTCATTTTTTAACTAATTAATATTCTCTGTATACTAATGTATATATTTGTGAATAATATTTTGTACTTTTAATTAAGTTTAGTTGTAAATGTTAGACAAACAAATAAGTTTCTGGGAATAGCTCGTAAAACTTTTCATGTGAACACTAACAACAGCAACAAGAACATGCTCAGCAACAGCAGCAATAACAGTCACAGCATCAGTAACAACTGCAATACAACCAGCAACAACAGCAACAAGATCAGCAGCAAACAAATAAAGTTACAACAATTGCAGCGACAGCAGCCATAAAAATATGTAACAACTGCAACTACAATTTTGGCCAAAAGCGACAACTTCTGGCTACAACTGTTGCCATAAAAGAAAATGTAACAAGTTAGTAAAATTAAATGCATAAAACAAAATTTAGACAAAAATAATAAAAGTTGATTAAAAATCAATACTTTTCAACAGCATTGAGCTTAAACTATTATTTATAGTTTTTATAAATGCTGCAATAACATATAATACAAATTCCAAAATACTTTAGCTAATTTACCACTATTTTCAGTGTGAATAATGCATTTAAAGCCTTTAGCACGTTTATTGCCATATACCAACTACTTTAGTAGTATATGTGTTTCTTAAAGCTTCGTAAACGTTGAATACCTTGGAAATCTTTTAATAGAGTCTTTTAATTTGTATACACAGAAATGCTCCTGCAGGGCATGAAAATTAAGATTATTTCTTCTAAAAACTTAACCAATTTAATTAGTTACCTCAGAGTATGTACAAAAATCGAGTCTCAGTTTAAACAGACAAACAACCGTATCAAGAGATAGAAATGCTAGGTATTTACTCGTCGTGCCAATCGCGACTTCAATGATTCCACTTGATTCTCCGTTTTTTTATTCAGTTCAGTTGAAGTCAGGACTTGTGCTCGACTGGCTGCTTTATGCCTTTTCATTATTGATGACTTAATTCCGGTTGATTTATTGAGGCCACAAACAACCGGTCAGAAGCGTAGACAGAATGTGCTCACAACCGAGAAGCCGTACGGGTACGCCATACGCCATACGCCATTTTGTATGCACACGTAGCGCTTTTGCCCCCCTTATGCGGCACAAACACCACTACAAGTACTCTGTGTGTATGTGTGAAAGAGGCGTAAGTGTGTGCTCAAGAGTGGGCACAGCTGTGTCAAATAGCACAAGGATGCACGTGTTTAATAAATAAGCCAAGTTAATATTGTGTAAAACATGCCATGCTGAGCTAATCGCAGTGCAAATCGAAACAGACAATAATATTAAGCAAAACACAACGTTTAGTAAGATATTAATAGGTATTCAAATAACGAGTAATCTTGTTTTAGTGTAAAGAATTGAGCTTGTTAGAGTTGTAGTAGTTTAAAGTCTATAAAAACTTTAAATATCAACAATATATTTAATAAAATACATGAAAAGAGTTCAAAAAATGTAAATAAGTTATTTAAAGGTTTCATATTGTTCAAGTGCACTATAAAGCGTTAATTAAACAACAGACTGATATTAACAGTTTTTGTTATGTGTAACATAGACTAGTTGAAGAGGACTTCAGCTTGCACATTAAATAACTCTACATTTTAATACGCATGATTACGCATTAATATTATGATTATTTCTATTAATGTATGCATATTTTTTTGCTGCATAAAAAAGCCGAATTAATTGCATGCCACAACCGCAAAATCTGTTGAATGCAATGCCACAAATACCTAACGAAACTTACAAATACACGTTTATTCGATCTGAATGCTGAATACTAAAAGCCCCAAACAAATGCCAAATATTTATGTTTACTGGAATGGTCGTCACATTTGCATGCCACACGGATTTGTTGTTGTCTAGGTGATTGCACCCCAAAAGTATGCAGCAAATGTGCATTGAAACGAAGCCCAAAAACGTTTGGGCTCAATTCACACCGCCTAATGTGAGTCGCCTCCCTTTTAAGTCACGCCTATTGTGCTACTCCCATTGCATTCATGAAATCATTTGGTTATCGCCACCACTTTAAATCGTGCCACACACAAAAGGCATCACTTATGGCAACCTAAATGACTGTATCAGACTGTGTGGCAGTTGTGTGTGTGTGTGAATACTAATGTCCAATGATTAAATTTTAATTACCGTGCGCAAATCGAGTTTGTGTTTTTGTTGCTGCTGTTGCATTTTTCAAGTTGCTGCTACTTTGATCCAAACGTATCTGTGTCTCTCTATCAACAGCAGTCAGTACATGTGTGTGTGTGACACTGCATCCGTTAGTACGGCTGAATGCATGCTGCTCGTTTTTCATTCTCACTATTGATCTATGCCGGCAGTTTACATGTCCCAACTTGGCTAACTTCATTAACAGTTTCAATATTATTTTTGCCACAGTACAGTGCCACTTCAATGGATAAAACGAGCGTGTGTGGGTGTGTCTGTGTGTGGATTTAGCTACACCTAAAGAGGTTAAGTCATTTGGGTTAGAAAAGTTAATCGAAACTGAAATAAAAGTGACTTTTAAAGCAAAAAGTTGAATTTCCGCCATTTATACAGGAGTTTATATATTTTTATAGTATTAAATTATCAGTTTATCTTAATTAATGCATTTTTCATTAGGCACTTCTACAAAAGAAACAAAAAAATTATTAAAAATTTTCATTTTCTTCATGGGAAATGGAATTTTTCAAACCTATTCACTTTCGAATCAAATATTTATTAAAGTTTTCTATGCTTTCCATTAAGTAATTGTACTACCTCAACTGCACCTTATATCAAAGAGTATTTCCTAGTATAGCATGCCTGTTTCTATGCTCGACTTTATACCGTTTTGTTTTTACATTTTCTTTTTTTTTAACAGGCAATTTCGAAAAAATCTCATTGAGATGTGCGGCCCGGGTAAACTTTTATTATCTAACAACAAATCAGATGTTGACCCTTAAAATGAGTCAGGAAATGAATCGGGAGACGGAGTCAGTTCATTCTGAAGCCGATGCGTTTGTTATTCATGACGCTTAGCATATGTGCATACGGACCCTCGGGCCCTCAGGATGAAAGGAACGAAGGGCATTTGAGCCATTGACCATTGCCAGGGGGACAGTAAAAGGGATGGCAATTAACTTTATAACATTTGCTAGGCCCATGTGCATTCTTGTTGCTGTTGTTGTTGCTGCTGCTGTTGTGGGTAATGTGCGGCAGTTGATTAATTGGAAATTGTGGTTAATGGTCGCCAGATCAGTAGGAAATTACAATCGACAATGGGGCAGGATAGACAACACATATGACAAAAGTTGCTCAGAGTCTAGACTTTTAATTAGAATGGTCTCATTGCAGCGCCTAAAAGTATGCTATACCATATGCAAAACTTTTTCTCAGCAAACTTTTGCCTCTTGTTATTAATTTTTTTTTTTTTACTAGTGCCACTGACAAAAGTTGACAGATTTGCAGCGGAAAATTAACAAGTTCCGTGCCCAAAAAAAAACATTATAAGGAAAAATGTAAAGAAGTTTGAAAAATATGGGAACTTTATCCTGCGGCAAATCGAGTTAAGAAGTCGTAAACTCTGCAATGCCGAAAATGTGCTAAAAACTATGTACACGAGCTATTTGCCCAAACTGAGCACACCGGAGCTAGGCAGCTAGTAAGTCCACGGGAAGGGGGCGTGCTTGATTGTGGGCGTACCGGAAGTGGCAGCAACAAAACTTAAACTTAAAAACTCCCAGACGACAGCGACATTTTTATGCCTTTTTCTGGGACAACAAACGGGACTTTAGTTGCCAGTTACCAGCTGCAGTTGAGTTGAATCTTCCAGTTGCTTGCACTGCAGACGCATATTTCGCGATGTGTGGCCCAGCCTGAGGGCAATTTTATTATATTTATTAAACAGTTTGCCTTTAAGCGTTTGAAATTAATTTAATTTGTTACATTACATATCAAATTTATGTGTGCATAATGCATAAAACCAGTTTGTATGTAAATAATACTATACTTTCAATTAAATTTTCATCACTTTTTTATTGCACTATTGTATTAAATAGCAATTACTTAACTTGTGGTTAATATTAAATATTACGTTTATTTTTTAATGAGTTGTTAATGTATGCCAGCATGTTAGTTTGTGTAAACATCATATTAATTTATGAATATTTAATTCATATGTTTATGCAAATTCTGCAATAGCTAAACTGTACAAAGCGATCAATTTTGTAACTGCCTAAGTTACACAATGTTTAATTAAAATCATAGCGCAAACTAAAGCGAATGAGATGAAAAAAAATCTTACTTAGATAAATTAAATCAAATCATAATTTATTATTAACTTATTAAACAGAAATTAAGTACATTTTTAATTCAGTAATTCGATTTATAGTATTTTTATATAAGTTAAATTTCCTAATCATAGTTAAGTAAATTACGCTATTCATTTAAATTTTCATTTGCATTTATTTGTACTTTAACTAGCTGCGTTGATTGCATTCAAAAAGCATAAAAGAAATTGCACTCTTTTTTTTTAATCAACTTTTATTATGATTAACATTATCTATCTCACATTTAAATTCTCAAAAAGATTACTGAATTTTGATTGCCCAACGAAACTTTCACACCACATACGCGCTTCTCCTTCCAACTCCTCCAACAGTTCCCCAACGTCTAATCAAGCATTTAAATTCCATACATGATTTGCGCCTTTAGCTCAGCTGTTGTTTTGGGCCTCCAGCCAATTATCAGTTGTGATTTTGGAGAGTTGAAATTTTTATAACAAAATGGAAAACACCACGCTTGGAAAGAGCCATTCAAGACTGACCCCCGAAATCAACACCTCCGACAAGAACTCCAACGACCCCAATAAATTCCACAGAAAATTTTGGTTGTAGTATGTTTTGTGTGGTCTTTGAGGTTAAATGGGTTAGAAGTTAGAGGTGGGGGGTCAGCTTGGGGTTCAAAACACGATGCCTGTTGATTTATTCAAAGGGATTGCGGCCACATAACGTTAGTTATTCGTGATCTGCTGCTCGTTAGCATTTTTAAGCCAGCATATGTTTTTTTTTCTTTTAGCTGTTTTTGCTCCTTTTTCTGTCGGAGCTCTCTTTGTAAGACCCCAAGATAAACGAGCTAATTTTCAACCAGAAAAGGATGGATAACGACAACGATGGGAATGTTCTCATTGTAGCCATAATAAATTGCACAAATGTGAAATTTATATGCATTTTTATACAGACATAAGCGCAAACAAGCTCAGTCTTTGGCCCATGGCTTCAATGCTGTTTACCATAAATCTATAGCCTCGTCGCATTATTACTCATACGCACTGTGAACTGTGCACACCACCCCCTCTACTAAACATATACATATATCAAGGCATTAAGTTGGCAGCATATTTTGTTGAACTCCTTGCCATTCATGCACATTTATCAATTTATAATAGGCGTTAGCAGAGTTTAAAGAAATTTTCAAGAAGTAGAAAACTGGCAAGCAGACAATTTTAAACACTTTTAAGGTGAATTCAAGTGTGCTTAAATTCAAAAGAATTTTTTAACAAAATTGAGCGATTGAATAAATTATTTTTGCCAAGGAATAATCGATAGTTTTTACTTGGGCATTTGTCCTTTAATCACATCAGCCTAAGAGATTCCAGCTTGGACTAGTTGGAGTTTAAATTGGAAACTGCAATATTTGTCAGCTATTTGTGCCAGTTTTGTATCACAAACTCGGTCATAAAATCCCAGAGCGCCTATCAAAACAACTTGCTGACTTCCGTTCACCTGTGTGTACGCCCTTAAGTAGACTACAATTTGCCATATACACACACGAACACACCCATACAGATTTGTTGTGCACATCTCGAGGCTAATTTAAAGTTTGTTGAGCTACACTTGAAGCACTACAAACGATGGCAGGAGTTTCCCCTTGTAGCCTTTTGGTGCCTGTTGTAGCGTGACTTGGAATTTATGAACTCCATTTCGCATGTACGCTATTGTAAAGATTAATTGCCACAGCTATCTGCCTTTCTCTCTCGCTCTCTGTACTGTTTACTCCCCCACATGGTGACTTCCTTTTCTCTTACTCAATGTAGTGCAATGCTTTTGATTGTGGCTTGCTGTTATCATTCAACAACAGGCCATGTTAGGTTCGTTAGTAGCACTCGTCGTATTGCCTATGATGGTTTTTGCTAGAAAGAACATAGAAAGAGACTGGGGACGCCCAAAAGAAATGACATCGACATGCGGCAGAGTTATGAGCTCAGCACACGCTAAGCTTAAAGCAGTGCTGCAGTTCTGATTGAAAGTGTAGAGCAGGACAAAATAATTCCACATTTAAGAGCATAAAAAAAGCACAAAAATGATTAAAAGTTTATTTAGTTTATAAAACTTACTAAATAAATAAATAAATTTAATTCCATAACATATTTATGATCCCCCGCTGTCAATTGAAAGTTTGCTGATTAAATTTGTAGCTGGTTAACTGCACCGACCACATTAAGTTTGCTACTCAGTCATTTTAATGAGCCACAATCCTTGGCCATTGGCTGCAAAACTCCAATAATTGTTCGAGTTAAACTTTTGAGTTGGCTTACAGCATTTTAATTGGAATTTTATTGATTCGAATGCGTTAAACTTAACGTGGCACTCCACTTGCCCCATTAAGGATCGAGTCAAGGACTCTACTCGTAATCCTTTTGAAATACGGTCTACCGCATGCGAGAATTGTGCCAACTTCACAACAAGAAGTCAATGAACGTTGTTTGGTACAATAACACAATTATTACGATTATATACACAATGTCTTTTGTTTTAGCTTTTATAGAGCTTCTATTGTATAATTTCTCAGTTTTACAGCATAGCTTTGAGTCGCGTATGCTCTGTTTTTCTATTATATACTCTTTTATTCAGTCTTTTCCATTGCTACTGTTTTTTTATATCGTTCACTTTGACTGCAGTACAAATTATGCCTCTAACGCTTTTCAGCTTTACCTATAAAAAGTGTGTTGACATTGAGTTGAAAATGGATAAAAAGAAACGAAATCCAGTGATGCCATAAGTCATGTGACGCAATTTATGGCATTTATCGAAGTTTCAAACTGGCAACGCCAAAGCTCAAGGCCAAAATCAAATTGAAAACTTGATTTTCAGGTGGGGAAAAATAGCATACAGAATACAGAATTTAAGTAAAAGTAAAATCAAAGAGTTAGCTTAAATTTGTAGAAACCAGACTCAATTTTCAGTTACTTTAACTACTGTTTTCTTGTTACTTGAAAACTTCTTCTTTACTGCAGCTAATGAACTTTCGAGTCTAGCGGGAAATCTCTAGCTTGACAGCTGTAATATATGATGGCAATTGTTGTTGGCCAAATTGAAAGTCATGACAACAGTGAAGCAAATGAAAATGTCACCCATGGCTTTGTTTTCACCAAAGAACATTTCTTTTTCCCTTTTATTTGTCAACGTAATGCAAAATTCATTTCGAAAAATTGCCAACACGTTGACCAATTAGAATTAAAAGCAACCAACACCTGAGTCAACAGAAACACGTGTCTCTTGCTGTCCCCAAGTGCCCCCACGAGAGAAGTCCTGTTTTTGGTGCAGGATGAGAAATGGAACAATCAATCATGCAGCTTGGCTGGAGATTCCAATCTAAATGCTAAATGCATACGAAACTTTTGATAAATCTACATCAGAGGAGGCAACTCTAGGCTGCCTTCACACACACTCACACACACATACACACATGCGTAATTAATGAAGTGCGTCTAATTAATGAAAACGTTAATTTTCATGTATAAACGAAAAGCTTCAGTACAAGTAATTTAATAAGTTTAATTAAAAGCTGTTTTGTTTTATCATACTAAAACACACCCACACACCCCTACACACACACTGTGCTAATTAAATTAAGTTGAAAATGAAATAGTTTTCCTCTTAGCTCAAAAGTCAGCTCTGACTAAGAGAAGCTGCATTTACAAGTTTTCCTGGCGCTTCTCTTGACTTTTCCGTTTGTTTTCTTTGCGTGTAAATGAGCTCAAATTTGTTGAACAAATAGCGTAAGCTTTAAGGCGTGGCAAACAGAAAGAGGCGTTGCACAAGTAAGCCGAGCTAAGACTTGCAACGTGTACGGCTTGAATGTACACTACTAAAAATTAATAGGGTACTTGGGGGTAAGAAAATATTTTATATGCTTTGGTTCTTAAGCGTTGCACTGCCAAAAAAAACTATGCTTTTAAAATAAGTTCGTAAAATAAAATATTTAAAGCTTAAAAACAAGCTTTTCTTAACACCAATTTGAATTTAGCCAACTTTAACTACTAAATGCCTTTAAATACTAATAATTTAGCCCAAATCTTACAGTGTATTTAGAGCATGCAAATCTGCAACCACGAAAAACAATGGGAAAATTAAATATGCGCATATGTTTGAGCCAAAAACAGCAAAAGCAAAAAAAAAGGAGGTAGCCAAAAACAGTTAACAGGAACTCGAAGTGCAACTGTTGCAGCTGCTACGCATTCTGAGTTGAGTTGGCAAGTTTTGGGTCGAAGACACCGCAGAGGAGACCACGAAACTCAAGTGATTGCAAACAGGGTGCAAATGCAGCGCTTAAAACTCAACTCAAACCCAAGCACCTAGTTTCGGTTGATGGCAAGTTGCAGCCGGAAACGGAAGTGCCAAGGCACTGGCAGAACAACTGCAAGACAAGCGCAGTCAAGTAGGAAGCTGGCAACAGACTGGGCCCAGCAGGAGCAGCAAAAACAGGCTAATGCCACGGCTGCTGCTGCAGTTCAAAGCCTCAAGCATGCTTGTGATGCAAAGTAAATGCAAAACCACAGCAAATTATCTTGAGAAAGAGACTAAGAGACGACGGAGACTGGGAGAGAGAGAAAAGAAATCTAGTCAACTTAAGGCAAATGGCTGCAGTGTACGATAAGAGCACGAGGCAGAACCCAATCTTAGCCAGGCCAAGAGCAGAGCATCACAAGCTCAAGTGATTCCCCGTTGAGTGTGTGCCTTGAGCAGGTGTCTGTTTAACCATTATGTTTAGTTGCAGGCAATTTGTTTTTAGCCATTTTCCCAAGCAAACGAAAAACGAAGAGCGAGCATTTTTAAGCAGCTACAAAATACATGAGCCGACACAAGCACAAACACTACACTTCAGGCAACAAGCTACACTGTGCAGCAAGGAACATCGGAGTTTAACTATGGTATAGTTTTTAGTCAACTTATTGAATATTTTAAAGATTTTCCAAGTCTTTTCTTAACTTAGTTTCTTAAAATCGAATATAAAGACTCTCCATAATATAGCTTATAGCATATATTCAATATTTGTACATGTTTTACACCATTTTCAAGGGCTTTACTTTCCAATATACCACGGTATCGCCCTCTAAACACTCTCAATTTTGATGTAGTTTAGTGTAGACTTAAGGCGCTCCCTGAAGTGCACACAACGCCAGAAGCTGATTAAGTTGCCGCCAACTGAAAAGAGCTTTATTAACAAGAACAACAAGCGCTAGAGCAGGGAAAGCAGCAAAAGCAGCACAAGTAGATGCAGTGGAAGCCATTACTCAAAGCTCGTCATGTCCGATCAGGGTATAACGATGCTTGGATGGTCCCAGATATCTGAAAGTTGAATTCGATGGTTTCTCCTCGTTCAACGTGTTTGTCGCCTCCACTGTGGCATTTAAGCCACTAAAGTTCTCGATGAATTGCTTCAGATGACCGGGTATGTAAATGTCTTTAAAGTTTGCATATGGATACATAAGTTTAAGCGAATCAATGGCAATCAGTGGTAGATCTCGCTGTGTTTTGCCCATATGATGCACAGAATGTTCGAATCTCAATCCATCGACGGTTACAAAATTAAACTGACGACATTCGTTCAGTTGCATTTCGACAATGGATTTGAAATCCTTCACCGAATTCATGTCGTTTGGCATATGAAACAGAACTAGAAGTGGCAGCCGCTGTTCAATAATTTCCTCCACATTGCTAAAATCCACTTCACGCACCAAGGGCAGACATTTCTTTAGAAACCACGCCTCCAACTCCGATTTGTTGGCCATCACGCCTGGATAGAGCTCATCTGTGGCATGTGTGCGTGCAGTATCCGGTCGAAAGACTATAGCGGGCATATGCTGCGTATACGACACGTTGTCCAGCTTGGGTCCCACTCTCTGATAGAAATCACAATCGTGCTTGTAGCGCTCTGCGAGTTGTTCGAAAATCGCAAACTCCGGTTTCTTGCGATTGTCAAAGAATCCAATCACCGAACGTCTCTTCACGTTTATCATTTCCAGCTGCTCCATATCGTTGAATCGCTTGATCGAATATTGAAATTGATGCTTCACATACTCCACCAGTGACTCAACCGATCGCCTGCCCCGATACTCCCGACGCAAAGCATGTCCACGATAGTAGAGTCGCATTGTGGGAAACTTGGTAATGCCACAGAGATTCGACAGGTTCACTTCAGTCATACAATCCACACGACCCAAACGAACTTTTGCTGATTTTGGCAAGTCCTCAGCCAGTTGAATGGCTGCCGTCTCAAAGATCGGAGTTAATCGCGTGCTATAGTGACACCATTCTGCATAGAAATTGATAAAGACCACATCGTAGGCTTGCAGAGTGCTGTTAAAATTCGATTGGGTGATCTGCAAGACATGTGATCTCACTGCCGTTGAGTTTGAGTTATTTATTGTTGATTTAACCGACTTTGCTATCAGCAGCAACGGCAGCATTAACAGCACTTTAATCCACATTCTGATGCTTGAAAATGTTCAACAATGTAAATTATTTGACAATACACGCTAAACTATTTGAAATAGAATTAAATAAACAATTTGGAAATTTAGTTAATTTAAGACGAAACAGACTACAGGAAACAAAATTGTAGAAATGATCAAAAGGTGATGAAAGTATACTTATGGTGTGTTATATTAAAAGTTAATACAGTTTTTAGCTATAAAATGTATACAAAAGCTTACAAATCAAAACTCAATTATATTTTAAGATTTAGTGCCCTCATATTGTTAACCACTTTTACTTTTAGTTTACAAGCTTTCATATAATAAATTTGCAGAGCTTCTCAGTCTATTAGCGCGTTGATTTATTCAAGTTAATTAACACGTTCGTTGGCCAAAAAACAACATTGAGTACACAACAAGCCTACAGATAAAAGGAGCAACAAAGACAGAGAAAGAGACCGAGTGAGGGAGACAGAGAGAATGACATATGGAGCGATGACTATACCTATGTCAACAGCCAGACAAAAAGCACAATTAAACCCTTTGAAAAGGCCAAAAGCAGACAAAGCAAAGCAGCAAATACAAACAATGCAGTCAGTTTGGGGTTGGCTTGAAAAACCAGGGCTTTGAAGGTCAATCCAACCCTCGTTGTGGATATGGAGATTAAAACACCTCAGGCCTCAGGGCTCAGTGTGTACTCTAGATTTATTGGATATTGTCGCATAAAGTCACATGGATTTTTGCACAGCATTTTATCGCCAGACTCCAAGAGATAAACGCCATAAACAATTGTCGGATAGCAAACTGAAATTGCTGGCAATAAAGAGCTCATGGAGGGAAAGGAAAGGGATATAAAGAGACAAACAATATTTAGACTTTTCTTAAGTAAATTATTGCAAAAATCGACGTCAACGAGTCAAAGTGTAGAGAACACCGACGGAAGCTTAAATGGGCGCAAAAATGTCATTAAGAAACGAACTGTAGAGCGAGGGGAGTGGAGTAAAGTTGTTGTTTCCGTTTCCGTTTTATGTTGTGGTCCTCTGTGCGCAAAATGTTGACGACAGCCACAGAAGGACAAGACAAGAGCAAGACCAGCAGCAGGAGCAGAGAACATTCCCAGCCATTCAATCTCATCCTTGTATTCGCAATCCCATCAACAACTTTAGACTGCAAGAGTTGGGCGAGCTGCCTTCATCATCTCATTTGTGATTTGTGGAGTTGCAGCAGCAAATATTTGTTTAGCCCTTTTGCAACCAAGCAACGATTACAGTACAGGGGGGAGGGGTGGGGCATGAAGTGAGGGGGATCTGTGTGCAGTCGCTGCTATTTGTTTATTTTCATTGGACTTTTGTGTAGCGCTGATGTGAAGATGTGTTTAACCCTTTCAATGTCTCTGACAATCAAAACTGAAGAGATAATTAATTACTAAAAGCGACTTAGTTAAAGTGAAGCCTGACAAAGAAACTTTAAAAACAAGAAGACTAGTTTGAACTGTGTTTCAACTACATAAATGCTTTTTAAAATGTTTTTAATTAAATTAGCTATAAGCCTTTTGTTTACTTATTTATGATAGCTGGATTTAATAGCACAAAATTGGCTTAATTTTCACTCTATAAATCATTTTATATTAAACAACTCATTGAACAGCTTGAAATGATTTCTCGTTGTCAACTTGGTAAAATTTTAACAAAGTCCAGCAACACTTTGAGAACTCTTCATACCCTCAACGCAAGTGATTTCCATAAAATATTGCAAGTAGCCAATAAATCGAAGGGCTCAACTGCTAATAATGCAAGTCAAGCCGTTTAAAAGTCAGTTCACAAAAGTGGCATCTCAAGCGGAAGTCTTCCTCGGCTATTTGTGCCCCTCAGCTTCCCTTTCCATTCTTGCGATACCCTGGAATAGCTCATAATTCTCGCGTTTGCCTTTCGATTGAATTTCTGCAATGGATGCGTCTTTTTTGATGATAAATGCGCTTGCCACAAAACGATTTGTTGCGCATACTTTGCCGCGAAATTTATGCGAATTTGTAATGCAATTCATAAGCAGCAGCAATGCAGCGGCAACAATGCATAGTTTACCCAGTTGCAATTTATTGCGGCGCAGAGTTGTCAATGCTGGCAAATAAATGGCGCAACTACAGAAAATGAATAGCAAGCAAAGCGCTTTATATGTTAATCAGAAGCATTTATTAGCCCCCAAGAGACAGCAAATATATATTAAAATTTATATTGTGATATTTCTGAAAACACAGCAAATAAATTCTAACCTTAAGGTAACTTTAAACAAGCTCAAACATGTCATAATCTTGTCTTGAAACTTTTGTGGTGATAAAAACTTTGAGAGGCCCGAAGGTGGCGCCACCTAGTGTCGACAAGTTTAATTATGGCCTTGCGCTGCCGCCATTTTGTTGGCTGCACACTTTACCGTTGTGTTTGCTTAGTCATTTAGTCAGGCAGTCATTCAACTACGACAGTCTGTCAATGTTGAACGTCACTAAACGCCTCACTTGCCATTTTTGTTAGCGTTGACAGAGGCGGTGACTGAGACGTCGACAGCGCCGTCAGCAATGTCGGTGCATTAAAACAATTTTGTTAATTAAGTAGGAAAAATTGTTAGTTTATTTACTCATCAACTTTGCAAGTTCCCATACCTAAAACGCACACATTCCCACCGTCGCTCCTTCACCCTTTCTCTACCACTCTCTCACTATCTCTGCGCGTGCCTTTGGCAAGTTTTTTTGCCTAGCGAGGCAAGTTTACAGTTTGCTTTGTGCGTTGCCGCTCAAAAATTCTCAAGTGCACAATTAATTAGTAAAGTTGCCAGCCCTGGCAAGGAAAGTCGTTCGGAAAACGCAAGCAAAGTAAAGTTCCAAGCTCCCGGAATTTATAGACCATTTTGATTAGACTGTAGCAAAGTGTGGCCCAAAGAACTTGGCTAACTAAAAGCAAGTTGTTGCCCTTATCGCTGTCGATTAGAATGTTTGATTTTTATTGGTTTGAGGAAGCCGTCAAATTGGAAATTGATTGGAAACTGCATAAGTAATGAAAGTAATTTTGGGCAACAATCAATTGTTTTCAATTTCTGCTATTGTTCAGCTCACAAACGAATTGAATTGAATTGAAAAGCCGTTTCCAGCCACTCCACGGGCAAGTGGAGTGTGGAAATACTAGAGAATAGAAATGAAATGCGTTAAGTTTTCCAGCGGTAAATTATGTTGCAACAGATTGGCTGATATCTGTCAGCACAATGACAACAAATGCAAAAACGGTGGAAAATTGTTTAAAAAACAACTTAAACTAGGTAAAGGTGAACCCAGGTATACCCTAGAATACTCATTGAAACTAAAGTTTTATTGGTTTAACTAAATCATATAAGCAAGGTTATCAATTTACAATTAAATAACACAATTCACATGTCATAAAAAATACTTTTAAATTACAAACATAGTTGAAATACCCTTTAATTTATAGTAAAGGCCACAACAGTTGGGTCGCTTCAAATCCCACAGTAATTGCTCGCATTTCTTTTCGTTTTTCTCGCTGCATTTTCAGTTTCGTTTTCATTTCCATTTCCATTTCTATTTCCTCGCCGACAGCAAAAACGTTTTGCCAGCTTTCAGTGACTTTAGCCCTTTTTTTTAGCTACTTTATAGTGTTATAGGCCAGACTAGACTTGGAGACACACGCGACCCTTGATTACGTTATGTTAAATTAGCTACATTAACGGTACTTTGTTTGTTTATTCAATTTGAGCTATAGTTTAAACAATTAACTGAAAAATCACAATGACAAATGCAGATATTTATGCTGCCGGTAGTTGTGTAAACAAAATTAGTTGCTACCGTTTGAAATATAAATTAGCTTATAGACTTGTAGTATATTTTCTAATCTACTTTAATCAATTCTTGTCAATCCTGCCAACAGTTTATTAAAATCCCATTACCATTACCAACATTTACTTGGCCACAAATCAATCAACATAAACATTTGTGCAACATCCATTTCTGACAACAAAATTAGTCAGAATTTTTTCAATTTACTATAATTTATTCAATCATTCTGTTGTTTTTCAGCAAATACGGTTAATGCAAACTTTGACTCGATGTTGGATGTGCAAATCGGAGATTAAAGAGCCTGCAGGTGTTTCCTCTGTAAGTGTTTAGTGTTTGGCAACAGACAAAAGCACTTGAATGCCTCTAAAATTTATAGTATATTTAGGTTTTTCTTTACCACTCTCTGTCTCTGTTGTGAAACCCAGTATTGGTAGGCGGGGCAGTCATATGGAAATGGGGTGTCGGTGACACGCAACTAGCACTACACATAAGCACGAGCCAATCTTTGACTAAGATTTAAACTCCGACTATGACTCTGACTCTGACTCCGACTGAGACTAAGATGACAACCAAGTGAGTATGACTTAAAAACACTCTAAGCAATTGCAATGTCAAATGAGTCTGGGGTCTCTGACTCTGAATCTGAATTTGACTCTGACTGAGGCAAATATTCGTATTCGTATTCGTTTTCGTATTCATTTTTTTGGTTTTTGGCAGCGTGCAGCATTTTTTGGCTTTTATCTGCGCACAGCAGCGACAACGAGCTCATTCAATTAACCAAACGCGTTCCATGTGCTTCGCTGTATTTTATTTAGTTTCTAGCGGGTCGAAACGACCTCAGTACGCGTACGTGTTACCAATGCAAATTTCTTGCACTCTTTAACCCACAAAAAAATGTCCAGTAGCCTGTTGTTCTTATCATTGTGGTTCCTTTTGATGATCACTTGCATACAAGTGGCAAAAGGTTGGCGTTTAAATCTAAGTGATAATTATAAATCAATTTGTGTTACATGTGTGTTTGTTTGTTAGCCAAATTCAACACGGAGGCATTGCAGTATTTGTTGCGCAACGGTAACTTCGACATCAATCCATTTAATTGCAATTTATGGCTTAGGCAAACATGTCCCGTCGAGTACATTGGATTTCAGTTGTTTACGAGGTAAGTAAACAAATTGATTTGTCTCAAGGAAAAATCATATAAATCTGTGATCAAAATAAGTTATATTTACTATATATGTTTTATTAAATATATCAAGTTCCGTCTACTCTAAAAATTCTTTACATAATAAAATCAACTGTGCCTTTCTTAAGGCCGCAATCCCTTTCATTGCAGCTACCGCGTGCACTCTGTTAACTTATTCAACTCCTGAGCCTTTCTGCATAATTTAAAATATATAAAAAAGTAACAAATGACTTGATTAATCTTTTCTACATGCTCCAACAGTTTTGTCTTTTAAATGTAGTTCATTTTTTGCCTAAACCTGTAGGCAATTTCATATTTTTGGGCATAAATCTCCGGCTAACGTCATTAACAACTTGCTAATAAATCTTTCACTTTAGTTGCGGCTCCCGCAAAACTTTTTAAATATTATATTATGCAGTTTTAACCGCCTTCTTTGGCCACTAAAAATGAGCACATGTTACGACAATGGTAAAAGTTGAAAAAGCATTTATCTGGTGCACAGCATGAAATAGAGTGATTGCTTGATAAGATTTTTCATGGACTTTAAAGCGTTTTTTTCGGCTAGTGCAATTAAGCAAAACGACATACAAATCGTATGATTTAAGTGCATTACGATTAATGAGCGTTATCAAATCGAAAGACTTAGGCAACGAACTTCAAGCGTTTCTATCTTTCATAACACTCGAGGCACACATGAAAATACACCCAACACCGAGCGCGAAAAAAGTGAGTGTACGCATTTGCAAACAATCTATTACTATTCCCCCCTCCCCCCCATTTACATCATATCGTGTTTGAAAACTGTAAGGCAAGCTGCAAAAACAACAGCGAAGTCAATCGAAAACAAACGAAAATAAATAGACAAAAACATAAAGGAAAATAAAAACAAAGAAACAGATTGTTAGTGCGATGAACTTGTCATACTCTCATTTAAATTGGCTTAAAGTAAGTCAGGTATGCAAAAAAAAAAAAAAATGGAGAGAAAAGCCATTATCACAGCCTGTCTTAGAAACCTGAAAGTTGACTCGTCTTTTGTCTCAGACCCAAATTTTAATCTCAATTAAAAATAACAATTAATATTGTGGCACGTTCAAATGATGTCGAATCAGCTGAAAATATCTCAACTATCCGCACGTGGTTAGGGTATGCACAGAAATCAGTGCAGCGTTGCGTGCACTAACAAATTCAGGCATTAAATATTCGCGTCTGCGCCAAGGTAAAGTCAAGGCAACAGCTGCTTGCAACTTGCAACTGTGACAGCAACGGCAACAGCAGCAACCGCGCAATTCTCGCGTCAGTCGCTGCAAACTTGTGGCTGCTGCATTTTCTTTGGACTTTGGCGCATTCGAAGCGCATCGCGCAAATGGGCAGCACGTCAAGAGCATTCGCCTTGACTTCAAAAGGATTACAACAATAGCTAAAGAAAATGCAAGCGTTACATTTAAAAACATAAAAATAAAAACATAAGTGAGCTAGTTAATAATGACGGAATTTTAAAGAGAAGGAGTTCAACTAAAAGTTACAATTATGAACCTAAATAAAATAAATATGTGCATAAAAACCACGTTTCTTTAAAAATGAATTTTAAAGTAATTCTAAAATTAAAAAACAGAAAAAAATTAAAAATGTGGAGACAATAAAACTTAAAAAATAAAATAAAAAAAATACTTAAAATGTGGACAAATTCAAAGGTTTTTTAAAAAAAAATTCTGTTTTAAAAATATTTCCTACAAAAAGTGAAAAAAAAGTTGCTGACTAAAAACAAGTTTGTTTAAAATGAGAAAATCATATCCGATTTTAATAAATAAAACCAATATCTAATACATGAAAATGTATCGTAAAAACACTTAGCAAACAGCGATAAAACAAGTGAAAATCGTTTCAACAGAGTGAAGTGTTAAATCGTAAATGTTACTCATAAAATCAACAAGTATTTAATAAAGCAAAGAAACTAAGAAAGTACACATGTAGCACTACCAATTAACAGCACTTAGTTCAGTAGTAAAAAACAAATTGAACCAAAAATGAAATTTCTAATTATAATCAGCCTTTTAACGCTAATTTCCAAAGGTAAAAAAAAACAACATCAAAAAAACAGTTGAAGAAAAATAAAAATTTAAATGCTGCTTTGCTCACGATCTACCAATTTTGCAGATGCGAAAAGTTTATTGCTAAGCCAAACGGATTGGAAAAATCTACTTAATAGTGGGGCATTGGACTTAAATGTCTTGCGTTGTTTTCTACGCGATAAAAACTTCTGTCCCAGTCCCTATATCGAGTATCGACTATACACAAAGTAAGTTCGTGAATTAAGGTGCGATAAACTGCAAAAAGTGTCTTATTTACTGGTTGTTTTAAGTCCTAGACACAAAACAACCCATTTGTTTGTCCGGGGAGAAAGTGCCAAAAGATTCGAATTCACTTACTGACTTGGTTAAGGGGACAGCTGCTATAAACTAAATAAATATGGCAAAAACTTGCGCAACCACAGGATGCTTATTAAATGAAAAACTTCATCAATTAATGGGCGGATAACTTGTTTTTTGAGCGCCGACAAAGTGACCCAATTAAAAGATGCCTCGATTCGATCAAGAGACGAACTGTTCAGTATGACAGACGCACACAAACACACACACACACACACACACACACTTGAGCAGCTCTGAAAAGCGGTCGAAAATGACATCAATTTCAAGTGTAAATAAAGCCTTTTCCAAAGACCGATTCGCAAGTCGTTCAACTTGTCGGCTTTGGGTCCAACTAGCTTCCAAATCCAAGTTGTTAGTAGTCTACAATTGCCTTGTTAGGCTTGTGAATATTTCAAAATACTTCTGCTGTAATCGATGCCAGCGATTACGTGACGAGGTCAAGTTTACATTAGAAAAACTTGTTCATTTCACTTCAAGACTTCTTTACGCTCTCCAGACTTCCGTATTTATGTATACACACTAATAAATTGCATTGATCTTTTGTTTTGAGTTAAGCGGTCGCTTAAAACGTGATCACAGAAGATTAATTGCGTTTTTAGAAGTAAACTAGGTTGTGATTAAAAGAGGATACATTTTTGAAATCGAAAGAGATCAATTTGGCGCTTAAGTTTACAGTTTTGTCTAATTATTTTTTTAAAAAATGTTACTGGTTTTTATGGCCACAGAAAAATTGCAATACTGATGATATATTGAATTAATTGATCTAGTTTGAAAGCAACAAAACAACTATTAATGCGCATAAAAGTTGAATTGCCAGTGCATTTCTTTAAGATAAACATTTGGTTACAATCGTTTCTCGGAACAGTGTTGTAACTTTAGCCATTTTAAAGCTAGTAATAAAAACTTTAAATAGAGTAGAGCTCAAACTCTACATGGTATGCCCACAAAAATATCACAATACTTTTACTTTTAGCGGTCCAGGCCAATCAGTGAACCATATCACAAACAAATCATACCAGTATCGAAGATACAATATATGTTATAATGTAATTAGAGAAATGATTTACTCACATAACTGATATTTGCATGCCTTTGGGGTGAAATTGATTTGTTTGATTGCAGCAATGGTCCCAATGGTGGCCTCCCACTGAGCATCCACAATCCGTTGACCCTGTACAAGGGTGGGTTCAGTAAGCAGCGCGAAACGGTATTCATAGTCCATGGATTCAATGGCACAGCAATTGATAAACATCTGCAATTTCTGAGGGACGGTTAGTGAGTATGACATAACGAAATTGCCAAATCACGGAGAGTTAAGCTTATCGCCTTTGACATTAGCATATCTGATGCGTGACTTTAACGTGATAACGGTAGATTGGCGGCCATTGACACGATACCCATGCTACCTGCACTCACTTATCAACACACGTTTAACCGCACAGTGCACGGCACAGGTTTATTCATTTCTTACACATTATGGCGCCGCACGGGAGAAGATCACGTGTGTGGGCCACTCGCTGGGTGCCCACATCTGCGGCATGATTAGTAATCATTTGACCAAGAAACAATATCGTATAATTGGGCTGGATCCAGCGCGGCCACTTATCGAACGCAAGAAAAGTAATCGATTTCGGTTATCGATCGATGACGCAAGTGTCATACAGGTGCTGCACACAAACGCGGGCTACTTGGGCCAGGAGGACAATACGGGACATCTGAATTACTGTGTGAATGGCGGTCGCGTGCAGCCCTTCTGCAAAGGGCATCCAATAAGTACGTTACAAATTAAACTCTTATAGTCTTAACGTATTTTGTGCATTGCAGGGCGCTATCGATGCTCGCATTTTCTGAGCATTTGCTACCTAGCCAGTGCCACCATGAAACACACCAAGTTTATGGGCGTGCCCTGCCCCAATGGCTGTGTGAATCTTAAAGGCACAAAGCGTTTGCCAGTGAATGGCAAAATTAACCCGTTCGAGTTTGTTACGCTGCTGCGAGAATACAAAATAGGAAACGACGCGCCCGACAAGTAAGTTTCCTTTAAATTTTACTTTTCAAATCAATTATTTCATGCATGTTTTTAGCGCCCGCGGTTGTATCTGCCTTGATGTGCCTTTTGCAAAACACTGTCCTTTTATAGACGCGTAGTTGTAATCATATTTTTAGTTTTATTTATCACCGTAGACTTTTCGTAATAAACTTTAGCGGTAGACTAAAATTGCGCGCATGTTTAGTTTATTTGGTAGGGCAACACTGGTTGCGTGACGATAGTTTGCAGCTCTGCAATCGATTAAATGATTCATGCTCAGAAACTATCGATAGTTGTTGTAGGTTTATTGTTTGCCCATCATTAAAAGACTACAAACATAGAAAATAAACAGAAAAATTACAATAAAGTTAATTACAATTAATTAAATAACTATTAAATTAAAATGGGATGTGATGGAGGTACTATACCAAAACGTGATGAGCTTGTGCGCGTCAAGCAGAAACCTGAACAGGTAAGAAGTGAAAGGTATTTTTATAATTCTGACACTTACAATTTTGGTGAAACCTTTGCAGAAAGACAAAGATGCTGAGCGTGAATTTCGCTGGCTGCATTGCGCGCTGACCCAGCAGCGTTTGCAGGAGCCCATTGCCATGTGTGCCATGGGACGGCTCTACTCCAAGCAGAGTGTCATTGAGCGTTTGCTGGAAAAGGAAAAAATGCCTGAGACTTCCGCACATGTGCGCAACATGAAGGACATCAAAACGTTGCAACTGACGCCGAACCCAGCCTTCACAGATGAGGATAAAACTGAGGGTCTGCTAGACACACGCCATGCACCATACATATGCAAACTCATTGGTCTGGAGATGTCCGGAAAGTTTCGTTTTGTTGCACTCTGGACCTGCGGTTGTGTCATGTCCGAACGGGCGTTGAAACAGATCAAAGGCAACTCCGCCAGCACTTGTCCACTTTGCCTGAAACCCTACAGCGTGGAGGATGTCATTGTACTCAATGGCAACGACGAGGACTTGGAAGTGATGAAGGTCAAAGCGGAGATGCGTTCAGAAAAGCGTAAGTCCGCCAAGAAGGACAAGAAAGAGTCCAAGAAAACGGAAACAAACGTCAAAACAGAGCCTGCTTCAACCCCGAGCGAGACCACGGTTGTTAAGGACGAGAAGCCTAGTTCTTCGAGCAGCAGCAGCCACAAACTGAAGCTTGTGGCGAATCCCAAGCGCTTGGGTGCAGTTAATGCCATGCAGGATCCGGAAATGAAGCGCCTGAAGACCGATTTTAGCGTAGCCAAGGATCCCAAGGCTAGCGATGTGTACAAATCTCTGTTCACCAGCCACAAGACCGACAAGGAACAGGAACGCGCTCACTGGATCACCTACAATCCATTTTACAATTAATTAAGCAATTAAATTAAATAATTTTAGTTAGTTTAAAGTTTGCTGTACGTTTCCAGTCAATATAGTTTTATTGGGTTGGAACTCAGTAGCTGATATTTCATTGTATAAATATTACTTCGAGACAGATTAGACAAAAGATTTTAAGATGTATCGCGCTTCGTATCAGAAGGGATTCCTTACAATACTTTACAGCGTTGGCAGCTCTCCACTGGACAACTGGTCCACATTTGTAAGTAGCATCAAAGTATCCTACACTCTATAGCCCACTTCCTGTATCCCACATCCAACTAATCCCCTTCATAGACTAAAAATGGTTACATTAAACGCATTTATGATGAAGACATCAAGTCCTTGGTGCTGGAAATTATGGGCTCGAATGTGTCCACAACTTTTATACATTGTCCCAGTGACTGCAAAGCTGAGTTGGGCATTAAATTGCCATTTTTAGTGTTACTCATCAAGAACATGCACAAATACTTTTGTTTTGAGGTTAAGGTGAGTCATACTTTCACTTTTTGAGGTTAGGTTTTGCTTTAAGATTGGTTTTTCTTTGCTTTTCAGATTCAGGATGATCAACGTTTCATGCGTCGCTTTCGCGTGTCCAATTTCCAGAGCAAGACCTCGGTCAAGCCCTTCTGTACTGCCATGCCCATGGGCATGTCACCTGGATGGAACCAAATCCAATTCAATTTAGCCGATTTTACGCGTCGTGCCTACGGCTCAAATTATTTGGAGACCGTTTCCCTGCAGGTGCATGCCAATGTGCGCATACGCCGTATCTACTTTACGGACAAACTGTACACGGAGGCCGAGCTGCCCAATGATTACAAACTGCTGGGCAAACCGAAGGATCTGAAGAAGGAGAAACAGTTCAAGGCTCCGCCCACCGCGCGTCCGCCGTCGCCCCTCAACACAGGCCGTTCCGAGGGTGCCAACAAAACGGTCGAAATGGATACTACGGCTCAGGAAACAGAAACGGAAATGGACGCTGTTGCACCGGAAGGCAAGGCGGATGCAGGCCTGGAAAGCGATGCTGCTCCAGCCGACGATGGACCCACTCAGACCGAGGCCACCGAAGATGCCTATTATTAATTTTCCATTTTAATTCTCGTGTTTTTTTTTATGTTCTTTGTTCTATATTTTAAACACAATTCGAAGGGGCCTGGCAACAACTAAATTAAAAGTCGTAGGCAACACAAATGGATCCAGAAATAAAGCTAAGCTCTAGTATAACTCAAGCTGTCTATTTTTAATAATTAAAACCTTCAAGTTTACTACTTCAGCTAATTTATAGCTAGATTTGGCCTTTTGCTAACCTCAAAAACTAAGACAATAAATTTAAATAAATATTTTCAATACTTTCCACTCAAATTAAAGCATAAATATTAAGAAGACTGAAGTTTGAAAGAATTATAACACTTAGCTCATTTCTGGCTATCAATTTAGCAGTTTTCTAACCTCAAAAGGTAAGAAAAATGAATTTAACACATATTTTTTAAAAAGTTTCTTTAATCGATTTTAGTTTAAATATTTAGAAGAGACCGAGACTAAAAAAAAATATTTACAATTGGCTACATTTGCTAATTTTTTAGCTATAAACTTAGCAGTTTTCTAACCTCAAACACTAGCAAATGCCGCTTAAATCATTTAAAATCGGATATTTAACTACAGAAAATATTAAAAATTGTTTTTAAACAATATTGGAATATAATTTAGCCTTCGTTGAAGTTCAGAAAGTTTCCAATTTGAAATTTCTTAAAGTTTCAATCAACTTTTTATTTTAGAACATTTTGCAAATTTTATTTCTAGCTATTTTAGCTAGCAGTGTTTATTTAATTTGAATATTTTGAATTTGTTGACATAATGTTGTAGTTTATTGCAAGACTCTTGACTTATAGCAAATCGGGTTGTGTTCCATTTGTTGTTAAATTACGTCGTCTAAATTTTTGCTAATAGGTAACCTTAAAAAAAACCTTTGCTCTTCTGGGGCCAGCAGTTTCTGGTTTAGCTTTGGTTCGGCTAGGAGGCAATGGCCTCGTTGACCATGCTCAACATATCCGCATCGATATTCTTGAGCGCATTGTTGTACTCTGTGATCTCCAGGGCCTCCCATTCGGCCTTGAACGCAGCCTTGGGATCCTGGGGCATGGTCATCGCAGCTCCAGTCATGGCATCCGCTTGGGCTTGGGTCTGATCCGCATGATTGTTCTCGCCCAGCACCAGCGTGTAAATGGAGCGCAGACCAAAGACGTTCAGGAAATACCACGAAGCAGAGGAGACCCAAGCGGCGTCTAGAGAAGCCAGCTCCACGCCTCGCTGCAGCATAGGCTTGAAGCGCAGCGTAAGGGGAAACGGCACCTTAGTGGTCACAAAACCAGAGAACATCCAATTGATCCAGCCACCAATCACCACCATGGGCAGCACATTAATAAAGTTACCCTTGACCATGTCCGTAAGCATAGCCGAGGAATTCTGGGCAACAGGCGCTCGCTTCTGGGTCTTGAAGTAGCCCGTCTCCTCGTTGTTGAAGAAGTTCTTTCGCATGGAGAAGGATTGGGCGCTCAAATACTTGCCGTTCTCGCGCAGCAAACGAGCGCGTATCATGGCTTGACTGTGGCGAACACAAAGAGTTTAAACACCTTTAGGTTTAAGGCGAAGTTGACCCATGCTCACCTGTCCATGATTTGGGTCATTTCGGCCTTCTTCTGTGTGGATATCAGTATGGATACGTAATGGCGCACAATGCCGACTAGAAATGTGATGAGTACGATGGGCAGAAACACCCAGACGCGTATATCAGGATCAATGAGCAGTTCCGTCATCTTTGTCTTATTTATGCTAAATAAATTTATTAATTAATGCAATTTTTTCAGCAGCCGATGAGGGCAGCTCGACGATAGTGATGTACGTGTTCCTAGTTACGAGGGTTATCGATTATTCAAAACTTATCGCGGCACAGTATTGCTCTACTCACTGTTGGTTATGACTGAAAACTATTTAATTAGTTCAAACTTTTAATTATTTATTGCTGCTAAGCACGATTTAAGCATTTAGCCAAATTTCGTTTTGACGGCAAAAACAAAATAAACGTTTACAGTTCGATAGGCATGTTATCGATAAGTAAGTTATTGAAAAACATTTTTGTTTAATACTTAAGTTTATTGATCAAGTTGTTTTTAAATAGATATCAGTGCTTGTGTTTAAATTAATGCTTATACTTTTCTAGGCATATGCTTGTTGCCGACTGTTAGTTCCTTGCCGTCGTATATGATGCTTTCATAAAAGAATTTGCGGTTCACCCGACACTGGGGACCGCATCGGGTTGACCCACAGTTGGGGCATTCCGACCAACATCCGCAGCATTCCTGGTTCATGCAATCACAAATATCTGCTCCACTCCATCTGATATTTCCGTACTCGTCGTAGGCGCTGTTCTTGCCAATATAGGAACCCCGTTTCTTTCCCTTGCGCTTTGATTTATCCGCATCGTTGCCATTATCCTCAGCTGTTTCACCAACTTTGCGTTGTGGACGCTGTCGCAAGTTGCGTGCGCTCATTTTAATTAAATTTAAAAGCAAATTTATTATATTATTGCTGTTGTCCTTTCTAAATCAACTCAAATGTAAATATGGAAAGTAGTTATCGATTGTTCACTGTTATCGGCTGACCATGTCGCGGTTTTGAATAAAACTCCAGTGTGACCAGACATAGGCAGACAATTGGTAAAACTTGTGACCGACTCAATGGAGTTGGGATTTTTAGTTCAATTTGCTGAGTAAGTTCAATCGTTCATTTTCTTCCCGTGAACTAGGTCAGTCAATTCGTTCATCGTTCATGACTTAACAGAAAGACCTAAAATCATCTATATCGTTCACGATTAGAAATAACCGACATAAGATAAATATGTAGATATTTCTTTTAAAAAAATCAGGATAGTTAGTGTGGCCGATCAATTAGTAAAAACAATGTTACTCTTAATAAATCGAATATTTTTTAAGGATATGTTTACTTATTCGTAAAGCCATTTATTTCAACGAACTTTGAAAAAATAAAATAAATAAATTCATTGAACTACACTTAGTTTTCCACCCTTGCTTCCAATAAAATTGTTCCAAATGTTACTTCGTCTTGCGTTTTGACATTTTCTTTAATTTTTATGTACTAATAAAACCAAATAAGCACGGTGTAAAAAGTTTTTCAAAAGCAACGGATTCCATACATCAAATGAAGGATATCGTTCACGAAGAACTGAATAAGTTCATTTGTTCATTTTACTGACCCAGTCATTTGAACTTATTCAGAACGAAACGATTCAACTCTACTTGTGACCAACTCAAATAACCATCACTCCTGCGACGCCAGTAAAATTGCAAATATTTAATTAAAGTGTTAATAAATAAAAGAAATGGAGACCAAAGCCGATTCTCCAGCGACGCCAACAAATTCGACGCCCGCTATCGAGATTGCCAAAGAGTCGAGTGCTGCTGCCGCCACAGCCAGTAATATTTCGCAAGCAACAACAACTTCGGCGGGAACCGCTGCAGCAGCAGCGACAGCAACACCGGCCAATAATTCCAGTGCAAATTCAGGACCGGGATCGGGAGCATTGGCAGCCACAAGCACAACGACCTTAGCTGCAAACAATGCACAGCAGCCACCGCCGGCTAAGAAACCAAATGCTGCTCCGCCCGCAACGCGAGCTGATCCCAGTGCGTTGCCAACACGCCAGTATTTGGATCAGACGGTAGCGCCGGTGCTGCTCCATGGCCTGCAAGCACTAGCACGTGAACGACCCGCAGATCCCATACAGTTTCTGGCATCGTATCTTCAGAAGCACAGCAATGGTTGCGAAGACTCCGCAGCCACCGAAGCCAGTACTTAGTTATAGTCATGTAATACAGATCCTTTAATTTTACCCTGCCCACCCATCGTCCACTTTGCGTTGTCCTAGACTTTGTTAGTGATAAGTCCTTGATAAATGTTTAAAAATACATATACAAATATAATAATAATAAATCGCAATGTCGCCAACTAATCACTTAATCCTACAAAGAAATATATAAGTGGACATTGTGTTTGCCACTTCAGGCAGTGATGGGATAGCCCCAGGGATCCAACTTGTTGTTGAGCAGCTGCAGTGATGCATCGGCAATCTTGGCCAGCAGCTCGCCCAGCTTGTGCTTGGTGTACACCTTGTAGAGCTGCCTCCGCTCGTCCGCGATCTCATCAGCCAGGCGCACACAACCCGCGTAGTCACCGGACTTGAGCATGACCTCGTGCAGCAGCAGTGCAATCTCGGGCAGGCAAATGGAGCGCAGTTTCTCCATCTGCAGCTGACGGTGCTCCCAGTGCAGCAGAGCAGCGTTCTCCGGCTGCTGGGCAATGAAGGGATCGATGAGCCAGCCCTTCTCCGGGAACAGCAGCACGTTGAACAAGGCATCCGTGGTAGCTGAAAGAGGAAGAAAGCTGTGAATGAGAAGTATCTAATGATGGCACTGCTACCTACCCTTAGCCTGCTCCTTGACTCGCTGCTCCCAGCGTGACAGTTCGCCGCGATAGGTCTGTTCCTTGTGCTCGGCATTCATGCGCTCGGTGAAGTTGTCCTGGGCAGATTTCTGAGCCCCTTGGGTCGGTGGCTGTGGACGCGTCTGCTGCAGACGTGTCCACTCCTTGAAGCTGTCCACGCCGGACAGATATACATTGTAGCAGAGGTACTCCTTAAGGCTGCACTCCTCGCGGGGCGGCAGCTGATCGAGGGAGCCATAGATCTTCACCAGCTGATTAATGACATCCCCAGGGATCTTGTCAAAGACAAGACGCGCACACTCGATCTTATTGCTGGCCAGGTAGTGACGTATCATGGCATTCGCTTGCCACATCAGCTCTCCACGTTGCTCCACCAGATGAATGAGGTAATCCAGGGATTGAATCTTGTGCTTGTCTACAGCGGAAATCTCTCCCGTGAGTGGTTCCCCTAGCGTGTTGTTGACTCCACTGTTGCCCAGTCGTATGGTCTCCACGGTGTGCCTTGTGATCTGCTCCACATCCAGGCCAGCTTGTATGGCTGCCTCCAGGGCCAGTTCCCGTGGACGCTTCTCTTCGATCTGTGTCAGGAATTTGGCATAGAGCTGCACGTGCACCTTGCTGGGCAATCCAGCGGCATAGTAGGCCACGGCTTGGGGTTCTCCACGTTGGATGAGTACCTCCACGTAGGCGGCAATGATGCGTTCCGCCTGCTGTTGTTGTGTCTGGTGCTCGAGGCGTCCAATTTGTCGCATGAAGAGCACAATGTGGGCCATGAAGCGTAGCTGGTGCGCGGGCAGCTGCTGTTGCTGCTGGGAATCCTTGGAAGCTGCATCCAGCCAGCGGCACATTTGCTGCAAAAGCTCGCCGCAGGTATCGAGGATGAGATGCTGCTGAATGACGCCCAGCTGACCCTGTGCATAGTCTCGCACCGCCACATCCTTGGCCACATTCAGCTCATCGAAGATCTGCTCCAGCGTCATCTTGCCGTTCCAGTACTCATCCGGCATGGGCTGGTAACGCTTCAGGCAGCAGCCACGGATCTCGCTCTCCACGCGTATATCAATCTGGACCTTAATGTAAGCCCAGAGCAAATCATGCCAGTTGCCCTGGAGCAGGGACTTTAGAGAGTCCAAATGACCACAAAATACTCCGGCGGTGGCACGAGTATATTCATCATATTTCTTAGAATCGGCCAGAAACCAAGCACAGCGTTTCCATATATCCCGACGGGGATTACCCTCAATGGCCAGCTTCTCGTTCTGCCCATGGCCACTCACGTGCTGCTCATAGTTGGGATCCTCGTGCAGTCGCCAGCCCTCCAAGATGGCAGCCCGCCACGTCTGTCCGTAGTGCTTACACAGCTTCAGTGCCTCATCCACGTGACCATTGCGTATTGATGCGAATATGGAGCGGCCCAGGCGCATGTTGTCCTCCATGTCGAGGGCGTGCAGCGGTTTCTGTTCACGCACTGGCGCATCCGGATCCAGTTGTTTGCATATCTCACGGCCACGCCCGAAGGCAGCACCCTGTTGATTCTCGAGCTGGAAGAGTGTGTTCTCCCAGGCCATCATGCGATCATGGCTCTGCAGGGCGGTCGCCTGCTCTTTCTGTTCATAGCACTTCTCCAACCAGTCCACAACCAGCTGGTATTCTCGCAGATGAGCATTAATCGAGTAAAGTTGTTGAATCACCTAAAGAAGCGAGGATTCAGAGCTTGAATTGGATTCAGTTAGTCACTTCCAAGCTACTCACCTCCTTCTCGCTGCCGCCTAGCATCGGTCCGTCGTGCATGTCGTCGTCCGCTTGGTTGTCCGTCTGTAACAGCAAACGATCGTAGTACAGGGCATGCATGAGACGCCAGGTGTTGATCTCCTGCTTCAGCCACTGGACGCTGGCCTCTCGCTGCTTGGCGCCCTGAATACCACCAATGCCACGCTCGATTTCCAGTTGCAACTGCTCGACCACCTGGTGACAACAGTGGGACAACTGTTGCACCACGTCCAGGATTTCGTTGTCACCGCTGTGCGATTGGAGTACCTCAAGGAAGTGGCTGAACAGCGAGTCCACCTTGGCCCGACCACGATCGGGATCATCCATGTCCTCCAGCAGCAAGGAGGTGTCTCCAATCACGCTAGTCACATCGTTGCCAATTGCTGTTCGATTTTGCAAGCGGCTCAAGAGTCCCAAGGCGCCGCTGCTGCTGTTGTTGTGGTTGTTGCTGCTTCTTAGCAGTTCGTGCTCTTCGGGCAACAGCGTTATGGATAGATTGTGTGCTTGGCTGTTTCGCGTGCTATTCAATGGTGGATGCAACAACCCAACTCGACGGGGCTGGAAGGGACTGTCCATTATTGTGTGTTTACTATAAATTTGTACGTTTAAAATAAACTTTGCTAAAAAAATTTGTTTTTGCACGCGACAAAAATGCCGGGACTCTGGCGATGAAATATTATACAGCACTGATTTTGGCGACTTGTACAACACTTGTGCAGGCGCAGTACTGAGCTCACGATTTTTGCATAAAAAATAAATTGGTCAAGAGCATATAAATGATACTACTTAACACTTATACTAACTAAAATTGTTTATTTGCTCATATAAGCGATATATCTTTCGTTTTAAAGGCATTATAAGAATCGATATATTGCAGAATTTATCGATATAGCAAACAGCGTATCTGGCTCACGACGAGTGTCATGCAAACACAAACCGCTACTGAGTTTGAACGTGTATGCACCGACGCACAAAAGTAAGCGTCGTTTTTATTATTTTGTTGTAACAATTTAAGGACGTTTTTTTCGTAATGTGATGCATATATTTGGTTAAACTGGCTGTGTCCAGCTAAATTAAATGTTTAACAAAACGGTGAAAATTAACAAATAAGTTAATAACTGAAATGAAGATGATGCAAATGTCAAATTGTTAGGCATTCGCTCAATCTGAACATTGTGTAAATAAATGTATTACAACTGTAAACCTGAATTTTACTGTAGTGCAGTCGGTGCAAGCGTTAAATAACCACATGTATAGTTTATATAAAAACCAGAGAATCTTTAAATGGCGGCTAGCTACAATTGTTAATACACAAATCAACATAATAATTAATAATACATAAACACAACAAAAGGTAAGAGCCGGAAATTGATTTTTACCCCACATATACTTATTTACATATGCATGCATGTACATACATACTCTTGTATGTGTGTGTGTGTGTGTGTGTGCATTATATGAACACTTATGTGTATACATATTTATGTATGTTTGAATGTACTTAGTGTATGTATAATACTCAACACAAATAATACTTTTACTTCGACTGAATCTAGCATAGCGCGCGAGAGCGAGATAGACTGCGTGCGAGTGAGAGAAGTGATGAAAACAAATAAACTGAGTGTTAATTTCCACAAATTGACTTAATATTCCATTGTAACAGGATGTGTGTGTCGAGTCGAGTGCAGGCAGGTGCAAAGTCTAGAAAAAAACATTTCTCTCGTTTAATAGTGTAATTCCCAAGCAAGTGATTTGGTGTGTGCCTTGAGTTTATTGGAATTCCGCTTCAGAGGATTTACTACGAAGGAATTCCCCTTAATCCAATCTAATTATAGCCAAATGGGCATGTATCTGTGTATCTATGTAAATGCTACAATTTCCACACAGTTCGGCTACTAAACTATGCTGCAAACCGGTTCAGGAATTAACTAACACAGCTCAGAGAAAAATTAAAATGTTTAATAAATTTAGAAACTGCAGTTTAGTTTTGTTAAATGTTGAATTAAAATTGCATTTTTAGACATTTAAATTGGTTTGTAAATATACAGGTATAATTACTTGTTCCTGTTGGCTAACTGCGACTGATCAGCGTGGGACATGAACTGTGTGGAGCTTTTAATTTAGAATTTAGTTTAAAGTGAATTTTTTGTTTGCTTTAAGTTTGAAGCGAAAATAGAAAAAATATTCTAAATCTGTTTTAAAAAGCTTAATATTTTATTTATTATATCTATTTATTGAAAAGAGTCGGCTAAAAGTCTTTTAATATTTTAATATAAGCTTTAAGTGATCTTAGAAAAATTCTATAAAATTTTAAAAGTTTACTAAAGTTTCTTAGCAATTTAAATTACGAACTACCCGGGGTTTCAGTGTTGTTGTCATCCCAAGGGAGATGTCCGCCTAAGAGAACGCATTTTGCATAAAAATCATGCTAAAAGCTATAAAATTCGTGTGGCTAAGGGAGCTGTCCGCTTGAGGGAGCTGTCCGCCTGAGGGAGCTGTCCGCCTGAGAGAGCTGTCCGCTTGAGGGAGCTGTCCGCCTGAGGGAACTGTCCGCTTGAGAGAGCTGTCCGCCTGAGAGAGCTGTCCGCTTGAGGGAGCTGTCCGCCTGAGGGAGCTGTCCGCCTCAGGGAGCTGTCCACCTGAGAGAGCTGTCCTCCTGAGCTGTCCCCCTGAGGGAGTTGTCCGCGAGTAGAGCTTTCACTGTAATTACTGTATAAACTTTAGTTTGTTAGTTTTGTAAATTTAATAAATCGAATTTAGTTTCCATTTCCACTAAGTAAACAAAAATTAAATTATAAATAGACTCAACATAATTTCCACATTTGTTTATACAATGATGAAAAATAGTTTATTTATTTAAACAAAAGCATTTAAACATACAAATTTCAGAAGAATTCACAGCTTATAAAGTAACAAACATATTAATTTTATATATTTATAAACTTATAAATTAATTAATTATTTAACTCTTTTTATTTACAGCCTTAATCCAGCCACAAACGGAGCTCGACATGGCCGTGCAGCTGAAGAACGCGTATCACCACCTGCCGCTGACCATAACGCCGATCTTGTGCCAGCCGCTGCTGACGCCGGCGCCGACGCCAACGCCACCGAAGCCGGAGCCACCGGATCTGACGTTCCACTGCATGTGCTGTGCGGAATACTTTGTGCATCCGCTGTCGCTGTACCAGCACATGAACAGCAAGCATCCCAATGAGACGACACCACAGCAGCAGCAGCGGGAGCAGCAGGCGGAACTGGAGCGACAGCGGGAACAGGCGGCGGAGGATGACAGCACGGACTACAGTTGGATATTTGAGCCACTTTGTGAGCTGGAAGTTGCAGCAGATGGCAACAATCAGCTGCGCAGTGAGGTGGACAGTGAATCCCCATCGGATGAGGATGAAGCGGACGAGGCAAGCGATAATGAGAGCGACAATGACAGTGACAGCAGCAGCAGCAGCAGTAGTAGCAGCAGCAGCACCAGCAGCTCCAACAGCACCACCACCACCACTGGCAACACCAACAGCAACTCGAATACCCAACCAAGTCTGGAGAATGGCGCCTACGTGGAGGTGGCATCCACACATCCCATGCGAAGTCTGCTGCCCGGCCACCAACCCAACGAATATCAATTACAGACAGCTGATCCACTGGAGTCCACCTCCATAATACTGCTACAGCCAGCGCTGAGCATAACGCCAGTGGTGCCACCGCCAATCTTGCCACAACAGGTGATGCCATTGATGCCCACGTTGAGTCTGGAACCAGCAGCCACTGTGGCAGCAGCAGCAGCCTTAGGAACACCCATCAAGCGTCGCCGTGGCAGACGCAGCAAGGCGAATGTGATTCTGGATCCACAGAGCGCTGCCTCCGCAGTGGCCCAGCTGAGTGCGAGTGGACAGAAGTGTTTCCAGTGCACACACTGCGAGGCATCGTTTCCCAATGCCGGTGATCTGTCCAAGCACGTGCGCTCCCACATCTCCAACAAGCCGTTTCAGTGCTCCATCTGCCAGAAGACCTTCACGCACATCGGTAGCCTCAACACGCACATTCGCATCCACAGTGGGGAGAAGCCCTACAAGTGTGAGCTCTGTCCCAAGGCATTTACTCAGTCCAGCAGTCTGATGGTCCACATGCGTTCCCATGCGGTGCGTAAGCCACATCAGTGCCTGCAATGCGACAAGGGATTTATCAACTACAGTTCCCTGCTGCTACATCAGAAGACACACTCGGCGCCAGTGGAGAGCTTTGTGTGTCCAGAGTGCGAGCGTGAGTTCAAGGCGGAGGCGCTGCTGGACGAGCACATGCGTATGCATACCCAGGAGCTGGTCTATCAGTGTGCCATCTGTCGTCAGGCCTTCCGTGCCAGCTCGGAGCTGGTGCAGCACATGAAATGCCACATGGGTGAGAAGCCCTTCACCTGCTCCATCTGCGATCGTTCGTTCACCCAATCCGGCAGCCTCAACATACACATGCGCATCCACACGGGTGAGAAGCCCTTCCAGTGCAAGCTCTGCGACAAGTGCTTCACCCAGGCATCCAGTCTGAGTGTCCACATGAAGATCCATGCCGGCGAGAAGCCCTTTCCATGCCACATCTGCGGCAAAGCCTACAGCCAGCAGGCCTATCTCAACAAGCACATTCAGGCCCACGCCATGGACGCCACACCAGCGAGACACCAAGCGCCTGCTGTGCAGCAGGCCCATGCGCAGTCCTATGCCCATCCACAGCCCAAGGAGACGCTGGTCTGCATTGTTTGTGGCGCACTGCATGCAGATGCCACGGCGCTGGCCTTGCATGTGACGCGGGAGCACACTGCGCTGCTGGACAACATGAAGCAGGCCACGTTGCCACTGGCTCCGCTTGCCTCCAGCAAGTGCAGCATTGTGGAGCGACAGGCACAGCAGCAGGCGTATATGCAACGTGTGCAATCCATGCTGCAGCAGATGAATCAGCAGCAACAGCAGCTGCCCGCCATGGACTCGGCTGGGGAGGATGAGGAGGAGCTCGATGAAGATGAGCTCGATGAGGAGGAGGAAGAGGAAGAGCATTTGGTGGACGCAAGCGAACAAATTGAAACCCAGCAGATGCCAAACGATGAAGGCATCGATGAGGATGAAGAAGAGGAGGAGGATGAGGAGGAAGAGGAAGTGGACGATGATGTGGATGACGATGCACAGCAGTTGGTTACAGATGCAGACATGTATTACGATATGCCCGGTGATTTTGCCGACATGGAAGTGGGTTGCGAGGAGGAAGTCTGCGCTGATTTTATTCAAAACGATGATTTTGCTGCCGAGGAGGAGGTCTACACGGAGGATGCTTAAAGAAGCCACAAGGCTGGCAACCAACTCGAATTATTATTATTAAGTTTACATTTATTTGGCCATAGTTCTTACTGCTTCAAAGATGTTTTTGAAATTGAACGGAGTTTAAGATTCTCAACTGTGCCCCGTCCTAGATCCTGTTCCTCTGCACCTCCCACTCGTCATATCACACACTGTATCTATTTTTAAGTACAACTCAGTTGGAGCTCCGTGTATTCCCCCAATCTAAATGGTATTATAGTTTAGTATTAAGCTCCACTCATTTCTATGCCGATCATTTACGGAATGTTCCCGCATTCACTTACCTGTTGCGGATCAACATTTTTACCTGTCATTGAAACAGTGGAAATTATCGCATTTTATGAAAACTGCTCAGTTTAGTGCGACGTTTTGAAGAGATTACATTAATCGTTACCATAAAAGAGGCACTTTGTGTTTATACTTGGGTTGAGTAAGGGTTTAATCCCATTATTATATTTACAATCTTTAAAAACTTGTGCTTAAAGTCTGGTAAAAGTCAAGGCTGCTGCCTGTCCAGCTTCACTGCCCTCCGTTGTCTCCGTTTCGGCAATGCCAAACATGCCAGCTAGCAGGCAGCCACCGGCTCTCATATCATCTGCTTCCAGTTTCTGCGGTGGTGCAATGAGCACATCGTCGCCTTGGTAGACGCTGGGCAGGCGTAGAATCCAGTAGGCGCTCTGCGTGAGGCGTGGCAGTATATTGCAGCCTAGGGTGAAGGTGTACTTGCCCACAAGCACCTTGGGATCGAGTATAATGTTCACTGGCGCCTTGGGTGTGACCACATGAATGCGCATCAGTTGAGCCAGATAGGAGGTCTGGCCACGACATGGACAGGGAAAGTAGAGTGGCATATTGTTGTTAATCACCTTGGTGCTCGTGTCGCGTTCAATGTCAGCGCCACCGCGCAATACACGGTCAGGACTGCACATCATGAAGCGATGGCCACGTGAACACTCGTACTCAAATCCCACAAAGATCTTGAGAGCCAGACGATCTCCGTGTTTCCGATAGCGTTGGGATTTCTTGTTGAGCTGCTGCTGCTGTTGGGGCTGCTTCTGTGCCTGCACGAGACGCACATGTACATCCCAAGGCAACAGAAAGTTGGCACCAGATAGAAATCCACTTTGGAAGTGCTCCTGCAGTCCGGTATTGTGGCTGTAGATGGAACTTGGGCCCACGCAGGCCAGAGACCAGCTGGGAAACAGTGGCAACAACTCGCAAGCACTAGACATGTGCACCAAGCCAGGCAGATACTCCGTGGTGGAGACCAGCTCATGCACCTGTGCATCCGACAGCGTATCCGATAGACTCTCATTGACGGCGGTGTTGCTCTCACTCGGTTTGAGCTGCAGTATCAGCTCGTTCTCCGAGTTGGCGCTGGAGGTGCCACTGCTGGTGCTATGGCTGGGACTGCCCAGGCTGCTGCACAGCTGTGAACTCACCTCCGGTGATTCCACCTCCTCCTCCTCCTCCTCGTTGAGTGAATCCCCAAAGCCCGCAATGGACATGTTCAGATCAGAGCCATAAGTGGCTGACAAGGGCTGTGAGCAGCCGTTGTTCATGCTAAGCTCTGGCGGCTTCTCTGTTTCATTCACGGGCTGTGAATACGGATCGCAATCATCCTTCAGATCGGACTCTTCTCCAGCGCCAGCGACGCCAACAACGGTGGCTTCATCCTTGCACTTGGCTGCCTGCAGCAAATGTGGAAATGCCGCCTCAAAAGCTGCCGCTCGGTAATCGCTCACGGAGGGTGTGAAGACCGGGAACTGGAACTTCTTGACCTTCACGCATAGATTGCACATGCTGGCCATGTACTCGTAGTACTCGTAATTGGCCTGCCTCAGGCTGAACGGATCCTCACGCCTGCCCTGAGTGCGGCCACAATTGCAGCTGGAGATGTGCACCACTCCGCTGCAGTGCTTGTCATGCGGCACATCCTTGGACTGCGTGCAGGGATGTCCACGCAGACTGAGCTGCTCACACTGCTGTCGTCCATCGTGCCAGAACTTGAGGCAGACATCGCTGAGCTTAGCCAGTGCTGCATCTGCATAGGGACCGCGTCCTTCGTCCTGCAAGACAAGGCCGGCATCCAGAAGCAGCTGCTGGTGCGTGGCCAGGCCGTAAATGGCTGGAGCTGCATGCTTGTAGGCGCTGATGCCCTTCTTCAGACCCATCTCGGCTAGATGCGACCAAAATCTGCAGGGAAAATGGTAGATTAATCACAGATACTTTAAAGGCTTGGTTAAATGTAGCTACTTCTTTTCGTAGTTGAGGCTCTCCTCCAGATTCTGCAGATAGGCTTGCTGTGGGATTGAAAAGAAAGCTAGTTAAATGATCTGCAGAGCTCTAGGATTAATTCTTTCACTTACGTATTCCACATTGTTGCTGCTGCCGTTGGCATCGTGCACATTTTCGATGAGCAGCTGATGCATTATGGCCATGCAGCTGTGCCAATCCGTGGAGTTAAGTAGATGGAACTGTGCTGAATGCGATAGCTGCTTAAAGGAGCCCTCATCGAAGGCTCCTTCGAGTGCATCCTGCACGTGCCGCTGCAGAAACTTCCATACAGTATGATTCTCTCGATAGGCCTGCTCCTCTAAGTCGCGTGCATCGAAGGAGTCGCCGTAGGGCTTAACGAAGCCATCGAATGGAGCCAAGGCCAAGATTTCCATATCTTCCTCCTCCTCCTTCATATCCGGCTTGTGCATGCTTATGTGCAACATCTCAATCGCCTGCAGCAGCACATCAGGACGCAGTTCGCTGTAGGCATTATAGAAGACAAACTGTTTGTTGTTGGGCAGCGCAAATAGCGAACTGGAGACACTATTGGTCACGATGTTAAACTGCCGCATCAGCTCGTAGATGCGATCCTCGGTTTGAAACTCATAACCGGAGACGCTTTCGCGTGTGTTCTGCTCATCCCCGGGATAGTTTTCAAACAGAAAAAGCATACGTGGTGTGCAGAGACGTCCACGGTCGCCTAGGAAACTGCCTGCACTACTTTCCCTCAGCAATTGTGGCAGAAACTCCAGTAAATGCTGCTCCCGCACATACTTAAGCAGCTGGCAAATGGTCACGAGCGTGGGATCAAAGGCCAGTGACGTCTCCACGTAAACTACAATGTGACAAACATGCAGCGCTAGCAGCATCATGCGTATGAAACGACAGCGCATCTGCTCGTAGAAGCTGTCAAAGACAATGGAGGTCTGCTGGAGCAGCAGTTTGCTCATAACTGCCTCGTCGTAGGTGGTCTGAAAGTGCAGCAGCAGCGTATTGGTGCCTGGCTTATAGTAACACTGGATTTGCCCATCTGCCGGCTCCGTATCCACCTCAGGCTTCATGTCAAACGCGCACATTTTGTTGGCCTCTGGGCACTTGGAGCGCCCGATGACCCCAACGATAACCAGCGAGTTTTTCAGCTGCGCCAGCAGTGTCCTAATCAATTTTATACAGAAATGCTATAGTTGTCCATGAAATTTTGCAGTACTTACTCCACATTTTCCGGTATGTCCGGATATTTCCAGGTGTAATAATTTTTGTAGCTCATTTTCTTGCATTGAACGCAAAACAAAAACAAAAACGAACGTAAACAAGTTGAGATGGCACAAGTATCGATACACGGCACATACGTGAGCGGCCTTAGCGATTGTTATCGATGACGCATGACTACGTATGGCGCGAATTGTTATCGTTGCGATACTTAATTCAAATCTCGCATGCAATTAAAACGACTTTTATTGTTTGTCTAAAGCAAATAAATTTTTATTGTAAACTTTCGCCATTTATAAATATTTTTTTTCCAGCATAACTTACAACTCTCTCGTATGCCATAGCGTGTGTGTATATTCGGTCAATTTCACATTGTTTTTTATTAATGTTAAATGAGAGTTAAGTGCATGATTAAGTTTAATGTATAATGTTTAAATTTCGAGCTATATAATGTTCAATTAAATATGTATGATTTTGTTTTTTTTTTTTGGCTAAATGAGCACCTAAAATGATTTATGTGATTATTTTGCAAGGAGCAAGTGTCTTCTAATATTATTTATTAAGTGATTTCAATAATTAAGAGAATAATCATAGAGTAGTGCATTATTCAACCTTTTCAGATACTTTAAATGGTTTATAAAATGTGTGTGTTTGAGCACATTTCAAATACTTTTTAGTTAGATTTCAATTGCTGGAAATATTAGTATTACTAGAAGCTAATACAAAGAACTACGTGGAGTTAAGAACTTGAATGATTTCTCGAGATATTTACAAATTATTTGATTAGAAATGTATGTTGTTTAAATATTGTGTAGTTTTGCGTTTGTATGACATTTATTTACAATTAATATCATGAATTATGAAATTCGATTTGTGCTTTTTATTTACGTTAATATTGCAACTGTCGGCTCTGTGAAGTGTCTCAAGGAAAGTTCCCTTTCCTGTGCTAGAGAACAAAAACTATAACTAGTAATTAAATATGTTTTTATTGCCAGGTTTTAACTTCTGTTTTCTTGTCATTTATTTTTAATTTCTTTATTTTTATTTTAATCAACGGTTTCATTCGCAACATTCTTACTCCACGTTTTGGCAGTGAACCTGAGCTTTCTTCTTTGTTTTCGTGATCAATAAACTTTACACAGACATTTTCTTCTAATATATTTTTTTCAACTTAATTCCTTTAAGTGTTTTTATTCAAATCATTGACTGGGTGCAGCTACAATATTTAAGCACATGATGAGAATACATTTTTGTATGATGATAAATGTTTAATGATTTTATTCAAATAAATACAATTAAGCACACAAATGCAAAAAAATGATTTGCAAACAACCAGAGTGTTTTTTTTTTTTATTTTTATTTATGATTTATGTTATGTTTTCTTTTTTTTTTTAACATTTGTTTTAACTACACACGCTTTTTTTTTATTCACTTTCAGGCCATTTGTTTTTATAGTTATTTTTTATGTTTTATTCGTTTGTTTATTTATGAAATATCATCACAAAATTGATGAAGTTAAGATTTTAATTTTCTTATGGCTAACGATGAATTTTAATCGGTGTATTATAATGCTTTCATTTATTGTTTACTAAAATTATTAAATTAGCACTAAACTTTGAAATCAGCAACGAAATACAAGAGGAAAATCAAAACTATTAAAAAAAATTTGATTGATAGTTTTAAATAATGATTTGTATAAATTGTATTCTTTGTTCTTGTGTGGATCTTAAAGCAGCTAAACTTATTAATAATTGTATTTCGCTTGCATATTATATGTAAGTATTTATATGTGTATATTGTTTATATGTAATGATTTATTTTTTATTTATTTGTATTTGTTTATTTGTAATGGATCCAGCGATTTACAGCGTTTTTGCCCGATCCAAAAGATCACTGATAAATTTCGATATGTCCGATTGCGGGCGTTTGCAGACTGACAGTAATCTCTGCAAAGAAATGACAGTTACTTTAGTATAATTCGACTTAAATGGGAATGTTTTTAAGGTAGACTTACAATAAGATGAGATCTTCTTATGTCATCTGTGTCCATGTCTAAAATTTCATCAATATCCACGTCGATGGCCTCGTTCTGTGGGAAAGAAATGAAAATGGTTTGAGTTAAGTCTTTAACTAATCGAAATAATCGATAAGTTTAGTTCAAAATGTCGAAAAATTGAGTATCGATAAATTAATCGACTCCATTTACTCTTAATAACACTAAAAATCGATATTTTTGGTAGAATTCATCGAAAAAATTGATAATCGATTTATTGTTAAGAACAAGAAATGAAAAAGTATTAAGTTGAGTCGTAAAAATAGATAAGTTTAATTAAATTATCGAAAAAATCGAATTTTTAAATATTTATCGATATCCTTTACCGTCAACCACAATAAAATATCGATAGTTTTAGTCGAAACTATCGACAGAATCGACTATATCGTGTTTACTTACGGGTGGATCAAACAGCTTCTGCAGCTCATCGTAGAGCCACATCTCCACAGCCAATCGCTTCCGGATCAGGCTCATCTGATGTGAACCATATTTGGCTGTGAGAAACTTTTCGCGACGCTCCTTCACCTCTGATCCCTTCTCATTGAAATTGACCCGCAGATTTGTTCGGTTCGGCGAGCGTTCACAGTCATTCATTTGCTCTAAGCCGCACTGCATCTTGCCCACTTGTGGTTGTTGTTGTTGCTGTTGTTGCTGTGGTCTCTGTTTATTGTTAATTAACGCTGCAGCGTTTATTGAACTTGCAACAGTCCGTGTGGCAGCCACAATTAATTGGCGTTAACTGTAATTGAAAACAGACATAAAATTGAGTTTATTGAAACGGCATACAAATGACTGACAATTTATATTGTAATCGAATAAATGTACATAATATTACGAAATTGAATGCCGGAATACGCGGCATAACTTTCCACATGACTCATACGACGTGTGGCATGCTCAACTTGCAACTTGGCCACTTTGGATACCAGTTATTAATGCCCATTTGGCCTAAAGGCTTTTTCAAATCTCTCTCGCTCGTGAGTCACAGCAAAGGCAGTGCGTAAGAGGGAGAGAAAGGGGGGAGAAAGAGGGAAGACTGAGTCCTCTGCTTTGGACCAAGTTTTGGTATCTGCGTTTGGGCCATAAAGTCTTTGGCTCTGATTCACGCCTCATGGGCTTTGGCCTTTGTGCCCTGCTGTTTTTATCTATGGACATGATTTGTCATGCAAACGGCAAAAAGGGAATAATTGCTCACATGACACGCCCTCCGCCTCTGTCTCTCTCTCTGGAAGAAGCAGCAGCAGGGACTATCCGCATTAAATGAACTCAGTTCACGTTTCACAGTTAATTAAATTAATGTCTAATGCACACAACCAAATGCGCATCTGATTCTCTAAAAGTTTAACGACTTTTATCACACACCAACACACCTAAGTACTCACACACACACACACAAACTCTGTCAACTAATCAGGAAAAACTTTACGACTCAAAGAATTTCCAGCATTGATGAAGACAAATGAGTTTAGACTCGGCAAAACTAAACAACTTTCAGCTACTGTGTAAATCGCATATAATTCAATTTTACAGAGTATTGAGTAGTGTACACACAATCTGTAATTAAAGCCAAAATTTCATTAGTCTAATGAAAATTAAAAATTAATTTCAAGCTTCGTCGTTTAGCAGGTAAATCGAGTTCTTAGAATGCATAAATTTTAAATGATTTCGTAAATATTTTCTTTAAGCATATAGGCAAATTTTCAATTCTAGCAAAAGTTACGAATTTTCACGTCTACATATTTAAGTGCAATAAATATTTGTTTTAAAAATTGTTTACAGTCATAAAATACTGATTTTCTCTGAAAAGATTAAGGGACTTGATTTATAAGTTAGTGGAAGTTGGGTAAATAATTGTTTAAACTGAAAAAAAAGTACAGTTTTCAGAGCTGATCGATTAATGATAATTTCAATGAAAAGTGCTCGATGATTCAATTTTTGTTAGCTCTAAAATAAAATAAAATAACTAAAGTAAATCATTTTCTATAATTTTAAAAAGTTCTACTATAAAACCTACTTCCAATTAGCCTACAGGGTATTGCCCAGTCGTGTTCCTTACCCCATTCTACCCATACATGTATTTATTTTTGTGTAAATGTCAATTTTAATTTCTGATTGAACATGCGATGAGGAAATTGGTCAGTTGAAGTTAATTGATTCGTGGTGCATTTGAAATGCAATTTGCTGTCCAAATTGACAGCGTTTGATGGTTCAGGTGGTGCTTGGGTGGAGCACGGGTTCAGACTGATTCTGGGTGGCTTTTATAATTTCAGGGTAGACACATTTCCTTTCACAACAAATTAGAGCAGAAGCACGGGCCTATATTGAATCAAATCAAAGCTGTTGGCCAAATGCAAACTCAAGTCAAAACTGAACACAGGTGAAACTACAGGTATGTGCCCCATCCCGGAAGTTTCCGCAACGCTGCACAAAGAGTTTGGGTGGGGGGTTGTGAGGGGGTGGTTAGGGCGGTTATAGTGGGAAAACTGCGGCTTCTGTCGACAGTTAAAATGTTGTTACAATTTTTTTACGTAGTTACCCAGCAATTGTTGTGCATGCAACGTGTTGCATGTTATTGTTGCGGGCAACATTTCAACATTATATTTATGCAAAGTTAGTGCTATGTTGCCACAACGTTACAGATGTGGCAAGCACTAATAATAAGGCTAGATACGTGTACGTGTACGAGTACGAGTACCTGCCACATGCCACAAACTGCGATGTAATCCAAAGCCAAACGAAGTCAACTTTTTTTTGTTTACTGTAACTTTGGGAAAAAGCGAAAATTCCACAGATAACTTTCCTATGCAAAGTAACAACTTAAGTTTCGGATCCCACAATTATGAGCCAAAGTTAGGAGGGAACATGAATCAGTGCAGTTTAGTGCCTGAGAAAGCGCTTAAATAGTATCTCATAAATTTTATCATATCATGTCAACTGACTATCAGTAGAAGTATTACCACTAGGCCAAGCGGATCTGCACAATTAGGCCTGGAGTAAGACAATTTCCGGTATCAAATAACTCAGTGGGAAAAGCTGGAGTGTCGACTAAAGAAGACCCGGTGGAGTTTGTTACTCAAGATATAATAATTTAATAAACTTTTTTGTACACATACCTAGCAGACCCCTTGCTCAATTGTAGCACCGGGTCTACACACAGTAGAAAACCCGAAGGAGAAAGAAAGCCAAGTATTTGGCCAACAAGCAAACTGGTTGAAAGGCCTCTGTCAACTGTCTCGTATTACAAACGCTTTGGCAGCAGTTCTTTATGTGAGTGACAAGCTAAACGTCGGTTTCATAATTGCTTATGACTCTTAAATAAATCTGCTATCAGATTTCACTACACACACACACACACGCACACCATGAATGGTGTGAAAAAGACAGCAATACAAAGCAGTGAACGCATAACTCAGCCAAACTCTACTCAACACCATTGTTATTTTTAGTTAATGGCTGGAACTGTTTTATATATAGTACTATATATGCTTATTGTATTTTTTTTTGGATGCGGAAATCTTTGGCGCAACTCTTAGGCATTTTTTCGCTTGCCACATGCCCCAACAAAAAATGTAGAAAAATATTGAAACAAAAGTCAATTTTCTATTTACCAAACAAACTTTGCTTGCCAAAGGAAAATCGAATTGAGTTTTTTTTTGGCTTTGTTTTGAGCGGGAATTGGCTGTGGCAGTGCGTGGGTTCATTTAGATATATAAATTGTATATACATATGTCTGTATGTCTGTATTGGTTGCCAGGTTCGTGACTTTCCTGTTGCCATTGACACTTTTTTGGCGCTTTCCTCATTTTCGTATGTATTAGCAAACATGTGTTCCCATTTCACGTTTATGGGGTCAAAAGCTGCTAAATGTCACACACACAAAATTGATTTCACATAACTTTAGCTACTTTTATGTTGGCCATGTCGAAATGTCACTGAAAGTGTTTAAAATGGGTCAAAAGGTTTCCTTTTTATAAATTATTATTTAAGGAAGCGTAAAATACTGAAAATGAATTATGAGTTTATTGTGTCTTATGCAAATTGAATTAAATAATTTATCAAGCCAAATTCCATTGTTCTGTTTCTAACTTTATTTTTGTTGGCTTTTTTTTTGTGCTTCTCTAAAACATTCGCTTTTTTTTATCTTAATCAAAACGCTGAACTGGCAACAGCTGTTCTTTTATGTTTTGCAAAAATTTATCAACTTCATAAAAGTTTAGTCAGGCGCACACCTTTTAAATCGTATCAGTTTAATACATCAATGAACAGTCATAGTCATAAAAAACACGTAAACTTGTTTAGAAGTGGCAACGGAGTGAGCAAGAACTGCAAATACGCTGTAGTAAGAACTAAACACTTGACTTTTTAAGTAAAGAAATAAATAAAACTTTAAAAAATTCTTTAGCTAAAGAAAAATGTCTACAAAACACATTAGTAATACTCAAAAATTTTTTTTAACTGCCACATAGTAATTTTAGCTTAAGTACTGACTAGGCAGTTTTAAGATGACTTGTACTTTGCAGACTTTTTTTTCATAATAACCATACTTCCATATTAACTATACATTATACTGCCTATGTAGGAAGTATTAATTCTAATGTTCTCTGCTCTGATTTAATTTGAATGCCCTTTGAAAAACCTTTCATATTCAATCAGTTGAGGCTAATCAAATTTTGTTGAAAGACGAAACGAGCTGAGAGCTCGAAAAGCACAAAACACGAGCCAATTAACAAAACGCAAATTTGATGAGCCATCATATTTGTAAAAAGTGGATCATAAAGACAACAAAAGACAAAAAAAAAAAATAAATCGGTAACGACAGCTTCCATCTAATTGATTTTTAAGCATCGCCAAATCTGAACACTAGGGGGCGCCCTCAAGTGCGGCAAAACGGCTTTTATGGTCGGAGTCATTTGTGTATGCCTCTTCGTGTGTGTGTGTTTGTGTGTGCCCCCCGTTGACCATTTGTGGCAAAATGCAAATCACATGCTTCATGTTCGAGAAGTGGCGCAATTGCCGTTAAGACCTTTTACGACTTTGATTTGAGCCCATTTCAGTTCAGTTTTTGGCCAGGCGCCTAGCAAGGCTCACATCAAAAATACTATGCTAATTTTCAAGGAAATTACTACAGACGCTTAATTATAGCGATATCCATACCATATTAATAGCTTTATGCATTTATGGTGTTTGTCTCCATTAAAAACAGTTCATTAAACGAATGAACGCAGAAGGGAATGATTGATTTGAATAAATGATGTAACACATTTTTATAAAAAAATTAAATCGTGTGTAGAACTATTTATTGGGCTGTTTGACGGACTTAAGTTTTATGGCAGAACTTTTAAAGAACACACGAAATGGTCTTAAAAAAAAAAGATTACAAGCTTTTAAGACTTAAAAATATTTTATTTAATTTTTTAGTGTTTTTTTTAATATTTTATTAAGCAATTAAATTCTTTGCTCTCTTCTCTTGTCTCGTTTATAATACCTCCCTTTATTGCCTATTTTATAAACTTATGCATGTAGTTTTAGAACAAACTTTTATATATTTTAGAGTCTTTTTTTATACTTTTATTTACTAGCATTTACTACCACTACTTTGATTGACTTGAAGAATAATAATTAAGGCACATAGTTGACAGACTTTAGAACTCATCTGTTCAACTTCTGGTTAACAACTTTAAAACTTTGCCTTTTTTGTTAATTATTTTAAATTAAGTTTAAAATTTTTAAACATTGTTGAGCCTTTATAAGGAAGTTCTCCCGCACTTTGGCTGCTAAAATGAATTCAATAAAACTTGCAGTTCTCTTTGTCTTTGAGCTAAATTTTACGACAAAATAAGTAGCACAATTTATAAGCAAAACGAAAGCTAAAAATAAACTAAAGTTGAAATTTTTGTTTAGCAATTTTGTGATTTATCTGCAGATTGCGTTTTTCTCACTCTAAATATTCCATGCTTGTTGCTCTCCTGTGAGATATGAGATAGGGGAAGAGAGTGAGAGAGAAAGAAATACATTTTGTATTTGTTGAGTGCCTGCCAAAATTGTTTTGGGGCATTCAGCTCATCATTTAAGCATTTCGTGTTATTTAATGGGCTTTTTTGGTGGTATATAGATTTAAAATTTATTTATATTTGCTAAAATTGGGGTAATGACTGCGGTTTGAGATTTCTGTGTGATTGAAATCGAAGCGGAGCCAAAAAAATGAACCAGAGATAGAACTGAAATCTAAGCTGTGTTAAGGTTTTTATTGCCGCGGAAAAAAACCCGGAGCATCGATTTACATAAACAAAATGTAAATCTACAAAAGAAATGCAAATAGCAGATGTAGAGAGATAAGTAACGAAAGCGAGAGAGCGAGTGGGAGAGGGGGAGGGGGAAAGGTGTAGCGAATAAATATGATAAGGCATTGAAAATGAGTTCATTAAGTCAAAAAGGCAATGGAGCACAAAGCCAAACTGAGCGTGGCATTAACCCATATTGAAACCAGTTACAGCTCAGTTACAGAAAAAGAAAGAAGGAGAAAGAGAGAGAGAGAGAGAGACAGAGCGCTTAGAGCCAGTTGAAAACTCGCATTGATTTTAAAATTCGAATTTCATTCATAGATCAAGTTTTGAGTTTCCACAGTCAAAGTTTCATTTCATCTGCTTTATTTTATTGTTTTTTTTTTTGTTCGGTTTTGTTTTGTTTTGGAGAAAAGTGAAATGTGACGCATCTACGCTAAATTACGAACCAGAAATTTTGTGTGTCTTTAAACAAATCCACAGCTTTGTGTATGCAAATGTTTATGAACAAAATATCGAATAGAAATTTATAGACCCAGCGAGTTTTCACTGCTCACTTTGATGGCCCTGGGAAAACATGCAGTCGGCACTTCAGCACAGACTTTAAGTTGAACCCTTACGCTGTCTATTAATACAGCTTAATAGTCGCATTATTCATATGTCGACTTATCAGCCAGACAAAACAACACAACCACAAAAAAAATATTACAATAAATTTGATTAGACATGAATTACGGCAGCTGTCTTGTATATACGTGTGTTTACTGTACATGCATTTGTATGTAACAGAAAATTAACTATCAGCTGATAAACAGCAGCTGTTCACGATCTCAGACTATTGGAAATTTCCATAAATATTCATAAATCTCAATAATAATAATTTTTTGTTTCTTTTTTCTCCGCCTTTTTTAAACAAACGCAAATTGGCAGCTTGAAAATTTTCAATGCCAATTGATTTGTTTTCTAGCTTTTTTTCTTCACACCTCCTTCAATCAAGCTGATTGATCGATTCTATAGCCAATCTATAAGCAATCTCTATATTCTATGCTAATTCGCAGTCATTTTTGCAAATTAAAATTGAATATATTTAAATTAATCGTCTGACAAACAAATGAAAATCACACACAAATGAAACTATTAATCAACATCAGGCGTTTAACAAATAGACCAATAGATACACAGTTGAGATGTCAACGTACTCAACGAGTTCTCAGAGACAATGAACTGACAAAATTTAAACGAAACTTGCTCTTAATGTGTTGGGTTTTTAAATGAATTAAAATGCATTTAAACATTAATTAATGGAATTTGTTTGGTTTGGAATTTAAAGTCGAAAATAAAATACTCTAAGAAAGAATTTAAATAGAATTTATTAGGTTTGGCAATGAGTAACAATTAAAAATAGTTTAGAGCTACAAAAATAAGTTAAAACTTATTGAAAGTGTTTCCATTAAAAATACTTAATCGTTTGCTGCTATTTTTGGCTCTTTAAAGGGCACAAAAACCCGCTGAAATATAAAATAAAATTCCAATAACCAAGTGCTTTTTAACAATACAATTAACTGGCACAAAATTAAAAATAAATAACCCCCATTGACAACTGAAATAAATGATTAATACTGTGACCCATTTGCTGACTTCTCAACTCTCTTGATTATTTTAACAGTTAGCGCCAGTTTGAGTTAACCCAAGCCCGCATTTCCGGCATCTTTCAACCCACACAAAAAGCTAAAACAAATAAACAAACAACTTGAGAGTAATAAATTTAATTAAAAGTCAAAGTCGCCATGAAAACGTTTTAGAATTCGAAGGGAACAAATTTTTACAATCAGCAGAAATTCAATACATAAAATTCACACATAAAAAATATAATAAGTAAAAGTCTTCAATCAGATATTTTGCAATCTTTGGGGCTAATAAATCGTGACTCAGTTGAGTTGCCGTTTTGGGTTACAATTCGAGTCGAGAATTTTGTAAACGCCAATTTTGTGTTATTCAAAAAGTTAATTCAGCTTATTGTTTATTCATTATACACTGTTCTTTGCAGAGCCCCCCAAAACAAAATTTTAAACCAAAGTTAAATGAGGTTACAGCGCAAAAAATGTGGAGAAAGACAGAAAGATTGACTTATGGATAAATAATTACTATACAAGTGAATACACCTACGAGATACACGATCTGTGTGGTGTCAAGTAGCCAGGCCAATAGTCTGTTGGCCAAGTCATGAACGTACTACGTAGTTCTGTCACAAATGAGACCCGGTCTATCAAGTTTGTTGACCCTTGCAGAGAGGAGAGTCATATTCAAATGGTCGTTGGCCAATGGCCAATGGAGTATGGCCCAAAATGAAGTGTCATGGCTAAAACTTATATAATGTGTATATAATTTAGTTAGCCAAAAAGTTTTTCCACCTTATTTGGTTCTAAATAAATGTCTTCACATCGAGCACAACAAAAAGAAAACCAGACGAGAACCGAAAACAAATTGTTTTTCCTGGCAATTTCTCGTATTTGTTAGTTAATTTATTGTTTGCGCAATATTTCTGTTGTTTTTTTTCGTGTTTTAGTTGTTTTTGTTTTTTATGCCACATCAGATTGCGTCATGAGGCATGAAAACAAACATCGGGTTCAGTGTGAGAGTTGCCGGTATAAAAATATAAATGGATATATCCATTGTATAGCAGAAGCCCAGAGATGGAATCTGTCAGAGTGGGAGAGAGAGGGAAAGAAGCTAAGGAGCACAAGTGTTTGGTTTATAAATAGACGGATTTGTCATAGAGCTGTGTGTTGGCCAATATTTCGGCCAAACTGTCAACTTTGCTTATGAGAATACTTGAGCACCGAAAGCATTAGCAAACAATTTGGCAAACAGGAAATAGAATTCATAACAAGACACCAGAATACCCTGTAAAACTGAGTCTTAGTTCAACTTGGAATAACCTAAAGACAGAAGTTCTCACCACAAAAATCAAGTTGTCTGTTTACCAATGATCAAAGCGCAGTATTCCAGGAAGCCGGGAAGTCTTTGCTTATCTAAGCAAAGAAAACGCACACAAACATTTTTCATTTCCTGATACCAAAACGATCTGAAACCTCCGATAGAACTATTTACACTCTAGCACTATTTACACAACTTATCGGCAGCAATATTCCACATTTTTCTTTATCAAAGTCAAAGTTCTTGAGCTTGAAGCCAATCGATAGACTAAACAGAATTGAGAAACCAAAAACTACACGCAGTCACAATTCAAAGTCAAAGTCAAATACAATGAAAATGCTAGAGATGAGAAGAGAGTGTGGAGAGGGGGGAGAGAGGCGTGAGAGGAGCGGCAACGGTTGAAGGTCTGTGGAGTCTATCAAAATTGTGTTGTACATGGATGAATGCATTGAACGCGAGCCGAAAAGCAATCAAAAGAAAGCAAAAGAAACAAACAGAGCACAACTAAGAAATGCCCTGTAAATGGAGTATAATTTTGTGATAAGTATATAGTAAGACAGTTTTAAATGAAAATACCCTGCATTTTCTTGCCCTGCTCTAGCATATGTTGATGTTTATACCATGCGATTGATGTCTATAAATAAAAGCGTTTGTGATAAATAATGCAATAGAAAATGGTGAGGGTCTTCCATTGAACTTGCCGAGTGGGTGACGAATAGTGGGGTAATCTGCAGTGAGTAGAGGGGGTAGGGGACCAGGGCGGGATGGGGCCAGGGGGGGCAATGTGGCGCTGTTGTTCATCATAAGTTTGTGACCAGCAAATCAGGAGAATCACGCAAAATGCACGCAGCGGGACGCCAAGCAGCTTTTGCTCTGCTTCAGCTGTTTATTTATTTATTAATGCGCAAAGTTTCACACAAGCAAGCAAAGAAACACACACAAACACACACACACATACAAGTGTATGCACACATATTGGAGCTGGCACTAAAAACGATATTTTGAGAATCGATTTAACATTTTTGGAAGCTTCTGAAAATAGTGAACAATTTGTCCAGTTTTCTCTAGGAAAAAAGTAACTTTTGGGCGAAAAAAAAACTTTAAATGAAGTCAACACAATTTTGTAAAAATTTTAAAATAATTACCCAGTAAATAATTATTAAAAAATAATTGAAAATATTGAAATGAATTATTTTAGCACTAAAATAAATAAACATTTTCAAGTTTCGTCTGATTCTCAAAAGTTTGAACTATCGTTTAAGCTATCGTGACTTTTGCCAGCTCAAACATATATACACAAGCAATTGTAGGTTGTCTGGCAATGATGGAGGCCATAAAGGCGTCAAGCGCACAGCGAACACTCACACACACACACACACTGTCATGCACTCATGCACTCATTCGCGCTGTATTTGTGTGTGTATTTGACTCTATTAGCAACAAAAGATGCAATGAGCTGCAAATATTGATATAATGCACTGCCATACCGCTATCAATATGCCCATATGCCAGATGCGTTTGCTCTAGAAATGTTTTTCTTTTATAGCCCCAAGCACACACACACATACGCCCCGTCCGCCAGCACGCACACTGGGTTAGAGTTCAACGAATCGTCCGATTGTCTGTGATTGCATCTTGTTTTTAGTGTTGTTTTTTTATTGTTGTTATTGTAGTTGTATTCTTTATTGTTTCTATGGTGCATGTGGGTTTTTTTTCATTGTTGATAAGCATTGGAATTCTTGATTTGCTGTTGATAACTATCAACTGTTGTTGCAGTTGCTTTTTCTTACATTGCTCATTATTGGTTTAGCTTAAACCATAATAAACAACATAGTTAAAGCGACAAGTTGCCAAAGCAAATATGTCAAAGAAAAATATTTATTTAATGTTATTTTTAGTTTGGGAAAATGCCAATGAAAAACTCATATACAAAATGAGAGAAAAGCAAAGCATATTTATGCATTTAAAATCAATTTTTATTGGCATATTAAACGAAGGAATTGAGCAACGAAAATACGGATAAAATATGTGTTTATTTCTAGAAATTAAAATGAAACAAATCGACTACGCTGTTTGCAAGCCAATTTCAAGCAAAGTGTGAATATGTGAATTAAGAAATGTTCATAAATCATTTATTTAAAAATAAACGAAACAAAATTCATATAAATGGTATGCATAATGTGATTTCAATGACCACAAATGTGGTTTGATCCCTTCTCATTTGTATGTGCTGCAACGTTTCTAATTATAAGCGAAACGAAATGATTTTTATTATTTATTTATTTCTCTTCTTTTTTTGGCTTTGTTGCCCTTCTATTTGCTACACATTCGTTGTGGTATTTACTTTTCACATTGTCTCAAAAGACGTGTGATTGTCTGTGTTTTTGTGCTTCAATCTTAACGAGTTGCCGCCGTGTCTTACATTTCCGTTAAGAAAGATATCAGGCCAAAAAGCAGCAGTTTTCGGGGCCTAACAATAAATGCCAAACACGTCGCAGCTGCTTATTAATCTTTTTGACGAAATCGCCTCACATGGAACATGCTCACATTTTCAGACATTTTACGTATCCGCACACTTTTCCCAGATTTCTATACATCCAACAGTTTTGAGTTACTTTTTGTATCTTTATCTTGGCCTGAGGATGTTTGCTCTGTGACTGTTGTTTAATTTCAAATTAATTTATCGCCATTTAGCGTTCAACATTTTTGAAGCGTCATAATTAATAATTTTCTGGCCATACCCGAAGGTCACCCCAAAAATAAAAGCTAATCTTTAAATCTGAGAATAAAGAACGGCTAAAAAAAGTAAACAATGGAAACAATAACAAAAAATCGACGCATATCTTTCAATCGATTTTTAAATACTTTGGAGACTGTGGGATGAGGTCAATACATCTTGGGTTTCACCTTGGTGTAATGGGGCTCAGATACATTTGTATCTACCCACAGAGCACCCTGTATGCCATCGATTAAGTAGTGTTTTCTTATGTGTAAACATGTCAGAATCAAACTCGTGTGTCCAATACTTAATGTATCTTGTGTATCGTATCTTTTTTCTTTGTATCTTGTGTTTTTCTCTCTCTTTGTTTTGCTATTTGCTGCTGCTGCATCGAGTGATTAGACACAAGCGGTGGCAAAATGTTATGGCAGCAATAAAACCAGGTTACACAAATGCAGTCCAGACACAACATAAAACTCACCAACGACACACTTAAAAATCAGCACAGTAGCAAGAGCGAAAGAGACAGAAAGAGTGTGAGAGGGGGGTAAAAATATACAGCAACAATTAAACATGGGAATTGCTAGTAAACTTTTAGTAGTTACTAAAAAAGTGAGTCTACAATTGATAAAAAAAATGTCAATTAAATTGAGTTATGCCTGTAACACAAGCCAGTTGACAACAAAACGTGTCTAAACATGTCCACCTCTGAAGAAAGCTGCACAACTTTTACAAGCTTTTTTCAAACATTTTCGTTACTTAAGCAAACTTCCTCAAACTTATCAGTTGTGGGTTAAATAAAACAATTTGTGGTGGGAATTGCCGTTAACTTGGCTAAGAGACATTTGTGGGCATTGGCTAACTTGTAAAAATATAAAAAAATATTTAAAAAATTCCAATTTTGCACAGCAAAGTGGCGGTGTAATTTTGTAGTCAACAATTTAAGCCAATAACATAAATATTGTGAAGTAGTTGTTTTCAGCTACTTTACAAGAGTAAGCAATTTAGAACTAAAAGCGCATAAATTTTATGCATGTTGTAGCCATGTTCTGCTGTACAGTAAACTAGCAATGCTTTTTAACTTTAGTGTTTGATTTGTTGCACATCTAATGTAGCAGTCAACTCAGCTTCCTCTCCCTGCGACTGCAACTGAAATTGCCACTGCCAGCGAGTGGCAGTCGGAGTTGGGGTCCGACTGGGTCTGAAGCGTGAAGCGCAGTTGCGTTTTCGTTACGTTTGGCTGCATGCGTACGAGCGGGAGGGCAGTCTAGAGCAGACCACCCTCCCAGCCAATAAAAAAGAGCAGAGGAAAAGCATAATAATAAAAGAGGTTGCCATGCATATGAAGTTGTAAATATGTAGGAGAGCTGAGGGAGAGAAATAAACGAGCGAGCCACTGCATAAAATTCCACAGCTCGACACGCACACTGAAAGTCAACGCAGTGAGCTTTGTTTTTTGTGGCGAAGCTTCTGTGCCGCAATGTCTGCTCCGATCTGGTCTATTGCAAGTTGGTTAGAGGCAGGTGGCAGTTGGCTCACTGGACGAGCACGCTTCTAGCCAGTCCTACACTGGCCCGGTCAGGTCTGGCCGGAACGCTTGACCGGCTAATGCTGATGCTGCCGCTGCTTCTGCCGCCGCTGATGATGATGCTGTCTGCCTGTCTGTCGACTCGACTGACTGGCTAACAACTTGTAATTTTGCGAATATTTTTCCGGTTCTGGCCAAGACATAAAGAAAGTGCAGACAGCCGCTGGCAATAGCTGCTACTCACATCAATTTCCGACAAAACCAATAGACATTAAATTACAATATTTATACATTTCTATGCACATTAAAGTAACATTTCAAATTAACTCCACAAAACTCTTAATTGTTGTTTTCTTTCTTTCAGTTGTAGCGATTTTTAATTATTATTTTATTTTTTTTTTTTTTTGTATTTTGCTGTTTTAGGATTTTTCCACTTTTCTGCGCCTACTTTCTGCTCAATGAAATTTTCATTTGCACGAGAGCACAATGAGGGCGCACCGTACTGTGAAGCTAGCTTGAGGTGCGACTACAAAATCAAATGCACAACCGCACATACAACTTACACTCAGTTAGAAGTACACACACAATACACACAGCACACTGATGCACACACACACACACGTTGAGATGTGTATGGACGCGACACGAGACAAAAGTGTTTGCCTAACTGTTTTTGTTTATAAAAAGCTTGTTAAAGCCGCAAGTCAAAACGAGCCAACGAATTAAAAGCGCGCAGACAAAACGGTCAGCACCATACGGAGTCTGAAACTGAACTGAACTCAAGCGGACGCATTCTGTTCAGAGATACACAAAAATGTTAAATGTTAAAGGCTGCCGGCATCACTAACAGACAGAGAGCGGGAGAGCGTGTGGGAGAGTGGCCGCGCTGTTAGCCGCACTACTCTCAGCTTAGCAGCGCTGTTAACAGACACGCGACTGTTAACTCTGTGGAGCTGTGAGCTTGTGGGCTGTGCTGTGTTGATTGACTGTTGATTTGTGGGCTTTCCATGGTGCGATTAATGATGATGCTTCAGCGGATGGACGCACAATATGTTGAGCTTGGCTGATCTGGCTTTTATGCTGTTGTTGTTGTTACTAGTGCTGTTACCAATAATCACAAAACGCCAGCGGCACAGAACTCTCACTGTGAGCTACAAAATTTGGTTTGAAACTTTATTTTATTGCGCATTTCTTCAAAGCTTTATTTATTTACCACATTAACTAAGACTCAGCAACAAAGCCTAGTGTTTATATATAGATCGTGACGTTATCTTAGTCATGGTTCAGTCGTAGGCTTTTCTAATTCAATTAACAAATAAACTGTAATTGTAGGCGTTTAAATATAGCAAAGTAAACAAAGTTCTGAGACTTCATCTATAGCCAGTTCCCACTGTACCAGTATCCCATAGCGTTAAGTGTCACGCAGTTGAGCATTGGCAATGGCCATGATGGCCACGCTTAGAATGCCAACAACAAAAGACGCCGCCGCCAATGTGCAACAAAAACAAAGCCATGCAAACGGGTCAAAATTACAGTTCAACTCGAGACGGAGATTGAAGAGGTGAAAGAGAGTGATACATAGAAAGAGAGTGGGGAGTGTAGTGGTGCGTAGACGCAGCGGGTTGTCTGCAGCAATTAACATTGCATTGGGTCATAACAGAATGCTGCTAGAGCGTGTTAACAGCACAAGAGCACAGCGCTACTGTTAAGCAATTCAAGCGTAGCAGCAACAGCAACAACAATAACAGTGAACAACTTTTGCCAGCCGACTTGAGGCACACGTCAATATCAATAACAAAATCGGTATTAGCTGATAGATGGATATGGTATACTATTGGCTAAGTTTTCACAAATGTGACAGACGTCAGTCAAAGCTGTCGGCGGAAGCGTTTAAGAAAATCGATAAATAAATATACAACATTTTGCGGTTGTTTTTTTGTTTCTTTTACTGCTGTGTCTTTGTCTTGGCTTTAAGTTTTAATGAGCTGCCGTTTTGCTCTGCCAGACATTTCTTTTTTCAATTTTTTGTCTTTTTGTAATACTTAGCATCTACTTATGTATATATGTATGGCCATTTTTATACTTAAGCTATGTGTAGTACATACATATATGTATGTATTACGTTTTGTGCCTTTTGCCATTAAGCATTTTGGCATTTGGCATTGTCTTTGGGCACTGGCGCTAGATAATTGCGTCTAACTTGAAGCTACCGTTGCCATTGTTGATGCCATTCTCTTTTTTTCGTTTGCAACTAATCAAATATTTATGCACTGGCTTTTTATTCAGCTCTCTGTTTGAATAATGTAGAGCTCTCTCTCTCACTCACTCCATCCCCTCCCTGCTACTCGTCATTTTCACTTTTGTTCACATTACTCTTGTGTTCCTGGCAGCAAAACATTGCATAACATTGCACTGCCGATGCGGCGTATACGCAATTTCCATATTTAAATTTTCAATATTTAATGCAAACGTTAAGAGCCTTCAAATCGTTGACCCTTTTGACACACACGTGCAGACACGTTCTAAGCAGAGCTTTATTTGTCTATTTTGTTTGTTTTTGTTTGTTGGTGTCCAAAGATTCATTGAACTTCTTCTTACTGCTGCTTAGCCAAGTTCAAGAGTTCAACGCAGGCAGCGACAGCATCTGTTGTGTTGTTGTTGTTCTCGATTTGAACCCAAAGTCAATGTTTTCCAAATACCTTGTGCTCTACATGCTTAACACGGTCTATTTACTTTCCAAGAATCCAAAACACTTCTGGGCGTGAAAATGGCCAAAACTTTGAACTCAAAAGATAATTGAGATGGGCTTATGGTGGGCTTTTAAGACTCCTCACTCTGCTAGATTAAAATCTAGGGTATCTACTAGTACATCACAGTCATCGCTCTGGCATACTTAACATATTTTCTTGTTTCTATGCTGATGGCTCTTGTTGCGCTTTTACTCTGCGGTTAAGCCATTTTAGTCCACAACTAACACTCATTCCCCCACTGTCCCTTCTGCTCCTTTGAAGACACTTGAAGGTTCCTTGACGCGACGTCTCCCAATGCTCGGAACACAATGGAAAATTCGCTTAATGCTTTCCCTCGCCTGTTGGCACCACCATTAATTCCATTTGTCGCCCCAAACACAACGTCTGCTCCTTTATGCTACAAGTCCTTGGCTTCTCACCAAAAAAACTCTCACTCTCCCAACTAAAATTAGTTAAGCAGTCGCGACGTTGTCTGAATTTATTCTTTATATTTATTTCTTTTCTTTTTTCTTTTTGATTTTCCTTTGTGGCGATGACTTGTTTGATTTTTTGCATATTCGGGCATAATTAATGGTCAGTTTGTCAGTTCATCAGTCCATTATGCTGGGCTGAGTGGGCGTTGCGCATAATAATTTGCAATATATTTTTGCGTGGAATATTTTGTTTGTTGGCAAGTTCATCAACGGTCAGTGAGTGCGTCTGTTTACTTTCAGATCAATTTCCACTTCAGTTATTGTTTGTAATTCATCAAAAGATGAGGGAAAACTGTGTGGCTTGAAAAATTCGATTAGATTTAATGGAATTGGTATTCAAAAAGAAATGTCTGTCAATATTTGTTATAAAAGAAAATAATTATAATTTTTTCAGTCGCTTAAAGACTTAATTTGGTGAAAAATATGCTGGTTTATTTAATTTCTAAGCCAATCACTGCTTTAAGCTTATAACAAAAGTGTGGAAACTTGATACGTATACTAATCTATAGTTAAGACTTGAAAAATTGTTAAACAATCACCTAAATCCCTTTTGGATTATTGGATAATGTGCTGAGTGGTCATAATTCCAGCCATTCTGCTCTGTAAATTTTAGTTTGTTTAAATAAATAATGCAAATTTATATTCAATGCTTTGTTGCTAATCTTTTTTATTAACACGTATATTTTATAGTACTTTATTCACTCTCTATTATTATGTCTTCTGTCACACATGTTGCTGTTATTTCAGGTTTCTTTAGACCTTTTTGATGCTGTCAGAACTTCAATAATGTAATAAAGCCTCAAGTGGAATTTCTTAAGTCTTCATTGTGGTTTGGTCTAATGTAAATTTTGTATTGCTGGCTTTAATTAAAATTAAATCGCGCTATGTTTGCTATGAGCCACAAAAAGCTAAGCTAAATTTACGAGGCAGCGTTTGAAGCAGTGGCGTAGTGTAAGTGAGTTTTAAAGGGGGTAAAGGCAGTTTCTTCTACAACTTTCATGAGTTTATTGTAAGTACAGGCCTTGTTACCCCCCTTGAATTTCTTATGGCGCTGCAACTTGTTGGCAATTTGTTGTACTGCTTTTGTCGCATCTCGTCGACTGAGACAACATTCATTCAGAGCTCTGTCTTATTAATGTTGTTATTTATTTAATTTGGCAAGTTTTTGCATAAGTGAGCGAGTCGGCTTAGATGAATTGTTCTGGCCACAACAACAAGCAACTCCAGTTAACAATAAATATATGCTGGCTAAGACGAAAAACCCGTTTCAGTCTGTGGCAAGGCCGCAGCTTTGTTTTCTTTCTGGGGGTTGACGGCTGTCTCATCTGGACAGCTCTGAATGATGTGGAGATTCAGATACAGCAAGAACAACAGGCACGGAGACAGAGACAACGACATCTGTCAGTTAATGGAGGATGACGACTTCAACCCCATGTCTGTGGCACTAAATATACTAGGTAATGGTGTAGTCCATTTCGACGGGGTCGTCGGCGGGGTCGTTGCTTTTGCTAAAATTTCCATTTCGTTAAATGCATGAAATTTACGAGTTTTCGCGCGTTGCACGTGCACATGTTCCATTCATTTCTTTATGTGTATATCTGTGGCAATGTTATTGAACCCTAGACTTGGCCTAGACGACGTCTCGTCGCGTCCTGCCAAATGACTTTGAAACAAAAATAATTTCGGATTGGAAATTTGCTTCAGGCTTAAAAGAATGTGTGTGTGCAAGAGTAAGCAATCATGCAAGTCATAAACTTTTCTCAGAAAATGTCGAGGCAGACAAGCAAATATAAAAAAAAGGAGCGGAACATAAAATACCAAAATAATTTGTATCCTCCAGATACTTGAAATAGTTTCCTTTGCTTCCCTTTCCTTTCCTTTCATTTCGATTCGTTTTATTTACTGGCTTGCTGCTTTGGATCCAGACCAACTGAATGCCCTTTTTTGTTGTCCATTTTCAAGCATGAAAATCGATAGAGCGCTTTAAAAACACGCTCTAAAGTTGGCAACAGCAATTAAGTTTAACCTCAATGTTCAGTTGAAAACTATGAAATGCATATAGTTGTTGTTGTTGTCCTTGCTGTAATTGACACGACAGCAACAAAGAGTTTTGAAACTGTTTCCCCACTTGTCGCATCTTCCTCGACTTTCTACTATTTAACGTTGTGCACTTAGCTAATCTTCAGCTAGATTAGGCAATATTTTAAAAAGCAGCTAGCTTGAAATTGTCAGTTTTTAGACCCCGTACTTTACATTAGTTTTTTTTTTAATATAAAAATCGTGGAAAGTAGGAAAGTAAAAGTACAAATATTTTAAGGCAATATAAATTTACCATATTATTTTTTAAATATTCCATAATTTGGTTAGCCCTTTTGGCCCATATTTAGTTTATAATTTTAGCTTTTTTTGGCTATTAAAATTGCGGCAACACTGATAAATTAAAAGCATTAAAATCGCTCGCCAAACTGAACATGCAATTTAAAGCTCTTTATTTGTTGTAGCTGTGTGCATACCCACTCACTCGCACACGTACAGGCTGTGGGCTGTGTCAAACACACACATACAACACACATTTGCAAACCGTAGCGCGCCCCCTAAAATATGCAATGCTTTTTTCACTCGCCTTTGCTTACTCCCAAGCTCACATTTTGCCCACTTTATGGCTCCAACTGCCGCTGCTGCTGCTGACTCTTTTTTGTGCTTCGCTGCCAAAGGGGTTGTTATTGTTGTCGTTGTTGCAGTTGTGGTTGTTCTTGTTGTTGTTGTTGTTGCTGGCTTGGCTTTTGTGCACTGTTCGCCTGGGTGTTTTAATAAACGCAGCTAGTCTCCATGTGCAGCTTGTTTATGTGCATGTATGGGGAATTGCATGCATGTGGGTGTGTTTATGTGTGTAGCATAGTGTGAGTGGGCGTGTTAGCGACCCTTTAGCCGTTATCGCTTTATTTTCATTAACATTTTCAAGTTACTTTCAACTTGCAGCTTTAAAGTTGTCACCTACAGCGACGCATGCGTCGCCATTTGCAATTGAGAGTGTCCGCTCTGTAAGTTAACAGCGCGCTGTTAGTGCTCTGTTACTCGTACTGTTGCTGCGTGCAATTTAGACGTCTCGTCTCTGATGCTATTTATAGACATTTTTGGCTTATGCTACGGCTAAATTGTAGTTGGTCCAAAGGGTATATGACTCTTTATGTGTGTACATATTTCGGCACAGGGTTGGGGTGCAACAATACCAGGGATTGAACAAAGTTTGCCATATGTTTGGGGCAATAGAAATCCTGTGTTCTGTATTAAAGCTAAAAAATTTGATATAATATTTTCTGTATTTTTTGTAGCTCATTTTAAACTTTTATAATTTATTACTCTTCATAAAAATAACAAAAGTATAGTTTTAGGTTTAAAATTATATTCTTTCTTTAAATGCTGTACAATATTTAATATGTAGAAAAACTTAAAATTCCTCTACCCACTACTCCTGATTCAATTTCGATATTTGCCAATAGTCTACTTACCTTCGTGTCTCTAATCTACCCACATTACACTACCTGAAACCACCCTCAACCGCTGCTAAATTATTAAAGCCAGCAAAAAGAGCAATAAAAAAGAAAAAACAGATACAAAAGCTTTTGTATTGATTTTTAGTGTAATTGCTTTCAACATGTTTGCTGTAGAAAAATCTGCTTAAAGACGTTGTGGGGAATGGGGAAGAACAGACAAAGGAAGGCATCAAACATCCTGTTATTGTTGTTGTTGTTGTGCTACATGTGGCATGTTGCAAGGTCTGCAAGGTTAGGGTTGAAAGGCAAACATAAGGTTAACATCTGTTCACTGGAAATGGCAGAGAATTTGAGAGCGAGCTTTTGAGCTTTCGTGGAAAGTAAATATTAGCCAAAAACAGTTCAATTATGCTAAATAGAACTACAATTTTTTCATCTAATCGTTAAAAGAACTAAAAGTATTTTATTTATTTAAATATCTATGACAATTTAAGTCAGCAATGAAAAGCTCCACAAAAAACAGCTGTTTGCAAAAGCTTAAGAGCTTTTTCTTTAAGGGTTGCTGCTGTCTGCTTTTCCTACGCATTTTCCATTGGTTTACATTCGGAGTTCAAGCTGCTCAGCCAGTGGCTGCTAACAAACAAAATGTTGAAAATTTAACTAACTGAAAGTCACTTGAAGAAACTACAAATTTATCCCAGAAATAAATTTGAACTCTATTTTTTTGTGTTCTGCATTGTTGGTGGAAAAGCAGCCGCTAGAAAACTACGCATTTTGACCAATAGTGAGCAGAGAAAAAATCAATAAGCGTGTAAATTTTTGTAAACACGCCAAGCCCCCGAAACGAGTTCCCCTTTTCCCTCCCCCTCCAATAGTTCAGTGAGCTGTGAAAAAAAACAAGAAGAAAACAAAACAAAGCTTAGGCAATTAGCCAAGTCAACGGAGCGGTGTGACCACAAAAGTCATTTCAAATGTTGTTCAAACTAAAGTTGTTGCTGCTGCTGCAACTGCTGCTGGCAGCTGCAGGTCAGCCAGAGTTTGCCACAGCGCCACATCGCCTGACCAAACGCATGGATCTCGAGTCCTGCATAGGTATGTCGTTAAGATAACTTTAAAGCAAACTTCTGCTCATTAGCCATCATTTAGGCCACTTTGATGTGCACGAGAACACCATCATACGCACTGGCGAATCACAGGCCATTGGTGGCAAGTATCTGCAGGGCTTGGAGCTGGACACACTGGAGGAATGCGAGCGTCTTTGCTGCGAAACGGATGCCTGTGATGTGTACATCTTTGAGCGCAAGGCGGGGGGTTATTGCTACCTCTTTGAGTGCGGTCCCCCAGAAAATTTCCACTGTAAGTTCACGCGACATGCGAACTACACAAGCGCCGTACTCACACGCGCCTCGGCGGATGTGGCAAGCACACCGAGACCACAGCTGCCCCATATACCCAGCAACAATATATCGCAGCAAGAGTGGGAGCTGAGCAATCTCAAACTGAAGCCGGAAGCGTTGAGGGACAAGCCCACAATTGTGGTGGTCATACCACCAACAGCCAGTGCTGTCTTGCCACCGGGCGTGCCACAGTCCGTGGCAGCCATACTGCCACCACCCGAAAGCGGTAAGTAAACTCAACACAAACAATGTGTACAAAAGTACACTGTGCAAAAAAATAAACGCCACTATGGTTCTTCATGTTTTTTTTTAAAGATTTTCCATTCCAAATTGTCTGTTCTTAAGCCTCAATTTCTCTCAGTGTATGCAAATGACAATTTTCCCATTTTCCGCACCATTTGCAATTTACAGCTCCCGCTGCTGCTGCTGCTGCTGCTACTGCTGCCCATTGTGGTCGCTTTCAATTCAGTTGTCATTCCGGTGAGTGCATCGCTGTTTACAATGCCTGCGATGGAATTCCCCAATGCGAAGATGGCAGCGACGAGGGACCGGAAGTGAGTTAAAGCCTCAACAAACCAAAAACCACACTCGATTTAACAATTGTTGACCAACTTTTCAGTGCAATGCCGTTGCCTCTGTGCCCCCCAAACCCAACAGCAACAGCAACAGCAATGCCCAAAGCAATCCAGAGCAATATCAACCAGTGCCGCCCATACAGCAACAATTGCAGGTAGTTCAGCAACAACAGCAACAACAGCAACAACAACAAACACAACAGCAACAGCATACAGTGCTGTTGGGACCACCACCGCCACCTCCACCACCGCCGCCCAGAGTAAATAATCGAGAGGATGCTGCTGCTTGGGCTAATCGCAAAATAATTGCTGAGACACAACAGCAACAGCAGCAACAACAACAGCAACAGCAACAAGCTCAACCGCAGGGCGAAATTTTGGGCACAGGTAAATAAGATTTTGTGCTTTGTTGTCGATGAAACTGTAGCTGAATTTGGCAGAACTAACAGTTAGATGCAGAGATAGAGATATGGGTTTATTTGGAGCACAATTTGGTTTAGAAAATTAAACAATTTTCCATAAAATCAAGAAAACTTTGTAGATCTTTCTTAATTAAAGCGACTGTCACATTTAATTTAAAACTTGTAGCAGAAGCTAGCATCGAGTAGGCCGACTGTAAAAGACTCTGCACGTCGTACAACTCACTCGTCTTTCTTTGACATCTGCTTTCGTCACTAGTCTGGTGATTAAGAAGACTAGACAGACACAAAGAGCGATTGTTTTGTTGTGTTTGTGTGACATTAGCACATAAATTGCCAGCCAAAGTGCACGCAATGTTCGCTGCACCAATTTTAGCTCCACTTTCAGCTGAATTTTCAGTTGTGGTCAGTCGACAATTGGCTGCGGGCACTTGAGAAGCTTTTTGCTGGATGGGAAAATGGCAATTACCCATCAGTTTTCATTGTTGTAATGGGAGTCATGTCAGTCAGAATTGATTTACGAGTGTGTGTGTGTGTGTGTGTTGTTGGGTAGAAGTGTGTAGTTAATATGTTGTTGTGGTTTCAGTGACTACTTGTAATTAATTCAATTAGCTGTGCGTTTAACCATTTACTTCCTCAACAGATGAGCAGCTCAACAGTCGCATATTCAATCACAAAGGCGGCTTGCAACTGCAACAACCTGGAACGAATGCTCCGGGGCAGATTCAGGGCCAAGTTGTGGCTCCTCCACAATCTCCAGCGCTGTCTCAGTCTCAGCTGCAGTTGCCCGTGTATAATAGCAATAATAATGTTGGTGGCTCTTTGTATGGCATGTCGCTGCCACGCACTGGCATTTATCAGACGCCACCGCAACAGCAACAGCAACAACAACAACAGCTAGTTGGCAGTATGCCACAGCAATCGTCTTGGCCACAAGTTGCAGCTGGGCCACAAGCACCACAGAATCAGAATCAATTTGTTGCTGCACCGCCGGCAGCAGCCGCTGCACCACAGCAATCCATGCTACCAGTGCTGAATGCAGCACCAACACATGGCAAAAATCCACCAGCGGATGAAGATTATGACGACTATGATGATGAAAAGTCCACAGAGGCGCCCAAGAAGGTGAGAGCTTTTAAAAGCTAGATCAGTGCAGCCATTTTAGCTTTAATATTTATTGAATTCTAATTTTGGCCTAACAAATGCTAAACTTACTTATCACTTTCTCTACAGAAACAACGCAAGCACAAGAAAGTCAAGTCCAAGTCTGGCAAAGATCCCATTGAGCTGGCGCTAGAGCAGAACAGTCAACAGCAATCGTTGCCACCGCCAGCACTGCCGGTGCCTGTTGCTCCCGTGCACGAGCAATACAAGACGATACATGAGAATCTGGTGCTGGAGTTTCGGGATCACGACGGACACTCGGAACGTCCCGGTGGCGCTGTGCTCTCGCTGACACTGGGACTGCTGGTGACAGCTGCACTATCCATACTAATTGGCTGTCGCATGCGCACAGTGGGACGAAGAGCACGTCGATTGGGCGGCAAGACGCCCTATTCACAGGAAGCTGATTTCCTGGTCAATGGCATGTATCTTTAAGTAGATCGTTCGCTCACTCTCTCTGAAGTGCGGTCTGATGTGTAGCTGTTCCATATGATTCAATTTAGTTAAAATTAATGAATGTCAAACATATTTTATATAAACAATTATATACATACACACAAACACACACACGTACTATATACTATAACAAATAAAAAACTAACTTTAAAATAAATAAATGTGTCTTTTAATCGAATAGTAAAACAAAGTTTTCATACAAGTTTTTCACTTAATCAACATTTTCAGACTCACAAATATAACCAATCTTCTTATGGCAATTGGCATCATTCATTTTGTGTGTGTTGTGCAGATACCACAAATCACCGCAGTGCTCGTTTCTGGCCCCATTGTTGGGTTCACCACTGTGCCAATTGAAGTAATCTGCTTTGTCGCCTGTAGTCAGGGAATAGAAAACACCCTCATTGCCCAGATCACTCAAGTCAATCCAGTAACTCAGAAATGGTTCCAAATGGGCCACTATGGCCTTGAACTCCGATTGATTTTGAATGCCCGCCAAGTGTCCGCCGTATTTGATGCACTTGTGCATGGCTTGGAACCAGGTAACCCTCTCAGAACCCTCAATATAATAATACTTTGATCCAATCTTTTGAAATGGTTCACTAACTGACATTTTGGTCGTTTTATACGAATCGATTAAATTATCGATCTTTGTTTCGATATTTACATTGCAAACATCGGCCTTGGCCTGTATCTCTGAGATGATATATGAAGTATCGATTTCAGGTACACTGGGTGCTGGTGGTGGTGGAGGTGGTGGTGTTGTTGGTGCTGGTGGCGGTGTTGTCAAGATCGAATTTTGAAGATCATTAAAATTTTTTAGCCACATTCCATTCATTTGTTCCATCGCATGTTCAATATTGTGAAACTTTGCTAAAAAGTCATCCGTCAGTTTAAAATTATTATCCACTTGCGATTGCATTGACTGCTGAATCAAATTTTTGACTTCATCCACTTTTTGCTCAACTCTCTTCTCGACAAGATCCAGCTGGATTTGAAGATCTGTCTCACGGGGGTCTAGTCTATCGAAATGACTTGTTGGCATCTCCGTTGATCCTTTGTAATCGTTTGTATTGTGCAAAACACTTAAGCAATAGTTGCTACAGGTTTTTTTAAGTTTAGTCATATCTGAATGGTGCTAGGCAAAGGAAATAATCCACTTTATATAATGAGTTTCCTTAAGGATCTGAGCACTTACCGCGCTCGCGGCTTTGCTCTCTTGCACTGAGCTTATCGACACAAGTAACCAAATTAGAAGTTTTTTCATTCTGATATTTCACGTCGTAAGATTCCGAAAGACTGAAGCGAGTCAGCCGAAAGTCAGGGTCTTAAATAGCTTTCATATAATAGGTAATATGTAAAGCAACAGTTTTATTGGGCTTATAGGTCAAGCCAACGATCTAAAATCGTGACCTGATTGAGTCTTTACACTGATGAACAAATTTCTCGGTTCTAATAGCAGAAAGAAAAAGTAAAAGGGAAATATTGGACTTAAAAATAATAGTTATATAGTAAATATTTTAAGCTCTCAGATAAAAGTACTTAAAAACCTTGAATTGAAGTAATTTTTATCAGTGTAGTATGCCTAAACAACTGACAATTGCAGTAAACATTTTAAACTTCACGCTAAATTATATTATATATTTAAATCTTTTAGTAGATTTATATATAAAAGACACTTTAAAAAAACTACTTTCGATTTGCAAAGTAAAAATTTGGTTTTATTTTTAAATAATTTCCTTTATTTTGTTTTTATTCAAGTTTTTCTTTATGCTCATAAACTCTTATCGTTTGTTTATTTTTATGTATATTCATTAAAACTACAAAATAATAGGAAGTTTTTAGTTTTCTTGGTTTTACTCTTTTCATTTGTATGTAGCTTTTGTTGTTCTCTATTTTGTTTGTTTGTTAAAATACGACACGAATTTGTTGTCGCGCATTTCCATATACCGTACTTTAAGTTATTTATTTAATACACAATTTTTACAGCACGAGAATGTAGCCAAAGGGCAAAATTTACGCTTAAAGATATCACATTAAAACAAAAACTAAATCAAATTGTTTATAAATAACAAAAAATGTTTTTTTCTTTTCTTTCTTGTAATTTGGAAAATTGTTTGTCTTAAATTGTTGAATACATACATTGTAATATATTTATACATCGAGTCTTTTTTTTTTTATTCATTTCATTAAATGTTATGTCAAGAATTCTTCTTCATGGTTTTTTTTATCTCATTTTTCATTTATGTTACTGGCAAAGTTATAAAATAATTGAAAAATTTGCTGCCCTGACGATTTGTTGTTATTGTTGTGTTAATAAGTATATTTACTAAAATAGGCTTTGTTTGTTGTTACTGCTGCTGCTTCTGTTGTTGTTTATCGTTTAGCTCAATTTTTTTTTTTGACTTAACACTGTACAGATATATACTCATAATGTAAACTAATTGTATTTATAATTATTTATTTATTTATGTAGTTGATTAGTTTATATGCCAATGTGCAGTTTATGATGTGTTGATTAATGTTCATTACTTGCTGTTTTCTGAATTCGTTTGAGTGTGTTTGTTTGAGTTTTTAACTTTTTATTTATTTTTGGCTCGAAAACAGAAAGAATTGGAAAACACAGCTTAAACAATTTGTTGAATTTACACACAAATAATTATGCAATTAATGACTGTAATTGAGTGGTGGTGGTGTGTGTTATGTGAGAGTTACAAAGGGATTAAATTTATGTTGTTTTAATGGTTGTGTTATTTGTTTTTTGTTACTTGACTGTGTGTCTGTGCTTGTTGTTTAGTTTATAGTTAGCGTACTATAATATATATATTTATAATTTGCGATTTTTCGTTTCTTGTTGCAGCTTGTGGTACGTGCGTCATGCTGAGACTTGCGCATCATGTTGCATACCTTAGGAATGAATAAAAATAAATATAACAGTTAAGTCAGTTTCTACAAAGTCCTTTTAGTCTATAGCCATGTATTTTAGCTAGTGTATGAACTAAAATACCTTCCTTATTCAATTATACACTCACCTCTTTGTCCAAAGACGCGCAATTCGATCGTGCTCCTCACGATTCTGCAAATATTGCGTAGCAATACTGCCAACCAAAGGATCAGCTATAAGAAGACATCAATTAGTTTCATTTAAGACATAAACACTATTTGAACGCACCAGGATTACAATCTGTGAGCAGGGAACAAATCGAGAGTAAGACTTTTGATATGGTCAACGCTGGCGACCAATTGTCCTTCAATATGTCCAGACAAATGACGCCCTGGCTATTGATATTGCAGTGATAGATGCGTGTACGAAACGTAACTTTGGGCGGTTTAAACGGATACTCGGGCGAGAAGTGTATGTCGAGGAAGAATACGCCGCCTTCATACACCGATCCTGGTGGTCCCAATATGGTCGATACCCATTCATAGAGAATATCACCCTTTGGACCAGCACTGCAATTTGGCGGCGGATCCAATGTGATTTCAGCCAACTCTTTTTGAATACGTTTGGCTGAAGTGCCCAGAGCTTTGGATATTCTAGGCGTTGACTTCGTATCCTTACGCGGCTCATCACTGGTCGCCGTCGACGTTGAGTTATTACTGCCGGAGGCAGCATTTGAGGCAGAAGTGCCACCATTGGTATTGGCACCACCACGTCCACGTGCTGGTGTGCTGGCCGCTGTGGATTGATTACTATTGGTGGCGGAGGCAGTGCTGCTGGAGGAGCTGGCGCTTGATGTGGCTGCAACACTGGAACTGGTGGCGCTGCTGCTGGCACCAGATGCCGTTGCTGGAGTTGAAGACATGACGCTGCTTACAGTCTTTTAATAGTTTGTTGTTTAAAGAGCCTAAAATAAAAGAAGTTTGATAAATACTCTAGTTGGCAGTAAAATACAAAAAAAGTGAACCAGTGCAGTTCATTTGAAATGAACAAGATAGGTCAACACTAGCGTCTTGCGACAGGTCCTTGACCCGTTTTACTCGGCGTAACGCAAATGAATAAGAAGCAGCGTAGTAAATTCTGCAAAATTGAGAGCTCTAATATCTTATGCCACCACAATCTATAAATTTAAAGCCCCATCGGATTAAATTTAATCACCGGAGCGCGCTGGTCGTGCAGAGAGAGGCGCAGAGGCAAGCGGCCATTTTGGCAAACGCTGCTGCTTCTGCTACTGCAGCACACAGAGAGACAGCAGCGGCAGCGGTTGAAGTTTGCCATTGGCCATGACAAAGCATCCGATGTTAATACATTTTGATTCAACGTTTAATTATAGCGTCACACTCAAAAGTAAGCATGCATAAATTTGTTTGCTTGCACGCGGTTGCAGTTAAAAATCAATCAGCTCAGCGCAGACATTTGCAAAATGCTTTGCTGCGGCTGCCTCTGGTCGCCGCTTTCTGCCGTCAGCCAATCGTATGATTGCACAATTTTATGCAGTAAACACATTTGTGGAACTTAGACAAAGAACTACAAGGGGTTAATTGTACAACACGCACCTTTTTGCAAAAAAACAACAATTTGATTACTTTTACGTCGCGAAAACACTGCAAAAATGTTCTGCTCCCTGCTGTCGCGCTCTCTTCTTTCTCTCTCTCTTTCGCTCTTCACACCGCAATCTTACACTTGGCCGCGTTGTTTGTGCCGTTCTTTGTTAAGCGTTGTGTTCTCAATGCCACTGTACGTTTTAATTTAGTTGTATTTACTGTTATTTCTTGTTAAAAAATTCGTATTAAATTTTGCACAAATTGTTTTGTAGGCTTTTGATATTCGTTGAGCAGGCAGACAAGCGGTCGGCCGCTTTTGATGTTTCTTTTGTTGTCAAATTAATATCGATGTACGTTGTGTTGGCAATGTATCGATATGTGCCAAATGGAAAATATCGATATATTGGCAGTCGCTTCGAATGTTTTAATTTTAAGACGCTCACTAATATTTTAGGTTGTGATTATCAATGTGTTTTTGAATATTTTTCCACGGATATCAATGATTTATAAGCGTTTTGATATTTTTTGAGGCAAAACAAATGTACATTTTATTAAATCGTTTCAAGTTCTTATCACTAATAATAATTGTAATGTCAGAATTTTACTTGGTTTCCATTTCTTCTGCCGAATCTTTTTTCGATTTGAAAACACGCACAGTGTTATCGGCACCTCCAGAGACTATATACTTGGGATTCGACCAGTCAATATCCATAACTTTTTCACCATGTCCCAGCAGATCATAAAGCGGCGCCTTGGGACTTCTACAATCCCAGAGTTTATTCTGATTATCATAAGCTCCAGACACGAACAGGAATTCCTCTGTAGTCGACCACATAACAGCCTGCACCCAAGCATTGTGGCCCAAATAGGTATTACGTACGACAGAACCCTCTGTAATGATTAATGTCAAGGATTTACTGTTTAGTAAGTTAATTTGTAAAGTTAATTCGACTTACGATTTGTGCGTGCATCGTATAAACGCAGATTCTTGTCAGCGGATGCGGTGACAATGAGATGGTTCAATTTGGAGTAACTGGCATCGAATATAGACTTGTTAGTCGATATTTCTGTCTTGATGCCCTCCAGATTCAGATCCCACACCTTAAGCGTATGATCCCAGCTGCCCGTGAGCAATGTGTTGCCATCCATCCACTGAACCGAGGAGATGCTCTCACGATGTCCCTGTAGTGTCAGTTTTGGTGTCTAAAATGATCAAGAAAAAGGTTGTTTAGCTAAGAGGACTAGTACAGGGTTAAGAACTTACCCTAACACCGCTCTCCTTGGCACGTTTTGATGTGCCTTCGACACTGTCCTCCAGCTCGGCTGACCAAATCTTGAGCATTGTGTCCCAGGAGCCAGTGGCAAAGCGCTGGGCATCTGGACTTACACAGACGCTATCGACGCCACGCTCGTGACCCTTGCACACCGATATGCATTCAACGGCATTGGAATCAATGTTCCACTGCCACAGCATGGCTGTTTGATCCTGTGAGGTGGACACAAAGCGTCCAGTTGTATCATCCAGTGATATCCAGTCGACCGCTTTGATTGGCGCCGTGTGTCCGGGAATGGTGAGCTTGTGTTTACTCTTCTTAGTCCAGATATTGATGGTATTGTCGTAGCAACCCGTCAGAATCCATTTACCACATGCCTTCACTGCCGATACCCAATCGTCATGGAGTAAACAGTCCTGTGGCTCTGGGGCGGGAAAACGTTCCACATACTCAATTTCAATAGCATCCTCAAAACTGATTGCTTTTTCGCGCAGATGATCGCACAGTCTGCCACGCAGATACTCATCAAAAACCAGGAAATCAAAGTCAACGCCATCGATGCCTTTGTTCTGGAGCAAGGCATTTAGGAATATATTCAATTCGGTGGTAGACACGCTGCCCTCAATAGCATACGGCACATCTGGTACTGCATAACTATAGAAATAAGTACATTAGTTAAAAATAAGATAGTTTTATTTCAATATTTGACTCACTGTTCTTGTTTGGTTTTCAGGTGTACCTGCACCTGCCCCTCGCCGTTCTCTGCTTCCATAGTCTCGCACACGTGCGTTTCGATGCGGCGTTTTTGTTGGGCTTTGTACTTGCCGTTCACTCGCTGAACTGGGCTGTTTACTTATTGATAGGTGCACACACTTGCCCCTAAAGCGCACTATAACTTACAAATAGTTTAATTGCAATATTTATTTATTTTTTAAATAAAATAGTAAAATAATTGCGGTGGCCACTAAAACTTAGTGATGCATAAAAACATCAAAAGTGTGGTATATCGGTATACGATAGTTAGCGGCAGCCAAATGTTATCGGTTAGTCGTAATTGTTTGTGGAGGCTGTCAATTACGAAGTGTATTGGTTTGGGGCTGCCAACTCGTTTAATTTGCAACCTATTTGAGTTGTAGCGCGCAAATTTAAAAACTTGCATCATTGATTTGTGAAACAATTAATTAGTGTCAGAATTAGTGTTTTGCAAACAAAAACACAAACTATAATTGTCTTACGTAAACATACAAAAGCATAATAAACATCTAATATTAATAGTTAAATAATTACCATTGATACGCTGCGCTGAAAAAACATGCGAAACTGAGCAAAACTAATGTATGCAGCTTTTGGTGTCAGCTTACGCAAAAAAAAATCAACAAAATTAAAGACCATGGTTAGCCAGCAATTTACAATTTGGCTCTTTATGCCGCGCACAATTGTTAAAGTTTATTAATACTGGCCGGGCCTGAGTTGGCTTGGCCTGGCCTGGTCTCTGGCGGTCATTAATGAACCAGATAGTAATAATGCCTACACTTGAGAGGCACCTGATCAACCACTTTTGTCACTTGTCTGCCCACTGGAAGCTCTGCGTGGAAGGTTAAGCGCCTCTTGACATTTGCTTTTATCACTCTTGTTGTTGTAGTTTTTAACCTTCGCAGCAGAAGTGGACAAATGCCCAATAATAATAATTTTGATGATTTGCCTACACTTAAAAATAATAATCAACTTTTTATGGGTCGCCTGGCAAATGCATGCAATGGTAAGCATTAAATGTTTTTTGTTATTGTTTTTGGGATTTTTTTTATTTATTTATTTTGGTTGCTTCCAGTCGAAAACCAGAAATGAACATGCGAATTGTTGGCCGAAGGCGCTCAGTGTTGTCATTTTAGAGAAATCACAGCTACAATTGACATTTTAGCTGAAGTTCGAAAATCTACTGAAATGCAGTAATACTTATTGAGTATGTAAACAAATAAATGTTAAACCTTAAACTTAAAAATAGTAAAATAATCTTAAGAGAAATGCGTTTAATTTGCAGTTAAGTTTATTTTGATTTATTTATTTATTTTTGTATATTTTATTTTAGTATTTTTTGCAGCATAATTTCCCTTTTTCATCTATTCCTTATTTATACTCTATTTATTTGTGCTTCGTCATTACCTATTGAAAATCCAATCACAACTTTCTTATTTCTTTATCACCTTTTTCTAGCCGCTCACAAATCTCTGTCAGCACTGACGCCGCTGGGCTTTCCAGGCACCATAGCGCTTCCAGTTTCCAGCCATGGCGCAGCGTATAAAACACGCGTGGCGCCTGCGCAGCCGAATCATTACAACAAAGCACACGCGTCAGGTAAGACAACGAGACAGCGCTGAGTTCAGTTCAGTTCAGTTGTGTCGAGAGTGTGAACAAATCAACGTTAAACCGAAAAAGCAGTTAATCTTCGTGCATCTTTTGCAGACTAGTTAAAAACAACAACAATAAATCCAAAATGAAATTCTTTGCGCTGTGCTCCGTTTTGGCCGTTTTGCTGCTGGCCGTGAGTGTGCGTTGCATGCCACAACAGACACGCGATGGTGCCGCCTACACAAACGAGGCCATTCGCCAGGCACAGCAGACGCTGCTCATTCCCAAGGATGCACAGATCCAGAATGTTCAGGAGGGCATTGAGTTGGGTGCCTACGAACAGATTCCCGGCAATCAGAGGATCAATCTGTTTGATATCTTGGGCGATACTGTGCCCTCAGAGGTGATAAACAATCTGCAATCGCAGGTCGATCAAATTGGACGCAATTAATTTGCCACGCCTACCTACACACCCACACACTTTCTCACTTCATCGCTGTGTTCATATCATAAATCAAATTTGATTTGAATTTGCATTTCTTGTTAAGTTTTACATAAAACAAAAAACAGAAAAACCTAAAAAAATACTCAAAAAAACAAAATAAATCACAAGAAATTATTTAAGTATTTGAAATTGATTTATTTCATTTAATCATTTGCCTACCCAAAAAAAAGCGAAAGTATTGCTCCTCCGAAACCAGTTGGTTCCTCAAAACGAAAGTCTCAACGCCAGTGCCTAATGATCAAGACAAAGCCGAAGACGAGTCTCAAATCGTTAACGAAGACTTTCTCCAAACCCAAGAGATCCCGTGGCGCATACAGTATTAATCAAAAGTTTGCTTACAGCTCCTCTCAACCTTGTTACATAAGTTCAAGTAAATTGTTGTTGTTATTTTTGTATTGTTTTGCATTGAATTGTTCATTACAGTTCAATATATAATTTGTTGTTGCCTGAGGGTAACCTGAGTTGCTTTTAGTGGTCTCTGCTGTTGCTGTTGCTGCTGCTGTTGTTGTGGCAACTCTTGATGTTGCTGCTGTGATGCAACAATTGTCGTTGCTGCTGTCGTGATATTTGTTGTGTACGTTTTTTGTTCATTTAATTTCTTGGTAATTGTCGCCGCATGCACTTGCATATTTAATGAGTAGTCATGATGTTGTTGTTGTTGTTGTTGCTGTGGGTGTGGTCATTGCGCAATTGTTGCTAGGACAGCTGCGAATGTGTGTGCGTTGTGTGTTGCATCAATATCATCCTCATTTCAAGTTTTCGCACAAAGCAAACAGCTGTGCGTACAGTGTTGCCAAAAACAAGCTAAAATGTGCCAGAAAATAGCTAGAAAAAACTTTAAAAAATTTAAAAACGCTTTAAAACTGTTCCATTTCAATGCCAACTGAACTGCGATTAAAATTCAGAAACCCCTCAAAAAATAGAAATAAAAACATTAAATTTTAAAAATATATTTTTCAAAATCTAGCTATAAAACAACTAAAATTTGCACCTCATTTTCCAATAAATAAATAATTTCAATTTTTTATTACTATTTATATTTATTTATTTATTATTCATACACATGAAAAAGAACTTGATACTAAATTACGCTAGTTAAAATAGTATTTTATCATATATATATATTTGATTATTTGTATTTCTTCAAATAATTGTGCAAATATTTAATGCTTTACATAACTAAACTTTTGCGCGCCTAAATAAATTACAAATATTTTAACTAAAAAAATGACTGCACTTTTGACACTTTTTTTTTTCGTTGATTAGTTATGTTAAGGGGCAACATATTTGTTAAATTTGTTTTTAATATTTTCCATATGATTAATAGTTTATAAATTATAATTAAAGTAGTTGCTTTAAATTAAAACTTTCAATACTCAGTCTAAACTTAAAAGCTTTTCAAATCGAACAAGACTATATAATTTGCATATAATCACTAGAGCAAATGGATTTAGTTTTATGCAATAAATTAAATATTAAATAAAATTATAGTTTAATAATTTTTTTTCGGGCGCTTTATGTGTGTGTGAGTGGGTGTATGTGTGTGTGTGAATTGTTTTGCTTAAAGTATGTAAAATGTTTGGTTATTTATATTTATGAGAATAAATAAAAAATACAACTAGGCAAATTATTAAAGTGAAAAAAATAAACATATACATACAAATATATATATTACTCTATATATATTTATATACGTATATGTGTATTTATTGCATTTGGGGAGCCCAGCATTTAGTTAATTCTTTTCTTGTTCTTTCTTCTTGTTGTTATGCATAATTGTTGCTAATTAGGCATAATTACTAAACTAATTATATATAAATTCAAATTTTACTTAGCTTGAGTAGTTTTAATTTTTTATCAATTTTTTTTTTTTTACTGCATTTTCAGTCTATGAAAATGTTTAATTTTTACGATTTCTTTAAGTTAATTTTAAGATTTTGTTTGATTTTTGCTTGCTACTTAAACTTAAGACTTTTTGCTCAAAGTGATCGATTTTCAGACAAGGCAATTACTTGATGAATTACTTTAATTACTTTAGTTAATTACTTTAATTACTTAAGTAATTACTTTAATTACTTCTGGTAATTACTTAAATTACTTTCGGTAATTGTCAAGTAATTGCTAATTACTAGAGCTCTCTGCTATGTTTTATAGTTTAGTATATACACCAAAAAGAGTTTTTGTTGTGCTAACTGTTCGATCTCTAACTTAATATATCTCTCTTGCTCTGACGCTCTCTCTCTCTATCTCCCTCCCGCTCTCTCTCAGTATATTCGTTTGAGATAGAGCCTTTCCAGGCGCTGTCCCGTTGGCCCCGCTTCATTTGGCTCCACAAAACTCTTTTCGGCACGCGTAGCTGCATCAGCTTTGGACTCCTGCCCCTCATCTAGTTTGAGGCTCTCGGCATCCGCCTTGGGATCCTGTGCTGGTGCCTGGCTTGCTCCTGCTCCCGAACCGAGCTCATCAATGTCCTGCACCTGCATATATGTAACTTTGGGCGTTGTTGGTTCTCTCAAATCTCCATTGCCGCTGCCACTGCCACTTTCCAACTCGCCGCTGGTCTCGTTCTCGCCGGGATTTAGCTTAAGCTTGGCCAGATCACTGACGTTTTGTATGCGTGTCTCCGCGGAACTGTCCTCTGCGCTGTACATCAGCGGCACAGATGACACGTGCTCCAAGGAGGTGGGCAGTGGCTGATAGAGCTCCATGTCGCCGCTGCCGCTTCCACTGCCACTGCCACTGCCATTTCCACTACCCGCCGCATCCAAACTGGACACAGTCACGTGCTTATTGCGCTTGTTGTCCCGCTCGAAAGGGGAGACTATGCTGCGCTGTTCATCCTTGTTCTCCGCCTCCACAATCTCTTCGAGTTCCACCAGCGGAAAGTTGACATCGCGCAGACTGAAATCATCTTCGGGCAGCGATGGATATGCCGGATTGGACTCCACCTGTGGCACCTCCTCATCCTCCATGTGATGCACGCTCTGTGTGGAACTGGCCACAGGTGATTCACTGCTGCTCATGGCACCCAATCCTTCAGTGCTCAAGTCCTGCGCTGTGGTGCTATTTTCATAGCCATAAGTGGAGCTCTGCTCGGCACTGGGTGCGGCTGTGCTTAGCTGCTGTCGCTCTGTGCTGCTGCCACCACTGGGTCCCTCTGTGGTCGATATGATGTGGTAAATATTGTCGCTGCCCGCCGTATCCGGTTCTAGTTCAGCGACAGCGGACCCGCTGTCTACGAGTGCATCGCGGAAACCATTTTGTATAAAAGTGGAGCTTAGACCAAGTGGCACGGCATCGTCACCAGCTGAGACACCTGCCATGCCCTCAGTGGTATACTCCCGCTTGATGTTCACCTTGCTGGGATCATTCTCTGCCAGCGGCTGCAGTCCATCCCCATTGTTGTAGGTCACAAGTGGCTGTTGCTGCGAATTGTAGCCCACTGAGGGTACGAGCTTTAAGCTTTCGTTGCTGCTGTTGGCTGGAAGTGCTTTTTGGTTTGTGTCTTGGCTAAGCGCAGAGCTTGACGTTGGTGTTGCTGCCATGTCCGAAGTTGCTGTCGTGACTTGCGTTGCTGCTGTTGTTGCTTCGCTTGTTGCTGCTGTGGCAGTCGCTGCTGCTGCCGCTGCTGTTGCTGCTGATGCTTCAGTTGTGGCAGTTGCTGCTGTGGCTGGCGCCTCTGTGCTCAACACTTTGCGTGTGGGCTTGTGCTTGTTCTTGGGATTGTCATCAGTGATGCGTATTTCCGTTGGCTTAGTGATCTCCTTGATTGTTATATTCCAATTGAATCCTGCTGCTGGCGCCACAGCCACGGGCTTTGTGGTGCTCGCATCACCCGTCAAAGGTGGATTGTTATCCAGTACTAGTGTATTAAAATATATATGTATAAGGTACTGTTTTAAGCTGGTAAATTACAGCTACTTACTTGGGCAATTGTCGTACTCCGGACAGCAGCGACCGGGCACGTATTTGGGCATGCAATCGTCACGCCGGAAACAGGTCACGGAACTGCACACAATCTCGCCACCTGCAACGGTTATTAAGTTATCATTCACTGCTATGGGAAGTCGATGAAGAAGCATCAATGATTTATTTAATTGAGCTACAAAATTATCTACAAGCGTGTAAAATTAATGTAATTTCAAATAAGATTTTCTACAGAATTAAAAGTGCAATATTTAGCGTTCTCTTTCTGCCTGTCTAATCCACTGTCTTTCTCTCTCTGTATCTCTAAGTGACTTACCTTTGCAATAGCATACGGTGCAGGGAGTATCCGGATCAACCAATTTATAACCATTCGCATAAGTTTTTCCATCTTTTTCGCAATCTGCCGAATGCACAGAAAAAAGAAACGAAAAGAGAGAGAAAAAAAACAAAATGAATTCCTGGCTCAAAATGAAGTCTCGACTAACGCCATTTGCATAACGGCAATGTGTGGCAAAATGGTGTAGTGGACATGGTAGTAGACAGTGTAGGTTGGGTGGCGTGACCAGTGGGGTTCAGGGGGATTAGCTTTAGGTTAAACTTACCGCACTTATAGTCGGAACAACAGTGTCCAGTTCGCTTGATGGCACGGCAGCTCGTCTGCTTCTCGCACTGAACCGTCGTCTCGGAGACCCAGACTCCGTCGAGCAGACATTGGCCTATAAACAATTGAAAAGCGCATTGTTTGGTTTTTAGTTTACGAAAGTGCTACCCAAAAAAAAGCACAAAAAACATTGGTGAGTTAAGTCGACTCTAATATACTCTGTGTTGGCTGAGTGCTCGTTATTTATTCTTAATGGCTTCGGAGATGTCAAATTCTGCACTTTCCACAGCGTACTGAAAGAAAATGCCTAGATAAGCCTTCCTCACCTTGTGGCTGCTGTTGCTCCAACGGAGATTCGGTGGTGCTGCTGCTTCCTGTGCCACTGCTGCTCGGCGTGAACTCGGCCATGACGGCTGTGGAGGATGCGCTGCTGCTGCTGTCGCTGTTCCTGCTGCTGCTGTCGGTCGGCACTGCAACAAAAAAAATCAGTAAGCAACAAGAGGCAAACAGAAAATGTAATGAGAATCAACAATAGAAACTGAAAATGGAGGGCACAAACGATCCTTGGCCTTCAGAGCCCACTCCCACGCTCCTCCCCACTTTGCCACGCCCTCTACTTCCCCCTTGTTGGTACATATTTGAATGAATGACATTTTGATAACAGTTTGTTTGTTTTTTCTTGTCGCTGTCGCTATTGTTGTTCCTGGTCAAGGTAAAATGCTAACAAAATACGGCAAAAGTTAAATGAGTTTAGTTTTAGTTTGGCTTGCTTCACCTTTTCCCAGTCCACTGTCTTCTGCCAGCCGAACGCCCTCTATTTTCTTGTGGCTATGGGCGTGGCAGTAGGTTTTGTCAGTTGCACTCGATTGTGTTATGTTTCCCGCATTTAATTCGGATTGCTCGTCTGTCATTTGCCAAGAACAACAGCAACGACAACCGACAACGAGCAACAACTGAGTCCAGGCTCTTAAATTTCATTGGTTTCTTGCCTTGGAGGCTTTTCACTTTTCCTTTTCTTTGCTGTCATTGTTGGGGTCCCATGAAAAATGATTAAATATGCGCTAGCATTAATCATACGCACTGTGTGACACTCACTCGAATTATTTTTAAACATTGTCAACTCTCTCGTCCTATTTTTATCCCAAAATTGTTTTGCAAGCTGCTTCATTAGAGAACTACTGTTTATAGCTATAAATTGCTTATTTATTTAGCAGCAACTCAGAACAGTCGACAGTTATTTGTTTACTGGCCAGAAATACTTGCAGTTTGCTGCTGTTGAAACAGTAAATCTAATATTCTTGACAAATGATTCTGAGTGGCCAGAAACAGCAACTGTGGCCAAATCAACACAAATTGCTTAGTCATAAATTAGCCGAAATGGTTAACTTGGATTGGTATCTTCTTCTCCACTTGGTATCTTGTAATTTCCCATGTATTTTAAGTTTACAGAGCTTTAAAATTATAAATTCTATTACAAAGCCTTCTCAGTTGAGATTGCTTCGATTTAAGCCATTTCCAGCTTATAGTTTGTAATTTTAAATGCCCTTAAGCAGATCAGCAAAATAATACATTACTGTTTATAATTCTTGTTGTAATTTGACAACTTTATTTACATTGTGCACCAGTTGCTTAACATACAAGTGTTTGTGTAGGGCCTGTAGATTTGCACTTAAGGGTATTCCCAGTTACAAATGCCTTGCTTTTTGTGATTTCTTTAATAATAATTTCCCTAACTAAATCATAAATATTTCATACTACATTAAATTTGATTTTACATCAAATATTTGCATAACAAAATAATTTCAATGGAATATAATTCAACTGAGCATATTTAAACAGAAAAGCTTCTTACGTTTTGTGAGCCATAAATGGCTAATGTCTTTACTTTTATATATAAATCTCTAGCTTAAATGCAGTTTAGATTGCGCATTTTAAAACGAAGTAAATGAGCTACTCACTCGTTTTATTAGCTCAGTAAAACTAGACCATTTATTGCTCCATTTCAGTTGATTTAATGTTTATTTATTTGCAGCTCAATTACGCGTCTTCCTTGCATAGATTTTAATGATATGTTTTGGGATTGTTTTATGCTTGAGTTCCTTTTGGGGAATTATCTCTGTTTAATCTAAGAAACGTATTTCATTTCTCGTTTTCTTTTTTACCTTGGTGGTTTCTATTTTGTTTTTTTTTTTTGCACACGTGTGACTCGCTAAATGTTTAAATGTTTTTTTGTGTCCGGGGACTTGGCTCGTTTTGTTATGTAACACGCGAAATTTGAAACGTTGCAATTAGCTGAACAGCTTCCCGTTTTCATTGTAGAACGCAACGCTAATTCTGCGACTTCCCATTGTATTTAGTTCTCTCTTTCTACATTTATTTTTGTTTCTCTCTTTACTTGATTTTTTTGATGCTTGACGACGCATCGCATTTAAGTGCTGTGTGTGTTTGTGTGACCGTCTGTGTCTCTAGGGTATGTCAGTTAGTTAGTCCGTCTGCTCGGTCTGTCAGTTTTTTTTTTGGATCGCCAACACGTTTTAAATGAGCAAAATTAGTGTGCGCATAATGTAGAACAGTAGTCAAAACAACAATTTAAGAGACTTTACGGTGGATTTTGACAGTTGCTGAATACCCTGCAGACAGTGTGGTCACCGGACTTAATTAGAAATATTTTATTTAAAACTAAACGCCAACTTTAATTTGATAAAGAACGAAGTGCCACCAATATTCATTTTAAACATTTTATTAGTAAACAATGAAGTATATTCTGAACATAATAAAATATTTTTTAAAAATTTCTTTTGTTTTCGAATAAAAGTATCTGTTTAAAACTTACTAAAGACTTTCAATTTAGTATCTAAAAAATAATTAATGTTTAAGTTATTAAATTAAAATACCCCATTCAAACTTATGAGTGCAGGGTATGTACATAACAAAAGCAGAAAAAAATGTGTATATTTAAAGGCAAAATGCAAAAAATGCTGTGGCCACAAGCGTAATTTGAGTCGTGCATGAGATTACGTATACGCCACCGCAAAGATCTTATTTAAGATTTCGCCGGCGCTTCTTTATGATTCTCGCTGTGTGTAAGTTGTACCTAAGATTGTCGCCTTTGTCTCAACATCAACACAATTTATGGTTGCTGCTACAGCTGTTGCTGTTGTTGTTGTTGAAAAATTGCATTGGAAATTAGCATTTGATTGTTTGTTTTCCGCACAAAATTTTCGCATGCAAATGTGTGCGCTGTGATTCATGGCCATACATTGCATTGATTTTTTTTAATTTCAAGACCTGCCTTACTCTCCCTGTCACTGTCCCTGTCCCTGTCTCTATGCCTATACTACGCTCTTTATCATTGTGGGTGATAAATGATAAGCGCAATTTGAGTCAATTGTTATGAGCAAAACGGGAAACACGCAATAAACAGATGGCAAACAAATGAAAATGGCCTAAAAGATAAGGCGCTAAACCGCACTATTAATAATACTTAGAGTCGACCCATTGATAAATATGGCAGCAGTTAAAACCAGGCCATAAATGTGCCTCTAACTACAACAATAACAAATCATGCTGAGCAGTGTAGCAAAAGCTAACTTTGAGCAATTTTCGAGCTGTCAGACAGGCATGTCCTGCGGTTGTCCTGCCAGGGACCTCTCTCTTCAAGCCTACTTCATGAACTACTCAACTTTGGAACCGAAGCCCCAAAGACGAAGATGAAAACGAAGACAAGTGGGCCATTATTAGATTTTCAGCAAGTGGCTCGTTCTTGTTCCTGTTTTCAGCCACCCGCAGTGTCAAATGAAAATTTCCTGTTATGGCCACGTCTGTGGGGTTTTGGGCCTTCACCACTTAAGCCGTTTGCGGTTAGTTAGACAGAGAATCTGTTTTGTTTATCAAGTGCAAGTTCAGTCAAGCGATTGCAAATGAATTTTGTTTGGATCATAAATTGTAATTGTGATTGCGACGAATGCAGCTGTAATACTTGAAATTTATGTGCTGTGAAACCGGCTAAAATAACGTACAAGTTCTACCGTACATCTGTATATCCAAAATATATCAATGCGGTGTAGAATGTATACAACAGGAATCGGGTTTTGTTCAGAATGCTGCGACGCGTAAGTCAGGCAGCTAAATTGATGCTTAAATGCCATTCAAAATTGTACAAAAACAAAAAATAATACAATATATATTTCGGTGGAACTGAAAACAATGACAATAGCGAGTGAACGTCAGACAGTCAGACAAATGACAGCAAATGAGCGTTTTGAGTGTTGTCTACTTTTCGTTTTATTTGTTTGTCACACTGAAAAAATGATAAATGAGCCGCAAAATCGTGGAGCAGGGCAAAAAGCCAACTTAGAATAAATGCAAACTCATTGGCCAGCAACAACAACAACAGCAACAGAAAAACAAGTAAAGTCAAGTCAACAAATTACACGCTTAAGCAGCAGGTAGCGTTCAAGCATTTAAAGATATATATTAATGTATCGAGTGGGAGGATTACAGGTAGCTTTAAAGCGTAATTGGCTTAACTTATCGCTGGCTAATTAAATTTGACAAAATATTTAAGAAATTTGATGTTTTTTAATGTAAGTTTTAACAACAGAGCTTAGTAGTTTCAACTAAACAAAAAGGCTTTAATTTTTACAAACTAATTCAAATAACAAACATCTAGTTGGAGTAGCAAAAGAAGCAAAAAGTTAGCTAAAAAGTTTAGTACGATCAATACATTTTTATACATGAAAATAAACTTATTTTTAATATATAGTTATAAAGGCTTGAAAAATAAATAAGCAATTAAATAAGTAGGCCAATAAATCTATTATTTAAAAACTTCTTTTGTAACTGATTGCCTATTGAGCTCTACATAGGCATATGAGTAAACTAGTGCTTAAAATATATTAAAATATATATTTTTCGACTGTCAGTTTCCTACTTAGTCCTATTTGGGCTACGCGATGATCACACAACTGCTAAGCCAGCTTATATGCCACTTGCCAGCACAAACTACAGGGCGTTAAATATTAAACGAATACAATGCGACACGCAAAGGTATTTATTGATCACTGCTTTACATTACTCAACTGTCAGCGAACTTATCAAATAGCCAAAGGCGTAATGTGTGAAATGTTGTTGTCAACATTGTTGTAGTTGTTAGTGAAGCCCAGCTAATTTAAAAGAGCTATATACCCATAGCAAATACAGTATTTATTGCATGCATACACGTCTATGATTGAAAGATACATATATGTATCTGTATCTGTATCTATAGCTGTAGCTGTAGCTGTAAGCTTCAATTTTGTATCGGTCGCTATTTGCGTGTCTATCTATTTGTCAGTGGGTATGTGTGTGTGTGTGTGTGTTTACCTGCTCGACATGCTATTTAAATTAATAATGCCGCAGCTTACAATGCCCAGACAGCCGGGCTTTTGTAGTGGCAAGCCGGCGACTGTCATTAGCCGTATTAACAAGCTCATTTAACAGATGCACTTTGATACACATAGATGCATAGATTGTGTTGGCAGTGGTCACAGCCACAGACAGCTGCCTAATTGTAGCTATTTGAATAATAATACAATACGAGGCGTATACTTAATATTTCACAACTAAAGTGCAGACGATCCAACCAAATGATTATTACATCAAAACTATATACTTTAATTTTATTTTTGTTTTATTTACAGCACACCTAAGTTATTAAGTAAACAATGCAAGGGATAATAAAGTGGGCAGCTGGAAAAGGCGGTCAAACAGGTACACGGCAGACAGACCGCTACCCAGAGTGTGCCACAGAGAAATAACTCTATATCATCATTTTAACTTGAAATAATCGAAATTATCGATTGTCTATGCCAGTCTCTAGTTAACTAAGACCAGCAGCCGCACTGTCTGAGTGCCTTTCTGACAATTGGCAATAAAGTATCTGACGTATCTTAATTTCGTTGAATGGTGTTAAGTGTAACACTACACAACACAGTCCAACACAACACTATGCAGTACAATATTAAACAGATGCCAGAGTCGAACGTGACCACAATATAATTACCCGCAGCAAAGTCACATGCGCCACTTGTTGACGCTCTTTTGAAGTCTGCTGTAGTCCCACTTTGTTGCTCTTTTTCGGTCTTTAAAAGCCAATTTACATGCCCGGTTCAGTTTCGGTTTCAGTTTCAGTTTCAGTTTTTAGTTCCAGTTTCGGTTTCGGTTACGGGTTCGGTGCCCCTTTTGGCCCCATAGAGTAGGCCAAGTTACACAAAAACGCCGTGTGGTTGAAAGTAAAAGTTTTAACACTTTTCATTTTAGAAGTTAACCTCCCAGTGTTCCCCTCTCCCTCCCTCTCTCTCTGTCTGTCATTTTGTCGGCTTTGAGTGTGTGTGTAACTCTTGGGCATTATGTGTGGGTCTATTTGCTTTACGTATTAAGCTCAGAGACGTTAAACAAATTATGAAGCGTCAGCTGTCAAATGAAAGTAAGTTTTTTTTTATTTTTCATTATGCCCCACTTCTGCTTCATCTTCTTCTTCCTACTGCTACTGCTTCTTCTTCTTTTTGCAGCTACTGTTCACTTGGTGTTTTTGTTGTTGTTGCCATTTGCTGTTGTAATTGTTTTGTACATGAAGCGGCAATCGTTATGGAGTTGTACCATTTATCATGTTACATGCTACTTTGTTTTGATAAGATTTTATTTTTATTGTTTTTTTTGTTTTCTTTTTAGTGTGACGTTATGACATTAATTAGCTGGCTTTTTATTATGATTGTTTATTCGGGTTTTAGCTTTGAAGTTGTAATATGCCATAATTGAGCGAACTTGCTATTGAAACTGACTGAACTAGTTCTTTAAAGGCGTTCGCAGGAAATTAAACTAGCAGTTGTCACAAATTATTTAAATTTAATTAATAAATTTTATTGGTAAAATGATTTAAATATGGTTTAAATAATTAGTTTAAATGAGTTTCACATTTGTAGACTTTTTATTTAATTGCTTTGCCCATTTACTCAGGAAATTATGTGTTCAAATTTGTTTCAAATAATTTAAACATAAATAGAATTAATTCTAATTAATTACTTTTTTGCATTAAATATTTACAAATTAGTCATTAAATTCACACTTTAATTTAAAATATATTTACAGATAAAACTGCTACCAAAATGCGTTTAAAAAATAGTTTTCCCAGCCTTAAACACAACATCACTTTGCATTTCCAAATAAATAAACTGTGAAAGTCTAAGATTTTCTTACATTTGCAGCACAAATCAAATTTTTTTGGCATTTATGCAACTTAAATAAATGGTTATGCAGAACTAAGCAAATTGTTGACTAAATCACAGTTTCGGTAGCTTTAAAAAGCATATGAGAATGAATGTGTGTGCTTAAGGAGTTTGTGTGTGCGAGTGTGTGTGTGTGCGAGTGTCTGGCACTCAGAGCTTTATGCTGATAAATCGAGAAACATGGCCAAAAGCATCTAAAACGCACACGTAACCATTGAAGTCAGACGCATGAGCTTAGGCAGCATGCAACATAGGCATATGTGTGTGTGAGTGTGTGTGTGTGTGCAAATATGAATTCATATTTGTACTGCCTTTGCTGCCACAGAAGGTGGCGCACTCCGTTTTCTAAACTAGCTATCATAATACGTGCTCCATGTGCCCCAATAAGCATAATACGACTAGACCAAAACCAACAAAATCCAAACCCAACAACAACAACAAGAAGAAGAGACCAAGAAACACAAACGAGTCACAGACAGTTCAAATTTGTGCCTGTGCTTGTGTTTGTATGGGGCTCACTTTCGGCCAGGTTAAACTGGCTACTTGCCAGCTAACAAATCTCAAAACTTACAAGAGACACTTTTACCAAAAAAAAAAAGCTCAAAAAGTTGAAGAGACAAGAGCGAAATTGTGTGTGAAAATGGGGGAAAATGACTCCCCAAGGAAATTTGACAAAAATTATGAACTTCGATGATGATGTACAGAGCCGTTTGTTGTTGTTGGCTCAAAAGCCACAGCACGCATTTCGTTATTGGCCAAAGCTGTCGTTCTTAGCAATTGTTTTGACTGTGCTGACTATCTCGCTTAAAGCGGCTTTAACTGCTCATAAGCATGCCTCAATGAACTGAAAGAGAGTGCTCATTTCCTCTACCTTCTCTCTGTCTCCCTGTAGTTGATCAAAACAGACTAACTGGGCTGACTCGTTGATAGTAGTTTGATGGGGTTACCAGTTAGTATAATTGTTGGTCTATTCCTGGTTCTGTTGTGGTTCTCTTTGCATTGCTTTGCTTTGAAAATTGAGCAAACTGTTGCTGTTTTCACTAGCACAGCAAACACAGCACACACACACACCCACCTACACACAGCTGTTGGCACACACAAATTCCCTAAAAGTTGAGTGCAGTTTGTGCCCAGTTTCAGTGCCACAAGCCAGCATCGATTAATGATTGAAAAGTGCCAAAAGTAGGCAGGGACTCAACTGTAAACTGAAGCTTTTTGCTAAAGTTTTAAACAGGTGTACAGTGAACAGTAAAACTTTGAGCATAGATGTGCTATATTCAAGGTAAATTTCAGACAAATATTCAAAAATTAATATAAGATCAGATATTTTTTAATACAGTTTATTAACCACCTGAAATGTAATTAATAACTAGCAACACTTTAATTAAGATTTGCCAAATAAATTTATGTAAATTTAATTTTTGCCTTTAAAAGAATTTCCAATTTTTCTAAAGGATTTTCCTAAAAATTCTGTACCAGAGCTTTGCTACAAAAACAAATTCCCATCACGCTTTCCTAACTAGTTTTCTTTTTTGCCATATTATTTTTGTTCTTGCGAAACTTTGTGTGGAAACGTGACTTCATGTGATGTCTACAGGGTAAAAACAACTTTAAATTTTATAAGCAAAAGTTAAAAAAAAATACAAACAAATGTTTAGACAGCTGCCAAGGCAAATCAGCCTTTAATTCCAATTGTATTGAAAAGGAAAAAAACAGAAAATCCCCTGAAAATAATCAGTGTTTAGTAGAAAAGTGACTGGAAATTAAGTCAGGTGAAATCACTGATAATCCGAGTGGATTTAACTTTTGCCATTCCCCAGCCAAAGTGAGAAAGTTTTGATGAAACACAAAATCAGCGAATAGGTTAATAAAATGGTAAATGAAATGCGTAGCTTACAGTGGAACTGATAAGATAACAACAACGACAGCTGATAACGATTATAAGGTGTGAGTTTTACCTTTTTCCCTATTTTACCTGCGCTCACTGACCAATGGCGACAATTTGTTGTTGTCTGCGTTACTTTTTTATGGCTGCAAAGTGGCGTTAAATTAAAGGATGGCCCAGGGCGGAGTTGGAACGAGGCGTTTGCTCTGAAGGCGTGGTCATTTCAACGGTTGCACGACCCGCATTCACTTGATTTTACGCCGTTTTGATTTTTCCTGTCTCTCACTCGCCGCTCTCTGCTTTCTCCGCACTTTTCTGTTTGCTGTCGTCGTAAGACTCCATTAAACAATTCAATTAAGAGCTGCGTTTCGAGGTGGGAGAAACATGGGACATCTTTAAAATGTCAACTCTGACAGCGACGCTGGAAAGGGACCTCAGGAAAGGTAAAGTCGGGTAAAAGAGGGGGAGAAAACAGCCTGGGAATTAAAACATTTTATGCAAATTTTCAGCACAACATTTTTTCTTGTTTCATTTTAACATTTTCATTTTATTTGCTAGCTGCTGTTGGCTGCTGTTTGTCCAACGCTTAAAGTATTTACTTTTATTTAATGCATAAAATAAAAGTAACAGCGCAATTAAAAAGCAGATGCCAAAGTTGCGCCTAAAAGCAGGCAACAGTAAAAAAATAAGTTGAGAGAAAAAAAAGGCCAAAACGGAAATTAAAATATTTCCGGTTTGCTGAAGAATTTCTCATGTTTTTCTCCAACATTTTTTCTTGTTTTTGTTTGTTGTTTGTTGGGCGTGGCGAGCTTAGGCGTTGTAGAAGTGGCTTTTGATTTTAATGCTAATTGAAGCGTTACAGTTGTTGTAAGCGTAGGTTTAAGAGCCTTGCTACAAATTGTGCTCATTAAGAAACAATTAAATTATTAAGTTGATGCAATGGCAACAGTTCTCTATGCTAAATGTTTTGAGTAAACTTTTAGGATTTATTTTAAACATAATCCATAGTTCTGCCTGTAAAATGTTAAAGACGAAATCAATTTTGTTTAAGCTACTTATTTAATACTTTAAAATTTACCATGAACTTTTGATTGTGTAGAGTTTGTCTTCACAAAATGCCATCAAGTCGTTCACAATTTTTATGACTTCTAATCCTGTCGTTATATTTATCATTGGTACTGGTTTTCCATCGGCCGGGGCCATCTATTTTGTAGCACAGGACATTGCATATAAATGAACAATAAATAGTTTGAGGGCGTCGCCAAGCGTGCCATGGTGTTATGGGTGCGGCGAATGGGCGTGGCGAGCGTCATAAAAATTGCAATTGGGAGGCAACGTAGCGTATACGCAACATCCTTAGTTGCGATGCCAGGCGAAGTTCTTAACGGTTTTGTGGCTGCTTCATGGCAAAGTTATGACAAGGATTTATGAAGTATGCATTCAAAATGAGCAGATCTCAAGCCACTGACAGAATGTGCAACAATTTTAAAGTTTGCAAGCATTTAAATTGCACACACTGTAGAACAAACACACGCACACACGAACAGACACACACACACATGTGTTCACAGTATGTTGCACACTCGTTTGTATTTGTCGACCCTCAAGACATTTGTCTTTCCCACGTTATTGGAACAACAACAATAATATTTTCATGTATTTTCACAGTTGTTGTCATTTTGTTTGCGCTGCTGTTTCGTTTGTCTCTCTCTCTCTGTCTCTTTTCTGTGTCTATGTGTTTCTGTTTTTGTTTGCTTGTTTGTTGTTCCCAATTTTGTTTGCATACACACAATTTCCCAGACGAAGCCGCCAACAAAAATGTTTTTGGCCCACACACACACATTGCTACTTGCAACAAGCTTCAATGTCTGCCTGTCAATGTGCTATGTGCCACCTTTTTCTGTTTTAAAGGTTTGTATGTGCCACACATACACACACTGACACTCACACTCAAAATTCCCCCTATAAATCAGCGTCACATTTTGCGATTGCTCTTCTATTTTTCTGATGTCGCACTTCTTTTTAGCATATTGACGCCGCCATATGTAAACATATCGTTATTTGCCTATTTACCCCATTTGTTGCGAAAAAGACAAGAAAGCAAAGCAAAAATGAAGGAATGTAGAGACCTCCTTGATTTTGTCTAGCATTAAGAGCTGTTAAACATTTCCAGCTTGTCGTTTATATTTGCGTATAAAATTAAAATTTGTGAATTTATTTTATAATTCCGTTCGTTGAATTTGATTTTTGTACAGTTCAATCATATCCTTTTCCTTTATCAAATTGACTAAAGTGTTAAATTTACTACTTAAATCTGTTTTTTAATATCTAAAATTTGTCAACCATTTCTTTATTCAGATTTAACCCACCTAGGGCAAAGTTTCTACCTTTTAACCCACAAAAGCTCTTACTATTCTAGCTTAGCAGGAATGAATCCCATGCTGACTGCTGCAGCTTAACCTCCATGACCTGAAGGTTCTTTTATTTTACTGACTCGTGCGCTGGGAATACCATGAAGCCAAAGCTGTCTTTTGCACAACATATGTGTGTAAGTCCCTTTACTGGTTTGTAGCACTCTGTGGCTCATTATAAAAAACCGCGTACTGTGACAGACAGATGATAATATTTTATATACACAGCGATGAGCTCGATTTTCTTTTCATTTTCTTTTCATTTTCATTTTCATTTCGGTAATAGCAGCACTCGTTTACTTGACAATTTTCATGTGAACTAGCTACAATTTTTCTTCGTCAGCCTGCGGTGGTAGAGGAAGGTGGAAGCGAAGGGAGAAGGGAAAAGGAAGGGGATGCAGGACCCCAGCGAACCTGGTTTGCCTTATGCTTGCTGTGGCTGCCAACTATCAACGAGTGAAAAGATTTCCACAGACACTCACACACATGCAGTGAGCACAATAACAACAAAGTGCTTGTAGGGCAGGAACTTAAGCAGGAAACAGGAAAAGCAAGTTCCACCATTTTTGTCTGTGCTACGTGACGTCTTTCTCTTGAGACGTCACAAGATTTATTGTATGCAAGTTATGTGGGTGTATTGTTTGCATAACTGTACCAACTGTACTCTCTATGTATGTGTATGTGTGTGTGTTTTTTTGGCTTTGTATGTGTATGTGTGTTTTACAAAAATATGCAAATCGGTTTTGCACTGCTGACGACTTCTTTCCCAGCAGCTGAAATGTGCTTAAAATCTGCAAAAAATGTGCTTCGTTTTTAGCTGCTGTCGATTTTTTTTACTATACCCCGCACTAAGCAGAGTATAGGGTATGATGCTATACAGTATTTGTAAGTACTACATTCTACCAAATTGAATTTTATTTGGCGCTGCATTATTTTAGAGGTAAGTCCTACACTTATTCGATTTTCATACAGCATATCTCAAGACTCCGTGCCTTTATTTTAGCTACTGCCCCTGTTGATTTCATTTTGCTGTCACACCTTGACAATTGTCCTCCGTTGTGTGTGTGTGTGTGTGTTTTTTAGGGGGTGTGTGTGTATTTGAAACTGGTTTGAACTGGTTTGTTATTGCACTTTGCATATTTTCACCTGGCTACGTGTATTTGATTTGACTTTATCTCCCAATGCTCCGATTACTCTCCCCTCTTTCACTCCATTCTATTCTTCTCTGATCAATTTAAATGCACTTTTCATGACTGGAATTTAACTTGCTTATCTTTTGTTCTCCACTTTCTCCGCTTTCTCTCTTTACTTAACTCTGAGTGCCGTTTTGGTATTGTTTGTGTGTTTAGTGCAGAACATAAAATTGCCATTAAAATTGCAGCAATTACTAACCACGTTTATCCTAAACACTCTCACTAAGGCAGACCATTTAAGGAATATATCAATGAACTTAAATAATAATAATGAATGTAAAATAGTTTCCTTATTTTAAAGTAGTAAATTTATGACTACAAACAAATTTTTGTATACAACTTTAGAGGGTTGAATTTATTTAAATCTTTTTTTTAATTAAAAAAAATTCCAATATGATTTAAAATTTGTTTTTAATTATAAATGTTACACTTTCTTTTTAAATTTAATAAAAGTATGACTTAATTTTGAGAGTATTTGGATTTTAGCTTGTCTAGAATTGAAAACATTTTTTGTATTCTTTTCTTTTCCTTTACGACTGCAAGTGGCAGCAGGTAAACGTCTGAGTTTCTAACGATTTTACAGCTCCACAGCCTTTTAAAATAAACCTTTGTGTCTGCGAACCGCTTAATAGAAAATTAAAAAGGTTAAGCCATAAAAAATTAAAATTAATTTCGTGACGTTTGACCAGAAATGAGAAAGAAGGATAAAAATCAATTTTTACAAAGACTGGCGAACAACTGTAAAAACTCTCAAAACATTTAAAAACCCAGCCTTAATTTGCTGTAATTTACACAGGGAGCATAATTATTTTATATGCTAAGCAGCAAAAAACTAGAGAAAAATCTTCTCTGTGGTTTAGGTCTATATAGTTGAGAGAAACTCTTGAAAATGCTGAACAAAATTTCCCTTCAAATTGCAGTTAAACGTGGGTTAATGGGTGGATTGGGGCAAGGAGCGGAGGCTACTGCATGGCAAACACATTCCAAAAACCACAACAGCCACTTCCGCGAGTTCCACAACTTGCCACATGAACCCAGGAGCCCCGCGAACATCACTTCGTCCTGCCAAAATAAAAGGGAAAACAACAGCAACGCCAGCAAAAATGTTTAAAACAGCTGGTAAACACACAAAGGACACAGCTACACGTGCATATATATTAGTGACAGACCCTGTACGTGTGTGTGTTGGTGTGTGTGGTAGTGTGTGTGGTAGTGTGTGTGTGTTGTGTCAAGCGCCTAAATGCAGCTTAGCATTTAAAGCGCTTTTCAAATTTGCGCTCGGGGAAAATGTTCAGCGGCTGCTTTTGCGTTTTTTGGTTGCTTGGTTAAGTTTCCTCTTTTTTTTTTGCTTTCTATTTGCCGTTGCCTGGCGTTTATTTTGGCTGTGAAAACTGTTGCCCTGGTTATGTATAGAGAGACGGGGAAGGTAGGAGTAGAGGACGGTCAAGTGGTTTGGGTCTGCACACAAAATTCAGGTAACTTGGGAGCTAATATGTTCTTGCTAGTGTTAATTTTTAGCAGCGACGTGTTCATTTCCATTCTCATTTTCATTTTACCAATTTTTGTTTATTTTCCTAGTCGACGAGTTGTTGTTTTTATTGCCTAGCTGGCGGGAAAACCGTTTTTCGGTGGCATGCTAATGAATTAAAGGCTAAATTAAGCAGCCAAGAACTGGAGCTTGGTATAGATTTATTCCTATGAGTCTTCAAGATAAACAGTCACAAACTTTGCTTACTAAACTCGTTAACATAAAACATTGTTAACATATTTTCTGCTGTGGCAACCACATTCAACTGTTGACCTCCACAGAAGGTGACTGCAAGTGGAAATGGAGACGACACTGAGCACTGAGCACTGAGATTGCCACACATTGTTGGTGCGCTGCTGTTGTTGCAAAATTGCTAAATAAATCAAAATCAAATTGTGAATCGCAATCCCAAGCACAGACCCTCAAGCCAGCTGCCAAGCAAAGTGCCAATTGCATTGCCAAAGCAATTGGAAAACGAGGCAATAAGTGTGGCAGGAAGCAGGGACATGACAAAATCCACATACACTTGTTATTGATGTGCTTTTAATTGAGGTTTCTATGGGTGTGTAGTTGTAGCTGTTGTTGCTTACAGTACCCACTCGACATATGCAACACATGTCTCGTTCCCATGTCTCGTTGCATGTCATATCATTTAAGTCATAACGAAATTTTATTAGTGCCTCAACAGGACAACAACACTTACCGGCATTCGTGCTATCTGCCAGACAAATCAAAATGGCCAAATTGATGGACCAAAAAATGCCAACAAATCCAAGTTTGCCTCCACAGACACCGCCCCCTCCCCTGTGGCCTTGTCGTCGTCGCTTTCCTCGTCGATGTTGAATGTTTTTGCAATTTTTTCCAGGCATTTGCTGATATGTTTCGTTATCTGCTTGCTGATTGGAAATACCCAAATTTAGATCAAGTCTCAGCTGCTCCGATTCTGTAGCAATTGTGTGCATCGTGCTGTAATTAAAATGAAATTAAATAAGTTACAAGAGAATCAAAACTTCAACTCCTTATGCATAGCATAAATCTTTAAAAAAGTGTCAAACTAAGCAGACAGTAAATTCTTGAACTTTCCATCCGCTTTCTGCCCCAAGGCGCAAATTTTTTTGATGTAAACCCTGTAAGTTTTCCAACATTTTTTTTACTCTTTTAGTTTAATGCATTTTTCTTAATTTATGCAGCGACTGCAGCGTCAAAAGTTTGCACTCAGAAATAAAAAAGGAAATAAAAATGTAGGCAAAAGGAATTAAAGTTGATGCCACAAAGTTTAAGTATCAGAGGGAAAAGGGTCAGCGAAAAATGGTTAATTGAAAAACAAATTAATTGGTTCTTGAATTGAAATTTGTAATTTTAATTGGACTACATAAAAAATTATTTTAAAAAATTTTAAAAAATAAGTAGGGTGTATTTTAAACAGCTCTGCTTTTTTCAATTTTGTAGTTAGTTTTAAAGTTAGGAAAATAACTCGTGTGGTAGTAAATTCAATTTACAAGTAAAGCTCATTAAATTTTTAAACAATATGGAAACATAGACTTTCCCAGACTTTCACAGAGATTCGCATAAATTTAAGTTTGTAATTTGGCTGTCAGAAATAAATGAATGGAACCTATGTATTTCAATTTAGCTACTGTTTCTCAGGTGTCCAGGGAATCCCCACAAAGACAACAAACAAACAAAAAATTGATATTATTTAGATTAATGAACAGCAGACATTATGACAGACATTGTGACAGACGGTCACTGGCAACGGATTTGACAGTCAGAATGCGTTTTCAGCTTGAGTGAAAAACGATGGGAATGTATGCATGAGCGAATGAATAAATGAATGACTGAGTGAGTGACGGAGTGACAGAGTGTGTGAGTGACAGAGTCATTTGTCCAGTGAGCTGCTGAAAACCGCGAGTTTGAGCATCATGCTGCTATAGTTGTTTGGCTTTGTGTCTGGGGCCGTAATGAAGCCGCCAGAGCCGCCACAGCAGTCGAGGCATTAAGTTGCCAAGCTTTTAAGTAACTTACTTTTCTGACTGACTTCGCTTCTAAGCAAAAGCCTGTTATTTTCATGCTGCTTGTAATAATCGCACAGTAAACAGGCAGCGGGCGAGCCAGACAATTGAGGGTTAGAGAGGCGAAAGAGGGGTGGGAGATGGGAATATACGCTTAGAGATGGACTCGTGATACGACGGGCTTGATTTGTATTCGATAGATCGTTTTACTGCTAAGTTTGGCTTGTTTACAACTCTTGTCGTGACTACCGTAAGGTAAAGCACGCGCTCATCTCTAATGTAAACTGCCCTTTGGGCGTGAGAAGGCAGTTGAAAGCAAAGAAAGGGCTGCAGCTCTCTTATTGCAGTTGTTGTTGTTGCTGTTGTTGCTGCTGGCCGCAAGTTGTAATTGCAACGTCAACGTAAATGCATAGCACGAGAGAACATCTGAGGAATTTCACGGATGTGCGATGTGCGATTTGCGATGCGTGCATTTTGCAGATGGCCTGCTTGGAATTGGACACTTGGATTGGATTGGACAGCGCTCAACTGCACTGCACTGCACTGCACTGAGCTGAGTTGAGCTCAACTTAACTGAGAACTGGGCGCGCTTGGGCAAAACTGATAAGTGAGCGACTGGCCAGCGCTGGACATCACGTACGCGTTGCACAAACACACTCAGGCACACACAACGCACACACACACACCTAACACATTGTTGCACTGCGAGAAAAGTAGCAGCAGTTGCAGCTCATCGTTGACATATTGAACTATATTTTTTACCTTGGGCAGACAGACTGTGAACAAATATTTAAATAAATTTATTGAGCTGTAAGCTAAGCCAACTGGTTATACGAATTTCTCGCAGTGCATGCATTTGATTGCATTTTCGTTGTGGACTTGACTGGTCTTCTTCACCTTCTACTGGTTCCTCTTCTTTTTCTTGGGTTTCATATTCTGCCACAGCTTCATCCACTTTCATATCCACATCCTCGACGTCATCTACAGTTCGCTTGGGGCCAGGCCAACAGAACCTGAAGATTTATCTGCACGCGTTTATTTTAATGTTACGTTCTGGCATCTTTTTATTTTTTCTTTTATTATTTTAAAAAAATTTTTCATTTTTTTCTTGTGCTTTTTCTTTTTGGTTTTTGGTTGGGTTAAGCAGCCGCTTTCAATGCATTGGCCAGTGTCTTTGTCTTTATGGCCCGAACTGAAACGTCTTCGGTTGGTGGCCAACATCATGATGATGGCATGGCAAATGGTACGTGGTACGTTGACCGCTTGGAATGTTGATTCATCTGCGTGGCAGCAACTTCTTTTATGACTCCACTTGCTCTTTATGTCAATCAGAAGATGCTGGCTGAAAATTCTGTTCATCGTTTATGGGCCATCATCACAGGAGCTGCGTTTCTTGAACAAGCCACTGATAATGATGATGATGATGATGTTGTTTCTGCTGCGTTTGGATATGCTCGTAACTATTTTTAGTGCATATCGCTTTCCTATTCTATTCTTAACTTGTTAGATGTGCAATTTGCAGGCCCTTACGCCATAATGGGGCAAATTACCTTTAAGTGCTGCCTCTGCCACTGCCTCTGCCTCTGTGTTGCAGTAGCTGTTTGCCCTTCTCTGGAGTTTGGCATTTATAATGCGTTCTTCGTTATTTTTAGCACGATCTTGCCAGGCCAGACATTACAGGCCAGGCGTTACATGATCTTATATACTTAATTATAAGTTTCGATTGCTGCCAGGCGCATCAACTTGTACTACTATGTTTTTTGTGCTTCGGTAATTGTAAATGGGCATCGTTAAGTGGCATAGAATTTAATTGCATATTTAAATAGTAGCTAAACTTAACTTAAACTCGGGTCTGATTGACGCAACTCTTCTACTATTCCATACTATTCAATCCAATCAAATTGAATTTGTAGGCAATTCCAAGCACCAACAAATGCGATGAGCACCCGCTGCGTATACTTAATATGCTGTTGATCAAGTTCATTAAATGGACTTTGCTCAATCAAGGAAATAACCTCAAATATTATTTATGTTTGCCGGTTAATTTGACAATCAGCCGCTGGCAAATTGATTTGCTTTACTAACCATTGACGTGCACACGCTCCCAACAACAGCAGAAAAGGGGTCATTACTATTACGACGAGTACCTGGTCAATGGGAAGTGACACGCTTTGTTATTCTCTGACCTCACACGTAATTAATTTTTATATTGTTTTGATTTTAATTGATTAGCTTCATTTGTTATTGATAGACTGTGACATCTACTTTGTGCGTACAAGCGCAAGTTGAAGTCGTAGTCGAAAATGAAAACGAAAACGAAATCGAAGTCGTAGTAAATCGTGTAATGCGAATTCCTTAGCTTTAGCCTCCCCTTGGTGACAAACCCAGCGTTGACCCTCAAAGCACGTGACTCGCTTTGCTGATTCTCTGCCGCAAAAACCACTCGACACTCGTTGAGTTTTCGCCTCGAATTTAATTTGTGCTATAGTTAAAATTTGCGCGTTTAATTGACCAAAAAAAAACAATTGACTACAAAAAGAAATGTGTGAAAAGTACACAGAATCATTTGTTTGGCCACAAATTAAAATTTCAATAAACAAACCAATTATTGACACAATTTGATTTATTTTTAACCACAACCGACAGTTTTTCATAGCTGTGTGTTAAGTTTTGGGCAATATATTTAACTTTTGTATAGCAACATTCACCGGTTTGTCTGTTCGGTCAGCTCATATTTAAACGCCATAAATAATCAAGAAAAACTTTTAAATTTTATGCCAACAAATTTTACGTGTGTCCAAAAATGGCAACAAACTCAAAAATCATTTCATCTTCTTCCTGCTGCTGTTGCTACTTGCAGAAAAAGTAGAGCAATGGCCAACAAAAAAAAACTTGTCACGTATACGAAAACAACAACAACAGCAATAACAACAACAACAACTAAGTAAGTATAATAAAAGTGCATTCACATTTCGAAAGTAAAGCGAGCGAACTTTTAATGTATTGTCAATGATGTTGAGGGGGAATTGCCAAGACACACTAACAGTCCTTAAAGTTACTGGTATCTTAAAGTTACGTTTGTATCTATCAACTCGCGTTGTACGCCTTAAAGAATTCTATGCACAAGCTTCAGTCAATTATGCGTATTTGGGATCTAAAAGGTGCTTTGCCCACGTCCCCCTTCCTGTCTGCTCCCACACACCCCCCCGCGCGTTTACCAGCTTGCGGTTTCGTCTCGTCTCGTCGCGTCTCGTTTCGTCTTGTCTCATCGTGTCGTCTGTCATCAGGTGAAAGGCAAATAAAATGTCAATTTGTATTGCCAGTTGTGTCCCTTTTTTGTCTGTCTGTTTGTTGTTTGTATACCTTATTATTCATACGCATATTACACATTCAGATTTTATTCATTCACTTTAGGCCTGCGTCCTTTTTGTGTCAATAATCATTTACATGTTTATCTAATTTGAGCGGATTTGTGGCAGGTTTATTGTCCTCAAATCTTAAAGCTATCCTTTGAGCAGTAACAGTCTTGAGTTCTGTCGAAATTTCTGGGTGACAAATACGTGTTTGTGGGTCACACACACACACGCATACACTCAGAATATAAGAGAGTAAGAGATACCTTTTTTTACGAGTCTCTTTTGCGATGCTCTACTTTAAGTTTCGTCTGGCAGCCAAGGCGAGCTCAGAAAATGATATAAATTTTGCTTGTTTCGGTTTTCAGCTGCCGCTGCTCAAACGAGTTGATGACCAAGCCACAAAAATTTCAGCAACGCTGTAAATCGAAGAAGCAGAGCAACAAAAAAAAAAACCCAAAGTGCTATCAATGCCAAATCAGACAACTTTGTTGTTGTTATTGTCAGCGACGTCATTGCAGTGTTATAGCTGCAATTATTTGTTATTTCCGTGTGTGTAAAAAAGAAAGAAAAAGTTAAACTCATTCATACTGTTCCATTTTGCACAGTTCCCCATTTGAATAGCGTATGCACATTAAGGGTGTTCCCGCGAAATCATATTCATAAAATAACATTTCATTGCTACAACAGCTGCTGACATCAAATCAATCAGTTTTATCGATAGTAACAAGCGAAATACGTGAAAACAATTTAATTAAAAATAATTGACAAATTGTCGTCAGCTTCAAATTTCGCAATACTTAGAAATTTTTCAAATATTATGAATATTTATGGTCAGCGATAACTTAATTTATGTTAAACTAAACACCTAGATTAATGATACTATTTTGGTTATCGAACCATTTGCATATTTCCAACATAAATAAGTAACAAATTGTTTAAACTGCATAAAAGGCGAATTCCAAAAACAGCATAGTTTAAACCTGTTTCCGGCGTTTTCTGTTTTCTGTTTTTTGTTTTGTTTGGTTATATAATGTATAGCATCGATTTGTATTGATCAAACTTGTTGTTCATTCTGATTAAGCTGTAAACTTTTGCAGCTATAGATTTGCAGCTTCATTTTGACATTGCATTTCCCATAAATTGTTCAAAAGTAAAGTCAACATTTTAGCCAAGTTTACAAAGCTGCTGAGTGCAATCTTATCAGTGTCTTTTCTGGTGTGTATCTTTGTATCTGTATCTGTATCTGCGTCTTTGGGTATCTGTGGCACGTTCTACGCTTGACATTTGTTGAAAGTGTTTGCTGAACAACTCCCCGCAGACTGTTTATGGTGTCGACTCGCACTCTCTGACCAGCTGGCAAACGCAAACGCCTTTAAAATTTGAGCTTATTTGACACAAAATTTGATGTGAGTTTGCCACCCCCTTTGCCAACATTTTACCATTTCCCAACACTGCCACAAAATGCAAATTGTGCGCTAGTCGCTCTAGGAGTAGGAGGTAGATAGAAGGGTCTTTGTTTACGCTATAACAACTTTTTTGGGCCTTAAAAGTTTGGGTTGTCTTGTTATGAATTTAGTTTCCGTCAGATACTTACAACACTTTTGTGCCACTTGCCACTTGGCTACATGAAGCGCAACTATGGCAACAATTTGTAAGCAAAATCAAACAACCATAAGAATGTTTCTTTCTGTATATAACTGCTGAAAAGTTAACTGCACTTTCTGATTGTCCTCTCTGCATTCAATTGAGGTCAGCTACGGTTAAGGGAATTCCCCAGTTGTTAGTGGTACTCCCCCGTGACAGTTAAGATTCGATTTTATGCCACATAAACTTTACGCATAAACAATTTCTTTTGTAAAGTAAAATTCTTAAAATTTCCATGCTGATATTAACTTCGAATATGCCAGTTTTAAGCCGTGATTAAGTGCAGTTGTAGTTTTGTGAAAGCCGCTTGAACTTCTGTCTTTCGATTCCTTTGACTTCTTACTTTCTGTGCTCATTTCCATGTACTCGTGTCTTCGATGAGCATCTCGAACTTCGAATTGAGTTGAGCAGCTGTTCATTGGCCTTTTTTTATCTTTTGATCACGATACTTGACTCTTTGGTGTCCAGTCACTTTTGGCGCTGGTTTCCACCTCAAGTTCAACATCAACATCGATTAACAAAACTCACGCCTTAGCGCCAATTTAGCGTTTAGCTTAATGGCCAATAATAAATTGTCAAAATGTGTGTGTAGACAACAGAAAACAAAAAGAAAAATGTGCAAAATTATTAAAGACAGGCAATAATAATGCTCATGAAACTAGTATTAACCCCCTTCCTTACTTAACTTAGGGTATTATTAGCGCTTATTTATTTTTTCTTCTTTTTCTCTCTAGACAGTTTGTTGTTGCCGCATGATTAATACTGGCAATTAATGCAAAAAACCCGGCACAATAAACAAAGTGAAATGAAATGCACACAGATGAGTCAAAAATACACACAAAAAATCAAAAACCAAAAACAAAAAGCCAAAAAAATAATGAAACCAAAAACACAAAACGAAATTAAATCGAAATCGAGGCTGGGCTAACAGCTCAATTGGCGTATTTTCGATCGATATACATATATAATATTGAGGCCGCAACGTGCGAAATCAGAAATTTGTATTTACTTATTTTTACAGGTTTGCGATTTTCTAAAAACAAATTAATTAAAATTACACGTACGTGTCGAAGGCTGCCACCGACAGTATCAGGCTAAATCGGCCCATTTGGGCCCACTGGATGTTTCATGGCTAATTCGGCTATCATAATTGTAGGAAATTTATGCATAGAGATGGCAACGAGTCACGACTGACTTATATGTCTAAAAAAGGAGCTGATTTTCTGCTGAGAGCAGTTTACGCGTAAATGCGTAGCCGCCTCATAGGACACCACGCCCAACGCGACACTGCCCGCTGCCATCTCTAATTGTCAATTCTATTAGCTTAAAATGTATGTACCAACTGAGTTTGAGTTCAAAACTTGAACATTTCAATGCTGACTAACTAAATGGCGCCGCACAGTCGCGTAATTAGTTGCGCAATTTGTACGTTTTTGGTCAGTCAGTTAGTCAGTCAGTCAGTATGCCAATCAGTCAATACAGCCAACTTAGTTAGTCTCTTAGCAGCATCAACAACATGATCATCTTTGGCAACAGCGACGACAGGTGATCTAAGCCGATCTGAGTTGACAGAATTGATAAATTCCAAATTCATTTGCCAAAAATAAAACAAATTTTCAGCAAATTCATTTGAATCGCTCATGCGTTCATTCATACATTTAGTTATTTATTAATATTAATATTAGTTTTATTTATATTATTAATGCTGATGTGTTTATGCAAAATTTTATGCAAACTGGTTCTGACCAAAGATAAACAACTTGAGTGACACTTGTGAAATTCTCACTGCGCTTCCAACGCAATTCAACACTTTAAACTAAAAGTAAATAAATTATAAATTCACAAAAAAAAAAGAAGAAGCGAATACGTCGAGTGTATGCAGCTTTTCTGGTAAAATTTACAATATTTGATCACGCATCTGTTTTCTCTGCAATGTCGTCACAGATGCGTCATCAGAGTGTCACCGGAAATGCGATAAAGTTCCCACAACAAAAATAAAATCAACAATGTCAATAAGCCGAGCAGACTTTGAAAATTTCCTAGGTATGCGCAAAAGGTGCGTCAATGTCTGGTTAACCCAATATTATTAACTGATTTGACCTCGAATTATGATTCCAATAAAATTCCCAATGTAATGAAATTCCGATTAACCAGAAAAATGCTTAAGTGAAAGTTTATGAGTAATCTGATAACTTGAATTATTTATTTAAATTTGCTAGTTTAAAAAAACTTTTAATAACTTAAAAATTATTATTTAAACCAATTTAGTTCAAATTGTTGATTTGATTGCTGCCAATTTCAATAACAAAATTCAGTTAGAAATTGTAGCCATGTGAATTTCTGGCCAACAAATCGTTTTGGCAATGCTCTATTAAATTTGAGACGAAATAAAAATAACAACAAATTAAAAGTATCACTTTGTGTACATATTGATATTTGGAACTGGACTGACACTTTTTATTTTACTTTCATTAAAAAACTTTTGCATTTATTTGGACAACTGACAGACGGTCAGTCAACAATTTCGCATACTACATTTATTTACGCATCAGAACAAATATGCAGGCAATGGCACAAGTAAGTAAAGTAAAGTAAGTAAAGTATATTTACTCGTCTCTCAATACAAAAAGTTTTTAATGACTGTCCATAGATTTATAAGCAGTATTTTAAAGCAATTTAGTGCTCAAATTTGCATAAAAACACTGGGTATCTGGTAGCAAATCATATAAAACAATTACACTGCATTCAACTGACATTCAATTCATTTTTTTGCCAACTTACCTCAAACTGGGCATATTCAAACCAATTGTTTTTGTTTGGTTTATTTGGCGTTTTTCTCTTAAATAAAAAAGATTTCCTGGTAAATCAATAAGCGAATTTTATTATTTATAATCGCATTTAATACGTTTACCAACTGCGTATCTCTTTAATTATTTCATGCTTCCATTTATTTCGTTTAAATTATTTTTGGGCGCTGCAGTTAAATTGCATTAATTTTCATGCTCACTTGCTGCGAATATTTAATTATGCATTTAATTATGAACATTTTTTTGCACGCGCAATTTAACAAAGTTTTGCAACAATTGTACGAAAATTTGCTCATTTTCTGGCTATGAGGGTAGGCTGTGATTTTATACCCTGTAGAAAGTTGGATGAGATTTCTACACTTTTAGTGTTGAACAATTAATGGTACAAATATTTGTTTTAGTTTCCAAAAAGTGTTGAATACAATTTTTGTCGTTTGTAGAGTATCTAAGCGTCGTGTTATTGAAAACTATGCCTGTTTTACTTGTATCTGATAATTGAGATAACAGTGTTAGAGTGTTGAACACTGTCCGTCGTTTTCAACTTAATTGAAGCCAAACAATATTACAAATATTGAGGTGGCAATTGGGTATGCTGGCCGTGTATCTGTCAGATACTTTTCATAACTACTACGGTGGCAAAAGTTGACGCGAATTCGCAATGCGAATTCAAATTCAAAACATTTTGCGTTTCATTCATAAAATTCAAAACTCAAGTATTTTTTTTACTTGTTTCGTATTTGTTTTTTATAAAATTTGTTTCTTTTGTATTTTTTTCGCTTCACTAATGTCGCCTCTGCACCAGTTTAAATGGGTCCACGTGCCGGGCTTGTGGGCGAGGTTGGGTGAGGCTTCTACGGTTTCAGTTTTAGCTATAGCTTTAGCCTTTTTTTTATATTTTGCTTATTGAACTGGCAAATGTGTTCGGTAATGAGCGCTGTTAAAATGCGTTAAATGATTATATTTCTTTTCTTTTTTTTTTGCTTCTGTGCTTTGTTTTACTCTCTTGCTGATTTTCTCTCACCGTCTCTCTTTCTTTCTCTCTCACTGACGAGCTGTTTTGAGCTTCTTTTGTGCGGCTTGCCAATTTCTGGCTCTGCCTTTGCCTCTCTTTTCATATTTGCCTATGAATGAAGTTTATTTATTGTGGTAACGGCTATTTGTTTGCTATTCGATTTTGCTTTGTTTTTTCTCTCTATTCGGCGCTCTGCTTTAGGCCACTAGCAAAACGCATTTTTGCTTTTTGCTGCGCAGGAAGTTTTAAGACAGAAACAGGTGAAAGACAACGTCAAGCATATGGAAATTTTCAATCCGCTTTGCCAAAAGGGCGAAACAGCTAAAGTGGAAAAGCGGCTGCAGTTTGGATTTGAAATCCTTCAAATAAACTAAGAAGCAGTTTAATGAAAAATACGACTATAAACATGTTTGGTAACAAACATTCTTAATCTTAAATGTATCTAAATTTTCCTTTCGGATTTCGTATTTCTGTTATACACTACTCAAACTAAACTTTTTTATGAATATCTTTATTCATTCCCTTGTGCTACCTGCTCTATGCTATCATTTTACCTGTCTCTTTCGCCGCAACTCACTCAGGCACACGTGAAAGATACTCAAGAAGTTAAAGTATCACAACAAATATTAAAAAAAAAATTAACAAATTATGGTCAACAGTAAGAAATCCACGAGCTGAAAGCATTTGTGCTTAATCTCACGTAACAGAAATAATTATAAAGCGCCATATACATCATTCCAGCATCGTTCTATGCGGAGAGTACAAAAAGATTCTTCAACATCTTTATTTTTTCTCTTCTGAAAAAAAAGGCAAACAGTAAATTAAACTAAACGGTCCATCCTTAACCTTGAACTTGCCATTTTTAGCCAATTTTAGACAATTTTGGCCATTAGCGCAACGGAGTTAATCACTTAAGTCAACTAATTGTATGGCTAGAGGAGAAATACAATGAAAACAAGTACGCTGTGCACAGTCATAATACGATCAGTCAAGCAAAGACAAGCAAAGAATCAAGAAATGTTTGCAATTTGAGAAGCAAAACTCAAGTCAAAGCTTTGCAGACTTTGCATGCAAGAAGTGTGACTAAAACCGCTGTCAGCTGGCTGAAAAATACGGTTTGAAATTAACACGCTTGTTATCAGATATAAAGGCTGCAAATGGCTATATATATACACCAAAAAGCCATGGCTAAAAGGTGGAGACAACGGTGTTGACACGCGCAATGTTGGCGGCATCGTGTGTCAATTTGGCAAGACATTTGTTGTTGCTTTTTAGCCAACAACAATGCCATTAAGCTCAATGTTTCATTATCTATACACTCAGCCTACATGGAAAACAAAAAAGAAACACACACAAAAAAAAGAAACAAAAACAAAAGCAACGAGTCCAACAAAAATGATTTGTGACAAGTAGCAATGAACCTTGTAAGGTCTCGGCTGCTGTTCATATGCTACTCATAGTTGTCGTACTCCCCATAGCTGCACATAATAAATCTTATAAATTTTTAATATATTTCAAGCACTTGTAATGCGCTGACAGACAGTCAGTCAGTCCAAGACAGAGACAGCAACTGTGATCATCAATTCATTTGAAATTTAGATAAAATTTATTGCGACTCCTCAAGTGCATTTCAAGTGTGTCAAATACAATGGCAATTGTAATTGCTTTTGGCACTGCTCCATTGATAGGGTAAACTATCTTTGGGTTTGTTAAATGAAATATATTTTATGTAGCTATTGGATACCAACCAAAATTTGTTTACTTTTTAGAATTAAAAAGTATACATAAGCTTTTAAAAACTGTGCATCCAATGGCTGCCCTCGAAAGTTTTTCAGAAGATTAATTAAAATAATAAAACAAAGTATTTAAAATTACAAAAAAAAATGTAAATGAAATCAAAGCTTAGTTTATATTTTTTATACATTTAAATAGATTTGAGAACAGTGCATTTTATATATAAAATAATTAAGCGAACGCTGCACTTAATAATTTATTTTTAATTGGTAAAATAATTTTTATTGAATTGTTTTGTGTGGCAAACATTTAGCTACATGTTTTTGTTGCATTTAATATAATTACAAATCCATTTTAAATTGCAAAGTTCGTTTAAAATTAATATTTGTTAAACACATTCTGTAAAATAAATTGAATAAAGTTTTTCTATCGAATTTTAATGAAAATGAGCAATCAATTGAAGTATAACTGTCATTTAAATGCAGTTAATTAAATGATTTGTAAAATAATAATTTACTAAACATATTTTTGGGTCTCTAGTTGCCCTTTTCCTGCCGCTGTTTCTAGTTCGCTGCTAGGCATATCAAATTTATTGTTCAATAATTTCACTCTTGGCAACCAAAATCAACAATTTACAACTTTGCATTAGTTTTGTTGTTATTGTTGTTGCAATGCATAATAATTGTCGTGCTGTTTGTTGTTACTAACACACACGCAAACACACACACACACACATCCAGACACACACACGCTATGGGGGCAAAATATTTCGCGCTTTTTCGTATGTGGCGCGCAATGGGTTAAAATATTTTCTGATTAACGTACTTAGTTGTTGTTTGTTGTTGTAGTTGCTGCTGCTGTTGTTGTTGTTATTATTGCCGATGATCGCTTGGTTAGCCCATTGGCTTTAACACGTTTCTTTGCGTTTTCTTTTGCGTTTTGTGTTTTTTTAGTGCTTTTCCAATTTCTTATTCATTTCATGTCTGCACACTCGCACACACACACACACACACTCACATATGCACAAAGACACAGAGACAAAACACTTGAGCACGCTCAGTATTCAGTATTAACTTAGCGAGTACGCACTGTGGCTGAGCTTTTGTGATTTTGATTTTTCAACCGCGCCGCCAACGTTGAGCGCTCGAAATCTCGTTACTAACTAAAATAAACGACGCGAGGCGCGCAACCAAACTGAAAAACAACAACGGCTAAAACAACAACCACAGCAACAGCAGCAACAACAACAACAACCACAGCGACAGCAGCAGCAATAACAACAACAACAGCAACACACGTTGTCGCAGCGACGACGTCGACATCAGGCGTTTGCGTTTGTGTTGTTGCTGTCGGTAACTAAAACAGACACTCAGCCGAACTAAGTAAGCCCCGCTCTCACACACACACTCACACTCGCACACACACATACACACACGCTTGCAGATACAGTCACACATGCATAAAATGCTCATGAGCGCGACTTTGGCTCGAGCGCAAGTTCAAGTCGCAATGTTAGCTTGAGCCGGCTGCGACGCTAGCTACCAGCTAGAGTGTGGGGTATATGCGTTCTTAAAGAGGCTTTGCCAAAGAACTTTCAGTGGAACACTAAAAGACTGAGTTAAGCTTACCATCGATTAGACATATATTAATGTGAATTTATTTAGGCTTTTCAAAAACTAAGTATAAAGGGTGTGTGCGTTCTTGTAGAGGATTTGGCAGAGAGAACTCCAAGAAAATTTACTTATGTGGGAATAGACATAAACAAGTTTAACCTTTTACATCTTCAAGAGTAAGATTTCTATCTGAATACTAACTGAAGACAGATTTTTGTTTAAATTCCTAACTTAACATAGCATAAAATTATTAATTAAATAATCTACATAATTTTCTTAATACTTTTTTCATTTAAAAAAAACTTTAAATTATTTTTTTACAGGGTATTCGAGTTACCGTGCAGTACAGTAAACTTTAACTGGCTTGTCGACAAGTTCGAAGCGAACTTCAAGCTAAGCTCGTGCAAACTTTAGCCGGCTGTAAAGTTGTTGCTGCTGCTGCAGTTGTAGTTGTTGCTGTTGTTGTTATGGCTTCAATTGGCAATGTTGCTGTTGGCGTTGGCAACATGTTGCTTCCGCTCTGTTGTCGCAACAAATTTTATTTTAATTTACATATTTATTTTTACCGTCTGCTGTTTCTCGTGGCTTTTGCATATTTTGCGTTTCATTTGAGAATTAAAAATTCCAATTTCTCGCTCTCTCTCTCGCTCTCTGTGTGTGACCGGTCGAATGCGTCAAGTTGTTGTTGTGTCTCCTGCAACAACATGTTGTTGTTGTTGCTGTTGATGACGTCTAATTTTATACCGAACTCGTTTGCTTACTCACACACGAAATTATGTCAGGAATGCTGGCAGGCGGTGCTTGTCTGTCGATGTCGATGTTGTTGCTGTTGTTGTTATTGTTACTGGCATGCGTTGAAAGTCGGTGATTAATTTTGTGAGAGCAAAAGCCGGTTAGCTTTTTGGTTTCCCAGACGCGTGCCAAAGGTGAATTCTTTCAATACCCTGTAACAGTCCAAAATGGGTGTGTTATAGGTAACAAAACGGTAGCTTTTAATTGAATAATATAATGCGTTTTTTCTGATTGTCAAACGTAGGATATCATAAACTCCAGCAGTTTAATTCACAGCGTTATTTCCTCATTGTTCATTGCAAACATTTACTTAATGCATTTTTAAAGGCAACACGACTTGTTGTATAATCTCAAAACCTTTGATTAATTTAAGACAAGTTTGATTAATCATCAATTTAATTTCCAGTTCTAGTTTCCTAGTAAAAACGATCACGCGATTTGGGTTTTTTGAACCCCCCATGAAGCCATTGACATCAGTATGATTTTTTTTCTTGGTTAACTGCAGTTCAAATTGATTTCTGTTTAATCAGCATGTCGCGGTCTTTTTTAACCATGTCATTAGCACCACGTTTCTACCGCATCAAATCCCACACTAAGCAAAATTTTAGAAAAAAAAACTTATTACCTAGAACAGCAGTTTTTGAGAATTTCAAAACTCATAACTCAGGCGTTTTTGCCACGCGACTTCACAAGTTTCAACCGAATTGAAAATCCTCTTCTTCGAATATTGCAAGGTAATAGTTTTAGCTATAAGAAATGTTGGCGCATGTAGTAATTATTTGTTAAGATTAAGGGCAGTCTTAAAATATTGTAATTAAACTTTAAGCAGTTTTAATTAAATGCTTAAACTGTGAAATTTGAATAGAGAAGGAAAAGACAAGGTAGCGGTTATCCATAAAATAATAGTATGAGGTTGAATTGACTTGTTATCCACCAACTATCTATTTTTAATATATTTACTTTCAATTACAAATTCCTTTTCCAATTTCCGCCAGTTAGTTTGAAATTTCTTTGCTGCTTGTGACAAATGTCAAAATGCCTTAGCCTGACCGTGAAATATGAGACAAGTTTGAGAGATAAGCAGAACAGAAAATCAAAATCCAAATGTCAATCAAAAAGTCAAACCGCGACTTCTCAATAAAATTGCAATTTCCGTAAAAAATCCAAAGCTGAAAAACTCAAAGTAAATTCTTCAAACAAAACGGCTGAATCGAAGTGAGGGAGCACAACTCAATTTCAGCATTGAAATCAGATACACAAACGAAATGGGCAGAAATAAATTCGAAACTCAACTGAGGTAACCCTATGACAACCCTAACCCAACCACTATCGAGATGACGATGATGATGATGATGTTGTTGTTGGGGGAGCTGCTTCATGGAACTGTTTCGTGTTAGGTTTTTGAAATCTTAGCGCATTGCCAACCGCAGAACCAGAGAGACAGTGGGACAGACGGGCAGACAGAGGGACAAAGGGACAGGCGGACAGAATGACTGTTGGTTAGACAATGGAATGTTGGCGCAGCCGCAAAATGGTGAATTGATAGTCGTACACAGAATCTATATAGTTTCTATAGAAATTAGACAGACAGTCAGTCAGAACTAAGTGCGGAAGCCACAGTTGAGAGAAACTGATACAATTTTGGCTTCGGTTTGGCATTGGCAACTGCATATTGATATTATATGCAAACTAATAGAATAATAAAATAAAAGCAAATAGAAATTAAATTAATCTGTCTCATTCCTAGTGAAGTCTTTTTAAATCAATTGCATTTTATGCACAATTTACCTCTTATTCGCAAAAATTCCATCGGTCGATTGGCGAATTCCTTTCAAATTAAGCCGCTTAGCCAAAGTCAACGTCAACACCAATTTCCTTTCCTTTTAGCTCTCACTATTGATTCAAGCAGTTAACAATTTAAACTAGAGTTTTGTTTATTTTTTGCAGCATTCGATTTGATTTATTGAAATATATATGTATATATATTTAAACATTTAGATTTAGATTTTTTTTAAATTTTGATTTTCCTTGTTTTGTACATAAAGTGAAGAGTTTTGAATAAACTTTATAGTTTTCTCTGATTTTATATATATATAGTGAACAAAGCATTAACTTTTAAATTGCAATTTACAATTAGGTCTAAAGGAAATAACAATTTAATATATTATTAATTTGAATACATGTTGCATAATGGATAATACTTGACAAATACTTTAGATTACAATCTGTTCTATAAATATATTGCTGACATAGAAAAGATCAGTCGAATATTAAAGATTTGATGTAGAATTCAAACATTTATTAACTTTAATGATCTCCTAGAGGGTGGAAAATTGTGCTTTTAAATTGTAATATTATTAAGAAAAGTAACTTGATTATATTTAAGTGTTATTCAACTTAAATTGCTGGCAAATATTTGAATGAATTTACAGAATGAAGCTGAGAAACAATCTTTGGGCAAACGGTGGGCAGCTTAATTTAACAATTATTAACTTGATTTGTTACTTAAAGTGTAATAAATAATCTTTAAACAGTGCAAGAGTTACATTTAAACACAAGTTAATTTTCGTGAAATTCAATATTTAAATAAAGGGAAACTGGCATTAAATAATGATTAAGAATGCTTTCGGCGTTTCCATCACTTTCAAATAGTTTCACGCACACTCAATGAATAAGTGTCAAAGCAAATATTATTCTCTAATTTCTTTTTCTTATTTTTTCGTAACAATTTAAGTAAGAGTCGAGTTATTTGTGAAGGTGGTGTTCTTAGCAAGGATACTATGGCTGCGATGCCATGCGAATCCTTGCGGTGGCACGTGACTTTGTGTGGATCTCGGCTGTGCGCAGCGTGATGCCAAAGATGTCCTCATGATAGCGATTCTCATCCTGTGTGCGAGAGGGAGAGAGAGAGAGAGGGAAAGTAGTCAGTAAAGCACGCACAATAAAATTGTAAACGTCATCATATTTGTGGCTCTGAAAAGAGGATAAACAGCACAGCAGGCAAAACAAACACAGAGGTGAAAAGAGTTACTTGAAGCCTAACTAAGCTGGCAGTTACCCTGTGATTTTAAAAAAAATATATAGCATACAAAAATAATTAAATTTAGACCTCTTAGTAACTTTTTGCTTTAAGTAAATATATTTTAAAATTCACTCCAACTAAACAACTCTTTTTGGCAGCCATTTCACAGGGTATCTGCAGCAAAGCAGCTGTAACTGTCGACAAGCGTTTGCATTTTTTATGGTAACCTGCATTTATGCTGAAAAAAAAGAAACTGTTTGCAAACTGCCGGCTAAGTTTTTCCTGCTGCTTCACTCCCCCCTTGCGTCACTCAGAGGTCTAATAAAAAGCGCATACGCCGCGTGTGACGATGAAAACTCCTTGCACACACAGTGCCTTATGCTGTGGTTTGTAGTTTAAGTTTAGTTGCAGAATACTTACGCGTAATGTGAGTAAAAATGTCTCAACTTCTGACTCGCTTTTGTGCTCCTTGTTGGCAATACATTTCCTTGAAGAAAAAGTGATAAGAATAAAAGCAAAATAAAACAATTCAATGTGTTACTTGACAGAGTAAAAGCAGTAAGTTCTGCTCTAACACAGTGCATTGAAGTTTGCCTGATGTTGAATAATTAAACGCGCTAATTAGAGGTGGGTTTAACTGCACGTCATTTCCAAAGAAAATTTCAATTAACATAAACCGCTTAAGATTACCAACGGACCTAATGAAGCGCAGAAAGCTCAAAGTACAAATGAATTGATATGAAAAGAACAAATTGTTATGCTCATATGCTTTTCTGGCTATGTGTTTGAAGGACAAAGAACTTCCCTTAAAGCCTGTAATCAAGAGCTCGTTGAGGGACAGGTAGACAAAAAAAAAATAGAAATCAAAAGGTAGAGAAAAAGTAAACGATAACAAAACGTTGGCAAAACGACCACAGAGCATTGGAAAATAAATTCCCTGTTGTGCAACGCCCCTTTTGCAACATTGGCCACGCCTCCCTCCCCAACAGCACAAAGGCAATCAAGCTCAAATACTAAAAGTGAACTACTAAACTACTCGTAACTCACCTGATGGTCTGGTAAACATGCTCGGCCATTGTGACATCCCCACAAACATAGACGTGTCCCCGCTGCATCACAATCAAATTGTACAACGAATCAAATTCTTGTTCAATCAGATCCTGTACATATGTCTGTAAATAGCAATAAAAGAGAAAAATACTATAAAATAACTGTCAAACAGAACAAAGTGGAAGACAGGAAAGGTGAGTGAAAACATGGCTGAAATAAATGTTAGTTTAGGCCAAAAAAAAAACAATTCGAGTTGGAAAAAGTTCAATGTCAACAGCTTAAAGTGACCACAAATCAAGTTGAATTGATTGTGTGCAAATAAAAATAGAGTTTCTGTTGTGTATTTTCAGTGGAAAAGACTGATGAGGACTTTTAACTGAAGTTGTTATAAGAGACTTTAATTAATTTAAAATAAAATGAATAAAATATTTAATAGTTCCAACTACTCACCTTGGGTATATCAGCCTCTCTGGAGAGTGCCAGAAAAGCGCGATCGAGAATTTGATCCTGCAGCAATTGCGCCTTCTCCTCGGCATACAAATCCACATCCCGATTGCGGCAGCCAAAGAACAGCCAAAGTTTGGGCAACGCAGCGGCTGTATCTACTTCGCGCAACACCTGGAACTCCTGCCAGAAGGATCTGAAAGGAGCAATGCCCGTACCAGGACCAATGAGCACCACTGGACGACTGCGATCCGAGGGCAAATGGAAGCCCAAAGCGCTGCGTACAAACATGTAGAGTTCATCGTCGGACCGCAGTCCTGCCAAGTAATTGGAGCAGACACCAAAACGCTCATCGCCCTGACCATCTTCACAGCGATACTTGACAATGGCGACAGTCAGATGAATCTCATCACTCACACGACGCGGAGAGGAGGAAATGGAGTAGAAACGTGGCTGTAAAGGCGTCAAATTGGCCAGCACTAAGGAGGCCGGTGGACGACACGAGGGGAACTCCTCGAGTACGTCCAGTAGATGGGGTAAGCGCCAGTGTCGCCAATCCTCATAAGCTGACGAATCCGTTACCAGCAACTCCAGTCGCTCCTTGTCCGCATTATCCTCACAAAAGCCCGAGAGCAGCGTCAGCAACTGCCTCGAAGGCGGCGTTGTCAGATCGAAGAAACGTGCCAACAGATTTCGCAGCGTATCCGCTGGAATCTTATCATGTGGCTCCCAGCACTTAAAGATGCCATTCGAGGTTTGTTTCTCCTTGAGTAGCTGCAGCTGCAACACCTCATCGGGACTCTCCACGCCCACCAAACGCCCCAGCAGCCCCTCGACCAACTGTACACGATTTGCGGGAAAGATGCCCACATGATCACCGGGTTCGTATTCCAGACCAGGTGCACAGATCTCCAGCAGCATTGTGGTCTTGGCTCCTTCACTCAGCTTGGTTAGATTATGTGGCTGTGCCTTGATCTTGCAGCAGTGAACCTTCTTGTTGTGGTACTTGGACAGTGCGCTGTCCAGCGAAACTTTGCTCACAGAGGGCACTAGACGTACTGTGTTAACGGTGAGTGATTCATTTTGCAGGGCCAACGAAGCATCAGACAAACTCTGATCTGGATCGAGACAAAAGGTCTCACAAGCCAGCTAAAAGAGGGAAGAAATTGGGAAAATGATAGTAAACTTGGCTTAAATTACCTGAATAAATACTGTGCTCCGTAAATAGCACTCACCTTGAACACCTCTGGCGCCCACTTGCGAAACGATTGCTCCTGTCCGCACATCTCATCGCCATAGGCGACTTTAAGCAGTCGTTCACCGCCTAATTCACCCAGTATGTTGTCCACGTACTGACCAAAGGCGCAAAAGTTCGGATAGGCCGAAGAGCCGAGTGCAAAGACCGCAAATCTTACGTTCGACAGTGGTCCAAAGGTCTCATCCGTGAACGTGTCCGAGGTGGAGCCACGTAATGAGTCCCAACGGTCAATTTTCTTGACCTGTTGCAGTGGCAACTTCATAAAGTCCTGCCGTGAGCTGGCCTTCATAAAGGACTTGGATGAGCTGACCCCCATGCTAATGATAGTGGAAAGAAAGGAAAAGAGAATGTAGTAGACTGTGTGGGCGAGGGGAATGTGGAAGATTGAGCGGCTGTGTTGCTTTTTTTCCTGCTCAGCTCAAATAAATGTTCACAAAACAGGACCAAACAAAAAGAGGCGTGGGCGCCTCTTGTTATGCAATGACAAAGGCAAAGGAGGCGGCTAAGGAGGCAACAATAAAAGCAACACACACACACACGCACACTGAGACAGAAATAAAGACTCAGACAAACAACCGCTCACACACACAGCTGCAAAAGTGACAGCAAAACATTTATTACGCTTGTCATTTGATGATGGCCATAGCATAGCATAAAAAAGCCCAAATAAGACAAGTAATAACGGTGTAATGGAGAGCGCACGATTAAGAAATACCCTGTGCAGAAGCAAGCAAAGGGGTTGCTGCCTCTACTGCAGTTTGTCTGAATGTAAATATTCTAAATAACTTCTCAGTCCCTTACATTTCCTATGCCAACTTGTTATGCTCATTTCAAATTCTTGCTGGATATAATAAGCACAAGAAGGACGCATCGCCTTGGACTCTGAATGCTTTGTGTGGAAACTGGGAGCTGGAAACTGGGAACGCGGCTTGGGTTCTCTACATGGACACACTCAGCTGGCAAAGCAATTGCTAAAAAGCGTAATCATCCGCTCGTCAGCAGCTCGTCACGAGCAGCAGCAGCAGCGGCAGCAACAGTAAGTGAAGCACAGCAACAACTACAGTTGGAACTCAAAACAGCATGTGGGGCAAGCCTGCAGCTACTCGAAGATTTCCCCCCTTTTTGGATTCTACTCTTTACCCAGAATGCGTTGAGTGATGATTCAACAATGAACAGTGGCAGTTTTTTAAAGAAACGAAGAACAAAAACTAAAATCCGCCTTGCAGCTGCAAAATCCAGCTTAGACAAGGGACCAGGACTATTCACTGCCAACTGCAGTTGTCCTGCCCTGTCCTCTCCTATTCCGTCCCTTTGTGGTTCTGGCCATGTCCTTCTGGCCTGGTATGGTTATGGTACCATCTTGATGGCAAATGCGTTTAAAACTATTTGAGCTAGCTGCTCAGCTTGGCTTTGGGGTCAAAGTTTATGGCTTTGGCGCGTCGTAAAAACCTGTTGGTCGTTACATAATCAGCTGCAAAGTGTACATCTACTGTACTGTAGTCATCCATCCCGCCCAGGATATCAGCAGAGCTTACAACTGGTAAGAGCTTGTTAACAGAATGTTGCACACAGTTCTCTGACTTTAAGCCAAGTAGGGATGCGCAATTGCCCTTAAATTTATTTCAAGCAGAATAAGAATATAAGAATTATATATCTACGGTAATGGTTACTACACTTGGGCTTAAATTTAAAGAAATTTTGACAAAAATGTTGCCCAAAATGTAATATCTTAGAATACAATCTCTATATACATGCATGCATACATGCTAGTACAATTTTGACAGTTATTTGTGCTACACATACCATTGTACTGCTAGCTCAGTTTCATGCTTAACCCATGTGCAATTCATCAAGGTAGCAAAGCGTTGAGTTGCGAAGCTGCGTGCTGCCTATCAACTTAATCGCAACAGCAACAACAATAGAAGCAGCACGTAAACAACTAGGTAACCAGACAGTCACAGAGACAAATAAACAGACAGACAGACAGAGAAACGACTCAACGTTATCCTTGTTTCATCTCGAATTTCACTGCGGGGGGCACAGAAGCTGCTGCAAGGGCTTGCCTGTGCATTTGGCAACCCAAAAGTGCAGCTTGGCGTGAAAAGACTCTCGTAATTTACAGCTATGATGCCAGGCAGCAGGCTGCAGGTGGCAAAGCGCAGAACACACGCAAAAGTAAACAAGGCAAAGCAGTGAAAATAGCAAAATTCCAGTGAGTCAAGCAATTGGGAAGAGACTCACAGTAGAAGAGGAAGCAGTTTGGGTCATGGAGTGTGGCATAATTAAAACGCCAGCAAGCTTTACTGTAAATTGGCTGTTTCTTTTCTACCTGCCTCACAGCAACATAAATTTGTCGAGTGCCCAAAAGTAGGCAACACTTTTTTTATTATCGCTGTTCAACTTCCACTTGAGTCAAGTGGTCCCCAAAACAAACTTGTGCTCGTAATTATGCGGAGCACTTGGAGAGTGCTGTTGAAAAGTGTTGAAGTGTCAAGTATTTTGGATTAATTATACCCTATAAACAGCAAGTACAGCCAACTGGCATATTTGAAAACTTATAAGAATTCGCTGGCAAAAATATTACTTTTCACTTCACTTGACATTTATTTTGATGTCCTACAATTTGCATTATTTCTTCTTCAATTTTATGCAAGTATTATTGAAGTGCCTGCTTTGCTGGTTCATTATGCAAAGTGAAGTAATTGCGAGTTGATAGGTAGCATCATCATAAAAAACTATTATGACAGCATCTGTGCCACTCCCTTGCGTAACCAAGCTGATGATGCTAATAATGATGACGTAGTTACCGCTGATGATGATGATGTTCTAAGTGGTTGTTTGTTGGCTAAGTGCCACTTGTAAGCTCAAGCAGCGACAGTTGCAGCTCTCAGGATGCGGATGCTGCAAGCTAGACACACACATTCTCACACTCACACACACACACACACATACAGATAAATAGATAAGCAACCTGTGTCCTACCTGGCACTTTAGAGGACACTTACAGGCGTTGATGGCATAATAGACAGCAATTAAATGACTCACTTGAGCTGACAAACACACGCACACAAAGACTAAACTGAGATCACAAACAAGGTCAGTCAATAAGCTGCCAATGACTGTGCATTTTCGGGTCATAAGATTGTGTATCTCATGTTTATTTAATGTCTACAATTTTCAATTAATTGAGAAATTTCTTAAGCCACAGAATCGATCCTGAGGGAAAGCAGCAAATAATGCAATTTAAGTGCAACATCAAACTAAACTATTTGTTAACTATTAAGCAACTAGTTTGCAAAGTTTTAATGGCTGCCAAAATCTTGGCACTTGGGCTAAAACATGAGACATGAGACATAAGATGCACAAGTTGTCTACAAAAGTTGCCACAAAAGTTTCTCGCATTCTTGACTTTAAAATGAAATCAATTGAGGCAAACAATTAACAGACAAGCAATTTCCGAAGCGACAAACGCTCAAAGCACTCAATGAACTGGAAAAGAAGAAGCCAACAAAATCTAAGGAAACTCACATCAAATCACCCTCAAGCAATGAAATTTTTACACGCTCTTCTTTCGTTGCTCATACGCAGCGTAATCTGAGCACAGCTTAGCTAAGCTGTTGAGTGGAACCAAATGAAATTAATAAGGAATCATGGCAAATTATCGAAATCTATATCTAAATTGCCAGGCTAATATGGAGTCAAATAGCAGTAAGTAAATCAAATATCGCTTGCTAATTAACGCTTTGATTTATTTACCTTAATTTTCAGCAGAAAGACTTCTGCGAAATCTAATCTCAGCACAGGCATAACACAATTTGGAATCTTATCAAAGCAATAATAAATCATATTAATTGGTTTTTGTTGGCATCTCAAGTTCCAACTCCGCACAATGAAACAACACTGACAGACTTTTGGTATTGTTATAATAAAACACAAATTGAATAAACAAGCTGAACAACAACAATAGAAACACACGCTCACACATGTCTGGCGTGTATTAATTTTTTTTAATATATCAAAATATTACACGTTGCGGAGCATTTAAAGTCGCTAAGCGTTCCTTTGCCAAGCAGCCGCAGGACATTTTTTTACTGCCGATGCTTATCATATTTTATTGAATTGCCAAAAGTGTACCAACACACTTACACGCCACACACTCACACCCATACCATCACACACACATAAACGCATTCTTTATATGAATTTTCAATTTCGTCTTCAAGAACAACGTCCTTGTTTGAGTATAAATTTAGACATGAGACAGTAAGAGTTTACATGTGTGTTCCAGTGCGTGTGTGTGCGAGTGTGTGTGCATTTTTTGTGTGTGAATGTACTAAGTTGTCAAAGCTGTCAAGCGGAAATCCCTTTTACAACATAAAAACGATAGGGAACAATTGTGAAGACTGAATGATACCACGCAAAATAGTCAAAAACATCTTGAAATTATTAAAGAAATATTTTATATATTTAAAAATATAAAAAATAAGACCTTAAATATCTCAAAAGGTAAGTGATGAAGAAATGAATTATATCTATCATTTGTTAAAATTATTATAAATTAATTATATAATTTATTGCTATTTTATTTCGATATTTTATTAGCCTTAACTCGCTTAAATATTACCTAAGATATGCCTACATAATACAGCTTTACATACGCATAAAGAAGTTGTCTATATATACATTTTTTTACGACTAAATGCAGATTATATAAGTCTTAAGTTGATTTTGTTTAACTTTTCCGCAGACTGCTGGAAGGCACTCGTAACAGAGCCTTGTTACATGTTGTTTGTACAGAGTATTACTCATACCATATGTAGGACACACGCACTCACTCACACACACCCCCAAAACTCACACACACATACACACGTCGGAAATATCGAAATAACAAAATTATTGTTATTGTTTGGGAGCAGGCGTGGTGTGGGCAAAGGAAATTGCGCGGATTTGGCTGTGCTCCCAAGCGGCACACTCTTAACTCCCTTAGTCACTGATTCTCTCCCTTTCTTTGTGCCTATTTCTATCTCTTTCTGCACATGTAACTGTGACTTAAACATGGCTACAAAAAAATAATAAAAATAACAACAGCCAATTAGACATACAAGAGTAAAAGATATGTGACCTTAAATGAGTTTCAAAGCAACCCACAAAAATATTTAATTAGACAAAAATGTAAGACGTATTAAAAGAAAAGTCAGAATATATATAAAATGTTAAAGATCAACATTTGAGTGGAGGAAACTCGCAGCGTAATTTTTTTTAAATTGCAAATTGTTTGCGAGATAATAAAAGGCTAATGGCTAACAAATTATGCAATTCTTGCTTAAAAAGCAATTTAGTTGCGACCTTTTCGACAAACCCTCATTTATTAAATTGAAACCAACAAAAATCAAGCAACGTGGGGTTACTTTGGGAAAGGGGCAAGGTTTGGGGGACCACCAAACTGTTGCCAATATTGAATAGCAGCCAGCCAAATTGATTTATTCGAAATTTATGCAGAGCCACTGTAAGCAACTAAAGTGGCCAACAAAAGGACGGAAAGGACCAAGTTAAAGACACCAAAATTTATTGACTTCAACTCACCTGGAATCCTGCAGGACATGGTCGCTCGACTCCTGCACTCGCATCGCATACAAGTCCTGTGAGAAGAGCTGTGAATGCAAAGTTAGTAATGTCATTAGGGGCTGAACTCATACATTAATTAGCCAGTTAGTTAGTTAGTTAGTCAGCTAGTTAGTTTGTTAATTTGGCTATGATCAATCGTGGTACTTACTTCGCCATTTTCCGGCGGATCGCCGTTACCAAAGGTCGAGGCCACCACAATCAGCAAAGCCTCGTGTTCAATGGAGGATATATCGTAGTCGGACATGCAATATATCTAAATGAATAATACAGTTTAGTATTTAGTATTGCTTACTATCTAACGAACAAAACACCCTCACGAGCAGACAGCAAAATCAGCACTTTCATGCTCATTAGTGTCTTGACCTGGTCAAAACACGCACATGTTGCGGTGCCTAGCATGTCACAGGTGTTTTGCTGCTTATCTAGTTTTCGATGGCATCAAGCGTCTGCTTTTTAAGCCAACATACATACGCCTACACACACACAGACTGGAACACACGTACACACACGAGCGCATTCTTAACTGGACACTAAGCTGGCAACAAAATTTTTGGGCCACATTTTTGGGGCTTATGCTAATTTGTGTAATGTGACATTTACGTTGGGTCACAGGTTGCAGTTAATTTTAGGACCAGGCCAAAGCGTTTTATAATGTCAAATTAAGCTTGTTTCTGTTCAAGTTGACGTATACTTAATATTCTCATATGTTTGGTTCTATTTTTTTGACTGCTTCTATTTTGTCTATATCTTTAAATCTTTAATTAAACTGATTTTGTGCTGAACAGTTTGTTTAATGTTAATGTTAATTCAATGTTACTGAAAATGTTTATGTTAACATTAATGCTAAATTTAAAAATTTTTACATTGCCACCTGCTGATCTAGCTGATTCACCAGGCGAACAGAATCCGCAGGAAGCGACATTGATTTAATGTTAATGTTAACTCAATGTTAAGTTAGCTCAATGTTAATGTTAACTCAATGTTAATGTTAACTCAATGTTAATGTTAACTCAATGTTAGTGTTAACTCAATGTTAATGTTAACTCAATGTTAATGTTATCTAAATGTTAATGTTAACTCAATGTTAATGTTAACTCAATGTTAATGTTAACTCAATGTTAATGTTAACTCTATGTTAATGTTAACTCAATGTTAATGTTAACTCAATGTTAATGTCAACTCAATGTTAATGCTAACTCAATGTTAATGTTAACTCAATGTTAATTTTAACTCAATGTTAATGTTAACTCAATGTTAATGTTGAATAATTTTTGCATTGCGACCTGCTGATCTTTCTGTTTGCCTGGTATTTTAGTAAGCATTACTAACGATTTTGGGCCCTGCAGATCGCAGCGGTCAAACAAAAAAAAACGGCGAAAGGCCAAAATCGAAGATTTCCTTGTGTGAAACACCAGGCGATCAGAATCAGCAGCAAGCGACAGTCTGTAATTTAAATTCAATTACAGAGAGTAGAGTGCATGAGCATACGTAAATAGTAAACAGAGAGTGCTGCTTGTTAGCGCCACAGATGACAGCGAACAAACACACAAACCGTTCGTGCGCTCTGCAGGCGTCCGCGAACAATCGCACAAACAGCGGCAAAGATCTCTGAGCGCACTTAGCGCGGAGAGTGGCAGCCTGCTTAAACTAGTTAACAACGGCACGGATCTCTGAGCGCAATTAGCGAAGAGAGTGGGAGCCGGTTTAAGGTAGTTAACAACAGCAGGGATCTCTGAGCGCAATTAGCGCAGAGAGTGGGAGCCTGCTTAAACTATTTAACAACTTGTTAATTTTTTTGTAGCAACGCTAACAATTTAAATTATAAATTCTATAAATTATTTAGTCAATTTGATCAAAACATGCATTAGATATTTTTTAAATGACCACTTAAATAATATCTTAAAAAATTGTAAAACCTTTAAAACTTTAATTTAAGCCACACAACCGATTTCGGCATTGTCTAGTTATTTTTTTTTTTCAACATTTTTATTTAATCCATTTATTCCGTACTAAATATTTTTATGAATATTTTAGCTTACCTGTGCATTGAAGGCATGTCCCAATAGCTCACATAATTGCTTTGCATACTGCTCCGATTTGCCCGTTTCTGTGGCATATAGAACCGTTGCTTTGATGCGTTTCGACAGAGCGCGTCCAAATAATTTCGATGTAAATTTCACAGCCCTGCCAGAGAACGAAAGGATGCCAAAAACATACAAGTATGAATTATTAGAGACTTTATGGAGGAGAGTAGGAGTGTGTGTGTGTGAGATGCTTTCTATGCATATTCATGCTGCTTGTTCTAGAGTGTTGCCATAAAATATGAACAGCACTTTAAGCAGCGTCAGCAGCGTAGACATCATAACACTATTTAAGGCTTTATAACGGTACCATAACATAATGCACACACACACGCACATTTATATAGATCGTCATTGACTATGAGCACTGCTTGATTGACATGCCATATAATTGGAAAATAGTCTATGAGTAGTATAACACAAATTGCTTAAAAGACATTTGGCCCACACACTTACACACACACACACATACTTACACACAGTGACACACATTCAACGCCTGCCAATAATCAAATGGCTGCAACACTTTTATTGCACAGCAGCAGGCAAGAGGGCCAAATGTACCCAACTCGTTGCTCTTAAAGCGCAAACACATCAAATTTTAATGCATAGTGCAAAAATACGAAGAAACAAACAGATGGAGGCAAGCATAAGAGCATAAATGTACACAGAAGGACCCAGAAGCTTTCGCCTGCCCTTTCTCAAGAAATTTTCAGAGTCTACAGTTTGTGTGCCTTCTTGATTCCTTGAGACTCCGCTGGGAGAATGTTTATGCCATTGTTGTTCAGCTGCTGTTCGTGACGTACGCTAAACTACTCGAGCGGAGGAGATGGAGAATGGGGCTGCTTATAGGCAGTTTAACTGTAATTCAATATGGCGTCGGAGCGTTTATTTCGTTGCATACTTTTGTGCGCAACATAATTTGATTTTCATAAAGTTGTCGATGTCAGCGCAGATTTAATTCCATTTCGTCATCATCAGAAGCGTGCAGAAACAATTAAACTTAATTACGGCGCTCAAGCTTAATAAAGACACACTCACACACACACAAACAAACACGCTTGTAAAGCACATGTATTATGCATTTTGGTATTCATTTAAGCATTGATAAAAAGTTTCCCTCAATCTGAGGAAGTTCTCGTTTTAATGTAAAGTGTGTGCGCAATCGCATAAATAACGATTTCAACATGTTAATTGACAACTTTTTTAATGAATTTCATTTTTGCCATTTTGCCAGCCGACTCACAGTCTATATAAACTTAATTATATATAACTGTATGTTCCACATCGCAGTTGTTATTACTTGTTGAGCTTTAAAGAGAGAGAGACAGACAAACTGCCTGTTTCTACTAGCTAACAGGGCAATTTGCAATAAATTTAAATTAATTAACTTATGGACTGTTTGAAAACGAACAAGTGCGTCAACAACTTCATTAATCTGTAACGATTTAAAGTGCAGTCATTAAATATTTATTATATTTTATTTTCGTTCATCAATGCAATTCATTTCAGCATTTAAAGCTGCACAAACGTGTTTAATTATTTGTTTTTTTATTATACCAAATTGAATGGTTTTTATTGGCAATTCCAGTCAAAGGCGAAACAGGTGTTTATTTGATGTTTGTTTCGAAATTTTAAATGTTGTTTGTAAACTTATTGCTGGAATTCAATAAAGTGTCTGCTCTCAGCTCAAAGTTTCACTTAATTTTAAAGTTATTTACGCCAAAAGGCAGGTAGATTTTACAAGTTAATAAGCGCCAACTGCTCAACATTAGCATAACAGTTTCTACAGCTAAAAAACATGCATGGCAACTAGATAAATTTAACACACAATGCCAAGCAGCAAACACATTGCAGCTGACAACAGAGAAGAATGAGCGAGGAGGAGGATAGATGAAAAGCGGGCAGACTGGCAACCGGTAGCAATAAACCACAATCCATGTAATCTACTTAAGGGCTAATCCTTGCTGATGCCGTGTCGTCTGACACGCCACATACACATACAGAGACACACACAACTAAATGGCACATACAATATCATCAGGTAAAAGGTCGCTACGTTTAACGGTAAAGGTAATGACAGACAGTTACGTCAATATTGAGCATACTCAACGTACTCCGCGCACTACTTACCGTGCAATTTGTTTAAAATTGAATTTGCGTCTTGGCTTTTTGCCTTTGCTCTCGCCACGCCCCTTTTTCCAGATGTGTGTGCGCCAGGCGGGATCCTGATATTCAAACGAGGGCTTTAAATAGTACAATGCCATCTCCTGATGAAACACGGGTGTTATAGAGCCCGATAGTGGCGGCACAATCCATATCCAATCCGCTGGGCAGCCATTGCTAAAGAGTAGAAGAGGGGAAAAGACAAAGAGAGGGAGAGTTACATGAATGAAAAAGACAGATAGCGTGTAATTGTTATGGTTGCTGCTTTGCTGCTTTGTTTTTGCTTATTGCCTGTAATTGACATAATGCCAAAGAGTAGCAGTTACAGCTAATGGCTATCTACATTTTCCTTTCGCCCACACCGAGCTTAATGAAGCTACAACGCTTATCTTACCGCTACGCTTAGAAAATTGCAAATTGGCAGTAATTGAAATATGGCCACGTATTTTTAGCAAGCAAAGAGCTTAAGCAAAAGCGTATTTTCAGCATTGGCTTAACGGTTTTCCAGCTAGATTAAGCTTTTAATTGAAAAACGAACAAAGCGCTGACTATTTAAAGCACACACTGCTACACAAAAACAGATATAAACAGATTTATTGCAAACAAAACTGTACAATGTAAATAATTAAAAAAGAGAAATCCATAATTAAAATAGCTTAACACATGTCGTAATTCGTTAAGCTTTAGCCAATAAATGCGATAAAAAACAATAACAAAATAAAATTTGCAATGAAATATGTGAATTGATAAAAATAACAAACTTTTGGTTGAGCCGACATCCGTATAAAAGTTCTGACATATTGTATGCCATTTATGTGTCTCGTGTGCACTTTACATAAAATGCTGACGACAGCAAATTGAAAACAATAAATTTATTTCGCACCTGCAGTGGGAGAATGGGGCCTCCAGCAGGAAGTCAAATAAAACACGTTAAGCCATAAACTTGCGCCACGGATATGCCATGTGCGGCATCGTTGGTGGCATAAACATTACAAATATTGCGCATACGCCACCAGGTGCGTAATCACCGATCAGTGTTGGGAATTTAACTTACCGCAGCTTGGATTCATTCTCGAAATGTTTCATAAAACTCTCGCTGGCCGTATGATGATCCACAATGGTCACATTGCGGCTCTGATACGAATGCAACACGGCAATATTCATCTCAACAACGGCCTTATCCTTCCATAACGACGTCGGTGTTCGTGTATCCAAATTCATTCTCAAAGCCACCGTCTGCAAGCATATAATTTAAACATATTTCACTTGTCTTCAACTTAATTGAATGTTTTCCCATCCCCCCTGGTTTATTACGAACTGGTTTACTCTCTAATTGCTAAGACGTTAATTATTTTCTATTAGAATTTTGGTTTTTGCGGCTGCACAAATTGTTAATTGCTCACTCTGCAGCAAGCGCCCAGTGGCAACAAGTGACTAGTAAAAGGTTTGTTTATGAGTCCACTGCGGTCACTGAGCATTGCCCTGACATCAGTTATTGATTTTGCCTACAGGCAGGCTCAAAATTAAAGCAGTTACAGTGTGTTTGAGGGTAGGGATATATTTACTAAAATATAACTTTAAATTTAGAATTGAATAATTTAAGAACTTGAAAAAATTTAAATACATATTTGTTGATAGGAATTAATTACCACAATTTATTACTTTAAAAAATATTAAACCAATTTTAGCCCTTGCAATGGGAAAAGTTCTTAAAATTAATCAAAATTGAATTGAAATTATATCAATGTGCGTGGCCAGTGCGTAGTCAGTGTCCACACAGGCCTAGAGGTGCATGAAAGGGCGTGTTTGGGTGTGTGCCTGTGTGTGTGGGTGTGTAAGTACCAAACCTGCATTAGTCTAACATCAAATTGAATAATTGTATGTAAGTGTAGGCGAACTAATGGCAAGTTCGTGTTGAAAACTAATTAAAATAGCAAATTGAAAGTGCAAATTCATCAAAAATTTATGCAGTTCAAATAATCGAATATCAAAAATGAAATTTGTACTGCAGCCAAGTGCAACCAATTCTCTGGTCTAGAAATGTAGAAAGTTTGTGTGTGTGTGTGGGTGTTTAAACAACGAATTTGTTCGTTTAAATGTTGCACCTTTCCAGACACATGAATCTGATTTGCTTAAATGCGCTTGGGTTGCTTTTAAACGGCCTTCCTTGTAGCTCGGAAGCATTTCACTTGCCGCTTGGCAGTCTCGACAAGCAGCTGCACAAACAAGCAGCTGTAAAGAAGCGTTCTAGCCGGGGTACAAATCTCAGTCTGCCCAGGGCTCGAATCTTACAAGAAATTTGTAACATTCGCGGAGACGCTGCAGACGGGGAATAACGGTCGGTCTGGGGGTGGGTGTTGGTATGAGAAAAGGGGGGGCGGGACGCGAGATCGAGGCAGGGACGCTGCCGTCGTTCTCAGCGAGCCAATGCGATGCTCTGCGAGATCGAAGCGTGGCGCCGAGGTGCTCTGGCAGCCAGCGCTGTTCTCATGCGAGAGAGCACTGCGTAAGGAGGGGGGGGAGGCGAGACGCGAGATCTAAACGGGGAGCGCCGCCGTTGTTCTCAGCCGTGCCACGCGCCGCTCCGCGAGATCAAAACAGGGCGCCGAGGTACTCTGGCGGCCGCCGCTGTTCCCAGGCGAGGAGCGCTGATAGGATTGGGACGATGCGAACGCGAGATCTAAACGGGGAGCGCCGCCGTTGATCTCAGCGAGTCGTAGGATACAGGGTGAGAGAACGTCTTGCGAGTTTCCAATCGTGGCTCAAAGGGTACCAAGAGGCCGCGATGGTTCTCAGCGAAAGACGGCGTTGATTCGTGAGAAGTGAGTGCGACTCTAGGGGCGCCGTAGAGTCGCGACTATTCTCCAACGAAACGGAATTGAGTGGGAGTAGGGATATGGTGGATGAGACTTAATTCGCGAGAAACAACACGCCGTTTGGTCTTTCTTTCTTGTCTCTTTATTCTCCGTTTGTTCTCTGTGTCGCACTGGCCCTAACTGTTTTAGTACTTACAGTTATCTCCTGCCTTTCCTTGTTGTTCACGTCCGTTCTCTTCGGCTCTCGATCGCAAAGTGCTGGCAGCGTTCTCGATCGAGCAGCGCGGAAGCTGTCCTGATACAACTCCACCACGAAAGCTCTCTTCTCACCACAGAGCTTTCGGGCAGGGTTGCATCAGACTGCTCCCCGCGCTCTCGACAGAGGGCGCTGCCAGCATCCCTATGCTCCTATCGACAACTAATTCAAACTTAAACGTAACTGATTCGAACTTAAATCTAACAATTCATTATTAAACTTATAATATAAACTTAAATGTAATAATTCCAAAAATCCAAACTTAAATGTAATAATTCCATTATTAAACTTATAAACTACAAACTCAACTATGTAAGACGGGGGAAGAAACCCCGCCTTACACCCCCCCCTTTCCCACCAGAGTCACAGTTACGGCTCCTCGGGCCGTAATCGTGACTGAGAACGCTCGTGCGCCGCTGACCACCCGGAAACGGGTCCTCCTGTCACGCCTTCCGCCTTCGTCCACCTCCTTCCTTAAAAGTCGGACCGTCTCCGCGTCCAACGCGATATCCCTCGGCCTGATGACCCAATCCGCTGGGATTAGTGGCAACAGGTCCGGTTGCTCTACCGCCGCCCCCCGAAAATCTCGTCGAGATCGGGTGTCCATGTGATGCCCTCCTCGCCCAGCCCGGCCATCAGTTCCGCCTCCGAGGATGTATTGAGCGGTGGCTCCACGTCCATCGCCATTAACTCCGCGTCGGCTGACGGCTCATTGTTGTTGTTGGGGTCGCAGCTGCGGGCCTCCTTCCGGGTTTCGGAGGAGCCCAGTTGGCGCTCGCGGGGATTGCGCGGCGCTCGCAGTTGCGGCCTTTTGCCGTCAGGGCTCGCCTCCGACGTCGCCTGCCTCTGGCCTTGTCGTCCCCTGCGTCGTTTTCTCCGGGGCTTCCGTCGATTCGGGTTCTCTACGATCCCTGGTAGGAAGCGGATACTCACGTGTGGGAACGTGCTCGCGGAGTCCACTTCCCACCTGCCGTTGCTGAACGTGCGACGGCACGTCTGCCCGTCTTCGTCGTCGCTGCTCCCCGGCTCGAAGTTGGCGACGTACGACGTCCGGCTCATCGTCTCTGCGGGTCTCAGATTCCCTGCACTTGACGATGCTTCCGGGGCGAGGTCGTCCGACTGCTCGTCGCTCGTCGCCAACGCGACGCCGAAGGCGACGTGGTCGTCGACTCCGTCACGATGGGGGCTCGCCTCTTGTTGTCCCATGGCGGCCTCTCCACCGTCTCGGGCGACGCTGATCGCTTCTGCTTCCGCTCCCCCCGACCTCTGGTTCCGGCTCTACGGGATCCGGTTGCACCAAGGCTGGCCGTGGCTCCGGTGACGGCGGCTCCTCGTAGTGGGGCGGGGTTTGCCGCATCCCTGGCATGTGGACGTAGATCGTCGTCGCCCGGATCTCCATCATCTGAACCGCGTCCGCCAAGCGTTCATACGAGTGCGTCACCGACTCGTAGATGGTGTGCCGGTACTCCGCCTCGTCCTCCTCTGACTCGTCGCGCTCCCACCCGTCTGGGTTTTCTCCTTCGGCGCTTCCGGGCTCCTCGACCTCCGGGTCTTCGGCCTCGTCGTCCTCTTCTTCTTCTTCTTCCTCCGACACTTCCACCTCGGACCAGTGGTCGTCTCGCCTGCGGGCGTAAAAGGTCCGCCCGATCCGCGGATCCCTTTGCGGCCAGCCTCCATCTTCTGGCTCCCGCTCCTCGCTTGGGCGTGGCTCCGTGGCGTCGCTATCCGCCGAAGCCTCCGCATCTTCTTCGCTGCTGATCCAGATGCAATCTCCGTCCATCGTGTTGTTTTCCCTTTTTTTTTTCTATACACTGCGGTTGTGGAAGAGAGAAATAAAATGGGTATTACTAGTCCTACCCTATCTGCTACCTTCCTACCAGTGCGACTGTCAAGGTTACTTATGCCATACATTACAAAGTTCTTATTTCTAATTATACAATCCGTTCTTATTCTACTCATCATACTTTACGTGCCTACCGAGAAACCCCCTCTTTGACCTCCTGGGCCTGCGTCACTCGCCCTTTTCCCCTGGCGAGCTCGCGGCCTGCAGGGGAATCCAAGGTTTCGTCACTGTCTTCGGGGTCCTGGAAATAGGGTTTCAGTGCGCTTAAGTTGGCCACCCGCTTCTTGCGTTCACCTTCGCGAGTGAGACGCACGATGTTGGGGGAGATGAAGCTAGCCACCCTGTAGGGCCCATCGTACTTCGGGGCGAGTTTGGCCGCAAACCCTTCCGCTGCATTGGACAGTTGGTGCTGCCTTACCATGACTTCTGCTCCAACAGTGGGTCGCCATTCCCTTCTCCTGAGGTTATAGTGCCTTCCTTGGTCCATCGATGCCTTCTGTAGGTTGTTCCGCACTATCTCGAACACTTCTTGTAGCTTCCTCTCCTTATCCTGCGGACTCACTGGGTTCGTGGCCGATCCTGGCGTTACCTCGTGGTATAGCGCTGCCGGGAGGCGAGGTTCTCTACCCTGCACGAGGAACGATGCGCTGAATCCTGTCGAGTCCGCCACGCTGGAGTTGACCGCGAGCGCTATTTCGGGTAGCAGTTCGTCCCACGAGCTCTGGTGTCCCTCGATGAACTGCGCTATCATCGTCTTCACTGTTCTGTTTGTCCTTTCCGTGGGGTTTTCCTGAGGACAGTAGGGAGCCGTATACTGCAGAGTCACCCCAAAGGGACTCCATGTACTTCCTGAATGCCGTGCTCTTAAACTGAACTCCATTATCGCAGACGAAGGTCTTCGGTACACCGAAATGGCCCAATATCCTCTCGCGAAACGCTTGCTGTAACAATGCTGCGGTCGCCCTTTTGAGTGGGACCAATTCCACCCACTTAGAGAAAGCGTCGTGGAAGACCAGCAGCATTGTGTTGCCGCGTCTCGAGCGAGGGAGGGGCCGACGAAATCTGCGCATATGATGGTCATCGGCTCCGCCACCTGTCGCGTCAGCAACTGTCCCGCCGGCTTCCTCTGCTCCGTCTTGTATTTCTGGCAACATTCGCAACATTTAACGTACCTGGTTGCTTCTCGGAACATACCCGGCCAGTAGTACCGCTGTGCCAATCTCGATGCCGTTTTCCTCACCCCTTGGTGTCCTGCGGTCGGGGCGTCGTGGCACTCCGCTAGCACCCTTCTCCTCTGGTCCTTGGGCACGCATAACTTCCAGGGAATGTAATCCTCGTTGTCCGTTCTCTGTCCCAGATTCCTGTACAACTGCCCGTTTTCTTCGACATAATCTGGGAACTTCTCTGGCTGGGCCCTTATCCGGTCCCGCATCTTGGTTATCCAGCCGCACTCGGGGTCCTCGGCAGCCATCTGCTGGCACGAATCCAGGGGCTGCCGGGAAAGTGCGTCAGCCACCGCGTTCAACTTACCCTTACGGTACCTTATGTCGAACTGGAACTGCTGTAACTCCAAGGCCCATCTCGCTATCCTCCCGGATGGACTTTCTATGGAGTTCAGCCATTTGAGTGCCAAGTGATCCGTCACCACTTCGAAGCGATAGCCCTCCAGATAGCACTGCATCTTTCTGATGGCCCACACTATCGCTAGGCACTCCTTCTCCGTTGCTGAGTAGTTCCTTTCCGCCGCCAGCAACTTCCGACTGGCGTACGCTACCACTCTTTCATCCTCGTCTATCACCTGCGTCAATACGGCTCCTATGCCGTAGTCGCTCGCATCGGTCTGCAGCGAAAATTTTGCTGAGAAGTCGGGACACGCCAACACCGGGGCTGTCGTCAACTTCTCCTTCAACTCCTGCAACGCCTTCTCCTGTGCCTCCCCCCAGGCCCACTTCTGGCCTTTTCTGAGGAGGGATGTCATCGGTTCGACCAGTGTGGCGAAGTTCGGTACGAACCTCCTGTACCACGATGCCATCCCTAGGCATTGGCGCAGCGTCTTTAGGTTGTGGGGAGCTTGAAGGTTCCGGATCGCATCGACCTTGTCGGGATCTGTACAGATACCTTCACCGCTTACCACATGACCTAAGTACGCCAGCCTCTTCTGGAAGAACCGACATTTCTTCCTGTTCAACCTCAAGTTGGCCGCCCGCAACCGTCGGAATACCTCCTTCAGATTCGCCACGTGCTGCTCTTTCGTGGCTCCTGTCACCACGATGTCGTCCAGGTACGCGAAGGCGTGCGGCTCCATCTCTGGACCTATGACCGTGTCCAAGGCTCGCTGGAAGGTTGCTCCTGCTGAATGCAAGCCGAATGGCATCACCCGCCATTGGAACAATACCCTCTCCCCGGCACGGTGAAAGCTGTGCATTCACGGCTATCCGCAGCCATCGGGATCTGCCAGTATCCTTGCTTCAAGTCCAGCGTCGATATGTATTTGGCGTGGTGCAGCCTCTCAAGGATGTGATTTATCCGAGGAACTGGATAAGCATCCGGTATGGAGTGCGCATTGAGCTGTCGGTAGTCCACGCACATCCGCCACTCCCCAGTCTTTTTCCTTACCAAGACTATCGGAGCGCTGTGTGGACTGCGCGACTTCTCTATGGCACCTGCTCGGATGAGCTCATCTACCTGCTCGTCAATCACCTTCTGCATCGCCGGGTTCTTTGGAAAGTAGCGTTGCTTCAAAGGCTTGGTGTCTCTCATCCGGATGCTGTGTTCCGCGATGTGTGAGACCCCCGACAATCCCTCGAACAACCTCAACTCTCTCTCCAAGAACTCACTCACCTCGGGCTCGAGGTCGGGCGGCCATTCCGCGTCCTCGGCCTGGGACTTCTTCATTCCCTCTTCCTCTTCCATCAACCGCGCTCCCGGGTGGCCTCAGCGCTGGCCCCTGGCGCCCTGATTGCTTCGCCTCTCGTTTCCAGTATCGACTCACCCGCTGGTTTCTCACCTGCTTCACCTGGTGAGTCGTCTTGACCATCTCGGCTCCCCTTCTCTTCCCTCGTCGTTGCGGCTTCGCCTCCCCTTCGGTCGGCGTGGCTGTCGATGGTGGTGTCCTCACCCTTTCGGATGGTTTGCGCCCGTCGTTTGCGACCAACTCCATGGACAGCTGCGCGAGCCCGACACGGATCGTGGTGCCCATGCCACACAAAAAGTCCATCCCCAGGATGACATTGTCGAGCATGGTGGGCATGCCCAGCACCACCGTCTTCACCGTCTTCCCTCCAAGGCTGATGTCCACCAGGAGTGCCTTCTTTAGCACCACGGAAGACCCATCCGCCAATCGTACCTTCGCCTCCACCGGGAGCCTCTCGCCTTTGACATTCTGCTTCCGTAGCCACTCCTCGCTTACGAAGCTGCGCGTTGCTCCGGTGTCGACTGTGGCCGTCGTCTCGTGGCCGCCGATCGTCACTCGCGCCACGATCTTCCCTCCTTTTACCACCATTGGTGCTCTTATTGCCTGGAGCTGGGGTTCGCGGCGCGGGCCTCCTCCTGGCTTGAGGGGCGCCTCAGGTCGTTTCCCGACATCGGCCGCTCGCAGCATTCTTTGCTATTTCGACCTTGCTTCCCACAAAGCCGACAAAACAGTACCTGCGCATTGGGACACTCTCGGGCGAAGTGACCGCTCTGCCCGCACCTATGGCATGCCCGTCGTGGGTCGAAGCCGCCACTGCTTTGCACTGTTCCCCCTGCGGTGGCGCGAGCTGGGCCGCGGCTGGACGTGCTGCTGTCGACTGACTTGCCGTTCGCGGTCCCCCCGTCTCGGGCCGAAACGGGTTTGGTGGCCTTGCCCTCGCCCCTGCGAATGCTGGCTCATCCTTGCCTCTCGCCATTGCGCGAGAATATTCCGCATCCTGCTCGCGGAGGCTTTCGAACTCGGTGGCCATCTGTGTCAGCTGCGCCAATGTTGCGAAGTCGTGCCTGCGCACGTGCAGCCGATAGTCCGGGGCCGCGTTCTCATATACTCGATACAATTCCTGTGCCGCGCTGTACCCTGCGCGCCTCATTAGCACTCGTAAGTTCAGCAGGTATTCCTTGAACTTTTCGCCGTGTCTCTGCCGGTGTGAGCGTATCTGGTCCTCCAGGCGCTCGAAATAATGGGGGGGCAGGAAGAAATCTAGGAACTCTGTCCGGAACGCTGACCACGACGCGTTCCACAGTCCGCTTGTCAGAAACCAGCTCGCTGCCTGGTCGACCATCACTTCGCTCATGGCCGCGGGCATGTGGTCCATGTCAATCCTGTACGTCGCGGCCCGCTGCTCCAGGATTTCTAAAAATCCCAGCGGATCCTCTTGGCCGCCGTACCTGACTCCCCATTTGCGCACCTGGTCAGCCACTCCTCTTTGTGTCCGTGCCTCTTCGTCGTGTGTGCATGCCATCATTGGCGCTTCTTCCACCCGTATCTCGGGCGGACACTTTCGTACCGTCGGTGGTGGTTTCCACGACGCTGGCGAGGGCTGTTCATACAGGTGGGGCCTACGTAAGTCCGGCTCGGACTTTTGAAACGGCCGTCCGCCGAATTCACCAGTGGGGGTTCGACGAGCTTCCCGTATTGGGCCTCTAGCTCGGCGAGTCTGTTCCGGGCTTCCCTACTGTGGCCCCCGCCTTGTATGAACGACGCCACTCGCTTTCTTAACTCCTCTACTCGGCCCTCCCTGTCGAGGCCGAATTCCTGGGCAATCGCCATTAACTCCTCCTTGCGACGGTAATATACCCATCGTACCCCCAACGTTATCTCGAGAGACTCACCTGGTTCCATCTCGGTCGGGATGTCTGGTTTCGCTTGAAAATGACACCAAAGAGGGAATTCCTATTATTTTTCCCTTCTTGACTCCTGACGTCGTCGTCGAATTCCTTGAGGAAATCGGTCGAAAATTCCTCGCTGAACTCCTTGACGACACTATGCGATTCCTCGCTGAGTTCCTCGATGAACTCCTCGGTGAGTTCCTTGAGGACAATCCGGCGAGAATTCCTCAATGAATTTTCACTCCCGCTTCTTATTGCACCGGAACCAGACTTTGGAAAACAAATTCAAAGGCAAAAAAAAAAAAAAAAAAATATTTTTTTTTTTTTTTTTGTCTATCGGGCCTCCGGCCCACTGTACTTTACTTTTTTTTTTCCTCTGTCAGACTTTCCCACTGTAGTATTTGTCCACTTTTATACGGCCCGTGGCCCACTGTAATTTTTGTCCACTTTTCTACGGCCTTTGGCCCACTGTAATTTCTGTCCACTTTTCTACGGCCTTTGGCCCACTGTAGTTTTTATTCGCTTTTTGCGGCCTTTGGCCCACTGCAATTTTTGTTCGCTTTGCTTTTTTTTTTTTTTTTTTGTCCACTTCCGTATGGCCTTTGGCCCACTGTAACTTTTGTTCACTTTTACACGGCCCTTGGCCCACTGTAATTTTCGTTCGCTTTTCGTGGCCTACGGCCCACTGTAGTTTTTATTCGCTTTTTGCGGCCTTTGGCCCACTGTAGTTTCTATTTATCGCTGCGCGTCGTGACGTCACGCACTTGTTACCGTTTTCACACTCGTGCTCTGCCAAACCCACCACCAAAACGCATGTATGTGTGTGTGAGCGGGCACGCGTCTGTGACGTCACACGCATGCACTTGATTCCCGATTCTCGCTGTTCCCTTTTTGCGGGGACGGGTCGCCGCGCTCGCCACCGAACCGTTGGCTTGACGTCGCGCGCGCTTTGTCTAATCGGCGTTTGTCGCTATGCCAAATTCCGCCAATGCTTGGCGCGTCTGCACTAGCAGGTACCGGCGCGCGTCGAAAGTGCGACAAATGTTTCCCCCGCCCGTTTTATATACCCCTCGCCTAGCTGCTGGTTTTGAGCGCGCACTTTTCCCGTTTTGCGTGTGCCGCTATATCACCAGAGCTAGGGTATCGTCGGGTATATTGGGCTATGCCACCGCGCGCGTGTTTTTTAATGTTCCTTTTTTTTTTTTTTTTTTAGCACACCACTCGACCTGTACGCGTCTGACGGCCACGTGTCAGGAAAAAACGAAATTTTTCCTTACAGACAAAAAAAAAAATCCAAACTTTTCTACCTCCTCATAGATCACCAGATCGTGCAGGCAATCTGGTAGTCGACCACCAACTCCCAGACCAGTGTTAGTGCGCACTCGCGGGTTTTAATTCGCAATGGTGCAGCACTCCCCTACGTCTCCAGGGTCCCTGCTCGGGCGCCACTTGTAAAGAAGCGTTCTAGCCGGGGTACAAATCTCAGTCTGCCCAGGGCTCGAATCTTACAAGAAATTTGTAACATTCGCGGAGACGCTGCAGACGGGGAATAACGGTCGGTCTGGGGGTGGGTGTTGGTATGAAAAAGGGGGGAGCGGGACGCGAGATCGAGGCAGGGACGCTGCCGTCGTTCTCAGCGAGCCAATGCGATGCTCTGCGAGATCGAAGCGTGGCGCCGAGGTGCTCTGGCAGCCAGCGCTGTTCTCATGCGAGAGAGCACTGCGTAAGGAGGGGGGGGAGGCGAGACGCGAGATCTAAACGGGGAGCGCCGCCGTTGTTCTCAGCCGTGCCACGCGCCGCTCCGCGAGATCAAAACGGGGCGCCGAGGTACTCTGGCGGCCGCCGCTGTTCCCAGGCGAGGAGCGCTGATAGGATTGGGACGATGCGAACGCGAGATCTAAACGGGGAGCGCCGCCGTTGATCTCAGCGAGTCGTAGGATACAGGGTGAGAGAACGTCTTGCGAGTTTCCAATCGTGGCTCAAAGGGTACCAAGAGGCCGCGATGGTTCTCAGCGAAAGACGGCGTTGATTCGTGAGAAGTGAGTGCGACTCTAGGGGCGCCGTAGAGTCGCGACTATTCTCCAACGAAACGGAATTGAGTGGGAGTAGGGATATGGTGGATGAGACTTAATTCGCGAGAAACAACACGCCGTTTGGTCTTTCTTTCTTGTCTCTTTATTCTCCGTTTGTTCTCTGTGTCGCACTGGCCCTAACTGTTTTAGTACTTACAGTTATCTCCTGCCTTTCCTTGTTGTTCACGTCCGTTCTCTTCGGCTCTCGATCGCAAAGTGCTGGCAGCGTTCTCGATCGAGCAGCGCGGAAGCTGTCCTGATACAACTCCACCACGAAAGCTCTCTTCTCACCACAGAGCTTTCGGGCAGGGTTGCATCAGACTGCTCCCCGCGCTCTCGACGAGGGCGCTGCCAGCATCCCTATGCTCCTATCGACAACTAATTCAAACTTAAACGTAACTGATTCGAACTTAAATCTAACAATTCATTATTAAACTTATAATATAAACTTAAATGTAATAATTCCAAAAATCCAAACTTAAATGTAATAATTCCATTATTAAACTTATAAACTACAAACTCAACTATGTAAGACGGGGGAAGAAACCCCGCCTTACACAGCACACACATGAGCACACACATACACACATACACAGCCTACGTGAAATATTTGCCAGAAAAGCGCTTTACGCCGGCAAAGTATCTGTGATAAAATGAGAGTAAAAGACAAAAAAATAAATAAAGAAACGACAGCGATAGAGAGTCCTTATGGAAGCGCGCACATTATGTGCGATATAATGAAATAAATGCCGGAAAAGCTGCAGCATGCGCCGGCAAAGACATCAAGGACATTAAGCAAGGACAATGCTAGTTGCTATCAATAACGCAATTACAATATAACGCGCAACACTTTTTCACACACTCCCACACACACTCAGTTTTAAAGCGGAAACTTTAAGGTACTTTAACGTGGGCTAACTTACCTCGAGCATATTGCGCCGATTTGTATCGCATAAATTCCGGCAGCCAATCTCCGTTGACATATACCAACCGCTAAATGTGGTGGCCGTAAACTGTATGCCACCCACATCGAAGAGCATGCTCGATACGGCGGGCAGAGCATACCAGCGTAGTCCCAAATCCGTAAACCACTCGAATCTGCAACGAGTTTGTTTAGGAGTGAAAGGAGGGAGAGAGAAGTGGGCAGTGAAAAGTTAGTGAGTTTCGGTTTTGGTTTAGTATACAGTTGTCATCAGCGAATTGTACTCGTATTACACGCACTTGGGATGACTTAGCGGCACTTCCAATATGAGTTCCAATGGATAATCAAAATAGTCCGGATCATGACCATTGGCCGATACAACCAGCGGCAAAATGTCCCATTCGCTGCCTTTGCCCTTCCAGCCCAGTTTACTGCAGACCTATAATAAACCAGTGAAACCAAAATCGAAAATCGAATATCAGCACAAGCTGTGAGTGGCTAAACAGTGCTGGCATTTTAGCTTGTAAAAAGCTAGCTAAGTTTTAGTAAAGCTGTTTAATAAATCACTCATGGTCTGCTTAAATTATATTTAGCTACATTTAGCTATTTTCATTTCTACTCCTCGACACTCTGGCAACACTGTTCGCGAGATGGCAGCATAAAAAGCGGCATGTGAACAAATATATAGCGCACTTTTGGGCGCTTTTGCATACGCTGTCAGAACTCAGAGCTCGGAACTCAACACATCAGTGCAACCCACACATATTTGTTTATATGGATATATATTGACAGCTTCGTTCGTGTTTGCTTTGGGCTTCTCACTTCCACCATTTTTCATGTATTTAAAATGCAATTTATTACATGAACTTTATACAAGTTGTCTGTATCGTGTGAGTAACATTTATTTCTGTAATTTTTCGTGCTATTTTTGACTGTGGACTACGGACTGTGTTCAGAGAATATTTCAACATGAGCTCCAAAATATTTAAGCCTGGCAAGCAATTGATGCGTGTAAATATTGTGATGTCCTGTGCTACATATATAAATTGATAGGTGGATTACGAGCCATAAATAAACGGATAGTTATACCAATAAATACAAACAGAGAAGAAGGCAAAAAGAAAAGAGTTTGCAAAATGACTGTCGATATTGGCTCAATTTCAATCGATTCGACTGGATTTCTATGGCAACATCAGTATTTGATTGCTAGGCAACCGCTCACAAGTGGCCTATTGTGCTAAATGCGAGTATTTTATTAGGCCATTAATTCACACATCTCTTGCTTAGCTCTTTAAGCTGTTATTGAGTTCGTTATGTAGTTAAAAATAGGAGGTTGTTTTTGGAAATAATATATTGGGTTTTAAATTTTATTGTGAAAAGAATTTTATAGTGCCACTCACACTAATTTGAAGCATTTTATAACTCTACTTTCTACATAAATATAGCTTAACTTGACGCTTTAAATCTACTAAGTCTTTAATACTACTGAGTCCATAAATTCTATAAATACTCCAAGCTTTACCTCTGTAAACTCCACATTCATGGGATCCCCAATGATCTTGCCATCTGTCTGCTTATAGCCAGCATAGGAAATAAGCTGATTGTTCCAGATACGATAATCATGCTTACCATCTGTGCGTTGTGGAAATATGGTAATGGCAGATCTGCAAAAAAGATACAAATACACATGCTTAAATTCACGGCCATAAACTCTGGTAAGTGTTGGTAGACAGCTCAAACCATAGAGCCAATTACAAAGCCAAACAATGCTTGGCTTAGACAACTTTGAGTTCAAAAAGTTGCTACAACTTTGACTAGAACACACATAAGCGGCCTACGCCGAGTGTGCAATTGAAAGTCAGGTTTTCTGTGGGTGGTGAACATAATTTCAAATATTTGCTCGACCACTTTTAGACACCGCTCAACTCATTGCCAATTAGTTGAGGCCATTTGGGGTTGAAGCAAACATGCTCACTTGACTCTCTGTTTTTGGCCGAAACGCTAATAAAACGATTTGTGTGGATTAGTGATTTGGTGGCTGCCAATGAAAATTGGAAATATTTTCACAAAATGTGAAAATGCGAAAATGGCAGAAAGAGCATATTCAAAAGCTCAAAAACATTTCAAATTATGCCAGGCTTAAAATTTTGATATGCTAAATAAGTATGTAATAAATAGCAAATTTGTGTGCGCTAATTAGAATAATCTGGTAATTATGCGCAAAGCAGAAATCGCAATTATTTCACAATATTTTTTAAAAATATTTAAATTTAATGAAGCAACGATTTATTCACATTTATTTATCATTTTTTCCTACAATTTTTGTAGACTTTATGGTTTGAATATTCACTCAAAAGTTTGTTCTTTGCTGTTAGCAGTTTCTTCTGTGAGTTTTTCAATTAAAACATTTCACCAAACAAAAAAGTCGTATACAAAGTTATCGATTGCACCACAACAATTGATACTTGCAGCTAAATTGGGTTTATTGGGTTCGTATTTATTTTTGTCTCTTCGATGACACTTTGAGTTATTTGATTTCATTGAAATTTAAAAGCTTATCACTTACCTCAGATTGCCTTTATTGGTGGCATATTTGATGTGGTTGCAAATGGCCTCAAACATGCCACTCGTTGTGGTCACATAACGACAGTCAAATACCTTAAATAAATATAAATAAATAGTTCTTAAAGGCTTTGTTAAATCTTTGCAGTTTAAAACGATTCCTATTGAGCTGTAAATTCTGGTAACAGCCACTGCAACTGCAGTCAAAAGTTCAAATTAACTAAAATATTCATAGCGCTTACAGACAAAAACAACAGCGAAAAGGCGTGAAAGAAAGTAAATCGACTAGCAGATACCCTGTTTGTACACAGTTGCTCGTCTGTCGACTGTTCTCCATAGAGTTCAAATTGCAATAGGGCTTGCAGTTGAATTGAAGATAAAATTACTGTTTTCCTACTGTCTAACATTCCCACTGTCCAACTTGTAGGGGTCTCCACTGCTACAGAGTATCTAAGCGTCTGCATCTCTTTTGAAAAACACAAAACAAGCATAACAATTGTACAACATGAATTTTAAGTGCAAACAAACTTTCAAGCGGCGCACAAAATAGAAACTAGAAAAACTAAAAATAGAAAAACAGCAACACAAAAAGCAGTAAAACTCTAAATGAAATCAGCTGAGTTCTGATCTCTACTCTATTTTGTATTGTTTAGTTTTTTGTTTGCTGCACATGGGGCGTATGATAAATGTGAAATGTGAAGTAATTCTCATTGTTACAAATGCTCGGGTTGATTGTTGTTGTTATTTCGCACTTACAAAGCGTACAGAGAAACCCTTTTTCAATTAGAACACTTGAATGCACTTTCCAGATTCTTCAATTACCAGTTTTTGCCTCTCGATTAACAATTGTTTTGGGCATTTTCACACCTACAGCTCTTGTGGTCAGCTCTATCAATGGTGAAAAGGTGCGAGTACTTACGCTTTGGCTTTAGAGGATTTCTCTGCTGTCCACTCGAATCTGCTCCTAAATCCCTAAACACTTTCCTATTTCACAATTTATTTGGCTCCCCTTATTTTTTCTGCCTTCATTTCAACTCTGTCTCGCTTTTTAGAGTCAGTTCTATTTGATTTTCGGCTGTGTTTGGGTTTTTGTGTGCATGTCCTTTCGCTTTTGGTTTTTCGTAATTAAGTTGAAACCCTTTTTCGAGTGGGCTGACCCATGTGAAACCCATAAGCCATAAGCCATTCATTTATGCATGATGCGTGCATTTAATTTACAGCAAACTTTTGTTTTTCAAGTGTTAATGGATAACTTTTTCGAAAAGTCATGGCGTAAAATGAAATTATCATAGCTCGAATGTTGTACAACCAAAAATGTTATGTTTATGCAGCATCACTTTTTACTGAACACTGAATACGGAGAGAAAACTACGAGTGGTTAGTAATAAGTTCTTGAAAGCTATAGAATAGTTTGAAGCTCTTGGAGTTTGCATTGAAGATAGAAAGTTGTGTATTGAGTTAGTGTAGCTGTATACTTTAAATTAAATATTAATTAACTCTAAAATTAAACCGTCAATAATTAAAAGCCTCCAGATGTGACTTCAATATTTTTATTTTATATTTTAGGTCTTAGATTTTAACATATTTTGATAACTTTCTTAGGGCACAGTTTTAATGAAATTTTAAAGACTTTAAAGAATTAAATACAATTTTAGCTTAACTTCTTTCAACTAAACTTTTTAAGCTTTTTCTCACACCTTCCTTAAGCTGACAACTCATTGAACTGCCCTCGCAAGCACATTTCTTTGGACATATGTAGGAGGCACACAGTTGAGCAACATTAAATATGTATGTGTGCTCATATGCACACGAGTGTAGTAAATACATTTTTGACGCTAACTGAATTTTCAAGGTGACTTCAGTAGTCACAGAATTGGATGCTCGTGTCTGTTTTAAGATAGTCACTCACACACACACACACACTCACACACACCATCACACACCCAAACACATGCAAATCAGTGAAGCGTGAATGCAAATTTGTTCATACACTGTCAATTTGTAATGCCAACTACTGATCATTATAATATATCGTATATATACACGATAGACGTCTATATGTATTTATTCTTGAATGCAAATGTAAATATATTGTGTGTTTCTGTGTGTGTATGAATAAATCTCTGTGCGGCAGACACCAAAATTTTTCTAAATTAAAATTTACGATGATTTGCATTTCAAATATGTGCTCAGTGCTTACTTTGTCTCTCTTTATCTCACTTTCTCCCTCTCTTTCCCTTTCTCTTTCTCAGTCACTCATTCGCTCTGTCTTGTTTTGTGCTCGCTTTGTGCTGTTTTTTATCGCCTTTTGGGTGCGCATTTTACATTTGTCATTTTGCTGAAACACGCATAAATCTTGAATAATGTTAGCAGGACACTGCGACAGAGATAGCAAGTGTGTAAGTGAGAGGTAACTACTGAGATTCCTTTTGACAGACAGCCTCTGTGATTTGCTAGCTGACAAATTTACTTTACTATTTTGCGTATGTCTCAAAATTTGTTCTAAATTACAGACATTTGCCTAATGTGAGTTAATGAATTGCTATGTTGATTTGCTGTGAATGTTGGATATGTGACTATAACTGGAATAAGAATTATGATTGGAATCTAGAAATATTAAAGCTGCTCAGTGGAGCAAAAAAAAAAATATTTAAAAAGCTTTAAGAATTCTGCTTTCTGCTTTGACTTAATATAAATAAATTACAGGTACCTTCTACACCCATATAGCTACCACAGCTTTAAGCCTTAATAATTTAAACACATTTTTCTCCACAAAAATCCCCAATAATTTATTTAAGCCAACAACTCACCTGCAGCTTCGACCATTGAATGCGACCAATGCAGCGCGAGGAATTGCGCCAAGCTAATTTGGCGCCATAAATTAGCTCCGTTTCCGTTAGCTGATAATGTCCCGTTGTCTCAATGCTTTGACGCACCTGTTTCCAACGCGTATCATGTGCTGCCGACGATGAACTGCCGCAGGTAGAATTTCAAAATAGATTTATGAATTTATCATATTTTTTGAGGGGCTGTCCCTTCCGCCCGCTAGCAGGTTCATAGCTTACCGCTTTATGGAGGTAAAATACTGATCCAGAAAATCCTTGGCATGCTCTAGTACTAAATCAGATTTGCGTGCTTCCACAGCGGCATTGCCAATGTGCATAATGCTGCTCGTACAGGTGGCCCGCGAGCAGGATAAAATCTTAAAGTTGATAAAGATGATAAATAAATAAGTCATAATGTTAAGTACTCAAAAAGTAAACACAAAAAAATAAGTAAGAAAAATATGTCAAGAAAAGTTTAGCAGCAGTAGCAGCCGTAAGTTGTGACAATTTAATTAAAAATTTAATTGCTTATCTCTTGGTAATTAAATTTTTGATTGCTCATTTCGTACGTTCTAATTGCAGCAACAAATGAAGATGAATGACAGAGCACAGAGCACAGAGCCTGGAGTGAGAGACAGAACACCCACAAGTTGTTTTGCTCAAAAAGGACGAGTGGCAACAATGCAATGAAAATGGCAAATTAAACCAGAACTGTACATGGCCCATCAAATGCGGCAAAAACTGACAACTTCTCGCCTTAAGCTTCAACCTGGCTAAGAACACTGCTTTGATAGCTTTTAATCTGAGCATTTGGCCACGTTTAAAACGAGTTTCACTGTCAATTCCGAATGTTATTTTTGCTCTCCGCTTTCGACTTACTTTCACCATTTCTTTTATGACGCATGTCAATGTAATTATACCCTGTAAAAGGTGTGGGTAGGAGTTGGCCTACGTTTTGAGTTATTTCCACACAAACTTAATATATTTTTTATTTGTTATCCAGCTCACACTGCTACAGAGTATCTGAAGATTGAGCAGCATTTAACTTTAAGTTCACCTTGCCTCATTTCACCAGCTTACCACCACTACCAGCTGCAAGCTTTTCTTCCCTCACCTTGTGGCTTATGGTTTGTTTTCTTTTCGACGTTTTAATTTACTCAACACCAACAACAATGCCAACAGCTTTGCTCTTCGGGCTCCTTCTGGCTCACGGCTGCTGAGCAAATCTACCCGCGGTCATAATTAGTTTGTTTTTACAGGCAGTTGAGCTCTTGAATGGGGTTGAGAAGAGCGAATTGGCCTCATAAAATGCTCAAGTGGCTTACACTTGCTGCTTGTTCTTGACAGCTACTGTTTCTGTTTGTGGCTCTTGCCATTTGCAACAATTACATCACACATACGCCGTGTTGTCACACATTTCAAAATCTCTTTAATTTTTAGCGTTGAACGTGACGTTTTCAAAGTTTTAATTATTGTCAGTTGGCTGCTTAATGATGATGACTTTCACATCTGTTTTTTCTCACATTTAAAGCAAATTATTAAATTAAATTTTGTGCTTTTAAATTTAATAGAATTAATGATATTTTATTGGAGATTTTTACACTGTTCAAGAGCTTTGCCAATTGAGTTTAATTTTGATTTACAAATGTAATCAAATTGGACGTCAACAACTCTGACCTGTCATGTCTGTATTGTTGTATGACAGCATTGAACTTACTGTAAAAATTCAATCAATTGAGATGCGTATAAAAGAGCTGAATGCACCTATATTGAGTTGTTTTATAGAATACTTTAATTAAGCTCTACTTAAAAAACTCTATTGTTTGAATTGCCTTCCAAATTTACTCGACTTCTTTTGTCAATCCAAAACTTTGTACGGTCATACAGTAAATTTCAGTAGTTAATTTATAAGCCGCTCAAACTCAACAACCACAATAAACTGCTGCCTTAACTTCAAGCACAAGCAGAACCACACAAACACACACCCACTTACACACACGCACACACATGTCTCTTTACTGAAGCACACGAAAAATCTGGTAAAAACTTTGGCAATTTTCACTCAACTGCACAGGACAAATTTATACAGGATGCAAACAACAATAGCTGTAACAGCACCACAAGCAAACCAGCACAACCACACCCTCATACACTCACGCACACACCCACACGTGCAGTTACATAAACATATGACGAATATTCCGAAATTTATTTGCAACAACTTGCAAGTTATAATTCTAATAAGCAAAGCTGCCAGCTTGATATGTTTGCCTCGCCTCCCATGCCACGCCCACACAAGTGCACCTCATTATGTTTGTGGTGCGTGTGCATGTGTGTTTACAGAGTACAAAAATTAACTTTTACTTTCAACGTGCAGAGATCTCATAAGGCAAACCGAGAGAAACATAAACAGTGGAAAAATGCGGCTTTAACCGCTTTTCATTTGAACAGATCTTCAGAGTGGCAAAATGAATTTGGTTGCCAACGTCAAATGCAAATAATTGCGAGTTGCAGCAGCGGAGTGCGTCCACCTACTAAATGCCACGCCCTATACACCCACACAAGGTTCTCCAAAATTGTTTTATGTAAATATAAACACAAAGCAGCGAGAAAAACAACAACAAAGTGATGGTCGCGAGTAAAAGTTGCCACTGCGCCGGAAACGGAAATTGTTGCAGCTGCAACGCGTCAAATAAATACATATACACAGTGCAAACACACCCACACACTATAAAGCTCTTAAAGTTTTGGCGTGCTAGTTTGGGTTTTGCTCGACGCCACGTGCTGCCAGCTCTGAGTGGGAAGAGTGGGAAAAGCTGCGGGTTTTCCCTGGCGTGCGTCTTGTTCCCGCCAAATTTGCACTTTTGCAAGTTTTCCGTTTAATTTTGCTTTCCTTTTTTTTTATATTTTGTGTAATTTATGCGCCTCTAAAGTAGCAAAGCGTAAAAGGTGCCACGAGTTGACTTTCAAGGTGCCACAACGACTTGGGGATGCACTTTTGTTAAGTGTGAGAAATGGATGGCAGAATTCTTTATATAAGCTGCTTTCAAAGCGAATCAGTTCATAGAAATACAATTTAAGTTTATGCATTTCAAACTTCAATAACTAATAATGGTTTAAAACATAAGGTAACAACTTGACAAACTATTCTTCATCTTAATACTAAATCACGGATATTTTTAAAAATTATTTCAGAAGGACAGCTTTGAAATTTACTAACTCTTTCTAATTATCTAGTAAGCAAGTGTACTTATCTTAATTTATTGTTCACTTAGACACTTCACTCTCACAAAACGCAGTGAATAACTCACTTGCCAGACCGCAAATTGTAGCGCAGTTTAAGTGAATAACTCTCTCAAAAACAACAAATACTTTTAGCCCTTTTAAGTTGTTTTAACTTCTGTTTGCTACTTTTGCATACAATTGTAAACGGTTTATTACTTTCAACTCAGTTCGCTTTTCACAAAGGCGAAAATGCAATTTAAACAAAATTTTTGAAGTACCAAAAATATGTTGGCCATTTCGCTGTTAACCCACAGCATAGTTGGCCAGCATAATTGCCTAAATATAAAAAAGGTCATTTAAAGTCACGCCGCATAATTATTTCACACATGGAATTAAGTAGATCAAAGTTGGATCAACAAACTGAAACCATAATAAAGTGGAAAACAAGTATGCTCAACAGCTAAATACCCTAGCGAAAACTTTGATTTACTATAAAACAAAAGTTAAGTTTTAACTGAGTATAGCGAAAAGTAACTCATGGCTTAAAACAAAAGCCCCGAAGCATAAACATAAAACTAAAGGCATTTTAATTTTATGCAAATCCCGCGCAGAGGACATAAACTTTAATTGACTTCAACTGGCAGCTTACATCTATGAATGGAGCTAAACTGCCTTTTCACGGGCTCAATACAATTGGCAGGTGAGAGCAGAGCGGAAAGGGGAAAATTAGCTCGTTGAGTGGCGAGGACGCAACTTAAATGAAATGGCAACAAGAGCAAATATTTTTCATTGCATAATTTTATGCGCTTAGCGAATTAAAATGCAACCGAATGGGTTGAGTGAGGGCAGGGTCAAAAGTGGGTGTGGCAAAGGCAGTTACCATGAAATTTGATTGCGAGTGGAATGCGAATTTACAGCGGCATTTCCGACGCCTTCTGTCAGCGTCGACGCTGACTTAATTAGCAGGCCAACTGCCACTGCAACTGCAACTGGAGAAGGAGAAGGGAAAGCTCTGGCAACGGAGCAGCTAATTGAGGTTAGTTGCTAACTTAAACGCCAACACGTCGACGTCTTTTCCGCTTATGCAATGCAGCCTACTATTGTGGCATAATGAGTTTCAAATCGCAGCTGACTCAGATTTGGAAACACATTAAATTATTTTTCGATAGATAAGCTCTGGCCGTAATTAATTAAGCTTACATAAGCTTACCATAAATTTGGCTTAATTTAGAAAATAGTTTTACATTTAATTATTATTTTATAGGTATCTCTTTTCAGGTTTATACGACTGCTGTCAAAGTTTAAGACATTAAATTAAAGTTAAACACAAGTGAAAAGTTTGCTTGCCTCGTTGACCACAACACAAATTCCTAAAAACAACAACGACAGCCTCAACTAAATTTTGCCGCACGAACTGACACACACTCCCAAAAAAACACACACTCACAGTTGGGTATAATTTTTAAGCACACACACTAAAATTTGAAGCTACTTCATTACGAGGCGCACACAGATGACGGCAGGGAAGAGAAAAACTTTCATCCTAGTCTGGCACGCACTTGAACAACTTTTACTTAACCAAGTGCAGTAAACGCTGAAATTGCATGATAAAAAAACAAGACAAACAGCAGGACAAAGACACGCATTCAAACAATTACATGACCATGAGTATTAAATAACTCTTAAAAGTATGCAACGTTTTTTGTGTTTGTCAAACAGTGGTGGCAAAATTTAAGGGAACTAAGTAACTCGATGGCTCATAATAGTTACAGAAAAATGAGTCGTTTAGTTATAAATTTAGTTTAGTTCTAGTAATGACTCTTAGAATAGTAGCTAGTTCTAGCTACAATTCAGCTAAAATGCCAACACTACAGTGGACTACCAACTTTTTTGTGCTTTGCTGTACTCAAAAAGAAAATGAAATGAACACGCTGCGAATTGTTTTACAGCCTTTTTATAGTACACTTATTTCTTGCAACTAACAAGGCCATCTCTGGGCACAAATAGTCATAGTCATAGCCAGAGATACTCACGGGTCTACGTGCTACAGCTAATTATGGACAGTAACTAAAACATGGCTTAAACGTGACTCACCTCGCGTCCCTTGCTGTGCAGCGTATCATATACCTCCGGTCTGCCCTCAATGTTCTTCAGTCGCATTGGCTTGCGCATCAGCAAACTGCGTCCCTCGTCGTCCAGGTGCATAAAACTGCAAGAAATTCGAGAAGAATAAAATGTAGAGTTGAAGTTTGAATTTTTAGCACTACGGAAAAAATCTTTTATTAAATTCTTATAAAATTTCGTGCTGCATTTCATTTCAAACATATTTTATTTACTTAAGCAGACACAACTCCGTTAAACGCCCAATTAACAGTTGGCTGTCACTTTTTTATTCCTTCATTTCATGTACTCAATCATTTATTTGTAGATGAGGGTATAATAAATATTTGACTCACCTGCCGGCACGCGAACGATAATCCTGTGACATTTTTCTTGGTTGCTGATTTTTGGGCGTGGGCGAAAGTTCGCGCGAACTTTTGCTGGATGTGTTGCCGCTGCCCGAGGCACCCGCAGCAATGGCAGCGACAACACCACCGCCAACAGCCGCTCCCGCACCCGCACCTCCTCCAGCACCACTTGGTCCATCCTCCAGTTCGACAACAATGCTAGTGTTGGTGCCACGTCTTTCGCGTCCCGGTTGCGGGGATGTTGTTGAGATGCTGGAACGTTTGTGGTGCTTCAAAGGCGTGCCGCCAACTTGGCTGCTGGATGCTCCGTCTGTTAGTGGGTTTGTGGTCGTGGCTGAAACGCCTCGACTGTGGTCCACTTCATGACAGGCACCAGAGATGCCCTCAAGATTTGTGCTCAAGAGCCCATTGCCATTTAACTGTGTCTTGACTTTGATTTTGTTTTGTTCAGCTTGATGTGTTGTTGTTGTTGCTGCTGTTGCTGCTGCTTTCGGCGTGGCCACCGGTGACTGTTGTTGTTGCTGCTGCTGTTGTTGTTGTGCATTTGAAGTACGTTTGATGGTCACAAAGCGCAGGTTCTCAAATATCGATGTGAAATGTTGCGACATGTTGTTTGGCTTCTCCACTTAACTTTTCGCTTCCCTCGTTTTATTTAAAATGCAACCTTCTGCAGCAGGTAAACTTAGCTACACACAGTTAAGCCCAGCAGCCGTCGCTTTGCGCTCTGGCCAAGTTTTGATTAAATTCTGGTCGACAACAAAAAATCAACTTACAAAAAAATCACAAAACTTTCGACTTTGTGAGCTGACGATGCGTTTACCCACAATCAATTGGTTTCGTCTTGCCGTTATTATATATTTAACCTACTACAAGTCGGTAACTTTAAGCCAAAATTTACTAAATTGTGCTTTGATTAAGCTGATTTTAGATTCTGCTGAAAGAACACAGATAAGAAAGAGGATTATTTTAGAATAATAATATAAATAAAATAAATTACTAGAGTCAAAAGCTGTAAAAACCATGTGCTTTAAACAAGATTAACTCAAACTTAAATAAGTAAATAAATTTCTAAATTTCCAGCTTCTCTTTCTAGCTCTAATCCTAAAACAGCTTGATTAAATTTCGTGTCCTATTTCCAGAGCTTTATATTTGTTTTAAGCTCTTGACAATCCGCTCAATCGTAACGATTCTGTTATAGCTTATGGTGCCATCCATTTGATTTGAAGTAGTTTGTGGCAGTTAAACTTTTAAATCCATTCGCATTCTGTGCCGTAGACAATGCTGCAGCTCATTAAATTTCAAATCAAGCAATAGTTACTTACATTTCCAGCGCAACAATTCCCGGAACTATAAGTCTGATGAGATAACTCACACAAAGCTGAAACAGTTGGTGCCTTAGAGACTTTTCTAACAACTTGAGGGTGTTTCATTTGCCTCAAGGATGGATAAGTGCACGGTGTTGGCTCAGCCAGCACTTAGTAGCAATTAAAAGTATCTTTATGGCAATTTCCCGCCATGCTGAACAGCCGCACGGAGCCACAGAACTAAATTTCCACTTTTCTTCCATGCGGCTTGATTATGTGCGGCTCAACATAAATTACTTAATCAAAAGTAGCAACTCCGAGACGCTGTATGACTCTATGAAAATTCAATTAGAACACCTTTTAAATGTTGTTTGATATAGAGTCATTTAAATGCTTATTTCCTGATGCCACATAACTTTTCCCCTGGGGAGCGCAAGAGAGAAAGGAGGATAATATCCTGGCAACAGCTGGGAATCCTTTTGTTTTGGTTAATCTGCATTTGAGAAGCTTGAACCTTAACCTTCACATTAACAACGTATTTGAGCACTTTTCACGCCCACTTGACACCAGCTGTTGAAGTTTTCGAGACAAAAACACCAAAATATTTGAACAGCAAGTGCCTTTCATTTTGTTAACTCATTCGCGGCTGTTTCCGTTAACCCGTTAGCCCATTGCTCCAGCTGTTGTCCAAAATACATCATCATTGGCATCGTCATCATGGTCTGTAGGCCAGGTAGAGCCCAGAGTCAAGGGTGACCAAAGTATGAAGTTTTAACGAGTTTAATTTTTAACGAAAATGATAGAGACAATTGTTTGAAAACAGCACCCAACCCCTAGCTAATATAGTTTTGGTCTGTTGTCCGACAAATCGGCCTATCCACCTGATCCACAATTGATATATTCCACAAATATTTCACTGAGGTCGCCCAAGCTTTGTGGATTTTAAAATTTGTTGCCTACTTTTGTGCGCATCCCTCTGGCACTCACAGTTTGTTTGATGCTCCACATTTGTGATAACCAGCAGATGAAAAATGATAATAAAACACACAAGCACACACACACAGAGTCAGAAAAACAAAGCACAATAATAATGGCACAGCAATATGTTGACCGCTGAGTGAATCGGTTGAATCGGTTTCCATTCAAACTAAACTAGAGTTCAGCTTTTGATTTGTGGCTGGCAGTGGCATTTATGTTATTCCAACTGTTTGCGAGTTCCAAAAATATATTTTTACATGCAGGCATTGAACAATGCGGCTTGACATGGTAAATGGCAAAATTTAGGCTCAACGAGCACTCGACATACATTTAAATTCAAATCACAAGCATAAACATCGCTATGATTTTCGCACACACAATAATAAAGAGGAGAAAAAACAAATAAAGAAAAACACACGCATAATCAACTCGATTGTTATTGCTCAAGTAAATGAAAATCATTGGCCGCAATTTGGTTTGTTGTCTCGCTCGAGTCGAAGCTTTTGTTATTTCGGCTAATCAATCAATCAATCAATTAATTGATACGAAAGTTCTATTTTCATTGCTGATGGCCAACAGTTGGTATTATTTTTTTTAGCTGTCGGCTATTTTGCCACTTAGTCAAAGTGATTGAATATGGTCAAGTCACTCAATTGACATAACTTGAGTAGGTTTTAGGCTTTTGTTTTAGCTGGAAAACAGCCATGACTCTCAATACTTAAGTCAACACTCAGACGCATCTTAAACAAGATTTTCTTCTACTGTCCCTTAATAAAGAGCATTCCACTGTTGGCACAATACAATTTCAAACATTTTTGCAAACAATACCAAATTAAGAGCAGTTCTTAAAGGGATTTTTGTTTTTTCTATACAACAAAGTCATTTCAACGACTTTTGTTGCTACTAAGCTCAGACATTACAGTATTTTGTGGCATTATCCCTAAACGATGCCAACTACCGAAATACATTTAAACACGCACGCATCAACACGTATGCCACACCACTTGACACTATTACACAGAAGCAGCTTTGCTCAATCATCATTTTAAATCCAATCAATTGCTTTAAAATAAACTCGAAAAAAAATCAAAGGGAAAACCGAAACAAAACATCGAGTGCTGCCAAAAGCCTGAATGCTTTTTCGTATTATCTCAAATGACAACACAACAGTACCAGAAAAGGAAAAACAACAAAAACAATAAGAGGACAAAAAAGAAAAGCCAACCAAAGCAGTGAGAATGAGAATTTGTAGTATTGAAAAGCGTCGCACAATTGGCAAGACAAAGGCAAAGTCAAAACAGTGGCTGCCGAATGAAAAGACGAAAAACTGTATACAAATGAAAAGAACAACCAATCTGTTAAGAAAAGCCATTTAAATGTTCAATATAAAAAAGTGTAGCATGCTTTCGTGCCGAGCGGAAGAAAGGAAAGTGTTGCCGGCTTTTGGGGGCTAGTGCAAAATCTGAAATTGAGAAGAACTGAGAGAAAAGTCTTTGAGGCCAAAAAGAAAGTTGGTAGAATATCTTAAAGTTATATCAATCGACGATCGGATGAATGAATCCTGAAATAGTTTCAATGGGGCATAAATCTCAAAACATTTCCAAGAACATAATTATTAATAACTAAACTCAAGAAATATATGAATATGTTGCAGCTTACAGAGGATTACTTTTCATAAAATTCTAAGCCATCAGCCTTTAAAATTTCATGGTTGAAAACCCACACAAAAAGATGAGCTAGGTCTGAGTTTATTTTCGTGCTATGCAAATAAGCAAATTGTAAAAGCAACTGAACTCAATATTTACACGATAAAGTGCGGCTGCCACGTAAAATAAATAATCGCATTGTTAAACGTTGTAAAGAGTGTTAGATTATTGACAGGGTAAAAACGCCACAGCAAGCATGCTGGTCACTCTGTTAAATCATGTGGTTTGCCCTTTATAGGCGGCAATACACTATAAAATACTGGGTCTCTTACTAATAGAACTGTGGATTATTCAAAACTCATTTTCAAACTTGTAGCACTTCAATCATACTCATTTTATTCATGTTGTCAAACCTGACTGACTAACTGACTAACTGAGTAACCCAACTGAACGAAAAGCCGCTGTTGACGCAAGTCTCTACGGTATTACCATATGAAAGGCTGGCGTGTTAGGTTTTATCCTTTGAAGGCATCCCCTTTTTTTGTTATTTACCCAGAGCAGCGAGTACACATACTTGATGTTGTTTAAAATATCAAAAAAAAAAAAAAAAAAAAAAATGCAAAGAAAAGTTATACAAAATAAATATTCGCACTTTGTTTGGCAACACATAAATAAAATCATACATGTATATATAAACTCGCATACTCGTATATTTTATGTATGTTATGCATTCTTGGATCATGTCAGTGGCAGCTGCGGCTGTTTTTGCTGTTGCTTGCTGCCTGTTGCCCTTGTCAATATTTATATATTGTTATTTGAAATTGATACGTAAAAGCCAACTGAATACATTCATTATACCCGTCCAGAAAAAAAGGGGCGTATTTGGATTGAGCAAGGAAACGACGGAATAAATTACATAAATATACGCTAAAGGTAAGCCTATCAAATCAGGCAACACCTTCAAAGCCCAGTAGATTATATCTGAAAAATTCATACAATATTAATGTCAGAACCCAAAGAGTTCTTTCACTTGAGTTTTGTGCTCTTAACTTCTTTATTTTATAACTTTTTATTATGTTAAATTACAGACAAAGTTTTAGTGGTGCTGGTATCAGAAAGTCAGCTACAAATCTAATCAGTTTATTGTTTTAAAATAAACAGAAATAATTCAATTAAATTGTTGCCTGATATCTATTCCATTAGAATTAGTTACAAGTTTCTAATGACACTTTCGGCTATGAAATTTAAATTCAATTAGCAAAAGTGTCGAAAACATTTAGATTTTACACATGTAGCTACAAGAAATATGTGTAAAGTTTTTATTAAATACCAGACAGCATTTATTTAGCTACAACTCTCAAGTGCTGCTCTACTGACAGCGGAGCTTCATTAGTGAAATGAGTTCACAAAGTTATTTGAACTTTATTAGTTAACAAAGAATTTCTGCCGCTTGCATTTAATGCAAAACTATTTCATTATAATTTTAATATACAAATGACACTCAAACATTGGGAGAAACACAAAAAAGCAAACCGAAAGGAAAAGCATGAAAAAATGGAAAACAAATAGGGGAAATGGTGGCAGCTGCTGCTGCTTCAAAAGTGGAGCAAACTTCGCTGAATTGTCTAAAAAGGAATGCACACACACAGGGACATACCCAAGCACACACAGAGAGACACAAACACAACGGTGTATGAGTTTAAAGTGCCCGTTATGCTGAGCTAATTGTTTTTAAATTTATTCAATCGAGTTATGAAACATTTTCCATTCCCAACTTACATCAAAGTTAATTATTGCTTTAATTACGGCCTTAACTCTTTGGCAGTAAAATAATTGCTGATACTAATTAATAAAAGACTAATTGTGGGCACTGCTAAGTGCCTGGACCCAGACTTAAGACTCTTTGACATCATCATAGTTGATTTATTGTATTCGTAATTAATTGACTTCATTTGGAAAAACAATTTTCAGTATTTGATTTTGATTGTCACAGCCCTTTTCATGGCCCCATTTAGTAATTTATTTAATTGCAAAATTTGATGCCGAAATTGGTAGTGGCAACATTAATCAATTGCCAATTGGATTATGTACACAGTGATTGAGTGATTATTCAGGCTGTAAAATTGTCCACTTATTGCTATATGAAGCACAATTTGTGGTTCATTTACAGGCCAATTTTGGACTCTGTTTAATTATTTCAATGCTTGCAGCTCAGTAAATAAACCAGGCATTTATATTTGGCTAAGACTTAACTTGCAGGAATAATTATTTAGAAGTCTTACTAAAAATATATAAAATATGAAAAAATTATTGGCTGGCAAATGAATAGAATTTCTTTACTCATTAAATAAAATTTTTGTAAAATTAAGTTTTTAATTTAAACCTTTTTTCAAACTGCTTTACCTTAGGGTAAATAATTGAGAGTTCACTTTTAGTTTAATTTAAATGATTGTTTTTGTTAAATTTTGCATAGAATTTATTCTTTAAAATTAAGTTAATAAATTTAGTTAAATATTTATTTGCTTTTTAATTTATTTGTTTTTTTTTTTTGTAATTTTATTTAGTGCACTCACAAGACATTTTAATGTTTAAGCTATTTATCTTTTGATTATCATATTGGTCCACACTCAGTTTCCACTTAGGATTTTTCAGCTCGATCCAACGAACTCAAGCGCCGCGCGTTAACTGAAGCTAAGGCAGCAACGCAGCATCCTTAAATACCAAATTGCTTGCCCCTCAGGAATGTGAATCGCAACACGGTCGTCTTCAAAGTCAACAACCATGCACAGCATCCGCTCACCATTGGTGAAAAGCTACCAAATTGTAGAAAATCGAATGTGGTTCGTGTCTTGGCTGAAGCTTCGCACTGGAATGTTTGTTTTGATGGCAACAAGTGTTTGACGCGTCCCACACGGTTCAATCAACACGTGTCTGCCTGTAAAAACCTCACAAATTATTAAAAAGACTTTCCTTTTTGGTGCATATATTTATATTTGCAAAGCGCGCTTTTTATTTCACTTTTATTAGCAGCTGAAAAATGCGTTGAAATTCTCATTTGATTTCAAAATTGTTTTCAACATTCATCAAAATAAAAGAATTACAACAATAAACCTTAGCTTAGGGTGAACAACAAAAAAAGTTGTGCTTAAATCTAAACTAATTTATAATCATTAATAATTACCTTACATGCCCCACTTAAGAATTTATTTAACATAGCCAATTAGTTGCTATCTATTTATAGAATATTTCCGTTTGTGAAATATTTAATAAATTTCATAAATAATTACAAATTTCTTTTCCATTTTTTGTGTTTTGTTTGCAATAAAGTTGGAATAGCTTACTAGTCCCGAGAAGTACTTGTTGTGGATGCTGACAACGTGTAGTTAAACTTTGACTCCGTCGGAAAAGTGCGCAGTTTTCTTTTCATTTCATTTTTTGCTGCTGTGGTAGTAGATTCTCCAACGCTGCTGGTGTTGGATGCCGCAGATGATGATGCTCTCGGTTCGGTGTTGGTGTTGTATATATACAGGTATACAATAGAGAGACAAGACATTAGTATAACCTTTTTTTTTTGCAATAATTTAAACAAATAACAAACATTAAGGCTAAATCTTAAAATTATTTTAAAAGAAATATGATTAAAATATGGGAGACAAACAAACCAAATATTGGCATTTGTTAAGACTTTTTAAAACAGTCTTCACTTTTTGTTTGTGTTTCTTTTTTTTTTATGTGTTACTTGTTGTGGTTGTTATTGTTGTTAATTTGGTGTAGTTTAGTGGATTATACAGGCTAGTTGGATTATTTGGATCTACATTCGCTCTGCTTCGTGTTCACTCCAAATTAGTTGGTTTGCAGTTAGTTCAGAGTTTATAGTTCACTGTTCATAGATACTCAAGGATTTAAAAGTTTTGTTTTATAGTTCACATTGATTTCCATTCTGGCGTCGGTTAAAACACTTTTGGGAACCTAAAACACTTGAAGAGCAACGATGAAAACTCGTAAAGCGTCTTCCGTCGGCTGAAAGTCGCTTCGGGCACTTAAAGCACCAGAACAGGAGAGTAAATGGAAACTCAATCCTGTCGTGGCTTCCAGGACATTGGTGTATTTCATTCATCAGACTTGTCCAGTCCATTTGAGTTGAATCATTCCACCGGCCGGTTCAGCAATAGCATTAATCCTTCCGCCAAGTCCTTGATGACTTTGAGCAGTTCCAGCGCTGATAGTTGGACCTATAAATTGGACGTCAAGCTGCATCCAAGTGAAGAACTCGACGATTAGCTTTGCGGCGAGGAACTATGATGAATTCTCGAAATGTAGATGAAGTATTCAAACTGAAAGTCCTTCATGGTGTACAAGCTGACGTTGTTTTACGTGTTGCATTATTTAAAGGGGACTGTTCAATTAAAATGTGAATTGTGAAGGGGAAACCGCATTGAGATACAATTGAAGAGGAAGGGGTCAGAGTATTGTATCAATGAATATAAAAAAAAAATCTTTAAAAGCAAGCTAAACACTTTTTGAAAGAGCTAAATCCTAAATGCAGGGACACGCGCACTAATTCATCAAGCAGATATAAGTATGTACAGAGTTATGAGAGAGTGAAGGGCCTAAAGAGAATAAATTAGAGGTAGCCGCATCGATATCAACAAGCTAAACACTTGTTAGACGATCATCGAGTGTAGGTATAGAAGTTGTTCGTGTATTGTCTTGCTTGCCAATCCACATAATGGCTTGTAGGTTGTGAATATACGGGCCATTATATGGCTTCTCAAATGGCAATGGACGCTGCATTTTTGCAATCTATTTGAGCGCCATCAGCAGTATAGGGTAAACTGAAGGTATCAAGCCACTCTTTACACTTCTCAGTGCTTTCAAAGGCCAAAACATTGCTCACATACTTGACGCTAATGTTGGGACGATAACTGTAAAGCAGAAAAGTACACAGTACTTTAGTTAAAGCTTTTAAAAAGCGAATTTAATTACTTACGATTTCATGATTATGCGTAGAGCCGCCTTGCGCTCACGCTCAAGGAACCATTCAATCATGTGCCCGGACATGAGCGGCGCTGTTTTATACAGATCAAAGAGTTTACAATAGTTGCCCAGCGACCAAGCGGAACGAAACTGTAGAGCATGTGCAATGGCGGGATTCTCGCGTTGATCAGTTGATATCGAACGCAGGACGGTTGTAATGTCTGCAAAGAAAACATTATGAATTTCTACAAGTTAGAAATAAAAAGGTTGTCTACTTACCCAAGGTATTCTTAGTAAATATATAGTAGATAATACGATAAGCGGTGAACTCGAGTGAATTGCTGCTGTTGCCCAGTTCCAAGTAGAGCATCTTAAGCTGCGTCTGGCACTGATTGAACTCTTCGTGATCACCCTTCTCCATGGCAATGCGCGCATGCGTCTCATATACCTCCACGGTGAACTTATCTCGTATACCTTGGACCTAAAAGCGGAAATAGAAAGAACAGGCATCAAAAGGTATAATTTTAAGTATATTAGCGCTTTACTTACAGTTAGATCCTGTCGTATAGACTTCAACTGATCACACGCATAATGATAATCCTGATTCGTGCGCCATTTGCCCTTCACATTGGCCAGCGAATGGGTGAGCACCTCGACGGGTCGCACTTCCGATGCTGATGGGGCTTTGGTCAGACGCAAGAATGATTTTTCTAAATCCCTACATGTGCCTACAATATGCAAATCGAGTAAATCTAAACCTGCCGCACCCGCGCCAGCATCATCCTCGTAGAACATGGCACGAGAGGCGGCGGCTGCCTGCAATTTCTTCTTGTGCTTGGCCGTGGTGAGACCAAACGGTGAGCTTGCAATCGCGACGACAGATTTCTTAGACGAGCCGCTTCCGCTCGACTGTGAGAAACGTGCCGCACGCTGTTGCAAGCGCGCTGTGTCATCATCAACGGCACCGCCCACCGACGACGAATGGGCGGCATAGAAATGTGGCGTCTTCTTTTTGCCCCCAACACTACCATTATTAGCTGTGGCAGCTGCTGCTGCAGCGGCTGCAGCCCGCTTATTCCTCTTCATCAGCAATTTCTGCTGTTTCTTTGACAAATTCGAATTGATGGGTATAAAGTCATTCAAATCATTCGATCCCGACTTGCGGGCCACTTTACGCGCAGGGGGACTGTTTGCACTGCTGCTACGCGAACGCGATCGGGAACGGGAGCGGGTCCGCGGTGAACGGGAGCGCGAATAACGTTTCCTGTTATTATATTTCGAACTCGACGACGTAGACGAGGTGGGCGAACTGAAAGAGAATAATTACATTACTTTATATTTCTCACGTTTGCCAATCTGTTAACAAACTTACCGCGAACGACTCCTCGAGTAGTGGGACGACTGCTGCGGCTGATGTCCATAGTTAGAGCCATTTGAATACTTGTTATAGGCATTATTGGCTTTCTGTTTGAATTGATTAACTCCTGGAGACTTTTGGTTCAACTTTTGGGCTGATTGTGGATGCTGTTGCTGTGGATGTTGCTGCTGCTGTTGTTGCTGTTGTTGTTGCTGCTGTTTCTTATTAAAATAGTTGCTGCGCGGTGGTGGAGGGATGGTTACATTGCTCAGCACCACATCGATGCCATCGCGTTCGCTGTGCACCGTCGGCATGGGCTCATTGTCCCAGTCGCGTGTCCAGAGCTCATTGCGATTGGCCGCTGCAATTATTTTACCCTTTAAACATATATCAATCTGATCCTTATCCAAATCGGTTGTGCACTTGGAATAACAACGTGCCACATATTGATTCAATGAATCAGGCCAAGAATCATTCGACGCCATTTGGAAGCTATTATTGGGACGCTTAAATCCTGTCGATGGTGTTTGCTGTGGTTGTGGTTGGATAACCTGCTGTGGTTGTGGTGGAATCACTTGTTGTGGCTCCTGTTGCTGCTGCTGTTGCTGTGGCATTGCTACTGCTGCTATGTTTGGTAGAGGGGGTGGAGGTTTGCTTAGATCAGGTGTGGGCGGTATTGTTGGGGCAGCGAATGGATTCATGGGAATCCCCGGATAATTGACATTCGTCTGCTCATATCCAGCTGGCGAATGCTGTTGTTGCATGTTCATGTTTCCATTGTTGTTTTTGTTATTACGCTTGCGTTTCTTTTTGTTATTTGCATTATTGTTGTTATTATTATTATACATATTAGTTTGTTGCATTGATTGTTGTTGTTGCTGTTGCTGAAGATGCTGCTGTTGTTGCTGCTGCTGTTGCTGCAGCGGATTAGGCGCATTTGCCAAACGTTTTTGATTTAAATTCAAATTGAATCGTATGCCACCAAAGTTCTTTTGCTGCTGCTGTTGATTTTTATTACCTGTCTGTGCAGGCGTCGGCGGCGGTGGTGGAGGTGGTGCCGAGGGTAACGGTGGTGCCGCCAGGGCATTACTAAAACCAGGCGGTGCATTTGTTGAACTAATTGTTGATGTTACCTGCTGCTGTTGTTGTTGCTGCTGATGCTGTTGCTGGTAACGCATATAATATTGATAATATTGTTGATACTGCTGCTGATAGGCGGCAGCATTGTTGCCGTGTTGTTGCCACCAGGCAAAGTTGCTCCATTGCTGCGCAGTGGCTGAATTTGCTACCTGTTGTTGTTGGTGCTGCTGCTGTTGTTTCTGCTGTTGCTGCATCTCTTGCAGCTGAGGTATTAAGGGCGGCGGAGCGCTCATCGCATCGGACATTGTTTTACCGCTACGTGTATGTGTGTGTGAGCACTTTTACCTTTTGGAACTTACCTTTTTTATAATGAATATTCGTGCTCTGAATTACGTACGACACGCCTTTTTGCAATTACCAAAAACAAGCAAAAAAGAGAAGGCAAAAATACCAATTATAGTACAAAAATACACTAGACTGTGTGTGTGTGTGTCTGCATGTATGTATGAGCATGAGCTAGCACGCCATTTTGTTTTTTTGGGTTTGCTTACCCAAGAATCTCTCCGTGGCCTAAATACTTTGGTACTCCCTCAGCAGCTCTTACGAACAGCTGTTAGATTTAACAACACAATTGCATAAACGAACGCGAACGATTCTCTGCTTGCTAAACATCTATTTCAATTAATTAACTTTTACAATGATTGCTGCGCACATGAAAAAATTGTAATTTCTAAAATCACGTTTACACAATCCGTGCTGCTTTGTGCTTTGTTTAAGAGACAGGGACGTTCTGCTGTGAATATTGATTTCACAATACTGACGATCTATCGGCTACTGAGTTGATATTCTGCACAATCGATTAATGACGCAACTATCGCCATATCGATATATTCAAGAATCGAGTACAAATGACAAAGAAACAGTAGCATCGAGTAAAGCAGAACCCATTCGAAAAAAACGCGCAAATAACAGTGACGCTACATAGAAAACTTGCAACAAACAATCAAATAAACTAGATATAAGCAATAAATTAGTTGAAAAGTGGTTCAAAATGACACATCTGCGTACGAAGCATGCAACGCGAAATCATCTGCCCAATTTGTTAAACAGTGTGCCCGAGGAGCACCAGGAGCCCATTAAACAGATGTGTCTCAAAATGATGTCTCACGACGCCTACGGCAGACCGTAAGTATTTCTTAAAGTAACGTAAGTTAGCAAGTAAATTTAACGCTTATTTATTAGCTACGAGTGGACTTCACGAGACTTTGACATGGGCGCTCCCCTGGGACGCGGTAAATTCGGACGCGTCTATTTGGCCCGCGAGCGTCACTCGCACTACATGGTTGCCATGAAAGTAATGTTTAAGGAGGAGCTGCGTAAGGGCAACGTGCAGCGTCAGGTGCTGCGCGAAATTGAGATACAGTCGCGTCTCAAGCATCCGCATATACTGCGTCTGCTGACCTGGTTCCACGACGAGTCCCGTATCTATTTGGCCCTGGAAATAGCCTCTGAAGGCGAACTGTTCAAGCATCTGCGTGCGGCACCCAATCAACGCTTTGATGAGCCACGCTCAGCCAAATACACGTATCAGGTGGCCAATGCCCTCAACTACTGTCATCTCAACAATGTCATCCATCGTGATCTGAAGCCAGAGAACATTCTGCTAACGGGCACAGATGATTTGAAGCTTGCTGACTTCGGTTGGTCCGCTCACACGCCTAACAACAAGCGTAAAACTCTATGCGGAACCTTGGACTATCTGCCGCCAGAGATGGTGGATGGCATGGCCTACGATGACTCTGTGGATCAGTGGTGCTTGGGCATTTTATGCTATGAATTTCTGGTGGGCAGTCCACCCTTTGAGTCCAACACATCCGAGAATACCTATGAGAAAATTCGTCGCCTGAATCTAATCTTTCCATCGTATGTGTCAGCGGGCGCCAAGGAACTCATCTCGGGTGTAAGTATAACACTGTTCAAGAAAATGCTAAAGAACTAAAGCTTATGATAATTTCAGTTACTGCGACGCCAAAACCAGGGACGCATCAGCCTAGTTGACGTCATGACACATCCTTGGGTCAAGGAGGGCATGGTAAAGCGAGCGGCACAGCTGGAACAGTGGAGCAACCAGAGAGGCAAGGAAAACATGGCCAAGAATTGAAGTGAATAATTGAATAATATATATTAAAATTTAATAATTATCATTAATAAACTTTGTTGCATAATATTCATAATATTATCCTTTAAACCTCCAGCATATACCAATTTTGTGATCACCCATGAGCGGTGAGTTCACATCAAAACCGAAGTAATAATTTCCTTCAACACTTTCGTTAAATTTGAACTGATAGACGAGGCCAGCGAAACCGTCATCATTAACTCGTGCTTTGAGCAGGGTGCTCTCGTCGATCTTATATTGGCCACCAACTGTAAACTTCTTCTCATCCTCGCCAAAAAGATTCGCTTTAAGGGCCAGGGCCCATCTATTGTTTATACGCTGAAAGACTGACCCACGCATATTCTGAAAATTCTCCCTAAACAAAGGAAATGAATCCATTTTATACTTTAAACACTAAAGCGGTAATGAAATGGCTTACAACTTGAGTCCATATTCGGTTTCATCATCGAGATATCCGACGCAGAAGGCATGTGTCTCCAATTTATGATCCTCAATATTGTATTCCATGCGACAGGCTACCACAAAATGTTCCAAAGGCTGCAGTAGCACATAGCCTAGAAACTTGGGCGACTTCCACACAGGAATTACCATCTCAGTCTTGAACGGCGGTCGCTCAATGCCGGTAAGTAGATCGACTTTGGCAGCAGCACTGCAAAAGAATGAAACGAAAGAATCAGCGGATAGAGTAGGCTAAATACTAAGGGATCTTTGATAAGAAAACCTTTTGCAAACTGAATCATACTAAGAAAACCTCTTCGCTTATTAAATCCCCATCAATAACCTATTGCCTCTAGCACTTACTTCTCTCGCGGTCCATAAGTAGCTTTAAGAATTGAGTGTACTATGCCTCCTATTGCCTCTGTGCACAGAGCAAGCATACCCATATATCCATTGGTTTGCCAGGCCTGAGTTAGGCTCAGAGCCCCAAACTTTTCTCTTATACCCACACCGCCCACAACGTGCTGCATATCTGGATTGGCCTCGCCAACACTGTAAACACTTAATTTATTGGATTTTGTAACGCATTCTAAATGCCAAACTCCAAAATCATAACCACGCAGTAGACACTCTTTGGCCATGTGACCAATGTGAAAGAATGATAGCATTTTCATCTTAGCTTCAACCGGAGGAATAAAATCAACGTTGGCACGGGTCTCCGGCGACGATGGTTGCTCCTCGTGGGGAGCAAGTTCAGCTTGCTCGCTAGCCGCTTGTTGTGCCAAGCGGGTTCTCCTTCTTTTATTTAACCGGTTTAAAACTGACATTTTGATTAACTTAAAATTTACTTAAAATAATTTGAAAAAAAAATTAATTTTTCATATTCTGAATTCAATTACGAAACTGTTTTCAAAGCTTTCAAATCTTAGAGAAATCGTTTTCAAACAAACCTATCCCGGTCCCTCGAAAAATCAGCCTTTAGGTGGAAACTAAGCGCAGCGTCAAAAGCCTCGACATCGATCCCAAACGAGCCTCCATAGCGATCCTTTTGCCAATTCTGACATAGGGTAAATTCACCGATATTCTCGGTTATTCCCACACCCCAATCGATAGTTTTGAAATCAGGCTTCGCATAGCCAAAGGTATTAAACTTTATATTCCTGGATTCTGAGGAGCATTCCAGATGCCACACTCCAACATCATAGTCTTGGCATAAACACTGTTTGGCCAAGCCACCAACTTGAAAATACGTTAATAATTTTCCATCTGAGTACGTTTTTGGCACAATCTTCTCCTTTTCGATAGCAGAACTTTTGTGTTTTGGTTGCGATCTTTCTGTTGGTTCGCTCAGTTCCTCTCTATTGTTCTCCTCTCTTTTCTTTTTCTTCCTCTTGAACAGGGACTTGAAGAAATTCAGAAAATCTGACATTATACTATACTAAAATTTAATCAATTCACAAACTACTAAATTGGTGTTTTCTGAAATCTTTTCTAGAAAAAACTGTTTCAAATTGAAGATTAAATCAAGGGTAACTAGATAAACTTAGATTGAAAGGAACTGTGGAACCTTTCCCTGTAAATAATAATACTTGAAACAATTATCGAAAACAAGATTCCAATATATTTGATTTTAGATTGTTAATTATAACAGAATGCGAGAAATGATTGATGACAAAACTGGCGCAATAACTAAGGCAACAAATTTTGTGGTTTGGTGATATTTTGAGGACAACTGTTTGATTGTGATTAGCATTGTAGGGAAAGGCCAACGCCAAATTTATGATTTCCATCGCTGATATTCTTGCCATCGATGATCGTCGATACGGACATGGTGATGCCATCGCGTAGCTTCTGTTGGTAACCAAGTCCCACCTCGACTTTGTTATTGACCTTAGCACGTATGAGTGCATCGCCCTCCAGATGATAGATCATACCCAAACCAATTTTCAGATCGCTCTGCTGCTCCTCTCCACTTTCGTTGGTGGTTGCTATCGGTTTACCCACCTCAAAACCAAGATCGATCTGATCGTTAGCCTTGTGGAAAAGCGAGACGAGCCAACCCTCAGCATTGATCCTGTAAACCAAATGAATCAGTTCAATCAGTGAATCAGAAGATTGATTTAGACTTACAATTCCGAGTGAAGTGTGGTCGATTCATTGGTATAACCCAGGCAGAGTTTCCAGAGTAAATCTCCACCGTCGGTCTTGTAATTGAGGTCACCACCACCGTAGAACTCCTTGTGGGCGAGAACCAGAGAAAGACCCACATATGGTTCGTTCTTCTCTAGACCGATCTTTCCCATAATATTGTAGTTCTCCTTGCCCAGATCAGCCAGAAGTTTGGCCGACTTATCGCTAAGGTAATGATTTTTATATCGACCCATCTACCTAAAACTTAAGGTCTGCTTACCCTGAAGATGGCTGGAAACTGGCCTCGGCAAGCATCATTAGACCCTCGGCCAATTTATCGGTCTGCATTATTTGGCCATAGAGGAGATTCGAGGTATTCCATCGTTCGGTTAAAACGATGCCATAGTCCTCGACTTTATATTTACTTTGTAGCGATCCCATCACCTTGCTAGCATCCTGATTGGCATATCCAGAGGTGAAAAACTCAATACCAGAGTTGGTCATTGTCTTGCAATCCAGTTGCCATAGCCCGGGATGATAGCCGACCCTGAAAAGGTTTTGAGCCAATTTGCCCAAGTCACAATAAATCGGCGGCGCCATGTTTGGCAATCTTAACAGTTTATAGACTTCGAGCGGTTGATATGGTTTCGGAATTTTTGAAAATATTTTTTTTAACAGTTGTATTGTATCACCGGAATTTCTATAAATATACTATTTTTTATGAATACGAATCAAGCTGAGTTTGATTTCTGAACGAACTCAATAAATCGTCTGAAATTGATTTCAATGTCTGCTTCGTGTTAACAGTTAAAAAGGTCCAGAATATTTAATGGATAGAACTATATGTGTGATGCTTGACTGTTAAATGCCGAATTTCCATTTATTTTAAAATCAATCCCTTTGGAAACTGTGGTATTTTAAATACCAAATCAAATATCGATACTTCGCGCGCCACATGTATCGAGAAGTGAAACGTGTTTTTACGATATATCGATAGGTAAAAACGCTTCAAATTGTTTTCTTTTGTATTTATTTTTAAATGCACAGCGCTCTCTTTTAAGCCAATTTCTCTGTAGTGCATTAATCTCGAAAATAACGCAGAGCAGACAGATTTATTTGGTTTTTATAGGTTTTAATAGGTAAATTGTGTATTTCACTGTTTGCCAACAATAAGTATATGTATTTAGCTAGTATATGCACTAAACCAAGAGACTACTGCTGTTCGTTGTTGGCAAATACTCGCTGTTAAACATGAAGATAATCTAGTGTAATATTGTTTTTTTGTGTTTTATTTGTTGTTACACTTTTAGTTTGTATTGTTTATTTCTGTTACTGTTGTTGATGCTGGATGTAGTTAATTATTGCTGGCAGCGCATTCAGCTTGAAATCTTTAAATCTTATGGTATTTAGGCTTCCAATTCGAGGCCAACACCAATCTTGTGTCCGCCAGCATTGAAGTTCTTGCCATCGACCAATGTGGACAGTGTCAAAGTGATGCCATCGCGCAACTTCTGTTGGTAGCCCAAGCCAACCTGGCTGGCATTGTTAACCTTGGCGCGAACACTGGCATCATCATCCAATTGATATTTGGCGCCAATGGCGAACTTGGTGTTGCTGGTACCGCTGGCCCAGGACAGCTGAACACCAACATCCAGTTTGTCTGAAGTGCGTTGGAAGATTGAGCCACTGAACTCCTGGCCATCATTCCTGTTAAAAGCCAAAGATGTTAAATAATTTAAATTACACTTTTTAGTTACACTTTCTTGTACTTACACAGCTGTGTGGAGCACAAAGTCCTTGGTGGAGTAGCCGAGGGCAAAGTTGTTGGTGGTCAACTTGGATTGCTGTGTATCGAAGGCGGTCTGGTAACCGGCCAACCATCCCTGGTAGCCCAGCACGGCGGAGGCATTGATCAAGGGACCCTTCAGATCAATGTTGACATCGGAATCGGCCTTGACATTCTCATGTCCGTAGGCGACCTTGAATTTGCCGCTCTTGTTGCCCGACTGTGGTGCAAAGTTGCCCTCAAGCGACAGCTTAAGTCCCTCGAGCATCTGATCCTGGACAGCCACCTCGGTGAAGAGGGTGTTATCTGTGTTCCATTTCTCGGTCAGCGTAAGACCATAGTCCTTGACCTTGTACTTGGTTTCCAAAGAACCGAAGACCTTGCCAGATTCCTGGTTCGAGTGTCCGGCTGTGTTGAATTCAATGCCCGACGATGTCTTGGTCTTCAGGTCCAACTTCCAGAGGCCAAAGTTATAGCCTTTGCTGAAGATGTCGCGAGCCTGTTTGCCCAAATCGCTGTATGATGGAGGTGCCATCTGTAAACGATGAAATTACTATTATTAACTAACTTTTATCAACAAACAATTTCATTTATTTAGCAGAAAATTGCACGAAACAAGTGATTAGACTTAACAGCTCTTATCTAATCAGAGCGAGAGGGACAGAGACCGATGACAAACATAATTTCATCAAAACAAATGTTTTTATAGTCACCATAATAAAAGCCTTAATAAATTTGCAATTTTCACTGTGTGAATTTTAAGCAAAGTCGTATTGTTTATGTAGCTTTTAGCTATAATTAGGACTTTATCGCTTTCTTTCTTTTCAAGGAATACAGCCAAATTTTCCTATTTCCCTTTACATTCGCTGGGTCAAAGCGCATTGTGCTTTTATAAATACACTAGAAAGTGAAAGAACTTTTTGGCTAAATGTCAATTTGGTTTTTAGGAACTCAATTGGTTTTCAAGGTAGCCCGGGTAAATCTCCATTTGCCAATTAATTTGCACCACTGTAAACTCTCCAACTATCGCCGTGCGTGTGCTAGTCTATGCGGGTCAACGCACGAGAGAGCAATAAGCAAAGAGAACAATCTCAGAGATCGTACAATCATGACGCACAGTGTGACGCAGTCAATTGAAAAAATACCTCTTTACGTCTTAGTTTCTCTTGTATAACTTTGTATGTCCAATACTGTTTACCATGATCAGCCATTTTGTTTTCAAATAAATAAATATAACTTTATCGAGTTTGAATGTTTGTTGTTGTGATGAAATCAAATTGATTAAATTTTAACAATACTTGGCCTACTGTGCAGCATATGTCTATGTCTGTCTCTTTCTATTCTTTGTTGTTGCTTTTGCTCTCCCATTAATTACTACGAGCAGCGCGTTCATTGACCATCTGAAACACACATGCACAAACACAAACACGCGAAATGAACGTACATACATTGAAATAACTGCACTTTACATCGTTGCTTTGGTCTGTTCGCTCTCACACTCGCACTAGCGGTAAGTGCTAACAGTGGTGGCCGTAAAAACGATTCAAGTGCTAAGCATCAAAGAAGCGCCAAATTATGAAAACTAGAAAAAAACATATTTATTATTGGACAGATTGGACGCTCGCCAAACGGCGCGGAAGTGACCAGCGACAAAAGAAAACTACGCTGTCCCGGTCGAAAACATGAGGCAGGCAAAACTATGAAATGCCCTCAGCACGAAAAAAAATTCTACCTGTGATGTAATTAAAGCGAACAAAACATGGAGAAGTCACCGTGTAGATAAACTCATGTCATCCACTTGCTGTTAAAGTGCAGCAATAAAATTGACCTTGACACAGTGACTGGATAATACGCAAAATCACGTATATATATGTAATCAAACGCACACACATGCGTAAATTAATCTTTAATATGCTTCTGAGTGTGCGTGTCTAGATCGAGTTTTCATCATCTGGTTTTTGTGGGCGTGGGTTGTTACGCAACAGTATCCAGCAAAAAAAGAATCTAATGCGAAATGTAACTAAAAGGTACTGAGAATAGGTGTAAACCATTTATCGATTTTTGCGTGACGTCACACACCCACCCCTAACTCAAATAAATTGAAATAATAAATTTCTCCCGCTGCTCACATGACGAGCAAACAAAACAATACAAATACTGCAAACCGTTAAAATTTAACAGACTGAAATTGATAAAAGTAAAAATCTACTCGGACAGATAAAGATGCAGGTGATAAAACATAGTAGGATGACAGCCAAAAGATAGATTACAATTTAATCAAAACAAATTTCATAGCCGAGTTGAGTAGAAGCAGGCGACATGTTACGTAACAGAAAAATACTCTGTTGCCGGCAGCTGCCATCGTGCGAATCAACTGTAATATTCTGGGCTAGTATTGGTGTGTCTATGTGAGCAATTCTGCCGGTTAATTTATTCAAGTGAATTGAAAGTATTTTTATCAATAAATTGATAATAAAAACAATTTGGCACAACAGCATAAACACGCTTAAAAACCCTTTTGTGCTATTGTGTGTGTGCTCGTTAGTATACATGTGTGCGTGTGGACTTTTGTATGTGTATGAGGGCTCTTCGTGTGTACTTGCAATTTTTTCATTTCGAGGTTATGAAATCACTTGTAAAGAAAATCGATTAACACTGCTTAACGGCTATGCACATAATTGAATTGTTGAGTCGGGGCACACTATGTTGTAGTTTTTGGTAAGTTTTACTTACTTTTGATGAGTTTAGTTAAGATTTAAAGTAATGCGAAACGCAGGAACAAGACGACCACGACCACACAACGTACACCACAAAATTGATTTGCAACCGAAGGTGAGTGTGACCAGCTAAAATAAAGTTAAAAAATACGGCGCGTGTATCATGAAAAAATACTGTCATAGTACGGAGTTTGCAAAATATAATTTAATTTGTTGGTAAATTAGAACTCTAAATTAAATTCATTTTATTGTAATATTTTTAATTTGTATGAATAAATCTAAGTTTTCTCTTTAGATACGAAAATTATTTTTTTGTGTGGCCGACGTATTTGCCATTAAGTATCGATACTTTTCGATATTTTGCTTTACGCGCCAAGGATACATATATTTACAACCATTTTTTATTTTGAAGCATAACGGTATTTTCTAAACGGAAATGCATTTCCAAAATTTTATTAAGTGCTTGATGCAAATAAATAACAAATTTGTTTACACAAATCAATGCTTAATTGCCTGTGATCGGTTCGATGTCTCGTAAAAAGTATTGTGCTATTTATAGGCACACACACATGTGCTGCCTGTAAACAGAAGCTGTATATAGAATAGTATAGTGCATTTGATTAGATTCTTATCTTGCATTTGGTGCTTGGCGTCATGTTAAAAGCGCGTCTGGAGCAAGACGCAGTCTACGGCCGTTCCTTGGCCACCACGGAGGCAGTGCAGCGGGGCGAGATCGTTGTGGAGGAGTTTCCTTTTGCCTATGGCCCAAAACGAGACAGTGGCATTGTTTGCTTGAGTTGTTATCGATATCTCCAATTTGGCGAAGACGGTGACGGAGACGGTGATCGCTGCGAGCTCTGTGATTGGCCACTCTGTGGAAACTGTGCAGATGCTGACCAACAGACTGGAGATCATCGTGGAGAGTGCGAAGTCTTTGCCAGCGCACGCGTCACATTTGCCGGCAATGTGAGCGACGATGGCGTCTGTCCGCAGTTGGATTGTATAACACCTTTGAGGTTAGTTTGTGGATGCCCCACCCCAATCCTTCAACAAGTGTAGCCAGTAAGGGCTGAAACAGCTGGAAAAAGCTAAAACGGGTTTGAGAATCAAAATATTTGTATCTCTTCAAATTCTAAAATCATTTCGAAAGTTTCCTATTAGAATTTCAGATTTATTTTGATAGTTTGAAAACGGCTAGATTTCCTTAAGCCAAACCGACAGTACTGCTGATATGGTTAACAGACAATGGGCTGCGGAATGTAGACACTTCAGCTGATTTATAGCCAGAATTAGCGAATTTATGCTTTTGGCAGCACTACACGAAAAAAGGAAGGAGAGGGACGTAGAGGGGCGTGACCCAGTCAAAAATGTTGAATCTTTTTGCAAAAGAGCCGAATTGAACGTGTGCCAACAGTGTCTTCTAGCCGCTGCGCTCACATTCCCAATTCTTCATTTCCCATTTCCACGGGCATTTCCCATTTCCCGCAGAAATATGTGCAAAATGATGACAGCTCGGCCGAGAGTTCAGTCAACGCGATAGTAGCAATGCCATCGGAGCAGCTGCAGCACAATCGCACGGCAGTGGCCTGGAGTAAGATCTACGGCCGCTACTTGACTGCCCAGGATGCAGTGAAGCAGGGAGAGCTGTTGATTCAGGAACTGCCCTTTGCCATTGGTCCCAAGTGCAATGGAGGCGTCCTGTGCCTGGCCTGCTTTCAGCCCGATGTCCAGGAGCGCTGCTCCCACTGTGGCTGGCCACTGTGCGCCGCCTGCAATGAGGAGGCAGCGAATCTTCATGGCCAGTGGGAGTGCAGTCTCTTGCAGTCCTCCAAGGCGCGTTTCTTTGAGTTGCCCCCCACGGGCCGCTTGTTCTGTCCACAACTGGACTGCATCATGCCGCTGAGGTGCACAGAAATAGACATAAATCTTTTGACGTCTCTTGACGTCTTTCGGCATTTGCCATTTTTTGATTTGTATGTGTTTTCTATATATAAATCGGTGTTGAATGTGTTGTGGGTGCATGCAAACGAAATGCTTGCTGGTATTAACATAGTGTTAAAGTGACGACTGCTAACTTAACTGTGTTTGGGTATGGGTCAACAGGAGTTAAGTGCAGCTTGGATTTGTGTCTAAGAAGAACAGGATAAAGTTATACTCCCAACATCTGTTAATATTAGATTCTGTTAAAGTGACGACTGTTTAGTTTAAGGGAAACTGTAGTTGGGATTCTGCTAGAGTGAAGACAGTTAACATAACCGTAGGTAGTACTAATAATTAATGTTTCAAAGTCAACGCTGTTTAAGTGATGACTGTTAACGTTACAAAGTCTTGTGATAACGATAAACTTTGCTTAAAATCAGTTAACTATTCAACTTTACCAAGATTACTAAAATTCCCAATTTACTCCTCAGGGTACTCCTAGCCAAGGAAGCGCAACCGGAGCGTTGGCTCAATGAAGTGGCTCCCATGGAGCACCACGAGCAGCAGCGTCGTGAGAATGCAGATATCTGGCACGCTGATCGGGTGAACATAGCGCAATATCTACGAGGACCCTGCAAGTTAGCCGAGCGCTTCAGTGAGGAGCTGATCATGCAGGTGGTGGGTGTGCTGGAGGTGAACGCCTTTGAGGCACGCACCACCCAGGGTTACCCACTGCGGTGTTTGTATCCCTACACGGGCATCCTAGCGCACAACTGTGTGCCCAACACGGCCAGAAGCATTCATCCCAGCGATGGTTACAAGTGAGTAGGAGTGGACTCTACCAAAAGGACTTTTAACCCTAAACTAATCCCTGCTAGAATCCGCTTGAGAGCTATGGTGGATCTGGAGGCAGGACAGCAGCTGCAGCACAGCTACACTTATACCTTGGACGGCACCATTCAACGGCAGCGACATCTGCGTGAGGGCAAATACTTTGACTGCAGCTGCGAGCGTTGTCTGGACGCCAGTGAACTCCAGACGCACTTCTCCAGCCTCAAGTGTGGACAGTGCACAGAGGGTTGGCTGCTGCCCAAACAACCCACAGGTAAGAAAAGTCACTCATATCTCAGGTAGACATACTCATGGAGACTTCTTACAGTGTGTGACAGCAGCTGGAATTGTCGTTCCTGTGACTGCAGCAGCAGCAGCAAGGAAGTGCATCAGATAGTCAAGGCACTGCAGGCCGAGGTGAGCGCGGTGCAAGCCCTGGAAATGGGTCCCAAGCGTTTGGAGGAGGCTGAGCGCCTGCTTCGCAAATACAAATCCCTGTTGCATCCAACGCACTACATTGCCACCGGGCTGAGGCAGTTGCTCATCGAGATGTACGGCCGTGTGCAAGGCTACGAGATGGTCCAACTCACAGATCAACTACTCCAACGCAAGGCGGAACTCTGCCGGGAAGTCCTGCGTGTGCTAAACACCTTCGAACCGGGCTTGAGTCGAGCACGTGCCATGAATCTCTACGAGCTTCACGTGCCGCTGGTGCTACTGGCCAAGAGTGGCTTCATAGCGGGCACACTGGGTGGTGGTGAGCTGCGTGGCCGTCTCGTGGAAGCCATCGACCTGCTAAAGGAGTGTGTGGAGATACTGGAGAACGAGGACAAGAGCTCGCAGGAGGGCATACTTTGTGGCGTGGCCCAAAAGGCGCTGCAGCAGCTGACGACAAGCGTGGAGGGATTGGGCAACGACTTGGATTAATCAGTTGATCATATAATGTATAATTTATCGTTAGCTTTATTTTGAAAACTATACATATTATAGTTGCGGATTATGTATTGGTTTTAGTCGCATAAATCTCATTTTGGATTTTGGATTCGGTGTTTTTTTTCTCTTCTTTTCTGATTTTTTTTAAGGCTTACATTGTGACAAATGCTGGAATGACATCCACAAACTTTAATCCACAAACACACAAATCGTTTACGTGTTAAAAATTGCTTTGATTAGTAGCTACAACAGAAAGTTGATAACTTAAATAATTATAAATTACATAAATTAATGAGTTGCGAGTTGTGATTCCAGCGTGAGACGATTAAATTTAAAACAAAATTGTTTACAAATCAAACTAAATACAACTTATAAATAATACGAGCTATTGTTGCCTGTTTTTAAATAATTTTTTGGTATTTAAAGTGAATTTTTTAAATGCTCCTTTTTTACACACAGTTTATATATATTTGCATATATAGTTTATATAGCTAAGTATCTGATCTACGTATGTATATGAGAAAAATACAGTGTCCTTTAAAAAAAAACGTGTTTTGAGTATGTCTACGGCTCGCCTGCTACCAACTAAAGTGTTAACTAAATAAGGGAATCTTTGCACATAATACAGAAACATATAAACAATTGGATAAATAAAGATTTAACGGTATAAGGAGCTTGATTGGATTGGAATCAATCGAGTTGCATCACTAAAAGATTAGTTATACCATCGCCTTTTACCCCGGCAGCCGCATATATAGAATTATAATCACAATTAGATACGGAAAAGTAATTTGAATGATTATTTATCACTAAAAGATCGTCGCTATCTAAACATCGTGACTGAGCAGCGGCGTATCGTGGTAGCGCGAGGCGTGATTGAGGCTGGCGCAGGGTAGAAGCCACAGCGCCGGATGACCACGTCCAAAGACATCGGCGAGGAGTTGATATTTACGTCGGTTGGGACGGTAGGCGCCCTTTTGCTGTATCGCCTCCACGGCCGTTTCATCGTAGAGTATGGCATGGAGCTGATCCACCATTATGGCCGTGACAAATAGACCAAACAGCGCCGACTCCAGCAGCAAAATGACAGAGTGTATCCTGAAATATAAGGTGTATATAATTACTCATAATGCTATCACTACTATCATTATTCTACACTCACATGCGCAGCTGCGATTCAATGACATCCTGACTGCACTCCGTGCAGGGTGATATCCATGAGCCAAGTATCAGTGCGACGGAATAGAGCGATAGGATGCCCACATAGACGAGAAACTGTAGAAAATACTTTTGATTGCGTTCACCCACACAATTATTGATCCATGGACAATGATGATCCATGCGACGAATGCAACGCTTGCAAATGCGACAATGATGAGCCCGTGGTGGCCTGTATGTCTCACAGCGTGTGCAGACAGTCCACTCACTGCCATGTCCATTGCCAGGATTGTGTTTGGAGCCATTGTTGGTGGTCGTGTGCAGGTCGGAGAAGTCCAGGCGGTTGGCGGGTAGGGGCACAATGCCGGGATCGGAGAAAACCGCCTTCAGGTGGGACATGCCCAGTAGGAAGACAACCGTATTGAAGAGTACAACATGAAACGGTGCCCAAATGCTGCAAACATTATTTTATAACAAACTGATAGATAGTATAGTAAGCATAGAGACTTACCTCACTGGCATCGTTGTGAGTATAATCCATCGCATGACAACATAATCCGCGTAGAGTACGGCGCCGTAGGTGACAATTAGGCAAGCAATGCCACAGGGATCGCGTATGAAAACCATGTCGATATATTGGTTTTTTTCTTTCTCTCTTGTTTTCTTCACTTTTGTGAGTATTTTTGGCCCGTAATTGAATTACAACTCGAAGCTGTCTCTGCCTCTTTCTCTGCTTCTTCTACCCCTTTCCATCTAAAGGGCCGAGCAGTTTCAGTTGTTGCTACACTGCAGCTCCGCTGCTGGTAGCAACGTTAAGCACTATGCACTTTTGTTAATTTCTATGCCAAATGTTTGTGTGGTATAAAAATAAAATCTAGTCTTTCATTTTACGCGTTTAAAAATGTTTTGTTCATTTATTTGTTGCTATCTTTCGATTACAAATTTTTCACCCTGAATTTTTTGTGGTGGCCAAACACTAAACGATAGATCGATAGACTGAGTATATTGATGGCCCACACACCGAACAACCGATTGAAGCTCAGCTTTTAACGTATATGCAGTCTAACGCAGTCATCAATGTTTGAAAACCTATTATACACACACCATTATTTCATCATGACACAAATCATTAATTCAAATTAAAATGTTTAAATGAAAATACACCGTCAAATACATAATTTTAGTGCATAAAACATTTATGGCTATATATCTCGCATACACGGCAAGACCGACTGTCGCCCGCCAAACGACGTTACGTGTGTGTGGCACATGTCGGCTGTGACGTTCAGTTCAGCGACAGTGGCGGTAGGTCGATTATGTAACAGACGGTTATCGAATGTAAATAGGGTGATATGTCATCGATACCTGTATCCCATCGATATTTACATTAGTCATTTTTTACACAAAAGCAAAGGAAAATCGTTGCAAGTGCTTATTCAGCAATTTTACTGCACTATTTTGATTAAATTAATGCAAATTATAAAAGTTTTACGTTGCATACACGCAACAGCAGTGGACTAGCTGCTGTACAATTAGGATAACAACAATTTAATACTAGAATTCGTGTGTTGTTTGTGACGCACGAAAATCGATTGCGTAGCAAAAGAAAACACGAATACAAAAGTGCAAGTGCAACCCACAGAAGAGAAATAACAACGAAGAATATAGAGGAAAAAACGACGTAATTAAACATAATTACAACTATTACAAAAATAATTAACAGGCAGCTGAGTGCGCGTGTGGTCAAAGAAATGGGTATATTTGGACAATCGTCGCCATTCGACGCCGATGTGGGTAAGAAAAACTTTATCCTCTTGCTCTTCTTCTTGTTCTGCCTCCTCTACTTTCGCCTGTTTTGCTTACTCTTTCCGTTCCACCCGCTCAGGAACAATAACAAATCCAATTGGTCATAAAAATATTGTTGTTTTAAGTTTGTTCTCAGTTGCTGTTATTCTCTTTTATCTAATCTGCTTACCGTTAAACAAACCGCCCGCTCCCCCCTCATTTACCGCCCACAAACAGCAGACACAAAGCCTCACTCAACAACAAAGAACATGAAAATGAGAATGAAATCAAATGAATTTCAAGTCACATGCGTTTCTCGGTCGAGAAGCTGCGCAGCTGCTGTCTCTGTGCTCTGTCTGTTCATTGAACTTCTTTTAAAGTCTTGTTTCGTTTGGTTTGCTGACCTTGAGTTCAACATCTTGCGCCACAAAGCGCCACCTACCCCACGGGGTCGTTTTTGGAAACTGTTTTCATTCTAAGGTTTTTGTTCAATGGACTTCAGGTTTTTTTCAACAATTAAAATTATTTTAAAACAATTTCTGCTGGAAATACTTTAATTAAATACAACGCTGTTCAAAGTTCAATCTCATTCAGCAATCACATATATTTAATTCAATTATGAAGCCTCTATAATCACTGATTTATCATAGCTCATTTAAAATGTGCCAGCTTTTATAATTAGTTTTTTAGTTTTGCTGACTTTTAAATGCAAATTACGTATTTTTCTATTGATTTTTGTTTGATTCTTATCGCTTTTACTGTTCTTGTCTGTGAGTCAGCAATGTTTTCATACTTAATTCTATTTCATTGGGTTGATAAGCAAAAAATATAGCAACAATTCCCAGATACAAGTCGTTGCCTTTTGCCTTTTTGTTGTTTCTAGCTTTATTGCTGATAAGTATTGTTTATGATATCTTCTTTAATCCACAGAAAAGGCCACCAGCGATACGAATACGAATGACAATTGGTCCTTAATACTGGATGTTTGTGACAAGGTCACGACCAATCCACGTTTAGCCAAAGAATGCCTCAAAGCGGTAATGCGACGCATGGGACACGCCGATCCCCATGTGGTAATGCAGGCTATAACACTTCTGGACGCCTGTGCCAACAATTGTGGAAAGCCTTTTCATCTGGAGGTGGCTTCGCGGGATTTTGAAACCGAGTTTAGACGTTTGCTGAGCAAAGCACAGCCCAAAGTTTCATTGGTAAGACCTTGACAGCTGGAATATAAGATTTTATAATTAATACTTTATTTTACTTACAGAAAATGCGTCAAGTTCTTAAGAATTGGGCTGAGAATGATTTCAAGAACGATCCAGAGCTTAATCTGATACCCTCGCTGTATGCCAAGCTACGCATTGAGGGCTATGATTTTAGCAATCTGAACGATAAGGGAAATGGCAAATCAGCAGCTGCCAAAGCGGCTGCCGTGAGTATGGCCAAGGATCCAAACGTGGTCAGCAGTCAGCAGGAGGAGGATGACATTGCCAAGGCAATTGAGCTGTCTCTGAAGGAAAACAAGAGCAGTCCCAAGCAGCAGCATCAGTCGAGTGGGGCTTCAACAACCAGCAGTGCCTATCCCTCGTTGTATCCCTCATTCGGTGGCAGCTCCACAACAACAAGCACTGGAAATGGCAACGGTAATGGAAATGGTAACAATGCCACTGCTTCCACTCGTACCGTTCGCGCCTTGTATGACTTTGAGGCAGCCGAGGAGAATGAATTGACCTTCTTTGCCGGCGAGATCATACACGTGCTGGATGACAGCGATGCCAACTGGTGGAAGGGCTACAATGATCGTGGTGAGGGTTTGTTTCCGTGGAATTTCGTCACTGCCGATTTGTCTGTGGATCCCGAACGCTTGGACATCAATCAGCAACACAAAAACAATGCCCAAAAGCAGGCGGCAGCCGAGGAGGAGGCAGCATTGTTGGAACAACAAAAGACTGAAGCAGCTGCTGCACAACCCGTCGAAATTGATGAGGCCAAAATCGATCGTCTGCTGCATTTGCTGCACGAAGCCAATCCCGAGGATCCATCCCAAGATAGCGAAGAAATGTTGCTTCTGGAGCAGCAGGTTCATCAAATGGGACCACTCATCGACGCTGAGCTGGAGCGTGTCGATCGCAAGCATGCACAGCTCACACAACTCTCCACGGATCTCGTTGAGTCCATCAATCTTTACCATCGCCTTATGCGTGATGATCGTGCGGCGGCTGCACAATTTGGTGGCCCCGCTGGCTTCATGCCTGGTGGCTTTCCTGGCGCTGCTTTGTATGGAGCAGCTGGGTATCCTAGTGCTGGTGGCTTTCCACCTGGCCAAGCCTATCCAGGCATGCACTCGCTGCCCTATGTACCCCAACAGCCCAACAATGCACCACCGCCCACGACTGTAGCAGCTTCAAACGCCGGTTACCCTGGACAAGTGCCCATGCCATATCAGAATGGACACGCGCCGCAGTTAAACTGTAAGTGCCACCGGCAAATGGAGTTAATACACTTGTAGAAGCGTGTTTTAAGTTTGTTAGTTTCTTCTGGACTAATTTTTATTTCCTTTGCAGCTTTGCCGCCTCATTTGACCCAATCGCCGGCTGTTGCCGTCTCGGCACCCACACATCCCAGTCATGTCCAGCCCATCTATAATACTCAGCCCCCCACAGCAGTCAATCCTCAGCAACAGCCGCTTAACAGCTATCATATGCCGGTGTCTGCAGAACAAGTGCAGCAACAACAGCAACCCCAACATCAGCAGCAACAGCAGCAATTGCCACCAAATCTTCCACCGCAATTTGGAGCTGCACCACCTGCAGCTACACAAATGCAACAGCAACCGCCGCCGCATGCCTATATGTCGCCGCAACATCAACAGCAACATCCGCAACAACAACAGCAACAGACATTGCCACAGGCTTTTATGCCCGCAGGTGCCACAGCGCAGCCGCCACAGTTTTATGCGCCAAATGGAGGAGGTCCAGTTCCACAGAGCTATATGGCGCCACCGCAGCAACAACAACAACCACAGCAGCAGCAGCAGCAGCCACCAACACAGCAGCCGCAGCAACAACAACAACAAGCACACAATCACAACGATCAATTTAGTCAGCTACATCAGCAAATGGCAGCCATGTCGATGGGCCACCTTGGGGGCATGCCACAAACAGCGGCAGCAACTGCAGCGGCGCCTGCATATCATATGCAAAACGATGCCGTCAAGAACAACATTCCTATCTATCAGCAGCAGCGGTAAAACCGCTCATTGCCCATTTCACCAAATTTGCCAATCAAAAATTCCCAAAAAGCAAACAAATAATAAATTGATTATCGGAAGTCAATTTAATTCTTAATGAAAAGTTCTTTTTTAATTTGATTTGAATATTTATTACGTTGAGTTTTCGTTTTCGTTTTCATTATCATTTTTATACTCTCTGCAAGAGTATATTGGGTTTGTGCAAAAGTATGTAACAGGCAGAAGGAGGCGTGGCAGACCCCATAAAGTATATATATTCTTGATCAGCATCACAAGCCGAGTCGATATAGCCATGTCCGTCTGTCCGTCTGTCCGTCTGTCTGTCTGTCTGTCTGTCTGTCTGTCTGTCTGTCTGTCTGTCTGTCTGTCCGTCTGTCCGTATGAACAAACAGATTTCAGAGATGGTAAGAGCTACAAGTTCGAGCTTGGTATCAATCGATCACATATTTAGTCAGTCAATACAAGAATCTTTTTTTTTTTTCGATGCCACGCCTCATTCGCCCACAATGAGCAAAAAACTGGACACACCTCGGAAAAAATATGTGTTTTCGGCGAATATTTCAGTAACTATGGCAGCTAGGACCACCAATTCTGGTATGGAGGTTCCTAGCGACGGCATAAATGTATTGGCATTTCAAATTTTGGACTGGCACTCCCCTTTTTCCCACAATAAATAAAAATAATTCTCCACTCTCGTTCCGTTCTTAGGCATTTGTTCACATAGTACAGCATTGTAATTGTATAATTCAGTGAAGGATAATTAAATCAAACTATCCTAAAAAGACGCATTGAAATCGGACTATAAACAAGAAAACTAGAATCGTTACAATATTGATAATTGAACGCAATATCAACGCATGAGTGCAAGCGAGCTGCATGTGTGACGTCAGCGCTGCCAGTATGTGTGCTTGTATGTGTGTACTTATGTATGTAATTCAAAGCTCATACATATCCCCATATATATTGATCAAAATATATTTACATACATATGTACATACATATGTATAGGAATATAAAGTATATGTATTGAATATATTTAAATTTATATGTTCATATGTACATACATATGTATATGCATGAACTGCGACCTCTACTTCACCTAATTCTTTAACAAGCCAAATCATTAAAATTATTTAAGAGTGGAAATAACGAATTTTGCTTTATTCTATTTTTTCCTCTTTCTTTTTTGCTACTTCTGATTTGAAGAATACCAACAAATCATTTGGCACAGCTGATTATCAACAAGATCAAAACAATAACATTGGCGAAGAAGACAAAAACAATTAAAATAGAAATATTCTCATTTCGCTCTCTCTCGTTTTTGTTGTTTTTGGTTTTCATCTATTGCTTTGTTTCTATGAATTGCCTCTCACACATCCAAAGGCATGCACTATTGAGAGAGACACATAATTAGGAGAAGCGAAAAAAGTCGTTACTTTTGGCGGCCGCTAAGCAAAACAAAGACAACGCTTAGCATCTGTGCTGCCAGTTAAGCCATTTAATTGCTAGATCTAGAAATATGCTGTTGTAAGTGATCTTGATGAACTAAACAGCATTATAATTATTCTCTTATTTTTAATTACAATTATGTATATATGTAAATTTATATTATATATGTATTATGTATATTATATATATATATATATATATATATATATATATATATATATATTATGAATGTTAATATCAATTAGAGAATAATTATAATATATATATTAAATACCATTTTTATAAAGACAATGAATTTATGGCAAAATTAAAACGCTTTATGATAAAGGAATTTTGTATTCACAATAAATTTTAAATACATTCTAGCCGTTTTTATGAAGGAGTTAACATATCTAGCTATTTTTCATCTGAGATTCTGACAGCGCTGCTTTAGCGCGCGTAAAAAGTAACGACTTTTACCGCTAGTCCTTCTAGCCTGTCTCTCTCACTCCTAGACTCGCACTATGCTTGTTTCATTTTTGTGAGAAAGAAATCCTCTCCCATTCTCCAAACTGTGTAATTTTGGCGTTCGTTTTGCTTTTACTTCGTTGCGAACATTTCGATAGAGCAGTGGTTATCGTGCATCGAAAATCATTTTTGTCGTCGATTTCGATAAATAATTAAATAAAACGTGATTTTAATTACGAATAAAGCGTAACAAACGTAATTTTCATTACGAATAATATAATAGCATATATTAATATAGTTAATATTAATATATATGTTCAATACTCATATATACAATAAGTGCGTTAGTTCGTGAGTGTGTGTGTCAATCGATGTTCGTCTGCGTGTTAGACATCGCGAACATTCGATTTTCTTTGTGCTGGGCGCGTAGTTTGTGACGTAGGTAGATCGTTCGTAGAAACCGCGCGCGATTATCTGTGCGCGTTTGTTGTATTTAGAATCGCGTTCGGTTTTCGGAAAACGCGTGTTAATTGTCGCGCTCTTGTTATAGTAAGTCTTGTATTGTCCGATTTTGTCCGATATTAAATATTATAAAATTATATAATTATTTAATATATATGTAACATTTATTTATTTATTATTATATTTATATTGATTTATATTATTTTATTTTTTAATTTTTAAATAATTTATATAAAAATATAAAATATATTATATTATATTTTTTTTTATATATTTTTTATATTAATTAAATTAATAATTAATATTATTAATATTAATAATAATTATTATTATTAATATTTCAATAAATTTAAATAAGTAATATTTTTATTTTAAAATGCCGCGCCGAAGGCAGTTGTCTGCTGCTGCGCAGTCTCAAAGGCGTAGGGAAAGGAATAGGGTAAATAGAGAAGACGCACAGTATGCTGATAGAGAGCGAGAGTTGAATTCCCAATCTCAAAGAATCCGTAGGGCAGTTAGTGAACATCGAGTAGCAGAACAGGTTGGGAATTCTCAGCAGCATTCACGCCGTAGGAGAAGTGCGCGTATAAGAGCAATTGAACAGGAAGCAGATAGTGAGCGTAGGTCTATTCAGAGACAGGATCCACAGGAAAGAAATCGCGAGCAGCATAATAATACGTTGCATAGGATAGTTAGGAGACAGGATCCACAGTTTAGGCAGAGTGAGCGGGCATCAGATGCCAATAGCAGACGAATTCGTAGGGAAAACTCTGAAGAAAGGAATCTCGAGCAGGCAGTTGATACTTCGCGTAGGACAGTTAGGAGACAGGACCCAGAGTTTAGGCAGAGCGAGCGGGCATCAGATGCCAATAGCAGACGAATTCGTAGGGAAAACTCTGAAGAAAGGAATCTCGAGCAGGCAGTTGATACTTCGCGTAGGACAGTTAGGAGACAGGACCCAGAGTTTAGGCAGAGCGAGCGGGCATCAGATGCCAATAGCAGACGAATTCGTAGGGAAAACTCTGAAGAAAGGAATCTCGAGCAGGCAGTTGATACTTCGCGTAGGACAGTTAGGAGACAGGACCCAGAGTTTAGGCAGAGCGAGAGGGGCTCAGATGCCCGTCGCAGAAGAAGTCGTAGGGAAAACTCTGAAGAAAGGAATCTCGAGCAGGCAGTTGATACTTCGCGTAGGACAGTTAGGAGACAGGACCCAGAGTTTAGGCAGAGCGAGAGGGGCTCAGATGCCCGTCGCAGAAGAAGTCGTAGGGAAAATTCTGAAGAAAGGAATCTCGAGCAGGCAGTTGATACTTCGCGTAGGACAATTAGGAGACAGGACCCAGAGTTTAGGCAGAGCGAGCGGGCATCAGATGCCAATAGCAGACGAATTCGTAGGGAAAACTCTGAAGAAAGGAATCTCGAGCAGGCAGTTGATACTTCGCGTAGGACAGTTAGGAGACAGGACCCAGAGTTTAGGCAGAGCGAGAGGGGCTCAGATGCCCGTCGCAGAAGAAGTCGTAGGGAAAATTCTGAAGTTAGAGATCGTGAGCAGGCAGAAAATACTTTGCGTAGATCTTTTCGAAGGCAAAGTCTAAGTGTTAGACAGAGAGAGCAGGCAGTAGACACTTTGCGAAGATCGCAGAGAAGACAGGATGTTTTAGTTAGGCGAATAGAGCAAGTACGCAATAGCCAGGCACACTTTGAAAGGAGACAGAACGTAGAAATAAGAATATTAGAAAGGGAAGTAGATAGAATAGCTAGGTCACAGCGTCGAAATGACCCTGTTCGTAGGTTAGTAGAAAGAGCTCGTAATACAGCTCAAAGAAGAAGTGCTCGGATAAGAGCACGCCAGATAGCAGTAGATTTAGCTAGAGGTGTTACTCAGAGAGTTAGTCAGTATAGGAGTGATACTCAGAATAGAGCAGCAGAAAATGAGCGTAATGCTGCCCGTAATGAGCAGGTTCGAGCGAATGCCATTGAAGGACAGGCACGACCCATTAGGAGTAGTTTAGAATGGCTTATAGCCACTTTTAACAAATTAATTAAACAGGGCCCCGACCATGTTTGTATTTGTTGTAAAGGTTTGTGGTTTCCTCACCAGATAGAAAGGATAAGTAGGGAATTTATTTTTAGAAAATAATGAATTTAGCGCAGACATTCTTTTTTGTCCGATCAATTTCCTCCTGTGAACGGCATGCATTCATTTTGCAAATCTTGCAGCCGTTTAATCAAGGATGGAAAAAAACCTAAAAATTCCATTACAAATGGCTTAGACTTCCCAGAACTTCCAGAATGTCTGAAAGATTTACAGAGCTTAGAAGAAAGATTAGTTTCACCGAGGCTGCCGTTCATGATCATAAAATCTTTAGATTATGATCGGCAAAATAGCATAAAAGGAGCTGTAGTAAATGTGCCTATTCCAGTTGCGAATGTCGTAACTTCCCTTCCAAGGGCTTTCAGTGACGCAGAGGTAGTTCAGCTCCACCTCAAACGTAGATTAGAATATCGTCACAGTTTTATGGTGGAAACTATATCTCCATCTCGTGTTGTTGCTGCAATTAGGTATTTAGTAGGTACTGAGCTTTATAGAAAGCATGAAATTAGTATTAATGAGGAATGGTTGGCTTCTCACACATCTGAAGTCATTCCATTTATTGCATCAACAGAAGATATAGACTTAGTTAGAGAAATGGGTGATAGAGCTGCAAACCCAAATATAGACGAGAATGCTCCAGTAGAAGAGCAAGAACTAAATCCTGGAGGTGAGGAAACCCTTATGGAGAATATTCCAGTAGAGAATTTAGATGGTAGTAGTTTAGCTGTAGCACCTGGGGAAGGACAACGGCCTCTGGACATGATAACTGATTGTGATTCAGAGGAGTTGTCCTTTCCCACTATTTACGCAGGAGTAAAAAGGAATTGTGTAGAAAGCTACACAAAAATCATTAGATCAGAGCTTAGGAATTTTGATAGAAGGGCTTGTAGGGTAGATAAGCTTTTTTTACAATCTTAGGAAAATGCAGCTTATTAGTATGCGGAATAATTATTCCATTTGCTTAAGAAAGCACAGCGCTTCCCGCGGCGTTACAGCTAGGACAGCCCTTAATGATGATGAAATAGATAGGTTAATTCAGTTTGATGAGGGATTTAAGATATTAAAAGGCATTCGCTCGTCTCCTGCGCATTGGGAAGCAGAGAAGAAGAAGGTAATGGCCATGATTAGGCAATTTGGCATACCTTCTTTCTTCATAACGCTCTCTGCTGCAGAAAGTAAATGGTTAGAACTTATAGTTATTTTAAAGAAAACAGTTAGGAAGGAAGTTCTAACCGAAGAAGAGGCAGCTAGCTTAGAAAGGTCTGAAGTTGTAGAACTAATTAGGTCAGACCCAGTTACATGTGCTAGGTATTTTGATTATAGATATAGGCAGCTTTTAAAAAGTTATGAAGAAGGATGGAGGCATTTTCGGCCAACATTCTGTGTATAAGTATTATTGGCGAGTAGAGTTTCAACACCGGGGTTCACCACACATTCATGGAATGTTTTGGTTGAAAGACGCCCCTTTATTTGATGCTAGTAATCCTTCCACTTGTCCGCCTGTCGTACAGTTTGTTGATCAGTTTATTACGACGGAAAAGAATCCAACAAACGATGAATTGAAACCTTTCATTTTATACCAAACGCATAAGCATACTCCGTCATGCCAGCGTAGCATCAGAAATAGGCAAATCTGTCGTTTTGGTATACCATATCCTCCTATGCCTAGTACAGAAATTCTCTTTCCTCTTCCTGAAGATAGTCCGAGTAATTCAATTCATCAACAGAATTTTAAGAAAATAAACAGTTTCTTAAATTCTCCCATAGATAGTGAAGTTAGGGAATCCCTTAATGATTTTAATAATTTTCTCTCGCAACCTCAAATTGGTCTTAGTTATGAGGATTATATTCTAGCAATTAGATCTAGTTTAAATAGACCAAAAATATTTTTTAAAGAGAAGCTTCGACGCCATTATGGTGAATGCGTATAACACGCATATTTTATCAATGCAGAGAGCCAACATAGATATACAGTTTATATTAGATCCATATGCGTGCTGCAGCTATGTAATCAATTACATTAATAAGTCGCAAAGAGGAATGTCTAAGCTAATGCGAGAAGCTGTAGAAGAAGCGCGTTCAGGAAACTTTAGTATTAGGCAGAAACTGCAGCACATAGGTCACAAGTTTATAAATGGCTCAGAAATATCTGCACAGGAGGCAGCTTATTGCTGTTTAGGGATGTCGTTGTCAGAGAGCAGCAATGCAGAAGTTTTTATAAACACTGGATTGCCTGACAAACGAGTTCAAATGCTCAAGTCGCGGGCACAACTCAGAAGTTTGCCCGAAGACTCAGAAGATATTTTCGAAGTAGGCCTATTAGATCATTACGTCCACCGTCCAGATGATCTAAATAGTTTATGCTTAGCAGATTTTGCGGCATTTTATACATTCTCTAAAACTGCAGGTAGGACTCGCCAAGAATCACAGAATGAGGTAGAAAATGAAGGATTCGGTACAACCGAAGTTTATCCTCTTCGCAATGGTAGCGGATTTATTAGAGAAAGGCGTAGTCCACGGATAATTCGTTATAGGAGATATAATGTTAGTCACGATAGGGAGAATTATTTTAGGGAATTAGTTATGCTGTATTATCCGTGGAGAAATGAACAAGAGGAGCTAGTTAGTAAAAATTGCGAAGAGGTTTGTAACCTGAATAGGGAGTTTATTGAGGCAAATCGTAGAAGATTTAATGTTTTAAATGATAGTGAGATAGATGATGCTCTCAGTAGAGTATTAGAAGAGAATCAGGAAGATGAGTTAGGTAATTCAGATGATCAGGATAATGTAGATAATAGATTTAGAGTGTTAGGTGTAGCAGAAATAGATCCTCAAGTCAACATTTTAAATATAGGAAATGACGATAATGCAGATGGGCCAAGCAGCAACACTGTTCAGTTTGTTAAGTTGCCTGTTTTAATGACTTCGTCATGTTTAGAGGAAATAGTATGTTCCCTAAACTTAAAACAGAGAACTTATCTAAACCACGTGTTGCATAATTTTAAGATAGGCAAAAAAGTTTTATGAATTTGTAGGTGGTGGAGCAGGTGTCGGCAAAAGCCGACTAATTTCAGTATTATATCAAGCCCTTACAGCTAGATTTAATAATAGAAGAGGCTCAAATCCTGAGTCAATTAAAGTTCTTTTGTCCGCTCCAACAGGGAAGGCAGCATTCGGAATTGGAGGTTGTACACTCCATTCAATGTTTAGCCTTCCTGTAAATCAGTCCGATCGAATTGGGACCTTATCCGCAGACTTACTTAATACGCTACATTCGAGATTGATCGATCTCAAACTATTAATTATTGACGAGATTTCAATGGTAGGAGCCAAAATGTTTGGCTTTATAAACGTGAGGTTGCAGCAAATTTTCAAAAGTAATCACTTTTTTGGAGGGATACCTGTCATCGTGTTCGGCGATCTCAGACAACTGAGGCCTGTGGGCGACAGGTGGATTTTTCAGCAATCCTCTAGGGAAGACTACAGTGAACTACATGGCACACTGTGGGAGAATAATCTAATTAGATTTGAATTTTTCGAGTTGACGGAAATAATGCGTCAACGAGATGACCAACCGTTGCTGTAGCCCTTAATAATATGGCATCCGCTCATATGACAGACATTGACATTGAGCTTCTTAGATCCAGAGTAGTAAGGGAAGATATGATACCAGATGATGCAATTCATCTCTTCCACTCCAACGCCGCAACAAATTCATACAACTCTTTAAAACTGAATCGAATTGCGACCACCCAATATTGTTCTAGTGCTGAGGATTTCGTAAAGGGTAGTAATTTAGGTGAGGCAAACAAGGCCAGAATTCTTGAATCCGTTAAAGGATTCAAAACTTCAGAAACCCAGGGTTTGTGTAGTACTCTTATTTTGAAAACTACAGCAAAATATATGATGACTGTGAACATAGATACTTCAGATGGTTTAGTAAATGGAGCAACAGGAATACTTAGGCAAATAGATTTAGATTCAAACAGTCATCCAATTATTCTATGGGTAGATTTCCTTGAGGAAAGAGTAGGAAAAGAATTACGTTTAAAGTATAGAAATCTACCCAATCCATTGTGGACCCCAGTAGTTAAAACTGTTCGAAGTTTTCAGTTTAGGAAAAATGAAAATGTTACGATAGATCGCAAGCAGTTTCCGATCGTACCTGCAGAAGGTATTACCATTCATAAAAGTCAGGGAGCAACCTTCAATAAGGTGGTGGTCCACATTTCCGATAGCTTAGATCGAGCAGCTTTATATGTAGGCTGTAGTAGAGCGACAAGTGCAGCTGGACTGTTCCTAGTAGGTAACTTCAACCCTCCGAGGCCCATCCAAGGTCGAAATGTAGTTCAGGAAGAGTTAGAAAAATTACGCTCCATTAAGTTACTTAGTACACATTTCGACTATTTAGTTCATAGCTCTAATTTCGAGATTATTTTTCACAATGTCCAGAGTCTGCACTGTCATATAAGAAGTGTTCAGTTAGATAAGCTGATGCTTCAGGCATCAATGCTTTGTTTTGTTGAAGGCTCGACCTTCCCAAATGAGACTTATGAAGTCCCAGGGTTTAGAATTGCTGTACGTTTAGATTGTTTAGGTGAAGGTAGGACAAGATCACAAAGAGGCATTCTTGTTTTCGTCAGGAACGAACTTTTTTGAGAATGTTAGTCTTTGCTCCACAGGTCGCAATATTGATGGTTCGCATGTATTCGAGTACTCAGTTTTAAAGTTTAAGTCTGTGGGAATTTTAGTAATTTATAGGAGCCCCCATTACTCGTTGCCTAGATTTCGAATTGAGTTTGAGGATTTATTTATAGAACACAGGGAAATTTTAGGTAGGGAATCAGTAATTTTAGGAGATTTTAATTTATGTTTAAGCGCTTTGACTCAGGCTAGGGACACATATGACAGTTTGGTTAGGAAGGGATTTAGATCCCTTTTTAGATTTGAAAATGTCCACAACACGTGACGATACACATATTGATTGGGCATTTTCAAATGTGTCGCTTGGCCAAGCCAGCGCAAAAACGTATGAGACTGTGCACAGCATTCACGACGCGATATCAGTTAGTATTTCAGGTAGTCTGTAAGTTGATAGGTCGGGAATTTTTTTGTTTTTTTCCGCGCGGGGAACATGGAAATGCGTAATTTATTTAAACAATTACACATTTCAAGTCGACTCGAAGATCTCTTTAAAAGATCTAATTGCATTGCAATGACCTCCACGTGGTGTTCCCTGGATACCGATTTAAGATATTTAGTATAATTTAAATCGGGAGCGAACTCGAGCGGCGAATTTTACTAGTAATCGGGCAATTTCGATTGTAATTTGTTTTTAGTAATACCCTAAATCCGATTTTAATTACATTATTATATAATCGGGAATAAAATGCAGAGAGTATTATACGGTCGGGCGCGCTCGACTGTACTTTTCTTTCTTGTTTTTATTAATTAATCAGTTCGCAAAACGAATTAATTAATATTTAAAATTTATGAGTTTTATGTTATTTTTTCTGGTCAAATTTAATGTATATTATTTTTCAAATTGGGCAAACATTTGAAGTAGCGTCAAGAACTAAGTTTGATTTATTGATAAGTGAGTTGCGAAGAGCAGCAACGAAAACAATGTTTGAATTCTATTTATACTATAAAATTTATCTAATACCATATAAATATTCTATATATTATACACGACTCGGTAGAAGAGGAAGAGAAAGAGAATGTCGGAGCATGAGGAAGATAAATTCACTATTATGTATTATGTTTATTGTACTATTATAATTATATATGATGATAAAATTAACAAAGCAAAACGAATCACATTCATTATGCAAACCTTACGCAACAACATTAAAACTTAATCAGCTTCCATTGCTGATTGAAACAATAACAATAAACTCCTGTATTTGTTAATGTTTTTGTGCCTCAACGCGTGCGCAGCTTTATGTACCGCCTGATGTAAATATCCTCGTCGATCTTGTCCAGCATGAGCAGACGGAGTTGTAGCAGCTCTCTGCGGTTCTGAGACTCCATTTCTGTGAGATTTGGCGCATTTAGCCACGTTCTGACTTCCGTGTAGAGATCTGCGTATTTGTGACGAGCATTCGAGCTATCTGCGAACATTTCGTGTGCTTGGTGCGCTGAATTTATTTAGACTGTGTGGACCAGCTAAGAATTTGCATTTATTGCAAACACTTATCGCAGTTTATTGCTAATCTTTACTTTTCGAATAACTTACATGTGCTGTAATAATTAATTACTTGCAGTTCTCTACGGGGAAAACAGCTGCTGACGTAAGCGAAATGCATTTACCATTTAAATGTAAGTTAAAATCAATTTGTATCGTTTTATTATCACTGCCGGCACAAATAGAAATAAATTTGTATACCTTGTGACGGGGTATAATGGGTTTGTAAGAAGTAACAGGCAGAAGAAACTGTTTTGCATACATAAGTTTTCTACCTTTTGTATTCCGACGCCTTGACAGTATTCAAAATCTTTAAGGTTGCGAATAAATTATATAAATTTGTATTCATAAAATATTTAAACTTGTTCCTTAACAACTTCAAAGTTTGGAAGCTCTTTCTACTGCTATTATCATTTTTTTTTCACTTTAAACCCAACCTATAGACTCAACATATTTTCCATAATAATTCTACTGACTGACATTCCCACAAAGTGTCCCATATTCGTTACTGAAATTCCCTTGACATCAAAACTGATAGAATGCATTTCTACTTTTCGTAATAATATTTGTCCCAGAATGCTAATGTGACGTCTAAAAGTATGCAACATTTCTTGGAAATTCTTTTGCTCTGAAGAAGGAAAATAACCTGTCGAAATATTGGTATGTCTAAAAGTTGCTCTGTCTAGCAGTCTGTCCAGTTGCAAATAGAAAATGTCAATAAAACAGCAAAATATTTGCTTAGCTTTGCAGATTTTCTACAAAATGTTCAAGTAACAGAAACCGATACAGAAAGAGAATCAAAAACAGATGCGAATCTTGGCAAATATTGTGAAAACAGTTGCATAGAAATTCCATAATTTAATTGATTTTTCTGGCCTTGGCACACACTTGCACACACTTGCACTCACGTTCACACCCACACTCGCAATCGCACAACCAGTCACACTCACAGCCATTAACACGCTGTTGGTTGTGTGTACTGTTTTGTTGAGCTACAGTTTCCGTTGTCGTCAACTTTTATGTTTGTTGCCATTTCGATTTGATTATATTCAACCCGCCGGTTATTTGCATTTGACGTGCTGCGCTTCGTTGCATACTCGGCATTCATACGGCGGAATCATCGCATTAATCACAAACAAAGGGCGTAAACTGGCTCAAGGACAGCTGTGCTGTTGTTTTAGCCAATTTGTAGCTTGTTGAGATTGTCAAGAAAATAATCATTAAAGAAAATATTGTTGAAACTACAGAGCTGTAAACTTAAAAATAGTTTTTTGTATAATGTACCAACGAAATTTCTTACTAGGCTTCAGCTGAAAGTATTTAAAAATGGTTTAAGATCTTTTCTGGCATTTTTTTGAATTGTGTCATGAATTTCTGGCAGCACTGAAGGACAGGAACACATTGCTCATAAGACATCGCACCACACCACAATGCATTGCATCGCGGCTGAGACTTATCGCCTTTCATTTTTTGTTGTCTCTTCTCCTTCTTCTTTTTTTTTTTTTGATATTCTTTAATATGTTTGCTTTGTGTGGTTTTCTTTTGCCTTTTTGACACTTGCGAGCCGCTCTTCGGCCCATTTGCAATAAAATCAAATGATGCGAGCATCGTAAAGCTGCGCATCGCGTTTTCTATCGTCGTAAAAGTATACGCGGCATGGCGTATACGTAATGTGCGTTGCACGAGACAGAGAACGAGTGCGAGTTGTGGGCTCGTACTTTTCAGCTACCGCTTTACAGCCGTGCAAATCCCTTTCACAAAACAAAAATACATGTTGCTCAGCTGTCAGCCTGGTCGACGTTTGTGGCTTTTTAAAGCGGCATAAATGATTTTAACGTGTCTCGCGCGTCGCTTGCTAAAAATATATTTCCCTGCGCCATGTGCAAAAAACCAAACGCTCTAAAGCATAAAAAAACAAAATATTTTCTGACGTTTGAGAAGGAGAGGGATAGGAAAACAACAACAGCAACGGGCAAAATAGAAATGGAAATGAAAAGCCGATCAAAAAATATTTATGGCCAATGGCTTTTCATATTTATTCAATGGCCCATTTTTTGGCGATAAGTCGCAAATAGTTTGTGATTTTTTTTAGCAATATAGAAACAAAAGAGGCACAAAAACTGTGTAGTCAAAGTTTGTGCAGCTAGGAAATGTCAACAGACAGGAAGTTTATGGCGAAGACCTGCAGTTAGTAAGCATTACCGATTTCATTTCTAGACACTTTTTGTTACAAGACTTTTCTCAGTTCTCGTTACGCTTCAAGAGACCACAAACTGCAATTCGAGCTGTCAATTTAAGCCAATTTCCAAACGTTCATAGCGGTAGTGTGCAAAGTTTAAGACGAGCATGGCAATACACTTTCTGCACTGCACTCAAAACATGACTAGAAATTTGCTATTTGAAATTAGTTGCTGTTTAAAATAAACTACTTTGTGTAAAGTATTTAACTCTTTGAAGTAGTCGAACTCTAAGCATTTGTAGCATATTTTATTTAACTCAAAAAATGATTTTAAGAGTATGCCATTGTCGCTTTTGCACTGCTTTTCTTTTCATATTTGCTGACTATTATTTTTAAAGTGGCAGCAATTCTCAGAGCATATGTTGCTGACAGAGGAAAGAGTAGGAGAGCGGGTGAGTTAAAGGGGGCCGAGTGAAGCACTATTTATAACTGCAGCTTTGCTATGTTTTTGTATTTTCCGCAAGGTCACCGCCGCAAATAACAGTTCACGCACGCCATTTTGTCTCCGGATGCAGCGCCATTTTGGAATGTGACGGCTATTAGCTTGCACAAAATATTTGGTTATTTGCAGCAATTGTTTTTGGCATTTCACATTTAATCACATTTAGTTGCTTCAAATTATTATTTTTATTTAATACATAAGTATTTGAAGTATATAAACTTTGTGGTTGTAAATATATGTATCGCTTGCGTTTCAATTGCAAACGATTAAAGTTAAGCGCCCTGTTTCATGCATATTTTATGGTTAACAAAATATTCAAATTCCAATTCACATATTTATAGTTATTTTTATCACATGCTGTGGTAATTCGTTGGTTTACCAGATAAGAGCTAATAATAATGCAACAACTGTTAAGAAGCAAATGTGGTTCAGTTTCATGTGTCATTAGGTATTTTGCAGCGATTTTGCTATGTAGGTTAAACAAATGTATTTTCAGCTTAGTGTCGCTTTAATAATTGATTAACATGTTTAATTTTTTGGAGGAATAAATGAGCAAAAGCCTGAATCTGCCTTAAAAAAGGATAAGCCTCAGCTAATTTTGGAGCTGATGCCTGAACAAGTTTAGCACTTCTCAAGCGCTTTTTATTTCGAGTACTTAGGCGAATTTTTACCGCAATTAAAAGCTTTATTTGCATTACTTTTGAACAGAAATACTTTCGAGTTTTATGAGTAATTTTGTGGCAAAAATAATTAATATAAAATTCATTGATTCAATAACTAATTTATTTCATTTGAAAAGCATTTCTTTGCTAACATAGCCTAATAATAAATTTTAGTTTGGCTTTAAATAAATTATAACTAGATAAATGTGTTAATTGTGTAGACTAAATAATAAATAAATTTAATTTTTCGTGTATCGCTTAGCATAGGCCATAAAATACGTTAGATTTATTTAACACCGCCTGCGTGTACACACACATGTTCTGCACACTCCCACATACACACCGCTTAACACGTCTAAGAGCACACTGTAAATATGGAAACAAAAGTGCTCCAAAGACCATTTAATATAATTGGCTTATTGCGCTGCTTTACCCGAAAAGCAGTTAACAATATGTGTTCATATTTTATATGTTATTGCACAAACGTGTAAATAAATTAAGCACCCAATGCGACAAGTACAAGAGAATAAAAACAATGATAATAACAAGAGGAAAGGCATACAAATGCCCGTTAATTATTTAAATTCCTTTCTCTCTCATTCTCGTTTGTTGAATACATTTTCAATTAACGGAAAATCGCTCACTTGACACACCCCCATCCACACCTACACAGAGGCACACACACACACAAACGTAGGCAATGCTTTGATTTGTTTAATTAAATTACACTCAGACAAAAGCCTTCAATCATTCACAGTTTTCCAATCATTCATTGGCTCATTCACGCGCAACGCAAACAAATGTCGATACTTGTGCACATGTATAGGTAAGTCTCTCTATGCGTGTGTGAGTGTGTGCGTGACTGTGTGTGTGTACAGTGTTCCAGTATTTATATAGTGCTCACACTAGAAGCATTCACATATGCACAATATGTACGTTGAGTTATTTAGCTTCAGCTACAAGTGCAAATCGTGCGTTCAATCTGTGTGTGTGATTTATACCCTTACCTGCTTAAGGGTATATTGAATATGTCAAAAATGCATTAAGATAACTGACTTATACAACTACTTCTACTTCTAGTTCTACTTTACTACTTCTTCTACGACTACTTCTACTACTACGTCTCCCTCTACTACTTCTTCTACGACTACTTCTAGTACTACCTTTACTACTACTACTCCTTCTACTACTACTTTTGGTCCTACTTCTACTACTGCTACTTTTACTACTACTTCTACTATTACTTCTACTACTACTTCTCTTACTACTTCTATAACTATTTCTACTACTACTTCTACTTCTGCTACTTTTACTACTGTTTGTACTACTACTTGTACAAAAATTCTATTACTACTACTTTTACTACTATATCTACTACTACTTCTAGTATTACTTCTAAAACTACTTCTACTACTTCTACTTCTGCTACTTTTACTACTGTTTGTACTACTACTGCTACAATTATTACATTTATTACTACTACTTTTACTACTATATCTACTACTACTTCTAATTATTTCCATTTATTCCTCCAGTTATACCCAATTATAAAGAGCATTCAAGCAGCTGTGTGTCTGGAGATCTCCCATTTCAAGTACTATTTTCCGGTCTGTATTTGCTGTTGGTCATACAGCATTTGCTATGATTGAGTGAGCATTGAGTGTGCATTGAAATGTTAATTAATGGTATGGTACCAGAGGAAGACCCTTAAGTTAGTCCTATGAGATTTTGAATGAAAATGCACAAAAGCAAAAAACTAGCATACAAAGTACGAATTTAAACCATCTCTTTAAAAGACCTTTATTTTTGCTACGGCTTACCTAATTACCAACTCTTATAAGTGTCGAGTGGCATTAAGTTGAGTTGAACAAGTTTTCTGTGCCAATTTTCGCTTTCATTTTTGGATCTTTAGCTTGGTTTTTTTGTTGTTGTTGCCAAGTATAGATTTAGTAGTTCAATGAAACTTTCGCTTAAGTGCAGCTCATCCACAATGTGAAGCATTAAACATATTTACACGTTAACTTGTCTGGCACTTTGGCTAAGTAAGTAAGTTCTCAAATTGACATACATTTTTTAGCCTCCCCAAGTGAGAACAATGGAAAGTCATTAGGGATTGATGCACAAAAGGAATTTTCTGGCAACATGCTTTCCGCATTATTGAAAACTTACCCGTAAGCAGGCGCTGCAATTAACAAAAGTAAGAACAACAATAACAACAGCAACAACAAGAAGAAGATGTGGAATTACAACAACAACAGCAAGAGGATCTAGCTAGTTTCAGCTGCTGCCAAAACGAAGTGAATTTTATGCCAACGGGACTTGAAGCACATGCAACTTGTATGCAAATTGGTTGGTGAGTCCTGCGCTCAAACACAGTGTTGCCAAAGTTTGCAGGCTAAATTATATTGATTTAAAAAATAGGCTAGAGGAAAGCACAGAATATTTTAATTTTTAGAGTTTTAAATAATTCGTATTCGCTTTTCTTGCTCTTTGCCCATAAAATAGCTAAATTGATGTTTACAATCACTTTACTAGACTTTTCCGCCTGTCTGCTCTAAACTTCCGAAGTCTAGCTATAAATTAGCTAAACCGTCCGCACTGTTCACACTCTCAAAGTGCAGCAAAAAAAGATAAATTACTTTTAAAGTGCACAGGCTATGTTCCGTTGAGTTCCGTTCAGTTCTGGCTGTTGGAACGAGGTTGACTTTTCCTTTGGGGCTAACTCTTCATTGGCCCAAATGCAAATCGCCAGCTGAACGTTTGCCTATTTTTGGGCATTCTGATGACTTTCTGATTTGCTTTCGAAACAAATTTCTTTACTTTTTTAGTTTTTGGCATCACAAGTTTTTCCGTATATTTTGCAGTCTTTACACTATTTTTGCCATGTTTTAAGGCACTTTTTGTTGCCAGCTTGTTTATTATTTGTTAATTGAAATGTAACAGCAAAAAAAAGTTACGCATGCTCCACTCGCCAGTATTGCAGACCGAGGGGAGAAAATGGTGGCAAGTAGCGTGTGGCTGTTGCAGCTTCATTTGCCACTCCCACGCCTAATGTCTAAATCATTGCAGGCCATCAAAACTTGGCAGCCAGCACTAAAGAGGTAAAACCAACCGCAATAACGAGTCGAAATCGTTCACTTTGCACAGGAAGTCGACTAGGGAATGCTCTGCAGTTAGTTGTGTATTTTATTTTATATACATTAGTTAGAGCATTTATTTATGGTGTGAAAATAAGTAGAAGCAATAAAGATCAAATTTAAGTTTGCTGTGAAAATTAAAAAATATTTTTAAAATTTATGCACTTATGATAAAGCTGCTTATAAATGAAACTACACCTCAATTCCTAATATCTTAAGCATATTTTAGCAATAAGATTTCATATTCTAGGTTGCTGCTTTACCAAGTGTCTAAGCCCTCTTTGATTCAATCTTTTTTAGGGTACCACCAAATTATGAAAGGCAAACAGACAAGCCAAGTTATTAGGCAAGCTCGGATTTAGTGCTGAGGTTAACAGTTTGCCAAGGTGTGGATCCAAATGCTTTCCAAAATACAAAAAAAAGAAGAAAGTTTTGAAAAAATATCGCAAAGAGCAGCAAAAAAGTCAAAGAGTAAACTAAGTGCAGAAGCAGACGAAGGTGTCTGTGTGTGTGTGTGTTTGTCTGAGAGAGAGAGAGAGAGAGTGTGTGAGTCTATGTCCTGACTATCCAGCCTGTGTCCTGTGGATTTTGTGCTGTTTCGGTTTTTGTGTAACTATTTTCTATTCATTTATGCATTTTGGCAATAAAAATTTCATTTTTTGCTTAACTAAGTGAAACGAAAAGGTTAAAAGCAGCAGCACCACAATGCCAAACGGATATCAAGAAGGACCGGGAACGGCAACGGGAAAGGGAGCAGGAACAGGAACAGGAACAGCAGCTAGGACATCGTCTCTGGAGCTGGCACTGCCACTGGAAAAAGGAGCATTTTATCTTGGGCGCTGTCTCACTCGCTCTCTGGCTCTACTGTCTGTCTGTGGTGGCTTGTCCGGCCGTCTGTCCTTACCACTGCCTAGATAACATTTCTGTCTGTCTGCCGCTTTTTGTGTTGTTCACTGTTGTTTGTGTTGTTCCCTGTTGTTCCCTGTTCTTTATGCTCGTTTCTTCTCTTGTTGCGTTTTGTTTGTGTGCAAACATTTTTTAAATTGTTTGCTGTAATTTGTTTCCGGCCAAACGGCAAATGGCCGCTGCGCCATTTTGTGGACAGCCCCAAACCTCAGTCCACTGCAATCCTTTCTTCCTGCCAACCGCATGCCACCTGAATGACCTTTCCTAACCACACGATATTTGCAGTTTTGTTCGTTTTATTATTAAAAAATTATAATTTTAATGTCCGTCTGCATTTTACATATCTCTGCACATATTTTTTTTTTCCTACTATACATTTATATTTATATATTTGGATTTTATTTTCCATTTTTATATTTTTGGTTGGTTTGTGCGGCACGTTTGTCCTCTTTTTGGCTGGCCAACAGGCAACAGCTGCGTCCATGTCCCGCCTTTGACCCTATCCCGGTTTTCTGGTATCCCTGTTATGGCTCCAACTCCAATTAGTTGTGTAATGCGTCTCTGCATGTCCCTTTTACATTTATTAGTTTGACTTTTTGCCAACGATTTATGGTCCAACAAAATATGATAAAAAAAAAACAAAAATACAGAAAACAAAAACTGGAAACCCGTCAGAAAATAAAAACAAAAATCTCTATCATATTTTGCAGCTGTTGGCGTTTGCTAAAAGAAAGCAAAAAAGTAAACGGGGAAAATGTTTCAACTAAAAAATAAGTTAATATTTAAATGGCAGCTGTTAGTTTTGGCATTTATTTTGCTGTCTATGAGTTTTGCGACTGATTTTTGCTGCTCAATTATTGACATTTATTTAAAATTGCATCAATTGAACGAATCATTTGAAATGAAGTTATATTAAATGCAAATTGCTGTTCAGTTTTAAGTAAATATTTTATCAATTATCTGCACATCACTGAAGAGTTAATTTAACGATCTTTTCAACTCGACAAGAGCATAACTAAAGAGTGTTGACACGTTGCCAAATAATTAAATTCAATAGTATAATGTGAGCCAGTTTAGTTTGATTATTTCTATATATTACATATACTTTTTTCTGTTATTTTTCAAACCTTATCTAAATATTGAATGTCATTTGCGTGGGGCGAATAAAAGTTTGCCGCAACTCGGTCGTCATGCAACGTGCAACAATACGAAACCGTTGAAAAGTCACGTAGCAGACCCGATAGCCAGAAATTAAAACCAAGTTAAACATTAAACATTCCCATGGCCAGCCATGAGTATTGGGAATCAAAAATCGTTGCATTCCAAATAATTTACGCTGATTTGTTTGCAGCATGAAATTGAGTTTTATACTTCGCAGAACTTGTATAACTTTATTAGTGCGTCAGAGAGAGAGAGAGAGAGAGAGAGAGAGAGAGAGAGAGAGAGAGAGAGAGAGAGAGAGAGTGCTCAACTAACAGTTCCCTTGCAAGCTAAAAGCTTAAAAGATATGTACAAATTTTTGAAATATTTTCCAGTTCAGTTTCACTGACGCAGTTCAAGTTACTGACGAACATAGTCGTAACCACGTCAGCAGTACTGAATCAGCTGCTCGACTATTCTAGACTATAAAGTCACGTAGTTGTGCCTGGGAGCAGCTCACAGTTTGCTTTGGTACTTCGCTACGTTCAAACGGATTACTTAATTCGGATTAATAGCAATTAATTAATAAGAACACAAATTAAAAATACTTTTTAAATGTGGAAACAATGTTTAAAGTTAACGATTCTTGCCGGAATTTGCCTCAGTTTTGTGCAAACGGAAACTGTGCAACTCTCGGAGCAGTTCAAAGCCAATGATCTGTTGGAGCAATCGAAGGATGAATTGGATCTAACAAATGTGAATTGGAAGTTGATGATTCCATTGCTTTTGCAACGACAGCAATTGCGTCTTTGTGTGTCTATTTATCGTTACGATGCTAGTCTTTTGGAAGGAACGCCATGTGATAAGCTGCTGGACAGTGGAATCATGGCCTACTGTGATATTGGGCATGTCGAGGATCTGAGCATGACAATGCGAGATGCATTTGGTAGCATGCTCTTTGATACACGGCGGGTATGTCGTCCCGGTCTGGAAATCTTTGGTGTGCGTTGCAGGCGACGTGCTTGAAGGATTCTGGACACAAATGGAGCTTGAGTGAATTGCTAATTCAGTTTTCTTAGTCGTCATTATCAACTCATGATGCTGCTGCTATTTGCTGTCACTGTCGTTGTCTGTGTCTCTATCTGTATATGTAACTGTATCTGTTTGTGTCCCTTGTCATTTCAATGTGTCAATAAAAATGCGATGTGGGTGAAGGCCTCGCCAAGCCAGGCACATGGTGCAGAAGTGGGCTTGGCAGGCAGTCAGGCACAACCAGAGTCCTTGCTTAGAGGCATCATGACAAATGACGATTATAATTTGTAAAATTTGCACCCAGCTTGTTATCCCTCGTCAGAGGAGCCGACGTCGTCGTCGTCGTTGTTCTCGTCTCTGGCCTAGTTTTTACGCTTTCAGATTCAGTTAGTCCATTGCAATTGTTGTTGCAATTAGCAGAGACAGCACTGTGGCCAGTCCAAGAAGAACGACATGGAGGACTAGTAGGCGGAGCTGGGGAAAGCTGGAGGTGGGAAAAATATAAGCACTACGCTGCCCAGCTGAAAAACTGATGGCTTGATTTTCCATTAAACACTGTAAATGGAAAATTGCAATGAACAGCAGAGTACATCGCCAGTCAGAAAACAGAGAAACGAAAGCAAAGGCATTCGTTTAATTTTTGTTGTTCTTGTTGTTGTTGTTGTTTTTCTGTTGTAATAGTTGTTATTGTTGCTTTTGTTGCTTATTGTTGTGTCAGTCGTATCTGTTGTTGCATTTGTTGGCAATTACCGGGCAATGGGCGAAAGCATTTAGCTTGAAATGATGACCATCATGAGTATTCATTTTTAGCAATTGTTTCACTCGTTCCGTTTATTTCACTTCCTATTTTCCGCTTAATTTGTGTGCTGATGTGCTAAAACACCTTAGCATCAATCTTTATAAAAATCAAAAACTGTAGCATACTTTTTAGCTGAGCCATTAAAATTCACTCTCAACCAGTGTTGCCAGAGTTTGTGACTTTAGCTAGTTTAGCAAGCAAAGCTGAATAATACAAAAGCTTTGCATTAAAATTAGTGTTCTTCTACATATGCATTATATTAATATAAGTAATCAATGCCAAGCTTGAAAAGCTAAAGCTATCAGAGCTATTGCTCCACTATATTGATTAATTTAAATAAATCTCTTGACATATTTTTTTGATGCAAAATAAGCCAAGCTGACAGTACTGAAATGCATAAGAAAATTGCTTGAAATGATTGAAATTGTTTTGTCATTTCGTAATGGACTCAATGTTTGCTTTATCTCTTACCAATCAATATTAATAAACAGACATGTCTTTTAATATTTCAAATAAAATTGCTAAAAAAACTAGAAACGGTTTCATTTATTGAAGAATTTTTTAAAAGTTAAGTATAAGTAATTACATATTTGATTGACTATAAGTATGATTTGGCAATTATTGCTGTCTGCTTTTAAAAGTCACATAAAATATAATTTTTTCGATTCTGTATTTTATTTCTAAGCATCATATTTCAAATTAATTGTCTTTTGCTTCTAAAAACTTGTAATGTGTTACTCAAAAATACTTCGAAACACTTTTGAAATGAATTTTGCAATTTATCAAATTTAATTTTGTTCTGAGAATAGAAAATTGCATTTTAACTGGCATGGACTTGTTGCGAAAATCCAGAGTTTGTATCAATTTTACGGGAATTACGCGAGAAAGCAACTTTTGTTTACATTTGGCGTTAGAACGGTTCGTTGTTATCCCAGATTTGGAATCCGCTTCAAGCTGTGCAAAACTGAAGTGGGACCTTGTAATGTAAATTAATGAATTGTTTAAAGTACTTGGAATATTTACGCTCAAAGCGAGAGAAAACGAGATGCGCCAAGTTGCTAGAGAGAGGGACGGAACTCGGGGGATTTGGGCGGTGATTTGGGGGTTTGGGATTCTGCCTGAAGCTCGTCTTTGGACTGACCAATGAATATGCAAACGACCCGCCAACGGGACTGTCTAGAAGTTCGTTAAGAGCACGGCAGAAAGGTCAAAAGGCGGGCCACGTCGAACGGTCATTAAGTCAGTATATATCTGCTATATATAAATATATCTGCAACAACAACAACAACAACAATATGACCAGCTCGTGCTGTTACTTACTTACTTTCGCCAACGTCGCTGATTCTGCTGTTAATGTGCAACGTCTCCTTCTGAAATATGCATAAACAAACCCAAACTGAGCTCACTCAGTTCTTCCATTTCCCTGTAGTTTTCCTATTGCTTCCAGTTGCAGTTGCAACCGTCTTTTCTTCTTTATTTTTTATTTCTTTCGTTTTTTGGTTCGTTTCAGTAATTAAATTTTGCGCAGAATTCTTTGCATTTTCTTCTTTGATTTTGCTCTTTGCCATCTTTGATTTGCATTAAGAAAAAAAGTGAGAAAAAAAGTGCACTCGACTCGACATTGGCAATAATTTATGCAGCAATGCTTTCGATAGTCTTTGAGCAGCGAAATTTCTTTAACTCAGGGCTGCCAATTGCATTACCCAACCCTGCTAGAATTTTTCATTAGCACTATAGAAACTGCTGTTAATTTCTTAAATAAAATATATTATTTATCATTTATATCAGCAACAATCGATATTCAATTCCTTTTAAATATTTCCAAACAAACGAAGGTTCACCTCTGCCGCCCTGTAGTTTAAACTACGCCAAAGTTATTGGAACACTTTATGTTGCCCTGTTTCTTATGGATGTTGCAGAGAATTGCGACAAGAATCGGGGCAGGCAAATTGATTGCATTATCGTGGGCAAGAACAAAAGGAAAGGACAAAAGTGAGCCAGTGTTGGGGATCGAGAGGTTTATGCCGTGTATAAAAATCGAGAATGGCAACAAACTTAAGTGCCATATGAGAGAGATATGTGTGCTTCAAGGCTCATTTATGGTCCTTCGTGCTGGTCAGTTTTATGCATTTTCCCACACACACACACACACACTAAGAGACTGTGAAAGAGCACATTGTCGGACATTTTACCACGTTGTTTACTTTGTGTATAAACGAGTGCCACTTACTTATTTTGTGCCACATAATGAGCACTCCTGATGACCGCTTATAAATTATATAACCCACAAAAGTACACACACACACACATAAACTTACGCTTAAATAAACTCACCAAACACCCAGGCAATTTGATTTGTATGGCTTTTCAATTTGTGCTCTGCTGCTGTTACTTTTTTTTTGGTGATTGTGTGTGTGATTGTGTGTGTGAGTGTTTTCCTTTCCTTTTCATTTTATTTTCTTTTCCGTTGATTCTTTTTTGTGTTAGCTGCTTCCTCCTCTCGTTTTTCCTCTTTTGCTTGTGCTGCATTTGCCATTGTATAAATTTTTGGTATTTGCGCCAATTTCATTCCAAATTGAGCGCTGCCCACAGTCGTTTATTTTTAATGCACCCAGCAACGAGAGCAACGAAGCAATATGCCCGCAATTGGATAGAGGATGAGGAAATAACGGGAAAATAGAGTAGTAGAGCAGTAGAGCTCTAGAACTAAAATATATATATATATATTTTAGGTGGCACTGCTTTTAGTTGCATTGGTTTTGCCTTAGACATTAGAATAGAGTATAATAACTTGCAGTGGAAAGTCACTTCAAGCGTGTAGCAAATAAATGTATTATTTTTATGTAATCCAAAATTGTTTATAAATCTAAGCACTTTGAATACTTTACTGTGGCATAAGCATGTCAATTTCTCTTATACCCATTTACAGTTTTAAATAATGTAAAGTTACTGTCAATTCCCATTTGAATTGAAGATTCTTGTTGTCTTCTTGTTGTCCCTGGCATTCATGCAAAACTCAACTCAAGTTCTTTTTGAATGCCTTCACCTGGGGATAGGGCATAAATATGTCGCTGCTTGGGCAACCTGTGTTTCTTTTCTGTACACCCAGCGGAAAGGGTATAATAAATTTGTTTAAAATGTGACAGGGTAGGTGAATATGGTTTTAACTCTTTAAAGCGGGTACGTACTTCATCAGCACCAAGGGTGGGTATGAAATCCTTTTAAAGCTTAGCTTTTCAGTGTTTACACTGGGTATTTTCTGTTTGGGACAACTCGTTTGTAGTTTCCTGTTTCCCTTTGTATTATTTGCAGTGCATTTTGGACATTCTGCCGAGGCACGCCAAACTCTCGACATTAGCAGGACACTCTGGCGATTGCAGGTAGCTAGATGGGGAGCTAAGAAGAAGCAGCAGCTGAAGAATGTAGACAGGTGGGTGGGCAGCAAGTTGAGCAGGTGGGAAAGCCAAGTGCGCTTTAGATTTATGGCTCATGCCGCGGGGGCATTGTTTGTGTGTTTGTGAAGCAGCAGCAGCAGGAGGAGCACAACAACAACAAATAGCAAAAATTCCTTGGCCATCAAATACAATCAATTTGATTGCCTCTTACTTTTTCGTGCCGTGTGCTGTAAACTTAATGCGATTTTGATTTTTTATTATTAAACTATTGCTTTGCAATTAGGCAATTAGCTAATGTGTGTGCCTTTGGGGGATGAATGGGCGCCAGGAAAGTCAGTTCTTTGCTTAAAGTTCAAGTGTTGTGTAAAGCTGCCTGCGCATAAATAATGTGTTCAATATCCGGTGTCGGAAGTTTCAATAAGCCAAAGGATATGAGCTCAAATGACTGGCCAAAAATCAAAAGTGGAGAAAAGAAACAAACTGATAGAGGGGGTTGAAGGGGGAGCAAGGAAAAACGTTGCAGATTTTTCGTCACATTTTATGTAGACCGCTTTTTGGGCGTGTCAGCGAACTATTCATGTGGAAAGCCAAGTGTGTGTGTGTGTGTGTGTGTGGCAAGTTTAAATTAGTTGCGCGTCGGCCATTTTGCATAAATCATTTCCTGTTTTGTGCCAAAGATAAAAGCGAGCGAAAGACAACGACGACGACGAATGATGACGGCAACAATTTAAAAGCCAAAGAAAGACAACACAAAGCAGACAAAGGAAAAAAATCCAAAAACAAAAAAAAAACAAAGAGAAAAAAAGAATATATAAAGAAACACATTCAGGACAAAAGTCAAAGTGTGGGAATCCAGCAACAATAACATAAAATTAGCATTTTTTATTACTTTTAGTTTTTGCGCTGTTCTGTGCGCTGCCTTGGCCAACATTTGCATAAGTTGAAAAGCTACTAAGTAATATTGCGCATACGACATGTATACAATTCTGAAATTGTTATTCTACATAGTACATATAGTATATAGTACTGTGTCTCACACTGATATGTATAGAAATACAACTAAGTTGAAATTGTGTTGCCAAAAAACAAATATCAACTTTTTGTTTTCGGTTCGTCAATGAAAGTAGACAGAAAGTTTCTCAACACCAATACACAATAACAAACTAAATTTTTATTAACAAATATGTTGAGCCATTTACAAGTTATTTTTTGACCCAATTTCATACATTTTGTAAGAATATTTTTGCAAAAGAAAATAGTCAACTTTAATATGTTTTTAGATTTAAATAAAACTAGCATAACATGTATAAACACCAGATACTTTTCAGGTGTCACTTTTGAGCTTCAAATGTTCTACAATTTTCTATATTTTACCTTCAAACTTTAATAGCAAATTTCCTGCTTCTGACGCTCTTTAAAAATCATGACAGAAGCTGTCACTTTGCACTGCTGCAAACCATCAATATACTTATATATATATATATCGAAAAAGGATGCGTCAAAGCTTTAAAGCTTACAGCATGAAACAATATATACAATAAAAAATTCGTCTGATATAAATTGAATTTGGCAAATGCAGCGCATTTGTTTCGATTTTCCATTGATTGAGAGAGAATACAAAATTTTCTCGTTATCATTTTTGTTATGGTTGTTGCTTCTGTTGTTTGAACATCGAATACTTGTAAGTTCTTACACCGTGTACACATGTATATATGTATGTTTGTATATGTTTATTGCTCAACAAAAGGCAAAGTCAAGAAACTGGTCACATCTGCATATATTTCCATGGTTTCTTCATCACCCCCAATTGCTATACAGTCCCCTCTGATTCCCCTTTTTCTGTGTCTTTCTGGGACAACACATGAGCTGAAATAAATTTTATGTACATTTACTTACGTCTGCAAACAATGAGCATCCTTCTGATGTCCGTGACGTGACTTAGTCCGACTCCGACTCTGACCAGTCCAGTTCAGTCCCGTCCAGTCCCGTCCAGTCTGTCCATCTGTTTATCTGTCCGTCGCCGGTCGGTCTGTCGCTGGGTCGCTCAGTTAGTTGGCTCTCACTCTAAGTCTGATTGTAAGTCTTGCCTTTGTCTGACTCTGTTCAGTCGCAACTCCTTCCCAACCACCTTTTGGGTGACCCCATACCAAGCCCCCCTTCGCCCCTTTCCCAGCTGCCTCAGTCCACACATTGCTGCGCTGTTTGGTCAGTGGCAAGTGCAACGTTTCAAGTTTCAAATGCTTAGAGTGTAGCCAGAAGCCAAAAGCCAGCGGCATAATACAGTTTTGGATTTCACTAAAAATACACAGATATACATTTATTCACATACCTACTTATATATACTATAAGTTATATACCATACATATATACATATGAATAGAAACTCAACTGATGCATATTTATATTACCGACTGTGCGAAAGTGAAACATGTCCTGTGGCCATTCTGGCCAAGATATTTAAGCCCTATCTCCTGCTCTCTCTGTATTTTAGCCTCTATGTGTGTTGGCATTTATACATGTACAGTTTCCTGCATTTGGTTGCATTTCTCATTTGCACCACATGCAAAAATTAAGTGTTCCACTAAAACATTTCTCTTTATTATAAATATTTTCATCTTTTTTAAAATAAAATTTAAAACTTATAACTTCATATTTCTAAAAAATTTTTTTGCGGTTATTTGTGAAAATATTTTAAAGAAATTTTGGCTGTTTTTATTAAATTAAATGTATTTTGTAAGTTGTTTATATTTTCTTCGTTTGCAGCAAAACTTTTTAAAACTATTAACTAAATTCATTTAGTCTTACAAATTTTTTGTGAAATTAATTTTTAAAATTAATTAATTAAATTAATTTTAAAACGTTTGTCTTACTCAGACAAATTTTTTAATGAGTTTATAAACGAGGAAAATAAATTGTAAATTTTCTCCAAGCTTAAAAATATTTTTTTTATTGGCAAAAGTTTATTATTAAAGTATGTCAATAAAATATTTATATTTTTAAAATATAGTAATTTACAATATAGTAATATAATTCATATAAAAATAGTTGCGATAGAAACATAAATCTTTTTTCTAATATTTATTTCAATTTTCTAGTTATATGAACACGAATTTAATTAAATTTGAATGCAGAAATTGAATCCAGGAACATGACAAGTGAACTGCAAGTGTCGGCAATGGTTTCTTTGGCTTGATGTTTGTCTGCTCGATTGCTTACTCACTAAATACCTTGAACAGCAATGTGTGGCCCAAAACAGAATGCAATTTGCGGCTGACACTTGCATCAGTTAAATTGTTGCTGTTGCTATTGCTGTTGCTGCTACTGATGCAGTCGTGATCAGAGCAAACTACTCGTTTATTGCAGTACCAGTAGGCGACACACAAACCGCCGGCTACATGTGACAGCTGCCTAATGAAGCCGCCAAGTTGAAAGTGGCAGTGCAAAGTGGCAACTGGCAACTGGTAAGTGGCAACTAGCAGGAGACAGACGGCAATTCGAGCAGAGATGACTGACACTGCGACGTGACCAGCAAACAGTTGGCAATAGAGGTGGGCGTGATGATTACTTTTCACGCCCAGCACGAAATATTTGTATTCTGTTTGAAGACCAACATGAACTTGGCCCATATCGTTTAAATTGTGTATAATAATTTACTCCACTGAAGCACGACAGACACGAGCTTGCGTCCATCTCTAATTGCCAGCTCGTCGTTTCGAGTTGCCAATTACGATGAGATATTATTCGAGGCGTATTATTATTCGTGGCAAATGTTATGTGGCAAGGTGTTTATCGCATGCTCCTCTTCATCTGCTTCTTCTACCATTCTGACACTACATGAAAATTATGAACGTGTCGCATTAAAATTAAGTCATAATGCACTCGCGTCTGCGTTTTAATGACTTTGCCACATTGTCGAATAAAAATGGCAACTACTCTGTACAATGTCCGTTTTAGCCAAACGACACCGTGGCCAAATTGTCGTTGATTATTGCCGTAGTTGCTGTTGTTGTTGTTACTGCTTTTGTCGCATAAAATTCGACACTTAAGCTGAAAGCAAACGGAGCAGCGATTGTTGGGCTCATAAATTTGTGGGGGCTTCATCATTGAGCATTTGGCACTGGTCATAAACTTGGCAACAAAATAAACAATTTGTGCGCACAAATGTTTAATAAATTGGCGTTAAGCTTGCTTTTTCGTAGCGATGCATAACCTGTCGTATGCGTAATTTGCTGCAACGTTTTCTTTTGTAGAAATTAACACGCATACGAGCGCACTTTAATTTGTCACTAAATGGTTTTGGGTAGCAAAATACCAGACTCATGTGGCATGCAACATGTTGAGCGCTTAAATTGAAAATTACAAAAACCAGAAGCGAGCACGCAAAGAGAAATGAAGTGAGGGACAGAAGGAGAGTGATGGAGGAGTAAGACTTATGTCAGCTACGATTCAGTTGGCTGGGAATCCCCTCATCCAACGCCTTGGAGTATGCTTCATTGCCTGTGTAACCGCAGCAACGCGTGGCAAGTGGGCGTGGTGGGATTCGGGTGGCAAGCAGATGATGGGCCAACATAGCGTGTGTGTGTGTGTGTGTGTGTGTGTGTGCGAGTGGCAATGCCGAGGTCTGCGTGCGCTTTGCGTTTTCTGTTGCCGCATTTGTTGACGACGCATATGAAAATTTTCGCAAAATTTATTGCCATGCTTAAGCAACGTGCGTATGAAATAATATACAGACATGCCATCCAACAGCAACAACAATTACAAAGACTACAACAACAATGGGGCAAAACATTTGTTGCCGTTTGCGGTGCTGAATTTTAAAATGCTCTTTAAACATTGTTCTCAAAAACTGATGGCAGCGATTTGTTTTCTGTTGACAATCCTGTGTAAGTATAAATATAGACCACAAGAAAATGGGGGAGGGGATGGAATGCTAAAGAAGACGCAAGCAGCTGGATAAGAACTTGCTGTAAGCACTGTAAAGCAACGCAACTCACACACACCCACTCAAACCACACACACACTTATAGTTACGCATTGCTTTAACGCTCACTGTCCAGGCCATAAAAATATTTGCGCACATAAATCAAATTTCGCATTTCTTTATTTTGCACTGCCATTAAAGCGGATAAAATACGAGTATTGATAGATAAATGAGTGTAGATAATAGTTGATAAGCATCTGTTGATTTGTCTTCTCTGCAGTTTCGGAATTTTATTCTTTTGTAATTTATCAAAATCTGACATGTGCAACTGTTTATGATTAGCTGTTGTTATGGTTTGCTTAACAACACCACCACAATGTCTGACTACCAGATACCCTCTATATCACCCTCATGTTCCACGACGAATAATAAACCGAGTACATTCGTTTCTACTTTTAAATTTATCTGCATCTCGATATGTTCAATTCCTAGAACATATGTTCATTATTTACTGCTGTTGTCACCGTTGACGACAGTGTCTCGTTACCGTTCTGAGTAACTGCTGTTATTTTTCTTTTTCTTTTTTATTGTTTTTTTCTTTGTTTTGTGTTGAATTTGTGTTTACTTAATCTTATCTGCAGCATTATGAAATACTTGAAAACAGATAAACGTGTTAAGGTTGTGAATGATTGTTGTGTCTAATCTATAAGCAACATGCGGAAGCTGAAACTTTCGGCTTTCAAAGGTTACTAAATAAAGTACCTAAGTTGTGTTATCTGCTTTAGTTTAAACTATTGATTGCTGCTGAAAATAGATGTTATTTCATAGCATATGATTGGTTTTAAATTGATTTAAAGTAACACTAAACACTAAATTTGTTTTAATTATTTTATTTGGCTTGTTTTACTAGCACGATAAATTCGCAAATGCAGAAATTGAATTCGTGTCTGCTTTTAAGTGAAAAGTTGACACTGCAATTATTCAATTATTTAATTCTGTTACCAATAAAGCACTTAAGTTTCAACTCCTCTCCCTCCCCTCTTCCAAGTCCCTTCTTTTTCTCTAGTTCTTTGCCAATGCGTCTCATCAATTACAATTGCAATGCCAAAATTTTGGCTAATTTGCTCAATGAGCTGCCACTCAACATGAAGTTGAAAAGGAAAATGCTGAAGATGATGAATTTTGAAGGTCGATTTTGGAAATGTTAACCCTTCTTCTTAGCCCCCTACCCCTATGCCCCCCCCTGCACGCCCACACATTCTTTGATTATGATAAATGGTGTCCGCTTGCAAAAGCATATTCTACAGTGTGCTGAAAAATAGAATGAAGCGATAATGAGGTGTTATTAATATCAGTTGGCGACTTATTTAGTGACAAACAATGGACGGCCAAACAAAATTATGCAAAGTTGTATTACCAAAGTCCAACTCTGTAGTCTGTAGTCTGTTTAGACCGAGGTGTATCTATTCTAAGAGACTTAACCCGTTTTTGTTTTCCTTTTTGATATTTTTTGGGTCTTTAGAAATAAAAAATAAGCCGACACTGGGCGCTCTTCAAAGTGTCAAGAAAACAAATGACGGTCAATTTCTTTCGTTTTTGTATTCTCCTTATTTGTTTTTTTTTTTTTTTTTTTGGTTTATTTATTTCTTTTTTCTTGGTTGTTTTTTGCTTTGTGCCAAAGCGTCTGTTGGCCATACAGTGTAGAGACTTGGGCAAGTTTAAGTTGCCGGTTGGCAAGTGTTAAACTTTTCTCATACGCCACTTGACAGGCCTGAAGGGCGGAGGACGCAGAACGCAGGACGAAGGACGAGGCTTAAGGCAAATATCCCTCAACGACAGGTTGGTAACTTGAGAACATAAAAGGGATTTGGGCCGATGCGTCGCGTATGCTCGTTGTCTATCCATAAAAGAATAAAACGAAGCCTATTACTGCGAAAAGGCAAGCCAGTATTAGATTTAGATGCTAAAATAACTGAGCGGGGAATGGTGAACGCGGAAAAGGGGATGCATCATAAAAGTATTGTAAATCCCAGCATCTGAAAAAAATTTATGGACTTTAATTTGCTGTGTCGGTTGTCTAGCAGCATTTCTGCATGCCCTGTAAATACATCAAATGGGGTATACACAGCGTAAAAAATACTTCAGACAACATACAACCATTCTTTAGGTTATTTGGGTAGCTTGCCTTGCAGGGTATCTCATGTCCAATCCCACTCAACTTTGCTAACTCCCACGTGCTCATTTTTTTCTTGTTAATTTTTTGTTGTCTTATCAAATGACAAAAATCAATACACATAGATAACAGCCTTCTGGCTTCTCACGTTTTCTCAACATAATTTTTGCTTTGTTTTGGCCTGAGACTGCCGCTTGCTGGCCAGTGTAATCTGCTTAGTGTCCAACTTTAATTGAGCTAATCTACAATTTATGCATCATTAATTGTGTTTAGACTCTGTCATTATTTCTGATCCGTGCTCGAGGAAAAAAACACAATTAAGTTTTCAAATTATATTCAAGTGCTGTGCAAATTATGTTGATTATTTTAATTATTGATAGCTATATAAAAGATAAATTAAACGGAAATTAAATTGTTGTAAGTATTTAAGTTTGTTGTGGGTGTAAACTAGCTTGGAATGCTTGGCTCTACTTTCAAAAGTTTATAGTGCTCTCGACATGCTTTATTACTGGCCAACAGTTTGTATATTTATCATTTAGTTAAATACTGATAAATAACATTTTCAAGAGCATGTTAGGCGAATGCCTTCAAAGACTTTGCTAGCAATTTATTTTCAACGATCACATTTTGCTGACACGTTCACACAAAAGACAAGGAAAACTGCTATGCTGCGAAGTGGAAAATGTTTATAAAAAAAAATAAAGAAAAAAAATATATACGAGTGTATACGAGTTTATATTGGAAAATAATTAAATTCCATGTCAATTCAGGCCATGCACCAATTTTGCCTTTGCAAAAAAAAAAAAAATATATATATAGATATGTATATTTTAGGCCTATTCAATTTGCCTGCCAAGCAGAAATGGCAGCAAACCTGGCACAGACAAAAATGGCAATAAAATATGGTCAGAGTGATAAGAGCGATAAGGAAACTATGCCGTTGCTGTAGCCATTGCTGATGCCGGTACAAGCTGAATACCAGCAGGCAACAATAGACCAAGAGCACAACAAAACCGTTCGCATAAATCAAAACAAATTGCAAAGAAAAATGTTTGCAATAAACAAAAAAATGGCCACAACAATTTTTGTATTAAAATTGATGCGGTGACAATAAAGCTGAGTCAACAATGGACTCGAAATGGAACTAGAACTGGAACTTGAGCTGAACACGACAGCGGAACTGCTGGCAGTTATTCATCAAACGTAACTCGCAGTTACACGTAGAGAAATGTTCTATACTGTGCTAAAAAAAGAATACTTCAAGAAATATAAACACCTAAACCTAATGAAAGGTATTTTCATTTTATTTAATTAACTTTCTCTCAGTGTAGTTAAGCATATCAAAGGCTGGGCTGAAATAGCAGCCAGAGTAGGAGTAGGAGTTGGAGTTTGGTGTTGAAGTTGGCCGTAATGTTGCTCAATCATGTAAAACATGGCCAATTAGCAGCGAGGCATAACACAGACGGCTCCAAAGATAATGCATGGCGCTCTGCATTGAGATGCTTTGCGCTGCTCAGTTCAGGTCAGAAACGGGGACGCGAGGGGAAGTGGGCGTGACTTGGCATAGCAGTCCATTGACTGCCATTTCCATTTAGCTTTCCTGAAGCATATTGAATTTCACTTTGGTAGTTTACGTAATTGCGCAACAGAATTTACAGTCGTATTGACTGATGAGTGGAATGAGCAGCCACATACATAATTGCAATTATTACTAGTTGTTGTTGCTGTTGCCAAAGTGGCTTCATGTTGTTGTTGCCCGATTTGAGCGTGTGAACGGTCGCATTCCATGCTTCAAAGTTCTTGCGCCATTTTAATGAAAAGCAGACCGAGTAAGATATGTATATGTGTGAATGTTTGTGTGTATGTGTCTGTTTTACTAGTCGCAATGCAGACAATTATACGGTTATGCAGCCATAAGCACAGATAAGATAGTTACACTAGCTAACAAGCGCAAAGTTTCCGAGGCAAACACTTCAAAACAAATTTCATTGTAATTTTTTGGCAATTTCTAAAAGAAGTCCACATTCAAAACTTTTAAAAGTTTATTCAAAAAGTTGAAATGTATGTTAAAATATTTTTGATAAACGCTATTAACTATTAGCTACACAAACTGTGTAGCTATAAACAATTTAGTATGTTGTGCAGTGTAGCCGAAGTAAATGAATTACCAGAAAATGAAACTAAAAGTGTAAAATTGTGAACATGTGACGTGTTGTGCATTTTGTGAACTGCTCTTAAACTCGCTTTGATAATGCGCAGAGTGAATGCTAAGAAACCAAATGGTATAAGGTAAAAGAAAATTTCATTCATGAGTAAAAGCTTTTTGTATTAAATCGTTGGGACCTTAAACGATTTAATTTAAAGAGCTCGACTTCGATTTTGATTGTCTGCAACCGTAAAATTGTGTTCATTGACTTGCCAGGGGAAGACAATCAACCAGAAGTTGTCAAAGGAAAGAAATCGCACCCAATGGATGGACAAAGAAGTGCGTGACTTTCAGCTCACTGGACAGCAAGGGTATAAAAATATTCAACTAGGGAAATGGTAATGGAAATGGAGTAGAGCGGTTTCTGTGCCAGTGTCTGTGTCTTGTGCCTGTGTCTTGTCATTGACTGGCGATTGGGGCAAATAGTCAGCATAATTTGCATTTGGAATTGTCTGAGCTGCTTGTTAATACCAGCAAGTGGCAAAATGTTTGGCAACAAACTGGACTAAGCTGGACTGAACTGAATTCGGTTCGTCAGTGAATCAATCAAATAAGTGTAGTCAAAGCTGGAAGGATTGGGGCACTGGAGGGATTGTCTAACACAATTTAATTAATTAAAGCAAAACCACTGGCTTTGTTTATACTTTTCGAATTTATTTATAGACTGCAACTTCATCTTACGATTAGTTCTATGCTCCAAGAGAATCTTAACCCAAAACGCAGTAAGTAACAACAAATACACAGTGTACACTGTACACTCTACTCTACGCAAAGTACTTTCTTTCTCCCCTCTCCCTTCTCTCTCCTTCGGTTCTTTGTCTGTGTCTGTGGTCCGGCAATGTCAATAAAAGTTGAAGTTTTGCGTTTATTTGGTTTGCCGGCAGTCAGATATATGTAAATTAAGTTGTGTGCCAAGCTGCAGTAACTTGTAACTTGCAACTTGCAATGGGCAACTTGGTTAAATGTATTCATTCGCAATTCGCTTGAATGAATTCAAATAACTGTGATTGAATGGCCAACCAAAAAAAAAAAACCAACAGATCACAGTAAACTCATCTAAATTGCAGTTTATTACAATCGAAATGCAGAAAACAATTTTGGTTTGAAATTGTGGTTGAAAATTTGTGAATACTGGTGATGGCTACCGGGTTTAAAGTCGATAAGTAGATAAAGTAATAAAATCGTGGTTTATGTGGCGCGTTTTCCTGCGTTTGTTGCGTCCGCAAAGGAAATTCAATAAATTTAAAGCGCAAATATTGCGATCTGGCAACTCTATCGCTACGCCAGAGTTGACACTGCAGACGACGGGTCACATTATTCAATTTATGCACTTAACGATAGAGTCAACAGCACGCGTCGCAAACGCGTCGCGACGCGTCGATTCGGCGTGGCCACATTTACCGCAGCGGCAACTGTACGTATACGCAATTTAATTTGCAACATTTCTTTCGCTGGATTCGATGAGAATTTTTGTACTCGAAATGCTCGGAAATGAGATTGCTGCGGTTTTAAATTTCCTACCGAGTCCGAAGCATTTGTGGAGATTTAAGCTGGCGTTGACTGAACTTTTGAGATTAATTTTGGCTCAACACGTCTTTGTAGTGTGAGTGAGTGAGAGAGAGAGTGAGCAGGGAAGTCGTTGAAATATTTGTTTTATTCAATTTTAACTGTAATACGTCAAGCTAAGGATTCCACACCCCAAAATTATATACTTTGAAAGCATTTAATTAGCTGTCTGCAATGATCAGTCTGCCACAAATTTTTGCCCGTCAACTGAATCCCGGCGTGGTCCTGACCCGTGAACTGAACATGAAAATCTTCAAATACGAGACACTCAATCGTGAACAATCCGAGCTGGACAATGAGATCATTCGAATTCGCAAGAAACAGGATCATATCGAAGATCATCTCGCCGAAGCCTTGGCCGAAGAGGAGTTCCAACGTTGTCAGAATGGAGAAATCTTGGGAGTACCCAGTGAGGAGGAGCTCTTGGATATATTCAAAGAGCATTTGAGCCGTGTCATTGACAAGCTGGCATCCAAATATGAGCGCAAAATCTATCTGGAGATGGACTTGCGAAAGATGAAGACAGCCATCGAGAAGGATATTGTGGCAGCCAACGAGGAGACAGCTGCAGCAAATAAAGAATCCGCCTAAATTACATGCCTTTCTCTTACATGTTGCATGTACTACAAAAAAAGGAAAAAAAATCAATCGATGTAAACAAAAAGGGAAAAACAAAAAGGAAACATACAAAGCTCTAAATCATGTTCCAGAGGAATTTTAACGCAACAATAACAACTGACAAGTCTCTCAGTCTGAAGTGGCAGAAAACCGGAATCTTGTTGCAACTAGACTTTAAATTTTCAAATTATATTGTTTAAACTAAAATGACACTTCTTACACAAATGACTATTGTCTTGGCGAATGCTGCTTACCCAAGACTGTGTTTGCTTTTCGGATTCATTTGTGAAAATAAAAATAACAAAAAAATTTTAAAATAGTTTAAAAACAATTGTGGAATTCTTTTATCGATTCGTTTGTAAATTTGTTGCAGTAAGTTTTGATTTCTTAACCATTGCCCAAAATCATTTATATATATATTATTATATTCTTTTGTGATTTCAGCTGATGGTTGAGGATTTTAAAGCTTATGAGTCTTAAATATGAGGGTCAGAACAGTTCCCACTGCTTTCCATTCAGCAGTGTCCCTTTTATTTGGCCACTTTAGTTTGTGTCATTCATATGCAAATGACACTCGAACCGTCCGAAAATTGCAATGAATTTAAATTACCTTAAAGTGTGAGGAAAGCAGAGACGAGAGCTAGAGTGAGTAAAAAGGTGTTAGCCCAAAGATCTGGTTGGGTAAAATGCAGGCGCGTATTTTAATTAATAAGGCCACGTTGACGGCATCATTTGCTGTTTGAGCCCTTAGATTTTTTTTCGCTGCACGAATTTCCCAACGGCATTTGTCTAATGCAAAAACAACACACTCTCACACACACTCTAATAATATAAAAAGACGAACAGTTGAGCTGGCACGAAACACAATATGAAATGCAAAAAAGAAACAAGAACAAGAACAAAATAAAAAGAAAATCCAAAAAAAATGATGAAATGAAACAAAAGAGAAATAGAGATATCTCATTATGGACAAAGCAGGCCAAACGAGCAGTGCCAAGTTGGGCACACACACACACACACACACTCACACCCATACCCATACTCACACACACACATACAGACACAACAGAAATGAAATGAAAAAATTATGCGAAATGAAGGTCATTCTTTAGGCCTAGCTGTAGTTCCGGCCCCTTACGGTTAACGTACTTAAGTATGTGTGTGTGTGTATATATTTATGAATTTGTTTACAACGAGCCACTGGACAATTGGGGAAAGTCTCTACCCAGTGTCTATCAATACCCTGTATAGTTGGATGGATTGGAGCATCTTCATCTCTTATGAATCTATGTGGTTAAAAGATTCTTTGTGTGATCAGTACACTTCAAATGATAAGAAATGAAAAATATTTTTATGCTTAAATCAATTCTTGTTAATAAATTGTGTTCTCAATTGATCAAACTTAACTTGAGATGGATTTCTTATAAAAAATTAATTTATTACGTATTGTAAACTCTGGTCTATTAAGGCAGCACTTGCAAATACCAGGGTATTCCAAAGTCAATGACTGCAGCTTATTGCATTTATCTTTATATAACATTATTCTTTTTCTGTCTTGAAAAAGACGCGTGCAAAAAATAATCAGAACATAATAAGCAGCTCTTCAAGAGGCGCAAACAAATGAGCCATATAATGATTTTTCTTAGGACCCCATTGTACATTGTGCTGCCTGCGATTTACATACAACACACAGATATATATATTGTCAGGTTTGTGCCCGCTGTGAAAATTAAGCAATTTTCCAACATCAGATGAAAGTTGGCTTTGCTCACCCTACGCACCCACCCCACCCCAATTTACTTGTAGTTTGCCGTAGTTCACAAACATTTTTTTTGTAGCTTCATCGGCTTTGCACACTTTTAGGTTATCATCGTCATGGCACAAAGCCGGATTACAAAAAGGATTTGTGGCTCTTTACAAGGCATTACAACTAGTATTCCCTTATTTTTTTTTTTTTTTATTATACTATAACATAATATAATAGAAAGCAACAGTCGCCGCGGGTGCATGAATCTTGTGAAGGAGGATGCCTGAATCCGACAAAAACAGCGAGCCTATCGTCATGCAAATCGCCTGGCAATTTAGCTGAGTAACTCGGCCATCAGAAGATGGTCAGCCAGAGATTAGGTCACCCTATTGTTGGCCTTGTACATTGCTTTAATTTTGAGTGCTTTGTTCAAGCAAATATTTGCACTGCTTCCAAGTTGTTTTTAATAAGTGGTAGTTAGCTGCTGACTCTGTGAATTCATCGCTAGTTTTCACCGAGTGCTCGCATAATTAAAAATGTACACATGTGCCTCTTACCTGCACAACCACACACACACACAGGCACACACCAACACATACATTTATATACATAAAATAACTCGGCTTTCTCCCTTTTACCTGCCTTGGCACGTACCACGTGGCGTATGAGTGCTGCGCAAGTTTTATGATGTGCGCTGCTAGCAAATTATTTGCTCTGCCTCGTGAAAGTTAAAACCTTTCGTAAATTGCACATCTTTATTATGAGCTGACGGGAAATAATGCTTAAATAAGACTACAATGTAAAATATTTACTCACCTACCACACAATTGAGAGTCGGACAAAAAGAGTCGTTAGTTTAGTGGACTGAAAAACCACATGCAGTTACAGGAGAGCCGACTCGTTGTTTATATGAATCTATTGAATTGCCATGACTTTGTATTTCTAATTAATAAGCCTTCAATAAAAGACAACTATCAGACAGAGAAAAGGACACTAACTAAGTGTTCAAATAGAAAACAGAAACGAAACAAACAAAAATCAGTTACCTACCCAAATTAACCCAGTTTAAACAACATTTAACAATCATTTACAGTTGCACATAAAAGTATACGTACACATAGGAAGAGCTTATAACGGGTTTTGTCGCATTTCTAGCATACTGCAATTGAATTACGGAATGCAAATTCAATTTAAAGCGCATTACAATCTATAAACAGAATAATTCGAATACAAATAGCAAACACACATGTTGCTTGTTACAGTGCTTCATATGAAATGTGCTTAAAAAAAGGAAAATTGTTTGTAAAATTGTTTAAAGAGACAACGATAGGGTAGTGAAAAAATCGAGTAAATTCATATCTAAAAATTTATTTAAAAACCTAACCAATTTGTTTGACAAATATTCGGGCCATATACATTTGTATAGACACGTACAAACACCCACACAACAAACTATCGTTGACCCTCATCAATGTAAAAAGTAACGATTTTAAAGTTCAGAAAACTCGCAAAATAAATAGAACTCAAATTGAGTATTTGATGTTTTTGTATTGGCTATCAATATCGTTTTTATTAAATGTTGTCATATTTACTTGATATTCCCTGTAGGACTTGGTGGGAAGAGTAGCATCAAAGGGTTAACTTTAGTGTTACATAAAAATATATATTTATTTATATCTCTCACAAGCTAGGCAAAATAGCTAATTCTGCTTGTCTTTTTAGAGAAAAACCCTTGCAACTGATATTATTGACATGCTATTGGAGTACCACTAAAGAGCAAGTCATTTTAAAAAATCAAATAAAATCAATAAATGGCTTTTTGGTATTAATTACGAACACAAACGCAGTGGGCATACAGCAAATACAACAACTTTTAATTAATTTGAATATTTAGCTAGACAAATGAGAGAATTCCAACAGTTTCAGATTGTCTTTCATGCCTCTTCCCTGCTGATTTTCCAATTCTGCTGTCATTTTGTGGTTGAGTTCGAGAATTTGATAAACACCGTTTGATGTTAATTAAAATAGTTTAAAGTTGGCTTTATTATGCTCAGTTATAGTTTAATTTCGCTTTGATTAAATAATGTAGGCATTTAATTAATAGGTTTTAATATGTTAAATAAATTAAATGAGTAAATATTTATTTTTACCAAACTATTTTAATCGAAAGTCTACGATGCAGTTTTCAAGTCCATTTAACAACTTTTCACATACCAATTTTCAAAGCAGTTTAATTAAATGCACTGCTAAAGACAGAGCATATAAAAAAGTTTTTAGAGAAAGACAAATAGCGTGAGAGTAAGACCGACATAAAGGAAAACTAGTGCAGCAATGCATTTGACAGCTGTCACATAATCCACTGACCCTAAATAGGAGAATTTCATTACGAGTGACAAGCTGGAGACCTTGAAATATGCCTACGGCCTACAACAACAAAAACCAAAAGTGTTCCATAATTTATGGGCGTGTCGAAATTTTGTTGGGTTTTTAGAGGCTGCAAAGGGGCGTGTTTGGGGGCATGGTTAGAGCACTTACCGCGCTCGCTGATTGCGCGTGACATATTCGTCAGCAGTTTTGCATGTTTCGGTCGAAAACTGGACAAACTGTAGAGCACTAAAGTGCAGGGTCCTCATACCTTTATTTTCAATGGATAAGAGCACTACGCGGCATCTATTTGATGTTGGACAGTGGTCAGCTCTCAACCGACATGGCCATAATAAACTCAATTAGCGTTAGATCAGGCTTTTAGCCACACTAAGTAAGTTATTAAAGGCGCAGCATTTAGGCATATGTTTATGTTTACTTTATGCCATAGTCTATTATTTTATTTCTTTTGTAGCATATAACATAACTAGTTAGGCAGATGTGTAGACAATAAAAATATTATTGGGAAATTATTAATTTATATTAAACTCGAAATTCTCAATAAATTAAATTTGTATTGAATTTCCCATTTGTTTATTTTATAAAATTAATTAGTGCATTTGTTAGTCGTTAACTTAAATATTTATTTGATTACATATAATTATTTTATGCCATGGAAGCATTACATTAAAATCTGCCTAGTTGCAACGAATGCATTAAAATTGCCCACAACACGAGAGGTGACCTCCAAAAATACATATTAATAACTCGTATCAAATACAAATAGACGTAACTCCCTTAACCCACCAACACTTTCCTCATTCCACCTACAATAATTATATTTAACCGGCAAATCAAGCCATCAAATCATGGTCTATCGTTGGGTCAGTTAAAATATGCGTTTTGTGCCGCCGCAAATACCAGAAATCAATTAGTGTATTAGCTGAATATGAGGGAATGTGTGTATAAGTGGTAGAAAGGTGGAGGGGTGGTGAGTATTTGCTTGTGTGTGTGCGTGTGTGTGTGTGTAGTAAGCTGATATTTGTATGCATGCACTGCTGCCAATTAAGCTGACAACATATTGAACGCTTGATTTCAGGGTTGTATTCATATATTCATATACATTATTCAGTAACGATTGATTGACATTATGTCAGATATGACATAAACAATTAGAATTCTTATATATGACCAATTATTGAACAATTCTGTTACAAAACCCTGGAAAAGGGCTTACGTTTGTTCTTCAACAAACCGCATAATTTAATAGTATCGTCACTCTCATGTGCTGTAACTTTCAAGACCCGCTTGTTTGCCTTCAATTAATATATATTAAAATTTCAACAACAAACAAACTTTTCCAAGTACTTTGAAGGATCAAGCTGTGTGTGTGTTCGTGTGTATGTTAGTATGAAAATTGAGTTTTCTTTGGCAACCGTTAATCAATATAGTACTTGCCAAAAATCAAGCTGTTCTTCGCCTGTTGACGTCCTCAGCCTCTGTAGTCTTTGGGGTCGATTGCCTTCCGCTTTTTTGGCATAACCGGAAAACTCGCGCTTGTCGTGGAAAACACACACACACACACAAACACAGAAACGCGTCTTAAAGTATGCTTGGCATTTTAATTAAAACCCGTTTTTCTTTCACTCATACCGCTTCGAAAAAATGAGCAAAAGTAAATGGGAGGTGGGAAGTGGGCCTCAGAACCAAGCGCTTTAACTCAACTTAATGGCAAATGCTGTCGTGCTCGATTACCCACCCCTCTGCTGGCAGTACCCCCTCTACCCCCTTGCCAACACTGTCCCTTTGCTCCACATGTTGCAGCACTTGAAAACTTTTGCGCTTGTCATGTTGCAACCTGTCCAACTATGGCACAGTCCTTCTGCCAGTTCCTTCAACGTCCTACAGCCTAAAGGCTACAAAATTCAACACAATGCACATGTTGCTGAACCTGTTTCTCCCACACACACAGCCTACGACACAGAAGCTCCTCCCTCCAGCATGTCCTCTGTGTCCTGTGTGACTTTGTGTATAGTTTCGGCACTAGCGCCTCTCGTGGGATAACGTTCATGTCCATTACATTAATTAAATTATCTTCACGTTTTCTGCCCATATGGCTTGTCAATCGTAAAAACCAATACGTTTAATGCATCTGCCGCACACACAAACCAAAAAAAATAACGAAAAAAACAGATACTGAAAGAGAAAGTGGAGAGGAAAATGCGTATAAAATTTCAACAGCAAAATCACGTACTTAAAAGCAATAAGCATTTTTATACATCCACGCGCAGTGTCCTGTTGACAAAAGTTCGCCAAAAATATCAGCAATGAAAAGAAAAAGAAAAATGAATGGTATAAAAAGAAGATAAACCATCATATACACATATACACCCATACTCATACAGACATTTCTATTAAAACGCAAATTTCAACAGATTAACACAGAGCAACACTGAGATGAGAATGCAAAAGGACCAAAAACAAGAATCTGACAGAGATGACAACAGCGCGTGTCATTTACCGTGTAACAATTTGAAACTTTTTATCGAGATTCCGAAAGTCAGAACCAAAAGTTCAACTTTTGCTTCAAGCTTTAAGAACACGTTAAACTTTCGTATTTTTTTTATGACTTCCGTAGATGAGACTTTCATCTTAGTGGCACTCTAAATATACGAACCACTCTCCTTTAATTTTGCCATTTTTTAATCGACGTCTAATGAAATTCGGGCTAGAGAAAGAGAGCACTGAACAGCTGTTGCTAATTAACCTGCACATTTAGCCCCGACGCCAATGGCGAGCCGTACTAAACCGACCATGCTGTTTGGCATTAGTTAAAAAGTCATCAAAATTCACTGATTGAAAAAAATGTGTGTTGTGTGTGTAGAGATCGTTTGGGGGGAGGTGTGGTGGACTTAAGGGAAGGCGTGTCAGGGAGGTCTGGCAGGGCTGTCAGGCTGGCAACGTGAACAACTCAAACTTCATTGCATATTTATAGCTGGGCGCCGCATAGGTTTTGAGGCCTTTTTAAATATTTAAATGCCTTGCGAAAACAACAAGAAACAAAAAATACACACGCAACAACAATACCGAAAATGAAATGAAACAAGAGGCAACGAAATGTTGCAAGTAGCAGATGCCATAAATAAACAGAACGGCAGCTAAAAAAGCCGCTGCCAATGGCGTACCTTTTGGGATTCGCCTGTAAACTGTGGAAAGTGGAAAACTGTAAGCTGGAAAAGTGTAAATCGTGCTTTGTTTCCCACATCCCACATGCGAGTGTGGCAGTGGGTGACTGGGAGTGTGTGTGCGTGTGTAGGTGTGCGAATACAAAAATCAGCTTAAAGTTTCGTTAGAAATCATTTAATAATAGCCAAAGCGACCTTAGAGAATTCTTTAAACAAATCCATCAAAATAAATCTCAAGTTTTCTGCTTGAAATGTAATCTGAATATTTACTTAACAAATTTCAAGTGCAACATTTGCCATTGCATTTGCCGCTTCCCAGCTGAGGAAAGTTGTATGCAGGCAAGAATGGATGTGTGTGTGTGTGTGAGTGCGAGTGTATGTAAGTGTAGCTTTAGCACTTTTATTTAACTAGGCTAAGCGGCTTTAGCCATAGACAAACTTAGGCTTGCCAAAATCCGCATGACTTTTTGGCCAAGACTTTATTGCACAGCTTTTGCCCTACCGGAGAGTGTGTGTGTGTGTGTGCGAAAACGCATAAACCAGCCAGTGCTTGTAAACCGTTCGGTTTTGTCCAACACTCTCCAAGTTATGCAACCATGTGACTATAAATATTAAATTGAATGAGTTTTAACAGCAATATAACAGTATAACACTTGTTTTCTTTCTTTTATAACAGTTTTTGCTAACAATTGCCCATTGAACCGTGTGTCTGACACTTTTCTCCAGACCGAAAACAATCAAAAACACGCACAAAAAAATACTAAGCATATTTTATTTATTATATAAACATATGTATAAATATATATATTTATACCATATATACCATGAGTACAATAGGTTAAAGCGCGATTGGCGCATATCTTTTGTATGATTTTTGTGTACTTTCTTGTTGTTTACGTTATTTTTTGTAATTTATTTGACAGTTTGACAATTTAAAAGCGAGCAAAAACCGCGAGCAAACTGAAAGCGTGTGAAAATGAAAATAAAAATGGCCATGGGAAATACAAAAGGACGTTTGTACTGTGATGACGGCAACAGTCGCATGTGTATATGTGTGTATGTGTGTGTATGCATATGTGTTTCCAAAACACACAACAAATACATTGTCGTATTCTGCTTGCAACACGGTGGCAACTCGGACTTGCCGCAAGGCGCTAATGTTGAATTAAACGAACGCTGACAGCGACATAAACAAAAGGCGACCGCTGAACGAGGCGCCAACTAAAAGCGAAACAAGCGTTGGATTTATATGCCACACACACACACACACACACACACACACACACACACACGCCCACACCCATTGCGTTCCCTCTGTGAGTAAATATCTGTGAATATTTATGATAAATTGCCGCTGTAGGAAAACGTGTAGCTGACATTTTGGCGCCTACAAAAACGAATTCCCCAACAAGCATGGGATGAACAGTAGAGCATACAAGACTTTGACTTACCCTGTGTGGGTCTAGTGCATAACTTGTGCTGTAAAACAGCGAGAAAGACATAACTGAGTGAAGGTAATTAAAATGCAACTATCTTAAAAATTCGTAAAAGTTATAACATTTAAAACAAATGAAAACTTTACATTAAAGCAGCGTAATTAAACTGACTTTTCATATAAAAATACTCTGGATACAGGGTATAATAAGAAAAACAGCAAAAACAAATATGACACAAGAGAAGAGAGTGAGAGAGAGAGCAAATCTGAGAATGACAAAAAAAAAAACTCATAACCAAAATATGTACGTAACTCTCGGCAAAAGTCAAAGTCAGCATGAAATGTTTATATGACATTTTAATAACCCAACAAACTGGCATTATTATTATTATTATTATTATTATTATTGAATGTTCAATGGCGGCAATGACTCTGTAATGCGATTTTGCATGCATTTCGAATGCTTGTATGGTACATAAAAAAGAATTTCAAAAAAGTAAATTCTATAGCTGAAAATCCATTTACTGTCAAGTCGCAAAAGTAAGCTGGCATTTGAGTTGTATTGGAAAAGTGCAAAATGAAACAGATGAAGAAAAATAAAATCAAACTGAAGTATATGGATATAGTATACTTAAATGTGTGAATGAGTTTATTGTCTTCGCCATTTGCACGAGCCCAAAAATCTCTGATCGCATTCAACCTGTTAGTCTACAACATTTTTGTTTTCTTTTCGTCAAGTGCCGCAATGAGAGGCGCAAAGTGACGAGTTTTGAGTGTACGTGAGGTTTGTCTTTGTGTGGTTGGGTGTGTGTGTGTGTGAGGGTGTATGGGTGTGTGGGTGTGTGGTATGTGTTCGGCACAAATGTAGCCGTAAAAGTGCTTTTACGTAATGCGTTGTCGCTGATGCGTCTCCCAAATGAATTTCATTTCATTTCGTACGTGTATGTTAGCCTTGAAGTTGAATTTAAATGTTCAAGTCGCAACTTGTTAAACTTTAAGCTAAATGCAAGCTAACAAAATCTCACGGATTAGATAAGACGGAAGTTCCGCAAAAGGAAATCGCGGAAATATAACAAATGGAATGAAAGGTTTCAAATCAATTCTCTTTTAAGAAATCGAGGATTTCATTCGATAACTTTAACTATTATAAATCACACTCTATATATACTGTGATTTTTCCAAAACGCTTTTGAAAACTTTAGGTGGAAAAATCGTTTCAGGAATGGGCAGGAAATGCGATTCATAGTTGCTCGTTTGTCTACCTCAATGTTTACCAAAGTTTTGTCAGCTCTCAATTTCTATTCTTGTGGTTTGGTTTTCACAGGCTTTGCCAAATTAATTATACACACAAACACACTCACATTTACACACAGAGACTCGAACTTTACGACTATTTGATTACTCTTATCCTTAACTGCAGCGGAGCAGCCTTCAAAGCAGGTAAATAGATTTAAATGCCTATCCGGGGACTTGGTTAAAGAGAGACGCTATTCACTGGGGGATTTTGTGCGGTTTTTGCTAACATTGTCTTCATCTATGTTATGTGCGAGTCGAGTATTTGTTTTACTTTATTTTACTTTACTTTACTTATGCAAATGTGAAATGTTACTCTGCAGTGTGCACTAACGGTTAAATACTCATACATACGCAAAGACACACTGTTGTTGTGTTTCACCATTTTAATTAAACACATTTACATATATACTCGTACTGGTACTCGTATTCGTGCTCTTACTAATATGCAGATGTAGTATACGCAATGTTGTTGCTCATACGCCACGTGGCACGCCCCCGCTTTGACCATGTAATGCACCACTCTTCGTCTTGTTCTTCCTGTTTCTTCTGTTTCTACTTCTTCTTCTTCTGGTTTACCATCTGCCGGTTGAGATTTGCATTTGCATATTTCTTGTTGTCGAGCAAACGGTTTGTCATGCTGTTTTATGTATTTCTCTCATTTTTTTCCAGTGTGTTTACCCTGTAATAAAGTTTTGACAATTTATCTGACAACTAACATAAGAAGCATACCAATTTCACAAAGCATTTATTTTAGATAAGCCAATTTTAATGGCAATTTTTTAAATTATTACAAACAGTTTATATTTTATTTGACGAAAATCTGCTTAGCATATTTTAAGTACAGAGTATTTGAGGGTATTGCATTTTCTTTATGCTTTTCATATTGTTTACCACTTTTTGTGTCTTGTTTTCTGCCCTTCACAATTCTTAATACAACTTGCGAAAATTGCATTCTGGTTAGAATTTTGTTGTTCTATTATTACAGACGTTGTTTTTTGTGGTTGGTTCGCATTTTAATATTTTTTTTCTTCCTTTTTTTTTGCCCCTACTTTGACTGGTCGCCTGTTTTCACTTAGAAAATTACATGGCTGCACTTATGTGCATATGACAAGTTTTTTCGGTCTTCGTTGAGCGCCAAAAGGGCGCACTTCTTGAGCAGTTTGTGGCATGCAAAAGAGATACTTTAAATAATGACACAGCAACTATCGAGTTACTTCAAGTTACTTTATAAATATTTAATTCCACACTTTTTCCAGACATGCTTTTATTTTAAGTGTACGACTGAGTCTAACAAGGTCTCCATCTAAGTCTCCTTTACGCTATGTAAGTAAACTTACATAAAATTGGTTTGACCAATGTGTTTTTGATTTATTTCAAGCATTTTATTTTCAATCCGATTGCTGTTTATTTGTTTATCATGCTGTCAGTGGCCTTAACGGCTGGTCAATAAATCGCTGCCGATTTTTAATTAAGGAAACGCATTGCAGACATGCTTACAAGCCACGACAGATGGATAAACAAAAGCGAACGGACATGGCCAGTTGGGCAGACTGCAGCAAGGCACAAGGCACCACTCACTAACAGCAGGACGATTAAACGAATATCTTTGCAGAGGCAAGGCAGTGCCACTGTTGCACCGGGACTAGTGTTGACACAATTTGAAGTGTTGAAAAAGCTAGATTAAAGGAAATATGAGGGAAAAGCTTTTTCATATAATATAATTTTTGAATTTTAATATATTTTTCAGACCTTTTATTTACTGTTTTGGCATTTTTCTTCTACCAAAGAATTGCAAATAAATTGCTAGCAGATGCTTCTTTATATAGCATTAAATAAGTTAAAATGCCAGCACCACTGAAATCTACGACGATGGTGCTCTTATGCAAATGGGTTTTAAGTCAAGAGCGAAGGTCAGTGTAGTGTGCGCTGCGTTATCGTGCTCTTTGGGCAATGGTTGTTAAATGCATGCCCAACTGCTTCCTGTCTTCTCGCCAGTACCCAAAAACTCATTAACGGCTCTGTTTTTGGCTTTTAACTCGCCCACTTGCCTGCTGGCTTGGGCCTCATGTTGCTGTAGCATTTAACACACCACAGCATTGCCTCCTACTGGCTTCAATATCCTTTCAAGTCGAGGGAGTAAGTCGAAAAACAACAGCAACAGCAACAACAACAACAACAACGAAATAATACAATACACTTCCAAATGGGTAGAAATTGTCGTAGGAAATTGTAGTAGGAAAGGTAAATCCGCTTAAATGCCAACACCGAGTGCTTCAAGACTTTTCAATAATTTACGCAAAAAGAAAGCGAAACGAAAACGAAAACGAAATGGAAATGGAAACGAAAAGGAAAACAAAGAAAGCTTAATAAAGAAACAGATGCCGAATCAAAGAACAGATGCTAAGCATTAAATTGCGAATAGATGCACCAAGATAGTGAGAAGTACTATAAAAATAAACAGCCAACTTTTCAGGTATTTCGTTTAGTTGTTGGCCTCTCAAAATGTATGGAAATCTCTTTGGCTAAACCGGCAAGTATTTAAGAGAAAAATAGAAACTCCAAATGGCCGGCTCTTAAAGACTTTTATGTCTTAATTTAGCTTAACAGCTTGCTGCTTAAACTAAAGTATTATTAAGGCATGTGCCGAAGTTTCTTCTTAATCTACAGAGCTATTTCCTGGACTAGATTAAAGCATCCACAGACCACTTGCCGCCACCGAGATGAGCGAGTAGCAGGAATCCAGCTACTCTGCCGAGCATTGAACTTATGAATTGCAAGCTAATTGTTGAATCATTCCAGCCGAAAAGTAAAGTTCCATTTGGCTGGAAACAGTCGTGCCACAGTAGCGTCAACACAGTCAGGCTGGCCATAAATTTGCAGCGAAATCCAAACAGCATAAATATGAAGCATGCCCAGGCAAATGGTTTGTTAATTATCTAAAGATGACAAGTAATATAAGCATATAAACGATCATTTGAATGCGCTAGAAGTGTGTTTTATGTGTGTGTGGAAATACTGCATGTTTGACTCACCTGATGTTGCTCTTGAATCCACAGCAGAAACACACAACAAATCCCAATGCGTCCAAGCAAAAGCAAACGTTGCAAGTTGCGTTGTTGCTTGTTGTGCCACTCAAACGCTTGGCGTTGACTCAGTCGCATGGCCAGCAGCAGTAGCAAACATGACACATCTACACAATAGTGCAACAACAACCCATAATCGCAAATACTAAAGGCAAAACTTCTCATCGTTCGTTGAAGCAGCAACATAACGATGCCACTGCCATCGTTCCAGCTGCTGGCAATTAGCACAATGCCGGCCAGAATTATGCCAATATCGAGCAGCATATAGATATCTCCAAAAACTTCCCTGCTGTTCGTTATTATAGCCATTGTATTGGCTTCGAGGCGCAGGTGTAGCATTGCCTGAACTGCAGCTGACAAATAGCTAAATAATATTAGCAGCGGCATTATTCGCGGTATGCAAAACTTGGCTTTATTTTGGCCATATTTGCCAAGGCTACCAACGGGCTTAAAGATTTCGGCAAACATGGTGTACAGAACAGAGAACAGACGAGTTCAATAGAAATTTAAAGCTAAGCATGCTTTGTGGAGCTGGTTTATGAGCTATTAGTTTGCTTTTATTGAAAATATTTTAAAAGTAACTTCTAGCCCCCTTTTTAAAAGTCTTCCGTCCGTGTCTCTTACTTTAAACTCCCTTCTCTCACTTATTCTGAAGTCTCCTTGAGAGCTCTCAGACCGCTCAACATTTAAGCGCATCGGAGATGGTGCAGATTTCAGTGCAATTAGTTAATGCGTTGATATTGATGCCTGTGGCACTGGCAATTATGGATAATTAGCTGATTGCTGTCTGCTTTGTTACCGCAGTTAATATTACTAATACGCACTGAGGGTCAGCATGTGCCGCGAGTCATAATTATCAATATTTGATGGTATTACAAATGCCTTTTGGCCCCACAGATTTAAGCGAGCTATGAAGCTAATGCGATGAGACTTTGTTTAACTTTGTTACAGTTGAAAATAAAACTTAAAAGAATCGTTGATAATAGAATTTTTGTGGGCGTTCAATCTACAAAATGTATTTATTTAATACTCCACTTCAGGACATAGAAGTTGATGAGCTGTTTAAGTTTTCCATTCAGTAACTGACTTAAGAGGAAGTTAAGTTGAGCAAACGATGCATCGTTGTGTCCATTTTTATGCCAATGACTGTCAGTAACTCTGAAACATTTTGCAATTTATCTGCTGACACAGCAGAAATTAATGCCACAAGTGGAAAAGTGAGAACTAAGCGAGAACTTATGGGGTTTGTCATTGGACATTACCTTTACTCTTAGCATCTTTTGTTGGCCTGGTCTTTGTGTAACAAGCAAAGTTTCGATTTCAAAATGAAAAGAAATGAAAATAGAAAAAAAAATTAATAAAAATTACCTCAATTAAAATCAATACATGGCCATAAACAATGACCAAATGCCTGGGCAATGGGCAATGGGCAATGGCATGGAAACGCAACGGGAAGCTGAATGAAGCCATTGGTCTGGTCGTGTTGTAAGCAATTCTCGATTATGATTCGATGGCAAACAATACGAGTAGGAATCAAGAACCAAATAACAATCAAAACCTTGCGTAAACAAGCCAAATGGTACAAAGCACTGAAATAAATGGCATCTGGCTAAGCTCGGTGTTGGTCTGAGATTGTTCATTATATCCCTGGGCCCATGGCAATATGCTAAGAAAGAATGAAAGGAACTATTATACGGCAGGGCCAGGCATGGCACGGTATGGCATTGGGTCTAATTATGTGACGCAGACTGGGGAGTTGAGATGATGACAATACGAGTGTACTCGTAACATTGGGCTAGTCACAGTCATAGCAAAGTTAAGGCTTGAAGCTGGAGGCGTTTGAGTTTGGCCTTCAGTTGAAATGAACTGTAAGAAAATAGTTTGCCAGCACAAAAGTTTATTAATTACACAAATTACTTCATCTACATTCCGTTTAGCTATAGCTATTGCTATTGTTTTTATAGTTGTTAGAACAACGTGCTGTACAACTTGTCGAGCAATTTAAGAGACTACTCGAAAAAAACTCTTTCCTCCATTTTCCGCTTGCTTGTCATGGCCAGCATCTAAAAACATTTTCATGCTAATCAAATCAGCAGCGCGTTTTTCTTCACTTCTTGAGACAGTTGATGTTTAAAAAGGGGACGATGACTGTCAGTGGCATACGGAGTGGTTGCCGGAAGAGCAAGAAGAGAAGAAAAGGGACATGGTGGGAACAACGCCACAGTTCGTTGATTTTGTTACAAATAATTTGAATCTATGTCAACATTTTCAACGCTGCGCGGTAATAATTCATTTTTGTTTTTCGCCACAATTCGTGACAGCTAATCACCAGAGGCAGACAGAAAACAGCCCGAGACCAAATACAAACGAAACGACCAAATACTACAACAAAAAGTGGACGACAAGCACACAAAACACAGAAAAAAAAACGAAAAGGAAAAAAAACAAGCGTCCATTTTGAAAGATGGCGTCATGGCCGCCTGATTTCCGGCTGTGCTTCAAACTGTAAATGGCAAATGAATTTTGCGTTTGATTCGGGTCGCATTTCATTATGCTTGGCAAATCAAACCAAATAAGTATGCCGAAAATTTGATACTCTACAAATAAATGCGGTAAAATGTATTTAACTGTCTTAATAATTAAATGCGCATTAAATATAAATGATTATCTCTAGCCAATCAAACATAAATCCCATAGACTTGTGAAAGTATGCCATTTGAAGTGTATAAAAATGTTCAACGTTGTGATTTACTTTCACAATAAATTTGTGGGGACTTGTATAATATTGTGAAAACATTCCTGTTTATTTATAATGCGATGTAATTACTTTAATATTATTAGTTTTTCCTTTTTTGCTTTTAATTTTTACATTTCGCTTTGTGTTTTCATTTTATTGAATATTTTTCCATCGCGTATTTGCATTAAATTTGTGTTTGTTGTGGCTGATAAGCATTGACAAATGTCGAACTTTTCACATTATCGGCATAGTTATTGTTATTATTATTATAATTTTCGTGGATTGAATTAATGTAGACATTTATGCGATTGTCGGACATTGATTTTCTTTAATTTACGCTCTTATATTCCATGCCAACATCGACAAAAGATTCAATTTTAGCACTGAAATCGGTTTGCATTTTTAAATTTTATTTAAATTTTGCATTTAAGCTTTTCAAAAGCTTCTACGCTGTCGGATTTTGACACAACCAATAGATAAGTAAAAATGATTGAGAATGTTTACTTGTTTGTACCCTAGGAATGCGCAAAAATAATTTGAAAATAAATAAAGTTATTTTTAGTTTAGCTCACCGATAAGCAATTTAATTCTTACTGGAATTCCCTAATTTATCATTCTGATTTTATGTCTTTCTTTATGGGAAAACCTATTGACGTAGGGTATGGAGTCACAAGCCCAGTTTATTGACAACAATATGTATATTACTTGTCTTGATGGCCAACATTTTCTCACATGGCCTGGCTGTCTAGATGGCATCCTGTTTTTGCTGCTGCTTTTGTTATTGCAGCCGAAGACATTTATGTTATCTTAAAGCCCTGCGGGCAGTCCAAGCCAAACAATGCAAGTGAGCACAACGAATAAAGTAGTAGAGTAGTGACATAAAAAAATCAGAGCGATCAAAATACGGAAGAAGACAAGAGATTTGTCATACTTTGGCAAAGTATTCATACTTTCTGCATATAATATACATATAGTAGTAGTAGTATACTTAAGAGGCCGTCAAGTCACAGACAATGAACCGTCATTTAGTTGGTTTGTGCTGGCGTGAATATTTTGACAGCATGTTTACTTATTGTGCACACTGTGCCATGGCATTTGAATGCATTTGCAAAAGTTCTGGATCTGTCGTCTGTCTTAGCCATTGTGTTTTTGGCTGCGGTATGAATGCGAACTGTTCCATTTTCCGGGTAGACCTCAATGTGTCTTGTATGCTGTATTTGATGCTTTCAGCTGCCATGCAATCAGTCACAGCACTCACAGCAGTCACTAGCAGCTACAGCAGCTACAGCAGCTACTCTAGTTAGCATTACATTCAGCCAAAAACAAATCAATTAGCTGCCTTAACGGCTTATCGAGCCTTACACTTAAGCTCAAATTGCGCATACCACAAGATATACTTAACTAAGACGTTTTATTTTAAATGGCATGTCACCTTTTCATTATAAAGGAAACATATATATCTACTTACATTTCGACGTAACGGTTACGAAGCATTGACAAATGAATCGTACTGTTATGCGGCGTATACTTAATACTGCGTACGCTGCGGTCGTTGTGCAAACAGACATCGCAATAAATATATATTTTACAAAATGCCGCAACGAGATAAAGGAATCTTCTTTTTAATTATAAAGTAAGAAGCTGGCAGCGACGACGACACACCAGATTTCACTGGATAAAACGCATACAAAATGATTTATTTATACGCTGCGTATACTTAACATCGTGATACAGCTGTCAGCCGTTTCTTTGGCCATGTACACCGTGTATGATGAGTGAAGTTGCGACTTTCAATAACTTTATTCAGTTGCCTAGAAGAGCTTCATTTAGTTTGACTAACAGATGTCAGTTGCCCCTTTCAGTAGTCTAAACTCCAACGTGTAGTGCACTCATTAGTACATTTAAAAGAGCTGACATGCCGGTGTCGTGGCAACTATACGTACTTTTATTTGAATAACGCCTTTTAAGCTCGAGAATACTCGACTAAACACACACGTCGGGTAAATGCATTTTACAGTTGGGAAGTCTGGAATTAATTGTTTGCAAATGATTTCAGAGCGACAACAAAGATTGAGGCTAGAGTAAACTTAGAACTGACTAAACGCTGCCTGTTTAATGGTATGCCACAAATTAAATTTCATAGCTGGCACCCAAACCAGATGCGCATTTTATCAAAGTGAAATTCCTGCACAATTTTGTCAATTTGTCTGTGCGAAATCTGCGCAGATGTCAAAAGGGATAATGAGCTCGAATTCAGCTACAGCTACAGCTACCGATGTCTTCAGCCAGTCACTGTGTAGGCATTTTCCGGCATGGAAAATCAGCTTAGGGCGTGCATGCCATTTAAATAAACTTACTTATGTATGGTATTTATATGGCATATATATGTATGTATGTCTTTCTTATTTCTTTGTATATATAATATATTTTCTTTTTTTGGGTTCAGCATGACTTGAGGGTGAAATAGAATGAAATTGACAATTGCTTGGCGGATAAAATGTAAGCAAGGTATTTTAATTTTTTATTTATTCTTATTTTTTTGCCTTTTAAAGCGCTAAAGAGATGATGATGCACGAGTGCCAGAGCTTATATTATATGGCTAAAGCCCTCTTAGTAGGTTAATTTGAAATTTCTGCTGAAATTTTTGAGCTGATTATGATTACATTATAAATTTAAATTTTTGTGCCAGTGATAGGCTAATGATGCTCGAATGATTTCAACCCAATATTAAACAATAGCTTGAATAAATTTAAGCTCTGTTTTTTTGGTAACAAGTTGAAATTGGGTTTTCGGTTCATTGGTGTTCCATTGGTGTTAGTCAAGTGGTTGCATTTTAATCTGTCTGTGACAAACTTGTGACTGTTTTTAACTGACTCAACTGCAAGTGTCTGCAACAGATAAATGCTAACTGGCAGTTGCCATTTATGATGCCACAATGAAGTTAGAAAACTTCTTTTAACTCGTTAAAGATTAAGAATTTTATAAACTTTTTTGAATACAACTCGTTAGTTTATTTTTTTTTTTAAAGTTCTGTGCAAAACAAACATTAAGTTAACACTGCCAGCGAGTGTTGACAAACAGTTCTTACCTGACCTGTTGAAGGTTGCAGTTTGGCAGGCAAAACCAAACCGAATAAAACAATTAAATGGCAAATTTTCGAATGTCGTGAGCGTAATGAATATTCATGAACTGCTGCGCGACGAATTTAATAATTAAATAGTTTGAATATAAATGCGCCCACAAATGGCCAACAGTTCACGAGGGTGCCTGGCAGGCAGGCAGTCAGGCAGTCAGGCATCCGGCCATTTGGCCATCCGGCTGTAGTAGGTTCATTTTGTAGCTGTCTAGGAACGCCGCTAAGCCAAAAGTACACAACACTGAGCCAGCACTGTGTATGGCAACATACAACCCAAAAACCACTCCATATTCACTCTACTGGTCCGTTGGGATGGGCATGTCTAAATTAACAAATGAATTATTTAGTGCGAACAGTTTCGTGGGCAATGTTTGGATTTACAACAATGCGAATTAGGTGCGAATGACCAGGCGGGGATTACCCTAAATGCAAAACTGTGTAATTTGGTTAAAAGCGTTTCACATGTAAATGTTAGGCTAGCAAAGCTTTAATGAAAGCCCCTTCGAAATATTAAATACAAAAAAAAGTCCCTAAAAGCATCGACAACGTTATCTCCTTTTGGTCTTTAAGGCTTTCACTTGGTTGCAAGATTTTGAACTTTGTTCACCCTTTCTTAGTGCCACAAATTGCGAGTTTCTCTGTGTATATAAAAGGGAAAAAGAAGTGGAAGCTGCTTAAGCTACAGATTGCACACCTGTGATACACTAGAAAAATGTTTATAAATTTCAAAGCATAAATAAATTAAATATGAAACATTTCAGTAGATAAAAGAAATTTATTTATGATTAAAATTCGATTAACTTTGTGGCAATTTGATTGATTTCACGTGTAAAATTTTGTATTAGACCACCAAAAAGTGAGCTGTTTTGAAGGAATTATAATTCAGTGTTTTTTCGGCTTTAAATTTCTTTTACTATCATGCTATAACTATCAATATTCTCTCAGTGTAAAGAGTGATATGTTAGATATGTTTAGCTTTTGGCTGCATTCGTTTTCCGTACGTTTGGCACAACGAGTCAGCTGGGTTCAGTTTTACGACTGTTTTTTGCTCGACACACTGCGCACTGCGCTATTTTGACATGGGAAAAAATAAAAAACAGCAAAAAATAAAATTAAAACAAAGACAGAAAACACAGATTTGTATGCTTCAAACGAAAATCTGTAAACCAGGGAAAGAAAGGAACCAACACTGTCTGTCTAACATATGCTGCATTTGAAGTTTTGAAGTTATCTGAAACAATACATACGGACAGCTAATATTTAATAATAATACGATTATTATGGCTTGTATGTGTACTTGAAATCTTCGTAAGAATGCTTCAAGTACCGTGGAAAGCTGTCTTCCCCAAATGCTTTTAGAAACACACAAATAAACATCAGCATGAAAAGCGTAGGTACAATACCTCCAATTAGCTGTGAGAGTTGAAAGCGTTACTTACAAATATAATACAAATCAGAGGCACTTACATATAGATAGGGTCTAACGTTACCCCAACCAGAAATAATGGTATTACCTGCTGTACTGCACGGTAGCATGAACTGATTGTGCAGTGACAGACCATATGGTACGGCCACGCTGCCCACACCGTTTTTCAACAGTACACCCTGTATTGGTAGCCAAATAGAGAGTGATCTTATTGGAGCTCGACTGTGCTTACCGTTTTGAACATTGAGAGCAACGTCAACCTGGCCAATGAAGTAGCTGGTGACAGCATAGTGAATGTCGTGGCCATCAGCGATCCAATGAACAGACTGAAGCCAGCATCGAGTTCCTTTCGCACAAGTGCACCCTGTATTATGTCTAGCATACCGGACGCATTTAATAAGAATGCAAATGCATCAGCTGCTCCCAACATAAAGATATGAGCCCATGGCGTATTTTGGTTACAAGCCTTCCAGCTAACAATTGATGGAGCTGCTCCTGGATTCTCTGGTTGTCGGCAAATATAATAGCGGCAAAAATAATAATTTGCCGCCACACCAAATAGCACAACACACATTAAAATGATAGCCACCGATCCACCACAATTCACCAAATGAATTTGATCGGCCCAGCCTTGAAAAATGCTAGGTCTGCGCAGAAAAAGCGTTAACATTAGGAGAATGATAAGTACTAAGGCTAGTATGCTGTGAATGGAACATGGTCCCATTTCATTTCTCTTTTCCACCATGGCTTTTCTCATTGTCTCACCGCCAGCTTTCACTGCAGCTACTTTCTCTTTTTGTTTGCCGCCCAACAGGCCAAGGAATATAATGTTGATCCAAAGTGAAATTACTATAGCACCAAAGATAACCGGAATTATGAGAACTTTCATAAAACTGCCCGGTGCTTTTGGTAGAAAACTGGGTAAAATGTTTACTTTCATGAAATTGAAACTAATTAGTTTTTGCTCACTTACATTTTAAAGATGAAAATCATAATCTCGTTTGGATTCTGAAATGGTGACAACATTGCACCCAAAGTTGCTGAATAACATACGGTTAAAAATAAACCAACTACTGGCAAGGGTGGATAAAGTTGACTATAGTTTAAGGCATTTCTTAAAATCAAATTATTGGCTTATGCAAAATAAACTTACGTTTGTCGCTCGTAAGTCTCCTCTCCGTTGGTTACGTCTAATAAACCAGCCTGCAAGTTGACACTATGTATTAAAACTAACAGAGTAGCAAAGTTTATACTCACATTACCATATTCAGCTACCACAGCTTGAGTTATCTTCATCCAAAAGGCGGCGACTAATGTAGAATCAACCACAACTGACCCAAAAATTACATACAACATTAGAACCATCTGCAATCTGTAAAATAAATTGTATTTATTTAAAAAAAAAATATATATATACATAAAACAACTCACAAATGTAGGTTTCCACCCACAAACTCAATTACATTTATTGAAAGTCGTTCGCTTAATTTGGATGCATCCATTGCAATGCCTATAAAAACTGAACCAAACGTCTCAAACATTAGATCCGCATAGTGGGCCGTAGACAGTGCCTTTGAGGACTGTAAAGTCAAACATGTAACAAACTTCAACGGTTTGGAATAAACTTACCGTGATTCCCAAAAGCGGCACAAAAACAATATAGAGAAATGCTATTGCTCCAACCGACATGACATTGAAAATATAATAGAGATAAATGCACACTGTTAGATAAAGCATTCGATATGCCTATAACAATAAAATTATATATGAATTATATATATGAATACACTGGAACATACATGTGACTCGGGTCCAAGTAAAATGGGACAGAACAAAATGGGTATGAGCACTATAAGCACGCCTTTATAATGGAATTCAAAAAACTTTTTACGATCATTCTGCTCCGGATAGGGAAGATCACCAGGTCTATAATTCTCTCTGAATCAATAATAAAGTATTATTTTTAGTGACAATGATTAATTATCATACATACTCCATTGATATGTATATACAAGAATTTTAGATACGTTAATTTTCTCGAATTTTTCTGTTTTTTTTTTTTATTTAATTTTAATTCAAGAAAAAATTAACTGACTAACTGCTAGTACTTTAAAGTAAAACTTTATTCTAAATGTGAGACGAATATTTGACAGTTGAAACAAATCTAAAAAAGAAACGATTTTCTCATTTTAATTTCTCAATCAAATGGACTTTAAGGCCACAGAATAATTACTAAAACAGACGTCATATACATATATACTAGACACACAAATAAGCAGAAAATATTTACATTTCATTCAACCGAAAATATGTGAGTTTGAGTTTCACCCTCTGAATAAATGGACATCAAGACTTGGTTGGTTGAGCACAAAAATTGAACTGACTTTATTCCTTAAAATCCTAGGTCTTATATAGCTACAAATTACAGCGGAGTACAGCTCTCCTCTAAGAATTTGGGGTTGTACCCCACGCACAGGATAGAGCGTGGTTTTATATTTAGAACTATTTTTTTTATCTCAGGCTTCGTTGCCAAGCATGGGAACGGGTCGCCAGCATAGATAGACAAGTATATTCATAGATTAGAAATTTAGGGTTTACATCGTTTCTTAAAATAATCGCTGCGTTGGTAATTTCTGTTAATATAATATGTTCGTGCTTGAACATTCTGCCAAGGGCCACAGAAACGGCGGTTACTCAATTAAAATTAAATTACATTTAAACCATGTATACCACATTTTTTTGTTGTCGCTGTTAATGCTGCTGACGCTTTTGTAGTCGCTGTTGCTGTTGACGCTGCTTCTGTCCTGATGCTGACTCTGCTGCTGATGCTGCTGCTGATGCTGCTGATGCTGCTGTTGATGCCTCTGCTCACGCTGCTGTTGATGCCTCTGCTCACGCTGCTGCTGATGCCTCTGCTCACGCTGCTGCTGATGCCTCTGCTCACGCTGCTGCTGATGCCGCTGACGATGCTGACGCTGACGCTTATGTCGCTGATGCTGCTGCTGTTGACTCTGTCGCTGCTGTCTTTGCGGACGTTGTTTTTGGCTCTTGGGGTTGTAAATCCTCTAGCCACTCCGATTTCCGATTCTATTGCTTTAGAATCGACCTCGTTGTTTTTTTTTTCACTTTCCGATGTAAGCCTCGGAAACGCTATAATAATTTCGTGTCGATTTATATTTTTTTTTACCGCACACAATTCCGACGTAAAGCCTCGGAAACACTAAAATTTTTTTTTTATTCCCTGCCTCTTTTCTTTTAGAGCGCTAGAGTTTTTGTTAATCCTCTTCGGATATTTATTATCTCTGTCTCACATGGAGAACTAGAGCAATCAGTTCTGTGCTTCTTATCACTGGTGGAGGATAGCAACAGACCAATTTATTTTGCAACCTTAAGTATTTCACTATAAGGTGCTGGTTTAAAATTCTGTGTCTCTTACCACTGGTGGGGAAAAACAACAGAATGCTCGAAGGACCAATGAATAAATGGACTTCGAGACTTTATTATATTTTTCTCGACTTCAGCCTCGAAATTTCTCACTCTGCCTCCTCAAAGGAAGAACAAGAGCCATCAGTTCTGCGTTTCGATCACAGACTCGAAAACGCTCACTCTGTCTCCTCAAAGGGAGAACAAGAGCCATCAGTACTGCGCTTCTTATGATAGCAACAGACCAATATTTAGCAACCTTAAGTACATCACTATAAGGTGCTGGTTTAAAATTCTGTGTCTCTTACCACTGGTGGGGGAAAACAACAGAATGCTCGAAGGACCAATGAATAAATGGACATCAAGACTTGGTTGGTTGAGCACAAAAATTGAACTGACTTTATTCCTTAAAATCCTAGGTCTTATATAGCTACAAATTACAGCGGAGTACAGCTCTCCTCTAAGAATTTGGGGTTGTACCCCACGCACAGGATAGAGCGTGGTTTTATATTTAGAACTATTTTTATCTCAGGCTTCGTTGCCAAGCATGGGAACGGGTCGCCAGCATAGATAGACAAGTATATTCATAGATTAGAAATTTAGGGTTTACATCGTTTCTTAAAATAATCGCTGCGTTGGTAATTTCTGTTAATATAATATGTTCGTGCTTGAACACCCTCCATCTGCTCCGTCTGCTTGAAATTCGCAAATAAGTCGAAAAAAGTGATTTGCTTGAAAAAATATTTACTCGTTGGAGATTTGCAAATGAAAGCCATCAATGCTTTGATAGCAATTTTTGGCATACGCCTCCTGTGCTTTAGTCTATACGAAGAAAAAGTAATAAATTTGTGGGTATTTCAAGAGTGTTTAGGCCAGTTATCAATCTACCTTATCAATTGCTAACCAAAAATGAGTAATTGCGGTTAAAAAAGTTCGACAGTAAGTTAATGGATAATTGATTGGAATTGCATGTCGTAAATAGTATAAATAGGTTGTTTTTAAAATATCATTCAATAGGTAGAATGACTCAATTCATTGATTAGCAGAATAGTGATAAGAGTTATCAGGCATACACGCCATGGGACAAAGGTGCGAGTTTTTCGATTGGTCTTCCCCTGGCTTAGTATGAAATTTCGATAACTTTAATTCCCACTAAATCAAATAATTGAATTTAAATGCAGTAAAACACTAAGATTTTATGATTTTTTTTTTTTGGCACTCGACAAGAAATTTGATAACTGTTATCAGCAGGCACGAGCTTTGCCAGCAATGAGTCTCTGAGTTCTGAGTTCTGAATTTTGAGTCTTGAACTATCTTACGCATGCTTATTGGCAAAGTTTTTCTAATAGCTGGCAACTTTTGTGGGTCAAGTTTGAAGCAGCGCTGCCAGCACTTTGGCCAATAAAACTTTCGACTGATGCTGCAGCCATCCATGAAAGGGCCAAAGGAATGGTTGGCGGGCGGAGGGCGTGCAAAAAAGGGGAAATTGTCGAGGAATGTAAAGGTGACTACCTCAGTTAACTTTGTAGGGCCACGTGGCGCGTAACAATGCGCAGTCGTTGGCAATTTTGCGTAACTGTTCGCCGTTCTGGTTCGTTAGGGTCGTCAGATGCGGACCTGAAATTGTGCAACTCTGCAGCTGTAGAACTATACAACTGTATGGGCTGTAGTGTTGTACAACTGTGTAGCTGTGCTGCTGCATAAACTTTGCCCGCCAGCCAAAAACGGATGTCACTGCGGATAATGTTGCATCAAATGTTCTGGGGCGCACGTGTGTCTGCCACGACTGTCAGCGCACCTGTCTCTGTCTCTCTAACTCTCCCTCTCTCTCTCTCTCTCTCTCTCTGTCTCCCCTCTTGCTGTCTCATCTGCCTCATTGCTACTTTGTTTGGGCAATCGGCAGTGAAATGCGCGATCCATTCTTTTCTCTATTTCCCTTTGCAAAGTTTTGTGGCTCAACTTACAACCAACAAAAAAAAAATATAAAATAACTGCAGCCGTTGCTCGCATTTGTTGTACTCGCAGTTGGCTTTCCAGTTTGTGTTGCAATATTTTGCCCATTGGGATTGTGCGGCTGTGTTAAATTTAATTTCGAATACTTCGTTGGTTTTCCACTTCAATTAATTCAGCAATCATTCAATTTGCTGCTGTAATTGCATTTTTTCTGCTATGTCTTCGCATTCGATTTGCCAAACTGCAGTTTAGCTAAGAAGTGAATACTCTGTAAATTAATATTTACAAGTAAAGACATACAATTATATATATTTTTTCAAGTTTTATACAATTTTTAAGTTATTTTATAGTTTTTTCAGGGTGCATAGCTTAAAAGGTTTGACATATTTTGTGATATTTGCAAAACAACTTGAGACAAATAGCTCATAATACTTGCGCTGCTTGTCAGAGACATGACTTGAGGTTGAAATCAATTTGAACACGTGTAAAATCATCTGTACCAAGAAGTTCAGGTAAGCCGCTATGAAATTGCGGTTATTGTTGTTGTGTGAAATGGGCGACAGTGTCGACGTTGTTGTTGTTGTTACTTTGGGATGGTGATTGACGGCGATGCTGAAGGTGATGCCGCAACCAAAGAAGAGGAAGAAAAAGAGCTAACCAGAAGAAAAGAGGAAACAATGACGGCACTAACAAACAATACAACGTATGACAATAGTAACAACAAAAGCAACAAGAAAACAACAAACACAAAGAACACAAAATGGCGACGGATGTTGATTGACTTTTGTTGAACAAATTTTTCGCATACGGAAGTTTGATAAACACAAAATGGCCATGTTTTGTCTTGACTTTATGCATGACGCTGACTTTTGGTTCGTAGCACACAGGAAATTTGCATGGACTTGAGCCGAACGCTGCGTATACGCAATGTTAGACATCAACCACTTTTGGCAAAGACATCAAGCAAAAGCCACTATGTGTGAATAGCGTCATCGTTTGACATGACCTGGGTCTGATTAGGGTTAACTGCATTAACCCGCACAGCAACCCAGAAGCATGAAAAATAATTATATATTGCGAATATAAGCCGGAGTCTGATCTGGGCGGCGCATGTTGCCAGTTCAGTTTTATGGCGGTAACAGTAGCAGGCTCTTGTTTGTCAGTCAGTCAGGCAGTCAACCATTCAGTCAAGATTGCCATTGTTGTCGTTATACGTTTCGACAAACACATGTCAAGTGTGGAACAGATTTGAGCTGTTTTAAGCCGATTTTTGCAAGAATAACGTGAAAGTCGTGAAAGTACAGATTGACAGAGTTTCTTGTTTTTGCCTGAAATAATCTAGCTTTTAATATTTCACCTCAAATTTATTTTTCTATATTTCTTGTATTTGATAACAGTTTGTCTAGGCCCTTTTGCGGCAACGTCTTCCGAATAGCTCCCAACCCAACCAGCAGCGCTGCTCAGAGTCCAGCAGTAGTTTACCGGTCATGGGCAGCTCCTCCTCTGAAATCTGTGCACAAACCGTTTGGTCATACTCCTGCTGGAGTCGATACAGTGTCTGACAATAGGCCGACTTATCCGGTTGACTCTGCAATTCCATCTCAAACTGTTTCGTCCAATTGCTGGATATTAGTAAAGCAACAATAATCAATTGTGTGAAGAACAGTCTCATTGTGCGACAATTTGTTTTGGTGCTCAGCATGGTACGACTTCTAGGCGAGAACTGAGCTGGTCAATGGAACTAAGCGGTGCTTTGCCAGCTTAAGTGAAATCAATGCAGCTGTATAAATGTATTGTTATGAAGTTACATGTAATTACAGTCCATTTGCCAGTACACCAACTGGCTTAAAAATTCTGTTAGTGCTTTTTAAATTAAAGAAATAAAATCGAATATAAAATGTAATTAATAGAAATTAACATGAACATATGACAGCTAAACAATTTTGAAAACAGGCGAAGATTGAGTAAAATAATATAAGCTTATTGATATCGCAGCACAAAACTATTGAATGAAATGAGCGTCATAAAAAACACAACATTACATCAAAAAACAAAAAACTTTTATTTTTTTAACTAACGGTGAAATGTTGTCTCTTCGTGTTCCAGCTAACGGAAGCCGATAAGTACAAGATAACGTTAATTAAAATTGGTTAACAAGCATCAACCTTATGTTGTTCGAACGTTTATCAAATTAAATAAAATTGAAAAATGTTTCGGCTTATATTTCTCTAAGAAATCACTCATCTGTGTAGGATGAGTTCAACTATAAAAGGCAGCACTAAGATCGAAAGTCATACAGTGTTCTATTCAGCGTTTTACTAAGATGGCTGGTAAGCGAAAATCGAAGACGATTGTCAGTAACATATTGAGGATAAATTCTCTTGTCTTTCAGGATATTTTATTTTTGCCAGTATCCTCTGCTTGGCTCTTGCCAATGCTGTGAGTGCACAAGTGATGGAAGGAAACTATAATGTCACCCAAGTCTGTACCATGGTCAAAACTGGCACTCAAGTTGGTAGTACCCTGTCCTGTGATTATTACTACGCCTGTACCTCAAGTGGTCCCGTGAAGAAGTTCTGCTCTACCGGTTATGCTTATAACTACCAGACCCAAAACTGCGCTCCTGCATCCCAAGTTGAATGCTACTACGGCGTAGAGAACCCTTGCGCTGGAAAAACTGGCAACAATTGGGTGCCAAATGTAAACAATTGCCAGGGATGGATCTACTGTGTTGGCGAAAAGGCTTCTAGCTCTGGAACTTGCAATAAGGGAGAAATCTTTAATGCTCAAGCACAGAGATGCGTTTATGGAAGCTGCTCAGGCAACTCAATCACGACACCAACTGAAGTTAATTACTGCAGTGTTATTCCTCCAAATATGTACTTTGGATCCACAAGCAACTGCAAAACATGGAACTACTGCAGCCCACAAGGCTCATTGAGCTCAGGGGACTGTAAGAGCAGCGTAAGTTATTTGAAAAACATATTCTGTGGATTTAAACTAACATTTTTTTGCCTAATTTAGGCATTTATTGTGTCATCTGGCTCCTGTGGCTATGATACCGCTCCTGGTGCATGCGACAGAGTTGTCAGTGCCCCAGTGCCCACCACGTGCACAGAAGAAGAAGAGGGACAATTTGAAGGCGATCCAAATGTTTGTGGCAATTACTATACTTGCAATGGCAAAGTCTTTGTCTTGAGCCAATGTGCCCCTGGAACGTACTTTGATATCTATCAAAACAAATGTATTACCCGTCAAGCTGCTTCTCCTACACCAGGCTGCAATCGTTGCCAATATGCCACTACTTCGTTCGTCAATGATGTTAACTATAAGTCTTGCAATTCCTATTACTATTGCAATGATGACAAAAATGGTGACGTATCCTTCTGTGGTGCCAACTTGTACTTCAATGAAAACGATCAGGCTTGCGCTTCCGTAAAGGGATTACCGGATTATGTTAGAGCCAATGGTGCCTGCCATGGAGCAACTTCTGACACTTCCACTACAGCGACTCCATCAACTAATACTGATACGCCAACTACTGTAGTGACAACCGAAGTAACTACTGAGACACCTGATCCTGAAGCACAATAACAACTTTTATACTTCACGAATATAAATTAACAATAAAGCCAGCATTTCAAAAACAATAACTTGAAATACTTCATACTAATTTAAACTTAGTGAAGCAGAATATTCAATATATTCTAAACTTAACTCCATAGATTTGAAAATGCTTTACAACTAAGTCTATGACGATCATGAAGGCTGTAAGTAATACACCCTATACTATTCAATTGTTCGATTATCTTGTCGATCCGATGAAGTCAATGCGAATATTACACTACTGCTAATGTTGACTATAAAGACACGAACAAAATGTATCTGATAAGTGATCCATTTATCAAAGTTTTGTTTGGAGGTATTCAATTTAGCGGCGCTGACACAAAACACAAGATAACATTATTTAAAATTAACTTACTATCAGCGACCTGAGTTTTAACCATTATCGAATTAAAATGTATTTAGTTATTGAAAAAAGAAATGCCATCAATAATATGTGTTACTACTAGCAATTTGACTATAAAACAACGAGCAGCAAAACAATGCGACTTAGTATTCACTGGACAATTAATAAGAATGGCTGGTAAGTTACACTCAGTTCAGTATGCAAAGTATTTGGAGGCTATATTCAATTGTTCTGTCACAGGATACTTTATTTTGGCCAGCATACTGTGCTTGGCTCTGATCAACGGCATAAACGCTCAAGTGCTGGAAGGAGCCTATAATGTGACCGAAGTATGTACTATGGTCAAAACAGGCACCCAAGTTGGCAGTACATTGTCCTGTAATGATTATTATGTCTGCACATCATCGGGACCAGTGAAGCAATCCTGTGCATCGGGTTACTCCTACAACTATCGTACCCAGAATTGTGCTCCTGCATCTCAGGTTGATTGCTACTATGGCATGGGCAATCCATGCTCCGGTAAATCGGGAGTGAATTGGGTACCGAATGTGAGCGATTGCCAGGGATGGATTTATTGCAATGGCGAGCAGATTTCTGGTGGTGGATCCTGTGTTAAGGGTGAAGTTTTCGATTCCACCACTCAGAGATGCGTTTATGGAACCTGCTCAGGTTCCACTACCAACATTGCAGCACCCGGTCAAATCAATTTCTGTAGTGTTGTGCCACCCAATGTTTACTTTGGATCCACAAGCAATTGCAAAACATGGAACTACTGCAACTCTCAGGGCTCGTTGAGCACTGGCTCGTGTGCCAGCAGTGTAAGTTTAATTAAACATTTTAATTTTAAAACTGCTAAAATTTAATACAATTTTTATATGCAGGCATTCATTGTATCCTCTGGTACCTGTGGTTATGATACCTATCCAGGTGCTTGCGATCGAGTTGTCAATGCTCCCATTCCAACCACATGCACCACCCAAGGACAGGTCGCACCAGATCCAACAGTTTGTGGCAACTACTATGTTTGCGATGGCACCGTTTATGTATTGAACGAATGCCCCAACGGAGCATATTATGACATTAAGCAGAAGAAATGTATTATCCGTCAAGCAGCTTCTCCAGTTGCCGGCTGCAATCGTTGCCAATATGCCTCAACAACGTTTGTCAATGCCGTTAACTACGATACTTGCGGTACTTATTACTATTGTAGCAACGGAATGAATGGTGCCCTATCCACTTGCCCAAGTGGTTTCTTCTTTGATGAATCCGATCAGGCATGTGCACCAGTTAGTGGATTGTCGACATATGATATTAGTAATGGTGCCTGTTGTAGCATTCAGCTACCTGTCCATAGAGGATTCGGAGGCGTGCACTTCTAGCATCGCTCTGTGCTATGCTCGTCGGATATGTCGTGGGTTCTTTCCTCCTCCTTCTATGGAAATCATAACATATAAAAAAGAATAAGTGCACTTACTGTCTTCTACTGTGTCAACTAAAATATATGTATAACTGGGCTTTACCCACGGCTAACCAAAGATAATGACCGATAACCAGGAATGAGGGCGACTTGGATGTTAACTGTCCCCTATTCTTTACCCACCCGACCATGGTAACACGATAATAATTTGGCGGTTACCCCTTAACAATTCATTTATTACATTATTCCAATTTGTATGATTTCAACATGATTTACCAATCGACAGATTAATTAATATTTACTCAAACATGATTACAATATTTCAAAGTATAAATTCAAGAAAAAGGAACATGATTCGCGAAAGAATACATGACGCATTAGCGGTTTAACTATACAACTCTTTAAGCTTTCGTTCAAATCTCTTTACAAACAATTCCTACATCTGAGCGACGACCGTTCACAATAGTAATATAATTTCACATAATGTCTTGCTTAAACGCAAGTGGTACTCACACTGAATATATTTTGTATTACTCACAAATTAATCCGCCGGTGCGTGTTCGTTGGGCCCATCGAAGATGCAAACTGTGCGATTGTGGTTATGTTTCTGTAATGCTGTAATTATATCACCAAGGGTACGCTCATGTCGCTTACAATAATTCCTTTCTTTTTATCTAAGAACGAATTTTAGCTCAATTAGTTATATATTCAATATTTACTTAAAATTACAAAATTATTAGATTTTACAAACGCTGGCGATCGTCAAACGACGTTAGATCGCCATGTGGAGTGGCACTAGAGCCGGCCTTTTCCGTCTAGGGACAAAATACAAAAATTGTAGCAACACCGTCCAATTTGGAACGGGTGTGCGAGAACAGCTGACTGGAGTTATGCAGATGTCGCCAAAGCGCTTCTGCAACTGCGTTGTCTCCAAAAAGAATATTCCATGCGCAGATTGCCGGGTCACGCTGAGTCCACGTCAGGGGTTATACGTGTACCAAAAATCAGCCGACCGACCGCAGAAAATTTGCACAAAGAACGCGCGAAAGCGCAGGGCGCTGATCGGTCGGCTACACCGCAGAAATTACAAATTGGGAGCTCCTGCTAACACAAAAACTTATTGACTACATGCGAAATCATTTTGACGATTTATTACCTTTTTTTTCTTTGTTCCAGCTCACTGACACTAACGCTGCAGATCTTATTGCACCAATTTAATATATTAATATATGTATACAAATATTATACATATATTTGTATATACATATATATATTACTGCACAAATATATTTAAGGTTGTGTGCACTGTACTTATGGCACTTAGCAACTAGGCTTATTAGATTTTAACAATTTTGCAGCAACGCGTTTATCTTCTGTCGGGTCAGCAAACCAAATGAACGAGAAGATTTTCTATGATGGCCTACGTGCCAAATTTGCTTCCACCTTGCACAATGTGACGAATAATTAACTGGAGTTTTCCAGCATATTATTCTTTCGCTTTCGATGCATCGCCAGACCATCGAAAATCAGAACAAAAGAGATCGCCGCTAATCAGCTGTGTAGTGCAAAAGGGAAATTTATGGTGGAGGGTTGCCAGATAGTTGAAAATTGAAATAGTAAGGGTATTCCTGAAAACCTGAACCCTACACCACAGTTAATATTACGCGAGCACCGCCTCTCGTATATATTCACTGAAAAAGAACGCGGTTCAGAAATATAAATATCTAATTCATATACGGTATTAAATTTGAATGTCTTTCAAATGATATACTCCTAAACATTTCCCACTTTCATTCGACAACTCGTAGTATACGGACTTATTTTCTTACTAACCTTGGCTTTGATAAAGACAGGAGCCAGTTTACTACTGAATTTCTTCGCAGCATTGCTCTGCGCGAAACTGCGGGCGTGAACGATATCACCAACTTTGAACTGCACGGATCTACTACGTAAATTATATTTTCTAGCGTTTGCTGTATGAGCTTGTGTGATGTTTTCTTTTTGCATTACATCGTGCTAATTGTAGTAAGTCTGGAGTTTTGAGAGCTACATCATCCGCTACCAAATCCAACTTCCTAAGGAGCTCGTAATCTTTGCCGTTAAAAATCATGTTCTGCCCGAAGCATAAGAAATATGGAGAAAATCCGGTGCTGCGATGCCAATTAGATCTAAGCGATCCGCTTATCTCATTCAAATTTGCATCCCAATTCGTGTGGTCAGTGCCGATATATGCACGAATAGCTGCCAATACTGAACGATTGAGTCGTTCGCTAGCGTTTGCCTGCGGCGAATAAATTGCCGTGCATATGTGCGACACTCCGAAACGAGTCAAAAACGCCTGAAAATATCCTGACTTAAACTGCGAGCCGTTAAGGGTTAGGATTGTTTCGGGCACCCTGAAGGTGTAAAATACATGCTTTTCTACAAATTCACAAATCCGGTTCGAAGTGAACTTCTTTAACGGATGAAGGAAATGAAACTTCGTGCAATGATCCACGATGATTAAGAGACCGATGTTTCCATTCTTTGACCTTGGGTATGGTCCTAACAGATCCATATACATTTTCTGAAATGGCCTTTCAGAAGTCATTGGCCTGCCCATTGGTGGTCTAAGAACCTTATTCGGACCTTTTGTTGACTTGCAAGTGCTACAACTGGATATATAAGAACGTGTTTGCGTCACCATTCCTGGCCAAAATAAATGTCGTTTCAGTTTTTCTACCATTCTTCCCATTCCTAGATGAGCCGAGTCTGGAGGATTGTGAGCACGATACAAAACATCTGCTCTCAGCTTAACTGGAACCCAAAGTTTCCATGACTCTGATTCTTGGATGCTGTTACCTGTGGCATGTTCAGTTCGCTTATACACAAAATTATCGACAATTTTCAGGTCCGGTAATCTTGCTTGGTTCATTTGAATCCGCTGAATCAACTCGAGGTATTCTTCTGAGCGAAACTCTGCCGAGGTTAAATTGATAATGGGACCATAGTTTGCTAATTCGCTTACGCTAAATTCGTCTCGTCGAGACAAGGCATCTGCGACGACATTCTTGGCGCCGCTTCGGTGTTTAATTTCAAACGAAAATCCTTGTAACCTGATCGACCATCTTGCTAAACGACCTGTCAAATCCTTTTTGCTTCATGAGCCACTGAAGAGAAGCATGATCTGTTACGACGACAAAGTCCTGCCCTTCAATATAAGCTCTAAACTTATTTATGCCCTTAATCACTGCTAAGCATTCCAATTCTGTTACAGAATAATTTCTCTGCGCTTTGGACAATTTTTCGGACATATACGCTATTGGAAGCTCCATGCCATTCTCCTCCTCTTGCGCGAGTACGCATCCAAGTCCATACAGACTTGCATCGCATAATAAAATGAATGGTTTCTGAAAATCAGGCGTTCGTAAGATCGGTGAAGATGTTAGCTTTGCTTTTAACAATTTAAATGCATCTTCTGCTTCCTGATTCCATGTAAGCGGTTTATTTTTTTTTTAGTAGCTCGGTTAAAGGAAATGTTATGGTAGCGTAATTATCAACGAAACGTCTATACCATCCTGCCAATCCTAAAAATCTTCTTAGCTGTTTTACGGAACCTGGGATAGGAAATTCATTAATGGCGTTGACCTTGTCAGGATCAACCTTCAGTTGGCCATCCCCAATAATAAATCCGAGATATTTAACTTCTCGCATGCAAAATTTTGATTTAGCAATATTTATTGTTAAATTTGCCTTGCGAAGATACCCAGCGATTTCTTCGAGCAGCTTCATGTGCGACTCAAAATCGTCGGAGAGTACCAACAAGTCATCCAAATAAACAAAAACTCTTGTTCGCAATGATGCTGGTATCACCTGATCCATTAATCTACACAGAGTTTGTGCAGCGTTACATAACCCAAACGGCATGACTTTGTACTGATACAATGGCCTGTTTGGTATTGTAAAAGCTGTATACTGTCGAGATTTTTCCTCGAGAGGAATTTGCCAAAACGCATGTTTCATGTCAAGTCCTGTTATGAATCGTGCAGGAGGTAGTCTGCTAAGGATTCCGTCTACGTGTGGCAATGGGTAAGCATCTTTTCTAGTTAGCTTGTTAACTTCTCTGGAATCTAAACACAATCGAACTTTTTCTCCGCGCTTGACAAGAACGCAATTGCTGCTCCAGGGACTTTTCGATTCTTCTATAACGTCTAATGCTAACATATGCTCGATTTCTGCAAACATGCTCTTTTCCTTAGCTGGAGAAACTGGCCAGTGACGCTGCTTGATAGGTTTTGCGTCAGCTACATCGATGCTATGCTCCATCAAAGGTGTTCGCCCTAATCCTTCCCTCTCATAGGATGGCAGTTTGCAAATGACTGTTTCTAGTCTACCTTGTTCTTGACTCGTGAGCACGTGTTTCTTAGAATCGTCTATTACTTCATCGTCTCGGCCTACATCGAGTTCTGAAATCTTTTCGTTGGCAGCTACTATTCTATTCACTAATCCAAAATTCTTCCAAAAATCCATCCCTAAATAAATATCTTGACTAAGTCCGGGAATTACATAAAATTCAATGCGATTCGTCTGACCACGATATGTAATTTCGCTTACAAGACGACCGACTACTGAACACTTGGAGTTGTTTGCGGTTCTGATTGAACCAGAACACTTTCGCATTTGTGGATGCTTTACCAGCTCTTTAGCGGCAGTGCCTCCAATGCAACTAATGCTTGCTCCTGAATCGAGCAACGCTACATATGGTTTGTTCTCAATATTAATTTCGGTGTACAATCTATCATCTCCATTGAGAATTATAGCTGAGACGAGCTGCTTCCGAATTCGGCGTATCTTCTGCCAAAAAACTTCGCATACGCGATGTAGAACGTTTGATCTTGACTATCTTATCGAACGCGTACGTCACCTAAGATTCGCTGTCTAGCCTCCATGTATCTGGCTACGCGTATGTGATATGGCTGTTGAGTATTTGTTCTAGCTGGTTGGTTATTGTCTATGCCGTGTTGTTCACTTCCCAGACTTGATCTATTCTCAGGGTCAGTCTGGGTACCCCGATCTAACATTAATGATTTGGGCGCGTCTGAGGGGTTCTGACTGACGCGTCCCCGAATGGTTTCCCGACGGGTTACACGTCTGACAGTTTGGTTTGTAAGTGTCTTTCGCTCCACATCCATAACAGAAGATGGTGCGAGCTTCAAAACAGTTATCGAACCGATGTCCATCCTTTCCGCAATTCCAACATTGGAACTGCTTGCCACGCTGAATCGCTGATACGCTATTTTGTTCTTCTACGCTCAACCGCTCTTCCAGCTGAGAAACGTAACCTCGTTGGCTGAAAGTATTTTTGGACACCTGTGATTTAACTTGCTTACAAAACTGTTCATGAGTACGAACTTCTTCTCTTAATCGAGAAAGGCGGTTTATGTTGAGATGCATTAACTCATACCGAAGTGACGGCTTTGAATGACGAATAAGCAGATGAACTAATGTTTCTTCTGATAGCTCTGATTTTAAGCGAGCTGCAAGCTTCTCGACTTCGAACTGATAATCCTCGAAAGATTCTTTGTCAGCCTGTCGTCTGCTGTTTATGGCTTCCCAAATATCCATATCTGAATCTGCGTCCTTAAACTTTTCTCTAAACTCCTTGCAAAATTCATTCCATGAAAAGTGCTGAAAAGAACGATGAAATCTCCAATACCATTCGTTGGCTCTGCCAACAAAGAATAGGTGCAAATGATCACACAGCAGTTGGTAATCACCATTCAAATTCTGCTGTGCGAGCGAGCGAACTCGATAAAGAAATTCATCCGCCTGCAAACCATCCTTGCCACCCTCGAATTTAATTTTCCAACTCTGAATAATGTTTGGAACTTTCTCCGGTTGGAACGAGCTGTGACTCGAACTGATTCATGTGTTTGAGGTATAGTAGTACCACCCACGTGTGCTTGAGTTCTATCTAAAGGACGATTGCCTGACGATGATGTCTGGCCAGATTGGCTATTGTTTCGAGCTGTTTCAGACTGCGATCGTGTTTCGATTTGTAAGCCAGCAAATTGCGTCTGAATTATATTGGTAGCTCTTGCAATAATTGACGTTGTTGAGCTTGTACCGCACTTTGTACTATTCTGTTTATATCATCTATATTCTGGGTTCTCGACGATTCTAACGAGGATTGCTCGATACTGTTTATGCTAGTATTAGGGGGTCGATTTCGGCCTCGGCTCCGATTCTGAGACCTGGTAGTCATTCCTCTACGCTGAGATTCTCCTCTACCCCGACTTGCTTGACCCCTGCCACGAAAACTGAGTGGTGCATTGATCGTCGCAACGTTAGTATCATTGATACTAGGCGTACTTTCGACGGGTAATAAATTAAGTGTACAAACTTGATTACATGTTGGGCAAATGTTAGTTTCTCTCAAACGTGCGCTTATACAAGAAAAATGGAATTTATGATCACATGGCGAAACTGTGCTTTCTTCGCCACCATTGATAAGAGTTTGGCAAAGGGAACACGAAATATTTTGTGAATTTAAAGCTGCAGGCAGATCCTCCATACTGTGACGAACCGCCATCATCGTATTTTACTTTCAGAATCCGTATATTTTTACTAAATAGCCTCTATCGATTGGTTTGTCGATGTTGTCATACAAATTGGTCACTGGTTATCTTACATATCTTTGTTTCTATTGAAAACTACTGAACGAAATGGTTTTTTTAAACAAGGTTGTTATGCTGAAGTCAAATGTCGAAGAACTCCAACCATTTGCAATTCCTCTCGCCTATCAACACTGTTCTAAAACCTGGAAAGTTAAGTTCGAAATGCAACAAGCCTTCTATGATTTGGATCGCGATGGTCGATTAAGCCGTAATGCATCGGACTACAATCGCATTTCCTATCGACGATGTCCAAAAATCACTTAAACTGCTGCTAATTCGAAACTGTATTACTTATTTGATAATATGACCTGAAATTACCATTGGCTTATGAGACACGTTTCGGTCGATCAACTCATAAAAACTAGAATTGAAATCGCAATTCCGAACACGTGTCACGCACCTGTCCATAACCTCAATTCATACATCATACCGTCTTTAACCTAAACTTTGAGATTTACTGTGGATGGAAATACTGAGCTTGTTCGTGAGGGACACTATCTCGAATAATCCTACACGGTGAGCAATCGTGATTTCGGATCCAAAGAGATTCTTCAACTTCGGAGTAATTTGATTGGGGTCCAATATTATGGTCACCACACCCACTTCTAAGGTAAAAAGATTTACTACCGTATAGTCAAAGATTAATTTTCCTGGCCCCACGTTTGGGCGCCACTTTCTATTGTTATTATTATGTAGCATTCAGCTACCTGTCCATAGAGGATTCGGAGGCGTGCACTTCTAGCATCGCTCTGTGCTATGCTCGTCGGATATGTCGTGGGTTCTTTCCTCCTCCTTCTATGGAAATCATAACATATAAAAAGAATAAGTGCACTTACTGTCTTCTACTGTGTCAACTAAAATATATGTATAACTGGGCTTTACCCACGGCTAACCAAAGATAATGACCGATAACCAGGAATGAGGGCGACTTGGATGTTAACTGTCCCCTATTCTTTACCCACCCGACCATGGTAACACGATAATAATTTGGCGGTTACCCTTAACAATTCATTTATTACATTATTCCAATTTGTATGATTTCAACATGATTTACCAATCGACAGATTAATTAATATTTACTCAAACATGATTACAATATTTCAAAGTATAAATTCAAGAAAAAGGAACATGATTCGCGAAAGAATACATGACGCATTAGCGGTTTAACTATACAACTCTTTAAGCTTTCGTTCAAATCTCTTTACAAACAATTCCTACATCTGAGCGACGACCGTTCACAATAGTAATATAATTTCACATAATGTCTTGCTTAAACGCAAGTGGTACTCACACTGAATATATTTTGTATTACTCACAAATTAATCCGCCGGTGCGTGTTCGTTGGGCCCATCGAAGATGCAAACTGTGCGATTGTGGTTATGTTTCTGTAATGCTGTAATTATATCACCAAGGGTACGCTCATGTCGCTTACAATAATTCCTTTCTTTTTTTATCTAAGAACGAATTTTAGCTCAATTAGTTATATATTCAATATTTACTTAAAATTACAAAATTATTAGATTTTACAAACGCTGGCGATCGTCAAACGACGTTAGATCGCCATGTGGAGTGGCACTAGAGCCGGCCTTTTCCGTCTAGGGACAAAATACAAAAATTGTAGCAACACCGTCCAATTTGGAACGGGTGTGCGAGAACAGCTGACTGGAGTTATGCAGATGTCGCCAAAGCGCTTCTGCAACTGCGTTGTCTCCAAAAGAATATTCCATGCGCAGATTGCCGGGTCACGCTGAGTCCACGTCAGGGGTTATACGTGTACCAAAAATCAGCCGACCGACCGCAGAAAATTTGCACAAAGAACGCGCGAAAGCGCAGGGCGCTGATCGGTCGGCTACACCGCAGAAATTACAAATTGGGAGCTCCTGCTAACACAAAAAACTTATTGACTACATGCGAAATCATTTTGACGATTTATTACCTTTTTTCTTTGTTCCAGCTCACTGACACTAACGCTGCAGATCTTATTGCACCAATTTAATATATTAATATATGTATACAAATATTATACATATATTTGTATATACATATATATATTACTGCACAAATATATTTAAGGTTGTGTGCACTGTACTTATGGCACTTAGCAACTAGGCTTATTAGATTTTAACAATTTTGCAGCAACGCGTTTATCTTCTGTCGGGTCAGCAAACCAAATGAACGAGAAGATTTTCTATGATGGCCTACGTGCCAAATTTGCTTCCACCTTGCACAATGTGACGAATAATTAACTGGAGTTTTCCAGCATATTATTCTTTCGCTTTCGATGCATCGCCAGACCATCGAAAATCAGAACAAAAGATCGCCGCTAATCAGCTGTGTAGTGCAAAAGGGAAATTTATGGTGGAGGGTTGCCAGATAGTTGAAAATTGAAATAGTAAGGGTATTCCTGAAAACCTGAACCCTACACTGTGCTGGAGCAACTTCCGGCACCTATACTACTACTACTGCTACGACTGGTACAACAGATTCATCTACAACGACTGAAACAACATCGACAACAACTACTACAACAACAACTACAAAGTAAAACAAAAGGTTTTACTTGTAATATTGTAAACATTTTCCATATTTAGCTGTTAATAAAGCAAGCATTTCAAAAAGAGTTTCGTGCTTTTAATTTCAGTTCGCACTATTCAATTTAATTAAAAGTTTTATAAAATTGGAACATTTTTAAACTAAAAGTGAATTTAAATATAAATTCGGATTTAAATCTAGTATTTTAATTAATAGATTTAAGTACTGAAGAAATTTTCATTTTGACCATAACATTTTTTATTTATTTAATACGATAGAACATTCAAGCATTCATTTTCATTAATCTAGCATTTTGTCTTCGGAAACTCTGGCAACGCTGATATACTTATTAACTTTTTAACCTGAACACCTAAAAGCATGCAATAGTTTTTAAACTAATTTCGATAACTTTGTCAACTTGTATGATATATCGATAAGCTTCACTTTTCTGAAGTCTAGGCCATTGCAACAATTTGTTGATAAGCAAATTACCATATCTTTAAATTAACTCCATTTTTGTAAAAAATGTAAAAAAAGTTAACTTTTCAAAAGTCCATATTTTGATGTCATTCATACTACCAAGTCCCTAAATATTCCGAACCTAGTTTTCGAAATCTGTGTTAACTATTGCGTATTAAAGCAACTGAATACAAACATAATTGTTTACTTCCAGACTACTGTCGATGGGTATGGAAATGATAACACAATAGTAAACCGCTCTATTGTGCTATAATAATCTTTATGTTGTCATTTCAAAAATGATTTGAAGCGTAGGCGGAGTAAAAAGAACAGACAAATTTTATGGACGAACGATCAAAACAGATTTAAACACTTCCAAACTACCTGATAACTAATCCATTTATCAAAATTTTGGTGGTTTTTGATTAAAGTACAAGTGACATAAAGTGAGAGATAACATTATTAAAAAAACTGGTTCATTATCAGCGACCTGAAGTTGAAACTTTATCAAATTAGAATCATTTCAGTTTTCTCAAGAATTCAACATGACGCCATAGAGGCTACGTTATCAGCAATGTTAAATTTATTGTAAGAGGAATCGGACTATATAATACACCACACGAAGCAAAGAAATTTAGTATTGAGTGAACAATTAATTAGAATGGCTGGTAAGTGTAATCAAAGGAAGACTTTGGAGAGCCAATTCAGGATTAAATTTGTTCTCGTGATGTAGGAAAATTATTTTTGGCCGTTATCCTGTGCTTGGCACTTTCCACTGCCGTACGCGGCCAAGTGATGGAAGGAGCTTATAATGTCACCCAAGTCTGTACGATGGTCAAAACTGGCACTCAAGTCGGTAGTACCCTGTCCTGTGATTATTACTACGCCTGTACCTCAAGTGGTCCCGTGAAGAAGTTCTGCTCTACCGGTTATGCTTATAACTACCAGACCCAAAACTGCGCTCCTGCATCCCAAGTTGACTGCTACTATGGCGTCACCAATCCATGCGCTGGAAAAACTGGCAACAATTGGGTACCAAATGTAAACAGTTGCCAAGCATGGGTCTATTGTGTTGGCGAGAAGGCTTCCGGCAGTGGAAATTGTAACAAGGGCGAAATATTCAATGCTGCAGCCCAGAAATGCGTTTATGGAAGCTGCTCAGGCAACTCACCAAACGTAGGCCCGTCTACATTTAATTACTGCAGTGTTATTCCTCCAAATATATACTTTGGATCCACAAGCAACTGCAAAACATGGAACTACTGCAGCCCACAAGGCTCATTGAGCTCAGGGGACTGTAAGAGCAGCGTAAGTTGTTTGAAAAATATATTCTGTAGATTTAAACTAAACGTTATTCTATAATTTAGGCATATATTGTGTCATCTGGCGCCTGTGGCTATGATACCGCTCCTGGTGCATGCGACAGAGTTGTGAGTGCTCCTGTTCCCACCAAGTGCACAGAAAAGGGAAAAACAGCCGGCGATCCCAATGTTTGCGGCAACTACTATATTTGCGATGGCACAAACTTCGTATGGAACCAATGCCCACCTGGAACTTACTATGACGTGAACCTGTTCAAATGTATTAACCGTCAAGCTGCTTCTCCTACACCAGGCTGCAATCGTTGTCAATATGCCACCACATCGTTTGTGAATGATGTTAATCACAAAACTTGCGACACTTATTACTACTGCAATGATGGCAAGAATGGTGCCGTATCTACCTGTGGAGAAAACTCTTTCTTCAATGAGAACAATCAAGTTTGTGCGCCCATAAGTGGATTGGTGCCTTATAGCAGACTCAACGGTGCCTGTTCTGGAGCAACTGGAGAAACTGACCCACCTACTAACAATAATCCCCCAGCAGGAGATAACCCCTCTACTGGCGATAACCCCCCTACTGGCAATAATCCCCCTGCAGGAGATAACCCCTCTACTGGCGATAACCCCCCTACTGGCAATAATCCCCCTGCAGGAGATAACCCCTCTACTGGCGATAACCCACCTACTGGCAATACTGACGATAATCCCTCTACTGGAAATAATCCCCCTACTGCAGAAAATACATCTGGAAAATAATAAAGGGAGGATCCAAACTAATAATATTATGTGTAAATCAACATAATATAATTTATAATAAAGAAGTGATTAATTTAGCAAACGATTCTAATGTATATTATGGAAACAGTATTTAAATATATTTATTAAATTAGAAAATAACTCAAATGACATTACTTTGTTTTTAATCTTTTTGACTTATAATTGGTTATTCAATTGCAATACATTAATCACACTAACTTTGTGATTTATATTTTAATACTATTGGCAAACATTTGAAAAAAATGTAATCTATTACAAAGGTCAATCGCACAGAAACAGTAATATTTATACGAATTGCTGAAATGCATTTTTGCATTCACACTTTCACATTGAATTTCGTGTACCTATATTTGCATGCAATTTGTATACCCTGTGCTGAGGGTATCATAAAACTCAAGAGGTCGAAAAAATAAATTCACAACTCTACAAAGTGTTTAACAGTCTCCTTCAGCATCAATTATAGAGTCTATATAATTAAAAATAAACCTTGGAGATGATAACAGCTATCAGCAACAAAAAATAAAATGAAAGGAATATAATCAAGAAAAAATATTTACCTTTTTGATAATACGCCTATTAAACCCTCAAACCGACAAATTATAATTGCTAGATAATATGCTCTTCAAACTTATCAGTTTTCCACAGAATTCAGAAATGAAAAAGACTTAAATGATAAAAGTGTGGCCATTCAACGATACGATCGGAAACGTGTCGCATAGCAGCCAGCTACTCAGAGAAATCAATTTGCAGAGTCTCATTGGGTATATTTTAAATAGGTGAGCTCACCTCTACGTTCATTGCTTGTTTTTTTTCCGAATTTTTTACCTGATGTACACACAATCAGATGGCATGCTACTTTTTATACTTTTAACCGACATATTCATTATCGCGGCATTTAAATCGGTTTCAAATTGCATTCGAACTGCAACTCGCAGCTTTACTGATGTATCCAATCGAGCGTGAATCGCACCGTTATATTTTTAAATAACGTTGGGAAAGTAACCATTGCACCGATACGCGTAATTGTTATTTTCCCTTTCAGGAGCTTTTCGCTGTGAAAAATCTGAGAGTACTTCGAACTAAATGAAGCTGCAAATTTAAACGTCATTAAGACACTTAATTGTATCGTGTTGAGTCGCTTATTAGACTGCAAACTTTTTAATTAAGCAGATATGTTTATGTAATTGGCAACATTACAGGTCATCACACGTTTAAGCAGCCTCCTGATCCAGAGTTGTTAGCCAAATGATTTTTACATTTCGTAACAGTGGCACGTAACAGAAGAATTCCATTATGTGCTTTGTATTGCGACGCATAAATACAAAATCCCAAATGTTAATTCAGTTAAAAATTGCCACCGTGTTGGCCAACAAGAAGCCCAAGCTGACAGTTGGCTATCCTCAGCTGCTGTTCGCCGTCAAATCTCAGCATGAAATTCATTTCGGATTAAATTAAGGATTAAGGTAACTTTTTCAAAGGTATATAATACTCCTGGCCAAGTTCAACAGCAATGTTATGGCATTTTCATTTTCATCTCTCTTCTACTTCTGGCTTTTATTTTTTAATTCCATTTCAGCTTCTGCGGCTGCTGTTGGACTGGGTTGGAAAACTACACGAGCTCGCCCTGCTCCGCTCTGTCTACTGGATCCAAAGCACTTTTAAGTATTTAAGCAAATTTAAAAACTTGTTAAGCTCTATAATGAAGCAATTTCGTGCATTGTTACGGTATCAAGTTTTTGGGCAAATAAGTTTCAGTTTTTATTGGCTTTCGTCGTTGGCTAATAACCTTGAGCATTAGCCTCAACTCATTTGATTTTCGGCACTTTCTTACCGTTTTTATTAATTAGCTGTTAAGCATATATACGCACTTTTATATGGACGGGGCCATTAACACTCGGGGAGGCCCTCAATGAGTTCAGTTTGGCCTCGTAACCTGTATAAAGATCTGTCCTAATGACATTACAACAATGGCAGGCGAAATGATAATGAGACCCAGCCATGTGCAGCTACAGTTTTAGCTCGTTATGGCTGCTAAATGCCGCTCATTTCGTTTCAACAACTCCATTAAAGCAACGACAAAAGGAAAACTCTCACTTTGAGCCCCCTTCACCCATTCATCCAGTCACCTGTCAGCTGGACAGCAGACGGTGCGGTTAGAGCCCTCTCTTTGCAGGAATTAAAAGAGGCCTCAACAGAAAAATTCAATTATACAAATTTGACCTTTTTCTTTACATATACATATACGTATATAATTTTATTTTGATGGCCTTTTGTGTGTTTGATTTAAATGATTCTGCACAATAGACAACAACAGCAACAAACACAAAAAAGTGTTTGAACTTTAAAGCTGCGCAAAAACACATTTGTAATGTATACAATTTAAACAATGGATTATAACAAAAGGTAAATTGCACATGTTATTTGTTGTAGTTACTCTTTTTTTCCCCGTTCTTTCGTTTGTTATATTTTGTGCGCAGTTTTAAGTGCAACGTTGCGTATGAGTAATGCCATTTGCAAGCTGAAACTGAAGAGTTGCATTCTGCTAACTATAGCAATTACGCTGCCAACTCATGCAGTCTGCCTTGCCTTGCAGCTAAATGAAGTGACTTCTAATGAGTTGCAAACTATCTAAAAGCACTGACACATACATACACGTAGCTGCATATACGTACTTGTATGTGCTTGTCGAATGCCTTTCGGTTTCCTCATAAATCTTCATTCGCGACAATGTGCATCATCATCTTCATCATTTGTGCTGTTCTTGGTTTTCGCTTTGGCTTTGGCTTTCGTCTTGATCTTTTATCTTTTGCCTGCCGTATATTTGTTTCTTTGGTTCGTCTTTGTTGCCGGCTTTATGTCGGTTTATGCGTCATTTATCATGCGAATCTCTTTACTTGTCACATTTTCACATTTTCTCACTGGCGTTGCTGTCGTTACAGTTAGAGTTGATGTTAGTGTCGTTGTTGTTTAAGTTGTTGTTGCCACTGATGCTGCACCGATGATTTTTCACTTTTCAATGCGACAGAGAGCCGAGTGACAAACTGACTGGCAGCGAATGCAACAATGACTGACGAGTTGACAAAGCGATTCTAGCAACCGCATCAGTCACATTAAAGCCTGACTTTGGTTTATCTAACCCTCCCCCCCTTTCTCTGCCATCCCCAAACCTACGATTGATTTTCAAAGCCTTTGTCATAAATATTCACATTTTGTATCTATAAACACAATTGATGCGGTTGAATGGAAATGCATCTTTTAATTTCCGGCGTTATGATAATTTTTCAAAAATTCAAAACACAATTACATCTGAACATAACACATATATTTGTTAAATAATGGGCTTATTAAACAAAACGAATGCCAAACCAAATAAATGTAATTGTTGTTAAAGTAAACAGGAAAATGTACAACAGGAACTGGAAAAAAAAAATTGAATTTGCCAGCAGAATAATCAATTTGCAGAAACACACACAAAACGTCGGTCGATATAATTGAATTTTCATCAATTTTCACATTACTCGTTCGCTGATTTCATAATGAGCCGCAATCGCATGCATATTTGATAAGGATAATTGGCTCAAGCTTCGTCAATGACACGGAAGTTGCATGTCAAATTTAAGGCCATTGTTTTATTTCCAATGAGTTTTCCTAAAAGAGTCAGTGGGAGAGACAGTATGACAGAGAGTGAGAGGAAGGGAGTACGTGTCCCCAGGAGCGTTATGATTGAATATAATTACGCGAAAAACTTCTACAATGCAAATTTAATGACTTTTGTAATGATGTTGGGCATTCGCAGCTGTCGCCCTCTGGCGTTCACTATGCGCATTATGCAAAACTTCTACTTCTCCAACTGCTAGTGTAATTAGGTGCATTGAATGCAGCTTGTGGAAAAGCGCAGAGCGAATATGAAAAACTTTATCATTCTAGGTTCTGTTTGTTATCCATCTTGTTGTTGTTTTTGTCTTCAAAAGTCAGTATTTGGCATTATCTGTGCATTTCTGAGCTGCAATTTTGCTAAATAATTTAAAAAAAAGTCCAAATATGGTAACTTTTGCTTTATCTTTTTGCTTATTTTTCTGTGCTTCCATTTATCAGTTTTCTGTGGAAAACTATGCGGTCTATCTATGTGAATTTATTTAAATTTTTCACACAGCGGGCACAAATTTACAAACATAATTGTGTGTAAATATTTTGCAAAACTGACATTTATTTTCAATGACTTTGATTCGATTGAACTTTTTGCCAATTCCCACCACAACTATTGTGGGTATTTATTATTTCTGTTATTTGTTTTGAGTTGTGGGCTCACCATTTGATTAACACAAATAAATCAAATGGCGCTTGTTTAAATTATAATTTAAATACAAACACATTTAATGAGCTGTCCCAGTAATTTCCACATGTTTCCCACACATATCCTTCCCGCTCAATTATTGCTGACCAAGGCGAAACAAAAAAAAAAAACTTATTTATAGTAAATGATTATGGGGCACACATGTCAAATGTTTTATTTAAGTGAATTTTAAATGCCTACAAATTGCCCCGCCTCAATGTTGTTGGGCATGTTTTTGTGTTTTGCATAAACATATTTCATTTGGGCTTTAACAAATTTATTTGCCAACGTGTATAGAAAAGAGGCTGTTGAACTAGGTACTGACACGCCCACCGCCCACCACCGAGCACCCAGCACCCAGCACCTCACCGGTATACTACTACCAGCATGCAAATAGACCCATAGCTTTATTTATGCATACCAGCCAAGCAGGCAAACAAACAAGATACATCAAACGTGCCCGGGTCCGAGACCGACCCCGAGACCGAGACCGAGACCAAGACCGAGTCCGAGTAATGGCAAAGGCACCTCAAACGGTCTGGGCACGGAGTAGTCCCAAAAAAAAAGAGCAACAAAGGTAGCTAAACGGCTAGACTGTGAAATACCCTTCAGGCAACAGCCAAGAAAAAAACGCTTTCATTTCGATTAAGTAAAAGTAATCTGACAAATCCTTTTAACTTGCCAATGTATCTAAATTACTTAGCTTAATTTCAAGTGAAGTATGCGTTTTCCGTCTAACTGATCAGCTGGCAGTTGGTTTGAGCTAAGTGTTTGCCATTTTTTGCAAAACAAAAGCTCTTATAGTTTTATTATAGATGCAGACGATTACTTCAGAAATACTTATTAAAAGGGCTAAAAACTTGGAGTCAAAGGTTGCTGTTTAGATATATAGAGAGCATAATCCATTGAATACTCAAATTTATGTGAAATAAGCATCGGTTGAAAGACCTTTTCAATAGCATTTAAGTATTTTTGACCCATCTAATATAATATTATCCTATTTATATTTATAGTTGCAGGGTATACAAGCCTAAAGACATGTGTAGTGTGTGCCTAAGTGTGTCTGCTGTGTGTGTGTGTGTGTTTTTGTATGCTTAGGTATATACATATATGCTGCTGACGTGTCCATCCTTTTTAGCCAACTTGCTCTTTTCTGTTGAAACGTGTAAATTTATAATTAAACGCCAACACTTTTTTCAATGCTTCGGCAACACATATACAGCTTTTCACTTCCTATTTTACTCTCCCTCTCTCTCTCTCTCTCTCTCCATCCCTATTTTGCTGGGCTTCTCTTTCAATATTAGTGAATGTTTTTGGGGCTAAGCATTTGCTCAGCATTCGCTTCGTTTGGCCATTTATGCGGAAATCTTCGTGTAAGCACTTAATTAGTGGTAAAAGTTAAACAGCCCCAAACAACAAAGCCAACTGAGTGAGCTGAATGTTGAGGCCCAACAAAGAACAACAATAACAAAACTGTTCATTGTATATTGTCGCTGACACCGGGTTTGGGGATTAATTTATTTCATTTGACGCAGATTAGATTAAATGGCACAAAGGCTCTGCATTTCCCGGCTCGTTGCACAGTGTCTGAAAACTTTTTCATTTCTCTCTTTTAGCCATTTTGTGGTCTTACCAAATTACAACTCTCAACTCACTTGCTGTGTGAGCGTGTGTGTGCGTGCGAAAGTGTGTGCATGGGTGTGTTTGTGTGTGTGTAAAGGGATAGTGGTGTGTGTCAAGTGCTTGGATGCTTGATGAGGTCAACTTCACATATGGTTTTTGTGGGTCTAACAATTTGCAACGGTAATGGTAATGAGTGGCCTATCATATTAATAAGTTTAAATATAAATGCCGCATGATATGCAAATTTTCATAGCATACTTTTGGGCTAATGCCATGTTATAGCATTTTCGCATGCTCTTATGTATAACTACATACACACACACACACTCCCACACACGCACATTCCCACAGTTTGTTTACTTAATCCAAAAAGCTTAACAATACGTGATTTGTATCTAAGGCCATTTGCACGCATGCAGCAACAACAATTACAACAATGGGCTTTGATTAACGACACGCTTCGTTGGGCGCCAAAGAAAAGTGATGAACAACAACAAGGAACAGGGCAGCAAAGGAATCGGAGAGCAAGAAAAAGTAAGCGCAAAAATACATCAGATTATTTGAAGATTTATTTATAAAAGTGACTCAACCACAACATGCCACGCCCAGTTGCCAACAGCCCGCTTGCGGCATTTAATTAACTTTTGCACAAAATTGCTCACAACTTTAAAACGATAAAACTTTTTTATGAGCTCCTCTTTTGCATTGCATTTTGTTTTGTGCGGCCAAATTACAATATGAATTTTAGTTTTTGCTGAAAGAAATGAGCAACAAAAAGACAGGCAACTTTACGCTCAACTAGTGAATACCCTATAAACAGGAAAGATTGAAAAACACGATCTATGCGCTTGGGACGAACTAAATGTGTACCTTGATTAACTTAAAAAAGTTTTATGTTAAACGAGACGAGGCCCCTAAAATACTCTGATGTTTACAGGGTATGACAATTATATTTCCTGATACTTAAGCCCGCATAAAACGCCATCACGCCCCCGAACGCCTCGTGGCTGACTTTTAAATTGCATAACTGTTTGGTTTGGTGCTTGGGTCAACGTTGACGATGACGATGGCATCTCAAAGTTTTAACCAGGTGACGTGGCTCGCTCGACTTCTCTGCTGCACATTTCTCGGTCTCTGGCCACGCAGTGCAGATTTTTCCATGGTTGGCATCAAGTTGGCGGCATAAATAAACAACAACAATGTGAATAATAATAATAACAGCAATAACGGAATACAACGGTGACAAGAACGGCAGCCATTTTGCGTTTGGGAAATGGAAATAAACCGCGCTTGCCAACAACTTTTACCTCGCTCTGTTAATGGGTCAATTTATCTGGCAAGCGCTGGCTTGACAGTTTACAGAATGTGACAACAACTGTAACAGGACCATAACACCATAAACAACAATAACAACAAGCAGAGCAACGAGTGAAGAAGAACAACAAGCCGAAAGGTGCACACAGAAATGAGTAAAAAATTTAAACGTTCTGCATGCGCTTCAAAATTTGAAAACTTTGCTTATGAAACTATTTTACCATTTTAATTGCAACCTCTCACGACATGCAATAATGGTTACTGCACTGCCAACGGTCACAGCAATAGCAACAGCCAAAACCATGACGTTGATGGTCTAATTAACTGTCAACATTATTTAGTTGTCAATTTGGTATCTTTTAAATACTTTAGCTGCATTTTTGATGGCACATAAAACATAATCCGAAAGTTTTTAAATCAAGTAGCTTTGCGCACTGTTGGGCGCTATTAGCGCTAGTATTTAACAGAGTTTAGTTGTAGGTAGAGTTCTGTATACGGTATTTAGAAGGTGAATAAATTATCAAAGTTTTTTTTTTGACTGACTTTATCATTTACGACTGACCAATCACAACACAGCGTTCACTTACTCTCCCAGCAGTCTCTTCGCTCTCTATCCCTGATCGCAAAAGCAGCAGAGAAAGTAGAATGTGTGTGAGAGAGGGAGAGGCATTGAGTGCTTTAGTATTTAATTAGCAGCCTCTTTTTGTTCTCTTAATATAGCCAGTGCCCCAGTAATGAGTACATACATAAATGTTTAATGCCCAAACTAGACTTATATTAATGACAGTATAAACAATTTTAATTAGACATTTTGAAGGCAATGGTCGTGTATAAGGCGCACTCATTTTAATGAATTTTTAATTCTCTTAAATGAAGGCCCATTAATAAATAATCATCTTAATGTATATAGATAATGACATAATATGTTTAATTAAATTCTAATATTTGATGGCATAGCCAAAAGCATTTTGTGGTTGAATTAATCGGAAAGTACGCATAACAAGCCAAAAAAAAAAAAAATTAAAAATTAATAAATAAAAACTTAGTGTATATTAAAACATTTATCAGTTTGTTAAATTGCTTGCGTGTAAAATATTTGTCCACAATTAAGTGAAACACTGACGCGCGTATGCATATAATTTATGATTTCATTTAAACAACTCAACTGCGAGTAATTATGCGACCGCACTCAAACACGAGTGCACACAGACCATCGCGCACGCCAAATCACACACGCGCACACACCCATCCATACGCACTTACCAAATACACACATCACTCATACGCGCCACAAGCCCAAAATTAGAAAGCGTCGCGCTTTACTGCCCACAAAGTACAGGCAGAGTTCTGGGCAAAGGAGGGAATGAAGTGGGCAGGGGGCGCTGCTGAAAGAGAAGGAAGGGAATTTGAGTCCGCACTAGTTGACCACAGTTGTGGAGCCTGGGTTCGTCGGAGCGAGAACTTTGCGCCTTGGCCCTGAGGTCCAAACACCAACGAGCACACACACACACACACACACACAATCAAATATACAGTCACACACACATTGCGCATACGCGCTGTTTGCGGTACAAGTGCGAATTAATGAGCAGCCGTTGAGCTTATCTGAAGCGCTTAATTTGAAACGATTTCGTTTTCTTTGAGTTGCTTTGCTGCTTTTCGTGCTGCTTTAATTTCCATGTGGAATTTTATGAATTTAGTCATGAACTATATTAACAAATTTATTGATTTAATGCCCAAGCCAAGGCAACAGCGAATGTGATAACACTTAATCCGTTAATTCTCGCCCTGTCATGTCATTCCGTTAAGCTGCATTAATTACAAATTACAACACATTAATATATTGAGTACGTACAGTGAAATTAAGTTTACAAAATGTTATAGTTTCCCACGTCGAGTACAATTTACACACGTGTAAAAAAAAAAGGTTCAATTGAAACCAGCAGATTTTGTTTAAAATTTTTCAAATGTATTTTTTATTGTTTCTCACGATTTCATCGAGAACTTTTTCGTTATGTTGAGTGTAAATTACACGAGTTCAATTTTCATACAATTCATAGTGTGAAAATGAAAATTAGTAATCTATGTTTCATGTAGTTTTGTGTGCAGTTTTTTCTTCAATTTTATTTCAATTGCTTAAGCTTATATTACAAGTATATAGTTTGCATTTACTGATAGTTTAATGAGAATTTTTATTGAACAAAAAACAAAGAGTCTGAAATAAAACGTAATTTATTTACACGTTTGGCTAAAATTAACTATAGATTATATTAACTTATTATCATTATGGTTTTTTACTAGCTCCATTTCAACTTCTGGTATTACGAGTACATTATCATATTTTATTTCAAAATCAAAATCCTTTCAAGGGCATTTAATGTTCGAAATGTGAATAATTTGCATATATTTAAATTAGTTTTCATTTGCATTTGAGTTCTTTATGGTATTGTGATTTGTGTTTTGAAGCGTGGTGCAAAGGGGAAAGTGTTAAATTAAATTAGTACATCGATTAATGCGAACCAGTAAATTTACACATTGCAATTACATTTATAATTATTATATATTTTATGATTTTATTTTTTTCTTTTCGTTACATTTTTTTCCGTAATTAGCCGTGATTTTTAATGTAGTTAGTTTATAGTATCCTTTCAGCCTATCGTAATCTTTGTTAAATATATTTTATTTTCCACTCGTTATTGTTACATAATTTTATATTTGTTTACGCTATGCATAAATTAACACTAAATGTCATTGTTTATTGTATGCCATAAATTGTGACACCGGACTTCTTCCGATTTTCCTTGATTTTTATGTTATTTTTTCCATTTTGTGCACTGGCATTTTACAGATAAAATTAACGTAATCTATCAGTAAAAATTATTTACAAGAATTGTGTACTTCACTTAATTATCATGATATCATTGGCACTCGTTGTTGCTGTTGTTGCTGTTGCCATTGTTGTTGCTGAGGTGAACTGCTTATTGATTGCCTGACATCACAATTGATATGCACTAAGATTAAGTTGCCAGAGTTGCCAAGAAGCCAATGCATCCATCGCACCACAGCGCTGGCGGACAATGCCAGCAGCAGGACAAGAGCAAGGCCAAAGTTAAGACTGCTCCTCAGGCAACTGCCATTTCCACCGCTCTTCTGCATTGCCGCCGGACTCTCGTCTACAAATAGTCGCAGCAGAAAAACGAACAGAAAGTTTATGTTGAGCAATGAAAAAATATAAAATGAAAAAAAAATATGATAAAGCTGTTGCTGACGGGCAATCCACTTACCATTAATGACATTGACCACCACACTGGCCGCCTCCGCAGTTGTGGGCATGCACGTATAGTTGCCCGTGTCCAAGAGCTGTGCATTAGCAATCCGTAATCTGTAAAGCATTAAAGCACAGCTTAAAGCGATTGTTAAGTTGCGAGCGGAAATGCTAACTGAAGATGGTAAATGGCTGGCGAGTCAGCTGCAACATGACCAATCAGTTGGCAGATGAATTCAGCTTCATTGATCAAAGTTCAAAATGCCGATGGTGTTGACTATTGAACTGGAAACCAACAAGCACTTCGAAATGCAGACACCTTTCTTACACACAGCTGTGCTTCACTGTGTGCATACCTTTAATTCCAAACGTTATTTCATGCTGATGATGAGAGCACACACACCCATTCACACACAAACACACACACACACTTTCAGACACTGTGTCGTCTTGCTTACCTGCTTTGCAACTTCTCGGCCAGTGTTGATTCCATGGAGATGCGTTGCAAATCGATTGCAGCATCATTCGGATGCGCCACAAAGGGCGTTAGAATGTAGGGGCCGCGATACCAGTAAATTGGACCAATATCCTGTACAGCGCTCGACGGTTGCTTCACATGGCAAGTGAGCGTTATGACGCTACCCTGCTTGACGTACAAATCCGTTGGACCGGCTATAATCGCTTTGGCATCTGGCGGCGTCACTGCAAATGTCCAATGGAACGTGCACAAAATTGATTAATGGCATTTCTTGGTGCTTCTCACACGCTAATCGAGTAAATTGCGCCCACTACACAGTCCTTAAAACCTAATACAGACCATGTCCCACACCAACACCAATAGCAACCCCAAACCCAAACCAACTGTTAACGCTTGTTAAGCATGTGGCCAAGTTTTGAGCCCCCCAAGCCATGGCCCATTTCATTGGCATGGCGACAATTCAAGAGACGACTCACAATACCATTCGATGAATCAAAGATGCCTCTGCATACCACACTAACAATTGTCGACAGTAAGAGCAGATTTTCACCTGATAATGTGCAGGTATCACAGCTCTAACGAGTCCCAGTTACGTGGCACAATACCAACTGTTTGAAATGGCTTTTAAATGAAGCACATTTTGAGTAGCCCGTCAGCTGAGCTGTCGTTTTAGATATTTACTGCAATTGAAAAAAACTTTGAATGTTTACTAGCATTCACAGTAAACTTTATAAAATTAAATAAGCTAAATGGTAGTAAAAATGGTATAACAGCTAGAATATAAAAAATACCAGTAATTTAATTTGAAAACTGTATTACATAAGTATATTTTGCTGTTCTGTTAAAACTTTATTACATTCTAGCTATTTCGGCATGAAAAACTCTGACAACCCTGTCAGGTCAGACATCATGCGAACTACAACAGGCTCTGCCATTTAACACATGGAATTTCAATATGTAAAATTTTTTCAGTAGCATACTTTCAAGCAGTTCCTTAATTCAATGCAGTATTAGAAAGCCACGAATGCTGGCAACACAGCCATCAACACAACTCTGTGGACATAATGGTTCCGTTCATGATCCCCACTCACACGCTTACACACACCCAAACACACTCATGCTCTTTCTATCTACCCATCCCTTTCACACTCTTTATCTATCTCGCTCTGCTCAACTCCATCTCACAATAACAACTGGCTAACAGCACTTAAAATGTGTGTAAAATGCGCGACAGCAACAAGAATTCTACTAGGCAAACGGCTTTATTGGCCATGCCACGCCCACCAAACAATGGGTCAATGATACGCCAGTAGCACTAAAATGGTCAACACACACAGTCACGCACATCGGCACACACACACCACCCAACTAATCCAAACCCAAAAAACAAAAATGTTTGGCTTTGTGGTTACAAATTTTTATGTGTTAGTTTTGCCATTTCATTTAGTTTCTATTCTTCAATACAGCTAATATTTTTTAGGTTTTTAAATACCCTGTAACATAGCATATAAAATATTTTAGAATAAGTGGATGTTATTAACTTTAAAACTATTTATTAGTATAAATTTCTATCAGCCGATACTCAATATTCAATCACAACAAAATTAGTTAGCCGTGCATACTCTGCTAAAGAGTATGCTTGTCTTTTTATTATTATTATGTGTCTGTTATGACCAGCGTTTGATAACACAAAGACACACAGACCAGACAACGACAATTTTCCAAAATTGACTCTTCACATAATGGCCACCTGAAAGTAGGCTTTTTTGTGGGTTTCTCTGTTTATGGGCCAGATTTTTACTCTAGCGATACATATTTGAAAGGAAAATCTATTTATAGGTGAATGTGACCCAAATTGTAAGCAAACAAGTGCAAATTCAATTAAAATTATTCAGTTTATTAGGCGTTGAAATCAAGTAAAGCTTGGCCAAAAAAATCAACATTTTAAGCAGTAAATAAAACTTTTTTAAAACTCGTTTGTAATTCTTAAAGCTTTAAATTAGAACTTCACTATATTTCTAAGTACTTTTAGCAAAAATTGCAATTGTAGCTGAAGATTCAGCAACACATGAAATTAGTAACCAAACTGCTCTTCCAATTATTTATGCATGCAGCACAAGAATTTGCAGTGGAGAATTTATATTTATGAACGGAAAAAATAGAGAAATAAAAGAAATGTGTCTGAAGTATATCAAATAAACAATTTAATTTCAGTTGCTTTCTGCCACTTTGCGAGTAGCAAAGAATATTTAATTGATTCTCAAATGTCAGAGCTTAAAAGTCAAATTTCGATTTGATTTTTTGAAAAATACGTATGCATGCACTTCACACACACTTCAATTTATACACATCGTCTATGCACAACTCGGCTTAAATCCAAGAAATAAATATCTACAGTCTTGGTAAATTCTATACATTTTTAAGGAATTTCTTACTCCTGCTATTAGAACGCGTTAAGCCGGTGACAGAATATTTTATCACGCTGCCAACTCCAGGAGCCAAACACAAATCTGCGTTCAACAATTTTTTCAAATCATTAGCATAAATTTTTCTTGGCATTGCCGCGACTTTCCGTCGCCGGTGCAAAATTCAATTCAAACTGGTATCCAGAGGGTGTGTAAGTGTGTGCGAGTGTTTATGTTTGCAGAGATGTAAGGGAAAACAAGGAGGAATAGATTATTTCATGTACTTTCTGGGTGCGTTTAGTGCAGTTTTCAACTACCTTGCAACGGAAGTTGGAAGGCACAAATGGGGCAACAGGATGTTGCAGTGTGGATTTGACTCTATAGATGTTGATGAGATTTGCTTGAGTCTGTTATAAATAAACTCAGCTAGCTTTTGGCAGCCAATTTGTTGTTGAAAATTCCCCAGGTGCTGTGTAGCTTTTAAAAGCTAGCTTCTAGCCTCCAGCTCCAGCTGCTCCAACTGCTCCACCTGCTGTTTGCGTCAAGTCAAGCATGTCAAGAAATGTGCGCCAAATTTCACAATTTTCACACAACAACCCGAGACCTCAACTTTTTTCCTTTTTGAACATACATCTACACATATTATTGAATCACATGAATGGCCCTCAAGTGGGCCGAAAGTGGTCAAGTAAACGATTGAATGCACATTAGGGAATACATAACAACCTCGAAATCGAGCGAATCGTATACGAATTGAATCAAATCGAATCAAAGTGAATCAAAAGCAAACTAAACCAATCACACTTACAACAACAACAACAACATAACCATGCTAACAACTGGAAACGTGCAACTGAGATTCAGAAGCTCTGGCCAAAACATTTCCAATGGTAAACTATTCAATAATTTCAATTAATTTTCTCACCAACAAGCAACAGCAAAAAAAGAAGAAACTAAATAAATAAATAACTAAGTAAAACTTTGTCTAGAGCACATGATGACAAACATTGGCTTCTAGACTTGGCCAAAAAATACAGAGAAAAAGTTTGAAATCAATTTTACGTACATGAATGAAACATGAACGTGCATGCTTTTGTGTAACAATTTATAACAAACATACACGCACACAGACGCACAAGCTCACAACGAAAGAGTCAGAATACACAGGGGGCAAAAGGACTCGAAGTTGAGACGCAAAATATTGCCTGCAACGGAAATCCATTGTAGAAAACTTGTAAAATGCCAAAACAATGGAATGAGATCGTGGCGTAAACGTGCAAAAAAATACACCTCAAAGGATGCCACACGTACAAACAAAACAAACACCCACACAAACACAGACACATTAATAGTCATACACACACACAGACATGCAGACAGCGTAACGCCCTCGGGGCCACGCCCATCACTTGCTGGTGTGTATTACAGCCAGCATATGAATTTAGTATTGAATTTAAATGCAAATTTCATTTGCATGCAAAACGTGTAGAAAAATAGACAGCAAAGTTTTCAGCACCACAAAGCTAATGCTTTCTTCATATATATAAATATATATTCTGGGTACTATAGCAGACCAAAGTGGCCACAAATTGAAATACCCAGACCAGTGCCGTGACCCACATTAAGTTGGCTTGCGTTACTGCCTGCAGAATATTCCCTAATTGATTTAGCGTAATAGTAACCTAATGAATGCAGCAATTGTGTAACCGATAGCAAACAAAATCTAGTGCATATTAATTTATTTTAATTTTAAAATTCTAAATACAGCCATTGCTATAATTTCTCAACTCTTCCATTACTGCAAACCAATTAAACAGCTTAATTGACAAGCAATCTAAAAAAGCGCTAAACTAAACAATTTATTATAAATAAAAAACTCTAATAAAATCAACATACATTTGCTTTCATGTTAAGAGCAATAGAATGGCCAATAAATATCAATTTTTGTTTGTTTTATAATTGTTTGCAAACACTAAAAAGCTCTCTGCTAAAAAAGAGCTTAAATCAATTGTAATAAAAACAAATTAGTGCAGATGAAAACTGTAATTAATCAGCAGAAAAAAGTTTCAATTACTAAAATAATCAGAACTAGAAAAAGCAAATATTTTTACAGTTAACTTAATTACTCTAGCTATCGATTATTTGTTAGTTGAAGGTAGGGAAAATGTATTTTATTTTTACCCCAGAATAACTACTCAGTCACCTTATAATAAAACACGTAAGCAACAAAACTTTGTACCAGCTCTATGACTACTAAACTTTGTGGCCAATTTAAAAGACTCTCCCCTTGGGTGGCAATGGTATTAAAATAGTGGCAAGTCACAAGTTGCAGATTGCAAATCGCACGTTCCAAGTTGCGAATCGTAGATATGACAACTTGCTGACAATGCATAGAAATTGAGCGAATGTTTCACTGGGAGCCATGAAAAGTACGTTGGTTGGTTGAGAAAGTTGGTTGAATATTTGGAAGGTTGGTTCTTTGGTTAGATATTTGGTTTTACTCACCTATGACATTCAAGCGAAATGCCATCGAAATCTTTGGCTCCGTATTCACTTGGCATTCGTAGATGCCGCTGTCACGTGGTTGAGCATATTTCACATGCAGTGTCCAATCCTTGGAGTCGGCAGTGCGTACCACCTGAAAGCGCACAATTGCATAGATAAATCCTTGATGGTAATTCAGTTAAGTTAGACACTCATCTAGCTATAGCTGGGCTATAGTGTCCTTGGCCAAATTTAATCAGTGCAATACATGTCGTAAGGCATTGCACAGAAGCGTCGAATTGCATACGCAATTAAGCTGACTTGGCAAACAAATGGCCGGCATGCCCCTTAGACATTTAATAACCCGGCCAAAATCAGAGAGTACACACACAGCTTGCATGTGTACACCCCGAGAAATGGTCAATGAAAGACTTACAGAGAGAGACAGATAGAAAAGAGAGCGATAGGGAGACGGACAGACAAACACAGAGAGATGGAGTGACTAACTAGATTACGTATACGCACCTTGAAGCGCTCATCAGATGTGTAGGTCAAAATGCCTGCAGTCAGAATGTGCAAATCGCGTTTTCTTATCCAGGATACCTGCAAATAGAGACAAAAACACACACACACACACACACTCACATTAAGCTTTAGTGACAAAGTGGCACAAAACGGACAGCAAGTACTTAAGTCAATTTTCAAAATTGCTTTGGCCCAAACGAAAGGGACCAAGCCCAAATAAAGGTAGACAATTTAATAAACCAAACGGCAAAATGAACTAAGCGCTTGAAAGAACAGCAGTAAGAAATAAAAAAGAGAAGACAACACAAAAAATGTAGAAACTAACTAAAAACTTTTGCAAATATTCTCGCCGTTTGTATAGCGCCATCGACGGCGACGCCAGACAAAGCGATTTGTGAGACACGCAGAGAGAGAGAAAGAGCAAATAAGTGAGAGAAAACTGCAGGGAAAGCAGAGCGAAATGCGTGCCCAAAATGTCAGCGGCTTAAAGTTGGCAAAGCCTCCAAAAAATGGTAGCTACAGCCAGAAAGTAATCTGCGTTCCTGCCGCAGGCAACAAAACTTTTCGTTGTCCCAAAAGAGACTCACCAAATACCAAGAAAAAATGAAAAAAAAACCCTGAAAAATAAGAAATATAAAACAAGAAAAACTCAAGCCGAAACTAAAGTGTCAAAGTGGCAAAGGGAAACTGCGCTCGGCCTTCATAAAAAAAAAGAGAAGAAAATAGTAGAAAAGTCGAAACAAAAAGGTGCTACTAAATCTGTCTCAGTATAGGAATGGATGATGACGACTTTACTGCTGATGAATAAGGTGAGCTGCTCAGCTCCGATAGGTGTTCGGCACTGTTTCATCTAAGTGGATTCCCAGCAAGGCCAAAAAAGAATAGAATAGAAACTCAAAGAAAAGGTAGAACTAAGCAAAGGGACTAAAATTCAAATGATAGATTAAGCAACTGCGTTAAACTTAAACAGATGCTTTAAATTCAGACGGGTTAAGTTGAAAAGTTTCTGCTTTCTACTAACTGGCCATGGAAATTTCTCAAGATTAATGATGACAGGGTATTGAGAAATATTCAAGGTATACAACTTTGGAAATTTAAAAATAATAAGAGTTTAATAAAAGTTTCGTAACTTTCTTGGAAGCAAAAACGTATCAAATGTTGTCCAATTGTGTAGGAAAAAATGAAAAAAAATTATTTTTAAATGGAATTAAATGGCTTTGTGCCATTTGAAACTCATTTATGAAACATTTGTAACCGGATACTTTAAGGATTCACCGGCTTTCCAATAAACAAAAAAAAGCAAAGATTTAATACCTAGGGCAGCAGGAAAAATAAAGACATTTAATGAGGGGAAAATGATTTTTTAAGCATATAAAGTATAAGTTTCAGTAGTGGAAATGAGAAGTAAGTAAGTGTGGACATAATTCAAGTTTAATTAAGTTAAGAAAATGCTTGAAGAATTTATTAAGAACATTCATTTTTTTTCACAGTTGGAGCTTAAAATTTGTTCACACATTTCTCACTGAATTCAGTTCGATGTTGAGTTACAAACGACCATCCGGACCACCCACAAGAAATTCGCAGAAAATAATACAAAGTTTAAAGTTGATGAAGCAGCGGAGCAATCAATAGATATTGAGCAAAAAAAGTGAAGAGAAAATAACAAAATTAAAACTCCGAGAGGGAGAAGGAAACAGAACAAAAAAAAAAAAAGATGAAACACAATGCAAAGCCATAAACTGAACTTTTGCGGGATGGCGAACACCAATGGACTGACAAAGGAGCAGTAAACAGGATGGGGAGGATAAGGACAAAGTCGCTGAAACTCTGTCATTCAACCAAGAAAATGACCAAAAGATGTGATGAGAGATGATGGCAGGGACAAAAGACAGCGGAACCGGAAAACGATACGAGTAGCTGAACAAACTCACAAAAGAAACAGCAGATAAAGAAGAGGAGAGAAAAAAACAAGTTCCAGCAGAGCTCAGCGGTAACTTGATTTTCAGCTTCACTAGTCCGACTCAGGGTCAATATTTGCCTAAGCGATAGTTAAAAATGCATAAAAGTGAGCAAGCAAGAAGAAAACAAAATAAAATTTCAAAAACTCTGTACCGGTGAGCTCACCCGGCAGGGATATAACCTGTATCAGTGCAGGTGTAGAAGGAGTGAACATAAAGTGAAGCTACTTAAAGCTGGCTGCTGTGTGACTACGAGCTGGCTGCTATATCTATAACTAATAGAATCGTTTAACTTTTACACTCCCATGACACCTGTTAAGTTTAAAGGACTTAAATTCTTTAAAGACCAGTTATACCCTCGTTACAGCTCCACATAGAACTTATAATAAATGTAAAGTGAAAAGGAAATGAAGGTAAGCATTTGTAGATAAGCTGCCACTTGACTCACCGATTTATCGCGCAAATTCTCCACTCGACAATTGATGGCTGCCGTGTGTCCTGTCCGAGCTGTTATGTTCCTTGGCATACCAAAATCAAATACCGGAGGTGGATAAGTAGTCTCATCCACTTGATCGTCTAGATCATCAAGCACATTGTCAAATTGTGCCACATTGTTGTGGTGCAGATGGTGGTTGTTGTGGTTGTTGCGGTTGTTGCTTGGATTCTTGCTGTTATAGTTGTGGTCATGAACTAGTGAGGCAATATACACATCATCCACAGCCGCAATCGATGGCAACAAGTCGTTGTCTATAACGCTGCCAGCTGCAAAAGGCAAGAGATGAAAAATTGAAAAATTGAAAAACTTGAAAAACCGAGAAACCAGAAACCAGAAACTAGCAGCAAGTTTGCTAAATTCTGTAAAGCAAAAAAAAAGACAACAACAAATTGAATACGCAATTGCTGCAATTGTTGATTGAATTGAAACCATTTGACTCTGCCAACAATTGATAGCAACCGGCAGAAGCTTCATTTACAGCTTAGGCCAAGTCAAAGAACAGTGGGTGGACAGACAAGGACCACTTAAAGCTAACGAGAAAATGCTGAATGAAAGAAAAGGGTGAAAGGGTGAATGAGTGAGAGAGTGAAAGCATTTCTAATTTTCTCCTTTTTTGTTTCACTCCGCCTCTTCATCAGGCATTGACTGGAAATTAATTAAATGCCACTCAATGCCTGGCAAACATGAGTATTAGAGCCATGTTCACAATATGTGAGATAAGTCAAATAGCTGTGTGTGAATAAGAGAATTTCACATACTTTCTCACTTATCTCAAATATGGCAAAATATGCGACTCCCTTTGAGACAAAAGGAGAAACAGAATGCAACGGAACCGCCAATGAAATGTTGTGCGGAAAATGCTCGTTAAAATAATTACAAAAGCATATGGCTCAGCAATTGAATGATTTCCTCTGCTAACACCCCCTCATTTACTTTGGCTAAACAACGGAAATTGTTTTTAATTAAAATAAATGAGCGCTTTAATAGCCGTTGTGGCCGGAAGTGCACATAAACCGACATAAGCCAACTGTTATTGTTGTTATTGTTGTTGTTGTTTGCCTAACAGTCACGCCTTTTGGCCAAAAAAAATTAACAACACTGCAACAATTATATTTAATGAGAGTTTTGTTTTAAAAATGGGCAGCCATATAATTTATGGCAGTAGATAAATTTTAAAAGATTGCATTTGGCTTGGATTAATTTACATTAAACACTTTGAAAGTCGCAAACTCAAAGCCAGAAAAAATAGTAAAAATAATTTTAAATAATTCAATTAATTATCTCGTATTATCAATTAAATTTTTTATTTAAACACTGTGTATAATAAAGTAATTAATTATAATTATAATGTAATTAATGTTTTCATAAATGTAGACAAACAACCTTTGTTTAGCGTTAGCTTTGCGAATTAAAATTGTTTTTTTAAGCCTTTAAATCTGGTTGACTGTTTGGTAAAGTTCAAAGCTCACATCGACTGCATAATTTACTTGTGCACTTCACAACACACTTCTCACACAAGCCATTCCCTTTGCTTTAAATATCGCCATGCATTATCCATTTTTAAGTGCAACACTTGTTAGGTTCTTTCCCTATTCTTTCCACGACTTGTTTCACTCCCCTTCACCCCCACCGCCTTTTGTAAAATGCATATATATTTTTATTTGCATTTATTTGACATTTTAATGAGCGCATAATGTCAGCCATGTGGCAGTCACTGTTGCAGTTTAGACAGAGTCACAGTCACAGTCACAGGTTGACGACACTTATAACTCGGAGCACGCGGCCGCTTCTCAATTTAGCTCGTTGCCACCTCCCGCTTTACATCTGTTTCTCTCTCCCCCCTTTGCCGCTCTTTTTCTCTCTCTCTATGCTCTTCTCTTTCACCTCAACTGTCTAACTGGGTCACTCACTTTGGCAGCTGCTGTTTCTGCTGCTACAGTTGCACTTGAATCTTTTAGGCCGTTGTGGCACTTGTGCATGTTAGACACAAAAATCTAAATTATTTAAGTGCCCACACATACAGGAAGCGGGCATGGACAGGAGGCTGAGGTAGACATTCACGTACGCTAACAGCAAAAACAAAAAAAACACAAACGCTTAGCGTTAAAGTGTGCTCGAAGTAGACATACCCTTTATCGTGTAATTTATACATGCTTTCTTCGACAGTCGGCATTATTTTAAATTTAAGTGCTTCGTTTCAAAACAAAAGCTATATAAATAAACATTCTTTACTTATTAGTCTATCATATTCACTTATCACTTTGAGCACAGGGTATAAAGAGTGAACTGCACAGAAGCATAAAAAAAGCAAAGAAAAAATACAAAATGCAAACGCGCCAAAGCGAGTAGTGCACTTGTTGTTGGTGTTGTTTTTGTTGTTACTGCATTCTGCAACAGAGAGGGAAAGAGATAGAAGGAAAGAGAGGCACACACACACACACATACAGAGAGACACTCGCGCACACACTCATATTTTTGGCATCATTTAGATGCTCGTCGAGCAACTGATGCAAATTTAATTTGGACACCTCACACAAAAAAGTGCGCGTGAGAGCAGCCAAGGGAGAGAGTAGTTGTAGCAGCGAGAGGAGCACCCCTATGAGTACGGGGATTAAGGGGTGTGGAAAATATATATCTACGCCATAACTTGCGCTTGAGTGTGTATGAACTGCAACTAATGATGTTGCAGGCACTCGAATGCGCCTTTTTGATTTAACGATCGACTTTTTTCGCTGCTCTTGATAACGTAGCAAGCGTGGGGGTCGTGATATCAGCTCACTGGGGTTAGAGGTCGGTGCTAGCGGGATTAAAGGACATAGTGAGCTTAATGACTGGTTGGCTTGGTTAGCTGATTGGTTGTTTGGTTGGTTAGCTGCCCGTTTCCTGCGGTTGATGGCCTGCCTCTTTGGCTCTTCACATATTTTTCAACCAAGAGTTTTTTTTATTTTTTGTTGTTATTTACATCATTTCTTTCTGTTTTTTAGTTTTTTGTTCGTACTTTTATTTGTGTTTGGCTGATGAGCCTATAAAGCTTCTGCTTCATGGCATACTGCTCTCATGTGGCTGCTGTTCGCTGGCAATTTATTTACTTTTTTTGTGGACTTTAACTACAGTGCAGCTTGCCATAAAAAAAAAAACAAAACAAAGTGAAATTTCTGTTGCCGCCAAAAGGGTTCATCAAATGCACATAAAATGCAAATAAATGCCAAAGTAATTTCAAGTGGCTCATAAGTGATTTACCTAAACCTCTTTCGATAAGCCGTTGATTGACCTTGGAATTATATTGTTTGACTGTCGGATTGTCTGAATGTCTGATTGTTTGTGCCGTCTGATAAAAGTAAATTCCAATACCTACTTTCTGGCTTACCGCATATAATGCGCTACTTTTAAGCTGCTTAGCGGATTTACTTTTGATTTGTTGTCACGGACAGAGTATCAATACGGCAATAGAAATATCAACTGTTTATTATTGCTGTTATGTGAAAAGAATGCCGGTGACTTTGTGACTTGAAGTGCAAGCACATGACCCAAAGAGGATAAAAAGCCTTTTATAGACATAAACTTGAAGTTTCAATTAAGAGTGCTAAATTTTAAATCTTAAATAATACAAACTGACCATGAGATTAAGTAATAAAATGTCTTGACACTTAAGTCGAATGCGCTTAACTGGTTCAAAATGAAAACTGGTAAAAGCCCAAAGACAAATGTGCATTCGAAAAACAAACAGAAAATTCTATAAAATGTCACAAAATCATTGCTTCAAATTACAAGCCTCTCGTTTCGTATTAAAAGATTAGGCAACATATTCACAATGTGAAAGAAATAATTTATGTATATATTTTTAAATAGCATTTTATGTACGAATGGACACAAGAGCAATTAGCACAGTAATCAACATGTATGCAAGCTTCTGTCTGGCTTGCCTTATCCCAAAAAAATACTTAATCACTTTAAAAGCATTTGGCTTAAAGTATTTAAGCCAAAACAAGAGGCTAGCATTGCAAATACAAAACCAAGTATCTGAGTATCCCAGCAGAAAAAGGCTTCTCAAAAATTCAATAAGTTGCTCATCCTCAGTTTCCGAACTGTGTTTGAGCTGATGTCGATGTTGTTGCCGTTGTTGTTGCCGTTGTCTTTGTGGTTGTCGTGTCCTCGCATCGTCACTTGGCTGGTGTGTGGGGAATATTTATTAAAATCGTTGTGCACAATTTTATTTTGCATATCAAAAGGCGTCTGTGGCATCTTGTTAAGCATATTCCTTGGCTGCTTTCCGACGTGACCCCGTCGCCTTTGGAAACGGAAGCTTCTCGTTCCCCAAAGTCCTTGAAGGCCTCATCTTTTCAGCTCACATCTATGCAGCATGGGTATATTTGTTTAAATGGCAGCATGCTTTTCCATGGGATCATCATATAAATAGCAAACAGTTTTAGTTGGACACCAAACCAAAGCATATTTCTAGGAAAGGTTCATTCAAAATGCGCTGGTCAAGCAAATAGCCCAGAGGCACCGAAAATGTTACACAAATAGACTAAGCAAAAGATGTCTAAGATATGCGCACAATATTTCGGCTCCACATAGCAGACTGTTCAGAAACTGGAGCTCCACTTTTCAGCGGCATGTGCAACACACTCTCAAGTCATACTGCAACATGGCCCTCGGGCTGTTGGCAAGTGTCGCAACATGACAGCAGCAAAAGCAACTGCAAGTCAAATGTTTGCAAGTAACACGAAGATTAATGGCATCTACAGCGTTCATTGACTTCAAATTCAACAGCTACTCTAATATTTTAAACGCTGGGAAATTCCCATTTCATGTAAGTGTTCCGACACCATTTTTTATCCATTTAATATTGTTATAGCAAAGTTGAAGGGTACTATCATATATGTACATCCAATTACACCAAATATGCCAGCGAACAAGTTTAACATATTGTTATTTTTAGAAAATTTATAGTTTTGGGTAGTGATTTATTTTTGGTCCAATTTAAAAAAGCACTTTAGCATTTTAACACACTATTTTAATTATGTGCATATATTACAAAAAATAATTTGTCTAAATTACACTCGAATCTAGTGTAGTAAAAAGTCAATTTTAAATGATACTCAAAAGTCATATAAAATTCATGAGGTTCCCATAAATCTCATATGCCATTGGCTGTCAACAAAGCGGAAAGTTTTGTGTTGACAAACAACAACAGTAGTTTCAAAAGGAGCCGAAAGAGGGGAAGGAGATGAAGCTAAGAAAATATAACAATAACAAACTTTATTAAGTTTCCGCCAGAGCGTAAACCATATTAAAATCCACTTCGCAGCAGCAACAACATTAGTGCGAAATATTTGTCATACAAACACACTCACAGTGTAACACACACACACATGGAAGAACTGACAAAAATCGAATTGAAATTGATAAAAAAAAAAAGAAAATGTTGCCTACTTATGAGAGTCGTCAACTGAACTACTTCAAAAACGCATAAAAAATCAATGGAAGCGAATGTGCGCAATAAATGTCAGCGACAAGGCAAACAGCAACAACAACAAAGACAACGGGCACAACAATAACAAGCCCCAAAAGGAATGAAAACGAAAACTTCACATGATGTTTATTTTTCGCCACATCCGCTTTTTGTGTAGCATACTTATGTGCGTTGCCAAGTTGGTAAGGTAAAAAAACCGAAACAGAAGCAAAAGCAGAGACTGAGGCTGAGGCTGAGCTAAAAGCAGTGGCTGCTACAATAGTGAAGCCTACGTGGCTTTCACGTCTGTAGTAGGCCGTACACCACAATCAGCTGTTAGAATATAAGTATTAGTATAAGCATAAGTATAAGAGTATAGGAATAATGAGAAAGAAGAAGGAAATGGAATCGAGACAGTTCAGAGCAAATGTTGAAAGAGAGCAGAAGCGTTAAAATTAAGTCTGGAAAGCAAAGTAGTGAAAAGTGAAAGAAAGAACTAATTGATAACTGAATTATACGTCTGAATTATTAAGAGCTAAATAAATGTCTAAAATACAAAACTACAATCTCAGAAGTGGGATAATGGACACCACAATAAATCCTGAACTTTTTTCAACCGAACAATTAAAACGGTGGTTGTCTGCTTTGAATATGCCAACGACTGGCACAAAAACCGAATTGGCAATCAGATTGAATGCCGTTCACGTCGAAATTCGGGGCCTGTTGCCCCCATTAGAAGGCGAAGATCTGGAACAGTCGCTCATGGAAAGCGAGGGTACGCCAACAATGGCAGCAAGCGGCACACGTCATCACAGTAACGACGCGGCGTCTGAAAACAATATTGAGGGACCCAGTGCACTTGTAATGGCTTGCAATGAGGCAACAGCGAATTCGTCAAATGCTGAAAATAACCGCGAAAATCTAGAAGGCGTCCATGCAGAGTATGTTGCAAGCGGCGCCACTCACCAAAGCAACGGGGCCTTGCTAGAGCAGTTGCTACAGCGTCTCTTACGTATAGAAGCACAGCAACGAAATAACGGAATGATGGCAGAAAACACAGAAAGATTGGAAGCGGGCGAAACAGACGAAAAGCCGTCTGTCTCTCTCACACTTGCAAAAGAAGTGTTGCCAGACTTTAGTGGCGAGTCGTGCGCGAAAAAATGGATCGTGCAGTTGAAAAACGTAACCGAGATATATAATTTAAACAATAATTATTCTCGACTATTATTCATCTGCAAGATGAAAGCGAACGCACAAAAATGGTTACACGCAGAGCCATCTCGCATAAGGGAGCCGTTCGCAATACTCTGCGAACAGCTGATCGCAACATTTGGCGACAAAACCTCAAAGGCTGAGATGCGTCGACTTTTCGAGATCCGCAAATGGCAAGTATCAGAAACTTTTGCGGAATACTTGAGGAGAAACTGGCGTTGGCCAGAGACGTTCACATCGATGAGGACGAGATGATGGAGCAGGTGATCGACGGTATACCGGACAATAGCATGCGCATCCAAGCGCGTTTGCAGAACTTTGCTAGTCCCAGGCAAATGGTGCACGCATTCAGAGGGGTGCGTCTGGCATCGGCGATGGACAACATGCAGCAAAAAGATAGGCGTATGGACATACGCTGTCGTAACTGCAATTCCAGAGGTCACCTATACAAGGAGTGCAAAAACCAAAGCGCGAGGCAGGGTCATGTTTCGCTTGCGGTGCTACGGACCATTGGGTGGCCAAATGTCCACTCAGGAAAGGCGCAGAGAGCAATGAAGCTAAAGAGACCAACAACAGCTATGTAAGATTATTAGAAATTAATTTTGTTGACAATCCTAACAGCCCATTAATCGCAGCGTGCCTCATAGATTCGGGGAGTCCAGTATCATTAATAAAACGTTGCCATTGGCCTGAAGTTGCCCATTTATATCCGGTTAAAAATTTTTATTTTGGGTTGAACAAAAGTCAACTCACAACTTACGGAAAAGTATTATGTTATGTAACGAAAGACACATTAAAAATTTATTTTCATGTAATCGTTGTTCCCGATGAATGTATGAGCCACGCAGTAGTTCTTGGGAGGGATTTTATGGACGCTTGCAATTTAAACATTGATTTAAGTTCGCTTAAAATGGTAACGGTGGTGAAAGCTGAAAAACTTATAGAACACACATGCAAAGAAATTCGGACGAAAAAAGACGACAAAACAGACGCACAAAATGAAAAAAACATTAATGTTAAAACGAGTGAAAATGTAAAAGAAGACGAAGACAATGTTAAGGTCAATGTTAGAATGAGTGAAAATGTAAAACAAAACGAAACCAATGTTAATGTCAATGTTAGAATGAGTGATGATGTTAAGATATTAAAGAATGAGTGCGACAATCATGTAGAAGCAACCGAAACTGATATGGGACACATAGACATAGTCAAAGAAACTGGTAGTGCGTGCAAAACTGTTAGGGAGGGTACGACTTTTAATGATTGTAAAACTGTTAGCGATGGTGAAACTCTTAATGATTGTAAAACTGTTAGTGATGGTGAAACTCTTAATGAATGTAAAACTGGTAGCCGTTGTAAAACTGTTACTGATCATAAAACTGTTAAGGAACAGGGAATCGAGTGCAATGAGAATGTTGAGACTGTTATTGCAACAGAAAATGTTAAAGAAAGAGTGAAAGCAGTATACGATGGATGGAATTATGAATTATTAGATGAAAAAAAAGGAAGACGATATAAAACAATATGAGACTGTGGATATACTGGAAAATATTAAAATCGCTGAAAATAGAAGAGAATTTGATCAGCCAAGTGGAAACTTCGAAAGAGACATGCTGAAAATATATTATGTTGACATGGAACATAATAAAATAGAATACAAAATTGATGAAAAAGTGGCGGGTAATACAAGAATGAAATTTCAGAATTTAGTGGCAAATAGTTACGTAAATGCTATTAGACCAGATAAACCATTAATTAGATGCGAAATGAACTTGAATATTGAAAAGTCAAAGCCTTTTAGTTGTTCGCCACGAAGGTTGGCATATTCGGAAAAGGAGAAATTGCAGACAATGCTGGACGATTATTTAAAAGAAGGAATTATAAGACCCAGCGAGTCTGAGTATGCGTCACCCATAGTTCTAGTGAGAAAGAAAACGGGAGATTTAAGATTATGCATAGATTTTAGAAAATTGAACAAGATTATGATCAAAGACAACTACCCCCTGCCGTTAATTGATGATTTATTAGATAGACTAGTTAACAAGTCAGTGTATTCAAAACTTGATCTAAAAAATGGATATTTTCACGTGTTTGTAAACGAAGAGTCAATAAAGTACACTGCGTTTACAACGCCACTAGGGCAATATGAGTTTTTAAAAATGCCAATGGGATTAAAAAATGCATCTCATGTGTTTCAAAGGTTTATAAACAAAGTTTTTGAAGACATGATTAGAAAAAACAAAGTTATTGTATACATGGACGACATAATGGTAGCTAGCTCAGACATAGATGAACATATGGAAACGTTAGAGGAAGTTTTCAAGCGATTGGTCCAAAATAAACTGGAACTTAGATTAGACAAATGTGAATTTTTACAAGAAAAGATAAAATATTTAGGGTATTCGATATCTAAAGAAGGTATTACGGCGGACGATAAGGGATTAGAAGCAGTCAGAAATTTTCCAGTTCCAAGCAACCCACATTCGGTAAAGAGCTTTTTGGGTTTGTGTTCGTACTTCCGCAGATTCATTAAAGATTTTTCTTTAATTGCAAAGCCATTATATGACCTCTTGAAGAAAGATAGACTTTTTAGGTTCGGAGAAAAGGAACTAGATTGCTTTCTCAATCTTAAAGAAAAATTGATCCAATCACCAATATTATCGATATATGACCATAGAGATGACACAGAGCTTCATTGCGATGCGAGTGCTCTGGATTTCGGAGCGGTGTTGTTACAAAAAAACGCGATGGTAAAATGCATCCAGTGTTTTACTTCTCAAAACGTACTACGGAAGTAGAATCAAGATACCATAGTTTCGAATTGGAAACATTAGCGATTATATACGCGTTACACAGATTCCGTATATACTTACAGGGCAAACATTTTAAAATAATTACAGACTGCAATTCTCTTACTCTTACTCTTAATAGAACAGAATTGAATCCCAGGATAGCAAGATGGGCACTGGAACTGCAAGAGTATGACTATGAGTTAGTACATAGGGCAGGAAAGAGAATGCAACACGTCGATGCTTTGAGTAGATGCAATGAGGTAATGGTTATTCAGACAAACAGTTTCGAAGACAACCTTGTTATTTGTCAAGCAAAAGATTCGGAGTTAGCAAAGATAAAAATGTTATTGGAAAAATCGGAACACAAACTTTTTGAAATGAGGAACGGAGTAGTATACAGAAAAACAAATGATAAAAGATTATTATTTTATGTTCCAACAGAAATGGAGGACCACGTGTTATACAAATACCATGACGAACTAGGGCACATAGGCCGAGACAAAATGATTGACGCGATCAGCAAAAGTTATTGGTTCCCTAATGTCAAAGAAAAGGCAGTAAGGCACATAGAAAATTGTTTAAGATGCGTGGCATTTTCCCCAAAAAGCGGCAAGGGAGAAGGATTTTTAAATAGCATTCCAAAAGGAAATAAGCCTTTCGAAACAATTCATATTGACCATTTCGGACCAGTAGAAGCAGGGAGATCAAAAAAGCATGTTTTTTTGGTGATTGATGGGTTTACAAAATTTGTAAGACTGTATACAACAAAGACAACAAACACAAAAGAAGTTATTGCAGCGTTGAATGACTATTTTAGAGCTTATAGTAAGCCTAAATGCATAATTTCAGACAGAGGCACATGTTTTACTTCCACAGAATTCGAGGAATTCGCGAACGAAAAACATATCCAGCACATAAAGATAGCAACAGGCTCACCCCAAGCTAACGGGCAAGTGGAAAGGGTCAATCGAACCATGGGACCAATGATTGCCAAGTTGACACAGCCAGACAAGGGCATATATTGGGACAAAGCGATAGAAAGTGTAGAACACGCATTAAACAATACCTTGCACAAGCATTAGGGAACACCCCAGCAAGATGCTTTTTGGGACTAATCAAAGGGGGAGGTGTTGGACGATCTCAAAGAAAAATTAGCTGAGATAAACGAAATAGAAGACACATGCAATTTAGAAGAAATAAGGAAAAAAGGGGAAATTAATCAGCAACAGTCACAGACATATAACGAAGAATATTATAACAGAAGAAAGAAAAGTCCAACTGAATACCAGGAAGGGGATTATGTTATGGTGAAAAACTTTGACAGCACTGCAGGAGCGTCCAAGAAACTAATACCTAGACATAAGGGACCGTACGTAATCGACAAAGTACTCAAAAACAATAGATTTTTGCTTAAAGATGTCGAAGGTTTTCAGCTTGCACGTAACCCTTATCAAGGGGTATGGAGCGGACAAAATATGAAACATTGGATAAAAAAAAAAAAACTCAATGAGTAAATTTGTACATTAGCAAATAGTATAAAGAATAATAACATAACACACAATTGTAAAATGTAATTTAAAACTTATAAGTAATGGTTAGTTATTAAGTTGCCAAATAAAAGTTAGAGTAATAAACAAATAATAGAGAATTAGGTTAAGACAATCAAAATTGTTATCTCATAAGATCAGGAGATCTTAAATGGTCAGGACGGCCGAGTTGTAGTAGGCCGTACACCACAATCAGCTGTTAGAATATAAGTATTAGTATAAGCATAAGTATAAGAGTATAGGAATAATGAGAAAGAAGAAGGAAATGGAATCGAGACAGTTCAGAGCAAATGTTGAAAGAGAGCAGAAGCGTTAAAATTAAGTCTGGAAAGCAAAGTAGTGAAAAGTGAAAGAAAGAACTAATTGATAACTGAATTATACGTCTGAATTATTAAGAGCTAAATAAATGTCTAAAATACAAAACTACACGTCTGTCTCCAAGGTCTAAATTCTTAGAGTGTGTGCGTGTGTGTGTGTGTGTGTGCGTGTGAATTGGTCGTGGGACATACAAATTGAAAATCCGCCATAAATTGAAGAGAGCAAAAGCAAAGTCTACGGCGTAAAGCTGATGACAATTTATTGTTCACACTTGTAACTGATGATGGTGCTTAGGAACACACTCACACACACACACACACACACGTGTACGCACTGAAAAACGCACATACACGGACATGCACACACGTGCAGCAATTTAGGGCATGTGTTTGCCAAAGTATATTTCATTGTCTGCATCAAAAAAATATATACGTATATATAAAATAGGCTCTACAAATTGCCAGCCATTATTTTGCGCCAAAGTCAATATACAATCTATATACACGCTGGCATAAATTTGATTTTATTTTATTTAATTTTTCTTTTAAGCTGTCCAGGTGTTTTGTATGTTAGTGTGTGTGTATGAGTGCCTGTGCGACGTATGCCACTGACAGAAGATGATTTAAAAGCCAGTTTTGACTTTTTGCATAACTTGTTCCTTTACCAACTTTCTTTTTTCTTTGCGCAGCTCACAATGAAGTTGAGCCGAGTCTATCTCGGTCTCGGGATACCAGCTAGCTTCCAGCTAAGTGGTTTCATAACTCGCATTGAAAACTACTCACTTCGAGCTAAAAACTTTTCCAATACTAGTACAAAGCAGCAAAAAGGAGGATGCGTGCCTCAAAGTTGGCATGGCTACAATTTTGCTCCTTTGAGCTCTTCTATTTATTCCAAATGTTCTGCTTTAAATGATGCGGCAAATGATTTAAGGTGAAGAATCTCGTGTATTGCATAACAATTTTGCCATTTCAAACCCAAAAAAAAGTAGAAAGATACATAACTGGACTCGTACAAACCGCCGCTCGTTCATCACATTTAAATTCATAACAGAGTCTGAGAAAAAGAACGGGAAAAGAAGGGAAATCCACTTTGTTGTTAGCTAACACTGAGCGCTGAATTTATGAGGCTCGCTATATAGCTACTAAGTCGCAGCTAATAGCGGCTTTAGAATTTATAGAGTTTTCGCTGAGGCTTAAGAGTGCTTGCCATGACCATCCATTCCATACGTATACGTAATATCAATACAGAGGCATTATAACTTGGTCGTGCGGTATGCAACAGCAGTCGAAGCATTGCGAGCGTATGTTTAAGTTATATTAAAATATATTATATTGAGTATTGATTGTCACACTTGTAAAATGAACAAACATAAGGAATAGTTTAGAAAAACCTTACTTTATCTATGAATACGAATATGAAGTATGCGAAAAGGGATCTAGACTCATTCTTAATTGTTTTATTATTAAGCAAACGATTAACCGAAGGGTCAACTAAACTGCGAGTTCAACAACTTAAAGCGTCCCTTACCTTTAAGGCAAATCCAATTTTCTTGGCTCAAACAGTTTCGAACGTAACATAAACAAGCTAAAATCTCATCATAGTTAATATGACTGTTACACACACATAAGTAGATTAACATTGATGTATTGCCATTGCCTGACAAGGGTATTTGGGTTTCGTGGTGGTTAAATTTGTTACTGCTGTAACTCGTAATATTTAAAGCAAAGGCCTTTTCTGCTTTTTGACATATTATGCTATAATTTTTGTGGCAAAACGTTTAGTTGAGCTACATAAATAATAAATAAATAACAGAAAGATACAGACAGATATTCAGACAGACACTCAAATGGGGCGGTTACTAGGGGTCGGGGTCTAAGAGGGTTCCTCCTAATGATGGGCTACGTGCAAGGAACAAGCAGTTTTCCTTGTTTTCTTGCTGTTGTTGTCGATGTTAGTACTTTTGTTGTTGTTGTTGTTGTCGTGCTGTGGTTGTTGCTGTGTGTTGGTCTTGATTTACAAGCCAGTTTGGCAGCTTTTGTGGGTCCAACTCAACCTCAGAGCGTCGAATTAATTTGCATTTTGTTGACTCAATTCGTGCAGTAAAATGTTTTTACATAGATTTAGCATAAAATATTTAAAACAATTTCTAAAAGCATGCATAAAAAGTGCAAACGTTTTGTAAACTTTATTTTAATTGTATTTTTTTTCTTTCTGTTATCCATTGAATTTTTGGAGTGGCTCCTCGGCTTGCCATCGATATGCAAATTGTGTTTGAGAGTAAATCGAAAAACTTTCAAGTTCTTTCAGACTAATAGTCGTAAATATTTATGCATCCATGTGTAAGCTACCAAATGAAATTCAAATGTGTCCAAAATCTGTAACCAACCAGCTCAGACTAGTCTTAGGTTTACAATCCTTGGCTTGCTTCGATGGTTTCTCAGCTTTGGGGTTAGGATGGAGGAGGCGGAAACTGGGTAGAGGGCAGTCAAATCAAAGTCTTGCCTGCTGCCATTTATTTCCTTGTAATGTACTCAGATTATATCAAACTTCATTTTCCGAAGCCCTCCAGTCAAACACACCCACACACACACACACCATACTTAAAAACTGATCACAGAACAACCAAAAATGTCTGTCATGCATTGCTAATGAAATTAAATTGCAACTTTCTTGGCAATGTAAATTGATTCTCTAGTTGACTATGCTTGAAAAACTGTTATTACGCTTCAATAAAATGTTCGAGTAGATTTTAATTAATTGACATCAGTCTTTAAATTAAGCTGGACTGCGCAGAGCGTAGACTTAAAGTTCGCAATGAGTTCAACAATTTATAGAATGACTTAAAATAATAGAACTAACATTATTCCAAAGATTAAATAAACAAAAGATCCCAGTTTGTCATTCTCATGTATATTATTGAATTATGTGCTCCGATTTCGATTCCTTTTCAATATACTTTTCTAGAGCAAATTTCTGTCACGTACATATTTTGTGGCTTACGTTTAATGACTTCAAAATTTGTCTGTCTTATTTAGCCTAATGCGACAATCGATTTGCTCCAGTTTCTCGATCCAAATATGCTCTCATAAAATTTGTCAGCAAATACCAAACAAGTTTCTGGCAAAAGCAGTGCTGAAATATTTAACAATCTTTATAAGCATATACGAGTATATATAGCATAAGAAAATAAGCAATGCGGGCCTCATCGTTGTCATCATCTACCGTCTAATAACATCTTCCATCGTCATCGCCATCGTCGTCTTCATCTGCATCTCGATGTCGTCGTTGCCTGGACTAACTAATATAAATTTATGGGCATAAGAGCGCTCAGTGTGACACAGACACGCACAGCAAATTAAAATCAGCTGGGAGCAGTCATTATGGAGGCTTTCACTTTCACTAATGTGTTATGAGAGAGCAGTCAGCCAAGCAAGCCAGGCAAACCAAACCAAACCAGACCAACCAGGCCAACAACAAGCCAAGCTGGAGTCTGATTCAGAGCCGGATCCAAAGCAAAGCAAAACCTAAACCAGCTTAAATCCAGCAGCCAATGGGAGTTAACATCCAGGGGCGTGAGTGTATGTGGATGTGTGTGTGTGTGGTTGTGTTTAGGCAAATAGGTCGCCAGTCACATACACTGTCGCACTTTAACGCGCGAAAGCTTACATTGTAGTCGTCGTATTTGGCCAACTGAAAAACACTGCTAAGCCAACAGGAATATTTGTGCCTAGCAGACCGACTCTACCTAAAGATACCCCTTAAAAAGTAAGACTGTAATGCCTAGGCTTCCAAGATTTGTCAAGTTTTGTTCAAAATCAAATTCGTTGTAAAATTATTACGTATACGTCTGTTATAAAACCACTTTCAAATCTGTTAAATGAAATTAACTCGAAAGCCTTAAAAATCACAACTCTTTTCTTTGCAGCCACAAAAAAAAGCTTGACAAACTTGCACATACCTTTTAATAACATGTTAAATTCAGAGGTATATACGAATATTAAAAAAATATGCATTAAAAGTTGAATTTTGTGAACAAACGAGGGTGTGCGGGAGTGTGTGTGTGTGTGTTGGACGCTTTGTATGTGTATACGCTGCAAAAGTCAAAGCAGAAATTAAACTTAAGATTAAGGCAAAGCAGAACTTTCTCTCCCAGTTGTAGCTTGAAGGAAGCTGCGCTTTGGGGGATTTCCAACCAACACACACACACGCACACCCATCAACACACACTCATGTTTAATCAGATGCGCATATATACATATTTGAGTGCGCATTTGAAGCATAACAGTGTATAGCATGCTGTGCGTGTATGTGTGGGTTAGTGCTGTTAAATTTGTTTTTTTCCTCCTTGGTCATATTTACACTTATTTTATTTCACAAGTCACTTTGTTTACTTTATATTTAACATAGTCAGCGAGTAAAACTTACAGAGTTGTTGTTCATTGCGGGTGCCACGGAGCGTATGAGTGATTAAAAGTTTTAGCATTAAGCAAATTGCGTCTAATCTTGAAGCTTCGCTCCAGTTTCAGTCTCACTCTCAGCCTCAGTCCCATCTTCATCATCTTCGTCTTCAGTTCAAGTTTCATTTTGTTTTTCGGCGGCAAAGTCTCTTTTGGTTATGCTAATTACATCACGCCCCAATAAACAGCTTACAAGAAATCATTGCCAGGCAATCAACTGGCAACTGGCTGAAATCCTCAACCTTCTACTATATTTCTGTTGATTTCTTCTTTTTTTATGTGACGCCTGCCAGTGGCAATCGTCAGTCGCGTTCTTTGCTTTGATTTGGTTTCATTTCTATTTTATTTCTTATACCCAGTGTAGAGGGAGTAAAAAGTTTGTACGTAACAGGCCGAAGGGGTCTTCAAACAACAATTACATTTTCCCTTTGCTGCAAACTAGAATAATACAAATACTCTTGAAATTTAATTGCTTCTTGGAGACTAGTGGTGATATTTAAGGGTATATGATGGTCGAGCTTACTCGGCCGTACGCTCATTTCTATTTTTTTTTCGGCTTAGTTTGATGATTTGGTTTTGCCACATGCGAACTGGCATTTCAATTTTGCCCCACTGCCATTTTCCCAATTATTATGCAGCAAACAAATAATCTAATATGTTTTTGAAAACTTGAAGCAGCTGTCGCCGCAAGTTTTCTGCCCAAAACGGAGAAAAGAAGCAAAGCAACAACAACAAAGAAGTATTACAAAGACCTGATAATACTTTGGACGCAAAACTTTTTAATCGATGAAAGTTTTTGCGAAACTACGTGAGCCCAGAGTCTTGACCAGAAATCCGTACCGAACTTTAACCTAATTGGCAACAGCTGTACACTCGCCACATTGCCTACATCAATTTGTCAGCAAATATATAAGCATATATAATTAATTGCTTTGGCTTTCTCAAACCTGCCATGAATTCTATTCAAAGTTATTGACTTGTTAGCTGCATTTCAATCAAATTTCAGCAAAGGCTTAGAGGTGTACTACCAATAAAAAATCAATAAAAAGGTAACAAACATTTACACTTCAACGATTTCTGACTCACTCATTTTAATATAAAGCAGTTTTCATCACAGACACTTAACTTTGAAACAGAATTTGATCCTATTTCAAATCGAACGTCAACTTATGGCATCGAAAAAATTCCAAGAAATATATTTTTGGATACTCTCCCTTTCTTACCCTTTTCTTAGGGTGTCATTATGTGACTTAAATTATTTCAGTACCCAACAATGAACATTTAAGCTTATGCAATCCATAACCTCCATTAAACATTAAATTAAGCAGTTGGAGAACATTTTAAAATATTGCCAACAACAACTTAAAGACAATACACTTGTCCATTGGCGCCTACACAAATGTGTACAAGCCAAAACAGATTATCATTTGTCCTTTGTCACATGCATATTTTATCAATGCTAAGAACAAGCATTCAAGTGGATAATAACAAGTAGGAAAAATGCCTGCCACATACAAAGTACAATAGGAGAACTGCCAGGCAAACTAACACAAACCTACACAATGACAGGAGAGGGCATAAAGAGTGGGTGGTAGAGATAGAGAAAAGCCCATAAATAATAATTAAATGCGTGACTAATTACTTGTGTAATTTGCTATTATCAAGCAGTAGCAGCAGCAATGACAAAAGACGCCGAACAGAAGGAAATTGCCACCAAAATAGCGTTGTCATAATAGATATTTAGATACTATACATGGAATATATGTGCACATACGTACTCAATCAGTGAGCAAGACAGGGAGGCAGAGTGATGGTGTGTGGATGTGTGGCTGTTGGTGCGGAGGCAGACAAAGACCAAGTCGCATAATGAGCCGGCAATATGTCGAGTTATCGTTATCGCTAGAAATTAAGTTCAAGTTGGCGCTGTGCGTAGATATATGTAAGTATTTGTCAATGCATAAGTAATCTAGGCATACAGAGCGGTAGGTGGGTGTAGGAGTGTATGTGTGTGTGCGAGTGCGAGTGTAACTGTGTGTACATTGACGATGATTAAGTTGACAACAACTGTCAACTTTGCTTTGGCGCACGCTGACATAACCTAAACGCGCTCACACACAGCTGTTACACACACACCACACTTCCACTTGCACACACACTCACACACAGACAGACAGATTGCCGTGGCAGCCGCCGTGTTGAGGTTTTTCCCAGCTCCTTCTGTGGTTTAATGAGTCTTGATTTATTTCATTTCCTTCATTTTCGATATGCGGCGACGTCGCGACGTCTCTGCGTTATCACCCTTGACTGTAAATACTTTCGCACAACAGACGCTCACACACACACCCACACACACATGGCATCGCATAGTGTGTGAATGTGTGTGTGGGTCTATATTACACAAGAGCCGCACGGGCATCTGCTTATTTACATGACAACACCAAATTTCATTACTCATGCTCTGGCTCTGGTTTTGGCCTTTGCCAAAGAGGAGCACTTGATGTTTTAATTAAGACATTGATTGCTTAATTAAATTTATTTGCAACCGCCGCTTAATGGTGACATCGCTTAGCGTCTTGATGTGTGATACGCGCAACGCTTTGTGTTAAAATACGATTTGGCTTGCTTTAACTAAATAATTTATAGCCAAATAACACATAAAAGTAGCTCTACAAATTCCCAAATCAATTTAACTTTTCATGCATGCTTTAAAATTTAGTGGTAATCACTTTAAACGTTTACTAAAAAGATAGTCTGACTACCTAAAGACTTTAAGCATTTTTATAAAGCCAAGTCCCCATTCAACTGCAAACATGCAAATAGAGTTAAGCATTTCTAAATTTTCAATATTTTATATTGGTCTCTATTTGTTTTTTATATTTTTTATAATATTCACTAACATTAACCAGGGGAATCAGCAAGAGCTTTTCAATATCCGGCACTTAAATTTTATTACACTGCATATTTGAAGCCACCTTACTACCTGCAACCTGTGAGTGTGTCTCAGTGGGTGTAAGCGTGTGTGCGTTGCACGTACACATTGCAAATGTATACGTACTAACATACAGACTATCTCTTCCTGTCTGCATTGGTCTTTCTCGCTTTTACATACACTTAGCGCATATCGCTGCCATTCCCGGCATAATCTCCATAAAAAGACATATATAAACAAAATGTAAAATTCATAAAAAATATGCGAGTTGGAGCATTTTTAGCCTTGCAGCGAAGAGTTCCATTTTAGTTAACCGCATCACACCACACATACACACACAGAGAGAGTGCTTTTCTCTCTCCTCCCTCTCACACTCGATGTGTCTCTTTGCATCTTCTCTGTGTTTTCCTCTCGCGCTTTGCCCTGTCTGCGGTCACCTCATCCCCAGCTTTATCCTCATGCAATGTTTATTTCGTCTAAGCGTCGTTTGTTGTTTGTTTACACTATTTTTTGGTTTATATTACTCCCTTTGTGCTGGTGTCAATTTTATTTATTTTTTTTACAGCTCCAACTTGACTTTTATGCCCAGTACTCTGTTGTCTCTTTCCAATTCCCTCTTCCCACAGTAACTGTTCATTCTAGTCATACGATATCTCTACTAAAAATTGGATTTTTCTATACGCTTTTCTTATGTGTTTTGTGCCCTGTACCTATAAAATTGAAAAGCAACGAGTTTTATTATTTTGTGGAGATATATTGAAGACACACGCTGCTTGTCTATATAACATTATAAATGCATGAATAGTTAAGGCGATTATTAAATTTTTTACAGGGTAGTGAACTATTACTACTCTCTTCTCTACTTATATCCATCTTATATTCTTTAAATTTTTAGAGCTGATTTGATTTGATTATTTTATTAGCAGCTTCACTACAGAGTATAAATAAGTCGAGTTATACTAACATAAGTACTCAATTGACTAACCAAGATTTATATCTAAAACTTATGTACTTTTGTTATGAGCACTAAAAACTTAGTTATTGACTATGTGATAAGCAGAAATCACAAAAGCACAATAGAAGAATATTTGATTAACTTAAATTCATTAAATGGTAGCAGATTTAGTTAAAAAATTTAACAGCTTTCAACTATTTTACTACTTATATTCCTAAATACGCTTTTAGTTTTAAGTTTTAATAACATTTTCAATAGAAATGCCAATTTTGCATATTTTTAAGTGCAGCAAAAAGCAAGTTCATATCAAAGCCGCAAATGGAAGTAAAAATAAACAAAAAAAAACCAATAAAGACCTTAAATACACTGAAGTGCTCACTCAGACACTCACGAATATCGAGACTCATTCGCATAATGTAAACATAAACAGGGCAATAAAACAAGAAGAGTTTGTGGCAAGCTGCAACAGTTGCCAATTGGAAGCCTTACTCATTAGACGATTGCGGAACTCTACCTAAACATACCATACAATATAGACGTTTATATTGAGCAGATATGGATATCACATATGCCGTAGAGAATGCACATGACGAGAATATATTGACGCATAAGCTGCTCCTTGGCAGAGAGGTAAGACGACTCCGAATGATTAAAACGTATCGAAATGCTGCCAAACCTCGTGTATAGCTTTGGTATTTCCAGTTGAATTTGTCATTCATGTTGTCCCAAATGACTCTGGAACCGCATCCCGATGATAGTTTCAACTGGGATGAGGACATGGTGCGTATGCGGCAACAGTTGTTGGTCTACAAAGCTGAGGTAGATGCACTGAACCGCAACGATGATGATTACTATGAGAAGAAGGAGAAGTTAATCTTTAAGATTTTCTGTGCATTCCGTGGCATTCCGCATGAGGATGATCCGCAAGAGTGTGCCGAAGAGCAAGCAGAGCAGTTGGACATTGTCTAGACCATTTAAATAAAGTGCTGCACTTACAAATCTTAGTCAATTGACAATTAATGTTAAGCATTAACTAAAGTTGTGTTACACCGTTTGTGCCATGTCGTTGCATTAATTTAAACTAATGCCACAAAAGAACTCAACCTTGACAGAGCATTTGAATGTGAGCCATATAATTTGTTAAACCAATCCACACGAAAACACAGACAAGCCCACAAAATGACTTAACATGTCTGAAATTGGTTGGATTATTGCCATGACAGGGCAATATAAGCTTGAATATTTGGTGGCACATTATGCACGACTTGAGCTCATAGACGTCATTAGGGCACAAAAAACAAAAAAAAAACAGTGCGTACCATTTTAGGGGCCCACCCGTAAGAATGTTTTAGCAAATTGGCCAAGAGCTGCCTGTCTTGGAATGCATTCAAAATGAACCAACTTAAGGAATTTGTTTAATTAAGCATTGTTATCCAACATGTTGATGTGTTCCATCCACATCACTGCCACTCACTCACCCTCTATATATATGTTTTACTATCTTCCGCTATTCAAATGAATTGCGTAGTCGAATTTAATAGCTAAACAATGCCAAAGACGCTTTAAACTTGACATGTCAAGTCAAGTTGGCTAAATTAATTTTAGCGCGGCTGCAAACGCGGCTAGTCGACATTTCTGTGGATTTTCTCGCAAGTTCTCACATGCCTCGTGCATGTAATTAAGCAACGTCTACCCAAAACGGTACCCAAATGTTCCGTTTCTTGGTTTACCGGTTTTTAGGTGCGTGCCATGACGTACCGAGACGTACCGAGCCATTCCAAGCCGTTTCGAACCATTCAACTAAAGTATTAATAACGCCAAAGTGTTGCGAACCATATTTATTAAGATGCCTGCAGCCGCTGGCACAGGCGCTGCCACTGCTGCTGTCTGCCACTCGAAGACGCCACTCGGAGACGCCACTCATTCGACGCCTCAGCTGTTGCCAACTCACATTTTTGTGGTATACCCAGTGAGAGGGTAGCACAAGTTGGTCAAAGTCATGTAGCAGACATAAAGAGATAAAGAAATCAATGGAAATCTTTATCAGCTATCGTTTAACAAAATGAATCATAAAGTGGACAGTTTTTGCGATCAGCTAGAAAGCCCTTAACAAAACAGTAACACCTTTCTACACTGGGTAGCATACGGTCCTCTGGACTTTGCTATACTTTTCAATCTTGTTTTGTTTTGTTTTCGCTGTTGTTTGACGACCTCTTCTAGAGTTTTTGTTTTTCACTTTCTTCGCTTATTTGGCGCTTGTTACACAACTCGAGGGTCCCTTTTTGAGCTCGTGCCTATAATTTGGGTAATTTATTAACGAACGTTGCGTATACGCAACCGTCGCGACGTTTAAAGCGATACTCGAAAATGTTAGAGGTCATTAGGCCAGTTGCTTTAGTGGATAAGCGGACAGTAAATTCTGCAGAAATTTGCTTACAAAGCCTTCAATTATTTTTGCAAATACCCAAATACGCCAATCAATATTGAAAATTTATTTGTTTAAGAAGAGCTTAGAAACGAATTTATCTGCAAGCAACTTCATTGAATATTCACATTGGTTTTGATATATCTCTTGTTAGAAGTTCTGTGAAAATCTTACATAAATACATGGCCTAAAATATTTGCTGTGTTCAGCACAAAAAGAATATACTTTAACCTCTTACCTCTAAATTTTATTTGTTGCTGTTTGAATTCTTTAAATTCCACATCAAATACTCTTCATACACATGAGTTGCCGCAGGAAATACAATTTAAAATTCACTTTAATTCCATATTGCGTTGTCTGAACTAATAAATATGTTATTTGCAAAACTATTTCTAGTACACAGAAATTGAACTCATTGCTGTTTCAGTCACGAAGTAAAATAATAATTTAATACATTCTATCGGGTGCAATATTTTCAAATGCTTCACACACACACACACACAGAAAATATTACCCGCATGCGAATCTAAAATGAAAAACTTTGCACCAATAAGTCAAGCACAAAGCTATCTTATAGATAACTGCTGCTCTACAATCGCAGATGAACTGACATTGCCATAAAACAGTTCAATCCACAAAATGCCAGGCAATTTCAGTTCAGTTCAGTTCAGTTCAGTTGAGAAATGTGAGCTCAGTGCCATCTGAATTCTGAATAAATTCTTGCATTTTCTTATATGAAATGAAAAATTATGAATATGTGCTTCTCATTTTAGAAATAAGAACTCTACCAATACACAAATATAGATTTTTGCAATATAATATATTCAGTGTACATATGTGCATGTAGAATTCCATTTTAATGCTGATGTCCATGCATGTTATACTATATAGTATAGAACATTCCACATTTTCTCAGATGAGCTTGCTACTAGTGGGAAAAATTAAGTATGTGGGCAACGCAGTTGGTGTGAATTTATGTTCGTAGCAGTTAGGTCATACTTCAACATATGTCTGCATGGTTTCAACCCACAAATCATCATTAAATTGGACACAACAAAACCGACTCCAAAGACGACAATTTTGTGGACTGCATGTTGGTTAGCAATAAATAATAATTTAATTATTTTATTACTTAAAAATGCACAACAAATGCGTTTAAAGCACGCGCTCACAATTAACGTGCAAATTACGACTTAAAGTCTCGTAAATATAATTGCGTTAATAAAGAAAAACAAAACAAAAAGTGAATATGAAAATGAAAAGTGGCTAAAACTGAGTCAGGTCCAGAGAATTCATTGAGGCAACAAAGCAGCCGACAGGCTAAATGTAAGTAACTGTGCTAAAAGAGCTAAAGACGAGAGGGGACAAAAACTATAACAACTGCCATGGACAGCACAAAGGAGGTGGCCATGGGTGGGCAGTTGGTGGAGGGTGAGTGGTCGACTGTGGACGGTGGTCGGAGAAGTCAAAAGGGCAAATGGTTTTCATTTCAGCATTTGGCTTTTGCGTTTGAAATGTCACAACAGTGCGACAAAAAGGCGTTGCCACAATTACCCAGCCATGGTACACGGAAGAGCAAGCAGCGTTGACGTTTTGGCGGTTTTATGGCTAAGTTTGTAAGTAAAGGTAATTTAAAAAGCTGAAACCCTTTGAAAGTTTTAAGTTTTAAACTGAAAAATACATAAATAGTTCTTGCAAGACTACTACTGTTGTAAAATTATAATGTTGACAGCTATACTGGTCTAATTAGCTCTTAAAGCCCATTCAATGCAGACAACGCTGCTGCCATGTGAGCGTAAATGTCTTGCCCTCACTGTTTAGCAGTCACAGTTACAGTCACAGTGGGCCACATTGCTTATTAAGGCTTGGATGTCTGTGTGGAAATCCTTTTAACATGGGCTCCATTTCAACACGCCATCAGAATCTATGCGCTTGTGTGTATAAACATAATTGTAGTGGCTGCCAACAACAAATAAGAACAACAACAACAATTACAGACAGCACCCAAACACACACACACACAGACATACGTGGGCACAAACAACAAAAGCTTTGCATGTGCTGTCGTTGAGCCTGTTTTAAAAATGTCAACTGTAAATTCTTTGGGCTTCTCCTTTTTTTACTTTTTTACTTTTGTTCTCTTTACTATTTAGTTGCTGTTGTTGTTGGCTTTTCAAAAGCAAAGTTCATGTAACCCTTACGGCTAATACAAATACGTACTTATAGAAACAACAACAATGCTAAGCACTGCCATTTCATATAGTACTATAGTAAATATATATATATTTTTATATGCTTGCTAGAATTTCTTGCACACCCAAGAAAAATGATTGGTATACTACGAAACTAAAGCTGAAAGAGTGTTCAAATTTTAAACAAAGCATCAAAATGTAAGCGTGATTAAAACAAGTCTTTGAAGAGCTTAATTAATTAAATTGATGGATTTATCATGGATTTCTGTATATTTGCATAAAATAATAAAATGCAGAAGCATCATAATTGATACATTTTCAACACCAGAAACACACTGAAAAAATTCACTGATACACTAAGATTTTTCACAATGGCTGCAGTTCTAATACTACGGCAGTCAAGGGTTGAGGGCAGAATGGCACAACTAAAATAAAAACCAAGAGAATGGAGACAAAAAAGTAATTGTTTTTATTTGAAATAATTTCATTGAGGAGCGTGTGCACAGAGCAGTCGAGAAAGGCAACAGCAACGGGAAAAATAAAAGAATTGCTAAAAGTTTTCTCATGTCGGTAGGAAAACGGAAACGGAAGTAACATTGGACGACATGTGCGGACATGTAGTCATAATTTCAACATTCATAAATATGTAGATTTAAACTCTTTGTGTACATTTGGTTTGGGTTTTGGTTTGCTTTGGTTTGCGCTTGGTTTTTGAACTCCCCTCTTGTTTCTATGCCAACAGCAATCATATACAAGCTGTAAATGTAATTATGCTTTGTAAACATGGCTTAATACAATACATTTCATGCCACAACAAAAATAATTATGTTCAATGGGAATTTTAATTAAAAAATTGCCTTGCAGCGCTACAACAAGCGACAGCATCGAATGAAAATAAATACAAATACAAATTATATATTTGAAACAACAACAATTGTGGCTCAACAAAAATATCAACAATACTGACAAATTATACAAAAACTTTACTGTTCACACAGACATTACAATAACACAAAACACAAGAGTGCCACTCACAAAACAGCTAACAGGTAATAGGTAACAACTACAACAATGGGACTGCCATTAAGCAACTCTCAAAAAGCACAAAAGCCTCGGATGCCATCAAATGAAAAGAAGAAGAAAAAAAGAAAAGGAAAGGAAGGAGGATAAAGAAGAAGGTGAAAAATTCTTTGAGACGATGCGACGTATAAAACTTACAGAAACCAAAAACCGCGCTCCTAAAAACGTAAACAATGCCACAAAAGCAACACGTGCCCTTATTCTAATGGTCTTCGTCATCTACCATCTGCCTCCGACCCTCTGCCCACTCCACAGACACGCCCACACTGCCACAGTCCCATACCTGTTAAATGCTCACGTAGTCACCTTAATGAGCCACAGGTTTTATAATACAATGCCAAAGCCAAAAGGTAGCAACAATACATGACAGGGCCAGAATGCCTGGCGACAGTCAAAATACCAAACGAAAGGAAACCAGTGGAAAGAAGAAAATGAAATAAAATAGCTTAATTTATTAAACACGAAAATAAGGGACACAAACAGCCTTTTGGTCGTGCGTTTAATTAAAAATGCCAAAACACCAAAGTACAAGGAAAGCGAAAAAATGAAAAGCGAGCAAGATAAAGTAGAGTGAAGATCGCTAGACTGTTAAACACTTAGTAACAGCACCGGCTTCTACTTGAATTAGCTCACAAGTACCTTACATCTGTCACTGTGCTTGCACATACAAAAGCTGCCTGCTATGCCCTTACTACTGGCTGACAGCTACTTCTACATTTAATGAAATTTCTAACAAACCCTTTAAACTCTCCCCACAGGGTAGCCAAAAAAAAAAGCATACCCACACCGAAACCGGACATCACCAAGGGGAGTCTGCAACATTGGACACCTGCCGAGCAGCCTGGTCACACTGTTTCTCAATTCTTCGGGCGGGAAAAGCAATGAAATTTTCAAACAAATTCCACATGTCAAAGTAGAACTTCCCACCAACATAACACCCACCCAACGAGCCCCCTAAGTCGGTTTTTACTGCTGTTCAGCCACAAAATAGTACGTTGAACACTCCCTCCGTCCATCTGTCCCTACATGTAAATAGTTTTTTCCTTACCCCCTAAGGTTCAGAACCTCATGTCTGCACACAGTCACAATGTTTTAATTTGAGCAAATTGTGAGTATCTAATTGCCAGTAAACAAGCACATATACACACACACTAACAAAGAGAGAGCTAGACTATATAGAGAAAAAGTAACTGACAGTTTGGTAAGAAAAAGCTAAACTTTTGTCTAGCGGTAAAGCAGCTGACAGTAACATGGAGACAACCTGTCTGCTCTATGGGTGTGCTTATTAATTCTATAAAAGTAAAAAAATAAAAGTTCTTAAATAAGTTCATAAAATCAATAAAACACATGTAACCTTAAATGTAGTGAGTGAACCATATAGTAGCTTAAAATCTTTACTAGTTATCATTTAAATTGATTTTAAAATATTTTAAAATAAACAAAAGTCTGTTCTTTCAAGCCTATAGGACCTTTGCTAGTGTATGCAAACTTGATTCATACACCAAATCACAGCCTAATTCGAAACAGACCTAGTTATAAAATCCCCCCGTAACAATTTCAGTAATGAATACAGGAGATTTGTCAAGACGTAGCAGCAAGACAACAGCACCGGTTTCTGCAACCGAAAACAGGAAACATATCAAAGAGATGCCAATATGAAATGAACCAAAGCTGCAATTATGATGCGGCATTCAATCAATAGAGCCTGAGGATATACCACCACACATACACAACGGCACACACCCAGATCGATAGACTGAGCAACATTTGTAGCCAATATTTGGCATCAAAAGAACTTGCTGACAGTCAAATTGGTCATAGCAACCCAAAGAGTAAAAGAGTCGCACACACACACACACACATGTAGGGTAAAAACCTTGGGGCAAATACAAGATATATGTGGGGCAAACAGGAAGCGTTATAAAAGCCATTAATACATGAACCACACATCGTATCAACCACGAAATCAAAGTGTGAATACTGTTCAAAGCTATTTTCACATACGATACGATTGGATTGCAAACGTGGTATGAGGAGATTAAGGAGAGTTCAGCAAACGGTCAGACTCAAACAAATTTAGTCAACGGTCAGGCATTTTATTGTTTGATCAGAGCATTCGACAATAAAATGACCGAAAAAAGACCGAACCACAAAAAAAAAAGAAAAATACAGAATGGCAAAGAACAGGCAGCAAATCTTTCATTATTCATTATAAGCGCTTCACAGACCGCAATAACTTCTGGCCAAGACCCAGCCAGGAAGGAAAAAAATAAAGGGAAACTCGAGTCATTTATCTTGCAGCGTCGGTAGTCGGTAAGTCAGTGAATAGTGTTGGTTTGCGGTGCACCACCATTCCGGACTTTCATCAATCTTTCAATAATGCTATATCAATTGCGGTATTTGGAATGGGAATATATATACATATACCAACATCAGGTAAGTTCAGTGTCATGTAAATTTGTTTGCGCAGTTGCACGTAGCCAATAAAACGTCTCAAAATGTGGCCTCACTTAAGCGGCAATTGAACCACTATATACACCAATACATATACACGCCGACATACGTGTAAGTGAGGTCAGGTCATCAGGATAGAAAGACAGTCGAAAGTAAATAAATCATGCGGACAGTCGAGTCCTTGAACTGTTTACGCGTCCCACGCTTCAGCGAACTTAACAGACTTTTATTTATTTTTATCATTTTTCCATCTGCCATTGACATAGCATCCACATACTTACACACAAATAAATGTATGTGTGTGTGTGTGTAAAAAGAAGAAAAATATACTATACATATTTTGTTCCGTTTCGGTTTTCTGATGGCTAATAAATTCGTACCGCATTCGTATATCCCTTTTATTTATGTTTGTGTTTAGCGCTTTTTATTGATTATGTTGCGTAAAATTGCCCCTCCTTTTATTTTTGTTTTTCTTTTTTTTAAAGATATTTCTCATTTTAAGTACTCGAGTTGTCAGACATAGTATCGCATAGCTTGTCGGTTCAGTGCGCTTAATGAAGTTATATCTCGTTTCGCTTTTCGCTTTCAGTTCGCTTTACATTGTTTGGATCCTTCACTTTCTTACCCTCCTACTTTCCGTATATCTCTCTACCGCTCTCTTTCACACATCAGAATCTCTGGGGTAATATATTTTCATTAGCTTGAAAATTGAGTTGTTCGAGTTTCACTTTTGGCCTGACTCAGCGTAAATTATTTTCATTTATTTAATTGGCTATACGGCAAAATTTATGAAAATTGCTATCGATACATTTTCCAAATGTTTATTTAGAATGCTTCAGTGCGTTTCATTTGCTTTTACATATGCCCAATGAAAAGGAAACTGTTATGCATTTATTTATGATCAATTGAAATGATTTACATATGGCTAACAATTTTAGTAATGTTAAAAAAGGCAGATGTCTCTACATAAATAATAATGATATGATAATAAATTTTTAAAATATTTAATTAATTTATTTCAACATTAAATACTTGAAACATTCCAGAAAAAATCGTTTAATTTGTTAGTAAAATATTGGTAATTGGCTATTTCAATTAATATTTACTTCTGCTTCCATTTATCCAATAAATTTTCAACGAACCTTCGCATAAATTGTATTAAATTTTGCAGCAGACAACTCCAACCGAATCTTGTCTGTTCCTTGTCAAATTGGTTATCAGTCTGACTACCAAAGCACACCTGTCGCGTTGAGTCGCCAAATTGAGTCAACCCCGTGATATCGGCAAACCAGATGCGTATGGAACTAATGCCACTCGATTCACATGCAGTACGTTCCAAGGCAATCAGATTTTCGACATATTCCAGAAAATTTGCCGAGGAACGATTCATGGCGACAGGCGGTTAAGAAATGCAATTGTTTGGTCAGTATCCAAACGCTTTAAATGCTCAGCAGCATCAGGAGGATTTGCTGGTAACACATTGTGCCATGAGTAAGAGCGAAGCACAAGCAAAAACACTTGTTCTATAACAATTGAAAGCGGCTTGAAAATAAAAATGAGTTTACTTTTTTATTTGTAGTCGTTTTTTTTCAGTACTGTCTGATATAATGCTCATTGTCGTCTCGTTTGTCAAGCGTGGCGTGGACACGGCGATAAAAGGATACTCTTGTGGCGACAGGTTCTCGGCACGTAGCCAGTGCAGTGGCAGGTTGGCTTTTATTTTTGCCAAGGGCCAAAAACGTTTGACACCGGCATCTTGGCCAAGTGTAACTTCATGACGGCCGGAACGCCGGAATTCGCGCTCTATCTCCTGCATTCAACTAACTGGCAACTGGCCAGGCCCACAGCAAGCCGCAAGCCTTTTATAAGCCAATTGTAGTCTCAAATATTTCTAAAATTGCGCACTTATTCAATGCAAAGCAAAACCGACATGACAAATTGCCCAAGATTAAATTTTGCTGCAATTCAAGAGACGCTTAACCGCCAAATCTTTTGTAGCCTAAGACAATACAAGAAGTTTAAATTTCATTAATTTAATTTAGCTTTAAATGAAAAATTTAATAAATGGATTAATAAGTAGTATATAAATGAACTACCTAATTACTTCTAAATTAATATTCAAGAGACTTTGTGCACATCAATCAACTGCAGACTTGTGCAGTCATTTCACAGCAAATTAACAAAAATATTTCACGCTGTTGTAATAATTACAACAAACTTCATAGACAACTTTTGTGTGTTTTAAATTTAAAATGTTTGACATGTCAAAACAGTCCACAAAGCTGCGAATCAAAGTAGTTTTAAAATTCATTTAAAAGCGTTTGAGGTAAACACAAAGTAAATTTCAGGCATTCGACAACAAAACAACCAACAGTACAACAGATATTTTTTTTTAAATTCACAAAATCTTTTTATATTTATATTTTAGCTATTTACGGCGAAAATAAAATGCGGAAAATTTTAAGTAAACTCAATTTAATAAAGAGTGTGCGACCACCAGAGACGATATGCCAAAAAAATGTCATCTCCAAGGGTCGCTGGGTGAGCACCTATGATGCAGTGAATGGCGTCTCCAGACGTCACATATCACCGCGCTATGGAGAGCCCGTGCATACAGAAAAGGCAATAAAACTGCTCGAACCGCTGCTACATGAGATAACCGGCATGCGTGAGCTGTACAGGCTAACATTTTTGGTCGCACCAACAACCAGACCGTACTTTTATCAACATAAATTGCATTGTTTTAATGCCGAGACGATGACGCATATTGGCAGCACCTGCATAACGACAATGGAATTGGTTTTAATGCAACAATTTGAAATGTTATTCAAGTATGAAATCATCTATACCGAGGATAGAATATCAATCAAGTCATTGGCGTGCAGTAGAAATCTAATTTCCAAATTACTACAGCGCAATAAAGATGCTCTGATACGCGAGGAACCAAAACCACGTGATCCGGAGCCGGCAATCAGATCGCTACGTAGTCCAAAAATTCCAGTACGAATGCGATTATTTGATAAGAGACGGCCTCACTATGTCAACAAACGTCAGCACATCCGGATTTGGAAGATTTAATTAAATTAAAAGCTAATTAATTTCTCTACACTTTCTACGTCGATACAAGAACTGAGGGCAAGCAAGGGAAAATGTCAGCTGTCACAAGCTGCCTGCTTTAAAGGACTTGAACAATCGCAGTCAATTGATGTATAAAAAATAACAACTGCATTTCGATCAATAAATTGCACGCAATTCAAACCATCGACGTTTGTTTTCTTCTTACTTTCTTGGCCACTAATGGACTTGAAACGTGCGATGTTAAAGCCGTAACTGAAGTGTTATGAAAGTAGCTGTCTGTGTCCATTAACCAAGTCAATAGCTTCAACTCGTCACTCAATTAATCCCATGTGCACGCAGTGCGGCCTTTGGTAAAGCTGCATGGTAAAGCCGCGTCAGCTGTCATTATTTTTCACAGCTTAACTAATCGCACACGAAACGGGAATGGAGAACACCGCACTGGGAATTGGTGAGTGGGAACTGGAAACTAGGAGAACAGAGCACTGAAAATGCCGCAACACGTTTGTTCTCTGTCAAAGAATCGGGATCAGTGAGGTCATTGCAGGCGCTACCTTATTGCTGCCAATTGTTTTAGTCTGGCAGCATAAATTCCAATAGCCTAACAGTAAAGGCAGTAGAAAAAAAATACCCTCTAGCCAAGTGCATTTTAGCTGTTGGAGTACTAACAAAAAGTCTGTAAAGAAAAGTTGGAGCAAACCTTAAAGGTTTAAACTGCTTGTCTTTTGCGTTGCACGAGCTGCAGACAAAAGATGTATTTGTATCTAATTTCATTTGCATCAAATCTTTCAGGGCACACTAAGTAATGAATAACACTACAACAATGATATTTTTATGGTGCAATTTGTATAAGCCTCTTGGCATATAATATACTCTTATTTTAGTATTTTATGTCTGCAGGGTATTACAAACATTTTACGTTTTACGTGTTCTCTTACATTTTTGGCATTTTATATTGTATTCGAATTTTTCTAGGCCAAAATTTGAGAGCTGTGTGTTGGTCTCTGTATGTGCCAGTCGCACTTTTCCAACCCGTTGCTTTTTGTTCTTTGGCAGTTTGGCTGGGCATGCCGTACCAGGCCAGACCTTATTGGCCATCGTATACTGCAATTTACACAAACGCTTCGCACTGCATCATACACTTTGTGGCCTGGTCAACGGTTCAAAATAGTTTTTAAAGTTTGTACTTTGCTTTAGATTGCATTTCAAACCTCATATTGCTGCTGGTCATTCTGTTTATGGACGAGCAGATATGTGTATATAGATATAGCTGTGTGTATATTCGGTGGTTATCCACTGCGACTGCTACATCAATGATTTCTGCCAATATGTATATGTGTTTTTAGACCACGGCAGGTACACAGCAGTGTTGGTATTGAATTACGTTTAGGTTATGCGGGTTAGTGAAACCACCTTTGATGACACACAGATTATTGAGGAGTTTCCGTTTAATACCTGACCAATCTATGTGAAAATTTCAGACAGAATATCACAGTTTTATGGGTACCAAATTGATGGGTATGAAAAAAAATATATTCAAACTATGTAGCCAATTTTATTGCTGAAACGGGCACGTTTTTCGGTAGGTTGATAAAGCCATCAATCTGTTCGAGTCTACCATAGTATATGAATTTAAGTTCTTAATAATTAAAATAGTTTCTTAATTCCAAAAGAATTCAACATTAAATTAGATTCTTAACGAACCACACATAATTTCAACAACTTAAACTTTAGCTATCTTTAGCATATTTGTGCAGCTTCTTCGAGCCAGTTTATATATTTTTCCCATAAGCACTGCATTGAAAATTCTACTTTCTTGCCTTGGGCTTTCAGCTATCATAACTTTAGCTTTGAGCTTAATTTAGTTGCAAACTATGCAAAACAGAGTGTTTCCTGCCTTTTGCCTATTTACGAGCTCACACTTTTCGTATTTCCCAGTTAAATATATAACAATGCACTCAATATTCCGGGTAGAACGAGTATATATCAAAGCCCCCAGAAGCTGAATGGAAATAAGGAATTTGCAAATTAGAGCTGCAAATTGAGTTGCTCATCACGACTCAGTTGGATTATAATGCCGAATGATGGGAGTTTCACGTTCAAGACTCCACAAGAGTACTGTCATTTTAGCTACAACAGTTCAGCTTGAAAGTTTTACTAAAATGGGTTTAAACATTTTGCAGCCATCAATCGTGGCAGGTCTACAACACTAGGGTAACCTCTACTTTGTTCACTGACAGCTGCCTAAAACTTATTTGCAGTGCAATTCCTAAAACATTTCAGGTCATTATATCGAACATATCTTGTTCACTATGTCGTCCATTAATGCACTTAGCCACTTCTGTGCGTATGCGATACCCAGGCCAAATAAAGTCCAACCGAGTTCGATTCGAATTTCTGACTTTCTGCTTACAATGACATGTCTGTTGGTCATTGTTAATTTGCATTTAATTATGCCTTGCATGAGTATGCATTTTGTAGCTGGCATAGCTGCCATTCTGATTAGGTTTATTGTCATTTTCATTTCCATTTGGTGAGCCATTGAAATTTCGTCTGATATGAGAAGTTTCGAAATCTCCCCATTCACGAGTAATTAAAAATAGATCAGCTAAATTTTCCATTGGAATTTCCATGGCATTGTCATCATTGATGCGAAAGAATTTAAAAAACATAGAAATCTAAACTGAGAGTGATACAAAATGCCATTAAACTTTTTACGAATGCAATTTTATGAAATGGCAATTAATTTAGCAAAATTTTAAATTTCATTAATTGTTAATGTATTGTGTGAAAATTATCATTTCGTTTTAAAGTACAATGGGGCTTACTTCTGACAATTTATAGCAGAACATAAAGCGTAATGAAAACAAATGCTGCCTACTTTTTGGCGCACTTATAATAATTATGATAATTTCCGTATATTTATTGCTGGCGCACAATTGTTTGTCAAATTAACACAAATTCAGCACAATTTAATTTTGAATATATATATACATAATCATTTTAAAGCACTTCAAGCTTGCTGCTGTTTGGGATCGTTCAAAATAAAACAAAGCAACAGGAGACACTTGAACTATGGCAAAATTTTGTATAGCGACTCTTCAAACCCGCTTAATTTCAATCAACTCGCATTTTCAAAAAAAAACAATGACCGACAATATTTCCATTTTATGACAAAATAAACAAAAGCAAGGTCGCTAAAAAAACAAAAAAGCTACAGAGAAGTGCATAAAAACTGAACAGAAGAGAAAATAAAAGCAAAAGTTATTGAATACCATGGTACAATGAGTGCAATTAAAACAAGAGTGCTAGGGAAAATTATGCTCGACTGTATTATACTGTGCACTTTAATACTGACAGAAAAACAACACTATATTAATATAATTTTCTACCCATTATGACAAATAGGTAGCAAGGTTAAATGTAGAAAGTATATAACAAACAATGGGTGTTTAAAACTATTATAAAATGTATCTTAAAAATAAAATGGAATTTATTGAATTGAAAACTCTTTTTTTACTTGTAGATCACATAAAATCACATAGTAAAAAATACATTCACATAGCTTTTACGAGTGAAACAAGAAGTAGATTAGAGAGTTCCATTCCAAAAGTTTATAAGTGAAAATTAACAGCAAATGAAATTATTTGCCGTCTGTCATTTTGTCTTTTAGCAAAGTTGTGGCATAAAATCTTTGGATTATGCTGCTCGTTGTTCACTGCTCGTTGTTTGTTGTTCGCTGTTGCTCAGCGTTGTTTTTGGCGCTGGTTGGTGTGGTCTCTTTTGGTTTTTGTGGCCGTTTTTCGTATAATTCACTGCGTCGCCGGGGCGTATACGTAATTTTTCACACTTTTGCCAGGCGACTGTGAGTTTGACTGTGACTGTTTTGCTGCTGCCTTATAATTTATGCACATTTTTTTTTTTTTATTTATTTTTACAGAGTATTTTGGCATTTTATTAGGCGTCACAAATCACATTGCAAATGGCAAACGCTGCAGAAAGACGGAGAACAAAAAATGCGATTGGCAGTAAGGGAGAGAAAGTGAGCGAGAGAGAGAGACAAGAAGAGAGCGAGAATGACAGCTCTGGACATGGTAAATGGCACCTTTGGGATTTGACTAATAGTTTGCTAATGCGCGTTTTATGCGCTAGAGATTCTGGCTGGCTAACTTAGCCAAATTGAAGCTGGCAGGAGACTAACGAAGATTTAAACAGCTGGAAAGAAAAATAAACATAGACTTTTAAATGTAAAATAAATTTAAAGCTGCAATAAAAAGCACATTAGCATATCTGTTATGGCTTTCGCTTTCTCTTCATACAATTAAATTGAATTGAATGTGAAAAGCAAAACTCTGTCTACAAATTGTAAGAATTTTTACTCAGAATATTGTCAATTCTCGTTAACTAACAGTAACTCAAATGGTATCTGTTAGAAAAATCTATTTCATCAGAAAAGAAAACTGAAAATAAAACTTCAATAGCATTTCTAACTAGTAAAGCAGTTGTTGCACATGCTTCGATTTGATTCCATAGAAAATGCTCTTTGAAGTTGTGGCAATCGATGAATAGAGCCTACAATGCAACATTGTGGCAGACATGTTGCTACTGTTCGGCCAGAGAATCATTGAAATGCCAGCCGCAGACAAGAAAAATGTAAATAAAATTATGAAGCTGACCAGCGTTGCGTATGAGTAACCAAGCAAAGCGTTACTTGAGCTTCAAGTTGTTTACTTACTACGAGTAGCTATGTATAGGTGTATTGTGTGTTTGCTTAGCCACGTAGTGTCCTTGTCTCACAACTTGTTGCATCAAGTAAATTGCAGGAGAAATTGTAGATCAGGAAACACACGAAACACCAGAAACTTGAGGTGCAGCCAGCAAAACTTTTGCTGGTATATTATGTATACGCAGTGTAATCGGAACCCAATGAGTTGAGGCTGCCAAATGCCGGAAAATGCTGCGGCACAAAATTAAGCAAAGCACGTAACAGAACATAAGCCAAGCCAAAGTCCAAACAACACACAACCAAACCACACACAATCAGGAAAGAGACTGTGGCACGTAGACACATATAAACAGTAGATGGATATCTAAGCATGCATCAAGAGTAGAAGCTAAAACATGTTGCTGGAAATCATTTTTATTTCCCTTTACCACAACTCCAGCAATTTACCCCCTCAAGATCCTTTGTACGGCATACAGCGCGTGCCAATTTTGTTTGAGGCCAAGAAAAATCAGTGAAGCGTTAAGTTTACTCTGCTTCTGGGTGTATGAGTGTTCGTGAGTTTGTTTGAGTGTGTTTAAGTGCGTGTGTGTTTGAGTTTGTAGTGTGCATATGTGCGCTCGTGTGTATGCTTAAAACCACTCATACAACTTGTCTTTCTGATTGTTGTCGAATTCATTTGGGGGACCAACACAACCAACACCTTTGGGCCAAGCAGCTAATGAGGCGCATATTTTCTAAGTGCCGCTCAATTACACTGAGTGCTTGATGCTTGAAGCCTCAAACTTCAAGCTTATAGCTTGTATAACTTCAACATAAGAAGTTTGTCTCTCTAGATTTCTTTGAACCACTGAACATTGAGACATTCTGTCGCAGCAGCAGCAGCTATTTGCTTATGATGAATGCCTTTTTGATGGCATTTTGTGCTTGCCAAAAAACTCTAACAAAAAGAGCAACTAAGAAAACTATTTGGCAAACAATTGCGGCCTTCTACATAATTTACAGCCACATTCAAGGCCATGGAATTTGAACAAGAAAATATTTGAAAAGTTTGCATAGTGCAGGTAAGAAGACTATCGCATGCAAAAGCAAAAGTTGAAGCTGCTGTGCCAACAAGACGATGCTGCCAGCTGGCTACAGCCACTGAGTGAGCACTGAACGCATTTCAGAAACTTTAAGCAAAGAAGAGAGTTTAAATTTGGTTAACTTGTAACGTTTTAGAGTGCACAAGAGGCGCTTAACAGGAAAATTTAAAGAAAATTGATTGGAAAATAGTGTAGAAGTTAATCAAGTCTTACTTGCGCTGTATAACACTTGTATAACACTTTGAAAAAATCATTTGCTGCACTAACTAGCAAATACCACTCCATCCCCTAAGAGAACACACGACTGTACAACTGACTAAAGAAAAAAACTCAAACACGTTGAGACTTAAAGTCACGTCGTTGCTGACTGCCGCAAAGAGTGCAACATTTCACTTACAAAGTGCTCAACAGGAAACAAGAAAAAGAATAAAAAGTGAGTGTAGAGGAAAAACAGCTCTTAATTGATTGGTCTGAATGAAACAAAGGCGAAATAGCATAGCATGACATGGAGCAAAAGCTATAACAAGTAAAGGCAATGCAAAAGTGCAATGGGAATGAAAATGGAAATGGAAAAAGCAAAAGGCAAAAGCACAGGGAAAAGATTGGCAGAAACCGTCAACGGCACTCAAAGGCCAAGACAGGCGGTGAAACTACACGGCAAGAGGCAAGAAAAACAAACAAAAACAACAAGAACAAAAAACACAAACAAAAACCGGCTCAAGCGACAATTAAATGGCACAAGCACAATGCAGTTGCGAGTTCCAAGTTCCGAGTTGCGAAATTGCGATGCGAATTGTGCGGTAAATTTGGCGTTCAAAATTTCTAATTAGAAATCGCGTCACGCGCCATGCGCCAATTTGATGACATACTTTAAGGAGCTCGCACTAATTAAATTCAAGTCCCTGCAATGTGGGGCTACATTATAAAAATGTACTGCCATATCGCAATAAACCTACATATACACACATTTAGCCTAAATAATTATCATAAAGTAGCATTGAAGAAAAGAAAAGAAAATAAAAATAAAAATAGAAATAACAAACCATTCAGAGCATGAAAGAAATAGAAGCTGCAGTAAATTTATGGTCGGGCCCAAAAGTTTTTGGCTTGCAGGCGCACAAAAGTCAAACAAAAACGAAAGAGAAAACGTTGGAAAGATAGCAAGAGTGAGGTTAGGTAGATAGTGGGGCTGCCAACTCGTTTGCCCGTTGCCAGTTGCCAGTTGCCGGCACTTAAGTTTCGGCTATCGAAAAACTTTTGGCGTCACTCCTGTCTGCAATATTCTCGTTGACCCAATGTGACCCACCAAACCGGGCAACCCAACGATTTACCCGCCCACAATCGTATGCATAATCTATGACAACTCAACCACTGCGCCACAAACTATGAAACTAGCCATAAAACAAAAGCTCTGCACGTTGCCTGCAATGCCATATAAAATGTTATTCCCAACTTTTTAACTGATTTGCGGCTTATTTATTTGCAGCAATAATACTTTGGCTATTTTGGCTATTATAATGCCCACTGGGCTTACTGGCAAATGAATGCCCATAGTCTTTAAAGAAATAACTTTGTTGCTGTTTATTTATTTTGTGGCTCTATAAACTTACTTTTTCATGTGTTTAGTAAATAAATCTGAATAAATTTCGCATACATAAAAGAGAAGAATTTAATGCTTTTATGCGTTGGTCTATCCAAATTGATTCAAAATTAATTGAAAAATTCTTAAAGCCTCGTAGCTCAGGTAAACGGGGTAGCCATCGCTATTATTGCTCAACTTGCATCCGTTATAAATTCCTCAATGGTTTTGGATACACGCACATATAGAAAGTTTTGACAACGCTTTTTGCAATTGCAAAACTTTATTGCCTTTTTATGGCATTACAATATTACCGAAAAACTTTTCAACTGCAATGCCAATGGTAAGGAGAATAGAAGGGGCTGACTAAAGAGATTTCTTCACTGGGTAAACTTCATTGTGGTTGGGGAAATGCATATGCATATATCTAAGCTAAATCTAAGCTGGGATTTGGCTAAGTGCTAAAACTGCCTGAGAGCAGCCAAAAGGAAATAAAAGTCTGTGATACTGATGAGTACAAAAGTGCCGTATGAGTATACATTTATGAGGGTATGAGTGTATACATTCATATGACTGATGTGGCTGGCCAAATTAAGCCGAAAAATGCTTTCGGTTTACGGCTTTCAGTGAGCCATAAAAATATCTTTTGTTGGCCCAAAATATGAAAAATAACTTCACGTCAGCAAGAATGTCAAATTTCAAGAGCAATACAGAATATGTTTTCGCAAATAGAATTCTGTTCACTAGCAAAATAATTTTGCATACCAATTTTACCAATTAACTAATGTTGAATATTCAATTTTTACTGGATTACAAACAAAGAGTAGTTTAATACAGATTCTCTCAGTCAAAAAAATAAAATAATCGGTCTGTGTTGTTAATTATTCTATTTATTAGTCAAGTCTGCGTTTATTGGCCAATATCCACTCGAATAACCGGCTAGACATCGAACGGAATTTAACGAATGTAGTCTGCAAAGTTTCACTGATGGAAATTCAATTGGTTGAGTTGATTTTTATTTTATTTTGGGGAATGTTGGGGGTGGACTAATAACCTGACAACGTGGCCAACGTATAAATGTCAACGGTAAAGACAACTTTTTGGCTACTAATTGAAAATGTCTACAAAGTCAGCGCTGGCAATAATAATTTGTCATACTATACTTTTCTTCATTTTCTTTTCTTTTCAATGTTCCTCTGCTTTTGCCTTTGCTTGCTTTGACTTTGATTCGATTTGTCAAATGGAAAAATTATGAGTGAATGTGAAAGTTGGCAGGTGGACATGTCAGGGAGGGGGTGGAAACATTTCCACGTTGATTTATGCTACAATTGCACAAAGTAATGGTATTGCTATGAGTGTGTGTATATGAGGCTGGTTGGTGTCATCAGCATTGTGTGGGGCGTTCAATCACATTTCTAATTACCAAGATCCCCGAGGTAATTAACTTTGCATGCATTACCCAAATTACAACAATGTGCACAAGCGTTTTATCAACTCAATTACGCAGAGCAGCAAAAGTAGCTGCAAGTAGTCATAAGAGTCGACTGCCAAAGACCCTGTAGAAGTTTAATTGACTGATTAAGTCAAAGAAAATATTCTGCTAGACTAAATATTATTAATTAATTTATAATTTCTGGGTAAAGTTGATAATTTAATTGAGATACTTTTAAATTGGGTTTCCCAGTGCAGTTTTAAATTACAAGTCTTAGAATTTGTCTCTAACAGACTTAATGAACCCTTGGCTCTGCACAGAGTACAGAGTGTGACAACAACAACACTGCCACCTGCCACTGAGTGTACAGCAGAGAGCGAGAGATACTTTACACAGATAAACAACAAATAAGCATTGTTTGTAATTTAGCGAAATTGTTGTTTCAACCCATCTCAAGTTAGTTGGGTTGTAACTCCTCCGACCCTTTGTTTATCAGCTGGTAACAATCACAGGAGCAGAAGTTTCTCATAGTTGGTATATAAGTTTCAGTTCACTGTGTGTTTGTGTGGGTGTGTTATATCGTTGACAGTCAGCTTGTTAATAAGTGTGTGTGTGTGTGTGTGTGTACTTTTCTGTAACTGTCTCACTTGCACACATGCTCATTTTATCGGTCTACTCATCTTACTCAGCGTTGGCAGCTTCATTTGTAAAATGTTGCGTATACGTAATATGCAGCGCAAGCTGCTCCGCTTATTTGTGGACGTGCGTGTGTGTATTGTAGCTTGTAAAAGCTCGTCTTGACATAGCACCAACTACGGCATAATAACAATTTTTTAGTTTCCTTCTCAGTTTTTGTTGTGTGACTTGCGCATTTTTAATTGCACGTGAATGCTACTGATATACCCTGTAGAGTAGAAAGAAGTAGCTAGAATAGTTTATTACATTTGAGATATACAGTAAGGTAAGCTGCATGCACTCTAGCAGCCTGTCGATTAGAGCCTTCGGGGAGTTTAGGATAAAACTCAGTATTAATTTTACAGGTAATTTGCAAGTCGAGTTTACCAGCTCTTGCTTGTGTACATTTCTCTTTTGACTAAGGTCATGTATACAGCAAACAGTGGCAGTGACTGTGGCAGTGACTGTTACAGCAGAAGCAGCAACAGCGGCAGCAACAAATGCAACTTAATTATGCCGTAATGTTGCGGAATATAAGCGAAGATTTACGAGAAGAAAGCCAAGAGTAGATTGTGAAGACTGTGAGTTAAAAGAAAATGACTAAGTTAATAGCATTTGTTACGTTTCATTTCATTTCTTTCATTGCATTCCAAGTCTTTGGTTCTTAGTTCTTCGTTCTGCATACCAAAATAAAGTGGCACTTAGCATTTAAATGAATCTCATAAAACATTTAAGCTGAAATTAACTTAAGTGAAAGTAAATAAAATTAATCAACTATTTAGCTTTTGTTTAATAAAAAATTTATTCTTTTCAAAGCACAAGTCAGGTAAATTAAATCTAAAAAGTAGCCTAGAGTCAGTTGAATAAATTCTGCTGGCATTTATATCCAACTTGATTTAATAGTATGACAAAAGTTTAACACAACTGTGCTGCAAATTGTATTAGAAAATATGCAGTAATAAACATGTGTCAGCACAACTTTAACCTATCAACTCTCATGTTGATCATTTATTTTCTACTCTAAGTTATCCAACTAAACTCTATCCGTATCGTAGTGTCGTTCATTTGTCCAGTGTGCGAAAGTTTCAGGAAACACACAATTTTAATTTATTTATAAGCATCAACACATTCGCTTCAGTTTACATACGCAATGACAGGCAACACAAAGTCCAATGAAAAATTGAATGCTTCATGAAGTGACAACAATTCGAACATTTCCCACTCGCAGTATGCACTCTGTGCACGACGAGTTTTCCAACCCTTGGGTTCACAAAACAAAGCATTACACATCAAACTTCGAACAAACAAACAAACAAGCAAACAAATAAATAAACAAACAAACAAAACAACAAAAAAAAAAAAGGAAAAAACAACAGGAGCAAAAAGTTGCATAGAAAAGTGGCGAAAACGGAAATAAATCTAACAAAAAGGCTTTGTAGCTTTTCCCTTCAAATCCCCTTCACTGCCCTTTTCCCTTGGTGGTGTGTTAGCCCAAAAATTATATAAGCGCCAAGCTATTTGGCTTATTTCCACAACATGTATGCTTCTCATTGTATAACAATTTATTTTTTCCCACATTTTTTGCATACCCTGTAGCAAAGATTTAACGATTTAATTTCGATTTATGTATTTTTAAAGAGTATCAAAATCAAATCAGCAAAGAACTAAGCATTTATTTTAAATGTGACCCTGTGGAATTCAAGCATGTCTACCGATTTAAGGCAGATTTCATTCTAAGCTGGGTATCTGCTCGTCTACACTCCTCTGTTGACTGCTGCACACATGTGTATTTTATATTGTTTGCTTCCCTGCAGTTTGCTACATATGTCAACTTTTATGCGTCGTAAGGCTAATGTTTTTGCAGACGAAAGATTTGTTACAGATTATGCTTGCCGCACATACATAAAACACACACAAACACACACACGCACACACTCACACAGATTCGGGTACACTGAACTGGTATAATTTCTCGCTTTTACCTACAACAAAATAAATATATACAGCAAAAAAATATAGAAAATAGCTAAACAAACTGCTGCTGTTGCAATGGGAAAGGCAAACACACACAAAAAAAAAATAAATATGAGCACACAAACTGTAGAAAAGTTTATGGACGGTGATTGGGAAGTTGGTCTTTCAGTTGGCATTGCGGCTGGCCAACTAAAATTAAATTTAGTCGCAGCACACAAAATTTATGACTTACTATTATTTCAGATGAGCGCACAAAAACATATAAGAGCACCACCAAATCCACCGCCCACTCCGCAACACTGAACAGCCAAATCATTATTTCTACATTGGCTACCAACTTTTTCCCACCGTACCCCAAAAAAAAAGAAACATAAAACATCATTGAAAACGCATTTTGAGCATAAATCACTTGTGTGTGTGAGCAGCATAATTTCTCTACTTTCAATAAACACAAAATCAAATTCCAATCAAAGGCAATTAACAAATTATAAACGTGTTACGCTGCGTATGCGTTATATGCCTAGAGTTTCAAATACTTTTTTCCCCCCGATTGTGGACTACGCACACATGCACACATTTCGGCACGTGCCAAATTAGCCAAAGGGTAGCTGGCATCTGTTACAATTCTCAAAAGTGGAGAAACATCTGCCGACTCACTAAATTCGGTACCCCAAAAGAGCTCCAGTTATCTAGTTATCCATTCATAAGCTGCAAGTGCAACACTCATTTCGTTGCACACACGTTCTACTATCGAATTTCTCTTGCCCCTCTTGCTCTCCCAAATTTGATTGCTCTCACCGTGTGCTATGCATATTCGATTAGATTTTCAGTTGGAGATAGTGCCTGGTAAAAGCGTATAATACCTAAAAATTTAAGAGTGCACAACAAGTGCATTAAAGCAGAGCAACTTGCTACAAAAATAAAACTCCATCTTAATAGAAAATGATTATTTAAAAAATATATTTCTTAGCTTGTTCAAACCAGCTTCGCTTTGATAAAGATTGTCCATAGTCATACGCATATCCACATATCTGACAAAGTCTTTGGGATCACAATGTAAGTTTCGCGTTTCGATCGTTGGATTTAACATTTGTTCGATAGTCTCTTCTTTGATCCGTTCCATTATTACACACAATTTATTTACTCCATATTTTACATCCTCGTCTGTCGGCTGTGCTGGCTGACGTTTGTCAGCTACGGGCGTAGCATTGAAACGATTTTCATCAAAATATTCCCTAGTTTTGTTCCTAAAGTTTTGTGTTCCCCGAATCGGTCTTCCCTGGACGGGAATAGGTTCAACAGTAGCCACATTTGAGCAGCTGCGACTATGTGGCACCAAACTCGAAGTAAGATTGGATATTTCCAATGCGGTATTATATCGATGTAACGGACGATCTTGAACTCCAACTATTGCTCCCTTGCGAGCTCTCAAGGCATTATATGGTACATTGTTTTTGTTGGTTTGATATAATTTGTAAAACCAATTGGCGAAATCATAATGACCACGTCCTTTTTGTAGCTGCAGCTCTGGAATATCCTTGTCCAAGTCGACGTTTAAAAAACTTTTCTTTAAAAGCTTGTAATTCGATGAATAATGCCACTGATCGTTTGTATAAAAATATATCTTCGAAACCTTGATTGATCGAGGATTTATGGCATGCATAAGTTGGCAATAAACTGCGCCAGTTACCAATTCCTTCAATTCCTTCATATTAATCTCTAGAGTTTCATTTAACCACTTTACTAGCTTACGTACAGATTGCATATCACTTACGGACAAACGAACATTCTTTACCTCTATAAACTTATCCATTATGTTCAAATTAAGGCAGAGTAATGTTATGTTTTTGTTTGTTCAAAAAAATGTTGTAAATGAAATTTTTGTGAGAAACTGTAAATGTGAATGTACCTGATAACACAGCTGTGATGAATGTAATGAAATGTGAATGTTGTTTGAAGTTATACAAAAGCTAGACAAATAACGCCTACTACTTTAAAAAGAAATTTTAAGCTAGAAATTGTATTCGAAATGAGTTTTGTATTGTAGTAGGCCAGGCATCATACCTTCATACTCAATCAGCTGTTAGAATATAAGTTGAAGTATAAGTATAAGAGAACGATGAGTAGAAAAAAGAGCAGAATGTGAACGAGTTTCAGTTGAGAACGAATCACGAAGAGAGGGGAAGCTTTAAAATAAGAACAGCAAGAAGGGTGTTGAATATAAAGTTTGTAATCGAATAAATTACCTTGTGATTTAATAAAAGAGAAATTAACATTTAAGTATTGAACCATACTGTAGTTTTGTATTTTAAATATTCATTTAGCTCTTATTAATTCAGAGGTATAGTTCAGTTATTAATCGTTTCTTTCTTTCTATCTCCTTTTTACTACTTTACTTTCAACACTTAATTTTAATGCTTCTGCTCTTCTTCAACATTGGCTCTGAACTGACTCGTTTCTAATAATACTAATACTTATATTCTAACAGCTGATTGTGATGTCCATCCTACTACAATACTAATGATTAAATAAGAAAGAAATAAACATTTAAATACAATACTACAGTATGTACTAAATTCAAAGTCTACTCTAACTCTACTTCTTATCTTATAACAGACAACGTGCATCTCTTTCCATTCCTAGCTCCTATTTAAGGGACACGCCACCATCTGCTGCAGTCGGAAAGTAATTTGTGGTACACAATGAGAGTGCCGCAAAATGTACGACAAAGCCATGGAAATTTTCAAAACAAGCGCCAAAAACATATGCTGCATATTTAAAGTGTATGTAAAACAATTCATGACACCCAGCCAGAAACAAATAACAAAAAAAAAAAGGATGAAAATAAAGAGGAAAAATACAATGAAATGAAATAAAATAAAATAATATAAAATATATAAATGAAAAGAGTAGGCCAGCGACAATGCAGGACAATAACCGCTGCCAGAATACACGCACAAACACACACACACACACACGCACAAAGAGAGGGCTAAGGACATGCCGCCATGATTTTTATGAGCTTGTATTCATATGATTTCCTTATATCCTTTAGTGCCCCCTTTTGCCCACCCCACACACTGTCTCGCAGCAAAGGGTGTCTCGCCGTCTCTCAACCGGTCGAAGGACTCGCTTTTGGGTCCACGACGTGCTGGCGACAAAAATTTGGACCAGCACAACAAAAAAAAGAAAGGATATGATATATATAAAATTACGTGCCCATATGCATAGTGTACACACTCACACACACTCACACGCACACATGTAATTGTTCGTGTTGTTGCTTTGTATTGTTTAAATGAAATTTATGTTTATTAAATTGCGACGGCAAAAACTGAGACAATGGCTGAGGGAGACAGGCAGACAGCGTGAGAAAGAGACAGCATGGAGTGTGACCCAAGCTGAGGCCATTGCCTTTATCAAAGGAGCCGGCCACAAAGTCAGCTGGCTGTGATGCCGCCGCCTTGGGTGAATACACATACCCTGTAGCTATGCGCAACGAGGAGTAGCAAATGTTTTAATTTTTATCAATTTAACTAGCAATTATTTATACCATTTCCAACAAACCACAAATAAATATCAGCTTTTATTTACCCATTAACATACAAAAGGATCCACAATTTATGGGTACTCCAGCTACTTTAATGACACCGGATTATGTGCAAATTTAAATAGGGTATTAGCAAGTCAACTACCGCAACAAATAGCGTTTATTGCAGCCTTTCCCGCGCTGTAACAATAAAAAATAACTAACAAAAAAAATATAAGAATATGTTGTGGATATATACAAGTTTAATGACCAACCATTTCAATATGCCAACCATTTTAATAGCCGGCTTAAAATTGCCAATTGATTGAGCGATGGCTAACAGCTGAGGAGGAGGCGGAAACAGTGGAACTGGGCGTGCCAGCGCAATAACAACAATAATGACAATTTAAGTCACGTCAGTCAGCTCATTAATTTTTGTGCAATTTTAATTGGACGCATCATGGCATCGAACTGTTCAAACAGAGAGGCAGAGGGAGAGGGAGATGGAGACTGACAGTCAGAGTGACAGACAAACAGCTGCTGCCAATGGCCACTTTGTCTTCATTATTCAAAATTAAATATCATTAAAATTTTTGGAATATAACCCTTTCAGTATATATTAATTTTCAACTCAAGCGCCGCTTCCGCTTTTAATGGCTCGAACGACACTCTTGGCTCACTTTTTATGCAATTTATGAATTGAGGCTTACGGAAATGCCGCAGCAGCTTTTACCTTGTCATCAAGTCGATATAGTGGCCCTGCCACGCCCCATCTACGCCCATTATATTGTTACAAAATAATCTAAACTTTTTAATTGCCACGACAAATGGCCGCGCACGTTTTGCATTCGTCGTTCAGCATTTTTTTTTCTGCTGCTTATTTTTTGGCTTCTTTTTTCTCTTTTTTGAACCAATGATAAAAAAAAAAAAATTGCCAACAAAAGTCGCGGGTAGGGGAGCCTTTGGCAAGTTTAATTGTGCGGCCAGGTTGGTGGGTAATAAAATTATTTTACGATCTTGTTTTCCTGTTCCCCCGTGCCCCATTCCATCCGCTTTCCGCTGCTCAGCCTTTGGCTTCGTCCGCTTTGAAGCGCATCAACTTAAAGTTTGAGTTCATTTACGCAACACTGCGTAGCACAATGGGGGCAGAGGGCGTGGCGCGTGAATGACTGCTGATGGGCGTGGTCCATTGTCTGTACTTATGACTTGGCAACAGCAGCTACATACACTGATAAAAACTGATCCAACTCAAGAAAATTTGGAGCATATTGAAAATGCGGAGAGTCAAATAAAGTTAACTTTTCCACGATTAACGTAATTCACAGAAACAATTCCTTATCAAACAGGAAACTGCAGTTACTACTACATATTTTGATCAGTGTATGTGTATGTGTGTCAATGCAGCTGGTAAGTCCTTGTCACTGCATTGTTGTTGACTTTTCATCTGACTTCTGCTGTAAGGCAAAACGAGGCGAGGCTAGGCGGCAGAAGAACTGAGCAAAGACAAGCAAACTCCTGCCTCACTCGTGGATGCACTCGGACTTGGACTCGTTGCGACTTGCCTCGACTTGCCCCCGGCTTGTGCCAACTTGTCTCGACTCGCACATGCTGTTGAGTTGAGCTTTTCTGGCAAAGACCTTGCCCTCATCAAGCTGCCAACTGACAAGAGTGTCAATATATGCTTTTTCAGAGCCGCCAGCAATGGCAAAAACGAACTGACTGACTGACTGACTGGCAGGGACTAAAGTCAAAAGTGCAGGTGCACACAACTGCGAATTCTGTTAAATTCTCATCTACAACTCCTATAGAATTCAGCAACTATAAGTACGTGTACATAGTTGTTATTTTGGCCATTGCACATACGTATATGTACACACGTTGCGCACTGCACTTAAGCTCCTTAGTCAAGAGATACTTTGCAGAATTGGTAGCTACATACTCGATTCAGTTGGCACATTCAAGTTTATTCAAATAAATTTTAGAGTACAGCCAAATATTTTGGCTGTTAAAGCTAGTTTAAGTCATTAAACTGATTGAGTTTGTGTTATTCTTACACTTTTTTTTATTTTTTTATGGATATAATATCAGAAATTTCGCTAATAAACACTTAAATATGCAGGCAGACGATCCTTTTGGTTACACATTAATCTATTTGCCACATAGCAGCCAGCTTTCTACTCTCCTTTCACTTTCACCTAATCACAACTCTTTTGCATACTTCACGTCTCACTACGCTCCAGTTTTCTGCCCAGCTTCTTAGTCGCTTTAAATTTCTATTTCAATTTCAATGGCAAGAACTCAGCGAACCGTAAACCACATTCAAGCAAATTAGACGCCTTTTAAATTACTTAAGCCAAGAACCACGAGCTGCTTTTTTGCCACTCAGCTACACAGACGACAGCAAATGCGACAGCAAATCCGACAGCGACTGTGAGTGCGAGTGTGCCTCTCAAATCTCTATCTCGCTCTCTCGTCTCGCTGCCATAAAATATGTCAGCTACTTAAAGCAACATAAAAATTAACAACACACTGCGTATACGTAACACACAAAATCCCAGCACTGAGCAAAAGTGTGGAAGGCGTCGCCCAAAAAAAGTGATTTATGCGCATTTGTATATAAAATTTAGTTCGTCGTCGGTGGTGGGGTGGTCGAGGTACTGCTGCTCCTGCTGCTGTTACTGCCAACAAGTTAATTTCAAGTCATGGCCATAAAAATGTTAACAAAATTTTGCTGAAATGCAACGAGGTAAGTATATAGTGCGTGGTTTGAGAGCCACTAAATAAATCAACGAATAGAATTTGTTTGCTGCTTGCCATGAATGTTGGCATTTTTTTTTCAAGTGTCACACACAAGTGCTAAACTCTGACAGAATTTTTAGCTAAAGAGTTGAAACTGCTTAAAATTTATATGCAGTTCAAGTATCATTCATGCAAGAGTGTGTGTGTGTGGGTGTGTGTACTTTAAGCCTTGCTGGAGAACCAGGCAATGTCATAGCTGATAACCCTTATGACCATGTCTATGGCAACAGTGTCAAAACCAGAGAGAAATTCCTCAACTCCAGTTGAACTCAACTCAAATACGAGTAGAGCGACAAAACCCTTGACAATATCTCTCAGCGCTAAATTAATTTGACAGACAGCAGCTAAGAAAAATACTCATCATACCAAACTCAACTGTCTACATTCAATTGGTAGCAAACCTGATGTTGAGTTCAAGGTACAACAAATCATGAACAGACATCAGCAAAAGTTATTTTCAAATTTACAGCCATAAATATAAATGTAATTAACTTTTACACTCCTTCTGCCACTAGAAAGTTTAGGTAAACAAGCACGTTTTCCATTCAGCATTCTAAAGTCAACAAATGTGCAATTTTTTCCATAATTGAAAATGAATAAAATGTGAAAAAAAAAACTTTGAAGTGGAGCGAGGATGAGGGTGAAAAGTGAAACTGATGAAATGTCTGTAATTGATTAAAATTACATTAAGTATTGCAAAAACTTAAAAAAAAAAAAAAAATAGGTGATTTAAAAAAAAACTCCTCAATTTTAATTACAGCAAAATGCATTTGTTCTATTTTTGATACCGACTACAATTAAATAAATGGCAGTAATCTCGCTAGTTCCGCAACTATTTCTGCAGCTCATGTGTGAAATTGACAGACAGACAAAAAAAATTCAAGTGCAACAACAAATGCTCATAAACATTTACTTTTACAGTTTTGCTTTGGTTTTTTTTTCTTTAGCGCACTTTGTTTATAGATAAAATGCTAAAAACAAAGTGTGTACAAAAAATGCCAAACAATTGCAGCAAAAGTGTAAAAATAAAAATTCAATTAACGCGCGTGTTGAATTAAAGACTTGGGACACATTTCAGATTTTCTTTTTATATTGTTTCGTTTTTTCTCCTCGTTTTTTTTTAAATAAGTGTTTTTTACATAGCACGTATTCGACACTCGCTTCAGTTCAGTGGGTAAAATACATATATATAAATTCTTTTTTTTTTTTAGTATTTTTGTTTCCCTTTCATGGTGTTTTCTGTTTTTTTTTTTTGTAATTCAGCGCTTGGCAAATTGTACAACATAACAATAAGCACACAACGACCTACAGCAACAACAACAACAACAGCAGTACAACAATGGCAATGAGTACAACAACAACAGCATCTAGAACAACAACAAGTACGTAACAACAACAAGTAATAATGATAATAATCATAAAAACGAGTCCTTGTCGCGTTGGCTTTGCGTCTGTGTGAGCGTTAAAGCCGCAAACCCCGCAACCGACAGAATGCGACTGAGTTATGTCGGAAGAGGACATGAAGGACACCCTAACAGAGTACACTGATAAAAATGAAACACAGCATTATCATTTCTGGCGTAGAAAAAAAAACGAGACTAAGCTGCATATTAAAATCACTTAATAAGAATAAAAAGCTAAGCTCAAAGGACCATAAACTTTAGCGTAAGATACTTAATTCTAAAAATAAAATTAATTTTAAATTAGTTATTAACTACTGTACACCGCTTTTATTCAGATTAAACTACATTGTGAGTTTCTTAAAACAATTAGCAAAGTTATGCTTACTTAAATAAGTTTAGCATAAAGTGTGCTCCATTTTTACCCAACAGTTTTTTACTGCAGCATTTGGGTCACAGTTATCTTTTGAAGACCCCAAACTACAGTCACCTCTTTTATCAGTGTAGTTTCCTCTGCATCTTCTAGTAGCTACTGTGCATACTGTTTGCTATATACAGCACTCATTCGCCCACAAACTGGGACATGATTTAATTAAGGTCCTACATGTGCTAAGTAGATTTTATTCTTTATGCCAACTTCTTATTTGCTTTCGCTTTTACTTTCAGTTCTCCTGTTTTGCTTTACTGCTTTACTTTGCTCTGTGCCATAATTGATTTAGGCGTTTACTGCATTAAACGCTGGGCGAGTCAAGAAGCTTCCCATAAATTAACAGTACGTCCAACGTTGCGTATGAATTATATTTGATTTAGCAAAAACCAACTCAGACAAAGATTCTCAACATCCACGCCCCCTACCGCCCACTCGGACCAAGTTTATTACAATGTATACAGCTTAATATACAATAATGTACATTGCATTACATTTTCACAAGGTTCTTTAGTTGCAAGAAGCTATCTACTTTATGACAACGCATATTTCATATTATACTCTACTTGTTCTATATATAATTCGAGCCATGAGACTGCACATTGGCCCGGACTCCGAGACTGACGGCTCAGACTCTAACGCTGTCGCTGTCTATTTGATATCACAAGCAAATTGAATGTTTGATTTCATATCACAAAAAGTTGATGCCAGCAAAATTAGTGAGTCATATATATTTGACTAAAGATTGTTGCCAAGTCAGCTTAAAAAGCTGTACAACATTAAATTGATTATAGTTTTATAAATATCTTCCAAATTATTTATTTATATTTAGTTTAAAATTTACTTTGACAACTGCAGTTTGCACTGATTGTTTAGTCGTTTTAGCTATCGAAATACAAACAAAACTCAACCCCATTGTTTATTTATTAATATGCCAATCGTTTCTGTTTGGTTTGCAAACATTTGAGTTTTCCAAATAATTTTTAATATTCATAAGCATTCAAACTATATTATTTTCTATTTTATGTTGTATATTTCTAGCCAAATTATTAGTTAAAAAGTCAACAGCAAGTAGTTATTTTGTAACGTTATTCAAGCAGATCTTAGCTCGCAAGTTCATTATTTAAGCATATTAAAGTCCAGCTAAAGTTCTTATAATTCAATCCAACAAACACCTACAAAGCAGTCAGTTTTAACAATTTAGTAGTTCATTATATAAGCCTAAATCGATGCATATGAAAATAGTTAATTGTAAAACTGAGTAGCTTAAGTTTGTAGTTGTTGTCTTATCAAAAGATATACATAAGTCTAAATGTATTTTGGTATCTGAGGCTTATAAAATTTAATTTATCTGCTTAACACAGTGTGTAATTGTGTGTGTCTGTGTTTTGTGTTAGAGCATGTGAGCATAAATAATTAAATCTAAAAACTTATTATTGCTAATTTTAATTGTGATAGCCAGCAGGCCTGATGTTGCAAGTTATTATTGGATTAATCAGGCGGCAGACACATGAAAATAATCACAATTCGCCTCAAGGCAGAGAGAAAGCAAATAAGTTTGCTCATGGGACAAATTAAACTTCATGTACTTACATATTGACTTAACGCTTTCATCTTGTTGTTGGGAAATTGCCTCGGGTTGTCGGTCTGCTGCAGTTGCTGCCACTGTTGCTGTTGCAGTTGCCGTTCCCGTTGCCGTTGCAGTTGCAATTAAAGTTGCCTTCATCGTTGTGGCATTTATCATTGCAGGCAGCAGTAGTAAAAGGTGTAGCAAGAATATACCCTGTGCTAGCAACACACACTTAACACACTTGCCACACTTGCGACGCCTGGCCATGATCCTTGCTGCCATTTGCTGTTTGTCTGCTCGTGTCTGCTTTTATTATTTACCCTTATTGTTTCGGTCGAGTTTGATTAGAGGCATTTGATGAATTAGATTAATGCAGCTACGCATATACACACATTTAATCAAAACACGCACACTCATACACACTAGCAAACAAGCAGACAATGGTTTTCGTTTTCACATGATTCAACAGCTGCTACCAGCTGCCATTCGTTGCAGTTCCAGGAAAGTTGTTTTTCTGCTGCGCTGCAATGCAAGAGAATCACAAGAATAAACAATCAATTTTGTGCAATTAATTCAACACATGCAATTTACAGGCCAATAAAATTGATTAAACAATCAACTAAATTGCCCTAATCCTTAATAATACCCAATGCACAAAAGTATGCTACAGAATATTCAATACCTTGTGTTATAATTTAATTAAGACTGCGAGACAGTTATGACCACATTTCTAAGGTTTAAATAAATAGCTAAAGTAAACTAAAGTGTAACAAAAAATAGCTAGCTATATTTGCTTTAAAAAAAAGCTAAATGTAGCTATTAATAAGCCTAGTGCCCACACAGCCTAACAGTTTTTCTGTAACTGATACTCAGTCAATAGAAAGTCATTTGCTCATTTACTTATGCACATATTTACTAAGTAATTAATTTACAAATATTTCACTTAAATTTAATTCGTTAACAGAAATTAAAATCAACAAATCGTTTAGCACTTGCAACTCAAATAATGCAATTTGCTTTTTAGCTCTTTTGAAGCTAACAAGCAGCTTATTTGCACTTGTTCCGAGTGTCAGAGGTTTTTATTTCGATTAACGATCAATGATTACCGATAACAAATTACCGCTACAGCTTGAATAACAATTACCTGTTTGGCATTGCCGCAGCCATTGGGTTAATTTCATGTCCAATGCAAGCGCCCAAACAGCTCATTACACAATGACAACAACAGCAACAGAAACAATAACAACAACAAGAGGTGGAAGAACAAGAGCAATGACAACAATACCCATGGAAATGAGAAACACATTCGTAATATGTAAGTATTTAAATGCCGTGATTATCTCACAGCTGGCAGCTTATTAGTTTATGCCCATGCGTGTGACTGCGTGTATGTGTTAGTGTGTGCTCTACTGGGTGTATTTGTGTGTGTGTGTGTGTGTGTGTGTGTGTGTGTTTTAAGCTCTCAGCTTGTGGAATTGGCTTTGCACTTTTGGGTCTTATGTCGTTTGCTGCCGATGCTGTAAATTAACGCAACTTGCATAAAATTTCATTGTTTATTATTGTTTACGCAAAAATTAACATTTTAATTGGATTTTTGGCATTTCGGCATTTTTGTTTATATGCATGTAGAGTGGCGCTAACACACACACACAGTTAGCCTTGTAAACCCATCCCCCCTAACCCCTCCCCACTACCCCCTTTCCACTCCCTGCACTTTATTGAACTTCATTTTGCCCATAGTCTGTCCAAATGTAAACTCAATTATATTTACTTTACATGCGACATTTTACATGAGACGTTACAGGTTAATATTTATGCAGTTGTTAGCGTTGACATGGTGCAAAAACAGATAACGGCATATACATGCATAGGATAATATTAAAAAAAATTAAATGCATGAAATATTGTGTGAAGAAAACATGTGGGCAGCGTAAACATGAAAGGTAGATGATTAAACAGCACAACACAGGTAAACCCTGTAATTTGGTGTGGATTAATAATGCTGTCTCTCTTTAACTTCAACTCTCTTCCAGCTAATGGCCTCTTTTCCCCTCCTTTCCCTCTAGCTAAGTAATCGATGGCACTCCATAATCTCCTGCTTTAACTCTGTGCAAAAATATAGATTGCATAAAAATAAAATTGATTCTTAAATTCATGCATTAATTTTACAACTTTTATCCACCTCCATTGAGTTAAAAAATCGAAATAAAATTAAAAATAAAAGTGCAAATTTGTCGAGTGCACAAAGGAAAATAAAAAAAAATTGCAAGCAAATTGTGCATTGTATACGTATTAAATATTTGCGTAAGTCACAACGATATGCGCTTTACATGCACTGAAACGAATGTTATTAAGAACTTAAATAAATGGCAGCCTTCGGTCATTATTTATTTAATATGCTGTATTGAAGTCTTTTGTGAATTGATCAGATTTTGCTAGCGTAAGAGCTTAAAAACTTTTGCCTGCTGGTCGCACATCGTGTAAGCTTTTGTTAAGCTCAAGCTCAAAGCTAATTTGATTGAACATTTCTAAAAGTTTGCGACATAATTAACTTTTAACAAACTTTGCTTTAATTATAACAAAAACTGAAACTGAAACTGAAACTGAAAACACAGCAAAGAACCCATAATCAATATGCAAATTTCTGTATACTCATCAATTTGTTAGAGTGAATGAATATAAATAAGCTAAATGCATATTTGAGCGCCAGTAATTTTTAGTAAATTGCTTGACTTTACTTAAAACTAAAGTGCAGATTCGTAAGTAAACTAAGCCACGATTTGTATAAGTGCCGATTAAGCATATGATTAAGTGGCTAAGTGCTCAAAGCTCTAACTGAATTAAGTAGATAAACGTAAACACTTTTCCGGGAATTCCCGCAAATTCCCGCAAATTAGGCGTTACTACTGGCAACACACACTGTAAGCTCAGCATTAAATTAGGTACTATACGGTAATGAAACAGCACATTCAGAGCTGTCAAATGAATGTATTCACTTACATTCATTTGACGCGTAACTCAAGCCAATTCCATTGACCTTTACCTGTAAGAGAATGAAGCTCAAATGAAATCTCTGCATACAGTTAACAAGTGTGGCCATTAGGTTATTATTGGGACAGGTAAGTAAGTATGTGAGTATTGGGTTGAGTGTGTAGCATAAATACGAGTTAATTAAACAAGCCACGTCTGCACATTAATCACCTAGACAACGGGCCAGTCGCCAGTCAGCTAGCCACAAAAGCTAACCACAAGAAAATAGCGAATGAAATTGAATAAAGAAAAATACTGAGTAGCGAAAAGCAAACAAGAAAGAGCGCTAGGGTTGACTAGCAGATACCCATTAGCTTAATGAAGCGAATTTATTTTAGTTCTGTGCAAACCCAAAAAAATGTTGCATACTTTTAAGCGTGTTAGGAAAATTGATTCACAATGAAGACATTGACTTGAAACACGTTCAATGCTTGCTTGTTGGCACACACCGCTAAAACAACATACCCCAATTGAGTCAGCCCAAGACACGGGTATAAACATAGCCAGCTGAACTGTAAGAGAATTTCAATTCAAAGCACGTGAGAAAAGACAAGCTCAATGAGTTGTTTGGCATCCCTTCAACGCGACATGTGTCCTTTTGTGCTGGCTGTTTATGAGGTCATGAGATTAATGAGTGACAAGCTCATCGTTTGTTATTGTTTTCAACGTCATCTAATTAATTGCCCAGGTGGCCCATGGCCCTCAAAGGTTCTCGATTAAAATGCCACAACCTGGCGTCGACAACAAGAGACAACAAGCAGCGACAAGAGGCATAGGGAAGGATATCAAGAACTGACAGTCAAGGCGCCTTTTCATCCTTGACGCCCGACGTCCGCCGTCCGACGTCCGACGCCCGTCGCTTGAAAAACCGCCAACGGCTACAACAAAATGTTTTCACATTCCATCAAATTCGTTTTGAACATTAAATTCCATTTGATTGTGATTTTTCGTTTGGCAATTTCCGCAACGCGTTACATTACCAAAACTTTTTAATTTCCCCCTTGGAGCAGAGAGTTACGCATTCGTTAAAAAGTACAAAAAATTCAATCTGACGCTTTTGTATCTGTCCTTGACATATCAAGAAATTAATTAGCAATATTTACAACATGTTTAAATAACAAAGCGAAGTAAAAGCCTCGTTGAAGATTTAACAACAAATTTTCGATCGCAAATATCAATGGAAATTTTACAAGTTTCCAATTCATTGGAAATTCTCACGAAAATCGCAATGTTTTCTTTTTTAAATATTTTACTTTAGTCATTTTCAAGAAAAACAACAATAAAATGATTGTTAGGAAATTCAGGATAACAAACAACACGTTAAAATTGTAGGGAGATAAAGATTATAAGGCGTATAAAGTTAAACATGAGTTAAAGTTAATACCCCGCAGCTATAATGATCATAATTAGTTTAAAATTTATTTTAAGTGGCAATTGTTTGTTTAATAAATTATAATTAATAACTAACTGTTTTTGTTAGCTCATAGAAAATTGATTTATATATCCATAATGCAGAAAAAATAAATTAAACTTATTTTAATAAAAGCGTAACAGTTATTTCTATACTGGACTTAGACAGTACGAAATTTAAAACAATTTAATTAAAAAGCAAATGTTGCTTAGGTACTGCAACAATATTTCAAATGGCTGAACATTTGCAAGCATAAAATCAAGTTTAAACAAAGAAGCGTGTCAGTTTTGTAGCACAAAATTTTAACCCAAAGAACTAACATCATTTGTCACTCACTAAAAATCTCAACGGAATCAACAAATCACTCAAGAGCTTACAGAGTGCCAGACAAACAGACAAACAGACTGACAGACTGAGAGACTGAGAGACTGCCGGACTGCCAGACCAACAGACAGCAGAGACAGAGATTCACAGTTGTCCAAGAGCACGACACATACACGTGCTCATCAGTGAAAGCGAGAAGGAGAAAAGAAGAGCATGGGCACGAGAGAAATCAAAAGCAGATAAGTTAAAAGTTAAGTTTTTGGTTTTTGGTAAAAACTTTCAATCCTTGCGTAAAGTTCGAAGAACGCACACAAATCCAAGTATTTATACAAACTCAACCTTTTCACGCCAACAAACTTGCAGCGTAGAAGCCGCAGCTCCACAGCTCAATAAAATCTATATGACAGCATATAAGTAGTGGTATTTTTAGTATTTTCTAGCTAGTGCCTTTTTACTTTCTTTGAGATGACAAAAAGTGATAGGAAGTTGTAACAAATGCAGTTTCGATTAGCATTAAATCACGTCGCTTGTCTGACTTCATTTCCGAATGAGAAATAAATATTTTACTTTGATTTATAGACGATATGCGAATTAGATGGGCGTGTGGTATGGAGATAGGGGAAGCAGGTGTGCTACAAAATGGGGGACAACACAAAGGCAAGTCAAATGAGCTGTGTACGTGATATGGTTGTTTTACTGTTCAACTACAAAAAGGGGCGACAAAGGGGTCAAGTGTATGAAGTTCATACCAAAGTGGAAATTGCTTGTTTGGTACTGGTTTAAGTAAATAACTTGCATTAAATATTAAACTAAAAGTAATCAAGTTAAATTGTAAGCTAAGTACTTAGCTTTAAACTTAAATAACTGGAAATTACTTAGCATTTAAATAGAACTAGAAATAAACAGCTTACTTCATAAAAATCTTCTTAAAAGCAGCTCGGAAATACGCTTGTCTTAATTACATGATTTTCATGCACTACAAAGTTAGTACTTACATTTAATTTAGTTAGCTGCGCTGCTTAGTTTCTTGTAGTTTTATTTGTAATTCATTTCCTCTACATTTTTATCCGCTTTCCTTTTACGCTGCTTATTTACTTAGCCACACACTAGCTGGTCACACTGTTTGGCCATTGCACATTGGCAAAATAATTTCGTTTTCAATTACTTTCACTTTGCCTCCATCTGCAGCACACAATTGCTACAAATCGTATCAATTTTTGCTTGCACTTTCGCTAGTTCCGACGATGATCAAAAATGCATTCAATCTGCCTGTGAAGATTTTACGATAACGATGCGAACGGTTTACCGGGAATACACGATACGCCAGAGACCAAAGTCCACGAGAATCAGCGATAAGCTTGCAGTCAACAAACACGTGCGTCGCGAATTGACATTCGTTGGAGACTGCACGACAGCGCAAAGCTTTTCAGCATTCAGTGCCGAATTCCTTAAGCCTCTTGTCGTTTGCGTCGTCATGTTCGGCACGATGAGCCGAAGCGAACGGTCACCCAAGCAAGCAGTTGGGGAAGCGAAACTCCGAAAACAACAAATGCGGCGAATATCAACTGGGGTACATGTTAGTTACATAGGTACAACTGCTTACGTACTCATGGTAAGGGGTACTTTATATTTAGGTACAACTACAAGCACTGTTTAATATTATTGCCATGTTAGTGGGTACATGTTATTCTATTTGTACTCAAATTGTTTGCACTTAAGGTAAGGTTCTTTGAATAATGGTACATGTTAACTGCATAAGCAAACCACAATGTTTATATCTGTACAATTTGTGTTCGTGTCCCTGCTAACTGCTTACCTGCCAAATAATTAGCATGAACTGTTAGTGCTACCCCAACGCTGTTAACAACGTAGTGCTAAGTTTGCCCCTCATGTACTAAAATATATCCCTTAGGTAAAAGAGGTTGTTGTACTCGTTAACGCCAACAGACCATTAACAGCAAACCGTTACATTAAACAGCTAGAGCGACTGTTATGCAAATGTTACTATAAATTCACGTTATCTCTTTTTTAATCATTCTTCAACTCAGCTTTATTTATGCAAAAATCTTTCAATACGTTAAAATTACAATTGGAATTGAAATTGAAATTCAATTAGAAAACATATTTTGACTAAAAAAACACATTGTATTTGAAAGTCTTTTGAGGGAAATGCTTAAAAATTCGCATACAGTACACAATAATTAAAAATATATTTATATGTATGATAAACATTACAAAGAAACCTTTAAATATCTAAGTAGCTATCATTTTGTTTAAACATTTTATTTTATTTGTTTACTTTTTTGTTGCTTTAAAAATGCAATTGGAAATGTTTGTTGTTGTTTACAGTTTTTCTTAATTTATTTCGTTGCGCGTCTTAGAAATTTTAGAAAAATCATTTAGTTACAAATAAGAAAATATTTAAATTAAAAACTTGAGTTATCAAATTGTTGTTTATTGCGTGGAAACAGAAGAAATTCGTTGAGCGAAACTCGCGATGCCGATTTTGTATCAAAATTAAAAAGATTTTTTCCAAACTGGTTGGAAAAATTGTACAAAAAGCAGCTCGCGAGCTTATTTACAGGGTATACAGTATTCTGCAATTTACAACTAAATGCTGATTATGTTTGTGTTTTTTTCTTTCTTTAAATTTACTAATTGTAATGCATAATTATAAATTGTTTTTAATCAATTATAGCAACTGTTTTTGATGTTGTTCTCGCTCCACCTGAGTCCCAAAAAACATGTGCGTAAATCAATGTGAATTTGGGGCAGGTGTCGCTGTGTTGTAGGTTGCGGGTAGGGGACCCGAGGGGAAAGATTTTAGCAAATTATTGTAAGGGTTTGTTTTTAGTTTGTTCCTGCTGATAAATTTCTCTCTATCTCTCATTTTTCTCTAGGTTTCTGTTTTGATTTGCTAATTTTGACGAAAAAATTGCATTAAAAATTGGTTTTCTATAATTATCTTTTCTTTTTGTTGTTTGTTGACTATGACGCATTGTTGTTGTTGTTGTTGTTATTTGTTGTTGAATGCTCTTGTGATCCTGAATGATTTGTAAACGTTCCTGACGTTTAGAATCATTTGAGCTTGGCATAAGCATCGACCTTTTTGTGGAACTGATTGTAATACTCAGAGCCACAATTCTGGTCTGATTCAGGGCCTGATTAATGTTATCGGGCGAGAAGCGACCACTGTAAAGGAAAGTAGAAAATTAGGAATTAAAATAAGCAGACCATTAACTTTTATACCATCAGAGTGTAACAACTGTAGCATACTCTTAGGTGCTGTCTTAAAACAGCTATAACTATCTATAGATTTCTCTGATCTTATTACAACTTAACAAACTGATTAATATTAATCGATAACACTATTAAACTACAAAAGTATTTAAGTTTCTAAGACTAGTTTAAAAAGGTTTTAATTGTTTATCAGACAGAAGCTTGATTTATATTGGTGGCAACTGGAAATTGTTATATTTGGCTAACAAAAGCTCCAGCATCTAAATACTCAAACAGACGGAGACAAACACACAAACTTTATACATCATATTGACCTTAAATTCAAGTCTACTTACACCAGGACCTTCTCCTTGATCAGCGTAGCTGATTTATCGTAACTGTTTACGGCCAAGTCCTTGGCGCCCGCAGCAAAGGCTTCCAGTTTTTTGGAGAAATCCGGCACATATTGATCAATCTAGAGATCGATAGCGAAAGAGAGTAAAACGCATAGAGTTAATAAAAAGAATACGGGGGGAAAAGGTTAAAAGTGTTTAGCTGTCGAAGTGAAAAACCGGTTTTTAAGCACACTTCATAACTTTCGAAATCTAAACAAGAGTTTTGAATGATGTCAGAAAAATGATTGTGTCTTTGGGAATACTCACAAACTTGGCCATCGCTGGCCATTTGGTGCGCCAGTAGTTTAGGCCATTCGTGTAGGCATTGCAGCATGCATTACGCGCTAATTTCCACACATTCACGCCAGTTTTGATTGCCGGTTCGGCGTAGGGCGGCACATGCTTTTCGGCCCACTTGTAGCCGCGTGCACTCGCTCCCATTGTGGCATACCACACACGTTGCACATGGGGCAACATACCGGCATTTTTCAGTATCTTACCGGTGGCTGATTTCTCAAAGACACCCTTGCCGTTCACCTCAGTGTCATAGTAGAGAGCACCGGCAATCAGGGCCACTATCAAAATGCTGCCCAGCGCCCATTTACAGCAACCGCATTTCTTCTTTTGCGCCGCATTCTGTTTGTTCTTTTTCTGTTGTGCGGTGCTCTTCTCCTGTACGGTCTGCAAGTGGGTAGAAGAGAGACAAATATTAACACACAGCTCTTCGTTGCGTACAGAGTGGAGAGTGGGGAATGGGTAAGGCAGGGGGAGTCGGGGACATGTATGTTACCTTTTTTGCGGCAGTCGCTTGTTTGCCCTGTTTGCTTTGTTTGGGTTTAACCTGAGCCATATTTTTTTATTATTTAATTTCAACTAAACTTCTTATAGCTGCGAGTATTTCACTTCTGCTGTTAGTTAAACGAAAATTTCAATTATCGTTAATTAAGAGTGTTTTTAAAATTGCAATTGTGTTGCGGAAAAAAAACCAGACGCAAACGGTAGCACGCACACTAACACACAGACACACACACACTCAAAGAAATAGTATGAGCAAGCTTAAAGAAAGCTTTTAAGTTGTCGTTGAGTCGCAATTAAAGCCGAGCTTACTCAGTGACTGTGGTAATTAAAATAATGCACAAACAATTTTTGCACGTCTCTTTTGCACGTCTCTTTTGCTGTCACTTCGCAGCTTTGCACAAACACGAATAATGTGATTGGCAAAAGGCGCGCAAGATAAAGCGTCAGACGCAGCAGCGACAGCAAAGGCAACAGCAGCGACGGCGGCGTCGACAGCGGCAGCTGCATACGTCACAAGGGCACCGAATTCTGATGACGCGTCATCAGCTGAGTGAGAGCATCGTGTGACACAGAGAAATACAGAGAGAGCGGGCCAAAGTGTAAAGAGAGCGAATGTAACTGTGATAAGCCCATATATTGTTTTAATCATGTATAATTATGTAAATGTGTGTGTAATAGGGGCCACTCAAATAGCAAGAACAACAACAAAAAGACACAAGTTGAATGAACTACGAGAACCGTTGGATTTTTTAGCACTGTTTGTTGCTGCTGCTAAAAATCAAATAAAGAATGCGTCAAAACCGGCATGGAAAAACCGACAACGTAGCAAAGTTTCAAAAGTGAAACGAAGAAAATCTCGGGAAAAAAGTGCCGACGTCGCCACGTGTTGAAGAACCAACAAGAAAAATGGCCAACAAGAATTCAATGTTGATGTTGTTGTTGTTGTTGTCCACATTTTTGTTGTTGTTTGCTTCATCACTGTTGCTTCTTCATCTTTCGTTTTATGCTTTTATTTCGGGTCCACAGGCATTTGTGACGTGGGCAGTGTAGTGGTCAGGCTGCATGCGCAGCGTCCAAGAAACTCATTGTTATCTCGAATCAAGCGATGAACCAAAAAAGAAATGGAAATAAAAGCCGAAAAAAAAAGTAAAATAGAATGACACCACCACCGCTGCGCTGCGCACAATCAACAAGGGTGTACACAGACAGCGAAGGGGAATGAAATTGGTGAGTGGGGAGAACTAACAGCCAATCGGAGCTATAACACATCATCCATACACAAAAAAAAAAAAGCGACGCTAGATGATCATAAATAGCTGCTGCCGCTGCTGCGTGCGATAAGCGAAAAGCACACACACGCATACACCTATGCATAAATTAGCGGCAAAAAGTGGTCGGCCTGCATGGCAACGCCGTACGAAAAATATGCACACTAATGCACACACAAACACACACGTATTTTTATTAAACGCACTTTGCGCTGCAAATCTACGAAAAAAAGAGAAATTATTGAGCGCCCGGCAAATGCGACGACTTCGACAGCAACAACAACGACGACGGCGTCTTTCACTTATTCACACTAATCACACACTCTTAATGTTGACATTCAATAGCGTAAATCTTGTTTTAAATTAGTTGCAACACAATCGCAATTCCAATAGGGAATAATATCAAAATTTTGTTAACACAAACTATTATAGCTAAGCGTGTGAAAAATACTTTTTTGTTGTGCAGCGACTTGCAATAAACTGACAATCAGCTCGTAACGTCTACACAATGGCGTCACGCCATTCACAGGTGGCGCAAACAAGCAATCAGCTGCACATACTACAGTGTGACCAGCTTAGGTTTTCAGCGACGTAAGCGGTGGAGTCACACATAAGTCGGAGGAGTAAAACGTTATTATTTAAAAATTTCAAATTACTTACTTCCAAAATTGTCTGCAGTTCATCAACATAAACATTTCGACGTTTGTCCAACTGCAATTCCTCATTTAAGCCACGCACATCTTGCAGAAAAAGATGATAAGCCGTCGATTGGGCCAGTAATTTCGTGGATTCCGTCCAACCGTTGTCTACAGGCATGAAAAGTGAAATTCAAAAATATATTCAGAAAAATGAAATTAAAGTCATACCAATGGCTCTTAGGAGCAGCAAACTGGACATTTGCTGTTTCTTGTAATTCATACGCCAGACCTTGAAGCAGGCATCGCCACCAGAGCTCAACAAACAGCCAATGCAGCCCTCAATTTCATTTCGCTGTTTGCCGTACGGTTCAATCTCACGCAAAAGTGTTAAGAAAATATTCGCATGCTTGACGGGACTGGCGATATAACGTTGCTGCGAACAGAACGAAAGACAATACAATCGCTATCGTTATCGATAACTGTAATCGCCACTTACCAGCAAGAGGAGAGAGCTGCGTTTAAGGCTCTGCTGCAAATCCTTGGATAAGTGGTTATAAGTTCCATTCAATGCATTGTAGCAGGCAAAAAACTCCTGTTGCTGAAGCAACAATTGGTCATTTGTTTTGCGCGCCACAGCTGCATTCAAAACCCGCTCGATATGTTCGATAACAAATTTGCTAAAACTCTTCAACTCCAAATTGGGCAACATCAGGTTCTGCCAGACTTTAACACCCTCGGTCAGCGACTGGTGTCCACCCTGGCCAATGGCCCAAAGGATGCTCAGACAGATATTGCTGCGATTTTGGTAGGAGTTACGCAGCAGAGCCGTTTTGGCCATATTATGCGAACAGATATTGGGCCAATTCTGGCCAATCAATTGCAGCACAAACTTATAGCCAACCACATTTTGACCACTATTCAGTTCGGTGGCCATGCTGTCCAACAAAGAATAGAAAAAGTATTCCAAATTCGTTTCGCCCACGCTGCGAAGAAACTCGAGTATCGACCACTTCAGACCATTGCTAGCCAAGTTAGTCGGGTATTGGGCACTGCGGCCGGAGAAGGTGGGATCACAGTCGAAGGACATTGCCTCATTCAAATAACTCGCAATCTGCAAAAGGAACGAAACGAAAATATTTAAAATAAAAATTTAAAGCCAAACATTTAGCTATTTTCAGCTAACGTCTGCAGACTCTGGTCACACTGCTTACGTACATTGCTCAGCCAACGCAATTCGGAACCGGGACAACTGATTTTCACCTGTGCCAATTGTGCAGCAAAATCATCAGGTGTAATTTGCTTAATGGCCTGTTCCAGAGTTTTTGGCTTTCCTTGTCCATTCGCAGGCTGTTTTGTCGGCTTTTTCGATGCTTCCGTTTTCGTTGGATTTGTTTTTCGTGGCGATTTATTGTTTTTCGATGAAGCCGATGCAATGCTCGACGTTGATTTTGCTGGCGAATTGTTGTTGTTGCTATTGCCATTGGAATTGCCAAAGAGATTGCGATATTGCTGCGTTGGCACTGCATCGAAAACAGATAAAACAATTGAGTTAATTTGTACAGCTGTGATTTTCTTTTTATCACTTACTGAGTTCCTCTAGTTTGGGCAGCTGAGCCGCAATTCGTTTTTGTTCCGTATGTGCAGTTACTTTCTTTTCCAGATTCTTTTGTTTACGTGATTTGGACACGACTTCCCATTGATTGGACGTTGATGACATTTCCGCTATTGGTTTAATTCAATTAGGCGAGAGTTAATTAAAATCTGTGTGCGTTGCAATTGAAGTGCAGCAGAAAACTATGTCCAAGCCGGCAGTGTAAAAAAAAACAAATAAATACTCTAAATTGCTAGCTGCATACTAATCTTAGCTCGACTTGTGCAACACTGACAATTCTCTCTTGCTCTCTATCTCTCTTGAAAATTTTGAGAGCACTGCTATTAGTTAACAGCAAAGACGCTTTACAGTATTATATGTTATGTGAGCAATGGTCACATTGTTTTTCAAAAATTCTGTTGTATGTCTGCGTATACCTAAAAAATTTTAATAATCTATTAATTTGGAAAAATGTTATTAAAATAGTATATATTTGCATGTTTTAGCCACATAAGAATACACATTTTGTTTGTTCTTTTTACAGCTCATAATGCTGTTGAATAAAAGTTTTCTCTTTACTTCTGTTAAGTTAACAGGCTAAGAGAAAACGTGACTGCTAATGGCATTGATTTTAATAACAGACCCAGTATTTTTAATATTGTTTTTGTTTGAGATGGTCACATTGAGAAATTTACAAATAAGAATTTGAACGTTTATAACTTGGAATTAAATCAAACATTAATATTTTAGGGAAATAATGCGATTCATTAAAATAAATACGCTTTCCAACTCACACGGCGTACACACATACACTTTTTGCATAAAATATTTGTACAAACGTATCAATTTACGAAACGTTAAGAGAATTACACAAAATATGTAAAGAAAAATCTCATTCAATTTGAAACTAATAACTGAATTCAAAAGAGCATTTGCTGCTAACGTTTTTCGTTATTCTTCAACCCTTACATTAATCAGTATTTTTTTAATACTGCTAATTCGGCCACATTGACTCATGTTAACAGCTGTTATTTTGCGTTGAATATTTGAACTGAGCAGACGTGTGTCGCGGACGCTTTAAGTAAAAACGCGGTCTACGTACAGTGCAACCATTTTGCTTATATATCTATAAGTGTATATGTGTGTATGTGTATATGCCAAAGCAAAATAAAATTGCAAAAACAAAAAGAGCAACAGAAAAATATATTGTACAAGTTTGTGAAAACTTCAAGTGTTTTGTGCTTTTCAGCTTTAGCATCAGCACAGCAATAACAACAAAAACGTCACCGACAACGCCGTCGCGCTAAATATTTAACGGCGCGCCGCCTGCTGTTTATACGAGTGTATGTATGTTTATACATAGATGTGTGTGTACTCGGTAGTGTAAGCTGTGTGTGTGTGAATGCGCTGTCTGTGTTTGTGCTGCCTAACAATTTGCCGCTAAACACAAAAGCAGCTGAAGGCAGCAGAAGAAACAGACGGAAGACCAGCTGACGACGACAAAACGAAGCACACACAGTTAAAAAGTCAACGATCGATTTCGATTACGCGCTTAAGTGTGTATGTGTAAATGTGAGAGCGTAAAGTAAATCGCAGAAGAAGCAGAGAACAACAACAGCAGCAGAAGCAGCAACAAAAACAATCGCGAAAATAAATAGTTTGCGAAACCAAAAGCAGAGCTTAAAAGAGTGTTAAGTGAAACACGTGTCCTGATTGAAAACAAAAAAGAAAATTACATTTTAAGTGCGCGCTATTTGCGACGATAACAAACACAATAATATTAAAACATGTCTGCTGTACCGCTACCCATCAAAACGGAGGAAGTCATTTTGGAAAACGCCGAATACAACAGCGCCGAGGAATTGGATGAAGAGTTACAGTAAGTGCCAAAGGGAAAGAATAGAAAAAAAATAAAAATATACACACGCATATCGCATTACTACTTTATGACTTCTGTTGTGTACTTGGGGAATCGTTGAAATAAAAAAATAAACAAACCCAGTGCTCATTTACTAAGGTTGCACTTTTCATTTTATCACGCAAATTATCGATTTTTTTCTTACTTTTTTTTTGTCGTTCATTCTGTCCCGCTTGCACGCGAGACGAAAAGACAAAATGCAGAAAGGAAGAAAACGTATAATTTTGCCGCCTGTTTTGCCGCACAAAACAAACGCGGCATAAAAACACCACCACCAGTGCATTAAAGTTGAGAGAGAGAGAGAGACACACACACACACACACATGCATACATTTGGAAAACGTATGGCGTTTAGTTCGTCAGACATTCCATTCCATTTCCACACCATTCCGGCCGTGTTGTATTCCGCCCGTTTCATTTCATACCATTGTCTCGCTGGAAAAAAGGTGACGCTACTTTTTGTCTTCGCTTCTATTCCTCCTGCTCTTCTTCTACCTCATCATCATCAGCAGCTACAACTGCTTGTTGTCTGTTGTTCACTTTGTTGTTTAGAGGTTTAATGCTCGCCATATTTGAAACAGGGAGAGAGAGAGAGAGAAAAAACGTCTGTTTTAAAAAATGTACACTGTAGGACAAAATAATATTGCTTATGAAGTCAATTATAAAAAATACAAATTATAACTAAATATTTGTAAATAGTTGTTTTATTTAAATGAAGATCTATATGAACATGTTACGCTCTCGCTCTCTCACGCTCAATAACAAACAACTGCGCTGCCGACGTCGGTGCCAACGTCGACGTAGCTGTCTGTTGCTTATCATTGCGAGCTGATGTTAGTTGCGACCAAATCAGCTGTACCGGTATATTTCTATAATCATCATATGGCTGATGTACTACCTGAGCGAGCAGAGCGTTAAGCCCGAAACGACTCTCACGCTCACAACACACACCTTTAAATATAAAACTGTAGACAAATGAAATGAAAAAAGAGTGTGTGTGTGTTTGTGTTTGAAGTGGAGAGAGAAGAAATGTACAGTTTATTTGGTTGTTGTTATTTTGTATTCATATTTGCTTTGTTCCAATCGTTTGAATATTAGCGAATAGTTTTATATTCTTCTTCTTTATTTTCTGCTCGCGGCGAAAGAAATGCCGCCGGCCCTTTTTATCAAAATCATATGGTTTTTGGTCACACGACGATTGAAAGAGTGAGTGAGTGTGCGTTATCAGCCGCCTTTGCCTCTTTCTCTTCTGCGGTTGTTGCTTTTGCTGTTTTCAGCAGCATATGTTCGCGTATACTCTCACCCGAACACTCACACACACACACAGAGGGAGACGTACATGTAAATAGAGAGCCTGTGTTTGACGTAAAAGAAACACTTCGTACACTCACCTCTCCCTCCCCTAACGCTCTAGGCAGCTGAGCAGCCTCAAGGTTTACCCTTGTGTGTGTGCGTGAGTGTGTATTTGTGAATTGCCTTATCAATAAGGCTGGCATATTCCCATATGTTTATATTGTATAACTGCATGGCGAAGGCCTTTTATTTACTTTATCAACACTGTAAGTCGACTAATTCTGCGAAACAGCTGACAGCTTTTCTTCCTATTGTAGTCACTAATGAAATTATATTTTTTGTATGGCAGTGTTCAATATTTTTCTGACTTCACTGAAACATGCGTGCAAAAAAGAAAGAAAGAAAACAACAGTAGCATTTGAAATGCGTCTTGCAACAACAGCTGCCCGGCAAGTGCCTTGGCTAAAAGTCTCCAAAGAGTTGCACATGCTCTCACAATTTGTATGTGTGCCTGAATGTATGCATGTGGCGTCATTTCCGTTTTCCCCACACACTGGAAGGCGACAACGACGTTGACTGCGACGTCGTTGCCAGCGTCAGCTTGGCGTATGCATGCAGTTTTTGTTGTTTTCTTTATTCAATTGTCAGACCGCATTCTCCTGCTCCCCAGTTTGGCAAAGTACATAAGAGCACGTATGTGTGTGAGAGGGAGAGAGAGTGAGTGAGTGTTTGCAATGCACTCAAAAGCTTGTTGCTCCGTATCCATATAACGTTTTTGCGAGTCAAAGAGAGAAAGAGAATCAGAGAGTGGAGCGTAATTGTGAGTGTGTGTGTGTGTGTGTGTTCACTAAGGGGAATTTAGCAAAAGTACAGATGCCGCCACACACCACATTACTTTTTACTACTACTACACACATTTCATTGAAAAAAAGTATACACAAAATGCCGCTGTCAACGCCGACGCATCTCACACCATCAAGAATGAACGCGTGTATAAATATGTCTGTGTATGGCATAAATGTGCAAAAAAAGCCAATAAGACAACAATACATACAGTCTCGCGCACAAATACAAAAAGATAAAAAGCTGCTGCGCAAATTTTGGGCGATGGCTGTTTCATATGTCAACCGTTTCGCTGTGTGTTTCAATTTCCACTGCGTTTTTGCATGCGGCATTTATTATGGGCAACCTGCGCGTCTGCCTGAGAGTGAGAGTGGGTGAATTAGCAAGCAAATGAAAGAGAGGCAGAGAGACTGCAAAAAAGCTTCATTATATTAGTATTGGATTTGCTTTTATTTTATTGTTAGGTGCAATACAAGATTTAAATTTGCAAACATAAATGATTAACAAAAAAAAACGTTTGTTGTCTTCTTTACGCACATCAGCTGTGCCACTTACACACATACAAACAAGTACTAATGACTGTATGTACAATGGTATGCGTGTACTTTTGCAACACTTACTCAACAGCTGTTGTTTTTGTCACACGCACATTTGTTGAGCAACATGCAAAGACATACCCCCTCTGCCTCCTCCTTCTACTGCTCCTTCCACCTGCCTCTCGCATATTCATCTCGGATTACCTCATGCGAGAGCGTGTGTGCTTATGTAACCGTTATGTGTCACCACTTCCCTTCTCCTATCCCCACCTCTTCTCTCTCTCTCTCTCTCTTGCCATCGCAATTGCAACGACGTTTTTGTGTCTCTCTGTTCTCTGTTTATATTTTTATTGCAAATGTGGCGCCAAAAGGCCGACACATTACGAATCAGAGAGGGCTAACGGCAGGTGGAGGATGGGGTAGGCGAAGGGGGGAGTGAAGGCAATTCTAAACTTTTTCATTTGTTTATGCTACTTTGTTGCTGTGTTTTTAATGTTATTGTTGTTTTTGTATTTGGTTGGCTGCTGCACATTACGCAAGTGGCAAAGTTTATTGCGTTTTATTGCGCATTTCGCCATTTGGCTGCTGCTTCTACTACCTTTTTAGCATTTTACTACGCTTTAGTTTCGGCCTTTATTTGCAACATTGTGAATGTGTGTGTGTACGTGACTGGGCATAAAACGTCCGCCTTTTAGTGCATCAACTGTTCAATTACATCTCTTCCCTCTTTCTCTAAATGTCGCTCATAAAAGTGTGACCAAATAAAAGCAGAACAAGAGTAAAGGGAAAAAGTTTGCACTAAATCAGTAGTAATCACCAATGGGAAATCAATGTGAAAATCCTTTGGTACTCGGCGCAAATAAAGTTGGCTACAATGGGTATCGTAAACCGCCTGTTACCCTAAACTACTTAACAAAGATTCACTTTTATTTGTTCGATGAAATGAATTGATAAAAATTAATTGTTTATAAGCCGGCAAATACGAAATGTAAACAAACCAAATAACAATCTACCGACCTGACACAATTTCTATATTTGTTTTTTACTTTTTTTTCTACTAGCTTTTCTTATCTTGGCCAACAGAAAGGAAACACCATAGATAAAATACCAGAGCCAGTAATTAGTAAAGGCAGAAGAAACTTATTGAAATGATTAATAAATACCAAGTGTATTTCATTGTTTTTTGTAATTTTGGCATAATTTAGCTATAGACTGTTGCATCTGCTTTTTTGGAGGACTTGCTGCTTGTGCACGTCTGTTGATTACATAATTCGCTTGTTTATCTTTATGAATTAAAAATTAATGCCGCTCCACCTGCAAATCGGCAAAATTGTAGCCGACAAATTCCAGGCAGAAATGATGACGTAAGCGTTGACCCAATAAACGTACATACACTTGTACACACACACATAGACATAAGATATACATGCATACAATTTATGTGCAAGTTGCTGCAGCAGAAACAGAAACAGCAACAACATCAACTCGTCGGCGGCACTCGTGACTTCGGCTTTGTCTGTTCTGTTTAGATTTGAGTGTGTGTGTGTGTGTGTGTTGGTTAGCGAAAAGTGGCCAATGAACTACATTGAACTTTGGGACAGCAGCAGCAGAGTCGGCCCCCGGGCAGCAGCAGCAGCTGTTGTGTGTCATGTGTTCTCTTCTCTCTCCCCCTCTCTTGTTGTTCTTTTTGTGTGTAAAATTCAAAATGCAAAAATTGCGTACTACAAAATTTAACTGCAATTCAACATTCTCCCACAACCTCCTTCCTAACAGCTGTCAAAATTAGCAGCACCCCGCGCTGGTCACTCTGAATGCAACAGCTGTAAATAGTTTACATTGCTGCTGTTAATTTAACATGATCACTGTTTTTAACAGCTGTTGCGCTTATTGCTGATTAATTTAAAGGCTGACGAAAATAATTTGTTTTGCACTGCAATTAAATTCAACTTTAATGTATGCTGCAGCATTAGTGGCTTTTACCTTTTATTGTTTGCAAGCAGAAATTCCAGGGGAGCAGCAAACAGCAAGTGCAGCAACATCCGCTTGCGCCAACTTTGGCAACATATCATGTAAAAAAATGTTGGCTAAAAAAGAATCTATTATGACTACAAAACACGCTGTAATTAACATTACTTTATAAAGGTAAACTTCAGACGAATTTTATAAGATTTTAGGTGAAACTCACTTAATACTTTTATTAAGACTGATATCGAGTCGTGCATACCCGTTCAGCAGCTAACGCTACAGGTCATTTGCTGCTGCGGAGAACGACCTTTGTTATAGATGGTAATGGTGTGTTGCTAAAAATAAACCAATGCAACTAGACGACGACTGCGTCTAAGATTTTCTATCGCCGTCTTCGTTGTTGTCTTTAACGTTCTGTTTGTTGCTGGAATGCAGTGCTGCAACTTTACACAGACGCTCGTTCAAAAACACACACACACACATATACAGAGACAGGCTGACTCTCTCATATGTTTCTGGACTGTTGTGGTGCATACCTTTGTGAAAATGCTTTTCATGAGGCACACAACAACAAGATGAAACATGTGTGTGTGTGTTTGTGAAAAACCTGTTTGAAATTCTTATGCTATTTGCTGTGCAGCATAAATTCGACTTTAATCCAAGAGTCACAACAATAACATACAAAAAAGATGGCCATATTTGACAGCTGTGAACTGTGAACGACGCTCAGCGCTCTCTCTCTCTTCTCGTATTCCCCCATTCTCTTATTCTCGCGCTCTCCTTCGAGTTGCCGACATGTTGATTTTTATGTTGTTGCTGCTTTGTTATTGTTATTATTTGTACATTTTTCGTTGTATTGATGCTTTGCTTTGGACAGCGCTGCAGCTGCGACGCTTACGTCGACGCCAATCGTTGCGCATAGGCTGCAAGTGTGTGTGAGTGTTTGTGTGTGTGCGACAGCCGCTAAACTAAAACTGAATTGAATGGAATTGTGAATTTATGAATGAATGAATGATTTTTTTTAACGCGCCATTGTGTGTATGCTGGTGTAAAAAGTTAATTGGATCTTGTACCTACTTTAATAAAATGTTTGATTTGTTTACACAGATTACAACTGGAAGATTCCGGCGGAGAGAATACGTATCACATTGAGTACACCACCGAGCCGGCGCATCAGGTTACAACAAGTTCGCAGCGTCGCCAATCGAATATGAGCGGATCGAATACTACAAAAGGCGGAGGACAGGACGGCGGGGGAGATGGTTTAGGGGACGGTGGCAGCTCGCCGAGCGGTAAACCCATTCTAGATACCGAAAAGCGTATGCGACGCGAAATAGCCAATAGCAATGAACGTCGACGCATGCAGAGCATCAATGCCGGTTTCCAGAGTTTACGTTCCCTCTTGCCACGACACGAGGGCGAAAAATTGAGCAAGGTAAGTTACAAACAACAGAAGAGTAAAGTCCAAAAATCATGTATGCTTGACCGATTTGGTTCATATATTTGTCCAATCCGGTACAGGATACACCAAATGGGTCTAAAAAAAAAACAATATAACGAAGCAAGACAAATTTAGTTTCAATTTTACTGGTCATGAGTACTAATTGGATTGCATAGATTACTCACACACTTACACTCAACCACACAAGAGTATTTAAGTGAGTGTTGGCTGACCATTAACGCCTCAACACCTCGGTCGTTCAGTTAACAGTCTGTCGTCTGCCTCAATGAGCACGCAACTCCAATTACATTACCATAAGAACAGCAACAACGTTTAGCTTAACTGTGCCTTATCACACATGTTTGACAAATTGCCTCTCTTAGTGCTTTTGACTCGCTCTCTTCTCGCCCACTCTCTTTTCACTTACACTGCAGTCGGCGAAGTCACTTTGCAAAAACTTTCCAAAACGATTGTATGCGTGTGTGTGTGTGTTTGTGTGTGCACGCCAGCGGCGTGCCTCACTCTTGACACATGAAGAAGGTCCCTTTACAAAGCTCGTTGATATGGCAACCTTTTTGACGTCGTAGGCAGAAATGTTTGTTGTTGTTTTGAGTCTTACTTTTTTGCATATACACACGCATTCATCTCGTATTTATGGTATTTTTCACCTTGAGACACAACATCGATTTGTTGTGACGAGAAAAAAGCGGTGGCTGCGCGACGTTGCCATCTTGAGTGGGTGCCTGTCTGTGTTTGCTTTACCTAAACACCAGACGGCTGTAAATCAACAAGATGTCATATTAAAAAAGATTCATTTTCTGTAAATACTTTCTTTGCATTATATTTGTTAAAACCGTTATTTATGTGTCTGCTGCCAGACATTCTCTTTTAACAATTGGTTAGGGTCGAAAATGTGCGCATTTTGCAACACTGTTGACTTATCGATATTTATGATTATCGCACCGATCGCTGCAGTCCTTAAACTTTGTTGCTTTATTCCCCACTCCTTGTTTTTGTGTTTTATTTATTGCAAATTGAAAAGTGTCAAACGAAACTAAACTTCATTTGCTACAAAACATAAATCAAAGCTAAACAACAAACAAAAATAAAGTTGCTGCAAAATAGCAAAAAGAAAAGGGCTCGAAAAAAGTCACAACATAAACAACAAAATGACAGCTCATGTGTCAATAAAAAGAGAGTAAAAGAGAAAAAAAAACAACAACAATGTGTAAACAGGAAGAAAAACGCGTAAATATTAAAAATACGTTACTTTACGACACGCGCAAATGGAAGGCAGAAAGAACAGTGGGCCAAAAGGGAGACAGAAAAGGGGTAAATCTGCAGCGACGGTGGCAGAGACGCTGCGTCGCAGGGTTTCACAAAAAGAATTGATGGTGGCAACTACCGCCCCCTTCCCTAGAGAAAATCAAGTACACACAACTGGAATTTTTCTCCTATTCTCGCTCGCTCTCAGCACCCATACAATTCAGAGTTTGTGAGCTCCAAAAATATCGATCCAAAGTCTCGCGTCCTTTCCAGTGCGCGCCAAAAGCGAGCAACAAACAACCCTCCAAAATCGCAAAAACTTTGGAATAGTCGAAAACTCAGCACAGGGAGCACACTGGACTTTAGAGAGTTGCCAACTTAGGGGCTAAAACTCCACCACGTAGTCGGCGCACAGACATTCGGTCTTGACAGTTTTTGGCCAAGCCCAATATTACACATAATCCCTGTACTCCTTTCTGCCCATGCCGCTATCACAGCTGAGAGCAACGTTCTTACATGTAATAGAGTGATGGGGGGTGTTGTTTTGCTGTGGGAAGGGGCAGATTTGGGGACTGTTTCATTGCCATTTTGTTGCCGACGAAATGAAATGGTTTTGTCGGCTGCCTGGCGCCTGGTAGGCAGCTGTTTGTTCCGATGACGACGACTGGAAAGTGACAGGCGGCGGCAAATTGGAAGAAAGCTGGCGCAGAATGGGCAGCAAAAAGGGAGTGTGAATGTGGGGGTGTGGGTATGAACTACCGCCCTCAAACTCTCTGTACGGCAAATTGGGCGTTCAGCTTTCAATGCCGCAGTTGCGCAGTTTGAACATGTCTCTGCATGTTGTCGTTGTCCCGGCTCGATTACGACCAAAAGGCGTGGCAAGAGGAATAGGGTAAGGATGGCGAGTTGTAGGGGGGCAGGACAGTGCACTAGGCCATTGGCATCGGGCAACCTTTGCGCGGTATTGGATTGCAGCTCAGCAGCTGGTCCGGGATGCGCCAACACCTAGAAATACATAACGTAAAGCTGCCTGTTATGTCATGACAGTTATGTACAATACCGTTATACATATACGAACTATATACTTACCGTTTGCCAGTCGTGTGTATATGGCGCACTGCGTGTAGCTGTACTTTCAATTCTGCTGCGTTTCGTAGTAAAGTTCTGCGCTCTCTTTCACGCAAATTTTACTATCAAAGAAAGAATCCTACCCCACCCCTCGAAAGGACGCTGGCCACCAAAGTGAGACAATATCTTTGGCCACAAAATGCAAACGTTATTTGAAAATATTTTATATTTCCTTCCCAAATCCTTTATACACAGCTCTTACTTACTTTAATTCCATTATCTGTGGTGGCACAGCAAGTAAGTGTTGTAAAGTGCCACAACACGATTATGCACACAAACGATAATTTATCGAAGAGCGTCAAGTGCTGGAACTTTCGCAAGACAGAAGAATGCAATTGTAAAGAGACGAGACGAGAAGAGAGCGCAAAAAATAAACAAACAGAGAGAAAGCTGCAAGGCAACAACAAAAACTGCAGCAGCAGCGACGGCAGCAGCAACAATAACGTCGGCCTAGCAAAGCATAAGTGCAATGGATCAATTACTTTGTGGGTTTTCTTTACAAACACATAGACAGACGCCAGGCAGACAACTGTGACTGTATGCATATGTTTGTGTGTGTGTGTGTGTTTGTGTGCAAAAATGTCGGTCGGTCGTTGGCTGAAGTCGCGACGTCTCCGTCACCGTCGTCTGGCGGCGTCGCTTAAAGATCGTCGTTGTCGTTGTCGCTGCCCCCGTCACTTTGTCAATTGCAGGCGCTTTCAAGCTGAGCTTTCGGCTAGGCACCTTGTTGTTGTTGTTGTTGTCGTTGCTGCTGCCGTAGATTACATGGAATGCTGTCTCGCCGGATTTAATGACTCTGTTGCGTTGTAACGGTGCTTTTTTTTTATCAATGGCAAAGAAGAGACTGCGACGAGTGCAAAAAAAAGGCCATTAATAGCGTCAAATGGGAAAGGCGGTCTATGAATTCCACATTCAGTTGTTAGTTCCGTTCCGTTTTCTTCTTTCTGTTTGCCCAATACATCAATGAATCAGCATCAACAGCTGATAGCACAGTTGTTCCGCCTAGAACAAAATGAGTATACAATATGTAAATATAAAATGTGCAATGTGTGAAAAATACTAAGGAAAGAAATAAATAAATGAATTTTTTGATTTAATACACAAAAAGCGGCAACCGGCATTGTTGCTGCGCAATTTACACTCACACACATACAGCTGAACGGCAGAATCAGAGAGACTAAACGTGGCGTTGGCAGCGACGTCAACGTCGACAGCTCAGCTGGTCAAGCAATAACAAGGTTGACCGGCAAAAAGCTCAGCTTTCCCAATTGCGTCGTCGTTTCGACAAATCACAGTTTGCAAAGCGCTGTGCAAAAGTTTTAAAGCAATTGCTGCTGGCAATCTTCACTCTAACTGTATCCGCCCGCATATTTGTTTTAATTTTGCGCTACAATTAAATGTCGTGTTGAGTTATATTTTATTTTTATAGCAAATGCAATAGTTGCAGCACCAGTACGACGTCGCCAACAGCGGGTTGTTGTTTTTATTTTATTTGGGTTAATTAAAACAGCTGTCTTGGGTGTGAAGTCTCATACACTAACACACTCACATGCGTATCGCAATAAATGCGAGAGGCGTACGCTTAGTCGCTGCTTTACTTATTTTTGTTATAAGTATGCATGTGTGTGTGTATTTGTATAGGCATGAAATTCGATCAGCTGATCTACTGTGAATGTTCGTATGTGTGTGTGTATTTGAGGGTCAGCGTCAGCATTGACGTAGCGCCTGTTTCTCTTTCTTTCTATTGTTGTTGCATTGGAATTTAACAACGTTTTCTGCCTGTCGCCGGTATTCACAAAAATGCTCTAACGGCTGTTGCTTTTGTTCGTGTTTTCGTCGCATTTGTTGTTCCTTCTCCATCTTGTTTCTATTCAAATTCAACCTATCTCGCACGCGTTAGTGTGTGTTTGAGTGTAACCGTTTTTGTTCTTTTTTTTTTCGTATGCTAATTAAATGCTTTCGTTGACCATGAGCTTTTCTGTGATGTTGTTTGAGCATGCCATGTTGTTCCCATTGTTGTTGGTTGGCTGGCTGCTCTTGGTTCAACGTTTTATTGACCTTTTGTAATGGAATTTTAATGAAGCACTGAAAGCGCGAGTGACGACGAAAACGACGTCAGCTACAAAAAGAAGAACAACAACAAAGGCAGTAGAATGCTGTTCTGGAGTAACACTTGGTTTCATCTGGCTGCAGCTCGGCAACACTGGCAGCACAGAAGTGCATTTCATTGAGCGTTAAGCTTTTGAATTTCATGACGATCTTTTGCTTCCACAGAATTTCAATTTGAGCACAGCACGTGTTTTAATTAATTTAGGTTAAAGCTTAAATAAGTAATATCTCAGTACATATGTGAAACTGTATGTGTATTATGGGGACTGAGTCAGCCAAACCAAAAGCAGCTGCTGCGACGCCGGCGGCTGCTCGTTAAAAATTAGCTAAAAACGCAAAATATATTTGGCAAGAAAAAAAAAAAAAAATGAAATGTTTATATTTAAATGTTTTGAGCATTGCCAGACCTGACAGCTGTTTTTGCTTTTTATACAGTGTTATTTTAGTATTTACAAAAGCTCTCACACATACGCACACGCATGTACACAAACACACGCACACAAATGACCTCGCCTTATGCGTGTTTCGTTATCTCTTAAATAGTTCACTTTTGATGACGACATTTCAGGGGAAATTTTAAGAATCGCGTTTCTAACGCTAATGCCACTTCATGTGTGCACAAATATAGTATATTCCTTTATTTTCTATGTATAAATAGTATTAGATTAATGCAATTTTGCCGCTTGCTCATTTCCTACAGTCTCTTTCCCTCTTTTGCGATGTTGTCACCGTTTGTCATTTGCCAAGCAGCTTTTATTACAGCTATCTGCGGCTGCTGCTGTTGTCGTTCGTTCATTCGTTCTGTTCGTATGTGTTAGTGAGTGTGAGTGTGTAGAAAACACATGTTTGGCGCCCGCTGTTGTGGGCGCGCAACCAGCTGAGTGCGAAAGAGCGAGTGCGAGCGAACCAAGACCTCTACGACGCCATGTGGGTGCTTTTGCATAGTATTTGTAAATATGTATGAGTGTTTGTTTGTGTGCGTCTGTGAGCATCAATGCCGGCAGCGTTTGGCAGCTGTTTCTTCTTTTTTTTGCGCATGAGAATTGCGCACATAAATATTCATATGTACATGTTTTGCCAAAAACAGCGAAATATGTGGAAAATTCTGTGTTTGTATTTGCGAAACGAGCTGAAGCTGCAACGTGTGCGGCCATCTCAAATTCCGTTATGTTTGCAAATACATACAAACATGTTTATATGCATATGTATACATGTGTAAGTGTGTATTTGCTAATTTTAGCAAAAATTCAGTCGGCATGCAAAAGCTCGACGCTATGAAAAATGCTAATGAACCACAGTCGCCGCAAAACACGCGCTTTTGTGTTTGCCAAAAAAGAAAAAGACGCTCACAAAGAGGAAGAGCAAAAGATCCCGCAAAACAGCATCAGCCAGAAACAGCAACAGTATGAAACTACAATTTTAATGTCAGCTGACTTGTTTTCTTAACTATACGCCACTCACAACAAAATGATGGGAGATAGAGAGGAGAGAGAGCACACAGGTTGTAGCTCACCCTCATTCTCTCGAACATGCTCTCACTCACTCACACTCGCACCTGTCGTTGGCCGGCATAGAAGCAGATAAGCAGCGAGAACAAACACAACGCTAATTGTTTGCCGCCAACAAAACGTGCGACGCAATAGGAGAATAAAAGCAAATGCAATCGATGATAAGCAGTAAACTGAAGTAGAAACATTGATGCATGTTTTATAAAACATATCGTATATCGGATAAATTCAAATATTTAGATGTATCAGAAGTATCTGTACATACAGGTATTAAGTGAGAAAATGCATTAATTGATGCTAGATTTTATTGATGGACAGCTGGTTTATATTAAAACAATTAAGTGCAAACAAATGCTTTAGGAAAATAAATAATTTTCGTGTATTTGTTATGCTGTGTTGAGCAAAGCATGCGTTCACGCACGTAGGCCAACAGCTGCCCGGAGGAGGGGGGAAGAAAAGTTTAGTTCATCGTGTATTTTCAATGGCAGATAGACAGACAGGCAGCTGGGCTTTTGGGTGGCCCGGGAATGCGCCCACTGACTGACTGGTCACACACACGCATACGAGTACAAGTTTTTTTTTTTTTTACTCACGCAGAACCGCCAACACTCAGCTGATGACGAATCAGCAGTTGGCGGTGCGGCGCGCTCATTGCAAGTATTTTGCTATTTTTATGCATTTTATTCAATCAAAAAATTGTAGTGTATAGGGCCAAAGAAACGGAAAGAGGCCGACGTCGTCAAACGACGACGCGGTCGCCGCGCCATTTATAGAAACGCAGACGGCAATCAGCAGCAGCAGAGCATCGAGTCAGCTGCTGCTGTGTACGCTGTACATACACACACGTTTCGAATTGCTGCTAGCTAGTGTGAAAGAAGAAGAGAGCACCATCAGACATTTCCAATTCGTATTGGAAGTACTGGAAGCTTAAGAGAACAACACACGTGTTTAAGTTGACGCCTAAATAGTGAGAGTGAGAGCAAGAGAGCGAGAATGAATGCGAGCAAGTAGCGCGTCACCAAAGTTGAAAAAGCTTGAATCCACATGTTTTTCGCTACTGCTGGCTGCTGCCACTGCTGTGCCATTTCCGTTTCAAGCGAAACGAAATGGTATTGAAACTTAACGAAGACACGCTCTCTCACTCACTCTCCCGCTCTTTCTGACTATATTGATGTGTGTGTGAGTACAAGAGAGCAGCAAGCAGCACTCTAGCAACATTTGTGACGGTGATGGTGAGACTACGAAACGCCGGCGAATATTGAAAAACTTTTCGTATTGGAACTGTTGCTGTCGCTGCCATCGCTTGGTGGTGTGTTTTCGTAGCAGCCGTCAGTCACCGTGTGTGTTGGAAAAAAGTACAGTCGCCGCAAAAACGTTGCCTGCGCTGCTTTGCCATCGTTGCTGTTGCTGGTGCTCTGCTGTTTGGATGGCGGTCTGGTTGGATGGTTGCTTGCTCGTTTTGTTGGGTTGGGTTGGTTGCTCTCGAACGCGTTGGCTGGGATTCTTGTTGGAACAACAACGAGAGAGACTCGCGCGCGCGTTTGATCGGCTTTTTGTTTACACTCACACCATTGCCACATGTATTTATTATATGCATAGAATTCTGTATGTGAGTGTAGCGTGTGTTTTTGTAGTACAGCTGTAGCTCTGTTGGCGGCTGTTGTTATTGGTTTTAATGCTTTTTTTTTGCCGTTGGTGCGATTTGTGTATAGATTTTTGCCGGCATTTGCTGTCTGCGGCGTATAGAAATAATCACATTTTCTTACTAGCTTCCAGGCATGCAATGCCACTCAAAATAGTTGCAATTCTCATCCAATAAGAAAATCAGATACCAATTTTTGCCTAATTTACTTAATTTTTTATTAGATTTTAAATTTAATTTTAAACTCCTTTAATTGTCCCAATAATTTAAAAAAAACATTGTATTGAACTAGCAAGCAGTTCAAATATTCATTTGCCACGACTTTCCAACGTTTGTTGTCATTTTCCAAATACGCTTCCAATGAAAATCCAACAATAGTACGTTATTGGTCTGTCTGTCTGTCTACGAAGTCAATGAACGGCCTTTAAGTGAACAAACTAATGCGGATTGAATAAATTATCATAGGAAAACTAAAATGTGCTTTATTATATTTATAAAATATGCGCGCGACATTGCAATGCCGTCGTCTGATTTTTATCACATCTAAAGCTGAGAAAACTGTACACAGAGTACGTTTACCCACTCTCTCTCTCTGTATCTGTTTCCCCACTCAATCTTTTACTGCGTCCCCATCATATCAAAACAACATTGGCCGCCCAGACAGCTGTGCACTGAACGAGAGCGGGTGGCCAGCAATCAAAGAGTGTGAGAGAGAGTGTGTAGAAGCAGCTGTATATGTATGTGTGTGTGTGAGTATGTGTGTAGTCGTAGCCGGCGTCGAGTACTAGTTGTTGTAGTAGTGACCTCCGACAACAAGCGGCGACCAGAAAAATGTGAAACAAGTTTTATGGCGGCTGCCACTGCTGTTGGTGCTGCTGCAACAAGCAACCACAACACAGAGATTTATTATTTTTTAATCAAAGCCCGAGCCAAAGCTAAAGCTAAAGAATTTCTACACAGAGTTTCGCATTCCTTTGACATGATGCGGCTGCGGTGTTTGCCGCTGCAACCGCGAAGCTTCAGCATCTGTCTCTGGTCTCTCTGCCTGCAGCTGCGTGCACATTCTTCTTTTTTGTGTTGCCAGAGTTTCGTAAACTATGCTTATGCTTTTTGTTTTTGCATACCGTATTTTTTTTTGCATTTTTTATTGCAAACAACTCTGCCACCTACGTTTTTCGACGTTGTTGGTATTGGTTAGGCTGCTTTCTATGCAACTTTTTACAGTTATGCGTTGTGGCCCACGCACATTTCCAGTCGAGTTTAAAGCAAAAACGCATCAACAACTTTTGCCTGTGACAGCAAAGCATACAAATGCATGTATGCTGTGCATTTAGTAAGTGTGTGTGTTTTCATATGTGCATTTGTATGTATGCATGTGTTGTTTGTGCCGAGAACGCGCGCATTTTGAAGGACACAAGTTCCTTCACCTTTTCGGCAAGACGGCGTCACAACACAACATAAGAACAACAACAAGAACATCAACAACAGGCTTACTACACTATTTACTATAAGCATACTCTCCACTACCAATGCAAATTGAAACACAAGAATGAGCAAAAAAGAAAACAAAAACAACAACAGCACAACCACTTACATATGCATGCATGCATGTTTATGTGTGTTTGTATGTGTGCATTTATTTGCGGTAATTATCAAAGCTCTAGCGCTCTCGCTTGCTCTTTTGGCAATTATGCTGTTTTAGGTTGGGGCGCTTTGCCTCTCTCTTGTGAATGAATGAGTTTAATTGTTAGAGCGCCCAGATGTTGTTGTTGTCTGTGGAAGGGTTGCCAGATGGTCAGTTTTAAACACTGACAAATTTAAATTTGCACTTTGAAAGTTACATATTTAAAGTGAAGAAATTATTATTATTTGTCTAAATTCTGTTTTTTTTTGGCTCTTATTTTAGGCTGCTATACTGCAACAGACCTTTCAGTACATAGTGGATCTGGAGACCCAGAAGACACAGTTGCTGACACAGAACAGCGAGTTGAAGCGTCAGGTGGGCGAACACGAGGCAAATGGCGGCGGAGGTGGTGGCGCCTCTGGCGGTGACAACTACAACAGCAGCAATGCCAACGAATCAAGCAGCAACACCAACAGCGGCACAAGTGCTGTGGCAATAAAGAAACGCAAATTGACGGATAACGTGATCAATATGCAAACGATTAGCGACAGCTCCGACGAAGGTCTAGGCTCCATGTCCCCCGAACCCATGACACTGCTCTCCGCTGGCAGTGGAGGCGTAGCCGTGGCAGCAGCAGCGAATAAACTAAGCAATGCCAGCATTATTGCCGCCAAGGAAATGCTCGAGACGAAGAAGCTTCTGGAGAAGGAGCGTAGTATGAGACGATTGCTCGAGGATGAGCTGCAGATGATAAAGCGACAACTCTACAGTGTTGCTACGGCACCACCAGGCACCGCTGTGGCAGCAGCAGCGGCCAACAGCAGCAGCGCGTACATTCCACGTGAGGTTATCGAGCACACGGACAATTTTGTCCGAGCTGATGAGCTGGAGGATTTGGCTGGCACTGTTTCCTATGTGGAAATCGACGAGATGACTGGACAACAACAGGTCGTGGTCTGCTCCAGCATCGAAGAACTCGAATCGGATGCAGCCGCTGAGATCATAACCGAAGATCAGGTGCACGAGGAGGTAATACTATCCTCGAATAGTTCCACGGAGTCGGAGAACGAGGTGAATGTGAATGCCATTGCCAAAGCCTATGCCGAGGGTATGAGCACGCCCATCTTGCAGGCGGCGATCAAGGCCACGCCCAAGGTCGAAGTGGAGCGAATCAATGAGAAAATCGTCAAGGTCAAAACGGAAAAACTTGAACATCATCAGCCCACGGCAATGATGAGTGGGTGTGGCACAGCGGTGTTTACACGTTCACGCCAAAATCTCGAGACAATTGTGGAGGCCATACGTCATCTGGAGGGTGATCATCTGTTTGCCGACGGTGGCGGTGGGGAGCAGCAGCACAAATTGCAGCAACATTACCAGCAGCAACACCATCAGCAGCAACAACAGCAGCAACAACAGTCGCATCATCAGCTGATAACAAGCTCAGGAGGAAGTGGTGGTGGCGGTGGTGGTGGAGGAGGAGTACATCGATTGGCACAGGATGCACCATTGGCACTGACCACGGGCAAACAGCATGCAGCACTCGCTGAGCTGCGTCCCTTTCTGCAACTGAAGGGCAACAAGCAGGTGATCATTACTGCCAAAGCGGCCAAGGATATGGGAAGTTGCAGTGCCAGCGTTACGCCCACCGCCATTTTCAAAGTGCAGACAACATCAACAAATGCAACGTCATCGCATTTGAGCAACAGTAGTCATCCCGTTACCATAACAACGTCACTAAAGCAATGTCGTCCCGGTGTCATTGTGGCCAAGCAGCTGCCGTCATCCTGATTGCCCACGAGCAACAACAACAACAATAGCGCCTCTTTAAACATAGAAGCAGGAGCAGCAGCAACAATAACAGCAACAACACGAGCTAGTATTAAAGGCGCTCGCAATAACATTACAGTAACAGCGGCAGCTTCAGCAGCAGCAGCAGCAAATCCTAAACTTTTAACTAGCAAGCGACGCAGCGATGTTAAGCAACAGTATTGCTTTAACAGCGCTGTTAAACGACGTTGAGCTTTTAAAAGCTCTTCGTGCTAACTTTAACAGCGCTCGCGCAGGCTGTTAAAAAACCGCTGCAATTCGACTGTTACCAAAAACAAAAGAAAACGAAATGAAAAAAAAAAAAAAAATAAAATGGCAATTGTATAAAAATGTGTCAACAATTTTTGTGCAGTTAACTAAATTATTTATATTTTATTTTTTTTTAATTGATTTTGTGTTTATCAAATCAGTTTCTCATCACACATTTCCCATTTGAACAACATACAAACAGAACTCAAGCCACTGTAATTTAATGCAAACAAATCATAACGAAACGAACGGGAAGAGAAGAGAAACAAAGCAAAGCGAAGAGCAGAGAAGGAAAGGAGATGAAGAATATTTGTTCATTTATTGTTTAAGTTAATGTGAGATAATGAAATAACAACAACAAACAAACAACAGGCAGTAACAACAACAAAACAGAGTACAAAAACAAAATAGACATAAAATTTAATGATTTTCTGTTTATTACAACACACAACAACAACAAACCACACACACACAAACACATTTACACATACAAAACAAAATAGAGAGACGAGAAAAGAAAACAACTAAGAAAAACTAAAATATATAAATATACGCTAAAGATAAAGAAAAAAAGAAAAAAAAAACAAAACAAACGAAAAAAAAAAATTAAACAAAAAACACAAAAACAACAAAAACTAACAAAGAAAAAAATGGTACATGCTAAAACAAATTTACATACTATTATTAACATAAATATATCGATATATTTGTATGTATTAATGTTAATTAATGTATGATGAGCATGCTGAACTCTATAAACACCATCGCATTAATTTTTACTATTTTAAATTATTTTCTATTATTTAATTAAATTTAAAAGAAAATTATATTATAAACAATTAATATGTAGAGAAAACTTTCATTGTATTTTTCTTTTTTTTTTTTTTTTTTTTTTGCCAAAATCAAAAAAGAAAACGCAAAAAGAAGTTTTGAATTTGGAATTTATTGAGTTTTTGTTAATAATTTGTATAACTATAATTAAATTAAATAAGTGAGAAAGTGCGTGGTTAAAAGTGAAAATCGTTTATTATATAAACTACACCCACACACACGTACGCATACAAACAAACATATATATATATATATATATATATAAATATATATACTTTATAAATACATAAATGCAAAGTACATACACATAAGCTAACGCAACATTACATAATATTATTACTACTAAATACAAGTACATTAATTACGCATATATATAACAATAAATATATATATATGTATCCATACATATATAAACACACATACAAATAAATAAATTGCATACATACAATATGTATTATGCCCTTAAAAGATAAGTGCAAGCAGCGAGAGAGTTCACGGTTAAAGAGAAGAGGCGAAACAAAAAGAAAACAAAAAGATGGGAGAGAAGGTCTCTGCAACCGCAAATAAAACTATCGTATCAAATGCCTCATGCATGTGTGAGTGTGCGACAGCTATATAAAGAGAGAGTGTAGACAGCCTGCATCTCTCTAACTAAGCCGCTGGGACGCTGCGCGCTAGCAGAGCAGGCAGCTTTTTGTCAAGAGAAGAAACGACACATAGTGTCCGCTCTCTCTCAAGCAAAATGGATGTCCTGATGCATTTGCGCAGCGCAGCAACGGCTTGGCCCCCTAAAACGGAGAGAGAGTTTGAGAATGATGGAGAGAGCGGCGCTCCACCCACACACACACACAAACACACGAACACATTTGCACATGTATTGGGCATTTGCATATACGTATATGGAAGAATGCGTACGTTGCAGTCCTTTAAGATTTATAGCTAAAAAACAACAACAACAAAATCACATGATTATGCATTATATAAACCAGATCATACATACATACATACTTACATAAAACAACATATTACTACGTACATTCATGCTCTATATAAACAAAAACAACAAAATACATTAAATAATTAAAAATACAAAAAAAAATTACAAAAATTATGTCAAATAAATGGTTTTTCCTTTTCCCCTCAAAAGACACAAAATTTGTACTTATTTGTCATTGAAAAACTTTTACTTACAGATTGGTAATATCGAAAACGGTTTGTACATTCATTTTGGTAGCAGATAGCTGCAGTTTGGGCATGGCTAAAAGTGTGTATCTTACAGATACTTTTGTATCTCCTTACCTCTTTTCCACTAACTTTTGTATCTTGAAATTTAGTTTTTGAATCTTTTAGACATTGTGCTCAAAAGAGTAAATTTTATTCTAATGTATAAATTTCTAAATAATTTTATGTGCTTAATAAATATGTTTCTACTTAACAGATACTCTTATATATTAATATTTTAAACTACAGTTGTTCCTCCTCTATTTGTACGTCTGTTGTGAAGACATACATGTCCCTGCGTCTGGCAAACAAGAGCTCCTGTCGCTTAGGATGCGTGGCTAGGGAATGGACCACTCCACCATTATCACCTGTGAACATAAATCAATTCGTACTTAGTAAAATATATAGGATTTATAAAATTCAATAACTCCGTACTTATGCGAATGCGTTGCAGAACTTTAGTTTCTAGTAGATCCCAGATAAAGGCATAGCCTTCACTGGATCCAGCCACAATGTGTGCATCGTTGGCTAAAATGCCACACTCGATATGGTAATCATCCGCCTGATGGCCCTTATACTCGGCCAGAAGTCCACCCGTCTCGCAGTCCAGTAATCGCACCACACTGTCTTGACAGCCAGCGACTAGACATTGTTCATCCCGAGTCTGTGCCAGGTATGTGATCGGCTGTCCAATCTTATCGCAGGTCAGCTCTCCCACTCGAATGTCGTAGTGCCTGACACAGCCATCAAGGGAGGCGGCATAGATCATGTGCTCGTTTGTCAGCACAGCTGTGATGCAATCCCGTGCCTCCTTCATGACCTGAACGGGATCAAGGCGTCGTGTGCGTATGTCCCAGCACATGACGGCGTTGTCACGCCCCCCAGAGATCGCTATCGAAGAGTCTTCGTTGAAGCAAACGCAACGTACTCCTCCCGCATGACTACGCAGTCGTCTCACTGGGGTTCCTCTTAGCCAAAATAGAATTTTATTAGAAAAGCAACTTAATTAAATCAATCACTCACCTGTTGAGACATCCCAGTAGATGATGCTTTTGTCCAGGCTGGCGGAGACTATGTAACTGCTGTCACAGCTGCCAGCGGCATCGGTTACTTCATCGGCATGTCCTCCATAGGTTTTGAGCAGTAGTCCCGATGCTGGATTCCATAATTTTACTTTTTTATCCGAACCACAGCTCATGCAATAGGTGCCATCCACTAAAAGTCATAATTTGGTGTTACTGTTTATGTCAAAACTCCATTAAAGCTAAGCTTACCGTTGTAACGAACTGCACGTACTGCTCCCTGTTTGCAATCGATAGTCTGACTACAGTTAAAGTCTAGAAACGCCGGCATTTGTTTATTTTTGATAAATGCTGCAACGCTAGTGAGGAGCAACAAGAAGATGTGCCCACTGTGATACAGTAACTGAAAATTACTCGTCACTTTAAGAATTATAAGCTACAACACAATTCAACACATCAACACAAACATAACTTAAAGAAAATTAACCTTAATAATGTTTTTTGTTTACAGGACATACATTTAGAACTATTTGTAAGCTAAATATTTGCTCAACTCTAATTGATATTGGTGGCAACGCCATCAAACCTTTTATAGCGGTCTGGCCACGCTGTTGGTATTTTTTATATCGCTGATCGATTATCTATCGTTTAAATTATCGATGTTGCTGCAGCCCTATTTGGCAAAGCAAAATGCCAACAATAATAAAGCAGCGGCAACAACAAACAGTCAACGCAACAGAGGTTTTCAATCACAAACAAACTAAAAGTTATACAAAACAATAAACAAAACACGCTACAAATGCAAGTGAATATAAAATATGTGAAATGTGATAAAAAATCAGTAAGAAAACTTAATGAATAAAACTATTAACGAAACGACGCAAATTCCGTGGCACACGCACGCATCAAGCACGTGTGTTTGTTGGTGGGGGAGGTGAGGCGGGCTACTTTGGATGCTACGCAATAAGACGACAAAGCTACGCAATTTCAGCTGCCGCTGTCGCAGTTGCTGCTGCTGTTGCGGGTACTACGCACCTGCCAAACTCGAAACGTTGCTGTCGCTGTCGCTGCTGACGTGTGCAAACGAGTACGAAGCGACGACAGGATATTTAACGGCAGCAAAAGCAACAACAACAAGAACGGGAGTAACAGTTGCAAAACTGCACGACAAAATTAACGAAGTGTCAGTGCAATTTTGAACGACACGACGCACGCATACACACACAGAGTATACGGAATACAAATGGGAAAGGAAAAACAATGGCAATAAAATATGCAGCGCCACGGAGAGCGCAGCAGATTGCATAAAAATCCTGCTCAAGAATAAGAAGTGCACACAAACACACACGCGTACAGAGAGAGAGAGAGAGAGAGAGACGCGACAAAGCACAACAAGAAGAGAACCACAAAACTATATACACTACGCTAAAATAAAAATAATATAAAAAAAGGGCAAACACACAGTGCGCGCACAAACAAGGTGGAAAGTAAAAAAGTTGTTTGTCAACTTGTGGCGTCCATTGCACACATACTCCCTCCCTAAACCCCTTCGTTGTTCCGCGCTGCCCATTGCCCTTGCCGCACAAATGTTGCAGCAACAAAGTGTCTGGCTGTACTGCTGCTACCGCTGCTGCTGCTACCAAGTGGATGTAGAAGTGCAAGTCCAGTGTGCATGCAACAGCGCCTGCGGCCAGTGCTAAGTAGTTTGTGGCCAAAAGAAGAAGTCGAAGAAGTGGCAAGTGTGAAGCAAACAATTTTTGTGTGTGTGTGCATGTCCGTGTAAATCCTTTTTATTTTATTTTTGCTGTTTGCCATGTCAACGGTCACACGCAGCGCCAGCGCCAGTCCGTGCATGGCCCTCAACGGCATCATCGATGCCAGCCTCTTTCCACTAAAGTCCACATCCGATGTGGTCAACCTCTTTCGACGCGCTCTCACCAGCGCCATTGAGCCTGATCTGACGCTTCTGTCCATTGTCGTTGGCTACATCGAGCTCTCTCTGACCACGGGCGAAGCGGCTCAGGCGGCACAGGCAGCCCAGGCGACTCTAGGTGCGTATTTCATTCAAATTTATTTGAAATATATTTAAAATTAATTTGAAAAAACATATTCATGTAAATTATTACATTTTTGTTTCTTTAAAATTATTTCTTAACTGTCTTTACATTTAGAATTTATCTCAAATGTGTGCAAAAATGTTCAAAGTGTCAAGGGCTGTTAAATGCAATGACAAAATTTATTTAAATCCTGTTTATTTTACCAGTTTTATTTTGAAGCCCAAAAGTATGCTTTAAAATTTATATTCTAAAAGAAAGTTTTCACGACCCTTTTAAACCTTTTTAAAGTCAAGAGATTTTCTTAAGTTATAACTTAAATTAAACTAATTTATACTTTTTAGACTATTGAATCTTAAAAATCGATTATTAATATTAAAATTCGTTTGATTAGGTGGCAGTAGCGATGTCATCATGGGAAACAGCGTACCCTTCCCAGTGGTCACCCACGAGCTGATTGCTGGACTCTATAAGAAATTCCAGACGATATTGTCGGTGGTGGAGAAACCGAAGCCGCATCGTCAGGCCACGCGAGACATCATCAAGAAGGTATCGGATGTTATATGGAACTCGTTGATACGCAGCAGCTACAAGGATCGAGCACATCTGCAGAACCTCTACAGCTATTTGTCGGGCAATAAATTGGATTGCTTTGGCGTTGCCTTGGCCACCACAGCCGGCTGTCAGCTGCTCGGCTATCGGGATGTACGTCTGGCCATTTCTGAGGATCATGCCTGGGTTATGTTCGGCCAGAAGCATGTGGAAAGCATCGAGGTGACCTGGCACGGCAAGGGCAGCGAGGATAAGCGTGGTCAGGACATTAGTGCAGGCATTGAATCCAATTCCTGGTTATATCTTGGAGGTCTAGCGGTTGTCTGTGAGCGTGGCATGGAAGTGGCTGCCATCTGTGTGGCATTAAACATCTCGTTGAGTGCGAACAGTGATTGTGTTGAGGTTGCTGAGCTGCAGCAACAACTCCTCTGGCTGCTCTACGATTTGGGTCATCTGAAGCGGTATCCCATGGCACTGGGACTACTGGGCGAACTGGAGGAGATCAATAGGACGCATCGCAGCATTAGCTGTGAGCAGCTATTCCGCGAGGCCATAGAAGCATCACGCACCAATTACCACAATCATCACGTATATCCGCACATCTTTCAGGGCAACTACTACAATCGTTTGCTTAAGTATCGCGAGGCATTCGCTGCCTGGGCCAATGCGGCGGATGTGATACGACTGTATACGTATCAGTGCCGGGACGACGAGGAGATCTATAAGGAGCTGCTGGACATTGCCAACGAGCTGATACCCTATGTGATGAAAACAGAATCCTCTGGCCATTCGGCACGCAGCATACTACGCGACTCTGAGGTGTTTGCTAATCTCCTGCGTTTCTATGACGGCATCTGCCAGTGGGAGGAGGATAGCTTAACGCCCATTTTACACATTGGTTGGGCTAAGCCATTGGTCAACAACATCACTAAATTCGATTATGATATACGCTCACAGGTGGTCATAAAACTGCCGGAGGATCTAAAGGAGGAGGCGGAACAGGCAGCCGCATTGGAGGCTAAAAAGGCAATGGCAGCAGCAGCTGCTGCAGAGGCAGCGGCGGCTGCAGAGGCGGCGGCGGCAGCAGCTGCAGAGTCAGCGTTGCATTTGGAGAGCACCAATAACAACAATAACAACAACACGGTTGTTAAAAAGGACGAGGTGAGTAATCTATCATAATATTTGATTCATGAAAGGCAACCCATTTTCTCCGAGGCTAATAAGCTTTATGTTTTTCTACCCTTTTCACAGAAAGTGAAATCGGAGTTGCCCACAACATTGGCGGATTTGACAGCTGCTTGTGGCGAGAAGATTTTGAATCCGGACTTTCTGCTTCAGGGCGGTGGTCAACCATTTGCCGATCAGAAGCAGGCGAGTGTTGCTGAGGAACTGACGTTGCATACCAACGACAACAAGGAGGCTACAAAAACAAACAACAACATTAATATCAACTACAACAACAAGCAACGGCAACACTTTGCCACAATCACCGCAGGCAAGTGAAGCGCCACAGCAGCCACCGCCGCCACAATTGCAACAGCACAAAGAAGCTAAATTAGAGGAAAACAATAGTAGTAGCAGCAGCAATGTTGCTGTTTCTGTTGAACAAACGACCAACAAAACGCCAGCAATCATCGATGATTATGATCCATTTGAGATAATGCTAAAGCGTCCAGTGATTACATTATATAGCCAAAAGATGAAGGGCCTCAAGGATTTGCTGCTGGCCGAGAAGCTCAACACTCATGCCATTTCGCTGCAAGTGACGGCACAATCGGTGGCATGCCGCAAAGTACGTGGTGTGGCCGACAATAGTCGACAGCAGCCGGCAACAATATCGGCGACTATAACGGCTATAGCGGCAACAGATGGCAGTGGCATGGGTGGAGTGAGCGGAGGAGGCACTGCAACGAGTGCATCTTCAACGGGGGGAGATTCAATAGCAGCCTCACGACCTAAGCGTACAAGACGCGAGTAAAACAATTTTGCAACATCGCGTTCAATAATTTGTTGTTTGTATTTATAACTATATATACAGATATATATATGTATAATGTAATTGTAGTTAGCTCGCACAAACGAGTACGGTAGCGGAGCGATTCTCTCGCTCGTTTAACTCGTTAGTTTGTGTGGGCAGCTTTTATCTATGTGTGCGTGTATGTTGGCATTTGTTTAACACACTTGCGATTACATATTAATGTTTAATCTTTTACTATTATGCGTATATATTTAGAATGCGCTATTAATATTTTTGATGTTCGATGTGTATTTATGTAGTTTGTAAGCGCGAAACAAATACCGTTAGAGAACGCTTAGCGTTTTAAAAAAAAGAGTAACACAAACACTCACACCCACAAACACACACACACACACACAAGCAGAAGGAAGCACACACGCAGCTCTTGACTATAAAGGTGCTAGCGAGTGCATTGCGAGTAAAAAGTTCCTCAAACTACTATCAACGAGTAAGAAACCTTAAATGTTAACGAGTTCTTTTTACACGCTCTGTACACACGCGAGTACCTTAACGTATTGTAATTTGTAGTCTGTTTACATGATTATTATTATTATTTTTTATATATATTTATTACTGCAACTTGTTTCCCCAGAACAACAACTACAAAACAAGCAAACCATTCTTGGTTTTTGTTAGTTTTTTGCTTAAGCTCAAGCGTAACTTTATTGGTGCTCTTCTTGAAAAATTAAAAACAAAAGAAAAAAATAAGGAAATATGTATGATTGTATTTACTACTTTATGCATTTTATGAGGCTAAGCTATTTAATTTAATTTACAGATACTGAACAAATATCTTAACACAATTGCAACATAGTACATTTAAAATAACTCAACGGAAAACATACATATTTAACACTTCCTCTCTATATGTGATAAACTGTTTTTTCTAGAAAGCTTTCATATACTACTATGTACTATATATATACGTATCTAAATAATACACTTACCACAAAACAAGCAAATATTTATCAAATCACTTAACTACAAACAAACACACACACAAACACATACACTTAAAGGGCCGTGTAACTTAATTTTGGGAGGGACGCGGCATGCACTTTTTCAGATATTAATCAATGATCAAAGATCCAATGCTAACCGAATACAGAGTTATTTAATTTATTAAAACTTTCGAAAAGCAGCATTAATTAGTATTATATTAAATATGATGATAACTTATGATCCATTGGGTCAAGGATCAGCGTTGAATTTAAGCAAAAACTGGAGCTTAAAAACAAATTGTTAAATGATGATAATAAGCATTAATTTTTTTATTTGTGCGTCGTGCGTCTGTGATGAATAATGTATAGAGCAGCAAACATAGAAACTGAATGAAGAGCGAAGAGCAAAAGAGAGAGAGCGAGAGAGATGGATAGAGATTATGCCCATTAAATGAAAGAAATCACTAAGATTACCAAAACAACAAGAAGAAAACACACAAATCGAACAATAAGTTCACTTATACGATATAAATTAATCAAATGTATGGTGTTTTATTCCTTTATAAAAGTAGCATATTTAAACAACAAAAACGAAACGAAACAAATCTATATTAATACATATATATGTAGATATATTTTGGCATACAAAATTTTTACAATAAGCGTAAAACATAAACCACAATTTTGGCAAACAAAAATCCATTTGAAACGTTTAATAACAGTAGCCTGCTACCACAAAAGCAAAACTTGCAATAAATCAAAAAACATACAACACAAAACTATAAATTATTATCAATGTTAAAGTTATATTTCAAACTGCTCAATAACCCTATTAGCTTGAAACTCAAATAGCCACAAGTCAAAATGTTATAAAAAGTAATAAATAAAAGCAACTTTCAAAAACCAAACGATAAGCGCAAAAGTTTTTCTTTATCGATGTGGCAACACTACTAACTTCATTCGCAGTAGATTTGGTACACTGCCCGCTTCGGTACATGGCACACTCTTTTAAAAAACGGTACATTTTTATTTGCAAATGTTTTAGGCAAATGCGTTGAATTTTTATAAGTTTTGGACAATTTAAATCTAAATCTATCACTTATATTCAGAAAGATGACACAATTTTTGTACATTTATCGCCTTGATTTAAAATCGATTCTTATCGACATGTCTCAAAATGATGTTGAGCATCGATGCATCGACGCTGGAATCGACATAAGTTGCAGCTCTAGTGACAAAGTGACAGGTAGCACAAAATAAAAATATAGTTTTTCTGATTTATGAAAATAACAATAATAATTTAAACCAATATTTCAAACCACACAACAACAAGGTCGAAACAATGACCAGCGTTGAAGAGACAGAGAATCCGTTTGCTGCCCTGCTTCAGACAGGTGCCCAGGCCAATGTTGTTTCCAAGCAGCTGATTGAAACAATTTTGCTCTTCACACTGAGCAAAGATGTGGGAACTACTAATCGTAAAAATGCAGTACTCTGCCTGGCCGATGTCGTTGTTGCGGACACGAGTGTGGAGGACACGCTAAGTGAGGATCTACTAGCGCATGCACTATTCGAGCGCCTCATGCTGACTGAGACAACAAAATACCTGATGCCAGAGGTAGCAGGTGAGACAAGTCACAGTAGCCAGGAGAGGAAGGATGCTTCAGAGGCGCGAGCTATGATTTATCTGCATGGAGCATTTACCAGATGCGAGCGCATTCAACGCGACGCAAATGCTAGAGACAAACAACACTGCGATCGCATCATTGAGTTGATCTTGAACAATGCAAACACCTGTATGCGACAACCTGATCTCTTTGCGCCTCAATCCTTCTCTGCCCAGTGGTTGGAGCTGTTGGATCAATCGGATGAACATGAAACTAGTACACAGGAGTTTCTGGTGCGTGTGGCCTGCAAGGTGCTTGAGGAAGATGAGCCTCTCGAAGCGCTGGGCGCTCTTAAGGCCATTTTCTACCCCATGCTGAGCGAACTGCAGAAACAACTGGTTAAGGAGAATCTTATAACCATTAGGAAGAACATCTTTTGGATTCTGGGCTACTTTGTGCGGGAGAAGCGTGCCAGTATCCTGGGTGAATTGCTCATTGATTTCACCACGCCCAACCCCAAGGCAAAAGGTTTGATTGATTATAAAACTCTGAGTAAATTAATAATGATTCATATTTAGGTGGTGATTACATGGATACACTATTCGGACACTTGATGAGCATATCGATTATGCCTAAAACGCAGACGGCACCATATGAATTCTTCCGCGATGTAGCGCTGGTGTCCCAGCAAACGGATCCATCGCTTTGGTCACTGCTGGCCCATCATCAGCAGGCTTTGTTTACGATGATTAAGCAGCTGCTGGTTCAGTCAACGGAGACAAAACGAAAGACGCTGCAATGGATTGCCAATTGTCTGGATGCAAATGTGTCGCGTGGACATCTGTGGAGCACAATAAACATTAATCTGGATCAAACTGTGCACAGCACAGCGAGTGATGCCTTTATGACCAGCCTCAGTGCGGTTCTTATGCGTCTTTGTACACCGCTCTGTGCACCTACCATGAAGGTAACTAGTAACGTCAAACTTGTTGAACTTATAACTTATGAAACACTGATGATTGCAGGTGCTCTTAGTTGATCCCACCTACTGTGCCGTGTCAGACGCCGAGGAGCGTCAGTCCAAGGGTATTAGCATGCTGAAGGCATACGAGGAAACCTGTTTGCTGCCCAGCGAGGAGGGAGATCAGCGTTTGACTGCCACCAAGTATAATTTCATCACCGAAATTTTTTATTTGGCACATAAAGCGTTTGAGCTGGGAAATCGGGCATGCATTGATCGATTGACACGCATGATGCGTGAACTGCAGAACACACAGAACGCTTACTTGGAGGAGGCTAACCGTGATCCCATCGGAATCAACGATCTAACTAAAAACCTGCTACGCATGCTCAAGGATCAGATGCAGCAGGTGCTGTGCATCCGCAACGGTTTAGGTGAGCCCGAGAATGATGCTGCCATATTAAAGTTCTTTGAGGCCTCGGCAATTTGGCTAACTGAGATTGCGATGCTGCCCCGCGAGAGTTACGAGACCGCTTTGGATAAGAAGGACTTTGCACCACAAATTCTGCGCAATCTGGAACTATTGTCTGATACTCCGCCATTTGTAGCGCCGTACATGAAGTCGGTGCCGGAGAATATTATTGACAACATCGCCGCATATTTGAATTTCTGTCGCAATTTCTCTGGTGACCAATTTATACAATTGTATACCAGCTCCCACGATGCCTTCTTCAAAATGATTCTGCTCTTCATGGGCAGTTCCGAGCTGGTTAAGAATCCGCATTTACGTGCCAAACTGGCGGACGCATTGGAATTCCTGCTGCCCACCCAAATCTCGGGCAGCAATCGCAAGGCATTCATCACCCATGTCTTTGATAGTCACCCAGATCGACTGCAGGTTGTGCGCAGTCTGCTCAACGTATTTGTTAGCATCGAGATGACGGGTCAGTCGGTGCAGTTTGAGCAAAAGTTTAACTATCGTCGACCTATGTATGCCATCATGGAGTTCCTGTGGACGAAGCAGGAGCATGTTAATTGCTTTAGACAGCTAGCCAGCGAGGCTGAAAGTAACATGGAGGCTATTGAACCACCAATCTTTTTGCGGTTTATTAATTTACTGATTAACGATGCCATCTTTCTGCTGGACGAGTCACTTTCAAACCTGGAACAGATCAAGCAATTGCAGCGGGCCCAGGACAACGGGGAGTGGAACAATTTGTCGCACAGCGAGCGACAGCAGCAAACAACGAACCTACATCATCTGGGAATGTTGGCGCGTTTTGACAATATTCTGGGACGGGATACAATAAACATACTGAAGCTACTGACCACCGAGATCAAGAGTATCTTCTGTCACAACAGCATGGTGGATCGCATTGCAGCTATGCTTAACTATTTCCTGCTCCACTTGGTAGGACCACAACGCGAGCGTTTCAAGGTCAAGGACAAAAAGGAATTTGAATTTGATCCCGCACAGACTGTGCTAGAGATTGCCCATATCTACATAAATCTTAGCACAGACAATAGCTTTTGTCTGGCTGTGTCTCAAGATGGACGTTCTTATAGCGATCAGCTATTTGGCTACGCGGAGAACATTCTCATACGCATTGGGGGTGGCCAGTTGATTGGTGACATGTCCGAGTTTGCCTCCAAGGTGCAAAAGATGAGTGCCGACTACAAGGAGGAACAAGAGCTGCTGGCCGATGCCCCAGAGGAATACCTGGATCCGATTATATCCACTCTAATGACCGATCCGGTGGTATTGCCCAGTTCAAATGTAACTGTTGATCGTTCCACAATCGCTCGCCATCTGCTGAGCGATCAAACAGATCCCTTTAATCGTGAACCTCTCACCATGGACAAGGTCAAATCCAACGAAGCTCTCAAGCTGGAGATTGAGCAATGGATCGAGGGCAAGAGGAGTGCAGCACGAGTCAAGAGCTGAGCTGATCTAAGCTAAGCGAATCGGACAAATTAAGGTACTGCTCCATGCAAATAACCAAAGAGATGAATGGCTTGTTTGTTGGGATCAAGTGGATCAGGCTATATAGTTGTTTTTAATAGGTTATTATTAATTTTTCTTGAGAATTCCAGTTATATACAACATATATATATTTGTATATGGATTGCTATATACTTAGCAGCCTTTATAATATTCTCTAGTTCAATCCAAACATATTTTTTGGCTTCGCGGTATTTGAGTTTGTGTACATTTAGATATTACAAATAAAATACAATAACTAATGATTTGTGTAAATAGTAAACATGAGATTCGAATACAGTCGAATCGATTTAATCTTTAAATCAAATAATTGTTTCCCATCTGGTTTTAGATCTGTGTATGTATATTTCAATAAAACAATCATTTAAAAGATACTCGAGACTATATTCAACACTTTAATAATCAATGCAGTTATAACAATATGCCTCATTCAATATAGACTAAGAGGTCTGCCAAAATAGATCATGTTTCCTGATCCACAGCAACATCATGTGTTATATGCTCAAAACGCTCGCTGATTAGCTGATCGGCCAGACAATCACCGCATAAGTTAATGAAACAATAGCAACTATTGCAGTGCCAGCGGTCTTTGGTCACCGCTGACTCCTCGCACTCAGCACAACGGGGCGCCAGAGGATCAGGACTGTAACCCTCCTCGAATTGTAATTTTTCCTCCTTTATAGCTGTTAGGATTTTTATCTGTAACTGTTTCCTACGCCGACAGTCCGTGTCGCCCGCTGTTTCTGTTTCCGGCTTGGGTTCCACTTTAATTGGCGGCGGTGACGGTGCAACAGGTGTTAATTCATCGAAAATGTAATCATCTTCAGGCATGTGGAACTCAATATTCTGTTCCGGAAAGAATGTTGAACGACGTACGTTAAACTTGCGCAGGGAGACGCCTCCAGCACGCCGATACTTGGGCAGACGGCCCGGTACTGGCAGGCCAGCATCGTGTAATTTCTGAAAATACTTTTGCACGCGACTAAAAACCTGTTGCGCCGTTCGATTGCCCAGCGCTTTGGCGATTTTACCAAATCGTCTCATTTCCACCTCCTCAGGTGGATACTCGATAAGCAGCTGTTCCAGACGTCGCTGCTCCTCATTAGTCCACAAACGTGTTGTCAGCTTGCTGTTGCTACTTTTTGTATCTGTTTCGTGGGACGATGAAGGTTGTGCCTTGACTTCATCCGTTACTGTGAGAAACGGTAACTCAGGTAAGCTTACTATACTCATGTAGTTCGGCGCTATTAAAGGCTCATTCCTGGTCAGCTTTTCAATCAAAAGTTGTGGATTTTCCAGGTACAAGTTTCGCGTCCTCTCCAGCTCGTCAATTTGTTGGTGGACTCGAATTCGCTGGGCTTGCAGCATGGCGATGGTGCGCAGTAAATTGGTATAGCTTTGGTTTCCACGTAACGCCAAGTGCTCCGATTCGAAGTGGAAGACGTCATTATCCACATCGTCGTCTTGGTCACAATCATTCTTTATGTTTATGTTGTTTACTTCAATAATTTGTTGTTTGTTTTCGCTGTTTTCCATTTGTGCGCGTGTGCCGTGAGTGGCAACTAAAGATGTGCGATGCATATCGATACCAAAGAATTCTCGACAAATATATCGATAGGACCAAGCTAACGACCTCCCATTTAAAATTGTACTCTTAATATATGTAAAATTTTAATGTTATAATAAATTGTAAATAACATATATAAACATATGAAGCAATTGTAACAAAGTATAGATTTCAAATAACAGTAACTTATGTTATATGGAACATATATAATACGGTAATTTTCTTTCTTGATAAATTCGATTTTTTATGGTATTTAAAAACAGTGTAGTCTTTGTTATTATTGATATGGAAGGTACCAGTTAATGGGTTATATCGTTAACTAAAAAGGTTTTTGGCTAACGGCTCAAAATAATTTCACAGCCAAAATAAACACTTGGTTTGAATTGAGCTTAACGGCTTAGTATCTAAAAATGTTCAAAAGAATAAATTTATAGACACCAAGATCACGCAAATGATTGACCATATCAGAACAAATGCCAGCCATAAATTAGATTTGAATGGACTTTGAAAACGATTAGTAACTCCGCTGCCCAGAAGTTCCCTGCACATACGTCTAGCGAAGTACAAAAGGAACACGGGTATTATGTACTGTATACCAGTACCAGCGTAGCTTCCCGTAAAAGCCACTAAAGTAGAAAGACTATCTGTAACATAGGCCACAAGAAATGATGGTAGAATAGTTAAAAGTGGAAGGAATACTAAACGTACAAATACGTTATATGATTCATATCGAGACATGTCCAATAACAAGATTTGTAGATTATTCTTAAGCGTTAAAGCGATGACGGGAAAACTGGTTGATAAAGTGAATACAGGGAATAAGGACAAAAAGTAATCAACGGCAACATATAGATTGGACAAGAAGCTGGTCGAATCTGTATGCTGCGGCAGAAAATTGAGTGTATAGAGATCCTCAACGTGCTCAAAGGCAAAAATGCCTGTCATCGCTAAAATTATATAAAACATGCAAATGAGAATGTAGTCGTAAGATAGAATTTGCGACACCTTTGACTTATTTCTAACCGGTGCCAGTAAGCCAGGCAACGAATGGTGACACATAAACGAATACACACAAGCTCCAAATAGCGGGGGAACCCCGTAAAAGTTAACCGCAGGTGGATGTCCTTTTGCTCCATCAGTTATGAGAAACTTGATCGAAATACAAATCATGAACGTAAATGCTGAAATTCATAATTAATAATAAATATATTACTATAGATGACACACTATGTGACATATCATAGTTACTCACCCAACCAACGGAAGGCAGCAGTTAAAATTTGCAAATATTTTGTTTTCTGTATTCCAAACAAGACGAGAGGTCCAAAAATCGAAATGAAGCCAATTAATATGATTCTGTACATGTTTAGGCGCGACATATCATGATCTTTCCAGCATGGAATGGTTCCATTAGTTTTGAAATTGACTGATTTGTACATAGATTTCGATTCCAAAATTGAGATATCCGAACTATTTGAATGATCGTGATCACTGCAAAGTGTAAAATATTAACTAGGAAGCTATACTTTTATTACGTGCCTTGTTACTTACCATATAATGTCTCTTAAGCTTCTGGATACCGCTGCCGAATATATACTCAAGTCCCCGTACAGATATATGACAAAGCATAGGTAGAATAAAATACGACCCATATCATTAAAAAATAATGTGGCCATTTCACCCAATTCAAATTTATGCGTCAGTTGATAGTATTGAAATTCCACATTGGAACTGATCAATGGAACTGATTCCAGGTCTCCGTTCTCTCTATCACTATCATTTGCATCATCGTTGGAACTGCGTCGACTGCGACGCAAGACTTGTAGATTTTGCCAATTTTTGATGGCATTCGCACAGGCCATGGCTTCGATAATAAAGGTAACAGTCATGTAGCTGATAATTGCCAGCAATAATATTACAATTAGGCTGAGGGCCCATCCTGCTCTAGCAAATACTCCAGGTAAAGTTAGCGCACCAGTTCCGACAATCAAGTTGAATATAAAAATAAAGCCAACCTGGAATTCCAAAAGCAAAACAAAGAATAAACGACTGGAAGCGCGCAAACACTCACACACAAGCACAAACCCATACAACTGTTTGTGTTTGTATGTAACTTAATATTATGAAAGGAAGTAATTCATCTATATATGTATGTTTAGATATCGCGCACATTCAGTGATATAGTAGACATTTTTAGCCACAGACAATCGTTTTCCACGATAGCAAAATAGAAAAAGAAATTATCTCCTCTGTGCCATTACTTAAATATGTTTCTGATAAACAAGTAAAACAGCTGCACCACTTTTGATAATGCGTACACTTGTATAAATACTCAAAAATGTTTACCAAATTTGAATATGAAGCCGCAGCTACGGGTGCCACCCTTTCTCGAGGCATTTCTTTGCCAAATTCCTTATTTAATTAATAATTATCGTTGTTTTTCGACAAAACTGTGCGTTGTTTACTGCAGAAACATAATTACACTGTCGATACTTTCGATGCTTTTCATATATGAATACTAGTCGATACTTAATGTTCATATTGAAATATGAGTATCGATAGTTTGCGACATATCGATGTTATCTATTTTCAAAAAAGGATGCACGATCGGTTGATTAATTATAGTAATTATTGTTATACTCGTCCTTAATTACACTTATTACATATCATTATTTTATTTATGGCAACATTTATGTCCAATAAATTCCATTACCAGCGAACTAGATCGTATTCTGATAAGAATCAGCTGTTGTTTTGCTTTATTGAGAAGAAGAAGAAGCACTTCACGTAACAAAGTGAGATCCGACCCACAATGTTGATCCCAAAATATTTAGCCCTTAAATGTCATCCGCTATTGCGGTATACAGCATCTGTAAGTCTTCGTAGTGTTAAATAATCAAAAATTAAATATTTCAAATGGTTGCAGAGCAATGCGACGAGATTAATGTCCCAAGTGGCTTCTCGAGATCAAGTGCGCATAGTCGAAGTTGGACCCCGAGATGGTCTACAAAACGAGCCAAAATTGTTGCCGGCTGCCATAAAAATAGAGCTAATCGATCGGTTATCGGAAACGGGTCTAAAGAACATTGAGGCCACAAGCTTTGTTAGTGCCAAATGGGTTCCACAAATGGGCGATAACACCGAAGTAATGCGCGGGATTCGCCGTGTACCTGGCATTAGTTACCCTGTTCTCACACCAAATCTAAAGGGTTTCGAGAGAGCATTGGAAGCTGGCGCCGAGGAGGTTGCCGTCTTTGGTGCCGCCTCCGATGGTTTTTCACTCAAAAATGTCAATTGTGATGCAGCCGCAGCGATCGAACGCTTCAAACCTGTTCTGGCAGCTGCCAAGAAGCATGGTGTTCGAGTCCGTGGATACGTGTCAACTGTGGTACGATTTCATAAACTGCAGATGTAAACAAATGTTTTGTTAATTGCATATTTATTATTAGGTGGGTTGCCCTTACGAAGGCGCCGTTGCTCCAAAAGCCGTGGTCAAGGTGGTTGAGGCACTCAACGACATGGGATGCTATGAGATCTCTTTGGGGGATACTATTGGCGTCGGCACACCTGGTAGCATGCGCAAGATGTTGGATGAAGTAACACGAGCAGTTCCCGCCATAAAACTGGCGGTGCACTGTCACGACACCTACGGACAGGCCTTGTCCAATATATTGACCTCACTGGATTATGGCATACGTGTAGTCGACGCCTCTGTCTCGGGACTGGGAGGCTGCCCCTATGCACGTGGCGCCTCTGGCAATGCTGCAACTGAGGACGTTGTTTATATGCTCCATGGCATGGGCATTGACACTGGTGTTAACTTGGAGAAACTCATTGAAGTCGGTCGATATATATGCACCGAATTGGATAGACCATCGGAATCGAAGGTGAACCGTGCCTGGAAAGGTAAACATAACTAAGCGGACAAGTGACATGGTCCACAGAACAATCGTTGGCATTTACTAGTTATTAGCGAACATTGCATTTATATATCTTAATTTTTATTTGTTGGTCATTGTGGACGAAGTTTACTATACATAACAGTAATACGAACATTATTAAAACTTTTGCGCATCCTTAATGGTGTACAGAGATATGTCGCCCGAGGCCAAAGACAGATCGGCCAAACTCTGATTGGGACGACGCGGAATATGTGAAAGTGCACTTTTACCGCTCTGATCTTGTAGCTTCTTCTTGCCATCGTGACGGAGCACAGTAGCCTCAACTGCAGTGTTTAAGTATTTCTGAATCTTGGGCACACTGGGCATTGGCACAGGAGTACGCTCATCCACATACTAGGGAAATGTAGTAATGTAAATAAGTGACAAAGAGTTTAGTTTAGATGGACTCAATAACTTACCTGTTTCAAATCGGATGATATATAAGCCTTCTTAGGCAGCAACGGAGCCATGGGATCAATGCAATCAGCACTTAGCTTCTTTGGATTAAATTGACCCGCTCCTTGAGCTCGCTTCAAGCCACAGAGACGCGACTCCTGCTCCAACTCCATCATGCTCAGTTGGTGAAAGGCATCCTTAACATTAGTAGTCTGACGGAACTTGCTCATCAATGGTGCAGTACTCGATTTCTGGGTATAGGCACGTATCGGGCTATAAATGTGAGCGAATTGATCTTTATGCGGCTTATTTAGATGGTTGTATGATTGTGGCTTTGGTATGGCCGAAGGTGTTTTAAAGAACTTGCTCATTGGTTTATTCATATCGATTTCAACACGTGAATTCGACTTCTTGTGGCCCTCCTGACGCACTGCTGTTGGTGGTAACATTTTTTCTTTGGGCGACAATAGAAATGTATTTTGCTTAGGCAGAGTTGAGTTGGCGGATTTTAATGGCTGTGTTGGCGTATTGGGAACTGTATTTCCATTCTTAGCTGCCATATATTCGAGACCCTTTTGCATCATATATTCCAATTCCTCCATGGTATTATTGAAATGCATTGATTTGTTCTCCTTGTTTTCCTCGATGCTTGTATCACTCAGGAAGCTGTGCTCCTGCTTAACATTAACTTTAACGTCGCCTTCGGCTTCATCTTCATCAGAAGATGACAATTCGATAATAGTATTCTCAGCAGCATCGCTTAAAATTGTTTCGCTCTGCTTGGGTGCGACCAAATCGATTAAGGTCTCATGTAAATCGGTAAGGAGCTCCTCCTCCTCGCCCTTGGACATGCCATGTGGCTTGGCCTTGGCAATTGCTGCATAAAACAAATCATCCACATCCAGATCAACGTTCAACGCTCCTGCTTCCTCCTTTGTGCTACTCGCCAAGGAGTTATTTGCAGCAGTCGCGTAGCAACTTGATCCCGATGCAATTGTCTCAAAACTGGCTGCAGTCTTCAAGGTGGCAGCCGTTTTAAAGCTGGTATTATTATCAGACGATGCATCGGAAAGCTCTAAAACAGTAAGGTCGGGCTCATTTGCCTCCAGTATGGTTGAGGGACGCAGCAGACCGACCATCTTTACAGGAGAAATCTTCTTCGTAGGACGCATGGAGTCGTTGCTGCCTAGGATTGTAAGATCGTTATCCCATAGACGAGATGGTGCCTCAATATCCTCCAGCTGCGTGCACTCCGCGCTCTTCAAAGGACTCTCATTCACAAGTTGATCCTCACAGCCAATATCCTCGAGCATACGACGCAGTGCATCAATTTCCATGTCACTGCCTGTATTGGAGCGCTCTTTTGCCAGTGCCAACACTTGATCTTTGTCATCGCTGTGTAGATATTGGAAAAGGGTGCTGTCAGGATCGGAAGCCGTCTTGTCGCACATCCTTTCCAATGCATCAAAACTCTCATCGGCATTCTGTAACTGCACATCCGTGGAAAATTTGAACATTATCTCGGATTCACTGTGCACATTTATGGCCGATTTAATTCTGCTTTCCTCACGCTTCTGGAGCTCCTCCAGTTCCGCCTTCCTGGCTTTAGCCAATGCCGGAAAGTCCAACACAATATCCAAACTGTGACGTCGCTCCATTGATTCTCTTGGTGATTTTATTTTGGCCGGACGCGGTGGTCTACAAAAATACACAAATAATACTATTAAATGAAAAACAATTTTCTCAACACCTATGTTAAAATTCCAGGGTATGTTTGACACTACACTAAACAAGTTGTTGTAGGTAATAATTTTGCATGCTGAGTGCTTTCGAAATATTACGTGTTTGCTACTATGTTGAAGCTACAATCATCTTCATTCTCAATTATCGTACGTAAGTGTGCAGTTGTAGTATTTACCGATCCGTAAGCAGATGTTTGAGCAATTTCTGACGCCAAGCCGGATTATCTTGAAATTTTTCCAAGCCAGACATTGTGAGCGTCCTCAAGGCGTGTGCTTCTTTTCTTATTTAATAATATATTAGTAATAGTAAAGCAATAGATGTAATTGTAAACACAAGTAACGGTTGTTCTTTTTTTTTTTTCAATGGAAATTTCTAAATTTTCCTAACGATTACTCACTTTAAAAACAATGTAAAAAAAAATGCAATTAGCAAATAACACCAAACACTCGTAGCCCAATCTTCTGTTCAAATGAATCGATCGCGCACAAAGTATCGACGCCTTGTTTATTGTCTGGTAATTTTGAAATCGATACTTTACTGCATTCGCGCTAGAGTTGCCCAATGTTGCTAAGTATGAGATGCAAAAGAAGAATTTGGAAAATTAGAATTTATTTAACAATTTAACATGTTTAATATTTTAAATGCGACGAAATGGCTGATTAACTAAACGGGAATTTCTGCTATATGTCGGCTGCACCTTATTAACTGGCGTTACGGGACTGCAAATGCTCTGGGTTACAAAAATGGTTTCATCATTTTCAAAGCGGCGTAGGTCAACCGTACTGTTTCCCAATGTATCAGTGGCTTCCAGTGCAGTTTCCGTGTTAGGTGCCGGTGTGGAATGTAACTTGGAATTATCTAACCTGGTGACCATTCTTATAAACTCGTAATCCAAATCCATTTCGGACCGAATAAAATCAACAAGTGTCGATTTAGGAAATAATAAAAGTTAACTGTATTTTATCAGCACTACAACACTGTTGTTATCGATATTTTCAGGTTGTCGATATGTGAATGTTATCAGCAGTTCTGCTTAAATGCCGGCATAAGAAGCAGAAAGATAACAAATATTGTGAATTATTTAGAGAAGTGGTGTAACTCAGGATCAAAAATTAACAATGAACGCTTTGCGGCACACAATATCACTGGTGTCCCTGGGCACCTTTCAGCTTGGTCGCCGCATGAGAAGTCAACATTTTCGTGGCTTTCTGCTTGGCACAGGGCTGGGTCTTTCAACCTTTGCAACGGTCACGTACGCACAAGCAGAGGCCGCAAAGGTCAATCGAAAGTTGAACACATCCAAATTCATGGCTGAGCCTATAACGGACTCAGATGCCTTGTTGAAAGATGAAGCCAATATGCGGCACCGCATGGAGCTAATGATTATGGAAATTCAAGCCGAATTCTGCCATGCCCTCGAGTCAGAAGAGTACAGTGGACAAAAGTTCAAAGTGGATCGTTGGATGCGCAAGGAGGGCGGTGGTGGAGTCACCTGTGTACTGCAAGATGGCGATGTCTTTGAGAAGGCCGGTGTTAATGTATCTGTGGTTACCGGTATGTTGCCACCGGCTGCAGTGCAACAAATGCGAGCTCGGGGTAAAGACCTGACTGAAAATGTAAAACTGCCATTCTTTGCCAGCGGTGTGAGTGCCGTTATCCATCCACGTAATCCCCATGTACCCACCATACACTTTAACTATCGCTATTTCGAAGTGGAACTGCCCGACGGCCAGAAGCAATGGTGGTTCGGCGGCGGCACAGATCTAACACCATATTATCTAGATGAATCCGATGCGAAGCATTTCCATAAGACTCTGAAGAGTGCTTGTGATGAGCATGACACCACATATTATCCCAGGTTTAAGAAGTGGTGCGACGATTACTTTCACATCAAGCATCGCAACGAGAGCCGTGGCATCGGTGGCATCTTCTTCGATGACATCGATGAGCCCAATCAGGAGTCAGCTTTCCAGTTTGTGACCAGCTGCGCTCGTGCCGTCACCCCCTCTTATTTGCCGCTGGTGCAGAAACACAAGAATGCCGCCTATGGCACCAATGAACGACAGTGGCAACTCCTGCGTCGTGGTCGCTACGTTGAGTTCAATCTAATCTATGATCGCGGCACAAAGTTTGGTCTGTACACACCTGGCGCCCGGTATGAGAGTATTCTCATGTCGTTACCTCTTCATGCGAGGTGGGAGTATATGCATGCTCCTCAGGAGAAATCCAAGGAGAACGACTTACTCCAGGTTTTGCAGAATCCAAAAGAATGGGTCTAACACACAAACAAATTGTTTTATTCATAATTTAATGGGGAATTGGTGCTTATCATAAAAATTTTATTTAAAAAAACGACAATATTTTACGATTGTATATTATTTTGTTAAATACATTACAACATTCATTACAATGGAAAGAAAGTCTTTTACATCTGGGTCTTCCAATATAATTGAGTTTTAAATTTAAATAACATCCCCTATTTACAGTGGCAAACGTTTTTTAGAATGGACCGTGATATTTTGAGGTTATGTTAACTAAATTTTTCTACACTATTCCACAGAAATGACGTCATTGTATTTTAAGGTTATGTTTGTAGATCAAATTAGCTTGAAATCGTATATATGTATAGTAGCTACCTATGCTTTTTGAAAAGTAAAGTATTCTGAATCACATGCATACCCAAAAATTTATGAATATCATGTATTTTGGTTTTTCGGTCTATACATGGACATCTGTCTGTATGCTTCAATTGTGTATGTATACTTGTTTCCACACACACACACACAAATACTCACACTCACTTAGTTGGTGTACTGTACACTAGAAAGCTGAAACCCTCACACACACACACATAAGCATACATGAGTTTCTGCATGTAGAAAGGTAGCATCAGGGGGATATGAAGCGGGAAATGCGCGCCACCGGCAATTTAATTTACCCACCAAAACAAATACACAATTTTTTGTTGTGGAATCCGTTCTTAAATCATAGTTTACAAAATGCTTTATTTTCAAGTTTGTTTTATTAGCAAATAGTTTTAGATCTTTGTTATTTTTTGGGTTTCTCCTTTTTAGCTGTTATCACTTCTGTGTGCGGTACTGAAGAAATCGAACTGAATTGATATACATATGAATTTTCTTTTGTTTATATTTGTATTGTAGAATAGTGCTCGCGCTTGTGTTGTTTATTTTGTTTTTGTAAAAATGAAGAGTAACTAGCTTAACTACATTCATACAAGTATATATATTTAATAAACACCGCCGGTCTGCTGCTGGTACACCTCAATAGTATCGCCCTCCTCCATCTCCAGCGAGGTCGGAGTATCGTTCTCATTGATGGGCTGGCCGTCGAAACGGAAGCGCACCACCTGCATGGAAAGTCCGGCACGGTCGCAGTAAGCATTCATCAGTTTTCGCAAAGGTGTGTGTTTCTTAATCTTGAATTGGACAACAGCATTGTCCTGGCCAAGTACTTTCAGATTAATGTGCTCAGTTTCACCTCCCTTCTTTTCGTCAGACATGTTTTTTTTTTTTTGCTTTGTACGCGCTTGGTGATATTCACAAATGTGTAAAATATAATGCCGGGCGTGCGTGCTGTACTAAATTTATAAGAAATACGCAGAAATTAATACAAAATTCACAAAGTTTTGTTGTTCTGTTGATGGACACTGTATTATTACAATTGCAAATTATATTTTTCTTACGTTTTAATACGTTTCACGACTCGCTTCTCTTTTTTAAGATTACCAAGCGGCTTGCGTTTGCGACACACACGCCAAAAAATGGTTGTATTTGGAGTGTGTCCCTATTCGAAAAATTATGCAAACTTATAATGTACTAAAAATTACCAAACGCAATTGTCAGGGTTGCACTTAGACCACTGGTAATATTGCTTTGTTTAAAATAAACGACTTAATAGTTCATTATTCTACAAAAACAATTTTCATTTTAGTTTTTTATTATTCGCCTGCCTTGATAACATTGTTTAACAATTACTATGAATAATTAAGGTCTATTACGTTGACAATGCCGATAAACATCAATACCCTGTTATCGTTATCGATTAATTCATTCGAATTAGGCGCGAAATATGAGACAGCTTCAATATGTCAATACCATGTTTTTTATATAGGGTTAAAGTTAAAAAATGTATTACCCATACCTGATGCAATTAAATAAAAAGCAAAACATGTAATTTAAAAATAAAACTTTATTCTGGCAATATGTAATGAGTCGATCAGAAATTGTTTAGCTAATTACCACTAACAGCTTAAATTTGTTTTAAATGATTTTTTTTTTGTTGATATTTGTAAATTCACTTTTATGATGTCTTCCTTCAGTTAAACATTTAAAAAGATCAATAAAATGAATTGGGTTATTTTAAAAGCTTGTTGACTAGCAATTAACAATAATGTAAATTTAGTGTGAATAAAACGACCTTTCTCCGTACAAAAAGAACAACGCTTCAAAACACCTTAAAAACCCCAACAGGGACCCTTACCAGTTATAGGCGCCAACGAAAAGGACCAATAACAAACCTGGTCGATGTGTTTTCGAAAATTTCTTATTCCATGGTGTGGGGTGTGGTCCACACACTAAAAAATCACCAAACGTACTTAAAAAGATCGAAATCGAACATTGATTACACACAATATCAACCTGGATATGCACGTTGCATTCACTTTCCGTTTTCCAAGGGCATGCCTCACCAATCATACCAACAAAGAATACATCTGCCACCATTTCAAATATATTCTTCGGTTTTTGGATACTTTAAGAACTCATTATCTTACCAACAATCAGCCCGTAAACAACTTACAATCATCAGTTATAGTATTTTTGAAAAACACTGCCCGATTTTTGAACTTACTCTCAAGACCCATGGATTGGACATAGGAGTCCCAAGGAGCCATCACGTTTCTAGTGTTGGCCTAGAACGGTAAACAGGCAGAGATTAGTGAAATTTGTGTAAAGAAGAAATTACCTGAGTTATTCACTTTTTCTAATGGGTCAAGGAATTTGCATTTCGATTATTCGGAACTAATTTTGATTTGGTTTTTTAGTTATATATACTTATGCTGTCTTTTCGCACACTCAGAGATTGAGAGATATTTATTTTCAGTATTGAAAACTGCAAAAAGATAAAGAAAATAAAATGGCACGAGTTAGTGCAAAGTATTTTAAGTCGTTTTAAAGTTGTAGTTTAAGTTGTTTTTTGTTTTTGTGTTTTCTAAACGATTACCACATCAATTTTTGAATCAAACCAATAACCCGATGCCAAAGGTATTTTGAGATCCTGTTGATCCGGGTCCTGATTGACACCAAAGGATTCCCGTTTACCCCCTTACCAAAGGTGGGGAAACAAACACATGTTGAACAGATTTATTTTTACTTACTCTTCATTTCAATTGTTAAGAATTACTTACATATTTTTAAACGTATTTTTAAGCTATGCACAATTATTTGTTGATTTTATGTTTTGTGTCGGTCTGTTTTTCTGTTTAGCTCTATTATTTTTAAATGTTTTTTTCTCTTACTTTTTTATATTAAATTTTCATTGTAAATTTAAAAAAATTGGAAAAAAAGTGCTCAAATTAGCTCAACTCGGACTTACAGCATAAATGTCATATGCACTTTCTGTTGCTTCCGAACTCGTACCGTACATCGCTGTATCGCTATGAATTACTATGAATTGAATAAATATTTAAAATCAATCGATTCTTGGTGTAACAGTCGATTGTTATACGGTTCTAATGTTGTAAAATTTAAGTTATTACCTATGCAGCAGATTGTTATTACTCAAAAAAACTCTGAAAATTGTTATCGCAATTGATTACCCAGGCGAAGGTATGTTTAACGATGACACAAGGATTCATTCACTGACGCCACCAGGACTGATCGCCAGCATTTTGTCCACCATTATCAGGGTTGTTGTTACTGTTGCTTCGTGCAAGTATCGGGGGTGGTGGCACACTGAACATATTGTGATGTGCTGCTGGAGGACGATACTTTTCCTCATTCTCATCGTCCATTTCGCGTTTTATCGCTGTATTCTGATAGTCATTGATGGAGTATGTGGGATAACCGTCATCAATTGGCTCCTCCTTAATCTTGATCATGTCCATTTCACGGAAATCTGGCTTACGTTCCTTAACATCACGATCACCGCTGCGTTCACCTCCCCGCTCGCGATCACGTCGTTCACGCTTGCGATCTCTTCGCTCACGCGATGATTCACGCTCGCGCGACTTGGAACGCTTCTTTTTCTTTTCACGTTCACGCTCACGATCCCGATCTCTGTCTCGCCTGTCGCGACGACCATCGAAATCGTCATATTCACGCTCCCTGCTGCCGGCACGACGTTTTCGGCGTTCGCGTGAACGGCTGCGTGAGCGTCCCATAACACCTCCACGACCGCCACGGTCACGATCACGATCCCTACGATCACGAGACCGCGAGCGACGTCTCTCTCCACCCATAACGCCACCGTAAGCGGCACGTCCACCGCGGGACTCGACCCCATTGTTGGTCCCACCACGTGCACCCTCACGATCCTCACGTTCACGCTCCAAACGATAGCGTTCGCGCTCCCGTTCATTGTCCTCGCGGCCGGAGTGCTTGATATTCACATCGTTGCCACCTCTTCGTGTGCCACCAAGGCCACCGCCAAGTCGACGTGGTAGCCAACCCTTAACGGTACGGGCACGTTCCACATCCACCAGAACACGCTTGCTGTCTATCTTCTTACCATCAGCATGTTTGTAGGCTGCGTGCATGTCCCGCTCATGCTCGTACTCAATAAAGGCATAGCCCTTGGGTTTACCTATGTATAAAAGTAAATTGTTAACACTTTTGTTGAATGAAAAATTGATTTAATTGAATTTACCTGAATCCTGATCATGGATGAGTACAATCTTTTTGATTGGGCCATAAAATTCAAATTCGCGCCTCAGTTTTGATTCCGATGTGTCATAATTGATGCGTGCTATGAACAGCGTACGAAATGGATCCTCAGTAGCATTTTTAATCTCTGTGGGATCCCACAGAGCAATTTCACGTTCCAGCTTGTATGCCACTTGCTCAGCTTTCTCTCGTCGCCGTCGTTCCAGACGTTCCTGTCGCGTCTCTACTGTTTTGGGAAGCGGTGTGTCTTTCGGGTCCTCAAAGTCGCTCATAAATTTGGCAACGCCTAAGTAGCCACGGGATTTCTTTTCATGTGGCAATTTATCAACCGGTGGCATAAACGGTATTGGATCGCGTGAAGCGAACAACGCCAACAGATTTGGCGGTAGATACTGGGTCATTTTAGCTCAATTTATTTATTACCTTTTTGCCTGTTTTGGTACCGTCAACCCCAGAGTTCTAGACATTGAAAAATGAGGTTATGTTACGCTTTGTTTATGACAATGTACACAATTTTCCATCGATTTACGTACTTTATAAATCCATCCAGTTGCGAAGGAAATAAATATGCGTGCAATTAAATCAAGCTCAACATACAGTTGGCTGATCAATTGATTTATTTCAAAAACAAAATAATTGTTCCCCGAAAAACTACTTTTCACTTTTCTGCTTCACTCTGCTTGTTCTTCAATTGAACTACTAAACACACACACACTTGCAGACAGAAAAGTTAGAATACTTTACAACACTAATTTCAGCCATTGCTTAACACGACATCCCTTAATGATTTCATTAATTTATTATTTCAACTTGGTTATAAATAATAAAATAATAAATTGACTTGGTGTGAGAATTTTTAATATTTTATTTCAATTTTTACACTTCAACAATAGACATTGTTGCCTACTACGAACATGTTATCGATAACTTGTGAGTCGGAACACTGAATTGGTATTCAATTGGTTCATTGAGCGAGTTCAGTCCACTCACACACATACACATGCACTAATTTATATTCACTGCCTGGCGCACGATTGAAAAGTCCAAATAACGGCATCTACGATCTCGCTATAAACGTGATTTAATTTCGCAATATATAAAGTAGTACTTAAAATTGTGAGTCCTTGTTTTATTATATTCAGATCATTATAATTATTTGTAAGTATTAAAATTGTTCCAATGAGATTTGAATTGGATAGTAATCCAAAGATCTCGCAATCAAACAGAAAAATGTCGAGTGGATCAAAGCAAATGGTTAAAGATGAAAAGATCGAAGAAGAAAATGGCGCTGGCGCTTTAGATTTAAAGCAATTATCACCAAAGGAACAACGCAAATTAAAGCGAAAGCATTTAATTGTTGTGGAAAATGAAGATGGTGAGGATGCTGATGCCCAACAAGTGCTAACACCTGTTGAGAAGGCAATATTTGCAATGCCCCCACCGCCGCCACCACCAACCCCGGTGCATGCGCCTCCCGCACGTCCATCGGCAGCGACGGCAACAACAAATGAAACTGAAGATGACGAAGCTAATTCAGAAAAATGGGAAGATCCTTGTGCACCACCACCACCACCGCCATTGCCCACCAATAAGATGGCTGCTAAAAATCAAGGTTATGTCAAAATGACAGCAATTAAGCTCAAAGATGCTTTGGAAGAGGCAATAACAAAAATGGAGACCAACAAAAGGGAACAACAAGAACAAGTGCGCTCTAAAATTGCTGTAAGTTTAATACCCAGTGTGTTAAATATAAGATTCTTGGCTTTTAGACACAAGTGCTCAGAAATCGAACATAATATATGTAGCTCTTGAAATTTATTTAGCTTAGTCTTCAATATTATTCCACAATCTAGCTACCCTTTCAAGGTTTTTTTTTCTATTTTGTTAGACCTTAGACGAGATAGAATTACTTTGTTATGACGCGAGTCGTTTCAATGTTTATTTTTGAAGAGAGTTTTTGATGTTTTGAACGACATATAACAAGTTTTTATACTTTGGACTGCCACGCCCACTTTTCCCACAATTTATAAAATAGTTTTCAAGCTTCAATGCCGTTTTTTCCGTATCGTACAGTATTGTAGTTTATAACTGGTGTGGAGACTAACTATATTAAACTATCCTGAAAGGCGCATTAAAATCGGACTATAAACAAGAAAACTAGAAGCGTTACAATATTGTTAATTGAACGCAATATCAACCCATTGGTGCAAGCGAGACAGAAACACACAAGCACATGCTCGAACGTTTTTGCTGCCTGTGTGGCGGCAGCGCTGCCCGCGGTCGCTGGCTGCGCCGAATACACACATACATACATGCATGCATCATATATTGTCAAACGTATGTGTATTCGCAACAAACAAACAGATGTGTGTTTGATTATGCTTAGATTGTTTTTGTTTCAACGTGTTTTAATGCAAGTACTATTCATTGTAATATCTGGATACCGATTTTAATAATTTAATCGGGAAAATGCAGAGAGTATTATACGGTCGGGCGCGCTCGACTGTACTTTTCTTTCTTGTTATTTATAACACACAGAAATAGTGTTCAAAATTTATTAGTTTTTTTTTCACCCCCCCTCATTTTATTTGAATTTTATATTGTTCAACGTGCACAGATTGTAACAGGACTACTGCAAAATTGTTTTGACATAACAAAATTTTGTTTTTGGCAATGACATTGAAATTTTCGTGTTTTTGACTTTTTGGCTAAATTCTTCTTTGTTAAGAGAAAATTCGCTTGCATCGAGATATTATTATTATTTTGTGGTTGTGGTACTTTTTTTTCCCCTATCTAATTGCATATTTTATTGTCCCAAATTGTTTGCTCAACAGTCTGTAAGCGTATTGGATGAATTGAAAACTGAATTGATTGCTGTGAAAATGTCGCCTACATGTTTGACTAACCGTGATAATGATGATGATTCATCTGCCTGTTCCCAAGCCCTGATCTTGCATCCCAGATGCAATAAGCCCGATGTCATATGTAGGCTGGAGAGAGAACTGAAAGTTGTACATTTGCTTGAGAAGCAGCGTCAGTCAACGAATGTGATCATATCGAAGGAAGCAATTCCATTGCCCTACCCAACAGCAACAGGAGCACATGATGATGATAGTCAGGGTTTAATGACATTGCAAGTGTTATCCGCACGTGCTTCCACTCCATACTACACTCAACCCACAAGCCAACTATCCTGCACGGCCGTAAGTTGTGATTTGCATCTGAGTCCGCCGCCGCCGCCACTGCCGACTATGGCCAAGAAACCAATGGCTGCAGCAGCACCACAACAGCTAACCCAGAAGCGCAGCATATCGGCAACATCCGTTACAACAACAACAAACTCTATGGGCGCCCTACGTCTGCCTAAGCTGCGCAACACTCAGTCGGCAAGTCCCTTGCCAAACTGCAAAGCCCTGGCGGCTGTGCTGCAGTATACACGCCAACATCTGCTGGACATACGCCACAGCATGTTGCATGCCAAGGACATACGCTCCAAGGAATCACTCACATTCAGCATGCCACGCATTGCCACCTGCGATGATATCGAGCTGGAGGCACGTCTCCGTCGCATGAATTTGTGGCGTACAGCGGATGCAATTGCTCGTAACTCGCACAGCTTTAAGCCCCGTTCGATTACCCACAATAATCTATCGGGTGTCAGCAACGAGTGCATGCCAGCATTCTATAAAAATAAAGCCAAGCAATCGCAATTGATTAGCGATGATTCCATCATACAGAGCCAACCACCGCAGCCACAGCAGGAATTTCAGGTATGTAAACACTCAGTCTCTATACTTTATATACATTTGACTATACAATCTGGGCTTTTAATCTCTGATTACTGCTGATAAGAATTGTGCACATCAGCGAGTTTCATTAAAAAAAGTAAATTCTAACTAACATTAGTGACGCGCCAAAGCATTTTTTAACCAATATTTTAGATACTTTGGCATATTTAGGCCACCAATTCATTTTTCCACATTAGTTCCTGTTTGCATAAATGTACATCTTCCTAGCTAGAGAATTCGGCTTCACTTCTCCAGGTAATGCTTCGTTCCGCTTACGTCTCGCAGTCGCTGTGCTGCCTGTTCGGGCGTCAGATCCCTTTGAGCCATGCTTAGCAGCTCGAATCCGACCATGAATTTGCGCACGGTAGCCGAACGCAATAGAGGCGGATAATAGAGTGCATGTAGGGTCCAGTGAGCACTTGAGGCGTGGGCATGTTCAGGTCCCGTAGGTGCACCATGCCAACCCATTGAATAGGGACAGGAGCATTGAAAGAGATTGTCATACTTGATAGTTAGCTCCTTAATGGTTTTGGCCAAGTTTACACGCTGTTCGGCGGTCAAGTCATTGATACGTTTGTTGTTGTTACGTGATATGAGCATCGTTTCAAACGGCCAAATGGCCCAGTAGGGCACCACTACCAGCCAATCGGGATTCTCGATCACAATGCGTTCCCTGCGCTGCAATTCTCGATCCACATAGTCTCCGAGTAGTGGACGCTCATGGGTGGCGTAGTAAGCACGAAGACGATCCTGCTTTAATTGCGGCTCGGTGGGCAAAAATGAGCAGGACCAGATTTGGCAGTGTGGATGCGGATTGGAGCAGCCCATGCTAGCGCCTTTGTTCTCAAATATCTGTACCCAGGCATATTTGGTGCTCAGCTCGTTGAACTGCTTAATCCATCTGTAAGAGATCGATTAAGCTATCGATTAGTGTCGAAGCAATCAATAATTAGTTGCTTATAAAGCTTACTCATCGATAACTGCAGTTATCTCTGTTGTGCTCATTGTTGGCAAGGTCAAATTGGATTTGGGATGGAAGCACATAACGCGACAATTGCCACGTGCGGGAGCTGCCTGGAAAAGTGGATCATCGCTGGTAGGCGGTGATGGCACCTGTTCCAACAGTGCTGGAAAATCGTTTTCAAACACATAGGTGCTCTCATAGCGCTCCGTTACAAGGCCATTTGGCCGCTTCACACCCGGACAAAGGGGATTTGTTGGATCAAACTCCGGCTGTTCGTTTAGCTGTGGCTTCTCCTGTTGTCCAGACCAGGGACGTAGCATACGATGCGGACTTACTAGCACCCATTGGCCAGTCAACGGGTTAAGGCGCCGATGTTGATGTTCTGTATTTCAGACAAATTGTGCGCATACATATATTTGTGCGATTAAATATTTAGTACAATTTGATTAAATGCTGCGTAGCATTACACTTACCTGTGGCCACAAACTGCATCTTGTCACTGAGCCCAAACAGTCGCTATCAGTTTATTTACCTACCTAATGTGGTATTACTTATGTATGTGCGTGTGTGTGTGTGAGAGAGCGAGAGAGTGTGCTTTAAATGGCAGCTGTTTACAGTTAGCAGCAGCAGCAGCACGACCGCTCAGTCGGGACAACAGAATGTCAACTGCCCCGTTGGCGCTAGCGTCGCTTCACTTTTAGTTACAATTTTGTTTTTCTTTTGCATGCTCCCGCCACATATGTTTTTGTAAAGCACCATTTTAATTTTACTTACTCTTCTCTCACTCTCGTTTCTGCTATTTTACGCTCATCCGTTTTGCACGCACATTCGCAAGTTTACTTTGCGGTTTATCAGCGCAATTTGTGCTCTTACAGCTGGAGCTGTGTGTGATTATGTTTGTATGTGTGCCTTGCGAGCTAACTGCTAGTGATGTGCAAATATCGCGAGTTACTTAGCCGTTACTTAAACAGTGACATGAGGCTGTTAGTTTTCAGATTACTTAATATTTTAAATTAAAATCTATAGATAAAATCAAAAAGTTTTAAATTCATTTTAAATTTTACGATTAAATTATTGTATATCAAAATGGACTACAACTACAATATGCAAAACTCTCGGACTCTCTATTTTTAGACTTTTCTGTCCACTTTCGCTCTTATATCCACTGTGTTCTAAATTGAGTAGTTTTTTTTCATTCCCTATTTTAAATTTTCAGGATCCCGCCATTGTTAATCAGAGGCGTATTGGCAGCGGTCGTTTATCGCACACAAAATGGACGTACAACAACAACGATTACAAGCAGCAAAGCTATCAGCCTATGGTCAAATCGCACATGGATGATGCGAAGTATCACAACGGTAACAATATGACGGTTTTGAAGTTCTTCGATAATGGAGAGATCAGCAGTGCGCCAGTGAATGTGTCGCAGTCAAATGGGCGTCCAAACACGCCCATTATGGGCATGTCCAACAACAATCACAGCCATAATCGTTCGGAGAACGAGAGCTTGAAATCGAATGAATCAATCGAGGATCTCAATCGCGCCAATGAGAATTATGTGAAGCGCGTCATGTCTGGTTTTCTCGTTGTTTCGAAACCCAAATCGAGGGAATCGGAGGAGCGTCATCATCGTCGCTATAGAAACGGCAATGAGGAGCCGGAATGGTTCAGTTGTGGACCCACCTCGAGGCTAGATACCATTGAATTGTGTGGCTTTGATGAAGAAGAGGAAAAGCTGCTTAAGGAGGAGGGAAAGCAGATGCAGAAGCAAAAGGTAAGCAAATTTTGACTATTCAAAAAATATATAAATATCTAATTCTTTGCAGGCTGAAAAAAAGCAAATACAAATGGCAGCATTCGGATACAATGGGACGCAACAGCAACACGAGCATCAACCACGTTGGCAAATCGATGGCAAAGCATGACAGCAACAACAACAGCAGCGCTGAGAATATGAATAAAATGCATTTAATCGAACAACATTCGATGAAGGATGAGAAACGTCGTTCAAATCAGTTCGAACGATTCAATCACAACAATTATGCACATATTGAGGGCAACTATCAACAGCAGCAGCAACAACAACCACAGCAACAACCGTCGAATACAGCAAACAATAACAACAACAACTCGAAATTCATGTCCTTCTTTGCACGCGATCGTGTGGACAAAAATGGTTCGTCGTCATCTCTTAATGAATTCTTTAAGCAAGCAATGTGTCCCACTGCCAACAACAACAACATTAGTTGTCAGAACATGGAACAGCCCAAAAGTCTTGGAAATATTAATCAAATGCCATCGGTGGAACAACTTGAAGCCAAATGGCGTCGCAACTCCATGACCAATATCAATGAAGCGGCTGGTGGAGCATCAGCAACAGCAGCTCCAACTCCAAATGTGAGCAACCATAAGCAATCGGACAATTTCCAAAAGTTAATTGGTGCTTTGAGTGGTGGCAAACCTTTCCAGCAACCACCACCACCACCACAACAACAACAACAATTGCCCCAAGTTGGCAACGATGCCATCTCGAACTTTATCATGCAACAGCAGCAATATCAGCAGCAACAACAGAAACAACATGTGCTCATTCAACAGCAGCAGCAACAAACCGCCTTTCTGGCTAGCCTGCAACTGAAGGCGATTCTCGGCCGCGCAGATACGCAATTATTACTGCTGCGTTTGACCAAAGGTAAATGTTAATTTAATGCCAAATCCTATAAAATAGTAAGAAGTGTTCTGTCTTTTACAGGTGAGATATCGAAACATGGCTTGCTGGTGCAATTAGCCAATCCACGGCTGACCAACATGGACCGTGAGGCCATAACTGCTGTGCTGCAATTTACTAACACCCAGCAGCAGCAGCAACAACATCAGCAGCAGTTGGAGATGCTATCGAGCACTGTGATTGCTAGTCAATTGCAGAATCTCCACAATTTGGCTGTTGTGCAGCAAACATTGGCTGCACGCCAACAGCAACAGCAGCAGCAGCAACAACAGCAGCAGCTTCAACAAACACAGCCACCGCAGTTAACACAGGAAGATCTACGTGCACATGCCAACAACATAATGCGAAATGCTGTGATTAAGCGTAAAATGGAGGAGCAGACTAACAAGCTGCTCAACATGAATGTGGGCAACAACAAGCAGCCAACACTGCAGCAGCAGCAACAGCAACAACAACGCGGCCAATTACCTGCAATAATTGGCCAAAAAACTCTTCGCCAAGAGTCATCATCGAATGCTTTGTTAAATGCTCTTATCACTGGCAAAAACCAACAGCAACAGCAGCAGCAGCAACCACAACAACAGCAGCAATCGCGACGATTCCAAGAAAATGGGAATTTTCAATTAAGTGATATTTCTCAAACTGCTACGACTGCACAACAGTATCACTCATACCCACAACAGCAGCAACAACAGGCTCAGCAGCAAATGCGCCAACAGAACCAAAACAACAGCAGCAACAACAACAACAGCAACTATAACAAATCTCACATTCAATCGCAGCAACAGCAACCGTTGGCAATGATGTCCGGCGGCAGCGGCGGAGGTAAGTTCAAAACATTTAGCACGGTGTTTCCCTGTGTCTGTGTCTGATCTGTCCTGTTTTCAATATGGCATTTTTTGTACCTACTCTACTTCTTTGCTGATTTGGTGTAGCATCTTTTTGTCAATAAGTTTAAATATTATCAGTTGTCTTTGTCTCTGTCTCCTTCTCTGTTTATATTCACTTGAGTCGCGTTGATTATCAAATACACGAACTCTCGACAGCATCGCAAATATTAATAAACTGCATTTTTGTTGTTGTTGATTTTCAACTGAATCATGTTTCTACATACATATAAATGTGTATACATGGGTGTAAGGGAATATCCAAAAATCATTTACAATTCGTACTTTCTCGCTGCTAAATTTAAACATCAAAAGGTTTCATAGCTTACACGTGTTTACGATCTCCAAAAACTTTAATCTTTTCTTTTTTTCTCCATATATACTATATATATTTAACTAATTATTACTGATGCGTTGCGAATGATGTGAGCTTTTCTATATAACAAGTTCCAATTCATTGAAGATATCCAAGTTATACTTAAATTTGAATAACAAATTCGCATTTAGCTGCTTCCTTTTTAAACTCGTTTCCAAAAAGCTTTCCGAATTATGTGTTAATTTAATTTAAACATAGTATATGTCTAACTTCAATGAGAGAAGTGCAACTGATGAATTGGGAGCAGATGTGATTTATAATTATGCCAGAAAGGTCAACATGAAATAATCGTAGAACATATTTGTATTGAATAATCTTTATTTGAGAAACTCGTTTCACAGTGCAAGTCATTGTATCTGCCATCTGAATAGAACCGACTTGATAACAAAGCTAACACATAAATATAACAAACAGCCGTGTGTGTGTGTGTGCGCGTCTCTTTCTCTGTGTGTGTAAGTGGGTTTGTTAATGTTTAAACAACTTGTTTTGGAACGTTAAACTTAGTCTTTGATCTCAGGCTTATACTTATATGACTAAGACTCGGTAAATTGATAAAAATACCCATGAAAAGGGTACGTCCCCAGGATGGTATTTCAAAGTCAGATTAATTACTCTCAATTACTCTTAGAATATTGATTGAAAAACACCTAATTGGTGGAAATGGCTAGAAAAAAGATCAGGGAACCCGAAAACCCCCTTAAAATTGGTTTTGGTTCATGAAAGGATTATTGATGGATAGTTTGTTCGTTTGTTTTCCAAGAAACTCTTTAATTTTTTGTAGTATTTCATTTGGAAATTTTCTGGAATGACGTCTTAATAGTTGAATTGTGTTAATTGGATCCTACTCGTGACTCAGGTAGCTCCAAATGGGTTTTTGCAGTTAAATAGCTACTGTAGCTAATATAATATGAGTACTTGTTTGCTCACGTATTTGCTTGTTAAGATTGAGTCGCAATTGTGGGATCGTGTGTGGAATTCCCATGCCCTAAAATATGCAAATTTATGATTGATCATCAAATTTAGTTATGACTTTCGCTTGTGGGATTGATTTATTTGTTTTTGACGGGTAAAACAAGAGAATGAATGGTATAAAATTTAAATACCAAGAATTAGTTACCCAAAAAATGGCAATAAACGCTGTGAACCCTGAATCTAGCTTTTTTTTACATAAGCTGGGATAAACTAATTTAAATATTAACTTGTCTTGCTTCAGCTATTTTTGGCGGCTTTTCCGGTAACTCTAATAACAATTTCATAATTATCGTTTGTTTTTCGTTCTATTTATTTTTGTTTCGTATGTGTAACTTTTTTATTATAATAGTATTATGGTCAATTACGGCGTTGTTAGTCACCGCCTTATCGTCTAAATGGGCTTGGAGCTTAGAGGGGCTGATGAACCTTGCCGGCGAACAGAATGTTGCCAGTAGCTTCCTCCTCGATGAAGAATACGAACGGACGATTTACATTGAACTCGGTGATGGTTAGAGTGCCTCCGAATTTGTTCTCGATCTCGACAACTGTTGCTGCATACGCCTCCGTGCCCTGTTCGTTGACATCGATGCCGGCCTTTTGCAAGATATTTGAAACCTTTACCTTGCCGGCAACGTCAGCACCTCTTGATAATCCTGGCAGGGAAGCGGTATCTTCGAAGATCTCATTCACACCCAACTCCTTGAGTGTCTCGCGGAAACTGCGATTATAGTCAAATTTGAATTTGGGCAGTGTAACCTTAACCTTAACTTCTGTCATGGCCCATTGGGCGCTCTTGACCTCGGCATTCTCCAGTGATTGCAGCAGCTCATAGATGCCCTCTACTTCGTGGGGCAATAAGATGAACAGAGAGTTCCTACCCTTGTATGGCAATCGTAGGATTTGTGCCTTTAGCTTTTCCGAGTCGTGGTAGTCAAAGTAATCCGTTTGTTCCATGTATTGGACACGCGCCTGAGTATTATGGGTGCGGAAGAAAGCGCCTTCGAAGATGTTGTAAAATGGACGACGCCACAGTCCTTTGAAGTAGATCAGATTTGTCAGCAGCATCACACTGTTCTGTACGTTATCGGGTGTGACCAGGTTTTGCAAACGTCCGTCGGTCACATTGGCGGCCCAATCGTTGATGGCATAGGCGGCAGCAGGGGGATTGCTGAAATCGAGAGCTTCAATTTCACTGTCATAGAAATGCTTCAAAGTAGCGGTAAACTTTTGCTGCGTTTCGATAAAACTATCGGTGAAAAGTTTTGTGCGCACATTGAGGGTGTTGTGTAGTTGGTTCTCCTTTTTGAACGAATTGAGGGTCTTGCGATAGAACTCACGCACATTGTTTGCCGATCTAATGTCTGTCTGTGTGCTTATCAGTTCGGTTTGTGTCTTTGTATTGGTGCCCGCTGCCTCTGAAAGCAGCGCCAGTACCAGCTTAATAGAAAACGGCGATATGATTACATTATTCTGTTTTTCCGTCTCGCTCAGCAGCACTGCCTTAAGCAGCTGCCATGAGAAATTGTCGTGCGAGTCGCTGCGGAATGGAACAAATGTGTCGAGGTCAGCATAGGATGGTGTCGGCAATGGTGCACCAATAGCTCCAGTTCCACTGCCAGCTCCATTGGGAATCTTTTCAGTGCGCGTCTCAAATACTCCCGTCGGCGTTGTTAATGTCGGTATAGAGTTGCCATTCGTCGTCGCCTCTGTTGTTGTCCAAATCGTTGCCAGCAGCAATATTATTATTTTTTTGTTTGTATACATTTTTTACTAAGTTTATTTATTCGGCGCACTTTATTCCAGTTCTCTGTGTGTGTGTGTGTATACGTTTTTACTGTTGTTTCTTTTGTGTTTTCACTCCTTTCTCGTAGACGAATTGTGAAGCGATAAAAGAAGAGCTTAAAGCGCAACTTAACAGTTGCGTTGTGTGCGCTCGGCTGGCGAATAGAGAACCGTTTGACGCGCGGTTCCAATTGAGAGTGACTCAAAGCTCGACGTGAGCAGGCCATTTTAAAACCAGCTTACTTGTGTTGTCTTTGTTGCCGCTCTCTTGCCGCTCTGCTTCTTGACGCAGTCTCATGATGACACTATCTCGTTCTCATCTCTCATACACTCTTATTTGCTCTTTCTCTTGTGATAGTCTCCGCTCATCCGTTAGATGGTGCTTTGCTAACTGTTAATTAAATATGCACATAAACATTCTTATCTGAATTATTTCGAAATGCTTAATATAAAATCCCTGCGACAATTCCAATTACGTCAATAACTTTATAAAAAAACCCAAATATTAATAATTTATATTTAGTGCAGCTTTGTGGTATTTAAATAATTCATGATTTTGCGCTTTATAAAGCGGATGTTCAATGTGCTGTTGTCTGGCAACGTTAAGCTTTCTTCCAGTGTTGTAAAACGTTTTACACAAAAGAAAATCAGCTGTTTTCAGATTATATGGTTGTTCTGTCATGTTCATGTAACACTTGCCGGTACAGAATTCGTTTGGAGATCCAGCAATGCAAATACGTCGTCCTCGCGGTGTTACAATACCACAGTTAATGGTTGTAACCGCAATTGGTGTCTTAGGCGGTATTTATATTTGGCAACCACTGTTGATAAAGTACAAAAGCGAACAGAAAGCAGAAAAAGCAAACGCAACAACAACAACAACATCAACAGAGACTCCCACAAAGTGTGGCATTTAAAAACATATTTTTATAAAATAATATATTAAAGCACGTTTATTGTATTCCAATTTCAGATGAGCTTCATTAAAAAGTTTGCCTCGACAACTGTCGGCATGATGGCCATTGGCATTGGATCGACGGTGTTTATATATAGTACCCATCGTTTTTTAATCAAACCGTATCTGGACAAAAAGAAACGTCTCGAGGCCGAAGCCTGTGCAGAGTACATATTTCAACAGGAGTCACAACGTCGTGGTTAAAATGGATAAACAGATGGATTGAAGCATGCGAGCGAGCAAAGAAAACGAAGGAGTGGAAAGGAAGGCACTGCCAATAATTTTACAATATCATAATAACACATTTATAAATATTAACGTAAAAACAAACTGAAAACAAGAAAATGTATGTGTGTATTCGGCGCAGCCAGCGACCGCGGGCAGCGCTGCCGCCACCACAGGCAGCAAAAACGTTCGAGCATGTGCTTTCTGTCTCTTTTATATTGTTCAATTAACAATATTGTAACGCTTTAGTTTTCTTGTTTATAGTCCGATTTTAATGCGCCTTTCAGGATAGTTTAATATAGTTAGTCTCCACACCAGTTATAAACTACAATACTGTACGATACGGAAAAAACGGCATTGAAGCTTGAAAACTATTTTATAAATTGTGGGAAAAGTGGGCGTGGCAGTCCAAATTTATAGATGGCAATGCAACTATGCTGTCGCTAGGAACTCCCGTACAAGAATTGGTGATCCTAGGTGCCATAGTTACTGAGATATTTGCCGAAAACACCAATTTTCACGAGGTGTGTCCAGTTTTTTGCTTTTTGTGGGCGAATGGGGCGTGGCATCGAAAAAAAAAAAAGATTCTTGTATTGACTGACTAAATATCTGATCGTTTGACACCAAGCTCGAACTTGTAGCTCTTACCATCTCTGAAATCTGTTTGTTCATACGGACAGACGGACAGACAGACAGACAGACAGACAGACAGACAGACAGACAGACAGACAGAACAGACGGACAGACGGACAGACGGACATGGCTATATCGACTCGGCTTGTGATGCTGATCAATAATATATATACTTTATGGGGTCTGCCACGCCTCCTTCTGCCTGTTACATACTTTTGCACAAACCCAATATACTCTTGCAGAGAGTATAAAAAATGTTGAAATAGATACTTCAATCCAATGCAGATATCTTTTGGCACCTAAAAAAAAAACCGATATATTTGCAAATTGTTCATTTATAAACCGAGAATCATTTATTTTTTTACTTTTAGTTTATTTTTTTATGATTTGGGAAGACGACGATGTTGTTAAAGAGTTAGATAGTGTAAGCTTTAAGTTTAATCGATAATATGGAATTTTAATTGAAGATTTATGAAAATGAAATGAAATGAATGGAAGAATAGCTGGTATTAAATACACCGTATGTTTACAATTTTTGAAATAAAAGTATATAATCGAGCCACAACATGGAGATTTAAAACATTTAAAATTAGCAGTAGCACAAGTACATATAAACATTTAAATAAATAGATAATTGAAAAATAAATCACTTAAGAAACGAATAAAGCTCTAAACAACTACGCTTTTGTTTCACATTTTTATCACAAAATTAGTTTGCACTTTCTTCTCGTCAATCTTTTCTTTGGAATAAAAGTTCCATATGGAGAAGGACTCGTCCAAGCCAGCCGCAGCGAGTCTGGAGCCATCTGGACTCCACATCATGAAGACCAGATTTTTTTCCTGATGTCCCACAATGTCCACGACACGATTCAACGAGGATAAAACCAAAATTTCACAGCAAAAACAGCCATTACTATCTGAAAATAATATAACAGAGGAGCTTGACTATACTATACTTGGATTTGTTACTTACCATAACGAGAGATATTGACCAGCAATTCTCCGGTAATTTTGCTATAATTAATCGAATCGATTTGGATTTTTCTATTTGAGCGTTTATAGGAAGCTACCATTTCGCGGCGCGGCACATGGTAAATGTAAATGGACGGCGGTGATTTCTCAGCTAAAGCAAAGAAACGAGAATAGGATACGATCAGAAAAGTAAAGAGTAAGCTAGAAAGGGGTATAAAAGTAGTTTACTTACAAATTGCTAAATCGACGCCCGACCACGGATGCCAGTCAAAGGACACATCACCAGACTTGGAACGCAGGCACATCGAGCCTTGCTTTAGGTTACTGTGGAACACGCAGATATAACCCTTGACATCGGCTGTGGCCAGGTACTTGCCATTGGGCGAATATCGAATGCATCGAATTTTGTGAACATGATTACGGATTTTGTGCAGCGTACGCAAATTGGCAACATTTATGATTAGAATCAGTCCACAGCCAGTGCCACATACAATTTTCTCACTGTCAACGCTCCATTCGATGCAGCAGATAGATTTGAGCCATTTGTGAAAGTATTTACCATTTGTCACCAGAAACTCTTCCGACGGCTGCAGTTGCCACAGCTCAATCACTAAAAAGTATAAAGTCTTAATCTTAATCATATGTTAAAGAAGTAAAGGAGTCTAAAAAGATTATTCTACCCGGATACTGAAAGTCCAATAAGCCAATTGCTAGATATCTGCCATTTGGAGAATATTTGAGTGCTCCTGGACGTTTCACAGCATAGCACATTGTGGTCTCCAGCTCATTGCGCCACACAATTACGTCCTGGCCAAAGGATACGGCCATCTGTCCGTTAGTCGACCAATCCATCATGTTGTGATCTATAAAAAAAGTTTATTTATTATCTAAAATTTTTTTCATCCTTGTAGCCTTCTCTAGTCTCTAGCTCTGCAAGGATATAAATGATCAATATTTTTGCTTTTCGTACTAAATGAAACACAAACTTCGGGCATCTCATGGGTGGCATTTGCATAGGCCAATGGACGTGGGCGTGGCATACAAGGCCAATCTCCATCAATATTCTTGCGTCTGTTGATCTCGGACTGTGTACTTGGCACATTGCTGAATTGCAACAGACGTGAGCTCTTTAGTCCAAAAGTATTATTAATTACAGCTCCTAAATTGTTTTGCATCCAGTACTTGCGGGTCATCAAAAAGCTCTGAAGAAATTCACGATTTAAGAGAGCGATCAGGTAAAAAGCACAAAATTAAATTCTCACCGTTCTAAGAATATCTTTTTCCTCATTGCTGGACAAATACTTTTGATTGTAGTTAATGTCGGCGGCATTGAAGCGCTTCGGTATGAAGCGATCACCGTAAATAAACTTGGGAATCGCTTCCCGCTGAGTCTGAATGTGGTAATAATAAGAATTACATATTTGGTTAACTAATTATTTGCTTAACTACGCGCACCTGATGCACTTCATTTGCTCTATCTTCACGGCGAACTTTTTTAAATGATCGCGCCGTTGTGGGCACCATCACAACATTTTTCCTAGGACTTGCACACAGTTCCATAGCGAAGCCAATATTCAACTAACTAAAGTTTTTCTAAGTCGCCATTTTTATCGTCAAATTTTCTGTCTTTCTATTTTGCTGCAGCTTTCGTAGCTCCAAATAACGGGAGTTGCTCTCAGGAAACAGAGGCGTCGTAAAAATAATGCACTCTTCTTTTACAGCCACCCAACCCTACATTGCTTACAGTGGCGTCCAAAAAAGGTACACTTGCGTGTATATTCTTTAGGGGCTCTGCTTTTAATAAATAAACAATGTTTTTTTCTATGCTTAACAAGAAAATTTATTATTTTTAAGGAATGCTTATACACTGAGCCGTGTACACCACTTCTTCCCACAAGTTGGGCAATTGTCGCGAGTTCGCAGATATTTTCGAATGCAATCCCTGTGGATTTTCCTAGCACATTCCGAGCATTTGACGTCCCAGAGCACAAGTTGCTTGCAGAGATGGCACTCCTTGATCGTGTCTGCGTAATTTGAGCGCAAATAAAAGTCAAACTCAACAATGCTGCGCGGCCCAAGATAGATTCTATCGTGAGCCTCCAAAAAGTAACCCATCTCAGTCCACAGCTTGAGCAGATCTTGCATGCGCATCTTTGAAGGTGGTCTGGTTGTGCTCTTAAACTTCAAGTCAGTGTACGCTTCATTCCACGCTATGTGGGCATCCTCCTCGTGTGCCAATTTGTCAAGCAGCATGGAAAAGTATTGGCATTCCTCAGCAGTCAGTCCAGGATGCTGGTGTGGATCAGTAGTGCCGTCTGTGAGCGAAAACACCAAATACTCTTTACCGCTTATGGGATGCTTAATAAATGTCAGCGATTGACCCAAATCCTTGATGATTCCTTCGATTTCGCTAACGAATTCCTGTAGTTCCTCCTTATTTGCCGGCTTTGTCACATTGTGGTGCGCACAAAGCGGGGACAATATTTCGTTAATAAGGTCTGTATCGAGACAGCTGTGATTAATGCAGGCGCGCAAAAAGGCGCGTTGAACCAATTCCATTTTAACTGGTTTTAATATTAGTTAATTCTCAAATCGAAAATTGTAAACAGACTGTGCGACGCGCCTGACGAGGGCTACTATAATTCCGTGCATTGATCGTGCAATATCGATAGGCAGCAAAACAAAGAAGTATCGATATGTTGTTAGTGAATCACTACAGAAAGCGCGCCAAATTTAAAAAGTTAACACAGATCACAAGCTAATTTAAAACACATTTTCAAAATGTTTCAAGACTTTTATTTATTTAAACTTACACATTAACAGCACAACAATTAATATCTGCAATAAGTATCTAAATGAGCCTTGCTTAAATTTAAATAATAAATTTTGCATTTAATTCGAAAGTTGGTAAAGAAGATTTTTGGACAATAAACTGGTAAACATTAGAAACAAATATTTTAACAATTGTTTAGTTAACTGGGGAAAGTTGGAAAATGTTTGTGTATTATTGTTATTGTTTTAAAATATATTTATTTACACTAATTATTGTTCAATTTCGAAAGCATTCTCAATGAAAAAATGAAATAAACAAATTTATTTGTGTTGTTTCTATAACTTCTTGCCATAGAATCCTAATAGCTTGATTCTCGTCGAGACGGGACTTTGAACATGCTCCAGGATTTCCATCTAAACATTTTGCATGTTTTTTCGATACGATATTTATATATTAAAATTCACAATGATTTGAATTAAAATTTTGCATTAAAATGTAGCAGCGATTTCAATTAAAAAGAAAGGGAATATATAATATAGCTATGAGTATTTTTATTTAGAAACATTTCAAAGTTTGTCAAATGTTGGGCTTTCAAGTAGATAACAGTTTAAAGTATAACTATGAATATATATATGTATTTTCTTTTACTAAAGGTATAATAAAAAAATAAGTAATTTAAATTTATATACCGTCCTCATAGACAACATAGGAAACAAATTCACATTTCAAAAAACTAGATTCCAAATCACAATATCTTTAAAAACTCAAGAGTTTTTTCAGAAAATAACAAACTAATTTGTACGCATCAAGTATTCATTTCAAATGAGACCAATTCGCATAAATAATTAATAACAAAACAAACTTAGATATAAACATTTCCATCTGCGCTTGCAACCTAAAAGAGAAATGTATAAAAAATTAAACAAAAATTAAAAATAAAATAAATAAAACTACAGTTTTATAGAGTTTTATGCGTAACTAAAATGAAATGATAATAATACAAATATACTTACATGGTTAGTTGCATGTTAGAGTCTATGAAATTAGATTGTAAAAAATATATTTATAAACAAATTAAACGAAATACTAAAAGGCTCAGAAATATTAGGTGCTTGCTGGTGCCAGTAAAAAAGCATTTCTCATAAAACCTATAAAATCCCCAGTACCAAGTACCCAGTACCATATGAATATTTAAATACTTGTGCATTCGGACCAAGTTAATTAGCTGTTTTCTGTATCACGTTAAAAACTCCAAGGAGTTTCATCTCCAAAACAATTGGTGTTAAATTCGTTTCAAGCATTTCTTTGATTACATGAAATTGTTAGTAACGAGACTTAGCTCGTTTGCAATGCGATTACTTTCATTTAAAATATTTAACTAGAAATGAGTTTATATTTAATTAAAATTATGCAGATTTGTGTGTGTTTGTTGGAGGTGTGTGTGTGGTGTGTGGGTGTGTGTTTGGTTGGGTAATTGTAAATAATCCGCATGAGTTTGTTGTTAGAATGAGAATTGAGGAAAGACAGAAAGAAAGAATGCCATAGAGCAAAGAATAAATAAATTAATATTTGTCGCTGAGAAAGTTAGAATTTGCATTTGTTGTTGTTGTTTAAAGGTATATATTTGGTTAGCCATGCAGTTAAAATTAATTATTAATAGTTTTCATACATAATTATAAACAAATATACAATAATATCGAAATAGACTAGAAATTGCTTGGCAACTTTTTGCTTTAATTTCATTAACAAGACGAAATAATAAGTAGAACAATAATTATTTGTACAAAATAAAATAATAAAAAGATTCCGTTTTATAATTTACATTAAATTATTTAAACAAATGAAAAACAAAACAAAAAGTTAATCAAATCACAATTTATGGTTATCGTACATATACAGAATATATATACATATATATAACACTTTATATATGTAGTTAAGTTTTATGTATAAATGTTGCTTATAACAAATGCGTCTACTTGGCCAAAATATAAATATATATATTGTTTTTCTTTTTTATTTATAACTATATCAGTTTAATTTCGATTTATTGTTATTGTTAATCAGTAGTTAAATTAGTTTTTGATTTGGTTTTCGGTTTTGGTTAGTTTTGCTTTCTTTCTACATGGTTATTAGTCTTTTTGGTGCTTCATTCAAGATTTCTGTAGCTAGCAAGTAGATTCTGAGTATCGCCCATATACCGAATACTTACACGATTTATGGAATTGCGACGACCACTGACCACGCCACCCGCAACGCCACCAACTGCCACGCTGCCATCCTGGGCCAAACCATTGCCAGTATCGTTGTCAATGCAAATATCCGAGTCGGAATCAACTCGTCTAAACTCACTGCCATCCTGCAATGGAAATGGGGGAGTTTCAATGGAAATCTGTACAGCTGGAAAAGCGGCAAATATTACCTGTGTTAGCTGCTGTGTGGTCGTGAGCAGACGTGCTATGGGATTGCAGCAAACTGGCAGCGTTTCCAACAATGTGGGACGCGAGTGCGTCAGCAAAGGCTTCATATATCTACAGCCATAAAAGTAAATATAGTATATGGAAAGTAATCCCCTTGGGTTAACACCACTCACTTGGTATCAAAGTTGCCCCAAATGCGGGCCAGTATCGCCTTCTCGTGGCTGTTGCGTCTGCGTGCGACGGCGCCATTCGCAGTGCTGCCCACGCTGCCATCCATTGGCGTTTCCAGATTCGAATCGCCGCCACTGGCAAGTCGACCTGTCTTGCCACGCCCACCGCCTTCAATGTCCTGCAAATAGCCATCAGACTAAACAGATATTAACAACAAAACAAACAGTTAGGGACAAGTTTATAAGCCAGTTGAAAGTACCCAAAACAAAAATCATAAAACGGCACGTAATTGAAAATGAAAATTTGAATTTATATGGAAAAACACAGCACATAAATGTATAATACACGTATATATAAATATGAAAGAAATCGAAGGAGAATTACAATCAAATTGGTAAGCGATTAATTAATTAATAAATTAACGTACCGGCGCCGAATGTGAATTGTCCATGGAATTGTAAACCTTTTGATTGGATGTTGTGGAAAATGTTGTGAATTGCGCAGAAAATGTACGAAAAACAAATAAATATTTATGTACACAAGTTACACACAAGAAGAAGAAGTAGAAGAAGACAATAATAAGAGAATGTGACCAACAACGCTATGAAAAATGCACTAAAAACAATTTAAAAGTATTCCCACTCTTCCAACTTTGTATGTACTTTGTTGTTGGTCTACAAATGATCAACAACAGCAAATTAATGTGAAATTTTAAATTAAAAATCTGTTTAAATTGTAAAGTTTTTCAATTCTTTCAATTAAAGGCACAACTTCTTATATAAACGTTGTAGAACCTCTAGAAAACAGCAGCTTTTTCAATTTGGCGCCAAATTCAAAATACTCACACTGTGCACCTGATAGTTATTCAGTTGTTCAGTCTCATCATCGACGCCAACGCTGAAAAATCGTAAGTTATAATTAAACATTTGTTTTTTAAGTTTGGTAAGTCCAATAACTCACGGTATTTTCAACCAGTTGAGCAAAAAGTTAGCGGCACCACCCTGTATGATAACCGTAAAGATAACAATCAGGGATGTGGCCGTTAACATTGTTTGGCGCGCATCGGACACGGTGTTCCTGATGGCCAAGGCAAAGGACATGGCGCCACGTAGGCCTAGAAAGAGAAGCAAAGTTTGAATGAGTTTGGGAAAGTAGTAGGAAATGGTCGATAGCTCAAAACCCTGTATAAGATATGCGTAAAAATATGTCTGAAAGGCGTTTTAACAGAGCGACTAATGGACATGACTATATAGACGCATCTATGACAACTTCTTTATACAACAAAGTCTAATTAAGTACTTTTAAACGCCTCCCTAAGCTACAGGGTCCTTTCTAGTCCCATTTACTCAAAACATACCAGCAAAGAAGAGCATGTGCTGGAAATTAGATGAGATTTTTGGCTTGCGTTTGATGTTCAACAGCCAAGACAACGGATACACGTTAACAGCACGTCCCAAAGCGGCGCAAATCTAAAAGAAGCAAACAAATTGTTTATAAAATAAATGGATAGAAGCCAACAAATACTTACAAAGGCTGTTATTATAAAGCCCGCATCGAAATGATGTTTGGGAAACGTAAACATGGAGACGCCAATGTATGAGAATATAAAGTTCTCGGCCAAAAAGTTGAGCAGCTCAAAGATTTGTTTAGTTCGCTGTCGCGATGACTCCGTCAAATTGTTGTACGTGTAATGGGCCTGACAAATGCCACAAAATAGTACGGCTACCACACCCGTAAGCTCTGTGGCTTCAGCCAGCAAAAAGGTGCTATAACTCATGAGCACAAACAGCGCCGACTCCAGCAAAGGAAAGTCACGCACACGCGTAAACTTGGTCAAGTGTGGCAGGAGTTAAGGTAACCAAGCAATAAACTTAAATATAACATAAAGGTTTAGTAAATGTGTTTAAAAAGGATATCAATGCTGTAAAGCAGCCCATGACAGCGCCAATCATCAGCGACAAGAAGAAAATTGAGAAAAAGTCGCTCAGCGAACGCAGAAAAGCTGTCGTCTCGAATTCCCCGGAGTTGGAGTAATGCTCGCCATAGTTTTGTATAGCGCTGTAAATATAAAGGTTATAAAATAGTTAAGACAAGCGACAGTCGAGCAAGACGAGTGTTAAAGACCCTGTAGGCAGTTATTACGTATACGACTAGTGAGTTTACTTTACAAACTAAGCAGCTAATCAAATCTGTTTTGTAGCTTCAAGATAAAATGTTATAAATCAACAGCTAGTTTAACGATTCTAGTTGAAAGATATAAACCTATAAATCAAAATTCTCCTTCTAATCAAATCAAATCAGTTGAGTAACAAGTTTGTTTGACATATCTCAACGTAAAAACACTTCATAATTTACAACAGTATCTTTATCAAACCCTTAGCTACAGTTACTGCGTACAGCGTCTAGTTAACACCGGTCAATAAATTGGTTTACCCGCTCAGCACAATGGCCACGGCATCGTTAAGCACAGATTCGCCCAGCACCAACGCATAGAGATTCACATCGACATGCAGATCATTGAATATGGCTAATATAGTAAGCGGATCTGTGGGTGAAATGAGTGCACCAAAATACAGGGTGTCCAGAAATGTGAAACTGCTGCTCAAATAGTTGGGCATCAGTTTGACACAGCCATACATTAAGCCACCGATCAGAAAGGCCGACAATGTGGTGCCCACAATGGCAAACGTTAAAATTGCGCCCAAATTTCGAAAGAAATATTTCTGTAAATTTGAAAAAAGTTAAAATTTAGTTTTGAAACTATTGGGGGGTTACAAGTTTATGTTACCTTTTTCAAGCTATAGCCCGCGTAGAATATAATCGGCGGCAATATGATGTTGAAGAATACTTCTGGATCAAAGGTGGCCTTCAGATCGATTTCATTCTCTTCAATGTCGTAGACTTGGCCACGAAATACATAAGCGTACGTCTTGATGCCCTCCGGTAATTTAGTGGCATTCGTCGAATTAACGGGGTACTAAAAGATGGAAAGTATTAAACAAGTAGGCAGTTAAGTGAGAAGCTCTGCACTCCCAACTAGAGCTGGGTTGTGAGCTCAGGAATGAAACGCACCTTAAACCACAGTGTGTCTGGTGGCAACTTGTTGGTGTACGTGGGTTCTCCCTCGGGCTGCACCTGCATATGCACAAGTGGCTTATTAGTGCCCGCATAGCGAATGATGGCACCGACAATTAAGCCTGCAAATAATTAAGCAAAAACAGTTGTTAATAAAGTTGGGAAACTAAGAAAAATAGTGGGCACAACTAAAGTCGAGTGGATCGTAAGTAAAAGGTGCTGCAGTCTATAAACAGCAGACAGTGATAGACAGAGCCTTCTGCTAAGAAACCTTATATTCTATACACTATACTCTTGCTGACTACAGGGTCTAACAATACAGTTGCTCAACCTATTCTAGCTGCATAACTTTCCCTTCAAACCCCATTCCGCCCACCAAACTATTTCAGTTGGGTTTTTCATCGCTTTCGCTATAACTTTTGATCGTTATGGCCTGACCTATCACAAAGCTCGCTCACAAGACTTGACTCACTTGTTGTGGACTCTACTGGGACTACTTTTGCTACTCTATTGATAAGACTATGCTCACTTGACATTGTTGACTCATTTTCAGTGCTTATCAGCAAATCGGCGGGCATAAAAAATTCACTTGATTCTTATCACAATTTTTGTTTATTTATGCCAAAAAACAATGAGTTAATGCAGTAAATTATGTACAATCAGTTGTTTTACGAAGGCATAAACTAATTCAGCTAGAGAGTGATGTCTAATTAACGGATTTGCTTAGTCTACAAGTAAACTAGTCTAATCATTTCATTAGTTGTCACAAGTTTATTCAAATAAATGCGAATAATTTAAGCTTTTTTCTCTATAAATTTCATTTAAACTTGTTTCCATTACATAAATAAATATAAATTATAAATAAATTGTTGAGAAAAGTATTTTAGAATCCCAATACAGTACATGCTCCATTAAATTAAAATTTATGTTAATTAAAGTGCATATTTTAATAAACAATATGAATTTTGATAACAATAAGTGTTGACTTTATAGCTAAATTTAGCTGTTTTCTGTGGCCAGCGACTGAAAAGTGTGGGAAATCTAAAGATCTGGAAAACTATTTTTAACTTTAAAGATTTAAGAACACTACAAAGAGCAGAAAACTGCTTTTTTAAACAATAAATAAATACTACAAAATATTTTTAAATAAATTTAGACTCATCAGTTTAACTTTACTAAACTTTTACTTGCATTTAAGTCATGCGCTTAGGCTAAAATAAATTTTTAAAAATAATAGTTACGCTTTTAAGCCATTTAAAAATACTTTTAGCCTTTTTACGTAATCCAAACTAGCTTTTTAAAGCCAACTCTTCACTGACAACTCAAATGCTTGAAAATGAACACAAATTTATAAATCAAATAAAAAATGCGACTCATTTTACAGCTTTTAGCTCAATTGTTGCTGAGTTGCAATACTCGTATGAAAGAAATGCAGAAAAATAAGGGAAACAAAATACATTTGGTGCTTGGTTGTAATCTCTAGGGTTTCAAAATTCCCATACCCGTTTCGACGTAGTAAAATTTATATCATTGTTTGTAGAACATGCGGGCTTTAGAGCTTTGTCGACTTTATATACGTACATATATATATTTATATATATTTAAGAATGTGCACGCTAACTGTACAAATACCTTAATTACATATGTAGCTAAGGTGTTGATATACACCTACAGTTGGTCAAAGAAGTGTTTGTACCAACACAAATGTTTATAAATTTTACTTTTTATCGCTTAGTAGACAACAAATAAATAAAGTCAATTTTTTAAGCTTAACTAAGCGTGTGGGCACAACTACTTGACTAACTGTATGTGATGTACGTGCGGATGACACTGAAAGCTTCATCATCAGTTGGCAATGAACAAAACTGTCGACGTTGCAATAAACACGAACAATTTAATGATTTAGATAAACAAAGGCAATGACAACGAACGAAAGTAACTAATTATAAGCACAAACAAAATGTAGTTAATTATAATATATACTTTTTTTTTATTTTTGTATGTAACTCACCGTAGATGACGGCCAATCCGGTCTCATGGAGCCACGAGACCCGATGATGTTTGAATAGCCAAATTGTGAGCACCGTTAGCGACAATAGGCCCACAAATATGAGCAAGTCCAGACTTTGCATGCGATGATTATACGCCGCTTTGGCGTCCAGTGTTATGTCCGTATCGGCCGCTTTCGAGCCAGCAATGAGCGCGAGAAGCGTTAACAGACATAGCGACCATTTCCAGGATTTCAAGTGTTGCCAGCGATCCAATGGCTGCACTGCAGCCCTGGTGGCGGCCATTTTTTTGCACTTCTACTGGTGCACTTAAAATACACTTGATTTTCTTCCACTTTCTCTTCTTCTTATTGTTTAGCAATTGTCGCTCATGAATTGCAATTGTGGTAATACAGCCAGCTGAAAATGAAATCGATTTTCACGTTACGTTGTGCGCTCGTTAATTGATTTGGCGCACAACTTTTTGCCCCTCTGCTTCGTCTTGTATTCTTTTTCTATTCACCACAATTTCACTTGTATACAGCATATAAAATTTACATTAACGCATTTGGTGTTGTCACCAAATATACACAATTTATAATAAATGGAAAATTTATATGTTCACTTCTTGTACTCTCACATATTTTGTTCTACTACAACTACAAAGGCGCAGAGGCAGGCAGTTTCCTTGAAGACTTCTGCTTGGACTGCGGCTGACAGCTGTTTGCTGCAATGTTATCGATAATTTGCGATGTTTTGCTGGCGATATTATTGTCAGTGCTGTAAAGTTGTGAATGTGGCTCTTGTTTTTGTTTTGATACTCACTTTCTTCTTTTTGTCTTTTGTGCCATCATTCTCAACAATGGGGTTAAATGCCAAATAAATGATTTAATTACTTCATTACTGACTAAATAAATGTAAGTTTATAAATATTATTTATTATAAGGCAATAAATAAGCAGAGTCTGTAGACTACACAAGAGTTTGTTTATTTTTATTAGTTTGGAAGTTTTATTATTGGCAGTGAGTCGTTACATTTTTCAAATTCAAATTACTGGGCAATTGGCGTTATCTATCTATCTATCACTATATTATTATCTTTTTTACAAAATGTAACGCAAAATCACATCAGTGAATAATAAAGTCCCTATTGAATCATACATTCTTGGATTTTTGTTTGTCTGCCCTAAATCCCTAGGTACCGGTGGTTTTCAAGGCATATGGTGCTGTGATATTGGGAAATTATTTAAGGTGGCTGTGGTAAATGCCTGCAGAGCATATCGATAATGTCAACGATTATTCGATAACGAATTTGGCATTTTTGCCAATGTGACCAAATAGCGCCGAACAATAAGTGCCCATTCTTTCAGCATGTGCATGTGTGTGTGTATTGTATGCGTGTGATGTAAGGTCATTCGCGTGAAAATATCAGCGAGGAAAAAATCGAATTTTTGTGTTTTGTGTGCTAGGTAAATTCCAAAAGAGTGCAAAATAATATTGCTAAAGCAAGTGCAACTGCAATAATAATCAAATAGTGCATATTAATGTGTGGTGAGCACACAAAATGTTTAAATTATAACTCAACGCAAAACTTATGACGAAAAGCAGCAGAATACCCATACATGCAAACGCCAGCACGCACACACTCACATATATATTGTACATGGAAGCAAAAAGCAAAGGAGCTTGAGCTAGAACCTAGAGTTGTCAACGCTGTCCGACGAATTTCGTCATTGAGTGTGTCGCGTATTTTCGTGGCTCTTTGTGTGTGTGTGTGTTTTGTGCGTGCCTCGTTTGCATATGTGTGTGCGCGTGTGTGTTGGTAGAGTTCTTGTAGTAAAACAAAAAGAAAGAAAAAAAAAACGAAAAAGAAATCATCGAGAAAAAAAGTGAAATATACATAATTTGTGTAAATTTTGTGGCAGGTGCAATGCAGCGGATCGCATCTCGCTAGATGAAACTCGCTGGCGTTTGAAAAACTATTACATAAATAGTACAAAGTGTAAATGTAAATGTTATTGAAAAGCGCAAGGCGAAGGCGCCGCCGCTGCTGCTGGTGTCGCGCACGCTGTCGTCATCGCGGCAAAAAAAGAAAAATGAATAGAAAAAGAAAAGAAAAGGAGAAAAGAGGGAGCAGTCAGCTAGCAAAAAATCCCGTTACTATATTTGCACTCAATACTCATTGTTTGCCATTTCTCGCATACACATACAATTTAGAAATTTATGTATGTATGTTTGTGTGTGTGTGTTTCCATCTCGTGACTTAGAATTGTTGAGTATATTGACTCCTGGTCACACAAATTAATTCTTGTCCCTGTTGTCGGCTGTGAAAATCAACTAATAATTGCTATTGCTCTTGCCAAAGAGAGTGATGACAGCGAGGGCCGTGCGGGTGGCCTTTGTGTTAGTGTGTGTGAGTGACCTCGTGTCTGTGTGTCGCGTGCTTGCGTTTGTGTATGTGCGGCAGCGGCAAGGAGTGTCATGCGTATTTTGCTGCTTCTGCTTCTTATCCTCATACACACACACACACACACAGAGACATAAACTTATATTTATATATATACACCCCCTAGAGCACTCCCCTACTCCAGGCATCATCAACAACAAGAAGAATACGCTGCTCCTTTGCTCCAACGAGTTTTATCTTGTTTTCCGTTTTAATCATATGCGGGCGCAGAGAGACAATCACGTCATCCAGCTTGACACGCACACATACACATACACATACACGCACACTATAAAACCATTTGTGTGAAGTTTAGAGCTGAGAGAAGCCGAAACCGCAATGGCATTCAAAGCTTAGAACCGATTTATACATGTGTTCGTGTGCGGTTGTGTGTGTGTGTGTGTGTAGGCGGCGCGTGAATTCAATCGGTTTTTTTATTTTCATTTAAAGCTTAATCAATTTAATTAAATTTTTTCATATGCATGGAAATCTTAATTGTTGCTCTTCAATAATTGGTCAAGTCGAAACTTTTTTAAAAGCTGTGACAGCATCGCATCATCGACTAAGTCAACTTTGTTTTTGTTCTCGTTTTCGCGTGTAAGTATGGGTGTGTGTGTGTGTGTGAGTACAGTAAATAAACGATGACCGGGACACTGAGTCATGATTATACGATGACGTTATGCTGCGCTAAAAGGCAATTTGTCTCGAAAGTGGTCCGAAGTTGGCCAATAAAACGCAAAACTTTATTAAAATGTTATGTTCTCTCATATATGAGCACACACACGCACACAAGCAAACCAACTCTCTCATAGTACGTGCCAAGTCACAGAAATCGATATCGAGTTCAGTAGACAATCGATAACATGCGGCCATCACTGATGACATAGACTATCACGCCGCTCAGCTGATATTTTGTTCATTCTCAGCTGAAAATGTTGCCAACAATTAGGAAATAAATAAAAATTTATATTACATGGCGCGTAGCAATGAGTGCTGCGCGCCTTTTGTTGTCGACGCAACGAAATTAGCTTAGCAGCTACCCAGCTAAAATTCAAGTTGAAACCGCTTTGAAGCAGCACATCAGAGTACGCTCTCCATTTGCCCCTCGCTCTCACCTCCCCCTAGCTCTCTACCATATTACCGCAACTGTTGCCCATTGGCCGATACGTGAACGATTCACGTTCTCGTTGTCACCGTCACCGTCATCATTGTCTATTTGTATAAAATACTGCAATGAGGCCTTTATCTTAATGCCGATGTACATACATATATATGAAGTACAAATGTATGAGGACATGTATGTACATGAAAATGCGTATGACTTTTGACGGATACTTTTCGCCACTAGAGCCAAAGCCGACGCATGCACGTCGCGGCGGGGTAAACAAACTTCTGCTGTTGCTTTGCAGCTGCTGCTGATAATGATAACGATGCCTGCTCTGCTGTCATACGCTCAGAAGAAAAAAAAAAAAAAATGAAAGAAAAAACCGAGAATTTGAATCTCAAAGCAACAGCAAAAACAATGAGCTAATAACAAATCCGTACGACTTTTATCAGTCAGCCATGACGACGTCGGCGTTGACGTTGCCGTCGCTGCTGTTGCCGCTGCTGCCGACCGCTGGCCGAGTGAACGCGTCAGGCTGCTTTCTTTCCTTTTGTTGTTGTTCTTGTTGTTGGCGATTTGTGCTGTGCGCTCTGCTCTGCTGTGCTCTTTTTGCCTACTCGCTCGGTTGCTGCACAGTTGCTAGTTCAGTCTGCTCGCTGTATTCGTTGCGTTACGTTTACGTTGCTTTCCGTTCTGTTGTTGTGTTCCGTGTCCGTTTTTTTGCCCATTCGGTTGGTGTGTGTTTCGTAGTAGTAGTTGTAGTAGTCGAGTTCGCCTGATACCAGGGGCCCAGCAGTACGTATTATTGGCCGTTTTTTTATGTTTAACAATAAGTCACCAAAGTTCTAGCGGTCGTTTGTGTTTTGTTATCTCTCTCTTACTCTCTGAGGAACATATCGCCAGTAAAATAAAACCAAAAGAATCGGCAAAAAAAAGAATATAACTATAATACACTGAACATATAGTACATCGTATATTAAATACTATATTTTGAGTTTTTGCTCTTCAAGAAAAAAAGAGTGCGAGCATTTCAATAACCCAGGCAGCGGTAGTGGCAGAGGCAGCGGCCGAGGCAGAGTCAGAGCCAGAGGCAGCAACGTCAATGTGCCATATTTCTTTTTTGGTTTTGCGAGCCAAAAATTCTTCTCGACCCCCAGTCTCGTTTTATGCGTGTGTGTGTTGGTGTGTGTGTGAAGGGGGAGAGAGAGAGAGCTTTTTTTGGCTACGCATGGAAATGAATAACGTCAAAAGTTTAGTTTAGCCGCGACAAACATAAGAAATTAGCTAAAGGTGCAGTGCGTTTAACGCCCCCTCTCTCTCACCCACCATTCGCCTGCCAGTTGTTGCCAGCACGTGTGCAGCAAATGCGAGAAGAATAAAAAGGACGAAGAGAGAAGGAGTGTAAATCGTTTATGTATGCGTGTAATTATGTACATACATGCAAACATGTGTAGCTGAATGCTTTGTCACTTCACCGAGCTGTTCGCATGCTCTCTCTGTTGCTCTCACTGCTTCCCTCTTGCCATCTCTGTCGACGCACTTAAAGACGCCGCGGGCTTTCTTCTCGGTGCTTTGCTTTCTTTTTGGATTTTTTGTGTGAATTTATGTATTTTTAAATTTTGTGCTAAAAGCATAAAATTTTCAAACTGAAACTGAAAATCCGTCAGAAGAGCGAACACCAAAAAGACAAATTGCCAAGACAAAAGAAGAAAAAAAAAAAAAAAAAGAAAAGCCATAAATATCAAAATTTGTTTGTTGAAATAATTTTTCTCCACTTTTCTTTTTACTCATACCTTTTGCCTAAAATCAAAAATAAAACCAAAATATAAAATAAATGAAACAAAATAGCGACAAGAAATAAGAACAAAAGCTGGAGCTGGTTAAACAATAAAGAAGGAGAAGAATCGTTATAACAAAACACAGAAACAACAACCAACAAACAACAACATCAACTAATATCAAATTATTCTTAAGCGTAATTAATTAATTAATTCAATAAAGAAAAAGAAAAGAAAGAGAAAAAACAAAAAATAATATTAATAATGATATACTTAGTAAGTTAATCGTAAAGTACAAAACAAAAAAAGAAAATAACACCAACATAAGTAAAGTAAAAGAGAAAACACCAACAACTACGACGACGACGACAACAACAACAACAACCAAAAGATACCAAGCAAACAACCAAAATAAAATAATAAATAAAAAACCAACAAATAAATAATCAATCAACAAATAGTTAATGTAAATTTAATTTGTACATGCAAGCAATTTGAAACGACAACAGCAGCAACAGCTAAATAATAACTAAAACAACAACAACAACACAACCAACACAACAACAACAACACGGATCAATACCAAAGATGGAGGCAAAATTCTTGGCTAGCGCTCTTTCATTCCTCTCGATATTTTTAGCGATTTATGCTCAATCATTTGGTAAGTTGACAACAACAACACTTAATAGTATTTGTAACATATGTCATAACTTTAATTATAATATTAATAATAATACTTAATGTTAATATTGATAGAAAACTAAAACAAAAAGAAAACATACCCCAACCCCCCAAAAATACACCTAATATTTAAGCTCTATGATATGAGTGTCTGTATGTGTGTGTGTGTGTTGGTGTGTAAACATGTGCGTGTGTATGTGTCTATGTACTCAAAGCATATTTCCACGTACATATGTATGTGTGTATGTGTGTTCATAACTGCAGCAGAAATTGCAAACAATAACAAAGAGAAAGAAAAAAAATGTTAGTATGTGGTTTACAATCCACACGCCCCCTTGTTGCCGCCCTTCCTCGACCCTTGCCCCCTGCACCCTGCCCTTGCGCCCATCACTGCCAAAACGCCCTAATTGCCCGGTGCAGAGAGCCAACAACACTTTTGCCTTTGCCCATTTCAAATGTATAGTATATAAATATTTTTTTTTTATTATTATTATTTTGAATGCCCAGCAGAACCTTTGGGCATGAAATAGTATGCGAAGAAATCCACTTGAAGTTACCGCTCTTATCAGGCAGTCTAGCGATTAAAGGACTTAGATTAAAGTTTTGTAAGCTGCAGACAGAAAGTTTATTATAGTTCTAAAATTTTTTTATTTACTTAAAATTTCCTTTTCCTTACTAAATTTAAGTTTACAAGATCTAGCTATAAATTAGCTAAAATAACACAACTTTTCTTTGGTAATAACTAATTAAATCTGTTATCAGCTGAAAGCGTTTTTTTCTCCGCTGTATTGACTTTTTCAATTCCTGGTTATAATTTCATTGCAAGATTCAGGACATTCTCTTGCTGCTTCATGTGCTCAAAGTTCTGCTGGGTTAGCAACACAAACACACACGCACACACACACATGCACAAATACCAATATATATAATACAACATAACATAACACACACACACACACACACACATACACTCGAACACACACGTTGAGCGAACACTTTCCTTTTGCTTGATTTTTTTTTGTTTTCTCTTTTACAATGTAAAAGCGCACCTCCTACCCCTCCCCCTTTTCCTCCTCCTCTTCCTCTTCCTCCTTCTTCATTTATCCCCACCTCTTGAGGCCAGCAGGTTCGCCATTTTCTCTCACACTGTTCTATCTCTATTATACACACTCTTCTCTTTGTCTCTCTTGCCGTAGCTCTCCATCTCCCTCTCTCTCTCTCTCTATCTGTCGTACTGTCTATCTTTTTGGCCTTTAGTTAAGTGTACTTGTGCTTCGATATTTTTGTGTTGCTTTTTATAGTTTATATTGTTGGTTGGGTTTTGGGTACTGGGGTACAGTGGGACGATTGGTCGACATTGTATGTTGGCTCTGCTTCTTTGCCAGTTTCTTTTCGCCTCATATGCAGTGCGCTTGCATATAGAAAACTTTGTAGGTTTTTGCTATATACCCTGTATAGATGGTATGATGAGCTTATTAAAAAGTGAACTGAGAAACATAAGAAAAAAGAGGTTTAAAGGCGTGTGTATGTGTGAGAGACAGTCTGCATGAAAACTGACAGTTACAGGGTGTTTAACGCTTGTGTTCACCCGTCTCTACTTTCTTTTCGTATACCTTTTTTTTTACTCGCTCATTTGATTTTCAATTTTCCACACAATTGCAAAGAGAAAAGAAACACAAAACAGAGGCTAAATAAAAGTATAGAAAACCAACAACAACAACAACAACAACTACAAATATATTAAGTTAATTTTTAGTATTTCAGTTTAAATCTTATAAATTTGTATAGTTCGATGTTCGTGTTGAGATATTTACACCAGGTCGCCAGGTAAAATCTTTGCTCGGTGGTTCGTCGTGCGGTTGTTTATATTAACTCATCGACCCGGCAGTAATGCCGAAAATTCTCTGCTAGAAATAGCTAAAGAAATTTAATGCTGAAAGCTTTAAAATTGGCAGTATAAATTTGTAAACTAAATCAAAGAAGAAAACATAATGATTTGATATAAATCTGTTAGTTGGATGTAATAGTTAATTATATCACTTTAATTCAGCTTTAAACTGGCTGAAACAACAACACTTTTACCCGGTATTTGGTACTCGATACGCGGTACTCTCTTCACCGGCACTGCATTGTTTACATTGGGCGAATGTGGCAACTGTTTTGGCCGTCAACATTCTCAATATTATTATAGCCTTTGCCTTGCTTTTATCTAGCTACGAGGTTCGTCTGTACACTGTAAGAAAAAGGATTATAAATTATTCTCTTATAAAAATTAATAAAGATTTAAATTAGGTTAACAAAAGGACTTAATTAAGGAGTAATTACTCTTAGTGATATACTGCATAATTTTTGAGATTTCTGCTCTTGACTTTAAAGAATTTTGAGTTATTTTTTGCAGTGCATTTAGTATCTATTTATTATTCTAAGCATACTATTCATTTACCATTTAGACAGGCCATTTATCTAGCTATTGGCTAATGCAAATGTCTGTTTTTTTCACATTTAAGGTGTATATTCAAGTTCTCGACTTTTTTCCATATCTGTTTTCGAATAATTCTTTTTATGAGGCGCCCAACGTGAGCCGCATTAAAAGATAATTCCATGAATATGACAACAGTTCAATAATTTCATGTTGAAAGATTATTGACTTGACTATATATATAATGCCTCTTTCAACACCTATTGATATCTAATAATAATATATAATCTCAACACTTGTATTGCACTGTTTATATAATAAATCGCATATTTATTTGTGTATTCGATAACAAATTGCTCTGTATACACACACCCATTCTAGGGTATTTAAATTTCGTTGCATTTCATGTGCTTTCTCAGGTAATGCCACGAACAACGAGCATTTTAATCTTTTCCGATTATCAATTTTGATTTTGCACATGTTTCTCTGTTTTTCTTACCTTCCCCTTGCACCTGCATTCCCCTATACCTCGTGTGTACTCGTTCAGTGTACACATAATATTTTCAATGCTGTTTTGAATTGTTTACGTAAATATACCGAATCATACGTAAAATAATAGATACGGTTTTTTTTTAGAGGGGGCGGGATAGACGCGGTATGGCAACTATTGATGTTTTAATGGCTAATTTTGCACGTTTTGTGCAGGGACAAAAGCTTGAACGTGTTCGGAATAAGTTCAAATGAACTGATCTGCCAGAAAAAAAAATACCAGATCTTAAAAAAAGTAAATAAAATAAACAAAAATTGAATAGAAGTAAAAAAGGTGCGAAGATGCTAACTAAAGCTAATTGTTAAGCACTTAAGCATTTGTAGGCACGTTTATGCAGATTCAATTTTAGTAAACAAGCCATAGAAAATAATATTATTTATTTACATTTGTTGATTTTGTTACTAAAAATAAGTTTTTTAGCTCTTAAGTGTGGGTCTTACAAAGTTTCATTCATCTCAAAGTTATAAAACTAATAAGTTTAGCTACAAATCGGGTGAAGTATTAGTTTTAAACAATTTAATTATATTACTTAATTTTTTTTTTGGTTTATTTTGTTACTAAAAATAATATTTTACAACAGTTTTCGTAGCTAAAATGATTTAAGTGGGACTTTTACAAAGTATTGTAGGTGTTAAAATTATAGAACTAATAAATATAGCTATAAATCAGCTAAAACGTTGAATAAAAAAATGGAATAAAAAATCATTAATCCATGAATCTTTTTAATTTTAAAGGCTTTTCATGACTCAGTTCAAAACCAGCGTTAAAAATGAGTATTACTTTTAAATTTTGTGGAACTACATGTATCATCTGTTTATATAGATGTATAGTATATATGTATATATGTATGAATCATGAGCTGATCAACACTATAAAGTATGCGCATTCTTATACCCTAGTTTCGACTTTTTTTCAGCAATTTTTTTGAGCTTTTTTGCTTTTGTTGTTCGTTACTTCAAAGCGAATTGCGTAGGCAAAAAAAAAAAAAAAAAAAAATGAATAAAAAAATAAAACAAAAGAGTAGAGAAAACCACGTGTTGTCCAGGTGTTTATGTTGGCTAACGGGAAGGTATTTTTCTATTTTATTTCATCTGCTGCTGGTACTGCCATATATTTCCACATTTCCCGAGGTCATTTCCGTGTGCTGCAAACAGGTTTTTGAACTTGGCAATTGTGTGGAGGCAGAAAGCAAATCAGCAAAAAGGAAAACAGCTGAATTGTCCTTTGTGTGTGTGAGTGTGCGTGTGTGCTTGTGCGTGTGCGTGTGTGTGCCTGAGTGTGTACACTGGAGCTTAACAGTTCTCTTGTTGCTATGTTTATTTAACGGCATTTTCATTACATTAATAAATGTCAAATATTTAAATTTCGGCTCGCCCAGCAAACAGCAGCGACACAGTCAAAAGAATTGCTCCTTGCACAGTGGTTCAAAATACATATTTAAATATACATATATTTCTCTTTCTTGATTTATATCAAGTGGATTCATCATAATGTATATTTACGCAAAAGTTAATCATTGTTTTCCGCACAAAAGCGTATGCAAAGTCCATTTTCCGCTATAATCCACAATTGCTTTGTTCTGCACAAAGTGGATTAATATATTTCACTTAACCTATTATAAAAATTAAATACTATTTCTAGCTATATGAAGAGATACGCTTTAAAGATAAAGCAGAAGAAATCGGTTGAATGAGTTTTTTGCGGAAAAAACATTATTTTTATAAAGACAATAAACATGAAATGTAATTTCCCTTTCAATGTCGTAGAGCGTCAGGGTAAAAGAAAAGACAGCCAGTTGTTCTTGGGGGCGTTCGGTGTGGGTTGTGTGGTATGGGGGCGTGGTCATATTGTTCGAAATGTGCATTGCTTGCAACTCGAATGGTGGCACATTTTGCTATAGAGGTTGCCTTTGTGTTTCCGGTTGTGCCAGATAATGACTGCTTAAACAGAGCGCACACAGATACGCACACACCAACACACACACACACACAGATATACACCCACACTATATACTGTTTTATATCTGTGAATTGCACCTTTCGCATGACTCCTGCGTTTTCATGCTAATTTACTATACAAATTGTTGGAGCCGAGGACTCAAAACGGGAAACAACTTTTGTTATTTTGCACTCTTATCTATTGCGTGTGGCCATGGCCCCTGCCCCTCTCTTACACCGCTCTGCTTTCTTTCTATTCCACTGCTCTTTAGTCTCCGTTCCACTCACTCTCTGCATTAGCGGGCACCTGACAAAAGCTAAAAGTTCACACATCGTCTATTTAGAGGCAGACAGGCACTTATACGAGATAAATACATATATCCATATATATGTATGCGTATGATTTTGTTAAACCTAAGATATATTTTGTGTGTATATATACATTTCAAATATTTAAAAATAAATATAAATAAATTTCTGCGTGAGAACAATAAATGCATATAGTATACAGAAAACAAAAAAAAATAAAATAAAACTCGTCTGGGTGTGAGTGTCAACAAAAATGAACTGAAAGCATTTGTGCAAAAATATTTTTTGGCTTTTATTATTTTTAAATGTCAAGTTTTCTTTGCACTTGAAGACAATTGCGTGTGGCCCACTGTGCTTGCAGACACAGTCGCATACACACACATACTTACGTATGCCTGAGCTCGGGCGCGTGTGTGTGTGTGTGTATGTGAAATGTTCGTCTGACTGTCTGGCAGCGCATTTTGTTGTTGTATGTTTAGCTTTTCATCAGTAGCCGCCAAGTTCGAAAAACAAAAACAAAGCGCTGCCAAATTAAAAGTCGTCACCAACGTCACTGGCTGCCTCAGACCCCTCTCTCTCTCTCTCTCTCTCTCTCTCTCTCTTTCACTCTATTCCCCACGTCCTGGCAGCCTCTTATTGTTGAATCAATCAGTCGCAGCGCAGGGGTAATGGCGGGGAATGGAACAAAGGGCTGACTTTGGTTGACTGTCCGGCCTGTCTGTCTGTCTGTCTGTCTGTCTGTCAGCACAAATATTTTCATTTTGAATCTTCTGCTCGCTGCTCGCTGCTCCCCGTGGTTCATTCGTCTTTTATTATCATTATTATACTACTTTTTGTTTCAAAGCTAACTAAAAATGTTCCCAATGTGACGTCACAAAAGAGAAGTATGCAGATACAGGCGAAGAGAAGGCGAGAGCGGGGAGTGAGGGTTGGAACAGCTGGTTCGATCAATTTTGTCGCCTTTTATATTTTCTGCACATTCCGACAGTTTCCAACACTTGTTTACACTCTTTCCTCCGCATTGCTATTCGATAAGTTCTTTGTCGCCTGCAATTGACATATTAAAAGGAAGAGAGCGAAGCGGAGAGAGCGCGGGTGAGGAGAGAGCTTTATCGCTTCATTGACTTTGACAATTTGAAATTGCTTGGCTTCAAAGTTCAAAAGTTCTCCGAAAGGTATTTGTGTGGGTGCGCATGTGTGTGCGTGTGTGTCTGATTGTGTTTTACAAGTTCTTCATATGTATACATAAAATGGCGAACACTGACATTTATGCATATGTATGTGTGTTCATATGTTTGATTGTTTGTTTGTTTCTCTGTATGTCCATTTAGTTTTCTTCGAATCAATTTGCGTTGGTTTCAATTGCGCCAAGCCAATAATAATTGACATAAATGTCTGGCACGAGAGTAAAGAAGGCCGAATGAAATATTCAAAACTGTCTGACATGTTTTCTCTGCATTATTTATTGGATCAGAAATGTACCGTTTGGCAGTCGCCGCTGTCCGCTGTCCATCGATGCTCCGCCAAAACTGTGTGCTGATCAGACCAGTGGCTGTCAAACTGTGCCGGCTTTTCATTGGCCCAAAAAGTTGAAACCGCTTGAGAGCTGGAAATTAAATTTAGCTAATGTTTATTTCGTTTAATTAGACAACTGCAAGGCAAATAAAATATTTATGTACCCACACACAACACCCCCAACCCCCGTAAATGAATTTCGTTGGCCACAACAACATGAGATTTTTGTTCTTTATTCAATATACTTGAGAATGTTAGACAAGTGTTTTGTTAATGTTTGTTTTGCTTAAATCTCAGATGTGTGTACTGCTACAAAAAAACTCAAAAAGCCAACAACCAAAATTTAATTCAAATACATTTTCAAGTTCTACGTTTACAGTTTTAGTATATTTGCTCTTGTTGCTTCTGCTAATTTTTTTTTTTTTTTTCGTTGAGGAAAAACTGCAAAAACTTTTCCACCTAAACAGCGGTAGTGTGTGTGAGAAGGAGAAACAGAGTGAGAGAGAGAGAGAGAAACACGGACGCTCAGACGCCTAGTCATTCTCATTTTGGTTGCTCTTGCTAATTTTAAAATAGACAAACAATTTTTTATTTCAATTTACAGCAGCAAGTCAGAAACACACACACACACACACGTGCAAACACACATGCACGCAAGCATCTGTTCACAAACACAAATACATGCACATATGATGCTGCTCTCAGCCCCCAGACACATGACTCGACGTAACAGTCGCTGCCTCAGCCTCAGCCACTGGCGCTGTCGCTGCCTCTGCCGCAGTCGCTGTCTTGGTTCACATGTAGCTGTTGCTGCCTTCTCAATCTCTCTTGCTCTCTGCTCTGCTCCGCTGCTTCCCCCATCGCACTTTCAGCACTTTTGTTTGCGTTAGCGAGTAACTCGGTTGCGTATTTAAATATTTATGTATGTACGTATTTATAAATCTCTGTCTGATTATGATAAGCAGCATGATAATGATAATGGTTAGTTGGCATTCTTTTTTATTTTTTGCCCTTGTTTTTGTTATTTTGTTGCTGTTAATGTTGATGTAGCCGCGTCCCATTAACAGCGCTTCTGTCAAGTGCAGTGTGCCCTGGCTCACTCACTCCCAGGCGCCCTTTGCCAACAGGTTAGCCTTCTCGCTTGCACTCACACTGCCTGTCTCTCAGAATTACTCGCCTTGTTTGCATGTGTAATTTGTGCAGTTTGTTTTTGTTGTTGTTTCTGCCCCTGCCGTTGCTGCTGCTGCTGTTGTTGTTATCTTTATTATTGAAATTGCTTTGTTTTGCATTTCGCGGCGTTTTGTCAATTGCTCTGAGTTTTTAGCATTTAATTGTCATGTTTTGTGCAATATATTTAATGAAATTCACATTTGCGCGTTCACTGACCGATCGATCAATTGATAAATACAGTGAATGGCATAAATATTTTGACAACTGTGTTGTCGTTATGTTTAGGCTAGAAAATATTTGTTTAAATTATTTTAAATTTTTATGGCCATACAAAAATTATAATTTAAATAAATTTTATTTGTCAAAATACTTATGCCGTCGACAGTGTTTTAATTGGCCCCGGCACTTGCATAAATCAGTCAGCCTCTTGTTACATTCCAAACCACTTGAATTGACCAAAGTTGATTTTGTTTCAATTTATTTCCTTTTTTGTAATTTTGTGTTTGATTTTTTTCTTAAACGAGTTCAGTGTCTTTTAAACTGTGTAACTGTGTGTATGTGTTTTCACGTGCACAACGACTGATGAATATATGATATTTTCCAACACTAACACACAGCCAATCACATGTAGACGCAATCAATTTTGTTTCGTGTTAATTAATTTTGCAAAGGTTTTTTTTTTATTTTTGCTTGTTGAAATTCTCTATTTGAGTGTTGTTCGCGCACTTTTTGTTCATTTCTGTGGCAATGTAAATATTTTAATTGCCTTTGGCTACAACATTTTGAACAACAACAATAACAAGTTGGCTATTTGTTGGCCCCAAAGTTTCAATGCGTCGGTTACAAAATAATGAAACTAAAACGAAAAATTAAAGTGTAATGAGCGTTAACGTTCACACACACACACACAGCCAGACATGCCAATGCACATACGCACACATACAATCAAATGCCAATAACAATATGTCACGAGTGCTAGTGGGAGCGAGAGACCAGGAGGAATAGTTTGTGAGAGTGGGAGGAAAGAGAAGTGCATATGCTGTGGCAGCCATAAATTTGATTAAATAAAGTTTTAGTTGGCGCTTTTTGTGCTCACTTCTCTCGTTGTTCTTTCTATGCTTATTCATGCTCTTTCTATTATACTACATATTGCTTCTATTTGGCACAAGGAATGCGACAAAAACTATGCTAAATGAACAAGCAATAAACCATAAATTTCTTGTCACCGACAACAACAGCAAAAATAGCAAAAACAGCAACAACAAACAGTTGTAGCGGTTAAACGGTTAGGGCTTGCAAGTGTATAACAAGCCAATGAAGTAGACAGAGAGAGAGAGAGCGAGAGAGAGAGCGGGTAAGAGAGTGTGAGCTGAGTAGCTACCCAGCAAGTGGGTGGTGAGAGAGGTGCGCTGCAAAAATGTTAAGGTGTGTTACGCGCACGTGTATGTGTATGAGTATTTGTGTGCGAGTGGCTGTATGTGTGAGTGTGTGTCTGTGTCTGCCCGTGTTGTATAAATTTATAATACTTTTCAGCTGCGCCCGTTGTCTTCTGCTCTTTCTTGTTGCTTTTGTTGTTGGCTGCAATATGCTCTATGTTTGTACATACAAATGTGAATGAGCGTGAGTCTATGTGCCTGTGTATGTGTGTGTGTCTACAGCGCTGTCCAAAGTGACAAGAGCATTTTTGGTTAGCCAGCGGCATGTGGCGTGATGTGGAGCGAGCAGGGGAGGCATGGGCGGGGGCACCGCTCTGAATGTAAATGAATTTGCTGTCTGCAATCTTTTTGCGCTTAATTTTCTATAAAGCTGTCAGCTCATAACAAAAAAAGGAAGAAAAGAAAAGACGGAACATAGTATGAATGTTGAAATGTGTACACAATTTATTTCTTCTATTTTTTTTTTGATTAAAGTTACGTATTTGTACAATGGCTAATCATTGAGTGCGGTGTGTGTTGACATGCAGTGATAACAACGGGAACCATGTCCGTTAGCTTGTTTAATCAGGCGATAAGATTGCGGCTTTATCTGCTGCGTTGAGCATACGAATTTATTGCCATCTTAGCCACTTTTGTGTTGTTATCACAAAAAGAATAACAAAAAGTACGCACTTGTTAACGCCAGTGATAAGACATCAGTGGGTGATAAGCTTTTTGGGCGGCACATGGTCACTGAGCACAAGTATTTACACAAACACACACACACGCACACGGGAGGGATGTGTGTATGTGGCCAAGGTTTAAGATTTATGCAGTTGAAACTGGACAGCGTTGACGTCATCACTTTTGTGCTCTTACCCAATGTCATATGCACGTGTGTCTGTGTCTGTGTGTGTGTGTATCTGTGTGTACTCACGAGTATTTGATGTGAATGAATGGTCAGAGTTGATGGTAATCAATTTGATTGGAAAAATTGAACAAGTTGCGTCACAAATTTATGCAGCAAATAATTTGCGTTAATTGGGGCGCTGCAGTGTTGGTAAACGTGGGTAGCAGTAAAGTAAAAAAATAAAATACACTCGAAACGATCTTTACAACTTTTAGTAAACAAATACAATCTATACAGTCGATAACAACTTAATCGATTATACTTTTAATTGCACCCAATAAAAAACACACTAGTCCAAAGTTCAAATTACATATTTTTGTTTATCACCGCATCACACAACACACACACCACACACCAACACAGCCAATTTTACTTTATTAATTATTATTTCAATTTTGCTTTTGTTTTCCAATTGATTTCGGTTTATTTTACTGGACTTGGGTGATTTTTGTGTTCCTCTTTTTTTTTTCAGTGTGTAGATTTTAAGCAAGATTTACGAGACATTTTTAGTATAAATGAATTAAACTACTAAACATACATACATATATATTTTTGCAACTTGGCGCTGAAATCAAATAATCCAGAGAACTGGAATCACATTAAGACCAACAAAAAGAAAACAAATTAACCGATAAAAAATAACACACACACAACACACACACACATTCACGCACGCACAGTCGATCGATTTGGATCGGATTGGAGATCGTTACGAAGATGATGTGCTATATAGTCACCATTTATAACTATATATATTTTATAGAGTGTAAAAGACCAAATTTCGTTTTGTTAATTGTTAAATGTTTTTTATTTGTTTAATTCAACTCTTTTGTTTGTTGTCTTGAGTTCGTTGATTTTGGTTTTTGATTGAATTGCAAAAAAAAAACCAAAGAATCCACTTCCCCCTCTCCCCACTCCACTCTCTCTCGCTATCGAATTGTTGTAATCTTCTTCTTCTTTTGCTGTGTGTGTTTTCTATATATAAATATGCATATAACTGTGATCTTGGAAAAATTAAATCAATTTAAAAAACAACAAAATTAAAACTACAACAACAACAACAAAAGGAAATGACAGCGAAAAGTTGTTGGAATTTGCACACGCCATTGAGCCGGTGGTTTATTACGGGGATTCGAATGTGAATATCGGACAATCGTTTGCCATCACTTGCGTCATACTCGTTACGGAGCAGATACACTGGACGAAGAATGGCGAGTCGATAACTCGTCACAATTTACGTCATGGCCATGACGAGCATTCCTACTCGTTGTCGGAGACCGCCATTGAAGGTGAGTATAGCAGGCGGACGGCAGACGGCAAACTCACCACTCTGTCTGGTGGTGAAATTATGAGCTCACTTATTCACCATCAGTTTGGTGTATGCGTGTGCTTAATAATTTCACCACGAGCTTAAACTGAACTCAACTCAAACTCACCACAACCACTGCAGGCGAAACGCATAAAATCGAGGCACACCTAAAAGTGCGCCACGCCTTAAAGGTGCACGAGGGGCGCTATCAGTGCAACAACAATCATCGGCATGCTAACGGCTATCACACGTTGCATGTGCACGGCAAGGAATCGGGCTCTACGGAGAGTGGTGGATATCAGACAATTGAGGAAATGACACCCAGTTCACCCAACGAGATCTTTACAAACACGTGGATGGAACAGCAGCAACCACATCAGCCACCGCCACAGCAATCGCACAAGCCGCACAAGCAGCAAGCACAACATTATCCCTTTGCTGGCAATGCCACATCGAATTATGGCATCGGATTTGGCTATGTGCCCGCCGGAGCAGCACCGACAGATAAATACAACAATGAACTCACCACACCCTGGCATACGGGTGCCTCTGCTGCCCAGGGCTCGGCTGCGAGCATTAATCGCATTTATTCAGCAACACCGCCAGATTTTCCACCACCGCGTTTCAGTCTGATGGAGCATACGGTGGCGCCACCAGAGCCACCCACCATTCAGCTGTATAATCAAACGCTGCTGCCACATCATCGCCAGCATACGACCATGACACTGGACACTGCCACCGATTCATCGGCTGGTGCTGCCACAAGCACTATGCTCACCACGGCGCATCATCATGCGCATCATCAGCAACAGTTGCAGCAGCAGGCGCAACACGCATTGAACGCTTATCAACTGCCTAAGCCGATGCCGATGCCGCTGCCACCGCAGTCAGCAGGACATCAGCCGACATTGACCTCGACGTCGTCGTCGTCGTCGTCGACATCGCATTCGCATCGCAATGAGAAATATCAGACGCAGTACATGCCATCAGCGTTAGGTGACGTTACGTTTGCAACAACGAGCAACAATAACAACTATGGGCCTATGCAGCAAGTGCCCATTGAACAGGGTGAGCCACATACACACACGCACTGACACTCACACACGCACACACACCCACACATATACGCAAGTACATGCTTACATACATACATAACTTACATTGAAAACATTTAAATCACTTTTCACTTGCTCTGTGTTGTTGTTGTATCGTTTGTTTTTTCTTTTTGTTCTCTCGCAAAAGCTCACTACTACTACCGCTCCTCTCCTCCTGTAACAACAACAAGTTCACACATTTCGCTTGAATCGAAATCACTTTTTCAAATACAAATTTTATACATGTATTTGTCTAAGCCTCGCTCTCTTTTTGCTCGTACTCGCCTCTCCGCTGTCCACTGTCCTCTTTCTATCTTGCCGCTCTTCTCCTTACTCTCTTTGCTAGTACCCAAATATCGATAACAAACAAGCACGTCTCTTCATTGCTCTCAAAACTCACATCGATAGTCTATTTTGGTGTTTGTTGTTGGCTTATTATATGTTATTCGTTAATCGCTCGCTCGTTCGCTCGACTCTGGCAATTCGCCGTTCGTAAGCTCGTTCGACTACACACACACGCACACTCACACACATACACTCAGAAACATCAATACACAGCCAATGTTTAAGTTTAGCCTTTCGTTGTTATTGTTTTTGGTGTTTTTATTTTTTCGTTCTGTTTTTAGTGATTGCCTGACAATTAGTTTTTGTTGTTTTCTTTGTCTACTTGTCACTCTCGCTTATAATATAACCTTTGTATGTATGTGTAACAATTTTTGATTTCATTTGTGTCTCGCTAAAGTTATTATTGTTGTTGTTGTTGTGTTCTTATCGTTCGATCTGGATGTTTTTGTTGGTTTTGCCTTAGCTTAGCTTAGAGTACCCACTGTGCTGATGAGCAGGTGCAAAGCCCTCTCGCTCTCTTCAGCTTTCGATTGATTGACCGCCATTTTGGTGACGCATATTAAATTCGATTGTAATTTTGAATTGGCAAATGACGATGAACTGTTATTTGATAAGCCTCGTTTGGTTGCCTTTGCCCCCAATGCATATCAAATAATAAAAATAAGTAAGAATCAAATTAAAAGCATTATAATCATTATTGTTCTGTCTCTCTTTGTTACTTTCCGCCGCCGATAAGAAATGGAAGTCTACTTCTTATCGGTTATCGGCTATCGTCTGTCGGCTTACGGTTATCGCTTCTGTCGCTTTTCGCTTAAATTGCTTAAACATACTACTATTATTATTATTATTATTATGAATAATTTATGCATTTAGTATCTAAATTTTAGATATCTAGCTATCGACAAGGATATTTGCTCCATTTTGAATTTGCAGCTAAACTTAAATTTAAATTATACAAATTAATTATTGTAATTACCTATAAACTTAATATAAAAATACATATATCAAATACATACATACAGCTGCGAAAAATGAAATAGCACCACTTTCATAAGCGAAGTTTGAGATGCTACCCTATATATATCTATTGGTCAATAAACTTCGTAATAACGTTTTCAGCTTAAGAAAACCTTAAACTACATAAACAAAAAAAGAATTTCATTAATAACTATAATAGTTCTCAAAATATGCAAAAAAAAAAAATGTAAAAAAGGCATGAAAATGTCCGAAAACAAAAATAGCACCACTTTTTCTTTATGCACTAAAAACAATTAAAATAACGAAAAATAAGTAACGCATGAAACAAAAAAAATAATTATAAACAAAACTTAAGAATAATTTAAAAACTTAATATTTAGTAGAGCCACCCTTGTTGGCTATTACGGCTGCACAACGTCTTGGCATCGAGTCAACGAGGTCCTGGCATCGTTTTATGGGGATTTTGGCCCATGACTCCTGAATGGTCCTTCATAGGGATTCGGTGTTGTTTGGCTTGGCTATGGCGACCATTTTTTTTGACATCTCCCCACAAGTTTTCAATTGGGTTTAGGTCTGGGACTGAGGAGGCCACTCCAAAACGTTCACAGAATTCTCTAAAAACCACATCTTTGCCTTTTTGCTGGTGTGTTTTGGATCATTATCCAGCTGGAAGACCCAAACAAGCGGCATATTGTAATCCGCATAGGGGAGCATGACTTCTTCTAATATTTCTACATATATATGTTGGTCCATGATGGTTTTCACCCAATGTATAGGTCCTACACCGTAATATGAGAAACATGCCCATACCATCACACTTGATCCTCCGTGTTTTATGGTTTTTATGGTGTGCTGTGGTCGAAACTCCGAATTTGGTGGACGTCTCACATATGTTCTTGACCCTTTTCCACCAAATATCACCACTTTGCTCTCGTCTGTCCACAAGATATTACGCCATTTGTTGTTCGGCCAATTTAGATGCTCCTATGCAAACTTTAATCTGTTTGTTATATGCCTGGCATTTAAAAGTGGGACCTTCCTCGGACTTCGGGCTTTCAAGTGATGATCCCTCAAACATGTCCTAATAGTTTGCAGAGTTCCAGGTAGATTAAGGTCCTTCTTTAATTCTGTGGCGGTCTTGAAAGGATACTTCCTGCTCTCCCGAATCAATATCTTCACATCTTGTAGACTGAATATTTGATGGCGTCCACGTTTTTCCACCTTTTCTTTGTGGGTAATGGCGTTCCGTATCATTTTGTTTGAGCACCCAATCAAACGTCCAACTTCTCTGTACGTTTTTCCATCGGCGATCAACTTTTTGATAAGCTCCCGTTCATTGAATTGCAGTGCTTTGCACGCCCCATTATATCGCAATTTATCAAAATATTTTTTAAATTTCTGGTTGAATGTCAAGAAAATACACAGATCTTTTGACCATGTGCTTTTCAGAAATACAACTCCGCGAAACATAACGGTATCAGCTTAAAAAGGATCAGTGGTGCTATTATTTTTTTCGCCTTTTTTAAGGCCGTTTAGCAAAAAAAAGACAAATAAAAAAAATGATGGTAACCCTACCAAAGAAAAAATCTTTTTTTGCGAAAAGTTAACATACAAAGCTATATAGAAAAAATATATTTTGGAAAAATTTGTGAGCTTAGATATAAGTATTGTGTTCATAAAAAATGGGTATCGTGGTGGTGCTATTTTTTTTTTTTTTCAACTGTATGTATGCGACGCGTAAACGAAATTTATTTGATTTCAGTCCAAGTTTTAAAAATACGTATCACAAAAAATACACCAAATAATACCAACATTGATAAACAATACCAAAATAATACTTACATACATATGTGTGTATGTCTGTAGTGGAAAATAAAATCGAACAAATTCACCAAAAAAATCAATTATTGTATGCCGTTTTAATTTTAGTTCTAGTTTTGGGTTTACAAATAAAAACAAATATTTTATCGGATATATTTTGCGAGATTTGTTTCGTTTAAAAACCCAATTTGATCCATTTAGTATTTACTAGAGTTTGTGGCGTAACTTTGATATTATTACTATTATTTATTTAATATATTTAAGTAGAGTACTTCATTCAATCAAAGTCTACTCGGAAACGAACATCGCAGCTCTCATTTCTTTGTGTCTGCCGCCCTTAAAAAAATACCATATCTGAACCCCCGCCCCCCCACTCAAACCCTCCACCCCCTACACCCCGCCACACTAAAATAAACAGCACTCATATTTTAAGCGCTCGCTTCTCAAGTTTATCTTAAATATATCGCGTATTACTCAGTTTTAAACTATTTTTGCCCATATAAACTTTATCTCTTATCTCCTTAATTTTTCTCTTCTTTTATTTTTATAATTAGTCATAAAAGTTTATTTAAGCATTTATTTATGTAAACGTTGTTTCCTCCCCCAAAAAATTCATTTACGATTATATATGTACTCGAACTTTTGTGTTTAAATAATTCAACTAATTTAATGTGTTTTCTTTATCTTTGTGTATTAGGGCCAGATTCGTTGGTGCCAAATTATGACAATGTGGAGCATCAAATGAAATTTTATAAAATTCGAACGCCGCTTGTGCTCAGCTGCGATGTGAAAAACACGGACTCCGATGACCCGCTCATATGGTAAGTAACACAAGTCACTCTTCCCCTTCCACCTTTACCACAACTCCCAAAAGTCCACACACACACACACACACACAAACATACACAGTGAGAGCGTCACCTTCTCCGTCTCTTTGGTTTCATACTAGTTGGCAGTTATGAGAGCAATCATTTTAATACGGCACAGCTAAGCACTTTTGCTTAATTATGTTGCCCTCCTTTCCCCTGCTTCCCCTTCCGCTTCGTGCTTTCCCCACCCACTTAACTGACGTAACCGAAAGAGTGGGAGAGCGAGCGGGAGCGATAGAGTGTGAGTGTAAGCAATTGGTTTGTGGGTGCTGAAAAGTGTCCGAACGACTAGTTTCTCTCACTCTCTTGCTCTACGCCTTCACCTCTCTCTGTGACTGTGTGTGTGTGTGTGTGTGACAGCCTCGTAATGGTAATGACACTTTGTGTCGGTCCTTTAGTCGTGTCAGGGCCGAGCAGCTTTGCGTGCCTCACGTTGAATTAGTCCTGGAATAATTGGCACCAAACTTCCTAAAGAAGGTCTAATCGCAATTTGGCTAACAAGGGCACAAGCGAAAGAATGAAAATCCTTGCTAGCAACAGTGCTACAAAAAACACTAAACAAATATCGATAGTTTCATCGATTGCTGAACTGCTTACAAAAGAGAGAGACAGAGAGAGACAAATTTCGATACGCCTCTTAATGTATTTTACACGTTACTCTTAAATAGGAAAAGGAAGGGCGTTAATGTGACGGAAGAACCATCGCTGAAAGGGCGCTTTAAACTGATTCATCCCGAAAGAAAGTTTGTGATCGACAGAGCGGAAGTCAGCGACGATGGTCTCTACAGCTGTGAGTTCAAGGGCGTGACAAAGAACATAACGGCGATTGGTGAGTAGATAATTGATAAGATAAATAAAGCTCTTGAGCTTAAATGAATTTATTTGCACAATTATTAAATAATTATAATTAATAATCGATTTTTACTTGTAGCTCGCGTGATCGTGCGTGTGAATTCAAATAGCGGCGTTGTCGAGGGTGAAAAAATGATGGTCCACTGCACAGTGGCTGGTTCTAATCCCAAATTGTCATGGGCTTTTGGTAAGTTCAATTTCAATTATATTTAAATAAAATAAACTTGACGTTTGTTTTGTTGTCTAGGTCAAATAAATATAACAGAGAGCACAGAGCGCTACACTCTGAAAGCAGATGACAATGGAGTCGAGAATGCCATACTGATGGTGTCGAATGTGTCCCTGGCGGACAAGGGCGATTACAAGTGCATTGGAAGCAATGAGGCCAATGATTTGCTTAACGAAGCTGCTGCCAGCGACATGACAACTGTTCGTGTTAAGGGTGAGTGTTGGAAAGCGCTTAATTAATGAACCAAATTAAATGATTAATTAAACTCTTTGTTTTCTTTTAGGCAAATTTGCTGCCTTGTGGCCTTTTATGGGCATCTGTGCTGAGGTGCTGATTCTTTGTCTGATCATTCTCATCTATGAGAAGAGACGCAACAAGAGCGAACTGGAGGAGAGTGATACTGATCCCCAAGAACAGTAAGTTTCCCCCACCAACCAACAACCAACAACACCAACAACCACCACCAAAACAACAACAACAACAGCCAGAACACATGAAATTATCAACAACAACAACAAGCAGTCCAAAACAACAACAACAACAACACCAAATTGAAACGCAGCAGAAAATTTACAATTTTAGTTAATAAACTGCAAATTAAAGACGTTTGAAGCTGCACAACGCAGACAAACACACACACACACACACGCACACTCAGACATATGCGACGTACTTACACACACACACACACACACGGACACACAACAACAACAACAGCAGCAGCAGCAACAAATTTAGCAAAATTCACTTAGTTAACAATTTAAATAATTACACTTAACAAAAAAACTTAGCAAGTTTCGTGCCTTTGTTGTGGCACGTAAAACACACACACAAACACACTCACACACACACGCGGAGTTAACTAATTTGTTTTTGTTTTTATTTTTATTTCTCATTTCGTTTTGTATTATAATTAACCTAAAGTAATGTTTAAACTGATTTATTTAAACGTTTTTCGTGCCGCAACAAAACTTAAAAACTTCAACACAAACTTAAAGCTTAATATTTAAATATATAATTTAGTTTTTTAATTTGCTGCCCACAACAACAAAACAAAAAAAAACTTAAATTTAATTTCGAAGTGTGCTAAACGAAGAAAAAAACACAAAAACATAAACAAATTGCTTTAATATTGACAAGTACACACACACACACACACGCACACGACTACCCTCACACACACTGAGCGTAGTATATAATTATACAATTATATAATTATTAATATATAAAAAGTTTACATATAAAATATGCTCTATATGATTTCATGTCGAAAAAGTTTACAACATTTTTGTTTGCTGCGCTTTTTTTTGTTGCTTAACTTTTAAACACACCAACACACAGACACTCACACAAACACACACACACACAGACTCTTTCCTTTATGATTTACAACAAGTGCATTATTAAGATGAAAAGTGAAATTAAATAAAAACAACAAAAAACATAAACAAAACATAAACACAAGAAAGATAAAGAAATGTTATGAACTTTGTTTTAAGTACTTATTGTTTAATTCTAATTTAAATAATTAGCAACGACTTTTTTGCCTTGAATTGAAAAATACACAAAGTTTATCAATCTATATAATCTATATCGTTACTTATGTATGTATATTATTATTATGCCTATTATAAATGACTATCTAAGCTTAAAGTTGGCAATAAATTTTTGGTTAATAACAATTAAACACACACGAGCACAACAATAAGAAAAAACAACAAGACCGTCACAATACAGAAAAGTGCCGTTACAGAAAGGAAACTAAGAGTGGCCGCTGAATTGGTGCTCTTTACAGTTGGTCCGTGTGATCAACTGGATGCAGGCGACACGCTTTAGGCGAGCACCTTAATTTGTTTCTCTTAAATGCGCCTGCTGCTGTACGCTAAGAGCGCAAGGGAGCGATGCTCAGCAAACCGTTTTTACTCAGCGCCATTCAGCGGGCTCTCAGTACCCACTCAGCTGCACTCAGCTTCAATACACACAAACAAACACACGCACACAGAGACACTGAAGGTATTTCTTTTTCTTTGCGCATTTTTCTTTTGATTTCTTTTTCAGTTTTACTTTTAATTTGATAAACAATTTCAGTTCGTATCAGCTGTCATTTTGTAAATTTTCATAATTTTCACCACAACAAACAAAAAAAAATACGTCTATGATTTGGCGTCTTTAATTTTTACGATTAATTAATTATCACAAATTTAGTGCTATTTTTTTAAATTATAATTTTGTGCGTTTTGATTGATTTAAAAAAAAAAAAACAAATAAAACAAAAAACAAATGTAAATTAAAAAAAAAGAACGAAAACAATTAAAAATTTGCATTTTTAATGTCTCTTTTTTCGCTCAGTGTGGAGTATGTAGAATTGTTGTATGTATGTGTATGTGTATGTACATATATGTAGTATGTATGTATGTATTTGCTGCTTGTATTGTAGTTTCGCCTGATTATGATTTGATTATTTTTGGATTGTCTTAGTACCCATAGCTGTGGCCATTTTAAACCCTATAGAGATCGTTCTCCCGTACACACAAATACACCGCAAATCTACACACACACACACATTTAAATAACAGTATTAACTTGGAGAAAATAAAGGAAGTTTATCCAAATTGGAAACTGGAATCGGAACCATCTCTATGTGTTGTCTTTGCGCTTCCTTTTCAGTTGCTTTTGTCGTCTCAAAAAACAAAAAATACCAAAAAAAAAGTGAACGTGGATATTTTCGTAGTGCCAATAAATTTGCGTAGCTAATAATCATGAGAAGCTAATCAAATTGTATTTCATTCTTTTCTTGTTTTCTTTCCTCCCTCCATAAAATACTAAACTAAAAATACAAAAAAAAAAAAAATACTAAAAATGCAAAACAAATTCGTAACTAACAAATTGTTGTAGTTGATAAAATTTCGCAATAAGTAAATAATTAATGCATAAGTAAATAGGTAAAAAAAAAAACGTAAAACGAAAAATAAAAATACCGCCTGCAGCTTGATTGATTGATTGATTGACATATTGGTTTATCGATTGTTGTCGCTATCGCTCGCTATCGTTGACCACCCACCACCCACTGCTCTATGCAAAATAAATATATCGATTTATGTCCACCTCTAACGAAAAGTGTGCCCAGCGTGCAGCAAAAAATACCAACAACAACAACAACTACTGATACAACTACAATTACTACTACTACAATAACAACAACAATCCTTACTAATACCATATATTAACAACAACAAGTAGTCTAATGTAATGAAAGTCGGACAACAACAACAACCAAAAAAAAATTAAAAAAGTAAAAATTCAATTTCATTTCTCATTTTAAAATTTTAATTTTAGTTTTGATTACTCTTGTCCATGTATTTGTAATAGAGATTTAACTAATTTAATTAACTAATTGATTGATTGATTGATTGATTGACTGCTGCTCACTCCAAACTCCACCATCCGTCTGCATTTAGTTTTTTTGATTGATCATGATTTTGAAAAAAAAAAACCGATAAAAATTCTTATATCGAAACTTTGTTTGTTATCGAATCTCTTGACTCATCCGATTTTGCAATTTGTTGTTTCTATTGCAGGAAAAAGAAAAGGAGAAATTATGATTAAAAATTCCTAAAGACAGCCTAAAACCTAAAACCTTAAACCGAAATCTAATTGAGCATAAACATACATATATATATATATACTAAAGATATATATATAAAATGAAAGCATTATATTATATACATAATAATAATATTTAAACACAACAAAAACCAACTAGCAAAATGAGTGTTGTCACCAAAGACCCCAGACCCCATACCCCTCCCCTGTCTCACTCTGAACCCATTTCTAACCCCCACTCCCTCAGAAAAATAACCCATAATTTGTTTAGTAAAAATTGTATTTTATTATAAAAGAAAAAGGCAAAAAACATGATTAAAATAATATTAATAAAAAGAAAGTGATAGCAGTTAAAAAACAAAAACAAAAACAAAAATGAAATACTAAACAAATGAAATCACAACACTAGAAATTAACTGAACGAGCAACGGCAGCCATGATGATAATGATGATGATGACGGTCCAGTACTACTCCAACAACAACTCTAATGATGTAGCAGAATACTTCCCCCTCTCCTAACCCTTCCCCTCCACCACCCACACTCTCACTCACACTCACACATACATGCATACGTAGGATGAAACGCCGCCATCTTGCAAATGAAAGTCGCAGAAATGTTGTACATAACCTAAAAGAATGAATGAATACGCCGAGGGTTCCTCGTCTTCAATCTTTGATATATACTGCTATATAGTATATTTATATATATATGTGGGATTCTTAATTTGTAGCTAGTTTTCTTCGGGGTGTTTTAGTTCAAATTCTTCAAGAAAATTAACCCAAAAAACAACCAACAAGAAGCGAGAAAAATGAACACAAAAATACCGAATAAATACCAAAAACAAACCAAACAAAAAAAAAAAAAAACTGTTGAATGAGAAAAAAAATGTTAAACTTTGTTTATTAATATTAGTTAATAAAATAAAGAACTTTTTAAACAATTAAGTAGCGCGTTATGAGTATATTTTAATAACAAAACCAAATAAAAGAACAAAAAAAAAAAAAAATAAAATACCAACAAATTACATAAATGCTGTACGATTTATGAAATGGATAAACAAAAAAGAAAAAAAAAAAAACATTTTGAAAATTAAGAATGAAAATTAACAACTACATTGTATATTTGCATAATTTTAAACTATTACAAGAAACAAAACAAAAAAAAAAAATACTAAACTAAAAAATATGAGAAACAAATTGCGTACTGCCAAAAACTTGTAAAGTTCAGTACTATTTGCTTACTTATACTATAAAATACGATTATAATTATTATTATTATGTATGATTATGACGAATTTGCCTCATTTTCGGTAAACAAAGAAAACAAAAACCAAAAAATACCAAAACAAACAAATCAAAAACGATGATTAATACATATAAAAAAAAAAAAAAACAAGAAAACTAAAACACTGTTACAATTATTTAATTATTATTCATTTCTGTTAGTTGTTAAACATTTTGGGTTGTATATGTATGTATGTGTATATAGAAAAAATACCAAGTTAAAATACTAAAAAAAGCGGTCTTCAATTTTCAATTGACTAACTACATAAAAATACTTCAAAATCTAAATGTTTTGATTTTTGATTTGATTTGAAATTTTATCATTTAGTATTTTTACAGTATTTTTTGAGTTGTCACTACTATTTTTGCCGCCACCAAAGCTTTAAATACATGTATGTATATGTGTATATGTATATATATATATGTGTATGTGTATATATACATATATATATATATATATATATATAAAAATATAGTAAACTGTGTTCTCAGTAAAAAAAAAAATATGAAGAGAGATTTAAAAACATGAGACATTTGTATAGTTAACTAAATAAATTAATAAACTAATAAATAATAATAATAAACCAAATAAACGTTCTTGTTATATATGCGAAAAGAAGAAGAAGAAGAAGAAGAAATGGAAGAGGAAGAGGAAAAGAAAATGGATAACTAAAGCAGTTGATGCTTAAACTGAATCATCATGTGTGTATGCCCGATAACGATAACGATAACGCAATCGATATGAATCTAAATACGTATACATACATACATGTATATATGGTACATATATATAAAATTTATATTTATTTAGCAACAATTAAATAGACACTTTTGAAACCGTCGGTAATCGTAACGCTCTCGATTGTATCAAATGAATGATTATATATGAAAATGTCTTGAATATTTCGACATTTTTTTTTAATGTATGTACGTGTGCATATGTATGTATATGTGCATATGTGTGTGTATATGTATGTATGTACAATCTACTAATACTACTACTGTTTTGTACAGTTTTTTGTGGCTTATTTGTGTAACGACTATTTGTGACTATTTATTATATAGATCTACAATATAACAGTTTATGTGACGAATTTTTTGATTTATTTGTACCCCCTACCACTTTTCCTTTTCCTGGTGAACATAACCTCTTGAACTGACAAAAGTGAACCCACGTTGCTTATACACACACACAAACACACACACACTCTCACACACATAGAGATGACAGAGAAGATGAAGAACAGCTACGATACCTATTTACTGCTATTTATGTATGACGTAATGTGACCCACAACAACAACAACAACAAGTAGGAGAAGAGGCAGAACTTTGGAGCACTCGTCAACTATTGCTATATACTAAAAAGAAGAAGAAAACTATACATTATATATATATATACACTTATATACAACAAGTACATACGCAGTATTGTATGTTTTTTTTTGGAATGTACAGTAAAAACACAACAACAACAACAAGAACAACAAGAACAAAGCCTGACAAAAACAAATCGTGTATCCTATAAATCCTCAGTATACTTACATATAAATTTTGAAACTTGACGATTTATTTATGCCTTTTGTTTTCGATTATTTATGAGTGTTATCGATAACAAACAACAACAACTGGCACACAATTTTACTCTCCCGCGTTAAGCTCTTCATAAAAAAAAGATTAAAAAATAAAATAAATTAAGTAAATATATATACACAAACAGGTACATGTGTCTGTGTATATATGCATAATTATTATTAATGATAGCTGTTAATTTTAATTAGCTTTAAGCCGCATTGCAACAACAACCACAATTTGGGAGGACGTAGAAGCAGCAGAACAGCAAGAACAACAACTACATATGTAAATTAAACATTTTGTAGTTAATTTCAGTTTCTAAACAAATTAGAAACCAAACAAAATTAGTTACAACAATTGTAGACACGATAATAACGAATGATCGATAATGGATCAAAGATCGAATATCGATAGCAAGTCACACGTTTAGCAATTGGTAAAAAGAACCCACTTCAAATTCCCCTAGCTACTCATACTGTACTGAAATCTATCTGAATCTTTTATCTAAAAGTATCTTTGAGTTTTGCCCGCTCACTCTCACGCTCTCTTAGCTTTTCATAGCATTAAGTTTAGCTTAAAAAAAACCAAGAACAACAACAACAAAAATGCCTTAGGGTTTCACTAGAAATACACAACAATTTTCATTAAAAGTAATCCCCCTTAATTTCAATAAAAAACAAAGTTAGTATTTCTAGTAACGTGTGACTTGCTCTCAGACATACTAGGCGTATAATCAATTTGTATGAAATACTCTATAATCCAGTTATAACTACGGGTAAATCATTTAAAATAAACAAAAACAAAAGTAAACAATTAAATTATATACATATATCCACAGATATATCTATATAGAGTATTACAATGAAATCCGTTAGATGGCCAAAAATAGATAAAAAAAAAATTAAAAAGAAATGAATCTTTTTTCTCTCTGAAATTTCACACGGAAACCGGAAGAAGAAAGTAAGTAAAAAAGAAATTCAATCAAGTGCCCTCAAAACAACCACAACACATTCGATAGTTAGCCGATAGTTAAACAAAAATCGAATGAAATTGTTTTTTTTATCTATTTTTGGTTATCTGAGATAAATATCTGGCAGCAGGAAATCCAGGCGTCTTCAAACTAGGCAAATACTGTATTTAAATGCTAATTACGAGTAAATCAATGAAATTATGATTTTTAGTAATTTATCTAGGACATAGTAATACTAAAAGAAAAACAAAAAAATACCAAAAGTTTAAACAAATCACAAGTCAACAGGGCACAGCGCTTCTTAACTATATATATACTAACAAATATATATATATATTCATTTCGATGAGCAACTTTTTTAAAACCAACGCTAAACTTAACATTAACATACCAAAAAAAACAAAAAAACTTAAACTAACTATAAACTAAAACGAAACAAAACAAGAAAAATACTATAAAAAAAAAAAAAACAAATTATGGGAAATGCAAAAACTTTTTAAACTAATATTGAATTGAACCCAACAAAGTGTTCATTAAACTAAAAGATACAACAACAAAATGATTATAGTATATATACGTACATGAATATGTATATATATACTACTATATACGAGTGCATACATATATACACTACAATATTTAAAGTACGTATGTGTAATTAAAAAAAAACACGACATTTTGTATGGCTAATGGCATTAAAGAATAAATTTAAAAATAAAAATACCAGAAAATACCAAAACAAATACCGAAAATACTTAAGCAAACCAAAGAAGAAGAACAAAGAACATCAAGTTAGCTATGTAATTTATTGTAAAGAGTTTAATAAATTGAACCCAAACCGAGAACAATTACACTAAACAACATAATTAATACATACATATATAATACATACAAACATATATACATATAAATATATATATATATAACCACAAAACGGAGAATTCATCAAATTTCTAAAGAACTAAAACTAAAACTCGAGAAAAGAAAAACAAATTTAACGAATTTCACTGCGCTCCTCACGCCTCTCCTCTAATCTACCGATATTTCCAACTATATAGTACTATATAATACATACATATACAAAAAATACGTGCGTCTTTATATAACAGTTTAAAGTAACTTATATAAAGATTTAAAGATATACATAAACAATACACTTGTTTCTAGCACGTTTCCTTTGGTTGAAAGAAAAAATTTAATTTAATAATTAATTAAGCACACTCACACACATACACACACACACCAACACATATGTATGTACAGAGTGTCTTTTTTTAAGCGGATTAAATAGAAATCCATAAATAAATTGTCGTCACTATCAAGCAGCTACTAAGCTAGTAACCAACTAAATTGTTAAAACAATAAACATACGTACACTAACTTAACCCCAAGTTGCCGGTAACAACAAGCGAAAGAAGCAGAAGCCGGTTAAGAACTAAGCACACATACATACATATGTACATACAGCGGTGTGCACGCAAATAGAAGCGTTTCTACTTTCTTGCACACCGCTGTCCACACATATAAGGCATCATTAGTAATAGCAGAAATACAGCAAACAGAAATTGTATTATATCTAAGATCCCTCAGCCAACCCTTACTCCCGCCCACAACACTGTAATCCCCTGCGCCACCAAAAACTCCGCTGCAGCAGATAAAAAACTAAAAGATCTAAAATAATAAGAACACAAGGTTAATTAACATATATATATATATTTATATATATATATAAATGCGGCTATTTAATAAGGTGATTGCGACTTTCAGCTAAAACTAAATTAGTAATTGTAACATTAATGAAGAAGAAGAAAAAAAAAAGAAATAAAAAAACCAAAAATATTTTAAAAGCAAGCGCTTAAATTGTACATTTTTACAAGGCAACTGTACATTTAGCGCCCACGGCATAAAACTAAAATTTAAAAATCTAAAAAAAAAAATCAACTACAAAAAAAAACAATTGAGTTAAACAAGCACAGCAAAATATATATAAAAAAATAAAAACAAATGAGTAAAAATAAAAATAATGAAGTAGAAGAAGATGATGATGATGATGAAGAAGAAGAAGAAGCAACATTGTGGATCGCTAAAGAGCCCAAAAATGTTGCTTAGCCAGCAAGGAAATGAGTTTATTAAATATATACATTAAAAAATTCATAAACAAAACCAAAAAACCAAAAAAAAAAAAAAAAAAAAAAAAAAACCCAATTCGTTGCATAATATTTAAAACGGAGGTAGTATTAACTCGATTGCCTAATTCTAATATTAAAAACAAAACAAAAACAAAAACTATATAAAAACATTAAAATTAACTGGTAAAATAATAATGAAAAACAAAAACAAAAACAAAAAAAAAAAAACAACAAGAACAAGAAAAAATGTTATTATACTTATTATACCGATTAAAATGAAAACAAAACAAATTAAAATAAAAATTTTATTTAGATTAACATCTCTTTGCACTGTGAAATGTTTACGACACAAATTACAGCACGTCCGGGTAAGTTTCTTCCACAATTGCGGAGATTTGCTTGGAATTTATTTACCTACCCACAAATAACTGCAATAAGCCTCTCAAAACTAAACGTCAGAAGTGAAGGCTTTCGCAGTATCTTATCAAAGCAGGCCAGCTTACGTAATAATAATAATTTTTGCTTTATTTAAAAACGTCACTACAAATTTGCTTGCATCATGGTTAAGTGTATTTTATAATTGTATTTGTATTTATATTTATATTTGTGGCTTTATTTGCTGTAGACAACCCACACAGACACACGCTGAAGTCTATTACATTTTTAGTTAGGTAGATTGTTTTAAAATTGCGCTAAACGCATAGTATTGTTATCAAGGTAGTTGTTATCATCATATCATTTAACAGCGAACAAAAAACGTTATCAAAGTAATATATATATATATATATATCATTGTTTTAGCCGATAAAAATGTTGCTGCATAGTAGGTTAAACGGTCTTTCTCTTATCTTATCGAGCTGTTAAGCTCTTGACAGCTTTTGTTGAATTGTCATAGCCCACATCAGACAGCTAATACATATACATACTTAGATCTTATAAGCTTTTCACTATAATAATCTTTAAAAATACTACATACGAGTGGGGGAGGCGGGGCGTAAAAGAGGGCGGGGTAAGGGGGCTTGCGGTATATATAACAATAGTAAATTATGCACAGTATAAATAAATATAATTTATATTCAAAAGGACATTCGCTTAAACAATTAAAAAACGATTCGCACTCTTTGGACACACGCGCTCTCGCGGCACATAGACACACCCACTCTTGGACTGCTTCACTGCTGTCCATTCGCTTGTATTGTGTGGTCACTAGTGCTGGTGCGCGGTGCCTGCAGCAGGTCGGTGTACTGCAACAAAGCCTCACGCAGCGAACGGGAAACCTCCGGTGATGTGGTTGTAGTACAGTCCACCAAATAGGGATACAGGCCAATTAGCAGATCCCAAGCGGGCTTATTAACTGCAGCAAAGCAAGAACATTAGTATTACTTCAAATGTAGATAGATAATCCTTGCATACCTTTGGAGGCGGGCGCCTTCTTCATGGACACCACGAGCGTTGCAATTGCCTTCAGCACAAACGAAATTTCCGACAGTCTGAATCTGCAAGCAATTAAATTTAGTATTTTAACTAGCTAAAGAAAGTAGTACACACTCACCTGGGCAGCGGACATTTGCCACTCTGACGCTCATCGTCGTTGAAACGTTTGAGCACCTCCTGGAAACGATGGAGCAACGCAGTCACTGCCAATCTGCCAGCGAAATCCTTGTTAACATTTCCACCTGCTCCTGGAGCAGTTGTTAAATTGGCATTAAGGCGATTATTATTGCTGGCTGAGACCGAAGCCGAGACGGTGGCGGACACCGTTGCCTGATCCTCGAGCAACGAGAACTGCAGCAATGTTTCAAAGCATGTTTTGGCAAAGATTTCACGCAGCTTCCAGTCGGACTCGTAGCAAATGTTGCTGTCCGATGCCGAGTGTATGGAGCCCTTGTTGAGCAGCACCACAATCTGCATGATGAACTGATGTGGCATCTCATGGGCATGCGGCAAGACCTCGTCGCGCAGCAATTCAATTACTTGGCAATCGATGGTTTCATCTAGCACAATTTCCTCCAGCCCACGATCCTCAATGGTACACACACTAACCGGAAACAGAAACTTGTCCAGTGTGTCGGCCAAATCGTCCCAAAGGCTAACAAAATGTTGGGGCTTCGCACGTGCCACTTTTAGGCCGGTGTGCAGCACACCAATGAGACTGGAGATGGCCAGCTTCCAGGTGCTGGAGGACAGACACTTGTACTTCATGGCCAGCGGTGTGCGCAACGCCAGGACAATGTCATGTAGAATCTGTTCCTGCACAACCGACTCCTCGGTGGCAGTGCTTTGGTACAGCTTTACGCAAATACTTATGGACTTCTCGCCAAAGGGAATGTAATTCATGCCGACAACCTCAATGGATGCACTGTTGGCATAATGACCACTCGGTTTGCTATACTTATTATGCTCCACACTCTGCTGGAATGTCGGTGGTGCACAGGCGAACTTGCTGAAGATCAGTAGCTGGCGAAAGATGGCAGGTATCAGTTGGCGTATGCTTGGATCCGACTCTGATCTGATTGCATCTTTCTGTATCAGTTCCATGCACTCCAGTATGCCATCGTGCAGCGGTGTTAGCAAAGTATCCGACACTGTGGACATTATATAAGGAACCGCATCTGTTTGCACCGGTATACACACCGCATTCGTCAGCACCGTGCAGAAGTGATCGAAATCCGCTGCACTGAATCTGCAAGCACAAGGAAATAGGACTTAGATAGAGTACAAGGAGAAGGCACACCCTCGGCTTACCTCGGTTGGATGTGCTGAAATATGGCGGGAAAGATTTGTATGAGAGCCGTGAGAAAAGCCTGACTTGGAATGTAAAAGTCCTCCTGGTTGTCATTGGAGCTGCCATTGCCAGGCACTTGTCGCATCGTTCCCGACATTTTGGTGCTCTCCATGCCAATACTAAGCCAAATGTTCCAGGCAATCTATGCGAATAACATACAATTTTAGCTTAACAACAACTAAAACTCGTTTTAAATGCAACTCACAGTCCAGATTTCGTTGTCCTGCTGCTGTGCGGTCTGTGCATCCTTCAGCGCTCGCTCCGTGCTGTTGTGATACATAATCTCCTGCAACGACTTCAGTGCCGCCAGGGAGACTTCGCCATTCTTGCTCAGCGCCGCATTCTGTATAAACTCAAGAATCAGCGACCAGGCACGCTCAAAGTCACCCAGCATCTGCAGCAATTCCCGTTTGGTGTTGAAGACACGGCAAACACCGGACAGTGTTAGCACTTGCGTTTCGGCCCATTGCTTCTGGGCCGTATTGCGAGAGTGATGGATTAGAATGTTGCCACTTGCGTCCACTTTCTCGTTGCTAGCTGAGCTGCTCAGAGCCCGCACATTGTCCAGCAGTGGGAAGAGCACTTGCCAGACCAGTGCCTGCCAGGTGGGTGGATTCAGCAGGCTGCCATGTGCAGCAATTGTGGAGAAGAGCGTTTGACCAGCGGATTTGCGCACTGCTGGACGTAGATCCACACACAATTCACCCAATTTGGCATACAAACACATCCACAACTTGTCAAACTGCGGCATTTTGACGGTGCCCGGAAAATCGGGCAATATGGCCACATCCTCCACTTGTGTGGACATAAGTTTGTCTTGATTTTGATTGAAGAAGTCAGAAATATTCCACTGCAATGGAAAGAAAGAATTGGAATTACAATTTGCCTGTAGCTTTCAATTATTTCCACATTACCATGAGACCAATGGCGGTAAGGGAGATATTAAGCTCCTGCGTCTGCGAACCAAATTTGGCAGCAGTGCTGATGCACAAGGGCAGACAACGCCAAGGCATAACCGTCAGAAAGTCCGTGATTACCAACTGTAGGCACTGGAATGCTGTGCGTATGAGTGGCTCACCATGGTGATCATTGACAGCGCCAATTATTTCGATAATTGCAGGCCAGCCAAATGAGAGAATCTCACCAGCCGTATTGAGGATCTGGAGCACACAGTCCAATTGACGCTGACGCACATCCGCATGCAGCACCGTCGACAGCTCAGAGAGTGGGCTCAGTAACATGGTTTGCAGTTCCTAAAGGAGTACAAAGAACATTAATAAGGAGCCCATTTATATGATTGGGTTAAGCTACTCACTAGATTCTCCTTCAGTGGCTGCTTGTGCTTAAACTGCAGCGCTGACTTGACCAAATATGTGATGGCCTCCACGCCCCATTCGCGCATGCGAATGTGTCTGTGCTGACACACCTCAAGCAGATGATTTGTCAACGGACGCCAAAGAACTTCGATGCGTGGCATGTTCACCAATCCCGTTTCCATCAGCTTGGCCACAGCGAACAGCGATGGCTCCCGATTGGCATAGGCCAATTCCATGGCCTCGTGAGAAAGCTTGCAGAGCGCATCGATCAAATGATGCAGTGCCACATCATCCAAATACTGACTGGATTCGAAAAGTTGGCCAATCATTTGTGACAGCACCGGAAGATCAGCCATCACAGCCGTCTGTATGCCCACATTAGCTTCCACGGCGGGCTTGGGCATTGCCTGCAGACTGCCACCTGTGGAGGGTTTTAATCCCAGTATCCACACCAAATGCTGCAATGTCTGAAGTACAATGTGCCACGAGGTGCCCAAGATGCTGCCATTGTTGTGGGCCAAGAGCAGAATCGCACGCATGCACTGCAGATTCTTATTGGTCAGCATCACCGGTGCCTGCATCACACTGTGCGGCAACGAGGCACTGGGCAAGGGTGTTCCAACTGCCACAATCTGTGGCCTAAAGTCACCGCCATCGGCATTGCAGCTGTTGATGAACTGACTACTCAGATCCTGACTGCCGCTGCGAGTGTGACCTAGAAAAACAATAGGATTTAAATGGTAAACTTTGAACCAAATGGGTTTCACTCACATCTGAGATCTGCATCGGGTTGCATGGCATTGGCAAATATGGACATGGCATAGTGTGGTGGAAAGGAGGCGCGGCACATGGCCATAATGAAGGCATCACGTGGCTGCAACTGATCCAACATGCCACAAAGTGCAGCATAGTTTTGCATGGCCTTCAGTATGTTCTCGGTGGTGCCCTCATCGATGGATGTCTCTACCAGTGGTATGAATGCACTGAGCAGACCAGACCAGCTGGAATTGACCAACTGTAGGCATAATGGTTTGTGTTCCTCCTCGCTGATAACCGCTGTATTCAGTGTGGGATGCATTTCCGGTGTACGCTGTATAACGCCACCAATTGAACGTGTCATGTCCAGCAGAATGGCATAGGCTATTGAGATGCCATAGCTATCGGGTATGTTGGGTGCATCCAGTTTATCTAGCATTTCCAAGCTAAAATATAAATTTATTTAATAATTATTACTTAATATATAAATTACTTTCTGCTTACTAAACAGCCTTGGATACGCCCGGCGCAAAGGTGGCCACCAGTGGCAGGTAAGCACCGCGGAACATGAAGCCACATTGATTGCTGCCACCGCTTGCCAGTGCTGTCAAAGTACTTGGTGCTTGCCCAGCGGCGCCGGGCATGACTTGCTGTCCACCATTGCTCAGCACCGCGGAGGCGTTTATCAAGGAATAACGCACGTAGCTGCCCATGGCAGCGATCATGTCGTGTACAATGTGTGTGGCATGATTTTTCAAATCATACGATTTACAGAAGAAGGCAATCAGCGTGGAACGTGTGACCAGCTTGTGTATAACCTCCAGGGCCAATGCACGCTGCCAGTGTGGTTTATCTGGATCCAAAAACTTGATGATCAGCGACAAGAAGATTTCGCACTCAGTGACCAGAATTGTGTGATACTTTTGTATAAGTATAGCCACCAATCGCAACAGACGCATGCTAATGGGGAAGTATGGTTTATCCACTGTCACCGCAGCGGTGCCATTACTCGGAGGTGGTAGCTGGCGATGCTTCACGTTCGGTGAGAACAGTTTAATGACCAAAGCGCATACTCGTTCCTTCAATAGTAAACGGAATTCCTGGTTCTGAAAAGTAAAAGTAGTAAACAAAATTAGTTACATTGAAGATATCAAAAAATTAACTCTCAGAGCATTGAAGCATAGCGAGCTGCAAAGCTCACAATCTTTAGAAATTTCAGCTGATCTACCAGGTGAACAGAAATGGGCATAGGTCGCTATGCATAAAATAAATGCGTCGACAAAGTAGTAAGTATTCTTACGCACACTACTATAAGTGCGCTCAGAGTTTATTTAGGCGCTCTCTATTCTCTTTTTCGGTTGCCACATTGTTTGTTTGAGCACGCAGACCCCCGACTCTCCAGCTGATCAAACTCTGTTAACTACGCTCTGAGAAAGCTCAGCCACTGTTAGTTCTCTATTTTCGTTCACATCGCTGTTTGTGCGGTTGTTCGCTGTCGCCTGTAGTCCACGTAAAGAGTAATAGAGAGAGAAAGCGAGAGATTAACGGGTAGCGTATGCTCACTCACACTACAGAACTCTAGTGAAGTATTCAATTTTGCATTATCGCTGCTGGTGACAGTCCTCAAACTGACGAGCTTAAAAAAGTATGTCAATTAAAGTCGGACGGTGAGTCCCAAAATATTACAAAACTGATAGTAAGACTAAACACAAAAAGAATAATGGATAATTAAACAAAGGGCTGATAGCAATTACTATTAGAAATTGCAGAAAAGCTAATACTCCTCTGCTGACTTACCTCATGGAAAACTGCACTGAAATTGCTGAGCACGGCTTCGAGCAGCTCGAGGCCAAAAGTTCGCGTCATCTCTGTGATGCCCACCAGCCAAAAAGGCTGCTCCGCATTTACCAACTGTACAAGATCTTGAAACAGATGAAAGGCGTCCAAAGCAAAGGTCTGATTATCCTGCGTGCTGGTAGTATCTCCGTCACCTGCCAGTTGCTGTTGTCGTAGACTCGGCACAGTGTCTTTCTCCAAATAAACACGTTCAAACACAAGCGAGACCAATTGTCTTATTGTTGCGCCAGCTGTGTTAACAATCGTTGGATTTTTGGTATAGTGTAAGCGAAAGCAGAGAACCAACGCCTTGGCCAACGTGTCGCCGTGGACAACAAGATTTGTGGTCAGCAGCAGTGTCACAGTTTGCAGCACTTTGACCTCCTCGATGTTGTGCTCCATTAGTGTCCATAATGCATTGGTTATATAAAGTGCACCTTTCTGATCAACTACCTGCTGTGTGATAAGGCGTTGCATCATTCCCAGGCAGAACTATGAAAGAAATTATTTAATACACCTGAACATAAAAGAAAATTTGTATGACTCACCTTGATTATTTTCAAGTCTTTTGTTTCGCAGCCCTGAACCAGCGGATAGAGTATCTGGTTGACGGTGTAATACACCGAGTTCTGTTGGCTGCTGCCGGCGGCACATAGCTTGGAAATTGCCTCCTCGCATGCCTGCAAATAAATAAATATACAAGTATGTACTTCATAATGATCATGTCCAATTCTATTAATGTAATTGGAAATTGTCATAAAATCAATTTTATTTCTTTGCGCTGACCGGTTTGATATCAATTTCATAATTACGTCGCGCATACAGAAACCACCTCATGAGGCGTTGTCATCCCCATCCCCTTCAAAGCACCCACCCACTCATCACACACAGTTGGCTGGCTACATGACAAATTGTGGCAATTAGAGAAGGCATCCTATTGCACACGTCAGCTTGTTGACCCTGGGACAAAAGCACTTACCTCTTTTATTTGCGGATACTTCTTTTTGGTTTCAAGTGAGAGCGTCTTGAAGTCTGCCTGCAGGGCCTCAACAAATTTATGCACATCAGTGCCACCACCAACGCCTCCACCTCCTCCCACAAATGACATAGTTATGTGTTTTGTTGATTTTTCGTTTTCAGCTGCTGTTGTGTTGCTGCCTCCTTGTAGAATGAACGACACTTAGTACATTACATGCATGCAACATTAAGGTACACTAATTCTTCTAAAAAATATGCTTTAAATTTCACTTTATTCTTATAATGACCGTACGAATTTCCGCAAATACGCACAATAACAATTCTTGGTTGTTGAAAATTTCTGTGAATCGCTGATGACAGCCGCAGCTGACGTACACAATTTATCGATATTCGTAAAGCGCTTTCATTCTGGGCGACCAACAGTTGTGTAACTGTTGAATTGCTTGTATAAAACAATCAAAATAAAATGAATTCAAATTGTTAACAATAAAATGTAGAGGAATTTTAAACAAAAAACGCATAGTATATTTATTTTTTAATGTGCCGTACTTTAATCACTGTAAAAAATACCTACTAGCATTACTAGTGAGCGGGCAGGTTATAAATTTAAATATTGGCGCCATAATTCTTCAATGTAAAACTTAGTTTTCCGTGTAAAGTATAATTTATGTTCTCAAATAAAATAAAATAAATTAAAATACAAATTATAAAGGTTTTTACGTACAACCAATTTTAATTATACAAAAGTATTCAAATTTTATGAATAACCGGTAACAGTTGACTGTAAATAACATTTCAACAGAGTTAAATTTACATAATACTGTTATCGTAACAGGGTGGTTCTCCTCTTGTGAAAAGAAGCAGAAGAGTGAAACGACTTGCGGACGAAGACGGACGATTCTCGCACCCGTGCTCCGTTTCGCGGAGTAAACAAAAGTGTATTCGAGATTAATTATAATGAGATTAAAATCCCAAAATCTAACGCCATTAATTGCATACGTGCCTGCAATAAACTGCACAAGTTTGTAGACATGTAACAAACAGTGAACGCAAAGCCATTTATCGTCGCGCAACAACCAATGCAAAAACCAGAAGCAGTAACAGCAAAAAAAAAGAAATAAAATAAAATAAAAAAAAAACCCCGAAGCCTGTGCATGTACATATGTGGTAGTAGATTGGCCAGAAATAAACGCATATTCTGTTTTTATTATGATTATACCTGGTTTGCATGACTAATGTAACAACAAATGTCCGATGACGTTACAGCACTGTGTTAAAATAAAACCAACCAACAAATATACTCGATACGCAAGCCAGCAGCACAGGCTCCCAAGGCGACGACTGTAACTCTAGGCACTAGGCACTACTTGGCAAAAAGTGGGACGAAGTGTGTCCGTGTGTAAGCAAATAACTTATCATTGCCAGCGTTTCGTTTCAATATTGTCAAGAAACGTAAATTAATTATGAGTAAACACTAAAAATAACTAATAAGACAACAACAGGGCAGATAGACCCAGGCCCAGTCATCTAGTAATTATGCTTGACCCTGGTCCAACAATAGCCGCACACACCAACATCGACGTAGCCCCATCACCAACGACTTTGTCGCTGCTGTCTTCAGGCTGACAGTGACGCTAAAGCTGCAGCCGCCGCCGCCGTCGCTGCCGCCGCCGTCGTCGTCGCATACGCTGCTTCAATTAACAAATTTACTTGGCAAGTCCCACAACGCGTTGCGACTAAGCTGCGCAGGTAAGTTAGTTCAAGAGTTTGTGACCATTTTGTGTCCACATGCGAGATCGACAGATCGTAACACAGGGTGACAATGCAATTGGGCAAGCGAATGACTTTGCTGCTTGCGCTTCAAGAGGGTATTATAATTTTGTGGTGAATTGTGCAACTAATTTGAGGAAGTGTGTGAAAACTTTTGTAGTTATTCGATAATTAAGAGTATCGAATGTTCGGCGTGCCACAAGCTTAACCTTCTCTTAATTATTTTTTTCGGCTGTATTAACATAACCAAAGCGTTGTTTTGTGTAATGCTTTTTAAGAGGTTGAGTAATCAAATTTTTTGTTAGTAAGCGCTCACGATTATTGCCAAATTCCCATATGCGTGTTATGAGTTTGATGGTTTCATTAGTTGGCCGGAAGCAAGAGTGCACAATGGCTCTTGATCAGCTGCTATCTCATGGATATGATCTTCCTGGTCAACGCCCTCTTAGTTAATAATTTTATTTGATTTCTTTCTGTTTTTGATGCGACTTTGATTGATAGCAACGTGATTTTTTGCTGTAGTTTTCAGTTTTGGTTTTAGTTTTAGCTTTTGGTATTGGTCTCAAACCCGTTTTTCACAGCCCAACCGATGATTATCTTTCTGCGGTTCATTGTACTTGTCCATGGTTCACAGTTACTCATTTTCCAAGTTCGTCTAAGCATCAGAAAGCCTCCAGCTTCACTCGCTAGCTCAGATTTTATAAACCCAATTGTTTGTTGGCCCTCAAAACAAATTATTTGCCATTTTTCACAAATATATGGCAAGATTTAGCACCTCATTAAAAAACTGCCAGACTAAAACACGTGCAATAACATTTAAAAAAAAATTACTTAGTTTCAGCTTAAAAGCTTCGACACATTTTTATTCTCAGCTGTATGCTTTGCCTCAGCTTAGCAACAATTCCCTTCAAAGCTTTGCCAAAAACTAACAGTGTGCGCTTAGGGAGCCATTTGAATTATTCCTTCTTCCCTTCTTTCCTTCTTCTGTTTTATGCCTAAGCAAACATACAATTTTTTTGTTCTTGATAACGATTTACTACAGTCGTTGAATGTTGTATTTCCTGAGTCTTAGCTGATAAGCGCAATACCAATTACCAGGGGAACCCAAAGCATTAACCAAATGTGCCACACTTGTTGAACAGCAAACAGAAAGTAAAAAATGGAAACATAAACTATCATTGATTAGTTTTTTTGTTGTTTGCGATAATCAAAACACAGGTTTGCAAAATGCGGCTTATCAGCTATGAATCATTGTGGGGGGAAATGGGTTCTAAATCACAAAACAACAAAATTCAACTGATAACAGACTTTCGCTTTCTTTTGCTTTAATATTGTTCAAATCTGTACGCGTCACGCTGCGGTCTACAGTTTCCAGACTTCACTCTTTGGTCTCCAATATAATGGTAGATTAGTTTTCTCTCTCACTTCCAGACATGTGTTGTGTGCTCTAAGATTTACGCTCAAGTATTTCATATTGTTGACTCTTGTGCTGACATGTGCGATAAGTACGTAATTGCACAGTGCGTCAAAGGAGCAGTCAACTTAAAAACCTTTTAGAGTATAGCCAATATTAGAAACAGTCTACATAGTCATTTACTCAATTTAATTGCTGTCTGGAGTGACGATCTTATCAAACATTTTAGTAGCAAAAGAATCATGTTTTTTGGCAGTATGGTTATTACCACTTTATAGATTGTTCTATGATAAGATAACGCGTGTTTTCACCTTCAAATATACTTATTTAAAACTCTTACTACTTTCAAGTACATAATGCTTACAGCTTAGCTGTTTTGTGTACCTGTGCTGCTATTAAATAGATTTTCTATTTACCTTACACTATTTTTAATTAACTGCAGATAAGATAAACTGGCCAGCAAATAAAGCTGAAATTCATGTTCGATAGCACTTTTGTAATTAAGCATGCAAAGTATATTTTATCTAGTGATTGGGGAATGTCCAACAAATTTCCAATCAATGGTTTAATGTATCTTTTGTGTGATTGATAACAAGTTTATAGCATTGACTGTTTTGCTGATTAGGCAAACCTAGTTGAGTACGATACGATTCTCGGAAGTCAAGTAGCCTTTTAAACGCCACTACTAAAGATAGCCACACTAACCACTCCAAGTGTCAATAACCAATAAACAAAAGTATTGGCTTAAAACAATGGTGAAAATTCATTGTTTTTTAATCAAAACTTGTATTTGATCAGAAAACGATTAAAGGTACAGCTTGAAGGAGGTACTTCTTTTTCTAAGTATGTGGGTCGGGACAAGTCAAGTGGCTACAACACAACTACAAACACACACACACGCGCACTTTGTTAGCCAAGTGGTTTTGTGAAGGCGGTTTCTTCATTTACAGAAGGCAAATCGGGTCAAGAATGTTTGCTTCTAATTTATGTCTACCTTATGACAGACAACGCATACAAAAGACCAATCCATGGACAACACTGGATGCTGGATACTACTTTTGATACTGAATACTGAATACTAGATGTGTGTTCACTCCAGTACTCGATTCCCGCTCTTCACGTTTGTCCAGTTCATTAGCATGCCCAGAACAACTCTTGTCTCGTCTTCGTCTTCGTCTATTGTCCAAATTATTTTTGCACTTCTGTACGTGTTTTGTATGCTATTTAAAGCAATTGATCGATCGTTGTTTTGTCTACACATTATATAAGCCAAATAAGGTTATTGTGCATTTATTGCTGCGGTATAATAACAATGTTTAAATGAAAATTTAAATACGTTAAGCTGCAAAGAATTAGAAAGACATTTAATGACTTGAAAAGTATTTAAATATTTGTTAACTATAAAGGAGTTAATTAGCTAGTAAGCCAGAAAACATGTTTATTAATACTAGTTGGTAACATTTAATTAAAGAAGTTTGCAAATCTGTTCTAAAGTTTAATTCTAAATATTAAATTAATTTTACTGTCTTGCTCTGCTCTTTACATTTTGAGGTTTTAAACTCAAACTTTCAGATAGATAGTTAATTAATTCTCTAAAAACTTTTCTTTCTTTTATTACAGTTCGTTTGACGTTGGACTCAAATAAAACATTGTGTCAAAAATACTTCTTAAAGTATAACAAATAATTAATATAAGCATAATAAATACTCCAAAATCACCGAAGCGATTTTGAGATTTTGATTGAGATTGAAAGTATTAAAACAAAAAGAACAAAATGGTAGCAGTGGGAAATTTACGAAATACACGCATTCTGCGCTTTTTGCTGGTTTTGATAGCCGTAATACTCACGATCGTTATATACGCATCGTATTCAACAGTAACGACCACACTGACACCCACACACATGCATCCGCCGGTGGCGCCACCAACGCCGCAACAGCTAACAGGTGGCGCCAACCCAAGGGCGGAGCCACAATTTGGAGCAAGCTTAAACAACACAGCAGCAGATGGTAGTATTGCTGCTGCGGAGGAGGTAAACGTTGCGGTTAGGCCTAGGCCACAGCAGGAGCTGCACAGAAAGCCAGCCATGCAGCATCGCTTGCCCACCATCGATGAGGATGCGCTGCTGGATGGCGGTGCTGCCGGTGCCAGTCCCATGGCGGGCAGTGAACAGGCGCCGAACGGGCCGGATGAGCTGCTTGAGGATCAGCAATATGTACAGGGTCTGGATGCCATCACTGGTGAGTAGTTCATGTTATTAATTGCTAATTGACAGTGTTTGTTAAAAGAACTTTTCATTCTTGCAGGAAACATCAATAACAACAACAGCAACGTCGAGTCGTTGACTGTTAAACAATCAGTTGCATCACCTCAGCAACAGCAGCAGCTACAACAACAACAACAACAGCAGCAACTACTACAGCAGCAACAACAACAAGCACAACAATCGCCATCAGATGCGGAGATTCTTATGATACCCACATCCAATTTGCAAAAGTTCATAGAAAATGCCGATAAGATACTGAAGAACATGACATCGAGTAGCAGCACCAACAGCAATGGCAACAGCAACACAGCGCCAGCTGCTTCCTTGCCCAGCGAACAACGCACGGGTTGGTGTTTACATACACACACACACACACACACACTATTTCCCCCTCTATGGGAGTGGCATATTGCGCGTTGTTCTAGTCAATTGTCAGCAGAGCGTCAGGCATCAGCTCGTTTTGTTTCAGCTTTGTTTGCTTACTAATTGCCAGTCCAGACCCGGCCAGACCAAAAAAGTGTCGTCTTTCGCAGCGCTTTGGGTGGCAGACGTACACATATTGTTTGTACTACGCCTCGTTTAGCTACAGCTTGGCTATAGGGTTGCATACGCTATTACGCAATAGTCGCACATGACGCTCTCATAGATACTATATCATATTTCGAACAACATTTACTTAATTTGCTAATATATTCTTTCTCTTTTATGCAGATAAGACCAATCAGCCTGGTTTGCTTGAGGAGACGGACAATCATAATGCGGCTGCGCCGCCAGCCTCCTCGGGTGCTGTGATGCAGGTGAAAACGGAGGGAAATGAGGTAGCAGAGGAGCCCAAGGAGCCACCGAAACCCCATGTGCCCCCGGTGCGTACGACGAAGAGCAAGAAGGGTTTACCACCCGTGCCCAGCAGTCCAATGGATCCATCCAAGGGCATTACAACCGACAAAATCTATGAGGGTGGACATCTCAATGATCAGATTGATTTGGAGCGCATTTGTCCGCTTAATGGCACTGGGACAAGAATGCTGATACTGATCACCTCGGCGCTGGGACATGCGGATGCACGCATGTCCATACGACAGACCTGGGGACACTATGGCACACGTCGAGACATTGGCATGGCCTTTGTGTTGGGTCGTGGCAACAACGATACGATCAATCGGGCACTAACCGATGAGAACTACATGTATGGTGATTTGATACGTGGCAACTTCATTGACTCGTACAACAATTTAACGCTTAAGACGATCTCGTCCCTAGAATGGGCAGATCAGCATTGTAATCGTGCCAAGTACATATTGAAGACGGACGATGATATGTTCATCAATGTGCCCAAGTTATTGACTTTTATCAAACAATTGGAGAAACACAAGGACAAGCGTGTCATCTTCGGCCGATTGGCCAAGAAATGGAAGCCCATACGGAATAAGAAATCCAAATATTACGTATCAACTGATCAGTTTCCGGCAGCAGTATTTCCCTCGTTTACCACGGGTCCGGCGTACGTAATGAGTGGTGATATTGTACACGATCTCTATGTGCGATCACTGAGGACCGTGTATCTGAAGCTGGAGGATGTCTTCACCACGGGCATTGTGGCTCAGAGTTTGGGCATCGAGCGACTGCATGTCAACGAATTCGTGAATCGTCGAATCTCGTTTAATCCTTGCAACATACGGAACGCGATCAGCGTGCACATGATCAAGTCCAACGAACAGTTTGATCTGTGGAAGAAGCTGCTGGATCAGACAACTAAATGTAAATAGTATTTTAGGTTTAAGCTGTGAATTTAATCTATGTTTAAAGTTAGAGCAATGGATTTAGCAAAAAACAAGAAAGAAAAGTACAGTCGAGCGCGCCCGACCGTATAATACTCTCTGCATTTTCCCGATTAAATTATTAAAATCGGTATCCAGATATTACAATGAATAGTACTTGCATTAAAACACGTTGAAACAAAAACAATCTAAGCATAATCAAACACACATCTGTTTGTTTGTTGCGAATACACATACGTTTGACAATATATGATGCATGCATGTATGTATGTGTGTTCGGCGCAGCCAGCGACCGCGGGCAGCGCTGCCGCCACACAGGCAGCAAAAACGTTCGAGCATGTGCTTGTGTGTTTCTGTCTCGCTTGCACCAATGGGTTGATATTGCGTTCAATTAACAATATTGTAACGCTTCTAGTTTTCTTGTTTATAGTCCGATTTTAATGCGCCTTTCAGGATAGTTTAATATAGTTAGTCTCCACACCAGTTATAAACTACAATACTGTACGATACGGAAAAAACGGCATTGAAGCTTGAAAACTATTTTATAAATTGTGGGAAAAGTGGGCGTGGCAGTCCAAATTTATAGATGGCAATGCAACTATGCTGTCGCTAGGAACTCCCGTACAAGAATTGGTGATCCTAGGTGCCATAGTTACTGAGATATTTGCCGAAAACACCAATTTTTCACGAGGTGTGTCCAGTTTTTTGCTTTTTGTGGGCGAATGGGGCGTGGCATCGAAAAAAAAAAAAAAAGATTCTTGTATTGACTGACTAAATATCTGATCGTTTGACACCAAGCTCGAACTTGTAGCTCTTACCATCTCTGAAATCTGTTTGTTCATACGGACAGACGGACAGACAGACAGACAGACAGACAGACAGACAGACAGACAGACAGACAGACAGACGGACAGACGGACAGACGGACATGGCTATATCGACTCGGCTTGTGATGCTGATCAATAATATATATACTTTATGGGGTCTGCCACGCCTCCTTCTGCCTGTTACATACTTTTGCACAAACCCAATATACTCTTGCAGAGAGTATAAAAAAAAACCAAACAAAAAGAAAAAACGAAACAAAAAAGGAAAGAAAAGCAAAAGATAATGGCAGCTACTTGCAGCAGCAAACTAGAAATACTTTAGTTTCTAAGCACTAGGAATGTATCTGATGTCTAAACTCGAGTCTCAACTCTCGAGATACACAATATAATGTACGACTAAACGTACACACACACACATACACACACACACACATATATACAGACATATGTTTTTAAAATTTAAATTATGTTTTCGGTAGTGTAACTTTAGCATTATAAATGCCATTATTTAACTGATAATTTAGCTATAACTGTGGTCATAAGTATGCTATAACACTAAACACACCCAAACAAACACACTCAACACACTACTTTAGTAGCATAATGCTAGGTAAAATTTTCAACATTTTACAAAAAACAAATACAAACAAAAACGAAACAGTCTCAAAGAATACTATTGACTTGTTGTGGTCAACAAATAATCTGTGTTTTCAAAATATATAAAAAGGCAAACTCTTATAAGAAACTCGGTTGTGTTAGTAATTTTTTATAGTTTACTACTTGGTAAGTAACGGCGACTTACAAAAATTAATGTGATTCCATTGAGTAATTATATAAAAAGCCATCTATATTAACTTGAATTAAAATTGGGACATTATGTTAACATTTATGTTAACTTTTTAAATTCAACGGCATTTTAAATTGTTTTGCTGTGTGTAATCGATAAGCATCAATGTGAGCAGCGTACTGTTCGTAGCTATTGCCTATCGATTCATCGTTTAGCTGATTTTGTTCGTTGGCCACCTCAATTGTTTTGTTTGCCGCCACAAGTGGAAAACATTCAAACACAAGCGATTGATTAGGATAATCTCTATTATTGGGTAAAAGGGGAAAATGAATGAGTTGGAATAATCAACTATTTTTAATTACAACCAAACAGAAGAAAAATATTGTAGTTGGCCATGAAAAAGGTGAACAAATAAATATCTTTATTCTATATAAATCAGTTTGTCTGTTTACATTTCGAGGCAATCGATTTTTATTCGTAGAACTGAGTACAACAAACGCATTTTGATCGCACAACTGCACGTGTTTATCTAACTTGCAATAATAAATAGAGAATCGAATTAAATTTCGATTAGATTACATATAATGGGAATCAGCAATTCCAGCAAATCGCGCTTGTTGCGCTCTCTGCTGATTTTCGTATGTTTAGTTGCGATTATTCTCATTTATGGACTGTATTCTACTTCGCCAATATCGCCCCCGGAAGTATCCATCCCGCAAAACATAAATGGTGAAGCGTGGGGGCAAGAGGAGTGGCAATCGGCGCAGCTATCCACCAGGGAGGAACTCAACAATCGTGGCGAATTTGGTCTTTCCTCTGAAGAGCACATTAAAGCGTTTAATCAACACACAACTGATAAAAATTGTTCCATTACCCCAACTGTCGAGGAATATCTGCTAAAGGAGCAGCTGCATAAAAATACAAGTAAGTTTTGGAAGATTTTATCTCTCCAAAGACTTTAATTTACTGACTTTTCGTTTCTTTCAGCTCAAGTAGCTCATTCAGAGCTCGGATTACTTTACAATCCAAGAATAGAAACCGGAAAACTTTATGTGAGCGGACACCGGAACGACGAGATTAATCTGGAACGCATCTGTCCCCAAAACGGATCAGGAAAAATTCTGCTCATACTGATTACCTCAGCGCTGGGACATGCAGAGGCAAGAATGTCAATACGGCAGACCTGGGGACACTATGGCACACGTCGGGACATTGGAGTAGCTTTCCTTTTGGGTCGTGGCACAAACAAAACGGTAAATAGGGCTCTGAGCATAGAAAACTATTTGTATGGTGATCTGATCAGAGGAAACTTTCTTGACTCCTACGAGAACTTAACACTGAAAACTATCTCGGCTTTGGAGTGGACGGATCTTCTGTGTCCACAAGCCAAGTATATACTGAAAACCGACGACGATATGTTCATCAATGTGCCAAAACTTCTGAAATTTATAGCTAATTTGGAGGAGCGCCAGGCAAAGTCATCCATCTTTGGCTGCTTAGCGGTGAATTGGAGGCCGGTTCGTAATAGAAAGTCCAAATACTATATATCAAGACTCCAGTACCTAGGAAACCGATATCCCAACTTTACTACTGGCCCTGCGTATCTAATGACTGGCGATATTGTTCACAGTCTATATGTGCGATCATTGCAGACCGATTTCCTGAAGCTTGAGGATGTGTTTTTAACGGGTATTGTGGCTGAAAGTCTCAATATTGATCGATTTCATGTGCCACAGTTTGTCAATCGAAGAATCAAACTAAACTTGTGCAATATTCGAAGGTCTATAAGTCTACATATGATCAGATATATCGAGAAATTTGATATATGGCAAAAACTGCACAATCAAAGTGTTCAATGTTAGCTTATTTTATTTGTATCAATTGAACATAAAAAGTAACGTATTTTTAATTTAAATTTCAACGATAGCATATTCGCTAGTGACATCGATACCATATGGGTAGCGAGTACATGTATCGAAGAGCGTATCGATAACGAGTATGAATAAAAATCGATGCCTCGATGCTGGCATCGATTAAAGTTCCAGCTCTAGTGCAAATGCTTAAACTGAACGCTGTGCACAACGCTTGGATTATTATTTTTTGTATTTGTGCCAAACGGCAAATAAAAGCATTTAATTAACGTGTTTAATTGTTGACAATTCGACTGATAAGCGATCGCACGTAGACGAGCCTTAAAGTTGATGTGAGTTTACCCATCATTTAATGCGCCAACGAGTCAGCAACAAGTGGTGCCACCACAAACAACAACAGCAGCAGCAGCACCAACAACAGCAGCCAAGCGATCACCGCAAGACCAGAAAGTAAAAAGTAAGCGAATTTCTTCCACCTCAGCTATAATTATTTATTCGAATTGTTCATTACTTTGCTTAGCTGTTTTTTTTTGTTTTGTTTTATAAATTTCGCCTTGTAATTACCACGCATAGTGTCGTGATGTGCGTGAGTGTGTGTGTGCTGCGTGTACGCGTGTGGGTTAGTGTATGTGTTTTAAAGTGCGCTGCGCAGCTCTGTTTGGGCCAGCGTTGCGTCGCGTCGCGTCGCGGCATATAAAACAAACAAAAATCGGCCAGCAGCGCACCCAACAAGAACAAAAACAACAACAACAATAAGAGAGCAGCAGCTAACACAGTGACAGCTACAACAGCAACGGTATGAGGGGTGTTTGACTGCTCTTTCTGATTGTCCCTGTGTGAGTGTGTGTGTGTGTGTGCGTGCCTGTGTTAGTGTATTTGTGTTTCTGTTTGTGTGTTCGCCTTTGCCAACCAAGCCATTATTTTTTCAGTCTTATGACGTAAACCACCAAAAAAATCAAAAGTGAGCAAAGCGCGACACATATAGAAACGAAGGTGAGCGCATTTATGAATTCTTGTTTTTTTTTTCATTCGAGTCTTGTCTTGTCTCCTCCGTTACTCTTGTTATTCTGCTTCTCTGGTTGTCTCTTCTTGGAATTCCAGCAGCAGACCACGTTTCTTGCATTTTGGGGCCGTTTCAAATTAAAGAAACAAAATTTAAAAACCCGCCACACGTCGATTGTTTACAATTGGCATTGCTGTTGTTTCTGTGCTTTTGTTGTTGCTGTTAATATTCATTAGACATTCACACGTTAGGCGGGCTGCAAAGTGCATTTGCCTCGATGTAAACAATAGGAGCAAGAAGCACAGCATGTTGTTGTTGTTGTTGTTGTTGATGCATTGGCCTATTCAACCAGTGAAGCAACAAGAAGAAGGAGAAGAAGAGCAACAGCAGCACCAGTAGCAGAAACAGCGGTAAATTCCGAGCTAAAGAAATCTTGTTGAAAGCATTTCCTCGACATGAAAAGAAATTGTTGCCCTTTTGCTTGGAGTACGCACACACACACACACACACACTCACACACACACATACTTGCTGCTAAATACTTGGACTCTTCAGACTATTTTGCAATTCCAGCCAGATACATTTGCTTTAGATCATTCACACAGTATTTTGCCGCTGCCGATGACAACATCAAGCCAAAACCTGTCTACCAAATGAATCATTAGCTTAGCTGAGCTCTTTATTTTTTTTAATTTCTAAGCAATCCCAACGCGTTAGAGACACAAATTCAAAGTTAACAGACAGAAATTGCATTTGAATGCCGCTAAATGATTCACACATACACATACGCACACACACATGAACACTCTACTACAAACACAAACACACACACACACACTGACGATGACCCCGCGCAACTTTTATCGTTTTGTATTTTTTCAGTTTCGCGCTCTCATTCGTTCTTCGCGCCTTCTCGCTCTCGCGCTCACTATCATTAAATTTTGTTGTTTCCTATTTTGGAAATTATCGCGTCACTTTTCGCAATCGCTCAATAATAATGCTTATTATTTAGTATGTATTTAACTACTTTGTTAAGTTAATGTTTTTTTTTTATTATTTTGTTTTGTCTGTTTATATTTGTGATATTAATCAAGCGTTTTCACGCACCACGTGCCCAGTTCTACAACCACTTCACCGTTTACCCATCTTCAGCGCCCCCGCAGCAGCCACTGCTTTATTATTTACATGTTAATTGGTTAGCTAGTGATGGCCTTAAGCTCTGTGCCGCGTTATTGAAAATAATCGATTATAATTAACTCTTCAAGTTATGTCAGTGACTGCTTTAATCAAGCGATCGCTATGCAAAACGAACGTGATTTGAAAGGCAAAGTAAGGTATGAAAAAAAACATTTTGTTCAAAGTTAAAGACCTAGAACTCTATATTTATATAAGAAAAAAAACATTTTTAATACATTTAAATGGAATACTTAAGACTATCTAGAACAATTATGAAATTTAACTCAAAGAAACGGATTAATTTAGTTTATCGTTTAAATGGTTCATTTAAATTCACGCGCTCATCGCTAATGGTCTCGTTACGCGCCCGTTTCCGCTCCCGTTCCACTCCCACTCCCGCTCCTTTGTTATGGTAAATAGGTAAATAAAGCAGAGCACTACCGTGAGTCTGCAGCATCACTGATAATGAGGCATCTGATTTGTTGTTGGTGTTTTAAATGCGCTGATTGCTCGTTAGTGCTGCGTTGCAGCTCAAGACGTGCGGTTCAAAGAGAGGCGGCGATGAACAGCTGTGCACTGCAAGAAAAGCTGCGCATGTCCACACACACACACACACACACAAACACACACTCATCCATTGTTCATTTTGGCAGTCAAACAAAATGCGTCTCAAAAAGTTTGTGTTTAAATTGTTTTCTTTATGTGATTAAAATGAATTTGAAATCTTTTTGCAGAATGTCACGACATGAAAAGTCAAAATCTGTGGGCGGTGGCCTACTAGAAAGCTGGTTTGGCCGCCCATCCAAGTCCAAGGGAGGCGGCACCTACAACAGCAACAGTCTGCCCCATGGACTGGGACGACCCGTTTCCACAGACAACGAGGCCGGCTTCACGGTCGACGACTTGGAGCGCCAGATAAAGGAGCTCAGTGAGTCACAGGTGAATGCCAAATTCCTCGAGATACTGGAGGATATGAATATACCCAAGGATAAACGGGAACCGCTGCTCAGCAAATCGATGGCGGAGCGTCAAAAGATGATTTTTATGCACATGAAAGGTGAGCTAGACACAAGTCTTAATTTAATTAATTGATAACACTGATAACTGCAAGTAACCATTGTTATCGGCTCATATAATCAGTATTGCGCTTCTTGGTATTGGATGTTGATTCATCGTCGCATTTTAGTGGAATGCGCCCGCTTGTTATCAAAGCAGCTTGTAAAAGATAAAGATAGCCTTATCTAGCAAAAAATAGAAAAAAAGAAGGAAAGGGGAAAAATTGTTTGCAAAAAAAAAACATGGCAAATTATTAATCTAGAGCGCAGTTTCCAGCTAAATTTATTTTGTATCCGGCTGGAGTTGTAAATGGCCTGTAAATACACTTGAAAAAATCAGTGAAAGCATTGAGCTTAACTCGCTTTTCTTTAGCTGGTTTAGAACTCACAACATTCGCCATTTCTCAAGCTGATAAGCTTCGCTCGTTACACATTTCAATTAACTGGGCCTTAACCACATGCAGATCGCAGCTGAAACTGTAACCGTAACCGTAACCGCTATAACTGTATAAATAACAATTACTTTCCCACCTGCCACCGACCGCTTGGCAGGTGGGCGCTGGCGTCGCTAAATCCAAATACAAAAAGTGGTTTTATTCATCAACTCCAGCAGTGCACATTCCCTCCAACGATTTAAGTGTCTTAATAAACACCTTACACTTTTTTCATTGTTTATTATGGTGCGCTTTTAATGGACTGAATGCCAAGTAACTGACGGAACTCTGAATACCCTGTAAAAATCATATAAACTTTAATTAAATACACTCTAAATTGGTTTATTTAGCTTTAAATAAATTAAAGCTTCAGCCACACAGCTCAACTGTTTTAAAATTAGCTACTATAGCTAGTAGTTAAACAGATTCCATTTTAAATAATTGTGAATGAATGCTCATTAAATTTAATCAGCTTATGGATTGACAATTTAAAGCGCGCTTTCATGTCATTAAAACTTTATTATTATGAGCACAATTAGTAGAGAAATTAAGTGCTCAGAGATATAAAAAACAGCTGAGATAAAGCCAATTAAGATTAAATCATATCTGCTGAGATAAAGCCAATTAATATTAAACCATATCTGCTAAACATAAGTGCTTGGCACTTATCAAATATATATCAAAAAGTATTAAAAGTGAAGAAGACACAAAACTTGTCTAGATTTCGTCTAGCTTATCAAACTGATAAGCAAATTACTTAATAATTGTGTGCTGTTTAAACATTGTTTTGGCCTTATGTTGACTAAAGGCCAAAATACAATTCCAGCTACCCAATGAGCACAACTTCTCTAGCAAATTACTAATACAGCGCACACATTCAGAAATATTATAAACCAAATTGATTCATGATTTTCACACTGAATTTTCATTTGTTTTTTATTGTTTATATTTTTTTTTATAATTTTATTTTGTTTTGTTTTACTCAGTTGCCTTCTCCGCAGTTCATTGCTTGTGTTTTTGCACAACATTTATTTAAAGCTGATTCTGTCACGCTGCCTTCTAGACGCTTTCATAGCGTTTTATACTTAATATACATAGAAATGTGCACGTATTTGCATTTTGTATACGATAAATGCTTTTGTCACTAGAGTGAGCCGTCCACAACGATCAGTTGACAGATCTTGCCTCGATCGTTGATAAACTATGAAGTTGTTGCACTTGTTGTGATTCGCTCTTTCCTTAGAGCGCCATAAAACACCCAGTTGGACTTTAGTTCAAGAGCAGCACAAATTCTGTTATTAAACTAAGAACTGCATAGTTTTCAGTAGCTAAAGTCCCACTGGGTATTTATTTTATTTTTACTTTTTGTTGTTGCCTTGTGGCATTAAGAATACACTTGAATTTTGCACTTTCGAGCTATATATATTCATAATAACAATCAATCAACAGCAAAGCGTCTGCATTGAAACAACTTGACGTCACTTTACTATTTATTATACGTATATACATGTATACTGCAATGATTCAGAATTGTAGTAAAGTGCTTTTCAGGCACTTTAGGGCTACGATTTTTGATAAAATGTCAAGGTTACGCTGCCGAGCAAATCCCAAAAAGTATTTCCTTCAGCTGATAATACGTTACTGGAGCGGAACCCACTGTGTGAACTGTGGCACAGTGGGGCAGAGCTATGCCTTATATACAACAATTATGGGAATCTAATTGATTTATGAACAAAATGAATTTATTGATGACAAATTCATATACAAAATTGTTTGTTTATTAGGTGAATTTGTATTACGCAAAGCCACGAATATATTCATTCAGAAATTTGTAGTTTTATACTTATTAGGTGTACGATTTTAATGAATTACAGTAATCTAAAGAGTTTTCAGTGAAAAGTGATTAAGAAACCTTTTGGATAAGTGAGTTTTTCCTATATAAAAATAGTTGTCACGAGCTTTTATAGTTTTTAAATGCGAACAGAGTTGTATTGACTGCTTAAAAGACTTTTACAGGGATCGTTTTTAATAAATATGCAACAACAATTTCGTATATAATTTATTAATGATTATATGAGTATTTTATAAAGCAGAACAAACCTAAAAAATGATGTCCAAAGCCATAAAATATCTTAGACAAAAAAGTTCTTGATAGTAAAAAGATTTCTGTTGTACTTTCGTCTGTAGCGTAATCAATTACCCACTTAGGACAAAGAGTTTTATTTAAACACAGATTAAACTTGTACAATGATGCAATGCCATGCAATTATTAATACATACATTTCTTTGCTTGATTGCAGGCAGTAATCCAGCGGAGCGTAGCGCGAATTCCCGTTTCGAGAAGCCCATTGACTACATTGAATACCTGCAGAATGGTGAGCATAGCGAGGCGAAGGTGTATCAGTGCGTGGAATCATTGCGTGTGGCATTGACCAGCAACACAATCTCTTGGATCAAGGAGTTTGGCGTGGCGGGCATTGAACAGATTGAGAAGCTGCTGACGCGAGCCAAAAAGGATCGTTCCTATGGACGGATTGAGTTTGAGGCCATACGATGCCTCAAGGCGATCATGAACAACACGTGGGGATTGAATGTTGTGCTGACACCGGATCAGCACAGTGTGCTGCTGTTGCTAGCCCAATCCTTGGATCCCCGCAAGCCATCGACAATGTGTGAGGCGCTAAAGTTGCTGGCATCATTTTGTCTGGTCTACGAGCGCAATGGATACGAGAAGGTGCTGAGGGCAATAACCACCATAGCAGCGACTTCGTATAAGGCCAGTGAGCGGTTTAGGCCCATTGTGGATGCACTGTTCGTGTCGGATAAGGAGGATACAAAGCGGGAACTGGTCTGTCACAGTCTGATCTTCATCAATACGCTAACGAACACGCCCACGGATCTGAATTTCCGTTTGCATCTGCGCTGTGAGATTATGCGCATGGGTTTGTATGAGCGAATGAATGAGTTCACGGACATTGTGAACAGCAGCAATAATGAGGCACTGCAGCAGCATTTCAAGATCTTCAAGGACATACGCGACGATGACTTTGAGGAATTTGTGCAGAACTTTGACAACGTCACCTTTAACATGGACGATCCTCAGGATTGTTTCGATGTACTCAAAAATCTGGTCATGGACACAGCCTCGGAGCCTTACTTCCTATCCATTTTACAGCACCTGCTGTACATTCGTGATGATTTCTACTTTCGTCCCGCCTACTATCAGTTGATCGAGGAGTGCATAGCCCAGATTGTCTTCCACAAGGGCTACTGTGATCCGAACTTTGAGAATCGCAATTTTAATATCGACACATCGGTGCTGCTCGACGATATTGTGGAGAAAGCCAAGGCCAAAGAGATGCAGCGTTCGGAGGAGTACGAGAAGAAGATCGAGGCCCTTGAGAGTGCCAAGCAGGAGGCGGAGGCCAAGGCCGCACATCTCGAGGAGAAGGTCAAGCTAATGGAGGCCAATGGTGTGGCAGCGCCATCACCCAATAAACTACCCAAAATTAATATACCCATGCCACCGCCACTACCAGGAGGAGGAGGCATGCCACCACCGCCTCCACCTATGCCCGGCATGGCAGGTGGTCCAAGACCGCCGCCACCTCCACCAATGCCCGGCATGGGTGGACCACGACCACCACCACCGCCTCCAATGCCCGGCATGGGTGGCCCACCGCCACCACCAATGCCGGGCATGATGCGACCCGGTGGGCCACCACCGCCACCCATGATGGCCATGATGCCCATGGTGCCAGTGCTGCCACACGGCCTGAAGCCCAAGAAAAAGTGGGAGACCAATAATCCAATGAAGCGTGCCAACTGGAAGCCCATTGTGCCGGCTAAAATGTCCAAGGATGCGTTCTGGGTGCAGTGCCAGGAGGATAAACTCGCTTCCGATGATTTCCTGCAAGAATTGGCTGTCAAATTCTCCTCGAAACCGGTGAAGAAAGATCAAAAGGATGCCGTGGATAAGCCAACGACGCTGACCAAGAAAACCATCGATTTGCGTGTGCTCGATGGCAAATCCGCCCAGAATCTAGCAATTCTGCTTGGTGGCTCACTGAAGCATCTCTCGTATGAGCAAATTAAAATCTGCCTACTACGCTGTGATACCGCCATTCTGTCCTCCAACATACTACAGAATCTGATACAATATCTGCCGCCACCAGATCAGCTCAAGCGTCTCCAGGAAATCAAGGCCAAGGGTGAACCACTGCCACCAATCGAACAGTTTGCAGCTACCATAGGTAAGTGTATTCTTCTGGAAACTATGATCACATAAAGCTAATTCATTGCATCTTCTCCAGGTGAAATTAAACGCTTGTCGCCACGCCTACACAATCTGAACTTTAAGCTGACGTATGCGGACATGGTACAGGACATCAAGCCAGATATTGTAGCCGGCACTGCGGCCTGTGAGGAGATACGCAACAGCGCCAAGTTCTCCAAGATATTGGAGCTCATTTTACTGCTGGGCAACTACATGAACAGTGGCTCCAAGAACGAGGCCGCCTTTGGCTTTGAGATTTCCTACCTGACCAAACTGACCAACACCAAGGATGCAGACAACAAGCAGACACTGCTACACTATCTAGTGGATTTGGTGGAGAAACGTTTTCCCGATGCGCTCAATTTCTACGACGACTTGTCGCATGTTAACAAAGCCTCCAGGGTTAACATGGATGCCATACAGAAGGCTATGCGGCAGATGAACACGGCGGTGAAGAATTTGGAAACTGATTTGCAAAACAACAAAGTGCCTCAGTGTGATGACGATAAGTTTGCGGAGGTGATGGGCAAATTCGCAGTCGATTGTAGACAGCAAGTGGATGTGTTAGGTGAGTAAAAGGAACAGTTAGACCCTGCTGGTAAATCCTAAATCGAGTGTGAATGATTCTCCTTGAGACAGCTCCATAAACACAACAGTTTTCCATAGTGATTACTAAAGTCAAGTCAAACTGTCTGTCTGCCAGCATAAACAACTTGATCTGGTCAACTATGGTAGGCAGTGACACCAAATTTGGCCAGAAGGTCAATGGCTGCTGTACAGAGAACAAGTTTTTCAATGTCTTTTGAACGCTAACATGCATTTGATATTTTGTAATAAGTACAGGGTCGTTTACAGTGGACTACTACGATCTCTTAAGTATTCAATTCAATTCTAACAATTTACTGTATTCACAGGTAAAATGCAAGTGCAAATGGAGAAGCTGTTCAAGGATCTGAGCGACTACTACGCCTTCGATCCCGCTAAGTACACCATGGAGGAGTTCTTTGGTGACATAAAGACCTTCAAAGATGCCTTCCAGTCGGCCCACAACGATAACGTGCGTGCACGCGAGGAGCTGGAGAAGAAGCGACGCTTGCAAGAGGCACGAGAGCAATCGCAGCGTGAGCAAATGGAGCGACAGCAGCGTAAGATGGCTGTGGTGGACATGGATGCGGCACAGGCGCAAGAGGGTGTAATGGACAGTCTGCTGGAGGCACTGCACACGGGCTCTGTCTTCGGACAACGCACACGTCAGCCGCGAAAGCAACGACCCGCGGGTGCTGAAAGAAGAGCACAACTGAGTAGAAGTCGTTCGAGGACGAGGGTTAATAATGGACAGCTAATGACGAGGGAAATGATACTAAACGAGGTGCTGGGATCGGCGTAGTGTGTGGTCCATGTCTGGCCAAAAGCAATAGCCACCTGTGTACATATATAAATAGATATATAGACATCTAAGTGATTATTTAGCAGCATCTTACGAAAGCTACTATTTAAAGTCAAGACTAGACAATCGGGATGATTAAAACGCCCTCCAACTGAAGAAAAACAAACTATAAATACATATACATATAAATATATAAATATATATTTTTGATATACAACTTTTGAAATTTGTAAACTGTATAAAAGTGTAAACTATACGAACTGTAGTTAAAACTATTATTTTGTAATGCATTCGCTTGTATAACTTTATGATTGCTTTTTATTATTATTGTTGCATGTCACTTCGTTTTCAGAGCACCAAAAGAAACGATCTTAAAGATAGAATTCCTCTTTTGTATTTAATTTGATTTTAAGTGATAAATTACAATTACTTCTTATTAATATTAAACAATTTTTCTTTTAACTTGTTTCTCCCACTGTAACAATTTGTTAATTTATATCTAAACTAATTTTGTTTTCAGTCAGTTTTATTAATTTAATACTACTACTAAGCATCGATACGAAGTGAGCAATTCAACTCATCAAAATGTCACGAAATTTTGTAATTTTAATTTAGGAATGAAATTCCCAATGCTAAAAATTTGTGAAAATAAATTCATAGAGTAACTGAAAGGAGATTTGAAAACTTATCTAAAAATGTGTTTTTAATTGTTTTGATGAGCGAATCAAATGAAAGACAAATAAGGTGATGAAATAGGAGATTTAGATCGGACTTGTAAAGAAATTAGATAATTAAAAGACAAATAGCGATAACACATTCAACATTAATCGAGCGTCGCTAAAAAGATTGCGTGTTAATCTCAATTAAACTTGTTTTGTTTACCTGCTGTCTGAGTCACTTTAGTCTTCCTGTGGCTAAATGTTTAAATATTAGTTTGCTCTGATTTTCATTAATGGTTTAGTTATACTGAAGCAGCGTTTTGTTAGAAAAATATGTACATTGTGCAGAATTAATACCAGTTGGCTCAAAGAAACCCGCTAAGAGTGAAATGAAACCTATTTTCATTCAATATTTCTGTATTTACATTTTTTTAGCAACCGTTTTGCTCTTAGCTGTAGTAAGCATAAGTTATTGCTTAAGTATTCATTTATTTCAGTTCTCAAAAACTATTTACTGCTTTAGTGTATGTTACTTAGAGCACAATGTGTAAAATTACTTTGCGTATTATTTTAAAAAAATTTAGCTAACATTTTCATAAACGTTTTCTTATGTTTTTCCTTGCAAAAGTCAATTTTTTAATGCACTTTTAGTAAGTTGAGGTAAAACTCAATTTTATATATCAGAATGAATGAAATCATGAGGTCGTAAATTTATTAAATTTATTACAAAAAAAAAAATAATTTGTTTTATTTCAGGACAACTTGAAATAACTGAACATAGCAAAGATCATTTCAATTATCATTTTTCTTTTAAGTTAAAAATTGTTTTATTAAACTGACAAACATATTTTATTTTGTGCATTTATTTTTATTAGCATTTTAAAGGCTTAGCTAAACAACATTTATATAATTTAAAGCAGAACAAATGTACTTGCAAAGGGGTATGTGAAGAGGAGTTGCATCTTTCATTGGCAGTCGATCAAATGTGCTCATATGTGCCCAAAGCTGTGCAGTTTTAGTGGGTCAACATAAAGTTAGCTTGGCTAGTGTCTAAAACGATTAACTCTGCACAGTACATCAAATATGTTGGCAGTACAGTGTCTGAAAGCAGTCTTGGTTCCTCAGAGTCATGGCTATTAAACTTATCTGCCTTAAATTAACCCGCAAGCGATGCAAAGCGACGTCGCACGACAAAAAAGTATAAAAAACTCAACAATCGAATTTTTTTATTCTTGTTGTTGTCTGGCGACGGCAAATGCTTTTGGCCATAATGTATGTAGTATAGAGCGGGGTATGGAAAGGGGAATGGGGCTCGTATATGATCGGCGTCCATCTATCTAAGAGCCAGTTGAGTTTTGAGTTTTAAGTTTTGAATTTTGAGTTTTTTAGGTTGGTTTATGGCCTGTGGCGCTGTGCTTTCTTTATGGATTTATTAACATAATTGCATTTTAAGATTTCAAGTCTCTTTTTGGGTTTTTTTGTTGCTGTTGTTGTTAATAGTTCGTTCATATTCTAATTTATGAGCTGAGTGACTCATAATAATGCATTAGAAGGGATTCGATTTTTATTAACGGTTTCGTTCACTTTATTTTATTTTTAAGAATTTTTTTTCGACGTCTTCAACTTTAGTTTTCTGCGTTTTTCGTTGCGAGGCACGAGCAGATTGCGCCCCTAATGACTTCCAGGTAAACATGATGCCCTATTGCATGACTTGTCTGCACCTTAAAGGACCTAAAAAATATGGAAAAATAGAAAATGTTGAAATGAAAATGATGCTACCCTTGCCCAGCTCAGCGAATTTCCTTGAATTGCTTTGCCAAAGGAAAAAAGATGAAAAAAAAACCAAGGAAAAATGGGCTGCAACCGCTTAATTGTTGTGCGAACTTTATGGCCATCTTCTGTAAGCCTTGTTTGTTGTCCCTTACAACTGTCTGGCGATCCGCGAGCGGCTGTTCTAGGTCGGGAACGGGAACAGGAATGGGAACGGAATCGGGATCGCGTTTAAGTTCGCGCAATCATAAAACTTTAGTGCTGCCTTTCAATTGTTTTACAATGTTTTGTTTTTGGGCATTAAGGGGTTTTTTGTTTAGAGAGCACATCATCGCGTCTTTCAAGCCAACCCAAACAGTTCGAACATGTTTAAAGATGCCTCAGCGTTAATAAGTGAAATTTAAGTGTCGTTGGCCAACTGACGATCATTAAATTTTCGCTGGTTTTTGGCTGTGTGAAATTTTCCATTGTGTCAACTGAATGCATTTCTAATTATTCGCACTCACCGTCTAAATATTCTAAGCAAGTTTATGATACTAACAGCATACATTTCTGTCCCAAATAGTCAATGAAAATGTTTTTTAACTAAGCAAAAATTCTTTATTACTTTTCTTTCACTCACAGACAGTTGAATTTCAACTTAAGTTACTAGTTTGTAGAAGTATTCAAATGTTATTTGTTACTTTTTGCCTAATAAATTCAATAATTGACTGATACTCAACTAGAAATATAAGATGTATTTATTTAAAATTGTTTTATTATGCAATTGTTCTCCGATTTTTTGTAGAGCCTTTAATATGATATGGTGCTATACCACTTAGACTGTAATTAGGTTTATGCTTAAATAAAACAAGTCTCGATTTTGCTGTTAAACAATGAATTACACCCAAAGAGGCTTATAAAATAAATCAAAAATGTGAATTGTTAACGTTGATTGCCAGAGGCTCAATGAATGTTTGTATGTACATTTGTATAGTACATAGTTATGTACAATGGTAAGTATAATAAATGAAATCCGTAGTTATGGCATTACAAACATGATTTTACAGCCACTAATTGCATAACGCACACTCGCATGGAATTACTTAATTAGGGACAGCCAACGGCAATAGTAGTTTATAGTACAAATCGAAGCAGTCATAAAGGAAATGTGGAAAAGTGCTGGAAAGGGGAAAAGCGGGAAAAGCAGTCTCTTTCGGCTCTAACGCCTCCTTCTTCATCTTTGGCATTGCGTCAAATCGCATTGTACCTGCCCAGGTTCAAGTCGTGCTAGCCGAAGAGGCGGAGCTACCTGCCAGCCATGACGTACGCGAGCGAGATAGCCGCTGAATAAAGAGAGAGCAAGCACAAAAACATAAGCCATCTTGAATTTCAAAACTCAACGGAAACAGGTCTGCGATGCCTGAGGGTTAAAACGTATGCGAGCGTATGGGCGCTTGCATGCGTGTGAGTGAGACAAACGGTTGAGCTGCCGCTGTTTGACTCTAGCGTAAGCAGAGTTTGTGGTGGTGGTGGTGGGAGAGTCTTGCTTCGCCTCGGCTTCTTTTTGTTTTGTTTTATCAGTGTTCGTCGCTGGTTGCTTTCAGTACGTAGTCGACAGCGGTTAACGTCGCAACAGGCCGAACGCAACGACGGTTGGATTTAAAAAATAAATTAATATCGCGTTTGTGGATTCGATACAATTGCAATTAAACAAATACCCAAAAAACACTTAATGCAATCAGTTTGTTATCGATAGTTGCATTAATTAACACACTAATACAAGCTCAAGTGAGTGATGTGCAAAAGAGCGCACAAAAAGTAGCGCAAAAATTGAACAAACTGCGAATTTGACTGGAAATTTTAAGTGAAGTTTGCAAAATGTGCTCGTAAATCAAAGAACAGTGTTTAAATTAAGAAAAATAATATAAATTTGAAGCTTAAGGAGAGCTTGTTACAAACACTCTAAACACAGTTTACCCAGTTTTGTTTGCGCGCCACATAACCTCAAAGCACAGGCCCCAAAATGGTATCACACTACTACAACACACTGCCCTACGCCCAGAAACACTCTGCTGCCAATTTGGCCTATGCCTCGGCCGCTGCCGCCGGTCAGCCCTGGAATTGGACTTCGAACTATCATACACCGCCAAATCCGCAGTTCCTGGGCGATGTGGATTCCCCGCATGCCGCCCACCATCATGCAGCAGCCGCCCATCAGATGTACTACAATTCGCATCACATGTTCCATCCCGCTGCTGCGGCCAGCGCCAGTGAATGGCATTCGCCCGCCTCCAGCACTGCTGCTGGGGATAACTTTGTGCAGAATGTACCCACATCGGCGCATCAGTTGATGCATCAGCATCACGCACACATCAACAGTGGCCTCCCAAGCAATGGTTCCAGTAGCTCTGCCAGCTCGGGCAGCAGCAGCTCAGCACCAGTAGTTGGACCCTCGCCAGGTGGTAATACACAGTTGAACGATACGAATGTCAGCATTGTGGGCGATTCTGTGTCCCAGGCTCAGCAGCAGCAGCAACAACAACAGCAACACATTGCCGAAGGGCTGCCATCACCACCAATAACCGTTTCGGGCAGTGAAATATCCAGTCCTGGTGCACCAACGTCCGCCTCGTCGCCGCATCATTTGACTCATCACCTAAGCGCAGCGGCAGCCAGCAACAACAACAGTCCTTCTACACACAACAACAATAACAACAACCACAACAACAACAACAGCATCACAGCCAACAACAATCACCGCACGTCGCCAGCGAAGGCGCAGTATTACGATTGGATGAAGAAGCCCTCGTATCCAGCACAGCCGCAACCTGGTAAGTTTTTTCTTTATATTCCATAAATTATTATTAGCCTTACAGTATGTCCAAAAAAGTTATTTTATTCGTCTACATTTTATTTCGTTGGATGAGCCAATTTTTGTGTTTTATTTTGTTGTCAAAACAATTAGTTGACTGACTGTCGTGTGGAGCTTTAAAGCTCTAATTGCCCGCAAGACTAACGGATCACTTTGTTTTTTTGCTCTTCTGGGTTTCTCCCGCATCCGTAAGTCGCTGCGCACAGTCTCTGTGCATTGTATTCTTCTGATCCCAACTCGTGCTGTTCGCGCTTTAAAACGAAGCGTCGCGAAGGTAGAGAGAGAGAGAGAGAGAGAATATAAACATAATTTTATAACTAACAATAAGCAATTTGCTTGCATTCAGCATTTAGTCCAAGGGCCATCAGCTCATAAAAATCAAATGTTTGTCTTCATTTTACGGCTCTGGAGCTGGACTGCCTCGCTGGCACACTTGATTTGCCTTGATTTATGCCCCAGGCTCACAGCAGTCACAATCCGTAACTTGTCGACTATGTGACTAATTTAGTGTCGTAAATCAATTTTACTATAAAAATCCAATAGGGTTGATCATTTTATTTTCGGCTTCTAATGAAAAATGCAAATACATTCGTATGTACGTGGGGGGGAAAGAAGACCACAACTGTGCTCTCTCACAACAATTAGCGCTGTGAGAAGTGCTGCCAATAAGTTCAAATGCAGCGCTGTGAATCAATTGAATTGAAAGAGTAAATAAAGAGCTTTTAAATTATGTACAAATCATACTAATTACAAATTCTACTCAATTGAGTCATTGTGTTCTGCTATCTTCTTTGGTGACACGTTCGTGTTTTCGTTTTGTAAAAGCTTCTTTCATTACAATGCAATTCCATTCTCTTAACTTAACTCCACTCCACTCTTCAAATAGAAGAGCTCAAGGCTGCTGCTGTTTCGGCTGTACGGCCATCTTTGTGATTTGCTCTCTCTTCGACGCACGTTTGTTTTGCTTTACTCTTTTGGCAGAGAATAACACAACAACAACAGTTGAGCATTAGCATGTATGTCAATGCATTTCAAACACTCACACTCACACAAACGCTTACGCTTACAGTTAAATAAATGCCAACAAGCAAATACACTCACACTAAAACACGTGCGCAAGCGCTCACACAATTTATGACCCCCAGGCAGAGAGAGAGACAGAGGACTGCAGACAGCGGAGAGGCAGCGTTTCAAGTTGACGACGTTTCGATATCGATATCGACGATATCCATTAAGCCCATAAAATCTGTTGGTATGCAATTAACGTTTATGGCCCTGCCCGTTGTTAATTTTAATCCTTCAACGGGTCAAGACGACAAATTAAGATTATGCATTTTATTTATTATTCTTATAAATAACAAACAATTTCAATTGTGTTGTTTGCAAACGTTTAGCGCCAAGTGAAACTCACGATTTCAATGCAAGATTTTCAGCTCCATTTTGTTGTTCCTGTTGTTGTTGTTGTTGTTAAGTGGGGTGTACGTGTGTGTTGGGAATCCATTTAGCTGGAACTATAACATATCCACACAGGTATCGAGATATTAGCTTTGGGTGTGGCAATAAAAGTTCTTCAACAATTGTTATTGTTGTACTTGTATTTTTTGTTTCAACGCCTCTGTCGGGGTTTTTGCGATTAGATTAGCGATCAAGCAAATAGAGGGGTAGCAAGGGAGGCGGTGTTAGTAGGTCTGTAAGTGGGAGGCGGAGAATCCACCTTTGTCAATGGCCCGTTCCGTCCCAGGTTTCTATGTAGCTCCAATCATTTATTTTTTTCCATTTCTATTTCTATTTTTTTTTTTTGTTTTTTGGGGTGATACGAGTATCAAAACGTGTGCGTTATCTCATAGCCCCATATAGCAGCGGTTATGGCTGATAACAAGAGCAACGCCGCCCTGCGTATTGATTAAAACAATATAGCCAATAAACCAATAAAAATTAGTATTACTTCCAATAAAAACTAAATAGCGACATTTATGGCCAAATCTTTGCAATCATTATTAAAAAAATAATAAATGAACCACAAAAAAAAAAAAGAAACTGAAACTCAAACTCAAATAACTAAAATTGTTACGAGAGCAATTCTGGCAGAAAATAGCTAAACACACACACACACACACACACACCAAAAATTGTTAATGATAAATCAAAATTGGGATTTTGTTGGGTTAGAAACCAAAAGAGCAGCGAGCAATTATTCCAGGTGAGCCAGAATGAAGGTGGGCTCAAAACATAATGCCACATGACACATTGAGATTTAATATGTCAATAAGCAACAAAATTTATATATATGAGGGAAAACTATCTCTCTAGAGTCAGCATAGATTTGGGTTGCCTCAATGTCTGTGCAGCTAGAAAAAATACATAGAATGGGCTAGGCTAGAGCTGCTCGACTGCAGAGTGCCCATTATAGTCACATAAATACATTTTAGTACTGAATCAGTGTCAGTTTCTGTAAAAAACCTGATCTGCGTGTAGCCTAAACGTGCGTAGTTTTCAACTTTACTGTTTTCAGTTTACCTTAACCCCTTGCTGGCTTTGTTAACTGGGCTAATAAAGCAACTTCGCTTTGAAATTATGATACTACTCCTAGTTTGACAGACATGCCCAGGTATGAGTGTGTGTATGGGTGTGCGTGCTGCTTGATAAGCCATTAAAAATGGCCACTAAGGTTTTGTGGTGCAGTCAGCGCTACATTCTCGTCGATGTCGCAGTCAGTCGATCGTTATCAGTGCTATCAATATTTGGTTTTTGTGCGACATTTGTGCCGTCAAGAGTTAACACTGCTGTGTCCCTGTGCCAGTGCCCCTACCTGGCTACCTCCACCCTCTCCTCGGCCATGTGTCAAAATGAAGTCAGTTTCTTGATTAGCCCAGTTCAACATCATCTACTATATCTATCCGAGGGCCTAGCGACATTTCGTCTGACAAATGATACCATGATTGACATGCCAGGATTAGCACTAGCTCCCCCTCTCTCTCTCTCCCCCCCCTTTGACATGGGTTGTGTGTGCGTGTGTGTGTTTCCATCGTTTCATTTGCTTTGGACTCAGTTGTTTAAATAAAATGTGTGTGCGTTGTTCTTATTTGTATTGGCATTGATATTGGTAATAACTGAAATTTGTAGCTGAAAAGCCCTTTTTAATGCCATCTACACATGTATATACATTTACACGCTATAAGGTGTCTTTTCGGCCTAGGCGCCAATAAATAAAAACAGGAAACTGAAATCGCATTCAGTTGATTTGAAAGCAATCAAACTATTTAATCTTACCGCTAAGAATTGTTTATATTTGGCCAAATTATAGCTAAAAGTGTCGCTAGTTGATTCATTTCCTTTCCAAAAATGCGAGCATAGGCCTGGCACCTGTAGACTCACCTGTAAATCCCATCAACGACATCAAAAGCCGATTGTCAATCAAAAATTGCGTATACGTCACGTTGAGCGGGACAAATATTTTGCGAGTATAAACAAAATATCAGTTCATTCTGTATCTCTGGCATAATAACACAGTTTGATTGATTGACTGACTGATTGACGGACTGACTGAGTGGGTGAGTGGTTGAGTGGGTGGCTGGTTGTCAGGAAACGTGTCAAGCTTATGGTAGACACGTTTCTTTTGAAAAAACGTTTAGCAACGCTACTTTTATGGCCAAGATTTGTAGGCCAACAGTGCGCCTAGACCATTTACTACCTATATAGACCCCTATATATCTGTATATAGTACCATATTGTGCCGTTAATCGCTTAACAATACAATAAAGTAGCAATAATTATAAAAAACTAAATTAAATGTTTCATTTTCATTCAGCTTTCAGCTACTGTAGTAAATATTGTATATATCTGTATATGTATATATATATATATTTATTGTATATAGCTCAATCATAACAATGAATATTGTATATGGTAGCCATATTCTGATTTTTATGCCACTTTAATTATGATGATTATTAGCTGGGATTTGTTTTGTGATTTGAGGCTCGTTTAGTTTGACATTAATTACTGACCACTCGTCGCTCTTCGCTCTCCCCTCTTCACTTTTCCAAAACTGTTTCTTTGCTGGCAACAAACAATTTGCATGCACTGTGAGATTATGCAAATATTTTTGCACGTTGACCCGCGAGATAAGCAACGCGCAAAAAAAAAAAGACGAAAATTTACAATAGTTCACACCAAGTGAAGTCAGAGGGCTTATGGTACCCTACAGTACACAATATAGCGCTAAATTTATTGTTTAATATGTTTATGAAAGCACTGATTATCAATAAATAAAAGGCGTCGGCGTTTGTCGGTTTCAAAAGTTTGTTTTTAAATCGATTTTGATTTGAACTTGATTTAAGTTTTCTTTGAAGCCTAATATTAAAAAGAATATAATTTTCATTCCTCACAGAACTGTGCGGCTCACCCAATTTAGAGGACTTTAATGATATACTGGAAGCAGGTGGTACGCAACTACTTAAAAATAACTAGAAAAAGAATTTTCATAGCTTAATTTTCTTAGTCTTTTACTTTTTTGGCTGCTTTTTTGGCCTTTTTTCTGCATGCGCTGCTCATAAATGAGCTGGAGTCGTATATCGTATCATATATCCTATATATCGTTTCTATATATCTATATGTATGTGTGTGTGTGTTTATATAGCGCATGGATTGTAAATGTTTATTGCATGCCAGCATTCGCATTCGAAATAATTAACGTAAATTTGAAAATAATTTTTATACGCCTGACTATTTATGACTTTAATGGCGACTTTGACTCTCGACTTGGCTTGAACGGGCTGTGGCTGTTTGCTAGTGGCACTGGGACCTGGTCTTGCTGTTCGCCATTTTCCAAACACGCTCCCTACCCTTATCCCCTCCTCTTACTCCTCTAGCTAGCCATTTGCTGCCAATGGCGTGTTGGCCATATTTACAACCACGTTTCCACATCCTCCACTTTTGGCTGCACAACTCCGCCTTCTCTGCGTCTTTTTCGGTTTGCGTGCCACCTTTTTGGCTGTGGCACGTACGCGCGGCATTCGTTTGTGCCGCTGCACGCGATCTGATAATAATTTTTCTTTTTCCTTTACTTTCTGCGGCATTTATAATGCTGCGTGCCAGGGCGCGGCTTGGCTCCATGCGGACAAAGGGGAGTGGGTAGAGCAAGAAGAGAGGGGAGAGTGGAGTGGGGAGTGGGGAGAGTGCAGTGCCTGCTTGAAGGCGTTGTACTTTTGCATACACTCTTCGTATTCATGACGTACGCTCATAAAGCGTTGCCATGTCGCATGTTTCCACTTTGATGTACGCCATTTTGAATAACTCGCTCTGCACACACGCTCTGCCGTTCTCTTTCTACGCTCGCTTGTATGCATATGTGTAAGCGTGTATGTGTGTGTGTGAGTAAAAGAGTTATTTATTGATGCTCCCATAGCATTAGTGGAACCTTAATTAAGTTTTATGGAAATTATTCAGCTGATCTCATTTTGTAGCTTAAAGCAAGAAATAAAGGGGGTAGGGGAAGGTGAGGGAAAGGAAAGGGAGAAAGATAGAGAGCAGAACTTGAATCAGCTGGAAAAAAAGTTAGTGGCTATAGCTCTGACTAGTTGCATCTTAGTTAAAGCATTTTAAATATTGGCTAGATTAAATTAAATAAAGCTTAAAATGAGTTAAGAATGTTTTACAGTTTATATGAAAAGACAGAGAAGATTTTAAGCCTAGATAGATTAATGGGCAGCTTCATTTCATTGGATTTCACAGGATTAACCAATAGGAGGAGTTACCAAGTAACTGTCTTAAAGCTAAATCGAGGTAGTTATCAGCTACAATATATGCCGTCGGCATTGTAAACTTGCTTCAAATTCGTTTGGCGAATCGTTTGAGCTTTTTTTCCGCCAGAAAGATAAGGTTGCTATTTTACCAATGTATTTAAGGGCTAAGAATGTGGTATAGTAAAAGCAGCTAAGTTGCAGTAAGCTGCAATTTTGTATGCCTGTCTCCCAATAAATTTCTTAACTTCCCAAAACAAATCTTTCCTTTAAAGGCACATTCATTAGTTCCAATGTCTCCTACTCCCCATTTACAACACTCTCACCGCTTACTGACTTATAGAGTACCCAATAGGTGCGCTACTCCTTTACAATCCAGCTACATTGATTTACGCTTGACTAAAAAGCAAAATACAGCCGCAAAGGTGGTAAATTTCCACTTTTGCATTGCAAGGAACCCAAAACCAAAAGCGAAAGGAAAAGGAAAAGGCAAAAAATAAAGGAAAATAAAATAAACGTCAAATCGAATCAAATGATTTTATGATGTAATTTGAGCTAATATTTACGATATAACAGCATCTAAAACAGCAGCAAAATGCCAAATAAATGTTATTGTTATATTGTCGCTTGGGTGGTGCGAGAGCTGTCAGTAGTCACTGTAGTTGTTGTTGTTTGCTACATTTATGATGCTGCCTCCCTTTCACTGCCTTTCCTCCCACCAGCCGCAAGTTGGCAAAAAAAACAACAACAGAAATAAGCAAAAATATTTCGCTCAACTTTAAGCTTAGCTCAGAGAACAAATTGTTGAGTGTTGAAAAGTGAAGTTGGCAGCCAGTGTTGGTCTGCGTCCCAAGGGTGCCATAAATGAAATTGCTGCTGTGCTGCTGAGCTGCTGAATGAAGCGAGAGCGGGAGAGAGCGTTTGACCCAGACGAAAGCTTTAATTTCCGAATTTAAATAGCAGCAACGAAATGTAAGAGAGCGCGCCTAAGAGAGAGGGTGGCAGACAAAAAAGAGAGAGCAAAGGTTGCAGGTAACAAATGTCTCCCAATAGATTTGCTCATCTGCTGTGTTATGGGCAATGCACACACACACACACACACATACAAACACTCACGCACAGTGGCGTGTAGATAAAGATGTTCACATCTTATGTGACAAATTAACCCACAGCAGGCGGGCGGGTGCAAAAAAGGCACATAGTATTAGCACACGCTGTCGGTGGGCAAACCATGCGGTAACCACCACCAAAACATGTTGACAATTGGCCGTAACTAACCGCAACAGTTACCAGTTAACTGTAGCAGTAAGTGTCCTTGGGTCGTGATTTGTCCGCTGGGAACTGTGACCATAATTGCCGCAATCTTCTGATTCCATGGTCCATTTTCTCCACTTTGTTTCAGTGTTCTCAGCAACTGCAACAGCTGCTTGAGTAATTATATTCTTGCTATTTATATGTAGATACTTTTGGTCTTCTTCTTGTTTTGATTTATAACCCAAATTGTCAATTGTCTGCCCACAATTATTTATGATTTAAGTTTGTTCCATTTTTTTGTGTGCTTTGCTCGAATTAAAAAAACAATCAACTTTATATAAATAATCGCTATAAAATCTTAAAGCCTTCGTACAGCAATTGGCATTTGCTGTTTACACTATTTTGCCTTTGTCGGCGAATGGCCACAGTGCGAGATACAAGCAGCAACATAGCAAATAGATACAGCTACAGATACATAGATACAGTTACAGTTACACGCAGTCATAAACCATTCGCCTACCAATTGTGAGTTATTACACTGAAATATTTATTTAATATATTGTTGATAAGGTCAAGAATAACGGTAATGGCTTTGGGTTCAAAGTCCTGCATTACAAATCGTTTAAAGTCAGAAAATATAACTTAGATTTAGGTACAAAATCTAAAGTTTTATATAAGTCGGGGTATAAATTAAAGGATTAGTTGTTAGAACTTAAATTGATAGCGGAAAATAAGAGTTGTTTCATAGTGGTAAGAGCAGTGCAGGTGACAAAAGTGTCGATTTCAAGCAGTGGAAAATCTTTGAACTAGTTTCGTTACCTGAAAGCAAGCTGAAAGTGCATATAAATATTATGTATATAAATTTTTTTAACTCGTTTTCTGGTGACGGAACTAGTTTAAAGGTTTTCCACTAGAGTGCTAGCCATTTTTCATAGTTTTCAAATAGTTTTACAAGTGAACAGGTGACGAAAGTAGTTGTAGCTCTTGTCTGTAAGAGTTCTATGCAATTTTTCTCAGTGTTTCGGCATAGTTAGGAGGCTAGAGGTTAATTGTAGCTGACAAAAGTAGTCGTATGATTTTGCTTAACGAATTCTGTCCATTAATTCAATGTGTGACAGGTGACTAAAGTAATGTAACAGTTTTGTTTGAGGGTTCTATCACATACCTCTTAAGGTTTCAGTAAATTTGAATGTTTAGCAGATAAAAGTAACTATCAAACTGTTCTTCACGAGTTGTCCCACATTTTTCACAGTGTTTCGATATCGATTTGAATGAAAGTGTCACTACTATTATTATCCAAAGCTTCAACAACTTGGCCAACATGTTGTACTATTACGGGACATTCGATGCGGCACAAACAGCTATTAAAGCTTATCGTAGAAGCCGCTGTAAAGCCCTCGCTGCAATTTTAGACTGAAGTACAACTCCCGGACACTGATTCCCCATGGAATCGGAATCGGAGTTGGAATTGCTCAATTGTTGATACAGACCTCAACTGGGATTAGGGAGTGCGTGCATTTGATCAATGCCGACTTCTTGGTTCGAGTGTAAACTGTAAACTCTGATAGGTAATGTCAACTAATCCATCCATCATTATATGTTGCGATGAAATAGAACTCGATTTCAGTTCCCAGTTCAATGGGGAAGTGGAAGAGTTGCCACAGCAACAGTTTTTCAGCTCCATTGTGGGGTTATTTATATAAATTTACTGTTACGCACTTAACTTAACATAGCCCCTCCCCAAGCCCCTCCCCAAGCACCTCCCCAAAGCCCCTCGAAAAGCCGTTGACAAAGCCATAAAATATTGTCACACCTTTTTTTTTGTCGAGCTGAGCAGAGCACAAAATAATAAAGACACAACTCGAGCATTTTATTTAATTACGAATAAAATGTATTTGTACTTTTAAGACCCTACGCTATAACACTATATTTGAATATATATAGAAAGAAATAACTTGGTATTCCACCAAGTTTACCCAAATCTTAACTCTTTTTTTGGGTTGTTTGCAAAAATGACTTTTATTTTTCAATTTTCCTCTGCTTTTGGGTGTTTATGAGTTACGATTGGGATATCTTATCGCTTAGATGTTGTGAAGATCACTCCAAAGCAGATACAGTTGTCTCCACCAATCTCTGTTTGTACAGAAATCTAAGTAAGCCAACTTTACTTGGTCCACATAAAGTGTGCGTATTTATTTAGTGTGTGCAGATAATAAAACACTCAGTGTGGTTTAGTAAGTTTATAGTTTTATATATGGTATACACAATTTATTGGATTATATGGTTATGACCGTGAAGGTCAGATAGAACCGCCACTACCAACACCAACACTAGAGTTATAGCCACAACTTTAGCCACAATCTGTGCCAGTTTGGCCCGCTGTTGCCCAACGTGTGCTCAGGTGTGAGAAATTGTTACCGAAAGTGGCAACAACAGATAAAACTTATTCATAGTTTAAACAGCAGAAGATCGCGCAATTTAGCTGATTTATATATGGAGTTTTTATAGAAATCAAGTAGAAAATTTGGCAATTTTTAGAGGAAATCTTTGACTGAATTGAGCTACAAATTTTACTTAAATTGCCATTATGAGAATGGCAAATGGACTAAATTTAATTATACTAAAGAGTTCATAACACAATTTTTAATGCTCTTTGATAAAAGTCAGTTTCTTACTAACAAGTAAGCAAATTCATTACTTTGTTGGGAAATCTTTAAGATCTCAAAGCTCTTTTATGTAGTAAAAAACAGTTTACTTAAGAAAGACTTTATGTCCCCTAAAACTACATTTAATTGAGTAATTATTAAGGATTTCTTCAAGACTTTAGAATCGGCTAAGGACATTTTTATATAGCACCGCCTCTTTGAGCGCTTTGTTGACTTAAAGTAGCTTTTCTGGCCTTTATATAATCAGATAGACAGATAGACAGATAGACAGTTATCATCAGATTGCGAAATTGTCTTGCATAAAAACAAACTAAATTATTTTTTTGTGTTTTGTTCAATTTACACAAGGAAATCCCAGTTGATGATTGTGTGGTTTTCTTCAACTAAATTTTGTTATTTTGCTTTTTAATGGTCACAAATATTTGTGCACTTCCTTCAAATCCAACACAGCCATCTAAAGTCTGTCTAAACAGTTTTGGGTTATCAGCATTAGTTGTATTATGGCTTCTACAACACCCGCTTATCAGCGCTGTGGGCCAAGAACACGCGCGGGCCAAAAACACGACGACGACAAGACTCGTCTCGAGGCGTCGTGTCAAGTCTAGAGCACAAAAATATAAATTGCAAGAAGACTGAAAATTTGAGTTGTATTAGAAGAAGGAAGAGCATTCTAAAATTCTAGATTAAAAAGGGGAGAACAAAATGAGGCTTTAACTGAAACTGAGTAAACAGCTAACGATGACGACAACGCAGCGAACGCAATAAATTCACGTCTAAACAAAAGTGTAAAAAATAAATACGACTTTCGGGAGATAAGAACAAGAACAGGAAAATAAGGGGAAAAATTATTTTAGTTTTAAACTTGGGGCTTCAAGTGGCAGCAAGTGTTTAAAAATATAAAATAAATACTTAAAAAATTAATTGATTTTTGTAAAATTAATTTAAAATATTTTGGCGCAGGCAGTGAAAGCAGACATCGTATATCTTGCGAGGTGTAGAGGATCTTAAGGTCTTTAACACCTACACTTTTAACTCCCCTCTCTCTCTCTGTCTCTGTCTCTCTTGCTGGCTCTTTACTTGGTATCGCTTATGAACTTATCATCTGTGAAAATATTTGTCTATTTGCTTCGCTTGTTTGCTCGTTTGCTCGATTTTAATTGTGCTTCGGAGTGCTACATAGAAAAATTAGAGCAAAATCCCCGTATCATCCAAAAAAAGTGAAAAAAAAGTGAACTATGTTTGCATTTCATTTTGTTGTGTTGTGTGGAGTAATCTGTACGGGTAGGTGTATGTGTATGTGTGTGTGTGTGTGTGTTTATCACGTACTTGCTACCCCGGCCAGACATGATCCCGTGGCCTTTTTCATGCCTTGTCTTTAGCTCGTTTTCGTGTCATTTATTTGAATTTTGATTGACTAATTGCTCGTTTTTAAGCGTTTAAGGTCATTTAACAGTTTGAATTTTTGATTTTACCGCAATTGTGCACCATTCTTTTATTTTAACTCAGCCATTTAATTCAAATATTGTCCTGTTCTGACGAGCAATTCTAACAGTTTCTTCTTGGGAATGGAGATGGAGATGGCCCCCGGAGACTGGGTTGATTCTTCTTCCACTTGATATGACGACAAAGTTGCACATTTTAAACAACTACACTTGGAGAAATAGGGGCTTGCATTTGAACAGCAGTAAAGTCGCAATGTCTTTTTTTAATTTAAAGATCAATTTCAATTAAGTTACTTAATTATTTTATGTTTCAAAAAACACTTTTGTGTTTGTCTTTTATTATTTTAACAGATTAATAAAGATTTCATTAGTTAGATTTTTAAAAAGATAGAATAGAAGTTAGATAGAACCAAGAAAGCTTAAGTAATCCACATATCAATTACCAAATGTGTTAATAAAATTTTAAGAAAATGTTTCGTTTATTTTAAAACTTGTTAATTCTATAGATATCAACATTTGACTTAGCCAAAAGTATTTTGATTATATTAATAAGCCCAAATTAAACTATAGATTTCGTGGCTTTCGTTTTCCAGGCTTTAGAAATTATACCTGGTTTTGCACAGTGTAAATTGATTCTTCTTTCACGACTTGCATAATTTATAAATGCCTTAAAATTTGTTTGCCAAATGCAGTTTAAATTTCATTTTTTGTTAGAATTTTCTTAATTTCTAAGCACTAAGGACTTTCTTGCCATCCAAACTAATTAAATTTCTTAAATTCTCTTCTGGTTTCCCCAGGTAAGACTCGCACCAAGGACAAGTACCGCGTGGTCTACACTGACTTTCAGCGCCTGGAGCTGGAGAAGGAGTACTGCACTTCGAGGTACATTACCATACGGCGGAAGAGCGAACTCGCGTCTTCGCTATCGCTGTCGGAGCGCCAGGTGAAGATCTGGTTCCAGAATCGACGCGCCAAGGAGCGCAAGCAGAACAAGAAGGGCAGTGATCCCAATGTGATGGGCGGTGTGCATGCCCAGCACACGGACTACAGTCAGTTGCTGGAGGCAAAGACCAAGTTGGAGCCCGGATTGCATTTGCAGCATACGTTGCACTCAATGAATCCCATGGCCATGAATTTACCTGCCATGCGATTGCATCCACATCTGGCGGCGCACAGTCATTCGCTGGCAGCGGCAGCAGCGCACTCGCATCAGCTGCAGCACAGCGCCCAAATGTCCGCAGCGGCTGTGGGTGTGGGTGTGGGCGTTGGTACGCTCTCGATGTGACCTGACTGCGTTGGAGGAGGCGACAGCAGCAGCAGATGCGGTGTCAGCTACATGCAGCAGGTGGAATGTGGCAACAGCTTTGCAAACATGTCCTAGTGATCTGGCGATGGAGAATTACTACTGGGCAGGGGGGAGCAGTGGGGCAGTGGAACAGTTAGACTGTCGTGGGTGTGGCAGGAGGCAGGGGAACAGGTGAGAGATTAACAGTTGGACGGTGGTCAGCGAAACGTCTTTGAATATTGCACGTTGTTAATTTTTGTGATTGTATATTCAGGGCGTTTTACAGCTGACACTGTACCACTGCTCCTCACCGCCCACTCAACCCTTCCCCACATTAACCCCACAAAGCCCACATCGCCAGCGGAGATTCCAGCTATAAAATATCTATGTAAAATCTATGTTTTATTCTTTAATGCTTAATATTTAATTTGTAATTTTTTGTATTTTTAATTTTTATCCTTATTTTGTCCACTTTGTATGTATTCTGTTTGTTTATTGTTCTAGTTTAGTTAATTAAGTCTAAAATCGATTTAATCTTAAGCAAACAAAAGCAAACAAATCAAAATATCAATAAATTAAACTAAATTACAGCTACAAATTATAAGTAACAAATTGAATTAAGAACTAAGAAATCTTTTTACTTTGGTGCAATTTAATTCACACACACACACACAAACACTTGTAAATACACTACAAACAAAAATTGAACGTTTATTACTTGAAAGCTGTAATAACAATTTAGTTAGTTAATAGCGTAATTTGATTTTAATGTTAACAACAGCAACAAACAAATACTTATGTAATACATACATATATTGTGCACAATAAATATAAATAAAAAATACATTAGTTTTCCTACATATCAACAAAAACAAACATAAAAACAAATTAAGCACACACGCATGTAATTTAATGTTTAGTTAAATTATGGCTACAATTAATTTATGTAAAATCCATGTGCTATTTCAATTAAAATAAAAGACACTACAAAAATACCAACAAATTTGTCTATATTATTTCCTTTAAGTATATGTATGGGTGTGTTCAATTGCTCTTAGCATGCATTGAACTCTTGCACTACAGCTGGCACGCTTAATTAACTGTTAATCCTCTCTTATCGATCTCCTTGCTCTTTGTTTGTTTGGCTGCAGCACGCTCACTCTCACACTCCCGCTCTCAATGCTAATTGCGCTCAGAGATCGCTGCCGCTGTAACAGCGGCGCTGTTTGTGTAAATGTTCGCTGTCAGCTGCTGCGCTCACACCAACGGACTCACGCTCTGATCCACTCTCTGTAATTGCATTTTAATAAAATGCTGTCGCTTGCTGCTGATTCTGTTCGCCTGGTGTTTCGCACAAGAAAAACTTCGCTTTTGGCCTTTCGCTGATGAATTTCGATGCGGTCTGCAGTGCCTAAAATCATTAAAAATTCTGGCTGATATACCAGGCCAACAGAAACATTACAAGGTCGCAATACAAAAATCATTTAGCAGTAACATGCGCTGTTACAGCTGCAATAGCAGATCCTGCTCCCACAACTGTTGTTGTTTACTCTGTTTTGGGGATGTTAGCGGCCGCTCTGTTGGCGCTCTGTTAGCGTTCGCTCTGTTGGCGTCCGCTCTGTTGTTGAAACGAAAACAGAGAGTTTGAAGCAGGAAGAGCGCGCTCAGAGCGACCAATTACAGAGCCTGCAGTTAAAGTATGTACTACACTATGTAAGCGAATATGATGTATCTTACTGTGGATTTCTTTTCGTCTGAGAATTCAACTGGGAATTTGAATATTCCAGCTGTAATACCAGACGAACAGAACTTTCAGTAGATCTCCAAGCAAAAATTCAAACTTAACAGTCGTTAACATAAACAAACTAAAGACTTTATTTATATTTATATATATATTTTATTGGATCGGCCACGCCTCCGTCTCCATGTCATGTACATTCCAACGTTTACAGCATACCCATTCGCTCTATGAGTAACGGGTATAAATAGAAACAAAAACAACAACAACAAGCAAAGTTAGAACTGTCAATTGCTTTTCAGTTTTTGCTTTGTCAACGCCTTCGTCACTCAACCGCCATTGAGGCTCGCGACACTATTGCTGGCTCTGTTGCACCAATGCAAAGCGCCATCTCAGTTTGTTTGTTCACCAACACACATGCATTAGTATGCATGCTGCATGCAATTGAATTTGATTGAAACGGGCAATTTGCTTCTCTCTAATTGCACACACTTATACAAACATACTCACATGCACACAAGTGCATGTGTAACTGTATGTATTTAAGTGACAGCGAATATATGTAAATTGTTGGGCTATGTAGTGAGAGCTTGGCGCAGCTGGCTCCATCACGCTCTTAGAAATAAATGAGAGCAATGGAATGTCTGAAATTATTTAGTTGTGTATGTGTTTTGATTAAAATTCTTTAATTTTTGATATTAGTGTATGTTTTTGTGTCATTCCCTCATTCAGTCAAGTAATAAATTACAAGAAAATTTCTATATTAGAAAATTATTCTTTTCATTCAACCTTTTGACACAATAAATTCCACATGAAACTTACAAGATCCAAATTTATTTCTCCCATTTTTTGTCTTTCTCGCTTCGATTGATTTACGATGTTCACTTTCCGATTTATTGATGCGGCCAATTAATACATAGTATCTGAATCGAAGCTACAGTCTGCAATCGACAGACTTTGTATGACTCGGGGGCAAAAAGAGACAAAAATGTAAAAGTCAAAGATAAAGATACATAAAAGTATAACGAAAGAATTAACATTTTTTCACAGCAATAAATGCATAAAATACAAAAGTGGATGGATTGATGTATCAGAGATGGTATCATATAGTATGGCATGTATATATACAGACATATGCCGATATGACAGAAAATTTATAATCTTTGGCATTGTCGTCACTAATAGAGACATACCGAAAAACAGCTTGACTGCTGTTGTTGCTGCCAAAGGAGGAGAAGTGTCCAATTCCAATTCGGCAGAAAAGATGAAGAAATAAGAGAAACACAAAAAAAAAAGTTCGAAATTCGAACGTTCGTTACTTTTCGGACTGCCATAAACTTTTATGGATCATACGCGCCTAAGGAGACAACGACAACGACGACGTCCGCAGCGACGCAGACGCAGACGCTGACGACAATGGCGCAGCTGTAACGACACTGAATAGCAAAGAGAGTGCGGGAGAGCGGGTGAGCGTGAGTGCAAGAGAGTGAGAGAGTGCCTGCATCCTATGGGTGCCAATTAAGACACAGCCAAGCAGCAAAACAGCAGCCGCCATCGCCATCGTGTGTCATAAAACTTTTCTTTCCGTTTGGTGAGCGATCTTAAAATGATCATTCCTACATTTTATGGCAACGTTCGTACGATCGATCGTTGGATGGATCGACTGCATTTCATGTTCTATTCACAAGAAGAGCGATCATAAATCTCTTGGCTAAGAGAGCCAAGCGATGCATCGACATTTGTTTGTAGCCCCTGTTTTATCCATTTTTGAGGATGTCAAAGTTCTCACAAAATGGCGAATGCTGCAACATAAGCTGTGAATTCCCACTAAATGCACAATGCACATTGCATGTGAAATACGCACACAAACACCAACTACTGTGTGTGTATTTGTTTGTGTGTGTGTAATGCAGTAGCTGCCCAATTTCGGCGGCTAAAGTCAAACAAATTTTCGTATTTTTCGTATTTCGAATTCGTTACACTCGACTTGCCAAAGGCCAGCGCACCCGCCAAAGAGTTAAAATTCCCAAAAATACGTAGCAGTGCAATGAGCAGGCAGCTGCTCGACTGTTGTACGCCCGGTAACAGGCTTCAAAACCAATTGGCACACAGTCTGCAGAGTTTTCAAGTTAGTAAAATTTAAAAAAAAACAAGAAAGAAAAGTAAAACCGTATAATAAAAAATGTATGTGTGTATTCGGCGCAGCCAGCGACCGCGGGCAGCGCTGCCGACACACAGGCAGCGAAAACGTTCGAACATGTGCTTGTGTGTTTCTATCTCGCTTGCACCTATGGGTTGGTATTGCGTTCAATTATCAATATTGTAACGCTTCTAGTTTTCTTGTTTATAGTCCGATTTTAATGCGCCTTTCAGTATAGTTTAATATAGTTAGGTCTCCACACGAAGTATATAATTACAATACTGTACGATACGAACAAGTTCGCCAAAACCGGCATTGAAGGTTCCAGTCTTTTTATCAAATGTGGGAAAAGTGGGCGTGGCAGTCCAAAATTTTAAATGGCAATGCAACTATGCCGTGGCTAGGAACCTCCCGTTCCAGAATTGGTGATCCTAGGTGCCATAGTTACTGAGATATTTGCCGAAAACACCAATTTTTTCCGAGGTGTGTCCAGTTTTTTTGCTTATTGTGGGCGAATGGGGCGTGGCATCGAAAAAAAAAAAGATTCTTGTATTGACTGACTAAATATCTGATCGTTTGACACCAAGCTCGAACTTGTAGCTCTTACCATCTCTGAAATCTGTTTGTTCATACGGACAGACAGACAGACGGACAGACGGACAGACGGACATGGCTATATCGACTCGGCTTGTGATGCTGATCAAGAATATATATACTTTATGGGGTCTGCCACGCCTCCTTCTGCCTGTTACATACTTTTGCACAAACCCAATATACTCTTGCAGAGAGTATAATAATATGATTTTTCTAATTTGCCAAGAACTTCCTTAACCCACTGTGTGTTTTGTCTCTGCTAAAATTATTGCTGCCTAGCGACGGAACTGTTTACTTGCCTCCCACTCCCCATGCAAACACGCCAAGCAGAGCGCCTGCGCAGCACTCCCACACCCACTGTACTCCCCCGCCCACTGAGCCTCTTACGTTACTCTCTTTACATGTCCGTTTGCCTGTGTACCGTTTACTACGCTCTGCGCTGCTCTGCTCTGCTCTCTTCGCCTCTCTTTTTTTTTAGCACGTAGGTGTGAAAATATAGCGCACACTTCCTTTATCGCTATCGGCTTGTTTGGTCAGTTGTTGCTTTGGGTTTTTTCTTGGTTTTTGTTGTTTTTTTTTTTTTGCATTGCATTTCATTGCTTACATAAAAGTCAAAATATTTTGGGTTCATAAGGGATGCGAGCGGTAACCCGCTGACCAGCGATCGGTCACTGCTCAAAGTGACTAAGTAACCTTTTTTTCTATCTTATTTTCAACTTTTTTGGATTCGGTTCGTTTTCAATTCAATGCGATTTCGTTGTATCAAATCTAGACAGGTTGTATATTTGAACGTTTCTTGTTGTTCTTCTTTGGCCTGGACATTTCCGATTTTGTTAATCTGCCGCATTATAAATCACACGTTCGAGAGCCTCTTCAGCACGGTTTTTCGCAGTACCAAAAGCCACTCGACAATTTAGAATTCCAATTTCCAGTTGCCATACTATTTGCACTAACTGTACTATCAGTGTATATAGAGTGGATCTGATTAACAAGTAATAGTTTAAGTACACTTTGCGTGGAAGGAAATTAAGTAATAAAATGAGTTTGTTAATGAAAGAAATAATAACAATGCGTGGACACATGTTTATGTAAGATATTTAGGAGTATATGAAATTTGAATTACTTTATTTTAAATATAAAATATAATATATATATGCTTTTGTAAAACAAAGCTTTTTTACATATTGAAAAACAGATTTCTTCATTTATTTAAAAAAAATAAAATACTCCTAAATGTACTCCTGATTTAGTTTTAACTTAAAATTCTTCATTGCTTGAGATTTTCTTATTTTCTTCACATTTTCTCTGAGTGTACGCCTTTGTTTTCATTTTTTATGTGAAATTAACAAGTTAAGTCGCTGACTCAACATTTTAATGGACAAATTATTAACTGAAATCAGTGACTCAAGTATAAAATTCTGAAAAAATACTATAAAATTGCATAAAAAATCCAAGATTGCTTACATAACTTTGTCTTCTTTATTTTTTCTAAGTGTATAATATATATTTGATTTCTAATTAAAAATTCAAACACCCCCACACACACACACGCACGCATACACACCGCCATCACATGATACTCACAAATACGAATACTAATCAGTTTTTCAAGCGTGAAATAAATTTGAATTTAATTCCAAATACGAATAAGATGCAAATTATTTACAACTCAGAAAGATCTCTCGGAGATAATTAGTTTATATCTAGCTACAAATATATATTATATATATCCCTCTATATATATTTCATTACTTGACTTGATTTATCCACCGGTTTAACCGATTTAACCGATTTCTGTTTGCTTGTTTCAAGTTCAGCTCAGAGCCACAAATTGTTTATGCGGGAGTTTGATTAACACCATTTTCTCTATGTGTGTGTGTGTGATTTTTTTTGTTTATGGAAATTAAGCAACGAGTTTTATTAGTAACCATGCACTAATTAAATTCCGTCTGTTTCCAACATTTGTCACTTGATGCCAGCACAAAAAAAAAGTTGTTGAAAACAAACTAATATTGAATTTGCTGCTCTGTGGAGCAGTGGATCATAAAAGCCGCTAAAAGGTGTGGGCGATTTCACAAAACAAAAGAAACAAAACCAAAAATAACAACAAAATTTGTTTATTGAATTGATTAGAGTGCGCCACAATCGAGCACGAGATTCCACAATTTGTTTAGACTTACAAATTAATCACAGCAGTGCGCTGTGCATCAAAAAGTTTTTCTACGCTTTTGCTTTTACTAAATTCGAATTGTCAAAAATTTGTTTACGCTCGCGCCAAAAATTCAAATTTAAAATCGCGCTCACTGACAGAAGCTGTTTGCTAGCGCACGCACTGTACTCGATAACACATTTATCGTTAGCGTTGCCAACCAACTGAATAACGCGTTTCCCATAAAGCGCTAAATAAGAACACGCAGCCAACTTCATGTCAAACTGATTTCTGTTTTGTCATTGTAAATTGTTTAATTTTGCAGCTCCTACAATTTATTAAATTTTACATTCAAAATGGTAAGTTACTTGTTGAATAAGTAATTTTAGAGCTATAATTTGATACAAGTTTTGTTAATTGCAGAACCAACAGTCGCTCAAAGTCCGCCCAACAGACGTGCCAGTGCTGAATGCCTCCGGCAAAGCCGTTTTGCCCACTGAGCCAAACTGTTTGAGCCAATTGGCTCACATTCACCGCTTGCGCGACTCGGAGCTGAATTACCGCGATCACAGATACAACATTGACATGCAGATGCTGCGTAACCGCGAGGGACTGTGTGCTCCACTAAGAATGGGCATGGATCGCTTTGCCGCACGTCAAGTGGGCCGTCTGCCGTTCCTGACATCGAGGTGAGTTGTGGCACGTTTATACCAAGTTGACACTAGTGTCAACGATGGGCATCGTATTGACTACTTGTTAAACCGACTTGTCTTCATTGCAGCAATGTCATGGAGGATGTGCTCACTGGACGCTGTGACGAAATCGCCTTTGAGGACTTCTTGAACCTTCCCGAGCACAACGAGCAGATGCGTCAGCCACACGCCGTCGTGGAGAAGTCAATGGGCATTTATCTTTAGTTTACCCTCATAACATTCACGTTTCTCAAACAATTATGCAAAAATAAAAAATAAATTGAAAATCCTTTAAGGTGAAATCTGCGGTTGTTCCATTGATTCAGAGGGGGCAGAACTTTAAGCTAAGTTTGACTGCAACAGGTCTAAGGAGCAGATCAATCTCATTGCACTTTCATAACCAAAAATAGCTATAAAACTGCTAAAACGACAACACAGCTTTGAGCTAAAGGCATGACTTTATTTCAGCTAATTAGCGCACAAACTTATCGTACAGTTGATTGAAACAAAACTTAAGTGTTTTCGAACTAAAAACTAACTGAAATATTGGCAGAGCTTTATTTATTATAATTAGAATTGTACTCGAGAGATTCATTAAATTATATAGTATTTAAATAGATGATATGCATACACAAAAAGAAGAAACGAAACAAATGTTTCAGGACAATTATTAAAAAGTATAAATAAACTAAAAAAACAGCTTGCGAACGGACGAATTCGTTACATAAATGTGGTAACATTTAAGGCTTAAATGTAGAAAAAATCAAGTTTTATAAAAAGTGGAGGGCATTTTAAAAATAATACAAATTATTTCGCTTTGTGATTCGCACTAAGAATAGAAGAAGAATTTGCGTTGTTTCGATTTCATTCCATTTCCAATTCGTATTTCTATTCCTAGTATATCCAATTCACGGGCACCCATTGCTCCTCGTGACTCATCTGGTCCAGGGTCTCCACGACCTGACGGAACGTCTCATCGAAGTCCTCGTTGACAATGACCATGTCGAAATACTTTTCGTACTTGCGCTGGACAAAGCTGCTCTCCTCCACAGTGGAAACCAAATCGTCGTCCTGTTGATAAGCATAATGAATGTTAAGCAATGTTTGTGAGTTCAAGCAGAGATCAACTATAGCTATTAAGGTGGCCTAATGCAGCAGCAGGGCATGATGTAACCCATGAATTATTAGTAGGTTTTACTAAACTTAAACTACTTCAAAGTTACCTCATAGAGCGATGCTAAGGATTCAAGCGTACGTGCGCGTCTGGAGCTGAAGCGTATGGAACTCTGGCGATCAAACTGCAAAGGGTACAGAGAAAGGGGTTTATTAGCGACTACTAGACTCTTTAACTACGCCCACATACGGATAGATTTCGATTGGAGCCGGTGGCACGACGATCGGCGTAGATGGTCTTTAGTTGTTCCATGCCCGGCGCCGCAATGAATATGACAAATGGCATCAGTTCCTGGCTATTGTGTAGAATCTTTAGAGCATTCGGTGCACAGTCCAGAATGCACATGCGTCCACTGTTGATTACATCCTTGATGGACTGCAAGTGGGTGCCATAAAGATTGCCATTATGCTCGCCGTACTCCAGAAATTCATTCTGCTTGATGGACTCATCCATTTCCTCGCGATCCATGAACCAATAGCTAACACCATTCTCCTCCAAGGCGCGCTTGGGACGACTGGTATCTGTTAAGCCAGGGACAAGTATTTTAAAGGGAATTCCCATTTATAATACCGACTTTCTTACGTGGAATGACCGCGCCGAATTTGTCCACATCGCTGTTGATCAGACGGTTCTTGAGCGTGCGTCTGCCCACACCAGAGACGCCAATGAGTACCAAAGTTTTCCTACGGAACGGCGGCATGCGTGTTACCTCCTCGTACAGCAGTAACTCTGCCTTGTCGAACTCACAGTTCGCCACCGAACGGTACATAGTCTTCCGCTTACGCTTCGATATCTAGTGTAAAGAAGGAACTTGTTGAATAAATTAAAAACCATGGAGGATTGGGTACTTACCCTTGTGCCACAGATGCCAATCTTGTGCACATAATCCGCCTCGGGCGCCACAAATGCCTTCCGACGCTCCTCCAGCTCCTGCGATGGCACCAAACCAATTTTATCCGACTCCGCTGTAATGTTCTTAGCCTGCCACCAATTGGGATCCTTGACATTGATGATCTGCAGACGGAAGGTCTATAAGCTCTGCTCTTTGGTGGTGTTTTTCGAGACAAACTTACCTGCAGTATATCTCCCGATTTGAAGGGCAATCCCAAGTCCCTGCAAGGCAGCAGCGAATCCTCCGAGGGATTGTAGGAGAACAGTGCACGCATATAGCACTAAACAGGAAATCAGAGGATTTATAATTAGTATAAGCACAAATTTGAGTTATCATAACTTTCAGTCATTTCTTTGCCTAAACTTAAGATTTACTTACTTAGTTGCAGGTGTTTTAGAATTTTGTCTTTGTACTAAATGGAAACTACGTAATCATTGATTAATAAAAGGCACAAATTTAAGCAGCTAGACAAAAATAACGATTTCATTTTTACTAGTCGAAAATCCATGCAAAAAAGTAGCAAAATCTTGAATCTTTTTGAATTCTAGGTAAAATGAACACATGAAAAGCACACAGAAGTTCGTACTTACCGTTAGTTTCTTGCCCGTCTCAAGATTTGTGATGCCATTCTGTTTTACCTGACCCCCACTGACCGTATAATGAGCGCTCTTCATCTCCTCATCCACACTGGGTCCAATCTTGAGTGTTAGATGCTCCTTGGCCCGCGAGACTTCCACCTGCAGCTCATCGGCTGTGCGCACTGGTGTGCCATTCACCTCCAGTATGACGTCACCCACATGCAGCATACCCTGTTTATCGATAACACCACCAGCGAGTATACGAGCTACAACCAGTTGCTTGAACTCATCCACTTCGACGGTGAGACCAAGCGGCTGCTTTGGATCACGTCGTAATCCGACCATTTTAATCGTTTCTACTGGCATCTTGCTGTTTAGTATATCCTCTGTGTAGAGATAACCGCCCAATTGGCGTTGACTTGTCGCCTCGAGCTTTGTTACTGATCCACCGACAGCTTTCAAACGTTGCTCGTACAAATATCCTATCTCATCGTGAGCACGAAGCAGAGCCTACGAAAGAGAGAGAGAGAGAGAGAGCAAAAGTAAGAGCACTGAAAGTTAGTAAGCTCAGCTGGACTCTCTTACACGAAAGTGTGGCTGGGCCAAGAGCTTTGCAAGCTCACGAGATTCCAAACGTCGTGAGGGCGAGAATTTGCGTATGATATCGTCACAGATCGGCTTGTTGTTCAAATGGGCGGGCAGAAAGAGCGGCACGGGCTGCGGTTCCGTTGGATTTAGCTGTGAGCCAGAGAAAAGAGAGAAATATATGCAGAATAAGAATGGCTGAAAGTCATGTACGCATAATTAAATTAAAACACTCGCTCTAAGCTGTTGTTTTTGGGGCGTTGGACAACTCAACTACTCATCGTCTCGCACTGCCCTAGGTCAAGTCATCTTTGCTACTGCTACTTAATTGACATTTACGTTCATTAATTAACCGCTGCTTGTGCTCTCTTTACTTTTTGGCAGTCTCTGCGCATTTAACCCCTGCGAACTTTGAGCTACTTCACTTGTAGCATAGTTCAAAAAATTGGGTCGTGTGTGTGTGTCTACGAATTTGGGTCGATTGTTCTTCCCTAATTTCCCATACAAATAAAAAGTGAAGTTTAATTTTTCGCTGCAATTGCAGTTAATTCTTGTCTTCCGGCGCACTTTTCGTTCAGCTGAATTTATTTACTTTCGTCGCAGTTCCTTTTGTCAGCGTTTGTCTGCTGCTATTTATTATTCTGCCTCTTGCTACAATTTCCGCCCACGACATACTCGCATGCAATATTTATAGTGAACGTTGGAAAAAGTTTCTTTTTCTTTAGAAATGTTTCTCTTAAAGTAGACGACAAATTTGTGTGGGGCGGAAAGAGAAAGAATGAGTATGAGTAGTTAAGCCATACTTAGCGAGCGCTTTCAGAGCGTGAATAAGCTAGATCCTAATTAAGAGCTTTTGTTTGAAGGAGAAGGAGAGGAGAGTCCATTCAGCAATTGTGTTGTTTATTTGTTTACACACTGTTTGTTGCTCTCTCATATCGAATTTCAGTTCTTCCGTGTGAAATGAAGCCCCACATAGAATTTCCTACTCACACACACACACTCATACGCATGACAACTGTTATTGACACTGAGCTTTTGTACCTCTTTTATTCTGGTTGTTGTTGTTGTTGCTGGTTGCTAACGTTAAGGGCTTTCACCTTACAGCCAGGCTAGCTGCTTTGTCAGTTTGTTGTCATAATAAAATTTAAAAACACGCACACATACACACACACATGCATCAAATACAGTTAAACTTTTCAACAGGTTAACACTAATTAAGCAAATTATAATTGCATACACAATAAATAACAATGAAATTGTTTCTTAGCGTTTAACAAACTACCACTTAATTTTGTCTGAAGGTAAACGTGTTAGCCAAACTGACGAATCTTAAAGTTATTTAACCTAAAAATGCATCTTTACGAATATTTGTTGCTCTTTTGTTGTTATTACGACTTGTTTACAGCCAGTTTAAGGCTAAACAAGTTCAATTTGTTTAACTTTTAAAGAAAGCACTTTTCGTTTTTTTATTTTCAATTATTTTTTCACTTTTTTTGGAGCCACTCCCAAAACGCGCGAGTGAGCGCAGCGTTCAAGCCAAGAAGAGAGAGAGAGGGAGAAGTTCGAAAGGTGTAAGCATAAGTGTGTGTGTGTGTAAGCAAGCTGGAGAGTGAGCTTCTGACTCGACTCAGCTAGAGTGTACGTGCATGTGTGTCTGTGAGCATGCAACACACTCAGTTTTGGAAATGCCAAAACACAGTTAAGACAAGACGTTACACAATTCAAGTGGAGACGACTACGTCATCAAACCGAGTGTAAGGCAGTTAGCCAGGCTAAAATTGGGTTTGTTGTACACCAAGCAACAGAGTAACCAAGGCAGCAGGCACCAAAGCAAAACACTTGTGCTAAATTTGTTCTATTTATCACTGGCACACATACTAAACTGGTATTTAAAAAACACTTGTATAGTTAGTTAAGTTTACTTTATATTGAAAACAATCTTTTAGATACAATTGATAACTGAGCGCGACGATCGAGAGAGCGTGAATCAGCGGGCGAGCATTCGAATCTAACTGTTGAATATTAATGCCGAGCCGCTGCCCCGTTTAAGCCATGCTCAAATGAGCAAAGCGCGCAGACACTTACACACACGTATGCGCTAACACATCAACGCACACGCACACACACACATGCGTAACGAATAAACAGCCGAAGCGCACGAAACAATAACAGAACCTCACCTTAGCACAGCTCCTAAGTAACTGAGTGTCGTAAAACCCAGTTTGCCATACTGTTGGGTGTGAGTGCTCTAGCACAGATAGAGAGAGAGAGAGAGAGAGAGAGAGGGCGGCAGCGCGTTAGTGAGTGAGTATGGGTGGGAGAGCGTGCTAGGGCTAGCGCCGTAGTGTGAGAGCAAGCTTGCAGGTTAGTCGTCGCTCTTAGTAATGGCATGTGTGTGGTAGTGTTAGTGCGTGGCTTATAACGTTACAACTGTACGCCGCTGTTGCGCCACTGTTAGTTAACAGCAGACTCAGCGGAATGTTGAAGCCACTCTCAGAGCTTTTAACTGTTGGGCCGAATGATACAGCTGCATTAGTAGGCCAACAACTTTGCGTCTCTTGTGCATTTGTTGGCGTTGGCTTTTTGCTTTTGGCCAGAGGCAACATAAAGTTTTCATAATTAACACATGCAAGCGCATTTACTCAGAAAAACATTATTTAAAACCGGTTTCAATGTAGAGCTTTGTTTCCACTCTTTTTTTTTTTTGTACTTGTATTTTCATAGGGCGTTGATGTTGTCGTCGTTTGTTGCTGCTTTTTATGTGAGTCGTTTAAACGAAAGAAATGAAATGTGGAATTTGACGTGAGTTTTTCCATTTATTTGTTTTGAATTTAGCTTATCTGGAAAATCTCGTGACTCGTGGCTTTAATTACTTTCACTGCCTTTCCCAATAGCGGCTCACTGTAATAACACTCATACTAGGCAAATCATTCCACAATAATTATCAGAGACACGCGATGTCGCTTTTGATTAAATCTGGTTTGTTTTGACTCCTTTTGGGTGTTGCTGTTTGCCAAAAAAATAAAAACCACAACAAACTAACAAATATTGTTTCTTTTTATGGAATTTTTATTAGCATTATTTAACAGTCAATCAAGTTAAAATCAATAGAAGCAGCCGTCGCAGCTTAGCCAAAGTTATGCAAAGTATTCAAAGACCACGTACTTAAAAAGAGTACAGGGTATATAAGGTTAGGCGAGGCCAACCTTTGAAAAATTAATTTAATTATAAATTTTGATATTTTTTTTATTTTAGTTAACAAAGTACAAATGAGTGAAAAGTCTGCGACGTGGTCTTTTACAGTCGACATGATTGGCTGTAACTGCTGCTACCGCTTGTTAGCTAAAGTTTGGCTCAACATAAGAGGTCAAGTTGAATTAGCAAATACGCGATTGAGAGAAGCGTGTTAATTGTTCTGCCATAATTGTGCTCTAATTGCCATAACGAGAACCATTAAACGTCTCGCACTTAATAAGATAAAACAAAAGTCAAAGTACTCTCTCTTCACTCTCGAGCTTTAAGAAGACACAGAGATGGAGACGACATATTTATTGCACTAGCATTGTAGCATGCTATGTACTTAAGTGAAAGCTCAATAAATGGGCAGCCCTGACCCTTTTTGCCACGGTGGTAGTGGTGGTAGTGTTGGTAGTGGTAGTAAATGATCCGAAAAGTAATCACACACTAGCGTGAGAGGCAAAGAAATGATGTAATAAAGAAAAGTGTAAGTGCCGCACACAAAATTGTGGTTTGTACAAACATGTGTAGATAATCGCAGTACAATGCCATCGATAGAGTAAACAACAGATTCGCTTGTGTGTGTGTGTGTATATGTGTGCGTGTACTCGATGATGGGGAAAGAAAATCGACATGATTTTCTTATTGGCAGATGGTTGGACTTGATTTGGGTCACGCACCCCAAGCAGCAACGAATTAATCTACATACCATAAGCTCCTTGTGCGGCGTTGAGGGATTACTAAGCAAGAGACCCTTTAGAAAGATTTCATCCGTATCCGATAGATCAGCTGAATTGCGATAAGCAGCTGTAATTATAAAGAAAATGGGAGCAAGTTCTTAAAATTACTCCACATACGCATGAGCTTAATTAACCGTTACACTCAAATGCTTACCGTTATCGGCGTCATCTTCGGCTACTTTGTTATTGCTGGCCAGCAGCTCCACTTGGTCCTGCCGCGCCCGTCGCGAACGTGCACTCCAACGCACCATGTTGGCGCCACTGAGATTTATTTCAAAGTGAGAGGGGCGAAGTGAGGCAGGGAGCGCCCAAGACGGAAAGGATTGTGTGAAAGGGAAGACTGACGTCACGAAAGGAAGAACACACACACACACACACACACACACATGCACTGCTAGCACTGCTAATTTTGGCAATGTTTCGGCAACATATGTTTTAAAGTAATTTGAATAATCACTTGCTTTGTTATTATTATATAGACACTGGAACAATCATTCCGCCACGACAACGACAACAACAAAAACAACAATAACAAACGCGCACAACCAGAAAAACAGCAAACCAACGCGAGCAGTGCCAGAGAGCGTTTAACTGAAAAGTCTTCTGTTGCATGCTGTCCAAAAGCTCTCAAGCTTGCTCCAAACTTTTTTTGCTCGCAACAACATAACTACAAAAAAAAAAAACGAGTTTTTCACCCGCTCGATAACGATAGCATAATCGAAAAGAAGAAAACAAAAACTGCTTGTCATTTGTCGCCATGTTATCGCGGCGAAGCAACCCTAGAAGTTACATTTACAGAGTTGATTTTATAGATTTATCGGTCGCATGCTCACAAATTTTTCTCACAGAGTGTATGTGTGTTTGTGTGTTTAGCCCCCAATGAGCCACATAAGTGAATTTTTACAAATATTTAAAAACCGCAAGTAATTAAAAGAAAGAAAATATATAAAAACAAAAACACAAGATGCCGGACGCAGTGCAGCAGAGCTTTGTCCGCTCCTTCATTGACTACTTGAAGAAGCAGGTGGATGTTATGTCGCCGGATCAAAGTGAAAGCATTGAAGTGGCCATACAATGCTTGCAGGCCGCATTTGATGTCGGCGACGATGTGGAGTCTCCAGAAGTTGCCGCAACAGCACAAACCACAACAGCAGCAGCGCCAGGCGGCGATGCCGCAGCACCCAGTGGCAGCGCCGGCGGCGGCAGTGGTAGCATTGTCAACACAAAGAATATCGATATGTTTGAGCTGTTTCAATCGCTGTACATCGAACGCAATCCGGAATCTTTGGCCCTTGCCGAGTCGATCAAAAACGAGGGCAACCGCCTGATGAAGGACTGCAAATATAATGAGGCGCTGCTCCAATACAATCGCGCCATCACATTTGATCCCAAGAATCCGATATTCTACTGCAATCGTGCCGCTGCTCACATTCGTCTGGGCGACAATGATCGCGCCATCACCGATTGCAAGTCGGCGCTTTTGTATAATGCCAACTATAGCAAAGCGTATTGCCGCCTGGGAGTGGCCTACTCCAATCTGGGCAAGTTCAATGAGGCAGAACAGGCCTATGCCAAGGCCATTGAGCTGGAGCCGGACAATGCTGACTACCGCAACAATTTGGAGGTTGTGCGCAATGCACGCAATCAGCCACCGCAGTTGTCCCATCTGACAGATGGCCTCAATGCCATGTTAACCAATCCAACGGTTCGCAATCTGTTCAGCAGCGCTGAGATCGATCTCGAGCAACTGCAATCGATGACACAGAATCCCATGGTCATGAACACCATTGGGCAATTGTTTGCGAATATGGGCGGTAATCCAGGCGGTGCGCCACCCGGCACTGGAGGAGGCGGCGGTGCTGCTCCCGGTCAAGTGCCACCCATGCCCAATGATATGCTACAATTGTTCCAGAGCTTCGCGACACAGCTGGTGGGCGCCCAACAGCAAGGTGGCGCCAATCCCGGCAGTGGAGCAGGAGGTCAACCCGGAGGACAGCAGCCGGGAAATCAGCCGCCACCAAGCATCTAGATAGATGTTGTGTGGGTGCTGCGAGTCCACTTGGTGTTAGCCAAATACACGTCTATGCTTTAAAAAGCTAAAAATCGATTGTTTAAATGTTTAAAAATGAAAAAGGCTTATAATACACAATACACATATATTTTTATTAATGGTAAATAAACAAATAAAACATAAAAATGGATTTAGTATTCCTGTTTCTAGATTGGCAGCTAGAACTATTAAGCAGACTTCGGTTAGTTAATCAATTCAGAAATCTCCTACCCGAAATTAGAATCTTCTTAACACAAAGAAATTTGTAAAAACAATTTGTTTTTTAGTTTTTATTTATTGAACTTCAAAATTTGCATATTATTTTGTTTGTTGTAGATTTTGTTGCTGTTTGCTAAGTGGTACAATTGTTAAGTATATCATGTAAACAAAAGAACTAATTAATGTTTGTGATTAAAAAAGGTTTTCACAAACTTTTTCGTACATGTTTGTAAATCTTGTGCTGCTTTTGGAAACTTTTCAGTTATTTAATTCATTTTAATTAATTTGATATTAATATGCGTTAATTGGAGGATATTGCAAAATTGATTACAAACTATTCTTGTATATATATAATATTATATAAATATTTAATTATGTAGAGAACTTGAGACCGGATATATTGAAACAATGCGCACGTTTATGAGGATGACAATATGAGATATGGATGTAGTGGGCGTGGCTTTGCTTGAAGATATCGGCTGGTAAATTTGCAAACATGTTTCTTCTTTTTTCTTTTTCTTTTTTGAACATAATACGAAGTAACTGTCGGTGTTTTCGAAAACAAAACATAACAAAGCAAAGATTAGAAAATGGTTTAAAAGTTTTTGTTTTTTGGTTGCTGAGATGCTCTGAAATATATCAAAGGGAGACAATTACAAGGAAAGCTCACTGGATACTCACCCGTCTCTGGCGTTCAATAACAGTTCGTTGCTTCGCCTGTGAATTGGCCATGTTCCTCTTTAGGCCAAGTTAAGTTGCTTATTTTTTTTTTTAAAGTTTGTAGAAAGGTTGATAAAGATTTCTTTTTTTTTTTTGTGGTTTTTTCTGTTTTTTTTGTTGATTAACGACTAGGAAAGCAAACATGCAAAAATTGTTGCTTTTGAGGGCATCTAATATCTGTATCGTCGATTCCTATAGCCACCGCCGCCACCGCCTCCTCCACGTTGACGTCCACGGTTATTGTTGTTGTTGCCATAGCTGGGATTCACTTTGCCGGAGTATTTACCCGAAGGCGGTGAATAAAATTTCTGTTCATTGGATGGACGCGATTTCTTATCCTGAGTTTCCGCTTCCTGATTGCCATTGGCAGCGCCCTTGTCGCCAAATGTAATGGGCACATGGCGTTTACCAAGTTTGCTCTATAAAACACGAAGTATTTAGTTAAAAAAAGTCATATCTTGGGTAATATTAAACCTACATTCTTGGGCACAATCCAGGAGAGCAGAATCTCATGCTTGAAAATGGGCGGTGAGTGAAACAGATCGCGTATCAAGATATTGATATTTGATGTGGTCTTTAGCGCCGTTTGCTTCAATTGATTCTCCTCGGTCTTAAGCTCCTCGCCTGTCTTGCCCTTGAGTGCCTCCTCCAACTTCTTAATATAACTGTGAAGTAAGATTAAATAAATTAATTTATTTGTTAAGAAGTTTAAGTTAGTGGCTAATTACCCCTGTGTACCGCGTGCTAGATACTGTAGCCTAGCTCTAAAGTCTTTTAGTTTCTCCGCATCCTCAATAAAGGACAGATTGCCAGGATGCTTCTTGCCCAATGTGTGCAGTGCATAGAGTAAACATTCAGCATGCGAGAACTGGAAAGATGGTGGCGTATCAGCCACATCCTCATCACTCAATTTTGGCAAAGGCATGTACTCCTGTAAATCGGTATAAAATCATTTTATATCTGTTCAAATTTGCATCAATTTTCAAGACTTACCAGCAGCACATTATAAACTGCATTGATGCGATCAGTGGCGTTGTCCAGCTTATCAGTGTTGGTTATCATCTCGGCGAATACTTTAAGCAAACGCAGTTGAATTTGTTCTTGCGAGACTGCAGTGGCAATCAAATTCCATGTGTCGATGGGCAACAGTTTATCGCACACATAGCTCACAAACTGAGTCGATTTGATTGCTTTCTACAATTGAAATTCAGATTAGTTTTATGACATCGCTTATCAGTTTGATTGCTTACCGAAAAATATGGTGCAGCTGCTGTGGCACATTGTATGAAACGCTCCACAACCTCATCGTCTACGGCAATGGTCTCCGTATTTAACTCTGCCTGCTCCGTGGCCAGTTTAACAAGCTCTGCATGCCCGGTAATTGTGCTGCCCAGCTTAGTGGCACCCAAAATGGTCATGCATAGATGGAACTCATCGGCAGTAACATCCTGCAGTGCCTTCTTAACCTCCTCCACAATATAATCCTCAATTTCCTTGGTAATAACATTCGGTCCCATTGTCAGCAGCTTGGTGGCAATGAATTTGAAGCAACGCTCACGTGTTGGCTCATCACCTGTCGTTATTTGTTGAAACAAACCAGCTATCGAGTTCTTCGTGTCCAATTTGATGATGCTTAGCAACGAGTTATTGACTTGCTGCAACTCTGTGGCATCGTCCAATATCAGCAGCTGAGCGAGTGTGTCGCCCACGCGAATTGTGGCCTCGGCATTGCCCTGGCATAGCTTGGGCAAGTCTTTGATTGCCTGACGCCGTATCTAAAGTAGCATAAATTATATTATAAAAATATTTTTTGTATAAAAATAGTTGTGGGTTTCTTGCACGCACCTGTGTGTCGTCGTCTTCGCAGAGATCGAACTGTGCATCAATTGCGGTATCGGACAGTTCCGGAAAGTGTTTGAAGAAGTTGCCAATAAATTGGGATGCCAAGCGCTTCTCTTTCGACGTGCCTTTCACGGCATTCAATATCTCTTTGTATTCTGCCACATGCTGCAAAAATGTAACATTTACATATTATATTATTTGTTGGCACTTTTTATTTAACTAGCGCCGGCGCGCGTGTACATGCAGTGTGGGTGTTTGTTAGTGTATGTGTGTGTGCGGTATGTACATGCCAAGTACCGTACATTTTGACGCGTTTCTATTCTCATGTTGCTTACCTCAGAAATTTTATCACCCGCGTCGGATAATATTTCATAGCATTTATAAAGTCGTTCAATGTTGTCCATTATGATTGTCTATTTGTAAACTCTTATTAATGAATACTTTAAAAGTTAATTTCCACAAACACAGCACAAGGAAACGTTTTCCCACGATTTTTTTCTCAAACAAAATGGTGTGTCTAGTCAGTGATGACACCTCTCGTGAGTACGCCGACAATTTTCTATTGGCAACATATCGATAAGTGTTATCGATACTTAGTAACGAGTAACAACACGAGTAATATATCGCACAATAATTTATTTGGAATAAAAGCCGCTACAATTTAAAAATAATTCAATTATGTGATTGCCTTTAGAGCCTGCTCAAAGTAATCCACCATCATGGGATACACTTCATCGTATTGCTGAATATTCTTACGTCTGGCATTATCGCGATATCGTTGCAAGGCGCCCGATATCAGCTCCAATTTCTCCCGCTCTGCGGTGTGTCCATCGAGCCACTCAATCAAACGCTCGTTGGACCAATTCGCTGTGGTGTGTGGCGACTGTAACTCAGCACCGGCATGACCAAACAGCAATAGCAACACAATATAACTGGGCACCAAGGAGTCCGCGCCAACTGTTTGCTTGACCAGTTCCTGGGCGCTCTGCACCAGCAACAGAGACATGGCGCGCAGCAAACGGGAAGGTTTTCCCAGCTCAGCGAGATTGGGGCACAGTGGCTTCAGTGCCTGTTCCATGTGCTGGCAATCCTGCTTGAGTCGCTGTCTGCCCGCTCCACTCAGTGGACGCAATATGCAAAGATTGTGTATGAAGAGCTCGATACAACGCTTGGCCAGCTCCTGACCACATTTGCTGGTCATCACCGTGTCATCGAAGAGTTCGATGTGATGCGACCAGGAGCGGCTAATAAATTCCTAAAGGAACAACAAGAAAGAGTAATTAATTGGCTAAGAAAACAGTTTAGGCCTCCCACCTGCAACTCCTTCATGTACATTGATGGTCCCGTCGTGGACAGTCTGTCCGTGTTGAGTCCAGGCTCACGATGCATGCTTAGTATAATAATACTAATGGTCGTTATAATCGATTCCATGATCTGTTGCAGTATGGTGCCAATCAACAGATCAGCCTGCTCCAACGAGCAGGCTATGGATGCACTTGCTCCACCATTGGTCTTCTCAAACTGCAGCTGTAAATCACGTAGCATGCGACGCACTGAATCCTTATAGTAATACAATACATTCGCCAGTTGTGTGTTCTGCTGCTGCTGCAGATTGGGCATGTCCACAACCTGCTTGGAATCAGCGCCCAGTTTGATTTGTGCCTCTAGTTTGGTGCACAATTCCTTGCCGCAGGCAATAAACACATTGGCAATCGCTGTGCTCAGGCGACTATCGATCAATGCAGCACTTAGCTCAGTAGATGCCACGCGTATGAAGTTGTCCACCGTCTCATTGCCAGGCAGTTCCACTCCTGCCAAACAGGCCTTGAGATTCGCAGCGCATTTGCTGACGTATCCCACCTCCAAGGGCGCAAACAGTTCGTTGTCGAACTGGAATTCATTGTTCAGACGCTGCTCTAGTCCCCGTGCCGAGGTAAGCAGCTTGGACAGACCCTCCTGCAGCGTCTGATTCACATGCTGCGAGCATTCATCAAAGGATTTGCGCAGCAACTGCTGAACCCGCTGCCAGAAGCGTTGTGGAATGCATTGATCCGATGACTCGGATGTGAAATCAAATTGATTGATCTGCTCCAGAGCTGTTTTGAGTAGCTTGATCTGTGAGCAACTCTCGTAGAGCTCATCGTAGAGCAGCCAGTGCAGCGATTTCCAGAACTTTGCGCGGAAGTTCTGTGTCATTGTCAATTGCGGCGCCTTTCCAGGACCCCGTGAGCTCAACTTGGCCGAGCCACTTGCTCCGTGTGCGGGCGAGCGCATTGCATCAGCTTTATTGAGCACAGAGATGTCTGTGCCCGCAAAGCATTCCTTAAGCGATTGCTCCATGTCAGCTATAAAAGTGGCCAACAGATTATCCAGTGACTTATCCAGCGTGTTGAAGTTCATGAAGATCTACAGAAGGAACGGGTTAGTAAGGAACACTTCCTTTAACCTATATCTATCTCACCTTCAATGCGTTGACTACTTGCGTTTGGTTGCGCTCCTGCAGGCCAGTGACCAACTGCATCTGTGTCAGATTGCGTATTTTCTGCCCGGAGCTAATCACATACGCACGTTCCTCCTGTATGAACTCAATGTCCTTCAACTCCTGGTCTTCTATCAGTTGACCAAGCTCAAAGTGGAGCTCCGCCTGCCTCAAGACATCTTTGGTCTGCTTCAGCTTAGCCGTCAACGTCAGCAGCGTGCCTGCCGAGCGCAGCAGATGTGATACTTCATGCAGCCGGCCAAGCACCTGTGTCTGATTCTCCACCAGTTGATACTGGGTGTCTACTTGACTCTTGAGGCGATGTCCCGTGGCACGGACACGTTGCACATCTTCGGTTAGCGTGTTAAGAGCCGCATCGAAGCGACCGGCATGTGTGGCCTGTTGCAACAGTGCTCCATGCTTGTCTCGCACCTGTTGATGCAGCTCATCCGTTGTGTTCTGAAGGCGCTTCGACAGCTCCTGGATTTGCACACCGATCGTCAGGTGCGACATTGCCGACGTGTAGTCGTCATCATCTTCAGTTTTGTCTTTGCCTGCACTGGTGGCCATTGGTTTGGTAACCCTATGTTTAATTTTATTTAAATTATTTAATTTTAATTATTTAACACTTTAAATTAAATATAAACAAAACCAAACAAACCACGTACATTTTGCGAAATGGGAACTGCTGTGGAACTGTTGCAGCTGTTGGTATTTTTTCTACACTTTGGGCAAATTTAGGTTATTATTGCGTGTTTGTTTTGTTTTTTGCTACCAGAGCAAGAAAACTTAATAATATTATAGTTTTATATATTTTGCAATGTCCGACGATATAAAAAAATATTTCAACGGTCTGCTGCACAAGTTGGTGACACTTCCAGCAATTGCTGTATGCTTAAAGTGTACGTTAATTGATTTTTTCTCATTTTATTAGGGTCAGCGGACTCTACGTCATACAGATAACGGATCGCGATGGAGTCCCGTTGCTTCGCGTTAGTCACAACCAGGAGAAAAATGTGGACTTCGCTTTGATGCCATCGTTTATACCCACATTTACCACAGCTTGCGACCAGGCCAGCAAACTGGGCTTGGGCAGAAACAAAACGATTATTTCAATGTACTCCAACTATCAGGTGGGTGTGTCCAGCTGTTGGGTATTCACACCGCACTGTGACCAGTAAAATACTGTGACTGTGATGCTGTGACTGAAGTGTGAACCCAGTATTCTATATTGTTGTCTCACTCCCTCCCTCAGGTGGTGCAAATGAACAAATTACCGTTGATTTTAACATTTGTGGGCGCCGAGGACTGCAACACGGGTCACATCTTGGCGTTGGAGCATCAGGTAGATGGCTACCTGGAGGACATCAAATTGGCCGTGACGGAACCCTAAGCATAGTTAGCTTTCATACAACTCCTATAGCCCCAAAACTCGTCCCAATTTAATCGCTTTTGTATGAATACTAAGTAGTATGTATATTATGATGTATGTATATTTAAAAAATGAAACTTTTTACTTGGCTTAAATGCATACATTGAATATTTGTCTACGACCGATATGAAATGAGCGCCATTTGATTAGGGAATGATCAGCAAAAATCACAATTACGATACATAATTCATTTAAAATAATTCAGAAAAAACAGAAAACTGTAAATTGCTGCTTTAATGTTCGTCACGATCTCATTCCTCCTGTCTGTGCTTAGCTACCCAAAACTACACTCTCAAAGCTCATCGTGTGGATTTTGACCAGTTGCTTGGAAGGCTTCGCTATCGCAGGCAGCTGGTGTCTCAAAATCGTAGTTGTATTCACAACGATTGGGTTCACTCACTGACGTGATGCGGGGATCCAAACCGCACTTGATGTTGATCACCGCCGAACGTTGTGGTCCATTCCAGCAGGCAGCTCCATTGCTATACTTTTGTTTGTTGTACTTGTGGTCCTCGCCGCCAACCCAATTATCCCAACGTCCCAGTGTGGTTTCAGATCCACCATTGCGCGGCTTCTGAGACACACGATCGAAGGGGCACAGAGTGTAAACATATTCACGATCCTCGAAGGTGTAACATTCTCCGTCGAGTACGGCCCATTCTTCGTTGCGTCCGTAGTCCTTGCTTTCCTGCTCGTCAATCTCCTTAATCTCATGTTCAATCTCACGTATGTGTCGCTCCACCTCATCGAAGGCGTTGCGTGCTTCATTCGCCTGCTCGATCAGACGCTGTGTCTCGGGATCGTAGCTTGGCGCCGATGTTGTGGATTCCACATCTGGTGAGGCTTCACCCACACCCACATCGGGTTCTTCATCCTCCTCGTATTGATCTTCCTCATCTTCGGTGTCCTCCTCCTCGCCAAGCTCACCAGCATCCATTTCCATGTGCGCTTGTTCTGCAAAAGATTTGACTTGAATCAGATGTTGGGTAAGAGTAGAGATTTTTGTGCTTACCATCGGTGGTTTGAGCTGTAGGAGTAGGGTCAGTATTTTGTGTGACTGGTGGAGATTCGATGTCTACTGGCGGCTGTGGTGGTTGGAACAATCCTTCCGCAAGCATTTTCTGCGGCTTGATGCGTGGCCAGGCCAAGGTGACAAATGCATCCAAATCCACGCGATCACGTTCATCCAAAAAGTACTTGGCCTCCTCGACGGTAACGACGCCATTGCGATCACTGTCCAAATTCATGTCCACCATCAGTTCAGTGACCTCAACGAAGCCATCCTTGTTGGCATCGTAGCGCACAAAACTCAAGGTGGCCTCCTGACGCATCTGTTGTGGTTCCTGCTCCGCCTGTGCGGTCTCTGCGTCCAGTTCCCGTTGTTGCTCCTTGTAAGCTTCCAAAGCTTCGGATTCCAATGCTTCGGCATTGCGTTTGAGCTGTTCCTTCTCAGCTTTGACAGCCTCCTGCTCCTTGGCCCGCACATTCAACTCTGCGCGACGTGCGGCACGATCCGCCAGCATTTGCTTACCGCGCGTAATCATTTCCTGTCGCTTCTCGGCGCCACGTTTGTACAACTCGGCAGCGTTGCGTAGCTCAATGGCCGCGGCAGCACCCATTTCCAAGCAGGTGTTGGTGCAACCCACTGCGGGCAATTCATCACTGCCATCGCAGCAGTCACAAATGCCGTCCTGCACCTGTGAACTGGGTATATTGACCGACAGATGACCTTTGTTAATGCAGTGGAAGTGCATATTTGGGCAGGCAGAGGTGCCGGGCTCATCGCTGCCATCGGCGCAATCACAGTAATCATCGTTCACCTGTTGGAACGGTAACACTTTGCTGCCATCCAAGCAACTCCATTTTCCATCATGCCGGGGCTGATACAGCGCACTTTTGGATAACGGGATACCGCGGGAACGCGGAGCGTCGCGGCTTTGGACTGCCACTGAGGCGTATGTTAATAATACTAATAATACCAACTGTATGCTCGTCGGCCACATATTGTATGTCCAATCTGTGCTGCTTCAATCAATTACGTGGATCTTTTACAATTGTAAATGCCGGTTCATCAACTACTGTGTGGCGCATTACACATAGCCACAAAATACCAAACTCTAGTATGCAAATACTGCAAACAAGCTGGTCACACTTAAATCTTTTCAGTTCATATAATGCACAAACATTAAAATGCGTGGCTGTTATTAAACAATAGAAACATAAAATTATATTCAAATCTACGATTTTGACAGATGAACTGTCATAAATGAATGAGTCTGCATCGTCAGCTTGCTGAAATGAGTGTCGTGTGAGGCCTACACAGCACGATATTTAGCGACAGTTGGCAGCACTGGTCAATCAGCTGCCGGTTTGTTATTTAACTACTTGCCTTGTCTTACAAGGCAGACAAACTAAATAAAGTAATAGAATGGGTTTCCTGACACAAGTTTGGGCCAAGGCAGCAGCAACACAAGCCACAGAGCCACCAGCTGTGGTCCAACCCGATGTCAAGCCAGTTCAGGACGCCAATGCGACGGAAGTAGTCTCAGATGAAGCCAAGACGGGCAAGGAACCCAAGGAATGGGGTTATGATCTTTATCCAGAGCGTCGTGGTGAAACCTACAAACCGAAATTGTCACGCATTTTATTTGGTGCCGAGGGCAAGGAAAACATTGATCGCTACAAGTGTGAACAGAACGTCTATTGGTGTGTGAAAAACGGACCACTCGTCAAGCTGATGATGGGAGCACTGCGTAGCTCGGGTTGCCCCATCGACCTGCGACGCCATATCTCCTGTGAGGTATGCGATCCCTCGGTAACCGGCGGCTATGATCCCGTGCTCAATCAGATTGTCGTCTGCCAGAATATGGCCAAGAATAAGAGCATGGTGCATGGCGTGCTCACCCACGAAATGATTCACATGTTTGACTATTGCAACAACGATTTGGACTTCCGTAACGTGGATCACTTGGCGTGCACAGAGATACGTGCTGCCAATCTGGCTCATTGCTCCTTCCTCAGTGCCATGTTCCAGGGCGATGCCTCGCCATTCAACATTAAAGAGGCGCATCAGGTGAATTACGTCAGATCTCTTACAGAGTTTATAAATCTAATAAGTTTTTAATGTTCTAGAACTGTGTTAAGACCAAAGCGCTGGCCTCGGTGCTCGCAGTGCGCAACATTAGCCACCAGGCCGCTGTTGATGCAGTAGAGCGCGTGTTTCCCAAGTGCTATGCGGATCTGGAGCCCATTGGACGACGAATACGTCGCAATTCAACGGATCAGCAGAAGGCATTCATGGAGGCACCCATGTATGGCTACGATGTATACTAGGAAAGTAATACTATATTGATGGCTTTAAAATCAATTATGTTTTAAGAATTAATCGCAACAAATTAAATTAATTTTGTGCATTAATTTTCAAGGTTGAAACGACATGAAAATAAAAACCAAAATAATCATTTATACTAGCTTTAAATGAAGTCTTCATTTAGTAAATCAATTTAGTTGAAGTTTGTGTGGCGACAAAACCATGGAGAATTGTGAATTCATTGGCATTATATTCGAGTTTATTACCGAAGTTATATTTGGCTGTAAGTGGAGAGAGGAAATTCTAAATCCTTTAATATAAAATCATTTTGTTTCCCTAGCTTCTGATTCCGACGATTTTAGCTCTGAATCAATTGAAGAAGATTAAACTCCCAAACTAATTTGAAAAATGGATTGTTGCGCTTTGGTGGAGGCTCTGCTGGGTTTTCTAAACGATATATTCTTCTCAGATATCAGTAAGTTCATTTTCAAGTCCAAAACAATTTATTTTGAAATATTTTTAATAATTTTCCTGCAGCTGATGCGGAGTACTTTGGTGATTATTACAATGACGACGACTATTATTAGCATCATGGCAACAAATTATTAAAAAAAAATAAAATTGGTTTATGAACATTTCTTTAAAACGCATTTCAATTGACCCAAATCTCATCGAACACAAAAAATAAATTGAGTATTCCCACAGATTTTGATTAGAACAAAATTACGGGCATTTTGAAACGGCTCATTAAATGCGCAACAGACGATAAAAAACGACATTTTAGAAATTAATGTTAGTCATTTAGTTACAAAAGTTTAAACACAGCAGACAACGAATATGTTTTGGGATCTATTGGGTGGCATTTTTGACTTTATAATGGGACTGATATTTCCAAGTAAGTTTTAACTAAAACATTTATAAATCCGGCTTAAGTTGAAGCTACTTTTAAACAGGTTCAGGAGACGATGAGCCTGACTCCTCGGAGGTGGAAACAACGCCTTAATTTTAGCTCTTTCTACACACGTGTATTTCGCATAATTTATTTTGTTTTAATTCAAAAAACAGTGCTTAAATATAATCTATGGGAATATATGTTTATATATAACATAAGTGTTGCTTTATTACATATCCAAATAAGTAAAAAAGCTTGATTAAAATTATACTATTTACAGTTGGTGAGTAGTAGTAGTAGTAATTGTTTGCTAGCATCTCAGAATAACTTGTTAAGCTTTTTAAGTTCCTGCTTTTTCCACTTGGGCAGCTCATCAAATTCATAGAAGGACATTTTGAAGACCGACACAAAGTCGTCGTGCGTTAAATGAACCTGCAAAAGATAAAGAAGATAAAGTGTTATACAGATAAACTAATAAGAAATTCGTTAACTCACCTCACGCCTTAGCGGATTGATTTCCGGGGGCAACATGTCCATTTCCTGTACCAGCACAGATAAAGGATACTTTTTGTGTCCATCGAAATCCTTCTGATTGTTATTCAGATGCAAAGCAGACCCTTCACTCAAACCATTGCTGGGTGCGCTGCTGCCCAGTTGCTGTCTCATTTGCTCATAGCTTACAAAGTTCTGCAAAAGAAGTACTTGGTTAAGATAGCTTCTATATAGAAATAAGAGGCTTCTTACCTTGCCCAGCTCGTCCTGCCACGTCTCGAAGAAGCCCTTGAATACATTGGGCTCCGAGTGCTGATGCACCACCGCCAATGCCGTTGCGGAGCGGCGTCCAAAGGGCGCATTCTGCACATAGCACTGGGCAATGGATGTATAACGTTCACGCTCCTGCTTCAGTGCCTTCGAACCCAGCCAGACGTAGGCCAAGGTGCCCGTATCTAGCACGTATGTGGAGTCGGCACAGAGATCCTTTTGCTCAAATCCAAGAATTTCTTCACAACGCAGCTGCGACTGTTCCCACCAGACCAGAAACAGTTGCACAGGTGGACGTGGCTTGGATGGAATCGTTGTATTCAAATAGCAGTTATTGCTCAATGTGGGTGAGATGTTGCCATTGCCCATGACATTGGTGCCACCATTACTGCTGCCATTGCACATGCTGCCAGCACCACTGCTGCTGCTGCTGGTGGTGCTGCTGGCAGAGGATTGTCCATTGATGACCAGCGTTTGATTAAAGTACATGGCCACCGATTGCCAAAACTCTTTGCTCTCCTTGCCCTCCAGCACTAACGAACTCTCGCCAAGCAAGGCACCCACCGATTTGGCCATCTCACGAGCATCTCCAGTGCTGCTCTGACCACACCACACCCACACATGATTCGTTTTGATGACATAGCAATCCTTGGAGCTAATCGATGACAAAGGATGTTCCTCCACAGCCTTGGCATTGTAGCTAGCATCGCCATAGATCTTCAAAAGAAACGTTTCCAGCATAATGTTCGTTTTGAAATCCCAATTAAGATCATTATTCGAGTGAAGCAACTCGCTACGCTGTCCACGCATTATAATCAATTTGCCCTCGAAGAGCTGCAAGAAATGCGGCGTCTCATCAAACTCGTAGAGCTGCACAAACATTCCAGTTCCATTCAATGACTCAAAACTGGTCATGGCAAAGCTATCGGCTTTGGCTATTGTCTCCGCCGATGCCTCCGATCCATTCCATTGATAGATAATGCTCTTCACGCCCACACAAGCCAGATCGGCGGGCACAACGGTAGCGCACTGTAGGAAAGAAAAACACTCGATGTAAATAAAGTAGATTATACCATAAACGAATCAAAGTTGCGCTACTTTTAAAATTACTTAATAGTTTTACTTTAAGTATAACTTTGAACGCAGCAAAGACTCATCTTCTGAAGCCTGTGAAGCTGCTAAAAATCTATCAAAATCTGTTTACTTTATCCTCTGCCAACTGCTCACTTTACTCTCCTTCTAACCACTTTCCTCGTGTGCTTGCCACCCACGAGATTTTCACATTTTTATGCTATTCAAACAGCAGAAAAGCTACAGCTGACCAAGTGTGGGTGATCACTCACCTGAACGGTGTAAATAACCACATAGGAGGCGTTGGTGGTGAACACCGTCGCTTTGGTGGTCGGCAGCTGATCCAGCTGATTGCCGCAGATGCGATACAGAATGCGTTCGCCGCGTCCATCGTCCACAAGCTGTGTGTCCGCTGCCATTTTGGGGCGTTCGCAGAGCAAGACCGCATCCAGTTTACCAAACTTGGTCGAGACGGGCTTATGTCCTCGATTATTATCCTGCCAAACAGTTAGCCAGTTGCCAAACAAACGCTTAAACTCCACCGGCTCCTGTCCTTCCAGAACACGCACCACCAAAGTGCTATTTGGATACTTCTTTTTCTTCACGAAAGCACGACCATTTCCCATCGCAGTTAAAGCATCGGATTGCGTGGCTTGAGCTCCGACCCACAGCCAAATGCTTTGACCATAATTGTCGAGCAAATAGACGCCGTGTGCATCGCTTAGATCATCTTTGCTGGGCACACCCACATCCAATTGATCGAGATGCAGACGCCCACGCTGATTGCACTTGTAAATGCGAAATTTGTGGCTGTTGCCATTCAGATCACCATTGGTTTTGCCATCGCAATCTGTGGTCAACTTATTGGTCTGATAGACAAGACGTTGCTGCAGTGGCAGCACTTGATTCCAGAGCTGTTTCTGCTCCGCACTCATAGACTGCTCGTAGCCATCGTCCACGATGCAAATGCCGCCATCCTTGCGCTGCCGCTGCACCCAGGAGATGGCACTGCGGCGCTCAATCGAAGCACTCGAGCGTCCAATCCACACAAACGTAATCGTCTCCATCTGCAGCACCATTATGTAATCCGAATTGAAGTGCTTCCAATCAATGTCCGCCAACTCAATGGACCTCAGCCACTTGCGGCCAAACAGCTGAAAGAGACGTGTTCCCTGTGGGGAGTTGACGAGAGCTCCCGATAGAATACTGAAAGATGGAGAAGTAGAGTGTTAAAACAGTCCTAAAACTCCAGTTGGCTTGGCAAATAACTTACTCGTAGCCCTTCTTGAAGTAGGACAAGAAGCGTGCACTCTCGTGATTCTGTGTCTCACGGTAAATGGAGGCCACATTGCCCAGATACGTGTCTAGCTCCTGTATCTTGTGCACCACATTGGAACGATTCTGTTCGCTGACATTGCCGCCCAGCCAGTAGTGTATGTAACGCTCCAGCGGCACATTTGGCTTCTGCTCGCGTGTCTGTAAATAAAAGGTGCTATTAAGTCGAGTGCACTTCACTTGACTTCTTTCTTGTACTTACGATGGTCTCATGATTGGCATAGTGTCCCACTAGACTGGAGGCATAGATGATGTACGCGCAGTTGTCGTAGAATGTGCCGTACTGTGAGCGAGCGACTGCCTCCAAGCGATCCTCGTCGATCTTCCACAGCTCAAAGGTGAGTGCATGTTTGGGCACCTTGCGGAACGTGGCATCGACTTTCAGATCGGGAATTGTGTTGGGACGCACCTCCTACAAAAAAGAAGGTTTATTAAGTTAAGAACTGTTTTTAATAGAAAGGTTTAGATAACAGCTAAGAGTCGAAAGTGTTTTGTTGGTAGTTGATTAAAATAGAGAGGCTTTTCCAAGCACTAAATCTTACGAAATTTTTATGAAAGATGAACTTGATGTTATGCTTTTCATATAGCAAGTTTTGGGTTATACAAGGTAGTTAAATTAGCTATATGGTGATGTTAAAATAATGTCAAATGAAATGTTTAAATGATGAATATTGTATACTAAACTGTATATTATAATCATCTTCTTTCTCTAAAAGTTTTCCGACTGATTGTTATAAAATCTTAAGCATAGACGCTTTTTATACTACTCTAAACTTTACTATATTTTTCTTTATAGTTTCAAATACATGACGATACTATCGTAAGCTTCTTCTCTGGACTATCATTCGCAGCACTTTGGGATGTCTGCATTATGTGTTTAATAGCAGCTTTCAAGACCCCATTTAAAAGCATGTACAAACACCTTTCAAATTGTCTGTAATTGTCTCTCTTTATATTGTATTTGGTTGCGACAGTTATCAAATGCCGCGAGGCAGAAGCTCTGAAGGATGTGGATGTCTGATCGATGGCAAGTAACGGCAACAACAAGAGCAGCCAAGTTAACAACTTTAACAAGTTGTCATCCAGAAAACCAGATGGCCAAGTTTTTAGATTTGGGTGGGCATAAGACGCGCTCTGCTTTTCTGGCTTTTCCCAATTTTGCCGGCCAACGTCAAGTGATAGTGAAAACTGTACCAGAGAGCCAACGACTTGGTCTTGGCCAGTTTAGTTATTTGTGTTTGTTTTTTTTTCAATTTATTTATGGATGAAAGTGGTTGGTTACTTTGTGTTAATCAAGCAGCTGGTTTCTTGTTGTCGTCTTCTGATCTTTATCCACAGTCTCAACTCATTAGATTGAATTTAAAATTTAATTAAGAGTTTATCGTAATCAACCTTTTTCTTTCAATTTTCCACATATTATGAAAATCTTTTATTTACATTTTTGTGTGTGTGTGTTGTGCATTGACCAAAAACGAGTTCATGCTTCGCTTGCTTGACTGATGCCATCATCATCATGATGATGATGGTCATTATCATGCGGCAACCCAAGCGACATTTTATAGAAATCAGAGACAACAATTATAATTGAAATTGTTTAATGTTTTTTTTTTTACTTTTGTTTCGTTATTGTTTTCAACCATAAATAAAATCGTCAAATAGCGCGAAAAACATTTTAATTATTGTCTGGCAATGGCAAGTGGATTGAATTGGTCCACATTGCATTCGTTTGTCGCTCTGATAAAGAGACGTTGAGGAACTGCCATAGCATCGTCTGATATGATTGATTGTGACTGAGTCTGTTGACAGCCAAACTACCATTAGTCTTGGCTGTAAAAATACGTCTAAAAAAAAAAAAAACTGGCACAAACCGCTAGCTACAACTCCATTTGATAGCGTTTACTTTTCCTTAGTCTATGTTTAACTTTCACACACCGCGAGATCAATTAGAGTCATCATCACCAAAAAAAAAATGTTCTAAAAATTAAAAAAAAGTGCACAAATTTTAGCTTCATTTGTAACAATCACAACAATTAACAAATTAAAGCGTTTTCCTTTGAAATTTCATTACGCACACACGTGTGTGTTCCCCTGAATAGAAATGATATAATAGTAAAGACCTCACCCTCTATGACGAGACCACACGAGACGACGCGAGCTCACGCGATTTCTTTTCTTATTGCAATTAGTTAAAACAAACAACGAAACATTTAAAACACTAAAGAGGCATAAAACAAGCAAAGAGAATTATTAAAACATGCAAACATTACAGGAATTATATAAATGTGATTAAAAGAAAATGAAAATTACTTTTTTATCATCAGAGTAATTATGAAACTGTCGAGAATTATCAGTTAAACACGTTTGCAATAAATTACATTATGTTCAAGAAAATTAATTAGTGTTCACTTAAGGAAAAGTAATGTCATTAAGCGGAAGTATCAGTGTTTCCAGCACTTCTTGGAGAAGCACCACTTTCTGTTTTGCATGATCATAACTCAGTCAAACAATAGAGTATTCTTTAGTTTTATACCTTTCTAAACACAAGTTGAGTAGGAACATCGCTGTCAAAATTTGTAATTTATAAAAGCAACGAAATTTTTGCAATCTTTGTTATGTAATCTTTTGCTATTTTATTAAGAATAGTTTAAATTTTATATCTTATAAGTTTTGACCCTTCTGAGCTTGAAAATGTATACTAAACAAAGATTGGATATTAGAGTCCTAAAATATACAAATATTATTGTCTGACAATGGAACTGATTACTTCTCTTAGTTTTTATAAGTCATCAGTTTCTTGATGCACTAAAACTGATGCATCATAGAAACTGTAACTAATTGAATTTTATTGCAAAATTATTTCATGACTTGTCCCACTCTACTCAAAGAAAGTTTCTTTTAAAGCACATTTATGCATTTCTTAATTGTTAGCTTGCTTATAAAAATGACTTGAAATAAAGATATTTATAATCTGGTAATCAATAAGTTTATATTGACTTGCTGAATGATGTTCAAAGAGCCGAGAAGTAATGACTTTAATGCAAATTCGCAGGTGAAATAAACATAAATTAAAGCGAATAAATACGAGTTACAATTGACAGTTTGTGATTAGTCAGAGAAGACACTTGAAATTAATCTGTCGTCTTAGTTAGATTTGTCTGTAGAAACGTCGGACGTTGGAGGGAGGAGATATAGGTATATAGCTACATGTGTATATAATGAAAAGCCTGTAAATACCGTTTCTTTTGGTGACAGCGTTAGCTCCATCATGTGGTTGCTTGTCTCTGGCAATATTGGAGAGCAACAGGTAGACAGGTAGACAGCCTTGAACTAGTTTTTCTTTCAATTAGCCGGCGAACAATTGCAAAGTGAAATCCTTTTGCAAACTCGATTTTCTCACGCGCACCACAAATTTTTATAAAATTATTTATTTACTTTTTACTTCTTTTTAGCTTTTTTTTTGTATTTTTTTATATATTTTTTTGTAATTTTTTTGTGTTTTGTTTTTTTCTGTTTGAAAATTTGTGTAAAACTGTTGACTTAGTAAAACAAAGTAAAAGTGATCAGGAAAATGTCAAAAACTAAACTGAGGCACTCTGAGAATCTCGCGTGAGATTCGCGCGTAGATCGCAAAACCGTTAGTAGCGCACAGATACGTGACTGGCCAGGAACTTGGCTTAGAGACTTTGGCGAACTGGTAAATGAATTGTTAACTCTCTGGTGGTAGAGCTACTCGAGGACCGAGTGCGTCTTGTTTGCCAGAAAGCCAAATGAAGACTGGTCGTCACAAATGCGGCAACACCAAGTTTATGGCCAAGAGACACGAGCTTAGCCAACTGGGAAGCGCTCTGTGACTCACAGACCGACTGAAGACGACGACAATGAATACGACTACGACTACAACTCCAACTTCGACTTGGGAGCGTAAGATGAATGAAATTATCAGTTGTGTGTCTTTCGGGCTGAGAAAAGTGAGAAAAGCGCAGAAAGCGCAGCGCATTTTACTTTGTGGTTTCATGCGGCGAGAGGGCAAAGTAGAAAAGCCAACGGAACATCAGCCATGTGCATAATACCACTTGATATAAGTAACAGATAGTAGGATCAAAATTGTGTATAGGAAAGGGATAGTTGTCATTCTGGCATTACCCTAAAAGTGTTGTTAACTAGCAGAGGAAGCAGCGAATTTGTTGACAATTTGGATGCATTCAAATAATTATTAGCTGGAGTCTTAAAATGTGATGTGAGAAATGATAAATAAAATATGTATGCTACCTAGAAGATTGTAATAACTCTTCTTATTCGCATTTTATTGAAGTATAATTGATCGTTATTGGAAAGTTTTCTTTCTAGAGACTGAAGTTCTTATACAACTTTTTGTCTTCATTGCCTGACTGATCATAACTAACACGAAACTATTAGACCTACAAGCTTGTAGTTTTCATATAATCATACTACACTCTTTGTACTCTAAAACTGATCTTCATTCAAACAAAACTATGAGACATAAGAGCTTGTCGTTTGTTCTTCTTAACTGATGCTCGCACAGACAAATCAAAGACATATCTTATATGTCTACATTAAACTTTTAACAATTCTATAGAGCTACAAGACTTTTTCGAAACTTTAAATAAAAGTTTATGCTTACTATACTTAACTAATATTTTTTCTTTAATTTTCCTATGCTTCAAAATTTAAATGTCCACAATTTGCACAGTTTAATTTCAGCTTTTCCTTAAAGAAATCTTCAGCGTAAACTTCCTTATAAACTGGCAAATATTATGATACATCCAAAGAGTATACCACATAGTCGGCCTTGGTTCATTAGCCTTATTAGCCAGCCACTTGCTGTATTGACATTTTTCATATGCAATCATGCATTGTAAGTAAGTAAATATATAGAGAGAGGTACGATGGGATGGCATCTATCGGGTTTCCCTCATGCGTTTTGTCAGCTGGGCATTTACTTTTATGATTTATGCACAAAAGAGACAGACCAACATTTGTCTATAATCATTAACAGCCCAAGGGAAACAATGGGAATTCCACTCCCTCTCCCTTGACCCCCTCACTCTCTCTTCCCCCACTGAGTGTGTATGTTTTTGTCAATTTCCCCGTGGAAAGCAAAGTTTGCTTATGATTTGTTTAACAATTTGATATTGTTGTTTTGTACGCAATTAAGCCAAAAAGTTGGTAATCGCTTTTCGGTCTTTGTGGCTCCTTAATGAGTCAAAAGTGTTTGTGTGAAGCGTGAAAGACGCTAATGGGCCTAAACAATAAGCTCTGAGCTTCAACTGTGGAGTAGCTGTATCTGTATCTGTAACTCCGACTCTGTTGGGCTTTGAGCTACTTGAGGGTTTTGCCTTTCAAAACAGCAACAAATGGAGTCAACTTACACATTTTCCATGTGCAACACATTTTCAAATACTAGATCTCATAAAAGCCACGACTTCAACTCAGACTTCGACTTCGACTTGGACTCTGACAAGTTCAATCAACCGTTGAGGTTGAGGCGTGAACCAAACTGGCAAAACGTACTATATACAAAAAAATGAAAGCAAAATGGAAATGTGCGACTTTTAGCATATTGAAAAGCAGCAAATTCAAAACACAAAAATTATGAAGAAACGAAGGAAAAAAAAAATTGTGATTTACAATTTATGGTAATTACACACACGTCTTGAGACACAACAAATGGCCAAACAATTGACTTTTCCTTTTTTGCAACAATTTGATTGTTTGCTTTGGGTTTTTTTTCTTAGTTTTTCTCTCAGTTTTGTGGCCTCACCTCAAGACAAACACCCATTAACGACATTTACGTAAAGTTTAAACAATGCCAGAGTATTAAATGCATTTTACTTACAAACTAAATACAACAATAACCTGACTTCATGGATTGCATGTGCTGAGTAGCAGTGCAACAGGGCGGGTTGTAGTACGGGGCTACGGGAAAAACCGGAGCACGTAGAGCACAAATGTACCGCTTTGATTTTCTTTAGTCATTCCATCTGCTGTGGCCCGCTAGCGGTGATTGTGCCGATTTGTTTTGTGTGCTTCTTTTACATCGAGTGCTGGCTTTTCATTAGCCAACTGCAAATGTTGCGCATCTCTCTCAAGATGGCTTAAACTATGGCAAATACGCTGGCGTTCGAGTACCGATTCCAATACCAATTCCAATGTCAATTCCCCGTGCTGTGCTCACTGTGCCGTCTAACGTTAATTGCCCGATCAGACCAGACCAGAATCGATTGAACCTGGCTTGGAGAGACCAGACCAGACCAGACCAGACGAGACGACCAGCTTGATAGCCAGCTGTTTTTTATCAGAAATGGTCATGTGTTTATTCTGCTTAGCTTTTCAGCTGTAGATACAATGAAATTGTCATAAGTTGGCTGATCAGAGCCGTTTACTGAAACTTTACAAAGGTGTTTTCTTAATAAAGTCAGTAAATATAGTATGAAGTCATGTAGAAACTCTATATTTAAATATTTATACCCTTTCTAATAGTTATTTTCATCCTGCTAGTGACAAAACTATATTTTAAATTTCTAAAACAATTATTTTTAATCAACGCTTAATGAGAAGTCGCTTCTACTGACAAAAATTTTATTTTTAATTAACTTTAAATTGCATTTGTTTTTACGAGCATAGAAATGGAAATGCACAGCTGTGCGTAGACTTTATTGAACAACTGTAAACGGTTAATGTAGCACACAAGGCTAAGTAAGTGTTTCAAGTGTCGGCTTTCGTCACTAGGAAGTTGCTACTGAAACCAAATGATACCAAAGTATCACTACTATGATTTAACCAAATTTCGATTAAAAAGTGTTTTTAATTTATTGCCGTTTAGCTCTCTATAAATAATTTACACACTTGAACAAGTGTGTCAGCAAGAGCAACAATAATTCGTGGTGTAGCAATGTTTATAGCCTTTGTTTGCTAACAGTAAAAATAATAAAATATATTAGCTTCATTGTGCTGAAAATGCATTTTTTGTGTTACCGTTTCAAATTGTTAAATTTGTATTGGAAATGCATAAGACAAGCGATGCGATTAATCAATAAGCTTTCGAAAGACAGTGACCAGTGAGCGAGACGGAGATAGAGTGGAAGAAAGAGCTAGAGATACAGAGGGGGAGTGTGACTAATTTAATAAATTTTGGTTGCATTTTCTCTGGATTTGCTACCGTTAGTGAAGTGATTGAAGCGATTGGTAATTGTGAAGCATATCGAAAACATAAAAGCTTCAAGACAAACTGACAGACACTTTGGATGGGAGACAATAACTAAATGTTGGCAAAGGCGAAGGTGTCTGCTGTTGCTGTTGTCTGACTTCCCACGCCGAAAGTTTTTTGGTTGTGGGTGCGAGAGTTCAAAATAATTTAAGGTACGTGAATTTACTGTACTGCCACAGTACAGTGGGTGCCAGACGTGAAAGAAAGCAAAGCAGAAGGGCAAAACGATTGCACAAGAAGCTAAAACAACAATTGCTTGAGTTAACCCATAACAACCAACATCTGTTGCTAGTGATGTTGGTAGTCTTGCTACTCTTGCTGCAGATGTACAGTAACCGTTATTTAACAGTTATTTAACATGCAATTAACCTGGCGCATACTAAAATAAAAAAATGTAGAAAAAAAAATGCAAATATATGGCCCGGCACAGTGAGAGATAAAACCTTTCAGTTCCTCACACTCAGAGCCCAGCATCGGGGGAGCTTTAGCTTTGAATGTTATGGTGCAATAACTTTCTAACCAAAATTTCGGGATCGCTTTATTTTTGTTGTATACGTCTGATTTTTGGGGAGGTCATTCATCTTAATTATCACACGGCCCAAAAAGAAAAACCTTCAAATTAAACCAAATGTTACTTTAATGGGCTTGGAAATTCATTAGACGAGGCCAGGCCCACAAATGGTATGATCACATCCCCCCCAAACACACAGAATTAAAGCATCTAAAACACAGTCCATTCGCTCGCTTTGACCATTTGCATTTGTGAGCGGAGTTTTTTGGGTCTGCGTCTCATCAAAATTTGTAGAATTAGAAAGCTTCGAGTGGAAACAGAACCCGTAGAAATTATTCCCACCTTTTATGGCCCTGCGTCTGCGTGTTTCTTTTGGTCTTGTTTTGAGTTCTTCTAATCACCGGAAGCTATCTGTGGGCATCTATCTGGGCATCTGATCAGCAGCCGTTGTGGAAGACACGCTTAATTACAAAAGCCGCGTCTCCGTTTCCAGCTGTGCTCGTCTTCCACATTCTACATTCAGATAAATCTATTTTCGTCTACTCCAACCAAATGAGTTTCGGTGTATTCAAATTGTGTAACGTTTGAAGTGTTTGATTTCATTTCCATTTCTCGTATTGGTTGTCTTGGCTAATTAGACACGTTTCTTGATTTCTTACCAAATATGACTCCCGATGTGTAAATGAAACGTTTGTTGTTATGGTACTATCTTTATAGGGAGTACTGTAATTTCGTGTATACTTGATTGACATTTAAGAAAATTTGTATACTAGTTTAAGAAGGGGTTAAATCGAGAAAGAGTTTAACTCTTGAAACTTTCTAAAAACGATTCTCTATTGAAGCAGAAAATTGTAAATATAAATGAAAAAATACTAACAGAACCAAAACTGCACTTTCTTTTTTAACATTTTACAAAATATTATAGAATAAAATGTGTAAAACATATTAAGACTTAGGAATAGACCCAGTTTCTCCGCCAGCATCTCTAGTTTAATTAAATTAAATTTTTTAATGCTTGACTTTAGCTAGCAATAAACCCTTTTTTATTTATTTAATAACGCTAATTTCCTGCCTGGCCTAGAATAATTTTTGTATTTCATAAACACTCTAAGATCTCACGATCCAAATTAAAACATTTGCCTGACTCACGTTTTAAGAGCGTGAAGCTTTATTTCTGTACTCACTGTACTAACAGTGTTATAACATTTCTACTTTCGCTTAATTTGTTTTTATTTTCTTATTTGCATGCACATACATATGTTTGTATGCGTGTGTGTGTGTGTACTCTTTTACAGTCAGTTGCATTTACATACAAATGTTTGGTGACTGCCATATTTGTTTTTGTTTCAATACACATACATTCGTAACAGACGAATGTAAATTAACATAAAATGTAAACATAACATAACTCATATGTATGTATGTGTGTAAATATGTATTTTGCCTATTTACTTTTTGGTACTTTCGGTATCTTTGATTCTACTGTTGATTAATGCAAGTGTACATAGTTAATTTTAATAGCCTTATTTACAAACGCAATAAATCAACATTTTAATGATTATTTTCACACTCACCTGCTTAATGAAATTAAACGGCGGCATTTTGTGCGCTCCTATTTGTGTAAGTTGTTGCTCTTGTTGTTGTTGTTGTTGTTACAGTTGCTGTCATGCAAAAAGAAAAACAAAGCACAAAGCGAAATGAAGAAACAAAAAAAACAACAAATGCAGGCGACAAATGCAGCAGCTGCCGACTTCTTTTATGGTAATTGTAGTTGTTGTTGTTATTGTTATTTGTGTATTGTTGCAATTGCGCAGTAAATGACTAAAGCGGCTTCCCAATTAAAGCAGCAGCAACAAATAAAACAATTTTAATCTTTTTCGCACTCCTTGAGCTGTCACCAACTAACACCGTTTTCTGTGTTTGTGTTCCCGCTTCAGTTTACTAATTTGCTTTTGCTATTTTCGTAAATTTACCGTTGCACAAATACACACACACACACACACAGGCATAAATTTAAGAGAGAGGAGCAGTGCTGCCAGTTTAGCAATTTAGTTGCTAGATCTGGCAACTTTTAAAAAAATTTGCAACTTTTCTTTATAAAATGCTATTAGCCACAAATCTAGCAACTTTTTATTTTTTCTTAGCAATTTTGTTATAAAAAAAAAAAACGCAAATTTTATATTTTTCTTCAGAGTTTTTTTTCATTTTTTATACCTTTTGTCATCGATTGCACAAATTACGATGAAAGCGGTTCGCAAAGATATCGGAACATGTATTTAATTCAGTTGTTTGATTATATGAACAACTTTATAGTGTTTGGTAACTCTTTGGATATGTTTGGTGATAGCAAAGCGATCGATATGCCAAAAATCTACAAGCAAAATTTTCGTGATGCCTGGCTTCAAGACGAGGAGTTTAAGCAATGGATTCGCAAGGATTGCACTGATCCAACGCGAGCATATTGACATGACAAGACATGGCAAATGTTGCCATAATTATGTCCTGCCAAATGAATATTTGAATCAAATAACAAGCAGTGAAAAATATTCTGATGTATGTGAAGCTGACGAGCTAGAAAATATTTTAAGTATCCTTAAGTTTAAGACTGATTTAGTTTATGAATTGATTAAGTAATGAATTTTGAATGTAAATTGTTTGGTTTTTTTTTTTATTTTTAAGTGTTTTCAGTAATAATTTCTACGTTTCATTAAATCAATATGCACATTTGTTGAAAATTAAGATTTTAATGGCTTAGCAATTATTCTGGCAATTTTCAGAAAATTTTTAGCAACTTTTAGCAACTTTTCTTCAAAAATCTAGCAATTTTAGCTTGGAAGATTCTGGCAGCACTGGAGAGGAGAGCGCGCGAATTTGTTTGCTAAGCAGCCTGCAGATCACAGCGTGTGCTATAATTATCGTTTGTTATTGCTGCTGCTGTTGCTGTTTTTTGCGTAATTCATAATTTCTTGCGAAAATTGTGCAGCGGAAATAAAAGCTCTTTCGCACTTTCCAAAGCAAATTAACCCGAATTGTAAGCGGAAGCACAAAAGGCAGCTGTAGAGTTGTTGGAGTTTTTGTTTTTGCTCGCAATCCAACTTCAAACAATTGAAAATGCGTGAGTGTGTGAGAGAGTGAATTAACCGTTTGTTGCGCTCACTTTGGCTTAACCTGCGAAATGTCGGCTTACGACTGAACGTCCCCATGCCTGATGACTTCAATTGAAGCGCGGCTCGGTGGCATGTCAAGGCAAGCGTAGCTTCGACGTCGACGCCGGCGTTGCTGTTAACTTCGACAGCGCTAAGTTTTGTGACCCTTTTGGGCAGACTTTTTTTTTCGTGTGCGTTTGTTTGTGGTTGTTGTTGGCGCTGTAGTGTTAAACAGCAGTGTGACCACATACTATGTTTCTGTGTGTGTGTGCAGGTTCTTGGAAGTACACACGCACACACACAAATAAAGCTTTTTGTTTTGTTTGGTTTTTTTTTTATTATGATTATGGCACACTTAAACCAAGTTGAAATAATTAAAGCGTCACTAGCTGACGTCACACGTCGCGCATGAGCAACAGTGAGCACTCCCTAACGAGGACACGTGCACGGGCAATGTCACGCAATAGACGCTCCTTTGGAGCACGCAATCCAATCGCTGTTGGCCCCAAATTGCTATGCATTTCAGCTATGACACTCAACAGATTTCCATAAACCTCCACAATGTTTGCAGTCTTTTGTGAATCTAGCGGGAAAACATTTAAAATTCAGCGGCTTTTTTTCGAGAGAAAGGTAAGTGTTACTCACCTGTTGTTTGGTTTCCAGCGACGCCATTCGACATGGACATCAGCTGCAGCTGGGCCTGCACGTACTTGGTGTATTCCAGCTTGGCCAACACCTGTTTATATTCATTGGCATAGGCGACGGCATCCAGTGACACATTTTGCTGCTGCTGCTGCTGCGGCTGCCTGTTCGGCAGCTGATGTCCGGCAGCAGTCAACTGGGAGGGTGCCCCGTTTGTGAGACCTACGGGTGTGATTTCCACTCGTGGCGGTGGCATCAACACACTTGGCTCCACAGCTTTTGCCGCATTCGCTTGTTCTAGCTTTTCCTTGTTCGATTTGATCCTTTTTGACCTCTTTGCGGGCACAGCGGTGACTGTTATGTCGGTATAACGAGAGCGAAATGAATCCAGATCCAAAACGTCCATTTTGTTACAGATTTGATTGAATTATAGACTGGTTTGCGAGCTAATGACAGTTAAACTTCAGTTATGTCAATCAAGGATGTCATTTTGAAGCGATAGATGTTAGCGACAGCGTTGCCACACTTTGTGGAAACATAGGTTAGGAGTTGTAGGCAGATAAATATGATAACTGATCATCGCGCTACCTGAACGATAACAGATACGAGCCTCAAATGATGCAGAGCTTTTAAATTGGGTTTTTAAATAATAACTAATTTAATTCAACTACTTAGTAATACAAAATTAAGAAGCCCTAAGAATAAGACGCGATTATCTTTTTAAATCACCTCAAGTAAAAGTTCAGTCTTAATCGCTATGCAAAGTACTTTTTTTTTAGCTCTTCGCATTTACCTTTTGGGTAAAAGTTTTTTAGGGGAAATCTGACAGCACTTGCTGCTTTTTGTGAACCCTGCACAGACACAGACCGCGTGAAGGGTTTACTCTCATTGCATATTTTTAGCCAGAGGTTCTCTCTGTTACACCAGTTAGCAGCGCTTCCGCACATCTCATTTGGGGCAAAGTGACGTGCGGGTAATTACCGGCAAAAGAATAAAACTCATTCCCCATGCTTTTTTTTTGGCTTTAATACCAGTTTGTAGTTGGCCAAAAGCGGTGGCTAAGAGGCGGTCAAGCGTGCTTCCCGCATGAAGAACAGCATTCGTTCTACCCCCAAAACAAAGTATATAGCCGTAGTATGTAGCTTTTATGTAGGAACCATGACGCATGCAATTCAAAAGTCACCTGGAGAGTGTTTTGTTTCCCAGTTTGTTTTTTTTTTTTTTTTTGTGTATTGCTGTCAGAATTTTAAGTTTAACAAAGAAGGTTCATATGCATATAGTACAACAAATTTAGCATGCTACAGTTCAGACTCGAGTGATCAGTTGCGACTCTGCTGCTGAGCTTGTAAGATCTCTTTGAGCTCCAGTTTCGTGGGTTCACCGCACTCAAAGCGATGATAGTCAATTATGCTAATATTCCGCTCCTTGAGCACTTCGCCCACAGTTTTATCGGCATCGAGCAGATATTCTTGGTGAATTAAACAGGTCTCATCATCTTTATTCTCGGCAGGTTGATCCTTGTCGTATTCCCCGATTTTCGTCGGTTTCATGCCCACAATTTGCTGGCAAATACCCTTTTGAATTTCAATATCCTCGAATTCTCTGTTCTGGGAACGGAATGCGACAATCGCACCATATTTGCCCACTTGTGTGATGTTTTGTGTGGTGCTCACATTGGTGGGTGCCGGATGCGCATAACCCGCCAGCACTAAATCGTTGTTTACTTTGAAGCACAGGGCACGACGTATGCTGGCGTTCTCCCCAACAGCACCGATGAGCAAGGCCAAGTGATCGGCCAGCGATCCACCTTGTGGGGTTTCCAGATTTTTGAGTGCATCCGAATCAAAGCCAAGCTGGAAATGTAGAAATAAATGAGGGTTAATAATCTTTTTAGCTATTAAAAGGATAAAATAAAATGAATAAATTAAAATAGCTAAAACGGCGGTACTGATGCTCGGCGACTGAATTGCTTTACTCTCCTAAGCAGCAGAACGCACTTTGCGTACAAGTGTCGCCACTCAACACACTTTTTTGGCCACCACTGTTTTTCAATTTACCTTCCACAGATCTCCATCGAACTCCGTCTGCTCGGTGTAGTGCAGCACAATGCGGGACACGTGATCGACGAAACGCTTAAATGTCTCGTTGCGTGCCACAAAATCAGTTTCACAATTTAGTTCCACCATTGCGCCGCGGTTGCCATTGATGAGAACGCCAACGAGTCCCTGTGTGGTCACACGATCCGCCACCTTTGTGGCCTTTGACCAGCCCAACGATTGTGCCTGCTGATTGAGCCACTTCTCTGCCTAACAATTGGAATTGGAAAAATGTTAGTTTACTGCTTTGCTGCCTTTCTCGCTCTTGCTCACCAGGCTGACATCGTTGTTATGCAACTCGAGCGCCTTCTTGCAGTTGGCGAATGTGTAGCCCGTTTTCTTGCGCAGCGCCGACAATGCGCTCTTCTCCAGCCCTGTAACGACGGCGTACACCTGCCGCGTGGTGTGTAGAGCGCGTCCAAAAAACTTTTGTAGCAACATATTTTTTTTATTTTGTCCTCTAATCTAAAATGTGTCTAGGGTTCTTTTTATTGGGGGTAGTAACTTGTTGCGCTTGGCCTGCTGCCACGGGCAACTGGATTTTGTTTGCGGTGTCGAGTGTCGGGTTTTGGGGATTGTTAAATCAATTTCTCGTGTTATGAATGAAATTGCGTGTGATTTGCATTTGTTATCAACGCGTTGGTAGGTGCAGACACCGGCAGTGACACCAAAATACAAATAAACGCGTTGCGGCGCGTAATTAAACAATAACTATTAACGTAAGTTTGGATTCTTTAAACAATTATTGCTTGTGCAATAGTTGATTCCCTTATAATTTTGTATTTTTTTAATATTTGGTATTTTTTAGTGTCATTTCAACATATCGACCAATCGGTATCGCCCGGCTTTTAAAAATCTATCGACTTGACATATTCGTGTTTGTTTTCGATGAATCGAAAACAACTCTGTAAATATTACTTTTCGATTAATTTGCGACCAGTGCTGCCACCTGCCAGAAAAAAGGTTGGTGTGCGCGCGTAATTCGAAACCAAAAAAATAACACAAGAACACAATCAACTCAACAATGGCAAAACAAAATCCCAACAAGGAAATACCCAGCTTTACATCGGTATGCGGTGCACGACGCATCTGCTCTAAATCCAAAATGTTATATACGCGACCCAAACCAGATGTGCTGCAAAGCATATTGCAATCCAAAGCTAATTCCGAATATAAATCAAGAAGACTGTGGTATGAACTCAATATGCCCGAGTGCACCAGCCGCTTGTTCGATGGCCAAATGCTGTCCGAATTGCCAGAAAGTCTAGTCTCAGTCAAATCTCGTCAACGACAAAGAGCCTCGGACAAAAACGGTGATGCGGAGGCCAAAGGCAAACCAACTTCAAACTACATGGCCATGCGGCAGGAAAGGGAGAACTTTCGTCGCAAACTCGTAGAGCTCATCTTGAATATGGATGAGGATCGTGACAATACACAGGGTACTACAACGGACTCAGTCTTTCCCGACCAAAGCGAACGGGAAGTTCTACGTTATTACTACTATATCAAACATGGCATCGACACCATTCACGTGTCCACCATCAGCAAGAAGACTCTAAAGAGGTAAAATCAAAGATAACAAATTAATTTTAATTAACTAAGGTCCTTATCTAGAATCATAAATCTGGTGCCGCCTCTGCTGAAAAAATGGGAATCTGCTTTGGTGGAAAACATTGCCGAGGTGCGTTCGGATTATGTGTTTGCAATGAAAAAAAGCTGTCGTGGATTTTGTGCTCAGACACTCGGTGTTGGATCGCTTGACTCAGGAGGGCATACCAGCCAGCTTTGATACACCTGAACGCCAAGAGATTAAGGCTTTAATGAACCACTGGCGATATCGGTAAGTCAAACTAATATTGCAGAGAAAAGGAAAGGGAGTTCCCAAAAAGGTATTAAATTAAGTTAGTAATATAGTTTAAAGCTTTATGTAATATAAGCTAACTTTTATAAGTATATTCTTAAGCATAAATGAAGGTTTAAAGTGAATTAAAAGTAAGTGCTTAATTAGAATCTATAGAGTTCCGGATAAGCCGTTAGAAAGTTGCCAGCATCGAGTCATGCAATTGACATGCAATTATACGCACACACACCCACACACACACACATTGAAAGCCTTTCAAGCACACCCACGCATACAATTATTAAGTAGAGTGGGTGTGTGTGTGGTTTCCATTGTAAATTGCATAAAGAAGTCAATTCAAAATGAGTCGTCAGCGTGCGAAATCTTATAAAATAACTTGACAATTCCTTCGCGTGTGTGTGTGTGTGACTGTGTGTGTGTGTGCGTATGGGTGGGAGAAAATGGCAGTTGATTATTAAGAAACTGAAGCGAACGCGAAAAATCGCTTTGCGGCGTACCAAAAAGTTTTAACCACACTTTTGCCAACTACAACAATGGCTGCTACGGCGGAAATGGAAAAACAGCAGGAGGAAAACTTGTGGGAGCAGCGGGGATACCAAGTGGCAGGGGAGAGGAGAGTTTTCGGGAAAAGCTAAAAGTTTAATTCTCTTGTGTATTGGTTTGACATTTGATGAGCAACACTAAGACTTAAGGGCGTGGGTGTGGGCGTGGCAGATACAAAGAAGCTGTAAAAGGGATACACTTAAAAACCGAATTGAACTAGCTTGATTGTGGACGTAAGGAGAGAGTAGTGGGCGTGCCAACACTCAGTATGTTTGATGGCAAAACTTTCGTTGTAGTCGACGAGCCTAAGTGGGTCGTCTGCTAAATTGAGTCGGCTAACGCCTTGGCAGGGGCGTAGAGGGGGGAGTGGCAGGCTAGTAACAGGGGCTATGGGTAAAGGGGGCGTGTCTTTAATTTATAGCTTAAAGCATTTAACAGCATTAGAAGTAGGCCAAGTTAGGCGGCACTCCACACTCTGGCCTAATGGGCCGCATTAAAATAGCTCAAGTGAAAAGTTTTTCCCATTGAGATAATTTACATAACTCCATTTTCTTGCGCCTGCTAACACCCACACCCTTATCGCTTGGCAGCTACGATGAAAATCGCAATCGTTTGATGAGAACGCTTTTCTCCATTCATCGAAGCGTTGCGAGCATTTTGGAGGTTTGGAGCATGAAGTACAGCAACAAGACCTTGGTCAACATGGACGAGCTCTGCAAGGTCGAAACGCCGTTTACCCTGTTCAATTTTGTCGTAAGTATACCTAAGCCCTGTAGTTTAAAAGACTGAAGAAGTCAACTTTATAAAGTTGATTTCTTTCTGAGCGGTGGCGTCCGCCATTGTTTCTTTAAAAGTACAGGGTCTTTTACAGTTACTACAAATTTTGCTTTAATTGACTTTCGTTTTGTATGCAGTACATGTGCGGTGGCCACATCGACATAGCCAAGAACATGCTGGAGGAGATGTGGTACGGTGAGATTCACACCACGCTGCTGAGAGCCAGTAAACGTGGCCAATTGCCGGACATTAGACGCATGACTTTGGTGAAGCGTTTCTTTAATTGTGTCGCTGCTTTGATGACTCAGCAATTGGAGGATATTTGCATACGCAGCTTGAAGGCATTCGCCAATTACGTCTGCGATTTTGTGGTAAAAAAAAAGTATAATTTTTATTTAGCTTTTAAGCAGCTTTAAAAAATGCACTGCACTTTTCTTTTATACACTTTAACACCCAAGCTAAGCTTTTCTTTATTGATTTGGTTCTGTTTCTTTGACTTCACTGTTTCCCTTCAAAAAGCCCCTTTCTTGCCTGATCTAAACCTTCATCTGTTCTCTCTAAAACTCCATTACTTCTGCGCTTCTTTTATCTGATCCCAGTGCTTCAGTAAGTGCTCGACTTGCAGCCCAGTGGCCAAACGTTTATTAATCCTCTTTCTTCTCTTAAACAGAAATCGAATCCTGGTTTCGAAATCTCCATTTTCCTAGCCGAGGAGGACACTATTGCCTTCAATCCTGGTTTCTCCAAGATACAAAGCGAACTGCTGCGTGTTATCGACTCGATTGTGATGAGTGTGCAGTCAATGCCACGCATCGAGGGAAAACTCTACACAGATCTGAAAATCTCTAAGAAATTCTACTTAACGCCCACAGTGCCTGATAGCATTGTGGCTGATACCAAGAACCGAATTTGTATGATGCTGGAGGAGCAAAGAATTGGTCCAGAGTTGCGTTTGCAGGACTTTGATCAGTTCATTGATCTGATCAATGGCATTGATGCGGAACGCATAGCCCGATTCATGGACAGCGATGCAACCTTTGAGCAGTACATCGATATGGTCTATGAGTACAGGGAGAAGGAGGATCGCATTGCCAAGGAGGTGTGGGGTGTCATTCGCATGGGTTTGTATGAATTTCATCGCGAGAAATTCATCGATCACATGGAACAATTGGCAAGACAACTGCAATCCGATTTGCTGGCTCGTATGGTAGCCGATCAGCAGGCGAGAATCAGTCGTTTGGGCAAAGAGTACGATACGATTGCCAAGAAGGCACTGACGGTACCCAAGGACACGGCAGAGTTGATGGAACTCAAAGCTTATGTGGTGCATGCCGAGGAGAATCTAGTGCCGGAAATGGAGGCACGTCTCAAGGTCAACATGACGGAGATTCTCTGGCTAATGGATCACACTCTGTACTCCCCACTGGAGATCAAGAATAACAGCAACTCCTTCCAGTGGTACCTCAAATTGGCATCGGTCTTTGAACAGCATCGTGGCATTATAGCCGAGAAGATGATCGAGTACCAGGAATTGCTAAAGAAACGCATCGAAATGTTCCGTCGTGAGCTGCAGAACTACTCTGATCAGGTGCAAACCTACGATACTTGGGGCGATATTAAACAATTGTCCAAGTACAAGAAACGTGCAAATTTGTTGGATCAACGTCTGGTCACTGCCATGGAGACCATTGATCAGATCAACGAGGAGGAGACGGCTTATGGCTGGGATCTGTCGCAGTATCCGGTGCGCAAGAAGACGCATGATCAGCTCAAACCCTACAAGAATCTTTTCGATGCTGGCCAGGATTTTATCGACAAGTGGGAGCTGTGGATGTACTCGCAAGTGGGTTCATTCGATCCCGATGAAATTGACGGGGATGTGGCCAATTTCTATCGTGTTATACAAAAGCTGGAGAAGCTTATGGGTGAGCATCCCTCTACCATGCAATTGATATTGGATGTGAAGGAACAAATCGAGCACTTCCGTGGTCATATGCCGATTATCAATACCCTGGGTAATCCTGGCATGAAGGCACGCCATTGGGAACAAGTTTCCGAGATTATTGGCTTCCCCATTAAGGTGTCGGCGGAGCTGACGCTAGAGAAGATTATCGAGTATCAGTTGGACGAGTATGTGCCCAAATTTGAGGCGATTTCTGAGAGCGCAACCAAGGAGAATAATCTGGAGAAGGCCATGGCCAAAATGGCCAGTGAATGGGAGGGAGTTGAGTTTAATATTTCACCCTACAGGTATGTCAGTTTGTACATTTTATTTCACCTCTAATTGCGCTGTCGTACGCAGAGATTCTGGTACCTTTAAACTGTCCGCCGTGGATGACATACAAATACTGCTCGACGATCAAATCATCAAGACGCAGACAATGAAGAGTTCACCCTACATCAAACCATTCGAGGCAGACATACTGTAAGCACCATTCAAAAGCTGTCAAATACACACATGAACACGCACACACACACATGCACACACTCATCTGTCCACTTCTCATGCATTCATTCATTCACTCACTCAATCCATGTTGTGCATTTACAGCAAATGGGAGGCTAAACTCATGCTGCTGCAGGAAATCCTGGACGAATGGCTGCGTGTCCAGGCCACCTGGATGTACCTGGAGCCCATTTTCAGCAGTCCAGACATACAGCAGCAAATGCCTGAGGAGGGCCGTCGTTTCAGTGCCGTGGACAAGGTGCGGTTTGAGGGCGTAGCTTTATTTTACAGCACTTTAAACCTAACCGGACTAACTATCGTTTCCTTTTTGCAGATCTGGAAGGAGTTGATGAAGCAGGTGGCCTCGGATTCCCGTGTGATGACCGTTGTACAAATCGATAAGATGAACGATAAGCTGAAGAAGGCTTATTACCTACTGGAGATTATACAGAAGGGTCTTAATGCCTACTTGGAGAAGAAACGTTTGTACTTCCCGCGCTTCTTCTTCCTGTCCAACGACGAACTGCTCGAGATATTGTCGGAGACAAAGGATCCGACACGAGTGCAACCGCATCTGAAGAAGTGCTTCGAGGGCATGGCCACATTGAATTTCACCGAGGAACTGGAGGTAACTGCAATGCGTTCGTCGGAGCGAGAGGAGGTCGTACTAGTGGATGTCATCTCGACGGCCAAGGCACGTGGTCAGGTCGAGAAGTGGCTGCTTGAGCTGGAAATAGACATGAAAAAGAGTTTGCATCACAAGATTTCAGAGGCATTCTATAGCTATGTGAAGATGCAGCGAAATATCTGGGTATTAACCTGGCCAGGACAATCGGTGCAGTCCATATCGTTGACCTATTGGACCCTCGAGATAACCGAATGCTTTGTCAGCGAGACACCCAAGGAAAGTCTGGCCAAATATCTGCAAAAGTGCATGATGCAGATCAATAAAATCGTCGATCTCGTGCGCGGTGATCTCAATACCCAAAATCGCATAACACTTGGTGCCTTGGTGGTGCTGGATGTTCATGCTCGGGATGTCTTGGCTGAAATTGTTGAGAAGGGTGTGGAAGATCTGCAGGACTTTCAGTGGCTATGTCAGCTCCGCTACTACTGGGAGGACAATAACCTCGACACACGCATGATCAACTGTTCGCTGCCTTATGGCTATGAGTATCTGGGAAATACGCCACGTCTGGTGGTAACTCCTCTAACCGATCGTTGCTATCGCACGCTGTTTGCCGCCTTGAATTTGCATCTGGGCGGTGCTCCCGAGGGTCCAGCGGGCACTGGCAAAACGGAGACCACCAAGGATTTGGCTAAAGCTGTGGCCAAGCAGTGCGTCGTCTTCAATTGCTCCGATGGCCTGGATTACTTGGCTCTGGGCAAGTTCTTTAAGGGTTTGGCCTCTTGCGGTGCCTGGTCCTGCTTTGATGAGTTCAATCGTATTGATCTCGAGGTGTTGTCTGTGGTGGCCCAACAGATTCTGACCATACAACGTGGCATTAACTCCGGTTCGCCTACGCTCATCTTTGAGGGCACTACCTTAACCTTAGATCCTACGTGCGCCGTGTTTATTACCATGAATCCTGGCTACGCTGGGCGTTCCGAGTTGCCCGACAATCTGAAGGTAACGTCCAGAGTGTGTTAACATATTTGAACTACAATTTTCTAGTTTTAGGCCCTCTTCCGTTCCGTTGCCATGATGGTGCCGGACTACGCCTTGATCTCGGAGATTGAATTGTACTCCTATGGCTTCCTGACGGCCAAGCCGTTGTCGGTCAAGATTGTGGCCACCTATCGTCTGTGCTCGGAGCAGCTGAGTACCCAGTGTCACTACGATTACGGCATGAGAGCTGTTAAGTCTGTGCTGAAGGCAGCCGGTGCTCTGAAGCTGCGCTATAGGGATGAGAATGAGGACATTCTTGTGCTGCGCTCCATTAAGGATGTCAATTTGCCCAAGTTCCTTAACCAGGACATACCCTTGTTCCAGGGTATCACCTCTGACTTGTTCCCGGGCGTAACGCTACCCGAGGCGGACTATGTGGTCTTCAATGCTTGTACTCGACAGGCCTGCGAGAAGCTCAACAAACAGTGCACGCCTTTTGTGCTGGAGAAGGTACAGCAGCTCTACGAGATGATTGTGGTGCGACACGGTCTAATGTTGGTGGGTTATCCCTTTGGCGGCAAGAGCACCACTTATCGCGTGCTCGCGGAGGCACTCGAGTGCATGGAGAAGAAGGATGGATCGGAGAACAAGGCCATTTACACGATCATCAATCCAAAGGCTATAACTATGGGTCAGCTCTATGGTCAGTTTGATGCAGTGTCCCACGAGTGGAGCGATGGCATTCTTGCTGTCAACTATCGCATCTTTGCCGTCTCCGATAGTCCTGATCGCAAATGGCTAATCTTTGATGGTCCCGTCGATGCCATTTGGATTGAGAACATGAACACCGTGTTGGATGACAATAAGAAACTGTGTCTAATGTCTGGTGAGATTATACAGCTCTCAAATACAACAAATTTGATATTTGAGCCCATGGACTTGGAGGTGGCTTCTCCGGCGACGGTATCACGCTGTGGCATGATCTACTTGGAGCCCAGTTCCTTGGGCTGGGAGCCACTGGTCATCTCCTGGAAGAATACATTGCCTGCCTCATTCCATAGTGTGAGCAAGAACTTGATTTCCATGCTGATCCAACGATTCTGTCCACTGCTCCTCTTTGTGGTGCGCAAAAGTCTGCGGGAAATTGCACCGACTTCGGATACAAATCTCATGGTCAGCTTGATGAACTTCTTTGAGTGCTTCATCGATGATTTCCGGGATGAGAAATATGTGGCAAATATATCCGATTTGGATTTCCGTGCCCAAGTCGAGGGTATCTTTTTGTTTTCAGCGATTTGGTCACTTGGTGGTTCACTCACTGCCGAAAGTCGGGAGAAATTCAATGTGATCTTTCGGGCCTTGGTGGAGAAGACATTCCCGCAGAACTTGTACGATATGTATGGCATACCCGAGGATCTCTATGTGGAAACGCTGGCCAAGCCCTTCATCTTTCCCATACCCAAACAGGGTTCGGTCTTTGACTATCGCTACATCAAGGAGGGCAAGGGCAAGTGGAAACCTTGGCAGGATGATGTCAACTCGGCGCCTCCTCTACCCCGTGACATACCCGTCAATCAGATCATCATTCAGACCAATGAGAGTGTGCGCATAGCCGCTGTCATCGATCTCCTAGTGCGTCACGGAAAGCCCTTAATGCTAGTGGGACCCACGGGCACCGGAAAGAGTGTCTACATCATTGACTATTTGCTTACTCGCATGGATTTGTCCGTTTTTAAACCGCTGCTGATCAGTTTCTCCGCCCAGACATCGGCCAATCAGACGCAGGACATAATCATGTCCAAGCTGGACAAGCGCAGAAAGGGTGTCTTTGGTCCACCTCTAAACAGTCGTTACGTCATCTTTGTGGATGATGTATCCATGCCCCTTAAGGAGAATTATGGTGCTCAGCCTCCCATTGAACTGTTGCGCATGATGTTGGATCACATGATGTGGTATGATCGCAAGAATATTGTGCCCATGAAACTCATCGATCTACAGATGATCACGGCCATGGGACCACCTTCAACGGGTAATACGGTCACACCGCGTTTCCAGCGATTCTTCAATGTGATCTCCATCGATGACTTTAACGATGATATCATGAGCACTATCTTTGGCAAGATCGTGCTCTGGCATTTGGATACGCGGTGAGTTGGGGAACCAGGAGATGATAGACATTCCTAAAGACAGTCTTCTACAGACAGTATCGCACCTCATGCTCCCTCAGTATTCCCTACTAACCTTAATCCCTTAAAAAAACAGCGGCTTCTCCAAGGAATTTGATCCCTGCATCGATGAGATAGTTAATGCCACATTATCGGTCTACAATGATGCCAAACTGAATCTGTTGCCCACTCCGGCCAAGTCGCATTATCTGTTTAACTTGCGTGACTTTTCGCGTGTGATACAGGGCGTGCTGCTGTCGGTGCCAGAGGCCACTGAGGACATGAACTCAATGCGACGTCTGTGGGTGCACGAAGTGCTGCGAGTTTATGGAGATCGTTTGGTTGAGGACGCAGATCGCACCTGGTTGTTTGGTAAACTGTGTCGCACTGTGCAGGAGTGTTTCAATTTGGATCCTTCGCGTCTATTTGCGCGTTTCGTTGGCAAGGATAAGCAGCTGGAGGAATCCGATTTCCGTCAATTGATCTATTGTGATTTCACAAATCCAAAGGCGGATACGAAGAACTATGTGGAGGTGCAGGATTTGGAGGAATTGCGTAGCGTTGTGGAGGCCTATCTTGTTGAGTATAATAATATGTCCAAGAAACCAATGAATCTGGTACTTTTCCGCTTTGCCATTGAGCATTTATCGCGCATATGTCGCATCATAAAGCAGCCACGTAGTCATGCTCTGCTCATTGGGGTCGGTGGATCCGGACGCCAGAGCTTGACTCGTCTGGCTTCGCATATATGCGACTATGAGCTCTTCCAAGTGGAAATCACACGATTATATGGTCCCTATGAGTATCATGAGGACATCAAGTTAATATTACGCAAGATCGGTGCTTCCGAAATGCATGGCGTCTTCCTCTTTACGGACGTGCAGGTAAAAATCATTTTTCAGTTATACCTCGTTTCGTGTGGCCTGTTTTATGGTGTTCATAAGCTCAAGTATTCTTGCAGAGATTTAACCTTACTTGGCGCACCAAGCGCACACCGTTATTTCTGCAAGAATACTTACTCAATTTCCTTGATTTGCTTTGCTAACACTCTGAGCGTTTTAGATTAAAGATGAATCGTTTTTGGAGGACATTAACAATCTGTTGAACTCCGGAGAGGTGCCCAATCTCTTCTCCAATGAGGAGAAAATCGAGGTGGTCGAGAAGATGGCCCAAATCGACAAGCAGCGCGACAAAGCCGTACAAACCGATGGTAGTCCAGTGGCCCTATTTAATTTCTTTGTGACGGTGGGAGCTGAATGAGAACTTATTTTCACTTTTAATTACCTTTCGAATTAATTACATTTCTACTGTTTGTACTGTCCACAGACCTGCAAGGAGCAGCTGCACATTGTGTTGGCCATGTCGCCCATTGGAGATGCGCTGCGTAATCGCATACGAAAGTTCCCATCGATAGTCAATTGCTGTACGATCGATTGGTTCCAGCCCTGGCCAGATGATGCACTTCTGGCGGTGTCCACACGTTTCCTGGCCTCCGAGGATCTAACAGCTCTAGAGCGCAAGACTGCGATTGATATGTGCATGGAATTCCACATATCCACGCAGGAACTATCAGTGAAATTCTTTACCAGATTGCATAGATATAACTATGTGACGCCCACATCTTATTTGGAGCTGATTCAGACCTTCAAATCGCTGCTGAGTCAGAAGAGAAAGTCAGTAGCTAAGGCGGTAAAATCCTACAACAAAAAAAGTAAAGAAATTTTCCATTTCCACTTGCAGCACCATTACCGTGAACCGCAATCGTTATTTGACGGGTATCTCGCAGTTGGATATTGCCGCCCAACAAGTGGGCGTAATGCAGGAACAATTGCAGGCATTGGAGCCCAAATTGAAGGAGGCATCGGAGATTGTTGCCGAGCAGGTGGCCAAGGTGACGGCGGACAGTAAAGTGGCAGCGGAGCAAAGGGAGCTGGTCAAATTGGATGAACAGGCAGCCAAAGAGCAGGCAGCTGTTGCCCAGGAGATCAAAGATGAATGCGATGCCAAATTGGGTGAAGCTTTGCCCATTTTGGAGTCTGCCCTCTCCGCCCTGAACACCCTAACCACTGCCGATATTGCTGTGGTGAAGACCATGAAGAGTCCACCGATTGGTGTGCGTATTGTTATGGAGGCTGTTTGCATATTGAAGGAAATGAAACCGGACAAGGTGCCCAATCCGAGTGGTGTGGGCACCGTCGAGGACTATTGGGGTCCCTCGAAGCGTGTGCTTAGCGATATGAAATTTCTGGACAGTTTGCTCAACTTTGACAAGGATAACATTCCACCGGAGGTGATGAAGAAACTGCAACAACGTATACTCAGCAATGAAGCCTTTGATCCGGAGAAAATCAAATCAGCATCGACGGCTTGCGAGGGTCTCTGTCGTTGGGTCATCGCCTTGTCCAAATACGATGTGGTTGCCAAGATTGTGGCACCCAAAAAGATTGCCCTTGCCGAGGCAGAGGCCACCTACAATGCGGCCATGAAGTTGCTCAATGAAAAATTGGCTCAATTAGCGCGTGTCGAGGCGAATTTGGCTGCGATTCAGAAAATTCTCGACGAACAGTTGCGTCAATACGGGTAAAGTGTCGAAAGAGGTTTAATTTATACAAGTCAGGCTTTTAGCCCAGTTACCACAAGAAAAGAGGGGATAATGTTTTTGTGGTGCTATCAAAATTGACAAGCTTTGCAAACTGGGCACACAACAGTCGAGTAGCTTGGTTTTAACATGTTTCTCCTTACAGCATTCTACTCTCGGAACATGAGGCTTGTACCAAAAAGCTGCAACGTGCTCAGGAGCTCATCTCCGGCTTGGGCGGAGAGCGCACACGTTGGTCGGAATCCGCTAAAATGCTGCAAGCCAGTTTTAAGAGTGTTACCGGTGATGTGCTCATATCATCGGGTGTTGTCGCCTATTTGGGTCCCTTCACCATCGATTTTCGTGTTTCGCAAATCCGCAAATGGGTGGAAATGTGTGTTAATTATGGTGTCACCTGTACGCCGGACTTTCAGCTGGCCACGGTGCTGGGCGAGGCTGTCGAGATTCGTTTCTGGAACATTTGCGGTTTGCCCACGGATGCCTTTTCCGTGGAGAGCGCCATTATGATGAAGTGAGTAATCAATAATTCCTAGAATTATTTTTACTAAGAACTTAAAATTGAAAAATTAATTTGATTTAAGTTTACTACTTCCATTTACTTCTTTATTCCAAAGAAGTCTTAATTTGACAGCAAATCTGCGAATTTAACAAAAGTTAGACAGCTTTAGGTATTTGTATTTTAATATTTTCTTCAATGCTTTTCTTGGAATACATTTTGCAGTAAAGTTAAATTCAATTTATATTTTAATGGTTTGTTCTTTGAATTTTATTTTTGCATTATTTTCCGTCTTGAGCTTATTCGGCGTATTCTTAACTCCACATCAAAGATTTTTGCATATTATAATTTAAAACTTTGCTGGAAATTTAATTTGTTTTAATACGTGTGCCGTAGAAATAAAATCGCACAAAATGTGGCTTGACAATTGAGGCCAAGTTTTTGTAAGTCTAATATAACAACAGCTGTGTCATTTGGCTAATCTCCAGCTCCTTTACCATAACCATCTCCATCCATCCCTATTTTCATGCCAGCCCTTATACCAATATCAATCCAATCACTAATAGTATAATCGCTTAGAGCCCATATCAATTAAACAACCTGACACGGTAATTATGCCACGAGCCGTTTTTCAGGCTCACGAAATTCACGGTTTGTGGACCCTGTATTGAAAGTCATACGAGGGTTTGTTAGATTGATGAGCAAGAATCAGACAGCAGTAGGCGTAACATTCACACATGTTTCTGCCTCCTGAATCTCATGGACTATACGAACTGCAGTCTCTAAATTTTGTTTAAAAGTCCATCTAGGTCTTAAGTGTATGACGAAATCATGTTACTATAGTTTAGAGTTACCAAAGAAAAATCGATCGAAATTTATTATGAAAATCTTGAGTGTTACCTGACCAATTTTTTTAGCAGCTCCCGTTTCTATCCTTTTCCTGCAACTGCTTGACTACAGGGTCTTTAACGGTCGTTCCACTCTACAGTTCTCTGTTTTTCTAGTTTATGTTGCCTTTGGTCTTTCTCTTTTCCATGTTTTCTAATAATTACAAAACATAAAGCATTAGAATTCACGCATATTATGAAAATTCAAGATACGAAGCGAACAATGTTTAGCGTGTCGAGTGTGAGAAAAACACCGGATGCTGTGCAGAGTGTGTGTTTGTGTGGGTATGTGTGTGTGTGTTGTGCCCGCATGCGTCGGTGGTTGCTTTAGTTAAAGGTAGAATTGCACCCCTCCCACGTCACAACACCGCACTACACCGCATCGTATGGTATCGTACCACCCCCAGAGGTGGATGCTAAGCGTAAAATTTTCATGTTTGATGCGTGTGTATGCGCGTATTACGCATCTGGTAAGTTTCCATCGTGAACTCGGGAGTCACTAGGGGCGGCAACGTCGCGATGCCACATGCCGCATGCCACATGCCATACCATCTCTCTTGTCGATTTAATAAAGGAAATTCTTGGCTACCGCTGCTTCTGCTGTTGTTGTTGTCTCGGAAAGTGTTCAAAGTAATTTGGAGCATGCCCAAAATACCTGAGGTACGGGTAAACGCACACCTACACACACAATCATTCAGATACACACACACAGACACACACACAGACATTTAAACGAAGGATAAGCAATTGATTAATGTGCGCTCCGGGCGCATTACGTTTAATTTTTACATCGAATAGACATGGCAAATGAATGATGTTGGGATTTGTTCTGCTCAGACGACAGTTTACTACCAGCCACTGCAGTTGGCCAGAAGACGAATGAATTTCGACTTTGTTATCTTGTTGTATTTGTGTTTAATACCCTGCTTGGCGTGTTGTAGCTGTACCGTTCTTCATACCCTAAACTTGAACCTAATAAAGTTGGTTAAGTTTGTTACAGGGCATTCATCTGCTAGGCACACTCCTCAAGTTAAAGCCCCTAGGCAGCTGCTTTGTAGCTATTTGCTCAAAGTCCCACTCATATGGGGGACGTGAGGACATGACCCACGTAGACCACATGGTGACCCTTGTGATTCACGGGCAGCCAAGAAAACCTTTCTACGAAGAAATTGCTAATATGGGATAGCAGGTGCTGGATTCATTTTTGCCCTGTTCTTGGGCGACGTCTCTTTGCATAAATGTTTGAATAAATAATGTTAATTTGAAAAAAGGACAAAACAAACGAGAAATGTTCCTCAGGGAATTGGGAAAATGTTACTGTAGTGAGCTTTAAGGCTTCAGTTTCTGCTAAGCTTAAAGCTACATCAATTTATACATAAATGTGTTGAGGAAATTGTGGAAATCCCAGGCAACTTATTGTGATTTTAAAAAACGAGCTTCATTTGTACACAATTTGTATACTTTTTTCACTGCAATTACATTGTATGCGTATAATTTGCTGCTTCCCTTTTCTTGCCATTCATTCGTTTCCCAGTTCTCTCCCAACTCGCTTTCCCTGGTGGGTGCTTTGAACTCTGGCCAGTTTTCCCACAATTTTCCACTGCCTACAAAGCGTGTTGTATTCAACAATTGCAATCGTTTTCCATATCTGCATTCAACTTTTGTGCTCTCCGACTATATATATGTATATATATCGTATATACATATATCTAGGTTTGTACATGTATGTTGTATGCGCATTTATGCGCTGACAGTTTTTTGGTTTTTCCTTTCTCTTTTATTTTGTTGTTTATGGTTTGAAGGGGATTTCGAAATTGGCTCTTTTGTTTTTCCATCAAATATTTTTCATTCATCAAGTTTTCAATTTACAAAAATGTTCATTCATTCGCATGAACAATTTGTATTCGGTGTGAATTTGTCATGTGCTCATGCTGTCGCGTTTCGGGTACTCATTTGTTTTCTTCCTATGGTTGTTATACCCAGTGGCAGAGTATAGTGAGTTGGTTGAGACAAACACTAAAGTGTAGTTGACTTTGTTGCTTAACAGTTTTTATTTAATTTTTATGGATTTTTAAAGTAGTGGCCAGTGGCCTGGGTATCGTACGGTCGTGTTTGCTCTTCTGTGCCGCTCTTTTTTGTGTTCTTGTTGTTGCTGCCTTGTGCGATTTTCTATTGTATCTGTATCTGCATATCTCTCTGTATCTGTATCTATGTAACTTGCATAAAAAGCTTTTAGCAATAAATATATACATATACATATATAAATACTTGTATACTTATATGTTTATTTTAATTTATATAAGCTTTTATGTATGTATGTATGTTTTAATCTTTGTTCCGGTTTCTGTGCTTTTCATTATATTAATTTCATATTCGATTTCTATGGAAATATTTACGCTTGTAAACACGACGTGTATTTGCGGCTTTTATACCCTGAGGGCGGTTTGGCAAGGGGTATGTGCGGCTTAAATGTAATTAAACTTTCAATTTAGAAGCTTTAGCTTTGCAGCTGCATGATTTTTTAGTAACATGCATTTTAGATGAGTATTATTTTAGTTACTTTACTTTTTGTTCTCTAAAATACCCTTGTATACCCTACACTTATTTTATATAAAGACGTGTATTTATATTGTTGAATTCCTTGTAAGTGTTCAACAAATATTTTGCTTCACTTCATTTACACAGAAATTCTTTGTGTGGCTCAACTTCTTTGAGTATTTTATTTAAGAAAATTAAATTGGTATTTAAAAAATTCTTGGAAAAATGGCTGTCAACAGTGAAAATTGTAAATATCTTACATCTTTTTCTGCAGCGCTTTGTCTGAAGAATAAAAATATATTTTTCTATATTCCTTTCTTATTATTACGCTAGAAACGCACGCCGTTGGCCTCTGATGATTGATCCGCAGGGACAGGCCAATAAATGGATTAAGAACTATGAGAAAAATAACAAATTGTGTGTGATTCGATTGAATCAGGCGGATTATACGCGTGTGCTGGAAAATGCCATACAATTCGGTTTACCGGTGCTGCTGGAAAACATTGGAGAGGAACTTGATCCCATACTGGAGTCCATATTGCAAAAAACACTGTTCAAACAGGGTGGCACGCTGTGTATTAAACTGGGTGACTCGGTTATTGAATACAATCACAGTTTCAAGTTGCGTGTGCCTTCAACTTTTATTTCCACTTAAATTAAAATATTTTTTCTTTATTTTCGATAGATTCTACATGACTACAAAGCTGAGAAATCCGCACTACTTGCCCGAGGTGGCTGTCAAGGTAACCCTATTGAATTTCATGATTACCACACAGGGTCTACAGGATCAGTTGCTGGGTATTACGGTGGCACGTGAACGACCCGACTTGGAGGCGGAAAAGAATAATTTAATCGTACAGGGTGCCGAAAACAAGCGCATGTTAAAGGAAACTGAGGATCAGATTTTGGAGGTGCTTTCGTCAGCGGAGAATATTCTGGAGGATGAAACTGCCGTGCAGATTTTGAGTTCAGCAAAGGCGCTGGCAAATGACATTAGTGAAAAGCAGATTATCACAGAGGCTACAGAGAAACAGATCGATTTGGCTCGTCTCAGTTATGTGCCCATTGCCGAGCACTCAACGATTCTGTTCTTCACCATAGGTAAAGAGAAAATAATATTCCTTTTTGATAAATTATTGATTTTCGTGTGCTTTACAGTGGAGCTTGCCAATATTGACCCCATGTACCAATACAGTTTGGTTTGGTTTGTCAACCTGTACATGGCTTCGATAGACAATACCGAAAAGGTCGATGATATTACCGCCAGATTGACGGACTTGAGAAACCATTTTACCTACAGTCTCTATGTCAACATCTGTCGCAGTCTGTTCGAGCGTGTAAGTACTTTAACTTAATGCCAATTATTGTCAAACAGTCGGTTCAGCTTGGGATCACAGTTCCAACTCACAGTTTTGCCAGTCCACTCCTTTGTCGTAATTGCGATATAATCCAATTGCATTCTATTTGAAGCGTATTATTTGCCGCTTTATTTTTTCTTTTTCTTTGTGGCTTTGCCAAACGTTCTGCTTCAATGGACTATAATAATTCCTTTAGCCTGGCTATAACCATTGCGACCTCGTTGCTCGCCGCTGTCACCTTCAATTGACGGTGTGCAGTGCAAACTGTCGCCCAGGTGCTTTGACTTGACGCACTTTGGATTATATATGCAATACTTTGCGCAAAAATAATCATTTCAGAAGAAAACTTTTCAGTTTCTTCTTTGCAAAAGGTTGAGCAGCTTAAAGTCAGTGCTTGAGAAGCAGTGCAGCTGTTAAAGTGACGCTGCTAACTTCAGACTTGACTCTTTTAAAGTTTAAAGTGTGATTTATGTTAAAGTGACAATGTTAACTTCAGACTTAGCTCTGTTAAGGCTTAAAGTGCGATTTATGTTAAAGCAACGTTGTTAATTTCAGACTCAACCCTATTAAAGTGTGATTTATGTTAAAGTGACGCTGTTAATTTCAGACTCAACCCTATTAAAGTGTGATTTATGTTAAAGTGACGCTGTTAACTTCAGACTTGATTCTGTTCAGGTTTAAAGTTTGATTTATATTAAAGTGACGCTGTTAACTTCAGACTTAGCTTTGTTAAGGATTAAAGTGCGATTTATGTTAAAGTGACGCTGTTAATTTCAGACTCAACCCTATTAAAGTGTGATTTATGTTAAAGTGACGCTGTTAACTTCAGACTTAGCTCTGTTTAAAGTTTAAAGTGTTACCCTGTTAATGTAATTTAAACCTACTGTTCAAGCAATGAAACTAGAACACCGGAGAGATTATTTTAAGAGACTATGTAAACTCAAAAATGTATAATCTAAGAATATATTTGTATCTATGCTGGCGACCCGTTCCCTTGCTTGGCAACGAAGCCTGAGATAAAAATAGTTCTAAATATAAAACCACGCTCTATCCTGTGCGTGGGGTACAACACCAAATTCTTAGAGGAGAGCTGTACTCCGCTGTAATTTGTAGCTATATAAGACCTAGGATTTTAAGGAATAAAGTCAGTTCAATTTTTGTGCTCAACCAACCAAGTCTTGATGTCCATTTATTCATTGGTCCTTCGAGCATTCTGTTGTTTTCCCCCACCAGTGGTAAGAGACACAGAATTTTAAACCAGCACCTTATAGTGAAATACTTAAGGTTGCAAAATAAATTGGTCTGTTGCTATCCTCCACCAGTGATAAGAAGCACAGAACTGATTGCTCTAGTTCTCCATGTGAGACAGAGATAATAAATATCCGAAGAGGATTAACAAAAACTCTAGCGCTCTAAAAAGAAAAGAGGCAGGGAATAAAAAAAAAAAAATTTAGTGTTTCCGAGGCTTTACGTCGGAATTGTGTGCGGTAAAAAAAAAAAAAAAAATATAAATCGACACGAAATTATTATAGCGTTTCCGAGGCTTACATCGGAAAGTGAAAAAAAAACTACGAGGTCGATTCTAAAGCAATAGAATCGGAAATCGGAGTGGCTAGAGGATTTACAACCCCAAGAGCCAAAAACAACGTCCGCAAAGACAGCAGCGACAGAGTCAACAGCAGCAGCATCAGCGACATAAGCGTCAGCGTCAGCATCGTCAGCGGCATCAGCAGCAGCGTGAGCAGAGGCATCAGCAGCAACGTGAGCAGAGTCAACAGCAGCAGCATCAGCAGCAGCGTCAGCATCAGCATCAGCAGCAGAGTCAGCTTCATCACAACATAAGATAAGTGCATGAAACTTAAGTTTTAAAAATATATTGTTAAAATGTTGTCAGAAGCAACAATTAATCTGCTGGAAAAAGCAAGCAGTAATAGTTAAAAAAGTTCAGGAGATTGAAGCTGGAATTATTTCCAGCCAATCTATTGAAATATTGACAGAGTTGAAAGACAAATTTGTAACAAACAACTCTATTCTTTTTTTAAAAATTGGAGCAGTCGATCACGACTACTTCAATAAAAAAATATTTGACAAAACAATATTAACAATTAAATCAATTAGTGAACAATATATATGTTCGAAGAAAATTATTGATCCTGGAACAGAAAATGTTCCAGAAAAAGTTGAAAATAATAAGATTGCAGATAAGTTAGACGAAAACTTGTTGCAACTTAAAAAATTATATTCAGGAAACTGAAAAAAAAAAAAAAATGCTACTCCGGAATGGAGTAGCATTAGAAAAAAATAAAATTAATTTTCTCTGGAATAGAATCCAAGAAAAAATTAATTTCTTTGAAAAACAAAACATCCAATGCAACGAAGATGTTTCTGAATTAGAGTTTGATGCTAACAATATGATTGACATATTGGAGCATATAAGTCTCAACAGTAATAAGGTAACCGTGAAGACAGAAGATCTTCCAGCTCTACCTAAAATTAAGGTACCCACTTTTTATGGGGAACCCAGAGAGTGGGATTCATTTTTTGAATTATTTATGGAAATAATTCATGATAGAGAGGACCTAAGTCTTTCGGTCAAATTTAATTATTTAAAATCGGCTTTAAAGGTGAAGCCAGGAGCATGGTATCACATTTGCTCACTGGCTCAGTAAATAATTATGATGTTGTGTGGGAACTGTTGACCAAACGGTTCGAAAATAAAAGGAAAATTTTTTTCAGATCAATTAAATAGGTTAATTGATTTACCTTCACTAAATATTGAATCTGAAAAGCAGATAAAAATTTTATTGATGCTAGCAATGAGGCTATGCATATTATAAAATTAAAAAGCAAATATGTCTAATGAAATAGACAGTATCTTTGCGCACATTATATTGCGTAAATTTAATAAAGAGACACTACAACTATACGAATCTTACGTCAGAAAGACAAAAGAAATTCAAGAGTTGTCAGATGTCAAAGAATTTTTGGAACAGCGATATGGTTCCATTAGTTCATTAAAAACGATGAAAAGAAAAATTCTAATGTTCAGCAACATAGAATTGAAAACTGCCCGATATGTAAGAAACCTGGACATCATGCAGTACAGTGCTATACATTTAGAGCCATGAGTCCAGTAGAGAGAATCGACGCAGTAAGAAAAGTGCAATTATGTATGAAATGTTTAAAATTCACGAGGAATAAACGATGCTCGTGTGAAATATTATGTACTATTTGCAGAAAATCACACAACACAATGTTACACATTTCTAACGAGAAAGTGAACACTTGTGTTGCTGAAAAGCAAGCACTATTAGCTACAGCAATAGTGAAAGTGCAAACCAATAATGGTAATTTTGAGCAATTAAGAGCATTAATCGATAGTGGATCGCAGTGCACTATTATTTCAGAAGAAGCTGTTCAAACTCTAAACTTATTTAGAATTAAAAAAATAACAAAAATAAGTGGAGTTTCAGCAAATAACTCAAGCTCATCAAAATACAAGGTCAACTTGTGTTTAAAACCATATAATAATGAGAAACAAAATTTTTACACAGAAGCAATCGTTTTGCCAAAATTAATGAAAGCGCTGCCAATCCAAACAATAAAGATAAATAAATATAAATGGCAGAATTACGTTTTTGGCTGACCCACATTTTGACAAACCGAGCAGAGTAGATATGATAATTGGAGCCGATCTATATTCACAAATAATGAAAAATGGCATTATTAAAATAGACGGACTCCTGGGTCAAAATACGGAATTTGGTTGGGTAGTATCAGGCTGCACCAAATCAAAGGGAAATTCTGTAATAACAGCAACTACAATCGAGGTTAAAGACATGGATCGATTTTGGGAATTAGAAGATGAAGATAATGACGACTTAGAAGCAGAATATTGTGAAAAGAACTATATAGCAACAACTAGAAAAGATAGCAATGGTAGATTTATTGTAAAAATCCCATTTAAAGAAAAAATACGAACTTAGGAGATTCTAAAACGCAAGCTTTAGCACGTTTTCACAATTTAGAAAAAGAAATTTAATAAAAATCTAAAACTGAAAGAAAATTATATTCAGTTTATGAGGGAGTACATGGAGTTAGGACATATGGTTGAATCAAACGAAGTAGGAAAATATTATCTTCCTCATCAAGCAGTACTAAGGGATAGTAGCTTAACAACAAAATTAAGAGTTGTATTTGATGCGTCAGCAAAAAGTTCAAATGGGAAAAGCCTAAATGACATCATGTGGACAGGACCAAGAGTTCAAAGAGATATTTTTGATATTCTGTTAAAATGGCGTAAATGGCCAGTTGTAGTCTCCTCTGATATAGAAAAAATGTACAGACAAATAAATATTGATGAAGATGACCAAAAATATCTCAATGTTCTGGAGAGACTGTCCGTTGGATAGATTAAAAAACTTACAAACTTACAACAGTTACTTACGGAACCGCATCAGCCCCATATTTAGCGACCAGGACTTTGTTAGAAATTGCTTACAAATGTAGCAATGAAAACATTAGTGAAATAATAAAAAATGATTTTTATATGGACGATCTAATGACAGGCGCTAATACAGTACAGGAGGCTAAAGAAATTGTAAATTTAATTTCGCGAGAATTAGATAATGTGGGATTTAATTTAAGGAAATGGATCTCCAACAATCCAGACGTTGTGGCAAGCGTAGAATGTACTGATGATAAAAAAATATTAAGTTTTGAAGAAAATGAGTCAGTCAAGACGCTAGGATTACAATGGGAACCTGTAAAAGACGAATTTAAATTTAATATTCATTGTGAACAAAAAAAGAAAATTAATAAAAAGAACAGTATTGTCTACATTAGCGAAAATTTATGACCCTTTAGGTTGGCTATCTCCTGTAACAATAGTCGGTAAAATGTTTATGCAAAAACTATGGTTAGGTGAGCTAGAGTGGGATAAAAAATTACCAATAGACGATTCAGAATACTGGGAAATATTTATGAAAAAATTAATAACATTAGAAAATCTCAGAATTCCTAGATGGCTAAAAATGCACAACGATGTATTGGCCCCAAGTACATGGATTTGCAGATGCCTCGAAAAAGCATATGCGGCAGTTGTGTATGCAAAAATCGGAAGTTCAGTAAGGATAATTACTAGTAAAAAGTAAAGTTAATCCCAAAAAGAATAGAAAAACGATCCCTAAGTTAGAGTTATGTGCAGCTCATCTGTTAGCAAAACTAATGGAAAGAGTAAAAGAAGCGTTAGGAATAAGTACAAAATCTTATGCATGGAGCGACTCAACGATTACTCTTGCTTGGATCAAAAATGGAGCTAATAAAAATAAATTTATTAGGCGTAGAACAGATGATATTAAAAAATTAAAAAGAAGTAGAATGGGGGCATGTCAAATCAGAAGACAACCCAGCAGATATTGCGTCAAGAGGAATAGATGCCGATAAGTTAAAAAACTGTGACATTTGGTGGACTGGACCTCATTGGCTTGCGAAGTCAATTGAATATTGGCCAAAGGAAGAAAATTCTGAAAATGAATTAGTTTGCACAACTATTTTGAATAATAATTCTGATATTATTCAGAAATTAACAGATAAGTTTTCCTGTATAGAAAAACTCGAAAAAAGTAGTTGCATATGTTTTAAGATTTATTGATATGAAAATTAACAAAAAAGTATTTCCAGCGTATTTAACTGTAAATGAAATAAAGTCTGCACGCTGTTTAGTAATTAAACAACAGCAGATTATTTATTTCGATGCAGAAATTAAATGTATAATTCATAAAAGAGATATTGACATAAAAAAGCAAGATACTAAGTTTAAACCCATTTTTAGATGAAAATGGGTTACTTAGAGTTGGTGGAAGATTAAGGAACTCTAATGCATGTTTTCAGGTAAAACATCCTTTAAATTTAAACAAAAGTCACTTTACGGACTTAATAATAAAAAGGCACATAGAGAAACATTGCATGGTGGACTTAACCTGATGAGAACTTATATTCAAAGACGATATTGGATTTTGGACTTAGAAATAGTTTAAAGAAACAGTTGAAAGAATGTATAAAGTGTTCAAGATATCGGCAGACGACAGCAGGACAGATAATGGGAGACCTTCCAAAATATAGAATTACACCAGATTACCCATTTCTAAATACTGGAGTAGATTACGCAGGGCCATACCATATAAAATGTTCTAAAAACAGAGGAATTAAGTCATATAAAGGTTACATAGCTGTGTTTGTATGTATGGCAACCAAAGCTATACATCTGGAAGTTGTAAGTGATCTTACAACTGATGCATTTTTAGCAGCCTTTAAAAGATTCATTGCAAGAAGAGGAAAATGTGCTAATATTTACTCCGATAATGGAACAAACTTTGTGGGTGCGTCACGAAAATTAAATGAAGATTTTCAAAAAGCTATTATGGATAACGAAAAAGTAGCTCCAATTTTAGAAAGCGAAGGGATCACTTGGCATTTTATCCCGCCGGCAGGACCGCATTTCGGTGGCATTTGGGAAGCGGGAGTTAAATCGGTGAAATATCACTTAAAAAGAACAATTGGTGATACGATTTTAACTTATGAAGAGTTTGCAACTCTGTTATGCCAGATTGAAGGAGTGCTAAATTCTCGTCCCCTATACACTACTGGAGAAGATATTGAGGACATGGAGATATTAACGCCGGGACATTTTCTGATTGGTAGACCTAATTTGGAAGTAATAGAGTCTATAAATGAGGAGAAGATAAACAATTTAGACAGATGGAAATTAATTAAAAAGGATTAAAAATGAATTTTGGTTAAAATGGAAAGAAGACTATTTACATACTTTACAGCAAAGAAATAAATGGAAACGTGAAAATAAAAATATCGAAAAAGGGCAAATAGTGTTAATTAAATCCGAAAATTGTCATCCAGCGAGATGGCCCCTAGGGAAAATTGAGGAAGTTCATAAAGGCGCAGATGAAAAAGTTAGAGTAGCGAAGATAAGAGTACAAGAAGGATTGGTAACGCGTCCTATTAGTAAAATATGTCCTCTAATTGGAGTCCAAGAGTCAGGAGAAGACTCTAAAAATGAGGAACGCTCAACTAGAGGAGGTAGGCTTTCAAAAAATCGGATTGTATTTAGCCATGATGATGTTAATGCTGATTTGTCAAGTATCCAATGCGGTTCCAATTAAGACCGAAATAAAGAAATGGACAGTTGAACAAGTCAACAGTACAGCATCAATATACTTGGATCCGATGGGTGACGTAGAAGTAATAACGTCATCATGGGATTTAGTTGTGTTTTTATGATATGGACACTTACTTCGTTATGATAGAAAAGGGAAAGAAATTATACAAAAGATGCGAATGATTTGTAGAAAATTGCATGATTTTGAGGAGCAATGTAATTTGGTACTGAACAACATGCAAAGACAAATCGATGATGTAGAGGAAAACAATAGCCTTTTTATGACGCAGAGAACTCCAAGACAGAAAAGATCACCCTTAGATTTCGTAGGATCTTTATATCATATAGTATTCGGGCTCATGGATGCAGATGATAGAACTCAAATGGAAGAAAATATGATTGTGTTGTTAGAAAATCAACATAACATAGACAATCTAGCCAAAAACAGGCTTCCGTAATTGATTCCACTGAAAACATTCTGAAACAAACAATAGACGAAGTAAATAAAAACTTTTACAGTATGAATCTACGAGTAGACAACATGACCGAACTTCTTAAGGAAAGCTATTTTGTATATAAGGAATCAATAAAGTTCTTTATGATAACAAAACAGTTGAACTCATTGATTGATGAATGTGAAAAGGTTCAAGCTGGAGTAATCAGCTTGCTTATTGACGTCAATCATGGAAAATTAAACACTAATATATTAAAACCAAATCAACTAAAAAAGGAAATTAGTTACATTAAAGACAAAATACCTGATACACTTGTTCTACCAGGAAAAAGAACTGGTGCGGAACTAAAAGAAATTTATACTTTGCTAACTGCAAAAGGGTTGTATTTAGACAAAAAAATAATAATAAATGCAAAAATACCTTTATTCAATAGACATTCATCTCAGGTATTTAAAATTATTCCCTTACCAATTAAAACCAACAGGGAATAATAATTGCCGATCTAAAGTTCCCATACATAGTGTATAACTTTGCAATTGATTCGTATAATTTAATGTCAGAAGCAGCGCTAAACAAATGCAAGCATTGGCAACAAAATAAACGAATTTGCGAAGGAAACTGGCCATGGAATAATGCAAATGATGACTCTTGCGAGGTCTCACCTTTTAAGCCGAATAGACCATCGAATTGTGTCTATAAAATGATATCAACTTACTCAAACTATTGGGTTGAATTAAATAGAAAGGGTAGTTGGCTTTTCAAAGTACCAACTAATACTAAAAGCAAATATTCAGTGTAGCCATACTCACCAGGAAATTATTGACTTACCGGAACAAGGTATATTATCTATTAAGTCAGATTGTACTGCTAGAACAGTTGATAAAATTCTAGTTGCAAATTATGTAATTCACTCCGAAAGTTACGAAAAATTGTCACCTTATTATATAAGTAATGTAAGTGAGATACCGAAAATTATATGGGATCCATTGAGATATCCAATTATCAACCATACAGTAGAGATAGATCAATTAAAGAATGACCTATATGACATTAAAAATCATCATTTTGAATTAAAAAAACTTAACTTTCATCATGTATCCGGTCACCTATCTTTAGAATTTGTTTGATAATATTGTTAGTTATAATTGTATACATAATAAGAAAAAATAAATGTAACAAGAAGACTACAAACGATCACGTTTCCTCACATATAAAAATAAAACAAAAAAATAAAAATGTTTACTCTAAGGTTAATATGTCAATGCCATTGTATTTAAACTACCACCTTTTTGTGGTTCTTGGCAGAATGTTCAAGCAATGAAACTAGAACACCGGAGAGATTATTTTAAGAGACTATGTAAACTCAAAATGTATAATCTAAGAATATATTTGTATCTATGCTGGCGACCCGTTCCCATGCTTGGCAACGAAGCCTGAGATAAAAATAGTTCTAAATATAAAACCACGCTCTATCCTGTGCGTGGGGTACAACACCAAATTCTTAGAGGAGAGCTGTACTCCGCTGTAATTTGTAGCTATATAAGACCTAGGATTTTAAGGAATAAAGTCAGTTCAATTTTTGTGCTCAACCAACCAAGTCTTGATGTCCATTTATTCACCTACCTTCTGCCGCTCAGAAAAATTCTAAAATTTTCCACTTGGCTGGCTCGTTTCAAAGGCAAACTTAATTGCTAAACATAAGTCTGTTATCGCTAACACAGAAATCATTTGCTGTCCACTGTGGCACTTTAACAGTGGGAATAACATTATAAAATAAGCTCGAATACAGCATAAAATAAAAAGCGAGGTAAAATTGAAGAAAGAGTGGGTCCAAAGAAGCAGGTCCCCGTTGGCTTCATGATGTTTTCAGTCAATTATGCGATGTGCCCTGTTCCCCGCCCCATTTGCTGCCCCCCTATAAGCTCGCCTTTGATCCTTGGCTTTTAATTTTCTTGTGAAAAATGAAAAGTGAGTGGGGGCAGCTGAAATGCTATCTACAGCATTGGTGCTTTGTGTGGCGCGGGGCAAGGAGAGAAGTGTTTTTTTTTTTTTTTGGTTTTGGGGGTTAGGGCGTGGAAATTGCTTTGATTTCAGTGGCGAGTCAACCTTTTTGGTTACATAAACCCATGTATAACCCATTTAATGCGTGAGTGAAGCACGATAAGGTTGTTGAGAACGTTAAAAAGGAGAAAGTTCGTGAGGCAACTAATGAAATTTCTGCTCCATGACAGGATAAGCTCTTGTTCTCGCTCATATTGAACATCAATTTGATGAAGCATGAAAACCTGATTGACAACAGCGAATGGATGTTCCTGCTCACTGGCGGTATTGGCCTAGAGAATCCACACAAGAATCCCGCTTCCTGGTTGGGCGTACAGAATTGGGATGAGATTTGTCGCCTCTCCAACTTAGCTGGCTTTAAAGGACTGCGTGAGGATGTCACCGCCAATTCGTCGAGTTGGAAAGCACTCTTCGATGCCCGTTTACCACAGGATAATAAATCCATACCACAGAAATGGTCGGATCGTTTAACTGAATTCCAAAAACTACTAATCCTACGCTGCTTCCGACCCGATAAATTGGTTCCAGCTGTGCTCAACTTTGTCGCCGGCGAACTGGGACAAAAGTTTGTGGATCCGCCGCAGTTTGATTTGGCTGCATCCTTTTCAGACTCGCACTGCTGTGTTCCATTAATATTTATTCTAACACCTGGATCAGATCCAACGGCCACATTGCTCAAGTTTGCTGAGGATCAAGGCTTTGGCACGAATCGTTTGTTCTCCTTGTCCTTGGGCCAGGGACAGGGACCCATTGCCATCAAGATGATTGACGAGGGCGTCAAACTGGGCAATTGGGTTGTGCTGCAAAATTGCCATTTGGCTGCGAGCTTTATGCCATCGCTGGAGAAGGTCTGCGAGAATTTGTTGCCCGACTCGACGCATCCAGACTTCCGTCTCTGGTTGACTTCCTACCCGGCCGATCATTTCCCGGTTGTGGTGCTGCAGAATGGCATTAAAATGACCAATGAACCGCCCAAGGGTTTGCGTTCTAACATCATGAGATCCATGATCAGTGATCCGATCAGTGATCTCGAGTGGTACGAGTCCTGCACACAGCCTAGAGTCTTCAAGCAGTTGATCTACTCGCTGTGCTTCTTCCATGCTGTTATACAGGAACGTCGTTATTTCGGTCCCATCGGCTGGAATATACCCTATGAATTCAATGAAACCGATCTGCGTATTTCCCTCATGCAGTTGCGCATGTTCCTCAATCAATACGAGACCGTTAACTACGATGCTTTACGTTACTTGACGGGAGAGTGTAATTACGGTGGTCGTGTCACTGATGATTGGGATCGTCGTACTCTGAAAACAATATTGGATAGATTTTACAATCCAGCTGTTATTGATCTGGAGAAGCCATACTATTTGGATGACTCAGGTGTTTACTATATACCTGTCTTCAAGGATGCCGATTTGTATCTGTCATTTACAAGGGAATTGCCGCATATATCGGCGCCTGCCATTTTTGGTTTCCATGCGAATGCCGATATTATGAAGGACCAACAGGAAACAGATATGCTGCTGTCGCATACCCTGTTAACGCAGGATACAAGCTATTCGCGATGTGAACCTATTTCCGGCGAATCATAATTCGGTGACTTTGATGTCTCACTGTCTGGGGCATTGGCAGTAACATCGGTGTTACTGGCAAGTACACTAATCTTTCTTGTTGATCTTGCATCAAAGAACGTACAATGTGTTGCTGAACACCATCAGAACAAGTCTCATTACCTTAAGAAAGGGTATCAAGGGTGAGTATTAAATGGTACGGTCAAGCGGTTTGTCCTTCTCATCTTCGTTGGGATCCAGAAGGAAAATTCTTGACTTATTTCCGCCGCTCAATTTGGGTTTATCAGTTTCTGCAGGTTGTTCCTTGGTTTCCTCTTTTGTTTGCGATATTTCCATCAATTGTACATTCGATTGCTCATTCGCTTCCTCTTTTGATTTCGTTTTGATTTCTTCGTTCGATTGCAAGTTTGAGAGTGGCATATCTATCGATAGTTTTGATTGTTCGTCCGATTGATCTACTAATATTTCAGCTGATGTTGGCTTTGAAGGTTCCTTTGGAGGCTCCTTAAACGACTCCTTGGAACTCTTCTTTGATGGTTGCTTTGAAGCCTGTTTTGAGGTTGGTTTTGAGGTTGGTTTTGATTGAACTTTCGATGATTGCTTTTCCGTTTCAGTCTGATCTTCGATATCTCCATAAAAACTTTCGTCTTCGTCGATTTCTCCTCGGTTCCACCAACTGCGCTCATCATCCGCCTCATAGTCTGTTATCTCCGATTCCTCAGTAAAGACGAGTTCATTAAAGACTCCAATTAGCTGATCCTCCTGCTTGGTCTGTGTTGTCTGTTCACCGAAAGAAACGCCAATGTCTGTTAACGAACTTGTCGATTCTTTAACCTCTTCCTTTTTGAACAGATGCCGAAGTGCGCCGAAATCTTCCTCCTTCAAAATGTCCATAATACTGAGTATGCTACAAATGTCCTCCTCCTCGGGTAGTTTTTCAGTTTCCACCTCATTGTACACATGTCGAGTCACAAACGTATCGGCCTTTTCGTCCTCCGGTTTGCACTTGTGATCAATCAGATACTTTTCATCGGTAACCAGAGGTTTGGTTATTTTATCTCCCTTCATTTTCTTAAGCAGCGAGAGGACTTGAGTGCGCAGATGTGTTATATTGCCCATGTCCCCATAAGATTCAGGCTTGGACCTTTCCAACAACTTCAATTGCTCCAATTCACGTATATTGTCGTCTTTACTAATGGCCGGCTGTGAGATTGCTTGATGCAGTTCCACCGGCTCCATTGCAGTTACTTTCATATGGAATTTGTCTAGAATTCCACCGAAGACATCGTCCAGCAGATCCATGTAGATCTCATGTGCAATACGCTCCGTTTGCGTCTTCCAGCGACGTCCTGGCACCGCCCTACGTATGACCTTCCTTAAAATGGCATTGACCTCGATGTGGGAGGTACGTTGCGGTCCTTCGCTCTCGCTTTCCGTGGAGAAGAAGTACAGATCGTTGTCGATGAGTCGATCTACCAGATCACTGGCCAACGTGCTAGCTATATCATAGTTCTCCATTTCATCCCAGATGCGTCCAAATATCACATCATCAATTATGTACTTGGCAATCAAAGTCTTCTCGTACTTAACCACCAAAGTGTTCAGATCGGGAAAGACCATGGCACGTAGAACTTCACGCAGTGGTTCATAGGTCAAGGGCGTCTGAATGAGCTTAAAACTTTCCAGCCAACGCTGAATATCAGCATCAATTTGCTTGGCCAAAGTAACGACCGCCTCGGCGGCATCGCATTCGGCAATGTGGGAAATATCGGTGGTCAAAATACTATTGATAAAATCATCGGCCACCTCGCTGTGCACCACATTGCTCTGCTGAAAGATGTCCTCGTATAGCAGCCTCAAATTGTTCTCCTTCTGACGTAGTCCCGCCTCGGCAGCTTCACGACGCCAGCGCTCCTTTTGTGCGAGTATCGAGAAGAAATGAAGTTTACGCTGCTCCTGCAGGCGCTCCATTTCCTCCGATAGGAATTGCATAATCCAACCGATGGTGCTGCCCTCGTACATGTGCAGCAATTGCTCAAGATCTTCGTGACGTCGTTCGGCCAACATTTGTTTGGCTACATTTGGACTATGTTTGCGTCTTCGCTCGTCCTCCAGGAAGTTTTGTATGGCCAGCACCTGCTCGGGCGCCAGAGCCTCATGTTGCTTGGCATCCATATTGTCGGTGCGTCGTACGCGATCCTTAAAGAAATCTCTGGCATCGATATCATCGTAATTAAACTCAATACGTGAATCGATTTCTGACGGTGCCTTTGGTCTTCTCTTGAGGCACTTGGGTGCCGTCTTTGGTTTCATGGCCTGTGTGCGTAGCGACTTCAGTGATTCATAGAGTTTCTGCAAGTGCTTGTCGGAGCAGAAGTTCTGCTCGTATTCCTTCACATACTCCTTGGGCTTGGACCACTCCTTGAGCTTAGTAAATGGACACTCCAATTGCTCCATATTGACTCGCTTCTCCAGCTCATCGATGCGCATATCGAATGCCTTACGGCCATCGCCGACAAAGTTACGTCGAGCTGGATCCACACCATGGCGCATGAGTGGTCCATAGAACTCTGAGGCGGGGGTACCCAATGCCTGCATGGGACTGGACTTCTTCCAGCGCCTGGACATGCCCGAATGCTCGATTTGCAGGCGTCGCATAGCGCGTTGATATTGAATCTCGTTCTTGGTTAGACCGCGTTGACGTCGCTTCTCGATGGTCTCGCAGGCCTCCTCGATGCGTGTCCTGGAGGCCATGTGCATTTCCTTTTCTCGCTTGTCGAACATGCGTATGACAATATCCAAGCGCATCATTTGGCACTCCTGTATGTACTCCTCACGCTCCAGCCACTGCTCCCACTCAAAGGCCTCCAGAATTGGCCGATATTTGCTCTTTATCGCACTCTCACGCGCCTCATTCAACTGTTTCATAAAGTTCGTCTTCAGGGCCTTGTTGAAGGCCCAACGCTTGCGGGCTCTTTCCAAAACCTCCACCTCATAGAGACCCGGGGGCTTGTCGCCGGGCAGGAGTGTGGACAGATTGAAAAGCTCCAAATTCTCATCCTGTTCCTTGTCAATGATTTCGGGTAAATAGGCCACAGTTTGTGCCGATGATTCTCTAGCAAATCGAGTAGGTTTATTAGAGTTTGTCAGGCGTTTAAATTGCTTTTTAGAACCCGTAAGGTTGCATTTTATCTTACGCACCTGTACAAAGTTTGTGTGGCTTGATCCTTAAAGGGTCGCTTATCCACAAACTTGGGAAAATAATCACATTTGGTGGTGTAGTCCTTAACGCTCTGCAGTGAATCTCGCATCTTTACCTCAAACGTATTCACATTTGTATCGCGTTCGGTGAGAAAATCAATACCGGGTGCTTTAAACTGGCACTCGCTGTCCGTGCGTGCCAACCAGCCGACCTTACGCTCCGCAGGATTGTTGGCACCTATGGGGAGAGGGGGGCAGGGAAAATAAAGGATAAACCCAAAAGGGTTCGGGGACAAAACTCACCGCCTACCGCACGTGGATCCTGCGTGGGGTTTGTGATCAAACAGGATGTTAGACCCGTTTGCATTTGGTTATCCTTTACTGTGGTCTGGACCACACATCGTTGCTTGCCGAAGGTCACACGCTTGGCATGCTTCGGTGGTTCCACCACCAACAATTGCTCCTTGGATTTGACACTTTTCACATCCAGAGCGGAAGCGGATACACGCGGCGAACTGTACTTTGATGTGGAGCTGCTATTACGTATACGCCTCACCTCAAACAGCACATTCATAATGTCCGAATCGGGGGACTTGCCACGAATACTCTGCGCTGGCATCTCCAATTAGTTTAATATTTTCTATTTTACACAATAATTCCAAATATAACTTGTGCTAATCACAGATAAATGTGCGTGCGATTTATAATTGAATTTTCTATTTGATGCGCCTACTTGTTAAACTTTTTTTATTTATCTGTTTTGCTTTTCTGCAGGTCTGGTGGTAATGTCCGCTGCTGTGGAGGCGGTTTATAAGTCTGTGCTTATTTCCAAAATACCCGGTATGTGGGCTAGCAAGTCCTATCCCAGCTTGAAACCACTTGGCAGCTATGTCACCGACTTTTTGCGTCGTTTGGAATTCCTGCAGGTAAGTTCTGCTGTGCCATGACAACCATCGTCTTGTTGTCCGGGCAGCAAGTTTGTTTATTTGTTTTTTATTAACCCAGGCCAATCGATAGGGCCTAGTTTGGCAAATGTTGACCCTCTTTTTCTTCATCACACCCCTTTTTTTTTCTCTTTTTAGCACTGGTACGACCATGGCGCACCAGCGACCTTCTGGTTGTCTGGTTTCTTCTTTACCCAGGCCTTTTTGACGGGTGCCCAGCAGAATTATGCACGAAAATATGTAATTTCCATAGATCTGCTAGCCTTTGACTACGAGGTCCTTTCGATAGAGGAGTCGGAAATGCAAGGCGTGGCCGCTCCCGCAGATGGTGTGTTTGTGTATGGCATCTTTTTGGAAGGTGCCTGCTGGGATCGCAAGAACAAATATCTAGCTGAATCGCGACCAAGAGTACTCTTCGATACGATGCCACTAATTTGGCTAAGACCATTGAAACGCACGGATTTACCAGAGCGACACAGCTACAACTGTCCCATGTACAAGACGGCGGAACGAAGAGGTGTCCTGTCCACCACCGGGCACAGTACCAACTTTGTAGTTGCCATGCTTCTCTCCTGCAATCCAAACACACCGCTCGCCCATTGGGTTATACGCGGCACGGCGCTACTTTGCCAATTGAGTTTCTAAATTGTGTTGCCAGACGTGTCTATATTTTCTATATACAAAAAAGTTTAGCTTTATGTGAAACATCTAATTGGGTGCATACATAAATTATCAGCTAAAACGTTGCAGAGTATTAAATAAATTAAATCAATGCTGGATGTAAGTGAATTGAAACAAATTGGGTATATTTTTTAGGGGTGGCGAAATTGGTAGTTTTTGTACTAAAAACTGAAGTTGGTAACTAATCATAGAGATATCACCTTCCAATATAAAACAATAAAGTCAGACAGTGAATAATTGCAATGAATTGAATTTAAATCTGTTCTTTTTGAAATAAACGACATGACAAGCTCTAATTAAAATTGAGTTTTCAGAGAAACCTTGCATATTAATTAAATGAATGAGATTGTAAACCACAAACACACAACAAGATGTGTTTTTTCCCATACCCATACCCATACCCATACCTTTAAAATTTTAACTAAGGGTTTATTATATACTTTTGTGGTTTGCTCCCTTTTGGGACTGTTTGCTCATCAATTTCAATTGTAGTTGTGTAGCCTGGTGTAGAGATAAAATTAAATAACTGAGCTGCGGCTGCAGCACCGACAGCGACAGCGACAGCGACACATTAAAGTTGCTACTTGTTGTGCTTCAAGACTGAAAATAAATGACCCCAAATGGCTTGGATTTTCGCTGCCATTTCGAGGGACTCTCGGAAGGCACGTTAATCATTTATTATCTGACATGACTGTGATTATTTAACTTTTAGCCTGTTTTTCAGCCATATTTCATTTTAAGCTCCGCGTTTTTTTTTTTTTTCCTTTCTTTTTTTTTCCTACTTTAAATTTTTTACATGGTCTTGTTTGTAGCAGGGTTGTTCATCTAATTCTGTCTAATAATTTATGAGCAAAGTTTTGAGTGGGTGCCAACAAATAAGCGAGTTTCGATAGAAAAGTGTTTGACGATTACGGGCAACACTTGAGAAACATAAAATTTATCGCTGGTTTAACGCGCTTTTCATTTCAGCTCTTGTCCAACTTTAATTAGCGTAATTATTGAGCAATTACCAATTACAGTGTCGTACGTTTTTTCCACTCTACTGTTCACCTACTGTGGGTGTTTATTCCTCATTTTTGTGCTGTGCTTATCCCGCCTATTAATTATAACACTCAATCACACGAAAATGGCTTCACTCTGCCTGGCCATTAATTATCACCTTGAAGCGGTAAACGCTATTTATCAGCGCTCAGCAGCGTCAACCGTTTGCCCTCCAAAAATAGTACCGCCCCAATGCTCCCTCTATGAACCTGGAAGCTATTTGCTCATTGGCTGCTCAGTCAGCTGTGCGTGACCCCATCAAAGATAATGTTGCTAATTAAGCAACAACATTTTCACAAACTGCTTAAAACGATTAGATAATGTTAAAATCTGCTTGAAAATCAGCACAAACCCCGCTTTGCCTATTTCCCCACACAGCTGCCATCGCTTTAAAATCCCCCCCCCCCCACATTTCTTATCAGACGCCATCTTGATTTGTTGCTATTTCCTTTTGTTTTTTGTCGGGTAGTTTTCTTCAGCCATTAAAAGGGTGAAATTGGCTGTGCTGGAAGTGAAGGTGTATCTCCAGGGAAAATTACTATCTGCTGTAAGAACAGTGGCTGTCATAAGTTATTTGTCCATTGACTTAACTGTCAAGCTGTCATGATTTCTGCGCCAAAATGTATTTTGTTTGTTCATGTATTTTTTAGTATGTCATTTCATTTTAAAGTTATTAGTTTTAGATAAGCTTTGAGTTTACTCTTGCCAAGTTTGACTGCAGCAAACAGTATTTAATATTACTAAAAACAACTTTACTTAGTTACGTGTACGAGTTTAGTTACAATAACGAACATTTAGTTCGATTAACTTTATTTTTAACTTTAGCCCTGAAAAGTATGCTATATTTTCTTTAATTCAGCTTTCCTCGTCTAATCATATTTTCTTTTGAGTTGATTCTTGGCAGAGTATTCGGTATTCGTTGCTATTTTCTATTAAATTCATTTCCTTTTGCTTTGTTCGTGTCGTTATCTATTTTCATTCACATCTTTTTTCGAAATAATAATGCGTATTTATGTGCAAACAACGAAATTATATTTACTTGCTTTCGCTCTGCCAATATTTGCATGCAATTAATTTTCCCGGGGCCAGCAACAACAACAACAATAGCAACAAAGACAACAACAACCACAAGAATAACAAGAACAACGAGAGCGTTGAATCAAACGAAGCGTAACTTTGGCATCCGCATCCCAAAAAAAAAACATCTCTGGGTTGAACAATTTCATCCCCTCTCCTCCAGTTTGCACACCCACGCCATCCCCGTTGCTCCTGGCACTTTGTGCATCTTTCCACATGGGGAGAGGAGCGGGACTGGGGGGAAAGCCCTCACAATTTATTCTAAAAAGTATTGCTAACGAAGGAATCGAAGAGAAATCGCCGAGTTGCTGTTGTTGTTGTTGGTGTTTTCGTGGTTGTATCTGCTGTTCGTGTTGCTGATGATGGCGCTGATAACGATGCGGCAACTTCTGGCAAGTTCTTCCTTAGCTCCTCCCAGCCTTTTAGCCAACTCCCACTACAGCAGGACTCTGAGGAAAATGCTACGTTAATGCCGAGCAGCATTTTCTTTAAAACTTCGAGTTGCTTTCGACTTTTTTAATTAAATTTTCAAGCGTAAGACAAATAAAATGTGCAAAGTTGCTCAAATGTTGCCTAGGCCTGTCATTCCCGTATCCCCTTTCACCCACCCCTACACCCCTAAATACACCCCTTTTGGCCCACAGACATATAGACATTTAAATACTAAATTCAACTCGTTTCATTTAATGGCCTACCCAAAAAAGGCAGATCTCCGGAACGGATTGCTTGATTTTATGTTATCAAAAATATTTTCAGGCACTTAAATTAATTTATCGCTCTCTGATGCTATATAGCAGTCGTTACACAACAAAGATTAGCGGACTAAAGGGGGTTCTGTGTATATCCCAAATAAATTAATGTTCTAAACACAAAAAATTGTAAATCAATATTTATGCGTAATGCGAATCAGGGGAATATTGATTTATACATGTTGTTTGCCACACTGATTGCTGCAAAGCTGTCAAAAGTTTTGTTTTTAATGGTTATTTTGTCATTTATTTGAATTGTTTAAATTTTTTAATCAAAGTATGAAAATTAATGTGTTTTATGGAAACTGAAAATTGTATTTTAGTCAGACTTTGTGCCCGATAGCCTCAACCGCATAAATTGCTTTAGCACCAAAGGGATTTGTGTCAAAATCAGACCGAAAAGAATCCTAAGCGAAGACAAGATGCGTCCGGTTCAACATTTGAAGACTGTACAGGGAATGATTGATTGAAGATACTCTAGATAGTGTAGAAAGCAGGTATTTTCTTTATTTTGTATTATAGAACATAGATTACATAATGTAAAAAACTTTAAAAGAAACTATCATATAAAATGTTGTATATTTTCTGTGCCTGATGTTTTTATGCACAATATTCTATAGTCTGCCTATATTTTATATTCATTATTATGTGTTATAAATTTGTCCTTCAGTTTGTTGCATATTATTAATTTTCTTTATTATAGTCTATCATACCCCATGAAACTTGCTTTGCTAGCTACAGTAGTATGGCAAAAGTTTTGCCTTAATTTTGAGCATTTGCTCTTACAGTTACAGCCAAAAGTTTTTCTACTTCAATAAGCTGCCGGCAAAGCAACTCACGCATATGAAGTGCAGATACAAATGTGACAGCACATGTGTGTGCGTATACACATGTGTATGAGTGTGTGTGTGTGTGTGTGTGTGTGTGGCAGCCATATTACTTGTGTGCTGAAGCAAATCAGCTTACAACTTAAATTGAGGCACTTTCGTTTAGCTTCACTTTGCATGTTCGTGCTTTTTGCGCAATTCCTTAAGAGCCAGCGGCGGCAGGATATTCTAAACACAATGGCCAGGAGAGCGGAGGGCGGGCAGAGGCAAAGCAATGAGGGAGAGAGGAGATGGAAGAGGGATTTAGTATGTAGAAGGTAGCAAAAGAAACCGCCGCTGGCACAATTTAGTTCCTGCGTGATATGTGGAAGTTGTTGTTGCTTTACTTGGTGCAGACAACTTTTCACTTGCTCTATTTACCATCCTATATAGTAGCGAAACATGTGTGTGTGTGTGTGTGTGTGTGCGTGTGTGTGTACGTGAGCATTAGAAATAAATCAAGGGATTTTTGGGATTTCGGTTTTTGCTTAGCTTAGTTCTTTTCTTGTTTTTTTTTCGTCTTTTTCCTTTCGCTCGACTGTAGTTTCTTGTCTACACATGTGCAGGTCTCCGCAGTCAGAGGTGGAAGTGAGTGTTGTGGTTGGCAGACTGCGGGGTAGGGCACTGGGCGGTGAGGCATTAGTTTGGAAAATTGTTTAGGCCACCGCAGGCCAGGGCCGAACAACAAGTTGTTGTTTTCTTGGGGCCGAATGCTGTCAGAAAACTCAAATAGAAGTTGAAAACTTTACGACATGCAATTATGAACAATTTTCTTTTTCGTTTTCGTTTTCGTTTTCGTTTTTCTTTCCTGCTTTTCTTTTGTGAATGTCGTGTTGGATATTTTCCTTTTTCTTTGGTAATCTTCACAAATCCAAGAAAATCAAGCGTATTTGTATTGAAATTAAAGAACTCGGCCAAATTGGATTTGTTTGGCTTGATTTGTGGCCATGTAGCAATATGCACTTAGTACTAATTAAAGCCAAATTTTGGCCGAATGGTAATCAGGCGTAAAGCCAAGTCCAAACCTCAAACCCAAAAACCGAAGTCTGCATTATTGATAATGACATTCCAGGGTTGCCAGGGCAGCTCTAATTACTCTGCGGAAACTTGCTAGCTGCGTATCAGAATTCCTTTGATGTCCTTCGACAAGCAGCTCAATTTTCTCTTTCTCTCTGACAGAGTCTGTTCCACTCTCGTTGGCAAATGTGGTTAATTAAATGTAATGACATATTAGCATAATAATTTGCGACATTTGTGCCATACGCTGCTCTATGTGTGCCCTCTCTCTCTCTCTCTCTCTCTCTCTGTTCCTCTTCCTCTCAGTCTGTGAGTACCTGCCAAAATTTGCAGCATTCCCTTTGCTAATGTAAATGCCTCGTTAAATGCAATACAATACATCAGCTGCAAATTAAGAAGAAAATTGCTTTTTCATGCAATTTATAAACAACTGTCGCATACATTTGGAAAATAAAAGTAAAAACCCTAAAACTACAGACACTAGTGACTAGAGAACGCCCTGTAAACTAGAACAGCTTCACTTTTTGAATACTTTCTATAACTTTAATAGCTATTTTATTTTTTTTACTCTTTTGATTTAATTTTTTTTTAATTTTTACTATCTTAAGAAAGTTAGACACCCATTTACTTCAACAGTTTTTTACAGGGCATATAAAACAATATCAAAATGATTTCAAGGCTCAGTTAGTGCTTCGAACCGTGAAATTAAGTGCACAAAAATGTGAATTTCAGCTAATAAATTGACAGCACTTACAAATTATTTTGCTAAATAATTTGAAATGATTTCGTCCGACTGTTTGGTATGTTGGCTTATACATCAATTAGTTGTTAATTGAATCTGCACAAAAATAAAATACAAAAAATAAAACCTTGCTAAATACCTACAAAACACAAATGAGACAAGCAATAACACGTCCCACATACATTGCGTATGCGTAATTCTTACGCTTGACTAAATAGAAAGCATTACACAAGCGCTTATTATGCCAATTTTGTCAAGCGGAAAACTTTTTCGCATTATTTTCTTGGCAAAAATATGTTATAAATAAAATATCTGTAAGTAATTGGCTGAGTCTTGGATAAAGACAACAGTGTTTATAAATATATTTATAAAAAATAAATTTAATAGATTATTTTATTAAGATTTATTTTATTAAATTCTTTTCCGTTTCAATCTAGCTTTTGTTTAACAAAACTGCAACTAATATCATTGAATTCTCGTGGCAAATGTCAATATGGCAAATGAAATTCGCTGTTTGTAGATGAATTCAAATTGCGCAATTGTTTGACTGTCGTTTCATTCGTTTGGATCGGATATATGTATCTAAAAATCAAATCAAATGCCAGTTGGGTCAAATGAACGAATGCCAGCCCTTGACATTTAATTAAATAAGAGCCAGTATAAAAGGATCCCAACAACATGACCAAACAACTTTCTACCTATGGTTACATACTGAAATTCACATTGTTGTTGTTGTTGTTGTTGTCGTTGTTGTCGTTTTTGTTGCTGCTGTTTCTGCTTGATTTTCAGGAACTTTTTTCATTTATTTGCGATGCTGGTCACAGCTGGCTGAACGCGCACTTCCTTTTACTTTCTTCACTTTTTTTCCCCACTTTCTTTTGCTTCTGCTGTATATATACATTTATATATATTTTTTCTGTTTGCCTCGCACTTTGCGACAGCTCATAAAATGTGAGCGACACGCATTAAAACTGGGTGGGTGTGCGAGTCGGTGTGTGTGTGTGGGTGTTTGTCCTGTTGTGTGAGGTGTGTGCTGGCTTTGACACTGAAGAATGGCCTGAGGGTGTCGCTGCTCCTGCTCCAGCAACGCAATATTATGATGAGCCGGCAAAAGCAATATGAAAATGAGGATACAACTGCAAGGATACACCGAACTTAGCCGCCAGCCAAAAGGTCCTGTACAACGCTGCATACTTAACGCAAATAAAAAAAAAAAAAACTTTATGTACACAATATTTCTTAATAAGCAGCGAGCCTAGCATTCCAATGATGCCCGTTTCAAGGCTTCCAGGCATTTCACATACTTTGTGAATGCACTAAATAGCATAAGAATTTTTACGTAATTGACCAGGCTTTTCCACTTTACATTATTCAGTATATAAATATCTGCTAATATTGGAAAATATAGCGACAGGTGGCATCTCACTCAGCAGTAAATACTCTGACATTTATCTGACGTGAGCAAACTGAATTTGATTTTGGATTTGAATATTTTAAGGGGGTGCAAAGCCGATTGCTGATATGCGTCAAATAAACTTACTTGTATTCAAAACAATGCAAATGAAATTGAAAATTGTGTAAACGGTTTAGCTGCAAATTTCCAAAAAAATATGCAAAATGTATTAAGCTCTAAAGCAAATGTAAAACAATCGACTGTTGAGATGAAAACTGACAGAAATTTAACCAAAATCAGATAAAAATAAACGAGTAGAATTTGAGGGGTGCATAAATATTATACTTTTATTACAAACAAAATTTTTTGTCATAGTTTTACATTTAATTACTCTTTACCTAAAAATGAATTTGTTGCTCTCAAATATTCTTACATTTTTTATATAACTAAATCTACCATGATAGTGCTTTAAATAATTAAATTGAACAATTCAACCAAAATAAAATATATCCATACATATTAAATGAAAAAAATCATACAAATAAATACAAAGTATGCATAGTTATGAATTCTATTAATTGTTCGCATTTACTTTTGCCGTTTTGAACTTTATTTTATATTAATTAAGCTGCAATTTAAAAAAAAGAGAAGAGCTGTAGGCAATAATTTTCATTATTTTTTTTTATTTTCTTATTTGGTTTTTTACGTACCATTTTGTGTGCAATTAAATTGCGTAAGCGTTTATTGCTCCCGGGTGGAAATGGTTTTATGTACATAATATTATAATTTTCAGTTCTTTCTCATTTATTTATTTTTTTTTTTGCCTGTTTCATTTTCACATTTCCATTTTTAATTGGTTTTAATTTTTTTTTTTTGTGATTTCCGTTGCTAGGCAACGAGCATTAATGCAATGCGGTTGAAATTCTTTTTATACGCACTGTGAATTCACACCAAACTTAAAAAATTGCTTAAAATGAGGTGTTGCTTCATTAAATATGCAAATTATTCCCATTTGCTCCAATTAAATATTTATGCGAATAGTGTGTATATTTGGAATTTGGTGTACAGGTTAGGGGTTAAATTTAATTGTAGTATTGTTAGCCTAGAGTTGCTGGGAATACAAATACTAAAAAAAATTAAAAACATCTAATTAAATTTATTTCTTTTCCTTTTCAAAATTTTAATTAATAAAAATAATATTTTTTATTTATATAAAATAAATTAGAACATACACCTAAAGGTCTAGGATATTTATTCATGCACAAAATGCTGATGTAATCCAATTGGAAAAGTTTTCACAGCTTCCTGTACTAATCGATAATTTTATGAAAAACTGTGGCTTTTATAAGTCTGACAGTTTGACACATTTTCCAAACCTTTGTAGTGAAGAGAAAGAAAATCTAATGAAGCTCAGCAACGAACCGAGTGATTGACAATCAATGTGAAGAGCAAAGAAAAAACTGAACCAATAAAAAGACTGAAATAATGAATGCAAATTTCTTGGGTATTTTCCAACAGTTTCACACTGACTTTCAAACCACTTTTGTATAAAATTAATCGACTTCAGAACTTTAGGGGCTATGAAAAATGTGCTACTCAAACTGTCAAGTGAATAGTTCAAATTATTATGCGAAAACCTTTATAAACTAAGCGAAAATTGTGTAAATTTAAAAAAAAAAACTTTAGATTTACCTTTTTGGGTCAAATTGTAGGTAGCTGTCGAAATGTGGGCTATCGAAAAATATGTATAGTATAATATGCAAATGTAACACATTTTTGCATAAATTCGTCTTTCGATACTTCAAGCAATTTTGTGATGTAAATTTTGGGATATTTACCAGAACAAAACAGAGCAAAAACATTGTTGGGCCATTTTGCGGCGCTTCAATAAAGTGTTAATCAAATACACAACGAAACAACGATAAAAGTGAGCAAGTAGCGAAGAGAGGGAGAGGGATATCGTGCAAGTGAGCGCGACAGAGATAGCTAGAGTTAAGCATAAAAGAAATTGGCTTAAAGGCTTCAGGGCTGCCATCGGTTTGTGAAGCCATGTGAAGCCAATTTATTTGCATTCCGTGTTTCAGTTGCCACGGCAACATTTTTATGAAGCGCGAAGCATTAAAAATCATATAAAATTTCCTTTGACAAAGCACAAAGGGCAGACGACGGACGACTGACGACGGACAGCAGACCAATCCCAAACACAAACTCATACCCATTACCCGTACCCACTCTCAATCTCAATAGCATAGCCCGATCTCGATCCCATAGTCCATCCGCACTATTAAGACTCCCGGGGCTATGTGTGTCTGACATCCCGTTCAGTTGCTTTTCGAGACCTTGTGCTTAAAAAAATGTAGCGGGTCTGCCGAGTTTGTCGTGGAAACAAAAAGAGCATAACTTGAAAAGTACTAGGGGTATTTCAATAAAATTCAAATATTATATGTCCTGTACCATAAGGCTTATACTGTCAAATTTATGAAGAATAAGATGTCTATATCAATATAATTGTCATAGAAACAACTTGATAAATGTAAATTATTAATAACAAAACGTTTGTTTTCATTAAATATTATTTATTAGGCTTCAACTAAATTACATTAAATTATTGCATTTGACTGTACAGGGTCTTTTGTAGTCTACTCGCTTGACGCTAGCCTTTTCTACTTTAATTTTTGGCTGCACTCCTCTGTCAGCGTGGAAGTCAGCGCAAGCATCATCGTCATCGTCAAATGCAGCACATGCCATGGCAGACAGTCGAGTCGATGCGACTCCAGGCACCCTTTATCCTACGTTCTTTACCCTTTCATCCTTTACCCTTCACCCTTTACTCTTTATCCTTCAGCCATTTGGTGTTGCCTTCGGCCTTCAGCCCACGACCCTTAAAGCGTCAACCCTAAACGTGGAACGTGCCCAACCCCCGCGCTTTACGCTGATTATAAAATGCAAAACTAGCTACCCGAAACTTGCTTTTATGTTTACATTAAATTTGTGTTTTTTTTTTACTTTTCTTTTTATTTCGCCCTTCTCTCTGTGGACTCTTTTCCCCTCTCTGCATTTCACAAATATTTTTCATGCATATATAGAGATAATAAAGGGATTTTGAAGCGCTTTAAAGCGCTATCATTGTTGCTGTTGTTGCTCAACTGTTGGTGGAAGCTGTTGGAAGCTGTATTTCATGTATCCGAGTTGCTGTCGTTGCTGCTTGTGCTGCAAATAACATGCTGTAGCTCTATAATTTGCCTCTGCTGCACAGATTTCCTTGCCGCAACACAAGTGCACAGTGGAATCGAGAGTTCAATTTAGTTGGTAGAAAAAGCTAAAACAAATTTTACCAGCAGTTTTTTCTTAGTTCTAGTTCTAATCCAATTTTTAAATTATTGTTAGATTATTACATTTTTAATATTTTAATTACAATAGTTTAATTGTTTTTATATTAATTCAAATTTTGGTATCAATTTTTGTGTCACACCTTTGGCATTTTTTACCACTGTGCATTGCAATCCATGGTGAAAAAGCTAATTAAATTCAGTTCATAGTTGGTTATGCTTCGGATGGCGTTTGAAATTTCTTCTGCTTGTGCTATTCAATATATAATTATGGTTAGTTGATATTACTGGGCGTTGTTCGTGCAACTATCAGCTGCAGCTGCACACACACACACATACACATATACAGAAAACCAACCACTTAGCCAAGTGGCAACTAACTAAACTAAAACGAAACCAAAGCAACTGCGGCTATGTCATGGGTCTCGAAAAAAGGACTTTCAAGCACATTACCCACACAGAGATGCAGAGGGAGACATAGAGAGAGGAGGGGGAGAGAGAGAGACACGCACACACTTGAACGGTTGAGGTCGTGGCCCTGGACCGCTGCCATCCCCCAAACTCCTTCCCCCCGCTGCACTGCTGTGCCCCTGTCGTAATCAGGTTGCTGCACGACGTCGACGTTTACTTTTTGACTGCCAGAGGCAATTGCTTTATTAAGAGTTTCTGCTCTAGTTGATACGAGTGCAAGCCCCCCTTACCCCACGTCACTGTCACTCCACCGCTCTTTGGTCTGCCAGCCACCCCTGTGTGTGTGTGTGTGTGTGTGTGTGTGTGTGTGCGAGTGTGTGTCTGTCTGTTTGTGTGCAATGCTAAAGCTTAATCTTACTTAGTTAACTTTAAATTAAATCTTGATATTCACATATCGTTGACTCAGTTACCCCCGTTTCTCCCTCCCCTACCTCCCCTCCTACCACTGCTGACCTCTTCTACTCTATCTTTCTGTTGACGCCCACTGTACCACTGCTGGGCGTGGCAGTTTGAGGGGGTAAACGTGGACTTGTTTTAATGTGCAGGCTTTCTGTTTCAGTTTGCTGTCTGTAGCTATGTGTGGTTGTGTCTGTGTACGTCTGTGTGTGTGATGCCAATTTTAATGTGGGCCCAGTCCACCCTTCTGCACCACCCCCTCCCCCTTACACACACACACACACACACGCAGCCACACATAACAGTCACTCACACACGGGCAAGCTATGTTTTTGCCATCAGGCAGACGCTTTCGCATTTTTATTTTCATTTCTCACAATACATATGGGTATTATTAGTGTTACAATGTGTGTTATATGTGTGAGGGTGTGTGTGTGTGCTGTGTATATGTGTGCATGCTACCATAGAAATTTTATTTTAATATTTTTTTAATGAGCATGTTTAAAATTTAATACATTTTCGGTATGTGTGGCTTCGTTTTGCAATTGCTCCCACTGCATTACCCGCTTTTCCGCTTTCCCCGCCTCATTCGCTTTATTTTATTTTGCCTTTTTTATACGGTATTTAATTTTTATATTTCTACATTTTTATTACATGCTTTACTCTTGTGTGTGTGTGTGTGTGCTGAGGTTGTGTCGAGGTTTTTGCGGGTTTTCGGTTAATGCAAAGTTTGTCCAGCAATTTGCACATGTTCCGTTGGCATCTCGGCTATTTAAACAGGGAATTTTCACATATAAATACAAATTTTTTTATATAACTTTTAAGCAATGACTTAAAATAAGTATGCTAGGGTATGCTGTACTTGAGTTAGGTTTATATTTGTGTTTTAATTTGATGGAATTATGCTTATCAAAATTATACATAATATGTTTATTTATTACTGCTTACAGGGCATTTCCAAGTCATGTTGTTTTCCATTTCATGCATATTTTAATTTAACAGCAAGCAAACAATGCGGCAATGTATGTGGAGTGCGCGCTGCTGAATGGAAAAACATTTCCGCTTTCGAAATAGTACAAAATGAAATTAATTTCTAGTACAGTTAAACAATGCTAGAACAAACGGAAGTAACTACGACTAGTGAAAAGGGAGCAAAGCTTTTGTTGTAAAATTAAGCGTACAATTTGTCAACCAATGTGACGAAATTTGGCATAAAAAATTAAGTATTAAAGATCAATTCTGTCGGAGTTAAAAAGGAGTTAAAAAAAAACATTTCAGCTTCATACGACTTATAGCTTAGTTTGTATACTAAAACTGCAAAGACTATTATGACCAGTTAAATTAACATACCTCTACCTCGAACTAGTTAGAGTATCTAAGTCTAAGCATCTCCGACAGCAGCTGTCGAGTAGTTTAGATAAGTTTTTAATCTTTTTAATTACTTAAAACATTTATTTGCTCAATGTCACACCACTTTCTACAGCCAGATCGAAAGTTACTTAGTTCCATTTCAGCTTGAATTCGTGTTCAATTCAACTAAATTGCGTTGTTCAATGGGTTGACGCTAATCTGCCAGAGTATATACTATATATACTATATATATATGTATATGGTGACATGGTTAAGGCATTGGGTTTGTGTCAGTGTCTTTGACAAACGACAGCTACGATATGTCGAGCTACTTAATGCGAACATCTAACACATGCATTAGATTAAGACCATTTAATTGACACATCGATAAGGCGGATTGAAAGTGAAAAAAGAATGGAAAGAAATGAAATCAAACTGACACAAAGATAGAAAAATGTAGCTAGATGAATGTTATATATAATATACACATATATTGACTATTGGAGTTGATTCCGTTCGGTTAGCAAGTGTTCTTGAGTTCTGCTTGTTCCTGGTATTAGTCTGCCTTTGTTGGCCATCATCATTGCGTCTCGCTCTAACGCTCTCGTCTGTGGCAATTCACATCTATGGCAGCAAATTTGTTGGCAACAATTTGAAACGCTCATTTGCTGGAGCATTCACCGACTGCCTTTGATGCCACAAGCTGCTAGTGAAAGCAAAGTAAAGTAAAAAAATAAAGGAACAAAAAATCATAGTATAAAACGTAATGCAATGGCAATGGCTATGGGAATAGGAATCTCAATTGGAATAGGAATCGGAATCGGAAAAGGGATTCAGACTGAAGGATCTGGTGTGGAGGTATTGGGGAATGCGATGAGATTGCAGATACTCGTGCTTTTTGGGCTGTCGAGTGGGTGTGTAATTTCTTGTAAAGTGCTCAATGAATCGAAATTAATTAGTAGCGGAAACAAGAAGGAGAGAACGAGAGAAGCAAAGCAAAGCAGAAACAGCAGCTTCAACAATTTGTAACCTGAAGGAAACAAAGTTGAAGGAACTGTAAAAATAACGAAGGCAGCAGAAAAAAAATTAAGATTTCCTTTTTCCTCTGCAGCCATTTGCAATGTTGTTTTTCACTTTTTTTTTTGCCAGCAGAAATACCCTTGAATGGGGTATATATATTTTCATAAAATTACAGAAATGCTTTAAGTATTTTATTTAATTTTTCTGCCTTTTTCTTGCTTCGTACAGGGTATGTAATCAGCTATATCTAGCTTAATTTACCGACTTGTTTAACCATTTTTTATATACCAATTTTTTTTTTGTCGCCTTTGCCCTGTTGGCTTCTCCCGTTTTGACAATTCGTTGGGACATTTTACACATTACCCGCGCTTTGAAGTGTGGAAATTTAATTAAATTCAGCTGGCACAGGCGAAAAGCGTACAAAGAAAAATGAAGAAAAATTTGTAGATGAAATAAACTAGGCGACAACACAATTTGCTGTAGCCAGATGGAGTGCCAAATAGGGAAAAACTCGCACTTAATTAGAATTGCGATTACAGGGTCTTAGCGTTTGCTGCTACTCCCTCTACCGCTGCCACTGACTATGCGGGTTTTCACCCTTCGCTTTAAGTAGTTGGCACATTTTTTTTCGTTGCTTTATTAAAAATGCTGCTAGGTAACTGAACATTTCCTTGACAGGGTGTAAATAAACTTTCCAAAAATTGTTCGTTTAAATTTTGTGTTTAATGGAGCAAAATTTGCACACGTGCGAGTTTTACTCCTTTTTTTATTGGTGTTTTTCCAAGTACTTTATTTACTTTTATTTGTAATTTAAGGAGCAGAAAGTATGTAATATAATTTTGAAGAAATGTCTGCCATTCATTTGCATAGAGAATTGTCTTGAACAGAATGTTTTACAAACAGCAATTATTGTCTCTTCTGGTGGCCCAACATTTCCGCTTGGTTTGCCCTCGGCTCTGCAGTTTGTTATTATTATTATTATTATATTTATTTTTTCAAGTTTGTGGTATTTGTACGCAGCCTTTAGGGGCTGGCCAACTACTTGAAGCAACTGCTGTCCCTGGCTCGCAAGCAATCTAAATTACTTATGTTGGTGGGTCTCAGGGTCGCCGGGTCTGTAACAGGGTCCTGGCATCTCTCCGGGTACGAGTCTGTCCAAATTTAAGCCACTTCATATGCTGGGTTCTGGATGCTGGCAACGGTAACGGCCAAGAGGCACTTATTTTTATTAACTTTTTGGCAACTAAGTGCACTTCAAAGTCGACTTTGAGTGTGTGCGGGTGTGCGTATGGGTGTATGTGTGTGTTGGCTCATGTGTATATGAAACTGTCGGTTGTTATGTGAACGACTCGTCCTCTCTTTTGGGGAATTGGATCTGTGCGTGCCTCTCTTGACCATAACAATTATAAATTTTGAAAAGCTGTTGAGACTTTAGCTTGTTTTCTATTTTCAACTAAATTCTAAGCTCATGCAATAATTGCATTTACAGTTTGTTAAGAAAGTAATAAAGTAATATAAAATACAGAAAAAATTGACTTTGAAATATGATTCAATAAACGCAATCAATTTTCCAACTCAATTCGAGCGAAAGTCGGCCAGCTTTATTTGCTTGCTTGAAAGCCATAAACTGAAAAACAGGCAAAAACCAATTGATTCAGCTTTTTGCTGTTCGCGTGGTGTGCATAAAAGCCAAACGGAATGTGGACAGAAGTATGCCCAACTCTACACGCATCATAATCCCAAGCAGCCCACTCTTTCACTCAGTCTCTGCCGCTGTTCCTCTTCTTGCTCTGTCTCTGCCTGTTTTGCTGTCTGCTGGCAAAAAGCTGAAATTGAAAACTCAAAGTACATACAATGGTATTGCCATTATGGGCGCTTGCTGACATGCATACTTGTGTGTGTACATACATGTTGCAAATTTTCCAGCATTTTGCATGCAAAACATGCGTCAGTACTGGCAGAATTCAATGGACCAGCATGCTGGGTAACAAAAAAAAAAAAAAACACAACAAAATTCATGAATTCCTAATACTAAAAACAAATTGCTTAAAATTTTGCCCAATTTATTTCTGTTTAAACATTATTAATATTTTATAACTAGATTTCAGATCTCTAAAGTTTAATCTAGCTAAATAAAATAGCTAAAAAGGCATCACAGCATGCCCAACCGTAAGTATGTTTTGTATGCATGTGCAGAGTAAAATGGAGTGGGAAATAGAGACAGAGAGGGAAAGAGAGATTTAAAAATATGCATATGCTTGCTCTTATACAGCCGCAAAAAAAGCACCTGCGACGCGCAGTGAAGTTTTGCATCGTTTGCTGCACAACGCGTCGTGCAAACAAACATTCAATTATAGCATACTTTTGTGCGTCTCAAAAAATGGCGTCGCACTTTTTCGCCTCGTCAGCTGAGTTACAGTTTGCAGCTTTTGTTCTTTTTATTTGTGTGTTAGCGCTTTATTCTTTGTTGCGCTTAACAAAGTTTCACAGGGGGCGTGTGTGACTTGTCGTGCCATTTGTGACATAATAAATTGCATACATTAATTATTGTTTTAAAGCAGCATTGCAAAAAACATACTATAATTGTAGCGTACTTTTGTGAGTCGGGCGCTAAGAAACGTTGTTTAAGCTAACAAACAAGCCATACTTAAAACTATACTTATTTTTGAATATTAAATTATTATATAATATACAAATGTTTAGTGATTGTAATGTGTTATTGAGCACACAACTAAATTTAAATTAAATTCAAATAGTTGACAGCACTAGTAAAACTATTTGCTTATTGTTACCTAGCTTAAAGCAGCTTTTCCTTCAGTCTCAATGAAATCAAGTACTTTACACTGATTTAACGGCTTAACAATGGCTGTCAACAGCATCATCTTGTGGTATTATATGCTTTTCACTTCAGTTAAGGCATCTGTAATTCGGTTCCTTTTACAGAAAAGTCTGATTTTTAGTTTGAGATTTTTTTATTGTTGAAATTTTGTTGTGTTGCACAGCGTTCAGCTTTTTTGTGCCGTGTGCATTGAAGATGGCTTCATTTGGCCCACACAAGAACGTTTTATACCCCTTTCCATGCACACACACACACACACACATACATACCGATACAGGTGAGCTGCAGTGTGTGTGTGAGAAGAAGGCACTGTTGCTGCCATTAATAGTTTTTCAGCTCGTAAAAGCTTTGCTGTGGAACTTCGATCTTAGCTTCGGCTCAAAATCATTTGCTGTTGCCTCTGACTCATTGTTGTTGCTGCTTCTTGTGTGCTTACCATAGCGGAAACTTCCCAGGCAATTTCCGCTTTAAGTACCATTAAATTCGTATTCGTTTTAATGAGCTCTCAACATGATGCTGCCAGGCTGTCAGACTTTTAGCCTGTCCGCCCACCCGTACGGAACTGCTTGTCTTTATTTTAATGACATTCGATTCTGTGTCTATCCAACAACATGATAGGCAGCAAGCTGTTATTACCCGCTCGGTGAAAAGAAGCAAACAAACAAACAACAGCTTGAAGTTATTTTGGCATTTGCTCTTGGTATCTTGTTTAGGGTTTATTTTATGCTCCCCTCTAGTTCTATATACATATTTAGTGTAGAGAGATATCTGCTCTTTCTTGACCAACAGACAGTGAAATCTGCTTAAGTTTGAGCACCTGCTGCTATTGCTGCTGATACTGTGGTGGTTAGCTCCTTTTTGGCTTGAAACAAATCGATTCATTATCAGCTCGCTTGTCAACCACAAAAGGCAGCTGCAGCTGGCAAACTAATTAATTTTCTTGCTTTTGAAAATGGCATAAAGCATTGCGTATACGCCACGTTACACATAATTACTTTCACCCAGCAAATGCTGTTGCTTCTTAATAAATAATTCAAAGCGCACATGGCACAAAAGCATAAAACTACTAAACGAAGTAAAAGTCGTTGTAGTTGTATTAGTAGTAATAAGAAGTAGAGGTAATAGTAGTAGTTGTAGTTGTAGTACTTTTAGTAGTTGCAACAAAGCTGCCAAATACATGCCATTCTGGGTGGAGCTTCGTTTATTAGCGCGCCGTGAAAGCAATTATTTGAGTGAAAACTTTTGAGCTTTCCCTGCAAGTTGCGAGTCTTCTCCCTCTGTCTCGCTTTGTCCCCCTCTCTCTCTCTCCTTCTCGCGTTACATTATCTCATTCTGTTGCACGTTGCATTAAGCTAGAGAATTAAATGCAAGCAAAACTTTGTTGGACTCTTCTTGCAATGTTTTTCTGCTGCTGCTGTTGCTGCGGGTACGTGTTGATGTTACCTAGGTTACCTGCCCATTTTAAGTGGCTGCTGGCTGCTTGCTTTGCTACTGCTTAAATTATAATTCCAAAGTCACTAGTTTTTTTCCTGCTAATTCTGCACTTAATGCACATTTCCAGAGCCAACCTTCAATTAATCCTTAAAGTAGCTACTTTCAGTTGTTTCATATTTTCAATTAAATAGTTGCCGAGTAGCTGTTTTTAATACAAGGTGGGAGTGAAGAAAGAAATGTATGTGGGTGTGCGAAAAAAAAGCAGTAGGAAATGCTTTATAAAAACAAGTACATAAGTTCGAAATACACAAAGGAATAGAGAAAAAAATTGAGCTAAATATAGAGAAATATTTTTTTCAAGACAGAAAAGGTGTTGATTTTTAAGATAGTAAAACTGAAAAAACGTAGAAGTATTTCTATGTTTGAGTTAAATGTGTTTTTTTAAACACTAAAAAGTTAAAGTTGAGAAATGTGGAATTTCGAAACATTTTATCATTTCAACTCCTTTAGCATCTGAGTTCCGACACCTTTGAGTTTTTTGTGCTCCGCTATAACTTTTGACACCCCTTTTTTCGAAAGACCTAACATTTAGTTGTCGCCGCTTTTACTAAATGTACAGACGAATATAAAAGAGGACAGGTGTAAGAGCACCGGCAGCAGTACGTGAATGGAGTGTCTATAATGCAATTCACTTCCACAAATTAAATAAACACCTATTTGGCATGCACACAACGAATTGTGCAATTACATTACCCTACACACACACACACACACACACTTACACACATGTACTGACTGACAGTTAACGGTTAACTGAGGTGAGAGTTACATTTGTAGTCAACGGACGTCGAATTTCCATAACACGTCATTTCAGCAAGTTGTCGTTATTGTCAGTTGAAACAATTTATCATCTGTTGACGAAGCAACTGTCAACGGGGAGACAGCATGTGTGTGTGTGTGTTTGGGTGGCAAGTATGTTGCATACTCAGGCCCTTGTTGCTGCTCAGTCTCGAGGATAAGCTGTATGCAACATTAGTTTGTAATTTTGTTGTGCCTGCTTCAGTTGCAACTTTCTAGTTGCTACTTGTCACTTGTCACGCCGCTTTATTTGCGACAAGTTGCAAGTTTTTGGCCGACGGTCTCCGCCGTGTCGTGTGTCCCTCGACGCTTTCCAACTTTTGTTTTTTTTCTGCTGTTCATCAACTATTATTTGCCACGTCAACTGGCAGCACTCAAGACGACACTTAATTATGTTTTTCCACTGATGCACAAAAGTTTTTCCTTTTGGAAAGCCAAAAAGAAAAATTGCTGGAAATGTCAAAAATGATTTTGCCGTTGCTTTGGCGCCAGCATCATAAATTATTGAAATTGCCAGTCTGTCATAGACATAGTTGACTGTACGCTCCATTGTGCTTCTATTTTAGTTTCTACAGTTTCCATTTCATTTTTGTTTATTTTCTGCTCTGTTCGGTTTATTTCTTTGCCAACTTTTTTATACTATATTGTAGTAGATATTTTGTTTTATTTTGCAATTTAATTTGGCAGCAGGTGCGACACGACCCCGTCTTTAACAGAACTAAGCAGCACAGTCAAAGCATTTTCCACCACGAAACTTTTCCACTTATTTTTCCAACGAAAAACGAAAACGAAAAAAAAAAGAAAAGCGGAAAAGAAAAATGGCAAAATATTCTGACGCTGCGGTTGGGGATAAACTATTTGCCAGTGTATTGTGTGCAGTTTGTTTGCAGGACGAACAAAAAATACAGGAACTTGGCTGCTGTAAAATTTATTTTGTTTTCGCATAACTTGCAAGTGTTTTTCCAGCTGTTGTGTGAGGCTGTGTGTTTGTGTGTGTATGTACGTGTGCGTGTACCTGCCACTCAATAAATAACTAGCGAAAATAAACCTGCTTCAGTTGAGTAACATGGATAAAAACTTGTATATTGCCTCGACATGACAATTTGACGTTAGTTTCTCATTTAATTAGAAATTTCCTTTTTGAATAGCAACTCAGATTTCCATGTTGCGTTGCTACAACTTCTGTTTTCTTTTAATTAGAAATGCGTCTTGTTTTTTCACTTCACCGTAGGGCATCAAAATGGAACAGAATGCAAAACTCACAAGAAGAAATTGTTAACAATTTAACGCTGAAAATGCAACAATGTCTTTAAACGATTTGTGATGTGAGTGCCACGAAAGTTCTGTAATCCCTAGTGAGATATTTTGATCACTTGATGCTTCTTATCACTTGTGATTCATCTCATCACTTGTGATGCTTCTTATCAGTAGTTGGCTTCACTTTTAAGCCATCCCCAATCTGATCGCGATCCAACTTCGTGCGACGTCGCGAATTCTTCAGTTCCAGTTCGACCAACTCTTGGTCGAGACGACTACGTTCACGATCACGTTCACGCTCACGTTCCCTCTCACGATCACGTTCTCGGCTGCGTTCCATCTGCTGCTGCAACATTGTCCAGTCGTACATGTGATCATACTGATGATTCAGCGTGCGAAATAGAAACCGAAACAATTGCCTTAGGTAAACATAGTCCGGAATGTCTTCAAAGCGCAGATTTCGTGCATATTTCATGAACAAAGCGAATTCATTGGGCCAATTCTTGCAAGTCTCATCGATCGAAAGTTTCTGTTTCATTTCCCAGATCTTTTCATACTTTTGCTGTTTGTTAGCGGCCACAATGCCTTGCCAGGGCAGCTTACCCAGATTGAAGTACATGATGCAATAGCTCAGTGATTCCAAATCATCGCGACGAGACTGTTCGATGCCACGTTGTGCATTGATGGAGGCATAACGAGCAGTTCCCGTTAGATTGCGATCATCACGATAGGGTATATGCTGAAAGGTAATGGGATCCTCAAATCGCTTAGCCAAACCAAAGTCAATAATGTACAATCGATTGCAATGTCTGCCCAAACCCATCAGAAAGTTATCGGGCTTGATATCACGATGTATGAAACTATGCTGATGCACACACTCGATTCGCATCAACAACTGATCACTGATCATTAGCACCGTCTTCAGGGAGAAATGCCGTCTGCATAGATTGAACAAATCCTCTAGCGAAGGTCCCAGCAGTTCCATAACCAATGCATTGAAACGCTTCTCGCTGCCGTAGTGTAAAAATGTGGGCATTCCCGGATTTGAACCAATTTGTTCATAAACTTTGGACTCATAACGCAGCAGCGGATACTGGACATCGATTGCTTCGATTTTAACGGCCACATCTTTGCCATCCTGTGTATTTATGCCATGATAGATCTCGCCAAAGGACCCACTGCCAATTGCTTTCAATAAACGATATTTGCCGCCAACCAGACGATTCTTCAGCGACAAATTCGATAGATTAACACGACCAGCCGCCATTTGTAAATTATATAAAATATACTTGGTTCACAGCTAATATATATATTGTATATATAGGGTGAGCTTCTGTCCGATCATTGATTTTGGTAGATCGTATTGGTTTTATTGGAGCACGGTATGCAAATGAATGCGCACCTAAAATGCTTGTATAGAACGTATTTTTATTAATAAATCTAAAACCCGAAATAAATGTAACTCATATAGTGTGTTCTCAATGCCTACTTATGATGCATTATGCTTTGAAGTCTATTTTTAGGGAGTTTTATAAACACAAACTAAGAACTTGGTTCTTAAATTTTCTATTAAGCAAAAAGTACAGCTAGTTTTCTCTCAGTGTAATTCCCTTTTTTAATCAACACATAAGTGGTTAAATATTTCAAACGACATGCATATAAAATTAAACACTTTAAATGGAAAATATATACATAAATATAGAATTACATCATTAGCTGGCTATTTCGCAATTAAATAAAGTGTGGAGACAACTGATGAGAGCAGAGCAAAGTAAAGTGGATGCAGGGAAGGGGAAAGAGGAAACAAGGCCACAACAAAACCAACAAACAGTGTTTTAAAATAAATAAATAATGAACAAACACACACAATGAAAATGAAGCATTTATAAAGCCGCTTATGTACTCTAATGATGGTGATGACGATAATAATGATGTTATAGCTGTCTCGCTAAAGTATTTTACTCGCACTCTCTTCTCTCTCTTCTTTCGCTACTTTCCTATCTCTATCTAACACTCGCGAAGATGCAGCAAGCGTTGCAACATGACAATGCCAACAAAGAACAAAGCGCCTTAACTTCTTGTGTGTATGTGTGTGAGTGCAGGTGCATTAAATGCTATTACCAGCAGTTGTTATAAAGCACCTTTCACTTGGCCAAGTCCATTGTTAATAATTTTGAAACAAAAGGCCACACTAAAACAATAACTAAGCACGCAGTAAGTAGTAAGTAAGTAGATGACAATGATGTGTGTGTATCCGTGAGTGTGTGTGTGTGTGTGTGGAGTGGTAGGTGGAACGTGGGAGACCGTTAACTGGCCCAAAGTCAGTATACAGACAAAAGTACTTTGGCCAAACCATAGAAATAGACATAAAAAGCTAAAATAAAATAGACAAGAAGCAAGAGCAGGCAGCGAAGGCAGCTAAAGAAAAAAAAAAAAAATAAGAATAAAATGACTATGTGGCAGCAAATAAAATAAAACAAATATAATGAGATTTCGTGAGGCAGCGGCAGCAGCAGCAGTAGCGAAGATGGCCAAAACGGGCCAAACGAAGCCAAGCCAAACAAGCATTGCATACTTATCAGCGCACGCTGAAGAGAATCGACTCACAAAGGACGAACTGAGAGTAACGAGCAGAGAGCGGCCGGGAGGGGGACGTGCACAAAAATGGCGTCGCTGATGTTGCTGCTGCTATCTTTTGTCTGCCAACACACACACACAAGGACACACACATCTGTATAAAAGTATGTGTGCACAACAACTAAATTTATTTTAGTTTTAACTATTTGCCGGGCACAAACGCGCGACAGCACTCAAGCGTATGTGTGTGTGAGTGTGTCTGTGTGTTTGTTTATGTCAAATACTTTATGTCACACACACACATACACTGGCGCACATACTTATTTTCACTTTTCACCAGCACAAAAGCAGCACAGCACAAAGGGTATTATAAATTACATACTCAATTCTCAGCTTTCTTTTTTTTCATTTTGCTCTCTGTGCCATTGGCAAAAAAAAGTTTAGCAGGCTTTGTAGTTATCTCTGTCTGTATATATATAAATATGTGTATGTGTGGTTTTGTGTGTGTTTTTGTTTGCCTATATATATTTTATTATTCTTAGTTTGAGCTTGTTTTTGTTGCTGTTGCTGTTTAAGTCTAGTTTCAATTTTTGTGCTCTTTGGGCCTTGTTATTGTAATTGTAGCAGTTTATGTTCTTTGCTATGCAAACTTAATTCCATTTTGCTGTTTATGTGCTTAAAGCCAAGTGCTTATGTACTTGTTAAACTTAAATATGGCCGGCGTATACAGGGTGCCTTTCGCCTTTGGCCTTTCACTGTCTACACACCCACAATACCGCAATTAACTTTGGTGTCGTGTTGTCAATTTCGCTGAAAGAATTTGTTATGCAGGTCGTATACTGATTTTTGCCCTTATTAATTCTAAATTGCTGGCTATTACATGTTGTTTAACATTGAATATTTAGCTTACAGGGTGACTGGGGTATGGCAAAAATTAAATTATTTAAATTCCATAGATAAGTTGATTAATTTGTCGCTTTACATCTCCCTGTTTATTGCTTAAAATAAAGTATGTGTTCAATACAGGGTGTTTAAAGGCATATTAAATACAGGGTGCCTACGATCGGCATGATTTTAATTGCATGTAGTATTCGGTATTTTATTTCATGTTATACTGTGTCCTCATATAATTAATTCACATTTGATGCCTCCCATACAGGGTGCGGCCAAGTGCGATAAAAATTCAGTGCAATTACTTTAGCATTTGAGCTGAATTTCTCTGGCTTTGACAAAGTCATTAACATAAATTTGGTTCACCTTATGTTACCTAGTGGCATTAAAATACAGGGTGCTCCATTTCTCCCTGCTACACTTTAACCACTAGTGGCAGCATGCTTGACTAAAGTTAGTGCAAATTTGTTTTAAGGTCGCTTTAATTAAGGGTAATTAATTGTCGTTGATTGCAGCATTAGCTGAAGCACCCTGTTGTTGGCAATCAAAGAAACAGCAGCAACAAAAATAACATGAAGCAGCATCGTCAAGCACGAAAAAGTGGTCACCCCACACAGTCAAAAGTCTGCACGTCTGGACGCTTGGGATGAAGGGACGGACTTTATTGTCGCTGCCAGCGTCGCTGTCGCAGTCGCTGCCTAACGCTACTGCCGCTGTCGCTGCTGGCAGAGACTGTACCCAGCCAGCTACACAAGTGTCAGAGCGAGAGCGAGACTGGCATATAGAGGAGAGCAGAGAGAAGAATTTGGTATGTATATATATGTACATATGGCGGCATATGGCAACATTCCACGCGTTCACTCAAAGGCACTCAAAGCAGCGACAGCGACAGTGACAGAGGCAGCGACAGCGACAGAGACAGAGACTGATGGCAGAGCTAACAGCAGCAGCAAAGTTTGAAGTTTCTGTTGACGTTGGCAGGCAGTAAAATTTCATACATTTTGGTATCGCCACCCTATAGAAGCCACAACAACACCAACAACAACAACAACAACAACGAGTCACAGCAGCAACATCAACACCCCTTGACCCCCCTCGTCCACATCCACTTAATCTTTTTTCTTTTTTGCTTTTTTGGCGGGGTGGTTTGTATGTCCCAGCGGCAGAGCAGCAGCAGCGATGTTGCCGGGACCATAAAAATGGATTTTTATTATGCTGCTGCTGCTGCTGCTGCTTCAGCCACTGTTGTTGTTGCTTCATTTTACGCTTCTTCTTTAGCTTCATCTTCTTGAAGTTTGTTGTTATCTCTGTGACAGAGCTTACTCTCACCTTGGCAGAGAAACTTTCGCTCAACAGCTCCGGCAAAAAGCTTCCTGCTGAGCAGAGCTTTGAGCGAAAGTTGAAACCAGGCAAGCTCAAAACAGCAAAGAGAGACAGGCAGCAAGTGGAAGGGAGGGTGGCTGAAGGAAAGGCAAAGAAGAGTGTGGAATATATGAAATGGAAATTGATTTTGGCCTAAAATATAAGTGAAATTATATTCAAATTAATATATATAAATTATTTGCATGTAAAATTTAAATAAATTGAAGTTCAAGCTTTGAATTTAAGCTGTTTCCCTTTAAGTCTGTTTAAATTTAAAATAGTCCGCACAACAAAAGCAAACAAACCTTGCAAAACAACTCACTCAAAAGCGTTAGCTGCGAGAGGCTGTAGAAATCACTCAAAATCGAAAGCCGGCAGCAACAGTCTGTCTGCTTGTATGTGTGTGTATATATAAATATAACTGTATATATGTATGTATGTGTGTTGCTGTATATAAGCAACTATGTAATAAACAGCTAGCAATGGCTTGGCCAGCCCTGGAACGGGGCGGGGGAGCTTACCCTGTGCCACCCCCAAAAACAGGACACTGTTGGGATTAAGTCGCCGCTGCGAGCAGCGCAGCTCATGCATGAGTCATGTGTGTGTGTGATGCTGTATATAGTTGTATGTGTGTGTGTGTGTGAGTGCCATTTTGTACATAAATCACAAGCAGAGAGAGCCGCTTCTGCTGCTGCTGCGCGTTCATTTGAGTTTGAGTGTGTAGATGTAAGAGTGAGCAGCTGCTGCCGATGCTGCTGCTACTGCTGGCGCTGCTGCTGCGGATGCTGCTGCTACGGCTGCTGTGTTTGCAGTGGTGTGCGTGTGCCGCCATTTGGAATTTTTCGAAATTGGGGTTCGCTACAACAAACGCAATTCGTAGTAGACGTTTAGGCGTCAACTAGTGCGCTTGGTGCTGCGCTTACACACGTAACACAACCGCTTCTCAATCAGCGTTCTTGCCACGGCTCCAGTTGCTGTACACACACACACACACACACACACTTACGCCCACACACTCACAGTGAGAGGGGACCAACAGAAAGGGACACACACTTGTACATGACAAATGGCTGGACGGAAAAACGAAAGAAAGCAAAATCAGAACAACGTCAGAGACAACGCACGACACTCGACACTGGACCAAGCAAAAACTGCAGCAGCAAATAGACAGGCACTAACACAGACACACTTACGCACACACAGACACACACACACACGACTGTAGCATAATTAATTTTAATTTAGCTTTAAGCTAATCCCACACATATTTGACTATTTAACACTCACAGCCAGCTTGGAACAAATCTAAAATGAAATCAATGAAAAGTGAAATTCTGTGCAAATTCATCATGATATTTTTAAAATATTCAAATAATCACACAAGTGTTAATAACCGAATGCCAAAAATCATTGAATCATAATTAATCCAAGAAACTAAACTAAACTTGAAAAATGATAAAACGTTGAAAGTGCGCGGTATATCGCCAATGGGTATGTACTTGATGTTGTAATGGAATATACGTCTATATGTCTGTTAAATTAATTTGGTGTTGTTGTCATTGTTGTTGTCGTTAATCTTCTACTTGTACTTCTAACTTGTTGTTGTTCTCCTTCTTAACACCAACTTTAATGATGAGAATCTTTCACAAGACAGCAGAGTGAGTATTCTTCACATACTTTATATTAATGCTTCAACTGAAACAAGTATTACATAAGTTTAAGAAAGTGCTAGAGCTGGATTTAGTTGAGTAAAATAGTAATATAAAATAGTAGTAGATATAATGAATAATATTAATAGAGAATAGCTAATAATAATTTGGTAAACTTAATTGTTAATGGATACAACAATTTAAAATTAAAAAAAATATTTTAATATTAACTTGTTATGTTTGAAGCTCAAACAATTGCTTTAAGAATATATCTAATTTATACGGGTTTTCTTTTTAAAATTAAAGAATTTCTATAAATTTTTTCTAATCTTCTGATCATTTGTTTTCATATAAAAAATAATTGTCAGTTTTCATATTAAAGTGATATTTAAAATTAACAGTTTTTTTTTACGCAGCGAAAATTTAATTTTTAGACTAATTTTCTACAGCTTTAGCATAAAAAATTTTTTCTTGCGATTTTCTTAACGAACTCTTTACAAAAGTAATTTAAACTTAAATTAGTTTTCTTGTAGAAAGTTGTTAAATGTTGTAGCAAATATTAAACTTGATGAGGAAAATCCCCAAAAGATTCAGTGGCGAATGGAATGGAAAGCAGACCACAAATAATTTTCCACTTTGGGGATTTTAGTGAGTTGCCAAAATTCGCCAAGTTTGCTTCAGTATTTGTGTGGCTCTTTGAGTAGTGCAACTACACACACACGCACATACACTTAAGCACACACACAGTGGCACACACACACTCTCTGGACAGCATCGGCATAGCTTGATGCTGAGTCTCTGAGTTGATGGCGGGTGCTGTCGTAAAATCGAGTTCATCGTGAATTCGAAACGAGTATTCGCAGCAGGCAACCCTACAAATCTGAAAGCAGAGACAAGGAGCAGGCACACACACACACAGTCACACACGCACACTCTCACTCAGTGCCGAGTGTCATGCGTCGTACGCGATGTCAAGGACCGCACCCAAAAATTCTTTTTTATGCTTTTATTTTTCTTCGTTTCTTTTGCTGTTCTTGTTGTTGTTGTTGCTGTCCATTCCCTAAGTCTGCTGCTGAGAGATGATTTGTGGCAATAGCTTTTAGGTGTGCACAACAACACGCGCTACACTCTCCGATCATTAATGACAGGTTGTTGCCATTTCCAGTTTGCTCTTCTTCTTATTGTTGTTGTTGTCAAAAGATGTGACATTTTTATGCGTCTCTTTCGCATTCATTCCCTGCCAAGTTCACGAAAAAAAGGTAATGCAAGTACGTGCTTTGCATGAAAATCACTGCAAATTTTTTTTTTTTTTCTACTTCAGCATAAAGTTGAGTTCTATTTATCTCTTACGCTTGGATGGCGTTCAAAATTTGTTGGCTATGTCATCAAGTTTTTACGAGAGCTTCGTGTGCACAGTTTCAGAGTTTGGTATCTTATTTTAAAAGCAGTCAAAAAATAACTGAAGTTTTTTGTTGAAAGTTATGTGTGCAGAACTGTAAGAACATCATAAAGTTATGAATAAAGTGGTAAGAAATTTCTGGGATAGAACAAAATTCCTCATAAGATCACTAGGATATAATATTGAGTTAAATTTGTAGATTTGGTAAAAGCTGCAGACATTTACCAGTAACGAAAGTAGATCTTTAAATTCCCAAATCTAAGTTATTTTTTAGCTTCTCCCTTTCCCACCTTTCACTACTTTTTCCACTTGCTACCAACCAGCAGTTAAGTCGTCTCCTTCCGGTTGTTAATATCCTTTACAGCAAATTAATGAAAGCTTTACTATGTCGCCCTGACATCTATATACACAAACTTGTCAAGCTGAAAAGTAAAATTTATAAAAAAAAGGTGCTACGACCTCTAACACTTTCATCTTCTTTGCTGGTAAACAAACGTTCTTTTCTTTTCTTTTCTCTCCTTTTATTGCTCTTGCTCTGTCTCTATCTCTCTCTCGTTGTCTTTGCTTATCATTTGTCTCTGTCTGCGACTGTGGGGGAAACAGTGCAAACCATTGACATTAAAATCATGTTTAAGTGCTCATATGACAGCAATGCGACAGCGATGAGAACTACAACAAAAAAACAACAACAAAAACAGAGACAAAACAACAACAACAGCTAATTGCCAGCCATTGAGACAGCTTCGCCATGGGATATACGAGTATAGTAGTAGTTGGACTATGTGCGACACCGTACACCATTTGCATGTCGGTGTGTACATGTCTGCATGAGACTACATAAAAGCCACAGGAGAGCAGCTAGAAAAGCAGTAGTAGCAGTAGCAAAGCTGAAAAGAATTGCTTACACGGAAAAAAAATAGTATAGCCAATGACTTGCAGTTTGAGTTTGGTTAACAATTAACAAATATATGGATTTAAAAATAATGCTAATAGTTATTTAAAGCAGACAGATAAGGAGCAACTGCTTGTAAGTTAACAGATTAAAATTAGGTACTTTATACAAAAGGTATGGCCTACATGTTCAAATACAAATATTTTAAGGAGTTAGTTTTATTATTAGTTTTATTATTTTCTTCATTTAACATTTCCTTAACAACTCCATCATTATACAAATATGTTTTCTGGGATTTATATTCAGTAATTGATTTTTATATGATTGAAAAATAGTTTTCAGAATAAGTGAAATATTTAAAACTTCTTAGAAATTGTATGCTTAAGAGGCTATTTATAAATATTGAAACTGAAACGCTTTCTTTAGGTTTTATTTCGGAAATGGCCAAAGTTAAAAATATACAATCGAACAGCTTATAAAGTATAAAGATATAACATTTTTTCTCTGTTCAGTTAAGAACTTATAAATTCGTTAAAAATACAGTAATCTTGTTAATCACTGGAAAAGTATTTGATCATCATTAAATATTTTTAAAACTATCCTCAGCGTTTTGTTTGAATGATATTAAACATATTATTGAAATTTATTGCTAATAAATAGTGCCAAAACAGAGTTGTTTGTACTGCAGATCTAGCTAAGTAGCACTTAGTAACTAATTTTTAAATGTTCACTTTTTCTCCCAGTGTTTCGAAACGCTTTAGCTATTTGCATAAGAGTATTTATTATGCACACTTGGCTTGAATGCGGTTTTAGGTTTACGATGTGACGCGTCATTTGCTGACACGAGATACTTTCAGCTCATATTATTTTTATCTTACCCCCTCATTCTCTCTCTTTTTCTTTCTCTGGCTATCCATTCATCTGCCTCTTGTTCTCAGGGTTCATTGAAGCATCAGGCGACTGATAATCGATAAAAAAAAAGTCGACGGGCATGAGAAATTTAAATAGATACAATGTATTGCATTAAAATCAATAAATTGACAAAAAGAGACAGATGCAGACACAGTAATCAGAGAGCAAGAGAGTGAGAGAGAGGGGGGGAGAATCTCAGCTGCAGTTTCAGCTGTTGTGGCATGAGCCAACACCAAATTGACAGCTGCTGAAATCATGCAATTTTTATAAACGCCTCTCAGAATTCGATGCTGGCTTTGTTCACTGCCTTCATTGTTGCCATTCAGTTTTTGGGCGCCAATACGGTATAGCAAAGAGCCAGAACTCAGGGCAGGACACGCAGCCTGCGGCCGTCGCAAATGTATGTCACGGGCCATGGCTTAAAATCTCGGCCGGGTTTTCTATTCAATTGCCAGTTTGTCTGTTGTCAGTTTTTGGCTCGCCGATCAGCTGCTGTCGCAGACGCTGGTGACTACAATGCGCGTTTATCCTTTTGTTATCCTGCCTCCCCAAAAGAACAAAAAATGAGAGAGAAAAAGGAAAATCTTCAGCACAGCTGACTTCTCCTTTGCAGATGCTATTGCTTCGATTTAAACTATATTTTGCTATTGATTGGCGAATAAAAGTTTTCTTTTTATATATTTTAATATATTTCCTTATACTTGCACAAATAATAATAATAGAATTTTATTTAAAGAATAACTGCTCTAAAATATTTCATTTAAAGAAGTATTGAAAAATGAGTACTAAATGCTAAATGTAAATCGAAAGTTTGTCAGATTTTATTCCTTTGAAAACTTTAGATCTTGATAGAAAAAACTATTTTTATTACTTAATTAATTCTTTATTTGCGTTTTATTTCTAGCCATTGCAACTTTTTATATCAGGTTTTCGCAAGAATTTCAATGTAAAGAAAGAAAAGTAACGAACTATGCTTTTTAAATAAACTATAGATAATTATACCGTACTAAAATTAACTTTAAGTTCGATGAGGAATACATTTAAACAATTTTCTGTTGAATTCTGTTACAATATGATGCTCAACTATTTATTTTCGATAACAAAAGTAACATTAAAATATACATTAGTATACAATTAATTTAATTGAAATTACTTTTTTTTATTTAAAGCATTTGTTTCATGCATATTTATTATTTTTAAAATGATACTCTGTATTTTCAATTGTTTTTAATATTCTTTTGTAATTCTCAGCCCTTTAAAACAATTATATATATCTTATTTAAACAATCTGCACAATAATAAATAAGTGAAACAATTTTATGGTAACAATAAAACACAAAAAAAGGGAAAACAAAGAATATAATGACAGTTAAAGTTGACGAAACCATCAAGATCTTAAACTAACGGATGACATTTACCTTTGCTAATGCTATGCTGACTTTGTCGAGAGAGAAAGTGAAACAGCAAGAGAAAATGAGCGAAAGAGAGGGAGTGAAATCAGAGTTCCATTGATAAAAACCCGCGCGCATAAAACAGGATATAAAAATGCATTTGCAACGCCGTAAACGCCAGCAACAATAAAGGAACACACACACACACGTATACACACAGGAGCGCACTCGCACACACAATCATAAAATCAGCAAGGATAACAATAACAAGGAGCAGCGGGCGCTCTCCCGTTGCCAATGTCCTAAGCCAATGCACGTTTCAAAGGCCAGGCAGCTGCCTGGCAGGATAACCCAAAGTCCTCACGAGCTGAAACCGGATTTTTAGCGCGAGGGCGATAGGGAGCGTCAGAGGCAGAGAAAGGGAGAGACTGATCCTGTTACCGTGCCTCGGATCAACCCCTAAATAGGTGGTATTGTGGAATCGTGGGACTACTTAAGGCTCTGGGCCGGGATCACAGTTTTGTAGCATTGCGCATTCAGCAATTCGTGCAGTTCGATCGCGACATTGGCAAGGATCACACACTCACGGCTCCCAGTGTGAGTCCTTTGCGCTCGTCTAAAATATTATAAAGCAAAACAGTTAACAAATATAAAAAAAATTTAAAGAGTAGTGCTTGAAAACCGGTTCGTTGCGTTGAGTTTCAGTGCGATACGGTTCGGTATTGCCTTTCTGGGTCATTGGCTTAAGCCAGCATCTTCTGCGTATTATTGAGAAGGACATTCGCCTCGAACACAAACAACTAGAAACAAAGAACTAGAAATACGACATCAGCTGTTGTGCATCTCATTAAGGCAAAGTTCCTGTTTCTTATCTGAAGGACTTGAGTGTATTAAAGTGACGTCGTTTGGTACGTTTTTCTCCTGGTATCCACTGTAGGCCTCTATGTATTCTGACCATAAGGCACGCGGTGAATGCCAAGAGCGAACGAAACTCTACATTTCAAACAAAACTAAAACAAACGACAAAGTGTCTAAACTGTAAATATTAAGGTATTTTATTTGGATTTACTCGAAAATGTTTGTTACGATTTTACAACTCAACGGAATATATTATGTTGAGTGTTGTGTGATTCTTTTAATGCTAAACGGTAAGTAGTGATTTAAAATTATTATTTAACTGAGATTCATATTTTGGAAGCTTAATTAAAAGAGTCTCTTTTTCAAATCTTATTTTAACATATCTAAAATTTATTAAAATTGACAAAATGTTTGCTAGAAGAATTATTGCCTTGCGGAATATATATACCTCTATTTTGTAAAGAACGACAGAAAAATAATAGAATTTTTCTATGTCTAATTTGAAAGCATCGATTGGGACATACAGCAAATAAAAGTCGTTGTCTATTCTATTGCAAATGTTCTCTATATTGTCAATAATATCAAAAAGAGATTGTTTAGAAAACGTAATGATGATTAATACAAAATATGGCTATATCTGTTCTATTGCCAATTTCCAGAAAAATAAACAGTTACTTAAAATACTATACCATAACTACTTTAAACCACACAAAATCATCAAGCTTATGTAAGTAGTGAGTTTGTCGATCTAAAAAGGTTTACCATCAATGCCTCGCTAAGTTTATTAAAAAGGCTTAAATAACTTGTTTGTTGCCAACTAAAATATGCCAATAAGCTGAAAGAAAAAGAAAAAACTGTGGCAAGAGTAAAAGGAAGATTATAATTCTTTGGCGGAAATTAATTTAACGTCAGCAGCATGCAAAGCCCTTGCACAAATATGCATTAGTCGAGGCTTAGAGCCGTCGAAGGACAGGAAAGGAGAAGAAAGGCAGGCAGGAAGGAGTACGCATTAGAAAATGGCGTACGAAGATGAGCATAAAGTTGAGGATGAGCACAAGGCCAGCGGAAACGGAAATGGGTCCCTGTCGCAGCTCTTCATCACCTCGAACAGCTAAGGCTAAGGCAAAGTCGCCATAATTCACTATAGTTGCCAAGCAACTAAGTTGACAAAGGCAAATTGTCTGAAAAGCTGACGGGCAAACTAAAATGAAAGCAACACATACAAGTTACTAAGTAGAAAATTGCAATATTACGTGGAAGAGAAAATAGAAAAATATTTGAAATTTAAGTGAATTTGGCAAAAGAAAATAACTAGAAACTAAAGTGTTTCCAGAATTTAATATCTAAATATTTCAACAAGGATAAGCAGCGAAGGACTAACAAAATGCATCCTTAATATGCAAAAGCAACTACAACGAAAAGCAGATGTAAATTTGAAGATTATAGTAGTTGATAACAGCGATACCCTGTAGTTTTTTGGTTTTGATATTTTTTAGTGGCAAGACATAGAAGGAAAATCTAAACCTTTAAACTGCGAAAGAGATTAATTTCTGTTAAGTTAAAAGATATTTAAAATTTTATTGTATGCAGCTCAAACAAAATTGATCATATCTTGTTCTCAGACTAAAAGTTTATCAGTGTTTTTTCATCCATTTGTGCCACTTTCTTCCCTTTCTACCCTGCTCCATTAACCCCTTGTTTACTCAAGCTTTACAGGGTATTTGTGATGCAAAAATAAAGCGTACATGTTTGCCAAAGTGCTGGGATTTAGCTGCGACACATGAGCCAGTTGGGCGCACAAGCGTATGTGGGCGTGGCGTGGCATGGTTGACAGCATTAGTGGCACTCACAACTGGCAGTCTAAGCAGAGCTTTGTGTATGTAGGTGCAAGTGTGTGTGTGTGTGTACAGTCATGTACGTAGTTTGTTCACATTTTGCATTTATTTTTTCGCATTTCCCTTTTTTTTGTGTATTTTTTTGCGCTTTTCTACGCGCCCAGTAGCCACCCACAGACTTGCTGTTGCCGTTTTTGGCATGCAAATTTGTTTGCATGAAAATGAAGGCAGTTTCCCAGTCCGTGCCACCCACCGTTGAGTCCCTTAAATCCCCCGCACTACTTCTGGGCATTGGGGCGTATACGTTACATATCGCATATGCAGAATATGCAGAGCGCTGGAGTTTGTTATGCGAAGCAGGCCAAACAGCTTGAAGGCACAGTCCTTGGACGAATCCTTTGACCCAGCCCAGCCCGGATTTCGGTGGCAATAAACGCAAAACTTAATAACTGTTCAATGGAGATTACTTGGGCGAAATTGGCGGATGGGTAGCGAGGAAACATTTCCGAACAATGTTTGCCTTTTTCTTATGCAAATTTCGTAACGCAACTTGCAACTCTCAAGTGCCTGATGCTTGCCACATCCTTTGCATATTTATGTGTGAATTTCTCTGAGTCTGTGTGTGTGTCTGGGTGTGCGTATGTGTGGCTATGACAGGGCAGCATAAAACATTTTGATTGGCATTTGCATAAGCAGTTCAATGCAATTGCAGGCGGTTTCGCTTGTAGCCTTTCAACATTTTGATTCTCCTTCTGCATCAGGTTGAAGAGCATAACATAGCATATGTGTGCATTGAAATATGGCTATATTTAAGCTCATCACACACACATAGACCTATACAGTACTGCGCATAGAGCCATATCTAGTTGCAGTTCATAAATGTGGCTAGAATTCTGGCGTGGAGGTCATTTGATTTTCTCATGCATGAAAATGTTCGCATTGCACTCATAAAAGCGGAAATTGAAAATGTATAAATCTTATACAAACACACACTGGAAAAAGTACACATAGACGCACACACACAGACGCACACACAAACACACACATCGACAAATACACACATTGTTTGTTAGACCATTTCATATTGCATTCTGTGCAAGCAACCGGAAATTCTTTGTACAGTGTCACTGAAATGTATGTGTCCAATATATATCTATAATTATGCGTCTGAGTTTATTTAATGCCAATTGCAGTTCATTGCAAATGTTAAAGTTTAATTTAAGTTGCTGAACAAGTTTTCAAAAGAATTAATTAAAATATTTAATAAAACTGTTTAACTTTTTGAATAAAGTGCTGATAGATTAAGGAAACTTAAGTATAACTTATTTATCTCTATCTCTACAGAAATTTAGTTTATTTATTTGGAAAAAATGTGCAAACATTAAGTGAAAAATTTGTTAACCATATCAAATAATACTCAGTAAATATTGAACTAAGTTTCTGGTCTTATACATTGAGTATTCGAAAACATATATAGATAAGTGTAGAGCAATAGAAGTTTACTTCCATTCTGCTTAAGTAAAACATATAAAACTTGCTAAAAGTATCAGAACAGCTGCCTAATATAGATGTTATAAAATGTAGACCAAGCGCTACTTTAGTTACATGTACTAAAAGGAAAACTCAAAGTGCGTAATCCATTAAGATGGTCATAGAAAGATGGGGAGAGAGAGAGAAAGGCAGAGAAAGTGTGTGTTTGAATGTGAAAAATGCCAACTAAGCGAATGACTTGGAAAATATTAAGCACGAACATGAACATAAATCCCAAATAGTTCAACTAACTGGTCTAATACAAAAAAAAAAAAAATATATATATATATATTTTGTGGCCCCGAAAGTATGTGTTGCGAAGAAGAAGGAAAGCATTTCGTTGTGGGCTTCAAGAACACCATCTGCAGCAGAATTTTCCATTTCGCAATAATAAATCTGTGCATGCAATGAAATGTAACACGAGATATTGAATTCAAAGAGAAAGAAGCGGGATTGGGATCGGAATCGTGAACGGGGTTTGGGGTTGGGGTTAGGCCAAACCAGGCCAGTGTTGGTGTGTCCTGATAAAGAAAAGTGGCAGCAAATGCGGAAGAATAATGCGACAGCACGAACAACAGACAGCTTGGCTGGAAAAACTGGCAGGCAGCTGGGTGGCAGGAGGATGTAAACAGAGCGATGCCGGAGGGGATGCATTACAATGGCAAAAAAAAAATACATATATATAGGCTGATACAGAATGGCAAAGAGCGGGAGAGAAAGAGAGAGGCAGAGTGAGAGAGCGTGAGAGCAATACAGAGACAGACTACAATTGAGACAATGCAACGCCCGCAACACGGAACAAGAACAATTGCAATGCGGCAACTAATATTTTATGCGTAAAAGCAACACAGATACGGTCACATCAGCGAGGGTCGCTAGAGAACTAAGCAAAGGTACTAAAAACTGAGTATAAAATGGAAAATAAAGTAAAGTGTGAGACTGGAGTACTGAGAAAGTGGGATAGTAATCTTAAGCGAATAGGATATCTATTGGACATTATATAATTAGTTTAAAAATTAAAACCGAAAAATTAAAGATTACTGATTTAAAGAAAGACATAAAACAGAATTTTAAAAAAATAATTCACAAAATTCAAAATTTGTTTCAAGTTTTCGCTGATTGACTAATTATTTATTCTAGTTAAAATTATAAAAAATTAAAATCAAATACTTTACTCACTGATAATGTAATTTAATATTTTTCTTCAAAAAAAAAAATCTTTCAAATTGATTTACAAAAATGTTCTTTACTGCGAAGTAGTCGATTTAAGAGAGTATTACCACAGCTAATACTCCCTGTACACTGCTAGAACTTTCGCTCATCTCTACTTAAATAGAACTAACAAAAACTTTCTTTGATAAGTCGGTGAGTAATACCACGAACTGGATGTGCAAGGGTATTTAAGCATGGTCACGTGCCAGTTACTTGGTTATTCCTCAGCGGTTTCTCTCCGTCTCCGTCTCCCTCTCTCTCTCTCTCTTTCTTTACAACTACCTTTTTCTCCAACACTCTTTATCAGTCTTATTGCTGTTGCTTTCCTTTGCATTTGCTTTTGCAATTTTTCTTTTCTTTTTCTTAACACGCTTGTGCAATTTTCCATTAAGGGAATTAGTTGAGAAACAACACGAACAACGGACGACAGCGACAAAATGGCACAGCATGTGCATGTGTGTGTGTGTATACTTATAAGCAATACTGTGTACTTACTTATGTACGTAAGTGTATGCAGGTCTACAGCGAGAATGTGCTGATTTATAGAAGGTGACAGTTGTGGGCACCGAATGATAACAAGATTTTTCCCAATCCCTTACCACTCCTCATTTTCCCTCCTCCTCCATCCGCCAAACTAAGTGAAAATTCTATCAAATGTCGCTGGCGTTTGTTTGCTGCCAGAGATTTTCTCTTTTAACCGCCGAGAATTGCAATTGCTCCGTCTGTTCCGTCGTTTCTGTTGTAACAGCTGCAAGTGATGTGCATGAAAAGTGTTTTTTTTTCCTTATTGCCGAGCGCACAAAATACTGGAAAACTCTAGAATGACCCCCGCCCTTTCCACCGGCTTCATTTTACACAAAATTGAAGACGGGCTAAGGGAAAATTCGTCGCTTTGCTATAAATTAAAGTGTTGTCAGCATCTCGATGCCACATGTGGCAAAAGTTCACACTCAAATTTATTACATATAGTTTTATTACGAGCAAAAATATTATATATATTCCCCAGAGATTTGCAGTCTGCGGTTAAAGTTCGCAGTTTTAGCTTAGTTTTAGTTCGAAAATCAGATTAAATTTTACAGGGACAATAAATTTAACGAGGTGGGAATTCAAAATAAGAGATTAGTATTATAGTAGGTACCTCGAAAAATCAATAATCAAATCAAGTTGATAGAAATTTAATTGATAAAATAATATTTGTTTTTAAAATATTTAAATTTTTATAACATTTAATTGCCTTTAAAAATCATATGTGTAGAAATGTATAAGAAATACGGAACTCTTTACAATGAATAAATTAAATTTAACTGACCCCAATTTGAAAAAGTTGCTGCTCTCAAAATGAAACAAAGTTCCTGGAATATATAAATATTTATTGCAAAATTAGTTGAACAATTGTTTCCAATTTGAGTTGAAGTATTTTCCAATCAAGTTGATGAGTGGCAAGTTGGAAATTTGATTGTAAAACTTTTGGCCACCACAAACGAAATAAAATTGCTGCCAACAGAAACTGAAGCTGGTCGTAAAATGGATTTAATAAAATTATACACTGGCAACACTTTATCCATAATAATTAAACAAACAAATAAACAATTTACGTTTTATAAATTGCCAGCGAAAAACGTTTTAAAACTCGTTTAATTGATTTAACGAAATCAAAACAAAAAGTTAAACTAAACGAATAAACTGAATATAAAAAGGAGGCAAATTCTATCGACTGTATGTAAAAACGCTTTTGTAGCAATTTACTGTCAATTTTCACGCGTTTTCAATTCGCACACGTTTTGTGACGTTACAACACGTCGGAAAAGTGCCTCAATTAAATTGGCTGCGGCCTAATTAGCCCAATTGAACATTACAAACGCCTCTGTGTTTGGGCCAAAATTTGTTTTTCGTGCAACATTGGAGGCAGCAATGGGCGTAGGAATCGGGGGCATGGTATATCGAAATAATAGCAAATATCTAAATGGAAGCGAAACACAGCAAAACGAAAGCAATCGAAAGCGTAGACAGAGACTAAAATGGAGTCTTTGGAAACGGCATGAAATTGACAACGTTGCAGTTCAGTTTTGACCAGAAACAGAACCAACAGACCAACAGAACCCAGTACTCACATCCGGATCCGGGCAGCCATGTTGATTTCATTTCATTTAGTGGCATTCCTTGTTGTTGTAGCTGATACATATATATGGAATTCTCATTTTGTCTTTGTCTATCCTTATTCTCTTTGTGTGGTGTTGTTGTTGTTGCTTTGCCTCGCCACGCCAACGCGAAATACATTTCGCGCAATGGCCACCAACGCTTTGGCTTTTCCAATGGCGTCTGGCTGCCCATTAGTGTAGCGCAACAACAACAATAGCAACAAGAGCCATAATCAGCAATTGGTTGTGGGTCTAGTCGTATGTTCTTTACTCTATACAAAACTTGAAATGTTTAGTTTTCGTATTAATTTCTTATTTTATGCTTATTTTATAGTTCTTTAAAGTTCGAAGCCTTATTTTGTGCATAAAAAACTAGGATTCAATTATTAATATTTAAAACAAACTATTCGCTTTCATCGATTTTATTCTACTCAAATATTCCTAGATATAAATTAATAAATACCATAGACATTTTTGTGTATGTTGTTTAATTATAGTCTTTCTAGAGTAGATAAAAACAGAGACTTAACTTAAGACTAGAACTTAAATATAAATTGATGGGTTCATATTTATTGAATATATAATTTTATTTTTTAGTTTTATTCAACAGGCTAAACTAACTTTCTTCAGAATAATTTTACTTCCACCTGATGGCTGTAATTGTTGCTGTAAAAACCTTACAAACTCTATGACTCAGTCTACTATACTCAAAGCATATATGCTGGTTAGAGTAATCGCATGCTAGCAAGCCAAGAACGTGTTGCGAGGGGTTGGCCTAGACCTGGTCAAAAGGTGGATAGATATATGGCTAGATAGATAGATGGATGGTTGGTGTTCGCTTGGGAAAACGTGCAGTGAACTGTAGCAAAGGCAACAAACATCAGTTGGCCAAGTTTTCTTCTTGTTGTTGTTGTTGCTTAACGACAAATCGAAAACAACAACAGGCCAACAGGCAAACATCAAATATGGCGGCAACGATGGCGACACACTCCAGGGAGAGAGAGAGCGAGAGTCCTTCAGCTACCAGCAGCAGCTAGCAGGGTCTGTCTCCAGTTCCCCGAACGCATAAAATGCCCAAAACAGCAGCACTCAGTGGAGTTGCCTTCCTCATCGAATCTACTCCACTCTCTTCCCTGCACAGCCCCCTATTCCCAGCTCTGAAGTTGTTGTAAAAGACCGGCAAAAAGCAGCAACCGGTAAAATCGAATGTTCACTTTTGCACAACTCTCTTGCTCTCCAGCTCTCTGTCTCTTTCACTCTGCCATTGGCCGTGTTACTCCCACGCTTACACAAACAAACTCACACATACACACACACACACGTATAATGTTCGAAATTTTGCACACATTTACAATAATTGTAAATGTGTTGAAAATCGTTTGCACAACTCTGAGCAACAAACACAGGCCAACAAAGTGTCCATGTGTGTGTGTGTGTGTGTATCTCAATGCTTGCTCATTTGTTAAGGGGAAATGGCCTTTGTCTGTCTCACTGAGAGCGTGTGTGTGCGTGCGTGTGTCTGTGTGTGAGAGTGAGTCCCGGTTGTGAGCGCAGCCATGTTTTTTCCAGCGAGCTTTAAGGCGCAAGCGCCAAAACATACACTGAGCAGAATTAGTGGAACTCAATGTATCAGTTATTAAGTTTTCGACAAAAATCATTGGATCATGAAAAACAATATAAAAAGCCTCTAAAACAAACATAAATGGAAATATAAAACCAAAAAAAATCATAGATTTATAAAAAAATCTTCAAAATAATTCATTTAATTTTTGAAACCAAATTTTTGTTCTTTTTATTGTTAACGAGCTCAGAACTTTAATTGGAAGCAAAAACAAAACTAATAAGCTCGAGCATGAACTTAAATTTAACTTAATAACCGCAGGGAAGTTAACAAATTAACTACTTTAATTGTTATCAGTTAATTTATACATTTTCTAGTATTATTGTTGAGGAATGAATCAGTGTTGTCTTAGCTTTACAATACTTTTAAAGTTTTTCCAACAAGATTAACTGGAATTGGTTTGCTTGCCATGTAAAATTTGCAATTATTCTGTAAACTTTTGCAGATTAGCAAAGTTTTCGTTATAACTAAATATAAAAGCCTTAAAGTTTTCAGTTTTCTGTTTTCAGTTACCAGCTTTCAGTTGGCAGTTGTTAGTTTCGCCGCTGTCAGATGGAAAAGCTATCAAAATATAATAAGTATTCGAGCAGATGAGGGGCTGTACACAGTTATGGCTAAGTGCTGCAGATCCTTTATGCATTCGAAATGCAGTCATTACTGCTAACCGCATTAGTGATTCTACGCCCCCCTTAATCTCAGGCCGACCACCCGCCCATCCCTCCACCCACTTGTGCATGGGAGTATTACAAGCTCTGTAGTCGTAGTTTTCCGGACAGTCCCCAAACAAACATGAAGCCAAAGTAAAATTCAAGCAGAAAGCCAGAAAAGTATGGTACGGTTTGATACAGAAACAGGAGCGACCAGGTCAGCCACTTGAGATTTGAGTCACTCGGCAGAGGACTCATGGGAGCTACTGTGTTGTTGGCCTTGTGCCTGCCAAACAGTAGTGGTACAGTGAAGCCACCTGACAACGCATCTGTGCGGCGAGCTGTGCCATGGCAACCGCTTTTATAGTCGGCCTCACACTCGATGCTCGACTCGCCACAGTGGCTTTTAGCTGCGCACAACATGGCGTATGAGCAACGAACAGATACGATGAACGCACACACGCACACAGCAACACACACACACACACACACACAGACAGGCACAGCCACAGAGACATGTGCTGTGAAACGCTCTCCCAGATATTGCCATAGCAACCTTGACTACCTGTGCTCATGCCCCGTTAGCTTAACCTCGTCGTGGAGTGGATGCGTAAAGGGGTAGGTGAAGGTGGAGGCGTGGCAGCTACCGCATTCATGTTGCTGCCACCTTGACGACGGCTTCTGGCTTTAGCTACAGCTTCGTCATCGGTTGCCTTTGTACAGTTTTTCGGGCGCAGACTTTTGGTTTTAATGGATCGATGACTCGTTGTAGCCAAACGTTGGCTCTACAAACCTCATCATCATCATCATCATTATCGTTTTGGAGCCGGCTTCAGGCGTGTGTGGTATGTGCACAACTTTTTGCCATTGCGACCGCCACATTTGAGCATTTTTGGCCCCTTACCAACTTTTGCTGTGGTGGCCAAAAGTTTTACCTTTTCTGACATGTGCCATGAAAAAATGTTTTCATATGTGGAAGTTTGTTGCAAATAAGGTGCGAGTTTTTCAGAGCTCATTTACCAATACATATGTGCGTGGGAGTAGCGGAACAGGGGGCGTTTTATGTGGGCGGTAGGAAGTATGACAAGCTTGTGCTGATTAGATTTTGGGCTTGCGGTCAACGAAGCTTTTTTGGACCAAAAGGCAAAGAAAGTTTAGCTTTTATGGGTTAGATGGTTATTCGGTTCAAGCTAAACTTCATATTTTAGCTCTTTAAACTTTGAATTTAGTGGATTTTCGGCCTTTATTTGGTGTTGTAAAAGTTTCTTTGATAAAAACAGTTTTTAGCTAACATTTCGCTTAATCTCACACACAAAAGCCTTATTCGATAAGCGAATTCAGTTGCCGTAAGTGAAGTACTCATGGCAAATTCATCGCACACACATATACACACACACACACATACATACAAACAAACAATTTGCACTCGAGCGAATGCAAATAAAATACACTTTTCAATGGAAATTGATTTATTTATACTCGGTTTGCCAGCCAGCACAACAATTCAGGCACGCAAATAAATAAGTACCTGTGCGTGGAGTGTGCACGACTGACAGCATACCCTGTAATTGTTAAATGGAGTGTCTTAGAAATTATTTATAATTAAAAAACTGTAGAAATTTATTATACTAACTGATGTTTAGTCATTTTTAAACCGATTCTTTTGTTATCTGTCTGTTCGTACCCTGTAATCATATGCCTTTAGGTTATGCAAACACAAAAGCGACTTCAACTGCTGATGCTGCTGCTTCTAAGTGCTTGAAATACTCTCGCATTGGTTGCCTAGATACTTAGATACTTGGCTAACTGGCTGCTCTTCAATTGCATTGGCAAATAGAAATTCGTTCTCTGCACATGGTCAGCTTATAAGTTTCTCTTTATTGCATAAATATTTATACAGCTAGCATATCCATATTTGCTAGGTTGTAGCACATAAACAAAAATCATTTTTAATATGTGCAAATAAAATGAGTTATGATTCCACATAAAGAGACATCACTTTATTTAGATTCAATATTTGAATAATATGTGCAAAAGGATTAATTTATTTGCAGAATACTTTTAAAAAACTAGACAAATACATACATTATAATGGGTTTATTTTTTTTTTTAAATTTTAGTGCATTTAATTCGGAACTGAATTTTATTTAAATGTGAAACCATAAAAATTTCATGTTCTGTACCGAGAATAAACTTTAAAGTAAATAATTATAATTTTTTTCATTGAAATAACAATTTATTGTAAAATGTGGCTACAAAAATCTTTTTGCAGCTTAAATATTATTTCAAAATGCTCAATAAAATGCACTTTTTGGCATTGACAACTTTTAGAGTTGACTTTGGCATTTGTCAAAAGCATTTTTGATAATGCTCTAAGCCCATTACAGCTAACGTCAAATTAAATTTTTGGCTAACTCTGTCAGCTCTAAAAGTCGCCTACATAGGCTCTGGCTATATAAAGAGCTTAAACCAAAGCCCCGAGTGCCGAGCAACTTCTGGTTGACACACACACAAACACACACACACACTCGCTTTGAGCGACTGGGAGTGAAAACTAAAAGCGCCAATTGACGACAAAATTTCAATTTGTCTAACGAGTTGGCGGGTAAAGTTTTTGCACATATGGCCCAGATGAAAGCAGCTGGTTGCAGCTACAATCAAAGCCATCAAATGCATAAAGGCTTAGTTGCAACTTTGGCAACCAGCCACGCCCACACAAACTCACACTCACACTCAACACCCTGACACGCCCTCTGTCTCCGGTGTGTGTTGCACTAATGGAAAACAATTTTCATGCGCTGAATTTTGTGTGCGCTAATGAAGTGATGCTCAGCAACATCAGCAGCAGCAACAATAATAAAATTGCAGCCGCAGGGCTATTAAAAAACTTTTAAAGGCTTCAGTTATTAATTTCCATGGTTGCAATTCTCTTTATCCCTCTTTTTTCTTTGGGACTCTGTCAGCTCCATTCCATGGTCATATTAAATTGGCTTAATTCGCAGAAAATGGCAACATTGCAATAACAGCAGCAGCAGCAGCATCAGCATCAGCGACAGCAGCAACAGAAATAAAACAACAGCAACATCATCAGCTACCATCATCGAAATCAACATAATCATGATGAGCCGACAAGCTGCATCCCCTTTGTTGTCAACGGCAACAACAGCAATATGAAACAAGCTATGGGAAAGTATTATTTGTAGAGTGGAAAAGCCAGCTAAATACCCTGTAAACGAAGTAGAGGAAAACTGTGTCTTGAAAGATACATTTCAAAATGTTTTCTATTAAAAATATAAATTGAAGAAACCACTTGGTAAAAAATGTTTTAAAGATACTTTCAAAAATGTTGTGTTTTATAACAGATGTTAGTAAAACAGTAGAAGCTTAAAAAATATATTGCCTATTCGCACAGCAACCCCACATACCCTTTGCTTAGCAATTTGCTATTTGTAGGATATTTAAAAATACCTCTTATATGTATGAAGAATGTCTAGAAAAGTTTTGCAAATAAATAACACAGAATTGTGCGCAGCACAAATTGCAATTGTTGCTTGAAGCTGCCAGTCAAGCAATGAGAACTGAATGGCATAACAAGTACTAGAATTACTAAGCCGACGAGCAAATGAACTATGCAGAAAATAACTTAAAAATTTTGTTAAAGAACTAAATAAGGCTAAGAAAACTTTAAGCATTTCCGAAATTTTTTTTCAATACACCAGTCAAACAATGTAACTAATGTGCCCTACTGGCAGCGTATTGGAAAAAAGTGAATGTTATTGTTTTTGCAAGCAGAATGCTCAAGTGGAAAAAAACATTGCGCATACGCCCGAGTGCACTTGGTAATAATAATTTGAGCTGCCTGACAGTCAGGTAGTAGCTTCGACAAGACCACTGGACCGACAGACAGACCGACAGCAAAGGACATCAGAAAGCAGAACAGCAACAAGCAGAGGACAACTGAATGGAACGGAAAACAGAAAAGGACAGAAAAAAAATGGAAGAGAACATTGAGGAGCAAAAGTGAAGTCAAAGAAGTTCGCTCACAATTCATCAGCATTGCCTGTGGACTGACATAAATCACCAATGGCTAAACAACTGATAGGCCAAGGCACACACACACACACAACAACACAACCTAGAAAGGTAGTATATAGGTATATATGATGGCATGACAACTGCAAGATGGAAGATATATGAACACCATTGTTGAGTGACTGCTGTTAAGCCAAGGCTCTACTCCAGAATGTTGCCAAGGTGTGGTCAGACTTTGGTTTCCATAACCCACGCAATCAATAAATTGAAAGAAGTAGGGGGTAGGTGATAGGGGGACTGTTGTGAAATAGATATGCAAATCCTCAAGCTAGTACAGTTGTGCTTTTCACTCACGTTTAAGCCTTTGTAATGGATTGCTTTGTTGCAACTCCTGGTTTATGTCCTTTGGCTCTTGCTGTGCTCATGTATTTCATTACGCAAATAGCTCATACTTCTGTCGGAATTCCCTCAAACATTGACAGCATTTTGACTTAACTAATACATTGCTTATGGATTAATTTGACAGCAGCATTCAGAGCATAGTTTGAGCATTGACATTGTTGGCCAGCAAGTGCAGCTACTAATTAAATTGAGATAAATATTTGTGAAAGCAAGAATGCAGCAAGAATTTCAATTCTTAAGCAAAGAAGTCTTTGTTAATCGATAGTTGGAACTGGGAGTGCAAGTAATTAATTTATTTTAGCTACAGGTATACTACGGGTACGGTTATAGTATACATAACTGATAAGTGAATGTATTGTAATTTATTAAAGATTTCTTTCATTCTTTAAATTGTGACCAAACCAGCAAAGTTTTTCAACAACATTGTTGACCCTTGTTAACTTTTTGGTATTTGAAAATCATTAAACCAAACTTGCGCAATAGTTTGCAGGCAAAGTGAAACTTTATATGGCACAAGAATGTTGCAATTGAAATCAGAAATCATAAAATTAAATGCCGGTTACCCAGCAGCGCTGAAAGTGCGCGAAACGAAAATACAATTTCAAATTTTATTACACTTTCCATTCTGTCAATTTGTGCACGTTGCGGCAGCTGCGTTGACGTTGACGCAGACGTTGACAAAGGCAGCGAGAGAGGGACAAAGCGGAAGAGTAAAAGAGAGAGAGAGAGAGAGAGAACTGAATATCATATCGTAAAATGGAAATGAAATTAAATGCTGAACATTATTTATGACGCTGCGCATATCAAATGGTTGGCAGCATTTTGAGGTAGGAGCAGGACGCGATCCCACCCCTTCCGATGCTCGTGCTCTGCTGGCACCCCTTTGGAGACTGCCCAGCCCTGGTCTGTCCCCGGTCTGGCCTGTCTACCTTACAGATGCACAGCTACAGATACGGATACGTGCAAGGATTTTGTGAAAATTTATTTTTGTTTTGCATTTACATTCGGCACATTCAATTTTTTATTTGGATTTTGTTTTTGTTGCTTTACGTCTTTTACTATTATTTGTATCTAATTTGCATATCGCCGTCGACATCCTTGCTGCGCATCCTGGCATGCGCTGCTGCCATCGCCATCCGTTATCGCCGAGTGCCTTTGTTTGCCCGTTGCCCTGACAACCGCTGGCAAATTTGTTGCCATCCCTCGCTTACCGTTCGTCGCTTTCCGCTGCACTACCCGGCATTGCCCGGTCGTGCTCAACTTCGGACTACCCTGGACGAGTCAAAGCATGTCTCTACTGTGCATCTGGTTCACTGCATCGACTTAACTTTCGCATCGTGACATGGCCATCACCCACTTCCCCACACCCCTCTTTCCATGCCTTTTCCTTCCCTTTTGGTCTTGGCTCAGCAACACGAGACCGACACGACTTCATTCAAAGTTTATTCGGCAAGTTGAAGTGCAAAGTTAAGTCAACTTGCCTTGCAGCAAGCGCGCACACAAAATGCCATTTCCGTTTCCGGCAACTTTTGCCAAGAACAAAAGCTGCGCAAAAAAAGCAAATTCTCCAAGAGGCTTTTTGCTAAGCCGCAACTTTAATACTCTTTGCTTGGAGGAAACTTTAGGCGTGCGAAAAACATGTAACCTTTAAGAAAATTTAAAAAAATCCAGAGAAATTAATTAATAAAAATAAAATTAAATGATTAAAATAAACGAGTCAAAGATGTAATATAAAATTGATTGAGAATTGGTAAAAAATAAATTGTGATCAGTAAACAAATTTAAAAATTTAATCACGCTTTTGCTTTACAACTAAAAAACTTTATGCTTTACTAAAGTCATACTTTTTTTCAAAGGAATTAATTTAAAAGCAGCTAATTAGTCTACCAATCTATCATTCTTTAAGTACACTGCTTAGATTTATTACGCAATTAATCATTGAGCAGCGGCAGAAGCACTGAAAAATTGTGCTTATCCTATGCAGAAGTATGCTAAAAGCAGCATAGAACAACGAGGAGAGAAAGAGTGGGAGTATGGGGTAGAGTAAGAGAGAGGGAAACACAATTCTTGCATAAATTCCGAGTCAAATAATATTTGTGCTTGCTGTGGAGCTCATTAGTAGCTGGCAACAACAGAAGAACATAACATGGAAAGGGAACCGGAAGCAAGTCACACAAACATACACACACGGATACACGCAAACATGCACTTGCATGTGTGTGTGTGAGCGGAACAAGTTGTTGGTGTTGGATTAAGCGCAGTTTAATCAAGCTTCCAAGCCAGCTTCGAGGCCTTCTTGCTCCCACCTGTTGTCCCGTAGCTGACTTATGATTCACAAAAAAGTTGGCAACATAAATTAAATTACAAGTTGTAAGTGTGTGTGTGGGTGTTGCTATAGCTGTGTGTGTGGGTGTCTATGTGTCTGTGAGTGCTTGATAGTATTCTTTCAGCTGCCTCTTGTGGTTGACATTCATTTGTGCAAATTTATGTTAATTAGAATTGAATTTCGAAGCATGCAAAGTTTTTTCGTCTTCAAAATGCTTCACTGTAGTTGTTGTTGTGCCACTTCTGCATGTTGTTGTTGTTGTTGTTGTTGTTGGCAGTACTTCCTCGTTTGATTCAATTTATTTGGCGCTGTCAGCTGAAAAGAAGTGAAGAGCTGCTCCTGCTCCAGTTGCTGCTCCTGTGCCTGAATTTTGCGCAACTTGTTCGACTGCCGTTTCTGTTGGCGTCATGTCCTTTTCCATTTGTGGTGCTGTCAGAAAGTTTGCCAGAGTTTTATGTGTTTTGTGGTTTCGGGTAATGATTTGTGGAATTTCTTTATTGAATCTATTGCGCAAAAACTTGCCTTGTGTCTCCTCTCACCCCTCTCTGCCAAATTCATTGTTTAATTTGGCCTTTGTGCCAATATAAATCCATATTATTGGTATTATTATGCGCATTATTGTTGTTGTTATTGCTGCTTTGCTCATTTTGGCATTTATAATTTTTGGAAATTCATACAGAAAATCAATCAAATTATTTGCTTTGAATGACAAGCCTAGTTGAACTTTAGAGCTGGATTAATTAAATTCATTTGAATTTGAATTTCAATCGAAATAAAATTTGGCGCTAAGCTTAATTGAAATGAGAAATAAATTTAATATATTCCATAAAGCTTTATTGCTTTAAATATATAATTTAAAGTGAAAATTTATTTTACTTAATTTTCGTTGACATTTACGAGTTCACCTAGTTCAAAGTTTTGAATAATATATATATGAATATATATGTATATATATATAGTGTAGTGAACAAACTGTTTAGCATTTGTTTAGCCTTGCAAATGTTTTAAACAGTCACTGGCAAAAGTTCTCGTTTGGATTCGTTTCGCCATTAATGTGCACACTTCCCGCTCTAATTTTCTGCATATTCTAAAATGCAAATGCAACATTTTCACACATATATAAAAATATATATATATATGTGTTCTTCCTTTCGCCATCTGGCATAATCACTGGGTTCCTCGCTTGCTTCTACTTGGCTCCAGTTTGCTATGCAGCTGATTTTTCACTGCAAGTAAAACTGAACTCAAAAAGCTCGGCAGAATTAAAATGTACGAAAATAAAAAAAAATAAAAGGAGATTTTGTGTAGATGGAAAAACGCAGCTCGCTTGTGCGCATAATTTTCCTGAATGCCGGACCTGCAGGAAATGGCAGCTATTAGCATTTGACTGCTTCACTGATGATGTTAACGATGTCAGTCACCCCCTCTCCGCACTCTGCTCTCCCGCCACATGACTTCAATTCGCAGCAGAGACCAGCCAAAAAACATTTTGTGGAAAGAGCACAAAAAATATATAACCGAAAAATGTTATAAGCACATAAAGTTTGCAAGTCCGTGCAGGACAAAGACATCCTCGCTCGACAGTCAGCATTTATTATTGCACATTTCATTCGCTCGACTGCACAATAAAGAGAGAACTAACGAAAAGAAATATAAATAAAAGAAATTATGTACAGTAAACCGAATATGCACATATACTAACAAAAGGAAATAAATCAAGTGAAATGACATAACTAAATAAATTAATATTTAAGTTCTGCTATGCGCATTTTGAGTGTGTGTTTTATAAAATATTATTTTCAAAGAAAGGGTGGGATATCATCATGAAACTGACAATAAACTAATTGAAAAGCTGGTGAAATCGATATTTAAAAGATTCACAATCTTAATTTTCTTTTATTATAAAGCCTCATCTTTTAAGTTTCTATTTAAACGGCTTGCTAGCCAATGTTATATCTAAGAGCCAGTAATTTTGATAGATCTGCAAAATATACCCTAATGCTTGCAATAATGATTAACACCCAAGGCGGAAAGGAAATGTGCACGTAAGCGGATACAATCAAAATTCCATTTAGAAAATGCTGAGAAACGCACAATCAGTCATTAACATGGCTGCAAAAAAATAATGTGGGAAGTGGTTGACACAAGGTGGGAGTGAAAAACTGGACGCACTTCCTCCTACTCCTGCTCCTCCTCCTTCACCCCACACGCATGCTTCCCACTCCCACGCATCCTATAGACTCTATTCAATTTTGTTGGCTGTAGTGGGAACTCTGTTGGTCACTGCTTCTATTTTCGGGTGGTTGTTTGACGTATTTTTCATTGCTACGTGGGATTTTTGTTGGCTGCTGCTACCAGTCTAATCAACATCAACATCAGCAGCAGCAGCAGCAGCAGTCGTGGGCTCATCAGCATCGACGCAACAATTTGTTCTGAATTCAGGCTTTATTCTGGCGGCTCAGCTCATGTGATTTGGTTGTTCCATGTTCGCTATTAATGGATGTTGTGGGCGGTAGCACGTGGCCGCAGTGGGCGTGCCGGACACGTAGCAGACGCATGCGGTTGATGTCTAGTCGCCTTAGGCCTGTACCAGAGTATTTTGCATGATTTAAAGTTGAGTTCAATTCAAGTCATATTTGAAATATAGAAATTTTATATGATATCTGTTACTTTGTTTTGTCTTAATTTAATTTATGTCAAAATTTAAATTTAGAAATTCGGTATCTGACACTTTGTTATCTCATTGTATGTCTTTTAAATAATATAATATTTTTTATATTATAATATATTTTACTATACTACAAATAATTTACCTGTGAATCATATAAACTTTCTCATGAGGTAAAATTAAATTTATGTCAAAATTTAATCTTTAACTTTGTTATCTCTTAGCAAAACAAAATTAACCTAGACTTAGAAATTATTTATAAATAATTTTGTTTATAGTAAAAATCTTGAATGTCAATGGACATCATAGTATATTTATCAATGAAAGAATATATATTTAAATAATCGTTTTCTAACAAATATTGGGGCAGGTTTCGCTTATTAAAATAAATACTTAAACTTTTATTATTTATTATTTTTAAATAAAGTTGATAGTTTGTTGTAAAAATTTATAACTGCAAAGCTGTCAATTCTTAAAGTTCTTCATACTCAAGTCTCAAATCTTGTAACGCTTAGAAATTCATAGCGTTGAAACCCATTCAATATGCATAAGATGTGTGTTTCAAATTTCCGGATACTCAATCACAGCTTGCAACAAACATTTGGGGGTGAAAAGAAAAAAAAAAAAATTGTCTCGAGGGATGCAGAATGTTCAGGGCAAGGCATTAATCAAAAAGTGTATGGAACGCACCTAAAGATAACAGAGAACTAATCTCTGTGCCAGGCATTGGTGCGTTGAAAGCATTAGAAATAAGGACACATCATTAAAGGCAGCAGCAAAACCATTTGCACCAAAGCAGAAAAGCCGAACGGACTGACAGGGAGAAGGTAAAGAAAGGGAGAGAGAGTAGGGGAAGAGGAGGAGAATGTATGCAGCATAGACACATGCTCGTGTTCACAATGGGATCAGTGCATAATTCATCACAATCAGAGGTAGAAACAAGAGTTGACTTCTATTGAAATTATTCGAAATTCATTCGGTTACCTTGACGATGGGCAGCAAAATATGGATTCCATGTTGTTGTAATTGCAGTCCAGCCTACGAGTGGCATCATCAAAAATGCGTGTGGCAAGCAGAAACTAAGCGTAATCCCAAAGCACACACAAACACACACACACACACACACACACACACAGAGACACAGGGAAACGGTAAAATCATCAACTTTGCTCACATCATCATCATTCCCATTGCCATACTTTCGAGGGTGGGTCGATTGGTTCGTATGGGTCGAAATTACGCAAAGAGCTGACGCTGCCAAATAACATTTATTGAGCACTGCTGGAAGTTTTGTCCCAAAAACTTGGTCATTGTTTTTGAGCTGGTTGTGCGTGAGTGCTTGAATGTGTGTGCCTGCGTGTGTGTGTCGCGTTGTGCGTGGTGTTGTATTCTGGTTTTGATTCTGTGTTTTTTGCCATCGACTTTTCTGCTGCGTTTCCTCTCGCTGGCTTTTTGTTTGTGTAACATTCCATATCCATTTGCAACAACGAGCGCAAAAAAAAACACAGTACAACACAAAACAACAGAGCGACAAACAACCCCTTTGCAAAGACGACAATGACAGGGTGGCATTCGCACTCCCTTACTCCCATTTTCGCATTCTCCCCTTCCCCCTTCCCCCTTTCCTTTTCCATTCCCTTTTCCATTTCCATTTCCAATCCCATTCGCATTCGTATTCCCCTCTGCCTCGTCCTCAACGGCAGCATTTTAATTCGAATTGCTATTGCAGGCATTGTTATTGTTGTGCTCTCGCTCTCTCCCTCTCTCTCTCTCTTGCCCTGCCCCTTGTTGCCCTCTTACTCTCACTCTCTTGTTCTGTTTGGTTTCCATTTGATGCTGATAAATTGTAAGTGCGTTGGGTGAATTGAACCCGCTACGGTGACTGTGACTACAATTGGGATTGATGCTGTGGACGGGGCTTGTCCATTCCACAGTCTCACATAGTCCTACTGGGGTGTTGAGGCAGCAAAGGAAGTTGCATACAGCGCATAATTTGATAAAATATTGCACGCTGTTCTTTGTTCACATTTCTATTTTTATTTCATTCTTTTTTTGGAAATAGATGGGCATTAGATGTAATCAATAATAGCTCGGAGTTGCCAAGTTGTTATATGACACACAGGCAATTTAAATTGCCCAACTGCCAAATTAAATATATGACGATGTAACGGATTTGGCGACTTATCAGCTGGGAAAGTGATTGAGGTGTATTTGAGTTTTGATTGATGGTGAAAATGGAGAAAAAGTTGCCAGAAACTGCAGGAAGACAAAGGATTAAAGATGTCTCAAAAATAAATTTAAGAACGAGTAAAGGGTTAAAATTAATAAATGAAATATTATAAACAAAAACAAAGTTAGTTATGCAATTTAAAGTATTTTTTAACTTTTCTTACATTTTTTAAAAATATATAAATTTGATATATAACCGAATATAATTTTTAAAAATATTTTTAAACATTTTAAGTTGAAAATTTAATTTTTTTTTTGTACATTTACTACGTGCCGAGCTTCACATAAAACATGTCAGCGGGTAATAAATTGCTTAGCTATGCTGCTAAATAAATATGCTACTATTTATTTGGATTGTATGTTGTAGACGTGTTTCACTGTAATAACAGTGCTTGCCAGAAGTACTTTGCTCGTTAATCCAATTAATGCTGCTACTTAAGCTGCTGACGCACGAAATGTTTTGAGGCGAAATGGTCAAAGTTTTGCGTCGCAAACTTTTGCCAATTGCCAAGACAGATACGCACAAGAGAACACAAACACACACACACACACACACACACACACACTCGCACACCTAAACAAATACGCAAAAACACACATACATAGTGTTGCTTGCGAGCTTTGCACAGGAAATGAGCTATAAATATAAATGCAGACTCGCATTTTGAAGAGCCCAACAATTTCCCCAGCGTGCAATTGACACATTTTTGTTGTTTCAATAAAATACAACAAATATCAGCAAGAACAACAACAACAACAACAGCATGTGAGAATGGCTAATCATTGAAAACTCAAGTGAATGGAGTGCGTATCGTATACCTTGAAAATGATACACACGGGAATCATTAGACACGACTGTTCACAGTGACGGCCATAAATATTGATTTAGGGTATCGAATGAAGTCATCGATAATAAGGTTAGAAAACCATAAACCCAAAGAGTAGAGCTAGAGCTCTACTCAAAATGTGCCAATTTGGGCTCACAACAATAAAATGCTAATGATTGATTCACATGGCCCTATGGAGTGCACTTTCCTGATCCCCAAGTCAACAAAATGACGAGGCAGTAGAAGCAGCCAAGCAGCCAAGCAGCCAAGCACCCAAGGAGCAATGAAGCACTGGAACTTAACGACTAAAGGACTAAAGAGAAAAGGAGAAAGAAGTGGGGGGACGGACTTTGGGAAAGTCAGACTATTCGACGAATCGACAACTTTTTTTGGGGTTTTTGTGGTCTGTGAAAGATTTTAAATTGAGGTTCTGGCTTTTTGCATTTGTAATTATATGCTTACAAAGAATAATATCCTTGTGCGGACCATTTACAATTGGTAGGCAGTGTGGAACGAAAGCTAATGATGACGGGGCAAACGCGATGCGATGACGGCGACGACGACGACGCTGCTGTACAAATGTACAGATCTTAATTATGCAAATCACGGTCGTGCATAAATTATGCAAATTATAATGAAATTCCTCATGGACAGGACACACAGAGCCAACAAAACCCGAATTCGGAACAGTCCCAAAATTACAATGTACATAAAATACATGCATAAACCTGCATACATATAGATTTGTACATAGAAATAAATGCTTTATATACCTACACACACACATATATATATATATTGATAAAATGTATAAAGCCAAACATTTAATTCCGAACCGAAATCGGGGTGGAAATTGTAAATTGCAATGTAAATGCAGCATAAAAACTGAATTAGTCCACGAAACAATTGCAACTGAGCGAGAGGAAATGCGATTGTCAGAGTGAGCTGGGTAGGGGGGTAGGAGGGTAGGGAAAAACCTCTGCAATTACGTGTACTGCAACCAAGAGACTTACACACACACACACACACACACACACACACACACGTACATTACTTGGCACAAATGGCGCATTGCCCCGAGGGCTGTCCAGCATTGAATCGCGTAGGGTGCACACATTCGGCTCTCGTTTTTGGTAAAAATATATTAACAGACGGTTCTGCTGTGCTCTCCTCACATCTGACACAATAATTCTTTATACTTCTTGCAGGCCGCTTTAATATAAAAATAAAAAAAAAATAATATTATTGTTGTTTATTGTATAGTAAATCATTAGGCCTGTCCCGTACTTGTGTTGAAACCCACAGCAGCTGTTAATAAATGTTCTCTTGGCCTATGTATCTTGGCTCGTAGTAGTCGTATGTGCATCAACTTGTTGGTGTAGAGTCCAAGGTTAATGCACATTTGGTGTAACGAGCTTTAATGTATGCCCATTAACCACGTTGGCTATAAAAAACTATAATTGAAATACCTCAGTGGCTTAATGGTACTTAAGCAAATAGAATATTATTAAGAGCCTAATATATTTTAATAAATTAAATTTCAAGAAATTGTGGAAGCTTTCTTAGTTGGTATTAAATTTACAAACATTTAATTTAAATGCATTGTTTGAAAAAGTAGTTTAAAAATTTATAATCGTAATTTTTTTCAAAGCAAATTTTAAAAAAATTATAGCTGATAGGTTTATGATTATAAGAATTATTGTATTAATCGAAAAGTATGTAATTTTCTTAATAATATACTTTATGATTATAAAATTATTGTATTAATTGAAATGTATGTAATTTTCTTAATAGTAAACGTTTTCTTTATACTTAAACACATTGAAAGCCAATTTATGTTATATGGTGGCTTTGTTAAAATTTAAGGAATTTGCGTTTAGTTTAAAGCTGCCATTCTAAAATTTATTTATTTGTTTTTATACTTCGGCAGGATGTAAAATCCACTAATTAATTTATAAGCTTTCAATATTCCATATAAATATAAATATTCCATTTTTAATCATAAGCTAAGTACCTCTAAATATATAAAGATAATTTAATAATTATTATATCTTCAATTTTTCATATTAATGTATATTCCAAATTCTGAGTTTTATGCAGACTTTTATAAATTCAGTGGAGTATTTGGAAGTTAGCAGAAGGACATGTTTTCAGCTCTGCAAATGAAGCTCGAATGAACGAATGCGAATACTCAAACTAAAGTCGGTATCGAGTACATGCTGTGCTCACTTGCAGCTTGTGGCGCTTTACAACACTGGCCGACCAAACTCAACACAAAACTGTTTTTCTTTTTTTGGCATGTGCCATTTATGGCATTGTTCCAACATTGAACAATGATTCTACACCGTAATTTCCAGGCAAGCCAAGCAGCACACACATACAGACGTATAGTGTGAGTGGGAAACCCGCACATATATCAAACTACATGCAGATGTAGTTGAAATTTCGAATATATTATGATGCATCATTCAACCCCCCTCCGAATGAAACCCAGCGTCGGGCCAAGGAGCAAGGGGTGAGCCATGGCAGGGACAGTGGCATCAGACGGGGGTAACAGAGCTAAAGGGAGGGCAAAAGAGGGTCAGGAAGTTTTCGCTTTGTCCACGATATACTGCAGCAAAGGGATTTAGCTGGCAAGGATCAGCATGTGATTAGATTCAGTTTCAATGGAAATTGAAATCAGAGACAAAGCGAAGCGCAGGGTTGCAAAAACGCCAGAGAGAGAGAGGGAGATACTAGATAGACAGAAATAGCAAGAGAGTAAGAAAGAGAGCGCAAGAGAGCTAGGCGATAAAACCGAAGCCACAACAGAAATGAATGATTCTTTTCTTCTTTTTTTTTCACTTTTTTTTTTTTTTTTGGTATTAAAAGTGCTCTGGCCAGTGATTCATAGTTCTGCTGGTGTGTGTGTGTGTGTTGATTACGTATTGGTATTGGTAATGGAGGCTGCATTAAGAGTATAAGGACAACCACTAAACGTCAACCACCAACGTCAACGCCAGACCAGAACGCGACACACATTTACACACAGAGTTATTCATTTGTGTACACGAGTGTGTCTGTGTGTGTGTGTGTGTTTGTGAGTGCCTCGTAATATTCTTTTACTGCCGAGATTAACACCAGCAAAAGCGACGACTGCGGTGGCGGCGAAGGCAAAAATTATAATCGTCTGCGACGCTGAAAAAGCAGCAGCGACAGCAGCAGCAGCATCGGTGGCTGTGGCAGTGGCAGTGGCAGCAACAACATCGGTGGCAGTGGCAGCAACAGCAACGGTGGCTGTGGCAGCAGTAAAAATCAGAAAATCGAAAAATCGTTATACGGTGCAAAAGACCACAAAATCGCGGTCTGTGTTTTGTTTTGGCCGTAACCGTGTCCGTGTCGGTGTCTGTATTTGTGTCGGTATCGGTGTCCGTGTCCTGCCAACTGGGAAACTCACACTCGTGCAACGAATTCGTATCCTGCCACGCACTGCGGCAACATCTACGGCAACAACAGCCGCATTTTAATTTCTGCGGTGCGTACGTTTTAATATATGTATATATAATATTTGTATACATATAGTATATAAGCTGATCCGCGTCCTTTCCCTCTTCATTGTGATTTGTGGTTAATTTAAATAAATAATCCTTAAAGTGTGTGCATTAACTCTCGAAAATCAGCGCATTAATTAACGAAACAGATTGCAAATATTTGTAGCATATTTAATCCAATTTATGCATTAAAAATAAGCAATTTTAATTATTTATTTGGTTTGTATTTTTAAACAAACAACAAAAGACGCTGCACTTTGATTGAGCGCCATCTGTTGTCAACTTGCGGCAAGCTTGAGGTTAAGAAATTAACCGCTAGATGGCGTTTAGTGCGCAGGGGTGGCAACTCTGGTCAGCTGCTGTGGCGACTACCCTGTTATTACACACACTGTGCTCAGCGTTTACTTATTTTTGCGTATTTTTTGCAGGATTTAATTTTGGCAGTGGAAGAAAATGGATCCTTCAAATTTAGCCTTTGGTTTTCCGGGACTGCCTGGACATGGCCACATGCCCATACCGCCCACGGCTAACATGTTGGGTGGGCATGGCCCACCTGCCCCCACAGCCAGTCCGCCCCAGAGCGTACCGGGTCGTCGCACGCCCCTCGGCTCTGTCGGATTGGGCGGCTTCTATGCCCAAGGATTGGGCATGTCGCAGCAGAGCATGACGCCAACGGATGAGAATAAGCCCGGACCGAGTGCACCCGAGAAGCCTTTGAGCCCCACGGCTGCTGCACTTGCGGCCATTAGCGGTGGCACCACTACAGCAGCCATGTCCAGTGTGGTGGGTGTTGGAGGCAGCGGTGCTGGGGGCAGTGGAGGCAGCGGTGGCAAGCAAAAGAATCGACAGGGAAAGACTGTGAGATTGAATATAAATGCCAGGGAACGCAGAAGAATGCACGACTTGAACGATGCACTGGATGAGTTGAGAAGGTAAGGAAATTTTATGGAAAGCTTGTAATTATATTAACCCAAAAATCTGCTCGACAGCGTGATACCCTATGCACATTCGCCTTCAGTGCGCAAGTTGTCCAAAATTGCGACTTTGCTGCTGGCCAAGAACTACATACTGATGCAGCAGAATGCACTGGAAGAACTGCGCAGGTGAGTCTTAAATTTGTTATCAGAGTGGTAGCACCTAATCATATGTTTTCCTTTGACGTCCGCAGACTTCTTGCCTATATACAGAGCACCACAGGAGCAGCTCCTTTGGATCTCGGCTCATTTCCCGCTGCCGCCAAATTGCAGGCTCTGTTGCAAGGACCCCATGAGCCGCCCACTAGCAGCAGCAGCTAAATGAGACAGGTTTACACCAGTAGAATTGTCATGACATTGATCAGACATTGAGTGAAGCAATATGCAATAATTTTTAAGTCAATTCATAAGCCAAAAAGAAGTAAACATTTGTGTACTAGTCATGATTGAGGTTGAGAATCTGTTAAGTGATATTTAGTTCTTTTGTAAGAATTTCATTTGCGCATTTCCATAATGTCTACATTAGTTGTAAGTCGAATCGAGTATGAGTAATAAACATGAAAAATGATTTAGAAATAAAGTAACGATATTTAAATTTTCTTTATTTAGTCAGTACATGGAATAAGAACGTCATTAGTTCGGACGAAAAGGAATTCCACATTTATTTCTAAAATTTGATAAGATAAGAAATCTCTGAATGCTCTGAAGCAAAAAGGGATATATTTATTAATAAATTACTCTAAGTTACTTCCAAACAGTTAATTAATTTTGTTTCAGTGTATAAAATCAACATTTTAAGGTCAGGGGAAAATTGTGTTTGAAAATATTAATATAATTATCTTGAACTTAACACCATTTTATTCTATAGATAATGCACAATCTAAAGAGTCATTTAAATGAATTGCAAAAGTGTTTTAAGGTCATGGAACGTTTTGTTTTAAAACGTAATTTCTACAACGTTTATGATAACAATTTAGGACAAGCTTAATGATTAGTAAATGACGTAGTAGTAAATGAAGAACTTAATTAGTTTAGCTGTAAAACTGAATGGAGATTAAAAGTTTTCTGTATAAAATTTAAGTATAAAATATTTTAAATACCTTAAGTGTTTTTTTTTGCAACAAATTAATTGCTAAGCAGCAGTCAAATAACTGAAAATCGCAAACACTTTTTAATGAGTAAGGTTCATTTCAATAACGTCGGCTGATATTTTGTTTGAGATTAAAAATTGCGTACACGGATGTACAAATTTGGCAAACATTTCCAGAACATTTTGTGTCTACGCTTTAAACCTTTTAAAAAAAGAAAGAAGAGGGTCAAAGAATCATTTTATTTAATTAGAAAGTGTGTCTTTAATAGTTGATAAGAATTTGGGACACGCTCATAATTTAGCACACGACGGTATACTGTGGGAGTGTTTAGAAACAGCTGAGTAATTGTAGATTAAATAAATGATGATTAAAGCTTGGACTATGCTTTAAAGACACTGCAAAGATTTGGCTGAAAAAAGATTTCAATTCGAATAATTCCAAAAGTTGCTGAAATTTTCAGAGACTAAGCATATTTAATTGATTTTCAATAGATTTATTTTCGAGCAGTAACAATTAAGTACAATAGCTGTGTAATGTTCTAAATCTAAGCGTAATCAGTACACAAATCTGTTATAAACTGCTGAGAATTGGGCATGAAAATGGCTCATAATAAACAATCAGCAAATTTCATAGATTACAAGTAAAAGCTTACAAAGATTTAAAGCTAAATAAATAAGTAGTTGACAACAAATAAACACACAAATCGGACGGAAGTGCATTCGCTATGATTGATCAGTCACAATCACAATCACTCTGGAATGCCCGAGGATATCACCTTGTTCTGGCCAGATCGAAAGATGCACTGTGTAGCTGGCAGCTCTCCGATGAGGAAATGACGCATTTGCTCCACAGCATGACGGGAATGTCCAGTGCCATGGAAGGCAATAGTCGCATCTCGTCCAGCATGATCCATGATGACGTCATCGCCACCGGGATGGTCGCGCAGGAAGTGTGTGACGTCATAGACACGATCGTAGATCACAATCCAGCAGTCGTCGAAGCTATCGTGTTGTGCCACCTCCTCCAGTGTTATTTCAGGCACTGAAATAATTTCATTCACATTTGTTTTGATTTTCTCCACTTTGGGCTTGATGATGACATCGTTGGACATGGATTTGCCGCTGGACGTGGACAGTGGACCAATGCGCAGCGATTGCAGCAGATTTGTCAATGCCGATGCCATTTCGAGTCACGTTTCCGGTAAAGTATTGTATTCAGCTCTTTGAAAATGTCTAAACTTTCACTTTTTACGCTTCGTTACGTGGTGACGTCAGAGTGGCGCGTGGCAAATGGAGCGTAGCGTAGTCAAAGTCTTCAAGTTTCTTAGTTTTTGTATAGCAGTGTAACAAGTTGACTTGATTTAAGTCCGGTTTAGTTGTGTTGCTTACGAGTACTCAGCGTCGATTGTCATTTGTGAGACAAGTGGTAATCGCTTTATAAATGACTGCACGTGAATTCCAAATCGAAATCGAAATCTCATTGGAGATCTCATTCGGAAAACGAGAGAGACGAGCGCTGATAGGGCTTCCAGACAGCGTTTTCAACACTTTCAAGCCCCTCACAAAATATTGTGTTGCGTCTCCGAGTCATAATACTATCAGTCGATCAGCACGCTTATGAAATAATTATTCATATGAAGTCAGTAATTATGCGTAAGCTCATTTAATGGTTGAGCTACAGATCTAGCATAATCAAGCGCATTTTAATCAGAACTCTTAGCATACGTCAATTGATTAACTTGGACATTAGAGCGGGAATCTTTTATCAGTTTCTTGTGACTCGCGGGTATTGAAATTACTGATAAGAGTTTTGGTTAGGGAAAATTTTTATTTTTCTGAATTTTTTAATAATTTTTTTTTAAAGAAAGTATAAAGATTTCTGTAAATTTAAAGGGTATTCACCTTAAAGCTTCTTACATGCCTTATGACGTGGAAGTTGATAATAAATTGCTTATATTACTAAATATATTTTCTACATTTATTTTAATGAGCATCATGCAATTTTCAAGCATTTACATAAAAGTGTAGCTTTGTTTTTATTATTTATTAGCAACAAAAAAGGCTATTTCCGTTTAATGTTAAAAGTCAAGTACCTTCGACTCTTATCGATTGTTGCAATTGATTTATTGCCTGGATTCAAACAATTTACGTAATTCCTGTTCAATTAAAGGAAGAAAAATGATTAATACACTGAGAAATAATTCGATTTGCTGTAAGCTAAGAGTAAACATTCAGTGATTGAATGAATCGAATATTGTTTTAAAGAAATTTTCTTATCTTAGACAATTGACAATAAATCACTTTGTTTTTGAGTGCTGGCCTCTAGACCATACAGTGTTAACAGCCTTCAATTATCTTTATTATATTGAACTAGAGACACTCATTGTATCATATACTAAATTTATTTATTTGATTATTAAAAATATTCTGTTGTTATAAAAACAGATTTTTAGCTGCGTAATTTTGACTAGACTAAACAAATATTTTTGCTGTTTCCAGTTTTCAAAAATATTATTCAATTAGCCAGTAAAAAATTTGATAATCATTGACGTATGCTGAGAGCGTTGGAAATTTGATATGCTTGTGGAAAAAATGTAAGTCAATGTTAAGATCAAACCTCAGCTAAGTTCAGACCAACAGACCAAACCGCAAATCGACACTGACATCAACAAGAGTTGATTGCTTGCACTGTGTATGTACTATGTAAAGAGTTGGTACTTAGGGAGGTGTATGGTGGGATGTGGGTTGCGATTGGAATAGTGTTCAGAGAGAAAACTGATTAAAAATTATTTACACATTGTCTGTAATTTTGATGAAAACATTTAAAAAAACAATAAAATGTTATTTATATAAATTTTTACTTTCATATATAATATATTAGAGCAGATTTTCATTTCTCTGAAAGCCTTATCAACAATCAATAACAATTTGTTATTGGCGCTATTGACAATAAATGACAGTGCAAATTTGCAATTAATTGTTTAAATAATATAAATATTTTCCCAGCGATCATTATACAATCTATTAATAGAAAATAAAAGCATACGTGTGTTGATAGTTGAGTCCTTCAAATGCTCGTAATCACAATAACACATGTCAATAAATCTATTGAATTTTAATATATATTTTTTAAAATTAATTTATTGTACTATTAATTGTATTTGAAACATTGTTTGAAGGTTTTCAAATTGAAAAGTGTACCGATTGTTACTTGAACATCTTTTTTGAACTAGGTGGCAACACTTAGAGTCACTACCGGTTTAGCGAGCTTTTATGGAAACGGGTGTATGTCTCATCAAGTGGTCGGCATTGAGCAACAATTGTGATGCTTTTGAGTGAGCTTTTGCTTAACTAGACAGCTGTTGCTTGTGGTAAAAGCTTATGCCAAAAGATTTTGAAAGTGTTTACGAGCGTTTGTTTGAAAAACGCCGGTTTGGTAGTAAATTTAACAAACTACAGCTCTAAAATAATTTAAATATATTTTGTTTATTAAAATTTATAAAACTTGTGCTCTAAAATTGACTTAAAATTAGTTCCAGCTTCCTTCATCTCTTGCCAAACTTTGCGCGCCAAACTTTTCCACAAACTTGTGTGTATGTGTGTGACTAAATGTGCGTGTGTGTAAGGGAATACGGCATTGGCAACGGCAACGGCAACTGCGTGTAATTTTGGCGAAAAGCAACACAGTCGAGTTTGAGCAACGCGTAGGCAAAGTTGTTAGCTGCTGCCGTGACTGCTGAGAAACAAACGCAACAGTGTTAAACATAAACATTATTATCTCCTCATTTACTTGTTAAAATTGCTTAAAAGCGAGTGCTGCTTGGATGAGTAAACCTAATTAAAATTTAATGAAAATACATTAATAGAGGAAATTACTTTTTAAAACGCTGAACTGCAAGCCCAAAACTCACACAGACAATGTCGCGACGTTCCGAATGCTTTTAGAGCATATTGCGCATACGACACGTAGGGCGCAGGGATAAGTCAACATATTGTTGCGAATTATTGCGTGTAAGCGAGTCAAACACAATAAATTGTTAGCATACTCCGCTCAATTCGTGTGTGAGTGTGTTTGTGTGTGCAACAGTGTGTGTAACGCAGTAAATAAAAGGAAAAGGGTAAGTGCCAAGGACCATGTAAATAATTTTAGTGGGCTTAAAATTTCTAAAATATTGCGAGCTTAAAATACAACGAATTACTAGCATTCCCTTAAACTGCTCTTTGTTAGCTTAAGTGGAAAACAAATTTGGTACATCATGGATTTATATGATATTCTGTTTGTTTTGAACATCAAATTAATCTTGTCGATTTATCGGTGCAATCGCTTTGGGTTCATAAAATATTAATTTCAATTAATTGAAAGCGCTTTGTCTCTAATCAATATAAATTGCACCTTTGGCACCTCTTGTTAACCTTCGATGTTCTGAAAATAATTGAATATTTATCAGTTGATTACAGATTCATGTGTTAGCATCGCACATACGCTGCGTGAGCCAGCGACAGCTAAGCATACAATTTCTTAAATTCCCAGTACGCAAATATATATTAATTTAATTTAATAATGCGCGAGGTGCACATACATTTGTTTCATTTTCCCATTGAAAGTCGGAACAGCTACCCCACAAAAGAAGACAGCATTAGGAACTGAAAAAAGTTAAAAACACACACACGCACACACGCTTTTTCATACAGTTTCATCTCTCTCATACTTGGGAAGTCCTTAAGCCCTGCTTTGTAGAGCTGTTTCAATTTACCACATGTTTTGTGGGTGAACTGGCAACTGAGATTTCTGGAAAAAATAAAGAATTTTGGCCTTAGGTTGTTTAACCCAGCAAAATGCTCATTGAATCGTACAGAGCCCTACTCTACTGTTTACCTTCGTAGGCCACTCAAACACGGACACGCCCTTGAAACACTCGACCCCGACCTTAACCCATTGAATGGCAAATATTAAAGGCTAACGGCCAGAAGGACAGACAGAACGAACACTTTATACTTTGTACAGTGTAAAGTTAACATAGCAGCTTTGTACTAAGTCAAAGTGAGTTGCATATTAAAATTGCATGTTGACTGCTTAGATATGAGCAGAGAAAGAAGATCATGAATATTTATCACGTGTCCAAGATTAATGCACTTTTAATGCAAAACACACCGCAAGACAACATTGATGTCCTGGGGCGTGACGCCAATAAAACCGTAAAGAAATGGGGCAACAGGGGCTAACAACAGGGAATAGGGCAACAAAACAGGGGCAACATCGACTTCGACAACGACAAGAACAACGACAGCGACAAGTTCTCAATGTTTGTTGACATGCTGAGTTATTGGCAGGGAGGGTCACAACAGCAGCTGCCACTTTGTCCTTTTAGGTTCATATTTGTGCGTCTCTCTCACACTCTGTGTCTCCCTTTTACTCTTTCTCTCCTTCACACGCTTTGTCTGGGCATGTGTATTAATATCGCACTTATTATTTTCCCTGCTCTCGAGCTTTTGAGCAAACAACAAGTGTCCTGGGCATATTGCGCTTTAATGATCGTATTTTTGTTGATTTTTATGCTTCCGTTTGTCGATTTCAGTTTCGTTTTCTTGTGTTTTCTCTGTTTGGGTCACATTATTAAATTGTTGTTTATCTTGGCCATCAAGATACAAGTTTTTATGCTTTTGGGTTCGATTGTTTAATGGTCTATTGGTATGTTGACATATGGTTGTTCGTTTTTAATAGGATATTCTGTTTTCATTGACCATTTTCTCTGGAAACGGCCTTTGTCTTATTGAATTTCATTTTGTTCGTAGTTTCCGATTCAATTTTCATTTAATCGAAGAAAGTGAAAAAGTTTTTCATTCACTTTCAGTTTATTTTTATCAATTTAAAGGAAAAAATGTGTGTCCCGAGCGTCTCGTGTGCCACACAAAATAAACGAAGAAGGTTTCAAAAATAAAATTGTTTGGAGACTTCAAATTTGAATTACATTTCATTATTGATAAGCATTGTGCAGCTATTCCCTGCAGAGCACAAAACTTAATTTGAATCCAATTTCGTGTACACGCCCCAAAAAGTATGCTACAGAAAATTGGCTTTGATTCAAAGGCACGAAATTAGAGGGAAATACTAGGAGTTGTTTCGAAAGAGAATAAACTGATACAACTCCATGGATCATAAGCTGCTTATGACACTTGACCAAAGCTGAGCCGAGAATCCATAAATATTCATTCACTGCTAATTATACTGGTCTATTTGCCAGTTTCTCAATCCCTCAAACGCTCCATAATTGTTGCCACTGAAGCTGTTTGCTTTTGGCATATGAAAGGAAACAGCTGAAGGAATATTAAAGTCAACGCCAACGGCGGCAAGCAATCAACTCGTATAATGAGACAACGGATGGCAGACAACAATGTCGCACACACTTAATGTCAACAGTATTCGCATAAAGACTCCTGACCCTGATGATAATGATGTTTCTCAGTCACATGTGAAGACACAGGGCTATGAATATGCCATTATATAAGTATTACAAATCGTTGCTCTCATTTGAGTCGAAATAATTCATCAGAATGTCATTGGGATGTGTAAAGCATTTGCGGCCAGCCACTTCACATTTTCTATTTATAAATATATTCACGCTTTTAAGGATTTCTGCGCAGCCAAGCGAGATAAAGGTAGAGAAGCTGTTTTCACACTTTTACACCTATATAGCTGACAACATTTATAAAACATTTTGCCACACAATATCTTCCGGCGGTAAAGCGACACACATACACCCACATAGACAGCGGTACAAAAGGAATATAAACAAGCAGCCAAGTTAAGCAGGATGTTCCAGCTGCTGTTGTAGCTTCTCCTTCTTTTTTTGCCCAAAAACATCTACTCAATGTGATAATCTAATTATGGCAATGCGTTTTAGAAACCAAGCTGGAAAAAGCAGCATTAAAAGTTATCAAAGACTCGCGAAATTTTCTGCTTAAATAAATAACAATTCTAGTGAAATAATTATTAAATTTCATTTAAAGATAAGGAAATAAATATATGCATAAACGAAGAACATTCGAGTGTAACTAATAATAAAATTAATTTTGTTGGAACAAGTTTTAGGTAATATTTATTACGAATTTATTAATGTGGAAAATTAAATTAAATATGTATTTGTATGGGAAAGAAATCCCGCGTTTTCCACTATTTAGTGCCAAAAATCATTAGTTAATAAAGTAATAAAATTCATAATAACTTTCTCGACTTTTGCTCGTATAAATATTTTTGCATAAACAATTTCTACTGCTGCAAAACATTGTTTATTATTTACTTGAAATAATCTATAATATTCCCCACTCAGTAGCTAGTTTATTTGTTGTGGTCTTTTCTACCTGTCTACCTGTTGCAAGTTAAATGGGATTCCAACTGTGCTGGGGATAAAAAACAAACTTGATGGCTCACTGACTTGCAGTCCCCAGACTTGGCTACACTCCCCCATATCGCAGCTGATGCCAGCAGCGTGTGGGCGTGGTCATGGGTGCTACTTTGTGTGTGACAAACACTTCATTAGACTAATGAACATAATTTTCCGTAATTGTGCAATTTGTTGCCGTTTGCCGCTGGGAAATTCAGTAATACAGGAATTCTCTTTTAAATTAATCTGAAAAAAGAGAAAACTGAAAACGGAAAACTAAGCGAAGTGAATGAAATCACAACAAAATTTGTCCAGGCACGTGGTGGTTGAGTTGGCGATGGTGCAAAGGTGGTGCTAAAGGCAACGAAACGAAGCGAAATGAATGGGAATCAGTGGGCCCGGTGGTGCCTCATCGATTAGATAAAATTAATTTTAGTCGGTGTGTCAACATATTAAAGGACAGAAAGCGACGGCAACTGGTGATTGTGATTGCCCTTGACTTTGCTGTATCGCATTTTCATTTTTTTCCCCTGAACAATTTTCCGTCCCTTTTCAGCATTAGCGGAAATAGTTGGCTCTTATCTGGCTTTGTGGTTTGGCGAAAAGTGAAAATGCGATAAAAGGCCGAAAATTGTTTATAAAGCCAGACAACCGCAAAAATACACACACGCACACACACACACTGAGAGAGAAAGCCAGCTGCAGTCGAGTTTTTGTGTATGAAAATTTATGGCAACTGTCATAAATCGTGGTGTACATTCATATTTATATAACAATGTGTAGCAGGAGACAAAAAGCAGGCTGTTAAAAGGCTCTAAAATACATTAAATCAATCCCTTACTCCCCAACCACCCAACACACTGTACCACCCAACCACTCAACCACTCAGCCATCAGGGGAGATGGCTCAATTTGAGGCACATGTCAGGGAATAAAATGGAAATCTGACACATGCATAAGGTATGAGAGACCAAAAAAAAACTTGACATCGATTTATAAAGCCGCCTACGATCGGGCTCAATTTGACATGATTGGTTTACGATGAGATTTATATACGAATCATGTGCGAGGGTTGCCAGTAATCACGAACAGATAGCTCTTGATTGATTTGTTAATAAACCCAATGCCATTTGTTCAACTCAACAGTCTTTGTTCACCTTAAAGTTAAGTCACTAATATCACAATAATTTATGATACGAGTAAATGTCTGTTTTTTCTTTGGTCTGAATGTTTCTAATTAAATTCCAGACTCTTTTTTGTGGGCTGTCTGAATTTTAAATGTATTACTTGTTTCACAAAATGCCATGAATCATGAGCAGATTCTTGTTGCTCCCACTGCACAAGGGCTTATAAATCATTTAGACAAAGTCCAACAATGAAATCCATTGCAGGCTAACACATTCCTTTCTCTTATCACTCTCTCTCTCTCTCTCTCTCTCTCTCTCTCTCTCTCTCTCTTATTGTACATAAAAACACTGCATCTATTTTTATACACTCCCACAAATTGGTAGAGACAGCGAGTGAGGGAGAAAGAGAGCACATACTTCATTCAATTGCCTTAAAAGTAGAAACCCCGTACAAAAGTTGCTGTAAATAAATAATAAACTGAAAACAAATTGCAAAAATTGCTGAATGTGAATAAGTTCAACAAAAAATAATTAAGCAGACGACGGGTTGACTTTGAAATACCCTGTAAAGAAGCTAATTAGCTAAGGACACAGAGTAAAAATTGAAAGAAGATTTTCCCAAACTCCATAAAGAATCAAAGCATCGATATACCCTCTTTGCAAAACCAACTTTTCTCAGGGTATGCGCTAAAAAGAAAAGGTAAAACGCATTCTTAAAAGGTAGCTTCAAAGTGCTAATTAATTAACAAGATGGCAATAAATTTGGCGTTTAAAGAGTCGTTACCTAAGAACGGGTTGAGCCACAATCTGACAGGCTAACAAAAACTTCTGAATATTTCTTGGCCAAGTTTAGCGTAGGCCGACTTGTTTGGCCAACTAATTGCTAAAGCCCCCTGCTCTTTATGGCAATTTTGTGGCAGAGACCTGACACAGACATGGCCAGGCATCACGTTGAAGCAGTGAATAAAATGTTGGAGAATTGGGAGGAACAGGTGGCACAACTGTCAGAAGTTGCAGTGTCAGGAACTGTGGTCACGACATGGCCACAATGGTGCCTTAAGCAGCGCAATTAATAACCCAAATCCCAAGGACCACGACGAGCAGAACGAGCAGATGAAACCTCTGAAACGAATTTGATTTATTTATCAGGTGGCTTTATGCCACGTGATAATGAAAGTTTTATGTATGCCAGTTGGGGTGTAATTAGCCAAGTTAAGATGCACACGACAGAGCAACTAATTGATGTTTTTCCCTCTGCACATTTACAGCCATGGATATTGTCATACGTGAGGAGGACATTTCATTAACCCAGATTGGCATCTATGCGTCGGTATCGTTTCTAGTTGTCTCCGCCGTTGGAGCTGCTCTCTACACCACATGCTCACGGCGCTATCGTCTCAACTGGTTCGAGCAGAATCTCCTTGAGTCGGCCAGCGAGAAGGATGAGGAGCAACAAAGGTATTGTTTACACTAAAACACACAAACACTTTAAAGAGCACCACTCATTTAACCAAATCAAATTTGTCTACAGCCGGGAGGCACTTGTTGCTGGCGCTGTGGGCTACAATGTGGACAATGTGCATGAGGGCATGGCACGTGGCAAACTGTGCAGCAATAATGTTGGTAATTTGAGTCCCACATCGTTGAAGTCAGAGGATGCTGACCCTGCGTTCTGGGTGCCTGCGTCGGTGACCTCAACGGCGGCAGTGCAACAACAGGTCTCGAATGCCACCGAGGAATCGGCACCACCCACACCCACTTCACCCACTGGCAGTCTTAAATCGAATACATTATCCTACTGCTCCACCACATCTGTGCCTATAGCCAGATCCGATAAACATGTTGTGCTCGCCATGCATCCCAGTCGCCCGAGAGTTTCCTCCATGAATGCCAAATTGGATCACACTAAAATCGACATGACCTTGTATCGCAGCGTGAGTTAATGGAGTTTCACTGTAGTTGATGACTTTTTAATTGAGTTTTCCCTGCAGCACTTTCAGCCAAAAACTTCCTCTACTGCCACCGCTGTGAATGAGGTGCGTGGCAATTTGCATGTTGTGCTCAGTTATGATCCCGTTGCCGGTTTGCTCAATGTGCGTCTGTTGGAGGCACTTAATCTGCAGCCTCGTCAGTTCAGTGGCACCGCTGATCCCTATGCCAAGGTTCGTTTGCTGCCGGACAAGAAAAACTTTTGGCAGACTCGCATACACAAGAAGACATTGAATCCAGGTAAGCAAGGAATAGAAAAACGTAGGCAGGTAGAGGAGGAAGAGACCTGCCCCAATTATCCTCTGCCAAATTAATGACTCAGGGACTCATTAAAATTATGCCAAATTTTTATAAATGTTTTGTTCCCTAGTTTTCGATGAGCACTTTGTGTTTGAGGTCACCGCCGGCGTGATTGACAAGCGCACCTTGGAGATACTTCTCTACGATTTCGATGCTTATTCGCGACATGTCTGCATTGGCGGCACTAAGCTACATTTGGCCCACTTGGATCTCAGTGAGCAGCTCAAACTCTGGACCCCCCTCACTTCCGCCTCGGCGCAGGACATGAAAGTGGAGCTGGGAGACATAATGGTTTCACTGGCTTATCTGCCTTCCGCTGAGCGTCTGATGGTCGTTTTGATTAAGGCACGAAATTTGCGAATTGTGGACGATGCACGTAATTCTTCGGATCCGTATGTAAAGGTGTCGCTGCTTGGACCAGGTGGCAAAAAGTTGAAGAAGCGCAAAACGGGTGTGCAGAGGAATACCATTAATCCCGTCTATAACGAGGCGCTAGCCTTCGATGTGGGCAAGGAGACGCTCAAGAATTGTGTGCTTGAATTTACGGTCGTGCACGATGGGCTTTTGGGTAAGTGGATGTTAGCTCGCAGCTTTTACGATAAACTATAGCTTTTTACTCACTTAGGTTCCAGTGAAATACTGGGTCGTGCTCTGATTGGCAACTCACCGGAAGTTCAGCACGAGGAGAAAATATTTTTCGAGGAAATGTTTCGAGCTAAGAACGCAACCGCTCAGTGGGTGCCATTGCAGGAGCCGGTGAATAACTTGGGTGCCACAGCGAAGACAACAACCAAAAATTAGAATCCAACGGTGAAAGCTTTCGACAAACTGTTGAATCACCAGAAATTTAGATAAATACCTCAAGACCTTGACGAGGTGACGTGGCAAATAAATTTTATGGAAATTTGCAGGGATACATTTATAAGATGGTTGCTGAACAATTGCGCGAAATTTTTGAAAATCCAAATAATAAAATACATACATATATATTTACTATTTTTCAACTACCCACACTTGATGTGCTTTCCAAGGTATCAATTACTCGTCTAATCAAAGATTATAAAATATATTTAAAATATAAAACTACCTATATGTATGTGCTATGTATATGTCAAGAAGTACCTAAGAAAGGGATATATATATAAGAAAGATATATCGTTTAAACTAAACCTATTTATATATAAATATATATTTGTCAGTTAATCACTTAGTAGAAGCCTTGATAATCGCACTCAACTGTAGACAAACTTTCACAAAATTTTCGGTATTTCTTCTAGCTGGATATTATGAGAGGTTTCAGGACGAACAACAAAAATGGGCACAAATGATTCAAATATATAGTTCAATAACAATTTCTGCAGTTATATCAAGTATATGAATAACAATCGTAGATTGAATTTGCTTAATAATCAACAATCATGTAATTAAATTATGGAAAATAAAACTTCTCTAACTAAAAAAAAAATTCCGAATAAATCGAAATCTCTTTAAGACCAAGTTTAAAAGTGAAAAATGAATTGAGAACATTTGAAGCCCATCAAACTGATTACTCAACATCAGATGTGGCTACAAATCCACTCAACCCAACGAAGAATGCAGTCAAGTAGTAGGAGTAGGAATGGCCTTTTCTTACTTGACTTATTTGGCAAAATAGTTGGCCAACTTGTTGACCAAGTTGGCGTAAAAATAAAAGTTTTGCTGGACTAACCTTTAACTAATTTTGTAACATTGACTGATAAATCCAGTGGGTGTTGGGCAAATGACTGTTAAAGCAGTCAGGGCCATAGTCAAAACATCATCGGGTTTTTTTTTTGTCTTGGGTGTCTCGAAGTTTGACGTAAATTTCCTTTCAATCAAAGTGTGCTTTCATTCAATTTGGTAACAGTAGCAAAAGTAGCTGAAGCTAACCGAAAATAGAGTGGATGCCGGCCAAAAGGGCAACGACAACCGCAGAGCGAACTTTGAACCATTGCCAAGAGTGTATGGCGCCAAAAAGTAGACTATAGCCAGGCTGCTTATCGCCAACGGAAACTCTCTGATAGATTGTCAGCTAAGCACTTATATAGTTATATTATATATGCAATGTATATATATAAATTTGTTTGAACTGTGTTTCAGCTTTGGCCTTAGGATGGAAAGTCAACATCTAAGATAGCACAATGACACCGCAACTCTGGAAAATTGTTTGGCCAAATATTTGGTTAGTGTTTGCAATTCCCTGTAGTTAAATTTCTACTCGACTGCCATTGGTTTGCCTAGGGATACCCAGTAGTTACTGTGTGTACTGTGCAACAGGTGTACAAAATTCTTCTATTTGATAAAATATTATAATTATTTTGAAAAGTAAGTAGCATTTCATTGTCTCAATGATTTCGATTCTTATTGGATTTACGCTTTTGCTCATTGCACTTATACCTAATCTATTCTCCAGACATTTCGTTTCGTTTCGGTTTATATTCAGCTATCAATTTTTCGGCCAAAATACTTCGCATCATCAAAGTGACTGCCAATAAACTGTGAACTGCAAACGGCTAACGAGCAAATTCCATTTTTAATTTCGTCGACGTGCTGCTTCTTCTTCCATCTGCCTGTCTGCCCGTCTGTCTGTCTATTTCAACGCCATTTTGTCCATTTTCTTTGGAGCTGCTTTTCCGTTTCCATTGCTTGTCAGCGGAAAACGTAAACTAACGACATTTTCGTTTTCTTATTTACACAATCAATTTCGAGCTTTTGTCATGCGGCAAAAGGCGAACGGCAAATGCTGAGAGCACGACTGATTCTATATCTTCTTCCTATTCCTTTCTCTCACTTCCATCTCCTCTACCCCTGCTCCTTCCTACTATTCGTTACTCTTTTGCAGCTTCTTTTACTTTCTGCTTCTTTGTATTCCATTTCGGGTTGTCGCTCCCGTTGTATCGTTCAGCTGTACTCGCTGTGGTGTTGCCGTTTTCTGCCGCGGGGGAAATTCTCGTCAAAGCGCTCGAAAAAAAAAATGTCAGATTGTTGTTTTAGCAGGCACTGTAGCCTGTTTTGCTCCCACTACACTGCCCGCACTACAGATTTCCCACACACTCACATGTGTATGGGATATGGCTAAGAGTGTGTGTGTGTGCCTGGTTGCATCTAGTAATGGTTATAGTTCTAGTTTCTTGTTACACTTTTTTTTATGTTTTTTTTCTATTTTCGACTGTCCTCATATTTACCCGCTCTTTTGGCCACTTCCTTCTGTCTCTTCTACTCTCTCCCACTCTCTTTCTTCTTGGGTTTCTCGCTTTCAGCTTAGTTGTGTGTGTTCCTTTTGATGTTGACCGCATTCGCTGACTCTTTTTGCTAGCTGCTCTTACTTTTTGTACCCCTTGAATATATTTATGAGTGGGTTTGATAAATTGTTTGCTTATTTTATGCTACATTAACTATAAGCCGAACTATAAGTCAAAAGTCGGTAACCATTTAGACTCCACAGTGATCAGTCAGTCAGTCGAATTTGTTCGAGCATTTATATTTCGTATCTTTTGAATCTTAAGTAAAAGAAATTAGGTTAAAATAACTCCCAAATAGTTTGTTTTACTCTGCTTTAAAAACTCCAATTCTTTACAACACTTTCTTCTATATCTTATGTACATAAAATTAGGTATCTGCTAGTCGTTCATACTGCGTTTTTGTTGTACTTTTTAGCAGCGTTTATTGTTTATGCAACTGTCAGCAGTTTTCGTTTTTCGTTGTTCGTTGCTGAGAAAGTTTTCGCTCACAATTGGAGATTTACTTGCTTGGCTCAATGGCTATGAATGTGAGTGTGATTCTGAGTGTGTGTGTTGGTGTGTGTGTGTGTGTTTGTTTGCTTTGGCTCAACTTACGTGGACAATGTACGCTGCAAGCGCCAAATGTTTCCAGTTTGGGTTCTGTTTCTGTTTCGGTTTTGGTTTGAATTTGAGTTTGAGTTTCAGTTTCTGTGTTGCTTCATATTTGTTGTCATTTCCAATTGTTTCAGCGACTTTTGACAGCTAGCAGATTAGCTTGGTGACGCCTCTGCAGATGGAAAGCTAGCAATGGATGTAGATGGTTTATTCCCTTTTTTTCTTTCCCTGACAATATGCAGGCAATGAGATTGTCCTGGGAAATCAGTGATGGCGGAAAACTTACTAGTTTCACTACTCATACTAGCGATATGACAGAGGTAGAGCTATAAGTTGCAGTTCGTTATGGGTTAAGCTATAAATAAATTGTGCATTGAATTGATTTCTGTTGGCATAATCCACAAAAGTGACTTTAATTTATTTAGTTTTTATTTTAATGACATGCACTACTAATTTAAGCATGTTATTTAATTTTGCAGCTGCCAAAATTGTGCTCGTTTCAATGAGCACTTTATGGTTTTAAGCGAGAAATGAAATCGTGTTTAGATTTTTGGCATTTTTGTTGCCAGCTAAGCAGTAGAGTGGCAAAACAATTATAAAAGCCATTTCATGTGTCAACAACATGGATGCAAAAGCATAAAATTTGGCTAAAAAGTGCAAACTGAAATTAATTAAATTATTTCAAGCTAAGCAATGTCACATGCGCTATCACTATCGCACTCTCTTTTGGCCATTGCAGCATTAAACTCATCAATAAACAAAATTTATGGCAAAAACACAATTGCAGTGCACAGTGTTAGCAACAATGTTGGGGCGCCAGAAAAGCTATAACTAAAGCCAAAGCCAAAGCCAATTAAAGACACGCCTCGAAAACGGGTAACAGCAGTGGTAGCATTGTAGGCGTGGCACAGTGCTGGAAAACATTGGTAACAGCCCCTGCCCCACGTGTTAGCCATGTCTGGGGGTGTCTACCAGGTTGTCCCTTGGTTTGACGAGCAACCAAATTTCCGCACCCAATCAGCATATTTAAATTGTGTGTTGTGTGTGCGGTGTGTGTTGTGTGTATGTTGGTGATTGAAATGCATGAAGTACGAGTACGTAAATAGGACAACGCAGCATCAGTTAGAGGCCAGCAGGCAACTTCCTTTGGGAGCCTGGACAGGAGAACACGTGGACTGTTGGACAGCAGGACAACTGGACTCTTGCACAAACATGCATTTTTATCAGACGTTGTTCCACACTTTAATGTCCAGCATGGCTTCAATTCCGATTTCCGACTCCGTTTCGATTTGGCGATTTTTACCAACTTTTATTTCTTTTTAGCCACTCACTGTCTCGTTCTATGCTGGTCAGCAGTTTCGTTTTGATTGTACGATTTTCTACTTTGCTCTGCACATTTCTTCTTTAGTTTATCCTGCTTTTTTATTTGTGGCTTGTTGTCTCTGTCGAATGGTGGTAAACCACTGTAGAACTCTAATTGCTGGCCAACGACAGAGTTGAGTTGAAGTAACACATACACACACCCTCTTGGACACACACACCTCGATATTGGCGGCTTTTTCATTTTGGGAATGCACACAAATCGTTTGAATATTGTTTTTTCCAACTCTCTCTCCTTTGATGGCCTAAAAAATATGGTCACCATGGCCAAGAGTGTACGGTAACACTTAAAGCTATCCATTTTTAATTGGAATTTAGGCGTAAAGTCGTAAATATTTCTGGAAATACGGAGCATATGCAACTGCCCCGATAGCATAGATTCAGCTCTTTTTTCCCCCAGTTTCAAGTGGTTTGCCCCAAAGGAAAATGACAATGGGTAAAGCGAGGAAAGCGTTGGGTGGAAAGCGTCTATTTTTGAGTGCAGCTATTGCAGTTTTCGAGTAGTTTACCGCAGGTGAATCAACCACATGAAACTGACAAATGGATCAAAGTGCATAACTCTTTGACTTCAAATCAAGGTTTAGCTGAAACAAATCTCGGAAGTTACTATCCCTTTCGATCATAAAAATTGCGTTTTTATAGGGTTGTGGCTGTGCACTGGAGGATTATCAAACGGTTTTTAGCAGCCTGTAAAGTCAGTCAAAATTGGCTTTCACTCACTTTGAAATCAATCAGTTTGTTTTAGTTTGTTTTAGCTTAAAAAATTTCAATTAAATTTTGTTAAATTTCAATTAATTTACTTTAAACGATAATTTACTATTTAATTTGCCTAGAGTCATAGAATTTCTATTCAATTTCCATACTGTTTCATAATCGCTGCTGTTTATTAATCCGATTTCAGTTCCAATCCATTTGATTGAAATTTTATAGCACTTTCAAAGTCCATTCGAAATGGAATCAGTTTGCAAATATTACATCAGAAAAGTGAAGTTGATTGGACTAAGTAGCCATGGCCATAACCGAGAGGGCTTATAGAACTGGCTGTGAACTGACAGATGCAGGCAACTGCAGTGTGGCAAGCACACGTTGTAGGACAAATACTGGCATGCCTCAAAATGTTCGACTGCATGCAGAGTAGCAGGCCCAAAACAGAGTTGCCAGGGGTGAGGGGAGTGTGTGTGTGTGTGTGTGTGTGTGTGTGTTTTTGTATGCGTTGTGTTGTGCGTACAAATTGTGGCAAGTCGCGTGCTTGCGTTCGTGTTCCTGTTTCTATTCCAATTCCTGTTCAGTTCCGTGCCAGGAGGCATGAAGAAGACAGCAAACATGCCAAGTCGTCGTTGTCGCGTTGAAAATCTTAACGTGATTTAAACATCATCACGAGTGTCTGGAACTGAGCTGAGAAACGGAAGGCGTTGACAAAACAGCACAGTCAACGTCGACAAATGTGAAGGATGTGAAGGAACTCGCTGGTAGAGACAGCATAGAGACAGGGACAGGGACAGCGACAGGACAGGGCAGAACAAGAACTGAGCTTAGATTGCCAGGCTGGCAGCATGGGACAGTTGGTGTCCACACAATTGGCACGTACCGACTGTGGTTAAGTTATGTATGTGTGCTTATACGTATCTATGAATGTGTTATGTAAGTGTGTGTGTGTGTGTGTGTGTGTGTGTGTGTGTGTGTGTGTGTGTGTGTGTGTGTGTGTGTGTGTGTGTGTATGTGTGTATGTATGTGACTTTAAGCCTTGTGCTGAGTTGCCTGATATTTTGACAATAGAACCCGTCCTCGAAAACGCAACAAACTGCTTCAGTGCCTCCTAATCAGTGGGATTCCACGCTGACTTTGATGTATTCCCCTATTTATGTACATATAAGCGTGTATATTCCAAGAACGAGGGCGTGGCAGTTGGGCAGTGGGCCGTTAAACTCTACACGTGACACAAATAGGTAATTGCTCTTAGCCAACATTGACAACCAAACATGCTTACACAAACTGCCTGCCTAGTAGGAGTATGATTCACTCGCTTTATTCGACTTAAATTCAATCTAGCTAAGCTTGACCACAGTCGGCAAGTTAATATATAGTTAGACCTGGATTTGTGGTAATATTTGACTTATAACTGTAGCAGTAAAGGGATCAAGGCTCAATTATACTAATTCATGATTTTCAACATAAAGATACCGATTTTTTATTATACTTGACCAATTATACCTTTTCAAACACTTGACAACAAGGAAAACCCATCGATATATCAAATTAAATTTATTAAAAATTTCCATTGCTGTTTTGTTTATAAATTATGTGTTACGCATTTAAATTTGATTAAAAATCGACAACATTTAAAAACACTTTCAAGCTTTAATATGCTGTTAATCCTTAGAACTGTCCCTGCAATCCAAAATAGCCAGATAGAGCCCGCAAAAAGTCAAAATCAAACTGTTAATATAGCTAAAATGCCAGCACTGATGTGAGCCTCATTGTTACCTGTTTAAATAACTGATACGATCTGTGTATTTTTTTTTTTTTTAACATTCCCAGTTCAAATCAGATTAAACTCTATTGTCAGTCAAATTGAATAGAAAGTATTTATTTCTCTATTGGCATAGCTGTTTGGGGGTTGGGAGAATTGTTATGAGCACCTGGCATTATCATTTTGGGTTGTTATCAGCACTCGACACATGGCATTCTAAGCGGTGTGTGTGTGTGTGAGTGTGTGTTGCCGCCATCTATGCGATTTGTGTAAAACAATTTGTAGTTCATGTTTTGGTTGTCGCTGTTGGCGCAACAAACTGATTTAACTTATCGCGTTTGCCACGCGGCATTCATGTGAAAACAACCAGCGAGTTGCAGCAACAACAACAACAACAATCAGCTACAAATACAACAACAACGACAACACGGACAGATGCAAGGACACGCGCTGCCATGGCCATCGTTATGGTAACACTTGCTACATACGCATCGCAGATACAATTACTGGCAACATGAGGCTGCCACAAGTGTGGCAGACACGCAAATAGAATAACAGAGAGAGGCATAACAACCGAAAGGGATGGAACTATATTTATGATAAATATTTGCTGGCCGTGCTAGCTGCTGAAAAGGAAACGGTGAATGGGAAATGAAAAAATAGAAAACACAAAATTGAAAATGGGAACACGCGTCTCTAGATTATTTTGGCCTATAGATTTGCAAAATTTAGCGCGTCACAGCTATCGAAATGATTCGCAAATAAGTCAGACCACATGTCGTTTAGGCCACTGAACTCGATCTATCTTTAATATATATTTATATATGTACAACAATAAAGTATTTGTTATTCAAATTCTATGAATAAAATTCGCCGAATTTCTTTGGAAGTCTGCGCTGTCAAAGGCTTCACTCAGGCAGCAGCATTTTCACAGGAATTGATTAAAGCCATTGAAGAAATTAATAACCATTCGGAAGATTTCATAGAAATTTCCATTAGAGGTAAAATGACGTAACAATTGAAATGACAAAACCATATAAAATCAACTAACCATTAATTCGTCCTAATAGCATTATAAAAAGAAAATCAATACTCAGTGTCAAATAAAAATAGCAACAAATCAATGACTAATGTTTAAATTATAGGCTAAAGTATTAAATGTTAATTAAAGTTTAAAGTCACTTACCGCTCAATGTTTTCTAGTTTCAACAGTGATGCATCGGATCGCAAGAAGGTACTTCACTTTACTTTTCACCTTGCAATTTTTTACTGCACTTTGATGCCACATTTTTGATTCTTGGAGTTGACTCCTACTCTGCTGATCATTATTTAAGAACAATACACAATAAAAAATACAAAAAAAAAACAAAAACGGATCAGCTTTGCATATTACTTTATTTATATTGATATTGAGGTGAAAATATATTTGCCGGCTTTCACTTTACTATAAAACACTGACACTGCACTTTTACATTTCACTTTTCTACTTCACTTCACTTAAACACTGACGTTTTTGACTTTACTTAATACACTGCATTTTTTTTATCTCACTTCACTTTTTACACTGCACAACATATTACAACACACCACTGCACTTTACTTTAATTTTGATTGGCCGCTAGTTAAATTTGATTATTATAATCAAAACACAATTGTCTAGCATATTTCCAGGTAGTGGGCTTGAAAAAAAATATGCGCATTTACTTTGCACATTTCCATTGACTTGCTGAATCACAAAAAAAAACTCAGCTTGGCAGAGGCGCGCTCTTTGCTATTCTTAGCGCTGAATAGCTGGACAGCGAACGAATTAAAAAGAGAAATGAACACAAAGCTATGCATGCATTCTGCTGTTTACGTAAGAGCGTAAGAGTTTACAACAACATTTAACCGACGCGTCGGCGACGAAGAGCGAGAGCAGACAGCAAAAACTGATGCTCAAAAGGAACTAAACGATTAGCGGTCAAAGTCCACCCAGACGTTGGAGTGGGAGTGAAGGAGAGTGGGAAAAAATAAGCCGATAAGCGTGTAAAACAATTTTCAAACGTTAATTAAAGTATATAATGCATAATAGCTTGGAAATGTTTTACATGCATACTGTGCACACGATTCCGATCTTTCGTTTGACACATAATTTAAGCCTATTGGACCGAAATTAATCATTTTTTCAAGCGCGTTACGCGGAGCATGCAATTTGGCATGCAACTAAAACTGATGCGCAAAAGGAACTAAACGATTAGTGAGCAAAGTCCACCGAAGACGACAAATAGAGCAGAGACGGTGATACGCAATAGAGAAATGCGTTGAAGTGGGAGTGAGAGAGAGTAAAAAACATGACGAAAAGTGCGCAAAACAATTTTCAAACGTTAATTAAAGTAGATAATTCATTATAAAGTAGTAAAATTTTATACACATATTGGGCACACGACTCTGCTCTTTCGTTTGACACACGATTTAAGCCGATTCGACCGCAATTAATAATTTTTTCAAGCGAGTTGCGCGGAGCATACAATTTGGCGTGCAGCTAAAACTGATGCGCAAAAGGAACTAAACGATTGGCGAGTATCGATTATCGATGCTGAAATCATTCGCACTGAAAGCTTTAAATTAAAAGCTTTTTAATCTGAGCTTGGAATAGCCAAGCTTTTGCGCAACAGGGGATATCAATTAGCGTTTCACATATATTAGTAACTAATTTAGTGGAAACAAATGGGAAACAGCAATAATTATAAAATTACATTAAAATATATGAAAACTGATAATTATCAGTAGAATTTTGTTTATTTAATTCAAATATTTATTTTATTTTTATTTATTTCTAGTATTATAATTTTTTATAGTATAGATAAGTTCCTTTTATATTGCGTACTTTTTGTTTATTCTGTACAATTAAATATCAAAGTTTAATTTCAATATACATTTACATTTACATTTGAATTAATGTATTTCACACATACATTTTACACATGCATATACAAGTTTAGCGCAATACCGACAGCAATCAGCAATTTCACCATCGATACTCGATACCATCGATAAATGTTTAGTTCTTTGGCGCATCGGCTTTAACTGCACGCCAAATTGTAAACTCCGCGTTGCGCGTTTAAAAAAAATATTTAATTTCGGTCGAATCGTCTTAAATCGTGTGTCAAACGAAAGAGCAGAGTCGTGTTTAAATGATGTGTATAAAAAATGATAGTTTATAATGAATTAAATACTTTAATTAACGTTTGAAAATTGTTTTGCGCACTTTACGTCGTGTTTTTTACTCTCTCTCACTCCCACTTTAACGCATTTCTCTATTGCGCATCACCGTCTCTGCTCCTATTGTCACCGTGGGTGGACTTTGATCGCTAATCGTTTAGTTCCTTTTGCGCATCAGTTTCAGCTGCACGCCAAATTGTATGCTCCGCGTTACGCGCTTGAAAAAATTATTAATTTCGGTCGAATCGTCTTAAATCATGTGTCAAACGAAAGAGCAGAGTCGTGTGCCCAATATGTGTATAAAATTTTACTACTTTATAATGAATTATGTACTTTAATTGACGTTCGAAAATTGTTTTGCGCACTTGTCTTAACGTTTTTTACTCTCTCACTCCCACTTCAACGCATTACTCTATTGCGCATCAAAGTCTCTGCTCCTATTGTCACCGTGGGTGGACTTTGATCGCTAATCGTTTAGTTCCTTTTGCGCATCAGTTTCAGCTGCACGCCAAATTGTATGCTCCGCGTTGCGCGCTTGAAAAAATTATTAATTTCGGTCCAATCGGCATAAATCAAGTGTCAAACGAAAGAGCAGAGTCGTGTTGAAATTATGTGTATAAAAAATGATAGTTTATAATGAATTAAATACTTTAATTAACGTTTGAAAATTGTTTTGCGCACTTTTCGTCGTGTTTTTTACTCTCTCTCACTCCCACTTCAACGCATTACTCTATTGCGCATCAACGTCTCTGCTCCTATTGTCATCGTGGGTGGACTTTGATCGCTAATCGTTTAGTTCCTTTTGCGCATCAGTTTTAGATGCACGCCAAATTTTACGCTCCGCGTTGCGCGCTCGAAAAAATTATTAATTTCGGTCGAATCGTCTTAAATCGTGTGTCAAACGAAAGAGCAGAGTCGTGTGCCCAATATGTGTATAAAATTTTTACTACTTTATAATGAATTAAATACTTTAATTACCGTTTGAAAATTGTTTTGCGCACTTTTCGTCGTGTTTTTTACTCTCTCTCACTCCCACTTCAACGCATTTCTCTATTACGCATCACCGTCTCTGCTCTAATTGTCGCCGTCGGTGGACTTTGGTCGCTAATCGTTCAGTTCCTTTTGCGCGTCAGTTTTAGCTGCACGCCCAATTATGGGCTCCGCTCCTCTCCCCTCCCAAATATCTTTGTTCTCTTTGTCGTGGACGCATCGATTAAACGTTGTTGTTGTAAACTCTTACGCTCGCGCTCTTAAATGGCTGAATGCCTTTTCAGCTTCGTGTCCGTTTCTCTTTTAAGTTCGATCGCTAAGAATATGCAAAGAGCGCGCCTCTGCTGATTTTTTTTTGTTATTCAGCAAGTCAATGGAAATGTGGAAAGTAAATGCGCATATTTTTTTGTTGAAGCGCACAACCTGGAAATATGCTAGACAATTGTGTTATGATTATAATAAAAATTAAAGTAAAGTGAAGTGGTGTGTGGTAATATGTTGTGTGAAGAAAAATAAAGTGTGTAAGTGTTTAGTATTGAGTGAAAGGCGGCAAGTATATTTTCACTACAATATCAATAAAAATAATGTAATATGCAAAGCCTAATCCGTTTTTGTTTTTTTTCTTTGTTTTTTTGGTATTTTTTATTGTTCTCAAATAATGATCGGCAGAGTCGAAGTCAGCTCTAAGAATAAAATAAATGACATACAAAGTGCAGTGAAAAAATAGAAATGAAAAAGTGCTGGGTAAAGAGTGAAGTAAAAGTGCAGTGAAAAAGTGAAAAGTAATGTGTTTAAAAATTATGTGATGTGTATAAAGTGTAGTGTAAAAGTGCAGTGTGTCAGTGTTTTTTTTTTTTGTGTCAAGTGAAAGTCGCCAAAAATATTTTCACCTCAAGATCAATATAAAAAGTAATATGCAAAGCTGATCCGTTTTTGTTTTTTTTTGTATTTTTTATTGTGTATTGTTCTTAAATAATGATCAGCAGAGTCGGAGTCAACTCCAAAAATCAAAAATGTGGCATCAAAGTGCAGAAAAAAATCGCAAACTGAAAAGTGAAGTGAAAAAGCGCAGTCTAAAAAGTGAAAAAGTGCAGTATATAGAGTAAAGTGTAAGAGGGCAGTGAATATGTGCAGCGTAAAAGTACAAAGTGTAGTGTATCAGTTTATTCGTAGTTGAATATCAATCAATGTTTTTGTTTACTTTTTTTTTCAAATGTGTTTGCCGTGTAGCTCCTGGTGGGCTTGTAATCCTGCAATAAATAAGATGAAAGTGAAGTGTTTTAAATAAAGTTAATTCAGTAAATATAAAAGCATTGAAATTGCATACAAACTTCTTATTGAAAGTTATTAAAAAGTGAGTGTTTTATACGACAAATACCCGAAAATGAACTTAAACATCAAATTATTTTTATTAAAGTTTCTTATTATTCTTTATTCTTTTAAAAATGTAATTATTTAATTGAGTACATTTTGATGCTTTTAATAATATTATTACTTTATCAGCATCAATTTATTAATTACAATTTTATATTTTCTTTCAGTGCCTTCTTGGGATCCGATGCATTACTGTTGAAACAAGAAAATATTGAGCGGTAAGTGACTTTAAACTTTAATTAACATTTAATACTTCAGCATGTAACCTATTTAAACTTTAGTCATTTCTTATTATAATTTGCTGCTCACTTTATTGCTTATTTTTAAACAATATTAGCCAGTCTGATTTGAAACGGAATATTGATTTGCTCTTTATTATTAAATTACACGGAAATCTTAAATTTTCGGGCTGCAGCTTAAAATAATTTATAAATATTTACAACTAAGTGTTTAGTATTTATTTTTAGATCACCGGTTCCTGATAGGTTTGATAGGAGCAAAAAAGGTATTCCAGGTATTATTAACAGCATATATTTTGCCTTAAAACTATTTTAGTTAGTTCTCTTTAAGTTCTCATGTGCTTCAAATTGCTCATAGTCTAACAAGGACTTCCTACAACTCCCAGTTGTGACTCACTGACTGAAAATCTGCAAAATTCCCATAACAAAAGCAACTTGAAGTGAGACAACAACAACTAGTTTTGTTACTGTTGCAGCTACAAAAAAAAGTGGCATAAGTTTAAGTACTCTGAAAATTTGGTATTGAAATCCTTAGCATACGAGTGTTGTTGGCCAAGTTAGTTGCTAGTTGTTATTTGGTTGTTACGTCTTTTTGTTACTGTTTGGCAGACTTTTTGTTTAAGTCGTATTTGCTGAGCGCTCGATAGTCATAAATTTGGCAAATAGACAACAAAAAAATTTACTGAATATTTTCCATAGAAAATTTTCCCCTTTTTTTTTTGTATCTGCAGCTTTGGCTTAGAGCATGAGATAGGCTATAACAAATGGCCAAAATGGCCAAATGGTAGAACGCGAAAAATATGAAAAAACTCAAATTATTGCAAATGTCTTTGCTTGTGAGACCAGTTAGTGGGCGGGACACACCCATGAAATTTAAGATACCCCAAAAAAAAAAAAAACAGTGAGATATTTTGGGAAGGCGAAATAGGCGAATGTCCTGGCTCAGAACCTTTGTCCCGACAGTTGGCCAAATGTTGCTGTTGTTGCTCATTTTGTTGTTGTTGTTGTAATCATGCTTGTTTGCTGTTGTTGTTGCTATTGTTCATTTTCTGTTTGTTGTCCTTGTTACAACAGCAGTGTTAACCGCAAAAGCCGCAGACAAACAGTTTGTTGGCTTTGCGGCAAGAAGTTGTTGAGAATTCAATAGTGGGAATGCCAGTGGGTTGCGAAGTGGGCGTTAAGGGGCGTGGCATGCTATCGTGCATTTGGTTTATGAATTCTGTTTTGACTGCAAGCGTTCAGCCGGAAAATGCGTGCCATTCCCAGACCAGACTCCTAACGAGTTCCGGCCAAACATATTTATTTGCCAACTTCTTCAACGCATTTTTCTATCAATTCACGTTGTTGTTGCTGCTGACCGTCGTCCTATTAAAATGACTTCTTTGAAGTTTTGTTTGCTTTGTGTTTTGTTTTATGCACGAAATTTTAATTGGTAATGTTTTGGCTCATAAACGTTGTTTACTTGCGTTCAAGTAATTTACAAAGTTACACAAACATTGACATTTCCCCATCAATTTTATGCATTTTTCGTGTAGTCAAAGTCTACTTGAATTTAAATTGCGTTTTGTCTATTATTTTATTTTATTATGTGTTAAAAATTATTAGATGATTCTGTAAACATTTCAAATTCGATGAGTTTCAGTTATTTTAATAAATTATTTGCCTTTTATATAATATTGTTATTCTGTGTTTATTTTTGGCATCGAATGTTTAGGTACCTATTGAGAGCAGTGTGTGCAAAGAATTTATGTGAATTATATTGATATTTAGGCACTCTTGTTGTAGGGTATTATGTACTGTGCTGTTTTTATAGCATGTTCATAAAGTGTTTAACTATTAAAAATGTATCATTTATCTTAAAATTGTTGAAAATAAACTGCTTTCGAATTCTCTGACTGAATCTACAGCTTTATATATGACTACAGCATAACTGTTAGTCGTCGCTAAAGTTTAAACACATTCCTTAGCTTGTTTGTCGTTAGTTTGACTTTATTGATGTGTAAATGTCGCACTTATGCACAGTAAACTCAATTTTTTTCGAGTTACTGTCAGATGAAAATGCTGTGCACGTCTCGCAATTATGGCGCTAATATGCACTTGACACTGTAATGACATTTATTGAACGCCAGTGAAAGCGACGCAATGCCGACGGCAGAGACAGCGACTGAATTTACAGTTTTCTTGGCTTGCAGGCAGCTCCGTGACAATTGTGAAGTGTTTTTGCCTGCAAAGCAGATGCTGATTGAAAGTATTAGTGAAGGCAATAAAGGGATAAGCATGAATAGGAATGAGAGCAGAGAAAGAAAGGGAGACGCATGGAAGTCAAGGAACTTGCTTTATGAAACGCCGAAGTTGTCGCACTTGTTAAAAAAATGTTCGTCGCATCTTAGCCAAAACTCAATATCGTTAATTTCATGACGCTGACATGGCAATTGACAACTGGAGCCAGAGATGAGCCTGCGATTGGGGTAGAGCTGAATTCACACAAAGGAGAGCCATTTATTAATGTAGCCATGTGGAAGCCAATCAAAAGTACTGGAAAGCCACACCTAACGCCGGCTGATTGCCAGTTACCGAGTGCACAATGAAGAGAACGAGACAGGGAGAGAAGGTAGGGCAGACAGGCAGACAGGCAGACTCGGCGTATATGTTGTGCCGCAGTTGTGCAGCTGTTTGCAGACATCTAATCAAACAATTTGCACAGTTGCATATTAGCGGAATATTCCGTTCTATCCACTAACGCACTGTCCCTCTTCAGCATTGCGTCTAGTCCCCTCTTTACTGCTGCCAACCATTTTTAGCCACCTCCGTGAAATCCCCAGGCCAATGTGCAATTAAATTTTCGCTTTGACTGAGCTGCGTCAAATTATTATTTATCAATATGTCTGCAGTTGCACACGAGAGTATGTGTGTGAGTGTTTGTGTGTGTAATGGATGTGCGCCAATTTCACTAGACGAAATGAAAAAATAACATGTAGTTCATAAAGTGCAGGCAACAAACGAGTTTATGCCACAAATTCATAACCAGAGGGGAAGTCATGCCAAAGAGGTGCGAGTAGATTAACAAAGCGTCGAAAGGGGTTGCACTTGTGGCAACAAGGATTTGCACATCATTTGTGCATGGCATGTGCCACACATTTACCAAAACTGCCAAGAATTTTGTGCATTTGCCGAAAAATGCTGTGGGAAATGCAAATATCATGCACTGAGCTACTAAGCAAGTAGTTTAATGTGGCACATAACTGACATTTTGTTGACTTTTGCAAATTTATTTATTAAATATAAATATCAAGCAAATTTAGAAGCTATGAAAGCAGTAAATTAAATTTTATGTGGCTTGCATGTAAATAATTTTTAATAATATTTATTTTTACTTAATTAAAGTTAGTTAAACCCTTTTAAGTTGGCATTGTATTTGGGGCGTCAAGTCCCTAAATTGAGTGCCATAAAACAGAATCTTGAGATTCACTTTTAGCTTCGGACTGTGTTAACATGTCTTAAGAGGTTCTTCCATTTAAATGCGAATATCGTTTGTCTTACTTCGAGTTAGGTGAAGGGTGTAGGGACTTGTGGGTGGCTTACGCTACTGAGAAGCCCACTCAGTCAAGCCGGCTTAGCTACAACAATGTTTCTGGATTTGAAAGGGCACGAGTTGCATGGAAATGTCTATGGAAATTGGCAAAGTCATTGCCTAATGTCAACGCTCTGGAAAACGTAAAAGAAAAGTGGTTAAATGCGTGTTATATTTTTCAGCAATGACTTCACGACCAACTTAATGTATGTGACTTTATTTTATTTTAACTTTGTCTGATTTATATGCAAGTCTCGCCCCTTGCTCTTCCGCTGTATGTCGGTAACCTTCAGGCGATTATTTGTTTGGCTCGTATGCTTTTATTGGTCTTGGCACATAATAAAATTATTTATTGCATTATAAATAATACAAGGCACTCGTAATCATCCACAGGAACGAAACATTTCTCTCGTATTCGCATTCAGCTTCTTTTCAATTTCAATTTGCATTCAGTGCCATCAATAAGAAAAGCCAACCTTGCAACCTCCAGCTACAACTCTAGGTGTTCCAGCTACCAAAGCCAAAGCAACAAAAAAAATAAAATTAAAATAAAATTTATAAAAAAGCATTGCGGCAATGCTGCACCAATGGCACAAGGGAAACAAAGTGGAAAACGGAGAGGGAGAACGAGAGGGAGTAGGTGTGAAGGAGCGAGTCAATGGGGTTATATGTGTGTTGTGTGATTTTATTGTTTATCGATACAAAGCTCGTAAAATACCTGACACAAGCGCCATAAACACATGTGCCAGAGATGAGCAACAGAAAAAAGCAATCAATGAAAAACTCATTTGGTTATAAAAAGTATTTCAAATGTCGGTAGTTTATAAAATACATTTTAGTAAAGAAAATTAACATTATTAATAAACAAGTCAACAAAAGATAGTTAAAACTTTATGGTAGTAAAAATTATAATAAAAGTTTAAAGACCCATTTGGTATTTACATATTTTTAATTAGCTATAATAGCAAGCACAACTAAATAAAGTCTCATATTCATATTTAAATAATAAAAGAGATTTTGCCACTTCGTATCGCATTGCGTGCATCTCTGAACGTTGGCGTATGTGTGTTTGTGTGTGTGTAAATGCTTCGGGGGTTTTATTTGCCATGGTTTGAGGTTTCTGTTTACATAATTGAAAATTTCTAATGACTTTGCCAAGGTTTATTGTGCAAACAAGTCGCCCACACACGCACACACACAATCACACCTCCATGCATGCACACACATGCACTCACACACAACAAAACTAATGCCATTGCAGACAGGTTGCATGTAATAAAATAACCACGCCCCCCGGCACAACTGGCCAACTCTCTAACTGACCGTATGCCCCTCCACGCGACTTCCTTGTCGATGCTGGCTCATTTTGGCTTGCGGCTGACATATTCTGGACCAGCTCTAGCTTTTGAATTTGCTTTTAAAATATGGTAAAACAAAATGTTGTTGCATAGTTTTGTACGCTCGGGACACGCAGCGTATACGCTATAATTCCACTTGATGCCTTTGGGCGTCATTCACATAAAGTGCTTATGTGTCTTTGTTGCTTTTGTCTCCACCGCCACCCCCTGCACTCCACCCACTACTGCTTGTGGTGTAAATAATATTAACACTAAGCAGACAGCGAGCAGAGGAAGCTGCCACATGCATCACGATGACGCACATGGAGTGGGATGAGCTGCGAGTACTCAGCCATAAACTTTTCATTAGCAAGTCACTTTGTTATTGTTACTGTTGTTGTTTCTTTAGCCGTTGTTGTTGTTGTTGCTGCTGTTGTTGGCGCGACAAAAGGCCGACTTAAGTGCAGAGCGGCCATAAAGGCAGCGGTGAAATTTGTCAAAGGTTTTTATGTCAGCGAGCGGCGGGACTATAATTGTTTTATGCTTTCCTTTTTGTTTTTACTGTTTCTAACAAACTATTACCACAAATGAAGTGTGTGCCGGGGTTAGCCGAATGGCAATAAGCAACGCAAGATGACTGGCAACGGGAAGTGCGGCAGGGACGAAAACGGAAACGGAAGCAGGCACAAGGACATGGCAGGCGTGACTGGGTTGCTACAAGGGTTATTTGTCCCAAGGACAGCCATTTATCAAAACAAGACAAACAGCAGGACATTCACAGCCAACAACTCACAGCACACAGCTCAAAGATCACGATTCACAAGTCACAACTCAAGTTTCATTTGCGAGTAAGTAAATACAGCAGTTTATTAAAAGGTTTTCGCACCCAAAACTGAACTGAAATCTTGACTCTTGACAGTGCTTTAGATGAGTAGATAATAGTTGTAGCAGCATAAGCACTCAGATAAATAGTCGTAAAAAGTAATAATTTATTTGACACGCTTTAAATATCTTAAAAAATACGAGTGCAGTTGTTGATTTAAAAGAAAGGAATGTCTAACGAAGTATAGCAGCACTTCGCTATTAAAATCACATGGAAGTATTTAATTTTCAAAAATTAATAATTTAAAAAATCTTTTTTTCTTTAGAAATTCAGAATTTCAAGTTCAAATTTAAAGCTTTACTTTTGAGCACAATTTTACAGCTCTGTTAATTAAACAAGACTAAGGAAATATGTAGAGATTAGAGCCATAAATTTGTATAATGCTTTTGCACACATAAATCAGTAAAATGGCAAAAGTGGAAAATCTCATAGATAGATTTTCCGTAAGCAAGTTAAGCTTAACCTCTCTCGGTGTCTCTCTCTCTCTCTCTCTTTCCTTCGCTGTCTCTCTCCCCCTCTAACTCTCTTACTTGCTCTCTTGACTTGTTTTCCCTTTGGCTGCACCACTTGAATGGCTGGCTAATTAGGAAAATGCGTTGCTTACTTCAACAATGTCGATTGGAAAACTTTGTTGAACGTTGCGTAAATTAAGTGGCAAAGTTATTTGGTGAAAATTTTACAGTTGACAAGCGATGAAAAATGCAAAAGCGCTTATCCAGCAGCATCAGCAGTAGCAGCAGCAACAACTAAAACAAAAACAACAACAAACTAAACCAAAGGCAGTCGACAACATGTAAATCATCAACGTTGCTCATGATAAACCCTTATCCCTTTATCAAAAGAGCATAATGTGATGTAAACACACCTACACACACCCACTCACACACACTCCCCTACATGAACTACAACAACAATGCTGATGACGACGATGACGAACACGTGAAAATCCATAATATTTGCGCAAACAATCGAAGCTAAAAAAGTTAATCGAAGCAGACGCAACGCAAAACTTGCTGCAACATCCGCAAAAAAAGGGTTGAAAATGCCGTTTGTAGGGGGGAAAATTCGGGATAAAAATGAATGAAAATTCTGCTGCGTGGGTACCCCATTTGCATTTCCTAGCTACGTGTGTGTGTGTGTGTGTGTTTTGTCCTCGATTGCGATTTGGTTAGCATTGCAAATGTGCGCGACTTTTTAAGGCTTATTCAAATGTGATCAAGTGTTTGGACTTGATAGACGAGCAGCCAAAATATGCTAATTTCTATCCCGATACCCATGTCAAATCAGAGCTACATAATTAACAGCATTGCAAAATGACAATAACAACAACAAATAACAAATGCAAAGAGTCCTAAGAATATTGATAGCTTCGATTTTGGTGTGAACTGCGAGTGGAAAAGCAAATTAAATTAATTAAGAGTGAATATCATTAAATAAATGTCAATTTAATTGAAATTCAATTGAGATTTAAAAGATTTTTACGTTATTTATAAATAATTAATTGCTTTATTTAAAGTAAAGTGAGTGGAATTATTAAATTTTAGCCGCATTGTTTAACTGAAATTTCTATGAGGTCAAATTTATGTAAACTGTGATCAATTATGAAAGCTGTTAAATATAAAACAATGGTTGAGATTTATTTAATAGTTGTTTTTACATGCAGTTTAAAGTAAAACATTGAAACAACTTTAACATAAACTATTTAAATTGTTTTTTTTTTTGTCGTGTTTCTTATTTAACTTTTTAGTTCCTAAGGCAGTTTTCTGTTGAAAAATAAAAAGAAACAAGAGTTTTTGATTTCAAATATCAAATAAATTATACTCTTTAAGTATTGATTTTGTTATAAATTTGTTGAAAAGTCGACTACAGAAATCTGCTTTCCATACCAAAAGCAGCAAGCTAGGCACACTAGTTTAGACACCACTGTAGGCAATATCGCCTTTTCAAAATGTAGAAAAAAGTAGTGCAGTAAACTACATAAATTTCTCTCTCACTTTCACTACTTTCTGCATTTATCTGTTTTAGTTGCCAATCAAAGGGTATCTTGTAGTCGCATTTAGTTAAACATTAATTCATATTGCGTACGCTTCAACTATTTGAATTCTAATTTCAGTTGATTTTTGTTGCTGCTGGCGGCACGTCTCAAAGGGCGTTATGCCAGCCACGACCTGCCACGTGTTCATGCCACACTCAAAGTGCCGCAAAGAGAGTGAAGAAGTGAGAGTAAGTGTTAGAGGGAGATAGAAAGGGCAAGAAAAAGAAAGGGAGTGGGAAGTGTGCATAGCCACAGTCACCTTTAAATAGCGTTGTCTTTGGTCGTTTTGTTGTCCTGTTATATTCCGTTCTATTCCGTTGTACATTTGCCAGCATTTGCCACAACAACTACAATAATAACAGCAAACAGCAAACAGAAAAAGAAAAAAAGGTAAAAATTAAATTTTTGACTGCCATCGTCGAGCATCACGAATGTTTCTGCTTCCAGTTTCTGGTTCAGCTTCAGTTTTTAGCTTCTGGATTTTATTCGTGGTGCTCAGCGAGTGAGTGCCATTGCCATTTTATGAATAATTCATATCAACACACTCAGACCGCATACACAGTAGGTGTTCGAGTGTGTGTGTGTGTGTGTGTGTGTGTTTTGGATCGACACAAAGGACAATACACACATGCACACGTATTGACACTCGTCGCAATATCTCATTCCCGTGGCAAAGAGATTCTCATCATCATTGTCTCCTCGACGCGCCTTTGTCTACGCCTGTCACACGGAGCATCTCAGCGTCTATCACTCGCATGCCTCTTGTTGTTATTCTACCTCTTGTTCCCCGTGTTGTTGTTGTTTTTTTTTGGCATTCTTGTGGCACATTTTTTGCGCTTCTGTCTTGTGTGAAAGCCTTTGAAAATGACTCAAAGGCAACGGGAAGCAAATGCCACCGCATCGCACCCCAAATTGCTGATGTTGCTTAAAGCTACACATTGCCACAACACCCACAAAATACACATACAGATACACACACACTCCTACGCACTGCACACCGCGTGTATTTTTCGCCATTTGCTTTTTCGAGTCGCTTCGCGTGATGCAAATCGCCAATTGGCCAAAACCGACGCTTTGTGGTGGTTGTGGCTGCTCTTGTTATTATCCACATTGTTGCTGTTAGTTCTGTTCAGCGTGTTGCCAAAATTTCACTGATTTTCGCACGAAACAAGAATTTGACCAGAAAAGTCGCATTGTGATCCAAGCGATGCCTAACGTTATCATTGACTCATTATACACCAACTTAATGGCGTTTAGTTGGTCATATATGAGATAGGTAGTAACTAAAGAACTCGTACTACTTAATGATTGATTTAATAATAATTTTTAATTATTGAAAATTTAATTATGATCAAGCATTTTGCTTAAAAAGCTGCTTATGTTTTCTAAGAGTTCATTTGAGTTTTGTCTGTGGCAGCTACAGAAACCTGACATCTAAAGCCAGCTGAGTCTACCTTAATTTATTTATATTTCTTTAGAATAATTAAAATCAACAAAGAATCTTATGTGAGAAGCTGGGAATTTTTACCGAGAATATTTTAAAGTGGTATCTTAAATTTGGTTTCGTTTCTCTCTCAACAAACACTTGTTAAGCCAAATTTACACTAAGCATAGTTTTATTTACAAGAATTCTTTTTCATTACATGTTTCGCCATTTTCTTTGTTTTTCAACTTTTTTTCTATTTAACTCACAGTAAGGCAAACTTAATTACAAAATCAACAAACGCCCACAACACACACATACTACTTTCAAGTGTTGGTAAATTTGTCGTAGTAGTTAATGTACCTAATGTTATTGTTGTTATTGCCAATCGATAGCAGGCTCCATTAGGCAGCCAGCCAGAAGTTGGCCAACTCTAACTTCAGTTTAGGCACATGACAAAGCTCAATTTAAAAAGCACATTTTGATTTTGCTAATGTGTGCAGTGTTGGGAAACGGCAAAGGGGGGACGACATGACTGTGCAGGAAAAAACAAAGTTATTCGAAGTAATTGAAGCCATAATCGATGCATGATTAAAACAAAAAGCAACAAATCGCATGACTTAACAAACTTATAGCATGCAATATTTTAAATTAATTGTGATTTCCTTTCGATTGCAGATGACAATAGCTCAGCCGTTGAGATCTAACATTTAGCTTAACTTGCAGTTGGCAAAAAGTGGCAAGTGATTTATGCTAGTTGCACGTGCCCCACTCAAATTACTGACCTATGTTGCTGGATTGTTGTGTGCTTAGCTTAACAGACAGCAAAGAGCACTGTGCTGTTAACAACAGTCTGAAAAGAGTCACATTCGCTCTTAAAAGTCTTAACAGTTGCTGCTAACAGTTGCTCTCTGCTGGGATATTTTCTCTTCGCTTAGCAGTCTCTCTTTCGAGCTGCTGTTAACTGTGTGTACTTAACAGCGCGCGTTGCTGTTATGTGGTTAACCACAGCGAAACATAAATCACAGCAGTCGTTGACAGTGTCGCCTGCAGCTGTCCTACGTCCCCGCCTCTCCGCGTCTCCATGTCCACCCCTGTTGCAAACATTACTGTGCCCCAAATGTGCATTTAAATTAGCAGTAAGCATTGCAACTTGTTCCCTTCAGTGCTTTCAGCGCCGCTCTTGCCCCACTGTGCAATGTCATTTCTATGCACAGCGAATGCATAAATCATTAACAAGCCCCGCACAAATAATAACAATAATAATGCTAAAAACTGCAACAGTCGACGGCTGCCACAATGCCCATGTGGCATGTGGGGCACATTCAACCAAAGCCGAAAGCACAAACCCGAAAACCTCACACACACACACACACACCAGCAAACGTTGAACTGCTCGTGGGGCATGTGCAACCAATTACTGACATTTCCGGCAATCAGTTTTTAGTGCGGCCTACAACTGACAACAACAACAAAAGAAACTAGATCTGACAACAACTACACAGCTATACACAAACTGACAACAATCACTTTGCAACAACAACTAGCAACAATCGTTCCAAAAACTGGCCACGATATGTAGTTATAATAATTTCAAAAATTCGTTGCCATTCAATTCATATCGACGTTGACATGAACCACGCAAACAAAATGGAAAAACTGCAATCCACCCCTACCCCACTTGTACCCTTTTTTCATATGCGCCTGCAAGTATGCAGTAAAAATTTATGTTCGCTCATAGATCATGACAAAGCGACACATTTGCTACGAGTTGTTAGTGTTTCTGGGCCAAAGGGACAGTTGGTTTTGCTGTGCATTTAGAAAGTGCTGCTGTTCTGAGCTGTAAAAACTCCAGAAATTTAAATGGAGCTGCAATATTTAAACTGAGCGTCAACTATTTTAAAACACACCCATATCGAAAAGAATACAGAACTGAAAACTGTAAATAATTAACATTAAAATATATTTATTGAACATTTTCATTGAGAAATTTTTGAGAAACATAGTTTGTTGCGCTTCCTAGAACACATATGCATGCTAGAAAAAACTTTGTCAGACACTTTATAACCATAACTTTAACAGCACACAGTATCCAAAGAATATGCATAAATCATATATTAAATTTATTAAAAATACACTTTGCACTAAGTTGCAATTCAATTTCATTTATTGCTTAATATGTATCGAATTCCTTTTGAAGTTGGTAGGATTATTTTATATTGAATGCGCAAAAGCTTAAAAGTAATCTTTTTGCCTGTTTGTGTTTCATTGACAAATTCTGAGAACACTCGCGTTCGCTCAAGACACTGCATGATAATCTTTTCCATTTCACATTTTAAAATCATGTAGCATACTTTCGAGAGCGTCTGGACTTGACTTGAATTTTCAGAACACTCCGAGCAGACTCCCTCGAGTCTAGCCTATAACAATCTGCAATGGCAATTTTGGTGCCAAAAGTGAGTCGACTCAGTTGTCAGTTGACCGCATGCCTCACTGACCCCATCGTACAGTGGCCGTTTCTCTTGGTCAAGTTTCAGTTGTCTCTGTCTCAGAGTGTCACACTTCCACTCACGCCCCCTCTCTGTGTGTGTCCCTTTATTGCTGTGTCTGTTTGTTCGTTCAGGAAATATGTCAAAATCTTATTTGCATTTTTTCTCATTTCACTTTTGGTTATCGAGGCGTATTTGCTCGCACCTGCTGTCAGCTGCTTAATTGAAATCGAGCTGGTTTCGTTGCAGTTGTGTTTCACTTACAATCAGTACTGACCTTGGACATGAAGGTTCATGTTAGCTCCAGACATACAATGAGTCAAGTAATTGCATTCAAAAATTAAACACAACCAGCGGCAAACAATGGCAAATGGCTTGAAAATTATGTGGTAAGCGCTAATTTCCATAACGAAAAACAGCTGCCAGCAGTTGACAATTGCGGTTGTCGCTTTCGCTGTTGATAACCGCGATAAAATACAAAAAAATGCGATTTAATGTTGTCATATTATGCATACATTACTGAAATTAATAGAATGAATTGCTATAATTATATATACTGCTATTTGCAAGGAGTTTTTCAGTTTGCCCTTCAATTAGGTACAAATAGCAAAGAAATTATTATGAAACCAATGATAAGTGTATTTCAAATTCGACTTTAATAAATTAAAGCTGTTCAAAGTAGAAAAAAATAAATTTTCTTATGCGTCAATTCATTTTAAAATCAAAAAATTAAATTAACTTTTTAAATGGAATTTTTCAAAAATACATATACCAATCAATAAAAACTACGATACTATTTTTATGATTCAGTTTGTCAATTAAAATGTGAATAGTAAAGAGATTAAAGTGGACACAAAGATTTTATAGGCCAATGGATTTCTATTTATTCATTATCAAATTCAATCCAAAGCCAAATCAATGTTGAGGTAAATTAAGCAAATTGAGCTCAATTTCCATTTGACTTAGAGTAGCAGATTATTTTCTGATTTTTTCGAATTTTTTCACACCAGTCACTTTTTGATGCTAGTCAAATGATAAAAGATAAAAGCTATTAAAAAATGGCAAAATGCAGCAGAAGCCATGAGTTAACTCTGCTTAAATAGCCGTCAGTGTCTTTTAAATGGCTGACAGTTGGCTTTGTGAATCCTTGAGTCACAGTCACAGCGTATCCTGCAGGGTTTGTCAAAATATGCGTCAACAGCATTAAATTTGCATAGATGCTGCTGCCTTTTTCTTGAAATTCTTTCTGCTCTCTCCTCACCCTCTCTCCTTTTCGCGTTTCTTTTCCTTTCACTATTTTTCTATCTTAAATACTTGCAGCGACAGCAAATGTAAATGACGCGAGTCTATTAAAAATGTAAATTCGTTGGAAAAAATAGAAGTTGGACGGAATCCAAGTCAGCGCAGAGCGTTCAATTATGGAGAAATAAAATAATAATATTAATATTTCTTTATTTATTGCAACAGTTGCTTAATAATGTTGGGTAGAAATGATACAAAAATGGTTAATAACTCACAGAAATCTGTAAGGTAATTATTGTTGTAGTTCAGTTTGAGTTTTAGGCACATTAGTGGGAAAATTAAACTTCGAATTGTGCTCTCAGTACAAGATATCGCTTTCTGCTTTAGTTTATTCTGTGTTAATAAATTTAATAAAAATTCTTAGCTGTTGAAACTTGCCAACTTTAGCCCTTTTCTGTTAACTTTATTGAGAGCATCATTAAACGCCACTGAGACGATAAAAGTGAGCGAGAATAGTTCTTCTGAGAGGGGAGAAAGGCGATGCTGTTTTGATGCTGAAATCGAAAGGCAGCTCGTGCAGCCATTTTGATATATAATGAAGTTCATTTGGACTTTGTGCACAATACAAAGGAAAACAATGTAGACGTGGGAAAACAAAGGGAAAAAGCGCTTTAATATCATGTTCCGTTTGTTGTTTTCTTTTGCTTTTTGGGGGAGAGCAGCGACGGAAGTACTATACGAAACGAGTGCAAGGATTGCAGCATTCACTTGGATCCTACTCGAGCTATTGTGTTAAGCAGTTGTGCTCTGCTTTTTTTTGTTTTTTTTGCTTGTTTTTGTTGTTGTTGTTCCGGTTGTTGCTGTAAGATTAATATGCTGCCGTTTTCTACTACTTATGCTGCCTTTCAGGCTTGGCGAATTCTTAAAGGACGCCCAGCACGTCCTTTGCCAAGTTGCCAAGTGTCTCAGTGTGTGTGCGTTAGTTTAATGACTGCATGTCTGTCTACGCTTTGCATGTGTGTTACTGTGTCTGTGTGTGCGTGTGTTGAAAACTTAAGTCATGCAGCAAGCAAGCGCGTTGCATGCAACAGCAACAACACAAACAACAACAAGAAAGTGAGGAACAAACAAACATTTCCACTCACTACTTACTTTAAAAAGGATTTATTGTGTGTGTATATGTGTGTTTGAGTGAGTGTGTGTTTGTGTGTGTGTCTCTTGTGTGTCTGTATATGAACTGCGAATGCAATGATGCCGAAATTCAGCACTCAACTTGCCGCTGCTGCAACTATCACATACAGTAAAAGCCTTAACAGAAATGCCCCCTTTACCAACCGACCGACACTTTGTGCGTGTCTGTGTGTCAAGAGTGAAAATGAGCAGCCGCCTGTCAGCACTGTCGAGCTATGCAAGGGGTAAAAATAAAGGGAATAGTGTTCTCTCAGTGCTGTAGCAACCGGAAGTTTCAACACAGCACAATTTGCGCCTTCTTTGCATAGTAGAATGCCCAAAGAACTGAACTTGCCGGCAATTACACATCATGACGAGACCATAAAGACGTCTACTTATAATGAAGTTTTCTTCATTCTTTCTTTTCTTCTTTCTGCTTTCGTTCAGTCTTTTCTTTTCGCTTGCTTTGCATTGTGGCCTCGTATCAAGTTACTAAAGAAAAACTTTACAATATTAATGTTATATATTTAGCCTTTGGGCTAGCGCATCAACTATGCAAAAATTGTTGAAAGAAATTGTCAATAAATGTTGTGGAAAATGTGCTGTCATAAAATTCAAACACAAGGGCAATTAACAAAGATTTCTTGTTTGATTTTTAGTACAAAATAAAAAGCTGATAACTTAAATTATATAAAAAGTTTAAAAATTCATACAAAATGCATTTTTTAAGTGATGCTATTAATCACTTTTCTCTACCTAATTGCTGAAAAAATCAATGTCAGACTTTACTTTTTCACTGCAAATTTTATTAACTGAAAGCAAGTCCTGATTTTGGGATTTTGAAGAATGGCTGCTAATTGCTGCTTCTTCTGACTTTCTGCAGGATTTTGTTGATATCCCTGTCGCTATGGCGCACAAGGTTTAATTGACTGGCACCAGCCTGACTGTGTCGCAGCCTCAATGCCAGACAGGCGGGCGCAAAGATGTCATCTACATGCGGCACCTTGGCCGAGACTGGCACCCGAGCAATGCCAGTCCAGAGAACAGACCGTGCTTGGTGATCATCCATGGGCCTGTCCGAAATGGCCACCTCAAAGGCGCCGAGGCGTGGCGCATTGTTCTCGTTCAAACGGAGCTGTAGATGCATCTGTGGTTGCATCGTGCGCAGTGCCTCGGCCAACGAGGCATGCAAGTCTATGGCACGCTGCCGGTAGGTGGAGCTTAACGGACAGTATTCGATGTACAGCACCGGTTGTCTGGGGTCCAAGGGCGGTGGTGCATCGCGCGACGCCATTTTTGTATTCACCACAACATTCACTTCAGTTTGTCATTTTTTTTTTTTTTCTTGGTTTGGGTTATTTTGTTTCTATATTTTCTACATAATTCTATTTCGATTTGATGCCCAAATTTGACACTCAACTGCCGGGCATCTTTTGAATATCCTTTCAGTTTTACTCTAATAAATCCATCAAATCGCATACAAATGCAAATTCGTTTTTTCCGCAGGCAAAAATAAAATAGCCTTGCGAGCATATTTTGTTGATTTTCCCACGCTGGCCGCAAAATTGCAAAATGTCCACTTTCAGATGACATTTGGCCGGCGGTTCTGGCCTCTAGCTATAAACTTTGTTAAATTTTCTAGTGAAGCCTCCAAAGCTCTCTTTTTCTACACTTTTTTTGTTTTTTTTTAATAAACCCAACAACAAATACTGAGCTGAGCAGAGCTCTGAGCTGAGATGAACGGAGAGAACAAAGGCTCAGCAGCAGTTTCATTGTATTGCCAGGGGCAAGGTTGACGGGGCCATTCAATTCATTTTATTCGCATTTATTGAAAGCGGAACATCGCTGCTGGCAAATAAAATATGATAAAATATGAAAAATAGCAAAATAGACAGAATAGAAAAGTAAGAAGAGAATCAAAAGAATGGCTCAGCTATGATAATAATGTGCCCTGCTCCACGGAGACCAAGGATCGAGTCTTCACTGTACCCCAGACAACAATATAAAAGCAGCAAAACAGGCGCAAAGTTAAAGAAAAATGTTGTAGTGTATTTATTAAACTGGTTTGCTGTAAATGGAGTATGAAAGAGAAGGGACAAAGAAATGGGCAATGAATTTTAAGACGTATTTTTATTTACGAAAACTGATTCGATTTTAAATTATATATACTTTAAGCAGTGTCAGTTGGGATTTGTAAGTACTATTAAATTTACTTTTTTTTTTTTTTTTTTTTTTTTTATTGTTTAAATTGTGTATATTTTGTTAACAAGCTTTCTGCTACCTTTTGTGGCAACTTAATCAAGTTTTACATTAAGGGAAAACAAAAAAGAGAACAATTGATCACAGTCGGTACATTTTTACATATTTACATATTTACAGTATTTACAATTTTCTTTGGGAGTTATTGGAGGAACCTGGTAGGAAGGTCCAATGGGTGGTTCCTTTTGAGTCTTCTTTTTCTCGGCATTGTGGTGAGTCGTCTGGCAAGCTCATTTGGGTGTCTTCCAAGGCGTTGTATATATCGAAGTGAATGCGATTGCATAACATCGCCTACTTTAGGGATCCTTAGATCTCTTTCAATGTCCCTATTACGTATGTACCAGGGAGCGTTGCACATACGCCTTAGGATCTTCGATTGAGCAACCCTAATTTTATTTATGTTGGACTTTGCAGCTATGCCATAGATTGGCAGTGCGTATTTCCATATTGGACTCAGTATAGAATTGTAGATGGTTACTTTGTTGCTAAGAGACAACTTATTTTTGGGAGCAAGAAGCCAGGCCATCTTTCCTGCTTTCGCCATCACTGACTGTCGGACCATTGTTGTGTGGGCTTTGAAATTTAATTGTCTGTCCAGTATGACACCTAAGTACTTATGTGAGCACATGTGTGTAAGTGTGGAGATTAAATTTACTGACATATTTAATGTAAGCGCAAACCTTGCCCTAAAATGTATGCTACATTTTTCTAGTAATATGGACTAAATTTAAACTAATTGTTGGAGAAAGTTCGAAATAAACAAAGTTGTAATAATAAATGTCACCACAAAACTGATTCAAGGTCTTGATAATTAATAAAATGACATTATTGACTATTCAAACCTGAATAAATTAAATATTAACAAGTTGTATTGATTTATTCGTAATTTCTGTTATGCCTTTTAACTTTCAAACATCTAAAATAATTGCTTATTTCAAGCCGAAATTTTCAATGAAATCTTTTATTTCCTGAACCCAAAAGTTGGGACTAAAGTTAAGAACTAACGTAGTATGGAAAGCTTTAAAAGGTTCACCAGACATGCATATACATGTGTATGTGCCATGTTAATATACATAAATAAATGTGTGTGCCTTAACTTGCCACATCCGATGTCAATTTGTCAGTTTACTCGAATCCTGCGGCGTTGACAGCCTGCAACCTTTAGTTACACTTTTTCTACTTGAACGTAAATTGGCCAATGCTTTTGCCCAGTAACAGCAGCAACAAAAACAAGAACAATCTACCAACTTTGTGTGCCTGCCAGTTGCGAGTGCTGGGATTAAAAAACGTTTTGCATGCCCATTACGAAGGGGCCAACGGCGAGTCGAGGGCTAAAGGGCAGGGCACAGAGCCCAGAGTACTGAGTACTAAAGGCGAAGGACATAGCACAGAGAGCCGACGCTGGAGGGCAGTAGGAGTTGGGAAGGAGGGTAAAACTGAAGTTGGGGTGGCAGGTCAATGGCGTTGGTAAGGAAAATGCGTAAACGAATTTGTGAAAATTATTTGTGCAGCAGCGCAAAAGCTTGATTAAATTTTGCGCTACGAATCCGCTGGGCATACAGCATATTATTTGTATTTGTACCCATTTTCCCGCTCTCCAAGTGAGGCTGGGCATCAAATGAGTTTTCATTGATACCGAGTACTTTGATTTGGTATGTATGGATTGTGTTGGAAAATTCCCAAGCGCATTACGTACGCGTCCGGCTATAAAAATACTCTTGTTCCGTCTTTTTTCTGCCATTTTGACTATTTTTTTGTGTTTTTTTTTGGTATTTTATATATTTCAATTATGAAAACTTTTTACGCGCCTTGTGCACAAATAAAAGCCCTGTATAAATAGGGAGAAAATAGCATGAAAATATATATTTTTTCTCTTCTCCTTGCTGAGGGGTCTGTCAACAATTTCTTTGCTATTTCCTCCCATCATTCAATGCGTCTTTTATCGCCTTAAGTAAACAAACATTTACGGCTCAATTGTTTTTAGAGCTCAGCTTTCACGTTAAATTGATGAGTTTTAAATTGTTTCTATATATAATGCTGTCTATAATACTTATATTTCTCCTTTATATTGTCTGCTTTTCATGGTTTTCTGCCCCGTCAATTTATTCATAATCAACAGTTTTGTCCTAATTGGTGGCGATGTAAAAGCCTTTTTGTCTGACCTCGTTGTTGTTAATAAATAGTTTGAAAGTTAACTTTAAACGGTACAAAAATTCGCTATAAATCAATTCCTTGAACAGTTAGCATATGTTGTTGTTTGGCTTAAGTGTAATTAGCCCAATGTACTCACCAAATGAGATAATAAATTGGAAGTGGCAAGCATAAAGATGGAGGCGAAGAGCATGGTCATTGTTGTCCCTGGCTCTTTTTATCAACAGGTAAACTTTTTCTACAGCTTTCCACTAAGTGCCCACGTTTATAATTAAATATTTTCTTTTCAATTTTCATAACTTTGCTGTGAGTTGCTTACGCATTGTGCGTTTTAAAGCGTTTTGTTTGCCTTTAATTAGCAATTTATGCCTGCTGCCCAACAGAAGGGCGAGAGAAAAAGAGACCCAGAGAGTTGGAGGTGACTGAAGCGACTTAATGACCTGCCCGAAGTGGTGTGCGTGTGTGTGTGTGTGTGCTTTATATGATTAATTACCTAATTATTGTATTATATTATCTAACAGCTGTGGGCTTTGTATCTTTAAGCTCGCCTGCGGTCAGTTTACTTTTGTTTAACAGTTGAGAACACCGACCATTTAGTCGAAGAGGATAAGACGCCTCTGCCCGTCTATAGTTAAGGTATTTAAGCACTCTTTGGTGGCAGGCTTATTGATTTTTTATGCCACAAACACAGCATGAAAAATGTTAAGCAAATGGCGTACATTAGTTGCTGTAAGTGAAATTAAGGCCAGACAGATTGGAGCACTGACTTACAGGGTGTCTGCTGTTAGGTACTCCCAACGTCACTTGCTTGTTTTCCCACATAAAAGGTCAAACAGCAACAGTTTCTAAACAATTGTGGCCAAAAACTCCCAACCGAAACCAAAACCAAAAGCTCCAAGTTATTTTCCATGTTAGACCTTTGGTCAAGCTATTGTAAATATTTAGATTGAAATTCCATGCACGTGCGCCTTAAAGTGAAAAAACGATGAGAAAAAAACTATAAATTTCGAGTGCTCGAAACATTTTCACATTGTACAAAAAAAAAAACAAAAGGAAAAACAAGTACAAAAAGAGGAAAAACAAAAACTCAATGGCAAAGTCATTTACACAATGAAATGCGAAATTCGACTTATTTTCTGATAGTTTCAAGATATTGAGGTCAACATCAGGTTTGAATGCGTTGCTGGCTCTGTGTGAGTGTGTCCGCGTGTGTGTGAGTTGCTTGTTAGAACATTTGACATTCAATTTATTTAACAATAGTTTCTGCTGATCACAGAATTATTCATTTGATGTAAATAAATGAAAGTTTTAGTATTATAACGCATGTTTACACTGCTGTCCATGCACAGTGGCGTCTGCGCTTATATAACTGCTGCATAATAGACACTTTTTATGGCTGAAACTTCCAACGATATCTCAGCTGCCAATGTAAATTTAGCTAATACTATATTTCTATTTATAAAAGTAATATAATAATATTTGTTTTGGTTTTATGCTATTACAAACACATAGCCACTAGCCGTGGTACAGTATACACAGCCTTACACACAAACACACCCCCATACAGATAGGAGCATGTCATGCTCGGGGCTCTTGAGGTTTATCGCTGGCACAAAAACACGCAAATAAAAAACAAAAATGATTATTAAATTTAAGCCAAAGTTTATACATAAATCCAGATAGTAGTATATACAACAGTAGTCTGACTACATTTATTAATGTAAGTGTGTGTGTGTGGGGGTGTGTTGGGTGTGCGTGTGTGTCTGTGACAATGAATGCTGAATGTTGTTAACAAAATTCGCCTTGAGTTACCGCCCAGCGTACGCTTTCAATATCAAAGTCACGTGCCAATGTTGTATATTAGTTTTGGGACAACAACATTTTGTTGCCACTGTTGTGGTTGTTGTTGTTGTTGGTGAAGCTGTTGGTGTTGTTAGTAAAGCTCTATTTTTGGAGCTACGCAGCCAAACACAAAAACATGCTTATATTCGGTATAGCGCTCGAGTGATTTTAGTTTGAATTTTACGTGCCCATCAAAATGATTATGAGCCGGCACAAACACACTTACAAGTAGCGAAAGCTTCATGTTGTTAAGGTATTCATGCACTTCATTAGGAGCATCATGTCAAGTGGCAGCAACTCTCTCTCTCTCTCTCTCTCTTTCTTTCTCTCCCTTTCTCACTCGTCGGCCATGTTGCTTAGCGCTTGCCAAAGTCGTTTTAATTAAAGTTTATGCTTGTGCATTGAAATTATGCGCAGTTACGCTTGCCGCGCCCACTTCTCACGCTTCTAAACCTACTTGTGGGCGTGTCGAAAGTTATCGAATTTTTGCCAACTTGCCTGTCAAACATCAACACAAAATGTATGTTCAAACTTGCCAACAACAACAATTATTTCCCGTTCTTCGCTTTGCTGTCTGATTAAAAAGTTTTTCTATCAAATGTTTTTCTTGTTGTTGTTGCTATCAACAAGTTGCCACAAGATTTAACATGTTGTTTTGGCTTGGGAATAGAGACAGCTTGTTTCAATGGCAAAGAAGAAGAATAAAACACAATAGTTAAAACAATCACTTAACACAAATTATTCTGTATTTGTCTTAAATTGAAATGCACTTGAGTAAATTGGGAGAGTTTATATTAATAGTTACAGTAGAACATTTAAGCACTTTTAATGGCGAAAAGTTGAGGAAAATTGAAGCAATAAACTTTATTTAACTTTTAAATATATATAATTTTTTCATCCATTATATTCAGAGTCTTAAGACTTTCTCCTCTTTTTCCCAATTGATTGTGTTATTCGATTCAATGTCAATCCGAGGTCGCCTGCGGGCAGACGTGTCGCCTCTTGTTGTCGAATTGTCGAAGGAATTGTCGGGCTTTCAGCTGGTGTAGGGTAATGCAACAGCTGCACAAGTGAAATATATTTGCCATGCACACATTATAACCATAGCATAATGGTATGCAGAATTTCTGGGAGCTTGGCCAAAAATGGCAGAGTAAGAAACATTTGGCCAGGATGTGGCTGACCGCAAAATGCCAGGACAACAAAGACCGTACAATGGCCGAGTCGAAAACAATTGCTGAAAAATTCGAGCATTGCCAGCAGTTTGAAGCAGTTCCTCCCCGTGTATACTCCTTGCACTTTTGAATTGCACGTTGTTTTCAGTTTTCATTTATGCAAAATTAGCCTGTAAAGGCGTGCTGTTGTTGCATCGGTAATAACCGCAAGTAAATGTCAATGCAGGAAACACAGTCAAACACATAAATTCGCAACCCAGCAAACACAAGCACACATAGACACACACACAGAGGCGCACACAGAGTTACAGGATGAGCAAGAGAGCAAGACTGCACGAGAGAGTTGGCAATTGCATTGCAATTTGTTGTTACATTCCATTAGAGATGAGCACGTATCGTGCTGAGCATAGAAAGCCATGACTGGTTAGAAGCACTTATTGTTATTTGAATTTCAACTGTAAAATACATGCAGATAAATTTAGCAGATAAATTAAGCAAAGTAAATTACGATCTCTCTCCACCCATTGATTGTTTTAAAAACTTTTTCATCTCTACTTTCCATGTGCGCCGAAAAGTATGCTAGGAATTCTGCACTCTGACTACAGTAGTCGGTGTGTGCAGTGTTGCCATTTTAGCTATTTCACAGCAGTTCTTACTGTTTTTTGTCCAACAACACTCTGGCAACACTGTTTGTGTGTCTGTGTTTGTTTGTGTCCTGCCGCTGCTTTCACTTTGGGACAACTCTGGCCATTATTAATGCATATTTTTAGACTGCCCAAAAATTGTTGCCTGCTGCGTTAATTAGCCTGTACTTTTAGGTCAACTCTTGGCTCAGCCCGTCGGCCCGTCGGCATTAAGAACTATGTAAATTTAACTGCAGCACAAGGGAGAATACAGACAAGCAGCGAATTTTTCCCTTTTTCTAAGATCGGCTATCAAATTTTATTTAATTTAAAACTTTTAGCTTCTTTCAAACTCGTATAAAATTCGCTCTTTTCTCTCTCACGAACATGGGACATGATTAAAGCGCCGTTTCGTGGTTTCGATGTGTCTCTTTTTTATTTCTTTTAGAACGTGTTTGAGTAATTGTGTTTGAGTGACAAGCGGGAAAGAATAAAAGTGCAATTTATATGCTTAAATGACTTTATGATGCCAGGCAACCAACACGACCCAAAGGCAAAAACCCCAGACACAAAATGAAAAGAAAATGCAAAAACAAAGAAAACAAAAATGATGCCACACACGATGGAGATTAATTTATCAACTGCTCGGGGTGCTCGGCAGGAGATAGGTTTGAATTTAGCTCGAAAACAGCTAGCACACAAAGCTAGAGACAGAGAGCGTGTTAATTAAAGGCTTGCCCTTGCTAGATTTAGATTTGCCATTTTACTGTCGGAGAAATTTAATAAAGCAGCTTGAACAGCATTTTCATATGCATATCAAGTGCTTGGCATAAATGCAAATGCTCATCCGCAGTTAACTCATAATAATAAAAACAAATACTCGACTCTACTCATTCACTTGCCCTACAGCCCTCTTTAAATCTTGCAAAAAGGTCATAGTTTGTTGCATAATACTCTAAATGCTGCATGTTTGTGGGGTTTCATTGAAGAAAATATTGCTTTGGATTCAAGCTAAGATAAATAAACATGAAATTGTTAGGAGCACGAAAATAAAATAAGTCGAGTTTTCTTTTGATGAAATTTTTAATTATAAAATAAAAAATAATTAGTAATATATTTATTTCTTCTGAGTACTTAAAGAACACTTTGTAAGTTTCTTATATCTATTTAAGTTATTTTTATTCATGTATTTTTTATTTAATTTCAATTTTCAAAGCGTTTTTGTATAGTATAGATTGGGTTTTTTCCATTTTAAATATTTATCTGTAATTATTTATTTAGATTTAGGGTATTTCCATTTCGTATTGCTCGTATTTTATTCCCTTGCATATGTTTCAGGTTCTTTTTTTTTGTATTTTATTTGATGCGCCACTTTTACAACTTATTTTTATTCAGTTTTTTGCTCTGCATTTAGATTTGGCTTTTGAGCGACTTTAACTGGATGCGCTGTACAAAAAAATATATTAAAATTTCCCTTTTTTTTTGCCGCTTGCTTGTGCACATGTGCACAAGATATGGAAATTTGTTGGCGAGTGCCAAGAGAACTGGACTAAGCCCGGCCCAGAGACTGAGCTCTAAAGTTTCGCTTATATGTCTGTTTTTTAATATTATTTTTATTTCTTCTGCCTCATATCGTTATGAATATTCAGTTGCCATAAAGGTCGAGATAGTTTTTAGCTGCACTTCTTAGTTATAAGTAAGCTTTAAAGAACATGATTGTCGGCTCGAATGTGGGAGGTCGGGAAAGGAAAGAAAGCAGAATCAGGCATACGTACAATTTAACCGTATAATTTACAATGACAAACGAGGCTACCCAGGGTGCGCACAATTACACACTGTCGTGGTGAAGGTGCGGCAGGGAGGGAGCAGAGGGAAGGAGGGACCGTAGGAGGAGAAGGGTCAACCCCTTGCCAGGCTGAGGCCAGACAGTAGCGCGACAATGTTAGACGACTCGCACATCTGAGATGGATGAGTCTCGTCCTTGCTGCTCCAAAGCCCCAACTACCAACTGCCTGGGAATACACGCGCTGACGCAGACAAATGGCAGCTGAGACACAAGCGACAGTAACAGAAGCTACAACAACACAAACAACAGCAAGAGTGTAAAAGAAGGCAGTGCTAAGGGGGTGTGTCAAGGGGGGTAACTGTGACAAGGCCAAGCAGCCGTGTCGTCAGGCATAAAAGCAGACATAACGGACTTGCGACATTCAGTCACAGTTGGTGGGCGTGGCATGCTTTGCTATGTGACCTGTAATCGTAATCAACACCAATAGCATCAGACTGTCACAGTGCCACAGATCCACAGTTCCACAGTGCTACAGTGGCATATTGCCTCAGTGGCACAGTTCCACATGCTTTAGCCACATTCTTAGCCACATCCTCAAGCTGAGCATTACGCATCCGCAACGTTTGCCTCTGAGTTTTGTGATTGCGGCCCATTTTGCTGACAATCAATATGCGCAATTGAACGATCATGATTGTTGTGATTTGTAAACCCGTCGAACGCACCAAAAGGACCTCAAGGACTCGACTCACTCCACTCCAATCATTTAGACTTTCGTTTGCTTTTCTTCACAGCTGCAAGAACTTAATCAACTTCAGGCACAGCAGGTGGCAAGCCAGGTTCATATTTGTGGCTTTACGCTCTTTTGGCCTAAACAATGCCTTACAGTCATAAAAGCCATAAAGCCAAAGGAGACTGCTTAACATATTTCATTATGTGAAATGTGTTTTCCTTGGCATTTGCTCTAGACCAACTTAGTTGACTTTAAAATGTGTCTCAGCACTTAGTTGATTATTAATTGAAATTTATAAATTAAATCTATTATTAATATATTGATTTTAGTAAATTAAAATGGTAGAGTAGCATTAACAGAATAGTTTAACAGCAATTGGGAAGAGATTAGGGAGTTAACAGTAGCCTTAAAGGTAACTGTGTAACATTAACAGAGTTAACAGTTTAACGACTGATTGGCTACTTTAAGGGCACACCATATCTTGGCAACTATTAAATGAGGATTTTCTGAGAAAACAAAACTTAACATTTGTGTAAAGACGCATTCATGACAGCTCACATCACATAATGAACTCAACACCTAGTCATATATGGAATTGTACCCTTCTCGGAATGCTGTTGCAACAAATCCATTAACTATGCAGACATTGTGAGTGTCGACTTAAATGCTGCCAGCTTCGTTGATAAATGATCCAGAGCGTGTGGCATCTACATGTTGCTCCCGACACCGTTTAATCTGTGCGTCAACAAACTTCTGACAAGTTACATATCACCGGGGGCAACAGTTGGTTGGAGCTATCCACCTATAGAAAAAAAATAGCTGGGGGAGAACAGCAAACTAGCTTTAAGGCTATGGAAATTTGTTTTTTTCTCTGCGAGGGCAAATATTTCTCATATCCTGTAACTATAACAATTTTCAATTTAAGCTTAAATGAAATTCTGTGACCGTTATTGGTAGTGTAGTCTGGCTAAGGGCTTACGGCTGGGCGACTGAACTTTGGTTTGAAGATTTAAAATAACCACAAAGTGGGAAAGCCATCAGTTTGAACCAAGTCAACGCAATAACTAAAACAGTTTAACCAACAAGAATCCCTAAAAAGCAACTCTTTCTTTCTCATTTTTACAGGCTAGAGCACTCTCAGCCTTTTAACTTTTGACCGCATTGGCATCCTAATACCTAAGCACACACACACTAACACCGAGGCATTCTTTATTAGATTTGCCGTCAGTCAGTGCAGGCTTTCGTCTGACTCCGACTCCGACTCCGTCTCTGAGTTTGAGTCTAAAGCCTCTGCATCGACATCGACTCTGCTTGTGGAATTTATCAAATTTTATGCAAGCAACTTGGCCAAAATGAAATGCCAAAAAAAAAAAACCGAGTAAATATGCCTTTGTGTTAACTAAGCTGCAAATACAAGCAAGTTGCACCAACATCAATGTCGGCAGCAGGAGAGTAGATAGTAGAAGGGGAAGAGGTAGCAGAAGCAGCTGAAAAACTCAGCTGGGAATTGCGTTGCAGTGACGTTGCAGGAACGCATGTCTATTGGGTGCCAGCCAATCCAACCTCAGAAAATAGACGAACAAAGATGATGCACAGTGAAATCATTTAGGTCTTTTGTGCTCAAAACTACCATATAAAGCTATTAATAGTTTTGACAAAAGCTTTAATAGAGGGGACAACAAGTCTTTACCTTTTAAATGTCTTAAATATTTTTAACTTAAAACTTAATTGAATTGATTCATCAAACAAATGGATCAAATGTTAAGACATGAATCCAAATGGAGACCATAGTCGCACTACAGATTTAGATAGCATATTAGTTGAAATTAATATACCACTTTCAATTTCCAACTGATCTATTTCAATTCATTTCAATTATATTCAACTGAGTACAAAAAATTGTAGTAGATGACACGAGTTTCTTTTGAAACACTTGGAATTGTTTACTCATTGGAATTGTATTACTTATTAATGTTCTGTTAGTTTTTTTTTGCTTTTTGTCTTACAGTTTTGATTTTTGCAACGTGTTGTGGTTGACATCGCCACAGTGCGATGCCATTGTTACAAGTAATGCACACACAATGTGGCAACATTGAGCTTTGAACAGTGGTAGAGGCGAATTGACCCCATTTACACCCACACAGCACTCGCACACGCACACACATGTCATTGGCAGCACTGGGAGTGACAGCTAATACAATGTAGAAGTAGACGAAGCTTGGAAAAATATTTTTCTATAATAGTTTCTCGAGTATCAAACGCCGAGTTAATGCGAAAAGTTTTTGGCCAAAGATTAGAGCAAGTGGGTAAGTGTGAGTGTGTAGGGTGTGTGTATGGCAAGTGGTATGCGGCAAGTGGCATGTGGCATGTGAGCCGAGATTGCAGTACTTGCAATCCAAACAGTGGCTAATGACAAGTGCACTTCTTGCATTCCAAATGCAACTCAAAACTCAAACTTGCCACATGCAACTTTGTATGTGGCACTGCTGCCACTGCCGTTGCTGCTTTGCATAGCTTTAGGCGCTAAAAGCTTTTCCAACAACGCGAAGCACACAAAAAAAATACAGTTACAATCACACCCGCACAGAGGCTCAGTCACCTGTTGAGGTCGTGGTTAATGCATTATTCAAGTTCTTGGCAGAAGAACATAAAGAATTTGTTGAATGTTTAATTCAGTTTGAGCCAACTTTTGAGCAACGACTTTTCATTCACTTGGGCAACATTAAAGTGCAGCGAATTATTCCATGCGACACCAAAAACTTGCAACATTTATTTACTCAGTTAAGCGTGGCACTCTACCCCTACCCCAATCCCTCTCGCCTACTCTCGTAAATCAGCAAAATTTATTGCAAATACCAGTAGCAAAAGCCGCGCACATGTTGTCCCAATTTCAATGTTCACAAATTTTTCAACAGAATTTTACAAAACATATTTCAGTTGTATTGTAATTTATTTGCACATCTATCCGAATTGCTTTCCCTTTCTGCCTCTGTCGAATTGAGCGTTGAATTACTGAGTTTTTCAACCTTATTGTAAAATATTTGCTATATCACTGATTATTCAAATGAATAAATTTTCAAGTTATTTTACATTTACGACTGCCAAAATTAAGCTGTGTTTTAATTCAATCACTACACTGCTGAAAATTATAACTAATTTTGAAGCACTCATAACAAATCCCTGAAAATATCTTCAGACCCTACAAAATAGTTTTATGATAGAGTTTGCGAATCCAGAACAAATTTGTTTGAGAAAAAATATTAATTCCCTTCAATGCATCTTTTAGCTCTTTAAAAACTCCTTTTATTTACAGATATGAAAACCAAATGATTGCACACTGCAATCATTACTTTGTTTATATTCAAATTTATGACTTTGTTTAACAAATAAAAAATGTTTCAATCATTTTACTTTACTTTCTACCCTATTCAATCGCTCATTTCGCTTTGATTACAACGACTCGACAACAATTATTAAGTTTGAAAGAAACTTTCTTACAACTTTTGGCTATAACCAAAGAGGATTTCAAATACCCTCTAATATCGGAGTGGGTAATCGTTGGTTGGAATTGGGTGTTTTGGTACAAGGTATTCGGAATTTGGTAGCAGCACGTGTAAATTATAACGCCATTTGGGTAATTACACTTTTTGAGTGTTTTAGCATTACCAAAATGCGAAACGGATATTGGCCAAGGGCAAGAGTTTTCTGCCAAAAGCAGGGCCCGTTGTGTTTTTGGCGACAAAACAAATTAAAACTCCATAAAAGTGGATACATATTCCGTGCTGTGTTGTTTTTGTTGTTCTCATTATTTGAACAAATGTTTTGGCAATAAAAGCAGCAAAAACCTACCAAAAACAAATAACTGGTCTTAGACTGCTGAGCCAGAAGATGGAGAAAGAGAGAGAGAAAACAGAAGTAGAAGGAGGGAGAAAGAAAAGCTATGTGTGCAATAATAATGCTTGGCTAAAATTTAATGTAGCCCAAAATGGGAATATGAACACGGGCCAAGTGAAAGTAAAATCTAATAAAATTACAGCCAAAATACAACAACAAAAACAAGGAAAACTAATACCAACTTACCGCGGCGAATGTACGCAACATAACAAACAAGTGCTAAAAATATTTCAAATTAGTTTTCGCTACTGGAAAACAGTAACAACAATGAGAATTACATTGTTTAACTGTTTGCCATTTTGGCCAAAAATCCTTTTTAAATGCAAAGCTTATAGCTCTGCGTGTGTGTGTGTGTGGTTGAGTCGCACCCAATGGTGTTGCATGCAAACATAAAACTAATTAAATTATTACTAATTTATTTCCATATTTTTGTGTGCAATTTATGCAACTGATGCTCCCTCTCAAATTAAGCTGAAAAGGATTTCTGCAAGTGGTAAAAGGATATGCTCGAAAGTGCATAGTCTATAACTAACTGGTGCTCAACTAATATAGACGATTTTGTGTTAGATATGATTTTAGATAATTTTAAACTGTTTTTCATCAAAGCTAGCTTATACAATTATTTTACATGAACTCTGTAACTTTGCGTTGCTTTAATTACCAGGAAATTCGCTTTTGCTGACGGCATTTTCTTTGATCCCTTCAACTCTGTAGCGAAAATTATTTTGCATTAAAACTTTTTGAATTTTCTCAAAGAATGGGGGAAATTTTGATTTTAAAGTTTGTTATTAAATGCCAATCTCGACAAAAATCGAAATTGTAATGCTCCATATCCACATGCGTTGAATAATTCACGTACATTAATTTCCTGTCAACTGCATTTGTACACAAAACGAGCCAAAAACTTGCAAGAAATCATAAATACTTGCACATATTCAAGCTGGTACTCGTACACAGCTACTCAGATTACTCACAGTTCTCGGAGTACTCATACCACTCATACAACTATTCATACTCGTTGTAGTGATTTCTCGACTGTCGTTTAATGCTGCAATTTCCGCAGTTCCAATGTAAACTCATGGCTTCCTTTGGAGGCAGCTCATAATTTCTTTTGAGTTGACAGTAAAAGTGTTGCTAATGTGGCAAAGAGCCTTCAAGCTAATCAGCCGCAGCGTGGAGGCAGAGCTTGTTGGAGTGAGATAGCTGTAGCGTGGGAGTGAGAAGCCGATAATGATGATGCTGCATGCTGCCTGCAACTATAATAAGAAAATGATTTCCGTTTGGCAAATTGGAAAAACGTTTTGCGGCTGCTGCTGCTGCTGCCGCTGATTTTGCCGCTTCTCAGATTGCCAGTGAGTGCTGTTGATTTTTCCATTTTCTCAACCCGTTTCCCGACTGCTTGCCTTTCCAACAGCTGCCAGTAATCCATTTATATGGTAATTTGGCGCACTCTTGTTGAACCGCCCACACCACGCCCCCTTAAGCCTTCCACTTTTCATAACTATTTCAATGCGTATAACATGTGCAGTAGAAATCAATAAGATGGAGGGTTTGCTATCAAAACGGAAACGGAAATAAACACAGCAGGTAAATACATACAATTTAATGCCAACGAAGCTTACTTACCTGTTTCGCTGGTTACTGGTAACTGGGCAATCGTTTTTGGCCCCAAAACAGCTGCTCTTACAATTGCCATTTGTTTGTCATGCAATTTTCTTAAGCCTCCGTTGGTTTCTTTGTGGTTTCGTGAATGCCACAAGTTGAATTAGAGCTAAACAATTGAGCTTAACTCACCTGATTACCGAACTTAATCAGCTCAGACTCTTTTCAAAGCTTCTACTCCAGTACAGCTTATAGAATCGCTTCCCCAAAATATTTTTCTTTATAAAAATTGTATGCTCGGAGTTTTCTCTATTTTTTGAGTTCTTTAATTGGATTTCCTTGGCATGGTTAGCATTTTCCGTTGAGCTGTTAATATATTAAAGCCACTTAAAACTAATTTCCGTCAATTAAATGTGGCAAAAGAAGTGCAAATGCATTTGTATGACACACACACATGCACACATATACACGCGCAACACATACGCTTAATGACTTGGCAAAGTGGTAAGCAAGTGGCGCGGGAGTGGGCGTGGTAACAGCGGCAGCAGTCAGTGCATATATTGAACTACAACAACAGGGAATAAAAACAACAGCAAGAGCGGAAAGCAACTTTTCGAAAGTGCTATAAAAATTCCAGCAGGTAGGTAGGGAGGAGTATGTGGTAAGGGGTTAGGAGTAGGGAGCAGGCGAGGTAGAGAAAGGGTAGGGGTAGGAAGAGGTGCCAACGGGGCACGGCACTGACCTGACCCGTTTCATACGCCAAATTGCTTCGTTGCACACACAAAGTGCAGGCCAACACCGGCCAAGGGTATGTGAAATGGGAGTGCTTGTGGGGACGCGCTCACAAACTCATTTTTCAACATTAAAAGCACATGGATTTCATGGCGCATATCCTTTTGCACCTTCTGCGCATTGTGACACACTCCCAACACACACACACACACACACCACTCGTGAAATGGAGTTCACTGCGTGTGTGAATTTTGCTGTTTTTTTTTTGGCACAAAAACCAAGCACAATTAAATCTCGTTGCAACTATTATTATTATTATTTTTATTGCATTTTTTCTGGCTTGCACTTTGCCGAGTATTGTTAATGAAATTTACGTGATTTTCACAGTGCTTGTCGAAAACTTGTGTACATCCGGTTAACGGTGTGTCCAAATGTCACGCTTTGCCTGCTTCACCTGCTGGCAAAGTAAATTCTACAAAAGAGCAAACGTTGAATTGTGGAAAAATAATAATTTTACCAACGGATTTATTTTTAAAGCATGTAAAAGAAAAGTGCTTCCATTGTTAATAAAAATTAAGAAAAAAAATCATTGTGGTTTTAATTAATAAAATATTTATTAATAATTTCATTTGATCCCTTATTAAACTGCTTAATAAACTAGCTTAAAGTTTGTGCTGCAACTTATTGAACTATTTGGAGCTGACAACTATGTTATATTTTCGAATTTCATCAAAGATATCCAATGGCTAAAGCGAAAGGAATTCAGAGAGTAGAGGACCAAAGGGAAGGAGAACAGAAAGGTGGAAAGTAAAGGAAGTAAATGCACATGGATATTCGTTTAATAAAAGCCAACAGTGCACAAATTTTAATGAAAGAGTGCAAATGCGTGAGTGTGTCAGTGTGATGTTGTGTCTGAGTATGTGTGTGTGTGTGCATGTCCAGAGCGCCGGAGGAGAGTTTAAACCAATGACTATAAAAACAACTGCAATAACAGTACTGACAACAACAGTAACAACAACAAATATGGCAGCTGCAATCGTTATATCAATGGGCAAATGGATGGAAGGTAAAGAGACAGAGACGTAGACAGAAGGAGAGTAAAAGAGAGGGAGAAAGTAGAGGGAACTTTGGGTAGTCGCCTGGACGCTGATAAACTCTTTGGCGGAGCTTTTGACGTTGGCCGCTGCCCGTTGAAAGGACATAATAAATGCCAGAACGTCGGCGAGGACATCCTCTGGCCTTATTCGAAGTGCACTCAAATAAAAAATGTGTAAAATTCATTTGCAGTGTGTACGGCCAAAGAGAAGTAGCCAATTGCACAGAAGTATCGGTGTGAGCATGAGAGAGTGTGTTTGTGAGTGTATCTTGTCATTGTGTATTTATGTTAAATTGAAGATGGTAAAGATGCGGCACTGAACGCATCTTGACAGGGGCCTCGAGAGCCAAGTTATTAACGAAAGCCATAAAATATTCAATTTTTTAATTGAACCGGAAATTCCATAACCTATGCCTATATTTAACCAATCAATAGTAACATAAAAGTTAGCTGAAATTGTTGATTTTTCATTTTCCACATTTGTTTGCGACCGTTTGCCACACTGTGCCTTTTTTCATTTCGAAAATTATATTACGCTCCGGCATAATTGCGCTGATTAATTCCCATAAAGTATCCCTGGACGCTCAACTGTATATGGGGCATCCCTGCAGCAGCTATCACACACACACACACACACCCTCTCTCACATTTAAACACTTTTAAGTGGGAGGAAATATGCATATTTCTTGAGCATTGCGCAAATGAATTGCGGCAACAAAAGTTAATAACTGTATGGAATTATACGCGCAAATTAAACATTGTCTTTTTTTTCATTCTTCATCTGCTCTGTCATAACTTTAAATGTAATTGTTTTCATCAGCAACTGAAACTGAAACTGAAACCGAAGCTGAAACACGGAAAAATAATAATTATCTTACGAGCAAAGGCGAAAAATATTTTCTTAACTTTCCTCAACTGAAAGGCGTATAATTTCTCAGGTTTTCAAATATTAAATGTATACGGCTTTTCTTGTATTTATGGTTTCTGAATAATGTCTTTATATACATACATTAATGAAATGCAATAACGTGCTGTATTTAAGCAAATATATAAAGTCGTTAATTTGTATTTAAAACAAAAAATAAAAACTTTTGCACATCTCCCCGACGGGGAATTGAACCCCGGTCTCCCGCGTGACAGGCGGGGATACTAACCACTATACTATCGAGGATGTTGTTTGTTTGAGTGACAAAAACTAAACTTATTTTGAAATTTGAAGATTATTTGTAGACTTGAGTCATTGGCAATCAAATTATATTTAGCTGATTATAAAAGACGGGAGGTATATACAAAATGTTTTTAAAAAATACATAGCTATAAATAAATCCCTAGATATTCTGTTCTATTTTATTATTTTAAACATAATTACGTTTATTTATACATTGTTACACACGATTTGAAACTAAAGTGCCTCTTAAACTTTAGCTTACTTATCTCTATTTGTATTTGTGCTCATAAAGTGAATTACTTTCATTGCTGCACTCAGTGATTCAAAGTGTCATCTGTGTGCCAGATAATCGGCTAATAAATTTGATAATTCCCAACGGAATATCAATGATTCAGCTCCTTAGCTCACACGGTGTTGCAAGTGTTATATATACTAATACCTTAATAGTGCTGCACTTAGCTTAATGTAATTGCATTATGATAGCTTAGAACCAATGCCACACAACAAATGATAATCTAAAATACAAGTGTGTGGTTCAAAATGACAGTAGTAGTAGTAGTGACTATAAGCTGACTTGATGCCTGAGAATTAGAGTTGAGGGCCAGTGCAGTAGATAATTTCTCATGAGTGTGAAGTGGTTTAAGCTGCTTAAAATTCTGATGCAGTTGTGGTATATCCAATAATTCAATGTATTTTGTAAAATTGGATAATGGTAAAAGCCCTAATTTAAGTTATATATATATTTACCGCACTTCAAATGTCATTTGACAAACTAGTAACGTTTGAGATTGCCAACACACACACGCACAACCCATTTTTGACAGACGAAGGTTTGTGTAAGTGAGGAAGTGTCTTTGAGGGTCATCTAGAGAATACACAAACGCTCCAATTAATATCACAAATGGCGGTTAACCGCTTGATATGTAATTTGAGCTCACCAAGGGACTTTGGCATGTAATTAAAAGGAGCTTAGGAAACAAATCGCCCAAAAACTCTTGGGGTAGCATAAATCTGTGAGCATTTAGTCAGGAACTAAACTAGTTTTCTACATATTTTCCTGCTATATCAGTATCCGTGTCCATCTCCGAGGCAGACAACAGAGACATGCTCCATTTGGATTTATGCAAATGTGTGGAAAAGCAAATAGTAATGAAAATTTTGTCGCCACATAAAGCTCATTCACTTTTGTGTCTGTTCCCCTTACAATTCAATGTTTTTATTTCGGTATTTACATAGGCTGTGGTCCTTGTACGTGCTTGAGGCTTAAAACGCATTAATTAAGCAATTTGTAACCACAAAATTTAATATGTATGCTACGCTATTTGTCTAATTCCTGTTTGTGTCCCTTTTTAAGGGGACCACATAGTGTGTGGGCGCAACCCTTGACCTTTGATTGACTGACAAGTTGGCTTTAACGAGCGGCCGACTGTAGCAAATGGAAATGGAAAATGGATATAGAAAAGTGTCCTCTCTCAAGTCCCTATGATTGTTGCTTAAATTGTTAAAAAGGCTGAAATCAAATGAAATTTTGGTTGCTCTGCTTTTAAGTATTTCCGTGCTGTGCACACGCGTGTCTGTCTAGTTAAACAAAGTCCCTTTCTCTTTCTGCATTTGTCATCCTGGTATCTTTCTCAAGCTTACTGCCCTCAAGCGAGTAGATGTCCTCGTCGCCGTCTCTGTCCTTATTTCTATCCCTATTCACGCCACTGTAACCTTCTCCGATCCACTGTGGCTCTGACAGTGTGTTGATTTGAGTTTTTGGCGTTGTAACGTGTTACGTATTCACATATACCCTGTAAACAAATGGAGGCAGGGTGCTTAAAACTAGCAGTCAGCTGAAAATAGAGTTCAAAATAGTTATTAAAATTCAAACAACAGGGTAGCCGATAGTCGTTCCACCCTTTTTGCCATACGTGCTGAGCTGATTTTTCGTTTTGCAAGATTTTCCGGTGTAACATTCGATTTTGAAACCGTTTTTACACAATTTTTTGTTTGCACCCTGTTCGAGAAAAATTGTCTGAATGTTTGCCTGACGACGACATTGTCTGAGGATTGAGTAAATGATGATAAACATCGAAGCTGCACATGAGTGTACAGAGATTCATTCAAGAAAATACCCTCAATTTAAAGTATTTATTGTGTAAGATAAAGTAAAACGCGATAAATGTTTAGTGAATCCAATTACAGCATATGTAACAGTCGATCAATTGTTTGTTCAGGCATTCTGACGGGTTTTTGTTATGCTCCTGTTGTCTTGAAGCATTTCATTTCATTTGAAAGCGACAAATTGTGCGTGTTGACTATAGGAAATGAATGTCGTCTGTGTGACATGTTGGCAAAATATTGAAATATGTTGGATGAGTAAAATAGAAGCAAAAAAAACAACTGTAAAAGAACAGAAGAATGTGAAGGAGAACAAAGGCAGATGTCGTTTACTTATCCCGAAGTGTTGTCAGGGTTTATACGGCTAAAATGTAGCCAGAAATAGCTTAACGTTATTAAATAAAATAGCTATGAAAAATTACAATATTTATCCAAAAGTCTGCGATTTAAAAATAGCTGGGCTTGCTAAAAATGGCACAAGTTGTGTGTATTTTATTTGCTATCTTTTTTAAGCTTTATTGTGTCAAGTCAACTGTCAGATAATAGCAATTTTACAGTGAAAGTTGAGATAAATGTCCCACTCGTTTATGACAGCAATTCAAATCTTAAAGAATAACAATTTGCCAGACCATTAAAATGTGTTTACGGTGTCCAGTGAGGTGGTAAATCAAAGTCAGCTTTATGCAAATACTTATGCTATTGTCCGCAATCTTTTATCAGGTGAACCAATTCACAAGAGCTGACTATATTTAAATGGACTCGACTCCACTCGCACACACAGACACACCCACATACACTGTTTACCTAAGCGAAAGCCAATAGACAGTCAAACAACCTGAGGTAAGACTTAAGACAGTAGCATAATATACTACACTATAGTTGAGTTTGTTTGTTGCACTATCAGCAAATAAAGTCAACACCATCCGCAAATATACACACACTCAAGCCACGCACACACACACGTTATCAAATAAACGTTTGTATGTAAAAAAACAAAAAAAAAATAAATAACAACAAAAATCTTCTGGCCCCTGGCGAAAAATTCCAAAACAAATATTGTGTGGGTTTTCCTTGTCGCATTCTTTTTTGAAAATTACAAAGCAACAGACAAAACAACAAAAAAAAGAGAGCAGGGTTGCCTTTGTGAATGGATTTGGTCCTCTGCGACTTCATTTTGGCATTTTTATAGGCAAAGGTTATTGAAGCTGTTTGGTGGGCGGCGAACAGCGGGGAAATAAAATCCTTGCGCAGCCACAAAACAAATATAATAAACGGGTCGCCTCTCTCTCAGTCCTTTGATGGTGACTCTGCTGCCGCCATTGAAGCATCAAATTTACAATATTATTGCTCCCTGTTGAACATTTATCTTCGCGATCCACAATTCTCCTGCCCCTGGCTCTAGTCACTGAAATTCTTTAACGCTTTTGTCGCACGTTTCAGCAATTGTTTAAAGCAGCTAACAAATTGCGCATACGACAAGTTGTACGTCGGCCAACGCAATGACTAATGCCAGACGATATTTTAGTGCTTCAATTGAAAAAACTATTTATAGCTCATCAGTTTCTTCTCGGGTAGGTTGAAGTGCAGTGTTAAGAATTTGAATAAATAAAATATATTTGGTTTTTAAGCCAACTCAGTCTAAAGTCCCGTTGCCTTAGAATTTTAAGCGAATCTCTACGAATCTCTCTATCAAACAGGAAAATCTTCCACTGTGACACTCTTAACATCCGGCTTTAAATTCCTGCTCAAATATTTATAAATCGAATCCATGTAGCCAGAGTCAAGAGCTCGTTTATCATATTTAATAAGTTTGCCATATTTTTGTTGACGCCTAATACTGTATCAACGGTTGCGGCGTTCTTCATTTGCAGTAAAAATCCTAGTTATTGACCCCATGGCATACAAGTATAGCAAATTGTATTGATTTTGGTTCAGCAATTTTATGACGGCAGTCAATTTACTTAGTTGTTTTTCCTTTCCTTTCCATTCCTTTTACTCTTGTTGTTGCTCTGGCTTCCTTTCCCTTAACATTGTGCTCTCTCGTTCCCTCATTTTACTGCAGGTTGTTAAATAAATCAAAGATTTTTACTTAAGTGCTGCAGTTTATGGAATTACTTTTGCCTCGGCAGTGTAAGAGCGGAATAACTTTAGATAAAAACACAGTATTCAAGAGCACTTTAAGCATTTGCCAATTGGCATTTGACTGCTGTGATTTTTTGAAAGCCTGGAATTTAAATGAAAAGTCAGTTTTAATTGGTTTTCCATATAACGTTACAGATTCTTTATTTAGTTCTTTTTTTGTTTTTTTATTTTCGCTTTTCTTTTTTTGTTGCATTTTTTGCTTTTATAATAATTTCGTTTAATATAATTGCAGTTGTTGTTGTTGTTGTTATGTATTTCTGTCTGTATAAATGTGTGTGTTAAGTGTGTATGAGTGTGTGTGTCTGTGAATTGTCTTAACTTTAGATTTTCCCGTTTTTCAACTGCTAACCGTAAACTGCATACAATTTTCGACATTTTCATTATTTTCAACTGTATTTTTCTGCTGTTTTCATTCCGCTTCCTATTCATCTCTCACGTAGTTCGCATTGCAAATGCCAAGAGCTATCAATTTAGTTTATTTTGTTCTCTTTTATCATATTTTACTTAGTTTCGCTTGCAGTGTACTTTTATTATTAGTCGTAATTTATTCATAAATTTTAATACTAGTTGCCATTTGTTATAATTATTTTGTTTTCTTAATTAATTTTAATTTCTCGTTTTTGTTTTTACTGTATGTTTTTTAAGTGATTTTACATAATAATGTACTTATATGCAAATTTATCTAAAACTGCATTTGAAATCGGCTTTTGGTTTTTTTTTTTCGGTATTCGGTTTTCTGGTTTTCTGATTTTCCATTTCATTTGAATTAATTTAATGCGTTTTTCTCGTAGAGGGCTTTTGCTTTTGTTGTTGTTTTTGTTTTTGGTAAAAAATGCATACATTATAAATACATAGTTATCAAATAGTCTGATGTCTGTGTGTGTGTTTGTGTGTATATTGGTTTATATGAAGTGTCTGTGCATTATTTATTTATAGTTTATGTTTAGGTTTATGTACTCGTATATGCCTCTAACTTACGTTACAAAATATATAACAAATATGTGTATAAATGAGTATATAATATATTTGCCTTCCTAATATTTTCATTCAGTTTCTCCCTCAAATTCTGCTTTGTTTTCTTTTGTGTGCTGTTTAATAAATTTTAAAATACCTTAAGTTTTTTAATGCAAAAAAAAAAAAACAGAAAACCAAGTTTATCCTGTTAACACAAATGGCTAAGAAGCTAATGTTTATTTGTCTAACCAGCAACAAAAACTTTCGTTGAATTTGCTTTAAAGTCTTGTCAGAAATCAAATGATCAATTGGCAGTGTTAAGACATCGTGTTCTTGCTGTACTTTTTAGTTTGAGAAGCATTTCGAAATGAAGTTTATGAAATCAATTGAAAAACTCACATTAATAAGTTTTTAGTGTATATCAATTGTTCAACAACTAGTGTGCTTTAAAATGTTTACATTATGAATTGAAAACAAGTACAGCAAACTTTGCATTTATTATTAGATATCATTTTGTTTATATTGTAATTTTAATTATTCTTTTCGCTGTATGGTTTAACAATTACGTTAAAATCTTTGCACTTTTCAATAGTCAACTCTTCTGTTTGTAGTTTTAAGGTTTATCTGTTTCTTAGGGTTTCTTTTGATCTAATGAAAGCTTTTTGGGAGGGATTGAAACTTAAAAGAAATTGGCATTTGCCTGGAAAACTCTATGATTTTAGTATGTAACAAAGTATATTTATTTATGTTGCTGTTGCTGTCGCTTATGTACTTACGGTTCCATTTTAAATACACAAAATAATTAGAAACCCAAATGGAAATATTTTAAAAGAAAAAGCATGATTTGGCTTTATTTGAAAGTAGTCAAAAGGTGAAGTTTTCGGTGAAATTGGAAACCTTTTTTAACTGTTTTTATAACTACCAACTTTTCACAAAATGGGTTAACAACAGATTGAAAGACACTACAGTTTCACTGTCCGTTCATTGCGAAACTGAAAACTGGAACACGTCCGCGTGTCTCGTTTATTTAGTAAGTACTGTATGCAACAAATGAAACAATAAACATTTTGGTTATTATTTTAAATAGCACTCATAACTGTGGCTCAACTTGTATATTTGGATTTGGCATTGCGTCGCCCCAAAAAATAATGCCAGGCGAGTCTTTATTGCACGGTGTCTAAAAATTGCTGCAAAAAAATATATATATATATAAACCAGCCAAATAACATTTTACTGTACTGTAGTTTTTCATTACACTGTTTTCTGTATTTTTGTTTTTGTTTTTGCAATTTGTCGTGTGGAAAAAGGTTATTTAAATGCAGTTGGTTTGTTTTTGTATTAGTTGTTTGTACGAGTAGTATTCATATACATATACATATATATTTATCCAAATATATATATACATATGAAATGTGGTTTTGAATGCTGTCATCTGCCATCTGGTTTTATTTTCGTTTATTCGACTCGTCTCTAGTTTAAATGACTTAATAAGACTTTAGGTTCTGCTACCAATTTCGTATGCTTTAATTACTTGCTTTACGTGCTAAAACTAATAATATATACAATGTAAAATACTTTTCTTTACCATATAAGTATAATGATTTTCCATTTTTTTTTATATTTATTTTTAGTTTTTTTTGTTTTCTTTTGAAGTATTCCATTTAATTATATCAATTGCGCTAAGTTCATCTAAAGGTAATTTCTCATTTACTCGCTAGCTGAGGCTAGTTACATAATTTTTCTGTGTGTGTATAGAGATTTAGCTTAATTTTGTTTTAGAATATCATTTTTAGGAGTATTTTTTCATCTTTAAAAGCACTGTGCACAGTTGCCACATTTTCCAATATTTTATTTTCTCTCATAAAATTCTAGAAAATGTTCAACTGTGTACAGAGACCTGTAAGTTTTCTATTTTTTTTTCGCTTGGTGTGAAAAAAACTGTTTGCTGTTTAGTTTGCCCAAAGTGTAAATTTTAGTGATACACTCAATTGTGGGTGTGGACACACACACACAAAACGCTCTTGGAATTCCAGTTAAAATTTTATAATTCTGTTTATATAGTATGTATATATATATATTAATTATGTATTCTGTATGTATATATGTACTTGTTATGATGGAACGAAAACAGTCTTTGGGTATTCATTTTATATAAAGTTTTAATTTATATATATATGTATAATTGTAAATCTTAGAAATTAATTATAAGTCAAAACAATTTAATACTCAGTTAAGTAAGTTATATAAATGAAATTATAAACTAATTTCGTCCGGCTTCTGACCTAAATGACTTGTCAGCGGAAGCCAAACGAAAGTCATTTAAATTTAAGAACTTATAAAATAATAATTACAATAATTACGCAAAACTTAAAATAGTATGCACAACAAATAGAATTTTGTTTCTCGCTCTCGCTCTCTCTCTCACACACAAAGCTATAATTAATAATAATTATCTTTCATTCACACTCGCCTAAACTAAACTTTGGTATGCTCTCTCTTCTCTAGTTTTAAATATAATTCTTTTAAATCTCAATTTTCTGTAATCTCCTGATTTCTCTCAGAGTTCCAACGTCATTGATTTCTTGCGTTCACACACTTAATAAATTAATTATAATAATTGTTAAATTAATGCTGATGAAGTATTTTTTACAAATGTCATTTGCGTGTTTCAAGATTTGTTTTTTTTTTTTTTAGTCTACATTTTTTTCGATTCATTTTGTGTTGTTTATTTTTATGTTTTGAATTAACTTAAGGGTTTTCCCAACGCTAGCTGGATGCTTCTTTGGTTGCGCTTCTTTGTGTGTATTTCAGCCGAGCATTAATCGTTTGCTCTCCTCAGCTGTTGTGTTGAATCTTAAATGCAACTTGTGTGGCTACTTAACTGCGTTCGTAGTGCGGGTATTCCTCATAATCCGTCTAATTTTTGGCTGGCAACTTACAATTCGAGCTCGGTATTATGAGGATTGGGCGCCTCCGGGCCATACATGTTGGCCAGTTTATCAAATCTCGGTCCCCAGGCGCCGAGATAGTCGTACTCCTGCTGCTCATCGTCGGTGCCTATAAAGAGTAGGTACAAAATTCAACTAAATTAGAAAATATTCTATCAAAAATGGCAGGAATAGTAAGCAAATGATAGCACTTTAGTTGTTATCACATTTTAATCACTATCATTTACTTAAACTTCAGTTTAAAAGTAGCTTAAAGTCTTTAAATAAAGTACCATTCACTGTTTACTTTTACTATTTATAGTTGAGTATTTTTATGGAAATGTTTTTTTATTTTACACCCAATATTCAGCGGTATTTGCATTTGAGCGTTGCTGCCCTGGAAATGTCAAAAAGAATTAGTACAATAAATAAAGGCAACAATCTGCATTTTGTACTACTTTGTAGCCTACTATTTATTACATTTTTATTTCAAAAGGGGAGCTCAGCTACACTGCCTGCCAGCTATTGTGTGCCAGTTGCATTTATTTCTTGCCAAATATTGGGTGCAAAGTAATTTCTGAAATACTAATGGTTTAAAAAAAAATAAATGAAAAACTCAACCCACCTGAGGCCAACGAACTAAGGGAACCAGCTGTACTGCCGCCTCCCTCGTATGCGTAATTACGCAAATCATCGAAGGGCGGGGCATTTGGATCGCCATCGGCACGCTTTTTATGCTCCTCGATGAACATTCCCACATTCGGCTCCTGGCCGGGCATTAGCGTCATCACGGGATCTGTAAAATATTTCAAAAATATAGAAAATTAAAGTAAAGCTTTTTATTGCACTGCTCCTATCAGAATTCATAATCTCATAAGTCCACTTAACAGTTTGTTTAGTTAAATAAAAATAAAACTGATACCAAGCTACAAAATTCGATTTGTTAGTTTGTCTGTACTTAATTTCAGTCGATTTAAATTGAACTTGTTGAAAAATGCTAAATGGAAAATGGAAAGTAATATATTGAATTGCACTTACACATAATTGGCATTTTCATAGGCGCCAATTCAGGTGGCATTGGACCACCGATTGGTATCTGCAATGGGGTAATATCGAATGCAGTCATATCGTCCTCGCCGCCGCCCTCATCGTCGTAGTTGATTATATTTTCGCGTACATCATCATCGGGTCCCGGATACTTGATATGGGCCTCTCGTCTCCGATTGTAGACCACAAATACGAGTACAAGTACTGTGCAAATGATCAAATTCATCACGATTAGTTACTGTACAAACTTTGTATAGTCAATTAAAATGAGCTCTTCGTATATGCAACAACAAACTAAATTGAATCTACTTCGTTTTAGCATGCAAAAGTCGTTTTAAATGGAGTCGAATACGGAAAATGCACAACTGTTGGGTGGGTGAAAAATCTGTGATATCTGCTATCTGCTCGCTTTACAATTGCCACAAAAAATAAATAAAACGAAATGTTGAAATTCTTAATTAAATTTCACTAAAAAAAAAAAATAAAAAAAAAAGTTAAAGGGAATTGCATAAAATGTTCTATATAGAAAATAAAAACACGCGAGTTTTACCGAAAAACGGCGAAAAAATATAGAAGAAAGAGAAAAGGCAGAAAAAAAGAAATGAACAAACAAATATGGCGCATATTGTCCCAGTTTTCTGTTGAGATTGTGGCTGTAACTGTAACTGTAGCCAAGTCAAAATTGTTGGCCAAAATGGCAAATCGAACTGCAGGCGCGCCATTGTCTCTCTTCCTTTTTGGACTACAGTTCCACCTCACTCTGTTTTTTTCTTTCCCCCTCTCAGTCTCTGCTCCTCTTGGCCAACTTGTTGTGCTGTTTCGTTGGCTGTTGGTTTTCTAATTTTGTCTGTGCGTATTTTCAACATATTGCAGCATCTGTTGCACAGTCGCAAAGTTTTTCTTTTTCGTTTCTTGGCCGCCGCAGCCATAGAACTTGGCCCCAAGTAATTTGCCTGGCCAAGACAGAGAGCCAGAAAAGAAAATGGTAAAGTGAGAGACAGAGACAGAGTCTGAGACAGAGACAGCTAAATATTTATACAAGTTGGCCTTAAAATGGACGACGCGTAATTGCAATTATTGTGTTACTCAAATTCACATTTCGCAGTTTTGCTCGTTCCGCTTTGCATTCCACTTTTTTATTTTTGTAGTCTACTTCACAAGCACATTCGTTGTTTAATTTACATTCCGTGAATTGTTTAAGAAACTACAACAACTCGCTCATTTAAAAAAAAAACTTTAATTTATGTGCCTCGTTTGTCCACTTTTAATTTTCCGATATTACTTCTGATATACATTTTTCATGGCCCACCTACAAAGTACGTTTCGCCTAGTGGGCGTGGCAGGAATGGAAAGGTACGATTTAATTAATTTTCAGTCACTGGCAATTCCATAAATATTCAAATAAATTGCAAGCAATTGTATGCATTCCGGCGATCAATTCGTTTCATAACAACTTTTAAGAAATAAATATAAAATTATCTTAAAAGTACTCATAAATGAGTTCAAACACGCGTATTTTAAGCTGAACCTATGTGGAATTTTAAATTAAGCTTTAAAGTATTTTCAAAAAAAAAAAAAATGTATTTTTATTTGTATTTTATAAAACGATTAATTAAGAATACGTTTTATTTACTTCAATTGAAATGGAATTTAAGAGCATGCCAGAAATAAATTTAAATAAAAAATTATATCTATAGCAATAACATCTATTGGCAATTGAGCAGAGCAGAGCAGTTGGCATATTTGTTAAATATTTAAAACTAAATGTCCTTTTTGGCCAAGCAAGCTATTGGCAGGACATACTTACATATCATCTTGAGTGTTTGTTAGTTTAGAGTTACTTAACCTTAAGTTAGGTATTATTCGCTTCCTGCTGCTGTTTTGTGTGCTTGTGTGTGTATACTTACATATCAGTGTGCTTAGGCAGAGCACAAGGGCAATAATAAAATCACGGGATGGTGTCAACACCCCGGAGGCCAATAATTCCAGTTCACAATGCATGCCAGTGAATCCCAAAGGACAATGGCATTCGTATTTCTTAGGCGGATGATGATCGCGACAGCGTCCCCCATTGCGGCAGGGGAACAACAAACATTCATTCTCGTTGACGCAACTGCTTCCAGAGACTTTATAGCCCGCAGGACAACTAAAAGTGACAACGTAGCAGCAAGAGCGAGCGAGCCAGCGGTAGTGCGTACGAAAGAGAGCGATACAAACGAAGCGTATCGTTGTTGACAGCCCACAAAGTTTCATTTCATGAGGTGTGGAAGTGTGTGTGTGTGTGTGGGTGTTTTGTTGTTGTGTGGTATTGGAAAACAAAAAATAGATTATTTAAAATTTGTTGATTCATCATGCAATGAAGTGCGAATTTTGTTGTGTGTGGATGTACACAGTCATGGTCACAAAAATAACACGGGTATGAAAAAAATTATCCAATTCGTCGAGAAAAATGATTTTCCTATTAAACTTTAGTCTTTTTAAAAAATTTTGAAGACTTTTTACGTATATTTGGGATGATAATTTACTTCATAATATGTCCTTGAATATATTTTTTACTCAATGAGCTTTCCGTAAATTCTTAAGGAACAACTAAACTTTCCTAAACGAACTACTTTCTCTACCAATTTTACTAAATTTCCAAATCAATTGTTGTACAAACTTTTTGAAATATTTCTATAAAATAAACTATTGCTATTGATATGACCATGACTGTATTTGTAAATGTACAAATGTATGTGTGTTTGCCGTTGCTTTGCTTTGTTCGTTCTGCAGTTTGGTCATACAAGACGTGTCGTTGCCACTTTATTTTTTTCTGCTCCTCACAGCAAATGGTATACACAAACATATCTATGTGTGTGTGTATGTGCATGCGTGTGTGTATAAAAACTGTCGAAAGTCTTATAAAACGTTCGGTTCTTCCTACATGTTGTTGTTATTGTCCTTTGCATAGTTTGACAGTTTCAGAATTTGCTTTCGTACTGTGAAACTTTATGCATTTTCTTGGCTACAACAGCCACGCCCCCAAAATGGTAACTCCCACAGCCAATTGCTGTGGCAGCACGGAACTTAAGTGCACTTTTGTTTTAACACTTGCACTTGGTTTCTGTTCAGTTTTGTTGTTGGTGCCACTGCTGTTTTATTGTTATGATTATGATGCAATTGTTGTTGAATTGAATAAAGTTTTTGGCCCTATTTGTCTTGTTTGCTGCTTCTTTTTTCTTACTTGGTGGCCAACTGCATTGGATTCCTTTTCGTTTTGCCATTTGAATGCTACTGACACTTTTCTAAGTTTGTTTTGATTAGTTTGCCCGCACATGCGGTGGGAATTGACATGTTTTTCAGGTGCCGCGCCCCTTGCCTCTCCCCGTGTGTGACCTTTGTGGAAATCCTCTTAAATTGTTGAAAAGCTATTAGTACGCTCTTTCAAGCAAAACTCAGCAATGTTTCTCCATCTTCTTCTCAGAGGGAGATTACGACAAAGCTCGAGTTGTTGTTTCTCCAAAAAACTTTGTCGTAGTTATACTTTTCATTATTATTTTTTTCTTAAGGGCGTTTCTTTTGATTTTTTTTTTTTGCAGTTTTTCTCAATTTTACTTTATTTTCCAGTTTGCTGGTCATATTTTTCGCAGTGCAAATGCAAAAATAATGATAAAAATGGCAAGTTTTGTTTGTTGTTTCGCTGTTGCTTTCGTTTTCTTCATTCGAAGAAAATCCAAGAGATAATGCCTTTTGAATACTTTTCAAATGCAGACATAAGACTTATTTCACTGATATATTGACGATTATTGGCAAATGCCAGAGACTTTTACCAAAGACTTTTGACCAAAGCGAACTAACAAATCGCCCCAGTGGCAGCAGCACAAAAGGAAAAACTGCCAGCAAAAAAAACTTTCACACTAAATCAGCGGCAGTTTTGCACCACCAGAAAAGGAATGAAAAGTTCCCATAGTTTTCCCTTTACTAAATTTTTTCTTTTTTTTCTATTTGCTATACTTTTTTTTGGCTTTCTTTTCTGTGATTGCTCCCAAGTGCGCAGTTTAAGCTGATCAGAAGTGGGTACTTGATAATTCTCTTTACTTCAGGTCTCTTTTCCTTTTTTTTTTTTACTTCTTGTATAACTTCTTAACTTTGCCATATTTTACGTCATTAAGTTTTACTTAAAGTTGGCAGGAAACAATTTGCTTTTATAACGTTTCTCGTTTTGTTGTTGGTTTTTAAACATTATTTAGCTAGAAATGTGCAAACAGTCGGTAGATGTGTGTACCAGGCAGCTGAAAATGCTTTCAACTTGTATTTAATACGAAATTCGCCAAAAATAGACAAAACGTGAGTAAAATCCTCGCGAGACAAGACAAACGAAACTCGCAAGACTCCTTTGAGTCAGCAAAAGGAAAAAAAAAAAAAAAAATGGAGTTCAACTACGACTCTTTTCTGCCTTTGTAACTCTTTCCATTTATTTGCTTTTTTTCTCAAGTGTATTCATTGCATTGTGATTTTTCGAAATTCCAAAGCTTAAATCTGCCATTGCCAAGACCTAAGTTTTTTTTTTTGTTGGCCTTGTCTTTTCCTTCCTTCTGATGGGCAACTTGTATCTTTGACTGCACATTTATTATCTTACCTGAAGGCATTTGAGCTCTTCAAGGCTCCGTACTTAACTTCTTCAAAGTGCAATGGTGTGCGAGTAGGTGTGTGTGTATGTGTTTGAGTATGTGTGTGCTTTAGGGGCGTGACAGCTGAGTTACTTATGCACGCGTATGTGCAACTGAAAAGTGGTTTGCCTTAACGCATCCTTGATGCTTAATATGTTGTTTGAGCTATTAAACTGCTAGTTAAAAATGTTTAAGGTAGAAAATTCTTTATGTTATAAAAGTTTAATTTAAATTTATGTTTACTTTAAGTTACTGGAACATGTTATCATTTAAAATTTATTTAAATTCATTTAGCATTATTTATATATTTATTAAAAACTTTAAAATTGTTTTAAAACATTTGAGAATTTTGAATAAAATTGCTAGTAACGGTGAAACTAAGTACATACCTTCAGTTGACAATTATGTCATCAGATTTTAAACGATTTACATATTAAATATTTATACACATAGAAATTGAGCTATAAATTGAACATTGAAAATGTGCCATAAATGTGCAAAAAAATACGAAAAGACAAAGAATACACAACACATTTTGCTAAATATGATTATAAAGATATATATGTAAATTGGTATATATTCCATAAATATCATGAACTAAGAGTCACATAGCTGATAAATAAAACACAAAAATAAAACAATTTTTTTTTTGTGCTTTGCTGGATTTTTTGTGCGTATGTTTATGTGTGTGAATGTTTCAAATTCAGTGAGCTGTGATTCATTTTATGAATGAATCGAGGCATGTGCAAGCTGAATGATTGGATTTGTGCATATGACATGTGAATGAATGAATGAATTGAGTATAAGTAAGGTAGTATGGCATGATATGGCAAGGTATGACAAGGTATGGCAGGATATGGCATGACTAAATGAGTTTCTATTGGCGCAAAATAAATAAAACAATTGCGAGCGGGGGGAGAATAAAAACTCAAATCATAAGCCATCATATGTTTGATGATATTTGCATGAATGATTTTCAATTTACAGCTAATAAAACGAATATGTAATTGAGGCCGATATATAAACTAGCATTTGTTGTTGTTGTTGTTGTTGTTGCATATAGAATATAGTTTTATATACATATTTTCCCGTATTGGGGAGAAATAAATGTGCTCACTCAGTATGATCAGCAGGCAAACGAGTATGGCGGCTAGAGCACCCATGCTCAGTTTGAGGGTCTGACCCTCCTGAACCAGCTCACAGCTCTCGCCCCAAAAGCCGTCGGGGCAAATGCAACGATAACGCAGACGCGGCTCAAGATTAATGCATGTGGCACCATTCATACACGGCAAATCGAGGCATTCATTGCGATCCATGCAGCCCTTTGAATCAGGCGACATGATGCGTCCCTCGCCGCAACTGAGCAGGCCAAAATCGTTTTCGGATTAATATTAATTAAACTAGATTTGTGTTTGTGTTTCAGTTATGTGACAGCAAAGACTACACGACAAAAGGAAAGACGTGCTAAAGTGTACTTTAAGTTTAGAGGCACGAAATTGTGCCTTGGATTTCTTTAACTAGAAAATTAAAGAGCAATCCGAAAATATTAGTTAAAAATTGTTCAACTTCTGACATGGGTATTTCGAATTTGTTTTTTTGTATGAATATAAATTTGTCATTCAGCGGCACCTTTTGCAGAATTGAAACACTTGTTTAGTCTATTGGTTTAACTAAGTTTTTCTTACACTTCATTAACTAACGATCTTTCTTCATCACGTAGACTTTGCTGACAGTTAAACAATAAATGTTTTTGGCCAATTGTTTGTCCAAATGTAAGTCGACTGCTTTAAACGTTATTGTTTGTTTGGTGTGAAAGCTCTGTTAACAAAACGTGAAAGCCCAAAAGCCAACTAAGCACAAGAACGCCACGCGTAAAGGGCTTCATGTGTGTTGAAGTGTATCGATGTATGTGTTAGAGTGTGTGTGTGTGTGTTTGTGTTGTGTATAAGCTAGTGCCAGTGCAAGCGTGAACTTGGTGAGAGTGAGCGAAACAGAGACAACACATCACAGGACGAGTTGCGGCTTAATCCGATTGATTTGTCACGCAACGTTAACGGACTAACTTGCGAGTGTCCTGACGAAGGCCAAGAGATTGGACCAATGTCCTTTGATTGACGCAGCATAAGCTCTACTACCATTTATCCGTTTTCTTTTGGACTTTAGTTATATGCCTATTTTTGGACACAGCCTTAATTGATTAAGCCCAGCAACGAATGTTAAAAGACCAATTTCGTTTGAGGGAACCCAGAAATGTTCTTGCTCTCTTGTCACACGTGGCGTATGCTTGATGTTCAGTATAAAGTGTAGTTTTGTTTAGTTTGCAGTTCGTCCGATTAGTCAATTTTTGGTTGGAAATTGTGGTTTGTATAACGTTTTGAGCAACGAAATTAGCAATGCAATTTGTGAGCGCTGAAAATGTTAATGGAAAAACGGAAAAATTAGTTTGAAACTTACGTGCACTCGTAGACATTCCAGAGATCGACACACTCGAAGGGATCGGGACAAATGACATTCGAGCAGGGCTTGTTCGAGGGACAACCCTTTTCCAAATTACGCGCCATGGTCGCTTGACCCCATTGGGTGCCATTCATGGCAGGGGAAGAGGCAGGTGTTTGCCCTCCAGACTGTAAAGAAATAAGGAAGTTAAGTAGACAGAAGTTCGATATAAGAAAGGAAATAGAGCAGATATTTCGAAAATCTTTAATTTCAAATATTTATGAAGTATACGCACCGTATGTCATCGAGACAGCTCTTCTGATAGTCCGCATAGACCTCAAAGGTGCGCACACCAGTGTACTCGGCTTTGCCACCGGCGTAGACGCCCTCTTGCTTATCCACCAGCAGCCACTGATGTCCAACAAACTCAAACGTTTCATTGTAACGCCTGCCCTCACCACCGTCCAGTTCCAGGGTTGCCGCAGAGCCATAGCGATTAATTCGCACCACATGCCACTGTCCATCGTTAACAGCCACCGAATTGAGCCACAGATCCTTTTCTTCGGTTCTCAGTGAGTTCAGATTATAGCGGAAGTGCAGACGTGCATCTTTAATCTCCAGTATGCCATACTCTCGATTGTGCTGATCACTAACTCGGAAGAGTTCTCCGTGCTCCTCGCGAGTGCGGAAACGCAGCTGTACCTGAGTGCTGAAGCGATCGGGCTCAAAGCTCAGCGCGTACTTCACATAACTCTGGGCCTTAAATGTTGTCGGTACAGTGGGTATGTTGCAAGCAGGTCCAGTCCAGCCAGGTCGGCAATGGCAACGTGCCTCCGACAGGGAGCCCACACAATTGCCGTGCTCCCAGCAGCGAGCAGTGGCCTCCGTTTGGGCGCATACCTCCTCAGTCTGAGGACAACCGGCAACACTGTTTCTGGAGAGTCCTGGATGGGCCAGATCGTAGAGTTTGGAGTTGTGCACTAGATTACGTATGCAGCCATCGAATCCCTTAGTGGTGGGCATATAATGCCAGAAGTACAGCGACTGATCGAACTGTTCCCTGTACAGTCCACCCACCTGAAGCGGCGCATTCACATTCAGGTACTCATTGAAGGGTGGAATCTGTCCCCTGGCCTGGCACGACATATCATCGAATTCTGGTGGTGTGCCATCCTCCATTTCGCTAATCTCCGCCGACTTACAGAAGTCCACGACCATGCGCACATTCTCCGTGTCCCAGAACAAATCAATGCGATGCCATTCCCCGTCGTCCAGTGTCTTCTTGGTCTTAACACGTAGTTCAAGGGTGCCTGAGCCAAAGTCAATCAACAGTCGTGGATACCCGCGCTCCAGTTCGAGTGCCACAAAGTCGGAGATGAGCATTTCATCACGCTCTGGCGGCACAATGGGTCCATTGTAGATGATTAATCCATCCGGTTTGCGTGTGATAAACTCCAGACTCAAATGCGACTCGTCGCACATCTCCAGTGGTGGATACCAAGCCCATCCATTACCACGGAAGCTGCGTGTGGTTTGCTGACACCTGGGTCCCGTATAGCCCACGGGGCATGAGCAATGTGGTCCAAAGCGAGTGTCCACACACCTTCCGCCGTTGTGACAAGGAGTGGTTCGACATGACTCCGGTTTTGTAAAGTTTCTAGCGCCGCAGGTGCAGTCGGCCAGGGTGTCAACACGAACGCCGACCAGGGCTGTTTTGTTGGCGTTAACCATGTAGGGCAAAGAACTGATCTCGAGGGCATTTGTGCAGCTGCCTTCACACATTTGGTTCTCATAGAGACACTCATCGATGCCCACCATTGTTATGTTGATGCCCACATCCTTTTCGATCTCCTCGCGATGCATCAGCACAATGCCATTGAGTCTGACGGGCTTGTAGTAGGGTGAACCGTGTGCGGAGAACCGTACATCAGTAAGAGGAGGATTACGGCGCTTCAGCTGTACACTAAAGATGTCAACATTCTCACGTTCCGTGTTCAGCAGATCAGCCAGTTTGTCCCGGAAACGATCAAGCTTGGAGCGACTGAGGCTCTGTGTGCGATAGTTCCAGACACGTATAAAGTCTTCGTCGGAGATGCCTGAGAGTCGTACGGATCCCGAATTGATGACCGCCTCGTGTGGTATCTCCCTCACCATAACCGTTACATTGGCTGGCACATCGGTCTGCGTGTGCTTTCGGTCGTACACCTTGAAACGCAGATGGTAACGACCCTCCCGTGTACCCGCTCGCATTGTCACCATGCCGGAGTCCTCGTCCAGCTTGAAGCGGGGATGCTCTTGAGCCTCCCAGTAGAACTTCTTGTCGGGCAGATCCCAGTCGTCCAGATCGTATACATACACGCGACCAATGGGTGTGTCTGGTGACTGTCCCTGATAGTTGTACACGAAAATGTCCTTCGAGCCGGGCTGCATTTTGTTGTCGTTCACATCGCCAATAATCACGGTCAAGGTGCTGGTGCCTGTCATGGCTGGAGAGCCGTGATCCTTAATCACAATCGGTATCATGTACTCCTTTTGTTGCTCGCGATCGAAGGATCGTAGGGAGGAAATGACAGCCATGCCATCACCGTTGGCGCCCTCTGTGGGTGAGAAGGGAACAAAAATAATGGGATTTAATAAACTAAGCTTTTAATATTCCCGCTTACAAAAGTCAAAAGTAATTTCCTTAACCCTTAAAGTTCCCTCCTATAGTTACACCTAAAAGTATTTAATCATAAAAAATGTTTCAAAAATCGTACTTATTTAATTGTGAAATTCTCTTGCTGCTCCAACTCGATAGTTTAGAAATTACAGCTCATTTAATTATACAATGTTGTAACATGGGGCACCATATCTGCATATTTACATCAGTTAACTTTCGTGCGGTACTGTAGTTTCCATCGAAAATTACAGCAATACTCTTTGTCTCTCTAATGACAAATTTGTCTTTGTTGCTGAGCTTTTAAAAGCATTTTCAAGTTAACTGAGCAACCAATGAGATTACTATGACTCCAAAAACATGGAAAGGGGTGTGTTGAGTATAAAAAGGGGGATGGAGAAAATCTAGTACAGTTGAAACCACAAAAAACTAAGCACCTTTATTAGCCAACATGTTTCCGGCTGATTGCAGAAGCAACTCGAGCTGCCAGACCAGTTCTGTGCCCATTTGTTGTAATTACTCCTTTGAGCCAACAAGTGCTAACACCACACACATACACAGTGGGTGTGTGTGCTGCACACAACAAATGTCAGTACTAATCCTGCAAACCACACACACACACACACACACACACTAACACACACATCACTTGACTCTTAGGAATATTCCAACTGCGCCTGCTTCACATTTCAAATGTATTTTTAAAGACACTCCATGGTGTGTTTTTAGGCAAATTGTATGCAAATACGAGCAGACAGCATATGCAGAGTGAGAGGCAGAGAAAGTAGTGGAAAGAGAGGGGTAAGCATATAGTGAGAGAGAGACACAGGATAGTAGGAGAGAAAGAAAGTCAGGCCACTGGCGTAAACTTTTTGACTCCCTGCTGGCGCATCAAAATTGGATTGCCTCCCACAGCCAAGACACACACACACACCCACTACACATACACACACCCCACTACACACACTGGCTGCAAAGCTGTAGTGGTGTAAAAAGCAAATGTAGTCGGACGATGCCAGCAGATTCCCGACGCTCCACGTTTTGGGTAATTTAATTGAAAACTTGTGCATTTGCCATTTTATTTTCGACTGGAAGCAAACCCGAAGCAGGTGTATCCACACACATGTGTGTGCGGGTGTATCTCTTGTATTATTTTATTTTTATTTAAAGTTTCATGTTGTGGTGCTGTGTTTTGGTGCTCGGACTGCGGTTTACCCTCTTCCTTTTTATAGCTGAATATTCATTCCATTTATTCGCAGGTAATTGCATTTTTATGCTATTGTTGGCATTCCCACAGATACGGCGACACTACACGCAATACGTTTATGTATTCGCATTGCCATTCACATTGGATGCTCTGTCTAAATTCAAATTCAAACTCGAATCTTTCACATTCTGCGATAGTCGTTTTCCTACATTTTGTTATCGGTTTGTTCTGTTCGATTCTGGTCTGTTCTATGGATATTTCGTTTGGCAACAATGACAGCAGCAAAAGTTTATGCTATTGATATGATTTAACTCTTGACCTAAATAAATTTTGGAAAAAGTTTGCATCACAAATTGAAAGCATTGAATTAAAACTGTATTCTGAATACAAAGTGAATACAATATAGCAGAATTATTTCAAAAGATCGAACTGCATTTAATTTAATAGTTGGCTAACGTTGTGGGTATTTTATGCTATTCAAAAAATGATTTTCTTTAAAAAATTAATAAAAATTTCCCTAAGAGGTAACTCTTCATGATAAAAAATTCCCTTTAAACTGTACTCACTTTGATCCTGTTCGACCTTGAAGCTAGCACGAATAATATCATCGGCACTGGGATCCAAACGAAACTGGAAGGGAGGTCCATTGCTCTTCGAGCGATCGTCGTCGTCGGTGGCAAGAATTTCGACCACTTTACGTGGCGGTACGTGTTCCGGTAGCACAGGTCTGTAGTCCTTTAGGAACTTGGGCGCATTATCATTAATGTCCTGCACAATGACAGTCAGAGTGGCCGTTGCAGTCTTTGGCGGTGATCCATCGTCAATAGCCAGAATCTTGACCTGATGTCGTGGCACAACCTCGCGATCGAGTGAACGTTGTATGGTCACAGAGCCGTTCTGATTGATGGCAAACTGACGCTGACGATCCGATGAACGATCGATGGAATAGGAGACCTTGCTCTTGCCGCCCTGATCTGGATCTGTGGCCTTGAACTTCTCCAGTTCGGTGCCCACCTTAGTGTCCTCAAAGACGGAGACTTCCACGTTGGCGCGTTCAAAGTGCGGTTTGTTGTCGTTGATGTCTCTCAGTTTGACCACGACCCAGGAATAGGCTACGTGGTATTTATCGTTATCGTTGTCTTCACCCTTGTCGTTCACCTGAATGCGGAAACGGAAGCCGTTGCTCTGCAATTGATCCTCATAGTCGAGGGGTTGAACAATCTTCAGTGAGCCAGTGCCATCGTTATTTCGAACCATTGTGAACTTATCGGCACCATAGCCACTGTTATCGATAACTTTGTACTGGAATTTATTGGTCTCGTCCTCGTCGTGAACGGTTACGGTTAAAATGGGCATTTCGGGCAGGGCGGTGCCATCGGTTTCATCCACCTCGGTGAACCACTCATCCTTGGTGAACTGCGGCGGCATGTCATTAATATCCTTGACACGTATAGACGCCGTGCCCGTGCCCTTTAACCCCCCGCCATCCATGGCGACGACCTGTATAGAATAATCCGGCGTACGCTCCCGATCCAAACAGCAAACAGCGGTCTTAATCACACCCGTATCCGGTTCAATCTCAAAGATTGGCGACCCTGTCTCCTCCTCAATCACATTCTTCTCGATGGAGTACACCAAGCGGGCATTGGAACCCTCATTTGGATCATCGTAGTCCACTGCGGTCATGGTCATCACCACCATGCCAGCTGTGCCATTTTCAGTGACATTGCCAAAGTAAACGCCTTGTGGGAAGATGGGAGCATTGTCGTTGATGTCCTTCAGATTGACCTGGACATCCGCATAGCCCACGAGACCCTCGCCGCCTTCGTCCTGCGCGAATACTGTGAAACGCCACTGTGGCCGGCCGTTTGGTTGATCGCGATCCAGCGGCTGCACGAAAGAGATGGAATTAAAGAAAAATACGTGAGTTAAGTACGTTGTAAATACTGAAAAGAAAGAGGGAGGAGCGAAGGGTGGTCGGAAGGGGGGTGGAAACATGTGTGTGCTTTGGCTATTGTGCAATTTTAGCTGTCATAACCGCAAAACCGATTAACATCAGTTGAAAATCCCTCCTTCTCTTTCCCTTAGCGAAAACAGACAAGTGAAACTGAGTGAAATTCTGGGGAAACCCTATGCCGCAACCCTGTGAAATTATCCATTCACAATGCCAGCCCAGCTGAGCTCAAACTGTGCTGATTTTGACTTTGATATACATACAGAGGCAACTTGAGTGATGTAAAGCTGCAGCCTTACTCCAACCCAAAAGCCGTGCCCGAACTCGAACCCAAACCTGTACCGAAATCAACCCAATCCTCAGCTTCACCTGGGGAGCCCACCTTTGTAATAACAAGAGAGCAGTGAAAAAACGATTTTAATCAGCACTTTGTATCTTTTGCCGCATGTTGTTACGCCAGCTTCATCCTGAATACCCCCACCTACCACCCCCTAGTGACCCAAACCCTGTGTATGACAGCGACAGTCACACGTAACAAATACAACGATAGCAACAGAACCTGAACCTGAAGCAGGAGTTACAGGAAAGCTTTTCATAGCGCTGACATTGGATTAGTCGTAAAAAATGAAAGGAGAAAAAATGTAAATATATAATAAAAAAACGACAAATAAAATAAAATTCAAAAAGAAGCGTAGCAAAAAAAAAACATCGTGCGTCGTCATCGCTTTAATTTGCATGACAAATTTGACAGCATTGTTATGACATATTCAATTTAAGGGATTAGTTTAGCCACACACACACATACGAAAACATATGTCTGTCGAGTGAGTGTGTGTGTGTGTGTGTGTGACACTGCTCTGACTCCTTTTTTTCCTGCTGTCATTCTAGTTTTGTCCATTTGCCATTTACACAATGTTATTTTGTTAGCCACAAAAGTTGTCTCGTTTTTTTTAAATTCAGTATTTCGTTGCAAAATTATTTCACTTAATGGGCAAAATAGTAAAATAAAAGTATTTTTTTGAAGCATTTTATAATCTGTCGGGCATTTGTCATTTTGTTTTTATAGCATTACATAGAATTTCATTTAAATTCAGTCAGCTGTGCTGTTTTTCGGAACAACTTTCAGCGATAATCTAAACGGTTTAAAGGCTAGTAAGCTAATTTAAGTTAAGGACTACACCTTTGAGTGGTAAGCAGTCGAAAAGTTCTTTAATTAACTTGTTAACAGAAAATGCCAGTCCTTCTAGAAATACATGCTTCAATTGATTGGAAGCCCATTCAACAGTTAATTTTTACAATAATAACTACCTCATTGATTGCAAAAATGTGATTTATTAATAATAATTACTGCACTTTAAGTTCTTCAATTAATAATAAGAGAGTGGTAAAAAATAAGAGGCACCTTCATAAATCAATGAAAATACTAGCACATATAAAATATTATATTTTTGCAACGAGTCAAAGGCGTTGCCACAAAAAACAGCCGCCCACAATTCGAAGCCCAAACTTAAATGTTAAATAATGAGTTTCGCACATTGGCATTTACGCTTGGAGAGGGGCTGGAGTGATGAGCGGGGTCTTAGCGGGGGTCAATGGGGTCAGATTGCGGTATTCAGAAACGGCCCGCACACTGAGCTTAAGTGTGCATTCATGGAGCTTAATCAGCGCACATATTTCACAATCATTTTCATCCGCCATTGGCCACAACATCTGTGCTGCGATGTATTCCAATGTGGCCATGGTCAGTTGCATTTTTTAAGCACTTTTCAAATACCCTGCAGACAGTGTATAGCCGTATAAAGGTATGAATGGCTTGAATGGCAGAAAGGAGCAGGATGTGAAGCAGAGAAATGTTCTACTATTACTCAATACCGGGTATAACTTCGTTGTGTATGCCTCACAATAGTTTTCACATTTATTTATTTTATGCGACATTCGTTGCGGTTGTTGACAGTTTGTTAATGCTTAAATTGCAGTTTGTTGTGTTATTTTAAGAATGAGTTATTTTTAATCTTTCTGTTCTCGTTGTTGATATTTTTTTTACTCACCTTTAGCACAAATATTTCACCCGTTGTCCGATTAATGTCGAATTTGCTATTGGCTGGATTATCGGGATCAATGCCTTGACCAGTAAGGAAATATACAATATTCTGTGGACGGTCCTTGTCACCATCCGTTGCTGTGACCTGTTCCAATGCGGTGCAGTTTGAAAATTAAATGAAAACAATTCAAATATTAGTTAAATATTCCATAAATAATTTACAAATAAATCAAACACTAAAACAAAGCCAAATTAAAAGCATGCAAATTTTCATTTAGTTCTACAAATCGCAGTATTAGTAATCAACATGCAAATAAAATGAAATAACATTGTTAAATCTATGCATTTGGGATTCTTTTTAAAAAACTTCTTGTGCTTACTTTAATTAGTTAGTTAACAAATGCCACTAAACTGTAGTTAACCACAAGCGGGCAAAACCACAAAACAGGCAAAGTTTTAAGCTTTGAAAATATTTGCCATTAAAAATTGAATTTAATTAGTAGTTAAACTATATGTTGGTGAGTGTGTGTTAGTGTGTGTGTGTGTTAGTGTGTGCAGACGAATAATTTTTATGTATGCAATTAAATTAAATTATGTAGAGTAAATGCCAAACAAGCAGCACAATAACAAAAGATAATTTATTAATTCCAAGTTTAAACTTAACGTTCAAGAAATAAGTTTTGTAGTTTTGTGTTAAATGGAAAACATTAATTGAAATCGTAATTGGAAAAAGGACCTCAATAACAATTTCTTTCAATTATCATTTGTCGTTTAATAAAATTGAATTGTACACCTTAAACCACGGATTTATCATTACATATATGTTGTTATTGTTGTTTGGACATAATTTACATGAGCGACAGAGACAGAGACAGAAACAGGAGAAATGATTACGATGAGTTTTCATTTTAATATTGTTGTAGATTTTGTCATGTTAAATTAATTGTTATATGTACATGAGATTTATATTGTTATATGTCTATATATATCTAGATATATATGCATATTGCTATATATATAGAGGGCATAGCGACCTGCATGATGGTGAAGGGCGTAGCCATTTCCTCGTTGAGGGATCGCTCGTAGAGTGTTTTTGGAAAAACCGGAGGTAGATCGTTGACATCGCGTACACTTATGACGATTGTTGTTTGATTCTCATTCAAACTGTCCGAGGCAACCAATTTCAGTTCATACTGAATACGCCCACAAAATGACAAACAACAATAGTAAAAACAACAACGTTGTTTTTGGGGTTCGTGCGTAAACAATAAATAAAGCCATAAATAAAATAAAATACGGGAGAAAGCAGACAAATCGAAAAAAATAAAAGAAAGATAAAAAGAAACAAACACGAATAAATTTAAAACACATCAAAAAACATATGCATAAATTATGTATAAAACTAAAACATTAAAATTAAGTAAAAAATTGTAGAAAATGTGGTCGAATTGCACAGTAGTCTACATGTGTGCAAATGAGGGCATGTGTCAATGGGAATCCCTTTTACTGTCTATTATAAACTGTCACATTATCTTCCCTTTTATTTGCTCTTCAAACGATTTCATAATTATTTGAAAGTTAACTTTAATATACTTATTCAATAATTCATAATTATACAAACATGTTTTTTTAAATCTCATTTAACTGACTTTCGCACAATAATTGGCAGAGCGTGCTCAATGATTAATCGATAAATTATTGTTATTTTAATATTGTGGTACTTTTTGTCCACCACATTTCAATGCATTTTTATGTGCGTTTTAATTTCATAAATTTTTAAATATTCAAGTGTTTTACACTCATGTCACGGGATCAATTAATTCTTTAACTGACCAAATGTTTTTGCTTTTTTTTTTACAAAGCATAAATACAAACAACTAACAGCTGCCGTTAAACGAACATACAAAATGGTGGAAAAAAACTCTACTGCAATTACCGAAAGTGCTCGATTTGTGGACAATAAAAAAACTAGTGTGTAAAATAGTTAAGCCTTTAAATAAAGTAGATAATTGAAATAAATATTTACTTAGTGCCAACTCAATTGAATTGACATTAAATTAAATAATTGTTGATTTAAAGCTTTAGAGTGATAACAAAAGAAAAGATTTTTAATAAATTCAAGCTCATTTTGTAGTTGGCCAAAACGATTTATTTCAAGCAAAACTGACATGCAATTAAAAACTAAGATAAAAGGCATTGTGTATGAACTGGGAACAACGTGTCGTATGCTTGATATACATATGCAATAACATGAAAAAAGCGCTACGAAAAAAAGGAAACTTTAACAAAAAACAAGAGAGTGAACGCTAATTGCAAACAAATTGCGACTAATTTTGACTAATTTCAATTAATTAATGACCTGCAGCACACGTTTGGGTAAATTACGATCATCCTCTTCGGTAATTTGAGTACGATAAGTGGGACGCTCAAACACGGGGGGATTGTCATTGACATCCTTGACATGTATTATGACCGTTGTATAGTTCTCCTTCAAGTTATCGGAGGCGGCCAATCGCAGCTCATACTGAACGACAAATTAAATGTCATACATTAAAACAAGAAAGAAAAGTACAGTCGAGCGCGCCCGACCGTATAATACTCTCTGCATTTTCCCGATTAAATTAAAAATCGGTATCCAAATTAAAATGAATAGTACTTGCATTAAAACACGTTGAAACAAAAACAATCTAAGCATAATCAAACACACATCTGTTTGTTTGTTGCGAATACACATACGTTTGACAATATATGATGCATGCATGTATGTATGTGTGTATTCGGCGCAGCCAGCGACCAGGCAGCAAAAACGTTCGAGCATGTGCTTGTGTGTTTCTGTCTCGCTTGCACCAATGGGTTGATATTGCGTTCAATTAACAATATTGTAACGCTTCTAGTTTTCTTGTTTATAGTCCGATTTTAATGCGCCTTTCAGGATAGTTTAATATAGTTAGTCTCCACACCAGTTATAAACTACAATACTGTACGATACGGAAAAAACGGCATTGAAGCTTGAAAACTATTTTATAAATTGTGGGAAAAGTGGGCGTGGCAGTCCAAATTTATAGATGGCAATGCAACTATGCTGTCGCTAGGAACTCCCGTACAAGAATTGGTGATCCTAGGTGCCATAGTTACTGAGATATTTGCCGAAAACACCAATTTTTCACGAGGTGTGTCCAGTTTTTGCTTTTTGTGGGCGAATGGGGCGTGGCATCGAAAAAAAAAAAGATTCTTGTATTGACTGACTAAATATCTGATCGTTTGACACCAAGCTCGAACTTGTAGCTCTTACCATCTCTGAAATCTGTTTGTTCATACGGACAGACGGACAGACAGACAGACAGACAGACAGACAGACAGACAGACAGACAGACAGACAGACGGACAGACGGACAGACGGACATGGCTATATCGACTCGGCTTGTGATGCTGATCAATAATATATATACTTTATGGGGTCTGCCACGCCTCCTTCTGCCTGTTACATACTTTTGCACAAACCCAATATACTCTTGCAGAGAGTATAAAAATAATTTCAATTGTCGAACCTCGAAACAATTGTCAACTATTTGGTGTATTGTATTCAAATTGAATTCAATTAAAGTTGTGTCGAACAAATTTTACTTTTTGGCCAGTTGTTTGCAATTGAAATTCAATTAATGTTTCAACCAAAACTTTCTCCTATTTCGTTTCATATCTTCCAACTACCTTTTCTTTGGTTCTTTACACTGGTTTTGTGCTCTGACTTTTTGACCACAGCGTGTAACTAAACTTGTTGGGAACTGTTAAATATTTAACTAGCCTCGCGGTGAGCGCGGATTGCTTTACTCGTCGATGTAATGAAATTCAGCAGAAAATTCACTTGCTATACAGTTTCTTAATGAATTTTATGGCCAATGAGATCTTGAGTTACACATTGAATTGCTAAATTGATTGCAGAAGCTTTTATTTTCCTCAGCCACCGAGCAAGTTGAAAGCTAATCAATGAAAGTTTCCCATTTCTGACAATTGAATATTACTGTTTAATCTCATTTGTGGAAGAAATCTTGAATTCCTGAATTTAAAACACTTTTTGTTTGAAACATTTCTAGTTAACGCTGTTATAACTCTTGGTCTAGTTTCAGTTAAAACTTGAGTTTGTTCAGCGACATAAACAAATTTCACAGTCGACTGAACCATAGCGATTATAGCATAAATACAATGAAGGCTGTCACAACAACAGCAGTAGCAGCAACCACAATCGGTTGTCGGTTGCTGAAAAGAAGAAGTAGCAGAAAATATTGTGGGCGGCAATGCCACGCCCAGCTTACCCTGCGTCGCGTTTCATAGTCCAAAGCTCCGGCCACATAAATGGCACCCGTCATATTTTTAACCGCAAAAGCGCCTCCAATGTTGCCGCTGGTGATTTCATACCGAATACGTGAGGCTGAAAAATAATTGTTAGCAATTCGTATTACTCATACGAGTCATGCAAATATGTGTTAAAATATACTTACACTCATCGTGATCCTTGGCTGTCACTGTTAACACTGTGTGCTGTATGTCCTCGTTCTCATCCACTTCCGCTTCGTACAGCGATTTGTCGAAATAGGGCGGATTATCGTTCTTATCGGCGATGCCAATGCGTATGAATTTTGTGACTGTGTTTACAGGAAAGAATAAGGAACAAGAATAATCATTTCATTTTCGTACAGTTTAAATTTTGCAAAAGTATTTTCAACACTGGTTGGCACTTCGAATGCGAGAGGCAAACTGCGAATAGAAGTATGCAATTATCACGTACTCTAGACACATGAGTGAATGAACAAATTTTTACCAACACCAAGCACAAAAAGTTGTCAGACACAACAATTCGTGGCGACAATCATTTGCCTCCATCTTCAATTTTATTTTATTTTATTTTTGTGACTTTTCTGGTCGTGTGGCAAGCGATTGACGCGTTTTGCATATTAAATAGTTGAACTTGTCTTGGTTTTCCATTTGTTTTTCCCACTGTCACTGTCAAAACGCCTAGTGCTAATGCGATGATGTAATTTATGTGATTTTGATGGCACTTTCAATTGTATTAAAGTGGGGAAAACCAAACAAAATGGAAAACAGAGGAAACTGAAAAGCATAAATAGTCGGAAAAGTCAAGTTTATGACTTTATTTAAGCTCTTTAAGTAATCGCTTATTTATGTGTTTTTAAGACTTTTATTGGAATTAAGAAACTGTAATTTCCAAATATTTTTGACAATAAATATTGAATAACGTTTTATTCGTAAAGTTTAATAGAATAACAGTTTGTGTACAATGGCAAACCCTTTTCAATAAATTAGATGACATAAAATGTCATGCTTAGAGATAAAATTTAATATAAAGCTTTAATTATAAACTTCTAGTAGCTACATTCCAGGCTTGCTTAGCACTCAAAGCTTTAGGTAAATTATATATATTAAATGCAAAGCAATTCAGGAATCGCAGTCCACATTCAGTTGCTCAGATGCGACATTTATAATTCAATAAAAAGCGTATGGAATTTTTTCAGTTTTTTATATATTTTTTCGCCAGGAAAGATTTCAAGCAGCAAGCAAGTCGGTGGAGTGAATGCGTAAAAAAAGAAAAAATCAAACGGGATGACTAAAGAAATCATTTCTTAAAATTAAAATCAGGTATTTCTATATTTGAGGGGTAGAGCTTGATTTGAGAGTCTTTTAAGCTTCCATTGAATGCAATATGAGTACACTTAAATAGCTGTTTGACTTTTAAGTGATAAAGTTTTGTTTAACTGGATGGGACAACTAAGTCAGATTCGAACTTTGCACTCTGTCACTTGCATTCAACTGGCTGCACTCGTCATTGCCAATATTTGGCAATATAAAAAGCAAACTCTTGATAACGGCAGACACAATGACAAAGGCTTTTGTCAAGCCATAAAACTGGACATTGAAGCAATTTGGCAACTCTGCTCGTGACTCTAAGCTGTTTAAGAGCAAGTACAAAAAGGCAGAGGGGCGTGGTTAAATGCGAGTCAAGCCTGAGCGAGTGGCAAAATCAAAGTCAACTTTATCACTTACTTAGTTCACATAAAAGTGTGTGAGTGTGTGAATGTGTGTGTGGAGGAATGTGTGTAAAAGAGTGTATGACCAAATAAATAGTGTTCCATTTGCCCAATAGTCTTGCCACGCTCTGCTGCACATGCCACACAGGCAGCACTGTGCCTCACTCCTTTCAAGAGTCACCAAATATATGCTCTACTCTTAGGGAGTGTACATAGTGTGTAAATATAAGTGTAGTACATATACTATATATTGCTTTGTATATACTTATATACAGTCTTGTCAAAATCGCAAATGCCATATTTTTTGCACGCTTTCCTTAGCAATTTGGTTTCCACTTCAACAAAAAATATGAAAATATCTAAGAGTAACATTTATTACTCTATCTAAATGTTGTTCACTATTCTAATGTTAACTGCACATTACATTTTTTAAAGCTAAACTTTAACTAGAAGTTAATTTTGTATGTTAATGTAATTTTTTTTTCCCAACTGAAAGTTGTTAAGCGTCTATAAATATTGTCGAATCCTTTACCAACATTGGTAGAGCATTCTGGCAACGACTACAACTTTATTTTGTTGTTCTCGACTCGGTTCGATAAAGTTTATCGTCAAGTTATGCACTTGAATGAATTTGAAATGATATTCAATAGACGCTGAGCCACAAATAAGCAAAAGTAACAAATGAAGCTAGAACTTGTGTGGAATTTAAGTTCAACTTCTTTTCAGTGCAATCATTTTGGGTTAATCTTAAAGAACTAATTGGTGACTTGGCAACGACATAGAAGGAAGCTTTATTCGCTTTTTATGAAATTGAACCTAGAATAAAATAACACAAACACACACACAACCTGGTGCACATTGTGTGTGTGTGTGTGTGTGTGTGTGTGGGGGAAATCACAACACGAATTGCTTGGCTAACGGTTGGCAAACGGAAGCGGAAATGTGCTGGCCATTAATGGCGCTTAATGTGGCCTGGCCATAAAGTCAGCTAACTGCATGTCCAAGTAGATATCCAAAATGTATGTGTGTGTGTGCGTGTGTATCGAGTGCGCTAGTTGCAGCTGCAACATCAGCAACAATAACAATAATAATACTTGCAACAGCCACTGTAACGGCATCTAAATTGTTGCAAATGTTTTATTGCAATTCTTAAAACTGTCCTTTGCTGTGCTCTGCTGTTTTGTGGTTGCTTCACTCTCCCTCTCTCTCCCTCTCTCTCTCTTTAACACACTTTCTTTCTATTTGTCTGCGTCTCTGTCGGTTTCTCTTGTTCGTTCTTGGATCGTAAAAATTGTTGAAATGCATTTGTCGCTTGGCTGCTCCGTTGATTTTTTATGATTGCGGCCAGAGAAGAAGGCTCTGCCTCTGTCCAACAGCTGTTCATGCCACATGCGAGGTGCAACAATGTTGTTGCGGTTTCTCACATGTTCCTTTAGTCCTTACCCGCTCCCCTTTCTCCACTCTCACTTTCCTGCTCTCTATTTGGTTTAATATTTGTGTGCCATGTATATGATTGTCATGTTTGCGGTTTTGTGGCTTTCACATTTTAAAACATTTAAACCAAATGACGTCACAATGCAAACACTGTATTCTCTTGGCTTCTATTTATCTGGTATCACAATTCTTTTGTTAGTGTCCTTCGTATTCCTGCGGTTGGCAATTAGTGAAAACTATCAAAGTGCAAAGTCAAGCGTTTTTCGGTTTTCCATTTTCAATTCTTCACTGCTGTTTTCCTTTTCTTTTTAATTTATTTTTGCAGAACTTAACTTTTTTGGTGACTTTTCCTTTTACCGCCCAACGCGTTGACAAATTGTTAACTGTCATACACCCACACACACTCACGTAAATGTAGAGTTTTAATTAGTTTATATGCCAGCGACAGCTTCAAAGCCATTTAAATCAATTGACAGGACGACAAGGATACACGCCAGCTGAGCTACTAATGGAAAATCAACCGCCAGCATTTTTGTCACGTACGCAACATTGATAATTTATGAAGTTGAAATTTGGGGCATATCAACAAGTTAATTGCTAATGGCTCCTTAAAAAACACATCAAAAAAAAAGTATCAGCCAAGTCAGGTGTATGATAAATTACCTCAACAGTTCATAAGATTTATGACAAGGAACGTGAGTGCGAAAGACTTGAAAGATTTTAAGCTTTAAATTTACTTAAATTTATAAATTAGAGCAGAGTTCAATTTGAAGTTTGCATTACCCTCGTTCTCTCATGTTTACAAGAACCAAAAACACAAAGGACAAGCTCACTCTGTCTGCAGAGCATGTTGGAATTTTGCATAGTTGCTTGAGAAATGCAGCATTTATTTATACCCTGTAATGGGACTAAAAGGCGGACACGAAAGTTGGTAATGAAGCATGTAGAGTTAAAAAAGTTGGAACACATTTTTTATTGTCTGAGAGAAGAAAGAGTTTTATTTTTGCAGAAATAATTTGAATTCTTTGAAGGTTATACATTTCTTCTTAGAGGGTATCTACAGCAACGACTCCCTTCAAGTTTCAAGTCGATATGTCTGGTTGTTGTTACTGCTGCTGTTGCACATTTAGTAACTGCTCATAATTTTGTGGGCTAGTCAGAGAATTGTGTTTGGTTACCAGTTACTCGAAGGCAGACCTTGCATCTGACTTATTTATGGGGCATTCCTTTGGCTGGTAACTACAACTTGCAACTGTTGCAGCAACAGAAGCTCGAACATAATAAATGGACAAGTCTTTGCTTGGGCATTGTGTTCATTTGGTCAGCTGAGTTGGCAATTGAACTAAATTGAGCTAAATTGACTGGCAAAACTTTGCAGAATCGTTTGACACCTTCAGCTGTTCTTAAACTTTAGGTAACTCTGTTCCGATATCGGAGTGGATAAAGTGCTATATCATGCTGGAGCAGCAGCTGTTGCATGGCCCAAAAATAAAAAAATAATATAAAATAGAAAACTGACTAATCACTTGAAGGAAAAAGGCGGAAGTGAGGCAGAAGTTGCGGCCTTTGTGTCATAGTTTAAATTATGTGCGAAACTTTTAGCAAAGTTTTAATAGCATCTACCCATCAGTTCCCCTACCCTTCCTACCCCTTCGAACACCTCTTCTTCTTGACAGTGTAAACATATTGAGCGAGTGTTGCAAAGTTACGAGTTGGCATATGTTGAACGCTTACGCATTGATTGGTTGCACTATCCATTAGAAGCTAACAGCAGGTAGCAGCTTGAACCTGGCCCAAACTTGCCACAACTTGTGGCCCAACTAAAATTACGCGTGCCTGGCATGGCAGATTTACCACCAAAGACTCCTTCGAGTCCTTCCCATTCCAATCGAAACGAAGAATTAACTTTGGCACCGCATCTCGCAGCAGTCAAGCATTAAATTGTATCTTTCAACGCAGAAAAGTTTCAGCTTTTTGCATTGACAGTCGGCTAAATGAACTGACCTGGCCCAAAACTGGGAGGGAGAGACATATTTATTTGCTCAGCAACTATTTGTGAATTACGGAGGTTGGTAAAGAAATGGAGAAAGGAAATGGAAGACTTTAGCTATATAGGAGTGGAGTGGTAAGTGAGAAACGGACTGATAAAAGAGACAGAAGAGTCAAAGATTTTGTTAAATATCTAAAAATATCAGTTTTCACTTTAATTTATAAGACTCAAAGATTACTCAGATGCAGAAAAAAGAAATCATATGTTTAAGAACTGTACTTATATAGCCAGTTATATTAATTATTACTAATTCAATATGATTTAATATAATGATTGTCTGCCTAAAAACACAGAAACTCCCACATTTCTTTGGCTAATGGACATGTGCACATAAATTTGATTGTTATTCATATAAATTACAATTAGAAATCTGATTTTCTGCTTTTCCTGTATGTCTGGGAAAACAAGAAAGTTTGTGAACGACCTTGACAGCCTAGGCAATGTGTGTTTATAATCATAGGAAAAAACGTAGAAACAATAAAGAAATTGTACGAGAAAGTGACTAAGAGAGATGAATAGTGTGAGCGTATGTGAATGTGAGAAAAAGTGTGAATAATTATTGTACTCGAAATGCCATTAGGCAGTCGTTATGTTGTTGTAGCTTGAGGCATTTGCTAAATTCGCATTAATTACATTGATTTATGCTCTGACGCGTAGACGAGACCAACTTGACTTATCGACGTGATGACCGTCAGTGACACAGACACAATTTGCGCTTATTTATATTGAAAACAGACACCATGTCTGACGTCTTGACTGCCAGTCTGCCTTCCAGTCTGACTGTGAGTGAGAGTTAGAGTGCTTACAACACGGATACTGTTTGGTGTTTGCTGATGGCGTGGCAAGAACGTCTACTTGAGGCATCAATCAATTTTTTAGCGCAATTTATCAAACTATTACACAGTCGCTTTCCTTTTCCTTTTGCTGTATGGCTGTCCCTTTCTCCCTCTCCCTCTCGCTCGCTGTCTGTTACACATTTTCGATAAGTTGGCATTAAATTTGTAGCATAGTTTGCGCCAGCACGCCCCTGAGGCTCTATTTATTGCAAGTTTTTCTGCTTTGTCACTGAATTTCATGGACAATTTTATGCGCACTGCGAGACGAGTGAGACACAGAAAAAAAAAATACACCGAAACAAGTTGTAGAAATCAAATCAGGATGAGCGCATGTTTTGTCAATAATATTTGGCCATTTGATTGATGTGTTTAGCCTGTAGGCCATAAAAACCATTGAAATGTGCTTCAAATGGGCCCCCAAATGAAGTTGACTGTACGATACGATACATAAAATTTTTGTCTGCCTGTGTCGCCCTGTGTCACCCTGTGACAGCAACTGTTCAAACCCAGGGCAAAAACCTGAACAAAAACTCGCTGTACACAGCTGCCAGCCACAATGTTTGCCTTTTATGACCGCAAGAATTCATAGTCGTTAGTTGGGAATGGGGCCTAAATGAAAGTGCCCTTAAACAAACAAATAGTTGTAGTTGTTGTCGAGTGGGATAACTATAAATATTGTTTATGCTTCTAATTCTACACTCGTTTTACACAGTGTACAAGAGAACGTGGGTGTGGTTTTGTCACTAGCTGGAGACCTAAACTGCATTTAATGTTCAATGAAGTTGTATTTTTTAGCTTAATTTATATAGATTTATTTATTTAACAAAAGGTAATACGATTCAAAGGCCATGCAGCTAAACATGTCCAGCTTGAAAGGGTACTATTCAAAGAACTTGGTTTAAAGTCGATCAGGGACTTAGCATTGTGCACAATGCCAAATACTATATTTAAAAATTCATTCAGTCTTTGTCGACTGGGATTTGGGACACAGTTGTTAATAAGTTTAGTCAATTCATTGGAAAAATATAAAATTGGCCGAAAGAGAAACAAATATTTTTGTTGGCCTATTTAAGCCAAGTTTTGGAAATACTAAAACGGAATCGCAGCTTATCTGGGCATGAATTTGCATAGGATGTGATACTGCATATTTCATTTTTCAATTTCTATTTGTTATTTGCTATTTCTCCAATTTCAATGCAGCACAAACATTATTTGTGTTGTCTAAAACCTATATGAAAAGAGATTTTTACGAGTCGGAAATGGAATCGAGGGAGATTTTCTATGCATTGCACTGACAGTTTTTCCGACAGGAAAAGCGCGCGTATACAAGGTGTATGCATATTCAATGACCACAATGTCATTTGAGTACGTTTTTCGCAGTGTGAATTAAAGTGTCTCCATCTCTTTTTTTTTAGGTGTACTAAATGCATGTTTCTCTTTGTGTTTTTGGTTACGCAGTTCACTTTTGATTTGTTGTTGTTTCTTTTTTTTTCTGTGGTTAGTCTACAAATCTTCTCACTATCTTTGTGTGCCACATATGAATTTTAGCCATGTTACTTGTTTTTTGCCATTTGCCGCATGTTGTTAGTCTTTTATGTACTGTTCTTCTCCCCACTATTTGCCTATCTTTCTGTTTGCCGTTTCCATTTTGTTTTATTGACACAAAATGCTACAAAAAATGGCAAACTTTGTGCTTCAATTTACTCAGATTTCGTTTTTTGCGCTTTGGTATTAGCATTTGGTAAGCGGCTTAAAGTTTCTGTGGATTGCACAAAGTTAAGTGCGCTGAACTTTAGCGTCAAAGTAATTAAAGTTTTACCTGTACATGGATTGGGTTTTGGCCTTAGACGCAATAAGGACATTCAAAGTACCAACCAACCTTATTTAAGATCACTGTTGTTAGTGTGGAGTTCATTAATTTACCTGAAAGAGAAGAAAAACAAATTACAAAAATTAGTTAATAAATTAATAATTTTTTTCTTTATTTTATAATAATACTGTATACATATAAATAACTGTTTATGTCTAAATACATTAGATAATATTTCATTTATTTTTAAGCACAGAATATAAATTAAAAATTCTTAAAGTTCTAGGAGCACCTTGAACATAGTTAATTTCCCTTTCTATTTAATTCTTCAACGGTTTATTTATTTTCCTACTTAGTATTGCATTTAACTTGTCAAGTTCTCGTATTTAAACTAATCTTAGTTTAGTAAACAGCAAGCATTGTTTAAAAAAGCTAAAAATATCAAATGCTAGCATGTTCCGCTCACTTTGTATCTCTCACTCCCTCACTCTTTATCTCTATCTCTGTCTCTGTCGCTGTTCAGATAAGCTGCATCTTATGCAAATGTAATTAAAATGCAGCCGGGCGCCATTTTACACTATTTTATGTTGTTATCCTGTTGCAGTTGTTTATGCTGTTGTTGTTGTTGTCGCTTAGGATTATGCAGACTTAGCAAATGGCAAGAACTTGCATGTGTATGTGACCTCGCTGTCTCTATCTCTGCCTCTGTTACTCTCTCTTTCCCTCCATTTATCGCAATCGCTTCATTTCTCCCTTTGAGCTTATCTCGTTAACGTTGCCATTTTGGGCAAGTCTTTTAATGAGCTCCAGAAACTCAATGCCTTTTTTGTAAGTTTTAATTAAAACAAATTAAAGTTAATTAAATTCATTTCAAACATTAGACATCAACACTCGACACCCGACATTCGACATTCGACTGTCGTCCAGGCGTGAAATTACTCGTATCTAATGCTGATTACAGCTAATTTTGAACATGTTGAAGTGAAGGGAAACAAACAGAACAAACATCTGGTCACACCTGACAAAAGTCGCGCAAGCAAACAGCTTCTGACAAATGACTTAATTTGGAAAAATGGTCACACGTGTTGTCGTCGTTTTTGTCCAAAGTGTTTATATAAGCGCCACAGATTGCTCAACACGTAACCCAAAAAAAAAGAAAAGGAAAAATCAAATCGGAAAAGGGGGAGAAACAACCCTCTGAAAATATATATACTATATGCATTATATAACAAAGTCAGGTTTGTAAGCCAAAAACCCGAAAATCATTCAAACTCAAGCTTAAGCTGATTACAAAGCATTTTGTTAGCCACACCCTCGGTGCCGCCCACTTTTCCTTTTACTTTTGTCATATTTGTCACCTTTGTTGTGATTTGTGTCGTCCCCAACATCATCAGCTTACATAAAGTGTGAGTTTTGTCAACAATTTCAAGTATTTTGTGACAAAAAAAAAAATTCTAAAGAACATGAGTTGGTTTTCATTTAATTAAAATCAAATTACTGGACGCTATTTCCTCGTTTTGAAAATTAAAATATGCTAACAAAAGGTATTTGTTCTACTGCATGTGATGGACTGCATGTTACTCTATAAAGAAGTATGAAGCGGAAGTCGGAAAAGTAAGAGACACAGAAACTGCCCCTTTTATGCTATTTTTAACAGGGTATTATGATATAATTTGCGCTTACTGTGCAATTGTCAACCGCAGAACTTGTCATAATATTAAATACATTTTTCTTTACCAATTATATGTGAACAATTATTAACCACACAAAAGAACAAGAAATTAAATACGAATTTTAATCAAACGAGCGACTATAAAGCAAATGTAAAATTTTAATTAAAATATGCTATTCAATGTGCAGCATTTGATGACAATTGCAGTTGACTTGACGGAGCAAGTCAAAAAAGCCCATTTAGAGTCAATCAACAGTACGTATATATGACCATTAAAATGTGAACTTTATGTTGTAAAATAGAAGAAAATTTTGTTATTTTGCCTGACAATCGCTTGAAGGCATTCCAAGTTTGACACCAAAATCAACTGTTGCCAAAACAAGAAACTACTCGAATTTAATTAAGAAAATACATTACTAATTGACATTCGTGTTAGTGGGCGTAACTCAATGAAGGTCGTGGAGGGAAGATGGAAGTATGTCATGTAGTTAAAATAAACAGCCGCAAGACAAATGCAGCAACAACTAAATGAAATTTGATAAAGACAAAGACAAAGTGACAAATAACTAGAAATTGTGTGACATGTGCGAAATTTGTTGATGCGGTTAAAAGAGGAGCACTGAGAGGGAATATATAAAATAGTATTGCTCTTAGCTGTGTTACATTTTAAGTGCTATCGATTAAGCGCTGACAATAAAAGTAAAATTGCTAAAATTCGCACACTTGTGCAACCAGCGGGGCATTGTATTTCTCTCCCACTGTTTGAAGTGATTAAAGACTTTTTTTTTACCTTTAACACTCAAGTAGAATGGCTGTTAAAGCATTCGAATTGAGTGCAATTACAATTAAATTGAAATCATAACTATTTTTCACTCTCTCTCTTCTTCACATAATTACTTTTGCAAAATGTCACAAGTGTTGTACGCAATTTTGCTGGCCACTTTTGACATACCAAAAAACCAGAAAAAATAACGAATGAAAGGAAACAAAAATCAACACAGTCAGGAACAAAAGTAAACATCATCATCGTCAGCATAGTCATAGTCATCATCAACGTCAGTTTGTTCGAGTAATTTGCAGAGAGCATGAACAAAAACAACAACAACAACAACAGGAAAAAAACTCAGCCCATTTAACAGAAAATATCCAAATAGTTGCCGCATTGTTGCAGTTACAACAGGCAACAACTACAATAAAAAGAAACACAGAAACAGAAACAAAAACAAAATGATGGCTAACCAAATGGAAAAAAGTCACGTCAACAATCTGGCAACACGTTGCAAGTGGCAACTCGTATTTTTATCGCCACCATTTGTTGTTATATTGTTGCTGTTGGTTGTCTTTGTTGCTGCTGCCACTGTTGGCCAAGTTGCCTGTTGTCCATGTTGTTCATGTTGCCCATAATTTGTGCGCGTGCAAACGATAGAGGCATTTGGGGGCGCTGGGCGTGGCACGTGCCACTGATTAATTGCAGTTGGCTGCCCACAAAAGTTAAGCTGTTAAATGTTTAGCTCTCTGGCAAAAGATTGAAAGAGGGAGGGAGGGAGATGGGTGAACAAGTTTCAATTGCAAAAAAGCGAATTGTAGTACAGTGTCAGGCAGCTGTAAGCTGCTGTGTTTACCTTACGTGCTCAGTTCTTAGTTCATTTGTTTTTTGAGATGTTGCTGCTGCTATTGCTACTACTGCTTGTTTTCTGGCTTATTTCTTTCAATTGCACAGTCTGTTGTCATATATATAAATTTTTTTGTGCCGATGCTGCAGAAATCGGACGCAAAGTCATACTCTGATTCCGTTTCTGTAGCTGATTTCTATTCTTGTTTGCAGATGTCGAAGGCTGACCTCGATTTAGCTATTTTCTGCCCACACACTATTTTCCAGCTTTACCTTTACTTTTACCTTTGCCAGAGCAATCAGTGCTCACATAGAAAATTAAGACTGCCAAACTGGTACAATAAAAGTATATGTATCGTATGTACTCGTACTCGTTGTTACACAAGGCTCTTCCATCTGCTTAGACAAGGGCCATTGTTAATTTGAAGGCAATGTTTAGTTTAGTTACATTTAGTTTTAAGTATGCTCCAATTCCCCAGTTGGTAGAAAATTAAATTAGCTGTTAACTTGTCCAATAGACGCACACACACACACACAGTTCTTTAATGTGCTTTTCTTCAACATCTTGTCAGCGTTCTTGTTGTAAATTATGACCACAAAAAAGTAATAGATATATCCGGAAAGTAAAAGATGAACTCGCCAAGCAAAAACTAAACTGAAGTCAAGTGGGCGTCTGATAAAATAATGGTAATAACATTTGCGAGCTTGGGGGAGTTGACACAATTGCACTCTTGGCATTGTCTAGCTGCTGACCGAGCAAGGACAATAAGCTTTGTTCGGTCTCCCCATAATAATAAGTACAATAATAATAAAAGATAATAATAGCAAAAAAAAAAAAAATGTTGAGTTCTGTTCCGAGCTTCCTACAGAAATTCAAGAGCAAGTCCTTTGAGGACTAGACACATTCGACTTGAGTGTTTTTAAATCCAAGCTTATTTTTTCTGAAATATTTAAAGTGACAGATAAGTTTCATACTTCTTATCAGCATAAGCAAACAACAGGTCGTATGAGGAATATATTTTTAATTTTGATTAAACTTTTACCAACTCTTGAATCACAAAAAGGCAAGATAACTTTGATGAAAATATGTGATGAATTTATTAACAATTTTAAATGGACTTTGGATAAGATCATGTAGCTGGACAGTGTAATACAGTGCGTATAAGCGATATTCTAAGGCTTTTAAAAATTAATTTAAAATACCACAAAGGAACTCCAAGCGGCTACAGCAAACTTTGTTTTCTTTCTTCGTTTTATTATGCTCGACTCTGCTTTTCCTGCTCACTCACACTCTCCTATTCAGTCCATCTCCTTCTCAATGTTTCACAATAAACTGACCGCCCTTCCAAGACATTTAAACTTGTTATGAGCCCAAGTTGAGCTGCATGGGAGAAGAGAGACGAGAACTGGCACTTGAGCTCAATTGTGAACGCGTTGACAATGCGAATTACAAACAGCAGGGAGAGTAGAAGACGCAGAAAGAGAGCAGAAGATGAAGTCGAAGGACCACAATAAGCAAAGAAATTCTCGTTTAGCTACTTCACAAGAAGCAAACAGTTTAACGCCAACTTTAGATACTTCAGTTTCGGTTTTTAAATGTATCTGACTCTCTGACTCAGATTTAAATAATGTTGATGAAATAGTGACGTCAGCATCCATTAATCGATTAGTTCTACTTTCGATTGTTAATATCTTTGCTTTTGTTTTTGCACCTCTTGGCAAATAGTCAATAAAAACTGAACTTAAATAAAAGACTTATAATAAAAACTACACACGAGTCCGAGTTCTAGTCATGTTTGGGGCGTGGTCATAAAAATCATCCTACCGCCTCTCTCTCTCGGGACAAACTTTTTGGCTCATGTAGTTTACCATTTTATGGCATTTCCAAGCAAAAGAAAATGGTAAAAGGAAGCAAAAAGAAAAAAAGAAACTTTCCTTTGGCATTTATCGCTATTCGATTGCTTGTTTTTCTACAAGTTTTCCATTACCGCTGGTTAGTTTATTGATTTCCATGCTGGGTCTTGTTGTGGTCTGTTCCACGAACGATATGTACATCTAATTGCATTTTTAATTAGTTTGTAGTGCATCGTATGCAATTGCATAATGACTTAATTAAACTTTTTGCCACTGCGCTCAGATAATTAATGCAAAATCCTTAACACGCACTAACAATTCCAAGTTTTGCCACTCGCATAATAATCAACTCAAGCCGTGGAAAAACTTTGCGTTATTATCAGAGACTCACTACCATAGCATAATGCATTGAGGTGGGTTTGCCTTGCCTACGTTTACCTGCTTGCCCACCTGCCTGGCAATGCATCTTAATGAGCGTTGAGTCCGTAAAGTTTAGGCTTGGTTTGGGGTCGTCGAGGATTTTGGCCTGTCAAATAGATTCACCCACAAGCCCGAAAAACCCACTCAGGCATAAGTTTTTACACTTCTTCACAAAACCCTCGCCCACACCCCCTATCTAAGTAGCTGATAAGCGGCTTTAAGTTGCCGTGAAAATTGTTCAGGCAAGTTTAGATAACTTCTTTCCTTTACACTTTTCCTAGCAGTGCGTCGTTCGCGTCTTTCCAATTTCTTTGATCAATTAAATGCCAGACACAAAAAAAAAAGAAAATAAATGTAATAAAGGTACGTGTGTGGGAGTCTTGAAGTGTTTATAGGTGTGACTGTAAGCGTGTCTGCTGTCGCCATGATAAAGAATTTTTTTTTTCGTGCCCCGCCGTTTGATAAAGGTCGCATTGGCGACAGCTGCCATCTTCCTTTAAAGTTACGCACAGATTTCAATAAGGGAAAGCACGTGGACTAGGGCAATAAAAAAACAAGATGCTATTGCCCACTTGAATACCCTGTAATAATCGCTTTAATAGAAAATATGAGTATGATATGAATAATAATTATAATAATCATATGTTCAAATCTATTCCTATCAGCTCAATTGCTGCTTATGATTGAAATAGTGTAATGAATTTAGTTGAATAAATTTTGCTATGTTTTTCACACTAAAGTGGCCTCTATTAAAATACTTATCTGCTCTTAAAGTACCATAACTTTAAGAACCCTCGTTGCTTTTTCATATATCTGGTTTCTAGTATCTGGCTTCTAGTTAGCTGCTTTTAACATGTGATAACAGCCAAAGGAAGCAGAAAAAAATTGTTAAGAGCTTGGTCAGCAGCATCGACTAATTCTAATGAATTTTTCAATTTATGCCACAAGCACAAGACTGGAACGAGTGGGGCTCAGCAGGAAGCAGGAGAACAGGGGGTTGAGCGGGTTGACTTTTTGCACAGCCTGATGAATGATGCCACACACTCGTTGCTGTCATTCATCACAGCTGACGTTGGCAGCGCTGCTAGCTGCGTTTCTGACACGCGCTTTTTGCGGTCAAAGTTAGACGCAGACACATGCTGTGCTTGTGTGTGATTGTATGTAGCTGTGTGTGTGTGTGTGTGTGTGTGTGTGTAGCTATGTGCGCTTGCTCGCATTTGCGGTTGACTTCAATGGCATTTGATGAAAAATTAAGGCAGAAAAGCGAAACCGACAAAGAAATGAAGGGAAGAGAGTAAATTAAGATTGCGGTGCTTAAATATCTCATATAACTACGAGTGTACTTAGGCAGAAGGGAGACAGAGAGAAAAAGATAGAGCATAGTTAAGAGAGGCCTGCTGAAATTGAGAAATCGCACTTATCTGTGGCAATTACTTAAAGTTACTTTCTAACTTTGCTGTCTAGAATTCTGCAAGAGCAAATTTAAACATTTTACTTATATTCTATTTTGATTATTATATAGAAAGTACTAGTTATAAAATGCTATTGTAGCTTAACGTGTTTACTTAACTTTAAACTTGTGGCATTCAAAAACTTGAATTGTTTTCTGCCATGTTTGTTACCATTTAATCGGTAGCTGAGTAACCTTGCCAATCAAGAATTTCAATTAGTTGTTGTTGTTTTCCCTGATCTAAGCGCAAATGCAATCTAATTAAGGCCCACACTAAAACAATACACATACAAACACGCACACAAACATTCGAATTTGGCTTAAAAGTGGCTGCAAAATTGTTTGTTTGCCCCATGTCAGGGATGTGCCCGGAGCAGAAAGGGGGAGTAGACTGCAAACTGTTTGTGTTGCACAAATGAGTAACAAATTGCAAATAGCTAAGCAAGAAATTTCACTGTGGTTATCTCGTGCCAGCCTGCCAATTATTTGGGCTAAGGTCACTGAGCTAAAATTAAAAAAACAAAAAAATTCCTCAACTGCAGTTTTTCAATTTCAGTTTCGGCTAATCTGATTGAAGACAAGAGTTTTAGCAGTTCAATTAAATTGCCATCAAACAAAGGGAACCTGTGCTAAAGCCCAAAATTTAATTTGAAAAAATTCCAGTCAAAATAATTTGAATAAAGTTTGATTGTTATTTTTGTTTCTTGAAAAGTAAAATCATGATTTTCGATAACGAATTTATTTCGCTAAAATCTAAAGTAAATTTGTAGCGCATTTTGCTAGCATGAAATTCCAATTTTAGCGCAAAATGCCAACAAAGCGACTCATATACGCCAAATTCATGGAATTTTTGCAGTGCAAATTCTTGCAGCTTTGGGGCAGAAACTGTTTTGGATTTTGCAATGTTGCAGCATTAGCAAACTGGCAAATTTGTTTGTATATAGTTTTCCAATTAGAAGAGAGAAAAAAATACAAAAGGCTGCAAGTGAAACCTTGGGTGCTGAGTATGCTGCCACAGTTAGCTGCCTCGTAGCTGTCATCTTCGTTTATGGCTGCCACAAATGTTGCAACAATAACAAGTAGAGGAGTAGAAAAACAACAGCAAGAACAACAATAAGTATAAAATTGCCAGTGACAAGCAGTAGAAATAAAATTGGAAACTAGCAAATCTCGAAAACTAGAACCGGACTCCCCCTCTCAATCTCCCTCTGCCTCTCCCTTTTTGCATATCCCCCTCCTTTTTGCACTCTGCTCATCGTTTTTAAGATATGCATGGTGTGCTCATTTGCACATTTCCGTTCCGTTTCGTTCGTTTCGTTTCGTTTTTGGTGTCGTTTCGCTAAAGCGGAAGTTGCCATGTTGCCAAACTGAGAAACTGCAACGTTTACAGTTTCTTTCATTCTTTCTCGCCCAGGCCCAGAAATGAGCGAGGTAAACTGCAGTAACCCCTCACCACTCACTAGTCTCCACTCATCTAGACAGACTACAGCATCTTGTCGCCGGATGTGAATTTATGCGTATTCAGCTTGAAGAAGCAAACGAAAGGGCGATGCGAAAAAAAATTGTAAAAGAAGTGAAAAGGAAAACGTGAATTTCAGAATTGTCTTGGCAGCGCAGCAATTGCTTTCAGTTCGTGTTTCTCAGCTGATTTGTGTCCGCCTTTGCTGCAAATTAATTGCGCAGACAGGCGGAGCAGACAAGCAACTGTAGCTGTAACTGAAAAATCTGCTCTTGTTGCTCTGAAAAAAAAGAGACACACTTTTAAGCACACACAAACACACTCGTAGAGATAAGGAGACACTTTCTGCCTCTGTTTCTGTTACTTTTTCAGTGCTCGAATTTTGCTTTTGTTTTGTGTCTTTTTGTTCACTTTGCCATCTAAATTATTGCCTTGTATACTTTGTGCATGCTGCATGATTGTTGCTTAATTGAAAATTACAAAATTACGAGCATCTCAAAAACTTGTTCCCTTCATGCCCAAAACGATCTTACTGTTTTCGCCTTAAACAATCGTAATTAATTAAAATGAAATATGAAAGCTCTACTCATACCCCTTAAGCAGTTAATGTTTTCGTACCCCCAATCAATGTTTATATTATTATCGTAACTTATTGTTCAGCTGAGATAAATTTCTCTCACTCTAAGTCGCTGTTTGTTTTGATAAAATCACAAAGAAATCTTTGATTTATATTTTATTGCAGGATTTGATGAAAATTATCATTAAACGAATATAAAATACACTTGTTTCAACTCTTTTCTTTATAAAAATTGTCACTTCTTCAAGTGAAATTACAATATTGAAGTATCCTTCTCAAAATAAAGTATTTTCCTTAACAATTAGTCATTATAAGGTCGAGTTGGAGTATGCAAAATGTTTTGCGGCACTTATTGTATATGTTAAGCAGTCAATGCATAAATCAAAATCACAATAAAACGCATAAAATATAATTAATAACTGTAATTTCCCTAACATCCTTTCTTAGGGGGTAAGGAAGTGAGCGAACACGACCAATGAGCGATTGTGGATGGAGGCACAAATCATTTATATATATGAACATAATTGAAATTAATACAAGAATTAGAACTAATGGAATTATTTATCCACAGTTGCTCATGTTTTTAAATGATAATATTATAATATTGAAATTGAAATTGTAATTTGAATAAGAGTCGAATAATTTGAGAGAAATGCAACTGAAATCAGTTAGAGTAAATTATGCATCGCTGGGTTAATTACAAACTTTACAGTCGAATGAATGGCTTAGAATTACTTTCAAATGAGCTATGAGTTCGAGTGACTGAATTTTAATTGATGGATTGACTGATTGATTTTTAATAGCAAGTACTTTAACTCAAATGCTTTTCCATGTGTTTTTTGCAGCACCTGCAAAAGATTTTATAAAGTTGATGTAATAAATTTAACTGGCAGCTGGATTCAATGTTTTGTTGTTTTGCATGTTGCAATATGTAATCCTCACAACGGGAATTTGTACAAAACTCAATTGACTGCATTATACAAAAGCCTTTCATTTGATACATATTGCTCTATGTTTTGGTGTTTCACAGGTGTTATTCTGGCTCAAAAACACACACACACACACACACACACACACACACACACACACACACACACACACACACAAAGGCACTCAAATAAATACACATGTTGTTTCAGTGATTTGATTGCGATTCGTATAGTGAATCTGATTTGGATGCTGATGTCGATGCCGATGCCGATACTGATACTGATTCGGAATCTGATTTTGATTGTGATAGTAATTCCATTCAGTCGATTCCCATCGTTGTCGCGTTCACATTTTGATAGCAAACAAATTTACGTGCAGCTCAAAGGCTCAAATGTCGATTGAAAATTGACTGACAAATGTATTTGATTTTCCATTGTTGTACTAGCTGCTGTTGTTGTTGTTGTTATTTACCTTAACCCCACAACAACGAGCTTGACATTCAGACAACAGTTAGAACGGTTGAGCAGCTTAGCATTAGCTTTTGACAAGTTGCACCATCCATTTGGCCACTTAGCACTGAGCCAATTGCCTGTTCCTGTTCCTCTTCCTGTTACTTTTCATGTTCCCCTGACTACATATTTTTTGCCATTTCTACTTCATCTTGTATTTGCTTGTTTGCTTATTCCTTTACACATTCTTAATGACTTTTTAAACTGTTCATAATTTACTCTAATGAGTCCCCTTGCGTCCCACAACTGCAGCCAGGCCATGACAACCCAAAGCCAGCGCCAAAGCCAACCAACCACGAACTTAAGATATCAAAGTTTTGCTGTTTGGAATTCGCTTAATTCTCCTTAAGAACTGAAAGAACAATGCAACAGAATGCTCTTAAGACAAATCAAAGCAAGAGCATAAACTGTTATACATAAGTTGACAAAGGAATTATGGGGTAAAAGCTTTGCAAAGCTGTTTCGAGTGTCAGGGAAATTTCCCAAACTTGCAGCTGGGAAATTGTGCTTCATATTGTTCCCACTGTTTATTCCGAAAAGCTTTATGCTCCTTTTAAATAATTGGTTGGTAAAAGTATGAAAGTTTTTTATACGAAAAGCCTCAGCAGAAAATATAAATGTTTAACGAGCTAAGATCTTATATTCTCTGCCACCTAATATACTAGTATACTTAATCATAATAATATTATATGACAACAAAGTATTAGCTAAACTTTTTCAAGTGCAGCTACTTCTTATACTCTTCAACAATATAAGTATAAGTATAAATATAAGCGTGGTCTTTTAGTTCTTATACAGTGTATACTAGTATACAGTATCTTGAATACTATACAAACATATAAGACAAAAAAAGCTTTGATAGAAAACGGCTTGCTATAAAGTACTTATACAGTATTAGTCAGCCGGAAAGCTTTACTTTTACTACGGTTGCACTGTTTTCGATGAAAGCAAAGTGCGTTCAATGTTGTAGACTTCTGTGTAGATAAGTTTTAACTCGTAACTTTTAGAACATGTTCTAAAAAGTGTTTTTGATAGAAACGGCAGCTAAACAACAAAATTCTAAGAGTAAATTTTCATTAACACTTATTCGCTATGGACTTTGAACGCACCTTGAAGCCCCTTTTACTGTGTAATCCTAGACTAACTTAACACAGATTGACATGAAAGTCTTAAGCCGCACTTCAGCGACTTACAGAAGTCATTGTGAGCTGCGAAAGGGAACTTTGTCTAGTTACTGAAAGCCCTCTAAAAGTTTAGTAGTTGGCAAGACAGAGTATATAATGGAGAAAGTGAGGAGTTTCCTTCTGCTCATTATCGTCAGCTATGAAGGTTTCCCAAAAAACCAAAATACTTAAAAAAAATGGCAACAGTTGGCAAAGTGGCACAACATCATTCACATTTACAATGTTAAATGCAAAAGTGGGAGTGAATGATGATACCCTGCAGGGTATATAAAGTAGGTAAAGTAAATTTGAAAATAAATATAGATCAATATGAAAGTAAAACCACACTGCTTTTTTCTACAACGATTGTAGTACAATACGAGGTATATATTTAGTCAACCTCTTTGGGTTGCACACACATCTTTTAGACCTTATAGCCAAGTGCCTGACACTCAAATGCAGCACTGCTGATATTGATGATAAAATTGGCAAGTTTTAACTTAAGTTTCGCAACTTTGCCATAAACACTTGAGCGCTGAAATGTAAAATGTTTATGTGAACCGCCAAAAAAAGATTTAGCTTATTAAATGCAGAATTTGTGCCACAAAAAACTTGTAAATGAAAATGAAAAGAACAAAAAAGATTTCAACGCTGACAGTTGAAATGAATTGGAATTTTAATTCAATTTCGTGGGTCACACTTTATATCAGATGAACGCATAACTGATGTCAGGCAATTTGTAGGAGCTTTATTGACACAAACATATACTATATATAAACATATGTGTGGTTGTGTGTGTGTGTGTGTGCGTTTGGGCCATAAACAATTGGCCGAAAGAGCTGACCCCTAAAAACAGACGTTTGTTGTGGCAGCAGCACTTGAAACTTGAAACTCATAAATTACAACAATGTCGTTTCGTGTCTTCATAAGTTAAAAACACGCATACGCCCCATGTTGCCAAAGCGCTGCCCTTCCAGCTCCCTTGGGCTGTCAGACACCTGCAATAGCGAGCGTCCAGCCAATTGAAATACTCGTAAATTCAGGTGTCACTTCGTGGCAATCACGCAAGAAAAAAAATAATGTTTTTATATATATAGTATTGTGTGTAGCGGATATGCTCCACAGTACACATATTATATACATAATTTTAAGTACGATTTAAATCAATCGCTTGGATTTGCTTCTGTGCATTTGTTTGTTTGTTTTGGGCGTCTGACACGCCCCCGAAACTGGGCCAAACAATGACTCAGCCAGCTGTTGCGTGTGCCAAAGTGTAGAGCTGGTTGAGAGGTAGGAACATTGGCTTGTTCGATATTTATGACGCACAGTGGGGCAAATAGGCCATTTATCAGTATAAAAAAATAAGAAAAAAAGTTTTTAAAAACTTTAATTTATATGATAAAACGTTGTGTGTTAAACTGAATAATTTGTTTAAGATTTTTAAATTGTGATAACTGCTTGCCTTTGCCATAAACTGTACGAAAAACGTCTCATTTGCCTGTTATACACCTTACACCTTCGAAAATAGCTGGCGTGTGGGCGTGCAAATGTGCGAGTGGGCGTGGCAACTGACTGTGTGTGCTTTTGACACTTTAACTATGCTTCCACTTTGTGCGTTCTCGTTTCTCTGTAGTTGTTGTGCTTGTCGCTTGTTGTTCGCTGTCATTTTGTGTTTATTTTGCACAGAAAGTTGTAAATGGCAACGACGCCATGGTCAGGTGTACGTCTGCCTCTTCTGCTTCTTCTAGAAGTGCTACCTGTGTTGACACTCCTACGCTTTGTTAGCAAGTGTTATGCAAGTGCATTCATAAATATCTGCTTCATTGATTCTTAAACTCATTTAAATGACATTACCTATTTTTGGCGTCATTTGTTATTTGATTGCTTCACATGAAGTGCCTAATGCGGATTTTTACTGTCCTTTGAGCTGAGACTTAACGATATTGAATGAAATAGGTTGGCAAACAAAATTTGCAAAAGATTATTGAAGCGTTTTAGCATGAGCCATAATTGCCAGCAAACTTTACTTTGCAAAAAGTTTTAAATAAAATAGTTTATAGATAAAAGTGCTTACATACGTTAAAAAAGACTTGACTCTAGGGCTTGAAGTGAGCATAGTTTACATACCTGCAATAAGAAAAGAAAAATGAAATATATTAAAACGTTTTAATATTAAAACAAGAAAGAAAAGTACAGTCGAGCACGCCCGACTATATAATACTCTCTGCACTTTTCCCGATTAAATTATTAAAATCGGTATCCAGATATTACAATGTGTAGCACTTTCATTAAAACACGTTGAAACAAAAACAATCTAAGCATAATCAAACACACATCTGTTTGTTTGCATGCGAATACACATACATATGTACGTTTGGCAATATATGCTGCATATATGCATGTATGTGTGTATTCGGCGCAGCCAGCTTCAGCGCCGCCACACAAGCAGCGAAAACGTTCGAACATGTGCTTGTGTGTTTCTATCTCGCTTGCACCTATAGGTTGATATTGCGTTCAATTATCAATATTGTAACGCTTCTAGTTTTCTTGTTTATAGTCCGATTTTAATGCGCCTTTCAGGATAGTTTAATATAGTTAGTCTCCACACGAATTATAAATAACAATACTGTATGATACGAACAAGTTCGCAAAAAACGGTATTTGAAGTTTTTCAAGTGTGGGGGAAAAGGGGGCGTGGCAGTCCAAAATTTTAAATGGCAATGCAACTATGCTGTCTCTAGAATCCTCCGTACCCAAATTGGTGATCCTAGGTGCCATAGTTACTGAGATATTTGCCGAAAACACAAATTTTTTCCGAGGTGTGTCCAGTTTTTTGCTTATTGTGGGCGAATGGGGCGTGGCATCAAAAAAAAAAAAAGATTCTTGTATTGACTGACTAAATATGTGATCGTTTGACACCAAGCTCGAACTTGTAGCTCTTACCATCTCTGAAATCTGTTTGTTCATACGGACGGACAGACAGACAGACAGACAGACAGACAGACAGACAGACAGACAGACAGACAGACAGACGGACAGACGGACATGGCTATATCGACTCGGCTTGTGATGCTGATCAGGAATATATATACTTTATGGGGTCTGCCACGCCTCCTTCTGCCTGTTACATACTTTTGCACAAACCCAATATACTCTTGCAGAGAGTATAATAAAAATATGCTTTATTTGTGTATAAAAGAGTTCAAAGTTGATATTTTAAGCAACTTTAAAATTGTTTCCAAGGTTTCTCTTTGTCTTTGACTATTTTTTGCCATTCCAACACTTAGCCAAATGCGTAAAAAGGCCAAGAAAAGCGGCTTACAGGCAGCATAAGAATATGACATTTATTGAGTCAATGGCAGCTGCAGCTGCATTTTGACTAAGCCAATAAGCGTTTCACTGAAAGGCGCACTCGAGTGCATAGAAAGTGAAATAAAATGTATAGATGTATAAAAAATAAAAACAGGGCGTGGCATTAAGGCACTCGAGTATGTCTAAGTCCCTGAGTAGCTGCAGCATTTACCTTATCCGCTGCCAGCTTGTTGCACTCGAATTTACTTGAGAATTTGCTTGGCTTCAACACGTCCTTCTATCCCTAACTATATCCTCATACTGCCTGCCATGTCCTTGTGTCCTGTGTCACGTTTTAGCGCTTTACTAGCTGCAATTTGTTGAAGCGTGTGGCCAGGCAAAATGTGCACACATGTGCAAATAACTTTCGACGGTAATGCAAATGAATGCCAATTTACGAACTGAAACTGAAAATGCTCAGCAGCCAGTTTCAATTTTTGTGCGAGTCTTTTGCTTACTCACTCACTCGCTCATTTATTCGATTGCATTAGTTGAGCCAATTTAGCACTGCCAAGGTGTGAACTAAATAAGTAATCACCTTAAAGCTATACAACTTCAGTGTATCGAGTAAATAAAGGGGAAATTCAGACTGGATGGTAATAGACAGTAGTATAATTTAACTAAATTTATAGAACTATTCAAGTTACTAGTTGTGACACTCGGTTATGTGACGCTTTAGCTTTTACTATAATATATAGTTTTTACTGTATTTATTTGCAAAGTATTGAAACTGCAATATAAAACACTTTTGAAAATTGCATTTGATCGACATTGCAACAGATGCTGTCAATATTTTAGCACTTTGAAAAAGTATTTAATTTTGTAAAATATTCAACAGCTCTCACAGCAGAACAAAAGGTTATAAAGTGCTCCCACACACACTCACCCACACCCACACCCACACGCTCATGTAAATAACAAAGGCATTTTGGGCTTAAATTGTTGAACAGGCAGGTGCAAAAATAAGCATTGAGAAACTACGCTAAACTATTTCATAACGTGCTTCATTTTTTATTAGAATTTTAGGCAATAGTCTGCGCTGCAGGCGTTAACACAAAACAAAAAGGGGGGAGTGGCACTGAAACAGCTAGCAATTAGTTGGGTTTCACACTGCTCAGAAAAATGTTTGTAAGTGCCTTTTTTTTCGCACTGAGCACACAATGGCTCAAAAGAGGCCTTAGCACCAATGTGGAGCAACCCCAACACCCTGTAATACCCCCGCTTTTTTACTCTTCGTCCACCTAAACACCCTCTTCAGTGATATCTTGAAGCCAATAGTCGAAAATGGTTCTCCATTGTTGTGACTTTTGACCGTTGTGCCTAGAAATTGCGATCGGGTTGAAATGCAATAACGGAGGCTTTGTTTAAGCTGCAAATGGATGTGCCCCGTGCCACGCCCACTTTAGACAGTATTTTCAAGCTGTTGCCATTGTTGGGCCACGTCACGTGTGTTAGCTGTGTGTGTTTGTGTGTTTGTGTGTGTGTGTTTAAGTATTTGCCTTTTGTCTGGCGGGTTGCGCATTATAAAACAATTTGTTGTTTTGACACCAAACTGACCAACGGCTTCGACCCAAACCCTCCTTGACCGCAACTGACCCGCACAACAGCACAAAACCTCTGTTTAGTCCCTGCACACACACACACACATACACACTCCCACACACATAATGATGGCGAGCATTGTTTGTTTATTGCCGGACAGGATTTCCATTTGGCTTCGTTTGTTTTGTGGCTGACATTTGTATTTGCCAAGGGTTTACTTTTTATATTGTATTTGCCTTCAGGTTTGCCGTCCCCCGATTTGGCTCTAAACTCCCGTTTGTTTATATAGCTTATTGAGTTCACACCTACGACGTTGGAAAGGTTAAAGGCTAAAATTTTACAATTTCTTTTGCTCCGAAACTCAACTGAAAGTCAACTTTAATTGATTGTAAGCATGACTTACTTTTGGTTTGAAAAATGTTATAGAAAAGGTTTGAAGCTCTGCTAAATTTCAAATTAGTTGCTAAAATATGTAACTCGTATTGATCAGTTAAATATCTTTAATTTCAACCTTGGAGAAGCTCTTCATAAAGAGTTTTCTGCTTCCTATAAAGCTGAACTTTTTGTAAGCTGTATGTTATATGTGTAAAATACATAAAAGACAACAATAAAAGTCAGGTGAAAAGTATGAGCTGAAAAGCGTTCTCTTCACATCCGTTAATAATTGAAACTCGGGCAAAATTAAAAAGTTATTTAAATCTCAAAAAAACATGCATAATGTTTTTGTTCTGTCATTTCATTGTGATAAGAAGCGTAAATACAAATTCACATTCAAAGCATTGTTGTGTTCTTTATACTTGAATGTGTAACTGTTGTCAGGGCTTGAAGGATGTGTGGCATATTTGTGGGCGTTGTGTGTGGGTGTGTTTGTTCGTAAGCCGTGACCATGTGGAAAACCGCTAAAAATTACTAAGCGCATCGGATTACAGACACAAAACTGAAAACAAAAAGCGACAGACGCAAAGCAGAAAGTAAAAAACCAGAGACACACACAAAAATACACACACATACACACACATCCACAACAATGGCAATTTGTGTTGTTTATAAGCTCATGCGTACCGCATCCTAAGCGTATTACACCTCCCAAATCTCCAACTCTCTCTTTCTCCTGCCTTCACTCACTCTCCCGATCTCTCTTTTGTCTTTCTTTTTTCCGCCATCTATATATAATAAAAGAAGCAGCGAAAAAAAGCGTCGCCCCCAAAGAGTCGAAGTTTTATGAAAACAATTTGTTGATGAACTCAATTAAAACAACAACAAAAAGCAGCGTAAAAAGAGAGGGAGCGTATAGGAGAGTCGCAAGGGGAATGGAATGGCGAAAATGAATGGTGCGAGTATCTTTTGCAGTCTGTTTGGATACCCTAGAAGTGTATATGGAGCTGGGTAGGCTGAATTTAAAATAATGGCACATCAACTTAAGTTGAACTATATTAATTTTAACCCTGGATAAGATTTGGTATGGAGTCCTAAAAACCTCAACCGATTTGATTAGAAAGCTAAGTAAAAACTTGAATATAATGGCATTATCTATAACTTTTGAACAGAAGGCAAATCAAATCGATTAAAAGAAGCACATTTACTAAACGAATACTTTCATACAACTTTTTCACCGTCTAGCTGATTAAATATTTTTAATTTTTTTGTTGCAGAGTATCTGACTAGTCGTGTGGCAACAAATCTCACGATTTTTACTTCTTTTAATTAATTTTACGCTTTTCGATATGTACACAGTGTAAACATGACCCTGGCACGCTCATTCTTGGTTGTAAACTGTTGTAAACTTTTGCATAAAATCAAATTATGGAAATTATTTTTGGTTCTTGCAAACACATTTGCAATTAGGCAATGGAAACTTTCACTTGACTCTCCCTCCGCTCCCTGCTCACTGCTTCCTGCTCTCTGCTCTTTTTTTGCAGTTGATGTTGTTGTTGTTGGCGAGTTGGCGAAAGAAATGCAAGCAGAAGTTTTGTCAGAGGAGGAATTACTGTGGCAAAAAGTCCGTTGCATAGCTTAAGGCGCCTGCATAGGGAATTATTGAGTTGAAAGCGCACACACACATACGCACACACACACCCACAGACAAGCATACATATGCCAAACACACATATGCGTACTGTACACTGCGCCGAACTTTATGCAAATATCATATACCCTGCTGCAGGACCGGCATGCAGCTTCTGTGCTTCCCCTTCCCTCCTTGCGTTTGTGCTCAAGAAAGTGCAACTAAAACGCACTCATGCTGCACAGTATAATCCAAGGGATAATCTGTAACTTTCCCCGCATACCCTGCAGTCCCTACTCCCCTCCTCACTCCAAATTTCTGTAGAGAAAAACTCAAATAAGGCTTCACACACAAAGCCTGCATCAGGGGCAACTGGGCTCCGACGTGGCTCAATTTTTTATGCCAACAAAGCGTTTTTATTGGCCCCTCTGTCTGTGAGCGTATGGGCGTGTGTATGTGAGGCATGTGTGTGCCTGTAAGGGGGCGTGTCCCAGTTCGATTGCATATTTTCGCGGCCTTTGTTAACATTTTTTTTTACGCAGCTGCAGAAAGACTGCTGCAAAATTGAAATGCATTCGCAACTTACACTTTGAGCTCTTCCACAATTTGCATCCCATTTTTGTATATACCCTGTACTTTTCTTGTTGTTCTTGTTGTTGGCATGTCATTGCTCCAAAAGTTGTGCATATGTTTTCTTTTTGTGAAAATTCTTTGCAGAATTTTTGAAAATTTTCAGTGTAACTTTGTAAAATTGTTGAATACATTTGTAGAATTTATTGTTGAATCTTTTTAATGTTTTACTGTGTATTGTTTTACTGAGTGTATATATCTCGCTCCACAATCAATTGAAGCTGGCAATTTTTAAAGTATTTCCCACAATCTGTACACTTTTAAGTTCTTTAATTTCCAAGTTTTTCCGTTTAGAGAAAAGAGAATTTTATGTCTTATTTGGACTAGTTTCTAACCAATTTAGTACTTTGTTTACCAGCTTTCCTCGAAAAATATACAAAATAGAAATATTTTTTACTGGCGCCATCTATCGCAGTGCAGATAAAAGTCTATCTATACATTTTCTTTACAGATTCATAAAGTTTTGTGGTCATCTGTCTTTATCGAGCCATTTTCTTCAGCTTGATAGAATTTCAATCAAAAAGCTTCAGATTAATAAGTGCTTTACTGGGCTAAGCAGGCGGTTTGAAGGGCGTGGCAGGGGTTAAGTGGCTTGTTGATGATTACAGCTACTCATATGCAGTAGTAACGCCAGCGGAGAGAGGAAAACGGAAGAAAAAATATGAAAAACTGGCACAAAATTTGCATGTCCTCGTATATCTCCATGAGGCACAAGGCGTAGCTGTAAAACAACAACAGATCCGTTGGCGTGCCACTACCCTTACAACTCCCCCACCATCTTCCCTTTCGCTTCTTCTCACCCTCTATCATCGCTTTCTACCATCATTTTTCACCCACTCGCAACGCAGATAAAGAAAAACAGCAACGCAACAATTTTTCGGCATGGTGGCTGCTGCTGTTTTATTTTTTATGCAAATTCGTTGCATATGAAAAATTGTTAGAGTAAAAAAAATAAATAAAAAATAGAAAAGCTACCAAAAATAAACACTCTATGTAGCTTGTAACCGGTAGAGAAATACGCTGCCAAATATTTTGTTATAACAAATATTTTTAACTCAATTCGTAAAATTCACAAAATTTTTTTTTGAGTAAATAAATTACTTATAAAAGATATATATAAGTATAAGACTAGCTGAATATATTTTGATACACCGTGTAAATGCCTTATTAAATTTTGGCCTCAAGCTTTTATATATAAAGTATAAGACTAGCTGAATATATTTTGATACACCGTTTTAAATATATTATATAAGTCATAAACGACATGTGAAGAACAAAATGAATTTATTTTGAAAGGATACAAGGAGCCAAAAGAGCGGAGAAATCGGAGAAGGACAAGAAAAAAGGGGAAATGCCATTTTGCAGTGCTGGTAAAGGAGTTATATTATTAAGTTGGCCTGGTTTAAGGGGACAAGTAGCACTTCAAACAAAGCAACACTCAACGTCAGAGTTGCCCCAACAAAATATGTAATTTTAATGCAATTTTGTAGGGCTTTTTTGGGTTGCCGGCATATAAAAAGAAAAGCGAGCAGAAAAACATAAACGAGAAAGCAAAACGCGGAAGGGAAGAAGCAGAAGAAGAAGCAGATTTCCTTTCGCCTTGTTGCATGCAGCACGGAAATTTGCGTTAACAACAATGCGACATGTCGTCTAAAAAAAGCAACCGCAAAGCAACAAAATGCAATGAGTTACAGCAAGCGGGCGTAGAGGGGCGTGCCAGGGCGGAGAAGGCTCTCTTAAAAAATTACTTAATAATAACAATGTATGCAATGTATGTGTGTTAGAAAAATAGAGAGACAGAAAGAGAGGGAGTGGAAAGCAAAGCGACAGGGTCGCAAAGTTTGCATATTAAATGTTTAATAATCTACATGGAGAATAGTTACAAAATTGAGTTTAAGGGCGAAAGAATTTTTAATTAAATTCATTTGAGTTTGCAAGTAATTTGCATAGAAATTTGTAGAGGATTGGAAACTTGTGGCTTTAAAAAACTGTGGGAGAGTAGTTCTTTATTGATAAGCAATCGGTCAAATAAATGCATAAATAAATGCTATTTAATATTACAAGTTACAAAATGTAGCTTAAATATGTTAAGAAGTTATTCTACATTTAAAAGACTGTAAGGACTTTAATAAGCAGTTAAATATTGATCATAAAATGTCCCCATTTATTTGGTAATATATAATTTTTTTGTATTTGAATTTTCCCGTTTTTTTTGCGCTTTTTCATTGACACTTGCTTGTGCTTTTGGCTTTCGTTATTGCATACTTGGCATTTACAAGAGTCAGGAATAAGAACTCGCTACGCTTCTGCTTCTTTGATTTATTTGAGTTTCCCCTCGACACTTCTTTCCTCCCACTCGCACACACACACATATACACTTTCATTCCCCTACTTATACTTCTTTTCCCTTCTTCCTATTTATTTGGCTGTCGCTGCTGCTTATAAATCAGAAAATTGCAATGAAAATGTTTCCCCTGCACACACACAAAACTTGAAACTTCTAATTGGTAATTGCACTTGTAGTTTGTCTGCTTTGCTACCCTTTTGCCCACTTTAAGCCAACTACTTTTGGCTGGTACCCATCTGCAGCCAAAGTCGCCAAATTCGCAGTCAGGCTACTTTGAAACTTGTGAATTATGCCGACAGTTTTATGCATCTTTTGACCTGAATTGTTGTGTTCACTTTGCGCAAAAAAATTCAAGGTTTTTATTTCGCTCTTTTTCACTTTTTTTTTTTTTTTTGCATAAAAAGCAGATTGGATGATTGATGCATGTCTCTACTACTAACAATGTTAGGTAAATGTGATAAGTAGATGATATGCTAATGTCCCTTAAGATATTAAAAAAGTTTTGGTATGAAGCATAATATAGATTGTATAAAGAGATCTTTAGTAGCTTAAAATGTAGTAGTATCTATGAACCAAACCACCTTGACTCCCATATACATTTAATTGCCATAAACATTAAGCCACTTGAACATGATTGCTTAATTGCAATTCGATTATTGTTATTGTTTCATTTAATTTAATAATTATACTGATTGTTGCAGTTGTTTAACCTAATTAGTAATTCGCCTATGGCCCCTATGGCACATCAATGACTTTACTTATGCCATACATTATTGATTGCATACATCAAATGTATCGATAGGGTCAAAACCAAACCACATCAGCTGACAGCTGCCGACAAACAGCAAACAAATAAACAAGCAAACAGACAAGCAAACAAACAAACAAAAAGAGAACAATTTTAAGCAAATTTCACAGTTGTCTTTGATTAAATTATGTTGATGTTGGCCAAAAAAAGAACAATTAAAATTCATTAGAGTTAATTACCCGCAATTAAACGCACATTTTCATAACTAATTGGCAACACAAAAAACAAACTGGCAAACAAAAAGACAAAGTTGAGTAAAATAATTATGTTTGCTCAGTGTGGATTTTATGCTTTTAATAAACAAACACAAAAGTGGCTAACAAAAATTAGACCAAAGTTGGCACACATAAGTGAAGACACAAATTTTAACGCTTAAAAAACAAGTGTAATGAAGCAGCTCAAACAAATGCGACAAATGGGAATTTAAATGTGACAACAACTGGCAACTGGGAACTGGGAACACAGAACGAAGGTAACGACGCTGAGATACTGAGTGAATATCAAAGGAAAAATCATATATATCTTAGGCTATCAGTTGTAATTGATGTGTATTGCTGATCCTAAGACAAAGCTGATTATAAATTAACGCTGTGTGTTGCAACTGCTATCTTTAGACATCAAACAAATCATAATTGTGGTTTTATATCCCCTGGCAACAGGGTATAAAAATTGTCAAAAGAGAAAACCGAGCAGAAGATAAGAAAAATGCCAACACAGCCAAATGGTAAAAACAATAACAACAACAATGCGAGAGAAGCGTTAAAAGTCTACGACTTTTGTTTTGCTTCGTTAGCCCATTGCCTGGAAGCTGGGATACAATTTCACAGACTTTCCTACTTCCACTCACACTCTGACATTTACATTTCCCTTTAGTGGGCGCATTTTCCTTTCGCTTTTCATTCAATGGGCATGCGGTTTGAGCTGGGCGCAAGTTTAAGTAGATTTTCATAATTTACGCGCTGTGCGCAGCAAAAATCATAAATTATTACACAGACGCGCAGACACTCCCCAAACTTTCTCTTATCACCCCCCGGCCCCTCACCCCTCTTTGGATTTTCAGGTGGCTGAATGTTAACTTCATTTTGAGTTTGTTACTGACTCACCAGATCGAGAGTGAGGATTAAAACGTACACATACTTACTATGTAAATATAATACGGCATTTTTTTTTTTCTGTTTCTTGTTTTTGGGTGTATGTGATGCGACCTTCGTTTCAGGGTCGAGTCACTTTTTGTCGAGTTTACACCACCGCCAACGCCACCGCCACTGTCAACTCCACCTCCACCTCGAATTCCATTTCCGCATTCGCTGCTTTTTCAGCGAACAATTGCATTTAATTGTAAGTAAAATATGTGAAAAGTTTTTGCCAGGCATTCCAAAAACTTTTCAAGCGTCTAAAGTGAGTTTCCCCTGCTCCCGCAGACTGACTGTCGCTTTCCCACACTCCATCTCTCTCTCTCACTTTGCTCTAAACATGTCAGCGACATGTTGTTTTCATGTGATTCTACACTGTCAGGCGCAGCTGTGTCTGTGTGTGGGTGTGTGTGTGTGTGTTTGCGGACATTTTGTCTGTGTGTTTTCATTTCTCGTTTTGCTTTTAGATGATTTTCCAGCTTGTGATTTTTATATTTGCATTTCGTCAACGCTTATGACAATATATCATAGCTTCAACAATAGCAACAAGCACAACAACAACAACAATCTGAGCAATAACAACAACATTGACAACAACAACAGCTTACTCTCATTTTGCTATTATTGGTTACATGAGAAAAGTTTTAACTTTTGTTGCTCTTCTGGCAGCCACAATTGTCTGGCACAGAACTTTTTCCAAGCATTTCTTTCTCGTCTTCAAATAAAACAAAAACAAAAAAAAGTATAGAAGAGAACGTTGGAAAAAAAGTGCACAAGATGAAAATGCGACAATAAAGAATTTGTATTTCTTGTAAAATATTAGAACAGCAGCAGTAGCAGCAACAACAACAACAAAGTCTTGTCATAAAGTTTTTAATTAAATTTCCACGTTTACATGAAAGTTTAAACATTGCGTAGTAGAAATATTCGATGCGTGTAAATTGAGTTAGTTTTGGATACAAATGGCATGCATAAATGAACGGCCAGAAAAAGTTTGAATAAAATATTGGAAAATGCCAACAATTGTGAAACTTTATCGTCAAAAGACTATTTAACTTTTAACGAAATAATAAATTTTTTAAGTGCATTAATAAAAGAAGGAAAATAGTTTAAAATATTTGCATAAAAAAGAGAACTTGTAAAGAGTTCAATAAACTATTGCTTAAACCCAAAAATAGAGACTTAAAATAATTTACTTTTAGTCCATAGTTTACTGCCCAAAATTAACTCAATAAACACAGTGGTAAATCCCACATTTCTCTTCAACCTAATGAGTACCGCAACCAAATGGCAAAAAGTAATTATTATTTAAACAAAAACACTTGTAACTATAACTGTGGGGGGCTAAGTGGGCGTGTCAAAACAGTAATTGAACTAATTAGAATTCTTTGTACTTCATACACACAAAAGTATGACAATATAAAATAAACTCGGAATATAAAGAGAAGAAAATGCGAAACATTTCATAAACATGACGCACGGGCAAAAAAGAAGAGCAGAAATGTGTCAGAGAGTGCGCAAAAATTGTGGGAGATTGCGGAAGATGGCGGAGGAGGAGGTAAAGATGAAGTAATGAGAAACACACGTGTTGGCAATTTAAATTACACAACTAAGTCGCTTAGTTGTTTATACTGCTGTTGTGATTGTTGTTGTTTATAACGGTGTACAAAGCGCAGTCTACACACACACACACACACACCCACACACACACTCCACGAACATTGTTAAAATCAGGTCGGCAGCCACAAATACAAATATAACGAGATACACACAGTCAATACATTGCGTATACGTCGCGTGTGCTAAGCTCTTTTAATTGATTTTCGTGAAACAAAAAAAAAACTGTATAAAATGGAGAGAAAAAAAGTGGAAAAGCAAACGCAACTGCATAAAAATCAATGAATCAACAATTTGATTGTGATTGTGGTGAGTAACAAGTCTCTGTATAAATAAAACCACTGAAAATTAAAAACATTGAAAACAAAGCCATTGGCAAATTTAATTTAAAAGTAAAAAGCCAAATCGTTTGAATTTATACAAATTGTTTACAAATTGCCAAAAGGAAAACTTTATCAGGATTTAAACTAAACGAATTAGAGATAAAGTTAACGGTAGCGGAAATAGACAGCAATCAAATGATGAAACACAAAAAAAAAAATTAATGAATTTAATTATAAATTTTAGTTTATTTTAGCAGTATTTAAAGAAAATAGATTCCCCTTTACGACTATTTTCACCTTTTTACCAACTACTGAAGTATTTTCCAAAGAAATATTCCGTAGTCTAGACAAAAATCAAAGACCAAAGTTTATAGCTAAAAAGGATTGCAAATATGCAAAGTGGAAACCTGACGCTTGAGGCAAGTTACTATTGCATCGCATCAAAACGCATAAAGTGTCAACTTTATCACAAGGCCGCAGACCGTTGCGACTGCAAGAGCCGTATGTGTATGCGTTTGTGTCCTGGGGCGTGGCATTTTCACGGCAAATAGCTGGCAGTGTGCACCTTTATCGTAAAATGGTCAGCACATGTGGCAGCTTCACAAGCGGTGTTCTTTTGGTAACAGTTTGGTTGCAAGCCGCAGTGCCACCAAAAATAGCGGATAAATTGAAAATGTTCGGACAGATTTGTTAACGAGCTACAAGCGTAGCCAGTGTTGCAAAGTGTTTCAAATTAAAGCCTTGAAAGTAGTGAGAAATGGGTAAAAACTGAAATCTATAAACATGTTTAATTCAGCTACCAAGTTTGCCAGAATTACCACACGTGGCAATCAATTTCACTTACGGCACTATTTCGAGTGTATTTTAGGGCGAAAAAAGCAAGCGAATGATTTGTAACACTTAAATTGACTGCCTGATTGATTCAATGGCTGATTGATTGACTCAACGAAGGACTGATTGACGACGTTTGTGGTTCACAAATCCTCAAAAATTTTGCTATTCAAAAAGTGTTTTTCTTCAGTGAAACTAGTGAGCTTTTAAAGCATGGGTGTGTGTGTGTGTGTGTGTGTGTGTGTGTGTCTGCTTGTAGGTGGTGCGTAAACGTCATTTGTGAGTTGTAGCTCACACATAACGCATTGCTCTTCAATCAAGCACAGCGCACACAAATTCTCTAGCAAACCGACGGGATGACTTTGGTTGCATCACTGACGCCAGATGTCGCTGTTTGTGACAAATGCCGACGTCCCTAACTCGCCGCCATTCCCACCCAACTCTTCGATTGACATATATGCACGTATATCGAACCATTTGCACTTTTCACTAATTTGCCACAGACTTTTCCACTGACTTTTCTACTGACTTTTCCTCTGTGCACACGCCGCCTTTCTGACAATTGATAAGCCGCCTTCGCCTGTGCTTTGCTTCTCGGTCTGCTGCTCCCTTTGCTTTAGTTATTTTCTTTTCCCACATTTTCATTCCTCAACATCTACTTGATCTCAAAGGAATGTAATCATTAGGCATGCACTTGGAAGCAAAAGGAAACCTTTTCAAATCTTCTCCCTACTCTGATATGCAAAAAGCGCGCTTTGTGGATTGCTGCGTGTCTTTCGTCAGGTTTTACACTGTAGTTTCGTTGAGTTTAATACAGCTTCATTCAGGCTAGTCCGGTGCTAGTTTTTCTACTGCTTTGCATTGATTAATTTATGTAAAACAGCAGCTCAAGTGGCTAGAAATATAATCTTCATTTGCATCATGATTATCATGATTATTATCATTGTCAGCAACTGGCGCCAACAAGTAGATTTTCCATCACAGTGGCGCCTTTACACGTGCCAAAGAGTGATGTTGGTGGTGGTGGGGAAAATTGTGGAAAAGGGGGATGACTTCAGCTGGCCATCAACACAAAATCGCTGTCATTAATCATTTGGGCCAAAAGGTGGCAAGCGTGGCTGACGTTAATCTTGGCCAGCAGCAAAAGAAAAAAAAAAAAGCAACAAATCGAAATGAGTTCACCGAACTTTGAATACCCTTTGGGATTAAACTAAATGATTCATTGTACTAAGTTTCAATTAAAAGAAACCGACTTAAATAAACTATAGAGCTAAACAACACTTGCTTTTCTTTTGTAGTTAATCAACACTGTTTCTGTTTGTGCCTTAGTTCAATAACAGTTTCGATTAAGTAAGCAAAGGACTTGCAAAACAATTAAAAGCGTCACGTGGGCGTGACAGTTTCTTATCGTTGTTGCTGTTGTTGACTTTTGACACGTGTCACTTGTGCTTAAAGGTGTCGACAATTGAAGGTGAGAGCTAAAGTGAGAGCTATGAATGGCATTTGTTTAATGATTGCCAACAACACAAACAACAATGGATCACAAATAGTTGACATTATTGTGGCCAGGTAGCAGGTGTTACAATTACATGGCTGCATTTTTGTGTGTAGACCTGTTGTGTGCCTGTGTGTGTGTATGTTTGGGTATGTATTTGGTCTGAGGTCTAATTAAAATTCCTCACTCTAGCTAACTTTGACAGGCAATTGGGCACCAAAAATACTTGGCATAACAGCATATAATTAGCTTTGCATCATAGCTTCAACAACAGAAACTATTACAGTTTGTGAAATTTATTAGTATACAGATTAATAAGGAATTCCTTAAGAAATAGTTTGGATTATTAAAATTTATTAGAAATACTTCATTTGATTTGAAACAAATCAAATGGTAGTTTCTTAACTATATTAAGTAAAACTTATTAGTTAGTTTATAAATTTTGATTAGGGTACTAAGCTAGCGAACTTTAAAATAGTCTAACGCTAGAGGGCGCTACAGGTGTTTACAGTTAATCAGAAAACGCTTAGGCAGCACTCCTTTTTCCGCTGAGAACGAGGAGAAAGTGGAGAAAGGTCGGTAGGAGTTTCAAGAGCTATAATTTATTTGCGCTTTGATAGCAACAAGATGCAAAGCACCAGAGAGACAGAGTGGGAGATGGAGAGGGCAGAAAGAGAGAAGTGAAGAGGGAGAGCTGAAACTGACCTCCACTTATAAATCACTGAGCGCTGCAAGATATCGTTGCTTGTTGTCTTTGTTGTTGTTATGGCAACCAACTAAGCAGTTTATTGAAAAGTGCGCGCTGCACGTTGCACACAGCGCCTGAAATGGGAATCTAGGAGTTCTAGGCCATAAATATGGTCAAGTGGCAGAGGCTCGCCTTCAATAGCTGCGCCCACACTGACTTTGCTGGAGCATTAAGTGTGTATATGTGTGTGTGTGTGTGTGTGTGGTGTGCTTGTTCCTGCCTGCCAAGTGGGCGTGTCGTATATTTGGGGGACACATTTGTTTAAACTTAGCTTAGAATCATCCACACACCCACCCACGCACACTGTCCATTGTCGAGGACCTTTGGCATTTGAGGTCCTTGAGAAACTATGCTCGAAGCAAACGTGATTGCTCAGCAAAATGCCAAGCAGCACAAGAAGCGATAACTCATATGCTGCAAGCAAAGTGCTTGATTTTTAAGGCCGTTGAACCAACGCAAGAAAAACGAAAGTCAATTGCCAAGGTCAGAAATAGCATAAGAATTTCTATTCAGCCATTCATTCACTCACATTCACAGTCACACCCGCAGTCACAGTCACATTCACATGCCTTGCATGCTTCGTTGGACAACTACAGAATATTTGACGCAATGTATTCACACTGAGAAAAAGAAAGAGAAAGAAATAAAAATGTATGGAGAGACAGAGAGGAAGGTGGAGAGACCTGCTGAGCAACCTTTCGTCATTTATTCGCGCACAAAGAGTTCAGAGACCTCTCAAATGCCGGCGCTGTTATTGTTGCTGTTAACATTTCGAACGTGCAACACATTGCACACTTTACAAGAGATTCCACAGTGCACACGGGCGTATACGCAATGTTGGCAAGCGACTTAGCATCCACAAATGCGGGATGCTGTTTAAGCAGTCTGTTACTTAACAGCTTTTGTTCGTGAGCGCTTCGTGCTGTAAGCTACCAATCGGATAATCTGGCGGGGAAGTAAACTCTGTGTATTAACAGTCTAGCAGTTGCTGAGCAAATGTAATCTGCAGAAGTTTTTTAAGCAGTCGACTTAAACACTTAAAATGACTACGAAGCCCTTGAAAAATTTATTTGTAAACTACATAGTTCGTGCCGAGTGCGAAAAGTGTATTTTCCCTCCAAAGTTTATCAGTTCCCCTTGTGTGGCACATTAACATGTACTTGAGTAACATGGAGACCACTGTTAATGCTACATGAAACTCGAAAGTTTATCCCTCCACTGTGTGGCACTTAGAAACAAATGAATCGAATTCGAAAAGTTTTCTCCACCAAACACATAACATTCTCACTTAGTCGGTCTCTCCCTGTGTAATTTATTTAACATAGACACAACATAGATTCCACAGCAAACAAAGAGTGGATTTAGAAAAGTTTCCCCTTTAAAGTTTTGTTCTCTCAATACATTTTTCGAACTCAAGCTCTCTGAACGTCAAATGAAAACCAAAATTTGACTTTGCTTTCGTTTCGCTTCGTTTCTCTGTCGGTTTTTGTGGATTTTAACCTGATTTTTTTGTTGTGTTACCATTGTCTGTCTGGAGAGAGAGAGCGAGAGTTTAACTGAGCATAGAAGAAAGCTATAAGGAAAACCGTGAGATAGAAAATGGGAGATTTTCAGTGAAAAGTCGCTGTTCGTGTTACGCTATTCTGCCGTTGTTATCTATTGTTCTTGTTGCTGTTACGCACTCAAGTCGCAAAAGTTGTTGACAGGCAACTCAACGCTCCATTTTGCCACCCTTTTCACATCCTCTACCCAGTCACTCTGGCCTGCTCTGCTTTGCTCTCGAATAGTTTGCATGAAATTAAAATAATCTGCAAGATTTATTGCACTAGACACGCTCCCATTGACGCGTCCAGACTTGTGTGTATTTTAAAATTCGTCTCTTTAAGCCGCTTTAATACTTTTCCCAGTTAAAGCAGCACAAGAAACAGGAAAAAAGACGAAACGACTGCGAATGTTTAAATATTTCATGCTATCTTAGCTGAAGAAGCAAATAGCCTCAAGTGTCTGTAGCTTTACTTGAATGGTTTTAAGTAAATATATATTTATCTTTCTCCCGCATTCAACTGTGAATCTTTATTTTATTTTTTTCTTCTTGGTCGGGTTTTTTTAGTCTTGGGTTCAGAACAATGTGCACAGTTGTTGCACAGTTGCAACTAGCACTTTGAGCAACTTGTTGACTTGAGGGAAAGCGCAGTAAAAAAAAAAATCAAAGGAAATGTAATTTTTCACTTTTTGTGAAGTCAAGAAAAGACGGAAGGAAACTGAAAGAGATTGAAAGGAAGTGGAAATGAAAAAGAAAACTACTTTTCAATATGTTTTCGCTGGCAAAAGTAGTGTATTAACCTTTAAAAATAAACATAATTCAACTTCTAGCTGAATTACTGTACAAATCTCTGTTGCACGTTAGCTGGAATTAAAAAGTAAGTTCAGTCAAAAACTGACCATTCAAACATCAAACATCGATCATAAATTATGAGTTGTTCATGGAAAAAAATCTGTTGTCGCTTCAAAGCAGACAAATAGCCGCAAAAGAGCGTGCCAATAACATGGAAAGTTCAAGTTGACTTATGGCAAAATTTACGACCCGAAGAAGTAAGAGTTGGGCCAACGTTGCGTATGTGCGATATTCAACTTGAAGTGTATCTACTTTTTATACGTTTTGTTCAAGTGAAAATCAGGCAAAACTATGTACAACGAATAGTGAATAGTTTTAGGCGCAATTTGTTTGTTGGGGAAATGTTAGAGGAGACCAAAGACCTAAGGTCATAGAGCGTAGGCGAATGCGAATGAAAGCAATAAACTGGCACATGAAAACATTATCGAATATGATACGAGAGGCGTTTAGGGCATGATATTGTTATTGTTTTATTTTCTGCAACATTTTTTTTTTCTCTTGGCTTTATTTTACCAGTAGTTCGGAATGGCGTAACGCTGCGTATACGTATTATTGATACCATGACTGCTCGACTGACTGCTTGGCAATTTTTATGAGCAGCATGAACATTTTTTATGAGTACTTATTTCCGCCCCAGAAATTAGAAAACTGCCTCAACATTTTATGCCCGAAAAGGCTAAAACGCCTAATAACTTCTGGCCCAAAATGGGCGAAAGGCATGGAAGAAAAGAGTTTCGGTTTCGGGCTTTTGCCAGAAAATTTATGACGTGTGTAACAATGGTGGCTATTGTTTGGCATTGTTGTTGCCATTGTGTCGAGTCAAGTGTGTCATGCAAATTTTGCTTATTTTATTTAATGCGATTTTTATGAGCGCCAATTTTGATGGCTGACCCTATGAACCCTAAAGGCAACAATTTACATTTAACAGTGACTCAATTGTCGATCAGGTGAAAGTGAATATGTATTTCTATGTATACCATGTAAATGAACTGTCAACAAGCCCAAAGTGTTTAAGCCTTGAAATTCCAACTGTCCTTCAGGCTGGACTACAGACTACCCCACACAGTCTGAGACACAAGTTAAAAATTCAGCTTTCTAGCATTTGTCATGTTTGTTTTGTCCTTCTGTCTATCAGTCTAACTGTCTGTCCCATTGTTGTTCTACGGCCCTGCACCCTGCGGCGCAATTTATGCATGAATTGGCCAAGTCAGTGGAACGTGCAGGCTTCTTTAAGCCTAAAAGTATGCATAACTAAGAAGAGCACGTTCCGCAGATAACAAAACAAAACACAAGCAGCGGCAAGGAAAAAACAACATTGATAACTTTATACAGTTACAGATAAACAGCTACAGATACATGTATTACTTCTTCTTTTTATTTAAGACCAATGATTTTAGTATTTCCTTTTTTTTCTCAACAAATTCGTTTCTCATTCGACTCCAATTTGAGTGCTATTCTCTTTACATTTCGCCTACAAATAACGTCAAAAGCTTTGGGTAAATAAATCGCAAAAGAGTTTTACAGGGTCACATACGTTCGAAGGAGCACCCAAAAACAAGCACATATATTATTTCTACTTCCAACCGCAGCTGCACAGCAGAAGCAACACTACAAAAAAAAAAAAAATAAGAAACTGCTGTTGTTACTGTTTTCTCTATTCAAATGCTTTGCTAGCCAAACTAAAAGCCAGACAATAACAAAGGGCAAACAAAGTGGTAAACATAGAGAAAACTGGGGAAGCTCTGGAAAATCGGGGAAATGGAAAAAATGCTTGGAAACCCCACAACCTGTCTTGAATTGTACTGCGAATTGCGAAATTGCTAACAAATGCACTCAAAGCTCTGCAACAAGATACAAAAAAAAGCAACACAAAACAGAAATAGAGTAAAAATAAAACGAAATAAAATAAAATAAATTCAACTGGCATTGGATTCTCTTGCTACTTGCATGATCAAGCTAACAAAATACTTGTAGCTGTGTAAGCAAAAACACAACACACAACAAATTGCTGGCATTTCGTGCGGTTTAAAGTAACAAACAAATATTCCAATACTTGTTCTATATACTGATATAATTTGTATTCTAGCACTTAATAAAAAGTAACAAATAAATGCGAAAATGGGCAAGCAAAAATGCTCTAAAGTGTTTCGATTACACAAAAATAGGAGGAAGAGAGAAGTTAGTTGCACAATATTGCATTTCTTGAGTCTCTAACAATGGAAAGTGTCTATCATGCTTTCTCTTAAGGAAAATAAGAGTGTTCTTTCATCTAGTTTCAAGTGTACACTTTGCATGGCCATTGTTTGGAATAATCATACTTTTCATTGAACAATTCACTCTTTAATATGCATACCTGCATTGAGTTTATATAAATGACTATCATTTCATTTCTTGATTAACGATTTGCACATTAAATATCAGCTTAAGGTTCGCATATAAATAAAAGAGGGCAATTTTCACGTTTATTGCAACAAATTGGGGCAGACCACAAGCTGTTGCAATCATTTATGGCTGACTAACAATGCGTTACTTTTCGCTGTTGCACGAATATCAATATTTGTAAGCTTCGGTTAGCTTAACAACTGTTGTAATTTACATGCTGCCCTCGTGCCTTTCCCACCGAAATTGGGAGGCAAACAAAAACACAAAACAAAGTGGGGAAAAAACTTTTTAATTTTCGTGCTCGTTTTCATGGCCAAAAGGACCGCCTCGTCGCCGGCATTTTAGTCGCTGTGTTGATTGCACATCATTTTCAATGTTGGCGCGCTGAAAAGTATGCTATGATTTCTCTCCATTTTTATTTTCTGTTGTTTTCATTTAGCTGGGAACGCTTATATGCGGCTCAGCGACATATTAAACAATTGAAAAGTACTTGACAAGGACATAGAAATACAAATCTATACAAAAATATGTGAACATAGTATATATGCTGTATTTACTTGTTGTACATAGAAAATTGATTGCCGTTCCAGAGGAAATTTTTAATGAACAGCAAATGAAAAGAACTGGATGGAACAGGAATATATGTGTTTGGACATGCGCCTAATTGTTAATTTTTTACATACAGTTTCATATTAGAAAAGAATGTTGGGTAGGAGCAACTGCCACTTGTGGCAACTGAATTGATTTTTATATGACATTTTTTGTAAGCTTTTCTGAAATTAGAAATTTTACAGATGGCACTTGAATGTTTTCATGAACACGACACACTGTTACTAGGGGCGCTGAAAATATATTGGCTTTAAAGTAGAGTGACATTTTGGTGTAGCAAACTTTAAGAGGACTGAAGATTGAAATGTGAGAAATGTTTTTAAATGAACTGGAAATCCGAGTTCACACCTTAAAATTACATTGAATTTAAAACAAAATGTGTTGAAGTTTAATATGTTTATATGTATATATCAAGCTGGAAAACCTTTACTAAATGTAGTTAAATGCTTCCAACTAAACACAAAATGTACTCAAGAGCAGAAAATTGAATGCATTTGCAGCTGCTGTTGTTGCATTTGTTGATGGTATTGAGTTTGGGTTTGGAAAATGCTTTCGATATTCGCACAATTATTTGCCAAGTGGATGCCACTGGTTGTGGCAAATGCGTTGACAACATGCTGCATCAATAAAAGCCAAAATGCACTTGGTTAAGTACACAACAAAAAAAAAAAAAAAACCTAGTCACACCGGGTAACTGTACTACGACTGTGACTTATTTGGGTCGTAGTCACGTGGCCAATATTTACAGTAGATATTCGGTTTGAAGGGCGGCAAACAAGTGGCTGTGCTAACAGAGGAACGAGTGAAGCCGTAAAAAAAAAACCTAAATCCTATTGGCAATTTAGTTGACATGTTAAATGTTGAACAGCAGTTGGAAAAGTCGACCCAAAACAAGCAATTTGAATGCATTTTACTCCTATTTTTTTACTGGGCTATCGGAGTGTTTTTCCATTTTACTCTTTTCCTTATTCAACTTAATTACAGAATACTTGTTGTCGTTTTTAAGACTCACCTGAATTGGGTCCATTGCTGTTGGGTCTAGCAGAGGGAGCACCGTCCCGAGCCTCAACCTCGAGGGCGTAGGCGCCCTTCTTCTCTCTGTCGAATACCGTTTTGGTGAAGATTTCGCCGCTTTGCAAATTAATTTCAAAAATTCTTTGCCCTCGTTACGTGGCGAGTCGACGATGTAGTAATAAACCTGTAAAACAGCAAAAACAAGCACGAAAATGTTTGAAAAATGAAAATAGAAAATTGTAAATGGAAAACCTGAAAATTGTCAGCAAGTTAATTAAAACATGTGCTTTCAAAGCGGAAATTTGCTAAAAAACAAAATTTAATACTCGGCCAATTTAATTACAGCAAGACACATTAAAGCTCTGCCAAAAACGTTGATAATGATAATCAAATTCTGGCGACGCGTCTGGCTATAAATGATAAAAAAACAAGTAAGAGCACGCGGAAAAAAACAAAGAAAAACAAAGTAAATGTAAAAGAACGCTAATTAGTGCGGACATTTTGCGCGTACATGCAAATTACTTGGCTGCAGGACATAAAATGTGGCCAAGAGAATGGCCAGCAACGCCAGTGCCATTGCCAGTTACCAGTTACGAGTAACCATTTACCATTTCACCAGTCACCAAAGTGCCATATTATTATAATCGCGAGAGTGTGGCTTAAGGCCCCACAATCCCTTTCTCATCCTGGCCCCAAGGTCTCGTCTGTCAGACGCACAAAAGGACACACTTCTCTTCCCTGCTCTCTTCAAGTTTTCTTCCTCTTTTGCTTCTTCTTTTTTTTAACGCCCTTCGTTATTGTCCACGCTTTGAACTTTCACTAAGGGCTTAGCGTAGTAAAGGGCGTGTGAAAATACTGCAGCAAAATTATAAAAAAAAACTCTTTGACATTTATTAGCCTAGCCGGCTGAACACTTGAGGAAGGCTAAAAAAATACAATTATAAAAGGAACTGAGTGCCTTCATAAGTTCCCAAAGTAAGTACAGAGCTTGAAATTATTAAGAAGCAGAAAAAAAACTCTCAAGGTAACGAAACCATCGAAAGAGTGTGTAAGTCAAGCAGATTGCTTGATTAGACAGCAAAGATGCTTTATTTATGGAGAAAAGAATGGTTTCAGCTTAAAGGAATCCACCTTGCAATTTAAGAAGAGTAAACAGAGCTTTGTATTAATATTAGGAAGCTTATTAAGGAGCATATTTTTTGCTCGCAGTGATCTGATAGCGAAATAATAAACATTTTTGATAGCTTGAAGTAGTAACTGAACATGCCAACTGACAGTAAAGCCATTTACAGTGTTTGCATTCCTTTTGCTTAACATTTTAAGATGCTTAGCATATTTAAGTGTTAACAGAACTCCGGTTAACAGTAGATCAGTTAACAGCTGACTGTAAGATGCTTAATTCAAGTCTGTAAGCTACATTCATCGTGATTTACATATAAAAAGCTGCAAATAATGGACAATTAACAGACCTAAGAATTCAACAAGCTCAGCTTGACAATGCTGTGATATGCACATTAAAGACCCTGTAATCGAAGCACATTAACCAGCGATGCCAGTTTTAAACTGTTTTCCTTTTCTTTGTGTCTCTTTTTGGCGCAGTTTATCGTCGTTGCTCTTATAGCCTTTCATTTGCCAACAATCGACTGGTATTTCCTGCCACACCCACTTCATCTTGTGTTCGTCCTTTACACCCTTTTAATCGGTCTTTCTCTCTCCGCGCTTATCTGCTTGCAGTAGGAGCTTCACTCAATTTGTTCGCGTTTCTGTGCTCACCTGATTATTTGGGAATGTGCCATCCTTGTCGATGGCATTCACTTGTGTCACTTTGGTGCCAATCGGTTCACCCTCCAGCACCGTTTCCTGTTCGCGTTCCGTGAATAACGGTATTTCGTCATTAACATCCTCGAGCATTATGTAAACGGTCGCTTCCGATGCCAATTGCTGGGCGCCATTGTTCTGCAAATATTTCAATACAAAAGAAAGAAAAAAAAAAACCGATTTAATTTCATTTTTTAACCATTAAACCTTAACCTTTAGCTTAAATATTATTTCAATACTATATGTTTTTTAATTGCTTCACTTTTAATATATGCTTTTTTTTGGTGGTTTTATGTAATGAGCAAAGTTTATTATTCAAAAGAAAATATATTAAAATTCCAGTCATATTTAACTTATGACCAGTGAGTAAATAAATACTGTTCATGCAAATATTAAAAAAAATTGTGTTCAATAAAACTTTTGGCTCCAGTGCTGTCAACAGAAGATAAAAAGCAGTAGGGTGTGTTTACATTTCCCGAAAAAACAGGCAGCTTGTGAAATTTAAAATATTATTGTCAGCTTTACAAAATGTTGATAAATTATGCATATTTCAAGACAGTCTTTAATTGATAGTTAGGGTAGTTTCCAGTCGGTTATTATTATTATTATTGTTCATGAGCCAAACTTTTGATCGTCAAACACGATTCGATTTTGATTGATAGAGTCATTTTAATCAATCAGCAAATCTTATGCCTTGTTTATATGCTCTTATCGCAGCTGTTGTTCTTTATTACAAGTACTAACACCAATCAATGTGGCAATCGAATTGTGTTTATTTGCACACAATTCGGTAATATGTTGCATATTAATCTAAAGCAGATGATATTCATATATATTTGAGGGAAAATGTAGCACATGTTTACACTGACTTTGGCACACATAGCATAAAACTCAATCAGACACAGGGCAACTAATTCGCAATTCAAAATGAATTATTTATTTTGTGGTAATGTCATACTGTTGAGTAAATATGAGTTTTGCTAGTTTGCTTGTTAATTACCAACTATCTTTGATAGAAGTTTGATTGGGCGTGCTGACAATTTTGTATATGCTTTGCATAAATTGGCCAAATACAAAATATTAGTTAAACATTGCCATTTGAGCTTTACACGTAGAATAAATAATGAAATAGTTGGATAATTAATACATATAACACAATCAGGTTCACTTTTAATTAAATTAAACTATGTCTTGGCAGAATTTCAAGTTACTATTCAACTCTTTAACTCAGCTTGTCATTTAAAGCATTTAATTTAATATTTATGCTATTTCTATGTTAGCCACAGCGAGTTTTCGTGCTCAACCGCAAAACATTAGCTTAAAAAATTACACAAAAAATTCTAGTTATTAAAATTTCGTGTACAAAAATTTGCATTCTCTGACCGCATACAATTTTAAAAATTAATTTGTAAAAATATGTGAAATGCTAACAACAATCCACGCGAATTGTGTATCCAAGGGATATTTAATTCACTGCATTTAATGCAGAATGTGAAATAGTAAATGTTATTCCAGTGCAATTGAATTTTAATCACATTTCAGCTGGAGATATGCGAGTGCCCTTTGGGGCGAACCAAAAAGGGACAGCTCTCATTTGTGGCGCTTGTGTGAGTTATGTACGAATGGTCATGTTTAATTTAGAAAGCAACTCAAATAATTTGTCAATAATTTGCTAGCTTGTTGAATAGTTAAACTAATGAGCTGAATGTTAGTTGAAAGCAAAACTTGAGTCTGATTGAATTCCAATTGAGAAAGAAAGAAGAACTCGCAACTGTCAACTGTCAGTCAATCAGCTTGTACTTCTAATGAATTGCGGCGTTTTCACGACCCAACCCAAAGCAAATCTAAACTCTCTCAAACAGCTAAATTGCTTGCCTCACTGCATTTGCATGCCAGCGGCAAGCGCTGTTAAAGGGTTTTGGGTGGGACGTGAACTCGCGCAAGTAATTAAAACTTTTCAAATAAAATAATTACAAACGTATTTCGAAGTCATTTTCAAATACAAAAGTCAAATACATGCCGACGTCTCAAGCTGCGCGCTTAATTGAGCTCGTACAAGAAACTTGAAAAGTTTCTTTTTCGCTTTTTCGGCGTTTTTCTCTTTAAATACGTAAATGCAGTGTTTTCAATTTAAAATCGAGAAAAAGTCAAAAAAATAAGTTATTCTTAACTCTGTTGGTGTAAAACTGTTGCATACTTTTAGGGCTGTAAAGAAAATGAAATGTTTTCACTCACCTCCACACGTATGGTTAAATTGTACTCCTTAATGCTTTCATAGTCCAACGGATGATTGACTTTTATGTCGGCCCAAGTGTCACCATTATCCGGTCTCTGTTGCAGATAGAACGTGTGAAATTTGTTCGTTTGCGCCGTTGACCCAGGCATTAACCTATAGAAAACCGTCGGATTGCCTTCGATGCCCGAACTGCAGAATTGTTGTCGAAGGGCAGAAGCAGAATTTATATGTGAGTAGGTTTCATAATAAAAGTTTCATTGGTTCATTAGCTAGTTAGTTAGTGTAGAAAGAGTTTGCTACATGAAATGTTAATTGGAAAATTATGAAAATTATTATGCTACAAATACGTTTGAATACCACAAAAAACAAACAGCATGTATTCAAAGTATTCGCAATGAATGCATTTACAAAAAATGAATAGTTAAAGCAGATAAATGTAGTTAATGAAGTTTATTTTTGTACACATAAATGCACACACTCTCAATCACACACACTCGTACGCACTCACATACACTCATTCACACTCATGCAACATATCAAAATACAAAAAGTTGATTTATGACACAAACAACACAAAAAGAAATTAATTCTTAAGACTTTCGATTTGCTGTGTGACAACAAACAATAAAAAGTTCGCTTCAAATTGGTTTGTTTTCCACTTTCTGAGCGTCTTTCGTGCATTTGGGCCAAAGAAAAAAAAAAAAATGTGCTAAAGAAAAGCTTGACGGTGGAAAACCTCTGCAACCAAAATGAAAACTCAAAATAGAGAAACAAAGAGTAGAAAATAATGGCTTCAAAACATTTAATTGCCATTCGAATGTCAAAAGTTATCGGTGTGGGATTTGGGAAGGGAAATACACTCTCGCGTAAGATGATTGTTTGCCGAGTGAGTGCGGAAGGCAAGGCGATGATAATGAAAAACAAATTAGGGAACAGGAACAAACAAAAAAAAAAAATATAAAAATAAATTTTATTTGCACTTGGACAACACTTGCAGCTGACAGAACAACGAAACACAAAAAAATACTTAGAAACTGCCTTAAAAATGTTGCGTCTCAGAAAGATCCAAAAACAACAACAACAACCGAAAGCTGTCAGACTGCGCCAAAAATTGTTGCCAAGGACGAGAGCCAAAAACAATATGATACCAGAAGGATAAAGAGGAAGGATAAGGGATAAAAAAAAAAAATTGTGTGGCAACATTTTTTTGATGGGGTGTTTGAGATGGTTGGAGCGGAGGGGAAGTTTGAGATATTCTTGGAAAAGTTTTTGGTGTGGGAATGCATGAATTTTTTGTAAGTTGGGCATGGTTTTTGTAATGTATTTTTATTTTCTTGTGATGGGTTGTGTTATTGTTCATAGTGTGTATATATAATATAATATATATCAATTGAAGTTTTCTTGGTTTCTTGTATTTGCAAAATGAAAACTAGTTTAGTGTTTCTTCTCAAAGGTGTGTGTGTGTGTCTGTGTGTGTGTAAATATTTTATAACTTTTTTGAGCACTTGAAATATACTTAAAAGTCCTAGGTTTGCAGTTTGAAATAAATCTATGCCTAACTATGTCGCAAAGACACCTAGAAAATGTTGAAAACATAAGAAACAAATATTAACTTAAATCAAAAGAGATATAAACAAGTCTAGGGCTAGGCTAAGTTCCATTTAAAATGACCCTCGTTCTTGTCGTCGTCGTGGTTGTTGTTGTTGGCTAGCTAGCGCGTTTAATGTGCGCTCGGCACTCGGCAAACACTTGAAAGTACGCACATTAAGCGCACTGAGCACTAACAACGACAACAACATCCAGAACAACAAACACATTTATTATAAAATATATATGTATATATATATACATATATGTGTGCACACTTGAAAACGCTTCCTGTTGTGTGTCTTCAGTCTTAACACATTTTGTCGCTCTCCTTTAATAGCATCTTGGGCTACACATACAACTATATTATATATTTATTTATATACATATATTATATATACGAGATAATATAAAAAGTTGACAATTTTGTGCTGGGACAAGATAATTGCAAAAACTAAAAACTCTTGTAATAAAAACGAAAAATGTATCTTGTTCTGAAAATTATGATTGCACACAAAATAATTGACACGAGCGAAATGAAACCCAAGCACAGTTAATAGTTGGCAATTTCCTAAAAAAAAATTACTTAGCATAGAAATGATAATTTACTTACAAGAATATACAGACAGAGAAAGAGAGGGAGACAGAGTGAAAGAGAGAAACCAAACTGGTGCGAGATATTTTTTTGGCTGCACCATGGTGCGTATGTGCAATCTGTAGGCTAGAGCGCGCTTGGCTTAGTCCCGCTTTAAGTGCATTGCTTTTAGTGCTAACAATAAAAAATCCTAAAAAAGTAAGTAAAAATAAAAAAAGAACCGAAAGAATACTAACTGCCAGTGGCCACAAACTGGTGCATAATTAAAACGTCAGTGCCATGTGGTTGCCTTGCCACGAAGATAAAACGCTATTCGTTATGTTAATGCTGTTCCTCAGCTCGCAATGAGAGAGTAACTGAGAGGACGAGGGAGAGAAAGAAAGCGTAAACGCAGTGCAGATAGAAGAAGTAAAAGAGATTGTTGGCATTCTGCAAGCCAAAAGTCATTTAAGAGCGCTGCTTCAAGTTTTTAATTGCAATTATAAAAAACAAAACTTTATTTATTACAAACTTTAGATTTTTGTGCCGGAAACTCTTAGCATAAGCCATGTCAAGATAACTTCGTGATCATTGCAGTCTGTGAAACTGACCACAGGCCAAAGTGGCCAAGCTGACAGGTAACTTTAATAGAAGGTTAAAAGACTCAACAAAAAGGGAAGCGAAATCATACGTAAATTGTTGCAACCACTGTGGGCCGTTTGGACTCATATCAAATAGTTTTATACTTTTTTTAAACTATTTCCAGTTAAAAACTTAGCAGCTAATAAATGGCAAAAAAATGGTAACCTAAGCTGAGTTTAAACACTAAAATAAATTGGTGGAATTAATTGAATTTCTTGTGCATTTTGTGTAATTTTGTGCAGAGTATCTAAGACAATGGAATGTGTTTTTACTGGTGCAGTTGGTGAATTTGGAGTGCTGAATATAGTATATGGGGATATGGGTATTAAGGAAGCTATAAAACTAACTTGAGAGAGCGAGACATAATCTGTCATAAACGCACTCTCAAGTGACATATAAAGTGCAATTAATAACTAGAATAACATTCAGAACACACACATTGAAATTAGGACTATGAGAGCTACAAAATGACATCAAAAATGAAAAGTAATGTAATTGATTTAGCAGAGAAAAAAATAGAAAACCGAACACCAAATGAAAAGTTACTTAAATCGTAGCTTAATCATATGAACTAAGCAAAATGGTATTATGAAAATTGATTTGGATTTGTATTTTTTGTTTTTATTTCTTGTAAAACTTTTCACTAACAGACCTGGCTTTGATCGAGACGACTTTGCCGCCAACGGGCATATTTTCCTTGACATAGATCGGCCCATAAACGGTATGGTCCCAAACGGGGGGATTATTGGCACGATCCACCACATCGATCTGTACTTCGACCGTACGCGATAATGGCGGATAGCCCTTGTCTTGGGCCATCGCCTCTAATTTGTATGTCTCGCGCTGTATTTTTGTACACACATACATAGTTTTTTTTTTTGGTTTTGAGTACGATAGTTTTGTTGTCAAATACAAAAATACAAGACACGCGATTTATCAAAATCAAGCGATCGTTGCAAAAAACACACACATAGGAAAAAATGCAAAATACAAAATCAAGTTTAGAAAGTTTTTCAATTCTAGTTAGAGTTTAAAACTGATTTAAAGAATAACACGGAACGTAAATTGTTTGGAGATAAAAATAAATCAAAATTAAAGCACGGCACCAACACCATTTAGCAGTAGTAATAGTGGCCAAAATTTCAAAAACATTTTTTATCCTTTTTTTCAAAAGGTTTTCCTTGCAGTGCAAATTATTTTCATGTCTCGACCCTAGCCTTCAAAATGTCAACACAAAAATCTGTTTTAAAACCAAACTGAACTAAATAGTTGTCGCATACATATTAATTAAAAATAATTTAGTTTGAGCATAATTATGTTAATATATATTATATGTATAAATATATTATTTGAATTATTATTTGTATATGTTTTGAAACTAAATGCATAACAAATGAAATGAAAAAAAGGGTTTTGTGCATTTTAGTATTACAATTTTCATAGCATACTATTTGAATTGATTTTCGTTTTTTGATTTCGATTTCGTTGTTTTTTTCTTTGACTATTGCTTTTTAACATTTTTGAACACAGTTCTATAAATAGATTTAGTATTTACCTTGTGTTTGTTTCCTAGAACTTATACTAAACTGCAACCTGGTATAAAATATATTCTTGTTGTTACCCAATTAAAAACCAACACCAAATTGTTTTGCAATGAACACAAGGTTCACACAGTTATTTCAAGCATTTATTGTTCACCATGTGTGGGTAGTTTATCTTCTGAGAGAAGGGGGGAAAGAAGTCAGAGTTTGGGGTAAGCATATTCCAATGGGTAAATGTGTGTTTGGGGTTGTGTGAAGTTGCAGCAAAATGCAAAAGCACCCGACAACCAGTCAGACGGTCAGATTTACAAAAAAAACGGTCACTCAAAACAAACACCAACAAGAGTGTTTCGATTAATTTTTATTTGGAAAACTTATCAGTTTTTCTGTTTCATCTCAATTGTTGGTCAAATTAAATTTTGTTGATGGTTGCGATAAAAAGTACTTTAAGCTTTTACGATAGGCCACAAAAAACTGCTGTATCGTAAGGCTCTAGTTCAAAACTTGGTTAGACAAGAAGGATAGAGAAAGATAGAGAGAGACCGTATGCTAAAAATACTTGTATTCAAAAGCTTAAAGCTAATGTCGTTAAGTGAGTAAGCTTCGTTAAGCGAGTAACATTTCGTTCCGTGAGCGGGATTTAGCCAAGACACAATGTGAGTTTGTGATTATGTTAGGTTTTAGTCAAGTTTCACACCCACAGAACGAATAGAACTCAAAACTTAACGGAACTGTTATTCAGTAGCTTAAAGCTATGTTAGCTAAAAATGCTGTTATACATTTCAAAAATCTAACTATTATTATGTTAGGGTCGCAGTTGTTAGGACTTCAAATTGTAAGTTGTAAGTAAGTTTTGTAGTAGAGTGTAGTGTAGTGTTGTGTATTGGCTATACAAACCTTGCCTTAACCGATGTTACAACCGTACCCACTGTGACATTCTCACGTATATGTATCGGCCCATAAATGCTCTTATCCCAAATGGGCGGCTTATTATTCCGATCGACGACATCTAACTCGACATCGACATCGGCATACGAGGGCGGATCACCGCGATCCGAGGCGCGTACGCGCAGACGATAACGATCGCGCTGTTGATTGATCGATTGTTTGATTCATTGTTTGATTGATTGATGGGGTACATGTATGTTTACAGTATAACAGTCAAATGTTAGCCACAACGTTATACGCGTATGTTAGTTTTGTTTCGTTAGGTAACGGTTTGTGTATTGGGGTTGCGTTGTGTGTTACATTACATTACGTGACGTTACGTTACGTTACGATTACGTATTTCATTGGCATCGTTGTCGTTATATTTGAAATTTTGTATTTTAGTATTGAATATACGTATAAACATTTGAAACGTAAGTCAAAGTAAAATATTTAATAAAAATTATTATTTGGGTAATGTAAAATGGAATTGTTAAAGGATAAGCAAGGATTGGTTTTATAATATTATGAAAATCCAATATATTAAGAGGAGCATTGTGAATTTCAATATTTTGACGAGACTATCTCTTGCTCTAGATAATATGAGTTCCTGCACAAATGAAGTGTATTTAATATGCAACTGGGATGTTATATGAACGAATATTGAATATACAATTAAATTTCTTTAATATACAACATGAAGTTTTGAATATCTGTGCTCTCACAGAAAGTTAGTTTCGTTAGCTTAAAGAGATTTGAAGTGCGAATTGTATTGAGTTGTTTGCTTGGGTTAGCACATAGTTAAAAGCAAATGAATAAAACACTTCAGACGATTAGATTCGATTACTTACAGGATAACAACCCTACATTTTGTCGATAACAGTTTCGATTGTACCATACACAAAAGATTTTTCATATGAAATTAAAAACATAAAAATTAACACGCCTCAATCAGCTGAACTCGCAAAAATTAAATCAAATATTAAATGATATTATTAAAGGTGCAGTTAAATAAATACTTAAATAATGTCGCCTGCATTATAGTATATTCTTTGGTATTTTTTTTTCTTAAATCTGTAGTTTATTTTACAAGGAAAAATGGGAAATACTGTCGTATTTTTTGTATTTTCCAGAGGCATGCAAAATTGCGCTCATCAAAATCGCTAGCTATTATCAAAAATCGATTTTATAGCTTTCAGCAAGAGACCTTCAAAAATTCTCATAGTCTCGACAAAAAAGATTTTTTGTCTAATTTGTTTTCTTGTTTACATTGTTTGGGGATTTTCTGGGATTTATTTTTTGAGGGTAGCAAAATATAAAAATTGTCATACAAAATAAAACTACGTTGAAAAAAGAAAATAAAAGAAAACAGAATTTTATTCTGTAGTTAAAAAAAGTTTCGTTAGACAAAAATTTACAACGATGCTCAAAAATAGGCGTGATCGTCTCTTGGGTAATTTTTGATATATGTATAGTTGATATAACCTTTATGTATATTTTTTCTTAAGCCTAGATAAAAGCAGAAGCTGACTGTTAAAAGCTTTTCCATTTCCCAAACCTGAACCAATATAATCCTTAATCATTTTATACATTTTTACAGTTTTCTTTTTCATTTGGTTATTTGATTTGTTTCAAAAAATGTTAAAAATCAATTCGTTTGGCATTTTGCTTATATTCAAGTTTTGGCCAATTACGCACTATAAACTAAACAAAATACTAAATTAAAAACAAAATTTAATTAGTATTCTTGTATAACTTTTTTTTTTGTTTTTTATACTTATTTTTTCGATTGTGACAAAAAAACTTGCACTGCTTTCACATCGAATTAAATTTAATTATGTTTAAGAGCTATTTAAAAACTGATAGCTCGATTTACCTATAAATTAACTTGGGTTTAAATAAAATAAAAGTGCATTTCAACTAAAAATCGGAACTGAATACGAAAATTCTTCTAGTTTTTTTGGGTTTTTTATAAGTTAAACTCGAGGGCGTTCAACGCACAGTTTGGGTTTTGTTAGTAATAAAATTATAAAATATTTTTATGGCATTTCTTTCCATATATTTTTGGTTTTTCTTTGAAAATCATAAAACTTGGTTAGTTGGGGTCGCAAAACTTAAAATTGGTATTGAAAGTTTACTCTATAATAATGGGGAAACCAAACACTTACGTCAAGCGGCTTCTTCAGCACTATCCAGCCAGATTCGGCCTGAATATCAAAGTATTCCAGATCATTCGGATTGAAAGGAGCACTCAGACTATAGACAATGGCACCGTTATTATCGGCATCTTCATCAGAGGCGGAAACACGCAAAATATTTGTGCCAATGCTGGCATCCTGTTTTACATTCTCCACATATTTCTATAAAGTTGAAAGTAAAATTAGTTTTACATTATATTCATTGTTTGATAACCACTCACCTGTCGATCGAAAAGTGGTGGATTATCGTTCACATCGGTAATTTCCACAGTGAAGGAGCAAACACCCTCCAAACTTGGATCACCCTGATCGGTTGCTTTTACCGTCACTGAGACAAATTTACCATCATCTCCCTCACGATCGAATACTTTATTTGTGGACACTTCTCCGGTCTCCTCGTCCACGGTGAATTTCGTGCCCTTCTGATTCGGTTGCTGTACAATGGAGTATTTAACCTGATGGGCGACAAGAAACATGCAAAATTGTTTAATGATTGACAGAATTATGATTATAGCTTGCCACATACACGATGACATGCAACCCTTTATATTGTGGCACTTTGTAGTGCATTGAACTTGAGAGCGTGGCAACTCTGGCAGCTCTAACTCGCGAAATCTCGTCACGAAATCTTTCTAATGCAATTTAACCTAATCGTGTTGTAAATAACCCAAACGTTTCAGCCTTCAATTAATTCGCAAAGCCGTTTATTAAGGGCTTTCTTTTCAGTATAATTAAAAGCACATTTATTTTAATCAAATTTATAAATATTTATGTTTTAAATTTAATCACATTCTATATTTAAATACTTTTTGCGGTTACTCTGAAGTTAATGTAGAGCAAGCATAAGCAGTTACATTGCTTGACTGATTGATGGTACTTGTGCTCTGTAATTGACAGAGAAACTGATGGTATTATTCAGTCCGATTGACAAACTGAATGACTATTTTGTTGTCAGTCTGTTTGATTGACTTTTAGTAGGATTAAAAAGACAGTTGGTTTATTGGAAAAGGGCTGACAAATCAAAGCCAAAAGTAAATAAAAAGTGAATTCATTCAGATAAAAATAAATATTTAACACATGTTAAATTGCCTGATTGAGGTCTCAGTATTTTCCAACACGATTCTAACTTTAATTTCTTTGTTTTTAGCCCCTTCACTCACCTGTCCATTGACGCCCTTGTCCTCATCGGTGGCCACAACTTTGATCACTGGACTGCCATTAGGAGCACCCTCCTCTACCTTGGGATAGTAAGTACCGCAGTCCTTAAACACGGGCTTATTGTCATTCACATCCGTAATGAAGACCACAACAACTGCAGTTGAAGTGTGTATGGTTTGATCACCGTTCACACAACACGATCCATCATCCATAGCAGTAACATTCAGTTCGTACTTGTCCCGATCCAGCGAAATGGCCTTATTATGCAACCGAATGACACCGGTAATATCCTCAATGACGAACTGACCCGAGGACGTACCGCCGCCAACGAAACCGAAGCGCACATTATCACCGTCCTTGTCAGAGGCAACCACAGTGGTTACCAAAGTATTCGGACCGGCATTCTCATCCACATTGGGTGTATAGACTTGTTGTGAAAACTTTGGCTCCTCATCGTTCTTGTTCTTGGTATAAACACGCACTGTGGCCGTACCCGATTTGGCCGGTTCTCCTTTATCCTTGGCCGTAACAATAAATTCATAGTAGGCATTATTATTGTCGGCATCGAGTTGTTTGTTATTCACAATGATGCCATTCGAATCGACAGCAAAGTGATCATCCGATACAAGATACTCAATCTCAGCATTCGCACCCGAATCCGCGTCCATCGCTTTGACACGCAATATGCTGGTACCCAATGGAATATCCTCGTCCACATTGTGCGCCTGATAATCGGGTAACTCAAACTTGGGCGCATTGTCATTTACATCCGTGACACGTATGGTCAGCTAAAGACGGATGTGGGGAAAGGAAAGGCAAGAATTTAATACAAATATGCAATGTTTGCTTGCGTTTGCTCAACCTACCTCAACGGATGTGGAGAAACCACCGGAATCCTCGGTGGCTGTCACAATCAGCGAATATACGTGCGGTTGTCGCAGGTCCTCAAAGTCCAGCTCCTTGGCCAGTTTGACAATACCAGATGAGGGTCCAATGTTGAATGTTCCAGCCCCTTGTCCCTGCGCCTTTAATGTGTACCGTATCTCACGGTCTGCAAAGGACTTGGCTTTAACCGAAATTATGCTGTAAACAGACAGAAGAAGGAAGAGAATGTGAGTGGGTTGTGTTTACGGCTGGTTGGAAGTATGTGTGTGTGTGTGTGTGTGTGTTTGTGTATGACACTGTGTGTGCGAATATGTAAAATGCATGCATATATTATAGGGTTGCCAGGGCACTCTTGGATTTTCATCTGTCACTCGCTCGACTGCCTTTTGACAGTTGTTTTCCTATTAGAATTTCAATGAGCAAGTCCATCACATTGTCACGCTCTAATTCGCATAACTTTTATTGGCAGCCTCAACAAACATTTGCATAGATTTCTACAGATTTTTACTCTAAAGAAACTAAATCTCAGAGTGCTATTTCCGATTTACTTCCAAGACTTGCTCGGAGGCCAAATCGAGAGTGAAAACTAATAAGAAACTGAAATTTTAAATCTTTACTTACTCGGAGTCCTTTTTCTGATTCTCTGGTATTTCGGCCTCGTAGCTGGGCATATAGAACTGAGGCGCACGTTTGCCACCCACAATTGAGAGACGCTCCTCGGGTGTGCTCTGGAATCGTCGATCATCCACTTTGCCGTTCTGATCCTCTGCCTTCACGTACAGCACATATTCCATGTCCAGCTGAAAGAGATCTGTGCCGCGTGTACGCACCACACCTGATCTTTCGTCCACCTCAAAGCGTCCACCTGTACGATCGCGTACAATGAAATAATGTATATTATGATCTGTATCTGGATCACGGGCTTGTAGTGTAAAGACGGGAGTATTTGGTGGTGCATTTAGTTGAACCACCGCCTGCATGGGCAGCGGACGGTTGATAAAGTACGGCGGTTCATCGTTCACATCCTTGACGAGGATAATCACACGCTGGTTATCCGTGTACTTGATGCCAGCTGCAAAATGAAAAAGAAAAGAAGGAAAAGATGGAAATTTTAGTTTTTTTGTTTGTCTATGCATATGCATACTTTTTGCATGCACTGTGTGTGTGTTTGTCAGTGTAGCATAACCGAAAAGTTTTGCCATTGTTATTACAACTAATGGATAGTTGGTTAGGCGCATAGCCAGTCACCCACAACCCCCATGAGCTCCCCTGGAACCCTCCAAATTCCCCCATTTTCCTCATTTTCGACCCCTCAACTGTCATTTGCAGGGCGTATAATTTAAAGCTCTCGAATTTCACTTAAGCCATTGAAATGCAATGAGCTGGAAAAGCAGTCCAAGGCGAGTTTACAAGTTGCAAAACTACCCAACATTTGTTGTCTGTTCAACTAATTCGTCGAGCATTTCGACACTTTCGTTTCAATTGTGCTCTCATTTCACCTAAACAACTTTGACAACAATACCAGTAGAGGTGCAATTTAAATAAGTTTAATATAAAATTATTGTTTTAAATGCAGTAAAATGCTTTTTAAATAAAATAAAACTATATTTTCTTAGTTCAAAAATAGATGCTGAGGTTTAAATAAATGTTTGCGTCATTAAGTTTTTTAAACTTTTTGTGATTGATCAATAGCCGATAACTACTTAATATAATACCCCTTTTTTTAGTTAGTAACCTGTGAGTATTTTATTACGTTTAAAACTTGTCGTAATACTTATGTATAACAAGCTCTTGATTTTTTCTAAAATATCTTAACAGCTATACGCCCAATATAAAAGTTCTTGGTCCAATTTATTGCTTGCCAGCAGTTTCAACCATTTCTTTCCTTTATTTGCTAACGAAATATTTTTAATATGAGCAAATGGCCAAAAAAGGTTGCACATTTACTACTAGAATTCACTAGAATTGCTTAAAAAAAAATTAAATTCAGAGAAAAAAATCAATAAAGCAGCCGCCTGCCAGCAACAGAATAAATACATAAAAAAAATATAAATACAAAATAAAATGAAGAAAAAACGAAGGAAAAATAATGCAAGGGTCGCCATTTGCTACCTTTAGCGAGAAATGTCTGCAGCGGAAAATACCAATCATGTTGTTGTCGTTGTTGTTGGTTAGCGCAAACAGCACGGACAGAACAACAACAACAACTGAAATGGCAACAACAAACAACATGGCAGCCCTACAAAAGGTCCAAAAAGGAACCCCAATGATGACTCTGGCGCATATTAGAAGCGTGTGTTGTTTTCAAGTGTGTGTTCATGTGTGTGTGTGTGTGTGTGTTTGTGTATGTGAAGTGGCCATGTACGTCTGTGTGTGTGAGAGTTGAAAGTGTAGTGGTAGACAAATAAGACAGACGATTTACTTGCCCTTTGCCCGAGCCTTGGACTGAGTACAAAGGCGAGCGAAATTCGAGCGCGATAAAAGGCAAAAAAAAAGAAAACGGAGCAGGGAGTTGCAGAGGGAAAAGGAGAGTAGCATGTGTAATTTCTCAAGTGCAGTAAAGTGAATTGTAAATAGGCGGCAACAACCACTTCCCTATACCCTACACCCTGCTCTACTCTATCCTACCTTTCAGCCGTAAACAAATATCATGCTTAAAGACAAAGCAGCCAAGCACGTCAAGTCTATAGACACGTTAAAAGGGAAAAAGACTGCCGAAATAAAATATATTTATATACATATATATTTTTACTTGTTCAACAGATTGCACAAAAATGCAACAAAACTTTGGCAGAACTTCCATCGCCCCGGGGCTAAAAAGCTGGAAGAGGACGAATGCATTTTGGTAAGTTTCTTTGCATTTGCCAAGTTTTCAGTTATTTGCCAGCTTGGCATTGTATCGCTATTCTATGGCTTATTGTGGCAGGTAAAGTAGAAATTTAAACAGCACGAAATGCATAACTGAAACCCTCCACTTTTCCAAAAGATAGAGAGAGAGAGGGAGTGTGTGGAGAAGCGTGGTGCATGCCACAAAGTCGCAGCAACCCAACATGGCGGATTTCCGTGTCGACAATGCACACGATGTTTCAAAGAAAAAAAATTCTAAATCAGAAAAAGCAAGCGAGCTGTAGAACAACAGATTTTTCCATTGTTATGAAAAACGATAAATGAAAAAAAAGAGTTTTTAATTCTTTAATCCCAGAGACGACTTGGCAACAACTTTTATAAACCATGAATATTTATTTAAATTTTTTTTTTTTAAATGCTATAAAAGAAAACCAAAAGTTTTTGAATTACGGCCAAGAAATATAACTAAAAATCAGTTTAAATGCTGCTATCAATTTTTTTTTAGCTAAAGACTTGTATTTTATGTTGACTCTTGCCATTAAATTTATTCATTAAAGTGGCTTAAAAAATTTGAATTTCAATTTATTGTTCAAACATTTCAATATTTTTCCAGCATAACTTATGTACAGTGAAAACATTTTTATGCCTTTTAAGACGCTACAAATTACTTTAATTCCACATCACAGAAAATATTTCAGATAAATTACAAACACAAATTATATTCAAATGAAGCTCGAGCTCCTTGAAGTATGCAGCAGAAAGTGTAGCTTGCCAAAAATATCAACTGAATATTTTAGCGCTTGCGACTAAAGCACATTTATCAACTAATCTTTTACCAGCTCCCAGACAAGCTTGTACTTAAAGGAAAGAGTGAGAAAAGTGTTACATATGTAAAAATCTAACTGATTTATGATGCTCTATTAGCTGCTTTGTATTTCGTAAATTACTTTCCCTTGCACGTTGCGAACTAACATCAGTTTACTTTATACAAAGAAGGAGACAGCAAGAGAGATAGAGAGTGAAAGCAAGAAAAAGCTACAGTTTTGCTGTCAGATGACATCACATTACGAGACCATTAAAATAAATTTATAAAACGTAGAACATAAATAAATTTCGCTTACGTTGCACGTAACACAACTTTCAGTTGTCAATTTTCTCTAACAAATTCAATTTTTATGCGCATCAATTTAGACCAGAGATTCAAAAGGGGACTCAAAGATGGCGAGCGGGGAGTGGAGTAGAACAGTGTGTGACCACCCACATGGACTGTATCCAAGACACGCTCATAAGAGTTATTTCAGCGAACTTCCGCACCACTGTCAAAGGCGTATAAGTTCCCCATAAAGAGACTTGTCTGCGTAGAAATATATATAGATAAGTCTGAAAAAAGTTGAGATAGATGTAGGAAGTGGAACTTGAAGCTGGCACCCACTTGAAGCAGAGTGGAGTGAAGTGAGTGAGTGAATGCAGCCACCCTAAAGCGACAAACTCATGCCCTTGTCTGGGTCTGAGAAGGACTTAGCCAGGCGACTCTGCTCTTCATCATCTTACATTTTACATCTCTCTCTCCTATTTACTCTCTATTTCTCTTTCTGTACAGAGTTCAGACTCTCGTGGTCCACGGCTGGGTTTCTACTTAATCCATTGAAACAATAAGCAGCTTTGTTTCTCGTCATCGTTGTTGTGGCGTTAGGCTTGTGCAAAATATTTCTGTCTTTCTACTGTTTGTTGGTCCATGTTTGTAACCCAACACTGGCAGTCACACAGCCAGATTTCCGTTATTATTCAGCACTGCACGCATCAGAAAAGTGCCTGCCATTAAGTAAAGTATTTCGCCAAACAAGCGCTTTAAAATGACTAAAAAGTAAGTTATAAATTTTAAACAAACTTTTCCTAAATCAATAAAAATTGTTTTCATCTAAGCTGAATTTTACTAAAGCTTAAATAAATTCAGACAGACTAGTTTTAAATTGTTTTAAATTTCACAATTGTACCATTTTTTAAAGCCATGTGTTTTTTTTGAAATTTTTTTGCAGTGTAGTTGCTGCGTTTTAGACTCGTGTTACTCTCATTGTTGCCTCAAACGGCGCTGAAGTGCAAAGTAAATGGAAGACAAAAGACTGACGCCTTTCCGGGTTCCACTTTCGGTCTCTCGTCTCTCATTTCTGGTTTGGTTTGTTGCATGTTGCAAGCTCGTTTCGTGATACTAACCCCTAAGCAGCGACTGCAACACTCTAAGATGGCTTGGCTTATAAAGACAATGGTTGAATGGCTTTGAAAGCTTTCCCTTGATAGTGATAACCAGAGCATTAAAACAGATGCTGCTCTGGCTTTGACTCCTTAAGAGTCTGGTGTTACTATCACTTATTGTTTGTGTGTGTATGTGGGTATGTGCGAGCGGGTGTGAGTGGGTGTGTGATAAAAAACGTGGCACAATATCATGTGGTGTGCAGTTGTTAAGCGACTGCTTAACAATAAACTACTGCTGACAAACCAATTAAATTGTGACTTAAGCAGCAAACTTAAAAGCTGCTTTGTCAGCGTTTTCTTTTTAATTAGTCTAGTATTAGGATATTAAAAAACAATTAATAAGATAAGAACTGATAATGAAAAGAGATAGGCCGCTGAAAAATAAATGTGTGTACAGCAATCTTAGAGTGTCTTCTCATGAAGAAATAAAATACAGAAATAGTTAATAGGCTGAACAATTAGGGATAAAAAAAAGTCTTAGTTAATCTCAAGTATTTTAAAATATCTGCATTAAAAACTGTCTTTACATTCTAAATAAAATTTAAGTTTGAAAGGAGAAATCTTTAAAGTGAAATTCAATTTAAATCAACATTTAAACAATAAAACTAATTTAGCTAAAAGCTCAGAAATTCTACAAAATACAACAGGAAAACAACAGTCACAACTTTTCCAATTCATTTCACTTGCATTCAACGAACTCGTTATTTTTGCAACAATATTGAAAATAGTAAAAATCAAGAAATTGCAACATTTATGTCATCATCATTTGATTCTTACATTTCTGCAATTTAACGGTAACTTAACCTTTACCCTGCCACAGACACACAAAGTGGTTGCAAAGCTTTATTGATGCCACTTGCCACGCCCCTACTAAGCATTGACACTTCATTTGCGTCCCCTTCCAAGTGGAATAACACATCCCGAAGTGAAGGAAGCCAGTCATATTAAGCATTAGGGTGCCACAATGTGGTTCATTTGTTTTTCTTTTTTTTTTTGCTTTTTGCTTGATTAAAATGCAGTCAAGCCGAAACAATTTTTTTCTCTCTTTCTTGGCCAAAAGTTCAAAATGAATTTCTTTGGTTTTCCTTTGTTACTTTTTTGGTTATTTCATTCGGTTTATAGCAGCGATAACTACGGGCAGGAAATAAGAGCATAATACTGCAGGTAGTTTTCCCTTTGGGGTCCTTTTTTTTTACGACTCTCCGGTAATATTTGCGTTATGGGTTTGATGGATATTTTTGCTGCTTTTCTTTACTCTGTTAGACTTTTACTTGTTCTCCCCCATTTCGTTTTGATGGCATACCTTTAATGAAGCTGCCAACAAAAAGATTTTGTGCGTGTGCAGAGTGGCTAAATCAAAAGTCAAATATTGAACTTATTGATGAAGCTGTGTGTGTGTGTGCGTGTGAGGGTGTGTGTGTAATGAAATGACTGGCGAATTTTTTCCAGCTACTTTGTTGAAATCCTTGCAGTCATTATGCGGGGTAGAAATGACGTTGTCAATGGACAACAAAAGAAAATATGCAGCTAACAAATAAGGGTATTTTTTCGTAAATATTTTATAGAAATCATACAAATATTTGACTTAAGAAATTGTTAAGATAATGTTTGCTTATGTTATAAGAAAAACGAAATGAATGAGGAAAATATTAAAATTATTAATAATCTCTTCAAGCTTTCAACTGATATTCACATTACTTTCATATAAAAATATTTATCAAATACTTTCATTAATCCGCCAATAATTAAGGAATCGTTTAGCTCACATTTGTCAGCTCCGCTTGGTTGTAGCCTTTACTTGTTTAGCCACTTTTTAAACTGGTTTTAACCAACTTTAAAGATAATGAAAACATTTGACAACATTAAAAATTTGTCATTGCAAATCAGCAGCTTCCACATGCCGCATGCCACAAACTTAACCGGAATAAGTTGGCATATAACTTGGACTCAAATTGAGACAGCTATATAAATACACATATGGGTGTATACATGGTGTGCGTGAGACTAGCACAGCGTGCAGTCCTCAATTTGAGTTGCCGTTTATTGAGTCACTTAACTGCAACGCAAATGAGTTAACACCTGGCAAAGGTAGCGGCGACAGTTGCTTAGCCCGGAGGCAGAGACTGGAGACTGGGAACTGGTGTCGTCTCTGCGCTGAATGAATGCAAAATTATGCGACAACTCAAGCACAAAAACTGTGTGTGTGTGTGTGTCTGTGTGTTGCAAGAGCAACACTTTGGGGCAGATAGAGACGTGTTGTCGTCGCTGCTGCTGCTGCTGCTACGTCTGCTTATCAGCCACGCCTTGTTGCATGCCAAGCCAGCAAATTGGCAGTTTCAGATAAAGATAATATTATGGCTGCTTCTGCTGCTACCTCTGTCGCTGTCACTGCCTCTGCTGCCATAAAGACTTTTACTTTAGTAGGTGTCACATTTCTTAGCCACTCTCTGGCTGCCTCTGACAAATAAAGTCCACAATTTAAAACGTTCATAAATGTGCACAAAATGCTTCAGCAATTTTTAACAGCTATTTAGCCACTGATGTTGCCACATCGACGGTTCAGCCATAAAGCATAAGCTGGCTATCATTTTAGAGCGCAACTCGTAGACAGTCCACCAGCTAATAACACCAGTCTATTTAATTGCCAATTTCAGTAAAAACAGTGCGAAAAAAAATCACCAAACAAATAAAACGTAATGGAGAAAATAAGAAATAAATGAAAATGAAAAACTCAACTGTAGAAAAAAAATTGCCAACATTAATAAATTAATTAGTGCAAGGCAGGGAACGAAGAAGACCGTAGAACTCTTAGTTGCTCAACCATGCGAAGACTCAATTAAAATTTACGCAGAAAAGTCAGAAGCCCCCAAGAAGGCCGTTGGGGCCATTAACTGTCATGGAAAGTGTGGGACAGTAGCAAATAAAGACGCTGGGAAGGAAAAACTACGAAGTTAAAATGCTCTACGCTCAAAAGAAAAACTAATAGGTTTCTTAAGTAAAATTATAAAATATTGCCGCTATTAAAAAACTTTGTAAATGATTTTAAAAGTAAACTGAAGGCCATAAAAACTCACTTTGTAGATAAATTTTATGACTAGTTACTAAGAAAGGCGACTCATTGTTAATAAGATGTGTGCGTTATAAAATTTATTAGATTTGGCTTCTTCAGTGGCTCAGTGGCCTGTTGAAAGCATATTTTGAGAACATATATTTAAATAATTCAAAAATTATGGGCAAAATTTAGATAACTACATTTTAATGTGCCTTATTTCAAACGCTTTGATTTGAGCCAATAAATAAGACATTTGTAAGGATCTTAAATTCGTTTAAATTGCCATAATGGCCAACACAATATGCAAAAACCTAAAGCCAAAGCCAATGCCAGCTACCTGATGGATTCAGGCAAGTTTTCATGGCAGTTGGTAACTGCTGCTCGGGACTAACTGAAGTGAAATTGCGCACATGGCAGACATTAAGCGAAAATTAATGAAATTTTCTACACGCTGCCGTAGGTTTAGGACGTAGAAGGTTGAGTTGTAGCTTCTGCTAACGGTAGTCTGTAGTAGTAGTCTTCGTCGTGGTAGTAGCTTCATAGTGTGCTGAGGGGGCCTGTGCTTTATCTGGCTTTCCTTGACTGTTATCCAGCCATCAGCCATGAGCCTGATTGAGTTTGATGGCGATTGTGTGCAGCAACAGCAACAGCAGCAGCAACGTTGATTTTGACTCTGACTTGATTGCAATTTCAGACTAGATGGAAGTCACAACAGAGCGACAGGAACAGCCGTCGGCCACCTGCATACCAATCAAGCCAAAAGCACCTGAGACGAGTCGACCTGGCTCACAGTCATTAATGCCTCTGGCTCTGACACCGGGCACTGCCACATTAGTTTCGTTTTTTTCATTTTCATTTCTTTCTTTTTTTTTTTTTGTATGTCTTTGGCTTCTGATTGATGAGCGAGTGCTTTATGGCAGAAGTTAGAAAAATGCCAAATGGCATGAAGCTGTGAGTGCTTGCAAATGCCAGTTTAAATTTTAAGTATCATGAATTTATTTGCAAATCTATGACCCTGGAAAACGCACTGAACTGTAAAAGACTCCGATAAACATTTTGAACATTGAATTGGCTGCAGAAATGCGTTTTATTAATGAGGAATAACTGGCCAAGTGCATTCGATTTTAGTAGAACGTGATTTATGTGCAAATATTTTCAAAATAAGTATATTCTGCTGGGTTTGCATTCATTTTGGAGTATAACTTTGATATTTGTTTTGTATATTAGAGTGCGATTAAGTACAATAAAAACATAATTTAAATTCCACCCACTTTATGTTTTTTTTATGAAAATACAGAAAATACAATGTTAGTTGCAAACGTTGTGGATATAAAGTTGGAAATTTCCATTAAACCTAGGAGTATATGAAAACTCTATATTTTAAGCAACTCCTGATACTGTTTTAAACAAACAAGAAAACGCACCCTTAAGCTTTAAGCTGTTGCCATTAAACACTTCATTATATATGAGAGTACATGTTCATATTCATAACACAATTTCGTATATGTATCAATTACATTTATACAAGCTCTGTGCCATAAATCAGTCCCTGCACTTTATGTCATTTGCCATTTGAGCAAACTCCCCTCGGAGCAGCATACATAAAAGGGCGTAAATAGACAAGGAAAAGAAGCGAAAAAATTATTGTAAGCGTCGCATTTAATATGCATTTTTATGCCATCAGCTTTCCAATAATAATCGCAATAAGTAGTCATAATAATATGTATATAAGCAATGCAGCTTCTTATCACCCCTTGGGCAGCCTCTTTACACTCACTTGCGCTCTGTTTAGCGATGAAACTTCCCTCGCTTGGTAATCATTTCGTAAGCCCTCAAATGTATGCTATGAAAATTTGTAGAACGTGCTGTCTATTTCAAGTGGTTGCTACTTGTACTGATGCTGATTTAAGGGTCGCATGTTGTGCATACTAAGGCGAAAATTCGAAATAAAAACGAAAAAGCTCAGTATGCCACGCCCTGTCAAGGCTGGGTAAAATTTTCTTCTTAAATTAAGAGCAAATTTAAATGTTGAAAATGTTGAACACAAACAGAGAGAAAAAATGAAGAATAAATGGCTCATTTGGTACATTAAGCCATGTAAATGATGCTTATTGTTGTTGTGTCAGTTGCTGTTTCGGTTGTGATTACAGTTGTTTCTGTTGTTGTTGTTGTTGCTGGGACATCTGACACGCACTTTCCATTCAATAAAGTTGAAACCACACAATGGTGCAGCAATTTACATGCTCTGGCCAGCTTGCCAGCTGGCATGTTGTCATTAAAGTCCAGTGCCAGTAACACAAACACAATCAGAGTTTTTCCTCTCTTTTATTTTTGAAGTTGTTGTTAGCAACTGTTGGTGGCACTGTTGGCCAGCAAATGCACAGCAGCAGCAATGCCAGCGGTAGGAACATCAGCTCCAAAAGCGCGAACATTTTGCATTTTAATGAGTAAACGTTGAATATCCCCCAGAGCGCATTCCACATGGCATTCAGCACCCTAAGGGCTAAGTTGGGAGCAGAGGTTGAGTCGAAAGGGGTGTTAGGGTCAGAATCTGGGATTGCAAGCCATTGCTAGTGAATGGACCTATCGTGTAAACCGCGTTGCAGGAGTAAAGTGTGATTGGCCTGGCCCATTGGGGAACCTCGTGTTGGCACTGCAAAAACATATTTTAACCAAAGCCAAAAACCACTCTCTTCCCTTGCACCCCCTCTCTTTACACTCTCCTATCACAGCATGTGCATCGACAAATTATTCTCCTTTTTTTTTTTTTGGGCCATGCTGGTGAAAGTTTTTCTGGTCATGAAACCCCTCGAACAATTTGTATTTGCGCTGTGAAAACAAAATGGCAAACTGGCCTGGCACCTGCTGTTTGATTTGTGTTCAGTTCTATGTTCATTTTAATTGTATATTTTTTGTATTCACCATTCAAGCGTGTTCACTAAACAGACAAAGCGATTAACAAAGAAAAAGTGTTGTTAAATATTTTATTTGACTTTTTGGTAAAAAAAAATATTTGGTGAATAAAAGTTTGAAGTTTTTAAGCTATCAGTAATATCATAAATTTATTTGTGTGCGCAGATTTGGATTTCTACATTAAAACTTGTTAAGCTTATGTTTTATTGTGATATCTCATTAAAGCTCTATTGGGTCGTATAAAATGTCCAACTTGTTTAAAAGTTTCCTCATACTACATGTTTTAGACAAGTTAATCATCGGATTAAAATTATTTTTTTTTTAACTACTAACAATCTTTAATTAACAACACTGAATAAATGCTTTATTTAGCTCTCAGTCATCAGACATAATGTATAATTATGTGAATTACATTTGCTGTTAATTGCATTTAAAGTTTATCATGTTTGAAGGCATTAATCGTGCATAAAAACAATTATTGACACATAATAAAAATTAATTATACATATTAATTAAATTCACTGGAACATTAAAAAAAAAAAATGTATTTACACATAACGCATATGTTAATAACTACATAAAAGGAAAAGGAAATTAAAAAGTGAGTCATATTTAATATATATTTAGTTAGAGGACCCAAAATGAAACCAAGTGTTACAAACGAGCAACTAATTTTATTAGCATGTGGCCAAAATTTAAAATCAAATGCGAATTGGAAATCAAATTCATTGACATGTGAAATTTCATGGATCAAATGGTACAAAGCCACGCATATTTAGTGGTTCAGTGGTTGGTTAGGTGGTTGGGTGGTTAGGTAGTTGGGTGGTTCTGTTTTGTGGCTGTTGCAGCTCAAATCAAGTGTAAAGACGCTGAGCGTAAACTTCTCGTTAGCACTGTAAGTGTGTCTGCGTGTTTTGTGTGTGTGTTCTATGATAACTATATTTGGCTCATTGGCGTGAACTGCTAATTAGACCATGACGTGTTCTGCCAGTACTGGCTAACAAACGACGACCGCACAAATCATAGAGTCGGAATTTCCACGCAACTAACGGGCAGGAAAATGTGATAAATAGCTGCCACAAGGATGAAAACGCCTCCACTCTAACCCAAACACAACTCTTCTCTATGCAATGCAAATCAAAATTGCCACAGAGCGAGTTTGAGGCAAGCTTCGAAGAGGAAAAGCAGTGCTAACTGCCTTTGGGCTATTCGTGTGGCGGCTTCCAATTTTCCTATCCCTCAGTCTGTCCGTCTTTCCGTCCATTTGTTGGCCTGCCACGTAACGTAACGCTTTATTGTAATAAACGCAAATTGTGCCATGAATTATTACTGCGGCGTTTGCCAAAACGGATGTGCGAACGCAGGCAAAACAAATGGAAACAAGGCAAAACGCAGCGACATCCTTGCAAGGATCTCACACTCTCTCCATCACCACCACCAAATGCCACAAATTGCAACTTTTATTCGCTCTCGTTCCCTCACGTTTAACTTTGGCTTGCCACACGGAATTTGGCTAAGAAATGCTGTTTTATCCAAATTTATTTTCAGCATTTATTGATTTTTACATCGAAATGTCGGTATGGCATCGAGAAGTAGGCAGTGAGAAGGCGTGGTCAGTTCCATTTATCAAATGGCAATTGAAAATAAAGCTGATTTTGTAACTTGATTGATTGATTGATTGATTGGCAGCTTGATGGAATTTACAATGTGAAATTGAATTACGTTTAGTAAACTTAAATATTGTAGCACAGGTTAGCAGTGTCACCTGAGAGTGTGCATGGCTGCAGGATGCTCTGTAAATTGGCATACTATACAGCGTCTTTTTTATAAATCTACAGATTGTAGCGTAGGTTGTGTTACAATCAATTAAAAAAACAAAACAAAAATTCATCTTGTAAATAATGCAGAAACAATGTTCTGTTTATTTGCATACAAATCAGAATATTCAATTAATAATATACACTTTTGCATGTAAACCTAATTATACTGTTGGCAAAACATTTGTGCAATCGATCAATTAACATTCGACATAAGCCGTAATTCATTATGCAAATTAGAAAATGTTGCAAAAATATTTTGCCATGTGATAACAACAACAAAAACAACCCACAACTATAACAAACCAGACAGCGAACAAAGTATAAAAAAAAAGGAATAAAGGAAAAACTGTCAACGGCAGTTTGAAAAGCCACTAAACGAAGTTGCAACCGCAGAATAATCGGAGCAGACAGAGTTTCAGTCATGCCAAAAAAGCCTAAGGGTAAACACAGGCACACACACACACACGCTCGCAGTTGGCAACAAAATGGCGCCCTTTGTGAGAGAGTCTGTGTACTTGGTTGTCATGGCAGCCGCCGGATACAGCAGCTGTCTCAGCCGCACTGCGCCCAAAAAAAGAATGAAAAAAAAAATATAATAGAGCACATAGAATTTCATGATGCGACTTTTGTTTGTTTGCCATTTTCTAAATGGCCGGCAGTGTACAAATGTGCAATGGCAATAACATATTATGACCAGTCCAACAATAATAAATAACAGCGCCCATTTTGTGCAGTCAAAACAGGAAGAGCCAGCGAGCAGAAGAAAACTGGGAAAACTAAACGACAAATGGCAAAATAACACGAAGTCAACAGACGACTGAGAAACATGGCTAAAAATTATACACAACGTTCAACCCTTGGCCAAAATAGAACAACAACAATAACAACAACAGCATTAACTTATGGATAGATAAATACTTTGAAGAGCAAAAACTTGTATCAATGTTTTTTATGTAGACAAAAATTGACAGAGCGTAAAATTTGCAGAGTTTTGATTTTGTTTTTCTTTTCTGGCTGTCAACAGTTTTGTGAGTAAAGCTCTTCTTGTTGTTGTCAACACTTTTTGCTGTGATCAGCTTATTAAAATTCATAGTATCAAAGTTCACAAAGTTTATGTTGATTTTTCCATAAATTTAAGAAAACTTTAAAGAAGGTTTTACTTTGACCAATAATTGCTCAGAAAAACTTTGTTTCTTTTAATTAAATAAGACAAAAACATAATCGCAATTGATTTCAGTTTTAAACATTTTACAAATCAACAATCTTCGATAAAAACTCAAGTGACAATAAAATTAAACTTTACAGACATTTTTCTCTGTTTTCTTTGGGTTGACAGAGTATTTTCTATTTTCTCTTACATACTTTGCGGTTTTTTAAACATTGTGAAAATCGAATGCTGAAATTTGCCTTTTTAGGCAATTCACACAAGTATTTATGTTCATTTGTTCTCCACTTTCACATTAAGCTCTAACAAGTGAAGACAAATTCCAAAACTCCTCCTTAAATGCGTCTGATGTTTACAATCCAATTTTAAATTCGTATTCAAATTCCTATTTAAATACAAATACAATTACGAAAAAGAAATGTAAATACAAGTGCAAACGAATAAGCAAATCAATCAAACAGTCTGAAGTGTATACATGAGTAATTTTCCTTGTAAAATTACTACTGAGAATACTTGATGCTATTTTCATGTCTTACACATAAGAGTAAATTAGTTGTTCGTCTTGGCGGCATTTAGCTATAAACATTCAGTTGAATAATTTAGTAGCCAGTAGTAAATCTATTTATAATCGTCTTGTTGTTTTTCCATTTAGTAGTTAACGAAAAAGTTCATGCTCTTCTTTTTTATATTGCATTTAATAATTTGAATTTATCTACTGTGAAATCTTTTATACTTTCGCCCAAAAGTATGCTTCAACTTGTCACCAAAACCACATGAAAACCCAATTTGATTGCAATTCCAATTAGAATTATGAGAACACACAAAACCAATTCGAAACGCACACACATATACAACGACACATATGCTTGTATGTGTGTCACATAATGGCAACAAACAAAATCGTTAACAATTAAATTGAGTGTCAAAACGTTTTGGCCAAAAAAACCGATTTGCATTTTTAATTTGGGTTAAGATTGCGCGTGTGTAACCTCTGAATTTCGCGTGTGTGGGTGTGTGGGGTGTGTGTTTGTTGATACACACACGCACATGCACGCACCTGTCAAAAGGTAGAATTATCGTTGAGCTAAATCCCAACAGCAACAGCAACACATCCAGCTGTGTGACACACTTGTTGTTCTTGTGCGTTTGGCATTGTTTTTGCAAGCATTTGGCTGCCTTGCAAGGTTACACACGCTCACACACATACACCCACACTTACGAATACCAGCACATGTAAATTGTGTATGCTTACAATACATTTTATGTAGCGTAAACTAAAACTTGCTAAATATTCACCACGCTCGACTGTCACATTGAAAAACTTACTGTTGTCCGTCACCCGCTGCCCCGCCCACCTACCGCCCATTCTGCGCTTCACGCCTACTGCCTCTCCACCCTCCTCTCCTCAATGTTTATACAAAATTTATGTCGCGAAACTTGTTTTCCTTCAACGTTTCGTCGTTGCGGCTCTTGAAAATTTAGGCCAAAACACTTTGAAGCTCAGAAGAGCATCATGTTGCTTTCCCTCTCTAACAATCACCCTCTCTTTCACTCATTTTCCTATATTTCTCTATGTAAGGTTGGGGCTGCTGCTGCTGCTGTTGAACTAAAGCGCCAGAACTAACAAAACATCAGCATGAAATGTGTCATAAATGATATTTATGCTCATGTCTCGCTGCTGTTGTCGAAACTCTGCTCAAGTTGAGTTTTAGTCCAAACATGTGCTTAATAATTCACATAGACAACTTTCAGAATTCATCAGAATATGAATTTCAAATGGACCGAAAACTAACGAATAAAACTAATGGCATAAACTCAATTTTATGTGTGACATTAAGTGCCATGGCACAGAAAAAGAATTTCACAAATTATAGTTTGGGAATAGCACAAAAGTTTAGATTATTAAATTTTATAATAAACATTGAATTAATTCTTAATAAAACCGTCAGTTTTAGTGTCGATTTTCATTCAAATATATTTGTATTTTTATTAACGATAGTTTCATGATGACTATTTATTGCTATTTAGCGACTCATTCTGAACGAGTAAAATATAATTATAGTTACATAAGTGTTTGTTAAATTTAGATTCTCAGCAAACATCATATAGTTTTCTCCTTCACAATTTTCCTCAAGCCTCAGATTGTACTCTTCTTTGGAAATTTCATTGCGGGATTTGGCCAGAAACCACAGACTGTTTGAATGTAAAGCCTTGAGGATTTGCTCTTTACTTAGCTTGCAAGTTCTGGCATGCATATAAATTATGATAATTAATGCTTAATTAAGTTGCTTTGCCTACGAAGCAGCAACAGTTAATCTAACTGAGAAAACACAGTTCCTTAATACAACCCTTCAAACACACACACACACACTTGAACCCACTTAAATACAGTTTATCTGTGTGCGTTTATGTTGTTAGTTTTAAGTTTTTGAACAGAGCGTGTAAATTTGCCAACCTGATGGCACAAGTTAAGTTTGCTTTACACGAAACTTAAATTTGCATATTCATAAATGATTAACTTCTTCTTTTTGCTGCTTCTCCAAATGTTTTTCGTTTGCTTTTCGTTAATTTCCTTAACTTCAATGAGTTTAAGTTAAGCTACATTTCTTGCTTGGTAAATAAAATAAATTTTATGCTTTTCTATGTTGCATGTTGCACGTTGCATGCTGAGTTGATTTTAGTATTTACCCACTGAAGTTTTTATTCTTTTATCTGGCTCTTTTTTTATTTCCTTTGGAACTACCAAATGCCCCCCAGCGGCTTTTAGTTGTTTTTACAACTTTTACGAGTTTATATCTCCGATATTAGCTTGACATTAGTTTTTTCGCTGTTGCAGCTTTTCGTGGTTGATAGAGGAGTTTTTATCGGAGTTGCTGCTGTGACGCGCCCCCTAGAAAGAACAACTCAATATTACGAAGGGACAGTTTTGAAAAGTTTCTTCTGTTCGGTTTTCCAATCTTGAGGTTAAACAACTGCCAACTGCCACCTGCCACATGCCACCTGCCACATGCCACAAGCCCTTTTGCTGCATAACTTTACATTATCAACTAGTCTGCTTTATTCCCTTGTGACCCTCTTGTTGTTTTGCATGCGTGCAAGTTTTCAGTTTTCCAGGCATTGCATAAATTTTCATGCCTTTTCCCTTTTTTCCCCCAAATTCAAAAAGAGTTGAACAAAGCAAAAATAAAGAAAGAAAAACATTGCTTTTCCCTTTCTTATGTGCCATATACATACCCTATGTACACCACACATGGGTGGTCTGTCGTTATGTGTGCACTTGTGACGGAATGCCAAAAAAGCCGGTGGGTAGAGCGGGGAAAAGGTGGAAAGTAACCCCCTTTTGGGGGTGTGTTTTTTGTTTCTGCTCTCTCTCCTTTTTTTTGGCCAACAATGCGTTTGCCGAAATTTCTAAAACAAACACGCGCCATTCGAGTGGGCGTCTCAATCAGTCAGCTCCTTTATACTTTATCCTTTGTCCATTTGCCTACCCATTTTCTCTGCCCCTCAGCACTTGTTCCTATTACCGCATGCCCCAAAGCATTGCACTTCTGCATTAAATCATGCGTTTTGTTCTGCTCAACTCAGGGGCTGGGTCTAAATTCGGGGAATGAGTTTTGTGCCTCTAATTGTTATGAGCATTTTCCTGTTGGACTTGCAACTCAACCCCTAAAAGTAACAGTAAATGCTCTCCCGCTCTCTGGAACTCTCTGAGAGAAGCTACTGCGCATGCCCGGCATTTCATTCCATTGTATTTCATTCCACTTCATTTCGTTTCCTTTCGTTTTACTTTCAGCGTTTCAGCTGCATTCCAATCAGTCTCTCTTTTAGTCTACTACCTTTCCCTATCCCTCTCTTATTCTCTTAGCCTGACTTTCGCCCCCTCTCTTTTTGGTGTGTATTGGCGTAGCATTTTAAATGAATGAAAAATATTGTCGTAAAATTTCTTGTCCTTCGCTTCCCAGGAAATCCTCGAACAAACGCCTACGCCAAGTGCAACGCATTGTTAAGTGTTTTAGTTGCTTTCCACTCAGTTTATTCTCCCTACTTTATGTGTATACGTGTGTGTGTGTCTAGTAAATGAATTATGTTTATCTGGCGTTTATGTCCTGGCCGCACATACACACAAGTGTGTCCCAACAACAGGGCATTCTATTTGTTTGTCTTTCACTTCAGTTTCTACATAAATTAACTCGAGTTGCACCCAAATGCGGCAAGCGTAACAATCAGTTCTATGTGCAACGCATGTGAATCACATACGGTTATCCAGACACATGATATGTGAGTAGACGACCAATTGCCTTTGAGTACCCACTATGCATCCTTACGATAAGGATAATGATTTTCGGGTATGTTGTTAAGCATCTTGTTGAGTTGTTCAAGTTGCAGCACTTAGTTAAATGCAGTGTTGGAAAAGAGCAGAGAATACTGCTTCAAGTTACAGTTAAATGAGCAGGAAACAGTGTTGTATAACGCCAATTTACATCACTGTAAGAATCCCCAGTTTAATTCTTCATTAAAAGAGTTAAAACATTGTTATTTTTATTTCTGCTACACACTTACACACTCTCCACTTAGTGCAGTGTTGTAAAGCGTCACTTGAGCGCAACTTGCATGACAATAATTATTTTTGCAATTTATTTCCTTCACTTGCTCCAACGAAATGCTCTCGACAACTCACAACAACTCTCAGCTCTCTGCAGTTAAAATCCCCATTTTATGTTTAATTGATAAGTTCAATCTTCTCGACGAATGTGTCAAGCGAAAGAATACAATAAAAAATTTAATGAAAATCGTTGAAGGAATACGATGGAAAAGCGGCAAAGTTTTGCTGGAGTACATAGCACTGCAGTTGAATGAATGAATTTATGGAAATTGTTAATTAACTGACAGTCGAACAGTGTGTTAACCCCAATCTGCTATAACCGCTACAACCTCCAGACTTCAGCTTATTTCCAGTCTGTGTAACAATTAGCGAATGCAAACGCGGAAAAACTCGCATGGAAAATGCAACAAGAGTTCAACTAAAGAGAGACAGACAACAAATCGAGTGCATTGTCTGTGGTGTCTGTTATGTCAGTTTGTTCATTTTAGTCATGTCGAACCGTACATGGACATTTTGTAGTATTCATTTGGGCATTTTGTCAATCAGGTAGACTGGCAGCTCAGACAATTGATTGGCCCAACTGAAACAAGGACTGCTCAGTTTGAATCCTTGCCATGTTTATGTTCATGTTGAAAATGCTTCAATATTTGCTTATTGAGCTACGCTTGAAATACCTGATAAAACACAATGGCCAACTCTGCTCTTCTGTGGCTCTGTTGACCAGGTAACCAACCAACCAGATACGTTCACAAATTCAACTTCTCCTCCCCGTGCTCTTAACACTTTTCACCACGTTTTTCTCTAGTTTCTCCCACACTTGATTGCCTTTGTGCTCTACTTGCTCCACTTGCTCGAAAGCGTAATTACTTGTCATGACAACCAAATATTTGAATATCAATTTTTCCACAAAGACAGCTTCAGCTATCAGTTCACATTTCTCCCTTTCATGTGAGTTTTCCATCTGTGGTCCTTCGACATGAAAAACTCCCACACACACCAAGAGTTGAATTGAAATTGATATTTGATGGGAAAACTTGCATTGTTTGTACAAAGTACATTGGAAATATATTTTAATTATTTGCAAAAATATGTGGATTTTAGTTTTCAAATGCTATTAAATGGTTTCCCAAACAAGTATTACAATGGAAAACTAATCTCGATTTTGGTACGGAGAAGAAATTAAAACTGTACTGAGATAAGTTTAAATGGTTTGTTTAAATATGTCAACGCTTTGTTAAGTCAAATACCAGAGACGAGCAATTAGAAATGTGCATTGAAGCAAGAATTTAGTTGGACAATTATGGAAATGGGCGACTCTTTTAGAGTAGAGTAGAGTAGTAGTAGTAGCTCTGTTTGAAAAGACTAGCAATTATGTGACTAATTGCTTAAACATTCCAGCAGTACTGTCAGATAATTTTATAAAGTCAAAGCGGATTACTTTTCTAAACTAAATTGTAGTTCAGTATAGAGCCAAAGCTGAAATATTTTACATCTGACTTGCAGTAATTAATATATTACTTATTTTGTTATATAAACTTGCTATTTCTATGGGAACTTTATAACATACCGTAAACTTTCACAGCATTAAATTTTAATCAACAAACAGTTTAAATTGTCCACAAAAAAAATAATGTAATCCCTTTTTTAGTGACATCAATGATATTACTACCCCAAAGGATTAGTCACTGTTGAGCTTACACTTTTGTTTTTGCTCACACAAAGAGTGTCGCTTAATTGATATTAATTACAGAAATTAGCTACACTCACCATTGTGTCCCATGTTCGTGATGATGACCCAAAAATCAATGGTCTTATCGGGTCCCAGCTCCTCATAGTCCCACTTCTTTTTGACACGCACAGCGCCATTTGTTTCCACCGTTACCCACGGATTATCATCGCGTATTTTGAATGTCTCCTTGTCCGTTTCCTTCTCCAGCTGAAACACAGACTTTCCCTCCGTATCACCATCAGCTTCAGTGAATTCAATCCGTTTCGTGGGTCGCACAGCTCGTGTCACGCGACGTTTTTCACGATGATGCGAATGGGCATTGACCTCGTCGTGTTCCAAATGCTGCATAATGAACGACACTGGCTCGGGAGCAAGGAATTCGAGTAGTACCTTTGCAGGCTGAGCACTGAGCAGACTGGGATACCTCAGATCATGGGCAATTACCTCGAGCAGCAGCTCATTGGAGGTGGGCTCTCCGGCGAGCATTAGTTCACCCGTTTGGGGTACAATAATGACCACATTACTGGGTGACTTTAAGCGATAGGCAATCTTATCGCCATCGGCATCGGTGGCCTCCACTTTGCCCAAAATGGCAAATCGCTGCCATGTAATGCTGTTATTACTCTCAATGCTCGGTGATTTGTGTCCCGCAATGGCGAATTTGTAATCCTGTGACTTGAATACCGGTCGATTATCGTTCTCATCCAATACAGTGATTTGTATCTTCGACACAGTCTTGTCCAGGCCATCCACATCGGAGGCCTCCACGGAGAGATCATAGTGGGCACGTTCCTCCCGATCCAAGGGACGATTTGTGACCAGCCAAACACCAGATTCATCATCGCCTTCAATGACCAAAGACTTGGCATTCACTTGAACATTTTGATTGGCTCGACGCTCCTGCAGCGCAAAAGCATCGTTAACATTGCCATCTATGATTGTATATCGAACTTTCTTTGGTTGGGCCAACTCCTCGTCAAGTATGGAGCCACTAAAAGCCTGCATTAGGGGTACTCCGCGCACACGTGTGCCGGCTGGATGATTTTCACGCACCTCGCCGCTGGCATCCAACAGGGAGCCAGAGAAACGCAACATGTCATTGCGATGCATGACAAAAAGCTGCAAGTTATGCGTATTCGTGGCATTCGGTGTTTGCTCGACAACGACCAGTTGAACGGGTCGATTGACCAGCGGTGAAATGTCAGCGGTGGTCATCACAACACCATCATCAAGTACCGTAAAATACTTGGAGTAGTCACTATCTAGCATATGATAGGCAGCACCTACATCACGGCCACTTGCACCTCCTTGGTGCGCTGTACCATTCGCTGGATGCAGTGGACGCGTCTTAAACTTCTTGATGCTAAAACCAGGATACGTATCATGGGGCAACACTAGCGACATTTCACTGTGTGCACCATCATGTTGTTGCACTGTAGTCTCCAGTTCACCTGGGCTTCCGGCCAGCATTCGGGCCGCATTCTCGGCACTCAGGCCGGCATAACTGGGTGTTGCCGCTGTGGCAAGTTCACTGTTATTCAGCTGCAACATCAGCAGTAGCAGCAACAGACTCCTGCTTGAACTGTACGCTTGGAGTCCTCGCGCTTTGGGCGCCAACGGGCAACGTCGTGCCACCATTTTGTTTGTGGCACGCGTTGAGCGCCTTTCTTTCACTTCTATTTTAACTTCCTCTTTGGGTCGGCTACTTCCTGTCTTGTTTACACTTGTTTAATTATTAAATTAAACGTCGTGCTGTATGGTCTTAATTGTAGACTTTACACGTAACACTTGAATAATACATGGAGTTGTCTTTTGTATTCGTTTAGGGTCTATGCAAATTGCTTTAGTTTGTTAACTTATTCAATTCATTGTTGTTATTAGTCCTGTTTGTTGTGCTGGCTTCGTTGGGGCTGCAAAGAAAAGAAGGCAAAGGAGCTTATTAAATAATAATAATAATAATATTACAGCTTGGAAATGTAAAAGGAAAAAGCATGAAACAAATTCCCACTACTTTTAATTAAGTAAAACATATTTTATACATTTCTACTCGCTTTTAGCTGTAATTCCCATCATTAAAATTGTAAATGTTTCATAATTTATTAATTAATGAATATTCTGCTTTACTTTTAATTAAGAAAAAGCTTTGAAATGACTTTAAATACATATTTTTTTTTTACTTTAAGCATTTAAATTTTTAACAACAGTTTTTAATAATCCAAGTTAAAGATTTCAACTCAGTTGCTTAAAATAAATGAAGTCAAATGAATGAAATTCTACCTCGTTAAATGAAAATTGTATGCAATAATAAATCTGCTTACAAAAACAAACTTGGAAACTCAGTAAAGTAGACAATGAATTCAACGTAGACAATCGCATTTCATTTCTATTATTTAAATCAAATTTCTAGCCACAACATTTGTGTGTTTTGAACTCTCGAGCTCTCTCGAACTCTCTGGCTATGAAAATGGAAAGCATCTAAATTCTGTTGTGAGTGCATAACGAACATTTTCCAACGCTATCAAAAAGAAAATTGTCAACTTTTGAGATTTTTAATTGGTTGTCAGTGCACAAAGTGCATGCAATAAACAGAAAATGTTGCACAAAGCAAAAAACTTTTTAATGACATTAGCAGAAAATTTTAAATATTCAAGATATTTAGCACACAAGCAGAGTGACAGAGAGGGCGGTAGATGGGAAGAGAGAGAGCGAGAGGGAGTGTGGGCTGTCAAGGATTTTGCACAGCATTTGAAATTTTGCTTTTGGCCCTTTTGAAGCTGCTGCTGACATGCTCTAAATTCAGGCTCGACTCGTGGCTTTTTCAGTTGCCGTTGTCGCTGTTGTTGTTGTTGTTGTTATTTTTTATGCCCTGCTGCTAGTTGTGCTATAATTTCCACCCCATGCAACATGTCCAAATGTGTGCCACACATGGCCGGCCTTGAAAATTTCACTCGGTACAATATTTTAATTACCCACTGTACTACTTATGTGTGTGCCAGGGTAACTTGGGATCACAGACCCGGCACGCACCCTGTCATTTCAGAGACCTTAACAAAGGTTCATGGATTTGGGATGTCGGGAATTCACAACAGCTGCGCAGGCGCCGCGGCGTCAGAAAATTATTTCAAATTTTTTGATACTAGCCGTTTCACGTTTCCAGTTTTATGACTTGCCAATGTGTTGACAATAGTTTTATTTGCTTTTTACGCGTAATTATCGGGAGGATTTCAGGTTCAGCAAATGCACTTTACCAGTGAAAGAGAGAGGGAAGTAGGAAAAGTGAGATGGCGAGTGTACGACAGCTGAGCGCACATATTTGTGATTAATGTAACGATCTTCTAACAAGCCATGTTAATTATTGACTTTGTCGGGCCCTGAAACTTTGACAAATTGCCTGGCTGATTGTGCAAGTGGTGGCTAATGGCGGAAGTAACCAAAAATGTCAGTGGAAATAGGGAAGGTTTGGCATAAAAATAACTTGAGAGAGGGCAAGTTAAATTTAACTTAACTCGCACTTCAAAACACAATTTAACTAATCGAAGTTGACTTAAACTTTTCTGAAACCTTTTCCCCAAAGGCCTGACACTCGCATCAATTCAATATCAATCCACTTTTCAAACAAACTTTCAAAGATTCTAAGCCTTAATTAATAACTTTGTCAGTAACAGAGTTGTGCACAAAACTTTCAAGCACTCAAAAGTTACTTCAATCTGCTTTTAACTATTGATAGCCAATATTTATCAATAAAAACGTTAGATAGATAGTTCGTGCTGTAAATATTGAATATTAAAAGCTTTAAATTGAAAAACTCATAAATATGATATGAATTCCAGTTGTGTGGCAATCGAGCGTGTGGTCAAAGAGAATGCCAATCCAAAAATTGCTTTATGTGCATTTTAGCCAAATAATACGAGCCTCAAAATGAATCAAAAAGTAAACAAAAACCATTCTGTTTGTTTGACTGTCTGAATGTTTGAATCGTTTCGAGTGTTTGACTGTTTTGTGTGCGGGTGAAGAGGCAGTAAATACTCATAAAATGCCATGAATTTTAATTGCATGCCGTTGATCACGAAACGACAACAACAACAATGACAACAACTTCATCAAAAATCAATAAAAAATATACCACAATATCTATCTATTGACAATAAAAAGAAAAACAACAATTAAAGCTTCATTAGGCAAGTTTTCATATACCCTGTAAATGGGTAATAAAGTGTGTAATGAAATTTGTGAAAAGGTGATAAATAAATCAAATCTTGTAACTCAAATTTGAGCTATTAAAATAATAATTAGTTTGGTATGGCTACTTTATAGTAAAATTTATTTTTTTTATGAATGAATCAAATTTTACAGAGTATCTAATACTTGTCTATTGTCACCTATATTTTGGTTTATCTTTCCCTTTTTTGACATTGAGCACATGCAGTTAATAACCGAAATATTTAAGCACTTTTCGGACGCGCTTTTCAAATATTTATGACAATCACAAAAGAGTTGCCAGGCACGCTTTAATTTAATACAGCGCAGCCTTTGTTGAATTCAAAAAAGAAGAACACGAATAAAATAAACCAACTACAAAATACCCGTCAACCAAAATTAAATGAGTATTTTGTTTATGTAAGTTTACTTATAATACTCCCCAACTCCAATGCTAACGGGTATAAAATCAAATAAATAAAATAAAAAATGAGGCCTGTTTTCTGTGTTTTTTCCTCTGTTGTGCTACTGAAACTTGTTAAAATGCTGGCTACATTTAAAATTCTAATAAACAATGCAAAGGCAACGCCTTGAGCTTTTGTCGAACAGACGATGCGACTATTTAGCCAAATTCAAGCCCAGTCCAAGCCAACTTCAAGTCAGACCGAACTAAGTGCACAGCAGGTGGTCTTCAGAGACGATTTTTAATCGATTTTAAATTGCTTCGAGTGTCGAGATGTGGAGGAGTGGTCGACAAACTGCGCCTCCAGCTAATGCCGCTGATGCCCACGTGGGCGTGGCAAAAAATAACACAAAATTTAACATAATTATTGTGCAGGGAAATAAAGAAAACTTGAGTAAGGTTTCAAAATAAACAAAAGCGTCCTCAAGTGATTTTTCTTATTTGCAATTCATTTTAATTATAAAAACTTTGAAAAGTAGAAAGATTTCTTAAAGAAGAAGAATTTTGTATTAAATGTATATGCTATTAAATGTTTCAATGGTTTTCTTGAGTCTATTTGCAGAGCATTCAAAATTCGTTGAGTAGATAACATTTCACTGATTTTTCTCCTATCTGCCTTCTGGCTGGCATTACGCATCAATCATTTGAATGGATGCATAAATACATATTAAAGCCTATACGATCTCAAATATATACAACTAATTTATTCATTTATGCCGAAATGTAGCGCTCGGCTTTTTGACTCCAAACTCTTTGAAAAGTGGTCTTAAAGTTGATTTTGTATTCGCTTTATCTTCGCTTTTAATTAAGTGCCACTAAACAATTTGCGTATTGCGTTTAACCAAGGCACAAAATATAAATTTATTTTTAAGAAAAATCCGCTTTGTTTTGATTAATCGAAAATGCTGCGAATTTCAAATCAATTTTTACACGCATCTTTAGACACCGCTGCAAAATGCCAGGTAATCAAATTAGTTAAAACAATGAAATAATTTAGTTGTGAAGCAAAACTCAAACTGGAAAAAAAAAACACATCATATAAAATGTGTTCCCAAACACATGGTAAATGATTTATAATCAAATATATCTGTCTTTTCTCGGCTTGTTATGGCCAACCAATGGGTTTATTAGCGCCAAAAAGATATCCGGTTATGCAAATCACAGCACTTGATCATTTGTTGCAGTGGTAGCTGAATCAGTAGACGACTGATTAGTAGATCTCCGAGATATCAGTCGTAACAGAATATTGGCTTTCAAGAGTCTGTACCGTTTTATGGTAGACATTTTCATAGCTAATTGCAATTAAGATGCGATCCGCTGATAATAGGTGAGAAATAAATATATGTTGACAAAAGAAAATGTCGTTAAATGTCAAAGACCCTCGAAGGCGTCGAAAGTGAATGGCGACAACGCGTTTTCGAGTGGGTGTTTATTAAAAAAACAGTTCGTAAATAATATTGTACCATAAAGTCGGCAATTTGATGAATTTCTCTAGCATTTTTATTAGCTACCGGTTAATGTGCAGTTAAAGGTATTAGGAAGCCAACAAAGTCTGTTTAATTTCATGTTCCAGAATGTTTCAAATGCAGTTTTCATGTAACAATTTTACAAAAAAGGGCAACAAACACTAAATTTCATAATTTATTAACATTTTTCACCCCTATAAGTTCACCAACTTATGCTAACCTAAGCAATTTAATAATGTAACCAACACTTTTTTTATGTTTTCAAAAACATACCCCTAGCTTAAAGCCAGAAATGTTTATTAAATTATACAAAATTCTAGTTTTTTATATTTATTTTTTATTTGGAACTGCGGGACAACCCCTACGAGAATATTATGTAAATTGAAACTAAGCATTTAGCAGACAATTTAAGGAATACAATGGAACACATTGTGTCTGTTCGGCATTGCATGAAATATTTAGGAGCACTTTATCAAAAGGCGACGACGCGCTTACGAGGTACTGTCAAAGGAAATCTGTATACCCTTTAATAGCAGAAGAGGGGTATTTTGTATGCAGCAGAAAGAGGCGTGACGCTCATATGTTTCTGAACAGCATCAGCAGAGACTTATATAAATTTAAAAATTAAATAAATAAACATATGAACTAAAATAGTTTAAAAACTCAACTTAAAAAATACTTATTTTTATGTTAGTTTTAGGGTATATTATAGTCAGTCATTAAAGCTTACTTGAGATACCCATTCTGTTATGTATTTTGTAGCGCGTGGCACTCGCAATCAGACAACGACAACAACAACAAAGTCTCTACAGGAAAACACGCGCAAATCTCCTCACAAATCCCCTGCACACACACACACACACTGAGGCACACACACACGTATTCAGGTAGCCAACCACAATGGGCATTTCCAAATAAATAGAATCCTTAGGCAAAAAGGGGGAAATTGAGGCTGAGGGTTTCAGTTTGGGTTTAGGGTTTGTTTTTGTAACGGCGCCTATTTCTGGCTGTGTGTCTCTGTCCCTGTCCGTGTCCCTGTCCCTGGTTGTGAGGGTTCGTCTAGTACTTCCGCCCGGGTTGGGATACAGCAAACGAAGTGCTTCATCAAATATGAATTGGAATTTGGTAAGAGAAGAGCAGAGCTGCGAAGAGGCAAGTAAAGGAAGCAGGAATGCCAAACAATTTTCAAGTTGCTCCATTGTGGCTTTTGCATTGGGAAAATGTCAAGCGATGTCCTCATTTTGATGGCACTGAGAAATTGAGCAGACAATGATTAATTGAGCGCTTGTTTGGCTATTTAAATTGCGTATATGGTCTGCTTTTTTCTCTCATTTTTTTTTAAGCTGAGAAATTTCCGAGAAAACTCATTAATGCAGAGCTTATTTATTGGCTGAAAGGCCTGTCAACACTTGCAAAGAGTGAGAGGAGGGGAATCTTCCATAAACAAATACACTGAGGCTGTCAACTCGAAACTGACTTTTAAATGCAAATATTGGCTGAATTACGCCTCGGGACAATTGTCTACCCAAAACCCGACAAACGTTCTCCACAGTCGCCCATAAATAAAGTCATTACGCACTTTTTTTTCTGTGCTCGTGCCAAAAGGGTTTTGCCTCGGACAATGCATCTCGCAAATATTTGCATATCATGTGGAAGACCCAGATCAAGGAGAAAAAAAAAAAAAATACAGAAAAGCCAAAGAAAAAAAAAACATAAAGGGTAAACACAGTAGCCAGATCCAGTGACGACTACAGACTATAGACTACAAACTGCAGACTGAAGACCCAAGACTAAAGACACGGCAACGAGTCACAGGTAACATGATACCCTCGACTTGGCTTTGAGACTCGTTTGTCGGCTCCTTCCTCATTGTGTTTTTGTGTCTGTCTTGGGCAGCTACAAATTATGTGTTAACATGGGCATTTGGTGACACGCCTACTGCATATGTTGCTGCTTGTAGGTAGGCCGGGAAGTGAACTGTGGACTGAATGAATGTTACCAGCTACCAAAGCAGTTGCCGCTAATTGGAAATGCAGCGATAATGATAACTCAGCTGTCTTAACTTAAGATTGCAGTGCCTGGTTCACTGAGCTGCTTGTCTTTGATTAGCTAAACGATTCACACCAAATTGAGTCAATAATAAGAGTTTTACTAAACAGAAGTGAGCAGAGTAGCAGAAACGGAATTAAGGAAAGGAGTAAGAAATGGCTATAATTAATATAAGTGTTCATTTTAAAATTCTAGTAATTTAATATTATTTTGTGCCTCATTGAAGACTTTAGAACAACAGAATAAACTGTTTGTACATTTCTTTTCTATTTCCGAAAAAATAAAGCAAATTTTTGGAACCCCAAAAACAAATCAAGAAATAATTTGTATTTCAAGAATTCTTTTATGTTTTAAGCTCTCTTAAAATGGTTTATACCAACTACATAACCCTTTGAAAATCTTGTCTAACTGCTCTCTCTCTCTCTCCTAATTTTATATTGCCGTTTTTATTATTTTTAAAATTGTTTTCTTTCTTTAACTTTTATTTTCTTTGTTTATATATTCCTATTTCATTTTTTCAAGCTTTCAATTTATTGGTTTATTGTTGACATATCGTAATTAACTTGTTTAATTGGCTAATTTATTTAACGTCAACTAGTTTGTAGAGAAAGACGTATTATTCGATGAAATTGTACAAACACATTGCAAGTTTGTATATCTGAAAAGCAATTTCCATTATAAGCTCATTAACTGTACGAACGACCAACCCTAAGGCACAACACAGCAGTGTGTGTGTTTGTGTGCGTGTGTGTGTTTGCTGTAATCACAATTCTGTTGAACAGAGCAAACCTTTTGGCTACACCACTCCTATCAGAAATAAGACATTAAATTGAAGCTGAGACTTCAGACTGCGTTTAGCTTGTGCCGCCTTTTAAAATGTTTTCCAGGAAAACAGATTTTCAGAAAATTAACTTTTTTTTGTGTTTGCAGTGACGCCTGCAAGGTGTTGACTAAAGGTACCAACACCTTAATTAAATTTTGCAGGCAGACACAGCTTTTTGCGTGTGTGCGTGTGTGTTGTTGCCCCAAATGAGAGCTAAGTTGGCCATTGTATAGGCCAGACAATTTAGTAATTTTATTGTTGTTGCATTGCGTTTAACATGCGATGGAATTGTCGTGACGATTTGAAAGGTTTCGGAAGAAGCTACACAAATTGCATAAAAAATATAGAAAATGATTTTTATTTTTGCTGCATTTGGTGTTGAATCAACCATGCCAAAAATAAAGAAAATAAAAGAAAAGAAAAGATATAGCAGAAATAAAGGCAAAGAATACGAATTTAGTGAGCTTAGGTTTTTTCGTATTTTGCGGCAACAAATTGCAAGAACAAGAGCTGGCAATATGCCCAAAACAATAACAACAATAGTTGATGACTGCAACTGTTGCCAAACTGTCTGCGCTGCCCTTTAACGTTGCACGTTCCCACTGTGTGTTGCCACCTTCCCGTCTTCCGTTCCGACGCCTCGCACCACGCCGCTGCCAGGCCGCACTTCCGGCGTGGCGTTGACGTTGGCAAAAAGTGCAATGCACTAAAATTGAATTTAAACAAAAAGAAAATTTACAAAAGTAGAACGCAATATGTGCGCCCTCTCTCTCTCTCCCTTTCTCCCTTTCTCTTTTACTCGCTCTGATTCTCTTTCTCTCTTTTGTGCAGTGTGAGACTCGTCACGAATCAATACAAAATGCATTCTCTATAGTTTGTGCTGCCGCTGCTGCAAGAGGAGGGTGACTCACAGCACAAGTAAAAAGGCCATTCAACTTGCAACATACTCACACACACACCGTTACACACACACACACACACACACACTCACACACGTGTGGCATGTGTAACTAGCATCAAGGTTAAATATTTGCATTTCTGTGCCCTGTTTGTGCACATTTAATAGCATTTTGTTTGTTTTCCATTCAGCAGCTTGTTTATTTGAATTTCTCTGCTCCTGGCACTTTCACTCCCCGCCCACCAAAAAAATTAACACCCCACCCTGTATTTAATTTAATTGAAAATCGCATTCTACGAAAAATTAATTGGTATACATTGCAGCTATGAAAACAAACGAATGTGTCTATGGAAAAATACTCGGCTGGGAATTAAAGTGCCTAAATAAATAAAGAAAATAAATAAGAGAAATGTATACCGTTTAAGCAAAATGCCAGTAGTCCCACACAAAAAGTGTGCAATTCGAATTCGGAGTACAAAACTAATTGGAATTGACAAAAAGATAAAGTTTTTGTTATTTTTTTTTTGTTTGTTATCCTTTTTGGGGCAATGAATTCGTTGCAAAAAGTGTTGATAAAAATGCATTATCTAAGGTAGAACTAAAATAAATTGAGAGCTTTTATAAAACCCTGCACAAAACTAAAACTAAAGGATCAGGATCAACTCAGTGCAGCTCTGGCGTCACCTAGCGCTCGTTGTTCGTTTTGCTGCAGCTTCTTGTAAGATTTTCCGGCTTTCCTGTGCAATATCATTGATTATTTGCAGTGCTGCTCCAACTCCACACCATTTATTCCACAACACACTGCCTCCCATATGTTGTGAATCACTCCTCTTTTTTTTTTGTTCCCACTTTTTTTTATCCCTTCTTGATTTTTGTGTGTTATTCCTTGCTCACGTATTTATGCGCAGTCACGCTGTTGCTGTCATTTCTTTTCCATATTTTCCATCTTCTTATTCGCTCATGTTTTCCCTTTGTTGAATGAATTTTACATTTTTATTGCACGATGGTTCAGTTTGAGGGAGGAATGTCTGACTCTAAATTTGAGTTTGAGTTCGAGTCTGAGGCTGATTCTGTGTGTGTGTGCCCATAACGTATATATATTTTTTTGCTGTACAGATTTGTCACAAGTATTGCCGCACTCAGGTTGCTATTTGTCGTCGCTGCCACCCCTCGCTCAGGGCCTCCCCCTCAGGGTCTGTCAGAGCCACCCTACGAGCCTTCGAGTACAATAAAAAGGATGTGACGCGCGAGCGCACATAAATATCGCATGTGAATTGTGTGTTCTGCCAAAAGGATGCTGAGCAACACACACACACACACACACACACACACATAGTAGTACTGTGTATATATGTAGTCGTGTATATACAGGCGGGATATCCTCTAATACAACCGCAGAGCCGGCAAAGAGGGCAATCACCCGGCTCAAAGCCCTTTGCCTTCGTCCTTTTTACTTTGATTTTTCACTTAGGGTTGCAATTTCCATCGATTTTCATTTCGATATTGTTTTTGTTATTGTTGTTGTTGTTGTTGTTACTGTTGCTGCAGTGCGTCAAGTTGCAATTTCATTCATGTTCTGCCCTCCCTATCTTGCCTTTCTTTTTGGCGCAGTGTTAATATCTTTCTGTTTGTCTTTCTCTTTGCCACTTGCCACTTGTCACTTGCAACTGGCAACTTGTACAAAGTTTTAGCAAACCCGCAGCTTCAGCAGCCACAGCTGGTGTTGCCACCATTAGCAATTTGTTGCAAGTGCCACTTGGCTGAAAAATAAACTAAGAACTGGCGGCACAATATGCAGATTAGCAGCTAATACCCCGTTGCCTTCAAGTCCCCCCTCGTTTCCCTTTAAGCTGATGCTGCCTGCACTTAAGATTGATTGATTGTCGAGTGGACGGACGGAATGAAACGGGTTTGTGGACTTAGTTGTCTACTCTGTTTTGCTACCGAACATTATGAATATTTTCTGTAGGAGATTTTATTACCAAAATGTGGAAAAAAAGATTTTTAAACCTAATCTTTGACTTATTTAATAAAATAAATCATTTGGAAATATGAAAATTAATTAAAATCTATTTAAATAAGCAGAGTATTAGCATTGCGGTTATTTAAATTCATATCTTGCTACTCAAAATAAATTCGCTGCCTTTGGCTTGAAAATTGTGAAATCTTCTTCATTTGGGGAGCACAGAAATTGTATGTGACGCTGGCATTTAATTGCTGTTGCCAGCTAATAAATTTTAATTGTCGTCAATTAGCAACGGAATGCAGCGGGAAATGAACCAGAAAATCAACAAAAAAACAGAAAAAAAAAGTAAAGTAATGCAAATTGTGGTAAAATATCACAAGCTGAAAACTCTATTAAAATGGCAAAAAGGCAAGCAAATACAAACAGAATATATTGAATTCTTGAAAATGTTGAAATGCCTGGTAAAATATCCCAAATGAGCAAATGGAAAAGACACATACTCAAGATGCCGATCATGTGAAACCGAAACTAAAAACTGAACTGAACTGAACGTAGAACATGTGTGAACCGCATGTGAGTGTGTGGACAACGCAGAGATCGAGACGAATGCATTAAGCAGAAATTTCATTTCATTCATAAAGAATTCATTTTATTATTTCGCCAGCTCAAAGCGACCACAGAAGTCCGACAAGATGGACCAAAAGGGACGAAAGGAGGCGTGGTGTAGGCATGCAGGCCAAAAACCAACACACATGGACCTTACTGAAAATAAAGATTTATTGCCATTAAATATGGAAAGTCCACGCCCATGGAATATCCAAGATGCAAGAGGCGCATACCGAAGCCGAAACTCATAAAATTATATTTTCAAAAAGAAAAAAAAAGACGACAGAGTTGCACATATTGTGTAAGCAACTCTTTCTCTGTTCAAATAGTGCAAACTATAATAAGGAATGGCAACTGTATTAAAATTAAGGCGAAAAGTATCTTACAGCTTACGGCCATTCTGGTTGGCAGATTAATCATCATTAAGTAACAGAGTTTAAATTAAAGCGAATAGTATCTTGTAATGTAACTCGTATCTGATACAATTTACTTTAATATTTTAAAGTGGCAGCGTGTAAATTGTAGATTTTTAGTTTTAAAATTAATGAATCTATTATTAAAATTTATATAATTTAAAATGCATAAATAAATTTGAGTATGGTTTCTGACTCCATTAACTTATCTAAGATCAGAGGCAATAAGGCTGCAGATATCAATCTTAGCGATGAATATTTTTATGTTAAAAACTATTAAATTTTTAATATAATTATAATAATTATGACTTGATCAGCTTATCTATAAAAAGTAGCGTGAAAACTTGCATATTTAATTTCATATAGATAGGCCATATAATTATAATATTTTTGATTTAATAAACTCATATTAACCAAAAAATGTGGGAATTTTAAGATTTTTTGCCATCATTATTTGCAGTTATTATCCATAAGATAATCAACTATTATTTAAAGTTTATTTGCCCTAAAATCTATCAAATAAATGTGAATATAAAATGAATATTTTTGAGTCCATTAACCTATCAGATATATTAGATATCAATCTATAAAACAAACATCATACAGTTGACTTGAAAAACTAGTTAATCTAACAACTTGTAATAAAATTAAAATTTTAAACAGACAGTTGTATATTTGGCTTTCTCTAAGTTCAAAAAAATCTAGAAAAATTTAATAAATTTATTCATTTTGCACACTTGACTTACAATTTGCTACACAAATTTCACATTTCCATGGAGGTCAGCAAAGCACAAAATACTTAAATTTTGCTATGTAAACAATAAGAATATTAAATTATGCATCATCAATTTGAGCACAACGAATGCACAAAACGTGCGTAGAGCAAAACAGAAATTGAAGAAGAACTAGAATTGGTAGAGAGAAACTTGGGTGAAGGTTCAAACAAATTGCATTTTCTTGGGTTCTTGTCGCTTAAGCGGAAAATTGACCTAAAAAAATGTATAAATAACTGAATTTGTTATAGACAATTTGTGCGCAGAAAAGCGGCAAAAAATTAACTGCATACTGCGGCGTGAGTAAATAATAATTATAATGACAAGAAAATACAAAAAAAAATAAAAGAAGGTTGAAGGAAGTTGGCAATCTCCCTACGCGTACTTTGCATACATAATGCATTTTTCTTTGCAGCGAATTCTTCTTTTCTGTTTTTACTTTGCTTTCAATTTGACCGCAAAACAGGCCCCAAAACCCAATCAATAGTTATGACCCAATATTTCACGTGTTTTTTAGTTCTCGCGTCGATCAATGAACAAGTTTTTTTCTTTCGATTTTTTTGTTGTTGTTGGTAAGTCGCGACCGCAATAAGTCAAATACGAGGCCATCGAGCTTTATTATGTGAGTGGCAACCACAGAAGAGAGCACTGCGAAGACCTCTTTGGAGCCCTCTACTGAACACTCTTCATAAGCGAAGAACAACCAACAACTTGGCGTCATGGTGCAGGCCAAAGCAATGCTGCAGATAAGTCAATTATATTGACTTGGCCAAGAACTACGAACAACGAAATGAGGGGTAAAAGAAGAAGAGGAATGAAAGAAGCAGTGTATCAAAGCTTTGAGGTGGCAAGCAGTTTGTGTTGTTGTCTGTCTGCTTTTTTGTTGCTACTCAGAAGTTCCCACCGTTGAAAGTCGGCGGCGTTTTGGTCCAAGCCGATAACATCAACTCAGCTGCCAATGGCTGTCAATGGAGCAAAACGGTGAACAGTGAGGCAAACTATGTTCTTAGCTAGTTAAAAACTGTTAAAATAAATTACTAAGCTTACTATTTTAAACTTTTCTGAAGTAATGGAAATAAATTCAACTCCCACCATTTCATTTTAATTATTATACGCTGCGTACCACTGTGCACTGTGCCACACTTTGCCCATGCTGCACTGTCTGTGTTCCAGACGAGGCTTTATTATTTTCTGACTGGCACGTAGATTTATGTATATCTTATTTTGTGATTTTTTGTGTTTTGTTGTATACCTTCCTTTTATTCGTAAAGCATCTTCAAAACGCTTTGAGGCTTTGTCTTTTTGCTGTCTTGTTTTTTTGGCTCAAAGTGTAGACGCAATTTACTGATTACATTATTGCTGGCAAATTGCTAGATTATAGTTGTTGTTGCTGCTTTTATTGTGTGCATATTATTGCCTGTCAAATTATAGTTATTAGTTTTGATGTTTTTCAATCAACAATTTTATTTTTTTTTTTTAGTTTTTTAACCCTCAAAATAACAATAATTTTGGAAAATTTATTAAAGCGCAAATTGCAAACAGTTTGTCCAAATTTATTTAATTATAAAATTATTACATTTATTTGTGTTATTTAAATAATTTGTGGTTATAGTTTATTTATTTATTGAGCGCTTTTTCGCACTCACTCTCTTTGTGTCTCTCTAGAATGCGTGGAAAAGCAAACAGGAAAGCAAACAACAGAAAACCGGCAAGAAAGTCCAAGCGAAAGCAAACTGACAAGAACAAGTGCAGCACATGGCAGTTAAAAACGAGAGAGAGGAGGAGAGAGTGAGAGCGTAATCATGAGAGAGAGCAGCAGCAGGTCAGAGCGCGCTGGGCATAAAATTCTGCAAAGTTTTCGCTCTCAACAGCGGCAACTGCGCAAAAAACACCCCACAAAAGCTACGACCCACACACACACAAACCCACTCACATACACCTACTCTCCCACTCACACACGCACACACATAGTGTAGTAGTTGTAGAAATTTTGCAGACAGTGCTGCCAATTCCTGTGCATAGTAAGAATACTACAAAGGAGTATTTCCACTGCTGATAAGCGGCAATTGTGTTCAGTGGGAGCAGCGAGCGACGTGGGGAAAGTGAAGGTGGGAGTGGGAGAAGGAAAAAGCAACATCGATCGATTTTTCATGCAGCAACGCGAGAGGAGCACAAAAAAACTGCTGCATACGCACAGGAGCAGCCCCAGAGCTTATTTTGGGGCTGGCAGAGAGTCAGAGCTCCACGCTCTCTTCGAACACACACACAAAACACGCAAGTCTATAAGTGTATGTGTGTTACGCTGTATGTGAGCGACGTGTATGTACATGTCTAAGGTGTGTTAACCTCAAATACGCACACACACACACTCAAATAGATAAATAGCAATTGCTTCTTGGCATTTTTTTGCACGCTTTCTACAGGTACGCAAATAATAGTTTTAAATTAAATTTATTTAACAAAAAGCGCTTAAAATCTGGCTTTTTAAGGCAGCTAAAATTTACAAATTTTACACAATTTTTTGACCATTTTAGCGGCTATACTTTTAGCTTGCGATTTTGTCAACTTTCAGCTATTTAAATTGCTCTACGAATTTAAATTTTTTTATGTTCAACTTTTTCAGTTGTCTTCCTCAAATAATTTACTTGATATTGTGTTGATTAATTTGCTTACTTTGTTTTGAATCCTTTGCCGCAATTCAAACAACAGCTACTAATCCAAATTATTGATTTTCATGGAGTGCGTGTGGCGTTTTTCCTGCTCTTTTTCCCACTCTCGAAGCGAGTTTTCTTTGCTTTCATTCGCTTTCGATTTGGTTTGTTTAGTTTTCACAATTTTCACGACACTTTTCTGCTTCTTCCGCAGCTTCTGCTTTTCTCTATGTATAATATTTTTGTTGTACTACTTTTTGTGTTGATTTGATTTCGCCAGCGGCGTTTTTTATGGGGGGTAACTTTATATTTTAATCAAACCAAACGGGGGTGAGAAAAGAATTTATGGGCAGGCGGTAAATTTGATAATTTTTGGCATTTTGTTTAACAATTTTTCACTGTGCCCAATTTTGCAAAAGACACAAATACACGAGACGCACACACAGCAACACACTCACATACACACAAAGCACGCGACGCGAAATACACACACGCACACATGCACATACAGTGAGAGGGGTCGGCGTTTGCGGAGATGGGGCGGTGTGTGTCTATATATCCTTTGCATTCAGTCGGTGCGCGGAGTCAACACACACATACACACGCACGCACACACACCAACGACAACGAGATTGAACACTATCCGGCACCGTTGTCCTGTCACGAGCAACTCAATCGACACAATGAGCGTGCAGCAGTCTGGAAAAGTCCTCAGAGCCGATGGAAAAACTGAAAAACTCACAACTCAACGTCTAGGCCAAAAGCCAAAAAAATTTCCCACCACCAAACCGTTTGCAGCGAGAGCAAAGAGAGCGACAGACTCTCTGAGAGCGACTAAGCTGCAATTGGAATGAAATTCAGTAGAGCGAGAGAGTCGGTAAGACAGAGAGAGAGATAGAGAGAGAGAGAGCAAGTTTCATCATATGTTCCGTAGCTCTGGACATTCACGGAGTCTCGCACATCCTGCTGTTATTCACAGTTGGGTCTCGTGCCAACCGCAGATGAAACTTGCTGACTTCCTACATTTCCTCCACTTCTAGTTCCTCCCAATTTTGGCCTATACAATCATCCTCTTCTTTTTATCCTTACTACACCCGTTGCTGTTGTTGTTGTTGTTGCTTAGGTGCTCACTGTTTATCAGTATTTGTGTAATATTCTGTATTTTCATGAGTTTCCGCCAGACTCTCGTTACAGTTTGTCTGTTTTTTATTTATTTTTATTTTTTGTTGTACGTTTTCGTTTGGTTCTATTAAAATTTGTTTGTCCGTTACTTTTGATAACTTTTGTGCAACTGTTAGCCGACTTTTGGCCTCAAAACATTAGTATTGTTGATTAAAATAGCAGTCTGCCTGCTAACAAGTTAGCCAAGTAAATATTTAGTGATGAGATTAGATGCCATAATATAATGTTATGACAGAGATTATATTATAAGATAATGTAACTGAATAAAGTGATTAAATTCTTTTTTAGTACGAGACTTTTCAAGAGAATTAAGCTTAATTTTAATTACTTTAATAAACTTTATACAATTCTTCAAGGCTCTTAAATTTAAAGTAGCTTTTTGATCTTCTTTCTTTAGTTAACAAATTAAATATCTAAAGTAAGAAATTCATTACTTTTAGCTCCATAATTTCACGTATAAAGTGTCCCCATCTTCAAACTGATTACTCGCAATTGTTGCTTCTATATAATTTATGCTTCCACGCTTCTGAGAAGTATATTTTTTTGCGATTTTCGCCCACATGTTAAGCCACACCCCGTCTGGTGGTAAAGGGGGAAAAAGGGAAGTGGAAACGTCACGCAAAAGCGCAGTCGAAGTCAAGCTCATAAATTGTGATTTGCATGAATGCAAAAACATAAAATGAAATTTGCATTTGACTGCACATAGAAAGACAGAGGGAAAGCGGGATGAGACAGTGAGAAGGAAGGGAAAATTTCACTACTAATAATTCGCTACAAAATTATATACAGTTACACTTATGTGCAGTTATTTAAGGATTTCATACACACACAACCACACACACAGACATATACAGGTCCCGGCAGCGACAGTTATGCACACAATAAACGTTCACATAAAGTTGGTAAATTTAGCATGAAATCAACGCGATGGCAAAAGGACGCGTCAGGAAGTTGGCAACGCTCAAGGGCAGTAAGAAGAGAGGGGCAGTAAGAAAGGAGCCTGAAGGGACACGCAAAATGCGCGCCATATGATGAAGTAAACACACACACACAGACACACACACACACTTACTAACACGCTTACAAACTTAAACCAAGTAAAAGAAAACAACAAAAACATTTGACGAAAAAAATGCAGGCAGCGTAATGGGAACACGCCAAGTGGGAAATGCACACACAAACACACATACACACACAAGTTCACTTGGTTGTGGAGTCTGCGTTGCCTACACACACACACACACGTATACCGAGAGACACTCTAGAGTCAGTTGTACCGTTACCGTCGCACGAATTCCAATCAGACGTTGAGTAAAATGGCGAACACCGCACGCGACGCCAGCAAACGGAATTCTGAGTGTAACTTTGTGTTTGCGGCTCGCGAGGAGCGAATGCGGAACGTTTTGGCAATGGAACATGCAACAGCAGAGCCAAGACACACACAGCCACTCACACACACTCTAACACACACTGAGAAATACACACAACTGGAGGGAGCAGCGTGGCATGAATTTTACACGCCACGAATGTCTGTAATTAAGCGTAAGATTTTAGCAAATACTCCTAGAGGAAGGGTATTAAATGAGGTAGGTGGGGGCGTGGCTGGTGCTAGATTTTTCGGCTAAGACTGCTTTAATTTCAAATTTAAAAGAAAACGCAATTAATTAACCCAAAGCGTTGGAATTAAATTCTGTTGCAGCAGCAACAAATAAGTATAGCAATTTTCTGCCGGTGTAGGGGCAAGTGAGTGGGGCGAGGGTGTGAGTGGTGAGTGTGCCCATAATGACAGCTGAGCTGGCTAAAAGTTAGTGGCAAGCGACAGGTAAACACAACTTGGCTCTTGCAACTTATAAATTCAGTCAAACTGTGGCTGTAATTAGCTCAAAATGTGGCCAAAAAGTGAAATCAAATGCGCAAATTAATTAAATATTTAGCAACAACTTCGTGGATATCAAGGAAAATGTTTCAATTTCGAGTTTGTTTAGGTGGAAACGTAAAAAGACGAGGTAGGAATATAAGAATTTAAATAAAATAAATTAGGAAAACAAATTTGAATAAAAAACACAACTGAGTGGAGTGATGATAAAGGACTTTTTAAAAGACATTATTTAGCTTTATAAAGCTTAACGAGTTTTTAGCATTTTTCGGGTCTTCTTCTTCGCTTTGTTTCCCGACAAACTACCCGAAAAAAATATCTTTGAGCTGCTGATACTCCGCTTAATGGCTTCAACAACTTCCCACAGGTAACATAAGGTGTCAATATGTGCGCATTAATTAGTGACATTTCATTGATATGTCCTCTAGAGCTGCTATCAATATCGGAACAGCAGGGGAGTGGAGGTGAGTGTGGGACAGAGTCCTGTAACAAATTCGATGACTAATGAACTGCCGACAAATGAAACTGTCACAATAAAGCGACAAATGAAGCGCGTTAAATGAAAATGTTGAGCTCGACTTATGCTGACAACGAAATGCACTAAAAAAATAAAAGCGCTAAAACAAAAGGAGCATCAAAATAACTATAAGCAAGACTACGCAATACCCTATCAACTTAAATAATTTTTAAATGAAGCACTAACCACAAAGTAACTGCAAAGTAAACAGTGTGCTTAAGAAAATAATGACGGCAGAGTTAGACAGGCATGCCCAATGTCTACACTGACTACAGGGTATACAAAGACAAAGCAGCGACAACGAGTAGGGCAAAAAAAACGAAATGTAAGCGACGACATGTGAGTGTCAGAGCTACTGCAACAGATGTTGTGCGAGTCAAGCGAAAAGAGACAGTAAGAGAAAGAGAGAAAAGTAGAATGAAGAATTCAAGTCTCAAATAATGTACACAAACGCCCCTCTCGGTAATTATGCGATCAAGGGGCAAACCTTAAAGTTAAAGCCCAAGCCACAAAATCCACAATTCAGAACCGCAAATGATGCTGGTTCTTGGGCACTCGGCTCATCCAATAATGTCATCATAATCAGACGAATGAGCGACCCAGGCATGTTCCCACATTGTGCAGTCGAGAGCAGGGAGAAAGTAGTGGTAGGTGGAGAGGGGCAGGGTAACCGACTGGGGCAACACTCGCATTAAATGATGGATAAGCATTTCGAGATAAAGTCAAAATAATAAAAAATAATGTGAGCGTGTGCGCGTGCGTGAATGTCAGTCAAAGCCATAAACATAAACAGACAGAAAGAGATAGCTACAGGCAGAGATAGAGGTAGATAAGGAAAGAGAGGGAATGTCAGCGCCAGAAAGGTCAAACTATTTTATTAAATCCAACGAATTTGAACCTTTTATGAGGGCACAAGCCCATATGCCATGGCATTGTTTTAATATTTCAGGCACCAATATGGAAACTGCACATGTGCGTGCAATGTGTGCAAGATGAGAGCAGCAATGGAGAGCTAAGTGAGACAGAGAGAGCAAAGCCACATGATAAGTAAAATTGCCTTTCAGATAGGGGATCAACAGATCAGCAGGATGCCATGTAAACCGACAGCGTCTGACAAAAATTTTAATTAAAACACGGTAGCAATTCTTCATCATCATCAGCATCGTCTCGCTGTGATTCTCATTTGAGGTGTTGAGACAAGGCAATCAAAATCTTGATCTTATCGATGACTTGGCAAAGAACGGCGTTCAAAAAGCAATTAAATGTTAACTTCTTTTTGCGCCTTTTATGGAATTTTAATGAGCCAAATTATGCAGAAATAATTTCCAGCCAAACAAACCCGCACAAAGCAACACCAAAATATAGAAGAAAAATTTACACATTTTTTTCCGGTATGAAATTTGAAAGAAAACAACAAAAAAGAAGAGAAAAAATCTTTATTCGGGCCAAAGTAAATAAACATTTTGTTGTTTGTTATTGTTGTGGTTTGCTTGGTTGCATTTTGTAATAAAAAATATAACAACACGCACTTTGAATACAAAATGTGAAATATATATGGAATCTATATATTTTTTTGGGCGCACAAGATTGTGGGCATAAAAACTGAGTGCCGCAAAATATGCGTTAAAAATGCGAAAACAATAAAAAACACTTGCAAACTTAAAAGAAGCATAAAACTTTAATATTATGTTTGGCTACAAACAGGCATATGTGCAGGCAGATATTTCATAAATTATGGAACTAGTAAATAACGACAAATACGCTAGAAGCAAACTCCAAAATAGTATAAAGTAGTAAAGATAGAAGTACTCACTTTTTAATTAATCCACATCTTCTGATAATAAGGTTTGAGCTAAAAAGAATAAATTAAATATTTAAACAACAAAGTATTTTGAAAAGCATAGTTTTTTCATTATAAATAATTAACTAAAATACTCACTCACATCCTTTAACACAACTTACATTAATTAATTAAATCTTTCACGTGTCTGAGCAAATTTATACTGTTTACCATGTTGCTTATTTGACAAACTAAATGCATGGAAATGTGACACAAAGTATGTGTAATGCCAGCTGGTTAAATGCTACTTAAGCTAGTTTATCATATGCATATCTTTCAGTTATATAATACATATATAATGCTATAATGCCATTACAAAACTTTCCTCAAATCTATCCAGTTCACGTCACTCAGATGTTTTTGTATTTCCGTTTGCATTGCCAACATTTCAACTTTACATTAAAACATTTATCTTCATTTCAGATGTAGTCGAGAGCGACAGAGAAGGGAGAGTGTGTGTTAGATAGAGAGAAGGAGAGATGTACTGTCAGAATATAGTCGTGTCTGAGTCCTGGCTGTTACCAGCTAGACACATGCTCCTGGCAGCTAGCTGAGCATGTTTTGACCTGACGGCAGTACAGCTTGTATCTCGTTGCTCAACACTGGCATTTTTGGAGATGGAGTAATATTATCAGCTACCAGCTTTAGTTGAGCAAACAAACACGCCAAAACGGACTGACACACACACCACCACAGTGCCGGTGAGTGCGTGGCCTGGCCATGTCCTGTTCGTGTCCTGTCCAAGTCCCGGTATCCTGCTGGCAACATGGCCCACTCTGTGGCTACTTCACACTTCAGGCAAGTCACGTACGTGTCGGACTATTCAAGTCTCTTTCACTCACTCTCTGTTTCTCTATACAGATCCGTTGACATTCTCAGCTCAAAATACAGTATCATTTTGGGTTTCACAAGTGCCGCATTTTGTTAATACGAGCTGGCTATTTATATATATTTAATATCTATGTCAAGTGGCATTTAGAACACGAATTTAACATTTTTACTACTATTATTTTAGACTCTTAATAACATTTTTCTTTCCCATTGTATATCCGGATTTGCTTTCTTAGTTAAACTTTTCATCCGTATTTTACCGGCTTGTTGTTTTTGAAAATAACTAAAGTTAATACACGCCAACGCGTTAGTTTTCCACCGGAAAAGCTGCTAAGCTTTATGGTTATCAAAATAAAAAGCAATGCAATTGCAAAACTTTTTACACTTCTTGTGCATTAAGCAATGAAAACAATTTCTCAAAAGCAGTTTCAAGTTCGACGGTGTATAAAGAAGTTAGGAAAAGTTTTGAGAAAGTGGAATATTTATTACTCTATTTAATTAATAAGCAGAGAGCAAGGAAAAAATTATTTAATTTGTATATTTGTATTGATTTTAAAAATATATAAATTGCTAAATATTCTTAATTTTTCTCCAACTTGCCAATAAAATAATACAACCCTATGTAAGAGAAATTCCTAAAAAATAAATATAGCGAGTTAGCACAGACCTTGAGGCGACAAAATACTTATATGGCCAAAGCTTGTATTTATTTTAGTATAGATTGTGATGCTAACAAATAATGACAATTGATATGTCTGTCATTGATGTTTTGTATTTGAAGATATTTGCTACTTGGCTTTAAGAGCAAACTTGGCTCTTTGTCTGCCAGTCAGCCAGCCAATTGTTCAGTCAGTCAGTCAGTCAGTTTGTAATGATGTTAGAAGACTTTTCGATATGTTTGTGGCTTTGTGTGCTGAATTTGAAATTGAATTATATTTGCAGAATGCTTGCTGGCATTTCATAACTTTCTTAATTAAAACTTAATTGGTGAATGCCTCGCGGCCAGAGTCGAAACAAAATTTTCTTGACGTTTTCACAGAGAACAACAAAGCTCTTAGCAACAACCAGCTTCCTAAAATGACAATATACATACATATATAAAAACAAATGCTTTGGAAGTTTAACAGGGAACAGAACTGTAAAGTGAAATAATTTTTGTGTGCAGAGGTAGAAGGTAGTGGGGAAAAATTGTTTCATTTCCCTTGGTTATGCCATTTTCATTTCCATGTTTTGGCTGTGTTTTTTCGATTGTGTTAAGAGTTGGAACTTAGTTTCAATAGCCTATCGCTAACACTTATCTACAGGCAAGTTGCCAACGAAAACAACAACAACAACAACAACAACTGTAACAAGAAAAACTAATTCATAAAGGCAACTGCAACTTTTTGCAGCATCTTCGACTTTTGTGGTAACGTGAAACAAAAACCAAGTAAAACTGCTGCGCTCTGGCAAAACTTTCTTAATAGATTTTTGGCCCAGCGATAAACTTTTTTGCTATACGTTTATTATTGCAACACACACTCTCACACACTCGCACACACACACACACTATTTTAGCTATAACGATTGCTAGTCAAAATCGTCCATATTTCCTAGTAAATTCAGTAAAGTTACAAAAATAGATTTTCATTTGTGCAGCAGCTTGTCTAGTTACTGGTGTGTGTGTGCTTTCCACAAAGTTTACTCAACACTGGCAGTGGCAGAAATATGAAAAGATGGCAAAGTATACACACTAATGCGTCTTAGATTATTTACATATTAAATAATGAACTTGCCAGCAGAAAAGCTGAGAAAATTATAGTTTAGCCAATATGTTTCAGTGTTGTAAAACCGTTTTTATAAAGTAGTCTACATATAGAAACAGCATTGGAAAATAAAAAATACATTATTTCCAGTCTTAGTGTGACATAATGTAAGCTAAGGACCAGCTATGATTACTCCAATAAACCAGTGTTGGTAAATTAAGCTTACTAGCACTATAGACCCTCCCAGATGAAAGAGCATAAATGTAATACTCTTTTAAAAAGAGGATAGAGAGGTAAAGATACAGATAATGCTTTGATAAGCCAGTGTTGAATAACAGACTGTATCTGTTTTGATAAACTGTGACTGTAACCATATTAAGTACATCGAAATCTTGTGCCTTTTAACCCAAGTTTGGCCCTATTTCAAGACAACTCCTTCTGCAGAAGCTTAATCTTCATTTTCCTGTTGGCTTTCCATTAAAATGCCATGCATCAAACTGAAAACGACGACAAGTGTAACAGTGTTTGTTGCCACTGCAGCAGCAGCAGCAGCAGCACAAGCAGTACTCATGTTTTTCTGCTTTGCGTTCTTCTGCTTTTCTTTTCGACTTTTCCACTTTCCCACTTTTCCACTTTCCAACCCAAGCTTGTCTCTGGTGTCTGTCACGAGCTCACAGAACTCAATTAGAATGAACGAGTTTCGACTGAAATGAAAAAGCTACAAGTTGTAGGCACCCGCACAAAAGCAAGAGTAGAACACATATATGTAGGATCTGGATCTGGGTAATCCTAGTAAGGTTAATCAACAGCACGACGGCAAAACAACGCACTCATAATTGGAGATGTGGGAAAAAAAAAGAGTAATGGAATGGGAAGTGAAGGGAATTGAAAGCGGAAACTTGCAACTGCCACAACTGACTATAACTTTTGATTAGCCAGAAAAACTTGTAAATGCAAAAACTCGAGTCCAAGTCCAAATGAAAGTCTCATTTCTGTTTTTTTTTTTTGTTTTCTTCCTGAGACTTTTGCGCTCCATTTAATAATTTAATGGGAAGAAATTTGCAGCAGTTGCAGTTACAATTGAGGGTCTACTTCCCCTTTTGGCCAAGTGTACGGAAATGAGTTCTTAATGGCCTAAGGACGACCACACACTAACTCACTCTGTTTTGGCCAAAAAAAAACAAAAACTTGTCGCTTCAAGTGACTGCGGCTAATTAAGCTTCAAGCCAGTTTCTACTACCAAATTAAATGAATGAGTGTTGCGACACTTGAGCCTAGACTGCATGAACTTTTCACACGCCCCTTTGCGGCCCCTTCAGTTAATCCTCATGCCCATTCTCTCAAACTCTTCAAGTGTTTCAACATTCAATGCCAGACTTCGCTGTGTCTGTGGTAAATTTATGTGTCTGCATTCCATTTAATTTTCGCTGCAGCTTTTGCAAACTTTTTTCAAAGGCTTTTTCACAATTAGTCGCAGTTAATCAAACAAGCAGGAAAAAAAACATCAAGCTGGAGAGAAAATAAAATTGCAATTGTGTTTAATAAATTTGCATGGGCCATAAACAAAATGCTTTTTGCCTTGTTGGCACTCAATCGCAGACATCGCAGGCATTGTGCGAATTTTAACTGCGTATTGATTATAAATTGAATGCACCGCACAGCAGATGCCACAGCAAATGCAGTTTATGGCGAATTTATTAAAGGATATAAAAAATAATAATTAAAGAGTAAAATATTATTAAAGTGAAAGGTAGTAAAGTTTGTGCTTAAGGTTCTTTTCAGGCCAGAAAAAAAGTGTTGAGAGCTAAAAGCACTTTCTCATTAGAGTTTTTAAATCTGCACAAAAATTTAAGCAGATTAAAAATATAATACAAAGTTTCAAACTGACAGCACATAGAAAATGTATTTAAAACTCGTAAGTGGCAAGGACATGGCCAATACCAAATGCCAAAAGCCAAAACTGTGAAAATGTCAGAGTTAAAAAAGCAAGTCAATTTGTCGGACCAAAAAAGAAAAAGTGTCCATGGAGGTAACAAATTGAAGCAGGAGGTAACAAATAGTTTGTGCCTTTATGTGAGCAACAATAAAATACAGAGTACAAGTCCATTAACAATGCTTAAGCTAGAACCACAATAAATATAATGGCTGGCAATACTTCTTATGGCCATAACCACATACCACACACACACTCTCTGCAACTATTCGAGAGCCAAGGTCAACTAAGTGTAGAGGCAACGGAAAATATATATGTTTGTATAAATAAAAGTCAATTAATTATTAATAAGTTACTTGGCGATTTGCCAGCCATGAAAATTCCCTTAACTCCATGCATTTCCCTTCCACCCCCGCGCGGAAAGTTTGTTTCGCCACCAAGTCCAATATCGCGATGCCAAAACAATGGCGACCACTTAAGCGTTTATTACTTTACAAGTAGTGACCTCGCTCGCTCTCCCTTTCCGCTTCTCCAACCACTCTCTCATGCCCTTTCCCTTGCTTATCCTTTGCTGCTTTTCCTTGACCTCTAGCAACCTGTCTCGCTTGCGTGCAATGTCTAAAAGTTGCTGATTATTCAACCAGAACGAGCTTTGGGTATTAGCCGAAAGTTGTGCCGAATATTTCATGTGCTTTTTATGCAATCCAAAGTAGCAGAAAATGTTGCGCAAAAAGATACTTTTTAAATAAACAAAAAAAATACTTAAGTTTAAGCTAAATTTCTCTTTAAAATAATTTTTGTATATAAAACTTGGTATAAAATATAAATAAAATACTCGTGACACGCGCACATCCTTAAAGCTGTCACGAACTCACTCTAAAGTGCAAAGTTTTGACCAATTTTTTCTTCTACTTTTCAGACTTTTTTTAGGTGGTTTAAGCACTTTGAAATAAGTCGCAAAAGTTGCACGTCCATTAATTGAAAAGCCAATGTGACGACTAATTATACCAAATAGGTGTCGGATCTAAAAGTGTGGAAATAAATACCGAACCTAAGCTATGGAATTAGGCTAATGTTGGCTTCGTGCCACCAACAAAAAATAAAATACATAAAAAATGGAGAGCTGCAGAACGGATGTAGCTGATTGCAATTTGATGCTTACAAATTAATAATTGAGGAAGGTTTAATTGATTCGACTACAAAAAGAGGCAAAGAGAGAGCGGAAGAGAGTGAAAGACAGCCGAAAACAAACAATAATCAACTATCCGGTTATTAAAAGCGGCCCCAAAAATATATATTAACTAAAGCTTTGGGCGTTCAAATTAAGTGCCAGCTGTAATTTGCTACAAAATATCGTAACTTTAAGAAATTTAAGAACTCTAAAGTTGAAATTAAACAGTAATTAAATTAGTAATTCATTTGAGGGCGAATTACTTGGAGCTATCAAATGAATTTTCAAGTTGAGTGTCGACTAATGAGCTTACGACTCAAGTGTTAATTGTCACGGCTTTTAACACTGGTCAGTTACCAACACTGTTTCACGCACAATATGTGGGTGTCGAAGTGTGAGTGTGTGTGTGTGTTTGTTACTTTTTTGGTTAATTTACTTAACATCAAAACTCATTTGATTATCTAAATTGTAGCAATTAAAAGTAATTTCCATGTCGAGGGCGCTTTCCACTGACTTTTAACAACACATTTGCCATTAAATGCAGCCGCCTACAGAAAAACACACACACACCCAGTACACCCACACACGCATACTCACACTCACACTCAGACTTCCACAAAAATTCTGTGTATATAAATTAAAAGCGACCGCCGCTAAATTGAAAGTGAAATTAATTGCAGGCTTTGTGGGTGCTTTGAGAGCAGAGAATTGGAGAAAGAAGAGCAATGAGTGGGGAGTGTTGAAAGGAGAAGGGCCAGAGAAGACTCCAAGAGTGTTGAATTAAAGATTTTCTGCTTCTTTCGATGCACACAAAGTCAAATAGCAAATGCGGGAAATCGCAAGGTCTTGAGTTCGCACTTCTTGCAGTTCAAATTGTTAAGTGGAAAAGCAACGGCATTTCGTATCATTTATTTAGAGACCCTGTACTCAAGTTAGGTTAAGGGATATATAAGTTTGTTAGAAAATACAGTATGTGTCAGGTGAACATGGCTAATACTTTGGCAAGCCAAGTTTTCAAACCTCCATAACTTGGAAACAACTCGAGCAAATCCACAGCGGATCAGTACGTGGTCTTTAAAAGTTGGTTAGCTCTTCTCTGCAAGTTTGAATTCTAAAGCATCTTTTGAACTGCACTTTCGATTCCCAGTTCGCTATTCAATCGCAGCTGCTAAACTTTTGCTTCATTTATAAAATTTATTTCATCATAACATTTTTCTTGCCATACTTTCAATGACAGCCTGAAGAGAGTGAGGACGAGAGCGAGAGCTGGAGGGTTTAACTGTTGGTCAAGTTCTTGCCATTGTTGGTAGCGCACTGATTTCACACGACAGACTGTCAGTCAGTTGGTCGGTCACAGAGTCGCATTGTCCTTTGGTCAGTTAGTTCTTTTTTTTTTTGTTCAGTCAAGTTGGCAGGTTTTGAATTTCCGCGCCAGTGACAACGACACTTGACACGGACCCAAAACTAACTGCGGCTGGAGCCTTATAGCTGCAGAGCCTCTTCATAGCTTCCTATCACTCGCTTTTATTTCATTCCATTCAGTACTATAAATTCAGTGGGAACAAAGACGCCTCTGGTCAGCCAACTGTTGACATTGCTAAATGAATGAACCTTAGTTGGGTTACAAAACATCAAAAAAAGTATAAAAAATAAAAAGAAAGGAAGACAAAATAAACTTAAATAGTTAAGGGCATAGCAGGAAAAGAATATTTATCTTTTGGTCGGTTGAATACTGAATACTCTGCTGAAGGTGATGGCTGTAAGTTGCCAAAACTTAATTAACTTGTAACTATCCTATAATATTTATTTAAACTACTGGATTATGTGGCACGATAAGCTAACAGTTTATAGTGTATAGTATAGTTATAAAGTTCTCTAGTAATGGTATGTTGAAGGGTTTGCTTTAATTCCTTAGCAAACACAATTTAAGCATATTAATTAATTCTATCACTCTACAAATACTTGCATAATACGAACAAATTCACTGCTTTCTCTTGTCAACCTTTCAGCACTTACTTAAGAGCTTAGCAAAAAGAATCATTCCCATTGTCTGATAGCTCTTGAGCGGCGAGAACCAGGAAGTGAGCGGTGAGAGAGGAGTAAAGAGAGGGAGACACAGAGAGCTGTTTGCCAACCAAGTGCAAATCAAATGCACTAAGCGTAACGGTAACTGAGAACACCTATTCCTATCTATCCCTCAACCAATACCTATCCCTTTACCTATCCCTAAACCAATCCCCAAACTCACAGCTTAAGTTTTACACCCCACCCAAAGCCAAAAAACCAAACCCTATTCATAGTGTTTGTACCTAAAACTCAATCCGTATGCCAAACTGCATTTATCCATTGCTAAACTTTTGTTGCACTTTGCACGTAGCCACAGTTTTTTGTTGGATCGGCTAAGGGGAGTGGAGTGGAAGCGAGGGAAAAGCAGTTGCAACAAAGCGTGGCGCAGCGCAAATCCCATAAAAATGAAACTGACTGAAGGAAGTTGGAAATTGCAATTTAATTTCAACCACAAACACAGTCATGGAACCAAACTCAAACCAAAATTTAAAACCCGAGCCCGAGCTAGAGCTCGAGCCGAGTAAAGCAAAAGGGGGAAAAACTAATGGCGCCCAGCAATGGAGGACGTGCTAGAAGTTTTCCGATGGATGGAAATGAAATAGTCTTGTTTGGGATAAAGAGGAGTGGCAAGACGTTCACCCTTATCCCCTTTCCCTCTCCATCTTAAGCTCCCATCCCGGCATATTGATGGCTGGGCATGCATTATGCGTAGGGCGCGTGACGGGCACAAATGACCCCATTGCTAACCTTACACTGGTCTACATGGTTTGGGTCCCAGAACTGGGTCTTCGGACTGTGTTTGTTTGTTTATTTGGACGTCGCATGTGTGTCGCATTTATCACTGAATCGCATTTTAACCACAGGATATTTGATCTGCTGCCATTTGACATAAGTCTCAAGAAGCAGAGAAAAGGGGGGAGATAGGGAAAAATGGGAAAAGGGAAAGAAAGCGGCAGCTGTCCAGTGGAGCATGTGGATACATTTGCCAAAGTATGTGTGTCCATGACTGTGAGTGTGACTGTATGTGGCATGTTGCAATCGAAATTCGTGGGAGCAACATGTTTGTTTTGTATGCTGAAAATCAATAAACTGATAAACATATTGCATTGGTCCCCATTTCATTCTGTTTGTAGCTGCTCCTTGATGGGAATTGAATTAAATTGAATTTTGTGGAAAAAACTTATAGCCATTACAATTGGCCTTTTGGCTAAAAGGAAATCACATGCAATTTACTTTGCCAATTTATAGACGACTTTTTCAAGGTGAAGTAAAAGTCTGAAATATAAATTTATTTACAGAAAGCGCCAAAAGTAAGCAAAAGTTTTAAACATATGTTTTAATAATGAACTTAATTCATTGTTTATAACCAAAACTTACGCAATAAACTACAGATATGTGGTTTATTAGATTTTAACTAGTTGGGCAGTTGTTTCTAAACTGTGTAGTTCAATGGACATCATAAATAACCAAGAGATACGCTGCTTTATGGGAGCTTTATGACATAGAAGTCCTACTTAGAATAAAAGGTTTTATTTCCAACCCAACTCTTTCTTTACCTCTAACTTGTATTCCTAAAGAGTTTACTCAATTACTTTCTGATCGATACCTAGTTTACTTCCCAATAAACCCTTCACACATCTAGTAGCTTGTTCAAAATATGAAAATCTTTATTAAATTTCTGCTTGTGAGCCTTGTGGTCGCAGAGCGCACATTCGAGGGCGAACAAGATGACGATGAGAACAATCCCTATTACAATAACTTTGGCAGCAAGACAACAATTTGTCCGCAGAATGCGACCTGTTTGGATGGTAAATTCAATTTTCTATGCACCAAAAATCCAATGGCCCTATCACCGAACTGTAAACGGTTTGTGCCCATGGCCGATACAATGAAATCTCGGGCCAAAATGGTAAATGTTCACAACGGATTGCGCAACAAGTTGGCCTATCAGCATCGCTTGGCCAACATGAATTTGGTCTACTGGAATGTCCAACTACATGCCATGGCCGAGAGATATTTGAGGCTATGTCGACCCTACAGAGACACCTGCCTGGTCATTGGCTATAATGCCACTGTTGTGGGCCACAATACGCTCTTTGTGCCCCGACGACGTCTGGCGGTTCTAACCGAATGGGAGGGGCGTACAGTGAGGCATTGGTTCCTCAAGCTGGGCTCCGATATTGTCACACTCCAGGAGGTAATCGATGATGAGTTCAAAGAGCAAAAGATTCTCTCTCAGCTAATTTGGCCCTCACTGGAGTTTATTGGCTGCAGTGCGGCAATTATGTTTGACGGCTTCTTTATTGTCTGCTATTATTTTCCACCTCCGGATACCAGTCGCAAACTTGAATTCACCCACCTGGAAAAGGGAGAAGTTTGTGTTTGTCCTACGGAGCGCCTCATGTGCTCCCTGGTCTTTACCAGCCTCTGTGGCATTGATCTCAACATTTATTCGGGAGCAAAGGGAATCTGCTCAAAACGAACACTTGAAATGTTTATTTATTTTGTATTTTATTTGGCAAACAGTTGAATTAAGTTGGGCAATTGGATTGGATTACCATTTGTGCCTTGTTTGCTGTGCCAATTAAACGAAACTTAAATTAATTTAATTGAAATTGAATTTAAGCCAAAGAGAAACGTCTAATGTCCCATTTCAGTACAAGTAACCAATTTGACAGGCCAACAAAACTTGAAAGACAAAGCGAATCATCTCGTTTCAAAAGGAAACTCAATGCCAGTAAAAGCAGGCGGAAGTGCGAAAGGGGCAAGAGGGGAGAGTTGGCATTTTGGCTTGCCTAAATTTCCGAGAAAACACACCCAAAAAGAATTAGCAAATCAACGGACGAACCAAAGCGAGAACAAGACGAAAGCTTTGACTTTCCTCCCCAAAAACCAACCCCTATTTTGATCCCTATCTACACCCAAAAATACGACCCTCTTACGACGGTATCCCTGGCCAAAAAGTTCCGTTTTGTTATTGGGGCATTTTCGGTTGATAAACCAAACGATGTTCGGGCCAAGTTCCTTTTGTCGCTGGAGAGGTAAAGTTGTGGAACCTCATGTTAATATGTATAATAAAATATAATGATTATGATGTGGTTCTGGTTTGTGCTCTGTGCTGGTCTGGGTCTGAGTTGGGGGCCTCAGATGTGTTGGCAAAAAATACTGTCTGCATAATCAGAGTATACCCGGCAGCACAATCAAAGCCAATAGAAAGTCGCTGGCAGTTTATCAATGATTCAATTCAAGTGTTTGCCTCCATTATTGTTGCCAGTCTAATTTGTTGCTTGTTTTTGACATCATCAGTTTTGCTGCTCCATCATAGTCCACATTATCATCATCATCATCATCAGCAGCAGCAGCAGCATCGTCATCGTAATCATCGTCATGAAGCTGCCGCTTGAATTTTTATGAGAAAAGTGGCCCCATAATCATTACATACGAGTGCCATTACCAAACCACCCAAGAAAACAACGAGAACAACAAGCAAATGTTTATCATTACCAGCCAGCTTCAATAGCAGACACTCCCCTTTAGCCACACCGCCCACTTTCCCACATTTTTCGCCACTTGACAGAGGGGAAAAGCTGGCGAAAGTGAAGCAAAACTATTTTTATTGTTTTTGGTCTGTATTATGCTTGCTTTTTGATGAAGCAATTTGTCAATAAAAATAAAGAACTATCTTGATAAATGTTGTAGATACAAATAGCAGGAGAATTTCATACTTGAAATACTTTTTAAATAAATATAAAATACAAAACAAACAGTGTGTTAAATAAATTACTGTCTTAGCCAGAAGCAAGAAAAACTTGTGAACTAAAAATCAATAAACGATTTAAATTAAATACACAAATAAACATTCAATTTGTTCAAAGAAACTATCGTAGTGAAGTGGAAAGAAAGAGCAAAAGTTATTATAAATTTCAATTAAGCTCAAAAGTAGCTGTGTATAAAATAAAATTAAATATTTGTTTGCTTTTTACTTATGACAGAATTATAGCCACTAAGTAGACCATAACTTTATTGATTATTTGTGCAAATGGCTAAGAAATTTTATAGTTGCCTTAACTAAAACTTCAATAAATTAAAAAGAACTTTCAGTTTTATTGGTAAACTTTTCATTTGCTTTCTTAGTAGTAAAGACTTTGCTTTACACAATACCCCCATGTGTGTGTTGGTGTGCGTGTGTGCGTGTGTGTATGTAAATTAGTGGAAAAGCAAATGTTTGCTTAACAAACAAGTTAGTTATACCTTAACGCATGTAGTATGTTGGTATTTATGTGGCCATTAACAATTATTTACAGCGCAACACAGTGAACAGTGAAAGGCGGCCTGAAAAGTGGGGGGACAGAAATTCATTTGTTTTCGTTTGCCGATAGCGCGCATACGCCCCGTGGCACAGCTAATAAAATTTAAATATTGATTTATTTGCATGGCATGCTTTGTCGTTTGCTGGTCACTTTTATGTGCGTGTGTGTGTGTGCCTCCTCCTAAGTTTATGAGCCTGGCTTGTGCCTGTGTACTTGGCCAAGAGTATAGTATAAATCCCGCTGCTTAATTTGCCAACCCGAATTGAGTCATTAGCGTTGATTTTAGAGTCCCATAAAAGCGTTAACGATTTCAACCAACTAAGTAGAGTAAACTGAACTGAAGTAAAGTGTAACTAGGCTATGAAATCATGTGAACTTTGGTGTTTTCAACAATTGAAATCACCATTCACAGCTTTAACTGCTGTGGCGGTGGCGGTGGCTGTGCCTGTGGCTGCTGCGGGTGACTGAGAAGTGCAGACATCAATTCAAAAGTTGCGCTCATAAACAAATTTGCGTGTAGCATCATTTATCATAGTATATACATTTTGTTTTCCTTCCAGCTGTGTCCATTGTGTGCTCCACTTAACCAACGTTGGCAATAAACAAAAAATTCATATGAATAAATAACAAGCTGAAAACGATTGAGAGCAAAAAACAAGAAGGGAATTATGAATTTTGGCTAGCCAAAGTTTAGATACTCTAGCAGGTTCCTTTAGATGTTTCTTTGGTGTGTACAGTATTCTGGTTTACACAAATCTCCTTTAAAACTTCCCTTAAGATATAGTGATTCGTTCGGTAATAACTTAATGCACTTTATGCCGTCCGTCACGTCCTCCTACTTCCTTCATAACAAATTTATAGTACCCTCTGTAAGAGCATATTATAGACAGAGAGCCAGAGTAAAAGAGATAAAGAGTGTGGATAACTAAATGGTTTCACCAGAACTGGAGTAGTCTCTCGCTCAAAGCCCCGCTGAGTTTACCGATAAGTGCTGCGGTTAATTCATAAGCAAAACACAGACCCATAACTTCACCGAGTTCAGCTGAGAATTCCACAGAAAAGTATCATAAATTTTGGCATAGCATAGCAAGTGTTGAGAGTTTTGCTTTAGTTATATCCTTGTTAAGATCATTGCGACTTTTGTTGTTTGAGAACAGAAACAACACAGCAAACATAACGATGATGATGTGCACTTTTCCCCAAACTTCCTTGACAGATAAATAAAAAATGAATACTCGTTATGTAAAGCTGCAGTGGAAAAAAGAATTACACACCCTGGACGTAAGTATCATTTATCATTGGGGCCAGGCCCCCAGAAATGTTTGATGTTGATGAGTTTTAAAAATATTTGACATGAAAAGTTGAAAATCTTTTGCGCCACATGGAACACAACTACCATAAACGCTACTTGGCTTCGATTCTAACACAATTACTCAGCACTTTATTTGACCAGCTAAGGAGCTGGGCTGGCAACTGTTTCAAATTTGATGGGCGTGGCAGTTAACACTCTGTACCTGTAGGAACGAATCTCTTTTAATTGGCTTTAGTTTTGTCAATAAATCAAAAGAAATTCATTAAGGTATTTTTTTAATATTTTATAACTATTCTTTTTACAACTAATATTTTTTATAGCTTTATAAAATCTGCCCAAATGGCTTTCTATAATTTTATGGCCATAATTAATTTATGCTGAATTTTTTTGAGTTCAGAATTAGCATTTTCCAATTAATCAAGTGGTTATCAAGTGACGAATTAATCATTGGCAAGTGCTTAAGGCTTGGCTAAATTTTGCAGGATTGGAAAACAAAGCACACACACTCAAGCACACACACACTCAAGCACACACACTAATATTAATTAACTGCCACAAGTTTTGATTGCGAGTGTCATAAAAGTGCGCAGACATGCAAGCAATTTGTGTTTTGTTTTGGGGCCATTTCCAACAATCCCTTACCAATAAAAAACACCCACTCTCATCTACAAGAAAGGCGACTCTGTGCTGTACCTTAGACCAACCGCATAATGGCCTCACCCAAAAAGTTTTATGACCCGGACGGAACGGGATTTGGTTAACCCTTTTTCACTTTCAGCCGGAAGTTGTTGGGCTTGGCAAAAGCATTCTAATTTGATTCATTTTTAGTTGTTGCGACGACGCAGACACGGACATGGACACAGACACGGATACGGACACGAACTTGGCTAAGACCAGACTAGACCGGCTTCTCCAAACTTCTTCCCCCTTCCTCTCTCTCTCTCTGCTGTAATTTGCTTTTATTTTTCTGTTTTTGGAAGGTGCTATGGCGTTGTCATGTTTTCTGTGTTCGCGATTTGGGCAAAGAGATTAGAAGATTTATACGCAGATTTTGCACTTGTTAAATGGCCCAAATGTTGAGTAGCAGCAGCAGCTTTTTGGACCAAAAACCAAATGAGGTACCGAGTACACTGTTTTATCTAGCACATACAGCTGAGTAATTTGTGTTTTAATTGAATTTAGCAGCTTTGTTCAGACTTTGCAAGTTCTTAAAGATAAAACTAACTGCTTTTTTGGGTTTTGGTTTTAGATTAGTTTTCTCAACTTTCACACAGTTCGCAGTTGATTAATCATCTTATCAAATTCATTACATTTTGTTTAATGGATTTTCAAATACTTTTTTCTAACACACCACACCACACCACACCTCAGGTTTATTATCTTAAAAACTGTAAGTTATCGAAAAACTATACATCATGGGCTTAACCGATATCGTGTACAGAAAAAAGAAACAGTTGAATTCGAAAATATTTATCATGCTGTATTAATCAATTTCATATGCTTCAGTTTGGGTCAAGCGAAGGAGCCATCGATTGGCGTCTAATAACAAAAAAAATAAATACGAAAAAAGCTGTCCCGCATTTGATATACGCCTCTGATAAAAAAGCATACTCCAACTGGATGTGAATGGGTATATAGATATGGATATTGATATGGATATGGATGTGGATATGGATATGCGTTTGGGGCACGCATTCATGCAGTTGGCTTGACCCGCACGACGGCAGCTTGAAAAGCGGCTTCTCTTTTTTGTGTCTACAGACAATTTAAGGTTTTAGCCACGCTAACCGTAGCCAGCAAGCGACAGAGCGGGAGTGAGAGAGAGAGAGATGGAGACTGGGATCGAAATGAGGCCAAACCCTAAACCCAAAAAACTCATCATTAACCATTAGCGACGTCATCGATTGTTGTTGTTGGAGTTGTTGTTGGTCTATTGTTGTCTTGCTGTTTCACTTAATTAATTGTTAATTAATTAACATAGATACACTGTGCGTGTGCTGCAGATACATTTTCACGGCTGCCGTTTTGTTGTTGTGCCCATAAATATGGTATCATAATATTCGTTTTGTTCGAATTTCAAATTTTTACGCTGCATTTTCACAACGAAAAAAAAAACAAATAGTCAAAGAAAATCATGTGGAAATTTGTATCGTGCAACCGCAAGTTGCACGCACTGGCGCCAATTTGGTAGCACTACGAATTGTTGTTGTTGGAATGCGGCAAAGTAAAACAAAAACAACAACAAAAAATGTTTAACAACAATCCAAAAATTCATTTGCGTGTTTCGCTCGTTGTTTTCGCAGGTGCTGGGTTCAAATTTCAAAAGCAGACCTCAAAAATGGACACGCGACTAACAAAAGGTAACACACACACTCACACACACACACGTAATTTGACTGGGAATGAGTCTGTGTCCCACATCAAGACGAACAACAACATAAAAAAAATGTATTTTGGCATTTTTCTCTTTTTGTTGCCTTTGTTTGTGGTCAAGTGACGAACAAATTAGCTGAAATTGAGCACATGAATTCTAAAATACCTGACGAAGGGCAGACAGCTTGGAATTTCAACTGCGATAGTTGGCCCCATGAAATGTCTAAACATTTTAACATTTTAATAATTATAACACAAAGTGAAGGGCATAAATATTTAATAAATACACTTGACTTTTAATTATGACAGGAGCCATCAAATAAAAAGGTTTTTATTTATGTTGAGAGGCTCAGCAAAGTAAATTCTTATTTGGGTTATTTGCTTAGTGAATTGAGTACAGGAAAAGATACTTAATTGAGCCTTAAATATATGTAGCTGCTTTATAAAACTGTTTACTGAATTTAATCAATTATTTTCCGTATCTTAAATCATTTTCATACCCAAGAAACGTTTTAATCCATTAAAAAAGATAATTAACTTTCTGAAAAACAAACTCAAACATTTTCTATAATTATAACGACAATCAACTATTGGATTGCACAACTGACACGCTTTTCATTAAGACATCACAGGTGTGAGTGCTCATGAGTTCACTCAGAGCAACAATTGCAATTCATTAAAGTGCCACTCAAAAGCACAAGAAGAGGCAACAAAATCAACTTAAATAAGTGCAACTCGTATCAAAATTCAAAAGTATTTGCAGCACGCAAAATTCAAATCAACATTTGGCTTGGCTCTTGACCAGGAAAAATATAAAAAAACAAACAAAAAGCAAAGGAAAACAAACAAAACAAAAAAAAAAAAAGAGGTGACTGAAAAACCAGTTAAATTTGTATAATAAAAACAACAATAACAGTAACAGCATCATCATCTAGTATGTCCATAACTGTAACCAACATGCAACAGAAAATGTGCCCAAAAAGCTTGCGGCAGAGAGCAATCATCGGGAGGAGGAGCAGATACAAAATAACCACAGGCACAGCAGACTGAGATACAAAATTGTATCTATGTATCTGGCGCTGAGTAAATGTCTCCCTATGAGTCTTTCGCTGTGTGTATGTGTGTGTGTGTGTGTCTCTTTGGGCTGGCCACATATCTAGTTATTATTGAAATTAAATTACCCCTAATTGAATCTGAAATGGTCAATAAAATCGCATGCCGACAACTATTTTGTATGGCTTTGATAGTCCCCGCCGACCGTTGTGGCCACAAGCCTACTTTATTGTTGTTGTTACTGCTGCTTTTGTTGTTATTGTATTCAACAATTTGTTTGGCTTTTCAATTTGCATATGCATGGCAAAAATTTCATTTTTCTTTAGCTCGGCTGCTTGTTTTATTTTAAACAAATGCAAATTGAATTAATTGTTGTTATTTCCCTTAGATCGGCTATCGCTTAATGTGGCAATTTGTCTTTGTCTGTTGAATGTTGAATGTTGAATGTGTCCCCGAGATAGAGATCTTTCTTTATGATATGTGGAAATTGTGAATTTTTTTTTTTGTATTTCTTTATATTTTTTCTGCTGCTTTTTGAGGATAAAACGTGTTTTTGATAAGTGGCAGGGCCGCACATTAATGATAAGATGAATGTGGTTTATTGAGAAACTGAGTAATAGGTTCACATAGTTTTGAGATAACTAACACATGCCCAGAGAGTGTTGCATGGAGTTCTTGAACTGATATGAGTACGAAATACTCTGAAACAATATAAGAAACATTCCACAACAAAGTGTCGATCATATATTTCTCTAGAAATCTTTAACTTTATTTATAGGAATATATAGCGAATGATTATTTAATTCTCAGACTGATCGCTATAAACACTTTAACTCTAATGGAATTGATTGCTTGAACTGCAATAATTGCTGGCTTGTTAGCGAACTAATTCCACTTTGATTTCCATTTAAGTACTTATAGAAAAAAGCACGTTTTATTTCTCATGAACAATTCGATCGCTAGCGACGTGAAGAAGATCACTCACAATCAAAAGACAGGCCAAACATGAAATCAGAGACAGTGACAGCTACAGCTACAGCGACATGAAACAACACAAAGTAAGAAAAGTGGGCAAGAGTCAAGTCAAAAAGCTAATTAGGTTGGAAAATAAGAGAGCACATAAACACAGGCAGAGCACAAGAGATCAGCACAGATCAGTGAACAGACATTACAAGAAGGCACAAGTAAATTACATGCGAACATGAAAGATGCAGATAAACATGCCAAACAAAATAAAACTCATGACGATCATTAGGCCAGTGCCAGGTTAAGACAGACAGTCAGCGAATTGATGATCAGTCAGTGATCTATCGACATCTCAGCCACAGTCTGTACTCCTTTCTCTTCTCTGCACTCCCCTCTCATTGTTATTACGTATGCCAAACAAAGTCACAACATGTGGACAACATGGTGGAAACAGCAAATAAATTGTGCTACATGGAAACAATCATCATGATCATGGAACAAGTCGCATACACAAGTGCAACCTGATTTGGTATTGAGGAGGAGCATGTAGGGAGGTAAGACTGTACATAGTTCGGTGTGCCTTCAATCACAACGCATTCCATGCAACTGTTTAGCGTTTTAAAGATCTGTGACTGAGAGCCAGTCTCGATCGGGTCTAGAGACAATTCGAAAATTGGCTGAATTCTACACAACTCGCCTTAGATGGTAGGACATGCAGCAGACTTTCTGCCAACACTTGTACTGCAGCCTTGGCTGCTTTTTTTTGGGCCAAGAGTGCAATTGTGGCCAAGATTTATTTGCACGCCCGCACTAAGAGGGCCAAAACACAACTTGGCCTGGTGCAAAATGCATTCTTTATGTGCCTGTAAGTTGCTCTTAACGCTTGCCATAATTTTTTCTTGTTTTGTTGGCCTCATCGACAAGCAAACCAAAACCAAGTAAGCCTTAACTACAAGACCTCTGCTTTAGGCCAAAATAAAAGCAAAAAAATAAAGCCAAATCTTGCGCGTGACTTTGCGTTTTCTGTTGTTGTTCTTCTTCTTCTGCAAGCTGGTAACTCTTTTGTGGCAGCAAAAGATTCTCACGATACTTTGGCCAGCGGCTTTTCAAATTGGTTGACAAACTAGCAGCATCAGCACCTTCCTTCACATCTCCTACACTGGAAACAAAATATAGTCTGTGATTACCATTCTTCTTGTGTCGAATCTTGTGCAAAGAATCCCTGATTTTCTTACTGTGCAACTCTTTTAAGTAATCGTATTCTCTATGCCTTCTAATATGTTTATTGGAGTTACGATTTCAACTCCGCCAAAGAACTTAATTCTCAATCGTAGAGAACGTGCATTGCCCGCGGCTTGAATTTTATTTCTAGTGCAAATTAAGTGGTAGCCAAATGTGTTTTAGCCAGACAATTGCAATGCCGAGAACCACTTAGACTATCCACAGAGCCACCACCACCATCACTAGCGTCACTGGCATCACTGGAGTGGGTCGTGGGTTAAGTTGTTGTCGAGATTTTAATGAAACAATTAATTTGGGTGCTCGCAGCATTTGTTAATCGTGGGAGAAAATCAAGGAGAAATCCGAAAGAACTCGGAAGAAACTAGAGATCTTCTACAGAGACTATCAGGTTGGTTTTGATTCATTCGTTTTGATTAAAATTATGTCAAAACTTGAACTAGAAAGAGTTCTCTTTAAGCCAAACTTCCTGGAGTTTTCTTTTAGCTAATCACATAATTTATCTTCTACTTTAATATTCATTTATTTACCAGCTAATTTTAAGATTCATTTCAATCCCCTATTTCTAAATTCGCTCCAATTGAGAGCATTTTAAACTCCCAAGCGCATAAAAAGCTAAATACAATAATTTTGCGCTCGTTTGAAAGGGAAACTTGTTAAATGAACTCGAAACATAACAAAGTTGAAAATTATGCTTATAAATAAATGCAAACATCCTCTTTAAGGCCAGCTGGTCAATCTGAGTTTGTTTTATTTTTGCAATCTGGATTCGTGCATATGCTTTAATGTACTCTAAGTGGCCACGGGAGCATCCCGTGACTTCAATGTGTCCCCAGACGAACTTCATTAAGCACAGCGACATTTATGGCAGAAAGATAAAAAGATGAAAAAAAGAAGCGAAACAGTTGATTTATAAGCACTTCGGCGGGATTTTGGGTGGAGGGATTAGGGGAACTAGGGGCACATCCTGACAACTGACAATCGGCGACAATTTCTCATTACAGAATGGAAGTCGAAATGGGAGCGAGAGCTGCTCAAAGTGATGAGCAATTGTGCAAGCCAAAGGGGTAGAGAAAGGGGCGATAGAGTAACCAAAGGGGGGGAAAGTGGCTTGAAGGTAGTAAACAGACATTGACATGAACTGCCGGCTAATCGACAGACCCCAAAGAAGCCTAAGTGCAACGCAAAAGGGGCGGCAATAGAGGGTGAGTAGGGGGCGTGGTGTGGCATGTGGGGTCAACTGTGCCCCACACACTGCCTGCTGTAAGTCGACTGACAAGGCGACCCATTTGTTGTTTTCACTTGTGCAACATTTCACAGACACTTCACGTTGCAGATACACGGCATTAGTTGTTGTTGTTTTTTAGACCCGGTACTCAAAACGAGTGCAGTTGTCTACTAGTGTAGCAGGAAAGCAAGTGGAAGCTAATCCTACACGTTAAAATACAAGTACAGGGTCTCTTACAGTTCACCCGCTCGTCTGTAACTTTCCTACTCTTTCTCGTTGTTGCTGTACCGCCTTCAAGCCTCCATTAAACGTGCTTGTATGGCAGTAACTACTATTACTATTAGGATAGCTAAAGGTTCTACTTGTTGTTCTCGTTGTTGTTTGGTTCAACTTTTTGCGGCGGCTTCCTGCAACTTTTTTTTTGCTCTCCCCAAGCGTAGCCGAAGCTGTAGCTGTAGCTATGGATGCGAATGTATCTGTATCTGTTTCTGTATCCGAGAGACTGGGACTAACGATGTATTTATGCCAAGCGACAAACTGTGGGAACAAATAAAAATTTAGCGCAAATGCCAGGGCGACAGTCTCAATAGAGTGGGAGAGTTACTTGTGTAGCCAAGACAGCTTGTCATAGGGATGAGCACGTGATGCGATAACATATCGCACAGGTAATTGACAAAGATATTTGATTAGAAAAAATATTTTTGTAGACCATAAATTTTGCACAAAAACAATGACTGCGAAAATACAAAAAATATAAAGAAATCTTAGAAATATTATCATGAAAAACTTAAAAGAGTTGTTTAAAAATAATCTTAAAAAATTATATTTTTATAAAAAATGTTACCATAAAATTATTTTTTATACAATTTTTTATTCATATAAAATTTTTTCTTTATAACTTTAATAATAATAATACATCCACCATCTCTAACAACTTCTACTTAGCTTGTCTAGTTGTCTCTGTCAAAGTTTCTCAAAGAATTTCTTGGCTCGTCTATCATTAATGTCAAAAAAAGTAAACGTAGCACACTGACAATATTGTAAAACCATCGATAATACAATTTTCTTTACAAGTCGCCCTCAATTTGCAATAGTTTGACATTTCGAATGCATTCCATTTGTATCCAAAAAAAAAACAGAAAAAACTTTTTATACAAGACAAATTTCTCACTGTCAATTGTTGCAGTTACAATTGATGTTGTTGTTGTTGTTTTTGTTTCGCTCCTTTCCTTGAGTTCAGGCGAAAACAACAAATCGCGAAATGCCTTCAAAAACTGGCCCTGGGTACGTCACGTTTTTCTCGCGCGCGCATCTTCATCATCATCCCCATCCCCAGCCCCACCACCTTCATCATCATCTACATCTTTTCTTCGTCCCAGACTCACTGGGAGACCATTACCTAGAAACTTCCCCTTATTTGATTTTTTTCTTCGCCTTCTCTGTTTTGGGCAATTTTTTCTCGTATTATTTCGCTTGTCAATTCCAGCTAATCCAGCGACAACACCATAACCGCAGTTGAACTCTGCAATTTACATATCATTCGACTTTGGGAATACCCCTATTCAAAATGCCAGCAAAACTTTAAACTCAGTCATTTCTTTATCTTAAATTTGTTACAAAATTGAGTACTAAGTCTATATACAGTTGTAGGGTGAGTGTATTCCCAAATCAAACACGATTTGATGCCACGAAATTGTAAATAATTCAGTTCCAAAAATAAACACAAGACAAGTTTAAAAGCGATTATCATCTTTGGAACACTCCTTGTTGCTTTATTTTGGTCTAGTTGACCTTTTCCTCATTATTTGCTTTTAATGTCAATTTTAAATCAAATTCTAATATTTTCATAATTTAAAACGCAAAAATCGTATGATTATTTGTGAGTTGTTCAATCAGTCTTATTTTTATATAAATATAATAAAATTTCTTTTAATTCCCTTAATTGATTTTGTATGAAATTTTTATCATTTTATTACATTTCACAAGTATTATTAATACGTTTTAATTATAATAAAACAAAGCTATTAAGCTACTGCCTTTCCCAATCAAAATTACTATTTTTAAAATCAAAATTGAAATTTTAAATGAAAAAGTAAATAAATAAATGTACTTAAATTCTAATGTCTTTCCTAATCAAAATTACTATATTTAAAATAAAATTTATTATTTTTAAGATCAAAATTGAAATTTTAAATTAAAAAGTGAATAAATAAATTTACTTAAATTCCCATGTCAATTGACTGCTTTAAACACTCGTTTATCGTGAGTAAATTACTTAATAAAAATTGTTATAAAAAGTGTGAGCTAGCACACACACACACACTCATTTACACTCATACACACCTAATTCGCCTCATAGGAGTGAAAACAAATTGTGGCAATTGTATTCAACATTAGACACTGCTTTGGTGGCTATTTAGGAAAATTTGCACAGTTTTTCCTTTTGTTATTGTCTTGGGGCCATAAATGATTTTTATGAACGAGTTTACATTCTTCAGTTTACGGCGACAAGTGCCCAGTGTGTGTATGGGGTGTGTGCGTGTGTGATTTGTTGCAGTTATCAGCATTTTTCATTTTGAAAGCCTTTTGGCAGTTGCCACCAAGAGAGTGAAAGAGGGGAAAGAGGAGAGCACATCATCAACTGTAACTGTTGTGACCTGCCCATACCCTGTACCGGTGCTGTTTCCACAGTGATCCCGCCCATCAAAGGCCTCTGAGTGGGCGTCATAAGTCAGATTTATGTGTGCAAATAGTTGGTGAGCTCGACTCTTGAGGGTGCAACGAGGGGCGGGAAGTCACTGCAGATTCCCGCCTTATTTTGTTATTGTTTCTGTAGCTGCTATTCAGTATGATTTGTGAGTTTTTGCTTAAAACTTTTGCCTCAAGGCGGATTTTAGCCATGCTGCAACTTGGCAACGACCAACTAACAAAATCTTTCTGCTTTCAGGTTGACATTCTCAAATAACAAAAGCAAAAATAACTGAAAACAAACACGAAATGGCATTCAATGTTTCACTTGACATTAGAGAACTTTGCCAAACATAACATTCATACGAGAGAGATAATGTTTAAGTACCAGAAAAATCATTCTAAAAGAACGAACAGCATAAAACAAAACTATTTTAAGCTTATGGAACTCTCTTTATTTCCAACAAAATGTTGGAACAAAATAGGGTCCAGGAATAACAAATGATTTTCTTTCATTTTAGTTATCTTAACTGATAGGTTGTTAACTCCAATTTCGTATCCAAAATGAACTGTTAATTAAGCTACATAAAAATGATTTATTTAAGCTGTTGGCTGAACTGCAAGGAATCCTTATCTAAGTGGAGAATCTCACAAATTATAGTTCTATAGCAGCCATTAAATTGGCCATATTTCACTACACCAACGCCTGCTAGAGGGAGTACTCGATACTTGTGCATAAATCACAATTGGCAAAGGACGAGATACTTTTATAAAACAAAGTACAATATTGAAATCATGTATCTGCGCATAAAATGTGCAGTTATGCTTACCACATTCCTCGTTCCTCATTCCGCATTATCCATTTCTCGATTCGATGCCACAGATAATCCCCAATTGCATTCGGCAAAAAGGAAGAGGGAAAAATAAAACACAAGAGCAACAATTCACTTGAGAGCCCAAAATAAACACTTCATTATTAGAAACACATGTGTGGAGGGGTGGAAGGGTGGAAGGGGGCGAATTGCAAGTAAAAGGGTGCCGCCAAAAAATAAATATGCTCTCAAGTATTTCTTATTTCTCTTTACACACAGATATTTTGCACTTGCAAAGGAAACGAAGCGCGTGTATGCTGCAATAACGCTGCTCGGTTGTGCCGACGGAACGGCAAATGCAAATGTGCCGTTAACTTTTAAACAAACTGCCCGACACGGAACCCGATGTTAAAAGCGAAGGCGAAAATGGAAACGAAATGGAAAACTAAAAACTCCAAAAATAACTTTACATAGAGCGTTGCTTAATGTAAGCAAACAGGAGCATTCAGTAAAATTGTAATTTATGCGTTATTCTATCTTCTCTCGCACTTTACACACTTTTTTTAAATCGCTTTTATAAATACGCTCGTTCGTTCTTTACGTTCGTACGTTCGTTCGTCGCGCGCGCACTTCCAGTGTCAAAATCGAACTGAAGACCAAATGTGATCATCGCGTCTTCCAATGGGATGCTTTTAGTCAACACTAGCGACGATCGCGTGAGCCGAACACAAACACGATTCACCAAGCCAGCACAAGCAACATATCACGTCGTGTGCCAAGCTATCGTATCGTGTGCGGGTCGAGCTGAGCGGCACGATAAACGCTCATTCCTAGCAGCAATGTTTTGATTGTGCTTCAGAGAGCGCGCGAGAGAGCGAATGCATTATGCATTGACCCCCTCACAGTCAGCGCTGATGATCTAGCTCTTAGCGGTAAGATGGAATTTAGCTTGATAATGGCAAATGTATTACGAATAAACAAATGCTGATAACTAATTATCTGTTAGGATTATAGAAGTGTACATTAAAATTTAACAGTTAAAGAGCACAATTATGTGAAAACCCAATAATATAAATTAAATATTTTCTGGTTTTCATTCACTGTCTTAGCTGGATTTATGCCGCTGGTTGGCATCACTGTTGATTTTACTGTTGTTACTGTGGCACTGCACGTGCTGATCTGGAGAGCATGAGAGAGACAAACCGAGAGAGTAAAATCGTTTAACTTCGTAGTAGTAAACGAAATGCCGGTAAGCAAACCTCAGTCTTGTTTACGTTCTGCGCGAACTTTGCTGTTTTCGTTGTGAGTTCAATTATTTTCGGTGTTTCAATATAATAAAGAGTGCAAAATATTATAAAAAGCATATTAATTATAAGTGTTTAAATAGTATAAATTGTGTTATCTGCTTCCGTTGACAAAGTCCAGTTTGGACTTGGCTTTAGAAAATCTCACGCTTAGCACCGTTATGCTAGGCAACCTTGGAACATTCCATTGGCTTTCTCATTAGGACAATGACAAAGCAAGTGCGCGATTAAAAATACGAATTATAAATCAAAAGGTGACGTCGTAAGATGTGCAAGTTGTGGCGATTTGAGGAATAACAAAAGAGATGCACTAAAATGCGCTAATGATAGAAAAAAAAGCGCACAAATCCCACAGAGTTGACCCAAAGAGAGAGTGAGAGAACCAGTTCCAGTTGCTTACCCCACCTCCATTTTCTTCTCTTCCTCTTTTACAGTCACTCATTATTGAAAATGTGTGACAATTATGAAAGGCGATCGGCGGCGCGATATTAATGGTTTGACGGACAATGACAAAGGAGTTTAAAAGAGAGTGGCGGAGAGAGAGGGAGAGAGTGAGAGTGGATGTGTGGAAGCCGAAGGGGAAGAGGCAGAGAGATGATAGATAAACATCTCGAAAAGCTTCAAATAATACAAAAGCGTCGGACAAAACAAATAAACGCAAAAAATTCTTTTCAAACTTAACGGAAGTCGTTGAGAGCTAAACGGTTAACAAGCCAGCGGATCGCAGCGGTTAAGAGTTGGAGTTGGAGTTTGGTATTGGAACTGCTACCGGATGCACAGCAAACCGTCCAAAGCCTATAGTAACACGGAAGCTACCAAATGCAGCCAATTTGTGGCTTGCTTTTTGAATTGTGGACACTTGAAGTATCAGCTTAGAAGGAATTGGAGCAGCTTTAAGCTTTGTCCCACAGCTTTTGATGCACTAAGCTCCGCTGAAAGCGCCTATTATCAGGTGAGTTTTGTGCATTACACATGTTAATTTATTGAATATTATAAGTGGGGCTTAAAGCATTACAAAATATCACATATTTAATACCGCAATGTCTTAATGTTGTTACACCCACAAGAACTAGTTTAAGACTGAGATGCACTTTGGGAATGCTCCCAAAATTAACAAATATAGAATTTAAACTTTTTTAAACTTTTACGATTCTCACCTTAAATGCCTCGTAAAACAGGTGACTATTTCATTGCTATGTCTTACAGAATAGAGACATAAATCTGATAGATCCGATCCCTGTGAAGTCAGTCACAATAGGCGAATCCGAAATGATTAATGGCCTATAAGCTTCGAGTCCAACGAGAGAAAAGAAATACCAAAACCGCATAAATTTTACAATTGTTCAATAGATTTTATTTTTTGCTGTCTATTTTTTACATTTTTCTTGTTACGCTCGACAAACATTTGCACATAATCCGTCATAAAGTGGAAAATCAAATAACTAAGTGATTAAAGCGGACCAAAAAGGAAATAGACAGCAAATAAAAAGTCAAGAAATCAAATGAAAAAATTATTCAATAGGCTTTGGATTTGGCTTGATTTTAGCTTTGGTTTGTTGGTGTTTTTTTTTTTTTTTTTTTGGCTTTGGTTTAGCTGTAGAGTGGAGGAGCTGAACGAAATGCATTTTGGTTGTTTGCCAGTTTGGGGCTGTGGACGCTTTTAAGATTTACATAAATAAGTGCGCTCCAAAAATGGTGGATAAGAAATCGTCAACAGATTTTTATATGCATAGTTGATTTTTTTCTTTCTCTCCACTTTTTATTTTTTTCTACGTCTTGTCTTTCTATTTTTCAATTTGGTGGAATTCTCAACAGTTTGATTACCTTTTGTGGGGCCGTTTAGACAAACCGCAACGAATTTCTCGGCCTTTATCGGGTTTTAATTAAAAGCTGCCGAAGTTTTGATTCAGTTTTCGAGCTCCACGCTTAATTAGAAAACAAATTCGAGTGGTAATCATATCTGTGTTATTTATGAACACATAAATATGTCTAATTATTTAGATAGGCTTTGGTTATTTTCAGCAAATTTGGTCAATTTTGGGACTATAAATAAATTAATTGATTTGTTCGGTAGTGAGACGAATTTATGAAAATACATGGCTAAAATTTATTGAAAATATTCTGAGTGAAAAAATGTATTTCCACAAATAAACTTAATCGAAGTTTCTACCATAAAATTTTAAAGTTTTACCAAAAAGGATTTTATTTCTGGTCATAATTTTAGATCAAAACGAACAACTGAAATTTTAATTAAAATACGTCACGTTTTTTTATTGAATGCATGAAAAGTGATTGAGAGACACAGCTTAAATTTTGGTAGCGCCACAAAAATGGGCGGGCGAAGGGGACTGGCAACAGCTAACCGCAGCAACCAGTGGAGAAAAGCTCATAAAAAAGCGGCGAAGCAGCACGTGATAAACGCACTTAACAGGTAACACCCATTTAAGCGTATGATGAATTAACACACACAGCAGACACCACAGCACAGCACAGCACACCACACACACACCGCACACTCCCAAGACCTGCAGACCCCAAAGAAGCAGACACATGGGAAATGCCTGAAGAATAAAAAAACGCTTTTTGGACTTCATCCCAGACAAAGTCGCAATCGCAATCGCAGTCGCAGTCTCCGTCGTCTCAGTACTTTCCCCTTCTCACCTGGTTTGCCACTCCCCCCTCTTCCTTCTCTGTACGCCCTTCGCTTTCAATTGATGTGAATGGTTGCCGTTTAGAATTGTCGGTTTTGCCTGAATTTTGTGGTCGTCGTCAGTTTGCCCGAAGCTGTTCATAAACTTCATGTCCGCAGCCAACTTTGTCTCGCTCTGCCTCACTTTTTCCGCCTCTCTCTTAGATCTACCTGCACTTGTCTGTCTCGCTTGTCTGTCAACCGTTTTTTTGGGAAAGTTGAGAAGCGCAGAAATTAGTTCGAAAGACGTGCGTAAGGTGTGTTTTGAACAGTTACTTGCAACTCGTTGGCAAACCTGGTCTAAGGCTTTATCTGTTGCCATCTCTGTCTTTGGCAGTGTAGGTCTCTTTTTCTTGGGCTCAAACTTTTGACTACGACACGTGCGTTTGTCAGCCTTTCAGTTTGTCAGCCTTGTCGTTGTCAGAGTCATTAAAACTGACGCAGCAGCGTCCGCAGTTAAACAAAAACTTTTTTTCATTTTTTTGTGTTACCACTTTTGCGACCCGAACAAATTTGCCTGCATTTTTTGACCACCAGTGCGATAAAAGTGTCAGTTGCAAAAGTTTCTGTTCTAACCATTTTTGAAAGCCAGAAAAAAACTGAAATTACAATAAAAATTACACGAAATAGCAGAATTAAACTTGGGTTTTTAGTGGCAACAAATGAAACTGTGTTGAAAACTTTTAACGAATTTTAGTTGGCAATAAATTGAGGCAGATAAAATTATTATTATAATTTTGGGTTTAATTAGTGACAGTCAGAACTCTATATAAATTAATCGGAGCTTTATTGAATTACAATTTCTTTAAATTATTTCACTTCAAAACTCTACAAAATATTTTAGATACATTTTTCAGCTTTAAACTCTCTATTTTTCTCAATTTGTTTAATTTATTTATAATATTTATATAATAAATAGTTATCAAAAACAATTTAATTTAATTAAAAGCGCTAAATTTATAACTACTTTCAAGCTATTTTTCTATTAAATCCAAGCACCTTAAGCTGCCTTCGCTTAACTGAACAATTTTCTTAGCTTTTTAAAGATATTTATTGCTCTCTACTCTGGCTCTCTTCGTTATCGTTTAAATATCTTTAACGACAATTAACTTTCAACTGCTGTTCCAGCAAAGTCATTAACGAATTTTTTTTACCAGCGATGCTGAAAAAAATAAATGCGAATCCACTTAACATGTTTTAAGGCAGCCGGAACAACAACAGCAACAACAGCAACGTGGCACACCAACTGCGGTCATTTAGAAAGGTCAATGTAGAAGCCACAGCAACAAAAACAACCACAACAACGAGAACTTCTCTTACAGCCTCCGTAATGAACTGGCATTATTGATTTTTGTGTTAAAAATGTGGATAAAAGAATTGTTTCTTAAATATTTTAAGCGTAGTTTTTGCTGCCTCATTTTTAATGTTCAACAAATGCTGCGTTTTGATTAAAAACATCATTAATAAAATATTTAACATACATTTTTCCACTATCATTTCCTTCCATTTGTCATTTTAAATGAATTTTAACACTTAGTTTAAGCTTTGTTGCTTTTATTTGACTGTCATCGAAAGAATTTGATATTTTTTTTGATAAATGAAGGATTTATTTAAATGTATAACTAAGAGACCACTAATTAAAATGAATATTATATTGATTAAATGTATTTAATTTGATGTTGCCAAGTTTTCTGGTAGCTTTCAATCTTATTTCTACCTTAAATCTCAAGTTAAAACGAATAATCGAATGATTAATAGTTTCACGCAACGTGTGGTCCATCAAGTTGCTGCTCTTTCTTTTTCACTCTCCCTCTAAGCCCCTTCGTATGCCTCTCTCTTTCTTTGCGGTGGCAGCTCCACGGGATACTAACTGCCAGCTCAGCTGGGAATCTCTTCGAATCTAATCGCGGCGTGAGAATTTTCGCTTAAATGCTTTTTTGAGTGAATTTCGTTTGATTTCTTGCCTCATTTGAACTGTAACCGAGTGTCAATACAACCTTAATTTGTCAGTTAATTAACACAAATTCTGTATTGTAATGACTTAGCTTCTGGCAAGAAAATTACTTACATAACAGTAAAAACAAATTTAATTTATGTTTTTTGTGTATTAAACAATTGCAAATAATTTCACTAAATCATAAAATAATGTAATAATAATAATAATATTTACTATTAATATAATTATTTTTATTCATTTTTAATATCATATTTCAAATTTAAACGTCTACTAAAACAGTGCTGGATAACAGTTTCAGTGCTAACAGCAACAGCTACAGCTTCTGTTAGCGGTACACGAAACTGTTATACGTTGAGCGTGTGTGGAACGCAGCTGTAGGACTGTTATGTACGGTGTGTGCATTCACTTAAACAAACAGAAACTGTCATACTGTGGCTTAGCTGTGACAGCAACCAGCAACCGTAGACAACAACACTAGCTGTGCTAGGGTTGAAGTAGGAGTTTGAATAATTGATTTGTTTTGGGGACTAAATGATTTGTATAAAAACAAAAATAGTTTCAATAAAGAACATATAAGGAAAGTTTAATAAAATATAATACTAATTATTATAGTATATACACAATACTATAAAAATAAAGAGCAAAGTAAATAAACTAGGTTTGGTGGAACTTTATAGAGTAAACGTTCTTAATTTAAATATATTAAAATGCTTTCTCCCGTACACACACAGTTTACTTCTATTTAGAACTATTTTATATAAAAAACATTTTCTAATTTAATTTACTACTAATTAAGGTATACCATTTTTTACCCATTTGTTTTACTAATTAATTTTTTTAAAACATATATTTATGTTATCACTTGTAAATTGTTGGCTTCATTAGCGTTTCAGCAGTTTGTTTAATGTATTTTAATCTCAATTACGTAAATAATTAACACTTAAATCCAACAATCAATGCAGGTGAATCGACCAAAAAATGTAAAACAATAGCAAAAAGAAACAAAACAACAAATTGGAGCTGTTATTAGAACTACATAATTAAATTTGATGTTAATGCGGAAATTTATATTTAAATTCAGCAGTTCAAAGAGTCTAATGCCACACAATTTTGGCCCTATATTCAGTACAGTTTTTAGCGATTTTGCTTAATGGCATTTAGCTTCGCTTTTTGGCCACTTCGCATAAAAGGCAATTAAAAGTAATAACAACGGCCAAATGCTGTTTTCAATTTCGACCAAGTAATGCTCATTGTATTGAGCTGCTAATAGAGCTGCCTTAAATGGCTAAATGCAAATGCTGGCCAAAGCGAGGGAGTTTGTTAAAAGGGCCGCTGGGGCATCGGAAAGGCAGACATTTGCTTCATAAATTTACGCAGAAATTTCGCTGCAGCGTAAAAATAATTAAATTAAGTGCATTATATTCAATAATTAAACTGGTGCATGTCATGGTCCATGAATTGGGCCAAAATACAAGTAATTTGCATAAATTGCATTGCTTACGGCAGAAATAATTTTTTATGTTTGTATTTGGAGAGCAGAGTTCGATTTCCGCAGCAATTTCATTGATATTTTCCACAGAACAATAAAATTGCATTAAATTGGCAAGAAAAAATTAATTTAAATTATTATAATTAAGTTATTGCAATGAACTAAATTTCATGAGGAATGCAGTTATTTAGATTCAATTTGAAATAATTTATTGAATACTCGGACAATTATGAGGCAGTTTATGAGCGCTAGAGGGGCGCCAGTGCGGACTTGTAGTGAATAAATTATTTATGTTATGAAACTTTAATGTTTTTGCTTAAGAATCAACTAGTTTATTTTGTTGATAATTAATTTAATTAAGAAGGTTTTTAATTTAACAATTTTCCATTACACTTCGGCTTAAACACTTCTGCTACAACAACAGTACTGGTCAACATTGTGGTACCACTTTATTCTGCTTCTTGTTGTTGATTGTTCTTGTTGATTATTATTGTTGTGGCTGTTGTTTCTGTTGTTGTTGCTGTGGTTCATGTTACTATTGCAGTCTCTGTTGTTAGCACAATTTTTCCTCCATGGCATTTAACAAGTTACACTAACTTGAAAACCGTGACTTGTTGTTTTTTTTTATTTTATTCTGATCAATTCCCACTTTACTATTAATAATCATTTAATGTAGCTGTCTGATATTCGTCTGAAATCAATAACAAACAACTTAAACTATTTAAAACGTAAAACAACCCACATAATTTGATATAATAAATGCAATTGTATATCATTTTAAAAAGAACAACCCAATCAACTAAAAATGCACATACACACATCCACACACAGACAAACACCCATAGACCCACACTCACACACAAGTAAATACACTTAAAGTTCGTGTTATCTTTAAACTAATTGAGTCTATCAATTTTATCAACAGATTCTGGTTCGGTTTACACAGTCCTCGTATTTCATATCGATAGCACAAAAGCTGCCTCATTTATTATGCGCCGAGAAAAATGTTATCGAAGCAAATCACATTTGAGTGGGCTAGAGGCGTGGCAGGTTCGGTTGGTGTAGGGCGGCTTGGAGCAGTGACCAAATAGGGCGACAAGGACGCTTGCCAGACGTTCGCAGACCCCAAAGGTCAGGTTAGCCTTCTTTATGACTTGAGTTTTACCCGCTTTCCCCGCTTTCCCTCGCTTTTCTGGCGTCTTTTCCAGCAGCCTGTACTACTTTTCCCCATTAGCTGTTTTCCATTTTCTGTTATAAAACGCATTGCATGTTTGGCTTGTCGCCTGTCTCAAGCTTCGTTGAGTTATTCCAGCATTTGCAGGCAGTGTTTTTTGTGCATGCTCATGGGATTTCAACAGAGCGGGAGGGAGTTTACTGATGTTAATGTAATGTAACTATAACTGATTCTTCATGACATGATACCCTCTTAATTTTAAACAAATATTTTTTCTTTCTTATCAAATTTAAACAGAGCTCAAGCAGCTATATTACTTAAGGGTATTTGCCAGTCTATCATTGCTGTTGTGTTTTAAGTTCCTTTTTTACACTTAGGGTATTTTCCAGCAATAAAACAATTTGTTATAAATACCACTGTCAGTCGACCATTTTTAATGCCCTTTTTAACATCAGTTTTAAATCCACAATTATGTTTTCCCCAACCAAAGTAGTGAAAAAAAACTTTATCTGCATTTTTTCAATTTTATTGTTTTTATCTTTGGGGGTTTATTGATTTTTAAAAAATTATGCTTAGATGCTAACTACTAACAAATTGTCCATTAACTAACGTAAATTTAATTAACCTTTTTTATCGCGTCGCTTGTTGCAGACATTATGTTTTGTTTAAATTTAAATGTAAATTTATATTTAATACATGTTATACAATATTATAGTTAGTGTTATTATTATTTTTACTATTATTATTATTAATTGCAGAACTTTTTGGTATATTTCTCTATCATTTCTGTTACTGTTTTGGTTTCTGTTTCGGTTCATTTGTCGCGACGTTGTGTATTTGCTAGTAAATGCAGAAATATTAAGTTTGGTATTTGTTTTCTTTTTATTTTATTTTATTTTCTTTTGCTTGCTTTTTTGATCAACTTTGTTTCGCTTTAATTAAATTTAAATTTAATTTACTTTTAATTGTAGTCAATTAGTCTAGTAGTTGTGTTGTGAGTGTGTGTAAATGTTTTCGTTTTTTATTATTTTTCCCACACGTTGAGTTGTTTGAAAATTCCGCGTCACTTTGCCTTTTAGTAGACATTATTCATTAGTTTACCTTCATTTTTTTTGTTGTGTCGAATTTAATATTTAAATTACAGAATTTATTATGTACAAAATTATGTTACAGTACTTTATAGTTTGTTTTAAATTTCACCAAAGTTTCGAGCTGGTTTGCAACATGGAACACGTGATGCCTGAAGCAGGTGTAAAATCGGTTGGCAATCGGACACGTGCAGAGTCCAGACAACGCTAAAGGAAAACCCAGTGGGTGGAAAGGGGGGAAGGGGAGGAAAGGGTGTCAAATTAGTAGTATGAAATGAAAATTCCTTTTAGTTCCAGCTTTTGGTCTGTCGGACCACAATTTACGTGCTAAAATTAATTAAATATATTTTTACAGAATGTTTGCAAGTTTTATAAACTCTTTTCTTCTAGTATTTTAATTATGCTTAATTCTAGTATTTAGTTTAGTATAATTTTGTGGGCATATACTGTACACACGGGTATACTATATGCGTAAGTAATCTCATCTTTTTTACTGCACAACTAAAAAACTTGGTATTTAAAAAAAATACTGCAAAATTACATACAGTTTAAGAAAATTAAATATGGTATTCCTGATTGGAATTAGCTCCGATTCAAAAAGAGCAAAATTTTTTTTAAGTTTTATTTGTTTTGATTTTAGTATTTTCTATGCTGGGTTTTTAGTATTTTTGTTTGGTATTAGAGAAGTAACGGTATGAACCTAATCTAAAACAGACTCTCACATACATACATACATTCTAAGATATACATGGATACACCTAATTTGGTAGTAGAGTTTAAATGTTCGTGTAGAATTCACAGTACACACTCCATGGTGATGTGGTGTGCCACATTTTGTGGCAAATACGCTTACAGCTGAAACATCGTTTGGTTTTTTTGTTTAACTACAACTTAACTATTTATTCGATTAACGTTTTTTTTTATTTTTTTATTATTTTTATAATACAACTTTGGCCGTTTCCTGGATGGGGCAAGCACCACCGCCGGGTCCGGCACCACTGCCCGTTGCAACCACGGAGAGCACATTATCCGCTGGTGTGGCACCAACCGCCAGAGACTCTTGCTGTTGTTGTTGCTTGTTGGTTTTCGCTTTATCATGCACGTACATCGCAGCAAGGGCATTGAAACGTGGACCCCAATTTTGTAAATAGTTAAAGTCTTGATTCTCATCGTCGGTGCCTATGAGGGGGGAGAAAGGGAGCAGGAGAAAAGGTAGAAATAGAGTGGGTTAAGGGAGTTGGCATTTCGTTTTTAAGACAAAAAGTTTCAACTTACCTGATGCCAGCGAGCTGAGCGATTCGGCAATGCTGCCACTACCCTCGAATGTAAAATTTCGCAGGTCATCGAACGGAGGCGCATTGGGATCCTTATCGATGCGTTGCTTTCGCTCCTCCATCAGATATGCCACATTCAATTCCTGACCCGGTGGCAACAACGTCATCACTGGATCTGTTTCGACGATGAGGAGAACAAAAAGTAAAAACATCAATGGTATTCCCAGTATTCTTTGGAGCATGCGGCACGAGGCACACGGCACGAGGCACACGGCATGTGGCACGTGTTTACTTACACATTATGGGCATCTTACAGGCAGCTATATCCGGTGGCATTGTACCTCCTCCCTGTGCACTGATTGGTATTTGCAATGGGGTTATATCGAATGCCGTCATATCATCCTCGCCGCCTCCCTCGTCCTCGTAGCTAATCACCGTCTCACGCACGTCCTTTTCGGTGCCAGAACGCTTCTTCTTCTTGGTCGTCTTGCGCTTGCGATTGTAGATGACGAATATCAGAGCTAAAACTAAGACAGTTTTATAAGTTGGTTAAACTTGTTTGAGATGTTTCATTTAGGGGGTATTGAAGCTTACAACAAACCCAGTATATTCTGAGAAATACGTATACGTAATGAGTTAATACGTATACGTAATATTCAATTGATTTAAAGTTGCACTTTACTTAAAGACTATCTCTATTTAATTTGTTTGAAAACTGTGGCATTTCTGTTACAAAGTCAGTCTAAGAAACTTGAGCAAATTGAGATATAGAATTAAATCAATATCTACTTGCTAAAAAACAATGTATTTTAGGAATAGATTGCAAATTTGTTGAAAGCCCAAAACCCAAAACCCAAAAAAAAGACGCCGTTTGTGCCTTATGCAAAGGAAACCAAAATGATTTATTCATTGAGTTAGAGACAACATGAAAAGTCAGATGACAATTGTCGAATTGATAATGAACTATTTCTGGTCAGCAACTTGCACTACTTGGTAATTGTGTGGTTAAAACTTTGTCTTCCCCAGAGCAGGCAAGAAGTACAATTTACTCAGTATACTAAGCAGGGTCAGTAAGTAGAAGACGACTCATAAAGGCAGTGGAATTGGAAGCTAAGCGGATTACGAGACCAAAAACGGAACTTTTTTTTTTTCAAACGCAGAAAATTTGTCTCTTTCACATTGCGTTCTGTTGACTTAAGTAGCATCAAGTTATTAATAAGTTTTATGTTTCTTCAATGCGTAACAGCAACCGAAGCCACTGCCAGCCAACGAGTGTAAATAACTTGCCACAAAGAGTAGTAGAAAATGGAGAAAAATAGCGACCGCGTAAAGACGCAGCATTTTATCATTTGTGCCTGTCAGTTGACAGTAATATTAAACGGGTTCAGTCTGAAGGAGTCTGCGCCAACATAGTGTGACAGTCAAGTAGAAATAATTAAAACTCAGTTTCAATTTCAATTTCAATTTTCGAATGGTTATGCAACGTGTTGCAACTTGCAAGTTCTAAGTTTGAGTTTGGTTAAGCGGATTCATTAGTTGCAACAACTGCCAGCTGTTGCCTGATGAAGACATACACAGACTTGAAGAAAGAAAATATATACCCAAAAAAACTTGGCTAAAAGTTCATTAATATGAGCCAAGTTGTTGCAACTTTTCAGCGACTTTTATTATTATTATGATCTTTGGTTTTATTCCGCTCCCTTGTTTTCCATTTCCCCTTTCAATTTGTTTATTTATCTGTTCGTTATGGTATCTTTTTTCACTTTTAAGCAGCTCAACATTTTTCATTTAATTTAATTAGCCTCATTAAACGTTAATGGAGTTGTTGTTATGGTTGTTAACTTGCTTTGATATTTCAGAAAAAAAAGTTAGATCTGAAGTTTGAGGCTTTTGGCAGCAGGTGGCATGAATTGATTTTATTAAGTGGCTTTTGGGTGGCGCCGAAAGATAACAAATAAAAAAATAATACAATTTAGAACAGAATTTCTATAAATTAAAGGCACTGTGGCATAAATGTTGACTCAAAACCTACGCTCTTTAATTCTTCACCAAAAATACTAATTGTTCGATCAATAAATGGCATAATTTTTCATGTTAACTCCTTTGTAAGCTGCTAAAAACTCTTTTACACAAAGTTTCTGCCTTTTTCCTCCACTTAAACTACTTAGTTCATAATCCAAAAGGCAAAAAATGCGTACAAATTTTGGTAAAGTTTTGTGTACCGATAGTTTGTGTGTGTTCCCGTTGCCATGTAACAAGCAGGACCTACACAGTATTCTGCAAAACACAAGGCAAGTGCCTAAACCTGAAGCCAAACAATAATTGCAACATCTATAGACGCTCAAAACAAAAAAAAAAAAAAAAGCTAAAAAAAAAAGAAGTTCTTTGGGGGAACAACAAAAAGCGTTGTTTTGGCTTGTTTTGGGTGCCTTTGTTTACACTTAACTACACACTACACATTTACAGGGACTTTTTTTTCTTTTCCCTGGTCATTTTCATCGCATAGTTGCTTTTTGTTGTTTTTGGCCAAATGTTTAGGAGCAGCTCATCAGCTGCTTCTCTTTGCTTTAGTTTATTTTGTTGCTTTTTATGTTGAGGGGCTTTTTTCTCATTTGCCTGGCACAAAAAGGCACTTGAAATTTTATGCCAAAAATACAGTTCAACGATTCTGAGATTACACAGGACGCAGGATACAGACAACAGGGAGTCCAGGGGGAGGGATGAGAGATGAGCGGTAGAAAGGAAGCGTTGACTGTAAATAATGTTAGATAATTATTTAGTTTGTTTTTGTCTTTACGCCACTTTAATACAATAACAACAAAGAACGCCATTTTTGGCCACAGTCAACTTGGTGTTGTTGTTGTTGTGGTTGTCAGTTGCTTGAAATTTTCACTTCATAAACGGAAAGTGACTGAAAGTAGTAGAGGCAGAAAGTAGTTAGTTAGGAGAGTGTGGAGGGAGAAGCAGGCAAACACACTTCCTGCTTTCTCGGAACATTCGTTTGCGTTTATTTATTGCGCCTATTTTGCGGCTTAGCGGTTTTATGGCCAACACTGTGTATGCGTACGAAAAAGGCAATGGCAATGGCAACGGCAACGGCCTCTGTGTAATTAGCTGGCCCGAAACGCCTAATTAGCTTAAGGCCTGTTGCCATTGTTCTTGTTACGCTGTTACTGTTACTGGTTACGCTGTTACTGTTACTCCTTCCTCTGTTACTGTTCTCTCTGTTCTCCTGCCCCCCTACTCACTCATTAAAACTAGCCGCGATTATTTTTAGCCAGAGCCTTGAATAAATCAGCCTTCAGCTTCAGCTTTCAAATATGGCTACAGATAAATTGTTAGCAGCTGGCAAAGCCCAAAGAAAGGGACAGTAGAAAAAAAAAAAAACAGAGAAAATAACAGAGGAAAGAGAGAAAAAATAAATAAAGCTACGCTAATTGAAAATCCTTTGAAATCCCAAAACGAGTCGAGTTGCCTGCAACAGACGACGAAAATAATTGCCGCACATTGCGTATACGCCAGCGTGTACCATTCGCATTTCCCACTGTCCATTTCCCATGTCCCATGTCCCATATCCCATTTTCCCATCACACATTTGTATGCGAAACATTTTTGAAAATGGTCAAATCCACTTAATGCCCGTTCGCTCGCCTGCATAGTCCATTAAGTGCCAGTGTTGGTAAATGTCACTCGGTTTAAATTGAAATCACATGAAATCTTCGTAAAACTAAAAATAGCCAAAATACTAAAAAAAATATTCTATAAAGCAAAAAAGACATAAAACAAGCAGGCGAGTAAAAATTTAGAGTGAATATTATTTGGTTGGTAATATCAAAAATTCATTCGGCAAATCCTCATAATGAACAATCAGCTTACAGTCCATTAGCAATTACGTTTTGTTGTCATGTTAGTTAGCTTTTCAGAGCTTGATGCAAACAGAATTTAAAATAAACCAGAGATTTAGTATACCATTTACTGATTTTTTATGCCTTTTAAAGGTTTGTTCTTAAAATTAGTTAAACATTAGGAGTCATATGCTTTTTTCCACTATTTCAAACAATTTTCTATTAAAACAAATAAATCTTTCAACTCTTTTTCAAGTTTTCAAGTACATTTAAATTATGATTTAGGCGACATGTGTTTTTTCCCATTAAAGCCAAATTATATTTTAGATTCAAAAAATTCATTAACAATTTTAATAAATTAAAACAAAATCAAAATAAATTTTATTTACTACTTAGCAAAGTTAATTCATTATTTCTATGGTAACATTTAATATTTGTGGAGTTTTAATCGGGTCTACTAATTAGTCTACAACTGCTGCAGAGTAAGTTGCACTTGGTTTAGGACTCAAACAAAAGAGTGCAAGAAATGTCGTTCGTAGCTTACTAACTACCCTGTATCCCACGGCAGCTACAGTTGTTGACTCTGTGTCTGGGGATGAGGGCGTAAAAGGGGAGGGGCAGTATTTTTTCTCGACAGGATTTAAGTGCAGGGCGTCCAACCTTCTGAAAATTGCATTTACATGTGAAAACAGACAACCGAAAACAACACGCCGCATTTGGAGAGTCTCCCGAGAGATATGGAGACAAGGGGGGCGTGGCCGTGCAGATGTGAATGCGGCTTAAGCCGCTTTAACTGACACACATGCATGCCAAATTGCAGAAGCTTAGCGCCGAATGAAGGGAAGCTATGCAGCTGCTGTTTCTCCGGCTGGTGCCTCTGCTGTTACAGTACTTACTCAATATGATAATCAGGCAGACGAATATGGCGCCCAAGGCACCCATGCTAAGCTTCAATCGCTGTCCTTCCTGCACCAGTTCACAGTTCTCGCCCCAATAGCCCTCGGGGCAAATGCAGCGATATCGCAGACGCGGCTCCAGATTGATGCACGTGCCACCGTTTAAACAGGGCATGTCTAGGCATTCGTTGCGATCGACACAGCCTTTGGTATCCGTTGACATAATGCGTCCCTCGCTGCAACTGTAAACCAGAAAGAGACCAAAGAAGGAGAGAGAAAATAGAGAGAGATAGAGAGAGAGAGAACGAACATACATTAGTTTCAGTGTTACGTTTGTAAAATTCATGTTGTGCATAACTTTTAAAAAGCTTCCAACTTTTTATTTCGACACAAAAGTTACTACCCATCCGCAGGGGGGAGATTTTTTTTTCGGTTAACTGAAGTGGGATTGAGGGCGGGATTGATGGATTCAGTGGCGTAAAGGGGCGTAAAGGGGCGTGCTCGTGTGTGCATTAAGCGCGTCAGTTCCGTAGTGGGCAAAAATCGCAACTCGCTAGCGAATTAGTTACTAGTTACGAAAGTAATCTCTAATTCAGCAGCTACTACTAAATTCAGAAGGTATTTCAACCACTTCATTATCAACAATTAAGCTTAATTTCATTTGTTTTGGGAACAAACTAAGTTAATTGCAAAATAGTTTATTATTTAAAATAAAATTTGCTTTACAGTCGATTGAATTTTGTATAATTTTCAACTGTTGTATAAAATAATTCCTGAAAATTTATTAGACCTATAATTCTATGCAAAGTAAATTTCAAGTCACCTATTACTCAAATTAATTAAACTAACGCCTGAAGAATATTTAAAATAAATATTTATGACTATAATTTAAAGCCAACTAATAATTATTATAGCCAGCAAACAGCAAATACACGAATAAGTCATTACTTTATTAGAGACTACTTCAAAGCTTAAATGCTTTTAAAGTTTTAACTGCAAAACAAACCGAGTTTTACTTTACGAATAAACACAGACTTAAACATATAGTAAGGTCTGCAATGTGGGTCAATTCAGCTTGTTATGAAGCTTATGAAGGAAAAGTGGGGGAGGAAAAGAGAGGAACAGAAAGAGAGAGCTCGCAACAGAAAGTGGCAGAGTTCACTGCACAATGAAATTCGAATTGAGGGTAAAGTGAGCATAATTTATGGAACGTCGACACCTGGACATAAGGTAACGTTTTCCGTTCATATCCGTTTGGCACTATTTAAATTTGCTTAAAGCGCCAAACCAACTCTTCAATTCGTCTTACAAATGGGGCCAAAAGTGGATAGAGTTGGTATAGTATTCAGAGCAAATGCTGTCAGCATTTACCCACTCACCCGCTGCTCACATAATGGCAGGAGTAAATGGAGCTCAAAGCTGTTGGCCATAAAGGGAGGGCTGTAAACGAAGGGCGGGGAGTGGGAGAACTACTGTCAGAGTGTGGCAAAAGCATGATAGATAGAATGAGAACAGGTTTGGGGTCGTCTGTTTGTTCTCACTGTGGCTCAAATGGAGTCACTCGGCAAAACTAATGATGTGGAAAATGTGCTCGATGCTCTCCTAACGGAGTAGGTGTTGCAAATAGCAGATGCCAGTAGCACTGGCACTAGCAGTAGAAGCTGTCGATGTGGCAGCATCGAAAGTCATGTGCTGGCATGCAAATATATAAAAAAATAGTAGTAGAAATATACATATATACTGTCGTAGATACTCTTGTGGTGGCATTGCATCTGGAATGTGTCGGAACATGCTGATGACAATTGATATTATTTGTTTTGCCCTTCGATTTGTTTGCCACACTCCCACAACCCACAGCCCCAACCCATGTCATAGTTTGGTATTTGCTGCAGGTGTATTTGAATTCCACAAAATAATAGTACTACAAAATATTGGAAAAGTAACAGTCGCCGTGTGGCAGCTTTAAGAGAGCTCATGCGACAGTCAATGCTGAATTGATGTGCAGCTGATTGGGTTGCGTATTTGTGGCAAGCTTTGCCAGCAAGCAGAAAGCAATCTACTGACAATTTTAAATTAAATTGCAAATTTAAAAAAAATATAAGTAGAAGTTCATAGCGCTAAAGAATTGTTAATCAAATTTAGTTTCTAGAGTGCTCCTAATTTTTAAAAAATAGAACAGAAGTACACATTAATAAACTAATGTACCAAGTCTTATAAATGGCCTAATTGGAGTACAGTTTTCTAAGCAGCTTTTAAACAAGTTAATATAATTTGGTCGTAGTACCGAAATGTTCCATTGTTTGATGTCAAAGTTGTTTTTAAGGCACTCACAATGGACTTACACAGAGCATAGGGCATGTGGGAGAGAGGAGGCAAAGGAAGTTGTGTGCAATTACTGCAGTTTGAGTACATATCACTTGTGTGGCACAGAAAGAGGCAGCCACAGTTGTGGCAAGCTTCAAGCTACACAGAATGTTTTATGGATGGGAAAAAGCACGTAAAATGCAGGTAAAAACAGGTACACTAAACACTACATGCTGTACACTGTACTACATAAAACATTTTCGACTGTGTTGCTTAGTGCAACAAGGCAAGGCAACAAAGGAAAGGAAAGGCATGATAAGTAGAGAGACAGGGAGGTGGCAAAGAGGTAGAGGAAAGAACAGGCGTTCAACTGTACTTACGTGCACTCGTATTCATTCCACAAATCAACACAATCAAAGGGATCCGGGCATATAACATTCGAGCAAGGACGATTCGAGGGACAGTTGCGTTCCACATTGCGCGCCATCGTTGCCTGTCCCCATTGGGTGCCGTTCATGGCCGGTGGCAGTGGCAGATGTTTGCCGTCGAGTCTTCAAAAAAGAATCAATTGGTATGGGTCAAGCCGCATAATGAGCAAACAGCTCTACACTGATAAAAACTAGTAGTGCTTGATATGTTGTTGTTTAGTTTAATAACCAAAGTGCTAGTTTTGGTCAGTGTAGTTGGAATAGGAGCAAGATTGACAAGCGATATCCTACCTGATGTCATCCAGGCAGCTCCTTTGAAAGTCCGACTGCACCTCAAAGGTCTTGACACCCGTATACTCGGCCTTGCCGCCCGCATAGACGCCCTCCTGCTTGTCAATGCTCAGCCACTGGTGTCCCTGGTAGTTGAAGGACTCATTGAAACGTCTCGACTCACCACCATCCAGTTCCATGATGGCTGCCGAGCCATAACGGCTAATTCGCACCACATGCCACTGACCATCGTTGACAGCAATGGCCGTTAGGGCCAGCAGATGCTCCTCATTCCGCAGTGAATTCAGATTGTAACGGAACTGCAGCTGGCCGCGACGTAGCTCCAAAATGGCATACTCCCGCTGATGCTGATCGCTCACACGGAACAATTCACCCGCCAGTTCTCGTGTGCGAAATCTCAACTGCAGTTGGGTGCTAAAACGATCCGGTTCGAAGCTCAGTGCGAACTTAACATAGCTCTGGGCACGGAATGTGGCCGGAACGGTGGGTACATTGCAGCCGGGACCCATCCAGCCGGGTTGGCAGTGGCACTTGGCCTGCACCAAGCTGGCCACACAATTGCCATGATCCCAGCAGCGAGCCGTGTGCTCGGTCTTCATGCAGACCTCATCGGTTTGGGGACAGGCGGGAAAACTGTTGCGCGACAGCGCCGGAAATGCCAAATCATAGTGCTCGGAATTGTGTACAACGTTGCGTATGCAGCCATCAAATCCCTTGGAGCTAAAGGCGTACTGCCAATTGTAGAGGGTCTGATCGAAGTGTTGCCTGTACAGGCCGCCCAGTTGCAAGGGTTGATTCAGATTCAATGCCTCGGCAAACGGTGGTATCTGTCCGCGTGCCTGACACGCATTGTCATCGAATTCTGGCGGTGTGCCATCCTCCAGTTCGGCCACAAGTGCCGTACGGCAAAAGTCCACCACCATGCGGACATTTTCCGCATCCCAAAAGATGTCCAATCGATGCCAGACACCGTCGTCCAGTGTCTTTTTGGTCTTGACGCGCAACTCCAAGGTGCCAGAGCCAAAATCGATAAGCAGCCGGGGATAGCCCTGTTCCAGTTCAATGGCTATGAAGTCATTGATTACGGGTTCGCCCTGTTTGGGCGGCACAATGGGCCCGTTGTAGAGTATCAGACCATCCGGTTCGCGCGTAATAAACTCAAGACTCAAATGTGACTCGGCGCATAGCTCCAAAGGCGGGTACCACGCCCAGCCGTTGCCACGAAAACTCCGCGTCGACTGTTGGCAACGCGGTCCGCCGTAGCCTACAGGACAGGCCACACAACGGGGTCCATTACGGGTCTCCACACAGCGTCCGCCGTTGAAGCAATGATGCGAGCGACAGTTGTAATCATGATCCGTAAAATTCCGAGCACGACACACACACTGAGCGTACACCTCCAGCCTTACGCCTACCAGCGCGGTACGGTTCACACTCACCGTGTACGGCTTTTTGCCGAGATCAACGCGGGAGGTGCACGAGCCACTGGGACATTTGCCACGCCCCTCGTGCAGGCATTCATCTATATGCACCATGGTTATATTCAGTCCCACTTCCTGTTCAATCTCCTCCCGATGCATTTGCACTACGCCGTTCAACCGTACGGCCTTGAAGTACGGTTGTTGCGTGGCTGATCTGGCGGCAAAATGCACATCGGTTAGTGGATACGGTGACTGGGAGCGTAGCTGCACGCTGAACACATCCACATTGTCGCGATCAGTGTAGAGCAGCTCGGCGAGTTTGTTGCGGAACCGTTCCAGCTTGGAGGGTTCGACCTGTTGCTTCAGTGGGTTCCACGTGCGCACAAAGTCTTCGTCTGTGATGTGCGACAGCCGCATGGACCCAGCCTGCTGCACTGCCTCGGCTGTGATGTCTCTCACCGTGACGCTTAGGTTGGCCGGTATGTCCTCCTGTCCGTGCTCTCGATCGTAAACCTGTAAGGTAGGGAGGGTTAGTACAGTTTGCTTAGGGGAAATCACTTCTAAAAGATTAAAGAAGCCATAAAAATTAACCCTTTTACCCCATAGCCATCTTGACCCTCATCACTTATCACTTAACCCACCTTAAAACGCAGCTGATATCGCCCACGTCGCGTGCCCGCTCGCATGGTCAGAATGCCCGTGTCGGTGTCGAGTTTGAAACGCTGATGCTCCTGGGCCTCCCAGTAGTACTTCTTGTCGGGTACATCCCAGTCGTCGGGATCGTTGACGTACACCCGTCCGATGGGCGTGTCCTGTGACTGGCCCTGATAGTTATAGACCAACACCGATTTGCTGCCCGGTTGCATTTTGTTGTCGTTCACATCACCAATGGTCACTGTCAATGTGCTGGTGCCCGTCATGGCGGGTGCTCCGTTATCCTTTATCTCGATGGGTATGCTGAAGGACTTTTGTAGCTCACGGTCGAAGGGACGCAGCGAGGAGATGATGGCCACCCCATTACCATTGTCGCCTCCTTTTTTAGGGTTTTTGGTATTTTGTTTTTTTTTCGGTTTTTGTGGGGTTTATTGTTGTTGGTGTTGCCCCAGGCATTCAAATGACATTCATTTAGGGTTGTTCCAAGTTGTTTTTGTCGTTGGTTAAGCACATAAAAGATAGAAAAGGGAAAAAGAAATGCAGAAAATGAGAAAATTGTTGCCCCAACGGAAAGAAATTCAAGACTTTTCTTTTGGCTCATTTGAAGCTGGCAAATGGCATTCAAATAGAGGCAATTCATGTTGCAAAAGGTTGTATTAAAGATACCAAAGTGCTGATGTATATTAACTAATTTTATATGTTTCATGTTTAATAAATTACAGCTTTAAATTTTACAAAAAAATGAATTTATACCGATGATCAAATTATTTTCTTTAACAGCAAAAAAAACTGTAATTATTTGTAATAAAAGTTAATAAATTAAATGAATGCACGGGGATGTCGCTGAAAGGATTGTTAATTGCATAAAATATTAAATTATATTGTGTAATTTTCGTGGCACATTTAACGTCAAAATCCACTAGTGATTATCGAATTTCAATGCAACCACATTAATATGCATTCAATATTTGCACGTAATAAAATATTAAATGCATTACAATTGAGTAGTTTATATTTTTTGTACACTATTTGACCAGCATATAGTCTTAAATTAGGCATAATTAATGGCATATTTAGTAAGAGCTTGTCGCTTGTGTGTGGAATGGAATGGAATGGAATGTAATGGAATTGATTTTGCATTAGCTTGATTAACAATTTATGGGCGTAATGATAGCTAGCCACCTTTAATTGGATACGTTTTATACTAATTGCACAACTCATTTAGGAAATTATGCAAATGAAGAGTATCACTTTTTGGAGCACAAAGACTACCAATTTCATTATTTATTTATTTGTTTATGCCAAAGAATTTAATCGGCTTTTCGAATCAATTATTTATTTCGTCTGCTCCTTAACAAAAAAAAAAAAAAAACGTACCTTGAAACCCAAGCACGCGCCGTCGACCCTAAGACGACCCATAAAAAAAAAGTGAAAAACAATTTTCAAGGGAAAAAAAAGCATTGTCAACCCAAAAATCAGAGACACAAAGCAAACAAAACAATTTTTAAAAAAGTGAATGGAAAATGTAAAATGCACGACTTGTCAATGTCAGGATTGTGTTCAAGTGACACCTCAAATTTCAGACTTTATTTCGATTCCATTTAGTTTTTTATTATATAATATGGATGTTTTACCGATACCTAGTTGGAAGACCAATTTCATTTACGCCCAGGGGAAAGCAAATGAAATGGCAATAAACACAATGTCAGTTTGAGCTGGTTTCATTGAGTGTCTTGGCCAGAAAACTGCCCTCCAGCTGACTCCCAGTTCTACCAATTTTGTTGTTTCATTTGCTCCGCACTCGCTTTATCATCCTGTTTGTTGGCTCTTTTTTTTTTTTTTTTGTGGATAACTAACTCATTGCACAAACAATGCTGATGATGCTGATTGTCTGTGGCATAATTCAATCACCATTACTATGCAAACACACTTTGGTCTAACGTTTTTGATTCTGATTGTGTTGAATGAACTAAACTCCGTTGCCAAAACCCAAGCGCCAAAACACCCAAAGCCCAATTTAGGCCAACTTGACGGTTGCATGCTGCGTTTACTTGCCTCTTCAAATTGCAAGTGTGCCTTTTTCAGAGTCCTTTCTCTTTTTGTTTTTATTCTGCTCGACAGTAGATTAGTTACGAGGGAGTTGAATCTCTCTCTCTCTCTTCGTTCATTCAATGCACACAGAATTGCGATTGATAATAAACGTAAATTGACCTGTGGTTGCCAGTTGCAACCCCATTGAAGCAAAAAGTATTTTATGCTCGAGTCAATCACTTGCTGTTTAAATTTGTTTTTCAATCGTTTAGTAAATAGTTTTGCACTATAAAAGAATTAACTTTTAAGGGAAAAAAAGAAATTCTGAAACAAATTCGTTTCCTTTTTTCCCTTTGACAGCAATCTTTATCCTTGTTTTAAATAAATTGTAAATAGTTCTTAAATAAGCTACCAAAAATATGAAGGATTCTTTCTTGATTAAAATAAACCATTTTGTATAGAATTTCTTTCGAAATGTATCTTTGGATTGTTTATGTCTTAGAAATTGAAACTCAAATTAATTATTAGTTAAATCCGAACTATTCTACATATAAATAAACAGTTTCTTCGAAGTTTCTTGGGTATTCAGAATAACTAGATTATTTTCTATATAATTAAAAACATCAGTTAATAGTCTTGACTTACGTCGATCGTATTCCACCTTGAATCCCGCGCGTATTTCATCACTCGCTAGTGGATCCAGTCGAAAACTGAAGGGTCCTCCATTGCCACGTTGTCGATCGTCCACATCCTTGGCTCCCACTTCAATGATCTTGCGCGGGGACACATTCTCTGGCAGTGTAGGCCTATAATCCTCAGCCAGCGTGGGTGCATTATCGTTCACATCCTTCACGACAACTGTTAAAGTAGAAGTGGCAGTGCGTGATGGATTGCCATCATCGCTGGCCAAAATCAGCACATGATGACGATCCACAGACTCACGATCCAAGGGACGTTGTATGCTGATTGCTCCTTTGTCATTGATGGCAAATTGTCTGCGACGATTCGTAGCTCTGACAATTTTATAGCTAACCTTTGAGTGTCCACCTTGATCGGCGTCTGTGGCTCGAAACTGTTCCAGAATTGTGCCCACTTTAGTGTCCTCATAGATGGACACTTCGATATGATCTCGTTCGAAGCGCGGCACATTATCATTAATATCTCGCAGTTTGACAACGACCCAGGAATATGCCACGTGATACTTATCGCTGCCGCTATCGTCGCCCTTATCATTCACCTGAATGCGAAAGCGAAAGCCGCTGCTCTGCAGCGGATCCTCAAAGTCCAGTGGCTGTATTATTTTCAAGGAGCCAGTGCCATCTGCATTTCGTACCATGGCAAATTTATCAGCACCAAAGCCACTATTTGGCACTACTTTGTATTGAAATGAATTGGTTTCATCCTCGTCCTGTACGGTGACTGTGAGTATGGGTGTTTCGGGTATGTAGGTGCCATTGGTTTCGTCCACCTCCGTAAACCACTCGTCCTTCGTGAACTGTGGAGGCATGTCGTTGAGATCCTTGACGCGTATGGAGGCGGTGCCAGTGCCTGCATTAAAAGGGGATAGAGGGAAGGGGAGAAATCACAGTCAGTCATGTGACAATTGCCGGCCAAACACACTTTTACTCGTAAGCAGCAAGTACACTGACAAAAACAGGGGTTAAAACGAAAACTTGCACAGAAAGGAAAGTAGTCAAATTATTAACTGACCAGCAATTTTGTTGATTGAAAGACTACAAAACATGAGTAGAAATTTCTTAGTTTTATCAGTGTAGCATCGATAATTACCTTTGAGGCCACCGCCATCCATGGCGACCACCTGGATGGAATAGTCCGGTGTCCGTTCACGGTCCAAACAGCAAACGGCTGTCTTGATGAGGCCCGTTTCTGATTCAATTTCAAAGATGGGCGCACCGGTCTCCTCCTCGATGACGTTCTTCTCAATTGAGTAGATTAGCTTGGCATTTGTGCTCTCGTTGGGATCGTCATAGTCAATGGCAGACATTGTCATCACCGGGCTGCCGGCTGTGCCATTCTCGGTGACATTGCCAAAGTAGACGCCCTGCGGAAACTGTGGCGCATTGTCATTGATGTCCTTCAGATTAACTTGAATGTCCGCATAGCCGACCAAACCCTCACCGCCCTCATCCTGGGCGAATACGGTGAAACGCCATTGTGGCCGGCCATTGGGTTGATCTCGGTCCAAGGGCTGCAAAATACACAGACGAGGGAAGAGAAGAGTGTAGTAAAGCGAGTGAGAAACATTTGATTTGCCAGCTGTTTGTCTGCTTGTCTATTTGTTTGCAAATTATTTTATGCCAGTGGCAGGAAACTGCAACTGAACCAACAGACATAGAGTGAGATAGTGGGACGGACAGATGGGCAGATGGACAGACGGACATATATCCGACATGTCTCATTGTCAGTTTCAGTTTCAGTTGAACCCTGCCAAGCAATGGTCCTGCTGTTCTTGTCCTTTCTTGTTCTACAAGCGTTTGTTTACATCCTTGTGGTTAAATTTGCTTTGTCTCATATTAGATTTCTCTCATTAAATGAGTTATCCTCATGAAATCGCCACAATCCCCAGTCCAAAGCCCTTCGTTGTCCTTCGTTCATCGTTTGCCGTACCAACAAAATAAAAGCCATCAAATCAAATGAAATGTGTTCAATTTCAACAGAATGTTAGCATCTCATACCCTCCCCATCTCATTTCCAGCCCGGTGAGTGTTACCTGTCACTGATCCCATTTAAATTATCCTTAAATAATGCTTACTCAGCTCATTTCGAATTTTCTTGTTCTTGTTGTTGGCCCAGCTCGGATTAAGCCTGTTTCAATTACATTGCGCAACATCATTTCGAATATCTTCCTCAATGCAAATTCAAATTACTACGACCTGTATATTTTTTTGCTGTGGACTTATTTGTTCTGATTTTGCTTACTAATTTCCAATTTAGATATGTGCCTTAGATCTATTTAAATGACATGACATCGGCCTATTGTTTTTATGGCAAAAGCCATTAAATTGACATTTGCAGCAACTTGAGCTTTATGTCTGTAGATAGATAGATGTCATAGCTTTTATTAATAATTGTTAAATTAAATTGAAAACTGAAAGTTTACAATAAATAGTGTCCTTGAATCTGAATTTAAAGCTCTACTGTCAGAAATAAAATTATCTTTGATGGAAAAGTGGATTGAAGTGCTTTGCTTTTGTCAGTAAGTAAATTTCATTTGTTGAACAAAAAACTCTTTGTATAAAATTAATTGCTTTCGAAATGTCGAGTTCGCTTATCACTTGACTTGTTTGTAAAATGCAAGAAAAATATTTGAGACTACAGTTTAAAATTCCAGAAAATGGCATTCGCTCAATTAAAGCAAATGGAGGGAATCCAGCGTTCTACATTCCACTGCCATGTGACACGCATCGGAAAAAACCAAGTTAAAACAACAGAAGTTAAGACTTGGCGGTAAAATACCCGCAACTGGAAGTGAGTGAAAATCGTTGCCTACTTTTAGGTGCTTGCATAAATAAAATTTAAGCAGAAGTATTAAAAATAGTTTGATAAATCATAATTGATTTTTGAATACATTTGGGCTGCCGTACTGCAGCATACCCCAACTCTATTCCTAACGGGTATTAGCAGTGGGAACGGCAGTAGCAATTACAAATTAAATACCGCGTTGCAGCTGTCGAGTGGCGCCTGCTAAAAACTGAACGATCCAGCGCTATTTCCTTTCTATTCCGATTTTATACCCATTCCAAAACATTTAAACTCCAACTTTACCGTCATGCAGCATTTTAAACGCAATTTTATGCTAGGCAACCACGCACCAATAACGAACGACGAATGTCATTTACATGTGGTTGCTTGTAGAGCGTCAAAACCACAAATGCCACATGCTGTCGCCAACGCCCACGTCCTTACTCTCATCCACACCCTTGTCCTGCCACTACTACACAGTTACTAAAACAATAAAACAAATAAAGCAAGCCGCCAGTTACAGCAGCAGAAGAGCAGTAACAACATTTGAACATTTGATGCAGCATATGAAAACCAGGGTTGAAGCTAAGCTGAATTGTGGCATGAAAATTGTAGCATGTTGATGCCTCCCTGGCTGTGTTGCCACTGCCATTTGACTGGTTGTTTTTATGGACTTTGTCTGAAATTAATTGGAGTTCATGTAGCTGGCATCAAACGTTTGCAGTTTTTATAGTCCACAAAAAATGTCGCTTTCGAATGTGTGTGTGTGTGTGTGCGTGTGTGTACGAGATTGTGCGGTTTGACACAGTTTTAAATTAATCATACGCCACCAAAACGCGTGGAAAGCTTTACAATCCGCTGGAGTAGTGTTAACAATCAAAAACAGGCCACGAAAAAAAAATATTTGTTACATCAACTGTGACTCGGGAATTTTGGAATTTATTTTATTTATTTATGCGCGTGAATGCGTGCGATGTATCAAAATATTTCAAAGCTTTTTTATGCCGCGTATAATGTAAATATGGCTAATTTTTTTGCTTTTTACTTAGCATACTTGATCGGCAAATGTGTGTGTGTGTGTGACTTTTCTTCTGAATTTGAATTGAATTTAAAAGCTGTATAATAAGGCAATAAATAAGGTGCGATTATTTACAGTAGCACATTTTACTTGCATTGAATTTAAAACACATTTTTCTTGTAAGCTCTGTTGAGCTACGAAGTCTAGGAAAATATTGATATTAAAGTTAAAGGGAAACATTTCAAAACTTTAAAGGTTTCGCTAGTCGCTACTCCCAATTGATGCTATTAACTATTTATATGCGCTGCTAGCTCCTCAAATACAATACAAACTAAACATTGTGTGTATGAATTGTTGGCCCAATTGTAAACAGCTAGCGGCTATAACCCCAGTTCCCCTGTTTCCCACTTTCAATCCAACCATTAGTTGCTCCCTGAGCGTTGGGAAATAGGAAAATGTAAAAGCTGTGAAAATGGAACTGAAGTTTGTACGCTTAATTCCGTCAGTTGGGGAATTTGACTGGCATTCATTTGAGTTTGGGATTTTATGGTGCAGGTGTCGATTCTGATGGTCCTGGGAATGAAGTAAAAAACATGCTTAAATGCTTTAAGTGTCATTTACCTTGAGTACAAAAATATCGCCAGTTGTGCGATTTATATCAAATTTACTATTTGCCGTATTATCAGGGTCGATGCCCTGGCCGGTTAGGAAATATACAATATTTATTGGTCTATCTACATCGCCATCCGTAGCAGTAACCTGAAAAGAAAGAAAAGCGTAGGGGTGAATAAGAAAGAAAGAAATCTGTAAAAATTGCATTAGAATGAGAGCAGAAGAAGAAGAAAAAACTGTTAAGCGTTTGGTGGCCTTTTCTGGACCTTACTTACAATATTCAGTCTATAAATCAAATATGCAAATGAGCAAAAACCTTTAAATGTCCAATAAAGGCGACGTGCGTGGGTAAAAAAAGGGGATGCGATTGGTGGGTAGGGGCGTGGTGACCAGTGGTTTTTGCATGCCAGATTGCTTGTAAATTTATGCTTCGATTTAGTATTTCTTCTGACTTTATATATATTTTTTTTTTTTCTATTTTATTCAGTTTCCTTTGCAGCGGCTACAAAATATTGTCAGTCCCTGTCTGTGTTTTAGTGAAAAATGCTAATATTACCAAGATTTATGTAATTATTCAATCGGCTTGTGGTTTACTTCGTTTCTTGTTGTTGTCTTCTCTCCTTTCTGTCTCAATTGTTTTTATTTTGTTTCTTTTTTATTGCGGTTTCTAAATGAAATCTGTGTTTAGCACAATTTTGTTGTGCGCGTTTGGAATATTTTACTTTTCCTTTACTACTACAGCAGTGGTTGTCTATTTTTCTTTTGTTTTCTGCTTCTTTATTGTTGGCCAATTGTTTGCTACTTTTGGTCGATTTTTAAATTGATAAGCCGCTGCGGTTTGTTGGCAGAAATACAAATGGAAGTCAAGTGTGGACAGCAGCTTATTAAATAAGCTTTAAAAAAGTATGATTAAAGTTAGACAAGCAGTGAAGATGATTTTAAAATGTGCATATTTTAAGTTAGAAGAAAAAAAGCGGAGACTCTATAAGAGTATCAAGAAAAGAATGGTTATTTTAAAGAGCAGGTCTAAAAATATTTTTGAATTTGACTTATTTATATTTTCGAGTCTATTTTAGCGAAGTTCCTCAAAAGATACAGCTACTTACAGTACTAGTAAATGTTCTTTACCAACTACCACAACTGAAAGGCTTAAATTCTCCAACCAAACAGTGCTAAGTTTTTCAATATATTGAATACTCTCCTATTAGTAGACAATTTATTCGAAATGTACTTCCTTTGCCTTACAAAAACCTATGCAAATTCAGCACAGAGCTAGTAAATTGTAAGAAAACATTACAATTTACATAGCAATTGTAGTAAATCTACCTATAAGTCTGCTCAGAGTCAGGGGATTTGCTGGCAAACATGCTTTTAAACACTTGTCAAGCCAATTAAAACAATTAAAGTCAGCTCTACTCAAACAATGTGATCACTTTTACAGCTAACACTGTGTGTAGGGACAAGGCATTTAATGGAAAACAATAGAAGTTAGGAGAAGAACAAAAACAGGAGGGGGTGAAACTCCCGATAATAATATTCTATTGCCATTTATATATGTACGACTGGCTGCTCAATGGAGCTGGCAGCATTTACGAGTATTTGCCACATTTACTTGGAAGAGGAGAAAAAAAATGGCATTGCCGCCATGTGTTAAGTGCCTACAATATACCTCGTTCTGGGCACCCGCCACGCCCCCTATCGTCATTGGACAATGCGACAATTTACGTTAAATGTTCAACACAATTTGATATGACAAAAGAGTTGTCTACGTGCCATCGTTGTGCCCATTATTATTGCCAGTATGTGCTATGCCATTGTCCTTTCAACAGCACATACTCACGCACACTCACACACACTCACGCACACTCACTCACACTCATTGTCAAAGACACGCATACCAATACATGCAGATACTCGTGGGCTCGGCATGCATAATTTAAAAGGTATTTTCCCTTGTCGCAACATCAACGCGACATTAACAAAATGCAAAGCATAAATGTTTGTATTTCATTTTCATTTTCCCCGCACAGAAATCAATTTGTTTCAAGGTGTCGAATACAGCAGGCAATGCCTTTGACTTGGTATCCTTCTTCTGTTTTATATATCGTTCGTTTTGCGTACATTAATCTTTGTAGACACACATACATGCTATGCGTTCGTTGTCGTTCATTATAGACAATCAATGTTCAGCTCAATGGCGCCAGTTTAATTTTTTACTTCAACATAAATGTGTAATTAAAAATGCGCTGTCCAGACACGAATGCCGTTCAGCATTCGACTTTGCAGAGTGTTATTTAAATGTATATTTAATAAGAAAGAACTGAATGAATTTGCATAATGAAAATTAAAATACTCTTCAAGAATGGAGATTGATTTAGCGGGTTTATCGCAGTGAACGTGGGTTTGTTTCTCAAGAAATTTTAGCAGTCTGGTTACTAAATTTAAACTAAATAATATAAAGGAATTTTTATCAATTCAGTCATTCAATTCTTTTCATAACTGTCAATAACTGCAAATTCAGTCAGGTAAAGTAGTTCAGCTTTGTGTGTGCTTAAAATCTTTTCTTTTGTTGTCCGCCTTTCCTGTCTGCCCTTATTTATATTGCAATTGTTTATTTTATTTTTTTATAAATATATTCTACATTTTATTTATCATTCAATTGAAACTTTTGCTGCAATTTTTGTAAAGAGCATTTAAACTTTTGCCACGCCGCAGATTGTTATTTCCTCCGTGTTGTTGATTGTTGTAAATTATGGCTTGAATAAAAGTCGCTGCAGCGGACTCATACACATACATGCAAGCAGTGCAGCACGCTCACTTACACATGCTTGTTTTCCTATATATTTCATGTAAGACCGTTCTGCAACTATCACGTTATTATGAATGAATGAGTATTTATTTTGTATTTACGGCTGAAAGTGCTCGGTTCAGTGAATCGCATGGGTACAGTGAAGCGTCTGCATAAAGAATATGGGCTTTGGAGTAGACTCAACTGGCTTGCTTGTTTTTCGAGCATTGGCTTTTTATGCAAATTGCGTGCATTGTGCAGCTCAGCGTTGTTATTGTTGTTGCTGGTGCTGTCAATATTTAAATTGCGTAAAAGCAAGAAGGCGATAATAAATGTGGCATTCGAAAATAATGATGGCAGAAGACGACGAGGGGAAGCGAGGGGAAGAGTAGCAGCAGCAATATTTAAATTGTGTTGAATTTTAATTTTTAAGCAGAAAAAGGAAAAATATTTACAAAATGTGGACCAACATGATTAAATTTTGAATTCGTTTAATTACAGAAAACATTTTGTATGACCACCAAAAGTATGCAACAGTATTTGCAACTGCTTAACATAGTTGCGCTGAAAAGTATGCAGTATTTTTGTATTTATTTTACTTACCTGCAATATGCGTTTGGGCAAATTCCGATCGTCTTCTTCTGTGATTTGTGTGCGATATGTTTGACGATCAAATACAGGTGGATTATCGTTAACATCGCGTACATTAATTACAACGGTGGTGTAGTTGTTCTTTCGATTTCGTGTTGCCTCCAAGCGCAGCTCATACTTAAACAAAATGCGTTAAAATAGATTGTTAATTTAAGTTTTAATAAGATAAGCTAAATTTGTTTAATTTTATAGATGTTTTAAAAAGTTCTCATGCGCCTGTCAGTGCAAAATAATCAAAATTGACGTCAAAGTTTTGACAAACAACTAACAACAAGAAGAACAAAGACCAACTCAACGTTGTTTGATGGGCCATCGACAGTTACGTATAGTATTCATGTATTTCTTCGCCCCCCGGGGGGTAAAACGGCTAACAAATACGTTTCGACAGTTGTGTGCGTGCAATCTCGTTAAAAATTCGCAGTGGGAAATGTACCAACAGCTGTAGATCTACGAGTACAATTTGCCTCTCTCACACACACGAATACACAAACACTCACGGCGTATTAGCTCTGTGTGTTTGTGTATTTGCATGTGCGCATATATATATATATTTTTGATTAATTTTTTTGCTCTCTTTCTGTGGACTTTCATCGCACTACGCAGCGTTGGAAAATTGTTCGTCTGAAAGTTTTGCATAGTTTTGCATATTTTTCTCGTGGAATCAGTAAGGCAGCAGAAATATATAAATTATGCATGCACAACCAAAAGTTGAGTCAAGAACCAGAAAAAATGAAAAGTTACAAAAAATAAAAAAAAAAACACTGAAAAAATAAATAAAATAAATGACAACAACAAAATGCTCGTACATGCTGCAAGTTGAAGATGAGCATACAAAAATAACAGAGACAACAACTAAAAGTTGGAACTACAGTTTTGAGTAGCGGCTGTCAGCAGCTCACACGCTAGACAAGAAGGGTGTGTGTGTGTGACATGTAGAAAAGGGGAAAGAACATGGTTCAGACGTGTCTTTGGTGCAACTTACCCTTGGTCTTGTTTCGTAGTCTAGCGGACTGGCCACGTAGATAACACCGGTTGTGTTCTGCACGGCGAATGCATTGCCTATGTTACCGCCTGTAATCTGGTATCGAATATTCGTCGCTGTAAGCGAAACAAAAAAGAAAATGAGAAAAACACTTTTCAGTTGAATGCTTTACTTAATTTTGTCAATGGGTTAAGTTTGTAATGTCATTAAAAGTTAAAGAGGAGAGTTTTCTGACATGGGCACACCTGGCGTATGCGCAATACAAGTCTGAAGTCTGGCAAGTGCTGTTGGCATGTGCGTAATTAAGACAACATTGAAAGTCATTTCTTTTATGTTTGTACAAAATTAAATTTATTTTGTCAGCACCTCAGGAACATTGGTTCCCAAAGACACTTTTTAATTAAATTAAATTCGGGCTGCATAGGATAATGAAATGTTGGCAATTAGTTTATTTTGTTAGCACACATTCACAGTGTTATATGATAACTCTGTCTAGCATGAATTGAGCAAAAATAATTAATTTGCTTTACAAATAGCTGAGCATAACAATTAATAGCTGAACCAAAATTCATTTGTGCTTTAAAACTTTATTTGCTTTAATACTTTATTTGTAGAAAAGATCAAAAGCTAAGCAAATTTTAACAAAACTGTCGAATGACAAAAGACAGCCGTAGCAGCATGGAAAATAATTAAGTTTATTAAAAACATTTTCACAACGCTACTGCCATTTAAAGCGTCTGAGCATGATGTTGGCTGCCTTATACAACGGAGCGTATAATTTACTTATTAAATGATTAAACGGCTTGAGAAAGTGTCAGCAGAGAAACAAGAACACTTGTGCCTCGTGTGGCAAAGTACATATATATGAAGTATACAGTATACATATAGCTAGAAAATGGCTGTGACGGAGTTTGCAGCTCATTTATGCAAAAATGTAAAATGACAAACATTAGTGTAAATTAGCGACGCGTAAATCGCTTAACTCGCAGTCTAGCAGCGTCTGCACGAACAACACAAAAAAAAACGGGGCACAACTTGGCCCCGATTTAGAGTTTCTGAGCACATAAGATGTGTGTTAACTTTACAGCTTTCAGCTCAATTAAAGCGTGTAAGCATCAGAGCATATACTACGTGGGTAACTTGACTTGATTAACCCCAAAGAAAAAGACAGACAAGCTAAGGATTGTGGGATAAGCCACTTTGGAAACCACTCTATGACAGATTAAATTGCGTTTACAGTTTTAGATTTGCAGATTAACAGACTTTACTTGAAGACATAAGACTGAACGTGTTGAAGGTTTTCTAGAATGTTTTTAAACATTCTGTATATATTTACACATAATTACGGTTCTAGCCGCTAACAATTTGATTATTTGCCAACACTTGAAGCTTCCCTCGCATATAATTAAAGCAACTTGTGTATATGCAACCTTTGACAGCACATAAAGTATGCACACATGGTAGACAGTTTAAGGAATGCGCACATGTCGCTGTTTTTAATGCCACAAATTACACACACATAGAGCACACAAAGCGGCACAAACAATGAGCCACAACGAGGGGCAACTGAGACCTAGCAGGCGTTAAGTAGTCCCCAGTCTATGGTCTAGTCTTAGACAACGCCATTTATAATTTACGATGTCACGACGCCATTTTAAAATCACTGATAATGATAATAAATTAATATACAGACACCAGGGCAAATGCTGCTCGGTTTGGCCTGCCGAGAATTCAACACACACACAGACACACACGCTTACACATACACAGGGGCACCAACACAGCGCATATCCTGTTTCTATTTTGTGATCTTTAACGTTGTTGTTGTTGTTGTTGTTTTTATGCCATACTTATTTAGCATGAAAAGTCAGTTTAAAATGTTAAATAAAAAAAGCGTTATTCCTGCTTCTTTGCTTTTGGTTTTCTTATTGTTCGTCTTCCTTTTTGACCTTACTTTATTTGAGTGCCTTTGAGCCATGCTTGGGCTCTGGCCCAAAGTGTTTTTATCGCTCACACTGCCAAAGTAGAACGATTTACTCGCCTCCGTTTTTTGAACCGAGCTGAACTGAGCTATTGTTAAATTGTGTGTTTGGCGGTAAAATGCTTTATAGCATCAAGAACTTGAGATGATAATGGAAAGCCATTTAATGGCCAAGCAAGCCAATGTAAGAGCGAAATGGGTAGCAACTTAAAAGCAATAATAAGAAGGGATTGCTTAACATACTTAAAACGTTTTAAGTATAAACTTTATAGCAGTACAAACTTTAAAACTGACAGTCTTTTTTTATATTAATATATGAAGTTCTAATTTAAATTATTAAACTAAAAAATACACCCATTCCCCCACATAAAGTTTTCCCTCTTTTTTTTTTCCATTTTTTGGCATTTTTAAATCAAAATATTATTGAACTTTTACTGCATTGCAAAATCTTTGAAAATCAAAACAAATACGACAAACTTCGTGTAGCGAAATTCAAGCACATCGAATCACGCAAAAAACGAAACGACTGGCGAACAAATTGTAAACATTTTGCAAAGTCCTCAGATGCTCGTATAATAAATAATTTTTGGCGCTCATAAATTTCAAGCACTTTACATATATATAAGTATCGTATGTATATATGGAAATGTATTTAAAGTCAGTGAAGTTTTACAGCTCTATTCCATACCATTTGCACTAGAAAAGTAGGCAAAGAAATCACATAAAAGATTGTCATGGTTGCCTGACTGCCTCGATTTTGTCCTTTTGCACAGCAGGACCATTCTGTTTGTGTGTGGAGCCATTCATATATTATTTGTGAGAGTTGCTCTTGCTGGTACGATATGCGATATGGATTTCTATGTTTCCACCATTTGGCTAGCTAACAGCATTTTCTATGTGTTTTCATTCTCATGTTTTCGTTCTGTTGCTCAACTTTGGCAAATATTCGTACTCTCACACTTATATGCGAGTATATTCTGCTATTCGTTTTCGTATTCTTTCATATTATTGTTTTCTGTGTGTGCCATGCACACACATTCCAATTTGTATAGCGGCTGGTGCTGCTGCTGCTGCTCTGTTGCCTCTGCTGCTTTTCTACTTTTCCCAATTTTTTCCAATTCGGGTTAATGCTTTTTTCGCAGTCGTCAGAACGGCGTCGACGACATTGATGAGAACGACGGCGACAGTATGCGACAGGATAACGATTTTGCTCCTTTGCACAATGTTTTGGCGCTGTTGCTGTTGCTGCCACTCCTCCTCCTCCACCTCGACTATTCTACTTTCTTTAGTTTCATGGCTTCACTCCTGTTTTCTGTTCTTCCCGTCTTTACTTGTCATATCCCTATCAAAGTTGTTAAACGTTCTCAATGAGATTTTGAATGTTTCGATGCTGCAAATCTTTTTCGCTTCTACATCCAAAATCATGTCTTTCTCGTGCCCATAATATTTACAATGATAGTTTTCGTTTGGGAATCAATACATACATAAATACGTTGGAGGGTGTGTATTTATGGTTGTGTGTGTGTGTGTATTTGATATGTTTGCCTGGTCATGTTTGTCTTTGTATTTTATGGATTTATTCATAGAGCTAGAGTGTATCTTGTATTGTGTATCTTTGTCTTCAATGAGCCTTTATTTGTTAATATTTGGTAAATATTTGGCGTACATGGCGTATGCGCAATAATATTTTCACAATGGCCACACACACACTCCGGCGGCATATTAAAATAAACAAAATGTTTATTGCGGCACAACGCAATGAAATCTACGAAAAAAATAAAACAAATATTTTCTATGCTTGAATGTGGAAAATATATTCAAAGCCATCTTTTAATATTTATGCATTAACGAACCGCACATAGGAAATTGCCAAATTGGTTCTTTCCTAATGTTTATGGCATCATTTATGTAAGTATTTATGTACCTACAAGTTCAATGTCTTTTTCTGCCTTTATGTATAAGCAATGACATTAAAACGATATGATCCTAAAAGTTAATGTAAAAACGCCACACACAATGATTTCTGAAAAATCATAAACGTTGACGATATTTGACTGATTATTCTTGAAAGAAATGTACGTAAGGAAGTATTAAATTATTCATGGAAGCTTACATGACAAAAATAATGGCAGTTATTGTTGTGTATAATGTGAATTTAAAGTGAAAGTCTTATGGTTTATTTACTGCTTGTTTTTCCAAAACTTTGCAGACTGCTCCTCTATAGTTTATCCAAAATATTTAAGCACTCTTCTTTACCATCTAAATAATACTTAACTTTCTTTTCTCACTTACTCCTTAATCCATCTGCCTCTCATAACTTATAATTATTGGTAGTTTAGTCATTCTAATTGAATGCTTCACTGCATTCCCTATCATTTTCATAGACCTTTTTTGAGCAGCGCTTTCAGTGAGCAGCCCTTTAGCTAATTACAATTAAAAGCAAAGCTGATTAAATCAATGGCAAATTTATGCAACAAATTGTATTTAAGCTGTATTAAAGAACGAGGATATAAAATCCAATGTCTGCGACTCCGAGGAAAACTCCGATGAAGACAGTGACAAATCGCATTAAATAATTAAATAAGAAATACAGTGTGTGTGTGTGTGTTATATGTGTTTGTAATTCAATCTGTACTCACACTCATTGTGATCCTTGGCGTTGACAGTGAGAACGGTGCTCTGCAAATCGGCATTTTCATCGATTTCAGTCTCGTACAGAAATCTATCGAAATATGGCGGTGAGTCGTTTTTGTCGGCAATACCAATGCGTACAAATTTTGTAACTGCAAATGAAAATGAAGAGAGAAATCAAGCAAAAGCCACAAATAAGAAACACATACTTATATATATATAGATATAGATATACTTATTATATGGTGTGTGGTATATGAAATGCCAATAAGGAGCATTAATTATGACAAAATTTATCGATTGACAAATTGCCGCGCGTGACTTTGTCATTTGAGAGTGTCGTAAATTGTATTGGTTTATGTGAAAAACGTGGCATGCATAAAAGTGAGTCCTTAGCAGCCGGAGTATCAAGCTGTGTTGCGTAATGAGTATAATTAAATTGTCAATGAAATTAATAAATATAAACAGCTCTCTTGTCAGTTAGCAAACAGACGCCTCAGCATTCTCTTTGTGCATGATAAAAAATTAGAAAACATTTGGTCTCAAAGCAAAGACTTTGTAGTTTGTTGTCTCAACCAAACTTGCCACAAAGTGCAAAGCTGCAAGTGAAGCTGCAAACACTGACCCGACCTTCCCAACCCCTACGCACCCCTTAAACACTTTGTATGTTTTTGTTTTCCTCTTTTATTTGCTTATTTCCTGCTAATGTCTTGCCAAACCGAAACTTGTTCAAGGCTTTCAAGAGTTTTCTGCTTGGTTTTTTACTTTCTTTACCATTTTAATTAATTCTTTATGCAGTAGCTGTGCAGTAATCCAGCTTCAGCTGTCTTTTAAAACTCTATCTTCATGCCAAGTTTTTCAATAAAATGTAAAGTGATCCCATGTAATTCTTACATGATTTGATTACAGCTAAAGTTCAATTAAATTTCTCATATAAAATAAAAGGTTAACAGTATTTAAATGTTTACTGCATGTACCTATTCATAATTGGTTTATTTTATCAGAGCCATGGCTATTGAAAAAGATTTCTTCAAGTGCACTTTAAGTAGCCACGGGGCGAGAGTTGAAAGTTTTTGCTTCTTTACAAAAGTTGAGCAACATGCGGAAGCAATAATCTGCTTTTCCTGTTAGAATTTTATAGCAACTGCATCTTGTGTAAACACAAAAGGTTCTGGCATAAGCTGCTGCAAAAACTATCATGTATAAATAAATAATAAAACTACACACATATATATATGCATTTACTACCAAAATAAATGCTGTAAATGTAGTAAGTGAGTGGGAAAATATAAAAGGAAGAGGACGCTGAACACACACACACAAACACCCACACACATACACATACGGTCACACATCATAAAGTTGTTGGGAAAATTAATATTGCCAGCAGGCAGTCGACAGACGAGCAACGAAGCCAGGCACTCGTTGCGTATGCGTAATATTGAAAAGACGACAGTTGCTTGGGCAATGCTTTGCCTGCCTCTGGCCCTTGCCATTGCATTTCCCATTCGCCCTGAATGCATAAATGTTGGTTTGATGAGTAAGAAGAACTGCAACGTTTGGCTGCTTACAAGAGACTAAATTTATTTCATCATACTTCTTAATAGCTAATAGCGTTGCCACCTAACATATAACAGAGAATTGCCATATCAACACTCTTCCTCAATTCGATTGTTAATGTTTAGTTTAATCCGAGCAACGCAGTACATTTCTTATGATTTACTTTTGACAAATTCTTAGTCAGTATATCGGCAATCATTTCATTTGTTGGACAGTATGTTAAACTAATTAAATTCTGCTCAAGACAATTTCTTACATGGTGATATTTTACATCAATGTGTTTGCTTCTGGCGTGATAAACTGGATTTTTTACAAGATTTAAAGCGCCTACATTATCGCCATGCATGGTTACACAATCAAGTTTAAAATACAAATTCATTTCTTTAATTAATTTTCTCAAATAAATCGCTTCTTTTTGCAGCATCTGAGAGTGCCATATACTCTGCCTCCGTGCTGCTTAGTGCAACCGATTTTTGTTTTCTTGACGTCCATGAAAAAACAGCTCCTGCCCACATGAATGTGTATCCAGTGAACGACTTCCTATCGGTAGAGTCACCTGCCCAATCCGCGTCTGCGTAGCCAGTTATATCAACTCCGGATTTCTTGTACGTCAGCGCCAAATCTGCCGTTGTGTTCAGATATCGTAGAACTTGCTTTGCCGCAGCAAGATGTTCGCCGTGAGGATTCGAATTCCTTTGCGAAAGCTTGCACACTGAGTGCAAAATATCTGGTCGTGAACATAGCGCAATGTACATCAATGATCCAATGACGGATTGATACTCGGTCACATCAACGCGCTTACACGACTCATTCTCACAGTTGACTTGAAAATTAGCTTCTAACGGCATTGAAGCTGTGCGACAATTGACCATGCCCATCTCATGAAGCAATCCCATTATATGCTTCTTTTGGCCCACACGTATCGCACCAGTTTTTCCTTCTCTCTGGTTTCCAAACCCAAAAAGTTTGTTATTGGACCTTTGTCGACAACCTGAAATTCAGAAGAAATCGCTTGTTTAGTAGCCAGCATCTCACCCTCATTTGAACACGCCAACATCAAGTCGTCAACATATACAGCGATTATGTTGATCGTCTTTTTTCTCTGTACATTTTGTGTACAAGCATGGTTCGCTCTCGCATGCTTGATAGCCCATCTTTTTAGAACGCTATCTAACTTTGTGTTCCAAACTCGACCCGCTTGCTTAAGGCCGTATAGAGACTTCTTCAGCTTCAGAACATGTCCAGACTCGTCGTCGTAGAATTCTGGTTGGCTCATATATATATCTTCTTGAAGACTCCGTTTAGGTATGCCGTCGACACGTCTAGCTGGTGTACATATAGCTCGTACTCAGCTGCCATTGCCAAAATCATTCGAATTGTCGCAAAACGTACCACTGGAGAATACGTCTCTTCGTAGTCTATGCCATATCTTTGACTGCAACCCTTTGCGACCAAACGCGCCTTGTAGCGCTCGACTTCTCCAGATGCATTCGTTTTTAACGTATACACCCATTTGCAACCTATGGGCTTCTTTCCAGGTGGTAGTTCCACTAAATCCCATGTGTCGTTTCCAATTAGAGCATCATACTCTTCCTGCATTGCCAACTTCCATTCATCGGCTTGAGGACTCTGTTGTGCTTGCTGCATGGTTAATGGAACTTCGATGTCATTGGCTAACATCATATTCAGTACATTGTATTGAAGACTTGGCCTTCCACGCAAGCCAGTTCTAATAATTTTTGGTCTGCCAGGACCCCTTTTCGGTGTTGCACTTTCCGGCACAGTATTTACGGCCACTTCTTGAATGTCGTCTTGGCCGTCCGGAATGTCTTGCTGATTATCGACAATACCATTACTCTCTGCCATGTTACCTTGTTCATCAGTTTCGTCGTCCACCATAATTATAGCAGCTGTCGGTTCACCTTTCTTAAATGTACTATTCTCAATGAAGACAACATCTCTACTGATCTTCACGTTTCCGGTTGTCTTGTCGATCAACCGATACGCTTTTGACGACTCCGAGTATCCGACCATCGTATATTCTTTTCCTTTCTCCTGGAACTTCTTCTTTGGACCCTTTTCAAGTGCAATGGCAATGCTTCCAAACACCCTCAAGTGCTTTACAACTGGCTTATGTCCCGTAAACATCTCAAATGGCGTTGTGCCATCTAATGCTTTCGTCGGCGATCTGTTTCTTAGGTATGCAGCACATGCGACTGCCTCCGCCCAATAACTCTCGTTCAAGCCAGCACTATTAACCATAACTCGTGCCATTTCCACCAAAGTCCGATTGCAGCGCTCCGCAACTCCGTTCTGTTGTGGAGTGTATGGTACAGTAAGCTGCCGTTTGATTCCTATAGACTTCAGATATTCGTCGAATTCCATGTTGACATATTCAGTTCCATTGTCACTTCTTATTACTTTCACCTTCAGGCCTTTTTGACGCTCTATCATGGTGATGTGCTCCTTAAATATTTTCGTCACCTCGGATTTGTGTTTCATGAAGTAAACGTGAATATATCGGCTTTTTATCGTCGATCATCGTCACAAAATATCTGGCACCTCCATTAGATATTTGACTGATAGGTCCGCAAACGTCCGTATGTATAAGCTCAAGCAGCTCATCAGCTCTTGTTTGCGACTTCTCAAATGGGCTCACGTGACATTTGTTCTTCATGCAACTTATGCAGTCCAAATTTATTCTTGTTGAATTTAATGTCAATCCACGTACCATATCCTTGCTCTTTAGTTCTTGCAAGCTCTGCACATTTAGATGCCCATATCTCTCATGCCATTTCATAATATCATCCGAAGCTTTCGACACACACAATATCTCTGGAATCTTTGTTTCACACAGAAACAATCCGCCGACCTTTTGGCCTTCATTATCGTACCATCTTTATCGTAAATCTTAGCAAATTCTTGATAGAATTCAACATGACATCCATTTGCAACTGCCTTCCCTACCGACAAAAAGTTGCACTGCAAATCTGGAACAAATAGCACGTCTTTCAGTGTAATTTTAACGCCACACAGGCTGTTGACAACCACTGTTCCTCGTCCACACGCCGTGGTGAAATTGTTTCCAGCTAATTCGATATTTTCGTCATGTTTCTCAAACTTATCGAATAATTCACGATGTGTACACATATGCGATGTTGCTCCACTATCGATAACCCAAACATTCTTACTTATTCGATTAATTCCAGAAACACCAGCAAACGAACGATGTATCGATTCTTTATTCTTTGTTTCTTCGCTTTTTGCTACATTTTTTCCACGAATTTTTCGTTGTCCTCTTTGGATGTACATTTTGCCGCGAAATGCCCAGGCTGACCACACTTAAAGCATTTAAAATCACGACGGCTCTCTGTCTTTGCGTATTTTCCTCGCCCCTTGCCTCCATATCCAGTGGGACGCGCAGAAAATGATTGTGTGCTCTCTTTTTGATCGCAAACTTTTCGTCGTTCATTTTCCTCTGTCAATTTACATTTTATGACGCTCAGACTAGGTAATCCATCACGGGCCTCCAAAGCAACCACCAGATTCTCATAGGACGTTGGCAGACTGGCCAGCAGCATTATTACGATCAGCTCTTCCTGAAGTGTTATTCCAATTGCTGATAGGTTCTCAACAATGTTCGAGAACTCCATTATATGCGTTTGCACATTTTCGCTTTCTGCCATTCTCTTGTTTAGTAACTGTTTAAACAATGTCACCTTGCGTACGGGACCACTTGGACGATGAAGTTGTTGAAGCTCACTCCAAATTTCGCTTGCTGACTTGCACTTCTTTATGCAATTTATTTGCGACGCACTTATCGACAAAAACAGTACTGCCATGGCTTTATCATTTTCGCGCTTCCATGTCTGAAACGCCGCACTTGTCTCATCTTCTGGCTTTACATATTCGTTTGAAACCACAGCCCAAAGATTCTGATGCACCAAAACACTACGCGCCAAGACACACCATGAGTCGTAGTTGGTGTCATCCAACTTTTCAATATTGTACATAGAACTCATTTTCTGAATTTCTTTTTTAATACTTATTCGTTTTCTTGCATTGTCCGTTATGCACCGAAAAAATTCTTAGTCTCAATTTCTTCTCTACTCTGTACACTATTTCTTAGTATACACACTTGTGCACTGGGTCCATAACCTGTTGGTTTGATGAGTAAGAAGAACTGCAACGTTTGGCTGCTTACAAGAGACTAAATTTATTTCATCATACTTCTTAATAGCTAATAGCGTTGCCACCTAACATATAACAGAGAATTGCCATATCAACAATAAAGCATTTTATTAAACGCATTTCCCATTGCATTTTAATCTTTTACATGACATTTTAAAGGCTTAAAAATGCATGCAATTTCTATAGATCTTCTATACCCTTGTATTTGTGTATTAAGGCCTGTTCAATAGAAGTTAGCTTTCAAAGGCACTTTATTATGAGCTCTTGATAAACTAATTTCAAAATAAATCTTAATAGAATTTATATTTAAAAAAGGATTTATAGCATTGAAAGTTGGTCAGGCTTGAACTAAGATTTTTGAGTGCATGTGCTACTTAAATTTTTATAAAAATATTAAGCTTTATATTATTGTAATAAAGGAATTTTGCACCAAGTTATTGTAAGCATAGCTGAAACTAAAAATTTTATAGGCAGCTATGAATATTATTTAGATTTTATCTGCTTAAGTATGAAGCCCTTTAAGCTATGTTTACTTGTTTAAGCCTGGCCAAAAATACTTATTTTAAATTAATTAAACTCGACTTTAGATTAAGTCTTACAACAGACTTTGAATTCATTTTTCTACTTCAAATTTCAGGCAGAAAAATATTCAGGTCAGTGGCTTTTAATTCAGTGTGTGCAATAACAAACAGAGTAAAATCTAATTTTAAATTAAGCTCAAGCTTGTTTAGTTTTCGAGTGCAGGACGAGAACAACTACACGTGAAACACGAAAATCGAAAAGCGAAAAGAAAATGAAAAATGAGCAAAAGTAAATACACAACACAAGCAACTCTTTCGAGGCAACTCAACTGAAGCGCACAATTTCTGCAAATAGGGCAACAAATAAAAATAATAAAAAAACTGAAAAAAATCAGAAAAACTACTAAGAAAAACTTACCCAAAAAACAGAAAGTATTTACAAAAGCGACTCAGGGCAACGCGTAGGTGAACAATACACTAAATAAATACCTGTACACACACAAACACACACTCCACACACCCGTAACAAAACTATAAAATTGAATTTGCTGTTTGCCCTGCACGTCGCCCCATTTTGACTTAATTTTTGGCACTCCAAAATAGAGAAAGTGGTGAAAGAGCAAAGAGAAATGAGAATGGAGGCTGGTTGCATGTTTAAGTGGCCTTTTTGTTGGTGTTAAATTGAGCAGCAAACGAGCGCCAGGACGAGTGCCAGGACAGAGCCTGGCAGCCAGTCAAAAGGACTCACTTTAAACTATTAACGTGCAGCATAAAGTGCGCCTCTCTTCCCTCGCTCCACACTCTTTTTTCTACCCAACTCTACAGCTATTTATGGTCTCATAACTGGCACACTAACTGCCGTATCTACCCCATGCTCTCTACCTTAGCATATGTCAGTCTATGAATGACTGGCAGCAACAAGAGCTTCAGTAAATACCAACAAACACACACAGTCAAACACACTCACACTCACTTCCCTATTTTGAACTTTGTGTCTGTCTTTTTATTTGTTTTTTTACGCTATTTTTTCTTTATTTTCCTTTACTTTTTTATTATTAACGGTAGAGCTGAAAATGTGGCGTCAAATGTCAGAGCTGCTTAAATCAGCCGTGGCAAACAAGCAAAATGTGTGGGCAGCAAAACTCAAGGGGCGTGGCAGGAGAGGTGAGCTGGAAGTGGATTGAGGGTGCAACAAAGTAGTTAACTGAGACGGAAGTTACGTTTTTCCAAAAGAGCAACAAAGCGCATCACATTTAAGGTGACAGCAGTTTGGGGGTCAAAATATGGTAGAATTTTCACTGGAGCCTTTTTGGTATTTTCTTCTTTTTTACTACCAGTTGTTGTTGTTGTGTTTGATGTTTTGGCAAATGCTGTTCATGATGTGTATTCATGCAATGAATCAAAGGAAACTTGTGGGCATGAAAAACTTTTAAGCTGTCAGTCAAAGGACTCGCTGGGTATAGCACAAAATTGGTACTTAAGTTAATGAAAATTACATTTTATTGAAATAAAATAATATTTACTTTAAAAGTTTGTCATAACTAATGAGCAAAACTTATGGTATTAATAACTTTTGTAGTGTTGAGTTAATTACTTAGGAAAACTCTACTTTAAACAAGTTTTTGAAATAGAAATGATTTAAGTATTTTGCTATTTAAATATATATATTTGTTGATATAGAAATTCCCAGCCGTTTATTTATTTGTGTGTAATCATTTGGTCCGCCTTTCAAGTCATTAAATATTTGTTGTGCTTTACTTTGTAAATTAGCGGCTCACGCAAATTGCACAGGTAATTACTAGGCCTACGTAATAAGTTGTATAATTTCCACATAAACACGAGAGCTGCACCAACAACTAATCCAAATTTTGAATTTTCTGAATCAGCAAAAAAGCCACAAAACGCAAAAACCTCAATTTGACTTATAAAGTAATGCAGAAAAAAAAACAGAAAAAAAAAGGAAGAAAATCACAATTAAATCCATTTAATAAACTCGTTGAACCCCAACGTTATTCGAAATAATGCCCTTGGGGCAACTACAACCTCGGTCTCGGTTTTGTGCCGTGCAGCTCATTAACTTTGATGCCGACCGCTATATTCGCTGTGTTTTGTTGTTGTTTTTGGTCTCGTTATGTTGTGAGTCTTAGCCGCTGATGGGAAATTTCAATTAGGCAGCGAATCAACGCAAAAGGCAAAGCTATGTGTTGAGCCGCCAGCAAAAATAAATACACATATATACACATATTTATTATACTTTTATATTTGTATTCATTAGCCATTGGGAAGCGGGTACAGAACGGCCAAAGGATAACTTCCGGCACTGGTGTTGTTGCCGCTGTCACTGCCGCTTCCGGATGTGACCTGCACTTCAAACTCAAAACTTAACTCAGTTCAGAGCTCACAACTCACAGCTCACAGCTCAACTGCAACCCGCTGTTGATGCTGTTACTGAAATGTTAATTAAACTTATGAAATGTTACCCGGTTTTTATGCTTTACAATATCAAATTCACCACCGCCGTCTTAACCAGTTCTCCTTCTTGTTGCCATGACTAATTAAAAATTGCGCGGGTAAAAAAATACAGCGAAAAAAACACACAACAAAAATAAAAGTGAAAAGTGAGCTCAGTGACAGACGGCAAACAAAACGCACAAAACACAGCGAGAGAAAAAAAAAAAAAACACATACAAAAACAACATTTCCAAATCCATAAAAAAGAAAGATGGCGCAGAAAAAAAAAATACATAAATATGGCGTACAGTAATGGCAATGGCGATAACGGTAACAGCAACGGTTGATGAGTTGACAAATATTTTGTCAGGCATAATGAGTTGTTGCTGCCAGTCCCTGCCAAGGTCTGCTCACTGTTGTTCATTAACAGCTGTCAGTGGGTGAGGCATGTCCGTTGAGGGTCAGCCGCAATTAAAAACTTTTTCGCTCGCTGATTTTAATACATGCCAAAGATTTTTTGCTTTTCTGATCAGTTTTGACATTCGTGTGTAATAATCATGTTACTTTTCAGCTGCCTTGCACTCCACCTAAAAAATGCTCTGTCCGTTTTGATAAATGTTATTATCTTTTTGCAAGCGAGTGTGTTTAAAAGGTTCATTTACGACAATAAATTCAGGTAAAAACTAATTAAAAGTCTTTCCACGCAACACAAACAGACAAACACACACCTACGCACTCACACACATCCACTCACATTTTAATTGTGCTGCTGGCAAAATTAGTTATATGTATTTGAATTGTCAAAGTCAACAGCAGACAGAACCCTTTGACTTATAAATAGATCAACATTTCACATAAACTCTCGCAATTTAAGCTTTACTAGCTATCGCCTTAAGCACTGACAGTTTGACACATTACGCATACGCAGCATTACCCCCACCATAGTAATGAGTAGAAAGTTTTCCACTCTTCTCCTTTTATTGTTTTTTTTTGCATATCGTAGGCAAAAACTTGTGTCGCAAAACTAAATCCAAAATACATGTGTAAACACAATGTAGAGATTATCATAAACTTGGTTAATTTATTACACAATGTTTGCGGCTTTTATGCGTGATCATGAGCAACGTTAACTGCCACGAGGATTAAAATATTATGTTGACAATGGAAAGTAACCAAAAACAAATAAAAGAACATATACATTTATATTTGTTATACGTTTGCTGTTATTTATTTATTTGTTTACATAACAAAAATAAAAAGTTTGTTAAGTAAATTTGGAGCTTAGAGTTTTACTAACATTTTGTACTTGTTTTAAGGCAGTTCACTTTAAATTTAGGTATAAAACTTGAGCAAAATAATTTAAATAAATGTTTTTCCTTTATCAAATTCTTAAAACTCTTTTGTTACATACAGAAAATATAATTTATATTTATTTGTCTGTCTTTTTTGAATTAGTTCCCCAAGCTATACAACATAAACTCCCGCACATTATTATTTCAAGAAGTAAACCCTTTCTTTGTATCACTTTTTTGTGCTCTTGAACATATGACAGTCATTAGTTTAATGACTCTGCTGGTGCTGTTGCTGTTTCTGCTGTTGTTGTTCTTATGCCTAAGCCTAGTCCTCTGTTCTCCATCTTCATCTCAGTCTTTGGTCTTTTATATTAATGCATCCATTAAAATGAAAAGCGAATAAAATGTTTTACATTTAAGTTGAAGTCGCAAACGCACTCAGAAAAGCCACTCGCAAAAATATTAATGCATATTTAAAAAGCTTGAAGACAAGAGCACACAGACAGACACAGACACAAACACAGGGGAATCATTAGTTTAGGCACACACACCACACACACTCTACACACACCACACACATCCTACACCCACATAATACCTACAAATATCATGAAATTTTAACAGACAGTTGCTCAGAGGTGTATATAATCATATATGCGAGCACATTCAACTACTTAGTTTATTTGCACAGCAACAAAACTCATACACACACACACTCAGACACACACAAATTGCTATACACACTTACCCAAATAGGTGCTATTTGTCAAAACCCAAAAGATTTTTAATGGATCGACCATAACTACGCAGGCAAAAGCAAACTCAAACGCTTTTTACAGTAGCAAATGTTGTTGCTTCTATTGCAGTTGTCGTTGTGGTTGTTGTTGCTGTTGCACGGCAGCAACACCTTCTGTGCCACGTTGCCAGTTACCAGTTGTTTACTGCCAAACCTTGTGGCACAACCAGCAATTAATTTGCTGTTGGTTGTTTTTGTCTCCACTGTTGTTGTCACTGCGATTTAGCCGCGGCGTGAAGCTTTGTAATTTCAGTTTGTTGCACTTGCCGTGAATGATTAAATGATAAGTGCAACTGCTTCTAGCTTTCAAATACTGTCGTTCTGTTTGCTTTTTCCCCTGTTGATTTCCTTCACTATTTTTAATGATCGTCGTGGGGCAGTTGCTGTTGCTGCCTTTGAGGTATTTTCGTAATTTTCGTTGTGCACTTTTATGGCGTTTGCATAAATCGAAATTTTGCGCGTTTTTCATAGTACTATAGAAATATATATATTTATTTATGGTAATTTTAGATTTTATTTTAATAACCAACAAAAACAACACTCATTTCTTCAAGAGAATTCACAGCTTTTTGAAGTCTTTTCATTTATTTTATTGTATTTTTTTTGCGGCTTCTGTTTTGTTATTATTTTTACTGTTAATTAAAATGCGTTTTATTCAGTTCACTTTCATTATTTTCTTTGAGTGTTTATATAAACTGCAGCAGCAATTATAACCCAATATTATTATTATCAACACATTTCAAATGTTTATATTATTGTCAATCATTTCAAAGCAGTTTTTCTGCTCTACTTAAATAACTTAATTTACATTTTATGCCAAAACAAGTCAAAATGTTTAAGGGAAGTCCATAAAACTCTAGCAAAATCGAGACTAAATCTTTTCTCATTGAACTGAAGGTTTACTGTAACAAACTGCAAATGATTTCCAAGGTTTCCACTTGCATAGCATTTTGTTGGCCAACGGCAAGGTGTTTACCTTGCCCAAGATTTAGCAATTAGAAGGAGCTGGGGGCGTAGTACTTGTTACTTGGGTTGCTTAGAAATTCTCAATCGCACTTCAAACAGTCGCTGCCCAGTTGGTTGTAACAACAGTTTATGGCCATTAGCGCTGTTAGGGCACAAACAAAAGGCACCAATTAACGCAGCTAAGACTTAGGCAAATGAGAGAGCAAGGGAATGCGAAGTAAAATGATTTTATCCTTGCCTTACAGCCTTGACCTTTATCTGCAGGCGATGGTTGGAATGTTGAGGCACCAGCTGCCGTTGTCTGTAAATATTTAATTGTTTATGCCATCGTCAAAGCACACTTTGCTACTGAAGGTACTTTTAATGTAGAGACAAGACAGACAAGCTTTCTCCCCTCTCCCCACTGCCCTCTCTTTTCTCACCCATTTGCCCTTGTTGAGTCGGGGCGATTAAAGCTTACGCAAAGTAATTAGTAACTCAATTGCTTTTTCGCTAGCGCGTTGAGTGCTGCATACAAATGGGTACCGTTATTGGCGGTTTTCTTAGCCTTTGTTTAAGCCTGGTTCATAAATTATGCATAGCATATTTCCACAAACTCGTCACGACATTAATGGTGCGACAAAAAAGCGAAAACCATTTCACTCAAATCAATTGGCAAAATGACAGCTAAGCGATGCGTAAGTATTATCAAATTCACTGCAATTGAGGTCAGAGAAATTAACGTCAGAACTGGAAAACTTAAGCTGGTTGTGTTCTCATTTTTTCCTACTTTTTTTGTAGCCAACTTATGCAAATTTATGTCGGTTCAGCTGCTGCTGCGGCTGCCTCAGCTCATCAATGTAGCGTTTTGCAGTCACAGCTTAAAGAATGCTTAAGATTGTTTGTACTTTCCCCACAAAAGCTACTCCCACTACACTTCCATTTGTACACCCTTTTGGCTGCCCATTTTGTGCTGCTTTTGCTCATTTTTCAGCATTACTTTTGTAATAGAAAGTATGGGCAATGTAGTCCTTACATTGCTGCACAAATTTTGAAATTGCACTCTTCCGTCAAAAGACACAAAATAAAGAATGAAAAGCGAATGCCCAAAAAAATAGAAAATAGAGAACAGTGAACCTCGTGCAACTTTTGGCGGAAATACAAAAGCATAAACTTTCCGGCAAAAGCCAGTCCAGTTCAGTCCACGGCAAGTCGAGAAATAAAGCGAAAATTGTGGCGGAAGTTTAATGGACATAAACTTGCTAGCTGATCCCGGCAAAAAGTAGGAAATACGCCAAGTAAATTAGTCGCAGAACCTTATTTTTAGTTTGCCTTTTGCTCTTTGCTAAAATAAACCGACAAGCGAAATGAATGAAATTTCTCCATTGAAAATGCAATATTATATTACTTCAATGATATCCTACAAAATTATTAATTACAACATTGCGCCCCGCAACGCACCACGTTTTGTAACGTAATCAAAGCCAGAGGGGAGCGGAATGAAAAGTTTTACAAGCTTTGAAAGTTGACTACAAATTGCTGAATGCTTTGACAAATTATCCCTTGGTTTAAAAATTAACCCATTTAAATAATAATAACTACAGTTATTTACAGCAGAGCTTATAACTTGGCTGTGTGTATTAATTAATTCGAAAAATAAATGCGAGTGTTGAAAATTAAAACTGAAAAAAATGTTTTAAAAAATAAATATAATAAAAGCTTGGCTTTACCAAATTAGACATTTAATTATGTAAAACAACTGGTTTAGTCATTAAATACGTTTTTAGCTAGATTATGAATACATATTTCCTTTTATTAATTGAAATTATTGGCGTTATCAAACTAATCAGCAAAGTAGTTCATTTTGTTAATCATGTTAATTATACTCCCTTTTAATGTCATAATGAAAAAATTGTTTCAGGAGAAATTACTGAACAAAATAGCAGATGTTGTATGCAACAAGCTGAAAAACAAATTTGCAAAACTGCTTTAAGCGACAAAGTTGTTGGTAGCTCGCAAAAAGTATGAGTCTACAATGTGTGTTATTGTTGTTGTTTTTGTTCCTGCGAATGACAAAAGTTTTGACTTTGTTTTCCAAACTGTTGACGTGCAATTCAAATGAGTTAACAGCGCAAGAAGTGACCTACATAAGCAATGGCAGCAAAGACAACAACAAACAGCAGCAGCAGCAACAGCAACAGGAACTGAAGCAACCAGAAATGTTGAAAAAAATTGTACATGAAAAAGTGGCGTCACTTGAAGCAACAACAGCAGCGAGTTGAGAGGCCAGAAAAGCGTAACAACATGTGTTCACCTCGATGTTGTTATTGTCGACAGACAAAGACAAAGAGATACGAAGGGGAGAGAGGAGCAGAGTGTGTGTTGCTTGTCGTGTTTCACGTTCGTATGGGTAAAACAATTATAAGCAGCATATCCGCAAAAGTGGCAGATTGCCTGTTGCAGACAAAGGCGGCAAGTGTTGAGTTGTTTTAGCTGTGTTTTGTTGTTGTTGTACCTGCTGTTGTTATTGCCGTTGAGTGCAACGATTGTATTTTAAAGCTGTCATAGATACAAATACAAGATTAAAAGCCGAAACGTGCTCAGCAAATTGAATATAATTCTTTAATTAAGAGGCTATACTAGACCACGATTTAATACTCTTCTTGTGGTTTAAAAGTTTTGTATATATTTCAAGAATAAATTAAATTTGGCTTAAAAATGTTTTAAAATGGTAGAACACGTTTAAAATGTTTAAAAACTGAATCAGAATTATTTTTTTAAATATACATTTTAGTCAGAGCTCACTTTACTACACTCAGAGCCATCTGTGGGTAGTGTATTTAAATGGTAGAACAATTAAATTGTATGCTTTTTGGGAGAAAATAAGATTGCCGTTTGAGGGAGACAGCGAAATTGTTGGCATTCGTCAAATACTTGAGTGCTCCAAATAACTAACCACAAGTGCAAAGCATACAACACCGAAAAAGATACAGACAAAGGTGCAGGAAGTGAGAAAATAACATTTCAGCTTTGCCAGTACAGTCGACAGTCCCTCCAAACAGACTGTCAGACAGTCAGTCAGTCAGTCAGTCAGTCGTTCAGTCCACCAGTAAGGTGCTTAAACAGAAATGTCCGTGATTGTGTACAGTTGTCACTCCAGTGTCCTTTGTATGGCCAAAAAAAGGTCCTTATGCAACGTGTCGAGTCGTCATGTCGTATTTGTTGCCATTTCAAGTATATTTATTGTGCTTTTATTTTGTCAACATTTCGTTTTGGCCATATGAAAATAAATTCAAATGATTTATTTACGAGCATTTGATTTATTTGATTTTCAGCGTTTACGCTTTTCTCTCCTACTCTGTGCCTGGCTCATTCACTGCCCCGAGTGTCCCGAATGTCCCGACTACCCCGCCTACACCACCTTTTTTATTATCATCTGTATGTTTGTGTGTGTATCTCTGTCTGTGTGAGAAACGTTGTATTGTATTTGAGCACATTGTGTTGTGTTTGGCACACAGTGTTGAGGTTGATATGTCACACACAGTGCTTGTATTTTGTTATACCCTATGAGTTAAAAGCAATCAAAAGGGGTATAACTAATTAGAATAGAATAGTTGAGCTATATTATAAGATATAATGTTAATATATAAACATATACAGAAAATGGCTTAATAAATTATCAAATATAGTAAAATATTTTTAAAAAGAAGCACTCATATATTCAAAGGTATCTCGTAGTCGCTGTACGTATAATTTAAAGTTTTTCACTGGTTATTTTCTCAATTTTCATGAGTTTATTCTTGTTTATTTGATTTCCGCGTTAGTCAATAAAACTCACAATTGCTACCGCTGAGAAATGCAACAGCACACACAATTCTTGTCATGAACGGAAAGCAATTAGTTGAATTTATTAGAGCACTGAATGAAAGCTGGAGGCAAATGCCGCAATGCATGGAAAAATACAATTCATAATAAATTAAAAAACCATACTTCATGCTCAACCAATATTAATTTAATACTTTAAAAATGTATAAACATCAAAATTGGCCTACAGCGAACTTTTTAATAAATGTTTAAAATTGTACAAGTTGATTAGAAAGTACAGCAAAATGAGCAAAGAAAAAATTCTCCGCAAGACTAACAAGCAAATAAATATTTTATAAAGACCCAAAACGACAGATGACCCCAGTTCCTCGGCTTAAAGCAGTCTGTTTGAATTGGTATACAAACTCCCACATGAAATCTGGTGACCATCCTTGGAGAGGTCAAGGACTGAAACAGTCTGAAAGAAAACAATCTAAAGAAAAAATAAATTTACTCAAAAAATAAAATACAAAAGTTTTTATTCATTGGCATGAGCGTCCCAAAGATACTCCTTAAAGTTGAATTTCCTTTTCAAAGTGATAAAGTTTTTTAGAAGACCAAAGTAAAGTTTGTGCAACCATTGCTCAAATTGTCTACAGGGTATACATGTATGAGAAAAAAACGCATCAATTTTCCAGCCATTATTGGCTTTATTTATTTGTTTGTTGATTTGCCAGCGACGCCTGCCAACTGCCAAAAGAACAAACTTCAACTCACACGAAAGTAAAACGAAGCAGAAATTGTTAAAAACTTTTTGGCATTTGCCAAACGCGAATCAAAGAAAATGAATTTTAGCGCAGTAGAGAAAAAAAGACAGCAGCTTTACTTGGTATTATTTATCTAATAGCTACATCGTCGGACATAAAAATAGACATATAATCATATATATATATCGTTGACTTGCACACTCCCAGACACAGACACAGGCTCAGACTGAGTCGTAGACGCAGTCGAATAAATGTCCTTATAGGCTGAAGTGTTTATGATATTTTGATTTCATTTCATGAATGAAATGAAAGCAGCAAGTTAAGTGTGAAAAGGGCAAAACTTTAGCGCCCGCCTGCATTGATAATAATGGTCCCCAGGACACATAAGTTTGTCATGCCGAAATTCCTACGCCCTCTTGGCAGTACAATTTTGGCCAACACTTTGTTACTAGTAGTTTTAGCTCCGTTTTCTCAGCTTATATCAAACCTTGTTGGCCCCTTAGTTGACGCAATAAAAACGACTCGACTGGCATTTGTATTATATATTTTTTTCGTCTTTTTTGGCAAACGAAAAAAGTTTGTCTCTTATTAAGATTAAAAATGAGGAGAACGCTGTGCGTTCTGCTGGGCATCCCGCAGTTGGCAAAAGGACTCTTCTCTCTTGGTGGCCTGCTGATAAGCGGCGCACACACACAGAGTGTAGTTGAAGTCAAGTGGGTGTCACGCATAAATTTCATAAATATAAGCATCATTATTTCTGCTTGCCATTTTGCGGCCAACATCGCGACTTAGCGCCGAGCTCAGACTCCACCAAAAAATACTTGGGCCCAAAGCAGGCTCAGGCTTTAGTCACGTGCCAAAAGTTTTGCCATCATATTGCGACACTAATACACATATACACACACACACAGAGCCACAACAACATACAGACTGACATTGGTACGCTCAATCTCATCTAAATGGCGCAATTGTGTGAGACACACATGAAATTACGCTACGAGTGGAGCTGGCAACGTGCCAAGAGTACGTAAGAGAAAGGGAAAGAGAGTCGGAAGGACACGACGTCCATAAGTATTTCATTTATCAATTCATTTAATACAAACTATAGCATAAATAAAATGTAAAAGACGTAAAAGATGGTTATAATCAAAGTAAACTTATACATTTATTAAGTTGAGCCCACTGCAAGAACGATTGTCTGGCTCAATTGACGTTTTGTGTGCTTTTTTCTGGTAAAGTAGGCAAGATGAATTAAAGATTTTATTTTTAGAATTTTCTTAAGTAGAAACGCTTGTCGATTCTTTGTAGATTTTCAGGGAATTCTATGAGGTGGGAACTTAAAACATTTTAGGCGCTGATTAGTATGCTACAATTAAAAGATTTCTCAGAATTGTTTAGTGTCATAATTCAAGTTAAATTTATTTAAGTTAAATCAATCATTTTATGTAATTCTTCTCTTCTCCTTAAAGGTATTTTATCGGTAGTTGAGTTCCGTTACGTTGAAGTTTGCGATACTTTGTTAACCAATAGATTAGCACATTAGCTGCGCTTCAACCTAAGCCTTTACTCGAACCCTGGGCAAAGTTGAGCGCCCCCTGGTGGCTGGCTTTGCCACTGACAGAGTGACATCAATCAAGGGGCGGTGCCACGCCCATCTATCGAAAGTAAGCCCACAGTCAAATGTTATCAGCGCACGAGCATGTTCTCGATGTATGTGTGTGTTTCGGTGTGCGTGTGTTTGTGTGAGTTGCTCGTTATGATGTCGTTGTCGTCGTTGTAGTTGACGGCGAGTGTACGTGGCGTATGAGTGTTGGCATTGGCAATGGAACTGGCAATTGATTGACGACAATGAGGAGAAAGTAAATCAATTATCGTGGACCCAAGTCGGGTAACATACACTCTTTCTAAGTAAGTACACATGTGAGTATAAGACTTTTTGCTGACAAATTGCTCTTGTTGGCATTTCTTTAGCTGGCTGTTGTTCATTTTTGTTTGGCAGTTGTCGCATTAAAAAGTTGTAGACACAAAGCATTTGATTTTGTTATGTTGCCAATTGTGTTTGGCTTAGCGTGTGTTTGTGTGTATGGTTCTGTGTGTGGGCCCTAAGAAATAACACAATAAATTCGAAGTTATCTAACTGCGAATATCTCGACTCGTACATCAAATCGCTGACTCAAAGTAAACATATTTTTTGTGCTACGAATCAGATCAATATGAACGATAAGCAGCAACTCATTTTGGCTCACTTTGCAGCCGTTTTTTATGGCTTATGTTTACCGTTATTTACATTATGACCCTCTACAGTTCTGTCCAGATTTATGCGCCACAATTTTCGCTCGCACTACAAACTTGTGCAATAAATATGCAAATTTGTTGCCAAAAAGCACAAAACAAATAAAAATCGGACAAGAAAACAGATAGAAGAAAGAGAAAGAGAGAGAGCCAATAGATACAGAGAAAAAAAAACAGGAAGAGACAGAGAAAGTTGTCATAAAAAATGCAGAAAGAGCATAAAAGAAATTGTGCTTACAAGTGTTCGCTTGGCAATTCTTGAGACTGACCCTCAAATCACTTAAAGTTTGAGAAACAAGTGCAAATCTTTTTGCCAGAAAAACTCATTATTTTTTTTTATTTTCTTGGTTTTTGGCAACTTTTCGTTGCAAGTATTTGCGGTAGATCCAAATGCGTTTGGCAATGAAACAGATAAGTTCTTAAAGTCGGCATCGCCTAGAACTTTTATTAAACTTTTATTTGTGGCGAACAGTCTTATTAGGAAGTTCCTCTCCAACGACTTCTTATACAATGAAAAACTTTGTAATAACTCAACGAAAATTCTTTGTTAATATAAATAAAATAAAAGTGAAAAAAAGCAACGCATTAAATTGAAGGCCTAGCTTTGTGAACTGAACTTAAACGAAAGTCACAAAAAGTTCAACTTTCGACAGTGAAAATAGTTTTTGTTTGACAATTTGCAAAAATCTGCACAGTAAAAATGGAAACTCGCCACAGGCAGCCAAAATTATTGAGAGTTTCGGCTGCTTTATATTCAAGATTATGTAAATTGATGAAAGTCTGGAAAGTGAGTTGTATTAAATTTAACAGTAAAACATTTTTAATGCTTAGAAAAACATAAAAATTGATTAACTACAAACTTAAAGCTCAAGTTTGAACTTCTTTTTGAGTCTTGTTAATATCAGTTTCAAAAAGCTCATTACTTGTTCCATCTTTAATCCATTCGTTTATCTCTTCAGCTTGTATATTTTTATGCAATTTACAGCGCATCTTATAGTCTAAAATACTCCGCATTTCATGTGCGTTTATCATGTATTTTAGCAGCATTTTAATAGAATGCAGCCCGAAGACAAATATTCATTGTACGCTGCTTACAGGATCAAGCGAAGGACGTGCGAGGTGTTGTCATTTTATTGCCTTTAACTAAACTAACTTTTATTATTTTATTGGATTTTTTTATGGACCTACTAAACGAGCATTCTGTCCCTGGCCGCCCCTTGACTCTCGCCCCACCGCGTCCCGTTGGTCTATGCGGTGTGCGTTAACAAAGAATTTGTCTTGAGGACATGCCATCATTGGGCCAATGATTACATTATGCGATAATGTTGCCCATAAAGGCTGCAGTCGAAGGATAAAGGATGAACCAAAGCGCTTACGTGGAAAGGGGGAAGGAAAGAGATAGAGCGGGGCAGAGACAGGAGGTGCGGAGAGAGCAAAGGTCGGTTATCCTGCTTGCCATAATAAGCTGTAAAAGTGACACGTACATTTGACCTGATTTTGCCAGCACATTCTTTTAGTGGTGTGCTTCCCTTGCTTTTGCACGCTGCTGGCTTAATCCAACTTTAAAATTATAAACTAACGATCCAGCGAAGCACGCACACACACACATACAAGTGGGTAAGAAGGAAAGAGCATGAGAAGAAAGAGTGAGAGGCACGTGGATTAAGTTTGGCGCACTGAACCGTGCGTGAACTAATGCGGGATACTGTGCATTCGTCCTTGCATTCGCTACAATCACATCCAACGCTCGCCAAGTGGCAAATGGGGAAAATGTGCAATTTGTGTTAGATGTGTGTGTGTGTGTTTGTGTATAGGATTTTTTGCTTTGTTTTATTTTGTTGTGTGCGTGTGTGTGAGCGCATTAGAGAGTTGGCAAAGACCGTTCTCTTGTCGCGCCTTAGTTAGCTGATAGGAAAAGCAAAAGGAAATAAAAAAAAGAGAAAAAAAAAATGGAATACAAAACAAAACTGGAACACACGATGAAATGTGCAACGAAAACTGAAATTGCAATTAAAACAAGTAAGGAGAGTGTATAAAGGAGAAATAATAGAAAAAGACAGGAAGGGAGGAACTGAGTTGGGTTTCGTGTAGGTGTCACTAAGCTTATTGTCATGTTGGATAAGTTACTCGAGAAAAGAATAGGAGACAAACTAGCTGACAACTCTGGAAAGCCGTCTAGAGTTAGAGTTCTGCAACTGTTACTTAATTCAAGTAATTAATCTTAGTTTGTCTAAGCTGTGGCTTTACTTTTTTTTTTATACTAAGTCGATTGTATTGTTCACGCTAGAATAATTTTAAATAACTGAATTACGTAGTTACTGAATTCTTAAAAATAAAACCCAAGAAATATTATTTAAAAATTAAAGATACCCACAACCAATATTTGCAGATATGATATTAAAAGGACCTAAAAGTCGCCTTAATATTTACAATTAATTTCCCTGGGCTATCATTTAGTAAAGTCAACTTAGAATTACACACTTAAGTACCACCAAGATCGTTGGAATAATTGAATTAATTCCAAGAAATTTCACAGATAGCAAAAGTGCTGCCTGCACAGCCTCCAGCTCTAATGTTAATAATATGCAGCGCTAATTAAATTTATATAAAAAGGAAAATAAAATAATTTTCACTGCTCGACCAGACAAAATACACAGAGAATTCTTTTTGCCGTCAGCAACGTGAAAGAAAAAGCTGTGAGAGAAAGATTTTCAAAACGTAGCAAAAATAGAGAAATGAGAAAAAAAAAGTTAAATTAAAGTATGAACACAGTTAATTAGCGGGCACTGTTGAACGGGGAGAAACACTGGAATCTGGAAGTTGAAAAGTTTTCAACAAAGTCATGAATAAGTTTATATTTTTGCAACAAAATTGCAGTTTTAAGACATTGCTGCAGATGTTTAACTTGTTGGACGCAGCGCAGCTGCTTGACAATAATTTGAACATGTCTCAAGTTGATCATTAGCATATTTCATAGGCAAAAAAAGGCGAATGCGAAGCAAAAGGAAATACTGCAGGTGTGGGTCGAGGAGCCGAAGGGGCCCCAGTGACACATTTTCCATATTGCCGCTGCAAGTAACTAGAAAGCAAACCAAAGCACTGTAATAATCCAAGGGGAGTAATGGAGGAAGGGGGTGCGAAAGCTGCTTTCCCGTCAGCCAGCTGCTTCCACTGCTGCTGTTTACATATCGACATCTTTGACGCGCCCAAAATATGCGCTCAGCCGTGTGACCCATTTAGTTGAGTTTCCATTCAACTACGGGCTGAAAAATGAGTTGCCGCTGTTTGTTGCATGTACACGAGGCACAAGCAGTTGCCGCTTGCAGCTGCTAAAGCACACGATTTTCCATCTTTTGCAACAACTACGTGAACTTTACTTGTCTACTCTTTGCTCCTGCTTCATCTTCTTGTTCTTCTTCTGGTAATATTTGGTTGCAGGTCGTTATCATAAAATGATTTGATGAACGAGTTGTGCGCATTTTAGCGCTATTTTATATTGCCTCACTGTGCGAGCGGCTGGCAAAACTTTAGCAAAAGCCATAAGCTCCTAAATTTAATTTTGAAAAGGTTTAAACTTTGTTTGAACTACTAAAAAAGTTGTGTTTATCTCTTACTCAGCCCACTAAGCGACGCACATAAGTAGGCAACACTTTTTATCCATGAATAATGTAAATACGCTTTGATCAGCTTAACTTTAATAATTAAAAAGTGTGCATAATTTACATAGGAAATTATATATTTTTACTTTCATTTAATTTCGAGCCAATTTAATCTAGTTTATTCAAACCCAAACTCCATTTTAATGCGCCTTTGATTACAGGCAATAAATAGTTTAATTATTTTTGAAATTTTTTCGCTTGAATTTTAAACAAACTTTTGACTTCATTAGTTACAACTAAGTCACCCCAATTTGTTTAAGGTTAATCGTGTTTTGATGTTGTTTTGCTGCCCTCCCGCCACAACAAATCACATACTTCAAAGTTAATTTATGCGGAAATCTTGCAAATAACAAATAAAATGCTGTGGTATGCAAACAATTTAATCAAATCCAGTGAAGTAGCTACAAAAACAGCAACTTAATTAAATTTCCACGTTCCCGACATCTAGTTGCTCGCCGCCTCGTTGACACGCCCCCTACAGCAAACTGAACAACTTGCAACTTGCTTCAAATTCTCTTCGTTTTTCATTCGACTTTTTTCTTGAGCTTACTTTTTTTTGTTGCGAGCATTTTCATTCCCTTTAGCCACTTGAACGCGTCGCCTAAACGAAGCGAAGCGCCACCGAAAAATTTAAAGTTGAAGCCGAAAAGCAATAGCAACATGTAGAAAAGCCCGCAGCGTTTTCTCTGTGTGTATGTGGGAGGACACAGTAGGCGGGGCTGATTGGTAGCACAAAAAACTCCCATTTGGTGAAAATCGAGACCGCTTTTTATGCCTGTTGATGCTCCAAACTGCGAATCGTATATAGCTTTCATTGCCTGCTAATCAGTTGACTTAATTTTCCCTTACAGTCGGATCTCCCTGACCCTGTCGCTCGCTCTCTCCCTCTCTCTCTGCCCTCTCTCTTTCTCGCTCTCCACTTCTTTCTCTTTGCCGTTGAGTGCTTAAATCAGCGTAATTAACTTTTAAGTTAATTTGCCATCGGCACAGCAAGTGGGTATGCAGCCGTTTGTCAGTTTGTCAGACTGTCATCCTGTCTGCCTGTCTATCCATTCGGCCGCTACATCCAATACTCCACATCCAGCTGCTGCTGCCACTGGCATTGTTTTCCCAGTTCTAATTAGCGTGCCATCAAAATGTATGAGATCGCCTCACTTGTCCATTAAGAACAAAGAAAAAAAATATAAATTCCAATTTAAGTTTCAGCAGGCAAAATAAAATACAAAAAAAAAAAAAAAACAAAACATGGCACAATCTTCAAACTATTATTTCAGTTTTCTACTCATATTTCCAAAAGGAACAAAAACCCAACAAAACAGGTCAAAAACTTTGTTGTTGTTGTAACAAGTTTACAATGTAACTTTGTTCATACATAAAGTAACTAAAAAAAACACAAAAACCAAAACAAATAAAAAATAAAATATACAAGCTGCAAGTAACCAACAGCGCACAAATTTTTTTCATAGTCAAAAATTGTTACTTTGTTTTCCGGTTAAAAAAAAATAAAAATACGGCGCAAAAATGGAAATGGGGTAGGGGGAAAAACTGAATTTTAACATTTTCATCTTTGTTGCAAAACTGGGTCAATAAATTTGCAAGTAATGCATAAAATTTGGAGCTGAAACGGAAACGTGTAACTGCAACTGTGGCAACGCGCCCCATTCCCTTCCCTACCGAACATCCGATCCGCTCATCGAAGGGAAAAGGAAAGGCGCGACATTAAAATAAATAAAAATTAATTGGCTCGCAGCAAACGCAAAGTAAATAAATGCCCCTCTCTCTCTCTCTCTCTCTTTCAGTCCCACAGATGCAACACTCAAGTGGCACAGCGGCACAGCTGACCAAACTATTTATACATATGCATGAGCCGAGGGTGGTAAGTTTTTCAACAAATATAAAAAACATTAACGAAAATTTCAAGCTGTCTGCCAGCAATTGGTAGATTTTGTTTGCCATCTGTGGCACCAATTGAAGTGCAGATAAAGCAACATACTTAATGCCATATAAAGCAAATAAAATGCTGCAACGTGATGTGGTTTAACAACTTGATAGTGGTTTAGTCAATTGGGAAAAAATTTGGTCTACAGACAGCAAAATCAACTAGTTTAATTGACGCATAAAATGGTCAAAAAAGCGAAACTTATTTTAGAACAAAATAGCAGAGAATAAAATTGAGTATTTAAATTTAATACAACTCAATTTTGTTAAATTTATACTTAACGATATCTTTAAGCAGCTAAATCTGGCTCAGCATATTTAAAGGTTTCACAAATATCTTAGAACAGTAAATATGTCTTAACTTTATACAAAATTAGTTTAGAAATGCAACAATAATTTTTGAATTTTGAGTTGTTTTACAAAGAACTAATAACTTTATATTTCCCCAACAATAACTTTACAAACTTTGCTAGATTCTAGAAAGGTGTTAGAAAACAACAAACTTGTTGTGAAAACAATGGTAAACCTTGAAAACAATATTGAAATATCATAAAATATTGTTAACAAAAGCTTTTAGTTTGCACATGAATAATGCAGAACAGAGTTAAAAGTTTTATTAGAATACCAATCGAAAGTGAATACTGTATATGAAAAACCTGTAAAGCTGGATATATAACAATGTCTCTCATTCACTTTCCCATTCGTTTCTACCTCAGGTTTTTGCATATGCAAATTTGAAATATTTTTCATTGTTTTTGACTTTTTGTTTGTGTGCAAAGCTGTCTCTATTTGTTGATTACAATCAAATGATTGTCAAATCTATAATTTGAGTCATTTATTAGTTCGAACATTATATTTATTGGCCATTGAGCTGAAAATTTCATTGATTTAGTTTTCACGTATTTTATAGTTTAATTTGTATCAATTTGGAGTGAATAAATTGGATGGATAGTGTCATAAATCAAATTTATATCAAATCGCGACACCTGCTGTTTGACAAACACCCGTCTGTCGTTCCAGTCCTTCTGTCTGTCTGTCAGTTACGTCGCGCATTGAAATTGGTTTTAATGAAGCGTTCGTTTCGGTTGGCTAGGTCAGAAGCAGGCCTCGTTTTGGCCGTAAATTGATTGGCGGCACTGTAAACCGCAAATGTTCGTCGGTCACCATTGATAGTGTGAGGGCTTAAGGGAAAGAATGAGAGAGACCCGCGGGTGTGTGGTTTTTGTTGGCTCATCCACATGCTCGCGAAACTGCTGAGGTGTGAAAGCCAAAAGTTATTGGAGCACGTTCTCAGTCCCCATTTTGTGAGCAATTAGATGCAATAAATCACAGTCGTTTATCTTCAATGTGTGAGAATGTTTGTGTGCGTATGTTTTGGGTGTGTGCGGGTTTTTGGCCGGAGGCTGCTGAGATTGCTAAGATGGCTCGCATTGCTGTAGGCTCTGATATTGCACACATGACTGCCTTCAGTCTTTGTGTAGCCACTCGACTGTGTATAGAAATAGTGAGATCAACCAAACACACACATAGATACCTATACAAGCCATATGTTTAACCACACACACACAAACTCACATATCTAGATGATATAGGGGCACGTTATAAGGTCATTTGTTGACACGCGAAATATGTTTAGCCCACAGCTTTTGGTTAAGCCCGTGTAATTGGCAACGGAATTCGATAGAATTATATGCAATTATTGCGGGCCAACGCAGAGGCACTTCATCAATAATTGTGTTCAATATTGGCATTCTTCAAGCAATTTTCTCTTAATCATGCTATCAACTAATGCCTTCAAAGGGCTTAAGTTTATTGAGCAAACATAACTGCAAGAAAAGCTTGACTTTATTGTGTATTTTATACCGTTTATAAAGCATTTAATTTCTGTTCTAGGTTGAAACTAAATTAGTTGTTGTTTTTAATAAAAACATTTTTTGATAAAACTTTGAATAAAATAGTTGATAAATGGTTCTCCATTCAGAAAAGGGATGTTGGAAAATGTGCAATAAAATGTAGCATACTTTTCAGTGCTAATATTTAATATTATTTAACTTTGTTTTTTTCAGTGTACTTAAAACATGATTTTTTGCTTGTTAACAAAACAAGAACCTAAAAGTTATTCTATATTTATCTTTATAACTTTCAATAAATCTCGTTAAGAGTTGCTGGCGTTTAAGGTTTTTCCAAAGGGAATTCAATTTAAAGAGCAGCAAAAAAGACAGCGAATAAGTGTGGGAGAAAGAGTGTGAGAAAGTGAGAGAGAGACCTTGACAAAACATTTCCGTGACACACATTTCACATTTCACATAATCGTAATCATAATGTTGCACGGTTTTTATGGGTCCACAAGTGAAGTTTATCCCGAGCAAAGAGGGCCACAAAATATAATGGTCTCACACACACATAACACACACGCACGCACACACACACTCGAAGAGCAAATGAAGCTGAAATAATAAATTAAGAGAGAAGAGGACAAAGATGTCTGTGCATCTCACAACCAGAAATTATTCCGCTTAAAGCCAAAAAGGCTAAGCAGTAAAGGTACCAGAGATTTCTTTGGCTGAATCGTTGCGTATCCCGTTTTTAGTGGCATATAAAGTGGCAGATGTAAGTCCTTTTAATTATGCAACAGCTAAAACACAAATGCAAAACTCTTGTCCTGGCTTACAGGAAAACATTTGAAATCAATTATGTGAGCAAAAAGGCAGAGTATATGAGCCAAATTGAAAGAGAGACAGGGATAGAAAGCACACACTGATACCCCTGAAACATATGCCTGTTTCCGGTTTTATAGCTTGATTTACGAGTATGAAACTAATTAGCTAGCATAATCATAATTACGATTAGGTCAGAGCATTATTAATATTATTATTTCATTTGGGTCTGATTAGTGCTCTTGGTACTGAAACAGATCCACATGCTAATTATTTCTACTGCATAAATTATCATGACCCGTTTTGTGCATTCTATGTTAACTGACTTCATGTTGTCATAATTGGGTTAACCTAAATGCCAATTATGCCTTAATCAAGCGTCCAAACTCAGTTAACGCTGCCTTGCCTTGCCCAGCCTTAACCAGCCCTAAATGCAATCAGTTGACGGCTTTTATAATTTTTCCCACTTGGTACAACTGAAGCGTAGAGTGCTGATTGATAAATTGATTGATTGATGGATAGTAGGCTGACTGGCTTGATCGTTAGCGTGGCCAGATGACACCACCAACAACAACAGCAGCAACAACGAATCTTTTAGCCGCGTTCGTTTTGTTGCCCTTCTTTTTTTTGGCGTTGACGTTGTTATTGCTGCGTGTGAATGTGAATGTGGAAGTGGCTCATGTTGTTGTTGCTGTCGTTGTCATAAATTGAGATTAATCATGTTCCTGATGGCCTTTTTTCGGATTGACGTTGTATACAACATGATAGCACTTAAGCGGCTTAGCAGCAATGGGCTTTTATCCCTCAGGCCTCCACCATCACCTTATAAAACCACGCCTCTCTCCCCCTTTTCCCCCTGAGTCACTTCCTCTTTGTTGCAGTCTACTCCCCCCAGGGCATTATCGCATTTATGTATGTGTTTAAAGCCCATATTTGTAGTGGTTTGTAATCGTTCTTGTTGCATGAAATTATTATTATTATTATTTCTGCATCGTTTGTATTTGCTGATTCTCTTTGTTATTGCTGTTGTATATTAATTATTTTAAAGCATATTGTATTGCTATTTAAGCAATAAAGTCACAATTTATAACACATTTATGATTTATCATATTTAATCACAGTATTGTCCACTAATTAATTGCATTGATTAACAGTTCTCGCATTCAAAAAACCGCATTTAAATATTCCAGTGTGTAGTTAGTTATTTAATGCCCTTAAGTATGTTTATTATTTTTTTTTTTATTCTAGTATTTGCATTGGCAAATAAAATAAACACTTGAACTTTTTATTTAACGTTATTTACATTTTAATGTGAAATGAACACTTTTTTTTAAATACCATTCAGTTAAAAATAATTTTTGCATTTTAAAATATATATTGTAGTTTATTCTATTCTCTTTTCTTTTTGTTTTTTTTATTATGCTTGTTTAGCTTACTATTTAAAATAATTGATTTATTAATTTATAAATAGTTTTTCATTTGTGTTAGTTAAGCCGCTTTTGAGCCATTAGAAAAACTGTTGTTTTCGTTTTGAACTTAAGTAGTTTTTAATTTTTCTCATTTAGTTTTAATATTTTTAAACACTTTAAATTGCTCCAAAACGCATAAACCATTTAAAAGCAATTAGTTTTAATTGCAAATGCATGTGCAACAGCCATTTCAGTTAACAACTTTACACATTCCGCTCTAAATCATCCCAATGATTTGTGTCATCATCCTGTCTCATCATAATCCCATGCTCGAGCATTAATTAAACTATTTACACGCACGATTTGATAGTGATAAACTGGCGTTTTAATGGCGCCATCTTTACACGCCATTTATCATAAGTAGATGGAGAAGGTTTCTATATTTATATACATGTATGTTCATATACGAAATGGTGTTGTTGTTGTTATTTTTTAAATTTAATTCATTACATTATTCATGTTGACTGTAGAATTGATATGCATGAAATTCAGCATTTCTTATCAGACAGCCATCAAATGTGAGACATGCACATAAATTTCGGTTATCATATCACATTAATATAATTTATCTGCTTGAATTTCTCTTTGGTTCACACTGGCAAACGCACATACACGCACACGGAGAGATACACAGAGACACTCTGCTTTATTGCCTTACAATTTTACATTGAATTTTACACCCGAGTGTAATCTTTCATGCACTCAACAACAAGCTTTGATCACATCGAATACTGTTAAATTGAAGTAGCTCTGCTTCGGTCGTGCTATTCCGTTATCGTTATCATACAACTCTGCCGAGAACGCGCGCACCGCCGTCAACAGCTAAAAATGTACTAAGTGCCCAAGCAGCAGCGAAAGGATGCTGGACAGATGCGGCTTTAACAACAGTAACAGTCACTGTTATGACTGTGGCCAAATGTTTTTACTCTTAACTTGAGCGCGTATGTAGGCGCTGTTAAGTTTACTCAGTAGGTTAGTAGGTTGACCTACTGGCTGCACTTGCCGACTGTAACAGTGGGAAATTTACTCTTTGAGCCGCTAGCTGCTAACTGGAACAGTGCTAACGCTTTCGACTCAGTAGCTCAACAAGTATGTTAGTGAGGCGCAGCACTGTTAACTTGCAGCTACTCTTTCAATCTGTTATTTATTCTGCCGCCGCAAAGTATGCAACGTTAAATTTACACGCTCTTAACTTCCCAAAAAGTACCAAGTTTATGCTGCTCTCTCGTTGTCAATGCTGTCTCACTGTTAACTCTGAAAGCGAGTCTCTTAAGGACTCGCTCTCTTGCGCTGTTATGGCTTATGCTTTCGCATTTATCAAGTCAGCTTAAGTGTTCAACATTAAGCCAACTCTCGAGCATCTCGCAAAGTTTTTCAGAATTATTACAACGTAAAAATATAAAAAAAATGGTACAAGTATTTGCACATAAATTTCAAAAGCCTGCACAAATCAACGGCTTGAGCTATGATTTGTATTCGCATTTTCGATTAACGCAGCTGCTATTGCAGTTTCCTATATCTCAATTGAAACACATTTGTTTGTGATTAAAAGCTTACAGCGGGCCAAAGCTACGCATGATTAATTAAATTTGTAATTATAAGAAATTATAATTTTCGATAGATATTTTGCACATATTACTTTGATTATACAAATGCTTTGTTTACTTTACTTCAAATATAAAAAAAATTAAAGTTTATCTATTGAAAACTTATAAAAAAAAGCTTCAAAACAAATTTAAATTATTATTTGCTTAAGTACTGTTTATATTAATTAATGGATGCATACTTTTTTTCTAGCATTTTATAGAAACAAAATTAAAAAATATGCATCTTTTTTGCATTAGCCTTTTGCTGTTATTGACATGGCCATAAAGTAAAGCAAACAATAACATAAACATTTTACTTACGTTCAAAGGCAAAAAGTTGAATTAATGCACTTACCTGGAAATAGAAAAATACAAAGGTAAACACATTTTAATTAGAATGCCATTGCACATATATTATTAGCATATGAAGGTAATTAAATAGATCGAATGAGCTGCTATCGAATGAGCTGCTAATTCGATAACTCAAGTTGAGATAGAAAATGCCATAAGCGTTGAATTGAGTGCATAAATACGTTGGTGATTAGCCTTATCAGCTGGTTGTAGAGTCGCAGCTGCAACATTTCCGCCTGAGTTTATGCACCAGGCCCAAGAGCATAAATATGCCAAATATGAGTCTGGCCAAATTGCAGTCGATGTAGATGTCGACCCCAAACAGAGTGCTCCACTGGGTGGTGTCTTTTTGGGGGGATTTGGTGGACTGAAGAACTGCTACAGCTACTGCTACATCTACTGACTGCCGCTTCTTAGATGTGCCATGCCTCTCGCCTGTTGGCTGTGGCAGCAAACCAAGAACCGCAGAAATGCATTACGCCCCGAAAATGCGAAGCTGTTGCAAGTTTTGCCTCATGTTTGTAGCTGTTGACTAAACGCATATAAGTGCGGGCTAATATCAAACGGAAATACCAAGCAGCACTCACACACAAATGCTCTGTGTGTGTGTGTGCGTGTGTGTGTGTCTGCTGCAGGTCACAGACTAATGCAATACATCTTAAGACGCTTGCTTGTTGATGTTGCCAGGAGTTTGCCTGCATTTGGCTTCGTTTCCGCTGCTGATGCTGCTGCTGCCTTTTGCTGCCTTTTGAGAAATGTTTGTGGAAAATGCCATCCCAACTGCAGTTCTACCATTTTCCACACTAACTTTTCCACAGCTAACTGTGTGTGTGTTTGCCTAAGCGGCGCATTTCCTGGCTTGGGCCATCAACTAAATAGCATTCATTTGCGTTGATTTATGCAGGCTAACAGCAACCAGATGAAAGCAGACTAACAAAAAGCAGTAAAAATACGCTAACAGCGTATGCACGACTACAAGATGCTACTTAATTAATAAAGCTTTGATTTTTGATATACAAATTGGTTTGATTAGATATGTAAAACAATACTGTTAGAATAATAATGGCCAATTTTAATTTATATTGCACTGAGCAAGAGCACTTTGAGATAGATAAACCACTCACTATAATTAATTTTGTATTCCTGTTGCAATTTTGCTGTCTAGGAATATTAAGCTCTTCGCCTCCCAAGCAAATTTTTTTATTAAACAACACCCCCTTTTCTTCCATTCTCTACAGGGTAATTGTTTAGTCCAGGCATTTCGGCAGATACCCAATCCCTTTGAATTTATGCCCCAAATGACACTTTAAAGTTGCAATAAAATTCAAGGCAACTTATTTATAGGGCCAGTCAGCGATGTAATTACTTTTTCAACACGCACATGATGTCAGTGAGTTTGCCAGACACAGAAAGGCATAGAGAAGAGACTGAGAATGGAGGGTGTGTAGGGAAAGGGCTATGCCAGGGATCTATGGCGAGGGAAGTTCCAGTGATTTGGCGCTTTGTTGTTGTCATCAGGTCAAATAGCAATGGCTGCATTAGTGTGAAGTCCATTGGGCCAATGCAATGGCTGCAATTGATAAATTGGCAATAACCCATTGCCAGTTTGCTTCGCTTCCCTTCTCCTAGCAATACTCTCTCTTTTTTTTCTCAGCTTTTACCCCTTCAAGGACTGTCGCATGTCGTTTGGCATTGACAGTTCAATGTGCGCACTGATGCGCAAATATCAACTCCAATACACTGGCTTACCCAGCTCTGTACCCCCTCTCTTCTACGACATGTATTTCTCTCTCTGTTTCTCACGCTTTCTTCACACTCTCAGCCACATTCGCTTTCATGGATTCTCTTCCCCATTTGTACCTTTTTTTTTTTTTTTGTCACTGACTTGATTCTCGTTTTGCGCTTTTTATGGCAGCTCGTGACCGAGTTGCAGTCACTTTAACTTCTTTTCCAACCATTCTCCAATTTTCTTCATTTTCTCCATATTTCTCTCAGTTTTTCTCCCTGTTCCCTTTTCAACTTTGGTTTTTGGTCTGCTAAATTGAATTAGTGACATTGGCAGTTGCTTTGCCAATCTGTGAGTGGATCTGTGCCACCTTCCGCTTGACTGTGATAATTTCAAAACCGCTTTTCCAAAATACCTTTTATTTCTTTAAACTCTCTTAATAATCTCATTTTGTTGTACTCCCATTGTTTAGCTGCTTTTTGGATTTCTGATTACAGCAGAGAAATGACAAAGAGAACAACTAGAATTAAAAGTGAATTAATAAATATTTGTTTGTGGGCTGCTTTAAGTAGAATTCTCAACATTTCTGTATACAAAATTTAATTGATTTCTTTATAATTAATTACAAATTTTACAAATTCGTTATCTAAGCTTTTATTTAAAGCATTCCATTATTTACGAACTGAGATTTCTGATTTTAAAAACATATTGTTTCGTATTCAATTTTCACGAGAAATTTTCTTAAGATTCTAAGCACTAAAAAGTAGTTTTAAAATTGTCATAATTTAAGTTCAACTACACTGAAAGACTACTATTGTTATTTCCTAGAAAATCAATATTTTAGCTTTTCATAACTTCATTTTAGTAGATTTTTGAAAAAACAAAGGTGTAAAATTTTCTACTAGAATTTCACTTAACATCTTTTGTCTAGAAGAAACTAAACTTCGTTTAGAAAGCAATATAAGTTCACATATGAGAAAATATGCAATACAAACACACTTATACACACATAAACCCAAACCGACACTCACACACACACACCAACTTGCAGTTAGTATGGCACATAAAGCTGCCACAAAAGTGCGCATATAAAAATCTCATAAATTGAAATAAATAGGAAAAAATAACAATTTCTATGAAGAAGCCAAACACACACACATGCTCATTGCTTTTGCATCCTAGACTTTACTGCAATATTCATAACTCTTTTCAAATGTGGTCAAGTGCGATGCCACGCCCTGCTGCCAATCTCCTCCTTTGCTGACTTTCTCCAGCATTCTGTCCTGTCCAGCTGAGTGACTGTTCAGTTAGTCTTTTGTGCTCCTCCTTCTGTTGTTATTGTTGTTGTTGGTGGCACTTTCTGTTATTGGCATGCGGCAGACATAGCCCTTGCCACGCCCCACCTAGACGGAGGAAGGGAGACGACTTGAGTTGCCGCTACAATTTTATTAAAAACTAGATGAATGGACAACACTCGGTTGCTTCCACAAAATATCAGATGACGGAAGTGTGGTTTCACTCTATAATTCTCTTGTCAATCCCATGCCAACTGCAACAATGTTTAGTGGGCGTGGTAGGGACAGGGGCGGGTCAGGGTCAAGCGGGGTGTGTTAGCAAGAGAATAAGAAAAAGAAGTAGAAATACTATGACCATTTCATTTTTCGACATGCAATTGTCATTGCACTGACTGGTATTTGTACTGTACACTCAACACACGTGCACTGAAAAAAATATCTGAGCTAACTACATCATTTTAAATGGTAGTATTATTCTAAGACACAAATTTTCTACTTAAAAATGTTGATAGTTTTATGAACATCAATTGGAAAAGCATTTCAAAACATTTTAAAATATTTTAATTTTTTTTGTTGTGCACACACAGCAGCTGGCATTACTCTGTGTTAGCTTGCTTTGTGTTTGTGTGTGTGTTTGGTGCATTGTCTGGCGATTTATGGGTTTTATTTGGCCACTTTTTACATTCATATATAGAAGATGCTTGTACGTGGAACATGGCTATTTGAGTCTTTGTCGTCGTTTGGCATTTGTCGCCCTTTTGTATATTGTTGGCTTATTGCACACATTTATTGCACTCTGCACTCTCTATCTGTTTTCCAATTTCTATCTCTGTCTCTCTAACTCCCTCCTTAACTCTTATTCTACCAATATACGTGCTTTGTTGTGGATTAGAATGTGCACATTGCAATCCTTTACACTTTACACTTTCCACTTTCCACTTGCTCGTTATTATGTTGACTTTTATTGGGTTTCTGCGAAACTTCTAACTTGTGGAGTGCCTCATAATTCAATGTGACAATTGTCAACGATGACTTGGCAACAAAAATACAAAATACAAAAAAATACGAAATTGTTGTTCAACTGCTAAAAGTTATCTTAGTTAGATATGTTTATTTTGCCATTGTCTGGCTTTATTTGTGTTTATTTTTTGATGCTGATTCTGTAGCTTATTGTAATTACTAAGCAAAATAAGGATATAACATTTAACCCATGTTTTAATTGAACAATTTTTGAGCTTCTGCTGCTCTAACTTAAATCTGAAATAAATATATGCTCCTGAATTAAATTGCAGTTAAATTCACACATAGTTTTTGTGTGGTAAAACCTTTGTGCTGTAAATACAGTTTACTTGTTTTTGTGACAATGTTAGAAACATATGTTCTCGGTTGGGTCAACCAAGTGTCGGACAGTTTGTGTTTAACCACAGAGCAGCCTTTTCCGTATCAACATCTTGCCACAAAACGGATTGTGCACATATTTAATTTGCCCATTAAGTTAAAGGCAGTGGCAATTTAAGAACTATAAAGGATGATGATGATAAGATCCTTAAAAGTAATTACAACACATATTAAGTATTTATGTAACAATAAAACGTTTAGATCCCCAAAAAGCAAAAAGAAAAACAAGGGCAAATGGGAAAGTTTTTATTTTATTTTGGAAAGTTGAACTTGCGGCGAAAACAATGCAAAAGCCAAGAAACAATAATTTTCAAACCCAGCAAAGGAACGCAATGCGAAGCGAAGCGATTTAGGCTCAGCGGGAGACATAAAGAAACTTTAAAACGGAAATAAAATGTAACAAAATAATAAAATGCTTGCTCGTAAAAAGCCGCACAAGTTGCCCAAGAAGCCGCAGCTCCCAAAAAAAAAAAAACTCCAGACAGAACAGCCAAAAATTGGGGGAAACACAAAATTGTAGTCGGCTGCACTTGAGCCAAAAAAAAAATTATTTTTTCGTTATTCGCTTTTTTTTTTGGGCTTCCAAAAAACTTGTGTTGGAGTTCTGTTTTGTATTTTGTGTGTTGTACAACACCTAAAAAAGTTCACAGCACTCTCTGGTCACACTCACTGTGTGTGTGTGTGTTTGTGTGCGTGTGTGTGTGTGTCAGACGATTAGTGCAGGACTTTGGAAAGTTTTTGCGGCTTTTTGGGGGACGATAGCACTTGAAATTCGGTGTCGTACTTTTAACGATGCCGCGTCGGACAAGTTTGTGCAAATAGTTTATGGTTATTGCACTTACAGACACACATACCCACAATCACATACCACACTCCAAGAGACAGTTATTCCCACCAATACATATGCATGTGTGCGAGAGTTTTAAGTTAGCTTGAGCAGCTTAAATGATTTTAATTGTTATCGTGCGCTTTAATTGCACTTTAGTGCGGCCTCGTCCGGCCAAAAAAGTTTAGACCATTTCACATTGTCTCTGACCTCTTTTAGTGGTCTAATGTCTATTAGATTTGCTTTCAACTTGCCCAAAACTGTTGCCATTGTGTTCTGCGTTGGCTTAAATCCAAGCTCAGATTTGCTTCATTTTCTGCCAGATTAGCAGAGAGTTTTGGTTACACAAATTGATTATAATGCTCGTATGATTAGCTGAATGGCTATTGACTTTCAACAACTGGGTACATAAATGCTTTAAAATATTTCATTCCTTTCGAGTCTCAAAACCTGTGCCTCAGCAGGAGACCAAATTAAGTAATCAAAGAGCCAAGTTTTTTTATGAAAACTTTTTTTGAATGGAATTCTCCAACTGGCTTTCACATCATGGTCGAAAAATCTTGGCTTTGCATACATTTAATGTGGGCATGCTTTATGGTAGAATCTCCAGAATGACAATACTCATTTCGTGTATGCTTATACGCTGGGTAATCTATTCAAAACCATTGGGCACAGTCATGCGACCCTTCCAAATTAGCTCCGACTACATTTACCCTCCCAACACACTAACACACAGACACCCACACCCACACACACACACAGCATGGCATATAAAAGTATGAAACATGCCGAAATTAATAAAAAACCATTTCATTTAATGTTGGTAATATGTTGTCAGCAACAGAACACAACAAAACAGACCAGAAGAAGACAGACGAAATCAACAACAAAAAAAAAGGGTCTGAGTATTCGAGCAGACAATGCGGCATAATGAGACATGCTCCGACAACGCCGAACTCGGGAAAAATGTCAAGTAAAATACGATAATTATGCGACATTTAGCAGTTTAGCAGGCAGTCAACATCAGCCGAGGCAAAGCAACAAAAAGGGGCATTGGGCGGGCTTAATGTGTTGCTCGAGGATTCAAATGAAAAGTGAAAACATAAAAAAGGGTTTCGTCGCAACAACAAGATACATACAAAAAACCGAAAATAAAAGAGGTAGAAACGACGAAAATACAGCGGAAATTACAAGTGCCGCCAGTTGGCGACAGGAAAAAAAAATAGAGGAGACGGATACGGAGACGAGGACAAGGACGAGAACTCGAATGAGAACTGAAAATGCAAAATGAAAATCGAAAGCAGAGGAAAACTGTGTCACGGTATGGGTTTCACATTAAGAGGTGCCAGAGTGTGTGTGGGTGCTAAAGGTTTTTAAACTCGTTAGTATGCGCAACGAGACGAAAAATCAACAATTTCTATTTTGATGATTTTTGCAGCACTATGTGAAGAGCATTTATTGGGTATATTGGGTTACATTCGAATACACAGCACGTCGATTTAAGTCACAACTCAAAGCTTAAGCGAGGGAATGATGGGACACATCAAGCGTGTAAGGGATATCTGAATGTTGATCAGACTACCACTCCTTTTTTTCGTTTAGCTGTAGAAGGGGAGGAATATATTTAATAAGCATATAAATGAGCAAAGTTTTCAATGCGTAAATGTGTGTTTTACAGCGTCTAACGTGCCGTATGCGTGATTCTTTTTTGTGAGAGGATTAACTAAACTAACAAAGTTTTTGTGCACCCCAGCAATCTTTCACCTTGAGGCCATCATTGAAATGCCTGCCAAATGATGGCACACGTGGCGCATACGCATCATCATAAACTTTTTTTTTCGGCTTGTTGGTGCCACCGGAAATTCTAGTATGACACATGCCATGCTGGTTTACTTTATTTTTAATGGCTCGCTCATAAAATGGATTTAAAGCAATTTTTTTGCGGTCTACTAAAAAATCTGCTGACCAAGCAAAACTCCTACCCCGTGTCCCGCCCCTTACCACGCCTTCAAATCCAAATTAATGACAAAGCTTAAGTGGCAGGCGACCGCCTCAAATTACCCAACATTTTTAAGCTGCGAATTAATGACTTGTGTCTCAAGCAAAATGTAAATTCAATAAAAATAAAACAAGCCAAATCTAAAAATATGTAAAATAAAAATAAGTGAATTTAACATTTGACATTTGGTCTGGGAGTATCTTATTTATGCAGTGAATTATTCAAATTTTGTGCTGTCTGTCTAAGTTTCTGACTGTCTGTCTGCCTACTCGTACCTAGGCAGAGCTTACAAACAGCATTTTGCATGCATGTAGGTCAAATTGTGCGCCGGTCTGCATATCAAGTATACGCCCGCTTGGTTTTGTCGTTTCTTTGTCTTGTCTAGAATTTCAACAATTTTGTAAGTCAACTAGGCGACAGGGCGACCCTCAAGGCACTCAGACATGGAATTGGAATAGGCTTTCACTTTTATGATTCAACAACTCTGTGTGTGTGTGTGTGTTTGTGTGAGTTTATTGTGAGGACCTGACATCCTGATGTTGTGGCAGCCCCAAACATCCTGTTTCATATGCTCTTATCATGCCGCAAGAATAATTGCCAGGTCCATTATTTCTTTGCGGTTTGTTTCACTTTTGTATGAATTTAGAGCATAAAGCCTGAAACACTCTGAAGGTCTTTTAAATCTACAAATAACTGTCACAATATTTCATTTAGCAAAAACTTCTGATGCTGTCCCTGATGCTCTTCAATTTATCATTTCATTTAACGCTAACTCGTGCCAATTGACCAAATTCGATTGCCAAAAAGTCAAATGTCAATTGCAACTTTACCACAATTATGCTGATCAGAAAACAGTGAGACGGAAATGCAGATTGTATTCAAAGTTTTCCAAAACGCGCATTTCCCCCGTTTCCCATCAGCAGCCACCAGTGTGACTAACTTTTTGAATATTAATAGACTGCTGTCAGTGGCAGATATAGATAGTTGCAACGGTGCAAAATCAAGCAAAAACTAATCCATAACAATTCGCGTGGCGAGTGACGCACATGACCATCATCAATTATTCGCCAAAACGGATCTCAGCTGCGAAAATTGCAGAAGTAGTCAAATAGTTTGCCAAAGGGAGAAAACAGTCGGTTTGGCGTGTGTCTAATAAATCAATTAGCAAATTGTTAGAAATGCATGAGCAACGACAGCATCTTAGCAAAAAGTCAGAGTGATAATGCGCTTAGTTTGCATTTAGGTAAGGTAGAATGCCCTAAGACCCACATAGGTGAGATTGCGCATACGCAACGTGGCGCTCACTCACTTATGCATATGCATAAGAAGCAAGATGCGAGCTACACTCAAAGCAAACAAAAATTATGTGGCTGGAGATAAGTGAAAGCTTAGAAGTGCAACGCACTTTTCACTCAGTTGCACACGTTCACCCCAAAGACGCCATCTAGCTTAATTCAGAGTTTAAGCTCTAAAGAAGGTTGAGAATTATATTAATTTGCTGCATAAGACAACTATGAGAAGGCAGTGATTTTAAAGCTTTGCAGTGTGGAAAATGCTTAAATAAATATCAAAATTAAATTAATGTTGATTGAATTTAAATAAAAACACGACAAAATAATGGTAAAAACTTGCGCTTTTCCACCAGAAGCCTCTTAATAAAATATTTACCCCCAAAATAAAAAATGTCTGCAATTTATTTGTCATTATTTGAGTATCGATTTTAAAATTATAGGTACACTTGGTGCACTTTTGCCAATTTTTTATAAAACACGTGTGCATATGCATAAGAAAGTTGTAGCCATTACTCAGGTCTCGAAGCTAAGTGGCTTATGCAAATGTTTGAATTGTAACGTGTGTGTATGTTTGCTATAAAAAATAAAAAAGAAAAGAGTTTACAAAGTTCAGTTTAAACATTATGCAGAACCAAATATTTGCAGTTTTCTAGCCAAAAGGCAAAGGCCAAAAAACATAAAGCCAAGAAATTGCATTCACGCGGTTCGTTAGCCCAACAAACACAGAGAAAAACAGAGTGAAAGGAGTAGAGAGGGATGAGTGGGTAAAGCTCAAAGGGCAAACGAGCTGGCACAGACGACTGACTGAATCGCCCCCCCAATGGGCGTGGCACGGATGCTGGCCTGAGGGAGCCACAACAGCGGTGGCTTGGCCAAAAGCAAAATTGCAGCCAAACATTTTCAAGTGGCGGCTGCAACATCGTCAGAATTATGCTACAAATTTATGAGACGACATAAATTTCACAATGTTTGTTTTGGCAACACGCACACACATACAGGCACACATGCCACAGCTCGCTGGCTGTGTCTGTGTGTGCGCTACAAGAAGAAAAACAAACCCAAATATCTAAAGCAAACAAAAAGCAGTGACACCCCTTTCCCCACTACCCTTCTGGTCCATTGTAATCATGCAGCAACTGCCCACATTTAGCATTTGTCCAACTCCTGCCACACCCCTAACGCCTTTCGCACTCACACCCTCACACAACGGGTGGCAAGTGTGGGCTTGGTTTGACTTGCTTTTTGGGCTCCTTGTGATGAATGTCATGTGGTGAAATTTGTGCAGCAAAGAGCTACCACATAAAGGGGCGTACTGGCATCAACGCGTCGTTTCTTCTTCTTCTCCATCCTCTTTTACACCCAAATTGCAAAAAAAAAAGAATTGAAAAATGTATGCAACTGTTTTGAAGGTTGCCAGCCATGAAACTTTCTATGCATTTTAACATGCGAAACTGCAAAATTTTTATAACTGACAGCCCAACGACCTCCACAAGCTCTCTGCAGAATAGATATTCATGTAAATTACACATACTTACACCACACACGTTCACACTCAGACACAAACACACAGCTATCTGGTAAAAGTTATCCTAGGGAACCATGATGTTCGCTTAATATGTCTTTCGATGCATTTGATGATGTATCAAGTGGTGGGCGCACTGTACCAACAGCGAAAAAAACCCAAATGATTTGTAAAATTCACTAAAAGGTATTTCAATTTTTTATACATAGCAGGATGCGCAAACATCGTTCAAATATTTATATACATTTTCCAGCTCAATTGACTATTTTATTCCCATATATTTTTAGATTTGTAAGCCCAAACTGTATAGTAACAAAAAAAAAAATAACAGGAATAAAAAGCTAGAACAAGAATTTGAAATGCTGTGTTCAAACTTTAACTAGATTTAGCCGTTCATAAATATGAGACAAGAGTTTTTGTCAATTTTATGATAACATGCTGTGCAACGCTAAAAACCATTTTTCAAAATGTTTCTACAATTTTTCTTCATTGCATCAATTTTATATAGTTTAAAGCTAGACAAATTTAGCAAATTAAATTTTTTCCAACAATGTGAGTAGCTTAAAAAGTTTGAAATCACATTCTTTAATACTTTGTGTGTACAAATTAAATGCCTTTCAACATTTAATAAGCAACTGCCTAAAAGTATGCAATGAATTTTACAACATCGCACGCTGATTGGTAAGTCCGCGTTTTCTCTCTTTCTCGCTCACTATTCATTTGTTTCAGTCTCTTTAGCTGCCACTAGGGACTTGGCACTGAGTCAAGGTGCGAGGTGGACATTGTGGGCGTGGTCGGGACAAACACGTCGCATGCATAAATGCAACTTTTGGCCCGCACATGAATGCATCATTGTTACTGTCGGAGTTGCTGTTGTTGTAGTTGTAGCTGTTGTTGTTCTTGTTGTTACTGTTGCTGATGTTGGCATTGCAACTGAAGTTACTGTCATGTCAGTTCTTGCCGAGCAGAACGATATTTTAGCTTCATGTATACACGAACTACACCAACAGTAAGAACAACATCACTTTGCGCTGTACTCGTATAATTTCTGCTGTCTGTGTTGTTGGCATGTGTGTGTGTTTGTGTGGGTTTGCTCATGTTTGTTGTCATCCTTGTTGTTGTCAGCATGTTGTCCAAAAGTGGACTCTCCTGGTGCATTCTGGTCCAGCCGATCACTTAGTGCAGTATAAAATACATTAAACGAGCCAGGCAACCATTAGAAACATCCGGTAAACTAAGCAAGATAACTATACAAATGCACTAACAGAATTTTGATTTTCTTTGCCGTAATAGAAGCAGAAAGCGACTTAACAGCTAGCTCAAACATGAAAAAATGTCTGTCTACACGTTCTTTGCTATAGATAGCAAAATGATTGATGACTGCCGAACAAAGGAAGCAATTTATAAAGAGAATTGAGTCAAAAAATAAACTAAGAGTTCAATTAGTTTTTAACATGCAATCAACTGTTTTCCTATTATTTTTAATTAATTAACAGCATGTGTAGATTTTGAAACATGAAAATTTCAAATTATAAAATATATTTTGGCTTTTATTGAGTAACATTAGCTAACACCTCAAATGGTTTGTAAACTTTTTGATGAGGTAAAAAGTCAAAATTTATATTACAAAATATTTACAACTCCATTCAGCTGCGTTATTTGCTGTGCAAACCAGCAAAAATTAATGAATGTGTATTATTATCTGCTGTTTGCTAATTAAAGTTGACTGGCCACACACAAACCCGAACACATACAGGTGTATGCATTAACCTGGCTATGAAGCCAAAATAAACAATAACAAACTGAGCTGCGGTAAAGAGTTTATAAAACAAGCAAATACGCTTGATTTTTATTAGACCACTGCTGAACTCGAGGGCATGCCCTTTTGTGGCCCACATATTTGCAGGGTATATCGCATAATACCAATTTCTACTATTACATTGCAAGCCAAAATATTAGCATAAATATTTTGTAAACAAATTCGGATGTGCATCAGCGCACACACACAGATAATGTATAGATGCATTAGACATTTGCATTTTGCTGGCACCCATCAGATATTTACATGAAGCTTCACTTTTCTAATGCCACAACTTTTCCAAATTATTTCACAACAAGAATAACGAAATTAAATTATGTTTGTTTGTGCTTGTGTTGGCAGGGCTTTTGCTATTTTAGCCGCCTGATTTGATAATTTAAAATGATGTTTAAGGGCTTACACATCGCAAGCCATCGTCATAACGCAATTTCACAATTGATGTCATTTATAATCTTTTTTTTTTTTTTTTTTATTTTGTAGTTGCCTCATTATGCGAGGGCATCACATAAATTTGCCATTGTCACGTTCCAATGTCGCTGGCCTTGTCGATGCTGTTTTAAGCCTGGCTAAGTCTTTGAAGACCTTAAGTGAGTGCTTGTAGCAAGTGAAGTGCCTAGGCAAAAATCAAATTCAATTTGCCTTAACAAAATACTTTTCTTAATTGGTTTTATGCCTTTGTTTGCGCATTTTCGGTTAATTTCTGACAAGGTTCAAGAGCTCGAAACTGAAGTCAAGGAACTACCACAGTTTGAGGAGGGATTTTTGTTGCACTGTGGGACAAAATGCATTATCTTGTGGAGCTTGCTTCAGTGCTTGCTTTATTTCAATTTAGTGTTGCATAAAACGCTGCGCAGTTAAATGGCTTCAAGCATGCGTCAGCAATTTGTCAGCGTGTGAGTGTGTGTGTGTGTGTCTCTGTTTGTTTGTTAGTGTGAGTGACAGACAAAACGAGACAAATAAACAACAATTCATTTAATGACTCGCACAGTGAGTCAGTCAGGCAGTTGGACATTCACTCAATGCACTCACTCATGCAGTCAGTTGAACTGACTGTTCTGCACCAGAACTACTTCAATATTTCCTCTTGTCTCTACTCCACACTCTACACTCCCCTCTCCACTCTCTTAACTTCCACTACTGCACGCACTCATCATTCATATGAGAAAAACTCACATGTGGAGCGGCATCTATCTTCATTTCAAGCAGCATTGTCGTGAGTTATTTGTGTGGCCTCCTTTTGTCTATTTTGCAAGCTTTGTATTGGCCATTGTTTGTGCGAGTAGACTGTAGTTGGTCCAGCTGTAAATGCAATTTTATGTTACGCTGACAACTATACAGACAACAGGCCACAGTCAGTACACTGATAAAAAAGTAAAATACTCAAATTTAGAATATTAAATACATAACAGCATTCTTAAGGTATATTTTATTATTATTAATTTAATTATTAATTTAAGAACACTATTTTATTTTCTTTCAAAAACAATAGTCCCCAAATGTCTAGTTATATCGCATTTGTTCCAGTGTGCTTGTACAATGTACATGTATTAGTGCAGTTTGCAGTTACCTTCGCTTTCCGGCCATCGATTCATTTTGAAACAACGAGAACAACAATGACAACAACTGTGCCTAAGTGTGGTCGTTAGAGTTTCGCATTTGAATGCCAATTGTCGTGTACTCTTGTTGTTCTCAATGTTCTTGCCTCAGGCAATGTACTACTGCCTTTCATCGGTTGGCAAGTGCTTATAATTAGCATAACTCAGAGCCACAATAACAATTAAAAATGTTCGTTACGTATACGCACAGTTGAACATGTCAATTGGCAGCTGAATCCTTAATGTGGTAGTTTTCAGTTGTGCAAAATAAGTAGATGAAATCAAAGCATATAAGAGTAAACCGACAAGACATAAAGTTCGTTGATCGGAACTTTTATAGAATTTGGACAGCTTAAGATTGACATGGCACTGAAATGGGTATTCGTAATAATAACTACGAAGATTGTAAGAAGTTGTATGACAAATGTTTGCCAGACGACACAAGTCTGACCTCTTTTCACTATCATTAACTGACCTGCAATAAGCTATTAACTGAAACTTTTGACAGAGGTTTCAAGAATTTTGCCCAACTTTCCCCCTTCCTGTGAGAACACGTGCAACTGCAAGCTGAAGTCCGATTAAATGTCAGTTGTAGGACAACATTTGTCTTTAATGTCCGAGTAAATAGATGCATAAACACTTAGGCGTTAAATTAAATAAATATTTTTGTTGCCGCTACCCAAATCAAAATGCAAAGCAGCTGTCACAACAATAACAACAACAACAACTACAGAAACAACATCAAAAAATGGCCAACTGTTTAAATCAAAAAGTTTTTAAATGAAACACATTTTTGTGGCAGATATGAAGCCAGTTAGATAAGCGGCTGTTAGTGCTTCTTTTATTCTTTGCAGGCTTGACAAAATGCAGCTCACGTGTCTGTTTAACAGGTTTAACTTCCCTCACACACACACACCTGTGTATACCTGTGCTTTACTCCAACCGCTTTGCTGGGCTCCCAAGTTGTCATTTATGCCACAAATTCAAGTTGAGCCTTCTCCAAATGTTGCACTCTGACCTTTTCACTGAGTTACTCTGTTAGAGGGGCTCGTCTGACTTATTCATGCCTTTTGTGTTCTTGGAACTCCCTTATATTTCACTTTTTTCATTGAGCTGCAACGCACGCTTCTCTTCATCTTGTTTCACTTTTTCATAAGTTGGCCCCCTTGAACTTATTTAAGCTGCTACTTATTTAATTTTATGTAAAGTTCTTGCTACCTTTCCCTATTGTTGTTGTGCAACATTTTTTTTTGTAAACGAAAAGCAAATAGCCTGAGACGTGGGGTTTGAAAAATAAAAAAAGAAACAGAAAAGTTGTCCGAGCAGCTTTTTGTTTAGCTAAAGTTAAACTGTTGCAAACCAAAGCAAAAATAAAAAATAAAAACAAACTTTGTTTTAGATATTTCCAGCTACCGAATGCTCCCCTTTCTCCCCCTGTTTCTTTTGCTGTATTGCTCTTGTTTTTGTTCTTTGTGTCGACTTCCTTTGACACAAACTGCTGCCTTTTGCGTTCCTTTGCGTGCTGCAATATCCTTGTTGCCAAAGCTCCCTATTTCGTTTGCATAATTGAATACACACTTTGTGGTAAAGCTGCTAGTTGATTAGATCCCCCTTTTTGCACTTCTGGTAGTCCATACTTATTAACACCTTGTCATAAGCATAACAACATTATCAATACCAAGGTATGTTTATAATTTCAACAGATTTTTCATCTACTTAATTGTTCTTGGCTTGCCTGTGATTTTGTCTACTGAAGTAATAATAAGAAGATTGTGTTATGCAATTTTTTACTTTATTATAATTAAATTGTCCAACTGTAATAGTTGCTATTTTTATACGAGTTTATTTTTTATGTTGTGTTTATTAACGACTGAAACTTTCTACGCTAGTGTTGTCGCATAGAAACCGACAGCTTTGTTAGCTAGTGTAATTAGCAAAAGGATAGAAAGAGCTCTTATGTTTAGTTTTGCAAAGGTGTTAAGTTTATTCCGACTTGGGGAAAGATTACACCAAATGCAAAAGTCAACAAACTGCAGATAAACTGTCAGCTGCGTCAGTTGCTTAAGCGGAACATACTTAACTTTTAGTGGAAGTTGCGCTTGTTGAAGTGAAAAGAAGGCATAGTGGAAAGGGGGAGAGGTGGAGGTGAAGGGTCAGGGGTATACAAAAGGTTATAAAGCACTTTAATTAACTTGCAGACGCGAAACATTCAGCAAAGTTTTCAGGCATCAACTTTGAACCGCAAAGTAGTTTATATTGCAAGGATTGCGGTTTGCAGCCAAGGAATGCAGCAGTTGGTTTGCCAAGGCGCATTATATGGCCAATAAGGATACACAGCAATGTATCCTTATCTTTAGCCAGCTGGCTGCTGCTGTGGCGACCATAAAACACAAACACACACACGCAGACATGTACGCACACTCACACACAGGTGGAAATGGTTTGATGCTGCTGCTTACCTCGTCCGTTCTGTGTAATTAATTTCTTGGAAAATATTTTGGAGAGCAACTAAACCTTTTGAGAGAGAGAGAGAGAGAGCGAGAGAGAGACGCAGAGATGGGACTTCTATGTGGTTTCTCATCAGCCTGCCTGTTATCCTGAAGCTGTTTGAGTTATGCACGCGGTGAATTTGCCATTTCGACTGTACAGATTTCGTTTCCTGATTTTACGGCAGTTTAATTAAGCTGCGGTCACACACAGCAAATGCCATTGACAGTTTCAAGTTACAAGTTTTTTGTTAAGGAATATATTTAGTCTGTCACGCAAGAGTTTTTCTGGGCCATAATGCATAAGACAAACAATCAATGAAGCACGTGGCGCTTAACAATTTTCGTTGCTTTTCTTATTCTTTGGTTTTTTTGTTGCCTCTTTGGGTTTTATTATCACAACACCCAAAAAGTGAAGAGAACTTAAATAAAGCAAACAAATTTATATGAACTCCCCCTTGGAAAGTTGCTCGACAGATATTTGCGAGCGATAGAGAGCCGAAAGCATAATTTATTGGCCCAACATTCATCAGCAGGACGAACTCATCAGACTGTAATAATTCGCTATCAGAGTGTCACGAACAAACGAACGATGGAACGACAGCCCAAGGGAGAAAGTCCTCTTATTTTCGGCACCAAAACTAAGTCCTAAACTAAGACTAAGACTCTGCTGTATGTAAGCAAAGTGCTGCCTAGTTGGCTTAGTAGTCAAAGTGAAATTGAATGAAGGCACGAACCTCACAGTCAATGTTGCCCGCTTTTCGTTCGGGCAAACAAATAAACATGAGCAAGAGCAAAATGCGACAAGCCAGTGGGAAAATAGTTGGAATAAAGCATGAAAATGGCAAAGGCGTGGGGCGTAAGGGAAATAGAAGCTAAAGGGAGTGCTGGTGCTGAGTTGAAGAAGGAAAAAGGAAAGGAAAGGGAAGGGGAAAAGGAATGGCGCAATGGCAGTGTAATGTCAAGTGTGCTGAAGCATAAAACAAACTCCAAAACGGGTTAGCTGCCAACTCTTTTTGTTTTTCTTTTCTTTTCTTCTTTCAGTCCCAGTTTTCCCATTTCACCAGTTTATGTGTATGTGTGTGAGTGTGTGGATATTTGTTCATGTCAACTGTCAACATTTACTTGGTGGTAACACAAATTGTATCTGTGGTCATTTTCGGCAGCCACTCTAGTGCCTATACTAAACAAACACAGATCAATTGTGTACACATAAAAATATACTAGAAATTCATACAAAATGAGCGTTTAGAAAATAAAACAAAAACTTTTTGGATTTGTGGAACTTTTTTGGAAACTACGATTTATAAAGTGAAATACATAAGATTTTGTTATATTCTGAATTTAAAAAATAATGTTAATATGTAATACAATTCCAAAAGTTTTTTACTTTGGACTGTTTTGGGTCAACTGTTTTGTGCGTGCGACCCAAAAGCCACAAGTGTCGCTCCCTCTCTCTCCCTCTCTGTGACTTTCTCTCTTTCACTCTGTGATATGCAGAACGCATTCAGATATTTTGCAATGTCTATGTTTATATATTTTTTAAGCTCGTGCATATATCATGGCAAGTACTCGAGATTTTTCATTTCAGATGTGGTCGCTAACTCGTCTTCACACTTGCTACTTCCTTCTCTTTTACTCGCCCTCTCTCTCTCTCTCTCCCTCTTTCTCTGTGCCTTTCCCTCTCAATTTTTCATTACAGCTCTCTCGCTCGCGCTGTTTCTGATGGTCTCTTTGTGCATGGCAAATGAAGCCACAATAATAAAACTATATTCATCATGTATGTGTGTGTTTGTCAGTGTATATGTATGTGCACATGTCCCATGAAGTCTCGAGTTTTAGGGTTGTGTGGTGGGAAAAGGGGGGGTGGCATAATGGGGATGTGCAACACACACAAATTATAGTTTTTAGCTGACTCTTGTCCCGAAATCCGTTTCTGGTCTACTGCGGTTGCTTCTGCTATCATTTGGCCTGTTAACATTTGGTTGTTTGTTTGTTGAACTCTTGTTGTAGTTGCTGTTGTTGTGGCTGCTGCTGGTTTGGCACTCTCGTAATTCTAATTTGTTTATGTAATTGCACTGTGATAAGTCAAATATGCATTTGCTTAAAATGACATTTATGGTCGTCCAAAAATCAACTGAAATTTTGATTGATGGCAACTTCGAGAAGTTTGCTGATACATTTTGTGCTACTAACATTATGATACAAATAAATTGAAATGTACACAGTTTGTTTAACAATTTTCAAAAGATGAAAAAAGGTTGAATTAAATTTTATTTATATTATTATTTATTTTTTAATATTTTTTTGGACTGAACGTCAAAACTTGGGTACATTTCTCTTTAATCTGAGTAGTATAACAGATTCATTGGAAATTATTTATAGCACACACAAAGGCTAATACAATTTTGTGACAAAATAGGAAAATAAATGTTCCTTGTATTAAATATGCTTTCCTAAAGCCCTAAAGTTAGAACTCCGAAATATGGGGAAATTTCTAAATCTTTTTGAAAGCTTTAGCTTATAAATTGACTTATAAAAATTTCTTCGAAAATATATTGTTCTTATAGATAAGGGTCTTAGAAAAATATGTTATAAGTTTATTTTTCGTACTAATGTTTTGTATAAGAAATTGTCTAGAAAACGTATACTTATAAGCTTATACGAAAAGCTTCAGTATAAGTGAAACAACAGTGCGTATAAGTGATGTTAGCATAAATCTTATACTTATAATTTGTTCTAAATTTATTCCTGCTACAGCGTACTAAAAGATGTTTATAAGAGCTTTACGAGTAGTACTTATATTGTGTAGTATACAAACTTATATTCCGTAACTTGGCTAATGGTTTGTGTCTTGGCTATTATGGCAAAAAGATGAACTACTTCTACCCGCCTTGGGTTCGTTCACTTTAGTTCGAAAACCGTGGAGAGTTGCATGTTTTTGATACCCATGTCTAAATTATAAGCTACCTAAACAGCTACTAGTTCATTTTAAAATAAGCAAAGCATTATACATTTAATGTTATAATCAAAACGACTTTATGAAAGTTATTTCAACAACTGAAGCATACAAAACTTGTGCTAATATAAAGCCAAAGGAACGAGTGTCAAACACATTACACACACAAGCATACACACACGTACATATGCTGGCATGCAACGTAATTTGCAGCCATTTTGTTTTGCATATCTGAGTAGGTTTAGATTCATTATAAAACAGTTTGGTCTGCCACTTGCAAAACTGAGTCAAAGTTTAATTGTTCAGTTTTTGCTTCTGACTTTTGCTTTGCCTTTGTTACCCTTTCATCGCCGCCTTGCTTCCCAAAACATTTGCTTAAAACACCAAGCACATTCATATTTAAGCATGTATACATATATACGTATATATGCACATAATTATGTGAGAACGAGAGAGACAGAGTGAGAGGCAGAGAGTGAGAGAGAGAGAGTAAAGTTCTTTGATGCTTTTTCTAGTCTCAAGTGCAGTTCATTTTTTGTTGCCCTTAACTGCGTGAGTTAATACCCAAAGAATAATTATCCAGTGTGGGACAAAGGCAAAAAAAAAGTTAGTGTCTGAAGAAGAGGAATGCGTTTGGTTTGTAAGAGGCTTTCGTGGTCAGCGAATATAAATTTATGCCAAATTTCACACCATATTTCTGTGTGTCTGAGTATAGCTATTAACTGCTAGGATGTGGCTTGCCAGTGCGACAGGACATGTGTGCAATTTATAAGAAGCTATCGATATCATCAATCAACTCAGTGCACACTGCAAAAGTGACTCAGAGAATTGACCCCAAAGCTCAAGTTTCCGTCTCGGCAAACTGCAGAACGCTTCAGATAGATGACTACATATAACTTTATTAAGTGCTGCATCGCTTGTCAGGATGTCTTTTCAAAAAGTTTCTGCCATAGAAAAGTGAAACAGAATCACACAAAATGGAAGAAAAAAACTCATACACATACACTCATGTGTCTGTTGAAACTACAATTGAAGAAACTGCATTGATAAATGGAAAATGTTACCAATATTGTAGCTAAGAGAAATGCTTTGTACCTGGTCATTAATCTGCTGCAATTACCTTTTGATTCTCGATGATAAAATATTTTCTTCTGATTTCAATTGACATATCAAATCAATTAGAAAATTTAGTGCAAAGTGCTTGCATTCAATATGAAACATTTGTCTCTTTATAGCCAAAATAGATAAAGTTGTTGATAAAAAGTTTTTAATTACCTTTAAAAATCTCAAAGACTTTTTAAATTGAATTGCAACTGATCCGTTTTAGTGCAATTTGGCATGAATTTTATCTTCTTTTTAATAGAATACCAAAATAAATTGATGCAAACACAAAATGTATTTGCAAATATTCTCAAAAGTTGAGTCATTGATACTGATCAATTTCAGTGCTTTTAGTTTAAAGTTCATTTCACAAGAAAGTTGCAAAGTTTAGCTATTAACTGCAGCTGCTAAAAATTTGTAAAATCTTTTGCATTTCACTGCAATTAATTTTCCGCACAAAATTTAATTTCATGCTAAAAAAAGTTAACATTATAAACTTTAAAACAAATTAACTAAACGGCCGCAAGTTGCTGCTTGTGCGGCTTCATAATTAAGCACCTCAAAGACGCAGGCCGAACAGCTTGCAGTCTTAAATGAAGGGCTTGAGGTAGTGGCCGAGGTAGAGGCTGAGGTTCAGCCAAAGGAAGTGGCAGTGGGTACTCTTTACTGTTCAACGAACACTCAACACTTTACTCTCGGCTGCCGGCACAACAAACGGGACTTACAACAGCTTCTCGGGCCTTCTGGCCAGAAGGCAGAAGTAGGCAAAAACTACGTCGAGTACTATTTAAATCAGAGTAACGACATGAAAAAAATTGCTAAAAACAACAAGCGAAACACCAGTTGGCACAAAAAGTGATCGACAAACAAATATCCTGGAAAAATGCACAAGATTCTGGCGTGTGTAAACAGAAAAGTAAAAATTACACAGAACAGTTAAAAAAATAGTTTGATATTAGCATATTGCTTTTTATATTACGCTCATTGCAATTCAGATTTTGTTTCTTGTTTTTTAAATATTTAAATCAATTTTTAAACGCACAAATAAGTTGCATCTTTAAGCAATCCCGTTTCTTGAAAGCTTACAGGGTATAAAACTGCAGTGCTCTAGAATCAGTATCAGTAGCGTAAAGTGGCTGGTAGGACTTTTGCGCCCAGGCCAAGTTAAATATGATGGGCAAATGGAAAAACAGAAGGGAAGAAAGCAAAGATACAAGATGAGAAATACGTGAAGTTGCAACTTTTGAACCCTTTTTACCGAACTTGCCTTCATCACATTCAGTTTCTTATTTCTACTTCACGGCTATTTTTGTTATCTTTTTTTTTGCTTTTTTGTTTTGCTTCCGTTTCGGGTTGCTTAACGAATGCAGCGCGTTGAAAGTTTAAAATTAGCATTCTCATTTTGTGCCAGCCTCGTTGTTTACAAGCTCAGAGACTTCAGAATTTAGCAAGGCCAGAAGGGGTTGCAGGTTGACGAAATAAGGGACAATTGGGTTACTCGGGGTCTTTGGGTTATGTTAAAGTTTTGCGCTCTCCTTGAGCAATGAAATAATACGGTCTGTCACTTACCAATTAACAAAAGTTTCCAAATATGCATTTGTATGTCGAATGCTGTTGAGTCCATTCAAATTAGAAGCAGACAATTTATAAGCTTCGCTCCTCCTCTTCGTCTACAGCTTTTTGGGGGCACGATGTTTTCTTCGTTTAATTTTTTGGATAATGTTTTTCTATTCAGTGCACAATTGTTGACGATGGATTTGCTGAGCGAATTGGCGCCTTTGCGTAGGCAACTGCATTTTGTCCAAAACTTTTTGGCTTTTTGGCTAATTGTTGCATTTGCTATGGACCAGTTAGAAGACGCGGAAGCACAACAACAACAATTGCAGCTGGGGCAATTAAACTTCCAGTTCGTTGGGCCTTTGGCTTTTCTGGCAATCGTGCAGCAAATGACTGACCCCGTTTAGAATCGACAATCGTCGTTGACTTTTTCTTTCCTCTCAGTTATATGTTTCTGCTCTATCTCTTGCTGTCTTATTCCCTTTTTTTTTTATTTTTTTTGTCCTTTCTCTTTCGCTTTTTGGTACTTTTCTGCCTCTCGCTGCAATTTTATGCAATTTTCTATGGCGATTCTGTGTTGCAATCAAAGTGGTTCCTTTTATCTCCACTGCAGCTTTAATTTCCAGTTTCCTCTTTCACATTACATAAGTATAGATATATATCTGGTTATATGCTATATAATTTTCTGCTGTTATTTTACTGCAACCTCGTGCTCAACTGTGGTTGGCATTGAATTCCAATTGAAGCTGCAAAGAGAAAGAATGCAAGCAAAAATTAATATAAAATTGCTCATTATTTTTACCATTTTTCGCTTATTAAAAATAGACAAAAGAATCTTATTTTAGGGTACTCAGTTAAGTTGATTTCATGAGTTGTTAATGACTTATTAAAGATTTCAAAAAAGTTTACAGTATTATATATTCATTAATAAATTTTGAATTGTAAATACGAACAAGAGTGGATTGATTTATGAGGTCTTCCCTGTTGTTGTCATTACGAATCAATTGGTTAATTATGCGAATAAAACAAAGGGGTCCCTTGGGCGTGATGTATGCAGCTGATCTGAGCGCGTTGTGTTTAATATTGTCATAATAAATATTGTGTAAGCACAAACAATAAGAGAAAATCTTTCTGGTACACAGGGCAGCAAAAACATCAACAACAATGAATAAATGGACATCAAGACTTGGTTGGTTGAGCACAAAAATTGAACTGACTTTATTCCTTAAAATCCTAGGTCTTATATAGCTACAAATTACAGCGGAGTACAGCTCTCCTCTAAGAATTTGGTGTTGTACCCCACGCACAGGATAGAGCGTGGTTTTATATTTAGAACTATTTTTATCTCAGGCTTCGTTGCCAAGCATGGGAACGGGTCGCCAACATAGATACAAATATATTCTTAGATTATACATTTTTGAGTTTACATAGTCTCTTAAATAATCTCTCCGGTGTTCTAGTTTCATTGCTTGAACATTCTGCCAAGGGCCACAAAAAAGGTGGTAGTTTAAATACAATGGCATTGACATTGTTCAAGCAATGAAACTAGAACACCGGAGAGATTATTTTAAGAGACTATGTAAACTCAAAAATGTATAATCTAAGAATATATTTGTATCTATGCTGGCGACCTGTTCCCATGCTTGGCAACGAAGCCTGAGATAAAAATAGTTCTAAATATAAAACCACGCTCTATCCTGTGCGTGGGGGGTACAACACCAAATTCTTAGAGGAGAGCTGTACCCGCTGTAATTTGTAGCTATATAAGACCTAGGATTTTAAGGAATAAAGTCAGTTCAATTTTTGTGCTCAACCAACCAAGTCTTGATGTCCATATATTCATTGGTCCTTCGAGCATTCTGTTGTTTTCCCCACCAGTGGTAAGAGACACAGAATTTTAAACCAGCACCTTATAGTGAAATACTTAAGGTTGCAAAATAAATTGGTCTGTTGCTATCCTCCACCAGTGATAAGAAGCACAGAACTGATTGCTCTAGTTCTCCATGTGAGACAGAGATAATAAATATCCGAAGAGGATTAACAAAAACTCTAGCGCTCTAAAAAGAAAAGAGGGCATAATAAAAAAAAAATTTTAGTGTTTCCGAGGCTTTACGTCGGAATTGTGTGCGGTAAAAAAAAAAAAAATATAAATCGACACGAAATTATTATAGCGTTTCCGAGGCTTACATCGGAAAAAGTGAAAAAGAAAACTACGAGGTCGATTCTAAAGCAATAGAATCGGAAATCGGAGTGGCTAGAGGATTTACAACCCCAAGAGCCAAAAACAACGTCCGCAAAGACAGCAGCGACAGAGTCAACAGCAGCAGCATCAGCGACATAAGCGTCAGCGTCAGCATCGTCAGCGGCATCAGCAGCAGCGTGAGCAGAGGCATCAGCAGCAACGTGAGCAGAGTCAACAGCAGCAGCATCAGCAGCAGCGTCAGCATCAGCATCAGCAGCAGAGTCAGCTTCATCACAACATAAGATAAGTGCATGAAACTTAAGTTTTAAAAATATATTGTTAAAATGTTGTCAGAAGCAACAATTAATCTGCTGGAAAAGCAAGCAGTAATAGTTAAAAAAGTTCAGGAGATTGAAGCTGGAATTATTTCCAGCCAATCTATTGAAATATTGACAGAGTTGAAAGACAAATTTGTAACAAACAACTCTATTCTTTTAAAAATTGGAGCAGTCGATCACGACTACTTCAATAAAAAAATATTTGACAAAACAATATTAACAATTAAATCAATTAGTGAACAATATATATGTTCGAAGAAAATTATTGATCCTGGAACAGAAAATGTTCCAGAAAAAAGTTGAAAATAATAAGATTGCAGATAAGTTAGACGAAAACTTGTTGCAACTTAAAAATTATATTCAGGAAACTGAAAAGAATAAAAAATGCTACTCCGGAATGGAGTAGCATTAGAAAAATAAAATTAATTTTCTCTGAATAGAATCCAAGAAAAATTAATTTCTTTGAAAAACAAACATCCAAGTTTCAAATAACTCAAGCTCATCAAAAAATACAAAGTCAACTTGATGTTTAAAAACCATATATAATGAGAAACAAAAATTTTTTACACAGAAGCAATCGTTTTGCCAAAATTAATGAAAGCGCTGCCAATCCAAACAATAAAGATAAATAAATATAAATGGCAGAATTACGTTTTGGCTGACCCACATTTTGACAAACCGAGCAGAGTAGATATGATAATTGAGCCGATCTATATTCACAAATAATGAAAAATGGCATTATTAAAATAGACGGACTCCTGGGTCAAAATACGGAATTTGGTTGGTAGTATCAGGCTGCACCAAATCAAAGGGAAATTCTGTAATAACAGCAACTACAATCGAGGTTAAAGACATGGATCGATTTTGGGAATTAGAAGATGAAGATAATGACGACTTAGAAGCAGAATATTGTGAAAAGAACTATATAGCAACAACTAGAAAAGATAGCAATGGTAGATTTATTGTAAAAATCCCATTTAAAGAAAATACGAACTTAGAGATTCTAAAACGCAAGCTTTAGCACGTTTTCACAATTTAGAAAAAGAAATTTAATAAAAATCTAAAAACTGAAAGAAAATTATATTCAGTTTATGAGGGAGTACATGGAGTTAGGACATATGGTTGAATCAAACGAAGTAGGAAAAATATTATCTTCCTCATCAAGCAGTACTAAGGGATAGTAGCTTAACAACAAAATTAAGAGTTGTATTTGATGCGTCAGCAAAAGTTCAAATGGGAAAAGCCTAAATGACATCATGTGGACAGGACCAAGAGTTCAAAGAGATATTTTTGATATTCTGTTAAAATGGCGTAAATGGCCAGTTGTAGTCTCCTCTGATATAGAAAAAATGTACAGACAAATAAATATTGATGAAGATGACCAAAAATATCTCAATGTATTCTGGAGAGACTGTCCGTTGGATAGATTAAAAACTTACAAACTTACAACAGTTACTTACGGAACCGCATCAGCCCCATATTTAGCGACCAGGACTTTGTTAGAAATTGCTTACAAATGTAGCAATGAAAACATTAGTGAAATAATAAAAAATGATTTTTATATGGACGATCTAATGACAGGCGCTAATACAGTACAGGAGGCTAAAGAAATTGTAAATTTAATTTCGCGAGAATTAGATAATGTGGGATTTAATTTAAGGAAATGGATCTCCAACAATCCAGACGTTGTGGCAAGCGTAGAATGTACTGATGATAAAAAATATTAAGTTTTGAAGAAAATGAGTCAGTCAAGACGCTAGGATTACAATGGGAACCTGTAAAAGACGAATTTAAATTTAATATTCATTGTGAACAAAAAAAGAAAATTAATAAAAGAACAGTATTGTCTACATTAGCGAAAATTTATGACCCTTTTTAGGTTGGCTATCTCCTGTAACAATAGTCGGTAAAATGTTTATGCAAAAACTATGGTTAGGTGAGCTAGAGTGGATAAAGAATTACCAATAGACGATTCAGAATACTGGGAAATATTTATGAAAAAATTAATAACATTAGAAAATCTCAGAATTCCTAGATGGCTAAAATGCACAACGATGTATTGGCCCAAGTACATGGATTTGCAGATGCCTCCGAAAAAGCATATGCGGCAGTTGTGTATGCAAAAATCGGAAGTTCAGTAAGGATAATTACTAGTAAAAGTAAAGTTAATCCCAAAAAAGAATAGAAAACGATCCCTAAGTTAGAGTTATGTGCAGCTCATCTGTTAGCAAAACTAATGGAAAGAGTAAAAGAAGCGTTAGAATAAGTACAAAATCTTATGCATGGAGCGACTCAACGATTACTCTTGCTTGATCAAAAATGGAGCCAATAAAAATAAATTTATTAGGCGTAGAACAGATGATATTAAAAAATTAAAAGAAGTAGAATGGGGGCATGTCAAATCAGAAGACAACCCAGCAGATATTGCGTCAAGAGGAATAGATGCCGATAAGTTAAAAAACTGTGACATTTGGTGGACTGGACCTCATTGGCTTGCGAAGTCAATTGAATATTGGCCAAAGGAAGAAAATTCTGAAAATGAATTAGTTTGCACAACTATTTTGAATAATAATTTGATATTATTCAGAAATTAACAGATAAGTTTTCCTGTATAGAAAAACTCGAAAAAGTAGTTGCATATGTTTTAAGATTTATTGATATGAAAATTAACAAAAAGTATTTCCAGCGTATTTAACTGTAATGAAATAAAGTCTGCACGCTGTTTAGTAATTAAACAACAGCAGATTATTTATTTCGATGCAGAAATTAAATGTATAATTCATAAAAAGAGATATTGACATAAAAAGCAAGATATTAAGTTTAAACCCATTTTTAGATGAAAATGGGTTACTTAGAGTTGGTGGAAGATTAAGGAACTCTAATGCATGTTTTCAGGTAAAACATCCTTTAATTTTAAACAAAAAGTCACTTTACGGACTTAATAATAAAAAAGGCACATAGAGAAACATTGCATGGTGGACTTAACCTGATGAGAACTTATATTCAAAGACGATATTGATTTTTTGGACTTAGAAATAGTTTAAAGAAACAGTTGAAAGAATGTATAAAGTGTTCAAGATATCGGCAGACGACAGCAGGACAGATAATGGGAGACCTTCCAAAATATAGAATTACACCAGATTACCCATTTCTAAATACTGAGTAGATTACGCAGGGCCATACCATATAAAAATGTTCTAAAAACAGAGGAATTAAGTCATATAAAGGTTACATAGCTGTGTTTGTATGTATGGCAACCAAAGCTATACATCTGAAGTTGTAAGTGATCTTACAACTGATGCATTTTTAGCAGCCTTTAAAAGATTCATTGCAAGAAGAGGAAAATGTGCTAATATTTACTCCGATAATGGAACAAACTTTGTGGGTGCGTCACGAAAATTAAATGAAGATTAAAGCTATTATGGATAACGAAAAAGTAGCTCCAATTTTAGAAAGCGAAGGGATCACTTGGCATTTTATCCCGCCGGCAGGACCGCATTTCGGTGGCATTTGGGAAAGCGGGAGTTAAATCGGTGAAATATCACTTAAAAAGAACAATTGGTGATACGATTTTAACTTATGAAGAGTTTGCAACTCTGTTATGCCAGATTGAAGGAGTGCTAAATTCTCGTCCCCTATACACTACTGGAGAAGATATTGAGGACATGGAGATATTAACGCCGGGACATTTTCTGATTGGTAGACCTAATTTGAAGTAATAGAGTCTATAAATGAGGAGAAGATAAACAATTTAGACAGATGGAAATTAATTAAAAGGATTAAAAATGAATTTTGGTTAAAATGGAAAGAAGACTATTTACATACTTTACAGCAAAGAAATAAATGGAAACGTGAAAATAAAAAATATCGAAAAAGGGCAGCGAGATGGCCCCTAGGGAAAATTGAGGAAGTTCATAAAGGCGCAGATGAAAAAGTTAGAGAAGCGAAGATAAGAGTACAAGAAGGATTGGTAACGCGTCCTATTAGTAAAATATGTCCTCTAATTGGAGTCCAAGAGTCAGGAGAAGACTCTAAAAAATGAGGAACGCTCAACTAGAGGAGGTAGGCTTTCAAAAATCGGATTGTATTTAGCCATGATGATGTTAATGCTGATTTGTCAAGTATCCAATGCGGTTCCAATTAAGACCGAAATAAAGAAATGGACAGTTGAACAAGTCAACAGTACAGCATCAATATACTTGGATCCGATGGGTGACGTAGAAGTAATAACGTCATCATGGGATTTAGTTGTGTTTTATGATATGGACACTTACTTCGTTATGATAGAGAAAGGGAAAGAAATTATACAAAAGATGCGAATGATTTGTAGAAAATTGCATGATTTTGAGGAGCAATGTAATTTGGTACTGAACAACATGCAAAGACAAATCGATGATGTAGAGGAAAACAATAGCCTTTTTATGACGCAGAGAACTCCAAGACAGAAAAGATCACCCTTAGATTTCGTAGGATCTTTTATATCATATGGTATTCGGGCTCATGGATGCAGATGATAGAACTCAAATGGAAGAAAATATGATTGTGTTGTTAGAAAATCAACATAACATAGACAATCTAGCCAAAAACAGGCTTCCGTAATTGATTCCACTGAAAACATTCTGAAACAAACAATAGACGAAGTAAATAAAAAACTTTTACAGTATGAATCTACGAGTAGACAACATGACCGAACTTCTTAAGGAAAGCTATTTTGTATATAAGGAATCAATAAAGTTCTTTATGATAACAAAACAGTTGAACTCATTGATTGATGAATGTGAAAAGGTTCAAGCTGGAGTAATCAGCTTGCTTATTGACGTCAATCATGGAAAATTAAACACTAATATATTAAAACCAAATCAACTAAAAAAGGAAATTAGTTACATTAAAGACAAAATACCTGATACACTTGTTCTACCAGGAAAAAGAACTGGTGCGGAACTAAAAGAAATTTATACTTTGCTAACTGCAAAAGGGTTGTATTTAGACAAAAAATAATAATAAATGCAAAAAATACCTTTATTCAATAGACATTCATCTCAGGTATTTAAAATTATTCCCTTACCAATTAAAAACCAACAGGGAATAATAATTGCCGATCTAAAGTTCCCATACATAGTGTATAACTTTGCAATTGATTCGTATAATTTAATGTCAGAAGCAGCGCTAAACAAATGCAAGCATTGGCAACAAAATAAACGAATTTGCGAAGGAAACTGGCCATGGAATAATGCAAATGATGACTCTTGCGAGGTCTCACCTTTTAAGCCGAATAGACCATCGAATTGTGTCTATAAAATGATATCAACTTACTCAAACTATTGGGTTGAATTAAATAGAAAGGGTAGTTGGCTTTTCAAAGTACCAACTAATACTAAAGCAAATATTCAGTGTAGCCATACTCACCAGGAAATTATTGACTTACCGGAACAAGGTATATTATCTATTAAGTCAGATTGTACTGCTAGAACAGTTGATAAAATTCTAGTTGCAAATTATGTAATTCACTCCGAAAGTTACGAAAATTGTCACCTTATTATATAAGTAATGTAAGTGAGATACCGAAAATTATATGGGATCCATTGAGATATCCAATTATCAACCATACAGTAGAGATAGATCAATTAAAGAATGACCTATATGACATTAAAAATCATCATTTTGAATTAAAAACCCTTAACTTTCATCATGTATCCGGTCACCTATCTTTAGAATTTGTTTGATAATATTGTTAGTTATAATTGTATACATAATAAAAAAAATAAATGTAACAAGAAGACTACAAACGATCACGTTTCCTCACATATAAAAATAAAACAAAAAAAATAAAAATGTTTACTCTAAGGTTAATATGTCAATGCCATTGTATTTAAACTACCACCTTTTTGTGGTTCCTTGGCAGAATGATTATTTTAAGAGACTATGTAAACTCAAAATGTATAATCTATAAAGACCTAGAGTTTTTAAGGAATAAAGTCAGTTCAATTTTTGTGCTCAACCAACCAAGTCTTGATGTCCATTTATTCAGACATATTAACCTTAGAGTAAACATTTTTTATTTTTGTTTTATTTTTATATGTGAGGAAACGTGATCGTTTGTAGTCTTCTTGTTACATTTGTTTTTCTTATTATGTATACAGTTATAACTAACAATATTATCAAACAAATTCTAAAGATAGGTGACCGGATACATGATGAAAGTTAAGGTTTTTTTAATTCAAAATGATGATTTTTTTAATGTCATATAGGTCATTCTTTAATTGATCTATCTCTACTGTATGGTTTGATAATTGGATATCTCCAATGGATCCCATATAATTTTCGGTATCTCACTTACATTACTTATATAATAAGGTGACAATTTTTCGTAACTTTCGGAGTGAATTACATAATTTGCAACTAGAATTTTATCAACTGTTCTAGCACAATCTGACTTAATAGATAATATACCTTGTTCGGTAAGTCAATAATTTCCTGGTGGTATGGCTACACTCAACCTGCAATTAACAACTGGGTGGTGGATGGCCTGGGCAATTCATCTATTAAGACACCTCGCAGAAATCATTACGTATTCGTGGCCGGTTTCGCTTCGCAAATGCGGCCTGTTGCCAGCTCTGCATTGTTGCTGTGCGATGCCATGAGAACAGATCGGCTGTGGCGGTACAACGAGCGAAGGCTGGTACAGCGAAGATGAATGGTAAAGGCCGACTTTTGCATTTGTCTTTTTGATGGCAACAAGCTCACGGATTCCTGGTAAGCTGGTATCAGTATTTTGCTGGCTATTTCGCACAGACGATTCTGATTTTAACTGTGTTTGAAGCCTCCATGATTGTTTAAGCTGTGCCAGCAATTACGTCATCAATGTTTGTTATCATAAGCGTATTCGCCGCCACAAAATAACGAGACTTCGATCATGTCTCGTATCATACTGCTCGTCATTGTTCAGACTGGCTCGTGAATCGCGGCTTTGAAGGTATCATGTTATGTTGATCATTTGAGACATCCATGAAGACATCTGGGGAATTGTCTTGAAGTTCTCTCATCAGATTGGCTCTTTGCATGTTCGGCAAACATTGCTCCTCAAACATTTTGCAAATCATTCTCGCTCTTTATATTTCTTTCGCTGCTATCGCCAACTTTGTGATGACCAGCCACACTGCATCACCATCGAGATCAAATATGATGCTGCTGCTGTTGACTTATTCAACAATCCCATTTCTTTCGTCTTAATGGTACGATAACGACAAATCGGCATTATCATCATGTAATCCGGTGCAGCCTCCTGGATGACGTTCCTGCGACGATAGCCCCGGACTTTCAGAAAATGCGCGCTCGCAGGCTGAAACCGGCTGGACAGTTTGGTAACATATTTGCTGCCTCATATTTTACTGCGTTTCCATTGTTGCTGGCAATATGAAGCGAACTCATTTTAACCAGAGTCAATTTCCGTCTGTCTAAAGTATCTTCTCCTCGTGCAGCCACTTCCAAATTGGGCAATCGAAAATGTCTCCTGTCTTCTCAGTAATGTAAGAGGACAGAGGCTGAAATCTGTTTGCAGCTCTTCATAAGTGGAAGCATCGTATCTGTTCTTTAGTGATATTTCGATTCCGCCATGCGATCACCGACTTCGCCAGGAAGTGATCCTGCTTTCGTGAGGCACATCCTGTGGCGTGACGCAAGACTGTTCCGATATCGGAAGCCAAGCGTAACGTGCTGTGAATCAAAGGCAAAAAAGCAATCGGTCAGATCGCGGCAGTTGCCGCGCTGTGACGTTTAGGCATTTTATGGTAATGACTACTCAGTAGAAATGAACAGCCAGCGGAAGGTCTCCGATATCGCGTCTCTGCCGGCTGCCTTTACATTCTTTCAACTGTTTCTTCGTGACTTCTGAAATCCCAAATCAATATCTTTGGTATAAGTTCTCATCAAGTCCACCATGCAATGGGCACAAGTCGTGACATTTAAAGAGCCAAAGGATGTTTTGGCCAGCCATTGACCAGCAACCATTTTCGTCACAAAATGGTCAATCTTGCTGTCTTTATGAATTATACATTGAACTTCTGCGTCAATGTCTGCTGTTTCATTTGTCGCTCGCTGGGCTCACATTACATCGGCAGCTTCCGGCTATACGAAAACATCTGGTCAGAGGCCATTATTCAATGGTGTGCCAGAGGCCCTCTTTCGCTGGCAATTGATAAGTCCTCAAATACGGGCTAACATATCATCTGTCCCTCTTGACACAGCCTCTGCTGAATATTCTCTTTGTTGCAATATCATCTGTTCTACACCTAATATTTTTAATAACAATGTCGTAGTCGCTTCCAAGATTTTGTACTTAACGCTTACTCTTTCACGTGGTTGCAATGACTGCAGGGATCGTTTTATTCTTTAACTGCGCAGCGGTACTGGCTTCCGTTTTTGCATGCACGCAACTGCCACGCCGAGATGCTGCAAATCGGGCCAGCCAATAGTTGACATTCTGGAGTGCATAATATTTCCCGGTATTCTGATCAGGTATCTATTATTCTTTGTCTGGCAGTTTTTGCATAAGCGGAAGATGGCCAACCTGGGGTCATGAAATTTTTCATGTGGGCAATACTGTTCTTTGTGTTTTGTTACAATGAATGGTGAAATTCTTTGAGTTCCCGACGACGACCTGTTTTATCATCGGTACGCTTTGGACATTGAGCAAATTAAATCCCATTGAGCTGCTCGCAGTAAATTTACAATTCTTGACGCTTGATGTTTTTATTGCCGTAATTTGCTACGACTGGCAACATTTCAACAATTCTGATATAACTGATGAACTTCCGCTAGTAACTGTTATGGCTGTGAAGTTAATCTATCAACAATCTCAATGAACGGTCATCTTCATCAATGACGTCTGTTTATCGAAGGAAGACTGGCTGGCCATTTACCGACTGAGGTATCAAAATATCTTTGGCTCTTGGTCCTGATGTCGTAGGCTTTCCCGACTGACTGCTGACGCATCAACCCAACTCTTAACCTCCCTTGTACACGATGAAGACCTACTGCGGTCAGCTCATGTAAACTTGGTCATTTTTATTAGGCACAGAGGCACAGGCTAAATGCATTTTCTGCAGGCTGTCTGGTGGTCATTATTTCAATTCCATGTCGTTGTGGTATGACCAATTTCCTTGATGGTGTGTTAACCAAATTCCGTATTGGAAATCTGTTTAATGCCATTTTTGTCGACTGTGATATAGATCGACCTCGCTCTATACTTCATTTGGCTGGTCGGCAAACATTCCCTATTATAACATTGATTTGGATGGCAACTGACAGGAAACGTTAACTGCTGTCAATGCTTGTTTCATTAACCATAACGGTTTAAGCTGGTGTTATTTTGATGACTGATATTGCTGAAAACTCCCGCATTTTGTTATTTTAAGCAAGATTTAGAAGTTTGAGCTGGTGCACTGACAATATACATTGACAGACTGCGCATATTGCTGGCAACAGCTTGCTTTCAGCTGGCACGAAGTGTTCGCGCTATAGAAAATATTTGTCTGTTGTGTGTTCTGCAAATATTACGCACGGCTCATTCGTGAACTCGCCTGATGCGATCGACCGCGACCATGGCTCAAATGGCGCACTGGCTGCTGCATGATTTTGCCGCTATCGTATGTTGCTAATTTGTGCATTTTCTTTCATCGTTTAATGTTCGCGGAACCGCTGGCATCATGTTCAAGTGCGCGACATCTGACAACTCTTGAACGGCATGGAAATTCATATGGTGCTCGAATATCTTTAAATTTTTGATACATGTGCGCAAAAGATCTGATATTTCTTGAATTTATATTGCTGTTTATAATATGCATCGATAGCATCTGCTTTTCGAATTCAATATTTGAGCCAGTCAAATCAGTCAACCTGTGATCTGGCGCCTCGCTCGAGCGATCAGCAGTTCCCATCGCTGAAATTTCGCGCCGAGCAGTGGTAAAGCCAGGCTGAGGTAGAGGCGGCGACTGGGTCTCATGATTTCATAAATAATTCGAAAAATGATCCCATACTCTGGAGTTCCCCAACCTGTACAGGTAGGCTGGAAGATATTCACAGGCCTATACTGTTGAACCCAATAACCAACTTATGTCAATCGCAGCCAGCGGCTTCAATTCAGCATCTTCGTTGCGACAGATCATTTTTCAAAGTAATTTTTTTCTTCGGATATTCGAAAAGTCAGTATTTTAATGCTTACTCATTCGGGCCAGGCTGAATACATGCGAGATTGCAACAATTTTTAACATCAGTAACCGCCATTTTCTGGAGCATTTTGCGAGATCAATTTTCTTCGGTACTGTTCGCTGGTGTTTGGTGGTAACCTTTTGTCAATATTGGCCAGTCTGGTACAGAGGGATGACCCGATACAAACGTCTCAGCTGTCAGCGGTTGACTGGCGCTGTCTGGTAACGCTGAACGACAACGACTGGCTGGCGCATATTTTTAAAACGAAGTTTTATGCACTGGCGTGATGAAGCTGACTCGTTGCTGATGCTGATGCCGACGCTGCTGCTGATGCTGCTGCTGTTGACTCTGCTCACGTTGCTGCTGATGCCTTCTGCTCACGCTGCTGCTGATGCTGCTGACGATGCTGACGCTGACGCTTATGTCGCTGATGCTGCTGCTGTTGACTCTGTCGCTGTTCCTTTGCGGACGTTGTTTTTGGCCTTGGGTTGTAAATCCTCTTAGCCACCTGATTTCCGATTCTATTGCTTTTTAGAATCGACCTCCTCGTGTTTTCTTTTTTCACTTTCCGGATGTAAGCCTCGGAAACGCGCAATAATTTCGTGTCGATTTATATTTTTTTTTTTTTTTTACCGCACACAATTCCGACGTAAAGCCTCGGAAACACTAAAAATTTTTTTTTTATTCCTGCCTCTTTCTTTTAGAGCGCTAGAGTTTTTGTTAATCCTCTTTCGGGATATTTATTATCTCTGTCTCACATGGAGAACTAGGAGCAACTGCCCTTGTGCTTCTTATCACTGGTGGAGGATAGCAACAGACCACTTATTTTGCAACCCAAGTATTTCACTATAAGGTGTTGGTTTAAAATTCTGTGTCTCTTACCACTGGTGGGGAAACAACAGAATGCTCGAAGGACCAATGAATAAATGGACATCAAGACTTGGTTGGTTGAGCACAAAATTGAACTGACTTTATTCATTAAAATCTAGGTCTTATATAGCTACAAATTACAGCGGAGTACAGCTCTCCTCTAAATTTGGTGTTGTACCCCCCACGCACAGGATAGAGCGTGGTTTTATATTTAGAACTATTTTTATCTCAGGCTTCGTTGCCAAGCATGGGAACGGGTCGCCAGCATAGATACAAATATATTCTTAGATTATACATTTTTGAGTTTACATAGTCTCTTAAAATAATCTCTCCGGTGTTCTAGTTTCATTGCTTGAACAACAACTACAACTCAAACTGAATTATTAAGTACAGTTTAAAAATGTGATAAATGCCAAAGGAATTTGATTAAATGTAAAATGGCATGTCACTTTTAAATACCCATGAATCTTGGCAAACGTCAGAAAAGCTTATATAAACCAGTTTTTATACAGTTTCAAACCAAGAGCTTAACTCGACTGAAGTGTATACTTTAGTCGGACAACTGCATAATTTTTACGTATTTCATGCATTTGACACTGCTATAAAAAATAATTAATTAATTCAGTAAGTGAGGTACCATTAATGGAATTCCATAATACGGCTTCCACAATACGGCTTCCACAAGTCAAATAGTTAATTATTACCCAACACAAAGACTTAGTCAATATATTCATATTTTTAAATTATTGCAAAAAGGAATTCTGACCGACTAATTTTATCATTAAAAAATCGTTTGAAGCCGCACAACCAACAGCTGTCAATTTCTGTCAGCCGTATTATTATTGAAATTGAAATTGCAGTTGCCCGGAATTTAAGTATTGTCATTCGCTTTATGTCAAACCCGTGCATTACAATGTTGAGTCTAGTCTTAGCGTGTTCCATGTCATCTCACATACAGTCCTTCTCGTTTTGTCTCATTTCATTTGATGCCGTTCCGTTACTGTACTGTTCTGTTCTCTTGTCTTGCAGTCTCTGTCTCTTTTGTGCAGTGAATTACTTTTCTTGACGTTTTGTTTGCCAACAACGAGAGAAGACAATGGCCTCTCCTCTCTATCTGTTTGTGTGTAGAAAATTTCGCTACACACACGTACAAGCTCACACACACTCAGGCACACAGACGCACTGCCATGTCACTCGACTGCTATTTAATTTATGAAGTAGAGCGCGTACAAATTGTGCATTGTGGCAAAAGTTGCAGCATCGCTTACCACTCGGTCACCAAAGAGGCACAGGGAAAACAGTATGAGATTCGACTGGGTTTGGTTCTGTTCCTGGTTATCATGCACATACTTTTTCCTCTGTTTGTCTCCTACAACAAAAGACAGTTTAGAAATCAGTCTGACAGTCCTGTCGCTCTCATTGTCATTGTTTTTATACTCTCTGCAAGAGTATATTGGGTTTGTGCAAAAGTATGTAACAGGCAGAAGGAGGCGTGGCAGACCCCATAAAGTATATATATTATTGATCAGCATCACAAGCCGAGTCGATATAGCCATGTCCGTCTGTCCGTCTGTCCGTCTGTCTGTCTGTCTGTCTGTCTGTCTGTCTGTCTGTCTGTCTGTCTGTCTGTCCGTCTGTCCGTATGAACAAACAGATTTCAGAGATGGTAAGAGCTACAAGTTCGAGCTTGGTGTCAAACGATCAGATATTTAGTCAGTCAATACAAGAATCTTTTTTTTTTTCGATGCCACGCCCCATTCGCCCACAAAAAGCAAAAAAACTGGACACACCTCGTGAAAAATTGGTGTTTTCGGCAAATATCTCAGTAACTATGGCACCTAGGATCACCAATTCTTGTACGGGAGTTCCTAGCGACAGCATAGTTGCATTGCCATCTATAAATTTGGACTGCCACGCCCACTTTTCCCACAATTTATAAAATAGTTTTCAAGCTTCAATGCCGTTTTTTTCCGTATCGTACAGTATTGTAGTTTATAACTGGTGTGGAGACTAACTATATTAAACTATCCTGAAAGGCGCATTAAAATCGGACTATAAACAAGAAAACTAGAAGCGTTACAATATTGTTAATTGAACGCAATATCAACCCATTGGTGCAAGCGAGACAGAAACACACAAGCACATGCTCGAACGTTTTTGCTGCCTGTGTGGCGGCAGCGCTGCCCGCGGTCGCTGGCTGCGCCGAATACACACATACATACATGCATGCATCATATATTGTCAAACGTATGTGTATTCGCAACAAACAAACAGATGTGTGTTTGATTATGCTTAGATTGTTTTTGTTTCAACGTGTTTTAATGCAAGTACTATTCATTGTAATATCTGGATACCGATTTTAATAATTTAATCGGGAAAATGCAGAGAGTATTATACGGTCGGGCGCGCTCGACTGTACTTTTCTTTCTTGTTTGGCTTCCAATGTAAGCTTCATAAGCTGAAGTACTTATATGGAAATGTTTTCAGCGATTACGCCCAAAAGCCAAAAGCCGACAAGTGTTGCTTTAATATCTTAAGGTGGGCAGATGGGAAAAGTCATCAAATGGCTTTAAAGACACTTTTCCTAAGCACAATTTTGATTTTGCTACAGGGACTTGCGTTTATTAGCATCTAAAGCCAATCTCAGTAATTTTTGTGGATTCTCTAAGAGAAATTTAAGTAACTGCCGAAATTTATGAATTTCATGAGTCCCAGAGCAATATGCATTTAATATATAGATTTAAAACCAGGAAATACATCCATTAATAAATTCATTTTTAATATTTTCAAACAATGATTTCTTTTGCTTACTTTAATAGTTCTGTTTCGCTATCTCAAATATAGTTTCTGTGTAAGGAAAAGCATAAAACTATTAACGAGTTCTAGCACCAGCTATTAAAGTTGACATAAAATACTGTTCAAAGCCATGACTCTACATATATTCCATCAAATTATCTGCGGCAGTCAACCAATTATGCAAAAAAACTTTTTCCCACCCACAAAAACTGGAAACTTTGTTCCAACTACAAGTGGGAAAGTGTTTAGCCAACCTCCTGCCAAAGAAACCACAAGTTATTAATGCGCAACGTGATCCATTTTGCACTCAATTTTTATACCCGTTACTCGTAGAGTAAAAGGGTATATTGTAATCGTTGGAATGTATGTAACAGGCAGAAGGAGGCGTGGCAGACCCCATAAAGTATATATATTCTTGATCAGCATCAATAGCCGAGTCGATATAGCCATGTCCGTCTGTCCGTCTGTCCGTCCGTCCGTCCGTCCGTCCGTCCGTCCGTCCGTCCGTCTGTATGAACAAAAGGATCTCAGAGACTATAAGAGCTAGAAAAATGCTAGTGGTCGCAAATGAAAGGTACAATACCCAAGCAGTACAAGTTTGTTTTTGTTTTTTGACACGCCCACTTTAGGGCGTTTTATTTGCATATAAAGGTAAATGTACAAGTTAAACTAGAATGTTTTAGTATAGAAAACTTTTTTGTTAGCTATGCTATCTGAACAAATACACGGAAAGTACATATCTGGAAAGTATATGTACTGACCGAGTTTGATCCAAATCGGACAACTATATCGTATAGCTCCCATAAGGCCGATCGGTCAAAAATACGCTCCAAATATGAATAAGTATGAAAAAATTTTGAGTTAACTAAGCTATATTAATCAAACTCACACAGAATACATCTGCTAATAATATATATATACTGACCAAGTTTGATTCAAATCGGACAACTATATCGTATAGCTCCCATAGGGCCGATCGGTCGAAAATACGCTCTAAATATGAGTTAGTATGGAAAACTTTTGCATTAACTAAGCTATATAAATCAAACTCACACAGAATACATCTGACAATAAAATATATATACTAACCAAGTTTGATACAAATCGGACAACTATATCGTATAGCTTCCATAGGAACGATCGGTCGAAAAAAATGCTCTAAACATGAATTTGTATGAAAATGTTCTGTGTTTGCCAAGCTATTTTATCCATCACCATTGTTAATAACAAATTGAAACTGAGTAACGGGTATCCTAAAGTCGCGAGGCGACTATAGCATTCTTTCTTGTTCAAGCTGAAAATATAGCTGCATCATCGTTTATCTACTCAATGTCGCCAGCAAATTAGTTTGACCGAAATTTACGCTCAGTTAAAGCACATTTAACGCTTTTCCATTTATCGGAACCAGAAATTAGCATTAAAGAAAGAGAGAGGGAGCGACAGAGAGAGAGAGAGAGAGAGAGAGAGAGAGAGAGAAAAGAAAGTGAGTAAAAGAAAATGACAGAGAGAGTATGAAAATGGAGGGCAAAAAGTATCTCTAACAAGAAACTTGTTGGGAATTTGGGTAAAATTAAATGCAGAAATTATTAACTGCCACCACGAAGCGTTTGCTTTCATTATCGTTAAATGCCACATGCCACACACACTCAAACACACGCACAGACACACACATACACAGTCATTCAAACAAATCGCGAGTTCCGCAATGAGTTCGCAACGGGTCGACAACTTTTTGATTATGATTATGTGGGCTGGTTTAATCAGCATGTGGCTTATAATAATTAAGCTGGTGATATGCCAAAGCGATTATTATAATCATAATCATGATGATTGTTATGCGGTCTGTTAAAGACATATGAAGAGAGAGGAGAGCGAGGAGAATTCTGCAATTCGTGGTGACTCTTTGGTAAACTGAATTCTGCTTGTTTGCCCAATCGATATGCATAGAAAAACCCAGTTGATACGTTGAAGTAGGCAATAGTTTTGATTTATTTGCAACAGAAATAACCACAGCCATCACAACTGCATTAAACTGCAACTCATTCAAACAATTGACATGCCCGCTGACACGTGTAATCCAAAAAATATACGTATATACGCATATATGTGCATATTATATATAATATCTAACTAAAAATGAGAAAAAATTTAGTGGGAAAAACTTGACTAGACTTTGCTTCTGCTGCCTGACCGAGCAATTTTGGCATTGTCATGCTCAACCAGGCAAAAGTCTTGCCACATCACGTCGCATCAACGGAACGGAAAAACCCCAAAATACCGAGTTACGACTGAACAGTTCTGCTTTTGCAGCAAACACAAGTGCAGCGACTATGTGTCAGCCTCAACAGATGGATAGACAAATAGTCAGAGCGTGTAGCGAATGGACAAAACTATGACATACGACTGCCTGAATGTCTGGCTGCCTGAATGCCTGACTGCCAGTGTCGACACCGATTCATGATGATGTCGGATAAAACGCTATTCTCGTACTTCACGAATATGTCGAATGCATGTTCCTTATGAAATGCAGACGGAAATGAGTGATGTGAAATAGTTAGACACATCCAGTAATTTTAGTAAAGTAGCCCAGTTAATGAGTGCATTATGGATTTGAAGATACCCTCTAGGAACTTCTTCAATTTCTTATATAGATGTCAGTGAGGGCTTACTTAAACATTTAAAATTCAGTAAAAATGATTTTTACGACTCTACAAATAAGTTTAATCAACGGGTTGGATAGTACTGATAATGGAAGTATAACAAATGGGTTTCCAACTAGGTGTATTCTTTATTACAGTTTTAAATTTTTAAAAATTTAAAAATATTGTGAAAGTATTTAAACAGTAGTCTACAGTAGTCTAGTGCAAATAAAATCTAACATGCAATACCAATTAATTTAAAAAGCCAATTTCTATAATTTAAACTGAAAGCCAACTAAAATTTCTTTTGTAATAATTCCATTTAAAGCGCAAACTTAAATTTCATTCGCCATTTATTAGAAACTTAAGTCGTGGCTTTGAAGCAAAAGTTCATTTGTTAGTCGTGTCGACTGTAAACTAGTTTATTTGACTGACAGCTGTCATTGGTTTCCTTTTGCAGCATGATGGTTTAATCCAATTTTCGATGCAATTGTCATCGCCACTGAGATATGTACTCGGGACTCGGCACTCTTGTCGAATTGAGTGGGCGTCACAAGGGGGGCGTGGCAGAAACAGAGATAGAGACAGTGACATGAGTTTTACTCATTGCTAAGCCAAAACCACGATGCGCGTGAGTGATCCACGAATAGAGAGCTATGTTAGTGACTCCATTGCGGTCTAACAGCGTCCATTTTTCTTTCATTCATTTTTCTTGTTTTTCTTTTTGTTTTCATGATTTTACTGTCATAGTGCTGCAAAGTCTCCAGCTATTTTTGCATGCGAATGAGTAACTCGTTGGGCGAATTGCAATGCCCTGCGGTTGTTTCTGTAATTGTCAAAATTTCTAACCAACTGACACGGTCCACTGAGCACCTCTATACACACTCAAACACAAACACACACACGCTTTCTGTTGTCACCAGAGTTAACTCTTGTCATAAGAGTTAGCAGAATTCAATGGAGTAAAGAAGTGACAAATACTATGATATGAAATATAAGTTCTTTTTAGACCCCGTACTTTTAAAAAGAGAAGGAAGGAGGTGTGGCCGATCCTATAAAGTATATATTCTTGATCAGCATCCGTTCGTCCGTCTGAACATCTAGAACACCCCCGCATGAAGAAAAACTTTTTTTATAACATCATAACATGGAAACTATGAGAGCTTCCGTGACCAAAATTACACATTACCATCATATTTTTTCCTTACCTATAGCCTATAGCTCTCACAGGACAAATTGGTTGAAAATTTAACATTTTCAAAGGAAGAACGGGGTCTTTTACAGTCTGCTAACTCGACTGTATCCTTTCGTACTTGTTTTAATTTCTATAGACTAATCAGAGACAATAAGTAAGACAAATTTAACCTAATTGGCAACAGCTGCGAGTGACAAACATAATTGCACCAAAGTATTTTTTTTTATTTGAATGTCAAATCCTTTGATGATGTTGAAAGAAATCACAGGTAATCTGCATACAAAGTACATGCCACTAATTACTTTGCGTTTTATCGCTACAAAATAACAGAATTGAACGAATTGAGAGCTGCTCTTTCGTTCACGTACAAATTCCAACTCATTGTCAGCGGCTTAGTGTGGCGAATGAGCACGAATCGAAGAGGGAGGGAGATAGCGAAAGAGCGATAGAATGAAACAGAAAATGATGGGCAACCACGTGGCAATGTACAGAAATTGTTGAACGCCCTTTTGGTCTGTTGCTTGATGTTTGATGGTTGCTGTTTCGAATTGGAAATGGAAAGTGGTTATAATGGAATGGAATGGGTTGGGTTGGGTAGAGTTTGGGATGTGAGGTCGTCCATTGAGAATGGCCAACAAATTGAAAGCTCAATCATGTTGCAGCAGCTGTTCGTGCGAGTGGCCAATACCAAATGTATGTTTTGTTGTTGCTTTGTTGGTTTTATGCGACGTTGAAGGCAACACCTCCAGAGCTGAGCCACCAAACCGCACACACACACGCACACACACACTCACACACAGAGATACATAGAACAACACACAACAGAAGAGGACCAAACACGATGCTACAAACCGAACGCACAAGAGCAAATTATGTAAATGTCATTAATCCTTATAGTACACAATAGTTTAACGGTTCGGCGCTTTATTGTCACGTCGACATTGCTCAGTGCGTGCCATCAACGGGAATAGCAAACTCGGCACTCGGCACTCAGCACCCAAATGACATTCGCAACGCTTGACCCCCCATCCCCAATCCCCTTTCTCATATACCCACCATCACAGATCTACTCAACCCACATTTAAGCCTCAGGTCCCAGATCCTGTGCCTGATGTGTGTCAGAGCTTTTTATGCACACGTGCCTGCTGGCATTCGGTGAATGTGAAGAGTCGCCCAGTCCAGGGTCATCAGTTTGACCCCACAACAGTCTCATTTTACCCCTACCCTCACCATCACCACTCCCTGCCACACCTCTTTTTGGCACTCCAACATTTTGTGTTAATTACGAAATCACTCAGCGAACGAATCTCGTTTCATGAATTGAGAAAACTTACCCATCTGCTGTCGCTGCCAACTCAACATATTTCACAATCAATTGCCAAATGCTACGTGATCAACGTTATTCTGTCATATTCATTTAGTACAGTACTCTATAAAAGTATGTGCCTGCCGTGAGCGGTACATTCGTAATTGTTATTGCCGTGTTAAGCGACCAACGCTTAAGGCCATAATTATCTTACTTTTTATTATTTTTATTAATAAAACTTTTATATATTCGAATGAAAGTTTTTATGGTATTAAAAAATTAAATTTTTCTGCTTTCTGATAAGAGAAGGTGCCAGTTGTTTGCATTCCGTTAGCCGTAAACCTTAAAACATTTTTAATTTTTCTCACCTCAACAGCGTTAAGTATACGCCACGATTTCTCGTAATTGACACATCAATTATACGAACCGCAACCCCAACATTCAAACACTTAAACTCCAGTCGAATTTCATAAATACAGCTCTTAACTCCCCGTTCTGAGTAAAATTTCTTCACTGGTTAAATTTTTAAAGTATTTTACATTTTTGATTCAGATTCGATTCGATTGGCAAATGGAATGCAATTATTTGTCAATTGGCTGGTAATATATCAGATTGCACACATTGTTCGCTCAAGCAGTAACGGCACTACAATGAAGTGAAAATTGATCACACCACGCCCCTTTTTTTCAATTGCATTTCGAGCACATACAACTTTCTTAATGACCATGGCCTTTAAATTAAACGCTTGTTATTAAAAATTAAATACTTTCCATGTGCCGAACATGCGGATCCCATTGATGGGCGTAGTGTTGTGCAAGTGGGTGTGGCGCCTATTGTAATTGTTTGGGAAAACAACAAGCGGTGTGGAAAAGCCATAACAGCGATGCAATGACCATTGCAATAATCATAATGGCAACAATGGCTAAAGAGTTCACACCATAGAACATTACCTAAGTGGACGTGTGTGTGTGTGTGTGTGAGTGTAAGTGTGTGTAACTAGTAACTACTGGCTATTTAAGCTAACAGCTGAGTAGTGTTAATGTGTGCGCATTTTTCGAATGCTTTTCTTTTTGCGCTTTTCCACAGACACACACACAAAATTCATTTGCTTTTATCGCATTTGCCATTGCCTTACACGATTAATTGTTGCTGCTCATTATCATAACATATACCAGCACACAACTAATGCCAACAGACCTGAACTCCTCCCACACACACAGAACACGTGCATAATTAACACACGCACATACATATACACAAACACACGCACACGTTCAAGAGGACTTGGTCATATCATTAACGTGCTTGCCGCATAAAATCGTCCTGATGGGAAGCAAAAGAAGTACAAATATGTAATCGTATTTAGTTACGCTGTGCTCGACTAAAATATACCTTATAGTTGGCCTTGAATCCTTAGCATTTTAAGCCCTTAGAAACTCTTTAATTTGCAGTAATTCCATCCATTGTTAAGTATACGATATGAGTTCCATGCAAGAGATTCTTAAACCAGCCCAAAAAACACGCAGAGTAACTTAAACAATCCTACATCGCAGAACAGTTTTAAGCAACCACTTATTAGCAAGTCCATTTACAGGGTATGAAAATCACAGTTGGGTTTTATGCCCATAAGGACCAAAAACAGTAAGTGAACTGAGAGCTTGCCACTGAGTGCTTCTTTTATTAATTTGACAGAAACATGCGAGCCACTTGTTAGCATTGCTTTTCTGTACTTTCATTCGTACTCGCAAGGAAAGCCGTCCACTTAGCCTGGTCAAAATCATGATCCGAAACTCAATCGACAGCCTTTCAGCCCAATACAGAGACCAATTTGGTCGACTGTGGGGTAAAGTTTATGGGCTGAGGCTTATGTCGTGTTGCCATGCAATTATGGCAGAGTTAGTCTTCAATTTGCTTAAATATTTAAAGGGCAAATATTTGCAGAGAGTCGTCCAATCAATGCAAAGTACGTTTCGAGATGATGTGAGACACAGCTTGTTCACTTTGAGGCGTACTTCATTTCAAATAGAGGAGTGCATCTTGAAGCGTACTTGGAAATAAGGTGAATTCCCAATAGAATGACGACGACGATGCCCTTATTGTTGGTCAAGCTGGCATTGATTAAACGAACATTGCTGAATAAACTAGAGCAAAGTATGTGATAAACTTTGCAGCACATTGAAAAATACACAAAAGAGAATGGGAGAGACAGAGTGAGACTAAAAGAGAAAAGTAGAGAGCTCTGTGTGCTAAATTGTAGAAAGAGGAATTGCAATGAAATCACCCAGGACGCAAGTAAGTACGTAATTGTTAAGTGCTCATTAGAAATGCTTCAGTCGAGTTGAATCGAATCAAGCTGAGTCCAGACAAGAGCCAAAGCACAAGCTCAAGTGCATTTTCAATTAAGTACAGTAAAATATTTGGCTGCACGAGAAAAGTGGGTAAGTAGCCAATAAACAGTTGAACTTACGACAAGTCCTAATAGCTTTTCGTTCATTTATTCTACAAACAGCAACAGCAAGAAAACAACAACCGACAGCCACAACAAATCCACACTTGAAATGAATTGAAAAACTTCTGAGTGAAGCGAGCACAAAACACATTTAGAATTCATTGGAAATCACTTCAAATAACAGTCAGCACATCCCTAACTTTATTATTGTAGGCCGAGATCAAATCGTTGTTTGTATTAAGAAAAACTTTCACCTCCTTATGCTGGTTAACCTTGACTTTTATTTGCCCGTTTGCTCTATATACTTATATGCTATTAGCTGCTAGTTAAAGCTCAAATGCTTCAGGCGTCTGCTTACCATCCCAATGAAAGTGAGATTACAGTAGCAAGAGCTCTGCAAAATTAAAATGTTGATTTATTTCTACTTTTTTTTTATTTTGCTTGAATAAGAAGGAAAATAAAATGAAAGCTCTGAAAGAGAGTTGCTGAAAAAAATATCAACCATTATGTATTTTGTTGCCTTTAAAGAAGATATTGTGCCTTATTTATTTGTTAACTTTTACTATAATATATTAAATATAATTATGTACTCTTATGAGTTTTTATTTTTTTATATTCAGTCTGTATTTTCTGCGATAATCTTGGTTTAAAGCAGATAAGTTTTTGTCTGCCTTTTTTGTTGTTAACTTTTACTATAATATATTAAATATAATTATGTAATACTTTATGGCAGCTAAATTCAGTCTGTATTTTATGATTCAGTTTAAAAGTCTGTATTTTCTGCGATAATGGCAGCTTACCTTGAAATGATTCAGTCTAAAAACAAAATGTTTTAAATGCAGTGAACTATTGAACTTGGTAGAGAAACTAGATGCAATGCAATTGCAAGCAGTGGCAAATGGCAAAACCACATTTTCCATTTTACATCTGCAACTGAATCTGTTTGCAATTCAGAGGGAAATAGAATCAGAGTGAGAGGGTGGAGTACAGTGGGAGTCAGAGAGAACTAGAGAGAAAGTTTATGCCACTTGAGTACATTGCTTTTTGCAGCCGATTAACAACAAAAGGCAACATCAGGCTAAAAACTAAGATGTTGGCAGCACAGAACTTTTACCGCTGCAACGAGCAACTGGCAACTGGTGTGCGGGTGTCTGTGTGATTATGTTAGTGTCTGTGGCAAGTTCTTGGCTTGCCAGTTTGCCATTTTCATGGACCACAACATTACCTACTTGAGTAATGCAACGAGAGTGGCATATTGACTTTTTACGTCTAAGGGACACAGTGTGGGAGTGAGACGCAGAGCGAGTGGGAGTGGGTGAGAGAGCAAAAGCTGCTTTGCATCTGCATGATTTTTGCTCGTTGCATGCCACGTTCTTGTTCTCGTCTGCCCTTTCAATAACATTTGATTTTTATTATCACTTGCAATTGTTGCTGTTGTCAAATGCAGGGCACTTCAAATAGGCAATAAGCATCAGCTTTGTGCACATTTTCTTTACCTCTAATGCTCTGCGCTTTCTTCCTTACCATCCCAATTGAATTGCTTTTGATTTTCAAGCAATTTGCATATGCAGCATTTTGTTTAATATGGTATTAAATTTAGCATAGACTTGCCCAGTTTTTAGTCCAGAGTTTGCCAACTTCACAACAGGAAGCTGCTGATAACAGACACGTGCACACACACTTGTCGTTATCTAACTGGCAGCAAACTGTTTTGAATTACAGCGGAAGGTGGCAAGTTCAATGCATTCCTGCCATAGATAACAACTAGTTGCCACACAGCACGTTAAAAACTTGCAACTTATGCCTCCACTTTACATATTTTTCATTACAAACAAGTGTGCACTAAACACACGTCATTGTTTGTGTACATGTGTGCATGTGTGTTAGAGTGTGCACATAAACAAAAATGTCAGTTCTCTGTTGCGTTGTTCTGGGCGGCCGGAAATTGTTGAACGGAATTTTCGAATACTCAACAAAGTTTTGGAAGTTAAAAAGAGTGCAAATGCCAAAGCATGAAATATGTTAGCACGCAGGAGTTGTCAGCTGTTTTGTGTGCTACCCAAGTGCACAAAAATAACAAGTTAATAGAAATGAAACTCATTTAGTATTTGCTGTGATCTAGACATAAGAAAAGTTGCATTTTAGCAATCATTTAATTATTTTGAAGGAAAAACTTAAATATATATGAAATTGGGATTAAAAACTCAAATTAATATGAAAAAATGTATTGTGGTCTCTTAGTTAATATTTAATACATTTTAAATACATTTTTTTTTTCAACAAACAGAAGTCTTAGCACTTTAAAACAAAACACATAATGCTACTAAGCATTAAGTTCAGTGCGAAAAGAAGGAACATTGCGTAAGACTCTGCACACACAGTGGTAATATCCTGTCTGCTGGATCAAGTACGGCAATAGGTAGGCAACAGCAGGCTGACAGACGGCTGTCATGGCTCCTTTTCAAGCGAGACATGTATGCAGTTATATACATAGGGGAGGGGGAAGGCTGAGAAAAGTTATTCAACTTTTAAGGCCAGAAAGTATAAGGAGCGCAGTCTTGCTTTTATCGTGCCAAGACATTTTCTGTAGATGACAAGTTATACCACGCATGAAATAAGCAAGCATACAGCCAAGTTGCTTGTGTTGTTGTTATTGTTGTTGATGTTAATATTTGGGTTTGGTAAAAGTTGTTGCATGTATCAGTTAAACTTTTTTCGAATGAAATGAGCCCCAGTTTTAAGTCTGCACCAAACTTGTTAAACGCTTAAGTTTTAATTTGAAATATATATTAAAGTTTGCAAAATTATTTTTGTTGTAATAAACGTTTATTTATATAAGAAAATGTATTTTACAAATTAAAATAAATATAAAATCAATTATAACGAAGGCCATTCAAATTGTTACTAAAAAATAATAAATCACTTTTAGCTAAAACCTAATCAGAAATAATAAACAAAATTAACTGAATAAAAACACAATATAAACCATAAATCTGTTGTGAAGATAAACTAATTTCAGCTGCATAAACTTAGTAATTGGCTAATGTTAAAAATGTGATAAAATAACAACAGCAAAAAATAACACACTGACAGTTTTTTTTTTTTTGTTTGGAAGGAACTGGGTAAAACTTTATATCAAATGTGCAACGTTACATAAATTGAAATAGTTTTGTCGACGTATCACAAAATGCATGCAAAAAACTTTCCACAAGACTTGACATTTTTTGCAGTTGTTGGTTTTTTTGTTTTTGTTTTAATTAAACTAAACTTGAATGCCAAAAGTTGTTGTCCTCAAATCCATTTTCTCCCATAAAGAATCTACCACCCCTTGCCCCTCCTGTCGACAATAAGTGCAAGTGCAAATAGAAATGTCTGCGTAGCAGTAGGCAAAAGTCATTTAAAAGTTTTTGTATGCTTGGTCAGACATGGCTCGTATCTTGTATCTCACATACGAATCTTATGGATATGCAAATCCACCCAGTTCGTTCATAGTCAAAACAAGTAACAAAGTATAACCCTTCTTGCAAAACTTTTTCGATATTTCAAATGCCAATGTATAGTATTCAAATAAAACAAAAAGAAAAATTAGAACTGCCCCTTAGACAATAACTTTGGAATCCAATTACTTGGCCATTCCCTACGCTGTTCTACTCCTTTCATTTCATAGCTTTCTTGCCGTCTGCATATTAAATTAGCCAGCAAATTGGTTGTGGCAGCCTCAGACCGTCAATTTAAAATCAAATTTGATTTTGACACGTCACAAGGGTCAAGTTGCTTTGATGAATGACTGACTGACTATCTTCAAAAAACAATGCACGTTACGTATACGAAGCGTGTTACGTGCAGAGTTGGAATCTGCCACTACAAATTTGATTTTGACAATGGGAAAACGCAATAATTTACTTACTTAAGTGTTAACTCATTTTCCACTCAACAGGAGGCCACAACATGCAATCTATTGCACTCAAGTCATGGCAACAACAACTACAATACACTCTGCGCTTTTCACCTTAGCAAAATAATGGCAATCATCTGATGGCATTGGCAGCACTTCAGTTTAACCGCAAACTCAGTCTCAGTTTGCCACTCAACCTGCAAGGCATTGTATTGAAATAATAGGGGATTGGTGGGGATGGGATGGGCTTGAAATTGGGGGAACTAAAGCTAAACCGACTAGGGGAGGCAGCCATTATTCATTTAAACCAAGGATTGAGCAAGTGTTCCATTGCACAGTCAACAAATGGCCGCAGGCAAACAGCATCAACAGCAGTAGCAGCAGCTGAAGCAACAGCAAAATCAACCTGTACTTTTCCTCAGCTCGTCTTCTTCTTCTCTTTTTCGTTCCTAAGCCAGCATTTCCTTTGGGGTTTTTCTCGGGTTTTGAGGTTTTAAGGGGGAAAGATTTGGTTTCGAATTGTTTGCTTATTGCTATACAAATTGAGTGTGAGTGAAGTGTGTTTGTCTAGAATGTATAAGCCACTACTGAAATTGGTTTCAAATAGATGGCAAAAATATGTAAGCCTATGATTGCAAATATCCATCTGCCTCGGGCTGTTTTTTTGTTTTTCATTAAATTGACTGGATTTCTTGGCACCTGCATAATTTGAGGGATTAAGTCTGTAAATATGCAAATTCATCAATTCGTTGATTTTGCCATTTGTATGGAATTTCTTTAAATTTGCGACAGGTAATAGCTTTAAAAATGATGATAAAAATCTATTTTGATTGGAATTATCCTTCAAGTTTTTTGATTAATTTCTTTACGATTAGTTTGTCTGCCTATAGTAGAAAATATGTCAGATTCTCTTTTATTAATTAAATTAAATAGTTTTAATGATTTTCTAACCACAATCAGCAAAAAGCTTACGGCTCTTTGTCTTCATCTATTTATTTTACAAAGCTTTATTTTCTTGCTTCAATAACTAATTGAAACATCACATTGAATTGTCATTAATTGAGAGAGTTTCAAATTGGACGCACAAATAATTTAATTATAAACTTACCACGAACAGCCACAGTGATGAATGGAAACTGCAATTAAAGCAAAAAAAAAAAGATATTGGAATTAAAGTAATTGAAACAAAATGCACAATTGCTTTAAATGTTATTGTTTACTTTATTTTAAAGAGCAAAAATAATACACTTTGCAATTCCGGTCAATGTTTCCTTTAAAACTTAAAGTTAAAACCCACAAACAAGAAGAACAACAAATGTGCTGTACATGGAACCATGTCGAGGATGCGAAAGAAACGTACATGATTGTCAGACATTTGCTGTTGTTGTTCTTGTTGTTGTTGTTGTTGTTGTTATTACTGCTGTTGTTGCTATTGTTGTTAAGATGGTTGTTGTTGACTGCCATTTGAGATTACGGCTTTAGTTTAGTTGGCATGTAGAGGCCGACACATGCCTACAAGCTTATTTATAATAAAAAATCATACATGGCCGCACAGACAATGAGACAATAGAAGAAGCTCTGCCAGTGCTGACAACAACAACAACAATAACAGTATTAAATATATATATAAAAATCCAGCGAAAGGCAGTTGGGAGCCATGTCTAGATGGAAGTCCCGCCCATGAGCTGACTGTGCCTGGAAGTCAGCTTTGGTTGAGGTTGAACCATCATTAACTGCGTGCCTTCAACTGCCAGTATTTCTGTGTGGTGTATGTGTGTGTCTGTGGGGTTTTCGAAGCCACACACATACTCAGACAGTGCCAGCACACCTCATATAGCCATTCATTGACATCATTTCTGTACTGTAGATAACATTCAGTCAAATGCTCTGTGGATTATCCCAACCACCTTTGGGGCAAAACCATACCAAGGCTATAATGAAATTTTCGAAATATCTATGATGATTTGCGGTTGCCATGATTGTCGGATCTGCTCACACACACACACAAACATATCCAAACATCTACCTATGTGTGTATTTGTTTCGACACTTCCGAGTTGTTCCTGCCTTTCTTCTCATATATTATATACAATATTGTGAAAAGGGCTTTGGACTTTAGTTTCCGGCCATTTGAAGTGACTGAAGTCACACTCAAACTCTACCACACACACTCACACTCACTCACACCTAGACACATCCACTCTAACACCCATTGAACATTGTTTAGTTTTTGCTGGACTGCCAATCTGTGCTACCATGTGGCAGCTGTGGTTACGCCACATGCCCATCAGTGTGTGTTTTGCCACATGATGCCAACAACATTGTCATTAATTTTTGGCAAATTGAAATGATGTCCCAAAAAACCTTTTCGCTTTAAATTACCTCGGTAATAACTTTCAAGCAACATAAAGGATATTTTTGTGTCATAAACTAGTTGGTTTATTTGTCCAAGGGACTCGGACACTTAAACATAAAGTTTGTGGCTTAAACTAACATAAATTGAATTATTAGTGTAACAAGAATTAATCGAAAGGAAAGTTCAATCTTTAAAAATTTAACTGTATAAACAAAATTATGTCTTAAATGCTGAAAAAAAATTGTTTTACACATACTAAATTTATTCCTTTACTAGCTTGGTTACTTTTCTATCAAATATTTTAGCTTATTTTAATGTATCTCCCTTGGGAGTCGTATCTTCCATTGTCTAGTAAGGAATATCAAGCATTTTTCATCTTCTAATTATAATTCTGTATGGAATTCTGTCTGTATCACTATGGGCAGCAGGTCTCTCTCTCTCTCCTCACCTTTCGCTCTCTTTCACTCCCTTTGTCCTACTCTTTTTCTTTATTCAACCCCATTTTCCTTTTCTTACTTGGCCCGCGTTGTAATCTAAAACGAGATTTTAATGGCACTTTTTTATGCATTTATCGCAACATTTTTCAATATTTGCCTTGGCTTGGGCGCACAGTGGGCGTAAATTCAAACTGGCAGCAAAATAATTTTATTATTTATGGTGATGACGGCGACAAGGAACAAGCAACAGAAACATGAACAGAAGTAGGAACAGAAACAGATGAAGTAGGAGTGTAAAATTCATAAAGCGCTTGCTGTTGCTGCTAAAAAAAAAGAAAGTTGTAACGGAGTTATTGTAAAATTTGTGAAAAATATAACGAATAACGAATATGAGCATTCGAAATGCCATTGCTGTGGCAATGGACCTAGAGTTACGAGTTGTGGCTGAAACTGGCTCAAAATTCGGGGCGTTTGCTCGGTAGCTTGGCCCGAATGCAATCATAAATTTTTGTGTGGCATGCAAAATAACGTAATAACATTAAATATGCAAATGCCTTTTGTCAGCCATGCATTTACACATGGCAAACATATATGCAAACCTACAGACACTGACACATAAACTCACACACTCAGATAAACATGTGCATATAAACAGCAAGCAGTGGAGTGCACCCAAAGGGGATACTGTTTGTGGGTCAAATTCCAACTTGATTTTGGCAAAAATACCTAAAACAAATTGTACATTAATGAATGCGTATTTTGTAGAATATATGTATATATTTTTTCAGAAATTGGCATGCAAACTAAAATCAGTAAAATTTTAGGTTTACATTAATTGAATCAACTTCAATTGTGTCAAAGTCAACAATTGCCGACCATAAGTGCGTATTTTGTCAAGCACCTCAAAACAAATGAATATTTGTTTAGAAGAGTTTTCATTCAAATTATGAAATCAATACTAATTTGTTCAATTCACCTAACAATGAAGTTATATTCTGAAAGATAGCAGCAATAATTGCTGTCATATGCCAACTAAATCAATTTAAATAAACCACAAAAGGTATTGAAAAATAAATTAAATAATAGTATTGTGTTGATATATTAATTAAATTTTAAATTAATTAAATAAACCAAAAATATTCAATGGAACAAAATAATAAATTTTGAAATGCATGTGTCTGATAAAAATCAAAAATATTTTCAACGACGGTACAAACATAAAAGGGTACTTATATTCATATAGCTAGATCTTGGTTGCTTAATGCTGATTTCCATAGACCCACGTCACTGTCTTCCTATACGCCTCCATCTTTAGTTGCGAGCGCCATCTTGAACTCCATCTTGGTCTTTCAATATTGTCGATTTCATCACACATTTTGCAATTTGCATAAAGTGAAAATGATGCACATTTCTGTTTTCCTACGACAATTTGCCTTTATTGATTTTCTTTGATTTTCTTTACACACACAATCGCACACACACACACACACACTCATTCATTCACTCACTCACTCACTCAGAGCACACTTCGTACTGCTTTACATGTGTTTTGAATGACGTTGAGTGCTGCTATGCAAACATTTTCTAACGAACACTTAGTGCAAATAGATTGAACATAAGCACAACTCTGTGGGTGTGCCTCTAAGTATGTGAGTGTTTTGTGCGTGTGTGTGTTTATGCATTCCGCATACATTTCTTTTTGCTCACATTTTATTGCATGCCAATTACATCTTATATTTTTTGTGTGTCCTTCCAGCTGGTTGCAGCTGCAAAAGCAACGCCTTGAATTTCATTAGGATTCCAGTTGTTAAATCAAAGTTGACATTATGCACTACATTACATTTTATTCGGGGGACTTTCCCCCTATTGTACTACACACACGAAACTGTTATTACTCGACAGACCAAATATTAGCTTTTCAGCAAACATTCCAGCAATATTTACCCAACTCTGCTCTATATTATATTAAAAGTGAGTGGAAATTTTAATTTTATATAGTTACAGAATTTTTTATAGCGTAGTTTGTGACAGTTTTTATGTTTATAAAGTATTTGATTTTTTAGTCTAAGGTCTTTCTCATAATTATTATAAAAGTTACAATTGTATACAATCGATAAGCCCACATCAATTAAATATTTAACTAAAGTTGATATAACAACAAGAAATATGTGAAAGGTAAAAAAATCAGTTACAAGTCAGTCTTGCATCTTCCAAACTGTAACAAAAGTGCAAGAAGAATTTAATAAACTTGTTAAGAGTCATTTTCTTCTTTCTTACCAGCTTCGACTTTCCCCAAGACACGAAATATGCGTCAAAAAAGTCCAACTAAAAATTTGAAATTTGCTCTTTTCTTTGCAGTACTCAGTCAGTGTTTTGCTGTATTTATTTCCGTACATGTGATTGTTCCTCATGTGCATGCGAAGTTTTGAAGTGCAAGAAAAAACTTTACAGACGCATGGTGGAGAGAGATGAGAGTGCAAACAGTCTTTGGCATTTTCACATATTGCTCAATAAAGCGTGCTCTAAATATTTGGCACACACACACACACTATGCATTACCTATCAAATAAAGTTTGGGCAGCAGAATACAAATTGGCAAACTGTTGAGAAATTTTGTAAATTTCTAGTGTTCACTTCAAGTTGCAAATTTTGAGAGAGATTGAGAGAGAAAATGGGAAATGGGGAGAGACTGAGCCAGTGCGAGCATATTGAACTTTGTCAACTATTAATTGATTCAATCGCCTGTGCATATTTCAGAGCTTATGTAAGCCACCAGTGCCCAAATACCCAAAATAGCACCAGCAAGAACAAAGTTTTCAGATTGCAGCTTAAACACCCAATTACGATTGTTGTTTGAGTTCCCTGCAGTGGCAAACGTTTAGTCCCCTTGGCTGCTGAAATTAGTTTGGGGATTTCATTCTGTAGTTTAATAGGATTGCTCATTAGTTGCTATTGGAAACTCCGCAGGTAACAAGATTGGACTTACAATGACCAAATAATCACTTGCTGTGAATGGAGATGGAAAGAGCACTGAAAGAAAAGTGTGTGCACTGTTTTGCCATAACAAAACTGTATTTAGTTGTGGTAATGAAAGTACTGTCAACTCTTAATTACCAGGGATTTAAAGCTTTTGCTATGCCTTATTTAAGCTGTTCGGCATTATGATTCGCATTCAATTGCCTTTTATTTTTGAGACTGACTACACATCGACTTTTCTACAGCTTCAGATGATGAGCCATTAGATCTCAACCACATTCACATTCAAATTCACATTTTCATTCGCAGTGGCATACACATTCGCATTTTAGATTCACAATTGCATTCGCAGTTGCATTCACAATCACATTCACATTCAGAATTTAGTAGTAGCAGCAGCAGCAGCAGCCGTAGTCGTCGCACGATGGCATTCACAATCAACCACTTGGCAGGCCATAAATTTAACACACACCTAACCACAATGCACACACACATAGAGTGCGGGGTAGAGAGAGGGTTAGAGGGTTGCAGAGAGAGAGCGAGTTAGATACACACTTCCACACGGAAACCAAATCATTAGCCAGAAAAATTGACCAGACTGCGAGGTTGTCGACAGGATATGCGACCAGGCCACTGGCAGCACTCAGTACGGGAATATTGAATTTTCGACAGTGAGGAATAATTTTTTTTTTAGCTAACCAAAGCAAACGCAGTTTGACGACCGCATGAGTGCCTGCACTCCCGCTCATTTCCCATTTGCTAACCCATAATTATCTAACCAAAAATATATGCCTGCAATTTACAACATGGCATACACAAACAGCAACACACATACATACGTCAAGGCGCACACACGCACATATTTATACAGTGGGTCAGCCCACAAAAGGGTCAGCCAGCTGCAAATAGCTGCAAATTTAACACGAATTGTTGTTACTTCACTGGGGATGCTGCTGCTGTGATTTGTTTGTTGTGGCTAAACATTTATTTCAATTACATCTGGAGTAATAAAAAGTCGGCAACGTAGGGAATAAAGTAACCAGGAGAAATGAAAGAGCTAGTACCTCTCCATGGACTAAAATAAGCTCTCAACTGCATAAAATTCTGTGCAGTTTTAAACAAAATTTGCTTAATTCGGTGTTTAATTGTACAAAGTTTTGTTGAAACAAGGTAAAGTATAATAAAGTAATACAAATGCAAGCTGAGGTATACTGTCCGTCAAGCAAAACGAAACTTATTTTGTTGCAGTATACCAGAACGATATTTTTCTTTCGACCCTCATATATAGAAATATTTCTATATACAACTTAAATTTTTAAGCCAATTTTAAGCCGAATAAATAACAAATTTTGTTTTATAAATTTTAGCTGTAAAAAATATTTATTCAGTTAAAGTAAACCCCACAAAATAATAACCAATAAATGAACGTAATACAGTTTGCTAGATATGCCAGCAAAATATCAATACTTCATTAGAGATTGATTGCTCATAGTTGATGGTCCTTTATCATGTGTCTAACAACAACAAACATGGACAACTGGCTGTTGTCTAACGCAGGAAAATTCAGTTATTTCCGTTTAGTAAACAGCAAATTGATAATGAACGATGAACTGCCCTGCAGACAGTTAATAGCAGGTCGCACATACACACACACACACACACACACACACACACACACACACAATGTGAGTGATAATCAAGTTCAGAACAGTTCACACTGTCAGACAATCAGTGCGATAGAGACAATCAACAATTTCACGCTGATTAAAATCACACTATTTTCACTGAAAGCCAACTGAGCGAAAATTAAACGGCGTAATGGCAATAACGTTGAATGAAAAGCCATATCATGGTTGGAATATTGACCAGGATTGTTTGTGTTTGTTTCTGTGAGTGTGAGAATATGCCATGTGGAATGTTGCTAAGATAAGAGTCACAAAGTCCGTGAGCATTTCATCGATGAGCCATAGAAAACAATTGCAATGGCAACGAGGCACAAAAGCACCGTTAAGGACAATCGGCCATGATGCTGATCTGTGCTGCTGGCCATGTGGGCATAGTAAGCACTGTACGGCACAGTAGTACACTAGTAACACGCTCAAATTTATGCATTGTCCAGCAGGACGAGTGCACAAATGCCGCGGCAAACACGCTGCATTTATCAGGCAACAATACTGCCACACATAAGTAACGCACAAAAGCCAACAAGAGCAGAATGAACAACAGTTGATATAGGAAAACAATACTGACTATAGCACACAACAAGAATCAGCAAAACGGCAAAAAGGTCTGCTGGAAATTGCCAGCAATAGAAACTGGCCCAAGAGTGTAAACACTGCCTTAAGGAGTGAAATCAAGTTCCAAGTTTCAGTGCAACATTTTCGATACATGAATCATAAAAGAGAATTCTTAAACTACTGCACATTTTTTGGCTTTAATATAACAAGAAAACTTTCTTTGTACCTTGAAGAAAACCCATATAAAAGTGTTAATTGCAGAATATACAAGTTTGCAGTTTCATCTTCCGACATACTTGGCGAAATGATAAAGAAAACAATGCTGTGAACACTCCAGTAATTGTTATGCTTTATAGACCACCAGCAGCAGCAGTGGCAGTAGCAGTGGCAGTAGCAGTAGCAAGAGAAGAACTGGCAACAGTTGACGTTGTCGGTGCTTTTGCAGCAAAACCAATTATGATGGTGCAGCGCCCATTAAAGGCAGTACCCTCATTGCAGCAGACTCGTCGTATACTTGACTCCGTCTCTCTGGTCTTCTTTCACACACATACATACACTCTTAGCTGTTTTTCACTTATTCGCCATATGAGTTATGTGTTGCGCAATTAACATTCGCATTGCTGGCACAAAATTTCTTTTGCATGCAATTTTTTGGCAAAGCACTTAAAATTAAAAATTACAATTACATTTAACTTGGCACAGTCTGCCGCTATAGTCTGTCGCCCGTAGTTTGAACCATTTTTGCACTGCGTCTGTTTACCACTCAGTTTTTTGTTTTCCATGCAAAAACAAAAAAAAACTATGACACAAAATAAATGAAACTAAGAAGTTGCACTTGGCGTTACTTTATTTGCCACTTGCAGCAAAAGTTGCCAACTTGGCAGCCAAGTTGTTGGCTCCGAACAAAACACAGGTTTGCCATTTGCCGGGAACACGCCCCACAACAGCTAGCAGCTACCGCCCATTTATGTATGACCAATTGAAAAATTCATTAAGTGGCAAATAGACGCATTATGTACCCCACGAACTCTGCACGTTCTACCTCCTTCACTCCCTCTATTTTATTGCCAACGATGTTGCCGCAAAATGTTGCACTTACATGACAAATATTTTATGCCAAAAAATATTTGTGGTGACGTCTGCATAAAATGCTTTAGTTTGTTGCCCAACACTGAAATATGCAATTGATGTGTGTTGCAAAATTAATGTGCTGCCAATTAACCCCAACAAGGGGCTTACATAGCAACACCCGCACGACCATGCCCCCCTTTGGCAAGAAGTTTTAATTGCATAAATTTGCGTAAATTTGTGACGACGAGAAATTTTTGCTCTAAAATGTTGAAAGTTGTGCAAAATTTGCGCTAGTAAAATAACAACGATAACAATGTCAATAGCAGCCGGAAAATTGCAACTGATTATGAGTAAGTTTTTCAGATTTTCCAGTGCAGGCAAGGAATTAGTTTCATACCGAATTGGCTGTCATGTGGTTAAGCAAATATTTTATGGCTACGCGAAAATTTACCAGCAATTCTTTGCGAAAAGAAATTGAACTAACTTAAGATAGATGGCCTTGACATGCCCTAACTTGCATTGTTTGCTTGGGTAAATAAAACCTATATAGAAAATATATGTAGAAGGTTAACAAGAGGTTAAGATGAAGCAGAGTTTCGTGTTAATAAAAATGAACCAAAGTCGGTACACACAAGTGGGGTTTATATGTGTTATATGATTGTGAAGATGAATTCGAGTGGGCATTATAAGTAGAAGACGTCTTTGACGGCACATTTAGCACACATTAATAAAACCACAGCAACGTGAAGCGAACAAAGGAATGAAGGGGGCTCGAAACGAGAATGGAAAGCAGGGCAAACAGAATCTATGACACTAACACACTCGCACAGATATTCACACACGCACTGACAGCCACAATCAGTCATCATAATGATGCCCAGACAAGGTCGAAGTCCTGGCAGAGGCATAAAAGACATCCCAGTCAAATGTTTGGCAAGAGTAAATTAATTGAATTCATTATGTCTGATGTATGAGCAGGAGTTGAGTTACATTATAAGAATATATACGTAGATATACATGTACTATATATTTTCAGAGTATCAGCATGTGGTTGCAATGGGCATTTAATCAAATGCTTTGTTTGCCGTCACATTCCATATTAAATATCATATGAAAGTGCCAGATATTTCAGTTATGTCGTGTGTACACAATATGCATTTTCCTTTGTTGTCTACTCAAGACTTAGTTGTTTGACCGAAATAATCATAAGTTTAAGACTGCAAATGGTAACAAAATTTGGGTCAAGAAAACTTGAATAAATCACTGAATTTTGTTGTGAACTGTTAAACATAAAATTAATTAATAATATACTGTTAAAAAGCATTCTTATATGCGTAACTTATGTGAAGTTAATTATACCCGTTACTCGTAGAGTAAAAGGGTATATTGTAATCGTTGGAATGTATGTAACAGGCAGAAGGAGGCGTGGCAGACCCCATAAAGTATATATATTCTTGATCAGCATCAATAGCCGAGTCGATATAGCCATGTCCGTCTGTCCGTCTGTCCGTCTGTCCGTCCGTCCGTCCGTCCGTCCGTCCGTCCGTCCGTCTGTATGAACAAAAAGGATCTCAGAGACTATAAGAGCTAGAAAAACGATAGTGGTCGCAAATGAAAGGTACAATACCCAAGCAGTACGAGTTTGTTTTTTTTTTTTTTGACACGCCCACTTTAGGGCGTTTTATTTGCATATAAAGGTAAATGTACAGGTAAACGTAGAATGTTTTAGTATAGAAAACTTTTTTGTTAGCTATGCTATCTGAACCAAATTTACACGTAAAGCACATGTCTAGGAAGTACATGTACTGACCAAGTTTGATCCAAATCGGACAACTATATCGGATAGCTCCCATAGGGCCGATCGGTCAAAAATACGCTCCAAATATGAATAAGTATGAAAAAATTTTGAGTTAACTAAGCTAGATTAACCAAACTCACACAGAATACATCTGCCAATAATATATATATACTGACCAAGTTTGATTCAAATCGGACAACTATATCGTATAGCTCCCATATGGCCGATCTGTCGAAAATACGCTCTAAATATGAGTTAGTATGGAAAACTTTTGCATTAACTAAGCTATATTAATCAAACTCACACAGAATACATCTGCCAATAATATATATATACTGACCAAGTTTGATACAAATCGGACAACTATATCGTATAGCTCCCATAGGAACGATCGGTCGAAAATATGCTCTAAACATGAATTTGTATGAAAATGTCCTGTGTTTGCCAAGCTATTATATCCATCACCATTGTTAATAACAAATTGAAACTGAGTAACGGGTATCCTAAAGTCGCGAGGCGACTATAGCATTCTTTCTTGTTTTAACTTTATTTATTTAAGGTTCGTCTCACTTGTACACAAGGAATTAAGTTTATATAGTCAAGTTCTCCGTTAAAGAACACTTTCACGTTCGCCAAACTTTTGACCTTTTCGACGTGTTTGCCATTTCGAATTGTTTGCCTTTGCTTCGAGGGTAGCACCACAAGTAAGTGACTTTCATATAAGCCATATTAAAAATAGATATTTTTTAAATTTTAATGAAATGCTTTTTAATAACAGTACAGTAGCTATTAATCAGCCCTCGTACATATGATTTGCGGGCTTCGATTTAATATTTGCCAGTTTGCTGTTGTCATTGCCAATGCCATTTCTCTTGTTGTTGTTTTTAATATTGCCTACACGCATTTCGCATTATTGTTGTTGTTACAAAATATTTTCAATGAATATTAAATGTGGATACATTTTCAAAAATTTGATTCTCTTTTTTTTTATTTTCATTTCACATTTTATTCGCTGGCTTTGGTCTCATGCATTCAATTCATTTTATCATTACGCGATGTATCAAACAAATTACAATAAATATTGTTTCTGAAGCTCTTTTATTTTTATCAGATTGCTCCCACAAACAAAAATGAGCACACATGGAAGTAAACATAATAAAATTGAAATTCCCTGGCTCAATCAAGGGAAATGAGAATGCAAAATGAAAACTTTAATAAGAGAAAATGTTTGAGCAAGAAAAATAAAATGAAGATATAATTCAAACTGAAATAAAGCAAGTCGTTAGAGTTATTTGATATATTTTTTGATTATTTTATTCAGGCAATTATTTGTTTCCCAGTAAAAATTATTTTCTTTTTCGCATTTTTTTGCGAGTTTCCTTATTGAAATGTTAAGAATTAATTTTCCACATATTTGCCGATAAAGTAACGTATTCACAGCTTCAACTGTGAAGAAAATATGCATAATTTTATTGTTAATTAAGCGTATTGACCAACCTTATTGAAAATGGGCCATGTGACATAATATTTACCGCATAATTATGCAAGAAATTCGCATTAAAAATCAAAAGAGAATTTCTGTTGATTTCGTATGTTAAGAAAGCTTTTGAATGTGAGAAATGAATGCAAATGATATGTGTATTCATCAGTGAATGGAAATGGGAATCGAGGGATGCTAAAAGGTTGTCTTATCGTTAAGCCGCATAAATAAATAACATAGCTCGCAGGCACTGCAGCCCTGTAAGGACACACGTGACACCCATTTAAAATCGGATCTCAGCATTCTAGACCAAGTTGGTAGCAGTGTTGGTGGTGTTGTGTCATTAATGTCCCGGCTGGCAGGTAAGTAGCGAAGATGCTTAAGTACTTCAATTAATTAATTGCAATTTGTAAGGCGAAGTGTGTCGATGGCTCATTGCCAGCTGAGAAGAGCGCAACGTGGAGCCATAAAGTGCGTTTAGTGTGATACCGTCAGCATTAACCCTTCAGCCATGCAATGCACAGCAGGATGAACAAGAAGACCGAGAATAAGAATAAGAAGAAGAAGAAGGTATTTTCCACTATTATACACCCGTATAGTTGTACAGACACTGGACAAGATAAGAGAAGACGCGATACCAAAGTCCTCGTTGCAATATTCAGTAACATGCTTCGCATACAACAAGGCGTATGCTTGATACGCTCTGCTGTTGACGTGTTATTAACACGGCCAACCGCACAAATGCATCAACAGCAGACACGACAGATACTACAAACCCCCTCTGCCACTGTTACCTTAAACTGGAGTGCTGCCTCTCAGGTGTTTTCATCGCCTTCCCACTTCTGGACCAAGAATGTGCGCGTTAAGGCGTGGCATGGCTATGGTAGAGCTGTCTCGGTAGCATAAATAAATGATGATGCCTCGGATAAGATTCAGCATCACGCACGGACTGATTGCCAGACAGGTGAAGTACATGAAGATGAACGACATTCAAAAGCTGAGATAAGCCTTAAACTTTGAATTGAGGACTCATTAAGGTACTGAACTATGCTCAGATATTATTTAACTACAGAGACTAAAAGTTTGAATAAGAGTTCATAAATATAAATAATTTATTTGGAGAGGAAAATTAATATTAATGTTTATAAATAATATGGAAAATCTTTAATAATAGTCTCGACTTCTGCAAAGTTCAAAAGGCCATAAAATTTGATGGTAATTACCGCAAATCGCCCGCAACTAATTTAATAATAACAACAAACAACTTGACCAGAGTCTGCAATTGCATAAACTGCCTTGAAGGGCCATTAAAAACCTCTATCCCGCCCAATTTCTTATCCACCTCCACAGTAACTAACAAGTATATATTTTTGCTCCAAATTGACGTTCATGGGGAGCAGAAAAGTTTTACAGCCCTCAAAGTGGCGCTGGCCAAACAACGACAATCAGCGAGGACATCATAAAGCGGCCCAGGAGCTGCCGTAAAATTGTTGGAGGGGGTGGAGAGGGAGGGCAAAGTACTGAGAGTTACCTCGTACCGCACTTGGCATAAAACAATTGAAGTAAGGCATAGGTCATAAAAACTAAGTGATACTCAAACTGTGAATTGAAGAAGAGCACGAGGAAGTTTCCGAGTCACATTCAGTCCCTGAATCTGTGTCTGTTTCTGTCTGAGACTGTGATTAATTGCCACTCAAATTGTGCCAGGCGCGACCTTAACAATATCATTAAAAGTTTCTCACCGAAAAATGGTATCAACGTCATCTTCATTTTGGGCTTATGATAATAATTGGCCAGTCGACTTCTGATACCCCCAATGTGCTGTCAATATGGCTTCAACCTGTCAAATTTGCAGTCGAAAGTTCAACGCAGAAGGCGTGTCAGAACTTCCTGTCATGAACTCAACTCGAACCCAAATTTTGCTCAAGTTCCTGACTGGCTGCCCGCCGGTCACAAAATTGATGGTGTTTTTTGGAGCTCATGAATACGTCAAAAACAAATACGCATGAAATGGGCACTTGATTATATTAGATTGTCGAAATGTTCTGATGTCCACTGACAAGGGAACTGCATCCCAAATTATTCACAAGCTAAAAGTTTAATGAAATTTTAGCATAATTCCAAGATAAAATATACTATATGTGTTGTGTGCTGTGATTGGCAACGATTCCTGCAGATTTTCATTGTATTTGAATTTGTTGTTGTCTTTGCAACACATGCGTGGGACAAAGGTAAGAAAGTCTCTTAGGCATTGAAGTAAAAATAGCTTTTGATACATCTACATAAAAGTTACAATAGAAAAGATTCTATTTCAATTTATGAATGACCTTAAATGTCAGCCAAAAATATTAATGTGACCATTGGAGAGAGATGTTAACGTTGGGCGCCAGAAAGGTTAGAATATTTAATAAATGAGTCTATGAATTTTTATGTTCAATTTGATTGCACATTATTAACATTATACTTTTTTTAATTTATGATACTAAAGGCGCAATGTGTCAATATATTTTCCTATAAAATAAAATTTTTTTTGTCCTCCATAATTTACATAGCAGCAATTCATTACACTTGGCTATTGTTTCCAAAAAGGATGCTGAATAAATACATGTCAAGAATCGCGTAATAAATCACGGCCAACTCTCTCCTGCACTTTCTCACTCTTACCCTCCCTCGCTCTCTGTAGCTAGAGAATAATTTATTTCCTAAGCCCCATTGAAGTGTTATGCCGGTAGTTTTTTTTTGTTTTTTGCCTCCGTTATTTAAAGCATATTGTACAAATTTAAAGCTTATTATAAGTTTGCCACTTTTTACGATTGTTTCGATCTGTTTTTGCGCTTGATTAAATTTTGCAGCTCAAGTTTTCAGAGCTTCATTAATCATTTTGTTTTGAGAGGTCTGAATGGTTCGGAGCTTTTTTGAGTTTTCCATAGTTTTGCTGAAATAACTGCATGGAAAAAAATTCAAATAAAATGAAAAAAAAAAAGAAATGTGGGAAATGATGAAAATCTTTTGCTTTAACACTAATGTTATTGCTGTTGTTGTCGCTGCACTTGGCAATGCCAATAATAAAATTTACGCTGCTCACAGCATTCGCAGCTGGGTACAAACGCAAGAAAAGAAACTAAAATAAATTCCTCAGTTGCTCCCAAATTCTCAACTTTTTCTTTTTTCTCCCTGTCTACGGTCAATAAATGGCAGCTGCGAATACGGCGAATGCAGAATACTGAACTGAATCAGTACTAAATAAATTAGGGAATTAAAACTGGCATTTCTGTATGAGTAATGGCTCTGAAGTTGCTGACGACAACTTTTGAGCTTTAAGATTTGTGGGAATTTTCAGTTTGAACTGGGACAGATAGAAAGAGATGCAGAGAAGCATTTTAATTATTCCATTTTTCTAAGTTGCGCCTTAAGAAATGCTTGCAAAAGTCTCGCGACGACTAAATGAAAGTGGTAAATTTTCGTTGGCCACGTTCAGGAATACAAAGGCCTTCATTTATTCATCATCAAAATGGCAGCATTGGGGCTAAGACAAAGCTCTCATTCCCTCTCTCTCTCTCTCTATGTCTCTTCCCCGCTCCTTCTCTCAGAGTAGTTTTGGCTAGAGTTATTTGTATCTGAGATGCAAGGGATTCACAACACAACTAACCGCAGTAACCAGCTACGCTGGCGACCACAATGCTCAGAATTTCTCTATGTCTGAAGGCACAAGCGTTGGCCAACGAGGCGGATGAGTTTGGCTTGTTCATTTAGCAGTCAAACGGAGAGCCAAGAACGCAGAATGAAAGCTGGAGAAGAAGAGTTTGAGAATGAGAATGAGGACAACATCGCTGTCTCCGTTGGCTTTCCGTTTCCTGGCTTTTTGCAAATTTCATGGCAATATATTTTTGCTGGCCAACCAACTCGGTCTGGCCATCATCAGTCATTTTGTCTAAAAGAATATATTGCAATTAAAAGCAGAAAATATGCTTTTACACTGCCCGAGAGCGCTACATAGTTTGCTACTGTTCTTGGCTCTTAACTCTCGGTTTCTCTCTCCCTTGTTCTCCCTCTTTTCACTCTTTCTCTTTGCGCTGTTCGGTCTTTTTGGCCATCTTACTTTCGCTTACTTTATTTATGAGATACAACACTTGGCTATACACCGCCCACTGCATTTGGCAACTGCAAAAACTTTGACTGTTTCCACAGCAGACTGCTCGGTTGGTTACTCGCTTGTTGCTGTTGATGTTTTACTACCCCCAGCAAATTAAAATTGCTTCATTTTGCCCCAAACGCAGCAAGTCATGCCTGCCTGGTTGTGGGGAGGACGGAGTGGCAAAAGAGGCGAAGAAATTTAATGCTCGACACTTAATAAATTGTCTGAGGGTAGATAGGCTGTAATGAAATGGCAGGCCAGCCCATGCCCATGCCCAGGCCCAGGCCCATGCCCATGGAGGCTTCGGTCTGCCTAGAGTCCATTCAGTGCACAAGATTGAAGATGAAGACAAGCCAAAAATAATGTCTTTACGAAAATATAAAAGGTTCTCAAATGGTCCATTAATAAGTGCTTAAATCCACTTAGCGTTGTCTTTTCATTCTTCAAGCTAATGCAGCTGCATACAGTTTTCCATTTTCATTTCCATTTCCATTTGTTAGCTTTGTCACCTCACAAAAAATGAAATGGGAACTTTAAGAAAGCCTGCACAAAAAACGCCACGAATTTCATACAAAATTTAGCGAATTATTTGTGAAATTTCAGCGTTCTTAAGCTGCTAACATGTGTGACCGGGTAAAAAGAATGCCTGGCAGGCCTCTTACAGTCGCTTCTGCCATTTGCTCACTTGGCACATACAACAAAAGACAAAACAATGAATGTCATCAGGACAACACTGAGTTCTTATAAGATTCGCCCACGTACGATGAATTTATGATGAGTTTTCAAGTCGCTGACGTTGTACACATAAACAAATATATATAAGTACACATACATATATATAAATATATATATACTTCTGTGTAGTATATGATGAAGCACATCCCAATCCTTTGCTTTGTTGTGTGTTATTTTTATTTTTCTTACCAACTGTCAACTTCTCCCCGAGACATTTTTCAGCGACTTTATGAAGCGCACGAAATTGTTGTTAGCCAGCTGAAAATTTGCTTTGATGGAACAAAAATATATAAAGCATTTAGCCAACAAAAGTTTTTTAATGAGCATCACGACATTGTTTCTTTTCCAAAACGTAGAAAAGTTTGCATTTACTTATACTGAGCTATAAAACCTTGAGCTATTAAAATCTATCGTGGAAAATTATTAACCAGATACAAAAGTTTCTGTATGGCCAACTTAAAATGTTGTTAGCTAAAGTTTTTTCATGATATTTTGAGTAAAAGTAAGCGGCTTTGAGCTTTGCGTGCTAAAATCGTTTTCTACATTTGCCCCAAAGCGTAAATATCAATCATACGCCGCGTGTGCTGTTTACTTTAATACCCAGAAACAATTTCTTAGAAACAACATTACTTTTAAAGCCCTAACAACACATGTAGCACTTGTGGATGCTGCTTCCCCAAATTGAACTAGTCGAAGGGTTGCCTGACAAGAAGTAAACCTTTCACACTCGAGTTTAAAGACAAACTGACATATGGATAAATCCTTCTGTGTGTTTTTTGGGGGACAAGGCAAGCTTCTAAACAAATCACATCAGAGCAAATAAAATCCTAGCTAAAGTCAGCACAAAAGAGCTAGAAGGAAATACACTCTCACACACACGCACACTTGTAGATGATGGAGTCACCCCGTTTTGCCGTTAAGTAATTCCATATTTTATTTGGCTTTGGCCAAGAGTTGAGATATTGAGCACAATATATATGTTGCTGTACAGCAAGACAAGGCCAAGAAAAAGGATTTGAAAAAGGTTTTCGACTACGATTTCAACTCCAACTTCGTCTTGGACTCGGAGTTGAACAAAAAGCAAAGCAGTCGCATTTGTTTGCGCATTTGCACGTAGTAGGAAGGTAGCACAAATAATAAAAGCAGAAAAAAAGAAAAGCAAAAGAAACTTATTTAAAGGGATTGCAATAAAGTGCCTGGCACATTGGGATTTGTCCCTAACGCTTTGCTATTTTTACCTGCAAATATTTGGAGCACACACTCACGGTATTTGTAGGTGATGTGTTTAAATGTGTGTGCGCGTGTGTGTGTGTCCCAAATGAAAGGATTCTTTTTTCGCCACATGCCAATGATGGGCCTCTGATGTGCCTGCCTGCCTGGCATGTCTCCTATCTCCCATCTTCTGTGTCCTGTCTCCTGTCTCCAGTCTCCAAATGCCGCTCGTTTTATGTGCAATTCCCTCAAGTGCTTTATTTGGCAAGCATTTCAGTTGGCCGCCTCGTTGTTAACTCTTTTGGTTTCTCTGCTCTGCTTTCTTTTTGTTGTTCATTTTTAAGCTCTCCAATTTTTTTTTTTTGGGGCATTTTTTTAAACTGTTGCATATAATTTATTGTAACTAAAAGTTTTTATGTAAAGGCTTCTAGCTTGATCTTATTTTTCTTTTTGTTGCTCTCTTGTGTACAATTTTATAGAGCGGCCGTCTATATGTGTTTTTATTTGTTTGAATGAGAGAGAGTGTGTTTTGTGTGGGCCAAAGTTTGAGATTTTACTTTGGCAAAGTTACAACTGTCAACGTGGACTTTTCTGGGGATTAAAATTGACATTAAGCTCAAGATTAGTAGTTGACTTGCTTTTGACTTCTTTTTTACAGAAAACCCTTCCACATGAATTCCAACTTCCATAAAACTTGTTTTCTTTTTATTTGGTATTGAAATCTGTGTATTGCGGTTAAGTCCTTTGAATCGCCACTTGACTTTTGTAAATTCAACGATAAATCAATGGCTTTCAATAAACATGTTTGCACATAATCGAACTTACAGCGCATAAAAAAGCGTCAAAAGAGTTTGCTTGCAGGTATTAAAGTGTTTCAGTAATTAGAAATTGAATTATTTATGTGAATCAAATTGCTTAAATGTAATTATAGTCTGCTTATTATTAACAAGAGTTCAATAAACGAAAGATATTTTCAAAGCTTACACTGTGCTTAGAAATGTTTATTCATTTTGTAAACTAAAAGGGAAACTGAAGAAAGAGTCCGACAGACAGGCGTCTTCGTTATCCCTTCCCTTGCCATCCCTGTTTTCATAATTTGAATGCTTAAATCTAACAAGAAGTCCCCCGTAATAGCAAAATATTTACATTAATTAAAATGTCATTTAAATGAAATATAACAAACGTTGGCTACAACACTGAAAAATGTGCCTCTATTATGTTCGGCATTCAACAAAAGGGACACAATAAACAATGGGGGCCAAAAGGAGACTTTTCTCAAGAGGGCACCTTCCAGTTTGAAGGTTGGAGTAAAAAACCCAAATACAAAGCAGACAACACTCGACACTGACAATGGCATTGCGATTGAAGTACACCGACCTTCGACTGGGTTCCTTTCCCTCTTAAAAACACACACAAACACACCCATACAATACATGTGGGCAAAACGCTCCATTAGGGTAATGAACAAGTTAACAGGCGCATATTTCTCATTTTTATTGCTCTGGCCCGGGGACTCGGTCCGATGGGCTCTGGTTCATGTAGCGTTTAAATTTTTAATTTCAATTGCATACGCAAATTAAGTGCCACGCCTTCACCGATCATACCCGGCAACTGAAGAGTTTCGCAAACACTTCATTTCAAAAGTTGTCAGTGGCAAACAGAGGCCAAAGTAATTATAAATAAATTGAGCAATTGAATGGAGCACCCCAAACAAAATTGCAAATATATTATCAACAACTGTAGTGAGAGACAAGAGAGAGAGAGAAAAAATAAAGAAATGGAAAGGCAAGGAATGTTATTTGCTAAATGAACCACGCCAAATTGTTACCCAATTTCAGGTTACTTGCGATGATACCCTGTAGTAAAGAAGCTGCTGAGGAGTTTATTACTCTACTAATATATATCTTCGTGATCAGTTTAGTTGACTAGACTTATAAAATCTGCTTATTTTACTTCAGCCAGCTAATAAGAAACTAAATAATAATTTAAAATCTCAAAATGCTCGAATTAATTAACTTATATTTTGTAACCTTTGGCCACTTAAAACATATTTAAATAAAGCAAAATTGATCAAAAAGTTTATTAAAACTCAAAAAATTAAATGACTTCATTTTAAAACGTACAAAAACTATTAAACTCTTTTTGAAAAGTGTGTCCAACTGTTCGAAAAGCACTGACCAACAGCAAACAATTTTCGCCATTATTTCGATCGACTGCCTAAATAGCTGGCTACCAAGGCCATTATGATGTGGTCGTGGTTAAAGCCAAGTCAACGTCGACGTCAACGTCGTCGTCGTCGACGCGTCGCCAACTCATTTGCAAATGGCCAACAATATGAGTCTCAGACTGACAATGAATAGGCAAAAATTGTTGGCAGTGCTTGAAATTGGCTGTTTAACTTGCTGGCTTGTCTCTCAGTTGTCCCGGTTCTTGCTCTGGTTATGATACTGATACTGCTACTGGTTCTGGTGTTGTTTCTGGTTCGGTCTCTGTTTCTGACTCTGGTTTTCTGCACCCTGTTTTGTAAGCTCTTTGGAAGCTGATTCAGCACAATAAGATTAATGATTTCTCATCGAGTCTGTCTGTTGTCCATGTTTTTTGTTGGCATTGGTTGGATTTCAAGCTAAAAACTTAGCAGCATTCATTTTGTTTTTTGCCTGTCTGACTTTAGCCAATAAAATGATATTAAATAAATTTTTGAAGCAAATCTTATTTGTTTATTGTCAGCTTTGGTTGTGTCCTTGTTTGTATCATCTGATTTTCTCACAGTTCGTTCTCTTTCACACTCTTTCCCTCTCACCCACTCCCACTATCTCTCTTTCTCTACTCCCGATAATTCTTTTATTTTGTTTCATATTGGCTTTAGCATCGTCTTATTTATGTCAATTTGCTAGCGAACATTTTCTAAGCCATTTGCTCTTGGACTTTATGTTTATTTTACTTTTCTTTCATTTTTGCAATATTCCAAAGTGGATGATTACAAAGTTTGAGCCTTGAACCAAATTGTGACAGTAAATACCATCTTGAGCTTGTGTTAAGAGCTTCAAAATTTAAGTGTAAAGCTATATAATATTTATAGTATCAAATCATTAAATTCATGACAATTTTTTTCACCAACAAAAATAAACCAATTGGAAAAAAGGCACTTTTATCTGTTTGTCTACTAAACTCTTTGTGCAGAGCTCAAATGACAACTGTATAGAATCAAATATTGATTTTATTGTTTTAGATTTTGAACAAGCGGAGGCACTTCGGGCTTTCGGAACGTGTCAAATCCCCAGATGAAAAGCATACTCCATCATGATAAACAACATGAAAAAAAAAGTTTTTCAAAAACATTTCAAATTTCGCGAAACATACAAAAATCCTTTGGCATATTTTTCGAACATGTCCAGCAGCAATTTAAGCAATTAAAATAAACAATAAAAACCCGATATAAACTGATGTTCGCACAAAATAAAAAGTGAGAAAGAAAATCTATCATGGATCAGCTGAACAGCGACAAAATAAATACACCACAAAAGCTGAGAGGTGATTTTCAATAAAAAACGGGAACAGGGGGGGCATAGGTCGGACTCGAGGGGCATGATTCAAAGGGCAAACACGAGTTACTATGCAAATTTCCGCTGAAGTGAGCAAATATTTAAGCAGACCAACAAGAAGCACAACAACAATCGGAATGCTTCTGGCCCCTTCTGGTATAACTCAAATTGCATGCAAATGTATGCACATAACAGCAGGCACAACAACTTGAACATACACCCCAGAGCCCCCTAGACTACCTCAGACCAGACCCCAGACCACCCTAAGCCCCTGATCCACACCGTAGTCAATCTGTAGCCAATTCCCTGCTCTGTCAATCCAACAGTTGGGCCACAGCTGACACCAGGTCTCATTGACTTTTAAGCCAATGCCAAATATTTATATAGTCAAATAAGCGTTGCTTAAAATTGAATCAAAATGGAGGAAAGCAGAAAAAGAACGACAGAAAATGGTAGAATTTGACGCAAACACGTTTTTAATTTGCAATCTCTCATTCGCTTCCTCACTCTGTATGTGGGCTATAAATCTGTCAAGTCAAATGCATTCACTTTAAACATTTCTTTTTCTCTTCTTACTTCACGCTGTCTTCGCTTCACTTTTGGCAACAGGCGAGCAGTGGAAGAGAGATTGAGGGACAAAAGGAGCAGCAGTGTCAGCTGGTGTGTTGGCCATGCCGGCCACGTTCTGGCCAGGAAACCGCAAACCCAACGCTCAACTTGGTCGGTGGTAATACAAACGACAATTACAGCTTGCCTTCAAATGAACGTACAAACAGACGGACCACAATTTGATGGCCCAAAGGGCAAGACAGGGAGAGAGAGAGAGAGAGTGAAATACAGAGAGAGACGCATAAGCAAACACATCAAGGCAACAGAGAGGGAGACCATAAAGGAGCAAATCTGTGCGGTTAAACGCAAGTGTCAGCTGTCATTTTAGTGTGGAAAACTATGCAAAAAGCCAAAAGAATACAAAACGAGCGAAAGGCAATAATTCTTTTGAGCAAGTGTAACAAGAAAATAAGGGCAATGACAACCAGATGTAATGAAAAGTGCACAAAAAACCATAAAGACTGAAATGAAGGAAACCGAAAGGAAACTGCCCGAAAGAGATGGCATGCAAAACTAACTGTCACTATGAGCAAAATTGTGCAAGATGTCAGCATATGTGCGGTTCAGAAAAACTACCAGAAAAAAAAACTTTGATATGCGTGTAGTTTACAGAAAAGAATGCGATAAGAGAGACAGGGAGAGAAACAGAGCGAGAGAGCCTAGAACGGATTTCCATATGGCAAAAAGATAGATGACAGTTTTAAGTTTTTTCTTCGCATACTACCTTACATTAAAGCCTAGTCAAAGCAACCACATAAATTCCAGAAAAGAAAATCTCCGTAATCACAAAAAAAAGAGAAGAAAAATTCAAAGCTGCTTTTAAGCGTCGAGAAAGAGTTTTGTGTCGTCAAACTGAGAGTCGTTTAACTAGATTGCGTGTAGCTTGAGAGATGCGAGAAGCAGCGAAACAACACTATAAATATGAAACACAGGCAAGGGACTTAAGTCTTGGCAGGACTCAGCCACACACTGCTAAATGAAAAGTCCTTGGGTTTGGCTGACCAAAGTGGACTTAAAATTGAGTAAAGGGAATTTTTTTTAAAGAAGTTTGTAGAGTATTAAGTTACACAGAAAATAAGTAATTTTGAAATCTTTATAAAAGTCTGTATATGCATCTTATGGTGAGACTAGGACTTAGAAATATCAACTTACAATCCCTTCAAAAATACTTACGAAAAGCACTATAAACTGCAGTCAATTTTAAGAGCTATCAGTCTCGATGCTGTCTTTTATCTGTGCTCAACATGTGATCATTAAAGCGAGAACTGACCGACTGAAAGTGATTACGGATAGACTGCTTTCATAGTTTGACATCTGCCTAACCGACAGATTTTACGGCCAGCTGAACATAATGCCTGCAAATCGTCTGATTATGTGCCGTAGCCTTAGGCTGTAGCCTCAAGTTGCGCTCATATATGTTTGGGGCTGCCGTCGATGATGGCCAGAAGCAGTTAGTGCTGCCATCACCCAAATGTCGTGTTCTGTGCAAGATTTGCATAGCATTGCAGTTTTCTCATGTTTTAGCTATAGCTTTTGTTTCTATTTTTTTGTTTTCTCTATCGCAGCGCCAAGGACCTGCTGTGAGTTGGCGCCGAACGCTAAGAAAATGTGGTGAGTGTGTGTGTGTGTGTGCTGACTGTGTGTATACTCTAAAATCATAGTCATGTTCATGAATAACCTTAACTGATTACATGCAAAGCAGCTTATGAAGAAACAAGGACAACAGTGACAATGGAAACTACTGAGCCCAATGCCTGGCTAATATACTTGTTAGCCCTGTCAAGACATAAGCTTGATAAGGACCTGATGTAATTTAGTGCAAGTTTATGCAAAGGTTAACTATTTTAAAACAATCTGTTTATTAACAAAAAGTAATATCAGTTATAACTTTAATGTTTTTTGGTATTTAAATAGTGATTTAAAAATATTTTAATTTTGAATTTATTATATGGCAATGAAAATCTGTGTACAAGTTCATGTTAAATATTTTACAGTCTACCAAAATAATGGAATGTGTGTGTGTGGCCAATAGGCATGCGGATGCTTGACATGCCAATAGGCATGCGGATAGACAGTTGGACAGGGAGCCGTACAGTGTTGCATGCCACTTCAGCAATCACTTGGCCGCAATTACGCGCTGTTAATGAACGTCAATTGGGCGACCACAACAAGTTGAAAAATTGGATTGCTTTCATTATGCCCATTTTATGGCCCCAAGTGGTTGTTTAAAAATTTATGACGATTGGGGCGACAGATGAGGCGCAACTGCAACTCCAACTCCTACTCCAATCGCAGTTTCTTCTGGTCTTCGGTTTCTTGGTGCTCTACTTTGTGATACTCTGTTAGTGGGTGCAAAAGCAGAGTGAAAATAATTGCATTTTCCGTATGTTCGTCCACTCTCCTGTTAAGCAGAAGGTGCGAGAGGAGCATGGTAAATGAGAAAATTGAAATTCCATATGGGTAAGAGGTACATAAAAAGTAGATGCAGGTATTAATTAAGTCAGGCGTTGTGGACCAGAGTTAATGTCTTAAAAATGCAGTCGGAACTTTGAAGTACTTTGTATTGGCAACATGCCAGCTAAGCAGTCTAGGTAAAAACTTATTAGATCGGTAAGCAGCTTTGCACACACACAGGATAAACTCTTGGCTGTTAACATCATTAGATGTTGTTGCCTCCTTGTCCTATAATACTCACTCGAGGGATGTGGAAAACTTTCTCTGGGGTAAAATCAAAATAAATAAAATCGCATAATAAAAATTGAAGTGAAGCAAAGTTTGCGACGTGCTAACTGCGTGTTGCTGCCAACTTCTAAGCCAAATCAACACCTGGAAAAGTTGCTTCCTGATGCCAAAAAAAAAAGAACGAGGGAAAAAAAAGCGTAAGCAGAAATAGAAAATCAAAGGTAATAGCAATAATAATGACAATAAACTGGAACAGTTAACTACCCGAAGCAGCTGTCACTCCAAGTCAATAAATTGACAGGCAACGCTAAAGCGTACAATTACTTGGGGATTATCAGCCAATGTGAACGAGGTCCAGAAGCAGGAGCAGGACTTGGATGGTTGTCCTGGGAACACACTCTTCCCTAAAACATAACGAGCTTAAGTTTAGCTGGTTATTGAAGTAAAAAGCATCAGTTATCAACTTATAATTAGGAGGAGCAAGGTAGATATTAAACTGCACGAAGATAATACAGACGAGTTGATAAAAATTTATCAAATTAAATCAAACGAAATTAAAGACTAAGAATAAGTTTATCATACAATAAATTCGATTCACAACTTAGTATGCTTAAGTTTATATTTTGAGTTCGCATTAAATTAAGTGTAAACTCTTTTTGAAGCATTACCACAGTTTTATTTCCCAGTACAATTTTTTTTTTTTTTTATGGCCATTTTCATCTCAAAGGAAACTCATATCGAGCTGCCAAACTATTGCAAATTATTTGTATATTTCGCATGAGTAAACAAAAATCTATCCAGCTGAAAGTAATATCTAGCTACAAGTCTGTTATTTTAGCCAATAGATAAACAGTTTCACACATAGTTTTTATTAGAGATTTGCAAGGTGATTCAATTATAAATACATACATTTATTTTTCATGCTAAGCTGACTTAATCAAACAATGTAACACACGTGTGTGAGTGTGTGTGTGTGTGTGTGTGTCTGGGCTTAACCACGAAACCAGAAACTCATTCACCGTTTTGCCAGTTTCAGCCAAAGTCTGCATTACAATTTTGAGTCTACTTTTCCTGGCTATTTGCAGTCTTTATCTTGGCTCTGACATGATTTATGTGCAGTTTGTTTTATCTTTACATTGCACACAGACTTAACAATACTTTGGTTTGTTATAGTTTCGTTGCTTACAGAAAATACATATATATTTTGAGCATATATACAATGAATGACTTTAAATTTTTAGCTGGCTTCGGGGTTAGTTTGGCATGTATTCTTTGAAGCATTCAGAACGAACTTGTTATGCATTTCGACCACAAAGACCAATTGCCGTAAGCTATTGTTAAGCTCTGATGCGTGTGTCGTTGCCACATTCAACACACACGATCAGGTAGTAATTTTTTTCTATTTTTCACGGGTAGTTCGAAACTTTCGTTAATGCTGCGAGTTAAGTGCAAAAAAATTGCCGGTAACTTTAGGTCTTTAGGATTTTGGGAGCACGTGCGATGGGCAAAAGTTGCATAGACTTTGGCGTCGACAAGGGGCGTTACCAGTCATAACTTTTTGGCCAACAAGTAAAAGGGAACAAAGCGTTGCAAACAAGCAAAAAACGTTGCACAGGCTCGCGAATTTATGCAGCACACACACATATATACCCCAAAACACACTTTGGAGATTTGGCATGTGGCATATGGATAAAGTTTATGGCACCAGAAAGTAGAAGAAACCGTAAAAGTTGTGTTTTTGGGGACCGTTACCCTCTTTTGCTTCTTGCTCCTTGCCCCTTAACCATTTGCTTGCCCCTCACGCATTAAACGCATTAAGTTCTGCGCACTGAGTTTGCTTTTTAATTGAATTGTGTGGGCGGATGGGGCATGGGCATGGGCGTGGTCTTTGTCGTTGCCGTTGTCGTGGCCATGGTCGGAGCTCTTTGTTTACACTTGAAACTAAATGCAGTGTCTGCCTGTGATGTTGGTTGGCGTCGTGTAGAAAAATCTAATTACTTGGCTGCTGTTTAACTAACTAGTAACGAGAGAGACAGTAAGACAGTGAGGCAGCGAGAGCGACGCCTTCTAGACAGCAAGAGCAGATGTGTCACTGTTTTTGTGCTTAACGTTGGCTTTAACGATGCTCAGCTCTACGTGTCGTATGCGTAATATTTGCGCATTGCGCATCACGTATACGTAGCCCACTCCCTTTGTTTCCACTTCTCGCCCCGATCTCGTTTTCGTCCCTGGTGCGACATTAAGTGCTTATAATTTGAACAGAAATGCGCGTAACTTATGATGTTTACACATGACTTACAAATTGTTTACGTCGTTTGGTTTCCGCTTACGTTGAGCTGCCCCCTCTCTCGGTGTCTCTGTGGCTCTCTAATGATACAGATGCAGATACACCCTGCTAACCGCATATAGCACTCTGTAGCTGTATGCCTGAGTGTGTTTGTCTGTGTGCGGTGTGCTGGTAATGGCAGCAGCTGCCGTTCCAAGCCGACTGGCAGTCAGAGGATTTGCTTAGCTCTACCCTCGACCATATTTGTCAAGCACTCGAGCACGTTGGCGTTTGTGGTGGCATGGCTAAGCTGGCCAAAGAAATTTACTCTTAACGGGACTAAAAGTGATACGATGCAGCTGCAGCTCGGTAAACAGTTTGCAAATAATCATAAAGCAAACTAGAAAATAAGTTTATTTTAATGCCATGCCACTGTGAAGTGCTGTCTGAGGACACTCTTTCGATTAGTATCGTGTAATAAAAATGAATATAAATAAATAATTTCAATTACATCCAGTACGAGTGCGAGTGCGAGTACGAGTACGAGTGTAATAAATCAATGTCAATCAATGCGGAGTGCTATGGAAATTGAGATTGAAATCGATATTTCGCATACGCAAAAGTGGAAAATGGCATTTAATTTGCATTATGCAAATCGATTGATAGTCCATCAACTGAATGCATTTGCTAACATTCCCCAGCAAATCTCTAGAATCCCCAAGGCTACTGTTCACTGTTCCAGTTACAAAACCAGCCAAACAAAAAAACATAAGAAAAGAAAAGAATGAAAGAAAAGAATGTGAATTGCATTGAATGTTTTGCTACTTTGTTGACAACAAGTTGACGAAAAGCATTCAGGATCGATTGCAGAAATTACATTTTCCCCTGTGTCACAATTTTCAGACAAGTCTGAACTAAACCCATGACGGCAATAAACTAAAATTAGGTTTTTTCTCTATCGTTCAACGTTGCGCATACGCGCCAAGTGCCAAGACTGACCGTAGCCTGTTGCTAAGCTTATAAACTGTCGGAGGACTGAAGAATTAGCCACCGTCTCGTTGCCGTGTCATTTTGCATAATATATCAAAACAATTTAAGCTTAATTTAAATTAATTACACCCACTCCCCAACCAAAGTTGATGTTCCTTCTGCTTACTCGAGACCAACTTTGCAGTCAGCAAAATTAATTACAAGCAATAACAACAAAGTAAGTCTGTTTTGGGTGGGAAGAAACATGGGTCCTAGATGACATTTCCTTAGAATCAAGACTGCCACGATGACTTTGACAGCCAAGATTGGCAACAGCGTGAAAACCAACAATATATGGGGGAGAAACAGAGAGAGAAAACGGCGGGAAGCTCAGAAAGTTGTCAAGTGTACTGTTTACTTTCTATGTTTGCTCAGTGAGTTTTCATCAATTTTAGATTGGGAATCAATTAATTTCCTTTTTATATGCCAAGTCAAAATCAATAAAAATTCAGATTAGAAAGTCATCCTGCAATTTTGTGGCACAACTTGTTGAAGCTAAAGTGCAAATTGCGCAGTTAAATTACTTTTGTGTTGTATAATTGAAGAAAATCTACACCATTATGATTAATGACTGAATATTGCTTTAATTATGTATAGCAAAACAGAAGTTTCATTTATCTTCAGTCAATTTCTCTCAGCAATTTAGCATGGGAATATCCTTGTAATATTCTAGCAGATTGTTTTTCTGCATTCAATTAGGAAAATAATGAATAATGAATTGTTTACACAACGTTTTCACAATTTAAGCATAAGTCTGTTAATTGCGTGTTTTGAGCACAGAATTTAATAGACAACAATTTGCTTTTATTTTTTTTTTTTCTAATAATTTGAATATGTTTTGTTCGAGCTGAATAAATTTAAGTCAATTTCCATTTTACAGAGATGATTTTATGTTATTAAATCTATTGTTATGCAAATGAATACTAATGTATTTTATGTAATAAATTTTAGAATAATAATTGCACTTTGCTTACCAACTGAGTGCTCCCCAATGAGAGAAAACGCTTTTTCACAGCTAATCCAAATTGTCGTTTTGTTTATGACACATAAATGCACTCACACACACATGTAAACATGTACACAAATTGATATGAGGCTTTTTATCGCTATTCCAATTTACACTTGCTTTTTTGTGTTATGTTTTGTGGTGCAGCTTTAAATGTTTTATAAGCCTAAATTATGCCAGCTAGACTTTATAAAATTTTATGGACGTTATTAATTTGTGTCGTAAATATGCACACATATATTTAAATGCATGCTCAATTATTGCACCAACACGTACACAACACTTTTACACGCATCTGAACACGCACACACACTTTGTGCGAGATAAAAACACTTAACTGCATTTATGGCATCGATTTATTGCTCTTTGCCATCTGAAATTTGTTTAAATTTTTTCTTTTTATTTTGATTTTATTTCTGCGATATTTGAACAGTAATTTTGATCAATTTCATAGCTATATCAGAGCAGATTATATATTTATTTATTTACTGTATGCGTACTTTAGGTTAAAACGTCAAACACATTGATTAAACTTCAATAATTATTGCCCTAAGCTGGGACTAAACTCGACTTTTATGTGTGACATATGTTTGTATTTTGATTTGATTATTCAATTTGCTTAAAATTTATTCAAGCATTAAAGTTACAATGTATTTAATTGTTAAATAAGTTGATTATTTTGTTAGTTTTCGCAAGATAATTTGTTCGCATAAGTAATTTAATTGTCAACACTTTGTTTAATTAAGTACTTTATATTTTAGCTGATAGAGATTATTATTTAAGCTGTAGCTAATCACACTGCTAGTTAGTTGCATATGATTTGCCTTTGCAACAAGTCAACATACAAAATGTTGGCCTAAACCCAACTTTACCACTTCAATTGGCAATTTAATTTGATTTCGATTTGATTTCGATTACGTTTAACGCACAAACGGAAATTAATGCACCTCATTGAGCAACATGCAATTGAAATTTATCAAATTTATTTGTTGATTTAACGATTTTCTTTACTCTTTTTTATTTAACTTTGAAATTTGTGAAAACAAGAGCGAGCCGGTATGGAATTTTATCGCGATTTCACACGCGTATCTCGAGTGTGTGTGTCGAGAGTGTCGCGAGTGCCAGTGTTGGTTAAGCACCCACTAAACAGACGTGACTTGGCTCGAGGAAGGATGTGTGTTGTGCACGCTAACAGCAACGCCGTTTGACTGAAGACGGATGCTGCTGTCGGCATTTGGCAGCATTGCGTTTTTCCACATTTTCTTGGTCAATGTTAGAAGGCACGAAGTGAGCGTGCTCAACGATTCAAAACAGTTTTCGAATTTTTGTTTGTGGATGTCAAGTGCCACTGCGCAGGACTGAAGCTCTCTCGCTCTCTTTTGTTCTCTCTGTGTCTGTCTGTCTGTGTCGCTCTGTTTGTTGTTCGGCTGACACAGTTTTTGCAGTATTGTTGTAGGTTAGTGCCTCGTCCTTAAAGTCGCTGCGTATTACTTAATATGCTTAACACCTTCGACTCGCTAGAGTCAGAGTCAGACTCAGTGAAAGAGTCAGAGACAGAGACGTAGTTTTCTTTGGATTTGGTTATTTGGGGATTTAGCATTGCATAAATGATTCATGTGGCGTTATTAAAGCCACATGTTTGCAGAATCCAACAGCAAGCAAACTTTCTATTCACATCTTTAATTTAGCTTCGGTACAGAAACCCAAACAGACACACACTTAAGTAGTAGGTCAGTGTGATTTGTTCCTGGGGCTCGGCCACATTTGTCTGGTACGGTGTAATAACTTTACGAGCGACAGCTGCAAATTCATTTATGTTAATTTGCTCGGTTAGACTTCTTGGCCGCAAAAACCAGTTGCAGAGAGACAGAGAGCATGGGAGAGAGGAAGCAGGGGATAAACTGAGTTAAGTTAACCCCATCTACATTTGGTTTGGGCCAGACCAAATGCCAGACGCATTTACAGTAACAACATCTATCAGCTTTGCACATACATATTCTTAATGTTGCTGTCATTGCTCTTGCTGTTGTTTTGTATGCTTCGCCTATGGCTGGCTTGTTGACAGGGGCCAACGAGGCGTATGCGTTATTTTAATGAGCTTTTTTTCATGAGGATTAGTTTTATGATTGGGCATATTAGTCATGCGCCTCTGTCCTCTGACCTCCCGACCTTTTGTCTCACAATCCCAAGTTTAATTATGCTCTCTGATGTGTTGCCCTTTCTCTGACTCCCTCCTCCCACGCTCTCTCTGTCTCCCATACATCCCCTGTGTTCGTGTGTGTGCGAGTATATGCGCCTTTGTGTGGCAACAACTCATTCATGCTTTATTAGCCAAATTTAGTTGCTTGGGCAATATTTGATTTGCAATCTGTGGCTGCTGGGCTCGTTTTTAAATGCTTTTCAAACAAATCGTTTGAAGTACGTAAAGTTTTTAGCCACTAATTTTAAAATCTTTCTAAATTTTAGCTAAAGATTTTATTTTTAAATGCTTAAAAACCGTCTGTTTCAATATAAAATTTGTGGCCTTACATACCTTGTTGAATTTGTGCCTAGCCTATTTAAAGTTCAATCACTTCAAAAAACGTTTAAATCGACTTACGATTTATTCATTCGAAAAACAGTTCTAATTTTAAAATAAATCCATCAAACTTGTAGAAGTTCATCTAAGCAGCCAATCCAATAGAATTAGAAAGCATTACTTTGGCGTCAGTTTGAAGTATCTCTTTCATTTCCAAGTGCTCTGTGGAACAACCAATAAATAGCTTCATCAAATTTAGTTATCAGTCAGTTCAAAAAGTTGCTAAGTAGCTTACGCTGCAAACTATGCGAGATCTTAACTTATAGCCAAAAATATACGGCGAACACAGTCACAGAATTTTGGCCATACAATATGATGCAAACTCTAGCTAGACAGTCTGAAACACTCAAAGTTTTCGGCTGCGTAAGGATACAATCATAAGTAATACGCAACTAAGTTTTAATCCATTGTGATCCACTGCACACAGCGATAGGGAGAAAATATGTGGGCGAGGGAAAGTGATGAAGAGATTGGAAGAGAGTGGTAGAGAGAGGGCAAGTTGAAATGCGCATTCATAACTCAAAATGGCAAACTAATTTACGCCAGACTTATTATCTCTCCCGTGGCAACACGTTGCCCCCATGCCCTGCCACACCGCACAGGCACAAACCCAGGCCCAGGACCAAGACCAGGCAGACAACGGCACAGTTGACAACGTTGACTGTGGCGCCACCATGTTGAGCGCTAGACAAAAACAAGACAGCCAGCAGAGTCGAGTTTAAACGACTGTTGTATACCCTTTATTTAAACCTTTGGAAATAGAATTGTCTGATTGCTTTGTTCACTTTGAACGGTGTAAAAGTGTCTGACATTAACATATCTATTATGGAAATTTCTTGGGCAATTCAAGAAGCTTCCTTGAGCGCTCCAAAATTTCAACTGGATTTGTAAACACATCTTAAATAAAATATAATTTTTATAAATTTTTTCAATGCCCGCCACAGGGTATAACGGGTAAGGCCAGAAGCTCAGGCACAGACAAAGGCAGAAGGTACCTTGTTGCCACTTGGGCACTGGCAAATACATTAACACCGACACAGCAGACGCACGTGCAACAGACACACAGGTGTACACAGTGTACACATATACAGAGACAATGCAGTTGCGGGTGTTGTGGCGTGTGGCATGGCGCATGGGGCATGGAACATGACGCGCCACCTGCCACTTGCTATAAAAAATGACAAAAGATATCTTTCCCTCGCTTGCCACGCTTTTGCAGGTGTTTTGTCAGTTTAACGCAAGACAGGGAGACCAGCCTCCGACTGAGTCTCAGTCTTATACCTCAGTCTCAGTCTTAGTTTTTACCAGACTCAGTTCTATGTATTATTTACACTTGAGCGAATTGTTGCGCATTCGCCACATCCACAAATGAGAGTTTTGGGCAACATTCGTGTTAAGGATAAGAGCATCAGATGATGCTGCAAATGAGCTGCTGTTGCTGTTTGATTTTCAATGGCACTCAAACAACATGTCACATGTCGCGTGATTCAAGTTGAAGATGCTGTCGCAAATGTGCATTAATTTGTCAGAGCACTGACAAATACGAGCACGACTACAACTACAAGTACGAGTACAAATTTGAGTTAGAGTACAAGTACAAGTACTGCTCGACTTGTAGACTAATGCAATTTGTCGTTTGGCAAAAGCGAAATGCCTGAATAATGAGCAGCTGCTCAGCAACAGATCGATTCGGTTATAGAGATTTCATTTGTGGCACTGCCAAAGTGAGATGAATGAAATAATATATTGTTCTTTGTGTCGTCTCTAAGTTGATTAAAGACCAAGCAGTTGATATCTCTGACTGAGTCATGTGGTTTAAAGGCGCCAAATATTCAAGTTTTTCTGGGTCTCTCCAGTTGAAAATCAAAGAGTTCTCCAAGTAATTCTCACATTTCTCAGAAATTTAGAGCACATTTACATACACGCATTTTATACTCACATTAGCAGACATTAGTCTACAAGATGTGTAGTTTTTTCCCTTAATTATTCTACTTTATATCTTTCACATCGTCTGTGTCATTTTTTCATTTCTCTGAAGTCTCTACGCTTAGCTGGCTTCATTTTACGAGCTGTTAAAGCTCATGGTGATTCCAGCTTCATTATCTAATGCCTATTTTCAATTTTGTGTGTGTGTGTGTGTGTATTTGCTTTACAGCAAATGCTCTTTAATCCTAGAACTTTTGCTTGTGCGTTCGTTCGCTGGCAATAAAAATATTTTAATGCACATTTTTTACGGTTGCCTTCTGGGCTAACCATTAAAAGGGCTGTGGCACGTGAAAAATGTAGAAAACACACCAAAACAGAGAGCACACAAAACACAGAAAACACACAGAAGAACAGGAGAAAAATGAAATAAAATAATAATAACAAGAGGCAACGTGCCGAAACTCATTTCATTTTGGATGATTATGTTTCTGATGCTGTTCCTGGATGCCTGGATGCCTGGAACTCGTGTTGCTCTTGAGTTTTTGTCGGTAGGGGGAATGTTGGGTAGAATATAACCTAAACATGGCCATAAACTAATTGAATATTTTAGGGCATTATCTAAGCCATTTATTGTTTGAGTTTCGCTTCGCTGCTTTTCATTTGCACCTGACTGTCTGTCTGTCCCTCTGCCTGTGTGTTTGTGTTTTTTTTTTTAGGTTTGGCCAGCTAAAAAGGCCCGAACAAAAAATTCAACTGACAAAATCAGCGCTGGCTTTTGATTTTATTTATTTATTCCACGCTTTCTTTTTACAACCCGATGACTACACTCAGCTGCCATTTGTTTTATGTTTCGTATGCTAAAATACCCTTTAAAAGCAAAAAGTATTGAATAAACAATGAAAAGTCGTGGGTAAATTAGTTAAATCTATTTTGATCGAATTTAGTGAAATAAAAATCCACTTAAAGGTGCAGAAATCTTCACATAAATTTACCGTTTACAGTTTATAATCTATCTTATATAGAAAATAATTTCAAGGGGTATTATTGGTCTTTCATTTATGACAACAGCAGTGTTACCTTTGTTTTCCTGCTGCTTTTTTTACCTTGTATAATTTTTTCCGGTTTCCATTTAGCTATCATCATAGCTAGGTAAAAGGATTTTCAGTATTTGTATTCCTGACTTTGTATTTGTTAACTTTCATTTATTCCCCACCCAACCCCCCTAATTCAACAATCTTTCTCCTTTATTGCTTGACTTTAGCTACATTTTCTTATTGTGTTTTATTTGATTTGATTTGAATTTGGATTTTGATATTGTTGTTTGCCCAGAAACTGTCATGATATTTTGTTTGTTATACGCCATTTGGCTGTTGCTTTAGCAGAATTAATAATAACAGTATGCATAAGTTAGTAGGTTGAATGTTATAAGCCAAATCCTTTTAGATCACTTATTGTCCAGATTAAAATTAATAGCTGAATTTAATTAAGCAGTCTTAACATGCTGCTGAACAAGCGCATCTCTTAAGGACTTAGGCAAACCGATGATGAGTGTTCCACACACACACACACTCACAAGCACACACATCACACATACATACTCACAGAGTGTATATGACTGTAGTAAGGATATGCGACTTATACTAAGTAGAAGGAAGGACGACAGCCTGACCGCAACCAAGTGCAGTGGCGACAATAACAAATGAAAGCTGTCGGAACAGCACAATGACAGCACAATGAAGTGAAACGGAGTGGGGAAAAAAGAGTGTTGTGAGGAATGCCATGGGATTCTGGGTAAGGACAATGATGGAGACGTGCGCATATTGAGCATAAAACGCAAAGATTTAGCCTTACATGGTCCAAGATGACTTTGCTTAGAGCAACATATGCCGTACAAGGGTCGACAATTTATGGGGTATGAACTACTTTGGACACAACTACAGCTACGGATATGGACAGGACAGTGAAGCATCATCAGGACTCAGATACTGAGAACTTTGGACTCAGAGCTCAGAACTCAGGACTCAGGACTAAGCAGGAGCTGGAAGAAGTTCGTCAGTGTGGTTCATCTATCATGTCCGCGTTGTGTTTTGCACAAGATCAACTCAAGTGATTGTTGTGCAAAAGAAAAATCTAAAAAACGAAGGGTTTGGGTGAGGAAAAACTGATGGAAAATGAAGGAAAATGGAAAATTGTTCAGCAGCATTGTGCCAAGTGGCTGTTTATGAATCCTCTGCCTCGGTCAGTAGCCGGAAGTTATCAGTTGGCCAGGCCAAAGTCGAGGTTTTTGGCCATTTTGCAGCGCTGCATAGTCAACATCACTTTCAACTCTACTCTTTTTACCCAGCTTTCTATTTTTGTTGTGTGTGTGTATTATGGACGGAGTGAGTAGTGAGAGGAAAGGGAGGAAAGTCGCCTTAGGGCCTAGCCAACAAATGGGTTTCTTAAATTGTTTGCCTCTTGCCATTTTGCTATTTTGCTTGCAGTTTTGCTCTTGTTGTTGTCACAGTTCTTGTTATTGTTATTGTTACTGTGGGCTGTTGGCTTCCTAAAAATAAATTTTTTTTAGTTTACAGTTTCCGAATTTACAGTGGGGCCACACACAAAACATCCTGTCCTCTAGTCGAAAGGCAATTGCCCTTCACTACACAACACTTTTGTCCTCTCCTTCTACGTCTTTGCTGTCATATCTTTCTTGTCCTCTTGTCCTGTTGCTTCTCTGCTTCCGTTTCTCATTCTCGTTCGTTTTAACAACGTTAATAATCTTATTTTGTGCCTCAATGGAGCTGCCTTTTATCCAAAACCAAAACCAAGAACAAAAACAAATTCAAAATATATGCATCATGTCCTTTTTAAATCCAATTTCTCGGCCATGAATTTGCCTGCTATTGAATAGTATGCTGACCAGTGCCACGCCCCATACAATAAATCCCTTTATTGTATCAAAACAGCAAATGCTTTAAATGATTTGCTTCTAAAATTCGGTACTTTAACTTGCTGGAATTTAACTTGAATATCTCAGAGACAAAGTGACGCCCACTTTGTGAAAGAGAGGAAGACAGTACTTTAGCATAATAAACACAAACACTTTAGGACTTGTCGTGACTGTGCTTAAATATGTCTACCAGGAATTTGCACATTTTTGTTTAGAAATTTCTAAAACTGTAACTCAATTTGCTTTAAGAACAAATGTTGGCATCTAGATTTAAAGCTGAAATCATTCTTTGCTCCATAATAAAGCTATATTTATCAGTTGCCAATACAAAAAGAGACTTCGAAATGCTTTAGGAAAAAAGACGCAAAGGCAAAAGGAATTTACACTCGTAAATTATAAATATTTCCTTTCTTTGGTGCCGGCATTTTCCCTTTTGGCGTTTGTGAATTCCCCTACATATATGCACAGTGTGGCAACCCATTGAAATCCAATTAATGTAAATAAATACATGTAATTCCCATAAAAAAAAGCAATGTGCTGGTGTATGTGTGTGAGCTGTCTTTCTACCTTATTTAAAGTAGTGAAATCTTTGGTGTTACCAGGAGAGAGGTGTGGCTTGTGTGTACCCCCAATGCAATTAACGTTGCTTTTGTGGGGCCTCCACTTTCGGACAAACTCTCAATGACCATTAAAGTATCCCTGCGATCCCCTTACACTCTTCCCCCCAGGAACGTGTCTCTATCGCTCTCGCTATTTGCACTGTGCTTAAGCCCGGGCAAAGCAAGTTAATCTGTTGCGATGTGGATTTCTCGTACTGCCCCCTCCACGCCCCTCTTTGCCTATACCTCAACACACACTAATACAATTTGCTTGGCCATTTTTTTTCCGCGTCCTGCCATTCGCTTGTTGCAGAACCAAAAGCAACAGCCAAAGCAACAGCCGTTAAGCAGTTTCTCTCGTTTTTCATTTGCCTCACAAGATTTGCTTTTCTATATGCATAGCGTTTTTTCTATTTTTCTACCTAAAACATTGGGTATCTAGCTTTTATCAGACAGCTTGATTCAGAGTATTTTCTTTAATTTAATAACACCACAACACTTATTTTGCACTTAATTAACTGATTCTAAATCAACTATAGAGTATGTGGTCTTGAATTTCTAAAGCTGTTTTTATTCACTTACTGAATTCAATAAATTCTAACAACAAATTTTGATTGAAATAGTTAAATAAAAATGAATAAAATGCCATAATCGTTGGGAGAGAGCAAAACATTTGGGCTGATACAGTTTTTATTCAATTATTCCAAATTGTTTTATGCCAATACATTTATAAATTTAATATCTATTGGAATTGAAATTAATATTTGGATTCTTTTATTTATTGGCAAAAAAAATTGTTTTTAAACCTGTAAAGGTGTTGGGAATTTGATTTATTTACATAGTTTTATATTTTAATGAATTTTCATTTACTGAAGCTAACAAAAAACTTTCAATCAATTCATGCAGAAAGAGTTGAAGAACGATAAAAGCTGCATTCCATTTTTAAAAATTTTATTAACGACTATTTTGTTCTAAGCTGGCTTAACCAATAAATATTATTAAAAGCTTTTAAAACATTCGATTCAACAATTTTACATAACGACAGGGCATCTGTCAGTTGTATAGATGCTGGCAGTTGATATTTTTGGCGCTGCGAAGTGAAATTGCTAACGGAATTAGCACACCAACAGCAAACCAAGAGGAACAACAGCATTACGAATGATTCTGATACTGATTCCCCGAGTTTCTCTTGGTTTCCTCTCAACATTTTTATAACTGCAGTCTGAGAAACATTTTTCCTCTTTTTTTTTTTCGAGTAGGTGGAAGGGGGTTTATTTGGTTGGTTTGTATTCGCTGGACGTTATCTGTTCGAGTAACATTTGGCCGGCCATATTCCACGTTTTATCCAGCTTTTGTTAGCCTTTAAAGCCATCCATGCATATTTAAATGTTATGTGGCCATTGGTTCGTGGCTGACTATGAGAAGGAGCTGCAGCAAATGTGTAGATAGCATAATTGATTAGATGTGAAGTGCTTATAAGCAGACGGTGTGCGGCAGCTTCACGAGCAAATGGCATCCGAACAGACTGCGGGGAAGTGTGCTGTGTCTAACAGATTTTGTAACAATTCGCTGAGCAACCGGTAACATTTGGACATTTGTTTGCCACTTTGCTTTTGGCCTATATGCTGCTGGCCAAGCTAAATGTTCATTTGCTACAGTTACAAATGGAATTCTATTTTTGTGATTTTTTTTTTGCTTGTTTCCCTTTTTGTTATGGTTTTTTGCGCTTTCGTCACTTTTTGTCATTTTGACAAAACGAAGGACGTGCAACAGGACATGGCAAATGGTTTGCAAGCGCATTCAGGAACCAAGCGAAGTCACCAAGTGTGAGAGCTGTGAGTTGTGAGCTATGAGCCGTGAGTGAGCGACGTTTCGTCCAAGTTTCCGAGCCAGTCGACCGCTTGTTATGCACACGCTGATGGAAGGCGCCTTTTTTAGCCATTTTCTTGTCGTAGTTATTGTTGTCGGTGTTGCTGTTGTTTTTGTTGTTGCTGCTAGCAATCAAAATCATGTTTGGCCAACAGCTGGCATGCGCCATTCATTCATTGTAGCAGTCGCCTCGACGGGCGACCGCCTGCAATCATTTTTATTAATTTTTCCCAAAAGGGAATTTATGTTGCCAAACCAACAGAACAGTGCAGAACAGAACCAGAAAGGACACGACTCGACAGGAGTAGGACGCATTGGTACAAGAGTGGTCAGAGTATAACAACGGGACATCTCACAGACGGATATGTGCAGTCATTAGTTATATGGCCAGCTCATAAAAATACCAAATGAAAACAAAAAGCAAAAACTCCAATGCCAATCCATGTAGAGAGCCAGCGTCTCTGCCTAATTGGATATTTTAATTACATGAGCCTTAAACAAAAACGGCAACAACTATACTCAACACTAGTCAAAATTGCCAAATAATAACTGCCAACGAAAGAATAAAAAAAGAGCAACTTAAACACATTCGCATTCAAATGGCAAAAGACGTTAACGATGTTGCAGAACCAAATTCCCGGCCATGTAATTTGTTTGCGTAATAACAATTCAGCTCTTTCAATGGTTCTCTTCTTGTGGTTGTGGATTTGGGTTTGCTTTGGGTGCTGGGTTGGATTCTGTGCAGGATTCTGGGTTGCGTTGGCTGTCTGCTGCTGCTGCGACGTATATGAAACGATGTTGGCCTCATCTGTTTGTAGACAGAAAATCAGCTGCTCAAATTCACAGACAAACAACTAAATGAAAAAAAAGAGAGAAATATAATCCAGTCAAGCATAGGCGAACTAAAGTCGCCCTTTTTAGATTATTTTCATAAAAATGATGGCTGGCTTTTACTTTATAGTTTAAAGCGAATCAACTGTGTAATCCTTAGACACATTTATTAGTTTTAAGCGGTAGTAATCGATAAGTTTTATTTACATTAGTAGTAAAGTAGTTATCTTATACTTTAAAATATAGTCTAATATTTGCTATTTCTTTAAATACTTCAAAGCACTTTTAATCTTATCATATTCCACTCTAAGCAATAATCTTATAAGTTATCCTTTGCTGTAAACCCAATTGAAAAGTGTAACTTCAAACTAACATTTTTGATTTAAATATATGCATATATAATATATAGATTTTATATGCTAAAATTTTAAAGTAACCTACACAAATCGATGGACATTGAGGCAGTCTAACTGTCGCCAGTTAGTCTGTAAGTCTTTAGGTATTTACATTTGATTTACAGTCAGTTTCAGTGCGTTACAAAACACCCTAGAAAATTCATCATACTTTTATTGTCAGTTCCATTAAAACCAACAGTCACAAAAGAGCGACGGAATCTCTCATACCAAGAGTTTTGCGTGACGTTTGTAATGTTGGAATGCTCAAATGGCGACGTTGGCGCCGACGGCAAAGCGAATGCACATTAAAAGCAACAACAACAGCACCAACAAACATGAATGATACAAGAAAAAAGAATGTAGAAAGAGAAAAATAAAAATAAAAATAAAAGAAACTGTAGCATCTTCTGCTTAGTTGATGTTGTACTGGGAAAAGAAAAGAAAAGCTCATATAGTCGTTAAAACCAAATGTGCTGATTTCATTGTTGGTTCCCTTGTTGTTCTTGTTGAGACATATTGTGGCACGTTGTTGTTGGTGCTTTATTTATTGTTGCCACTGTTGCTGTTTTCCATACCCAAACAATATTCGCGTTATACATTTTGTATGAAAATTAATTTGAGCTCTCGTTTCTTGTATTTGTGTTGAGCTTTTAGTCCTAATGGCCATAAGTAGGCATACTTTGTAGCACAAAATCTGTTTTTGGCTGCCCATTTCTGTTTTTTTTTGTTGTTGGTGCCACTGAGTGGTAGCAGGTGGCGCCCCGTGGCTGCCGCTGATGGCTGGTCACGAAAAAAATTTCCAAAAAAAAAAGAAGCAGCAGGTGCCATGAGGCAGCAAATGAAATGTAAAGCGGCCAATAATGAGAGCATAAGCAGCAAGCATTTTATAAACTTGTCTTTGATTCAGACATGGCATTAAAAACATATAATAATTGGCTATTTCTAAGTCCCAAAAATATATACTTTCTAAAACAAATTATTTATACATTAGTATGACTTGTCTCATATAAATTTAACATTATTTGGCTAGTTTTTACTAATTTTGTTCACCTGCACAGTCCAAAAAGTTTCCAATGACTTTTATTTATATTAAAAAATTAATGTAATAGTTAAAGTAAGTTAAAAAGATTTCTTACTAAGTTCTTCAATGCTATGTAACCTAATAAGCTTAAATAATTTCGCTGGATTTCCCAATCAATGACAACTTAATATCTTTTTCCAAAGACCAACTCCACATTCCGATGTTATTTATGTCTGCAAGTAAGACTGATTAACTTGTTATTGCTTTAACCATATGTTCAATGTTTGCTAACTCCGTGGACTTCATTAAATATATATGTGAGAGGCAATTACGTTTTCAATAGTCATAAATCTCGATGCTTAGCTTAAAGAGGAGCCAAGTGAGAGCTGAGTTTATCGCACGTAATTGTTGTCAATAAGTTAATATATGAACTGGCCAAAACTGTTGTTAACAACAACAGCCATAAAGACAGCGAGAACAAGGGGGAAGAAATTACGCTTATCGGGCAAATCAAGCCCCCAAAACGCTCGGCAACAAAGCCAAATTACACACAACAATGCCAAGTGTCGTTTAAGTGACATAAAAATAACCTAAATAGGTAAATCAAGGCCAGAATTCTCCGAGTGCCACAGTCCAAAATTATCTGCAGCTTAAATAAAAAATGTACAGGAATTCTAGAGAATCATAAAAAATAAACAGACACAAACAGAGAAATGGCAAGTGAAAGAGAGGAAAAGGTAGACACACCTGGATGTTGGGCAAAAAGTTGTTTGGCAGCCCATCTTTCAAATTTAATGTCTAATTTAAATGTTGTAAATACCAAACTGAGTTGCTGAGTGGGCGGTTGTGCCTGTAAGGTGGGCGTGGCCAACTTTGTTATGCAAATGACTTGCGCCGGCAACGTAAAATTCACACAGTTAACACCATTGCAAAGAGTGTTACGGCCAGGCCAGGCGTTGGTCAAAGGCAGTCCTCTCTCTCCTTTTCACTCTGCTCTTCACACTTTTGCTTCTCTTCTCCTGCCGCCCTCAATTCCAGTTCAGTTTTCCCCTAGAAGTTGCCTACCTTTTTTTTTTGTATTCTGCTGCTCCAGTTTCGAATTTGCAGCCACGACGTAAATATCATTAACGTGATTTTAAAGCCGGCTCGTAAAACTGCCAGGACAACAGCTAAGAGCAGCAGGCTGAGGTCGCTGGAGTGTCGGGAATTTGATTTTAATTTCACAGCCACAGCCCCATCCGCAGCCACAGCAGCCAGCATGGGAGTTGAAATAGGAGTAGCCACTGTGGGCGTGGCAAGCTACTGCCTAAATGCCATTTGAGTAAATGCAGCTCAACGGCAGAAGTCCACGCACCTGGCAAACGAAAACCTCCTTCACCCCCTTTTCAAATTATGACGCTAAAAGGCGTCATCTTTCCTCTCCTCTTTCCCCCCTCTCCCACTCTCTCTCTCTCTCTGTTCGCCCCTAAAAAGTTTGCAATAATTTTAAGCTTAGTGGAGCTTTTATTGCACTTTTAATGATGTTTTGCCTTTTGTTTATAATTTTTTTTACGCGCAGCAGCTCGGTGACAAGTTTAAATCAATTTCACGCTTTTAATAATTGACGTGTGAATATTCTAGCAGAATATTAAATAAAAAATAGAATAATTCTCTTTTTTTTTGTGTGCTTATCAAGCGACGAGATCGTATTAAAAATTCCATTTATACAGCAAATAAAAAATGTTGCAAATGTGTGAAAAGTAACGAAGCGTTTGAAAACGATTTCATATTCTTGTACGACATGTACATAAAATCAAATTACAGATCAAATACGAAAGGAAATCAAAGTAGGGAAAAAAGCAGCCAAATTGGCTAAATTTAGCAGTTTTGTCTGCTGAAAAGTGTAACAAAGATAAGAGAGCATGTGAAAATATATATAATTCATGACTTTTTTATTTCACATCAAAATATTGAATAAAGTATTAAAACATCTGTTTCGTGCGCTTTCATTTCATGCAAACAGTTAATTTACATTAATTGTTAATCAATTTTATTTCATTAAAATCATTTCCCTGTAAAAAACAACGTAATTGTTTTGTTTTAATGCTTATTACATTTTATTAAATTTGCCACACTTGACTTTATATTTTTTTTTGTAATTAATTGTATTTTTAATGTTTTAAACAAGCTGCAATTGCCAGCCCGATTTGCAATTAGTCAACTATTTGTTACAAAATATTTTGAACATTTAACAGTGATATAAATAAATGTCACCCACGCACTTTGACATGGCATTTCCCTTGCTGTCTTCCCGTCTACCCGTTGACCTCCAACCTTTGTTGTAGGAAATTCGCTGAATAATTAACCGACAGCATAAAATTACATTACATTAAGTGCTGCTGTTGTTACTGGACCTGGCAACGGCAGCTGGACTGGGCCATAACCGGAAAGGACTGCGGCCAATCTTTCACTAACTCCACGCAACGAACCACAGGCAGTCACCCAAATACCCAACTACAGGAACCACTGAACCACCCAACCACCGGAACACCCGACCACCCGACCACCATGAAACCAACCCACCACAAAAACGAAATACACACAGAGAGAAGTTGTTGGGACACGTGACTCTGTCGCTTTGGTTGTCTCAATTGTGGCTCCAATGAATATTCTCATTAAAATTACGCGCAGCTGTTCGCTGTCCAGGCTTGCTGCGGGCAAAGGCGTAGAAGAAGGAGGTGAAGGGAAGTAGTGGGCGTGGCTGAGTGGTTCTCTGGTCGTTTTAAATTTACCAACAAAATGATTTTACGCCATTGTAATGGCCAAACATTTAACAGTCAGGAAATGTTGCTGAAGTGTAAAACGTGTGCCTCTCAACAATTTAATACGCAAATATTATGCAACACATATTTGGGCGTGGCTGTCGTGGGCGGCAGTAACAACTAGCAATGATGACAGCCAGACAAAACATGGACACACCAGAGGCAAGAGTCCCTGCCCAACAGCATATCCTTGTACCGAAAGTAACAAACATTCAACTTTGCTTTCAAAAGCATTTGCAAACATTTAAATGAAAACTTTTCTCATATTTCATTTGCTTGTAATTAACTTAATTTACTTGTTGTTAGCCATGGCTCGTTGCTGTTTCTAACAACTTTGCAACTATCTATCTCAGTCTATCCCCCCTCTGTCTCTTTCACTGTCTATATTTCCCACACTTGAGTGAAGTTATCTAAGTGCAATGTGTGCTAATCAGAGACTTTTAACACATCAGTTAAAAGCCAAATAAATATACTTAGCTAATATTTGTTAGGCAAATATTAAGATTTAATTACTGAAATCACTTAAAATTCCAACACATAATTTAATGCATTTTCCCTTAAGGAATCTTTAAAATATTCAAATTGTATTAAGATAATCTATCGAATCGCAATCAGAGCTCAATTTCAGACAGCAGCTTGCTGAAATTGAGAGCCTTGATCAGCTTAACTTCTTTACAGTTTCCGATTTCAATGGCAGAAATCAATGCCCAAGGCTTTGTGGTAAAAAAATGCAAACACATCTCTTTTTTTTTTGTAATTACTTTAACTATATGCACATATGGTGATTTAAATTAATTTTGTAACCTTTATGACGAATGGTCGGGCATGGCAGTGTTGCTATCCAATTTCGGTAATGAGCTTTTCAGCTTAAAACACAATTGTATTCAATTTGTCAGCCATATTACGTGCAATCCGATAAAGCCAACACAAAGTGACAACAGTGGTTCCAAAAAAGAGTTGCAAGCTCCAGGGATGGGAGTGAGGGGATAACCTACATACATGGCCGAGCGGTGTGCACAACCTCTCGGTGACAATATCCTGACATTGCCGAGACCACAGCCGCACACCACCGCACACAGCAAATAAACAAGGCGAACAAAGAAACCCAATAACAAATTTTTAAACAAGTGTTAACGCCACCTGAGCCCACGTCATTGACTGCGCCGCTCTGGAATCGAAAGAGAAAAAACTGCAACAAAAGACCCGAAAAAAGAATTATATGAAAATGTGAAAATGGAAATGGAACGAGCACGGGAAAGTGCTTGGGATAAGCCTTCGGTTGGGCCTTCTCAGTGCCTACAAGCCAAAAGCAAAAGCAACAAGAAAAGCTCGGCATTGTGGTCAGATCTGCGTGTGCCACGGTGTTAAGTGGAAAGCCAACAAGTATGCATGCAAAAGCTGCACTCACCACATTTACCGTTCCTGTTACAGCTAAAGTTGCAGTTGCACTTGCAGTTGCAGATGTAGTGGCAACTCTACTTTCTCCATGCAAAAGTGTTCAACTGTCGCTGACATCGTAAATTCTTGGCTCTTTTACAGACACAATGAGGAATATTACGGCAAAAGAATTTCGCTGGTATTTCGCATAATGTTTGTGAGTTATTAAGAAGAAAGATGACAGTTATTTAAACTTTTGTAAAAAAACTTTCGTACATAAAAGTAACCAAATTTAACGTAAATTTGTCACAAAAGAAACTGAGTTTAGTTTAAAACTTAAGCTTTAATATTTTATTTAAAAAAAAATCTTGTATTTTATGTATGTTTTTAAATTAATCATGAAGCAAACACTTTAACTGTAAATTAAACTATGTAAAAAGGTTTATTTGTTGCAAAGCCAATTTATGTATTTATTTATAAAAATTTATTTGATTTTCTCTGTCTGTCCTTTGTTTTTTTATTCACTTTAGCTTTATTTATTTACTGTATATATTCAATTCAACTTTATTGATAACATTTACAACTCATTCCTATAAACATTTATTCAGTGGCGAGTTATTGCCCATATTTAAAAGCTCTTTCTGCCAATCAATGCGCATTAAAGTGAGTAAGAAATCCAAGGTCTGACTAGAGTTTACGTAATGGAGAATGCGAACCTTTTGAAATATACAATATATATGCATATTTCAGCTACATTTACGCTCCGTACACAGTTACACGCCGAATCGTGTCTATCTGCATTTATGATAAAAATAAATGTGCTTGTAGTTCCATTTTTGGCTGTTTTTTGCTCCATCTTCACATTTGGTTATGAGTTGGCAGCGGAAGTTCACTTTATTTTCAGTGATTCTCCCCCTCGAACCCAACTGATATCCTCTGATTTCATTATTGCCTCTTTCTGGTTGATTCTCCACTTGTGCATCAATTTCAAATTTGATTTTGTGGTGTGTCTCATGTGGCAACTACCAGGCAGAAAAGCCACGGTCTCCCTTATTTTTTTTGGTCTAATTAGTTGATATATCGATATATGAGAAATATCAGGTTATTGCCTTTAAATTTACTGAAGCAGAAACGTTTGCGACGCTAACGATTTCCGAAAAACATTTGAAACGTCATCAGACAGAGAGACAATTAAATTAAGCGACAGGCATGAAAATAATGTGAAATTGTTCTCAATTTGATTTAGTGGCCAGAAGCTGGCAAAGTCATTAAATTTAGAAAACAACAAAAAATGAAAGCAGCTAAAATAATTGTGCAATAAAGGAGAGCCAAACTGGAATAAAGAAATACACACAAAAAAAATTTGGAACTGTCGAAAAAAAATATAGAAAAAATTGAAGGCGAAAACGCGCGAAATTTATGAGCCATCTTTCCGCAGTAACACGCACGCACATAACGAGCTATAACCAACACTAGTGTACAGTGTGTGACACACACACGCACACCAGTAAATGTGTGTGTGTGTTTGGGTGTGTTTGTGTGTGGCATTTCTAACAGTACTTTGTTTTAGTTTTAGGGCACATCGTTGCCACACCATCGAGTCAATAAAACGCAGGCAACAACATAAAATGAACTGTACTAACAAAATGGCGTCGTGGCACCCATTCTCCTCATATATATCCGGTCTATAGACCCGGGCCTAGTGCTCCATAGTCACCCATTAAAGAATGACCAAAGATGCCCAAGCTCAATCTTAGTCTGCACTTAGTTGCAGTCGTGTTTGCAGACGATGGAACTGCTTTGCTCTCCTTTTGCCCCACACACTCTCGGAATCAATCATCAAGTTTAAACGCATTACACTGAGCGTTAAACGATAAGCAGCTTTGTTGCAACGTGGAGTTTGGGTGCAAGCTGCTGTTAGCTCTATCTAATGCCACATCGTAGACAAGCACACACACGAACACACACACAACACACACGTTTAGCTCCATCATCAAGTTGAGCTATTTTATTGTGCTGCGACCTAAAAACTGAAGCAATAATACGCTTGCTTGCCCCATGTTGCAATGCCGCTGTGTGTGACTGTGTGTGTGTCGTCCACGTCCCGCTATAACTACGCTCTATATTGTATTGTATGCCATTGTGTAAGTAATATATATATATATATATATATATACATATAACGTATATATATTTATATATAAACCATATATTTTTGCTGGATTTACGATGCAGCCAAGCAGCAGCCGCAGTAGTATCAAAGTTGTCTTTATTTGAAGAACGAATAAAAGCCAATGGGTTAAACAGAGATAGACTGAGAGTGAGAACTGTTTTATGCTAGAGTGTGTGCATACGTGTGTGTGTGAGTAGTACAGAAAATGAGCAGCTTACTGTAAATCACAAGTGCAAACGTAATGTCGGAACATGTGAGCAAAATTTATACGCTAGACCAAAAAAATATTAGCAGGCTATTAAAGACATATCAAACTCAACAATAAATAGGTTTCAAGCGTAGCTTCAACTTTATAGTGCATTGTTTGAGTTCTTAGGGAATTTTAGTGTAGTATTATGGAGTGTTAGTAGCCTGTGCTAGAAGACACAAAGTAACTATTTGTCACTTGCTTGTTATCAGTCTGTGGATTCTATATATTTTTTTAAAACAGAAGTTTGTCTAAAAAACATGCTAAACGTAGTTCATGCTATCAACTTGTTTTTAGTAGGGAGTATAATTTCTCTAATTGGAATGCCTGTCATTCGTTAGAGCTACTTCTCCTTTAAGCCCCTTCCCCAACATTTAACTTTCATATTTTCTTGTGTAAATTTTCTCTTTTACTAATTAAATAGCCCATTACTCCATGCATTCAATTACCCGCCCCACTCCCTTTCTTTCCCTCTCCCTACCCAACTAGCTCTCAATCTCCATCTTTATAATGTTTGAGCAACTTTGCAATCAGCACGCTAAAGTTTTTTTGTAGTTGAAGCCCATTGAGTATAGGGTTTCCATTTGCTCAAACATAAAACTGAATGCTCTGTACGCTTAGGGGCCAACACTACTGCGACTCCCTTACGCTCCTACGCCTCTGACCCGCCCCATCACTTGCTCTTCCTCCCTCAATGCGGTGGAGACCAGCACATGGCCCACTTCCTGTCTGTGTGTGGTTACAAAACTATTTATTTAGTTGGTCATTTTGTTGTTATTTGTATTTGTAATAGACACGCGCACAAATACACACATACACTGGTCCGACTGGCGTTATAAGTTTGTGCGCTGTTCGTATCTCATGCCCAGCGCTCTCTGGTATTACTGGTATCTGTATATGTCACCAGAGAGACGCACATCCGGTCAGATCTATAAATTTCCGATGTGCCTGTGTAACTGTGTGTCTCAGTGTGTGTGTGTCTGTGTGTGTATTTTGTCGGTGAAATTGTGCGCGCATTTATTTATTGTTGGCGCTAACTCGCCAGGCCAAAAGTGTGGCAAAAACAATGAAAAGGCAGCAACAACAACGACAACAAAAATACTCGTATACTAAAAATGATATAAAAATTGTGTCGTTATATCTGCCTCACTGTATCTATGTGTGTCTATCTGAGTCTATGTGTGCCCGTGTGCGTGTGTATAACGATTATTGAAAAAGAAAAGGACACATAACAACGGCATGAAATAAAAAAAGTATAAATAAAACAAAATAAAAGCAAAGGAAAGGGAAAAAAGAGCAAAACGCGAGGAAACAATACAAATGCAGTGGAAAAGCGGATATCAAAGTGCGATTTATTTTTATTAGTTTCGGATGTCAATGTGCGGGAAATTGAGAAATTAGAAAATATTATACACGCTTCTGGCTTGTTAACGCGCACCTAAATGCCTGAACTCACGCACACGCACACCCACACACACACACAGACACTTATACACACTCACTTCTTCCATTGCAATTTATGTTTGTAGTTGTGTGCTTTGTTCGCTGTCAACAACATTTCCTTTATATTTTATGATGTTATTGGATTTTATGAAGTCGTTTTTACCGCTGTTTGCTCTCGTTCCCTTCGCAGCATTTTTATTTAAATATTTATCTATTTGATTTACGAAACTTTTGTCAAATTTAAATTAAATTTTATGAATAGTACGGGTTTAATTAAAAAATAATAAAATATCAAGTCAAGCAGCTAATTAAGCGGTTTTTTTTAATTAAAAATTGGCATCAAATGTTTTTACTAACTTTTTTTATATTTTGTTTTGTTTGTCACAAAATTCAACATTTAATGGAAAAAATGTTGAATTTTCTGTATTTATATTAAAGCATTTAAATTTAACACTTAAATATGGCAATATTCTGAATTTTTTTATTAAAGCTTTTAATGCGTAATAGAAAAATGTAAATGCCCAAATTGAATTTTAATTGTTAATAATGAAAATTTAATTCATCTTAATGAATTTAAACTTTAAATAAATTGCTTAAAATTTCAAACAACTGAAGGCTATCATATTAATTTTGCAGCCTGTTTGCACACTGAAACATAATCTATTCATTAGAATGCATAATTTTTGGAAGTCAAACACAATTAATTAACAACTGTGGAAAGTGCAGATAGGATATGAGGATTGTGCGAGAGTGAGAGATATAAAATCAATGTAAGTAGTTTATAGGCACACAACAATTAGCACTAAAACAAAAATCAATGTGACAACAGCATAAACAGCAATCGTAAAATTGCCACCGCCTCTTGGCCATTTTCGAATTGGGCTCGAACAGTATGAAAGAGAGCAATAAAATTAGACATAATTACAACACAACTGCCCACATGCCAAATACGCGTACACATGCACAAAAACTAATACAATCAATGCAGGAAAACACACACACACACACCCATGCGCACCACATACATTTGCGAAATAACATAATTTGCTGGGCAGTACACAAAATACGAGAATTCCCGGTTAACTGTTGGAGATGGCGCGCAAAACTATTGTGAAACGTCGGCAAAAACCAACAACAAACACAAATATACTAACATACACACACTGCCACACACACACATAAACACAGATATATGAATTTACTACCAAAACATGTGTTGGAAAGAAGCCTTTTATTAGCAAAAATTGTGTTCTTGTTGTTGCTGCAGCTCGTACGTGCTTCGAATTAGTTTTTTGCGATTTGAATAAAATTGTTTTGAATAAATTTGAATGCCACATGCACGCTCACAATTTTCCTCATCCGAAATACACACGCATACAAACACAGACACACACACACACACACACTTTCTACAATTTGCAATTGGCAATTGGCTCGGCATAGTTTTTCACTAATAAATGGACACAGTGCTTTTGTATGCAACTCAGTGTGGCATTTGTTTGTTGCACTCGTTGCTCAACTCTTGGCTCGGTGTTTTGTAATTAGCCGAAACTTATCAGTTAAAAAGCCAAACGAAAAAGAGAGCAAACATTGCGGTTACTAAATTGGTTCAATATTTGCGCAGTTATATTTGAAGAGAAAACTAGAGATACAATATTGTTAGTTAGAAAAAAATGTATTTAATTTGTAGCTAAAACTTATATTTTTACATTTTTTATAATTAAGCTAGCGAGTTATCTTAATTTAACAAATAAAACTGGTTATAATTAACTACTTCTCAAAAACAGTGTTATGGTAATTGAGGGCAGAAGTTTTAATGAACAAACCATATTTAAAATTATACTAAAAATATGCTAATCAAAATATGGTTAGTTTTATTGCTTAAAGCAGATTCTTTCAGATTGCTACTACAGGCTTAAAGGCAAGCTGTGGGTCAGACGAAAAGTATGCTACGTTTTTTGAACTACTTTAAAGTCTGATATCTTTAGAATATTTTCAGCTTGCTAAGTTACTAACTTAATCTTTAAGAGTATATTTAAAATTTTGAATGTGAAAATAGCTGCTTTACTATTTGACAACTTTGCATTCACAAAATAAACTTGAATTGAATTCTATTAGGCATGAATGGGCGCAGAATAAAAGCAGCTACGCCTCAATACACACACATATACACAGTGCAAATAGCCACAGCACAATTGATATGTACATTTGGAAAACATGCAGAAAGCCAAATAAAATGCCAGTCATGCCTTGTATGAGAGAATGCTGGCAGTAACCAGAAACGCATTGCAACGGTTTGTTTCAAAATTTTTAGCACATATCGCGAGCATTTTTTTGTACGTCTGTAATTGAAGCAATAGAAACAAGCATTTGTCTACCTCTCCCTTTTGCTGCCAGGGACCAGAACTAACCGCTTGGGAAACGCTATCAATATTGGCTTGCGAACACTTTTAAAGCGCCTACACTGGATGCAAATATCTACAAATGTATACGAATGGGTGTAAAGGGTGTGTATTTGTGTGTGGCAGATACTACATGGCATACGTTTGTTTATCAATTTTGCTGTGGCATGGAAATGTGAGTCTTTTTTCTAACGAGCACCGCAGACCAGTAAACGATGTCAGCTTTTGGTCCCATTTGGCAGGCAATTGAAAATCTATGGCTTGAATTCGAGTTCGTTATGGAGATTTTTCTCTAAACTCGCTTCTTGCCAATTAGCGTAAATGTAAATGAATTTTCGTAATTTAGTTATTTCATTTTTTTCAAACATATTTTTTTCCGTTGTTTGGCTGCGATGGCATTACGAATTTAATTAAAATGTGCGAGAAAAACACTGGCGAAAGTGTTGAAAAAGGGTGGTAAGCGGGAAAACGGGAAACTTTTCCTCTCGCTTTCTTGGCACTTTCGATAACAAATATAATTTGGAAATACACAAATAAATTTGCGTGTCGTACGCAAAATACATAAATAAAGAGGCGTTTAAAAGCTTTTACATTAAATATTCATGAAAGACGCATAATTAAATTATGCAAAGGCTGCGGCCGCGTGCCAAAACTTATAATATTTTCATTTACCAAACTGGCAAATGTTCAATAATAGTTTCAAGCAACAGAAGCGGAAAGTAAAAGGGAAATCCGGAAAGTGAAGAGAGGTGAGGGAAGAGAGACAAAGCAAACAGGAAAATGAGACAGTAGGTGCGAAATTAAGCTGTTATTTATTTGATGGGGTTGAAATTTTGTTACAAGTTTGTTTAGGCCAGTCAGGCAGCCAGCAAAAAAAACCCAAAAAGGTTCAATTAAAGCAAACGAAAAATTCAATTAAAACTTTCAGCGCCTTATCTCAACTAAGCATCTTTCATCTGAGCTTCAGCCTAGTTTAACTTTTGGCCAAGCTAACAGACACTTGTGACGTCTCTCTGGCTTTAAGGCAATGCGCCAAAAAGTATACTCTGCAGAGCATCGTAAGTCATACAACTTGTAGAACTAGAACATAGACGCGACTTTCGAATTTATGGAAAAACTTTACGCGAAAATCTCACCGAAAAATAATTGATATGTTTGTATCTCAAGAATGTCTACGGTCACAAAAGCTACTAAATGGAAGTAAAGCGTTTAGCTTAATTAAATTTGATTGAAGGACAGCAAAGAGAAGATGCCAAGACTTTAAACCATATTTATCAGCTGACTCTTGCAGACTAAATCGCTGCGGGAATGCAACTATCAACGCAACAAAACAAGACAAAAATGGAGAAAATATTTGCAAATTAAACGGCTGCAATGTGACGGAAGTAAGCTGCCCTGGGAGCAAGGCAATATCAGTTGCCAGTTGCAAGTTGCCAGTTGCCAGTTACCAACTGGGCAAATGCATTAAACTAAGCGCTGCGTTAAGATGCCACGGCTTGAACGTGGACATTTAGAGCCAAGTAGCTGCCAGCCTTATTTTACGTTTTGCTTTTCTTTTCTCTCCCTCCCACTTTTTTCTTATTTTGCTAACCTCGTAGTTCTTTCCTTTTATTTTGCATTTATATGCAATTCGCGTTTGTCTTCTGCTCAGTTTATTCCTTTCGAGCCAAGCCAAGCAACTCCATTGTCTAAGCCATCGTCTGACATCATTTTTTGCACTATGAATATATAATTCCATAATCCCATTAGATGCTAAACTAAGGGCGACAACGAAGTAGCTGCAAATTGTTCAAAAGGACGGAAGGTGTCTCTACACACAATGCATATTGAATAGCATAATGTATATGCCCTTTAAATAATCATTGCTTGCGGCAATCTGCATAATTTTAAAATTAAATATTTATGTTCTGAAAGTGGCATTATAGTTAGCCTCCAACTATAATTGTTAATTTAATTAATTTTTAATTATAGAAATTTAGTTGAATTTCTAGGAAATGTCTTTTGATCAATTAAAAGTAAAAGATGAAACAGAAGTACAAAATGTAAGGCAAAGCATTTAAAACTACTTTGAATTTCCTATTAAACTTATAAATTTTAATTTAAAATGTTGAGCTCAATCGATTTTTGTAAAAGTTTGAAATTTATGGAAACTCCAAAAAAAAAGGACAACGACCCTTTAAATTTCCTCAACTTACCTTAACAATATCTACTCTCATGTACCTTTTGCTAGCTACAAATTAGTCTTATCATAAAGCAATTTAAAAACAATGACAACCATAATGTTGACCCCAAGATTGCTTAACCCGTTGGTTGTTTATCAGAACTGGAGCATCTAAAGTCCAGTAGACTGAAAAAATAACAGAATTTTGGGGTAAATGGAGGCAATTAGTGCAGAAACAATTTGGCAACGAGTTCCACACTTAAGTGACGAAATAAGCAGAGTTCCGAATGCAAAATACAGCAGAGAAAACAGAGTCCCAACGGGTTATCATGACTATGATGGCTGTCATGACAGAAGCTACCATTGTCGGTATGTCTGACCGCCTGAAATGGGGTGTTATCTAATGAGTGGTGCAACAGGATGTTGTTGTTAGGAGGAGGTCATTGAGATGAGATCCATTCAACTGTCACTTACGTGTGCTGTGCCAACAGTTCTGCCCAGTTTCTGTCTGCTGCTGATAGACGACAGAACGACCCAACAACGAGATGAACTTCAAATCGAGCGTTAACAGTCATTGGGTATGGTCGACTTCTTCGAAACCTTTTGAAACAAAGCAAGCGAAAATCATGTCAGATAAATCTAAAACCAAAACCCGCTTTTAGTTTGCCCGGGCGTATACTTGATATTTTGCCAAACATTATGTCATTCAACTTCAACTGCAGCACTACATATTTCGAAGCTAAAATTTATTGTTTATCTTATTTAAATCGCATTCTGCTGATGCTTCCAATTAGACATTGTTAGAGTCAAAGAAAACACTAGCAGAGCACATTTGTCAGCTAGAAAGCTAAAGAACACTGAGTAAACCAATTATTTTGCAGTTGTTGTTGTTTAGTTGTTTGCATTTACACAATAATCGTAACAATAATTGCATTTAAGCTAAAGCACAAAGTATGTTGCGACATCAACAACAGCACCAAAATATGCAAGAAATCTGTCCCAAATTGTATGCCACACAAATTTTGCAGCTGTTAGCCAGACTTTTCTGCCTGCCATGACCCCCCTTTTCTACCCGCTGCCCATTTATGTCAGTCTTTTGTTATTTTTAATTATATTTTATGGTAATATATATGTGTGAGTGTGTGTGTGTTGACAAGGCACACGAAATGTTTTCCCAAAAATGTTTTAGAATTCAGTATTGTACAACGTCAACAGTTGACATGAGCGTTCCGTTGAGCAGGTGTTAGTTTGTCCACACCCACACACATACACACTCACACTCACACTCACACTCACACTCATATAAATACACAAAAGCATATGCAAATTGTGTGCCCAGTTGCTGACATATTTCTCAGTTCCAAAAGTGCTCACACCATCACATCCATCGCATTGTTCCCATTGCACAATACACAAAATCAAAACATGGATTGCAACATGGCAAAAAAAATATCAACGAAAACTTTTTTAATAAATTTTATTCGGAGTTTGCCTGCTGTTTTTATATATTTATATATAGTACAAGTATTAATATATGTATACAAGTGTGTGTGCATTTATGTATGCTTAATTCACTTTGCGTTTCATATGCGTGTGTAAGCAGTGAAAAAACATTGAACAGTAAAAACATGTAACACAGCTCTCGACTATAAGATAACCTTCAAAGGGGTAAAAAAAACAAGTTTTATATAAAACAAACTAGCCAAAGTAAACTGTAATCTAAAAATTTCTAAAATTTTTGTTTAAATTAACATGTTACTGCTTTGGTTAAACCACTTACACCCACACAGGGTATACATTTATACATAATGTAACAACAACAATTGTTATTAGACATAATGCAACAAAAAATGCATTTACCGGAAATTCTAGTTTGTTGCATTTTTGTATTTTCGCATTTCCTGTTGCCAATTTATATAATTTTCATGCTTACCTTCTGCTGTGGTCAAAATATTTTAAATAGACTGTATGAATGCGCTAGAAAGAGAAGAAGAGATGTAGTTGTATGTGAAAAGAAACTAGAATTTTGTAAATATATGTACGCAAATGTAGCAACAATTTTCCCGAAAACTTTTATGCATGTGTAAACATTTTTTAGAAATATGTAGAGTTTTCGTTTATTTTTTTTGCTTTTGTTACCCTGCTTACAATTTTAAAACTGTACTCAAAGTTTCGATGCATAAATTGAAGGGGCTTAAGCAACGTAAAATATGCAAAGAATGTAAATGAATGAACATTGCAGAACATTGAACTGAAATGAATAGCAAAAAGAGCAAACATATTGGCAATCAATCAGGAATGCATCCAGTTTATGATAAGAATTTGTTTGCAAATTGTAGAGTGTTTTAAATAATGTGATTTTATTAAAGGTTACTGAACTTTAGTTATAAAAAATCAAAAACTTTACTCTTTTTACATGGTATTTAATTAGTAAGCAGTGACTCGCAACTTTGTCAGTGTTTAAGTACTAAATTTTCAGCATCATTAAGAGCAAAATGATATCGCAAATTGTTGAGAGCTCGGGAGCTCTGTAAAAAGTTGTGGCTGACATTGAAGCTTTTGAGAATTCAATGGCTGCCAGAGTGGCTCGGATTTTCCTCACTCTTCTACCCATCTCCCTCTTACCCACTCTATCACTTTCTCTTTTTGCGTATGTGTGTGTGTGTGCGTTTAAGTGGCGTTTGTTAAGTACAACACGCTTGACATCATTATCTCGAATGTCAACAAAATGGGCGTGGCTGCTGCCGTCTACTACTACTTCCACTGCCTCTGCTGCTGCTTTATGTTTATTATGTTGTTGGCTGTTGAAGTTTGCCCTCTGATTGACAACTTTGGCAACATTTTGCCGCTGTTGTCAATTGTCGCTTAAATCAATTTTACACATACGCCACAAGAGTCGTAAACGGCATTTTAAACATCAGCAGCCTCAACATTATTGGCAACGTCATCGTTATCTGACATTTTGAGGGCTTCCAAAAATGTATCAGCCCGTTAACGGCTACATCAAGTGGTAATAGTGAGGAGAACTAAAGAGGGAAGCAGTCCTGGTGTGTGTGGCAAATGGAAAGTGGCAAGTGGCAAGTGCCAAGAACTTTCAGTGACATGTCACGCACACACCAAAACGGAACCCAAAAACTTGAGCAATTTTCCCACATATTTAGCTATCTGAACACAGAAAGTTCTTAACCAATTTTCTAGCTATAATTTCATCAGATTTTCTATAGACAATGGCATTAAAGTGTTTGGTCTTATGAAATGATAAATTTCAATTGTTTTAAATTCATTTGCTAAATTTATGCTTATTTAATGTGGTTGAAAAGATACTTCTAACCCAACTACAGAAAGATTTTATTAAAATTGTCACACCTTTAAGAGCAGCTGCTAAATGCTCGATATCTTTTGCCTGTGCGGAATTAGGTGTGACGTGGCTCAGAATTGGCAGCATATGGCCAATGTACACGCTCCATTTATTGACACCAGATTGTCAAATGTATCTGCAGCAGGAATTGGAATGAAGCTGCAGATGAAGACGCAGATGTAGGATAAGAATGGGACGTAGGGGGAGTGCCAAGGAGACATCCCACTCAATTCAATTAAAATGGAGCACTTAATTTAATGCCAAGTTCAGCGCAACCAAAAAGTGCCAACAGCCTGGCAAATCAAAGAAAACGGAAGGAAGAAAGAGCGCGCAGTGACAGCCAACAGCTGTTTGAGAATATCCTGTGCGTAGCAGTAGCTGTGTGAGTGTGTGTATTGGTGTGTATGCCATGCATGCGATATGAGTCAATAATATTGTAACAGCTGTCTGTTCGGTTAGGTTTTCCTCGGTGTCTGTCTGCCAATTTGTCTGTCTCTCTCTCCGTCTGACTGTGTATGTGCTGCCAATTTTAAATGGAAATTTAAATGTGCCAAACTCAGGGCAAAAGGTGAAAGAGCAAAACACCTGTCAGCTGCTCAGCCAAAGGCGAATCGAATTCAATGCAGAACTGCGTCTGATAATCAAAAGCAGCATTCACTATTTAACAGTTGATTTGCCATAAGCTCGGAAACCGGAAAGAAACTAGCTCAAGGCAAATATACAACAACGCTATAGCAAACTAAATTTATTTCTCATCAGTTTACTTAAAGGTGCTCGTGATTATTTGTCAGTGGGAAGTGCCGACACTGTTAATGACTTGAAATTAGTATTAGGTTCATTGGCAGCTCATTAGGCAGGTCTTTAATATTTGAGCGCATTACAGGTGCGTTTATTTTTAATTTTCCCATTCCCTAATTTTATCCATTTCCATGGCGCCTTCTGGGCGAGACTTTGTTTTAAGCTTGCCACTCAGACAACTCTGCTGCCAGCTGCTACTGACCAGGTCGAAAGCAAGCAATAAGACGGAAAATTATATGAGAAATTTTGTACTCGTAGTTTGTGCTAAGCAATTTGCAGAAACTGCTTAAGATTGCTCTCCGTTCGTGGCTTTGTTTTGGCAGACAGTTTTGGGACCACACGACAATTTGTTTTGTGTGTGCGTGTGCACAATTTAATAGAGTGTGAGCAGAAATTCGGAGTAAAACAGGGGGAGGGAAGGAGGAACTAGCGCTAATAGCTGGCATTGGTTTTAATTGGCTTCCATTAAAATTAAAAGCAGCAGCAAATTAAATATGAGAGCAGCTCAACTCAGCTCGGTTGCTGTTAACCCCACAAAAGAGAAGAGAAAAAAAGTTATAAAGGGAAAGAAATGTATAAGCAGATATAGAATGAGAGCTTTGTCCTACTCCTTGAGCTGTTTTTTCTGCTATTTAGTGATTTTTTGGTTAGTTCGTTGATTTTCATTTCGACCAAAAACGTTTTTCAGTTGCTTTTTAATTGCAATGCTTGTGGCTTCCAGCAAACTTTTGTCGCTAATTTGTTTGGCTATTTGCAGCTACTCCATAAGAACATGTGTGAGCGTGTTTGTGTGGGGTTGGATCTAAGGAATGAAATTAAATGCCTTGCAGAACGCATCAAAGTTGAGAGAGTTTCAACCAAGTAAAAGTTCCAAGTTCAACTTTAAGGACTATTTGGTGGTCTAGAATTGTGGCACATGTGGCATGTTTCAAAGGCAACTAATTGCGGTGCAGTGAAAGTTATTTATTTATAGTGCTGATTGAAAGCATTATGTAACCAGCACCATAAAAGTCGGTCAGAAGTGCAATTATACAGCAAAGGTGGTCACATGCAAATGAACAGCAAGTGAGCATGGTGGTGTGCTTGAATTAGCACTAGAAAACTCACTTGAGATTTAAAGCAGCAACAAACTTGTATAACTAAGTGTTTCAGGGAGTCTTGTAAAAATTCAACTTTTAAATTGAATCAATTTACAAAAGCGAGAATTTACGCGTAACGGGTGGAATTATTTAAGATTTCCTATAAAGTGGATTCCTTTTTTCTTCCGTGTGCCAAAAACATGTTCTCCCAGACGTCTAGAGCCGTGGGGGATTTTTTCAGAACAAATTAAACAAACAGAGGCAGGAAAATAAATTGAAAATTGCGCATACGCAATGTGGCAACATCGCAAATTGAAAATAAAAAGAGGAAAAACTTAAAGCTAAATCTAAAGCCAAAGCCAAAGCGAAAGCAAAAGCTTGTTTATATTGGTTTTCAATTTGAGGTAAGAATCGAGCAACAGGAGCCATAATCTAATGTGAAAGTCAATTCCTGCAAACAAAAGTGTGTTGTCAATGCCAATCAAAATGTCAAAGTGCGAATTACATAGTGTTAGGCAGAGGGACACTCAATAGAGATAGAGAGGGGGTGGAGTATGTGGTGGAGATTTAAGCAAGTCAACAAAAAGAACTGCAAGTAAAATGAAAAAATCTAACCAAGCAGCAAATGCGGCAAATAGGATGAAAGCCAATCGAATTTAGCAGTTGGTCCAGGGATATAGGTATTAACAAATATGTAAGCCCAAAAGGAATCTAAAGAGAAAGAGACAGGGACAGGTAAGCAGATAGAGATAGAGATAGAGATAGAGAGAGAGAGAGAACGTATGTTCTGCTTGCCTGGAATTTACAGTTAACGAAGCGTGAAGTTGGAGTCGCAAGAGTCAAACAAACACACAACGCCAGCGAAAGCGAAAGAGAAAGGCATGGAATGAGCGACAGAGAAGGAGACAGTCAAACAGCCAGAGAGTCAAACAGTCTGACAACAAAGCCGGTACAACCGATAAAGGAATTCAATCGAAGTCCTTGTCTAGTTGACAGCATTGAGCGTAGCAAATATTTATAACAAAAAAAAAAGTCGAAGCGAAATAGAAAATAAAAAAAGGAAAGCTGGGAAAATCGAGCCAGCAACAAGATCCATTCCGTCTGTTCCGTTCCGTTCCTTTCCGTTTCGTTTTGTAGCTAAAGCCAAAGTGCAAATATTGTCAGGGCAACGTTTGCTATTTGATTTTGCAGCCATGAGATTATCATCAGAAAGCCATTAGAATTTTTATTGAATTCCGCACGCACACCACACAACATTCACTCCTTCAATATTGACACACGCAGCACTCACACACACTAATACCCAAACACACGCACGCACGCACAGACACAACAATAGAAAGAGCAACAACAAAACAAGATTATTTAAGCCGCATTGAATTATGTGCCTTTAGGCCAGATAAATCGAAATCGAGGCAACACTTTCACGCGCATTTTCGTTAATCATCTGGGATTAGTTCTAATCAAGTTGCGCTTTATTCACTGTTCTCTGCTCGCTGTTGCATTGTGTTATTGGATTTGAATTGAGTTCGTGTGGAATTTCAATTAAGACAAAACCAGAGACCAATCTCAATCCTAAAACCCAAACCCAAACTCAAACTCAATCTAATCAGACAATGTCTGGTTTGTGTCTCTGCCTAGTTAATCTTTTATAATTAAAATGATTTAGCAACACATTGGAGAGCTGCTTGCATTGACTTGTTAGCATAATTACGCATTAATATCGTACATTCTCATTCTATTTCCCCTTCCCTTTCCTACCTCCTTCCATTTCTTGCAACTAATTCAAATCTATGGCCGCAATGAACTGGACATTCATTGGGCATTCTATGTATTTACAACTGCTCTGTTAGCTAGACCTAATTGAAATTTAGTTATGTTACCACGCAGGCTGCTGCTTCTTCTCTTGTGGCTATTACATTACCTCCCAAAAGGTCAAGAGTCCAGTTGAGTTGCTCAATTCCTGTTGCTGGCCTTTGTAGTACTTATTCTCTTCTATTACAAATGATCATTGCCATTGCAATAACGAGTATTATTATCGTATGCTAAGAGTTATTTGAGAATACATTCAAATTAATATGTTATTTGCCCACTGACCACATTATTAAATGTCGAACTGTGGTCATAAGGTTTTATTGCAATTCGGAGTGGAAAAGACTATAGAGTGGGAGTTTGGCCTAATTATGAGCCAAGTTTGTGCTCAAGACAGAAATGCTATTTGTCTAAAATTAAGAAGTAAGTCAATGTAAAAGTCAACCACAAGCATAATTTATTATTATAAATATTTAGTATCGTTACAATGAATAAAGGTAATTAATTGCCTGAAAATATCCAACGGCATTGAAGTAGGCATTATTTCTACAGGAAATTGTAGGAAAATGTACTGAATAACAGCAATAATAAAGAGATTTACAGTTGGTATAAATTTAAAGCTGTACAACAATATGTTTAATTAAACTTTTCACAGTAACCCAGCTTACTTATGTACATCTCAACACTTTCTCAATAATCTGACCATATAATTTTAAAATAATAAAATTCGAGTAAAGGAAACGTGTTAAATAAACTTATTGTTATGTTACAAAAGCCTATCATAGTTTCATAGTGCCTCTACTCTTATCCAGTAAACACTCTGTCAATAGTCTAACAAATTCATTTTGAAATTATGGCACTTAAAATTGGAACAAAGAAAACGTGTTGAATATTTATGCATAATACAAATTTATGAAGCTAAAAATGATTTTAGCAGTTCCAGTCATATTCAGGTATCTTTTGTTATACAAATTATTAAATTTCAAAATGTCAAATGCAAAAACAAATACAAATTTTATTATTAAGTTGCTTACCACTAACCAGCCAAACTTATTGTTATAGAGATTTCAACAGAATATGAAAATTCCTAAGATTTAAATAATGACAAAAAGGAGGGACAATAAAATGCAGTTGGATTGAGCGAGAAGTCCATTGACTCTCGGACTGACAAAGAGTGAAAGGATGGATAAAAAACAGTCAAAAATGCAATAACTTGGTCAATTGGCAAATTTGTTTCAAGAGCTTTGCCGAATTGGCAACAAAATGTGCTCAAAAGAGCATTGCCATTGCCATTGCTTAAAACTTGGCACAACAATAACATTTCTCTGAACCAAAGAAATCAAATCAAATAAAATATGATGAAAAAAAAGAGGAGAAAATGCTAGCAAAATAAATACATAAAATTTAATCCACTTCAGGAAATTTTTTTTTTTTTTTTTTTGACTGAGGAACAAACTCAACTTTGATGGTTGAAATCCTCGGGGCGAATGCAGACGTAAGTAAATACTTGAGCGCTCTGCTTTCACTTGAGTGCGAGCTTCGCCAGCAAATTTTGTATTTTGGCGTTTTGGGTGAAGAAAATTTATTACCATATCGATATGCGTAATAACTTGGCAATAAAAATAAATCTCAGCACAATGCTATAAATACAAAAAACATCAGCACAAATGCGTTATAAATAATACTGCGATTGCCGTATTACAAATTCATTTCGGAAGCGCCAAACTCCAAATACTGTTGCAGACATAACAAATAAACAGGCAGATGGGCAGACTGACAGATAAACATACAGTCGGACAGACAGTTGGGCAGACGAAACAAAACGTTCAAATCAAAAGCTAGCAAATGCAGATTGGAAATCATCATGGACCAATGCTCTGGGGGTAGAAAGATTGAACGTAAATTTAGCCGCTAATATGAATATTGTCGTGAAAACGGAAATGAACAAATGTTTACTGTCTCCTCCTCTCTCCTTTCAGTGCCATGCCCATCCACTCCCCATTTTACACGCCCACTTTCATGCGCTTCTCGTTTTATGCCCAAGAAATGAAGCATGCGAGATTTCATAAAAAGCGCAAAGAAAGTAAGTAAATGTATTTCTTGTTGATTGGCTTTCGTTTCCTTGCCAGGATATTGATAACGGCATTGCCGCAGTCAGTGAAGCTGTGGACGGAAGGTAGGGGAAACGGGTAAGGAGATGGCGGTGCTGGAAGATTTTGTGGGGTCATCCAACGAAAACTTCAATTTCATTTGATGCAGAAAAATTGCTGGCAATACGTAAGTGCTTCATGGTAAATGAAATATACAAACGCTTCGCTGCGCATTGTATTGCCATCGGTTCGGATGCTCACTACTCTGAATACCAAAAGATTCACAACACTCCAACACCCCACAGCATTCCATACACAAACACTCAATATTCAGTGGCAAGTTGTGGCTGCTTTTGTTGTGCTTCTCTTGCTCACTGTTTCTTGTTTTAGCGCTGGCAGTTCGTAAAGTGATTTCGTAAATAATTTCATTAATTTTTTTTGCGCAATGCGATGACCTTTGACATTGTTAACAGCATTTCGTTTTGTCTATTCGCATACAATTAGTTTATGCCAGAAATTCAATAAGTTAACTTAAGCTATGAGCACCAGCTGCTGCCAAAAAGATTAACGGATGCCCCAAAAAGTATGCTATAGATTGTAGTATGCTTTTTATTCTAAAGTGGACAGATACATTGACTTCGAATCAGTATACGAGGTTTTCTCAGACAAAAATAATTAGATTGAACATAAAAAGAAGTGGCTAGAAGGAAAATTTCATTAAATTGTCTAGCAGCTGCTTTTAAAAACAGCTAGAACTGTAGAAACTAGCTAAAATGGCAACACTGCTGATTTTTGCAAACACCTCTGATAATTCACACGCAGATACTCTAGACTAACTAGGTGCTACACTGAGTCTTCTTTTTTACTTATCGCAGCATAATATTTTTATCTTAAAAATGCACATATTGCAGTCATACACACTCAGCTTCGCACCCGTTGAAGTCTGCGTAAAGCCTTGTCATTCATGGGCGTGTTTTACTCATTTTGGCACGAGGCTTATCAAAATTTACAGCTGTCCACAGTTTTCCTTCGCTCTCAAGCCCCTCTCTCGTCACATCTGTCCTCAGCTGTCGGCTGTCTGTTGGCATCTTCCATATTTTGTTTATTTGTTTGCCTTTGCTTCAGCTATAATATTTCCACATGAAATTAATTTCTCAAGAGCTCAAGTGCACATGTGACGAGCGCAAACAAACAAGGCACAAACACACACACACACTCACACACAAATATTGCACATATTCCCTTTTCTAAACACTAGCTGCAAACATTATACGTATTCTTCGTTCTTTGTGTGCGTGTGTATACAAACATACTCTATATATATTTTGTAAATATGCTCTTATGCATTATTTTGACGTTCTTGTTGTTAAATCTGTTCAATCTGTGCCAGTGACATGTGTTTTTGTTGCTGCTTGTGAGATTAGTTAGGTTTGATATTGTTGTTGTTGCGACCATTTTCTATTATAATAACTCAAGAGATAATTCAAGTGTATCTCAGGCTGTTGATGTGAAAATTGCCATTAAAATGTTTTCTGCATCTCAAAGTCACAGCAAAAATATGAGTTTGTTATGCAAATTGGAAAATTAATAGGACTTTTAAGTATAACTGTAGTACTTGTAGTTGAGCACATGTAACGAAAAGCAATGGCACAGAAATGGGTGTTTGAAGGTAAAGGTAGTGCGTAAACCATGGATGGAAAGATGGAAAGGGTATTGAGGAAAAATATTTGAAAAAAAAAAAATTATTTTATTTTATTGCAAGAAGGATTTAGTTTAACTCATGAACAAATTTAATAACACAAATTTTCAATAATTATATTATTTTTTATTCAACAGCGCTTTTTAATTTGTTTAGGTGTATTTTTTTTCACCCTACTTTAGATTAGAAAATATGTTTTAGAATACTCTTCTGCATAAAGTAAACTAAATTATTTGAACTATTTGGCCGCATTTATAAGTGCTCCACGAAAATGCAATTAAATGTGGCTCACAGAAACGGAGCACTAAAACAGGCTCATTTGTCAAAGAGCCTGAAGCTCGACTCTATTCATCTTCCCCGACTGCACAAGGAATTCACTTAATTTAGCTTACTCGGCTCATTCTGTGACTGTATATATATTTATATATAATATATTTTTTTACATGAAGTTGAATAATTTTTGATATGCCCACAAGGTGTTTATTAGCAACACGGGAATAATGTGCGTATAAGTAATATTATACAGCAGGTCATTGTTGTTGTTGAATTTTGTTGTTTCGCTTTTGTGAGATGCTGCCTTGGGATATTACTCATACGTCGTGGGGGCAACCGCAAATACTCAGAGCCTCTTAAGAGGCCTCTAAAAGCCAAAAGTCATAAAAGCAACAAAAATGTATGAGAAATAAGTGAAAATGCCGACGAGTGGCAAAGCAGACAAATGAAATAAACTACAGGAAAAAGCGCAAAAGGTGCACCTCCAACCAGTGGAGGTGGGAAGACCGTTGTTGGCATTTGGAATGAGGTTGGCTAAGTAAAGCAACAATTATGGCTAAGAGGCTGCCACCATACCATACCCCCACCCCGACCATGCCCACGACTTGGCGACGACGTCAATGCAGACAGTCAGCAGTCGTCAGCCGTCCGTGGGCTTTAATAACACTTAGCCAAGACGAAACGAGGACGCGACGACGCGTCGGCAACAACATCATCATCTCCTTTAACAGCCAAGTGACGAATTGAAGCTAATATATACAAACAGACTCCTACACACACACTCACATGAATACATATACAGCTGTATAAGTATACTTCAACATATATTAATGGTGTTCCCTCCTGCACACACCGATCCCCTCTGTTCTGGGACTGCTCTGGTTTTGTAGTGGAACGTCCTTCTTTGTGCGGGTTCACATTTTTTATGCCTTGACATTTGTTTGTTTATTCTTTTTTTTCCCTTCGTATTTGAAGCTCTGTGGGGCGTAAAACAGCTCACGTAAAAACCACAACAAATAATACGGAAAGCAGTATAACAATATGTATAAAGAACAAAACAATTGTTTTCCAAACTGAAAATCGGCTTAAAGTTGAGTATATCGACTTGAAATTTAGAAGAATTGCAATTTTCCAAAGAAAAACTTCGTGTCAAAAGAAGAAATATAAGTTTCAAAAATAATAATAATACTATTCAAATTGTAAAGACGGAACTCCAAAAGCTACCATAAAAATATAAGTAATACATGAAAACTCCACTTGAAATAGTTTCGTTTAACTAACTTTAATAAGAAAACCAACAAATGTATCAAATTTGTTTTACTAATTTCTTCCTTTGGTCAATAAATTTTTATTAAAGCAATTTAGAGCATAAAATATTTTATGTATGTTATGAAGATATCTGCTAACTATTAGATTTGCTAACTAACATGTAATGCTCTGACGTACAGCAAAAGGCAATGACCATCATGAGAAGTAACCTCCTCCAATCCACTGCCATCTTTGCCCTTTACATGGCCAACATTCTGTAACAAGTTGCTAATGCTGCCAGCTAAATTTATTGTGCGTCTGTCTGTTTTTCGGTCAGTTGTTATGCCACTTCTCCCTCCCTCTCCCTCGCTATCTGTCTCTCTCTTTTGCTCTTCTTCTAGTATGCTATTTGTTGTTACTGTTTTAGCTGCAGCGCCTTGGGGAAATTAGTTTTGTGCGGCTGCCTTCGTTGCCTTCTTTCCTATTAGAGATTTTACTACTTCCTATTTCCGGCAAGCACACACACACATAAACAGTGTTCCGGCAAGTTCTATACCCTGTGTGTGTGCATGTGTGTGTGAGTTTGAGCTTTGCTTTTTTACGTTTACTTTTATTTTATGGAAATTTCACACCATTTATTAGCCGCAAGTGCGAACTGGCTAACTTATACTTTATGTCGACTTTTTTCAGCCTCATTCTCTCCATTTTGATGTAGATTTTTTTACTCTCTACTGTTTTGTAAATGCTCCTTTGGGTAGGTGTTTAGTTTTAATTTTCTTCCTGCAACTGAGCACTCTATAAAGTGTTAAGTTTAATTAAATTTTAACCAAAAATTCAGCGGCTTGAAAATAAATCCACGCAAAAACTTGAAATTGTTTTTACAATCAGATACTTTACTTTATTTATTAAAAAATAACAAAGTTTCAATAGATAGTTTCAATTGATTGCTGGGTCACGCTTTCATGTTGTGGCAAAAATCGAGTTTCAACATTTTTGCTTTAAAAAAAAAATAAATATACACAGCAGTCGCCACACTTTGGCCAACAACTGTCGCAGCAACGGCAAACAGAATAAAACTGAAGAATTATTTGAAAACACGTAGCAAACATCAAACAAATTGTGGCGGAATCCTTTTAGCCAAGCTCTTTTCACGCGACGATGGGGAATGTCGCAATGGCAAACAGGAGCTTCTATGGCTGCTTCCGGTTGGCTCTGCGTTATGGCAGCACTTCCGTTTCATCTTTTGCCACACAGCCAGCTGTTGTTGTAGCTTTTTGTTGGTATTTATGCTGCTTGTGCTGCCACTGTTGTTGCTTTTGCCTTTGCCTGCACTCCAAAATTAATTCAAGCAGCAAAAATGGCGCGTTGATAACTTTCACAAGGCAACAAACAAGAGAACAACAACAACAATAACTACAATACTAACAACAACAACAGCGTGCTCTGCTGGCGATATCACCCGCTGCCTAAATGCTCGCACAGATGTTGCTGCTTCCCTTCTCATTCCCGTTTTTCCCTTTTTTATTTTTACAACTATGATTTAACCAATTCAGTTTCGCAGACCGCATGCAGGCTTAAAGCAACCTTCAAATTTGTAGCAGGATGTGTGCTTAAAGCTACACGCTGACTGAGCACAAACAAACAGACAAACAGAAACTGAACAAAAAGAAGTTTTTTGCGTCCTTGCGACTGGAAAGTCACCTGTGTTACTTATGCAACAACAGATCAGACAAACAGCTGTTTTTAGACAAATATTCAGTTGATTTTGTGCATCTTGAACTCAGTTGGGATTAACATTTAGAGGAGTACAAATAGTTTATAAGTCACATATCTTTAATTGTTTTTATGCCCTTTAATAATTTCGTAATATATTAAAATTATTCTATATAGAAATAGTTTTAATTAATTCTTTGCTTTTCAGAAGTCAACTCATTCCTAAAAATTTTCTATAAATAAAATGGTAACAAAAATATTTCAACCTAAATAGATGACAAGCAGCTTTGGAAAACACGTTTCGATTGGAATTTGTTGCGTTCCCTATTTTTTGCTCCGCGCAAAACGAAATGAGAGAACTAACCACGTAGAACCGTTAGGGTGCACCACAAAATGGGCCAAATGAAAACTTTTGCCCTGGTCAATGCAAATACGAATCGAGTTAGTATATTGCATAGTAGTAACAGTGGTTGTATGGGTGGTTTCAGTGGGTGGTTGGTTTGGCAAACGCCTTTGTATGCTCGCCAATAATTCAAGGAGCACGGAAAAAACCAAAAAAAAAATATTGAAATGTTTTATCTGCCTTGGAGCGCTGTTTACATAAAAACTGACTGCTGAATGGAACTGACACATAAAAAAAAGTGTAAGGCAAATCACCAAACACAAATGAAAAAAAAAGTGAGAAAAAATGGAAAGTCACATAAGAGCTAAATGGCAGAATTTTGAGATTAGCAACAGAACACGCTACATATGAGGGATATGAAGCCTGACTGCAGCTCTTATCCACTCCAGCTGCTTATTCACTTTTCTACTTAATTAAGCACATTGCTCCCTTGTTTCTAAGGAATGCAAATGAGAAGGGCGACAAACCACTACAAAAAATTAGAAAAAAACATGGAAAAAAATCATTTTGTATTAGCAAGCAAACAGTTTTAAGGCCGCAGCGTAATAAAATTGCCTTTACGCATAGGGAATGTAAAGCAGATAGAAAGAGACAAAGCATAGTCAAGAAAGAGACGGATAGAGGGATAGAGAGAATTGGGATGCTCACTTATCAGGTCTGATAAAAAGCAATAACGGAAAAAATACTTTTGCCACCCAAAAACAGTAGCAAACAGTAAGTAAAACCGAGGCAACTGGGCGCAGCAAAGTGAATTTTCGCACACAACCAACACACACACACACACACACACAAGCAAACAGACACCCATATACACCCACACGTAGAGAACGTTTAGTATGGAAATTAAATTTGCATAAATAAACGTCGACATGGGGAAAGCGACAACGACATCAGCTCGAAGGACACTGGCAGGAAGGCCAGGACGAAGCAATACAGCTACGACTGGATAGTGCCAGAAGAGTTGTCTAAGCCACACACTAACCACAAATGCCAAGGCGATGCTGTGGCAAAGAAATCTCAAAAATGTATACGATTTGGGTACATACAATATTAAATCTACAGCACCAAGAAACACGAAAAACAAGAAAATCTAGAGAAAAAAAAAATAATAGACAGCGCGTGTCGACACATAAAAATAAATAAATAAACGTATAAAAAACTTAAGTAAAACTATATATACGGAAAATTGCAGAGTGATAACACAAAAAAAAGAAAAGGAAAACGAAAACTAAAAACCACAATACTTGTTTGTGCTCCACAAAGTGCATTTAAAATTTGAGCAGCAAACTGGGTCAGAGCGAATCAAAAGAAAATGAATTGTCATGGTTATTGTGTGGGAAAAGGGGTTTAGTTCAAAGAACTTGCCTGTCAGCGTGAATCAGGTCAAGTGCTCGGAAGTTACGGTCAAGTTCTTGACTCAAGTACAATAAAAATAAAAATACAAAAAATAGCCACAGTTTAAGAATCAATTCGGTTATCAGTATTGTTGGTAGATTGTTCAATCGTCGAGTGTTCATGCTTATTTAAAATCAGAGCAAATAAAAAACAAAGTTTTTTTACTTGTTTATTTATTTGTGGAAGAAGTAGGATTTTAACTTCAGACAACGACAGTGTTGGCATTTAGGCTTTCTAATAGCAGCAAAATCAAGTTTATTTTTTTTCTAACCCAATTCGAGAGTTCACGAGAAATCAGCAAATTTTAAAATGATTACTTATAGACTTTGGCATATGATCTTTCATTGGTATACCTTTGTGGACTCCTGAGGGCTATGATTACTATGATTACTTAAAAGTTTGCTTTTATCTTTTCTAGCAACTTTTATTTATCTATCTGTCTATTTCGGCATACTAATCATTGAGTAGACAAAATTTCCGAAGAAGTTTATGATTGATGCGGAAACTCAAGATTTATAGCATACTTTTCTGAGAAAAAATAAACTCCAAATGCTACTAAAAGTTGCTACACATTTCTGCGGAGAATTGGTTAATAAATACATATAGAAATCCATTTTTTTGGCTGTAGCTTTCATTTCTTTACCTTTGAAATACATTTCTTAAGCAGTGCGAAATGCCAACTTAATTTCCATGTCATATACGTGTACCTTAATCTTGCATATGTTAATCAAAATATTTGCATGCCCAGAATAACCGACAGGGTGTTGGATTTTGGTGGAGACTGTAGGCACCAGCTGCGGCCAGTATTACGCAACCGAATTAAGTTCATTATGCCGACGTCATGCAAACAATAACAACACACCTTACTCTCGAAGCACACAAACAAACACACACACACACATACAGTGATTGTAGCGACAATAACAACAAAACCAAGAACAACAACAATATTGCGCTAATTTCGCAGAGCTTAAAGTCTTCATTATTTACAATGTCGACAAAAACTGAGCCGCTGCCAGCCGCAAGGCCACATAAACATTACTCAAGCTTAAAAAAGAAAAAAAATTATGATTCTCCTGTGGTACACCTTAACGCAAGCCAGGCTGCAATAACAGCAGCAGCAACGAGTAGAATAACAACAAGAGCGTTGAAAACGACAAGGCCAACAATAAATAAACTAAACAAGCAGCAAAACAGCCACAGAATCTACACAAAAATCTGCAAACAAATGACAAACAAGTGGAGCCAGACAACAACAAAACAACAAACCAAAACCACTGTACGAGTATGACGACAACAAAGCAAAGTATGAGGTGTCCTGACTCCTGAACAAGCACTCACACACACACACACACACACTCCCTAACACACTACATACACATACATACATATTCATATATATATGATAAGCTAAAGAGAGCATTTGGCAATTTGGCCAAAACGCTGCCATAACATTGGCTAGCGAATTGACCTTAGCAAACTGGCAAAACTTTACCGGTTAAAATAATGTTCCATAAGCAAATTTCGCCACCGAATCGCAACAAAGTAAAAGCAGCAAAAAAGTTTATTTGGGTGGTTTAAATAATAAATTATTGTATTTTTTTATATACGCTTATTTCATTAAATGTTTTATAGCCGAAATTATGGCATATCTCAAACTTTTTCCTATGTTTTTGGCGATTTCTGGTCGCTTGCGTTTTGGCGAATGGAGCCAATTAGCTTTGCATTTTGGCGCCTCAATAATACTCATGCAAATCGCACGAGTCTGGGCGTGGCAGCTTTAAGCCAACGCCCACAAACTAACTATGAATTTGCCTGTAATTGCCTGACGCTGTGTAGAACATTTGCATTGTTTGTGTATGTTGGTAAGTAAGCGTTTACCAAATAAAACAAACTGTACACTTACATGTGTACAGCACACACATACACACACCTAGCAAGGCAATTGCTTAGATTAGTTACCATTGCTTTGGTTTACTATTGTTATTATTGGTATAAACCATGGGTGCATTACCAGCAGACAGTGTTGTACAGCTAGGAAATTCATCTGAATTCAATGGGAAATAGCTTACAACTCATATGCAGCCATATAGACATACAGTTGGAAATGTATAAACAAACGCAATCAATACATATTTTGAAATTCGTAACTGTATGACTAAAATCGCAAAAGCAAACATAGCCTTACTTATGCACTATACCCACATTGGCAAAAACCATAAATCCGTACTCACATGCTATATACATATATGAATTTATAATGCCCTCATTTATTTTAGATGAGCGGCAACATTTAGATGGCTACTGAAGTGCTTAATTAACATTTGAATTTAGGTTCGTTGGTAAATTATTGTTTTACGCTTTTCATTGTTTCCCGCCAGCCAATTATTTGTGGAATATTCTGATTGAAGTGTTGGCAAAAAATGAGAAAATGTATGAAAATTGAATTCAACTGCGAAATTAATTACAATTGTCGAAAGTTCCCGCCTTTTGCTTCATGTGCAGCCAATGAAGTGTGTGGCATTCGCTTAACGCTTGAAAGCGCATGGGTTTGAATGTGAAAACATTGATTTATTCCTATTGTATCCATTGTGGTGTGTGAGTGTGTATAAAATTGCTTAAGTAATGTGCCAACTTGAGTTAAGAACTGAAAAACATACGAAATTTGAATTTTAACCATTTATATGACGACTTCCTAATTAGGTGGAAGTCGTCATATAAATGGTTAAAATTCAATCCATGCATTGCGTGTGAAATTGTACAATATGAATAAATAATTAGCCAACTGTTGCCAATTATTAAGCTTATAAAATAACTAATTTTATTTAACAGTTTTTGACTCTTCAAATTAAATTCCACAGGGGAAAACCTTTCGAAATAGCTGTGCAGGAGAACTAACAGGGGAAAAGTAACAGCTTACTGTTAAGCAAATAGAATCCACATAAGTTCCACATGGAGAACTCATGCTACACAGTAGCCCCAAACACAATTTCCTCAATGCTAATGCCTCTCAGAGGTAACATGTTAATTTCGAAGGAACTTATTACACACCGGACTTGCCTGCATCGAACAAAGGAGGAATGGTGGCAAGTTTTGGTCGTTGGTTTGTTGACTAGGTGGGAAAAATGCTTAAGTGGTTGCCGGGGTGTGTCACTTTGATTTCAGCAGAGAGAAATGCGCTTTCATTTTGGGCAGGAGGCTAATTATTGTGAAATTGGTTTTTCACCGACCGGTGGAAATACTACAACGAACAACCTAAAAGTAGCCAGGACAAAAGTTTAAACGGGGCAACTTTACATCAGTTGCTTAAAGCTTTAAAAATGTTTGCAGCGATTTTCAATCAATTTAAGGTTATCTCACACAATAAAATGGAATGAAACTCAAACCAAGAAAGTGGATGTACAAGTGGGCACGAAAAATGAAAGGTAACCGAACGCAAGGTGCACAAAATCATTTTTACCATAAAATTTATTGCTTTTGGGTTGCCAAATATTTGCCACACTCACACACAAGGTGAGTGCGGAAGATACTCTCCGATACCAGACGTTGCTGCAGACCGAAGCACACGGGCTCAAAAGTGTTTTATAAACCTTCAATTGCTGTCAATTTATTGACAACATGTCGCAGCGGCGTCTCCACAAACGCTTGAGGCGACAAACAGACAAAAACCAAAAGAAAAAAAACACAGGAAAACCGAAAAATATATGGGCTAAAAAAGACAAAAAGGCAGAGAGTGAAATTTGTTTGCCAGCCTTGAGCAAAATATGTGAAGAAGCTACAGGGCACACACACACAGAAGCGCACACGCACACACAGAGCGGCATGTAGAAGTGGTTATCCTTTTTGTTGGGCTTGTGAGAAATGCGCACAATTTACAATAGAAATTGCTGCGTGTGCATTTGGATAACTCGACGTATACGCAATCAGCGCGCGATTGCTAAAAGCATGACGATGACAAGAACAGCAACAACAAACGACTGGCTGCCAGGTGACACAACAACAACAAGAAAAATAACAAATTCAAAACGAATGTTATATTTTACATTTCAATTGTTTTTTATGATTGCGCTCAAAGTGCACACGTTCCAAAAAAGCAAAAAAAAAACATGGGAAGCGAAACAATTGTTGTTGTCTTCCTGCTGTCAATTTGAAGCTGTGCGTGTAAATTGCACAACAGCTGCTCGATTGACAGTCGCTCTACATAAGTATGTGTGTGCGTGAGACAGTGTGTGAGTGTGTGTGTGCGTGCTATCAACATTTTGCTTGATTTTATGGCACACCGTGTTGAAATTGAAAGTGAAAAATGCTTTTCAGGTGCTTAAGTGATGAAGTGCCAATTGCTGCCAATGCTTTGTGCTTACTACTTTACTTTGATTGCGACCATTGAGCCTGGCCGCGCCTATCGATTTCCACGATACGCCCTTCCGTCTTCCCCCAAAAAGTAGGCAACAAAATTTTATGCCCTCGCGTGTGTGAGTTACACGAATCGTATGCAAATGAAAATCTATGACAGACACTCGCCTTTAAGCATGCTTACGTGTGATGAGAATGGAATCAGCTGCCATTATGTGCTTAAAGCTGTCGATATGGCACAGCAACATAATTAGGTTTGGGCGTCCATCCATTGTGAGCTGAATACTAAAAATACAATCCGAAATAAAAGAATGGCAAGGAAAAAACAAAATATGTTTATTTAAACACAATAGAAAAACATGTGAGAAAAATAAATAATACAGGAAAATCGAATATGGTTAATAAATGCAAAGAAATGTTTAAAGACTGTGTAAACAGAATTTGTCTACACTCGTGATTATGTTTAGAAAAATATCTGTGCAGTTTTAAAGAAATTATTATAAAAGTTAAACTTGGCAAAATTTTTAAAAAAATTAATTTAGCCAATAAAATTATTACTTTCCCATTGAATTCTTATAATTATTTCCGCTATTCAAATTTACAACTTTCTCTACTTTTATAACAACTAGTCTAGACTCGCAGTTTTTTTATGAAAATATACTCAAATTATTATATTTTACTATTCATGTCTCACAATAAATTTCATTCACACAGTGAGTAAAGCAACTTTAAACATGCAAATTTTACTCTCAAAAGGTTAAACAGAAGAAATATTAAAAAAGAGTATAAAAAATAGCAAATACTTGAATACGACAGCAACAACAACTAGGGAAAGCGTTGGGCTGCTGGCAACTCCCTATAGTACACTTACTTGCAAGCGACTCTGTGCCACTTTAGAGAAAACTACTAAATTAAGGCGCATGGTAATAAAACAAGCCAAAAAAAAGAGATGAAGCTCTGACAAGAGCTACAACAACAATTTTATAACTTTAAGCTCGCGCTAACATAAAAATACATTTCTTATTTACATAAAGAAACTTTTAGGCATACAAAATATGCAGACAACAAAAAAAAAAACAGAAAAAAAATAAAATCAAAATAAAAATAAAAACCGCAAAAGGAAAAATCTTAAGAGCCAAGCCCCAAACATTAACAGCAACAACTAAATTTGCATATTTATTTATTTACTTTTTTCAGTGCCCCGCTATAATTTGTTTACACCATACACAAGAACGCGCCCACACTAACACAGACTCTTTCACACACACTCGCACGCACACAGGCTACCAACGCACCCGAGAAGTATGCAACAGCTAAGTGACTTTTGTTGTTCGACGGCTTTGTCAAAATATATCTTGGTGTGTAAATTTTAAGCATGCAATAAAATAAACAGGAAAAACTTTTGACATTTTTCACAACGAATAACAAATATGCTTATGGCGGCAGACAAAAAAGTAAGTTTAGAAATTTTTGTATTCAAGACAAAGTACATTGATTTAGTAAATGCTTTTTAAATTTATAATAGTCCAACTCAATCATAATGAGTCCAAAGCTCAACTCTACTGCTAATCAAAGTTTAAGCAAATTTTAAACCCTTCAACCAGTCCACCATTCACTGACAACAAACCAAATAAAATACCTAATACACCCAAAAAGAATGTAACACAAATTGTTACAAATAAATTGTGTATGGGATGTAACATGCTGACACAAATAGGCCAAAAAGTGAATAAGGCTGAAGATCTGCTTGAAACTGGGGCAACTTTTCTAGGTAACGGCCATTAGAGCCAACGATGCGTATGTAATTGTAAGGGTGTGCTAGTATCTGTGTGAGTTTAGTATCTATGCAGCGATGTGTATGTGTGTGGGTGTGGGTGTGGGACTTTTCCGGCCTATGCCAATTCCCAGCGCAGCATTTGGCTTTTGCTCTGTTTGCAGTTGCTTGCTGTTGATTTGCTTACATTGCCAGACGCAGCTGCACATTTAGAGTAAAAGCTGCCGGAAGAGAGCATGGAAAGGGGCTGTGAAACAAGCATTTCGCTTTCATTTCCCATTGTTGTTGTTGTTATTTTTCACAGTCATTTGGCCGCATAACAATCTACATTTGGTGTTTTTTTTTGTGTTATTCTTATGCAGAGTCCGTGGGGTGTGCAAAGCCTGCGTAGTGCCCATAAATATTCAGTCATTGTTTTGCTTTATTATTTTTATGGTTATTGTTTCACTGAATGCCACTTGCCATCACCATCCTCATCCCCTTCCCACCCCATTCTGCCAGGCAAACTTCCTCTCAGGTCAAAACAATTTATGTTGATTATTTTCATAGCGCGGTCACTTGGTGGCCAATCGAGAATCAGAACAGGATCCATTTATATACGCCTGGCAATATGTCCATATGGAATTTGTTTCTTTTCACGCTTAACATGATAAATTGCCACGCCCATCAACTAGGCAGGATGTCAATGAAACACAATTTATGCATATTTACTAATTTATGCCACTAGTCAAGTCTTTTTAAAATTCAAACGAGCATGGACTAAAGGAGATCAAAGTTAACTTTAAAGTTTAGACTATTTGTCCAACTGTCATCAGATTAAGACTAGTTATCAATGGGGAGCATATGGAAGGAGTGGGCTTTAAGGGCTTTAAGTATTTTAAATAACACAACATTTTTCTTGAACGTAATCATTTTTACTTAAAAGTTAACATAGTCAGCAAATAATTTATTTTTGAACTATAAAACACATATTTAATAATAAAAATGCTATAATTTGTACCAACACTATAATCTACTTCGTTAAATTAAACAGTCTTTTATTATTTTAAAACCATAAAAAAACGAAAACATGAATTTAACATAAACTTATAAAATTCAGTAATAATATTTCCACATTTATTTTTACACCAAAAATTATGAAAACTAATAAAACTCAGTGTGGCACTTAAATTGTTGCCTTCGTTTTCGTTAACTTTTTGAATTAAAACAAAAGCTTAGCTATCAAAAACTTGATGACTCTAATAATCTCCAACTATGTTTCGCAGTGGTTTCTTGCAATGAGTCGCGAATGGAAAACCGCAGATTCATTCAACTCAAGTTGAATATTTTGAGGGCACACAAAGTGCACACAAACGACATGTTTATGTCTGTATGTTTGTATGGGAGGAAACCACTTGGTGTGACACATGTACACAATTTTGAGGTGAAGATTAACTTGCAGAGCCATCAACACAAGCACACACCCTCACACACACCCTCACACACACACTCAAGACTCCGTCTTCAAATGCTTTTAACCTTTTCCACATGTCGGTAGAACTGTTGTAGATCTATTTATGCTCTTCCTTTCAACTTTGTTTGCATTTTTCGTTTTGCTATTTTAGTATCTGGCTATTAATATTTTACTTCTTCAGTTTTCTTTGTTTGTTTGCATGTTTGTATGTTTGCTTACTTGACTGCCAGCCGACTTGACGCCCGATTATTGTTGTTGTAGTTGTTGTTGCTGCTGTTGGCAGGCTACGTGCTAGACATTCACGTCCTTGTGCTCCTTGGACGTGGCCCAACGTGGCCCACATTAATACGCTTAACATGAGGGGTAACATGATAAGCTAACAAGTGTGTTTGTCTAGGATTTGACTTGATTTTGACGTGGTTTATTTAGCCACGTTAAGACTCTGTCTGCTGCCTTTGCTTGCTCGACTGCTTTATGACTGTTTGCCCGCATGTCCTTGACTTGATTTCATTTCGTTCTCATTTCAATTACAAATAAATACAAATTTTACACATTTCTGTTCTTTTTATTTTTTTTAATTTACACAAATTAATTTGAGTTCATTATGAATAGTACAGAAAAAAACAACAGCAAACAAACATGGAAAATCAATTAAAATTTGCCGCAGATAACAAAACATTTTATGCTAAACCGCAAATCGTTGCCGCAATCCCAAAACAGCAGCAAAAACAACAACAACAACCCAAACCTGTCAATATTAGAATTTAAAACACAACGCATTAAATACACATTTGTATGTACTTATATTTACAAGCTATATTCATGTCGGCAACAGCGAATGGAGGATGTAGCTGGGTTTAAAAATGCGTCCCTGACTGTGTGTGTGTGTGGGTGAGTGTGTGTGCGTGTTTGCCGGCAGGTGTATATACAGGGACAGCACTTATCCACAGGCCAGATTGTCAAACAAACAAAATGCACAATCCAAAAAGCAATTCAAACAGCATTAAGCGTGCTTGTTGCACTTGCTACATACCCTGTAAATGAGCTGTGAGCTTAAACCCATTTTAGGAAAACTACACCTTTTTTCTTAACTTTAATAAATTTCTTTATTGCTCAAAAGAAACTTATCTTACTTCTTTTATGATTTTATTTTACGAAAAGTTCTTTAAACATACATTTGAGCTTGTAGTTCATGCAACACAATTGGTATGCATTGTAGGATATTTATATCAAAGAAAACAACAGATTTGCATTTAATATAACAAAAAGAGACAAACAGAAAAGAAATTCCAAAAGCGAATTCACTTTTGCTGCGACATGCAAAACCATGAATTTCTGTGGCATTTGAACAACTGAATGCATCACAGCAACTGCATTTGCAAAAATCAACAATCTGAATTCTAAATAAATAACTATATATCTAAACAAATAAACAAGTCGAGTTTAAGCTAAGCATCACAGAATTCTGGTCTTATTTTGGAAATAGCTTTTATTGTGCTGTGGGAATATTTATAGTTATGCATTAGATAATACAGCATCAGTTGTTATTTAATACCAACAATATTTTACTGAAACGAAATAAGCATCTAAGAGGTATGAGTTTAGCTCTAATGAATACAAATTTGATCGCATTAAAGTTGCAACAATTAAAATTGGTGTTAATTACTTGAAGTATTTTATCGAATCCAAATTTAAATGAAAGCGAAACTCCTGACATTTTTTCCTGATACTTTTTGTATTAAATTGTTTCAATAGAGTAGTTAAAATAGATTGATAAAACTTATTTTTTTTATACACATAAAATACATTCATACGGTTTATAATAGTTGGATTAATTTGAATTTTTTTGTTTTTTAATTTAGTGTTTTTTTGCATTGTGGTTTTATTTTTACAGGCAGCTTAAACTAACTGTAGCATAAACAAGTCATGGGTTTTAATAGCTATACTGATAAAAATTAATTAGTATTTAAGAACGATTATTTATAATTGAAATCAAGCTAAAATAGTGCATCATTCTGACACTGGGCCAGTTAAGCGCATTAAAAACAAACGCAGTTTACAATTTCAATTAATATTTTACAAAAATGTGTCAAATTAACCGGAAAAATCCGACGCAATGAAACCGTAAACAGTCTGAAGTACGAGATCATTTAGTGCGTATTAAGTGCAACTCACACCATTTTTAATTTTTTTTTGGATTGTTGTATATTTTTTTTCTTTAACAATTATGATAATTATTTTTCAATCGAAGTAACAAAAAGCCAATTTAATTTATTGACCAAGGTTTGTATTTATTAAATTCGTTTTAAAGCTTCTGCCGCCATAAACTTTGAGCTCATTTTTATTGAAGAAATTAGCGTAAAGTTAAGTTAAAATTTATTGATTGCAGTTGCAGCTTTTATAAATTAATATTCTGGCAACTGTAGCTTCGGTTTCACATAAACAATCGCAGATTTTAACAAACGACAAACATTTGTTACCCAAAACGCATAGCATATGTGCATATATATATCCCTAAGATCCCAGATCCGATGCCTAATGCGGCCATAACTCAATGCAAACCTATTGAATCACAGCAAATTAACATGCATACGAGTTTATCTCATGTATGTGAAGCCACACAGTGTGTGTGTGTGTTTTAGGGGGCTACAATACACTCCGGGATAGATGTCGCCTGTTGGCGTTTATGCTGCCCAGCCACGCCCACCCAAAGACCTTTGCCCGGTCGGCTTAGGCTTGGCATACCAAAATAAGCAAAAACAAATTCGATAACAAATGGTTTGGAATTGAAACAACAACAGAAACACAAACACACGCACACGCACACACACACATATGCTGATGTGAAAATAGGGAAAAAACGAAGGAAAGTACAATAACAAATGAAGGAAGGACATCGCCGAATGTGGAACAAATGACATATTGTCATTGGCAAACAAAGTCAAGACCAGCAAAAAGTAGAGCAAAAGCAATAGACACAAAGCACACACTCACAGCTCAAACTACATATATGTTTATACATGTATATATTTGTACGATATTTGGTATTTTCTCAACGTAAATATAAAATTTATTATCTAGCGAAACGCATAAATTAGCCAAGAAATCAGCAACAGAACGAAAGATTTTGATGATGATTACAAATGAACTGAGACAGAGACAGACCCGAAAGATAAATATATGAATTATCCGAGAGGAAACACAAAACGTTAAATGACCACTAATCAGACGTGGCTCTTACACAAGCTGGTCCAGTTGTTGTATCATTTACATTCAGGGACACAACAAGTCAAAACGTCTAGAAATAAGTATAATGTGAGCACCAAAACAAATAAGTTCAACGTTTATTGCTGTCTTATGTATAATAAAATTTATTTTTTTTTATATCAGTACTTTTTCTTAAAATATTGATAATTATTTTTCAATTGATGAAGCAAAAACGCAATGAATTTCATTGATGAACTTAATACAAATTGCACCAGCTTCGCATGCTTTCTCTCTGTACACATTCTGTCTCTTTCTTTTAGTCTGTTGCCATTTCACTCGCTCGCCGTTGGCATAAATAAATTAAACGGACTATGTTCAATTCGTTTACCGCTATATCAATAAATTTATGGTAATTTGCAATTGGCTTGTTCAAGCAGCGCGAAATTGAAATCTCCCAATTCGAAAATATGTATACCCTGTTAAGGGGTAAATGATAGAGTATTATTAGCGTATACAAATAGTTTGTGAGTGAAATACTCACAGTATGTTAATTGGAATATGCGCCGCGACGACCTACCTCAATTGCTGGGTATCTTTTAGCCTTGCCTTAAACGCACTCTTACTTTTGGTATCAATGTGTTAGCCCAGTTTATTGAGTGCATGCCCAATAGCTGAAATGCCACACAATGATGCGAAAAAATCAATGCAAATATTTAGAAAAGTCATAACTTAAATTGCCTTTTTTGCAGTCAACTCGTTTTGCAGCAATGTTATTAATTATTTAAGAACTATAATTAAAAAGCACAACAATTTATTTGCATTGTTTTGTTTGCATTTCAAATGGTGCTTCGATTGTCCCAAAGCCATTTTATTTAGCAAATAATTCCTAGAATTCCAGTCTGTCATTCCCCTGTCTCTATGTCCTTAAACTAGTCGAAAATTGTAAAGTAATAAAATATACAATTAAATTTGATTCCTCAATAACTGAACGATATTCTTTGAAAATTCATATAAAATAGGTCTAATGCACAATTAATGCTATCAATAAAAACTTTTTATGAAAAAGTAGCCCATGTTTCTTGTAGACAAATACAAATATTTTTAAATATTTTTATTGAATTGTTTTGCCTTTTAGTCAGAAACTCCACCTCGAATTGGGTAGTTTCCTCTTAAGTGGCACGGTTTGTCTGGTAACCAAAAGTTTTGACGAAAAACTATGAATGGAAGGATGCTGAGGAAGATAGGTAGAGAGTGCGAGAGAGGATAGAAAAAGAGGGAGGAAACAGTGTTGGAAAGTCCACAAGCGTTGACGTTGCCAGCCTAGCCGCATAAATATTTTAGATTTTATACTGGAGACTCTTGTCATAGTCATCGCTGTCGTATGATATAAAACGCCAAGCGTAGGAAAGAGTTGAGGGCAGTGTTGTCGAAAATGTACAGGCAAAAACGAATAAATCAAAAAATATAGCTAGAACTATATGAAATTTAACCTAGCGGAAAAAACTGACAATCTTTTGAGCTTTGAATGAGTCAAGCTCAGCTAAATGAAGCCATACTTTGAAAAGTGATTCCTATTTCGGCTATGAAGTCTCAAATATTCAAGAATTTAGTGCCAATCGAAAGTTTATACATCAAATTTATTAAATATTCCAAATGAAACAAATATAAATACTTTCCAACTGCTTTATTATAAAAACAAAAATTAAAAAAATATATATATAAAAATACTACGGCTATAAAATAGCTAATACGTCAGCACTGCTTGGCAGTCAGGGGGCTGGGAGTCGAGAGAACAGCGACAGCTGCATATTTCGCCAGCCTAACCGGCAAGCTGTTCAACCGGCTGACGCTTCTTGTTACGGACACTGACGCCCCTAGCCACACCCCGTCTCTGCTCTGTTCTCTGCCACTACCCTCCTCCCACCACTTGTGTATAGTTGGCCAACTTGGCATGCGGCAACTGCAATGTTGACGCTGCTGTTGCTCAGCCCGAATACAAAACACCAGTAAGAAAAGTGTGGTCATGAAAGCTCGACAATGTGATACCCTAGGGCGAAAGTATACAAAAATCAGAAGAAGAACAAAGCACTTAAGTCAAATTATAGCCAATTAAAACTTATTAGGTTAAATAAAATATATTTTTTTAATTTCTAAACTATAGCTTTAATATTTCTTAGCATCAAAATTTGCCAATAATTAATTGCTTTAAATTTGTTTTATAGTTTAACGTCATGTTAGCCTCTTATACCTATTTTACAGGGTATAAACTGTACATAAAGAAGAGAAAGAGAAAGAGAGAAAGGAACTACATCTGCAAGAGCATAAACCTGTCCTGGCTGCGGGTTGCCTTCGCTTGTGTCCTTAAGTTTGGCTTTATGCAGAATGGAATGACGAACAGATCAGGTTTTTGGGTATTAATTTGTTGCATGCGCCAAAAATGCTTAATAAATATTTTAATTAAGAGTCAGGTCATGTCATAGCAGGCCTTTCAGGTCAGAGGCAACACGAGAATGTGAGAAACAGGCAACCTGTGTTGCATTTTGTCAAAGAATATCAAAAGTTGAAGACATGAAAAGCTGTAAAAGATGTTTTGATAGAATGTCAACTGTAGAAATTTCTAAGTTTCTGGTCAGGTCAAAAGTGCATAAACTTATGCTTAACACACTCACCCAAACACACGCAGAAAGTACTAAAAGCCTGTGCTCAGTGTAGGAAAATGAGATCAGCTTTTCCCTCATGCTTTTTAGTCAGCCTCAGGCGACATTTCGCACTGCACACGCCCCATTGCCGCCCATGGCTTGAAGGCAGGCACCCAAAACTAAACTCAGACTCAGATTCAGTTGCAGCCCTCGACACGGTCTGGGTCTCGGTCTCGGCCCTGGCTGCCATGGCTTAACTGTGACACATTTTACACATAATTTTCAACACCTAAATCCGCAAGTTAGTGCAGCCATCAGATTTTGCACACGTTAACGCAAACATAAAGCGTTGGATTTGTGGCGTGCACCAAACTAGGATGGGTCAGGGGCGAGTATGTGTGCTACATGCCTGTTTAAGTTGGCATAGAAACAGCCAGCATAGACAGCGTGGACACCATGGACACAATTTGCAGCAGTTGCCCACATTTGCACACATGTTTTTTGTGCATTTTTAACTAACCTTCAAGGCACGCAGCATGTTGGCTCCGACAAGAAATGAAATGCAGAGCTTTTTGCATATTTAAACTAAAGTCAAGGCCTGGCAAACAGTCTGCTGCAATTAAACCCAAAGTTGGCAAAACTATACTTAAGTTTCACAAAAAATAAAAAGTACTTTAAAATAGTTTTAAATAATATTTTTAAATAATTAATCTATGCTTAACAGTTTTTTACTTTCAATAAAAATTCCACTTTGTTAAGCACTGCTCAGTAAATTCTATAAAATAAACTTGGAAAATACAGACTTTTTGACTAGAATTTGATTTAGCTAAAAAGTGCTTTAGTTACAATATGAACACTGTCTTGTGGAATTTAATAAGAGATAATTAACCCAGTTTAAGGTACATTAATTGTCTTAAATCTATAATTTACTCATTATTGACTTTTTACTTCACCTTTTTCCACACTTAAAAGCCAACGAACTTTTACTATAAGTGTCTTGTCCTATACCTCCAATTGCTCACATTCCTTTACATCATCCCTTCCATTCCTACTACTATAAACTATGCAAACTACGCACAATTCCTTCATAATATTTTGTAGCATCTAACCTCAGGTATATTTCATCTCGAAGGCAACTGAACTCTAATGTTAGCTACATCTGCTACTATAATTTAAATTTTAGCCCATTCGTTTGTTGTTTGTTGCCTGTACCCTTGTAATTGTTGACTGTCCGTCATGTTTGTTGTTAAACAAAACTTTATGGAATACTGTATATATATATTTTGCTCAGAGTCGTTACGTAGCCAACTTGAAATGGAAATTAATAAAAATGTTGGCAGGACGCAGAGAAAAACTTACATGAAATTAATATGCAACATTTTGCTGTGAGTACTGCTGCTGGCAGACACGTGTCCGTGTGGCATGTGTTGCATATGCAAATGTGATGGGAGCATAAACAACAACACACACATACCCATACACACAAAGAGATACACAGTATATTATAATTCCGTGAAATTTCCCTCTCAGCTTTTTGTGGGTAACCCGAGACTTGTGTCCAGAACAGAGTAGAGCCTAGGGTAAGAAGGGAGCCCATCCCGCTTTGGGGGCTATGCCTTCAGTGTGTAATCAATTACATTTATAGCGTGGCAGCTGCCATCAACTGGGATCGCAACATTTGTATAAATTAAGTTTGCCACGAGAACGCGGCCAAGAGTCTCTCCATGCACCTAATCGAGTGTGTATCTTGTGTCGTCGAATATTTATCATGTGTGTTGCCAATGACAAACGCAGGGGCGGTGGAGTGGCAGAGGTGGCCATAATACTTCTGAGGCACTCACAACAGTTTGCCAATCAAAGCAACTTGAACATGCCCAACTACAAGCAGTAAACAAATAAAGGAAACTCGAATCCAATCCCGACTCCTCAAACGACTCAAACTCCAACAGAATTTGTGCTCCGATACAACCACGAGCCTTCCATAGATACTGGATACTAGCGTCAGGAAGAAAGAGAGGGGTATGCAAAAGGCAACAGGCACCAGTCTGCCAGCCAGCCAGCCATCCGTTCAGGCAGGCAGAAAGGCAGGCAGCAGAGAGATAAAATGCCCAAAGGAATCGTAGCAGTTGGTAAAAGTTTTCAATAAGCTTTTCCCCTAGATCGGCAGCTGTTGTGCCGAGCGCAGCAGCAAAATGCATAAACATTTATAAGAAATTTCCGAACATGTTCAACATAATTTGATGGCATCGCCTTTGACTGAAGGCAAAACTGAGCTTCCATTTAATACAATTGGGCACAAAGTTAAAGCTTTTAACATTGACTTTAAATAGAAATAATAAACTTAAAATTTATATTTAAGTATATAAGTAAATTAATTCCAACTTAGTTAAAACTTTGTCGAAAAAAATTTTATTTTAATTAAACTTTATTTTATTTTAAGTTCCCAAAACAATGCATTTAAAAGCTTGTCATTATTTAATAGAAGTTAAATTATCTCCTTCATTCGCCCTTTAAATTTACATTCAATTTTGCTAATATATAATCTACTACTTCCGATCCAACTATTTTCTATCCAACTGTATATAATTTATTTACCTTTTAGTTTTTGGAATACTTTTTGCAGTATTCCCAGTGGAAATTGTTACCAAAAGTAACACGGGAAACATGTGTTCTTCGTTGACTTTATCGACTCACTCAACAACAACATAAAAATTTGAACAAACTCCAGGAAAACTGCATTTCCCAAAAGCAAAAGTGGCGCTTATCACACTTCTTGCACTACAGCATTTCCTACACTTAAAAAATGCATTGAAAATTCAACTAAAAACGGAGAAAAAACAGAAGTTTTGATAAAACCCGTCGCATTTCACGCGCGACTTTTGCAGCTTTTCCAGTTTACCTGCTACAGGCCTGTTGACAGCGTTTCCGTTTCCGGTTCGCGACGATTGCCGGCTGCCTAGCGCCACCTGGCGACGGCACGTGATAAAGTTATGACAGAGAAGGGGGGGAGAGGCAGACAGTAGCAAGTATTTTACTGCAAATAAATTGCATTTGTTTTGTCAGGCAAATTTCATGTTCTTTTTTCTAGTTGTTATTGTCGATGCTTAACCCAATGTTGCCGTTGATTTTATTATGCAAGCCTCGCATTTTTAGTTGTATTTGCTGCTTGAAGTCCCCCTTTTTTATATATTTGCTGGTAAACTCAGTCACGTTCTCAACGCGACCAGAAAAAAGACTTGGGCCGTCCTGCAATCAACGTTATATGCAAGCCAGCGAGTCACCCTACATTCACCTTGTGCTACTCCTCCCCCACTCGCATTTAGTGCTCATCATATTTGGGAATTTAATTCGAGAGTCGCGCTCATTTGACTTATTTTTCGCGGTTTTCCTTGCAACAAAGCTGCATAATTTTAGTTAACATTTTTGGCATTTTATGCACGAAAACGTTTCTGGGTTAATTTGCATTTCCACAATCCCCGAAAAAAAAACCTTTGCTCTCTCAGCTTTCTATACCTGCCCTCTCGCCCCCTCTCATACTGCCCACCACAGCAGGTGAGAATAAAATTAAATTAGCAACTAAATGAAATGGAATTTATGTGCACACGTGCAGAAAAAAAATTGCCGTTATGATTTTCTATAGGGGGAAATTCCATTTGTGCCACCGCATTGCAGTTGGCTAGTTGCATGTTCAATGTTCTCTGCGCTGCATGTTGCATGTTGTCGGGGCAACAGGTGCATGCATTTAATGCCACGGAAAGCTTTCAATCCGAGTCATTCAATTGTTGCACTTTTATTTTATGATTTGTTATTTTCTGGTTGTCATTCCCTGCATTAAAGTGCACTCAAAGCTAAGTATCACAGCTTAAAGTACACAAATGTTCTCCCTTAAGATACAATAAGAAACGTTAAGGTGCTTTACAATTGAATACTGCCAATTTAGTGCTAAATTTATTATTGTTTTGACCTATTTAGCAAATATTTCCCCAATCATTTACTCTCCTCTTTTTACTACAAAGTAAACAATAAAGTCTTAGCACTTCAAATGATAAAGGATTCAATCCTTTAAAAAACAACCTGTGACAAATGCAGTGCAAGATATATATGTAAATATACGTACAAAAAGTAAAGCACAAATAGTTATAGATACAATTTTCTTCATAAATTTTCCAGTAAAAGTAAATTTGCTTGGAGAGTGCTCAATTAATCTCAATATTCAACACAGTGCAGATAGTGGGACAGACGTGAGAGAAGAAAAGGGGAAAAGAGAAAGAGTGGAAATGGAATATTTCGATGTGTATTTTATGTATTTATGCAAATTTATTTATGAGATTGACTTTCGAAATGTTAAAATGCAAACTTATGCATTTCCAACTGAATAAGTAAAACAAATACATTTTTGGGGCAAATGCTGTTTCTGCCCGAAGTTTTACACCCACTGCCACTCCCACAACACGCCCCTTTTCTTGGGTAGTAGTGGCAACAATTAGCTAGCAGTTATCTGTTCATTACACCAAAAAGTCCAGGACGGATTCGTTGTGGATGTAAATTTTGGCTGTTGGCATTAAACAAACTAGGACAAAACTCATTTGCTTGGCAGTCAGGATGTGCATCACGGAGGAAAACAGAGAGAGGAAGAGAGAGAAAGGAGAGAGAGAGAGAGAGAGAGAGAGAGTGGCGTACTTTCAACACGCTTCAAATGTTGCAGTTTTGAATCTTGAAAGTTTCGAGCGGTTTTACTAAAGTTTCTTTTGCTGTTGTTGCCGTTCCAGTTGTTGTTGTCGTTTGCTGCTGTGCATGTTGCTGTTAATAGTTTGTTTTTGCCTGGAATTTCACATGCAGTGAAACGACAGATTCTCAACTTATGCTCGTCCTTGACTGAAACCCAAAAACTTTATGGCCAAAAACACATAGAAATCTACTTGCTCAATGTTTTTGTTGTTCCCCCTGTTGCTGTTGTTGCTCTCTTCATCATAATTATAATTGTTGTTGTTGCTTTCATGATTTTCCAGAGCTTTGCCACACGAGTGCTTTGTGCCTTCCACCCAAAAATGAGTCAAAGTGAAAACTTTCGTAATGATTTCATTAACCAACCGCATGAGAAAATTAGCACCTGCAAATTTTAGAACGCTGCGAAAGTTAGGAGAGCTCAGCAGACAAAGGGGGTGCAGTGGTTAGAGGGACAGACAATCAATTCCTTCAGGTGTTAATTCCAGGTAACACAAGTATCCCCCACGGCGTTGCGCATGACATCTGATATGATTAGTTGATTATATCTTCTAACTCTCTAAAATTCTGATTAGTCAAAAGTTTTTAGTTGCCTCCAGCTAATTACTGCTGACAGTTCGAAGAAACGGTATTTATCGGTTGGTTACACTCTAAAAGTTTACTAAAAAGTGTTAAATTAAGAATGAGATATGTATAATTATTACCTTAGGGGATTTTCTGTAAGTTCAAGTTGCAAATTGTGTTTACTGCAAAGAGTTAAATTTAGTTCGAGTTACAGATGATTGATGCTCAAGGGAATTGTAGTTAACTATAATGGTGTATAAATATAGTTTAAATTGAGAAGTAATTTATTAAAATGTTCCATTAGGATGGAGTTATAAATATGGTTTTAGTTCGTGGAACTTTGAAAATTAGGAACAAATGTGTGACTGATTTTTGAGAGAAATAAATTTAAATGAAATAATTTGTTTAAGTAAAAACAGTCTCCTAGTCATATAGTAAAGATTAACTCTTATTAAAGGGAATAGAAATATTAAAAAATAATAATTTACAAGAATCAGACACTTGTTTTAAGTAGCTGATATAGAAACATTCGTTTAATACGGTGATAAGTATGGAAACCTTGTTGTTTTTCAGTATTTTAAAAGTCTTGTTGATGTTTTGAAAATATTTATAATGTATTGTGTATGACTATTGTTTATTTTTTGCCAAGTTAAGTACAGAGTCTTTTACAGTCGATTAGCTTGCAGTCAGCTTAGCACTTGACTTAAAATACTTAGCATAAAATCTCAAGTAATATGATATTTTAAGTAGAATAATAAATATTGTTAAATACTTGGTAAGCTGCTCATTTGTTATAAATTTTAAGAACAAATATAAGTGACTAAAAACACACAATTGAAGCACTCAACTGGAAGTCGAACTTGAAGTCAAAGTCGACAGCTTCATGTGTGATAAGAGTGATAACAGTTTGCTTTGCTCATTTGAGCTCTAACCACAAAACAAATTGACCATGTGAGTTGGGTGTTTGTGTGTTAGTGTGCGTGTGTGTGTGCTGTGGACATGTCATAACCTTTGGACGCCACTTAAATTCTGACCTGATGCATGAAACGAGTCATTCAAGTGAAAGCACCAAAAGGAGAAGCGAAAGGGGGAAGTCAGTCGAGGGGATTAATGGCATTTGCCGAAGGGTGGGAGGAAAACACAAATACATATGCGAATGTCAGTCACGAGCTTTGCTTTAACTTTAATTAATTTGTAATCCTTGACATTGAAGGTTTGGAATGATTAAATGCAATTAGTGAAGGCAACTGCTTCCTAGGATTACAGCCAAAGACATTTGTTCCCTGCATTTATCAAATGTCAGCAAACGACAGTTACACACTGAAGACTTACCCACAATCACACACACATATACACATAGCGGCACAATTCCCAATCAAATTCAAATTAGACATTCGAAATTTAATCATCAAAGTTTGGTTACATTTGAAAGCCTTTATTAGGCAGGGGCGGCTTAGAGGTCAGTAGGCGTGGCAGACATAATTAAGCCGCGACTGTCCTCAAGAGAATATCTAATTCAGTTAACAGCAAACACACACACACACTTGTACGTTTATGTGGCTAAAAGTCTTTTGAAGCCTGAAATTCAAGTATAATTTAAATCGCATAACAAAATTGAGTTAATGATTGCCTTAAGTCTTGGCCAAGTTACAATTGCGGCCTTGTTTGACACTGATATCGGTTTTATTGCAGCAGCAATTACATATACCCTTGAATGAGTAGCAATGAGTTTATGCGGTTTGGGATCGAGATTCAGTTGTGGCAAAAAAGGAGCGATGAAAAGTTTTGTTTGTATGACGTTTAAGCTAGAAAGGGAGTTGTTTCTTTTTTAAACGATTTCCATTTTAAAGGACTTTCAAATAGTTTCAAGATAATATATATAATGTGTAATGTTTAAAGTTACTTACCATTCAATATTTTCTACTTTTAACAGCGATGCGATCACGATCCCATGAGAGGTTACTGAAAAAAAACAAAAAAAATATTAGTAAAAATAAATAACAAGTCAATCAATCAAAAAAATCAAAGTAATTAAAAAGAATAAAAAATTTTTTTTTTTTGATATCAACATAGAATTATTGCTTAGTTGGATTAACACTCACATCTTCATATTTTTCAATTAGAAATTGTGTAGTTTTAATGTTTTATATATAATTACCGAAATAACTTTATTTAAAACACAATACTCATTTAATTTCACTGGATTTTTACATCACTTTCACCTTATTTATTGCAGGATTACAAGCTCAACCAGAGCAACAGGGAAAACACTTTCGAAAAAAAAAAACAAAAAAAATACACATTGAGTGGTATTCCACTCCGGATTCACTGATACACGACATTATTGCACTTCAGTCTTACACTTTACTTTAATACTGCACTTTTTTCTCTGCACATTTTCATTTCACAACTCTTTTTACACTGCACTTTTACACTTCACATTACACTTTTTGCACTGCACTCTATTCGCTGCATTCCACTCCTGCTGAAACTGACTCTGCTGATCATTATTGGAAGCACTTAAAAAAAACAAAAAAAAAAGTAAGATCAGCTTTACATATTACTTTTTATAGCTACTGTAGTGAAAATATATTTGCCGCCTTTCACTTCACTACAAAACACTGGTACACTGCACTTTTTTGCCTGACCTCATACACTGCACTTTATATATCCTTTTATATATTTCACTTTAACACTGCACTTTTCAGTTCATTTTATATATTTCACTTAACACTGCACTTTTACACTTCACATTACACTTTTTGCACTGCACTTTATTCGCTGTATTCCATTGCTGCTGGATTTGACTCTGCTGATAATTATTGGAAAACACTTAAAAAAAAAACAAAAAATACTAAGATCAGCTTTGCATATTACTTTTTGTAGCTACAGTAGTGATAATATATTTGCCGCCTTTCACTACACTACAAATCACTGATACTCTGCACTTTTTTGCCTGACTTTATACACTGCATTTTTTCTCATTATTTTATATATTTCACTTTAACATTCCACTTTTTCTCATCCTTTTTTATATTTCACTTAACACTGCACTTTTCATTTCATTTTATATATTTCACTTAACACTTCACTTTTACACTCCACATTACACTTTTTGCACTGCACTTTATTCGCTGCATTCCACTGCTGCTGGATTTGACTCTGCTGATAATTATTGGAAAACACTTAAAAAAAAAACCAAGATCAGCTTTGCATATTACTTTTTTCATCAATTTACACACTGCACCTTTTTCCATTCATTTTATATATTACACATTAACACTGCACTTTTGCATACTTTTAGGGTGCGGGCTCACGCAAAAAAAAAAAAAACATTTCCATTCACTTTACACTATTTCAATTGAATTGGTTTGCACTGACTTGCTGACTCGCACAACAACAAAAAAAACACTCAAGCTGGGAGGCAGACGAGGCACGCACGTTACATATACTAAGCACAGGAGTGTGAGCGAGCGAGCCAACGAACGAATTTCAGATTAAAACGGACACGAAACTGCGCATGCATTCTAATGCAAACGTAAGAGCGCGATCTTAAGAGTTTTCAACAACAACGTGTAAGCGATGCGGCGGCGACGAAGAGAGCAAAGACGTTGGCGCACAAAAGAGAGTAATGCTAGAGTCGAAGTGGGAGTTGGATTGTGAGAGCGTGAAAAAACATGGCGAAATGCGCGCAAAACGTGGATCCGTTGCCCGCCGACTGGGGCTCCGCTAGCAGAAAAATTTTCAAACGTTAATTAAACTATATAATCCATTATAACTTAAAAATGTTTTATATGCATTTTGTGCAGCTGACAACGCTCTATCGTTTGACACATATTTGAAGCCGATCGGACCGAAATTAAATATTTTTTCAAGCGCGTAACGCGGAGTGCGTAATTTTGTGTGCAGTTAAAACCGATGCGCAAAAGGAACTAAACGTTTAGCGAGTATCGATGGTGGAATCGTTTGCGCCGAAAGCTTTCAATTTAAAGCTTTTAAACTGAGTTTGATGCAGCTGATCTTTTGTGCAGCTGAGGATCGCAAAAAGCTTTTCACATGTAATTGTAACTATTAGTAAAGGGAAATTTATATATGTAAATAAAACATATGAAATCAAGTAATTAGCAGCATAATTATTTTATTTAATATAATTCAGAGTTGTGTAATATGGTGTAGTAAAATGTTTTTATTTTATTATTTTATATTTTACATAAATTATTACAAGACTTGTTAAATTAAAAATTTATTTGTTCAGTGCCAAAAACTCAAAGCTAATTGCAGGACATAACTCCGTCGAGCATACCCACTTCAGTTTTAAGTTAACCAAAACCACATATTTAAACTCATTTACTAATAAACTCGCAGCTCAAATTAAACCAATTGCCTAATATTCCTCGGAAAATTGTGTCGCCTTGGAAAATGGGAAAATGCGTAATAATTTTCACTTTGTTGGCCGAAAATGCTGAGAACACATCATTTATTTATGGCAATTGCGGCAAACGGCAAAAGGCAAAAACTAAAAGCAATGCGACCACGCCCACAAATATCAAAGGGGTGGTGAGCGGGGGATCGTTGTCATTGCAGCTTTGATTTGTGTGTGTTTTTCAAAGTAATTTGTCTGGCAAAGGGAAGGTCGGGTTAGTGGGCGGGGAGGCCGTAGCAAACTCCTTGAAGCACTTTATTTACAAATTGTGTTCATTTGCATATTCGAAACTTTTGCCTAATTGAACATAATGCCACTTAATTAAAGTTAAGCAACTTTCCCCAAAAAGGGGCCGTGTAAAAGTATGTGTAGAGGGGCGAAGGCGGGGAATGGGCCGTAACATCTTGGCTACAATTTGCAACCAAAAGTGAAACTATGCGTCTAACATTTATGATACTAAAATAGCTTATTGTTGTTGTTGTTGCTGCCCAATTAGTTGAACAAATAAAACATTTAAATTTTAATGCCTACCCAGCCACGCCCACTCCACACATGACGGCCCTTAGGCATTTAACGACTTCCCTTTAAAGTATTAAAACGGATTTGTCAATTGGCTTAAACGCCGGCTAAGCGCAAAATGATTAAAACGTTAAGTGGTTGGTGGGAGGGAAATATGCGAGGATATTAAAGTAATAAAATCCCTAAAGAGGGGTGGGTGTACGGGGCTTGGACTGGCTTAGACCACCTTAGATTACTACACCATGGACGGATCGATATGTTATCGTTATCGATGCCTTTTACAACTAAATCCCAGTAGTCTTAAACTAAATTCCTACATAAAATTATTGACTAAATATAGCCAAATTAAACATGTCCTTTTTGGCGCTATTTGTCTTCTTCTACCTCTGGTGCGGCTTTTCCTGTTTTTTATTTATGGCCGAATCGTTTTTCTGGGATGAATTCGAATCAGTCAATTAGTTTTTAATAATCGCTGACAATGAGTGCCGTTCCCGCCAGAAGCACCTGCTCGGCTGAAAGTTCAACGGATTCCACTTCAAGGTGACAGAGCAACTTGTCCCTGCTGGCCCTGGTGTACAGTGGCAAGGAGATCGGTTCATGCACGGGATGAGTGTCGCGTGCGAATTGCTCGATTTTCTTGAATTTATCGATACTTGCACTATGCTGACGTTCATCATTAACTTTATAGGTGATGTAAAATTCAGTCGATTCATTGTCATTTAATTTCCGAGTATCGCCATCAAGCTGAAATAAAATAAAAATTGATAATTTATATTTATATATTTATTCAGACAGCAACCGCTGCTTAGCGCATGCATGCAACACGAAATGCTGACAAAAGCTGCTTGACATATAACAGGTTTTACATCAATGTGCGAGCAACTGTTAATTTAACAGAACACAAAACTGCTCCGCACTGCTAACGCATAAAATACTTGTGTGGAGCAGCGATAATACAACAACATTTTAATAAAAATAAGTAAATGATTAGTAAAATTAGAAGTAACTTCATTTAAGGTAACTAAGCTTATAATTTTAGTCAAAAATCGGCTGTTGCGTTGCGGACATACTCAAAAATACTTGCCGAAAATTAACAGCGCGCATAGAATTTCGGTGCAGCCCTGGTACTCATTAACAGAGCGCCGGAATGTCAATCAAATAAACAAAAAAGAAGCGGCGTGAAGAAAAAAGCGAAAAAACTGCAGCGAAATCAATTCTCGAAGAGCAAAAAAACAAAGAGGGAAAAACGCTAAACTAAATGTTGTAAATAAAAGTAATAGTTTAAATCGAATACAAGTGGTGAACATAAACAAGACAAGCTGGAGACGCATTTTATGGCCAAGATGGGCAAGGTAAGAAAAAAGCGAAGCAAAGAGAAAAAATCGGACAAAAGAGACAACGCTGAGTGACAGACAGACAGACAGCGGGGAGTGAGGTAGGCACAGTGGAAAAAGTACGCGCGCGTTGTGAGTAAAAAGTGAATGAAAATGAATTTACCTTAAGCGGCGCCAGTTTAAGTACTAGCGATGTGTCCCCCTCGCCGCCCAAGCTGCCCCTGTGAAGGCTGTGCAGCTGCAGTCGCTGCGTGGAGACGCCGAGCTGCTGCGACTGCTGCAGCTTGAGGCAGGCCAATAGATTCTCACAGTTGTAGACATGTGTGAGATTTATTTCCTGGCCAAATTTGAGATGCGCTTGCTCCTTGTAGCGCTGCTCCGCCGCCTGCGCACGCACCATCAAGCCGCGTAAATAATCCACGGCGCTGTTGCTGCTCGATCCGGGCCAGAGTTGCATCCAAGCACTAGGCACCTGTGCACGAACACAGTTTAGTACTTAGATACTATTAGTTACTGCCAAATCCCTTACCTGCTGTTCTGCCAGCGCCTGCAGCGCTGTGGCCTCAACGTCCAGCGGCTGATTCGCTGTGCTCGCTGACTCCTTGAGCCAGCCGTGCAGCTGGGAGAGCAGCTGGTGCACCGTTCTGTACAGCTGTGCGCCCAGCTGCAGCTCGGCGTGCACAAAGAGTTGCCAGGGTGAACTGCAGCTGTTGCTGCTCCCGTCCATTTCCTGTGCCTCTCGTGCCGTTTGTGCAATGCTGCAGTTGTTGGCCAGTTTGCGCCACAGGCTGAGCAGTGGTTTGATCTGCTGCTCCAGACGCTGACGTGCATTGAGCATGGAGCCTTCCTCGCCAGCTGCAACGGTTGCTCCTCCATAGCTTAAGCCCCGTAGCTGTCGTATGACCAAACGTGCCTGTTCCACTTCCCGCTGCTGCTGCGCCTGACTGGCCAGTCCGTACATCTTGGGTTCATCCTCATCCGGTAGCTTCTCCAGCGCCACATAGTAATCCTGCAGTTGTGCACTAGTAGGCAGACTGCTGCTTAGGCCAAGTGGCAGCCAGCGGGAACTGAGCACATCCGATGTGCAGAACTGAGCGAGATAGCTGCGCAGAATCTGCAAATCTCTGTCGTTGTTGATTCTACCACCAAAAGCCAGAGCTTCGCACAGTCGCTGCATCAGTGTCCAATCACAGCGTCCACTTGCCAGCTGCACATCCAGCCAGGTGAGCACGCCCAGCGCCGCCTTCAGATCAGCCTCCCCAAACTCATAGTACTTGGACCAACCCTGTGGAATGTACTGACGACGCTGCTGCAGCACCGCCTGCAGCAGGAACATGACCAGACGCATCTTCAGGCACTTGGCCGACTGCTTCTTGGCCAACTCGGGCTCCAGTCCGGCGGCATAGTTCTGGAGCATGCGCTGCACCTGCTGCTTGAGTCCACGCGGCTGCTCGTAGCGCACCTTGAGGCACTTGTACAGCGCTGAGTCACTGAATCCTTGCGTGGACTCGCAGAGTAGCCACAGTCGAAAGTCTTGGGACTTTTGTATCTCGCCCAGCTGCCGCTCCATCTGAGCCAACCACTCGGGCACCAAGTGCACATTCTTGATGCACAGCCAGTGGCCCTGTGCCGCTGCCTGTTGCAGTGCCTGGGAGGCCAGCTGCTCACTGCCACGCCCAATGGCCAGCTCACGGTACTGCTGGGATCTCTTCTGGGCCACGCCGCGCAGTTCAGTGGCAGGATCCAGCTCTGGCTGGCTAATTATTAGTATGGGACGCTCAGAGCTGCTCTGCTCCAGCAACTGCAGCACACTTGGCTGTGTGGCTGCCTCCGTGGAGAGACCCAGCAGCTGACTGCTGGCCAGGCGCAGCTGAGACAACAGCAGATCCGGTCGAAAGATCTGGGCCAGGAGCGCACGTCGAAAGGGCGACGAAATGGCAGCTGTAAGTAGAAATTGAATCAGAGTTTGGTATAGAATTTAATGCAACTTCTTACGCAGCACATCGTCCGTTTGATGCTCGATGAAGCCACGCCAGATGTAGTCCTTGTCCAGCTGCAGCTGTGACTTTAACTCCGGCAGCTGCTGCAGCAGCAGCGTTAGCTTCACTTGCGTCTCACGGCTCATGCAGTCCGGATAGCTGCCCAATTGGCTGGTTGATCCATCAGCGCTGGCCATGAAGTTGCCCACAAACAGCTCCCACTCCTTGGTGCCCAGTGACGAGGCATAGGCCTGGCGACACACCCACAAAGCCAGCGTAAGCTGCTCCTCGCGGGTTGTGGCACGTGCCAGTTGCAAGTAGACACTGCGAATGAGACGCTCGTAGAGCTGACCCAATGCTGCCTCCTGGCCACGCAGTGCGCCCAGAAAGAGCTCAATGTAGACCAGTGCGGAGAGATCGTAGCCCTGCGTGAGGCCAGCATAAAACTCCGCCGCTTTGACGCACACTTCTCGCAGCGCTCCAAACTGGGAGAGCAGTGTCTGCTTCACCTGACCACTCTGCTCCAGCGCAGCGTCTATCTGCGCACTGCTCTGCTTCACCTCGTTGAGCGTGGCCAGCAGCTGCTCGTTGCGCAGTATATCGCCCTCGGACTTGGACAGTTGCTCCAGCAGTTTGTCCTGCAGCTGCTGACGCTGCTTGAGCAGCTCACCCTCACGCTGCAGCAGCTCAATGCGCTGCTGTTCCAAGCCTGCGTTCTTTAGCACAATTGCCTTGGACAGCAGCTGATCAGTCAGTCCCGTGGCAGTCACCGTAAACCGCAGTAGGTTCAACTGACCACGCTGCTCCGCTGGCAGCTGTTGCCAGCGATGCGATCTGCTGATCAGCACCAGCTGAAAGTCCTCGTGGAGATCAACCAGTTTGTTGCCCACCGCCAGTTGCCGTTTGTTGAAGCGCACATAGATGTGTCCCTGCAGCAGATCGAGCAGCGGTGGACGCAGTTGCTCACAGTCCATGACCAGCAGTGTCTTGCCAAATCTCACCGCCAATTCCAGTTGATAGCAGAGTCGCTCGTTGGCCTGACTGGTCAGCTCACTGGCTCTGCCCGTGGCACGCAGATGCTCCGCTAGCCACTGCCCCGCCGTCTGAGTGGGATCCAGCAGCAGTGGCACTGGACTGCTGCCATAGGGCAACGCTAGCATCTCTCGTAGTAAAGCAGCGCTCTCTAAGATTTGTGCATCTCTGGCGAGTCCTTGGCTTTCCCAGATTATCTGCTGCTGTTCCGTCACTAGCGTTTCACGCAGCTCAAATGCTGATCCCGGCAGACGAAACTCCAGGCTGAGTCGTTTGAGTGAAGTGCTGGAAAGGATTAGCAGTTGAGTTAGTCAGTCAGTGCTAGATAAAGACTTCTTTACGCACCCTCGCTGCTCTACGCTCCAACCCGCATAGTAATTGATGGCCATGGCCAGCAGCAACATCTTCACGTCCAGCGTTTTGTGTGCTCTCTTGAGCTCAGTGAGCTGCTCACTCCACGTCGCGTACTCCGCGCTGAGTTTGCCCACGAGCAGCTCAGCTGCTTGGAGGGTAGCACCCGCCTCCTGCAGCTTAAGCTCTAGCACAGCAGCCTCCTGTGTGTAGGTCTGTAACTTTGCCGACAGCTGCTTGACACGCTTGTCCACGTCATCCAATCCGCTGGCCAGTTCCTCCATCTCGTTCTCTGCTACATTGAGATTTCGCTGCAGCTCGTTCTGCTCACGTTCCAGGGGCTTTATGCTCTGGATCACACGAGCATAGCGAACACTGGCTTGCACCCAGGCGGCCAGTGGAGCAGCAGCAGCGGAGGCACGCTTGGCATTCTTAGATTCATACGAATCTCCTTTGGCGGCCAGCAGACGCTCCACGGCCTGGCAGTTCTCCGGGCTGATGTGGGCGGGATCCAGGGAACGTATGTCCTCCTTGACGCCACGCTTGGCCAGAAACGTCTTCATGCTGTTCCACGACGTGTCCCTGATGCCCATTAGGCGGAGCACGCCCTCGAGTATGTCCCTCACCGCCTCGGGTGGAGCACGCAGCGAGCGTATCTCGGAGAGTGCTTCAGACTTGATTTGGCCCACTGCATTACTGGCTTCGGCCAGTATTGGTTCCACCTCAGCCAGTTCCAGTTGGATCTCCCGTTGTCGCTGCTTTAGCTGCTCACTGCTCAGCTGCGTCTGCTGCTTCAGCTCCAACATATTCGACTTTTGCTCCTTGGCATTGTGCATAGTCTGTGAGATCATTTGCAGTGCATCGTTGGCCAAGCGACGCTTCTCCTCCAGTGCCTGCTCCTGTGCAGACGCATTCGACTTGAGTGTGTCCACCAGTCCATGGGCAGCTGCCAGTTTATCCACGCCCAATTGCAGCTTCTCCAGCCGCTGATCAATCTCTGCTGCTGCATTGCTATACATGTGGTAATAGCTGCGTATCAGTTGGTAGTAGCGATGTGAGGGCTGCTCCGGTGGCAGCTCCTCGGCCACGTCCACAAACTGACTGCAGACTGGCACCTTGCCACGTCCCTTGCCCACAGCCAGCTCGTTGAGCAGCTCGATGTATTGCTTTGGTAGTCCGGCAAGGGTTTCCCTGCACTCTGGGCGAATGTAGAGCATGTCCATTTGGCGATGCAGCGCTGGGCAGCTGTTGAAAAAGTCCCTGAGCTGTGCACTGCTCGGATCCAGCACCAAAATCAAATGCAGATGCTCACGGACGCCTGAAAGGGGTAGAAAAAACAATCAGTTGGATTGAGTGTAATGGAATTTAAGTGACCCTGCAACTAACGTTTCATAAAGTAAGCGCCCAATGACTCCTGATATCCCTCCAGCTGTGCCGCCTGCTTCAAGGTGCTTGCCACCGACTCCAGGTCGTCGCCAAACAACTCCAGAATCTCACTGCCCTCGAGCAGCGCCTCAATGGGCTTCAGTATGTCCGGCACATAGCTGAGCCAGCAATGCTCGATGAGCAGGTAGCTCATCTGCTGCTCCAACGCGGCTGTTTGCATTGCCAGCTTCAGTTCGTTGTAGAAATCGGTTAAGCCATAGTCCGGACCACCCTGTAGGGTAACCACCTTAGCCTGCTGTAAAGTAGCAGCTGCATAAATGGCATCCGCGTGGCGATCACCTGCCCTGGCCAGGATTAACAGGTGTGCATCGTTGCGGCAGAGAACTCTGGCTACTTTTGCTGTCTGCTGCAGTAACTCCTCCGTAATGGGCGCTGTAATGCTGTAGCTTTCGGCATCTGTAGGGAGTTTTATGGAAGAGAGGGGAAAAAGAGACTTATAGACTAGCTTAATACCCTTTGAAATAATACTTAATAATCTTTCATAAGTTCTGAGACACTAACAGTTTTCCTCAGCCTATTTCTACTAACATTTACATGCTATGTTAAGCTAACAGTTGCTTAACAGTGCTCCCTTTAACATTTCTTAAAGTTCAACGCGCATCGTTATTGAAGTTGGTAAAATGCTTCCATAATTTGTGGATTAAAATTTGAAAATTTACAAAATTGTAGCTACGATTATTATTGTATTTCAGTTGCCATAAATTTTCCGTTTCTTTTTGTTGACCCGTTCTTTATGTGTACTTGCAGTGGATGACCCCCGAGGAGGAGGCACGCCAAAAGTTCATCATGCGTGAACGAGATCGAGAACGAAAACGCATCAAACGCATGAATCCCGAGTATCGACAAATGGAACGAGAACGTGATCGATTTCGCAAACAGACGCCAAGGCCCAGTGTAGTTATCCCCAATCATATATACTCACACACACACACACACACACATTGTGCTCTTCTTGTGTTATTTTCTACTGATCAGCGTAACTAGAAAAACTGTTTAGAGTTCGGCAACAAAGTACAACTTCAACTACGATGCGCGTGACTAAAAAACGAACGAAAAAAAGTCTTGGAATTCAGTAGAAAAGTTAGAAACCTTACAGAAAGTTAGGTATAGAATAGAGCTGAACCCTTCTGAAGTAAGTCAAAAAGATCAAGAGATTCCACTCACTGCATATGGTGATTTGCCGCTGCACCTCCTCCAGCCACTCATCGTGTGTCAGACCCTGTAGTTGTCCCCTTGATTTGGGTGACTTGGGCACAAAGTAGACTTTCTGCAACAGCAAAATCAAATCAATATAGAGCTATATAGACATATTTGTTAGTGTCACCTCCTTGCCAAAGTATTTGCGCATAGTTTGCTTGAGTATAGCCTCAAATTGCTGCACATGTTCCTCACTAGACAAACGATCCTTAAACATGGACAGCAGCTCACAATACAGGGCCTGCAAATAAACCAGAAAGTGGTTAAGTCTTGTAAACGATTAAAGCCAATTAATCAGTTTACCTCATTGAAGTCGGAGCTGGGATAAAAGACAAGTGAATCCAATAGCTTCATAATGCATTTGGGACTAAACTGATACTGAACTTGGCCCGTGAAAGTTGACTGCAACTGCAAGAGAGAAAAGCGGGTTGAGAGACCAAGGGAGAGAGAGAGTCGAGAGAGGATTACCTTTTGAAAGCACTCCATTAGACATTCGCTGACATGTTGCAAATTGATGCCGTTGTTGCCGCTGCCACTTGACCGAAAATGTCCGCTGAGCAGCGGCTCGAGGCGGCACTGTACGATGGCCATCATATCGGAGGCTGATGGTCTTCCAATGCGTACGTATTGATTGATTGCCAAGTAACGCGGTGCAATTTTCAGCAAATTACCGCTAATGGACGCACAGATTTGCAATCCACTGACACTAATCCATTCCAAATTGTCAGCATAGAAGCCACCGCGTTGCACCAATTGCAGCAGCAATTCGACAATCTCACAAGCTCCCCAGGCATCAAGTTGGCACAAATCCAGATTCTTCATAAAGAGCACCAAACGCGATTGCTTGGCTCGATACTCACGTCCCCTCACACCGCTCACCGTGACGCAGTGCGTCTTCAAGGTGTGCAGCACATAGCCAGCCGTCAGCTGTGTCGAACAATTGATGCTGGCCAGCTGATAACCCGAGTGCTCCAACATGGCCTGCTGCAGTAGCAGCGTCTTACCCGCTCCACTTGGCCCCACGAGCATGAAGGGAGCAGTTTTTCCAGCTGGCAGTGCCAGCAGTGATCCAATTATATTCAAATACGATCTAACATAGGCTGTGACTATCAGCTGACTGTCCCGCTCCGGTGGCTCAATCATGCCCAGCGTGTACTGTTCTAGTGCATTGCGTTGTGGCTCAAAGTAGGTTAACTCTGCCTGGTTGGGTTGCGCTATATAGAGATTCGCCCGCTGCAGCACGAGCTGAGCAAACTCGCGTTGTCGCTCGCTGGGAATGTAGCCGAGCAGCGCACGCAGTGTGGCAGCGCCGTATTCCTCCAGAGATTGGCCATTGTGCAGCTGCAGCAGCAGAGCACGCAATACGCTGGACTGACTGACACCGGGTATATGTCTGTGGGAAGAAAGGTGGGCAGAGGGGTATTAGTCTTAACCCTTTTATAAGAGCAGGGTTTAAAACTGTTGCTTTCAGTAGTCTGAAGTCAAGAGATCAATCTGTATTAATTACATAAAAAAGTCTCTCAATTAAGTATCCAAAAGTTGCCTCAAATCACCTAAAATTATTTTCTTAACTTTTCCAATAATCATCTTAAAATCTTCCCTATAAACAGTTGTAATAACTGAGCTAACTTAAGTTAAAAATTCTTCAGCGTTAAACAAACCCTTCCCAAACCCACACTCACCCCAAAACATGTTCCGCTTCCAGCCAATCGATAGCTATTTTAAAATTACCATCGATGTAGCTCTGTAGTAAATCCCCATAGGGTTCCTTGCTCAGTTCGTGCTTCAGCACTGCTTGCATAGGATAATAGTCGTAGCTGCAGGACAAAACACTAATTAAAACCAGTTTAGATTTAATATATATCTCTACAAGACTTACCTCATATTGACAATGCCCATGCGTGAAATGGTGGCCGGCGAGGCGTGACGCACATCGTCCGTTTCGAAGATGAAGTTGACATTGCTGCCAAACTGTATGCGCCAGCCAGAAGGAAGTGTTAAAAGTCTACAAAAGAGAATGACACAAGAAGACACAAGACACATTCAAATACACTCCCATAACATGATCTTAATTAAAACAATTTAATTGCTTTGCTTTTGACATGTATATGTCTCTAGGCTAGCTTCAAAAACGAAATGAAAGAAATGTTAATGTTGCTGTTAACAGCGTCTGCTAATGTTAGAAAATCTTATGTTGAGTTCTGGACAGCCTTAGACATATACATGTTCAATGTAGCACATAATCCCCTGTAAATGGGGATTATTACTCATAGTGCTCCTTATTTCGGTTCTGCGTGAACCAAATTTAAAAGAGCTCTCTCAATTTCTCTCTTTCTCTCTCACTCTCATTCTGTATATACAAAACGAAAGAAAACCAAAATCGCTTCCCAATCTCTATCTTGCAGCTGATGACACCCGAGGAGGAGGCGCGCCACAAGTTCATCATGCGAGAGCGAGATCGAGAGCGAAAGCGCATCAAGCGCCTGAATCCCGAATATCGGCGAATGGAGCGCGAGCGCGATAGATTTCGCAAGAAGGCACGACGTGCTAACGTAGCATTTTTCCAATATTTCTAAATAATATTTAAACACACACACACTCTCACCCACACACACGCACACACTTTTCGTTTAGTTTTAAGTAGTCGCAAGTTTGACCTGGGCTTGGGTTTTCGGGGGTTTACATAGTTTTCGTTTCGTTTTGCAACACTGTTACGACTGACCTATCTGACTGTAGTACTTTCTGCTCTACAACATACATCTATGTACAATAACCCACAATTGATTAATCCAGCTACGTTGTGCTTTAATAAGTTTTCCCCCCTCTACTCTTTCCATTCCATCTCAACTCTCAGTTGACGCCGGAGGAGGAACTGCGTCAGAAGATGATACAACGGGAGAGGGATCGTGAGCGTAAGCGTATCAAACGCATGAATCCCGAATATCGACGCCTCGAACAGGAGCGAGATCGGGACAGAAAGAAGGCGAGACGGGCGAACGAAGCATTTCGACAATTGGAAAAGTTACGTGATAAGATTAGAAAGGAGCGTAAGAAGGGATTACTGGTGACGGATCCCACGCAATTGCCGCCCGAGTTTGCGGCCATTATACCGCCAGTGCCTGTTGAGCCTGAGGTGATTATATCGACGCCGCAGACACAGCAACAACAACAACAACAGCAGCAGCAGCAAGCACAACAGCAGCAAGCACTGCAGCAGCAGCAGCAGCAACAACAACCAGCGACACACCATCAACAGCAGCAACAACAACAGCAGCAGCAGCAACAACAACTGGCAGCAGCTGCTGCAGCGGCGGCAGCACACCAGCAGCATCAACGACGCCGCAACATGTCGCATGTGCCAACGGCAACGTCGAGTCTGAACAGCGCGACGTTGACGCAACTGACGGCGGCTGCGGCGGCGGGTAATGCAGCAATGCATACGCCCACGGCGCATGGCACGCCCACGCATTTACAGCAGCTAAACAAGTTACAGCAACTGTATCCGCCGCCCAGTTTTGCCCATCCCGCCCTGCCCATTGCCGGCGTCACGTTGATGCCCCAACTGTGTCATCCGATCTTGCATCAGAATCTGGGCGCCACACTCTATGCACCACCGAATGGCATCAAGCAGGAGTACGGCCAGGATGTGAGCAGCAGTCTGAGTGCAGCGGCAGCTGCTGCAGCTGCCACAAGCTCAGCCTCCGCTGTGGCTGCCGCACAGGCGGCGGCGCTTGCCTCATTGCGTGGCAGCGGCGTACCAACGGATGATCCCGAGATGGCCTTGAATTTGGAGCCAGAGATTATACTACAAACACCGCCAGATGTGAATCCCGCGCAGCAGCAGCATCATTTCAGTGCCCACCAGCAACAGCAGCAGCAACAACAACAACAGCAGCAGCAACAACATCATCTGCAGCAGCAACAGCAGCAGCATTGCAACATGTTTCAGCACATGGCGCCACAGGCTCACATGCAACATATGCGACCAGCGCCGCTGCCACCGCCGCCTTCAGTCGCATTGGCGCCACCGCCACCAGCGACACACCAGCAACAACAGCCGCCACCGCCACCAACACAGCAACAGTTGCAGCAATCACATGCGCAACAATAGTGAGAGATTTCGAACCACTCGCCTTTAGTTTTGTAAGCTCTCAACTAGCCACACACTCACACCACATAAGCATTTCAGTTCATGTTGTTATTAGTAAGAGAGATAGAGGAGAGAGTTCTCACCGTTTGGAGTTGTGTGTGTGTGTTCGAACTAGTTCTAGTTAAGTTACTTGTAATATGTGAACTAGTTTTTGAATACAAAGTTGGAATCGTATTTGAAAATTATTATTTGTGCATGAAGCGTTTTCTGTCGAATATTTTTTTTGGACTTAGTTCCATTAATTTTGACTCAAATAAGTATTTAAAATAAATTCTATATCGATTGAATCGAAGCTAAATTAAATCACAACTAGTTCAAATTATAAAAAAGAGTTTAAAATCAATTTTAAAAGTAATTGCTTAGAAAATTCATGAAATTTTAACTGAGGTATTGTAATTGGAACTGAAATATGAAACGAACAAAATTAGTTATGTATTTTAAAAGTGTTTGTCACGCACAAATAGGCTTTAATTTATACAAAATCACTCAGTTTACTTAATTATTTGAAATTCATTTTAGAGCTAGTTCAAAAGAACTTAAACTCCATTTACCCGCACACACACACACACTCCGCACAGTGGAGACTCTTTGAACGTCATTTGTAAAATGTCGTTACGTTGTGTATTACGTTAACATTTAGTTTATATTACGCTACGTTATAGTTTTAGTGGGCTTCCCCTCATTTGATGTCATTGAATAACGTATTCGCATTTCTTTGTTTGTGTTTTATAAGTCTGTAAACTATTTTCTATTCGGTAGCTAAGTGATATATGGGAATGGACGAGTTAATTGCCCATTCCGTACAATACAATACTTGCAACTTTAAGATACGATACGATATAATGATAATTGTATACCCATACGATATATATATATATAATTATACATAATGAATGATATATATACATTAATGGCAAGCCGCAAATAATTATTACGAATTTATGCGCAAGTACGAGCAAAATATAATAGCAAAAGCTGTTGCTAAAATTGAATTATTGGAAGGTTTACTTTGAAAATTTGTTTTCAGCTGGAAATATTAGAAGCAACCTCATGGATTCCTAACTAAAAACCATTCTAGGCGAAGTTTAAAGTAGCTTTATGCTAAATATTCTTATTAAGTTAAGAACTAAATTCCATTTAAAACAATTCAATTTAAAGAAAGAAATTTCAGTACTTACTTATTATCGTCCAGCACCGAGTTGAGTGCCTCAATCCACTCGGGATCAATGCTGCCATCGCAGACAATCCAGGAGTGCACGTGACCTGGTTCCTGATTGACCACAACGGCCGTGTGGGTCAAGACACCGTCAATCCACTGCCTGGTATCCGTATCCAAGCGTCCCAGCAACTGCACGCGACTCATTGACTTGGGACTGATGGTGTGCACGCGCAGCTGAGCAACCGAGGAAGCGGTCAATGCCTGACGCAGCAACAACAAAATCGTAGACTTGCCACAGCCAGGTGGACCAACGAGCACCACGCCCATGCGCTTCTGCAGCTGCTCGTGTAACTGCAACGCCTTCTCCACCTGCCGTTCGTTGGGACAGAGGCCAAGTGGTGCGAATGCAGCAGACAGCGCTGCTTGCAGTGGCGTCTCGGGCGCTTGGGAAGCGCCAATTTCCGGAAATACATTCAACAACAGCATCTCGAAACGTTCGACGTCCTGTTGGGCCAACTTAGACATGGTTGATGAGCGCAGACAATGGACAATAATATGCATTTCGTCCTCGAGACTTGCCGTGGGCCTTAATTGCTCATTAGTAGCCAGTGTTGTTGCTAATTGCGAACGCAGTCCCTCGCCGCAGACGAGCAGTACTGTCTTCAGTTCACGCAGGCCCCAATCGTAGTGCCGTTGGGTGGATAACATCTTGCCACACAGATCGAACAGTTCCACAATGCGTGCGGCAATATCTGTGGCAGACACAAAGCCCTCCACAAACAGCATGACACGGGCAATTTCCCCCGGTTCCGGCTGTTGCATCACAATGGGCCTAAACAGCGCCTGAATATTTCCCGGCAACTTCTGTCTGCCTCCATACTCGCCGCCAGCTGGATTCAGTGTCACAAATATGCCACAATGCCGATTAAGTTGCACCTGTTAAGCGATGGAGTGTAAATATTATCGCGTGTATGGGTGGGTGGGTGCTACAGGCACTGATTGAGCTTAATAAGAGTACAGTGGACTCTCGCTAATTAGCTAAACGCATTTGGCAACTAAAGAGATTTTCTAAAGGATTTTTAAACAAAGTTTGATAAATTTTCTTTACTAAATTTCTCCATAGCTCCACCTTTAGTAGAAGTTTTACTACTTTGTGTCTTCACTGTACCATCGATCATGCTCGCAATTGATTAATTTCTCACCTTTCGCTCGCCAATTTGCACAGCATCCGCCTTGTCCTTGAGTGCACTCTGAATGGGCTGTATGAGCATTGATATGGATGATAGAGTAGCCTCCTGTAGCCTATTGAATTCATCAAAACAGCCCCAGGCACCGCAGCGTGCCAACCCGGTGAGGATTAGACTCATCGATTCGGTGTCCACATTCTGCAAACAGAGTTAATAAATGACACCATAATGACAAATTGCATAGAGTGTATACTGCACCTCATCACAATTGAAAACCAACACGAGACGCCCCAGCATGCCGCCCAATGCCTTGACACATTCGGTTTTTCCGGTACCCGCGGGACCAAAGGGATTACCCCCGAGGCCCATGTGCATGGCCTGTGTGAGGATGAGATAACACTTGTGGGTCAACTGGGTGTGGACCAGCTTGTTGGCATGACCCAGAAATTCGTAGGCATATTCAAATTCAGCATAAACCATTCGCACCCAAACCTGTCGTCCATTCAGGTAATAACGCAGCTGACTGAGCCAATGCCAATCCGTGGCATGCATCACATTATGTTCCAGCAACGTTGCCACAATGCTCGCATAATGCACCAGATCCAAGAGTAAAGCACTCAGCTTATTGCAGATCAAACTGCCGCCTTTTGTGTTCTGTTTCAGCCCAGACAGATGAGTTATTTCCGCTTTGAGCTGTTGCTCCAACTTTGAAAGGGACATGCTGCCAATGGCCTTCTCCGTCTGCCGTGTGAAATGCAAAGCTCTCGCTGTGGCTAACACTTGGCTAACATAGCGAGTCAAGAGCTGCTCATTTAGTTCATCACTTGTGCCCTTTGTGTTGTTGTAGCACTCGTGGATTTGGCCACGCAGCGTCTCCTGCACGGCCAGCACGAGTTCGTTGAGCCAGCGCTGTAGAAGATGAAACCAGTTGAGTTATAAGAATGACAAGTGGACTTTTTTTAATGCCAAACCCACCTCAATGTCGCCAGTCATATCCACCGCTTGCTGCAGTTGCAGTTTGTCACCATCAGCGCTCTGCACAGCCAGAATCCTGTAGTGTCCGCCCTGGGACACCTGCTCTATGGCCAGACTATGACAACCTGGGAACAGTTTGCGTATGTGTCGCTTTATAATATCCGCATCCTTGGCTGCCTGACCTAGCAGCTCCAGCAGATCATCATCGCCCAGAAAGTAGAAACGTGGAAACGAATTTCGTTTATCCTGCAAATGTTTGGAGTGTGAATAATGTGGGTAATTTATCTGATGCTGTCTGTACCGTAATATAACTCATCAGATTCTGCTGACAACGTGCCAATTGAGTTTCCAGTGCATTGACAATGGTGCTAATGTTATTAATCTTGAGCAGCGAGGTGACACGCGAATCCATTTGAATCTCACGCATGACAAAGCGAAAGTCCTTGTCGATACGCTTAAACAGCGCGTGCTCCTGCTGCAGTGTGCCAGCTCCAAACACGGGCTCCAAGTAAACCCAACTGAAATGGATAGAGAGACAGGTTTTACTTAAAGAGGTGTCTAACCGATTCTACTCCTACCGTCGCTGGGAATGATTGAGGCTGGTGAGCAGCACGTCGAGCGTATTGAGACGACTCTCCCAGATTTCTGCCTGATCCGAGAAGCTGTCAAAAGCTGCCGAGTTCTTGGCCGATTGCAGCAGGGATTGATTGTCGCCAATCTTGTTGAGCACTTCCTGGTAGTCCCTGATCAGCGACACGGGCTGCCCGGCTGCATCTGTGCGCTCAATAAGCTTCAACTGTGCTGTGACTGACCATTGATCCAGTTCCACCAGAGCCTGTCTGACAATCTGCTCCGAAGCTGCCTGACGCACAACGTTGGCAATCTCTGGAGCAGCTGCCTGCAGCGCATCCATGTCCGCCAAAATGTCCTGCAGCTGCAGAGCATGCAAAGGCTTCGTTTGACTGCAATGCAGCAGCTGAAAGATTCGGGCCCAGTGACGCTCACTGAGTGCATCCGACTGCAGTTGTTGCAGGATGGGCAGCGTTGCCTGCAAGCGCTCGACTTGCTGACGAATGCGCTTCGAGGGCAAATCAATGGAAGCGTGCACGGAGCCCTCCCAGCGGGCAATGAACTCGTTCAACATGTAAGGACGTCGCCTGTAGATGGCCCATTCCTCCTGTAGAATAGGCTGCAGTTCGGCTAGGAATGAATCGTAGACTTGCCACTGCTGCGACTGCTTCTCTAGCTGGGCATCGATCTCGGCAAAGGAGGCCAGTGCCTGCTCTGGGAATTCCATGTTGAACTTGGCGCACTCCTCCAGCAGCTGCTGCTTCTTGGCCTGCAATTGTTGCCAGTGAACGCGTCGCTCTTTGAACAACTCCAGACTGGCACTCTCGTTCGCCTCCAGCTCGGCAATTGTGGACTCCCAGCGTAGCAGAAACTTGTCTGCCTCGTTGCGTAGGTTCTGTAGCTGTGTGTGTGCCTGTGTCTTGATCATGTCCACCTGACGCTGCAGTATGACTGCATGATTCTCCAGCAACGGCTGCAGTTGCTCCCACTGCAGCATAATGGCAGCCAAGGCTGTGACGCGTTCCTTGCACCAACCAGCGAGACAGGCATCCTTCTCCCTCACCAAATCCAAAGTGCCGCTTATCTGTGGCAATTCACTCATTATCTTCTCATACTTCATGCCCGACTGACTGATGCTGCCCTCGTCCATGGGTATGTTCTGCAGAAACTGCAGCGCATTCTGCAGAAATTCCTGCAGCGCACCAATGTCATTCAGAATCGACGTGCGCAAACTATTGGCTAGTGCTTCCCAGTAACGTCTGCTCAGATACTCGATGTCCGTGCGCAGTGGCAGCACATTGATCACAATGCAATCAATGGACTCCTCCGATTGCTGCAGCTTCGCCAGCTGTTGACTGAACTGTTTGCAGGCACGGAAATTGCGATCCCAATCGGCGGCCTCGTTCAAGTGTATGCCGCAGAGCTGCTCGATGTCCACACAACCCAGAGCAATCCAAGGCAACCAAATGCTCTTGAAATCCTCCAGTTTATCAAACAATTCCGCGGCCCTGGCATACAAAGGTCCAAAATGCTGACGATTCAACGTCACCATCGATTGAAACAACACGGAACTCTGCTCTGAGAGGCCATGGAAATTACAGGGTCGCTCGATAAAGCGGCGAAGCTGTGAGAAGTAGATTTCCCTTATCTCCTCCTCTGACGGACTGTAGCAAAGTTCGCGCTGTCTTAAGACCAGTTTGATATGAATATCCGGCAACTTGTTGTTCATGTCCAGCAGACCGAGTATATATTGATATTCCAGGACCTTGTAGAGCTGATGATCCCAGTGCAATTTAAAGGCATCGAGATTGGAGTAGCCTTGGCGTTCCAGAGTGGCCACCAGTTCGCGCAGATGCCGCAGTTCATCCTTCCACACTTGGTTTTGGGTCAACAGATCAGTGCCCATGAGTTTCATGACCTAAAAAAAGAAATAAATAAAGGTAAGAGCTTCAAAATACCCTGTAGTTACTTACAGTACGCTTGGCCTGCTCATGGTAGCCCACGAGGAGCGTGTTGTCCGACGACAGCTTGGACACAGCATCCTGCAGAGTGTTCACATAACGCTGCACTGAAGCCTCGTCCTGCCAGGCCACCGTCTCGCTCTGCACCAGACGCTGCAGTTCCAGTGCGTTCTTAAGCATGATCGGCCTTTGACAGGGTATCATGCGGTCACCGATCGTGTTGTGGAATGTAGCAATCTGCTGCAGACGTCGAGCGTAGCACATGTACTTGGCGGCATGTGTGGCAGCCGAACGCAGCTCGAGGGGCACATTATAGCCCAGGTTTTCGAACTCACGCACATCCTGACAGAAGGTAACTAGCTTGGGATTGAAGGTTACACGCATGAGTTGACGACCTTCCTTCTCGAACTTGACCACAGCCTGATCATCGCGCAATCTACAGAGAAAAGACATAACTTTATTTTGTGTTCTACTTACTTATGAGAAGCTTTACCTCAACTCTCCGCTCTTGACAGCCGTTGAGCACTGTCCCGACCAGATTTCAAAATTGGTGCGCAGCAGCGACTCCGTCTCCTCCTTGATTTCCTGCACGGCTTTGTTGATCTTATCGAAGCCATCGCGTCCACTGATCAAATGGCTAACCTTCTCAATCTCCTGTATCTGATACTGCACCACTTTGAGCCAACGACACTCGTTGCAAATAACCGACAAATGTCCCGTATCCGGTTCCATATTCGTATCTGTCATGGCCTTGCGCAGATCCTGCAGCAGCAGTTGCAGGGATTGCAGAAACTGTTCCCGCTCAATTGTGAGTAGTTCCAAGACTGCGGGTCGTTGTATCAACATTTCGTACTTGGAGAAGATGTAGATGACCTGTCGAGGATTGCTCAAATGATGGTGCAGTTGAGCCTTCAGAGCGGCAGCAATGCGTTCGTCAATTGGTTGCAGCACCTGCTCAAAGTGTTGCAAGGCCTTGTGCCACCTACCCTGACCCGTGGGGGAGGTATCGAATATATTGAAATCTACAAGAAGTGAACCAATAAATAGAGTACTCTATAGATGACTTTTAATCCTACTTACCACTAAAGGCCGCCTGCTCCTGAAACATTTCCTGCAGCTCGGCATCGTTGAGCAGCGTGGCAATTTGCTTGTAAAGTTGTTTTATATTACGAATTTCACCAAGACGATCCTTAAACTGTTGTCCACGTCGTGGCACATGCGGCTCTCCCACCCACGGATGCTTCACGTAGTTGGGCCAAAAGAGACGCGTTAATGAGTCACACAGCTGCATCCAGGCATCCACTGTGTCCATGCATTGACTCATCAAATTATTCACATGATATGATCCGAGGCTCCAAATATCCTCGGACAACAGCTGCACCAGACACGCCTCCAGCAGTCGATTGCCCATTATGTCCAGCAGATCTGTCATCCTTTGCTGTGGATAATTGTAGGGCAGACGCCAGAGTTCATCCAGATGGTTGTGGGCGTGGTCCAGAAACTCCTCAATTCGATTCGTTGAGTTGCCGCCATTGTCAATCGAACTGCATTTTAATTTGATGTAAGTTAATTTATTTTTAAATGAATTAAAGGGAGTGAAGGTTTACCTGATTTTCTGCTCAATCTTTTCCAAGACGCCTATAAAAACCTGTGATGTTTCGCGATCAAGACGTGAACTAGATTTATCCCCCAGTTTTTGCTTCCAGTATTTGATTTCGTCCTTGATGCTGGCAATGCCTGCAAAAGTGTATTTTTGTGGTAGGTTGAATAGCTGGGTTCAGTAAGGTTAACTTTGCCATTTTCTTTCAGTACTTGACTTAACTCATCTGTGTGCAAAGGGTGTTCTTATATACTGTATCATTCGTTGAACAAGATTTATCGGTATATAAACTCAACTTTGTTATAACAAGTTTTAGCATTATTGCCAATTTTGTTAAAGTTTGGCTGGAAATCTTTAAAAGAATGATCTTGCGATACCTTTTAAAAAAGATAACTTTTGTCATTCACATAATACGCATTGATTTTATGATAAAAGGGAGAAGAATAAGATCGATTTCTCTGTTTAAAGGGTTGCCAGATTGCAAGCCTCTAAGGTTTGCGGATTCACAAACTTTTTTGTATATGTCGGCGATAAAAAGCGAGCTTCTACTATATATAAGTACAAATTAGTGTTTGTGGCTAGTAGTTGCAATTTTAATGAACTTAAATATCAATTATACTTATGAATGTCTCCCTTAAGTTCCCAAAAGTTAAAATGAAAATCCTTGTAGTATTCTTTGCCACACACAGAATATTGAGCACTTACCACTCTGCGGTAATCCCAAGGTGGAGCCCAAAGAGACATGTAAGTTCTCGAGAAGTCCGCTCAGTTCGGGGCTGTATTCATTGCGCTGAAAGGCAGAAAAGTAGAAGAAGATGAACATAAAGAATAAGAGCGCATAAAGAAGGAGAAAAAAAAGGGAAAATATTGAGAAACAAATTGCATTCACTGGAAAGCAAATATAATTGACAAAATGAAATTGCAAAAAAGAATTGAATTATGCGGAAATGCGATTAAAATGCTGCTGGTAACTGCAGTTTGCCAGCTGAAGAGCAAACAGCAAAATAATTTAAGCCCAGGCTGGAATTACCGAGAACTACAAGCTATATAAAATGTATGTGTGTGGGTGGTATGCATGTATAAGTATATACAAATATACGAATACGAATACGAATCTGATTCAGAATCAGAAACTGAATACAAACTATACACATGGAACTTACCCGTGCGATGGCATGAGGGGAAAAGACACGTGAAACGGAATTGTAAATGGATTTAACCAGGCCACCCTCCAGTGTTAATATGCCCAACAGTGGTTCGCCTGCTGCACCACCAGCAACACCACTGCTTTGTCCCACCTGCGGCACCTTGTAGAAAAGCAAACAGACTTCCTCGTTGGGTATGCGATGCTGAAATTTGATTTTGCCATCGGATTTATTATGCACGGCCGAGATAACCGTGTGCTCTTCCTGCTCTAGAAACTCCAATATAGTCGCTGTTTGCTCATCCAATTCCGTGCCTGGAATGCGCGCTGCAAAATACTCAACTGCACACCCCGAATGCGGAGGGAGATCAGATAAAATAGTGTTAAAGAATAATTCCATAGTTTGATGTGTAGTTAAGCTCAGCTCATGTCGTAATCGACTTTTTTTTATGTTATGCTTCTTCAGACTGTTTTTCTATACATTTTCCTACCTGAGGTATTAATAATGAATTTGGTGCGCTGACTCATATTGATAAAAAATTCTTTTTATGATTGCTTAAAAACCTTTGGTTGCACTTCACTTGCTGCACTTTCAGTTTTAACTGACGTGAAACTCTTTCACTTTTCCTTAAAGTCCTTTCGGGCGAAACAAACCAATTTGTTGTCCTTTTTTTTTTGTTTCGGTTTCCCATGGCAACGGCAGGCGACGTTGCTAAGGATTTTACAGTTGTGGGTTTCCGCTTTCATACATGTTTTTTCGTGTTATTGTTTGCTTTTGCACCTGTTGTTTTTGCCTTGAGCAAAGTGGCACGTGTTTCTCTTTTACTTCACTCACACTCGGCTTCCCTCTCTCTCGCTCTCTCTTTTTATAGAGATAGTTGTCAGGTGTGGAGGCAGCTGTGAAATGTGTTTAGTGCTGTCCACTTTTCATGCATCTGAAAACATTACTTCAATCTTGTCACAGTGCCTGCTAATGAAACATAGCATTGCTCTTTCTCTCTCTTCCTCCGCTTCCTACGATTTTCCTTCCGCTCATAGCACTAAAAATGCCTCAGCAAGTTTATATCGTTTGAATGCCCATTAATTAAATTGTACGGGCGTGCTCTGCACTGAAACCAAGTCGGGAGACGTAACTTTATGACTTTATGTCAGGGCTGTAAACAGCAACAACTCACCGAACAACACTAGATTGGCAGGCACTGTAAAAGCTAGTGATTGAATCGGTTAGCAGTGTGCTGGCCCTAAGCATTCCTGATTCCTTGTAAACCTGATTAAAGCAAATGTCAAAATAATTTATTGCTGGTGCTTGAAGAAATAAATCTAAAAATTTCACCTTTCAATTTAACATTCCACTTAATCAAGTATGGATACCTAATTCAATCACAAACATACATAAACTTCTAACTCATTTTTTTGTAGAAATTTAAAAAACCATTTTGTTTAAATTATTAAAATTTGTTGTATATCATGACAAGAAGTAATAAAATTAGTTGGCTTAAAATCTTCCTTAAAATAACATGATTGTAGTACTACAATAGTTTAAGTCTACAAACTCCTGCAACTATAATTTAATTACCTATTATATCGAGGTATTCGTAGTTACCATTTATGAGCAAATGAATTGCTTGCACACCACGCACAATTGATTATAATCCAATTTTCGCTCTCATGGGGATTTTAAGCCTTGACAAAAAAGTTCCAATTGTGTGCTATAGTCGCATGTGTATAAGTGTGTTTATGTGTGTGTGTAGGTGGGTAAACTTAGTTACGCCAACTATCTGCTAACTTTGGCTATGTAGTGTAGTTAGAGTGGCATCCGAAACCCTAGAGGCAACTATCAGCAAACGTGAAAGCGAATTTAATAGCGGATAAAGGAAAGTGCCTCGACTATTGCAGTGCCCATACCCAATATCATACAAGTAGCAGCAGTAGAGAGCCTGCATCCTTCGTTTATCCTGTTGGCACATCTGTTTGTTGCAAAATACCGTCAAAATAGTTTTCTCTCAGCTGCTGCCTCCATTTCCATGCGATGCCGTATGTTGCATGATTTTATTGACAGACAAACAGATAGGCTTGACTTGTTACAGCCCTTTATTTACCAATTCGTAGTCTTTTATTTCTTCTACTCTTTTGAATTGGTGCTAACTTTTAGCTAGTAAAGCTGCCTGTTGGTCATTTAATCAAATTAACTGAATTGCCGGGTATTTGATTTTAACCGCAAAAGAAAAAACTTTAACTGCAGTACACTAAAAAAATTGCATTATTTTTGACAACACTTTGGCAACGAAAAAAGAAATCAGCTTACATAAACAAAGCGTCAGCTAGTCAAAGCCCTTCTATCCAACTTGTTTGGCCACACAAAAAGAGTTAAAATAAAAACCAACAGCAGTGTTCTCACAAGCAGAAACTACTTAATTTTGAGCAGTAAAAACAAATAAATAAAATTTAAAGTGTAGAGTTAAACTGTTTGCTGGCGAAAAAACGGCTAACATGTTTTTGGGAACACTATTGTTGGCTAAAAAAAATCCCCACTGAATGCCACTGAAGCTTTTGCAACAAAACTGTAGAAAAAACTAAAAAATAATAATAAAAAAAAGCTGAAACTTCAACATGGAAACTATGAAATTGACATATTTTGGTGAATGCTTTGTGGCCATGTGTCTATGCCAGTGGCAGCAGCTTTTTGTGCGCCACTGTTTGAATTTTTGTATAATATGTTGTGTGTGTGTGAACTGGCTTTAATAAGTTGCTAGCGGGAGTTTAGTATGTCATCGTTAGCGGCTCATTTGAGATATGATTTAAATCAAGTCTGGTATTAAATACAGTAATTTGGCTCATAATATTCATATGCGGATGGTAAACCGTATGGATGATAAACGCCTTAAACTAGGCACTAAATATACTGTTCTCTGTCTTCCATTTCACTAATAGACCATTGTAGCATACACATGACGATTTATTTGTTTATGTTCTTTTTATGTACGACAGAGAGATGTCTGAATATTTGCTCTTTGCCAGAACTGACACAAGAATATGACGATTTCGATAATATTTTATGTGGTCTTCGACTGCTTGGCTTGTTTTTATTGCCAGCGATTACGAGTCAGTTCAGTTGCAGGGCCAAAAGACCACAAAAAATATACACATATATATAGTCTGTATAAATTCCAAAAGGACACAAAAAAAAAAAAAAAAAATAGATCCACTGGCAAAAACAATGGCTAGAGCTTAGCTTTGGGAACCGTTTGGCTTTCTTCCTATCATCTAGGCACAATTTTAGTGTTTGGCTTTTCCCAAGAATTTATGGTTTATGGCATTTTGTTGGTTTTGTCAAATTACATGTTCTTCGTGTCATTGCTGTTGCTGTTCTTCTTCTAGGTTTAGCTGTTGGGGCCAACCTTTTGTGCCTAAGTGTGTGTTCAAGCGTATAAATTGTCAACACATATTACAAGCAGCTGTATATATGAATGTGATATTCGTTCTCTTTCTTACACTCCCACTCTCCCTCTGTCTCTCTATCTCTTTCCTTTGTATCTACGTATTGATGACATTTTACATTGAAATTGCTCTTTGATGGCTGCTCTTTGTTTATTTGTTTACTTTTTTTGTACTCGTAAAAACATTTCAATGTGTAAATTTTTATCCTGATGCTGCAACACCAGCAATAATAACAATCAAACCATAAAGTAGAATTAATATCGAAGATTATGATTGTTATGTTGTAGTTGCTCCAAAGTTCTCCCCAAGTCTAAAGCAACAAAGTACCCATAAATATAAATAAATAAATATAAATTGCAGATAATTTTGTTTCCAAGTTGTTGCTAGAAAATGGGACTGACAAATGTGTTATCTTTTTGATAGGCAAATCAAATTGGTTTCCAAGTGCAGACAAACTACTCAGTAAACATTAAACTATGCAGATTGTACTTACAGTACTCAATAAAATGTAGTCTATCGAATGGCAATGGAATTTGAGTTGTGTTTAAAATTCATAGTTGCAAACAGTGCATAGTTAAAGTTGCTGAACAGGTGAGATATTCGCTCGGCAGACACGTGCCATAAAATATGCATGCGAATATTAATGGGCGTTGCAACAATTCATCGTTAAGCCGAAGCCTTTAATCAACCACACATACACACACGTTTACTGATTCATACAGATACTAGGGTGTGTGCGTTTGAGTTGGCATTTTAGCTGATTTAAGGCTAAATGTTGAAATTCGGAAGTAGTAGTAACTTTAAACTGAAATATTTAAAGACTCTGACACTCCATTCTTTGATTTTTATGTTTTATTGTGTTCTCTGTGAACAAATTTATCAATTGGCATCAAAATATTGAATAAAAAAAAAATTTTTTTTTTAATTTTTGAAAAAAATGTAAAGGGGTAACATCACGAAATTTTTTCAAAAATTTTAAAATTTTAAAAATTTTAACTAACGAATACAATCGATTGTACTAGTTGTCTAGAGTCTAGAAAGGTATGCATTTTTAAGATATTGCACCATTTGGCTGAGCTATGCTGATTCAAAGCTCAACAATTTATACATTTTCAGTACAAATTTTCTTTCCCATATTTTACTCTCTGCAATTTCTTGTAACTTAATACTTTGATCCAAGAAGTTCTGAATTGAACTAGCTATTTAGGCATACGAAAGTCTGGCAACACTGGCTCCAGCGCCGGGTTCTATGGCAGCCCACAGGGTCGGAAGAGCGGCAACAACATAATCACATGCATTTCCGTTGCATACTTACAGGCGTTGCTTGCTCGACGCTGCCTTGACGTATTGTTGATGCATTTGTGCGATTTGCTAGTAATAAATTTGGGCTTTCAATGCAGTGTGCACGGAATTTGACATTTACTAATTGCAGCATAATGTAACACAGAAGGAAACAGATATAGGCAGTGAGGAGGTGCAGTTACTTAAAAATGCTGCTAAGAATATTGTGCAACTTTTGTGCTATTCTAATCAATTTGTATGCCTGAAGCAAAAGGTGATTGTCATCAGCACTAATTAATCATTGCTCATCAGTTCTGAATGCTATCGTCCTACTTGCTATCACTATACAATGTTTCTATTGCTTTTTCTTTCTTTTCGAGCGTATCACTTTCGTAAATTAAAGTTAGTTTAGCATTTTTTTGCAGCATAAACTTTGCTGTTGATGTTGTTACTGTCGTTGCTTGCTGCTGTTGTTGCAGCCTAGTTGTTGTCATTGGGGCCGGCGTGCTTCATGGGAAAAAGTCATGCATATTCATTGTTTACTTAGGAAAACCAACAGAACAGAACACAACGGGCACAACAAAAATAAACACTATAAGAATTTCACCTGATTTCTTTTCAAACTGCAGCTGACTCTTTGTCTCTTAGTCACTCTTACAGTCTCACTGTCTCCCTTTCACTTAAGCATAGACACTGCTGTAATTGTGTGTCTGTTACTCCATCTCTTATGCAAGGACATGGCTTGGGAGTCGTGGTTATATATGCGGGCACAATTGTGGTATATATTTGGCTTTTGTGTTGTTGTGGACAAACGAGCACTCAAGTTGTCATACGTACCTTTTCAGTTGCGTAATTGGTTTCAATTAACCAACAGAAAATCCAGTCAGATGTAACCAACGCTCAGCTCAACTCAACTCACTTGTCACCCACTGGACTATTTGTCTAACGATTTTTGCATTTTGTTGCAATGAAGAGATTTGCATTTTAAATTGTCTGTAAAACGGTAAAAATGCTTAACCGTTTCTGGCAAATTGGGCCTAAAAGCAATAACATCTGTGAAACTGTGGCTGCAATTGCTGCCAGTTTGTGACTTGTGGAAATCAGTACTTGGGGAAAAGATATTGTGGCAAGTTGCTCTCTGGTTTCGGCTATTTGTTGCACAAGACAGAGACAGAGGTATGAAGTGGGAGAGATATAGAGATAGACGCACTCAATTGAGTTTTGAAAGTTTAAAGCTTTTGAAACTTTGTAAACTTGGTCAAAACATAGAACAAGCTGATTGCCTTTTGGCTTTCACCTATTGGTTACAACCAAATCTCAGCTTAGTTCAATTAAAATTACAAAATGTTGTGAAAATCTCTACATTTTGTGAAAACCATAGCAAATTAAAACAACTCTTTACGTAACAAAATATTATTCAGCACCATAAAATCTATTAAATGATTGCAAATCTGGTCCTTTGTCTAAATACCCAAGTGTTGGCCAAGTCTTAAGTTCTCTGTGTGTGTAATCATAGTTTGCCACAAACAGAAAAGGCAAATTTCAACCATTCGAATACCGCATGCAAATGACTAATTAAACATAATTAGCAACTATTAACGAGCACGCCCAGCTGCCACACCCACACAGCCTATACTAGTGACCTCCACAGAAACCCCACAAGTGTTAAGTGTAACTACGACACACAATTGGTCAGTTTTGGCCAACACCCTCCAAAAGGGACGACAAAATCAAAGCAAATCAACAAGCAGGACCCGCACACAATGGTCCATGCGGACCCTAATAAGTCAACTGCAATGCATAAATTTGGGGCTATTGTGTGTGTGTGAGGGGTCTATTAGTTGGCCAAAAGGGAGAAGGGGTTTAGTGGAAAGCAGTTGAGTTTGGCAAGAACGTGCTGGTCAAGTGTTTGCGCTTGTGACTTTGGCAAATAGTCGGGAAGAGAGAGAGAGAGAGAGAGTGAGAGGGAGACCTGGCCAAAGCATTCCTTGATTGACAATGTGGTCTTTGCTGCCTACTGATGCCTGCTGTCAGCTGCCTACTTTGTCTCTTTCGACCCAGTTACCCCACAGCACCGCAGGAACCCGTGGGTCAAATTTGGCAATACAACAAACACTTTAACCTTTGCCAGGCCTCACACATTTCAATTGTTGTACCAAATTTGTTGCTCAGCCCACAGCAGTTAAATATATGTTTGGGTATGTGTGTATCAATGGAATCTTGGGTTAGGCCACATTAAAATTTATTGCTTGAATAGTGTAGAGGAGGGAGGAAGTGGGGAACTGTCAGAGTAGGGTATCATATAATAAATTGAGGCTCTGGGCTTAAATGTCTTGCTCCATCTGCCAGTGCCATCATTTGCTGATGTTTTGATTTTCACACTTTGTCGTCATTATTTAGAGACGAAATGTTTTTGACTCTCTGATTTTTTCGCCAGCAATTCCTAAATTTGCTAAATTTGATATTCAAGGCAACAGGGAGAAACAGAGAATGAATCTCCTTGATGTTGGTTAGATTTCTATGCGCTTTAATGGCTCTCAATTAAAACAAATGGACAAACTGTTGTATTATTTATTTGTGGATTTGTCCGAAAAATAATAATTTCCTGTTTGTTCCTTAAGCGCGTATCAATTACGAGCAAGATTCTAATCTTATGCATTTAATGTAATCCTTTAAAATGGCACAAACAAGCGGATATTAATATCATCAACAATTTACACGGTAAACTGTGCACACACCCACACAAACACACACTCCCACACACACACTCATAATCAGTTATTCAGAATTCAATTTCAGATTGTCAAGCGAAAGGCAGCTCAGAACCAAACTCGACCAAATGAAAAACTCATAAAATTTCCAAACATATTTTAATATGCTTCTCTCGACAGGTGAGCAGCACACAACATGAGCTGAAAATATGAGTTTATGGCATAAGGATATTAGGCAATAAAAGATATTAAATTTTATAGGCCACGACATGGACAATTTCAGTCAGGCAAAAATGAAACCTTTTGAAAGGGAGTTTTAAATAAAAATTTGAATATGTAGTTATCGATTTTTAGAAATTTAAAACTGTACATTTTCTTAGCAATCATATGAATAGTAGGAATTTTATAAATTTTCATACTAATTGGAAATATTGAAATTTTAATTGCTCTGCACTTTTTGTACAAATCGTATTTGATTTTTATGTTTAACTGAGCAAAGCACAAAATGTGAAAGTAAATGACTCACACTTAATACAAGTTAATGCTTAATTAACTGTCCTAATGAAAACCATGTTTTGTTTTTTTTTTATGCTGACGCCTTGGGATGCGCCAGAAAAGCAGAGAGCGTAAAACAGGCAAATTGCCTGTTTTTTAGGCGCTGGCACAACAATTAAGTTAGCATTTAAGCCGAATAAGGGACAGAGTCAAGCGAAATAATGTAGATAAAGAGGGACACAGAGAAAGGTAGAGGGAGACTAACCAGGAAAGGGTTACCCTCGGCGAGTCTGTGCATAAATCAATGGCAACAACATTATTGTAAATGTAGAAAATAAAAAGGGAACATGAATGGACCGTGCAAAAAAGGTCAAACGCTTAATTTTCTTAGGTCCGAGCACTGCAATAATAAACAAGAAAGTGTGAAATAAAGCGAAATGGACATAAAAATTTGTATGAGCAGCGACAGGAGAAGCCAACAAAATAAAAAAGTAAAATAAAATAGAAAGAAGTAACGAGAGAAGCAAAGAAAGGATGGAGGAGAACTGCAGACACAGCAATAAAAACGGCAAATGCTTTTAATTTGGACATTGGACAAGCAGAAGTTTCATACACCAACAAAATTCAGATTCAACACATTCACATTCACATTCCCAGTCCCAATCCCATTCAGGTTGAGCTCCATTCCAATTCCAACTTGCTATTTCTGATGCCAGCACAGTCTTTATATTTAAAGTGATTCCTACTCGGGTTAGAGTAGCACTTATAACGCTTGTGTGGATTATAAATCCCACCGGCAAAATAAACTGCTTTATTTGCAAAAGTTTTGTTTGCATGAAAAGAAATAGAGTTGGCACAAATAAAAAAAAGTACAAGAAAAACAAAGTAACAGAAATTCACGAAACAAAAACCTAAAATTGCAAAAATTATTACAACAAGCGAGATTTTATCAAAAGTTTAGGGAGTGATGTGAATACAATGCGATGAGTAGTTAATTAAATAAACTTAAATAAATTGTACAGCGTAAAATAGTAATTAGTGATTGGTCTAGTCTGAAGTTATCGATAGCTTATGGGCAGCCTTTGTCTAGCTAATAGATAAAATCAGAAAAATCAATTTTTTACTACAGAACAATAAGACACATGCTATTTATAGCTGTTTACTGGATTAACGATATGATATTTATTGGCTCTACTTATTTTAAGTTCTCGCTTAAACTGAGCTATAAATGCTACTGCTTTTCTCTTGCAAATAAACTGCCAATGTGAGCAATAGTTTATTTAACACTTGCATTTGAGCAAGATTGTGTTAGTTTATGTGTCATGGCTGTAAAAAGCTAAATTTAGCTGTTGGGCCACTTAAATGTACACTAACATTTATTTAAAATCATTAAAATAATTTATTTATTTAAATTTTAGTTGATGTCGATTTATAAATATTTTATACTTCTATTTGCGTATATAGTAAAAATGTAATTTTAATTATAAAATTGTGTATCCTTTGAGGGAAGAGAATTTAAAGCTAGGCACATATATGTTGCAGTTTCGTTTTAGGCCATTTATTACAGCACTGTAGATACTAATGGTTCTGCACTCACACGAAATACAGCTCCTAAATCTATGCAGACCGTCAACACTAAGCCATTAGGGGTTGGTAACACCCACTCTATGGCTAACTGGCTGAATGGTTGAATGACTGACGTAGCCTGCATAAAACCAAAAGCTCAACACTCGCCTGTGGCGGCTAAAACATAAAAAAATATTATGTCAATAGATAAAAGTCAAAGTGAAAACGACAATGACTACGAAAACGAGAGCGAGAACGAGAATGAGTAGCAAAAATGTCGCGAGTTCAATTGTGTAGTCAGAGTTGGCAGGAACATCTAAACAAGTATTTATCCAGCCATCCATCTATCTATCTATCCATCCATTTGCTCATTTGTTCATTCTATACCAGCAGCTAACCAGCAGCATTGACAGTGTTTATTTTATTGATGTCACTGGCTCTGCAACTGAAAGCAGCCACAGCAACAAAGTCATCATTGGGACATGGCAAACTCAAGCCAAAAATGTTCATCTCCTTGTTGTTGTTGTTGTTGTTTTACGATCTAGCGAAGCGTCTATAATTGTGCATTCACATTCAGAGTCACAGTAACTGTCACAGTGGCAGAGTCGCAGTTACATTCCCATATTATTGGCAATGTTTGCTGTGGCCTGAGGCAGCTTTCTTTGGCAGCGTCATTTGCAAGTGATTTATGTAGCTTTATGGGAATAGGGACGCGAATCGAAGACAATTTCAACATTTTGTGCACTGCTCGTAGAGTTGATTAGTGTCAATGATTGAACGGTTATTGCTAAATTGAAAGTTATGTTCAGTCAGCAGCAAGAGAATTGCTAAATTTGAAATGTAATAAAATTTATGTAACCAAAGTGCACTTATAAAAGTCACTAATAAAGTCCAATATTATTTTATTCTACACTTATATTTAAATAAATTATTTGAACATTAATCAAAACCCTTTTCTCTGTATAAATTGAGCATTAAAACTGTTGCAATCTATTATACAACCTAACTGCTGCTGCCATACACAGACACTGCCTGTCACTCAGCCAACATTCCACAAAAACATCATTTGAGTTACCCCACTAAGAAACTACACTCCCACAAACATATTACCACCCGGCACACACATGTACTCATGACAGCCACAAAAAATATATATTATGGATATAAATATTTTGAAAACTAACACATGCAATTCTCTGCAATTTTCACACTGCAGCGGGCAGTAAAAAAAAGGTCGAAACTAACCATAAACATAACCCAGCAACAAGAACAACAAAATCAACCCAATCTGCAGCACTTCACATCAGTTTCCCCTCTCTTGTATCCACGCTCAGACCCCAAACAGCTGTCAGCACAAACAGTTGCAGACAGACATAAAGATTATAGTACTACGTGGGTGGTTTTCATATTTTTCAAACTCTATGCCTGCTGCTACCTAAAGTTTAGCTATAAGATATATGTGCATACATACCAGTGGTATGTTTAAGTGTTCCATATTTTTATATAGTGGCCATATTTTATGTATTCTCTTTTGTTTTTGTCATAAAATTCGTTTTTCTGTCCGCAGATTGTTTGAGATTTGGTTACGTTTAAATAGAGTTATTATTTTTATTTTTACACAGAGTTAAAAACGGTAGTACATTTTTATCGGTGTGTATAAAACGTAGTGGCTGTGAAGGGTAAGTTAAATAAAAGTTATTGATTTAGTTGAACTGTTTCTAAGATCGTAGTCGAGTTTACAGACATCAATTTTAAGGTAAACAATTTGAGTAAGTTTTTAAAAGGTAACATGACTTAAAAATATAAAAATTTGCTGAATACAACATGAAATATAGTGTACATTTCCTAAAAATATTATTAATAAATTGTTTAAATTATCATTCTTAGTAAGAGTATTAAATTTTCGATATATACAGTTTTCCGCTCCTTGTATTTTGTGCTTTACTGCAGAAAAGACTTTTGTTCTCTAGCAATTCTGTTAATGTTTGTGGGTGTTTTTGGTGTTGAAATTTATTGACCTAAAAGTGTCCAACCCCAGGCACTACATATATATATATATATATATTTTCCAGTTTGTTCTAGTTTGTTTTTGCTATTGTTAATACAAGGGTTACATGCCTGACAACTGTAATTTGTATTTAAAGGCTATTTATTTGGTAATAAATCTACTTTTGTGCACGATTTCAGGACATATTACATAGTTGATCTATTACATGTTGCGTTGTCAACAAAATGTTATAAGATGAAGCTTAGCATCTATGGAGTTTTCGTTTGATTCATTGTGATTACAGGTGTTGATAAATTGAATTGAACGTGTGCCAAGGTGTTTGTGTTATTTAAATTTGTTGTGCTGTCTGTCAACTTAAATGTTGACTAAGAATTTGAAAATCATGAAAATCAAATTCAATATAAATGCGTTGAAAGTCATTTAATCATAGCGCATAAATCTCAATGCTGTCGCTTTTGAGTAAGGTCTTAAGCTGCCAGAGAATTGTAGACACAGCAGACGAACAAAAGCTTTAGCATATTTCATTGTTTTGTGTTTATTTGAATACTCTGCACGGGGATACTGTCAGGTATATTTTCAAATGCACTTCACAGATTGTTTTTTGTGTAAAATACTAAAAGCTTTTGTGGTTAGTTTTCTATATTTCCATTTCGAAAATTATGCTTAATGTATGCTTTATATAATTCCATAAAATTGATTTGAAATGCAAGCTTCCTTTTTCTAGGATATCATACAGTCAAATGACTTTTTTTTTCAACTGTCATACATTTTTGTTTGTTTGCTCTTTCGTTTGTTTCACTGGTTGTGTCGCCTTTTTATTTGTTTTTTTTTTCTTCTTCTCGTTTTTTTATAGGCCCCTTGCTAAACAGCTGGAAAATAGCAAATTTATGTTAATTTTTTCGACGTCGGCATTATTGTAAATGATGAGCACAAAGAGGAAATTAAATGCCATAAAAAAGTGAAAGTTGACAATGGAATTGTCGAGACTGTGTAAATGATATGCGAAAAACTGTTTAACGCTCTCATGAGAGAGTCTTGAGAATTCCCCTTAAAAATAGAACATTGAATTCTTAGCATAATTGATCCAAAGTACTCGCACCTAAGTACTTTTCATTGAATTTGAAAAATAAGTAATTCAATTTTGTGCAAACATCTTGGCTAAATCCAAGTCTGAGGGTCAAAATAGCCAAAAGCTGTTACTCAAATCTACTTAACGAAGTGACTTACAAGTGACCCAAAGCAGCTCAAAGACCATAAAACATTTACCATATAACGTAATAAGATTTTTACAACACTCTTTCCTACTCTTTTTTTTACACGAATCACATTTCATTTTTCATTTCATGAGAGTACAAAAACTAGTGGCAGTAGTTGCTGGTCAAGACGTGGACTTCGGACTTCATTTTATCTTATTGTGGCCATTCCACTAACACATTTTGCTTTTTGGTTGCAAAGAAATAAAATCAACACGAAATTTGATAGATGTTCTAGCTGTGGAAATGCGACGCATTTACATTTTTCGATTTTCTTTGGCAGGTTTTCTGTCCTTTTTTCATTTTTATTTCACTTTAGTTTTATACTTGTATGTGTGTGGTGAAGGGTAAAAGTTTTGTTTGTTCGCCTGTCGGTTTGTTTATACTTATTTCGCTATCTGCTTGCTGTCTGTCTATTTATTTATTTGAAATAAATGGTGGTAAACTCACTTGCTGTCTTCTCTAGTTCCCGATCTGATTCTCGTACTGACTCTGCTTTTCAACTCTGCGAATTGAATTGAATTGAATGAAGTTTGGTTCAGCAGCACGTCGATAAGTGGGCCAAATGGGATGCAACCGTCAGAATGCACTCAAAAGTATGTGGTGAAAAAAATATATATACTTATATATAAAATGAGAAAACGCAGAAATATACGGCAAATATTTGAAAAGCGTCTCACATTTTATGCATAAAGCCAATCAAGCACAGGCACGCAGGCAATCAAATATAAATAAATGACTCGTTATGCGAATGCGGTGAAAATGACTGTAAGCAGAAACTATTAATCTGATTATGGAAATCATTAACTGTTAAATCCCCGCTGACTTATTACCAATTTAATAGTAAAAAGTTATTTGCATTCGCTTCAATTGGCAATTGATCAATAGCCGCTTGACAAATAGCTTAAATGACTTATGGCCAGCTTTATTACTTAAGCAGCGGATCAGTACAACAGCTTCGGTTTATTTGACATTTAAATGCAACTGAATTGACTGCTTCAAAATTGTACTTTTGGTCGCTTAATAAGTGCTCTGGTCACCCTCAAATTTGATTTAACTCTGGGCACACTTATGCTCGAAATGTGTTTGCTCATTTCCGTTAACGGTTTTTATACACTCCAGTTCTCGCAATGACTTCCTGTTACTCTTTGGTAAACACACAATTACCTGGGCGTGCCCGTGTCATGATTTGCATTGCACTTGAATTATTTCCGTTTTCGCTGTTTTCAGCTCCCACATTGCAACAGTGCACAAAAAGACAGCAAGCGCAGTTGAAAAGGAAAAAAGGAAAAGCATAGGAAAATAGGTAACTGCACACATGCATAATTTCATGCTCGTTGCTACGTGGCGCTCATTTTGTTTGGCTTAAATGCAGTTAGTTTTTCCGCTATTATGGCCATATCATCTTTTAGCTGCAATACGTGATCCTCCTGCATACAAAGATATGCAAGACTCCCCCTCTCTCTTTTTCACCCACTTTCTATCTCAGCGGTGCTTTGTATGCAGATTACCTTAGGGTAAAATTTAGCTATGCTCTAATGAGACTGAAGGCATCTTGGTTGTCCTCTTGGGAATGCCTTTGCGACACAGCTGTGCCTTGCTTCACACACACGTACGATTGACTGCACATATTGAAGACACGCACACACAGAAGCGCATAAAAATGGCTGGCATGGAGCCTAAGGCAGCATATCATGCGTATTGTATATGCTAAATTTATGCGCAATGAAGAGTGAAAAGCAATAAGCTCTGTTAAGTTGTGCATAAGAGGGAAATTGGCATTGACATTGGGTTGAATGCTTGCAAAACGCTGCACAATATGTTCATTGAATTGGTGGATATAATTTTTATAGACAGGCAAATATTGTTTTCAAATCGACAGACAGATAGTTTGTAAATTAAAATGTTTGACTTTCACTTTAACTGTGCGTCAACATACTTTCGATTGAGTGTTGAAAAATAAATGTAATTTCTTGTTCAGTTTTGTGGTATTACCATGTTGCGCCACATTCGCGATTAGTAAACGCGGCAAACCGCATTCTAATTGCTGTCCACATTAAACAAACAGTTGCCTTGACGAAACGTGTTGCATACTTTTGTGCGTATTTAGTTTGGCGCTTCTGTGTGTGTGTGTAAACAACACTTGTCTCATTCCCTGCTGTGCTTTGATTTTAATTAGTTTTAGTTACACACAAATCCTGCAATCAGTGGAAATGTCTCAAACGCCGTTTGCATTGCAATGAGTTGAGTTGCGGCAATTGCAATTGTGGTCCCTTTGATATTTGACCTGGGAACTGACAACGAGGCTACTTATTAGCGGCTACCGCTAATTATGCATTGCGTTTAAATAAAAATTATTAAAACGAAAAAGCATAAAAGTGTTTTCTGTGGCAACAAAGTCCTTAATTAAATGTTAAACCACAAAAACTATTCGCTTGGCGACAACAAAGACGCCCGAAAGTATGCAATGAAATATTTGGACCATGCATTGTCTTCACGGGCAAATATGCTTAGCAGGAAACACAAAACACACACACACACAATGAATATATGACTGTGTGTGCTTGTGTGTGAATTTGTGCAAGCCAACAATAAATAATAATGGCCGAGTGCTTTGCCAGTTGTGTGGAGCTCAGTGAAGCACAATGCAAACAATTTTTAATAAATATATTATTTCTCAGTCTCTCTCTCTCTTTTCTCTCTCTGGACCCGCTGCCATTTACTTGGACAAGCTCTAATGCTCACATACGAGCCCCAAAAAAAGAATGGTAGGAGCCTTGTTTGGCCTTGTTTCAAAGTATTTTACATAGTTTCATTTCGCTTTCTGGCCAGAATCAGTTTCAGCTGCAGAGTCTCAGTCACAGGCAGACAATACTCCGGCAACCTTGACCCAGAATTAAAGCTGCAGACTTTGGCTTGTGGCTTAATCCTGCACAACCATAACTAGCAGTCTTGATTAGTGGCTTTAATTGACAATCATTTCTATACAAGCAGACGAAGGCTGTAAGCGGATTAAACGCGACCAGCAAAATGCAATTTGGCTGTAAAAATACCGATTAAATAGGATATGCATTAACATTTCTGCTAAAATTAAAAAGAAATTTAAGAAGATTGCAGAAAATCCTGCTTAAGAAATTGTTTTCAATATCTCGATTGACCTGAGTAAGAATACTTAAAAATGAATCAGTGCGTTTTTGCGTGTTCTTGTAATTAATACGTGAGGCAGCAGAATATTCAATTTCCCAAGCAATGAGAGGCAGGACGGACAGTCATTCAGTCAGTTGGTCAGTTGGTTATTTTCTCAATTTCAGCGCTATGAAAATACTCTCAATGTTGCAGCAGGCTCAGCTGGAATCCTTTGTGTGTGAGTGTGTGCGTGTGTGTATGTCTGGCAATTATAAGTTGTTCGTGTCTGTTAATTAAATGTGTCAAGTGAAGGCATTTAATAAGCTTCAGCTATTTACAAAAGCAGCGACATGACGCATACGCCGCGTGGTACTACGTATCAAGCATTTCACTTAAAGCCATAATAACGCCGCTTAAAAGCCACTTTTTCCTTTTGGCTTCAATGCATTCAGCTCATTGGTAAGTCGTTACTGCTGATCTTTGTTTTCGTTCTCTCTTCAGCCATATATTTCACTTTACTCGCGCTTCAACTATTAATTAGTTGGATTACATGCTTACATGGACGCATCGTGTATACTTGACTTTTTCTGGCCTCTTTTGTTATTTATCCAAGTGCGATATTTCACGCCAATAAAAAATAAGTAGACAGTGTGTGTGTGGCTATTAAAGTGCTTGACAAACAATGCTAATTAGACAGCGTCTCACAAGTGGATAATCAGCTTAAAATTGGGTGTGAAATCAAAGTGTACTATTCCCGGATAAATACCTGCATGAATTCTGCATGAATGTCGTTTGAGTCTGTGGGTTCATTTGATGCTTAAGCATGTGGCATTAATTTGTTAAGTTGTCTGTCTGTGAGCGTTTCCCTTTACCCTTCGTACCTTTTCTAAAGCACCCGACACGCGGTTTTTGTGGCTTTCGTCAAGTGGCAAAGCAACAAGAGAGGGGAGAGAGGAGCTGCAAACAAGAAGCAAACAAACTAGTACATACCAAAAGCAAAACTTCCGAGCATACTTTGCTCTAGCCTATTTTCCATTGAGGGTAGTCACAAAAGTATAGTTCGACTTTAGTTTCTATAGTTTGACAGCAACTTTTGCTGCATACATTATACAAATTAACAACTAAATATTCATATCAAATGCATTTTTATCAGCTTCCTTCCGTCCACTTTTCTGTACTTTAAACATTCGTCAAACTACTCTCGCAATTATGCAGCTGTTGCATTCTAAATATTTGCATACATGTTGCAAAATTAGTTAAATAAGCATTTACTGTTGTTTTAATGTAAGCACTTGTTGTTGTTTAGCTGTTGTTGTAGTTGTAGTTACGTTTCGTTGTGAATTACTTTTAATGTTCGCTTCCCACGCGTCCGTAACTATTAACAATAAGGTAATTTTCCTGCAAATTGACACAGAAGACAACAAGGTAAAAGTTCTTTAGCTGGTTTGCTTTTTGGGCCACACACACACACAAACACACACATACACACATAGCCGAATTTATGTAAATGGAAATTGCATTGCATAAGCTTTAGCCCGAGTCTGCTCTGAGCCTTCGTCGCGCATCCGTGTGACAACGTTTCGTATACGCAATGTGAATATGCAGCATGGAAAACCATTTTGCACGTAGTATTAGCGCGTTGCTTTCATTATTTGTGCCATCTTTTGGGCCAAAACTCCATTACAGCAGCTGCCAGCCATATTGCCGCCTAGGCTCGTCTCGTGTCTATTGTGGGCCTTATTCGGTGGTTCTGCCACCGTTGTCCTTGTAGTTGTCGCTGTCGCTTTTACTGGCACTTTGCCTTTAGTTTTCGGTATTTTCTTTATAGGTTTTCTGTGCTTTAGCGCCATTGCAAATAGAAAATTTTCAAGAAGCTTAACTCAGAACGGTCTCTGAACCTCCATTAGGTTAGCTTACTTGGCGCGTTAATTGGAAGGGTTTTGTCGCATTAAAGTAATTGCTACGAGCACATGGGAGTTCATAAGCACACATTAGCGCCTAACGACTCTTGAAATATGACAAAATAAACAGGGGCAAGAACCTTAAAGTATTTGTTAATATTTAAAGCTGACATTAAAAATGAATTAAATGAACTTAAAGTTGTAGTAACGAAAGAAAATTATTTTCAGAATAAATTTCAAATATTATACCTCATTTAAAGAATTGTTTTCAATAAAAGCCATTAAAATTCGATTGGTTATTTAATTGATTAAGTTAACCACTAAAACTTGTTTTCACAGAACTTCAACTTTTTGTAGTGCAAGCAAAAAATTAACAACTCTTTGGTGTTTTATCAAATGGCTTACAAAAAATAGCAATTAAGCAGAAAAGTCATTCGTAAAATGTGCCCAGAATGCAGTGTTAATTATCAGCTCGAAGGCGAGAAGTGAAGTAGAGGAGGAAGTCGCTTAATAAGCTGTCGCCTGACCAGTTGCAAGTTGCATGTCGCCGTTACGGTTCCCATCTCCCAGCAATGAATACGAATACGAATACGTGTATGAGTGTATGACAACTGTCCCTGGCCGGTAGTATCAAATATACAAGTAAATTGCTTCATTTTCGAATTTCTGTCATAGTCGACGTGCTTTTGTGCTTGTCTCTCTGTCTCTTTGTCTGTCCGTCTTGTGGTCGTAATGTCTGTTTCCTCTCTTGCTCATATGTATGTTTGGAAATCTATTCGTGCCACGAATTTCATTTTCAACTTGGCAGCTGCAGTGTTTGCTTTTGTTGCACCAACGACGTGCAACGGCTGCCAGCGAACTTATTAAAAATGTCTGCAAAAAAAGAAAACGCAAGTGCAAAGCAAAAAAAAAAAAAAACAAAAAACAGCAGGAAAACGAAGAAATGGCGAACGCAGCAAAGAAAATTATTTGCCGCAAAAGTTGCAACAAGCGAGTTGACAATGAGTTGACAACGAGCAGTTTATACTTTGGTTGCACCAGCAGCAGAGGCAGCAGTAGCAGAAGGAGTCGTGCGAAGTCGTGCTTTGTAATTGTTGAAGAGTCCAACAACTACAAATGAAATTGCTTTGATTTCCGACATTAAATTTGTTGCACACCTCTTTAATTGTCTTGCAACGTCTAGCACTTGCCACCTGCACTGTAATTATTTGCAATGCTTTGGCCTCATGCTCGCCTCTTTAGTTGGAGTGCACTTAAAGAAAACTTCGATTGGATTCGAGCTGAATGTTAGTAAACGAAGTGTGTCCAGTTGGCTTTTCATTTATTTTCAAAAAGAGCCAAGTGTGTGAGTTTGTCATACCCTGTAGTTAAAAAGTAGTAAGAGTCTATCTATTTGAAGTTGGAATTTAGATGCTGATTCTACCAAATGTGTTGTGTGGTTTCTTAGCTTACTCAGTTAAAGTTTGTCGCATTTTAACAGGGTATTTCGTAGTCGCTCACGTTCTCCTACTCCACTCTTTATACCCGTTACTCGTAGAGTAAAAGGGTATATTGTAATCGTTGGAATGTATGTAACAGGCAGAAGGAGGCGTGGCAGACCCCATAAAGTATATATATTCTTGATCAGCATCAATAGCCGAGTCGATATAGCCATGTCCGTCTGTCCGTCTGTCCGTCTGTCCGTCCGTCCGTCCGTCCGTCCGTCCGTCCGTCCGTCCGTCCGTCCGTCCGTCCGTCTGTATGAACAAAAGGCTCTCAGAGACTATAAGAGCTAGAAAAATGCTAGTGGTCGCAAATGAAAGGTACAATACCCAAGCAGTACAAGTTTGTTTTTGTTTTTTTTGACACGCCCACTTTAGGGCGTTTTATTTGCATATAAAGGTAAATGTACAGGTTAAACTAGAATGTTTTAGTATAGAAAACTTTTTTGTTAGCTATGCTATCTGAACCAAATTTACACGGAAAGTACATATCTAGAAAGTACATGTACTGACCGAGTTTGATCCAAATCGGACAACTATATCGTAAAAAGCTCCCATAGGGCCGATCGGTCAAAAATACGCTCCAAATATGAATAAGTATGAAAAAATTTTGAGTTAACTAAGCTATATTAATCAAACTCACACAGAATACATCTGCTAATAATATATATATACTGACCAAGTTTGATTCAAATCGGACAACTATATTGTATAGCTCCCATAGGGCCGATCGGTCGAAAATACGCTCTAAATATGAGTTAGTATGGAAAACTTTTGCATTAACTAAGCTATATAAATCAAACTCACACAGAATACATCTGACAATAATATATATATACAAACCAAGTTTGATACAAATCGGACAACTATATCGTATAGCTTCCATAGGAACGATCGGTCGAAAATATGCTCTAAACATGAATTTGTATGAAAATGTTCTGTGTTTGCCAAGCTATTTTATCCATCACCATTGTTAATAACAAATTGAAACTGAGTAACGGGTATCCTAAAGTCGCGAGGCGACTATAGCATTCTTTCTTGTTTTTGACTGTCTTTGCAGCTTGATTGCTGAGCTTGCCTTGCCTCAGATGATAATCATCTGCTGTAAGCGTGAGCCAACTCAGTACGCGCTCCATTTCTTCTGCCACGCCCATGTGCCCTCTGCTCCTGCCTTTCTCCTTTTTTTTTCGTTCTCTCTCTTTGTCTCTAGTGATGACGCAGCGTATTTCTTTATTGTGCTTAACTCGTTATGCATTGTTGCAGTCAATTGAGGCTGTCGAGTGGTCTGCTTGATGAGCCAGTGATAGGGCAGACAGGAAAACAGGCAGAAAAACACCCAAGTGCCCTGTATGAAATTGCTTGCAACTTGCCGCACTTAAATGCCTGTAACTTGCAACTTGCAAGTAGGTAAGAGCCGGTTTCAGTGTCAGTGTGTGCTTTAGGCGTTCAGGTGTGCGTGGTATAATGAATGAAAATTATAAGCTCACTATAATTAATTCTGAGGATTGTGTCACAGATTTACGCGTTAATAACATTTGAACAGCTTATTTATTGACTCAACTTGTTGTTGCTGTTGTTTGTGGCACTGTTTACTTTGGAAAGCAAACAAGTCTATAATTAAAGCATCAAATGCAGACAAAACTGGCTCCAACTTGTCAAACATATCATGTGTCTATGGAAATAACAAACATGTCACAAATAAATACGCTGAAATAAACTCAAGTAGCTACTGTAAAATCTGAGATGCAGCAAATTGAACAACTTTCCTGGGAAGTACATAAACTTTGTTGTGTTGTGTAGTGTATTTCACAATGGCTTGAAGCAACATAAAGATAGGACACATACGCGGCATTAAACTTGAGTAACGTGTCCAGACCGAGCCAAAGATCTCAACAAGCAACGAGGCATCGAGCAGGTGTTTCAGCTTATTCATTAAAACAAAAGGAAACAGACAGACAGGAAGGACGGACAGACAGACAGACTGACGAGAAGGGGAGCAGGCCAAGACCAAGACACTGCCAAGGCAGTCAGTTAGAACTTTGGCTGTTGGTGCTGCTGCTGCTGTTGCTGCTTCTACTGTTGGTTAAGATTGTGGTCGACACGCAATTGCGGCAATTTCAACTTGAATGCGCTCTCTGCACACTTCAGTCAACCAACCGAGTAACGACGCGCTTATACACTTTCAAAGGGTGTTATTGGAGTGTCACGAACTGCGTGGCATTTTTAAGAGGCGTGGTGCCATGAAGAACACTTAAGAATCGAAAGCCGAGCTCAGACCACAAAGAAATTTCTCATTGTTTCTAACTTATGAACAAAAATCAGTTACAATTACTGCTAAAATATTCAAAATTAATTCAGCTTAATAAGTTAAGTCATGAATTTAACACACATTTAGCATATCTTTGGCTTTTCCAGCTCAAAGTTTAAGCTTAGATAAAATCCAAGGGAATCAAATCGTTGGCTTGGCTAAGAAAACTTTTTGTTGTGGTTGCGAAGCTGCGAGAGACAGAGTTATAGTCACAGGCAGTCGCCAGGCTTATGCCTTAGTCGACATCCGCCGCAGTCCATCCTGGCAAGAGTTGAACGCGCCAAGTGCCAGCACCAATTGAAACCGAATCCGGTTTTTGGGTGTGCGTTAACTTTCCATGCCCGGTAGCGCTGATTGCCAAGACAGTTAAGACAGACCGACAGACAGACAGTCAGACAGACCAATTCATTCAACAGCAGCTGCTTTTGTCTCACACTCGCACTCCTTTCCATTCTTAGCATTGGTTTCAGGTTCTAAGTTCTTCAATTTTGTACTTTGGCTGCACCTTTGCTGCACTTGCCTTTCCCTTCCTGCCATGTTTTGCATAACAGATTTAAGTCGTTTCTGAAGGCTATTCCAGTTCGATTTATCATGCGCAAAGTTATGATCTCCTAAGTGCCCAGCATTTAGTGTTCCAGTTTGACGTCCATTTCAATGGGTCGTAATAAATACTTGCCATGACAACCCTAATTAAGTACGAGTTTTAAGCACTAGGCTGTTGCTAGTTTCAGCTAAGACTAATCGACTTGGCTTGGGAATTTAATAGGCATTGATTGGACTACGTTTAAGCTGATTCAATAATTTACAAGCACTTAATTATTCTAAAATTAATTTCTCCTATCTTACTGATCAAATCTTTTTCATCTTTTTATAGAGAAAGTTGTCAACAGAATAATAAAATGTAAATAAAATTAATCGAATGCTTTGATAATCACACTTCAGATTTTATCTAGACATAACGTGAGATACATAATTAATTTAGCCAACCATTTTGGCAGCATATAATCGCAAGCAAATTAAAATTATTTTTATGAAGATTGGACCATTGAATGCATTAAACTCGTACCAAAAAGCGCTTGTAAACCAAACTCAGAACATAAATATTAATGATATTTTTAGTAGAAGGCAACTGAAAATATTTTCGGTATTAGTTTTGTATGCCACATGCATAGAACTGAAAATAAAACCACAAAATTATGAAGCCCAGCCAGAAATAGAGACACAGTTGAGTGTAGAACGGAAGTGGAAAGAGGATCTCGCTGTAGTTCCAAAACTCTTTGAAACGTAGTTCGAGTTCAAAAAGAGGCCATAAATATTGTTCATTTGTAAATAAATGGCTAAAAAATAGAAAACAAGAAATGGAAAACAAAAATAGAAAACGCATAGTGTACACTGTACAGTGTACACTGTACAGCATATAAAACATTGTCCAGTTAAGCTACGAGTAGACTCAAACTCATTATTTTGTCGTGGACAAACATGGGCCGCCCAGTGTGTAGGTTGTTGTGTTTGTTTTATTATAGTATCATCTTCCGGTCACTTTGTCATTTCTCCACAACATATTTCAAACAGTTACGTCGAGACAAGTGGCCGCTGCGCGTGTCCAGACCGAGGCTTACGGAGGCTCCAAGCCCCAGGAACAGCTATCGGGCACAGCACAGTAACGAGAACTGGAATTATAAAAAAAAAAAAGAAAGAAAAAGAAATAGAGATAGTAATAGAAAAACACGCTTTTACAAGAGAGCAACTAGCGGAAGTGCCATAGACAAAGTCGATAAGTTTCATATTTGCTTTGTTCAATGTTTTCCGTCATAGCTTTTGGCGCAAGTCAATGAATTAATTTGCTACTTTGAGTTTAAGTTTACTTAAGGAATAGTAGTTTTTAAAGGAAATTTAAAACTGTAGACATATCTAGTTCTTAAATTTAATGGAAAACTTATAAAAATATATGTAATTCATAAAAACAATAATAAAGCCACCTAGCTTCAAGAAGTTATGTAAGATTTAGTATGAATCGTTTAAAAAACGATTAATCTACTTTGAGTTAACATAATTGAGACTTCGATGAAGAGGAGACTTGTTGTTCAGCTACTTCCAAGTTTTATGTTAATTTCTTAGAGTGTGTCGAGGCTTTAAGTGCAAACACACACACATTCAAACTAACATGAAGTAAGTCGAGAACATAACGCGCCACACAGCGAGGCACACGCTGACCAGTGGCCGCCACTTAAACGAGGAACTAAGTGGAGCGTTGCAAGCGAGCGGAGGTGGAGTGACGAGACGTACGCCTACAACAACAAGTAACTCTAGAACCCCGCAACCATAGGAACCACAGCGCTCGATGTCGCTGCGCGCTTTGAATATGAATTACACAGAAAGCGCACACGACTTTGACGCGTTGCATCAAAAGCAGAAGCAGCAGTAGCAGCAGCCGTGGCAGTGGCAAAGTCAGGCGTAAGCAGAGCGCCATTCATGCGGTAAACACAGTGGGTGTGGCAGTGGGCGTAGGTTTGTGCGTAGGAGGGAAATAGAGGGAGTCAGAAACTGGTCAACATTTGATGTTAATAGCTCAGTTGATGCGTGGCTCTGGCATCGATGTTATTGTCGTTGATGCTTCTAAGATTCACAAAAGCGTTTTGAACTTTGAAATATTGGCATTAGCATGCAACAAGGTGCAACTTGTTGTTGTTGCAACTGTTATTGTGTTGCAAGTCGTTGAGCCAGTTAGACAGCTTATTTCCGTACTGAATTGTGGAGCTTCGTTACGTTTGCGATCATTATGATTATCATTATCGTTGGCATTGTCAACTTTGGACGTTGATTGATTGATTAATTGACAAAGGAATTGCCGTTATTTTCTCAATTATGTTTCGAGTGAAGAATTTACATATCTAATATAAGTACACTGATCAAAAAACTTCAATGTAAATGAAGATTTTGTAATGTTCGGCAATCTTATATTGAAAAAAAAAATATTTCTAACGTAAAGTATTTGAATTTTTAACACAAAGACCGATCGATGAATATTAGTTATTCTTAAATTAACATTATTTATCACAAATACCTCTCTTGTAGATCTTTTGTTTGCTAGTGTATTCATTCAAGCCAGCAAACATTCAATGAACTGACTGCGTTTGTAGTTCATTGTGTTAGTTATGCAAATGTTGCACTTCCGCTCAGACAAACAACTAAACATGCCCCAATGCAGTTTAATTATTCATTATTTTCAACTTAAATTAACTGCATGTTGTTGCCATTTTTGGATCATTTAATGCTGTCCAGAGATTCCCCCGACGGGGCGTGCCATTCCACAACTGCAGGCTATTGTCACCATGGTTGAAGTGTTTGCCCGATTATGAAATAATTATGCGCAGTGTGTAATGCTTTTCCGAGCTTATGGAGAACCATTCTCATTGGGTCAATGTGTCTGCCTTTTTAAACCAATATAGAAAATATAGTCTCAACAGAATTGATTTTTATTTACTTTTTAACATTAAAGCAAGCGTTGAGAGCAGTTCTACGCCTTAGACACTTAAGCCTCGTTACATTTACATTCATTCATCTCCATCTGGGCCTACACAACACATCAAAAATAGAACCAACCTGCTTCTTAATCTTTAACCAAATTTCTTTGAGCTCTACAAAATGCCTTACAGGTTTGATCCTGCTTATATTGGACCGAATCCACCATGCTGTGACCCGGATTGTACAGATGAGAATAACTGTCCTAATCCAGAGTGTGGACCGTGTCCAGGACCTACACCAGCTTGTGGCAGTTGCAAACACCCCATAGATACGGGAGAGCATTGTGTCGTTGCAGGCGCAAATGGAGCAGCAACAGCGCAAGCATCAGCTCGAGGATCACAAGCGGCATCAGCTCGAGGATCAGTTGCACCATCTGCTCAAGGATCAGTGGCAGCAGCACCTGCTCAAGGATCATTAGCAGTAGCATCTGCTCGGGAATTTCGCAATGGACTTCAAACAAAAGGTTGTGAAGCTTGTAGCAATAAATGTGTACACTCCAATCTTCCTACTCCACCCAATGAACCAACGCAATAGAACCAAATAAATATATTTCAAGGCCCAAAAGAAATCATTTTTGATTAAGTAGTCTTTGCATTTTTCACTACTAGTTAGCATCTGAGCAAATAAAATTTTCCACACTCTTTAGATGTAAACAGAACAAACAATTTGCTCCTTTAATACCAAAAGTAAGTAAAATATTCCCTTAAGTTATACATTTTGTGTAAAATATCTGTGTAGTTTTTAAACTGTCTCAAAATGCGAGAATTACCCTGTACTAAAGATTGTATGAACCCGTTTTACGTTGGACCTTATCCGGAAAAATCATGCGGCAGTTGTCCTCATGGCATTTACTCGGGCTATGTACCCTGCGGTTGGACCTATAAGGGCGATGAGAACAAAAAAAGCAAATGTAAATGCTCCAAAGCAGTGACAAGCACAGCCAATAGCAAATCTGAGCTGAAGTCGACAAGCAAAAAATAGACAAAACTTAAATTAAATTAAAGCAGCAAAATTGTTTGATACAAATTTTAAAAATGCAATAAATTTTATACAAAATTGTATCACTATATTTATTTAATCTGTGGATCAGCTCAGCTGTGCTTTAATTGTTCAATTTGACAGCTCAAACTTTGCTTATAATTATAACCGATTGGTTTACATTCATTCATCTCCATCTGGGCCTACACAACACAACAAAAATAGAACCAACCTGCTCAATAATCTTATACCAAATTACTTTGAGCTCTACAAAATGCCTATCATTTTCAATCCTGGTTATATTGGACCGAATCCTCCATGCTGTGATACGGAATGTACCGATGAGAATAACTGCCCTAATCCCGAGTGCGGACCTTGTCCAGGACCTCGATCAGCTTGTGGCGGTTGCTCACCTCCGATTGATCCAGGAGTGCATTGTGCGGTTACAGTCGCACCTGTAGCAGCACCTGCGATAGCATCTGTAACATCAGCTCAAGCATCTGCTCAGGGAGTTCACAAGAAACTTTCGATGGAGCAAACCAAAGATTGTGAAGCTTGTAGCAATAAATTAGTACCAACTAATCCTTCTACTCCAGCCAATGAACCAGCACAATAGAACCAAATAAATATTAAAGGCCCATAAAAAAGTTATTTGTTGTACTATTTCTAGTGTTTAAGATTAAGTATTTAGTATTATATTATAGACTGTTATCCTGTTTTGCGTTCCTGTCTTGTCCGGAAAAGTGAAAAGTGTCCTGTGAAAGTTGTACTCTCGGCATATAATCTGGTTATACACTATGCGGCGGGACTAATAGGTGCACCACGTTCAAAAAATGAAATCAACTTGAAGCAAAAACAGCAAATCTGATATCCATTATTTGTTGAAACTATAGTGCTTTTTGATCAGCTCAGCTCTGCTTTAACTGTTAAATTTAATGTAACAAACTTCGAATGTTTAAAACTTTTATATAAATTTTAGGCATTGGCTAATGCGAAGACTTTTCGGCAGTAGACCCTGTACTAAATTCCGAGTAAGACCGCGATGGATACTGCACACGACACTATGGGCATATTGAGTAAATTGGCATTGCTGTTCATTATGTCACATACAACATCTAAGGTGGTTGTCAAAGCTTCGGCACCGGTCTGCCAACTTGTGACGAAAGCTACACAGGCTCTGGAAAGGGTAACGCCAAGCGATTATATGCAGAAAATGTTTGCTGGTGAGCGCATAAGGAGCACCTGTTCAGTTGTCAAGAGAACAGGACAATGCATTTACAATTTTGTTGAAATATTTGCCAGTTCGAACGTTCGAGGTATTCGAGGAATTGCTCCAATGTGCGTGCAATCACACCGCAACCATTTGCATAAAAATTAAACCCAAAGAGCTATAAACCACAATAGTTTCACTTCGACAAAATGAAGTAGGAGGGTCTGCATTATGTTCCAGTAATTACATTGAATAGAATAAACTGTAGAACATGGAGAGATTTGTCATATACCTATAAAAGTAACCACAGTGTCGTAGTAGACTTTGCAACACCTCAAATGGACTTTATGGCCACATTCTAGTTTTGAGCTCATTCCTTTCGAAAATTTCAGTCTAACAGTGATTAGAATAATTTCCGTTTGTGGGTAATTCTAATCACATATATTGTCAGCCCAAGATTGACGAGCACAAGTGAGTTATGTTCAACAACTGTCAGTCATCTGTTAATATTCTATTATTTTTCAGCTGGAATTGGTGTAAGCTTTAGTTTTTAAAATGTATATCGTTTGCAAATTCGATCCATTCTATGTTGGTCCTTGCCCTCCTGGTTGTCTGGTTCCTGCCGGAGGCTACTGTTGTGGACCATGTCGACCATGCGGAGGATGTTGTAGCAGCTCACCATGTGGATGGTGAAGTTAACTGGTAATCAGTATTCATAATAATATTGTGCTCGCTTATCTCTTTTTATTTGCAGTTACTCTTGGGTTACTTTTATAAATATGCCAAAATATCCTCTCCCTCTCTCACTATTATACCGTCTGTTCTGATCAAGTATTCAAATTATTTAAAAATGTTCTGCGGCTCACCAGGTTAATCCCATTTGCCGGTAAAAGCTCATCAGAAAGGGCTGACATTATGTGTGACTACTCATTACCTGCTTCAAACGCCTTAAATTTCTGAAGAAATCAATTATAAATAAATATTAAAAACAAAAATGTAATTGTCTTTATTTTGTGCTCCAAGATACCGTAGTTTTTTTCCTGATTAAATTCGGACAGGTTAGACCTATTAAATTACTACTAGAAGTGATTTCTAGGCGGTATTCTTAAACTGGAGGCTCTAGTTACTAGTCTTTAGATCCACGTGGTATGAGACAGTACTGCGCAATAAAGACTGACGATCAAGATTATCAAGAATGCTTATTAAGAGTATTTGTACTCTACGGCCTTCTGTACCAATTCGTCAAATCTAATTGGACCCTGCACCATATTTGAGAACGGTGCATAACAAAACAATCCTTAGTAGGCTTTGAACAAATTTCTAGCTGAGCTAACAATCGGAGCATAGTCTATAGTTCATTCTTTCACTTCCCTTTGGCTAGCAAACAACTCAGAAAATGAAATAATAGTTAAGCAATAACTCAATCATACCTAAGCATATATCTTCAGTCCAGAATAATAAAATCCAGCCAAGTGAGTAAAAAAAGAAATGTAAAAATATTATAATAAAATAATTAATTTAAACTTTACCCAGACTTCAAAAACAATAGAAAGGATTATACCGTTGCCGCCCATTTCAAAATTCCAATATGTATATAGTTTGCAAATTCGATCCCTTCTATGTGGGACCCTGCCCACCCGGCGTCCTGGTGCCAGCTGGAGGCGGTGGCTGTTGTCCATGTGGACCGTGTCCTCCCTGTGGTGGCTGCTGTTCATCATCGCCTTGTGGCTGGTAGACCAATTGTTTTTTTTGGCTAAAGACCATCGGGCGAATGATACGCAAGATCATTCCAGATTTTATTTTGGACCGCAAGATGACAACTTTTACCAGATGACACTTGCAGTTTTATAATGGCTGAGGATATATGTGGCTTATGTTAAATTAATTAAAAAAATTGTATAATGTATAACTCTTAAATTTTTCATTGCTCTTTTGGAGGGCTGGTTAAAGATACCGGGGTAAAATTGGGTAGAAGATTGCGTAGATGGAACTTAAACTGAGATACTTTAGAAAGGAACTGCAGCCTCAAATCTTTAATATAATCATACTGCTAATACTTGGAGCGTTTATACCTTCTGGAAAAATCTATTGACTCCAGGAATGTACCCGCCTTTGGTGCAAATTCAATTAATTCAAAAATCATAGTGCACTTTGAAATTCCTGTGTTAATTTTTGCTTCAAAAGGCTTCTAAGAACTTTTGTTTCTCATTGCTTTCGAATGTTTTCGTCTGTAAACAACATAAAATGAAAATTAAAATAGAATAACCAAAGCTGAGAGGAACTATATTCACATATTCCTTCAGCCGAGAGAAACAATAGCCAGAAGTGAGTAAAAGTATTGTTAATGAATGTATGTGTTTATGCATATAATTTATGCAATTTCAGCTTTGAAAAGAAAGCTACAAGAGAAAGGAGGAGATAAAGATTTTAGAATGTTGTACTCGACGAAGTTTAATCCATTCTATGTTGGACCTAGCCCGCCTGGCCCCATGTTGTTTAGACCATTTCGCAAGGGTTGTTTTCCACATCCTCCGTTGGTTTATTCAAGTCCTTGTTGTGGTCCGCGAGGTAGTCCTCGCTGTTATCCCTGTGGTTCTTGCTGTGGTCCAAGTGGACCTTGTGGAAGCGGCTGTTGTACTTCTTCATGTTGCGGCTGGTAAAATCAGCAGAAGTAAGAATATTTTAGCAAAATGTGGCTGAAGTTTCGTGTGAATATTGCCTCCAATTATTCTATTGTAATAAATTATTTTAAAATGTAACGCGAGGCTTTCCCTTTCTGGCCAAGTTAGCAGAGATGCTGCAAGACTTGACGTTAGTTGCTATGTGTTTAATGTTGTCCTAGGTAAGGATACGGCCTAATCAGCTGCTTGGTTGCAACTCTCAATGCGCAGAAGCGTTTCAAACCAAGAATTTCGGTTTTGAAGGCAAAAACATCGAATGTGGAGCATTGTGTCAGGTCAAAGTCGATGTGTATGTGTGTGAGGGTGGGTGTGTGGTTGGGTGGGTGTGTGACATCCACCTGCCTGATGCCTGATGCATGATGCTCTTCAGGGACTTGGCTAGCAATGTTTTGTTTTGGCTTAGCGGGATTTATGACGCTCACACCTTCACTGTATGCGTGTGTCCTTTAAGGATAATGCCTGTGCGTGTGCTCGCGACATTTCCTTTTCGTTTAAGTTGGCCCGTTGTCTGCGTTGAACATTTCACTTCCATTTTGGCATTCGCTCGCGGAATTTATTGCGGCAGGTCGGAATTTTCATTGCTTTTCCGTGCCATCTACAACTTCATTTCCCCTCCAAAAAAGTTATGCTTTTCTATGATATTTGGAGAAATATATTTAATAAGTTTTGTAGTTTTTCTTTAAGCTAGTTTATTTAGCAGTGTATTTAATTAGAGTAGGCATTATATCTCATTACCATTTTAAATATTTTTCTATGCAGTTTTTGTTGGTTTGATGAGTAAGAAGAACTGCAACGTTTGGCTGCTTACAAGAGACTAAATTTATTTCATCATACTTCTTAATAGCTAATAGCGTTGCCACCTAACATATAACAGAGAATTGCCATATCAACACTCTTCCTCAATTCGATTGTTAATGTTTAGTTTAATCCGAGCAACGCAGTACATTTCTTATGATTTACTTTTGACAAATTCTTAGTCAGTATATCGGCAATCATTTCATTTGTTGGACAGTATGTTAAACTAATTAAATTCTGCTCAAGACAATTTCTTACATGGTGATATTTTACATCAATGTGTTTGCTTCTGGCGTGATAAACTGGATTTTTTACAAGATTTAAAGCGCCTACATTATCGCCATGCATGGTTACACAATCAAGTTTAAAATACAAATTCATTTCTTTAATTAATTTTCTCAAATAAATCGCTTCTTTTGCAGCATCTGAGAGTGCCATATACTCTGCCTCCGTGCTGCTTAGTGCAACCGATTTTTGTTTTCTTGACGTCCATGAAAAAACAGCTCCTGCCCACATGAATGTGTATCCAGTGAACGACTTCCTATCGGTAGAGTCACCTGCCCAATCCGCGTCTGCGTAGCCAGTTATATCAACTCCGGATTTCTTGTACGTCAGCGCCAAATCTGCCGTTGTGTTCAGATATCGTAGAACTTGCTTTGCCGCAGCAAGATGTTCGCCGTGAGGATTCGAATTCCTTTGCGAAAGCTTGCACACTGAGTGCAAAATATCTGGTCGTGAACATAGCGCAATGTACATCAATGATCCAATGACGGATTGATACTCGGTCACATCAACGCGCTTACGACTCATTCTCACAGTTGACTTGAAAATTAGCTTCTAACGGCATTGAAGCTGTGCGACAATTGACCATGCCCATCTCATGAAGCAATCCCATTATATGCTTCTTTTGGCCCACACGTATCGCACCAGTTTTTCCTTCTCTCTGGATTTCCAAACCCAAAAAGTTTGTTATTGGACCTTTGTCGACAACCTGAAATTCAGAAGAAATCGCTTGTTTAGTAGCCAGCATCTCACCCTCATTTGAACACGCCAACATCAAGTCGTCAACATATACAGCGATTATGTTGATCGTCTTTTCTCTGTACATTTTGTGTACAAGCATGGTTCGCTCTCGCATGCTTGATAGCCCATCTTTTTAGAACGCTATCTAACTTTGTGTTCCAAACTCGACCCGCTTGCTTAAGGCCGTATAGAGACTTCTTCAGCTTCAGAACATGTCCAGACTCGTCGTCGTAGAATTCTGGTTGGCTCATATATATATCTTCTTGAAGACTCCCGTTTAGGTATGCCGTCGACACGTCTAGCTGGTGTACATATAGCTCGTACTCAGCTGCCATTGCCAAAATCATTCGAATTGTCGCAAAACGTACCACTGGAGAATACGTCTCTTCGTAGTCTATGCCATATCTTTGACTGCAACCCTTTGCGACCAAACGCGCCTTGTAGCGCTCGACTTCTCAGATGCATTCGTTTTTAACGTATACACCCATTTGCAACCTATGGGCTTCTTTCCAGGTGGTAGTTCCACTAAATCCCATGTGTCGTTTCCAATTAGAGCATCATACTCTTCCTGCATTGCCAACTTCCATTCATCGGCTTGAGGACTCTGTTGTGCTTGCTGCATGGTTAATGGAACTTCGATGTCATTGGCTAACATCATATTCAGTACATTGTATTGAAGACTTGGCCTTCCACGCAAGCCAGTTCTAATAATTTTTGGTCTGCCAGGACCCCTTTTCGGTGTTGCACTTTCCGGCACAGTATTTACGGCCACTTCTTGAATGTCGTCTTGGCCGTCCGGAATGTCTTGCTGATTATCGACAATACCATTACTCTCTGCCATGTTACCTTGTTCATCAGTTTCGTCGTCCACCATAATTATAGCAGCTGTCGGTTCACCTTTCTTAAATGTACTATTCTCAATGAAGACAACATCTCTACTGATCTTCACGTTTCCGGTTGTCTTGTCGATCAACCGATACGCTTTTTGACGACTCCGAGTATCCGACCATCGTATATTCTTTTCCTTTCTCCTGGAACTTCTTCTTTGGACCCTTTTCAAGTGCAATGGCAATGCTTCCAAACACCCTCAAGTGCTTTACAACTGGCTTATGTCCCGTAAACATCTCAAATGGCGTTGTGCCATCTAATGCTTTCGTCGGCGATCTGTTTCTTAGGTATGCAGCACATGCGACTGCCTCCGCCCAATAACTCTCGTTCAAGCCAGCACTATTAACCATAACTCGTGCCATTTCCACCAAAGTCCGATTGCAGCGCTCCGCAACTCCGTTCTGTTGTGGAGTGTATGGTACAGTAAGCTGCCGTTTGATTCCTATAGACTTCAGATATTCGTCGAATTCCATGTTGACATATTCAGTTCCATTGTCACTTCTTATTACTTTCACCTTCAGGCCTTTTTGACGCTCTATCATGGTGATGTGCTCCTTAAATATTTTCGTCACCTCAGTTTGTGTTTCATGAAGTAAACGTGAATATATCGGCTTTTATCGTCGATCATCGTCACAAAATATCTGGCACCTCCATTAGATATTTGACTGATAGGTCCGCAAACGTCCGTATGTATAAGCTCAAGCAGCTCATCAGCTCTTGTTTGCGACTTCTCAAATGGGCTCACGTGACATTTGTTCTTCATGCAACTTATGCAGTCCAAATTTATTCTTGTTGAATTTAATGTCAATCCACGTACCATATCCTTGCTCTTTAGTTCTTGCAAGCTCTGCACATTTAGATGCCCATATCTCTCATGCCATTTCATAATATCATCCGAAGCTTTCGACACACACAATATCTCTGGAATCTTTGTTTCACACAGAAACAATCCGCCGACCTTTTTGGCCTTCATTATCGTACCATCTTTATCGTAAATCTTAGCAAATTCTTGATAGAATTCAACATGACATCCATTTGCAACTGCCTTCCCTACCGACAAAAAGTTGCACTGCAAATCTGGAACAAATAGCACGTCTTTCAGTGTAATTTTAACGCCACACAGGCTGTTGACAACCACTGTTCCTCGTCCACACGCCGTGGTGAAATTGTTTCCAGCTAATTCGATATTTTCGTCATGTTTCTCAAACTTATCGAATAATTCACGATGTGTACACATATGCGATGTTGCTCCACTATCGATAACCCAAACATTCTTACTTATTCGATTAATTCCAGAAACACCAGCAAACGAACGATGTATCGATTCTTTATTCTTTGTTTCTTCGCTTTTTGCTACATTTTTCCACGAATTTTTCGTTGTCCTCTTTGGATGTACATTTTGCCGCGAAATGCCCAGGCTGACCACACTTAAAGCATTTAAAATCACGACGGCTCTCTGTCTTTGCGTATTTTCCTCGCCCCTTGCCTCCATATCCAGTGGGACGCGCAGAAAATGATTGTGTGCTCTCTTTTTTTGATCGCAAACTTTTCGTCGTTCATTTTCCTCTGTCAATTTACATTTTATGACGCTCAGACTAGGTAATCCATCACGGGCCTCCAAAGCAACCACCAGATTCTCATAGGACGTTGGCAGACTGGCCAGCAGCATTATTACGATCAGCTCTTCCTGAAGTGTTATTCCAATTGCTGATAGGTTCTCAACAATGTTCGAGAACTCCATTATATGCGTTTGCACATTTTCGCTTTCTGCCATTCTCTTGTTTAGTAACTGTTTAAACAATGTCACCTTGCGTACGGGACCACTTGGACGATGAAGTTGTTGAAGCTCACTCCAAATTTCGCTTGCTGACTTGCACTTCTTTATGCAATTTATTTGCGACGCACTTATCGACAAAAACAGTACTGCCATGGCTTTATCATTTTCGCGCTTCCATGTCTGAAACGCCGCACTTGTCTCATCTTCTGGCTTTACATATTCGTTTGAAACCACAGCCCAAAAGATTCTGATGCACCAAAAACACTACGCGCCAAGACACACCATGAGTCGTAGTTGGTGTCATCCAACTTTTCAATATTGTACATAGAACTCATTTTCTGAATTTCTTTTTTAATACTTATTCGTTTTCTTGCATTGTCCGTTATGCACCGAAAAATTCTTAGTCTCAATTTCTTCTCTACTCTGTACACTATTTCTTAGTATACACACTTGTGCACTGGGTCCATAACCTGTTGGTTTGATGAGTAAGAAGAACTGCAACGTTTGGCTGCTTACAAGAGACTAAATTTATTTCATCATACTTCTTAATAGCTAATAGCGTTGCCACCTAACATATAACAGAGAATTGCCATATCAACAGTTTTGCCTAATAAACTGAAGTTAAAAATTATAATAATAATATAAATTTCTAATATATTTTAAATTATTTTTAAAAACTAAATTTGTTAAAATATAAATTATTAAAAATTTTAACCAAATCGATTTTAAATCTTGATCCAAAATCGTGTCAAGAAATATAATAAAAATCCCATTAAATTACAAAAAAAGCAGTTTACATTTAAAGTAATGATCATTTGCCTTCTGCCGACTAAAAATAACATAGAATGCACGAAGTCAACTTCGGCTCAAAGCTGCGAGCGAACATGTTGTGTGGCAAGCGCTGAGCTTGCAACATGTTCGAGCTTGCACGATGCGATGTCGAGGACCATTCTTAACTTTAATTCATCCAATCAAATTCAGTATTCGTCTTTCACTCGCACTGTGCGGACGTCGTACGTTTCTGTCGTTCGGTACAGGTTTTGAGTCGCGTCTTTCAACAGTCGCTGAGCGGGATTTTTAAAATCTGACTCTGAGAAAGGGAATCAGAAGTGAATGTATCGAAGGAAATTGTGATTACTCGTGAATAGTTTGTGTCTACATGTGTTGTTGGAACGGCTTCTGAACCGTAGATTATTGGGAAGCCAACAACTCATTTGAATATTTTGCAAAACCTACTAGATTAAATTCTGTGTGTGTGTGTGTTGTGCGTGTATTGTGTGTGTGTCTGCCATGTTTTACAGCCTGCCAAAGCAGGAAATAATGTAAACTGACATTTTTCGTAATTTTCGATTTACATGCCGTTGCACATAAGGTGAGTGATGAATTCTAATGAAAAATTTAAAATATTTAAATTGTGTTTGCAATTTATAAAAATTCAAATTTATTGGATGTGGAAAATCAATTGCAATTTCTCATTAACATTTAAAGTACTCATTAACAGTGACGCTTGTAATCATTTTACACCTGCTTCAATGTCTCAATTGACCGCAAAATCAATAAGCCCATAAAACTTGTTAACATATCTGATGACAAAGCTTCCGCTTTTCAAAGGCTTCGCTCGACAAAACAATCGTCAATTACAATACACTTAAACCGCAAAGAAATTGAAACCTTACTCAAAGTGATCATCAGCTCAATTTTTCAAGTGAATACCGAATAGATTTCCGTTAAGTACACATAATTTTCATTGGCTTCGAAAGAAAATGAATGCTAAGAAAATGGCAAGCATAAATATCGCGACATTAGGCAAATTTTATTGGTTTTGGACTAGCGCGCTTAGTGCAAATTTGTGGGCCATAAATTGTTGAAATAATTTCTAAATGAAGTACTTATAAATATTGGCTAAACAACAGGTTGGCTATAAAATAATAAAAATGGGACTTGGCGCAAGTGTTCGGCACGATAAAACATTAAATTACTTGCAACTTTTTACTACGCAGCTGTTGTTCAAAAATTTTGTATTAATATTTGAAGGGAAAACTTCAGAAACTCATTCGTCATGGTCAGGTAAACTGGGGTTAAGACGATGATGGAGCCCTTTTAGTTGGTCACTTTGTGCAAAAAGGGTTAACAAGAGAACTTTTCTCACCAGCTGCTCTAAAACGGGTTTAATTATAACATTTGGTTACATTTAGTTTTTGTTATTGTTTAAATAACCAGACAAATACCAGTTATGTTAATCCTTTTTTTTTGGCTAAAGTCGCAATTGGTGTCATGCGGTGTCATCATTACCATCACCACAAACATCAACGTACTCGTAATCATTTTTATTTCTTCTGCTTTTGCATAATTTTTAATATAAACTCTCATTTTCATGCGCATAATCCGCAGCCATGATGACAACCAAATGGGCAGACAGAATAGAGGCAGAAGAAAGAGGGAGACGCGTCATAGAAAACAGAGCTCAAAGTGAGAAAAGGTGTCGACACGCACACTCATACTCACACTCATCCACAGACAGTCAAAGGTTTTTGGCAGTATATTAAATGTTATAAAAATGAACCGCTGAAAAGTTTCGGCGCCTGTATTACGCATACGCCACGTTTGTCCGCCTTGTCGCTCCAGCAGGGATTATGTGTTGGGCTCATATAGTTAATGACATGCAGCTGCTGTTTTACTTGCGGGCTTTATACCTGCTGTTCCTCCCTGTCTATCAGAAGTGAGTGTAAATTTCACTTGACAAACTTATGAATTTTAAGGTGATTTTCATGTCGTCAGGGTTAAAATGAACTTCGTGAAAATAGAAGTTTTTCGCTTGGGGTCCTGTCAGCCGAAGAAGGGTTCTGTGGCTCATCATAAATCAAATCAAAGTTGACTGCACCCTGACACACACACACACATACTGTGGGCTTGTAATCAAAATCATTTTGTGGTTTTCAACATTTGCTCGCAGCAGCTCGTTCAAAGTAATTAATCATTGAAAGTAATTGGTTTTATGTTTTGATTTGACAGTTGAAAAATTGCAGCTGTGACAATTTAATCCCACACCGCTTTCATTTCCTCTTTTTTTACCTTTCATTTTCATTCTCCCCATTTTCAAATTGTTCCATATTTGTTCTATTTTTGTTTATTTACCCTGTTATACCATTTTTTGGGCAGCCATAACAATTTTCCCATTTAAATTGAATATAAATAAATGCATGTAATCCCACTGAAAAAATATTGCAGTTCACATACACAGCATTTATTATTACTATGGGCTTTTGGTTAATTCAGCAACTCACACACATTAGTTGTTTGTTGCTTTATGCATAAAAAAAAAAAAATAAATTTAGTATTTCTTTGTCTCCATTACTTATTTACAGTTTTCCCTTTCCCCCATTCAATCTCTTTTAATTCAGTCATTTGATTCAAAAAGCTTATGAGACAGCATTATATTTTAATTCAAAATTTATGACTGCAACAGGAGCAGAAAACTTTGACTGCTTTTATTTAAGTTTTTAAAGAAAGCATTTTGAAAGCATTTCAACAAAGTGAACAAATTGTTCAGAGAAACGTCTCTCGTCGACTCATCACTCGACGAAAAACTTTACAAAATGTTGACAATAAAAAATTATTAAAAAAGCGTTAAAGTCTTTTACAAAAATTATGCCACAGTGGTAGTCATAAACTTGACTTGGAGTTTATTTTGCTTACATAAACATTTGACTGAGAAATGCTACCGATCTGCGACTCGGTCTCTCAATGCCACTTCAAAGGGAATAAAACGAGGCTTACTTAAAAACAAAAATACGTTGCAAAGAAAAAAACGCCGAATTCAGAAAAATAAACAAATCCACAGCGTGATACAAGGGAATCGAGTGCGGAGTATTATATTTTTTGTCCCATGAAGCTTGGAGTGTGCCACTTTGCTGAATTGTGCTTCGGGAGGCGCCTCCTGCTATAATAAAATTGATGTGATATATATATATTTTTTTCCGGAATAAACTTTTTATTTGTGAATGCGTACGAGTATTTTTTCGGTTCGGTTTGTTTTTCCGCCTTTTATTGAAGTATTTTGGTAGCTAATTAAATGCCATTTTGTCTGTCATGAAAGTAATATTTATGCCCAAGTTAATCAAACTCGCATCCAATCCGCACATCTTTCTATATATTTTTGTTTATTTTAACATTAAATGAGCTTACATTTGATTAGCGTCATGTGTTTATTTTCATATTAATGTGCTGAAAGCGATTTTAGGCTGAGCTGTTGTGCAGCCTTCTTCATAATTTTGCTTTCAATGGCAAAAAAATATAAAAAGATGTATGAAAACAGTAAGATACCCTGCACAAGTTCCTCAAATGAAACTCATTATCGACGCTTCTTTGGTTTCTTGTGCTACAAACCAATTCACCCCTTGGCATACTAATTGACACGGTATAGAAGTAATGCGTTTGGGTCGCATTTTATTTACTTTTCGGTGAGTGCTCTCATTACATTTGCTGTTGCTGCCTTTTTTGCCTTTGCCTTTCATGTGGCCAGTTGAATTAAAAAATTATTTATGGTATATACGTATTACGCAACGCACTGAAGATCTGACCTGGCAGAGTATATTTAAAATAATAAAAAAAAATCGTAAATTTTTTTTTTTTAATTAAATATTTATATTTATAAATTGATTCTCAATTAAAAGTATGTTAAAAGGTTTTCGTTTTTTTCGCTTTCAGTTAAAATGTTTCACAAAAAAAGGGAAAACATATTTGCTGTCCTTCACTTATTTAAGGCGTTTTATTTTGACAATACTTATTTCTTCATTGTGCTTAATTTCACATTTACCAAGTTCAATAGTCGACAATCTCCTGCCGGGCGTTAACTCAGGCCAACCTCCTGCTGACAAGTGCCAGCGGCCTCAGTTTGTTGCCAACTGTCAGCTCGTTGTCCAAATGACAAATGAGCGCATTTGCCTTTTGTCAGACATTGCCATAGATATGGCAGAATCGCGCCAATCGACAGTAAAAATAAACTGTGCATGTCCCAAAAACAAAAACGAAAACAACAACAAAATCGCTAACAAAAGCGGCGGCTGCTTTATGCCACACACGTTGAGGCGGCTATAAGAAAGTTACCCGAGTCTGAGTCTGAGTTTGAGTAAAAAATCGAGCGTATAACTTGGCATATTTATTTATTTCTGCACGCCGCCAAAAATTGTCAACGTGGATCAATACGAGTTTTGCGTCCTTTGGGGATAGGGCAATCGACGGGTAACATTGACAATTCACAATGTCATCGTCATCATATCTCAGCTCGTGATATAAACATGAATGCGATATAAACATAAAACGCAACGTATTCTAGCTTAAAGTATCAAATTTCTATCCATAATCATAATCATAATACATACTGTTGTTGGTCTTGTTGTGTTTTTTTTAAATCGTGTGAACACTCAGCTTAAATCAAGCGCCAAAAAAAAATTGTCGTGTGTTTCCAGTTCATTTGTTGCCTTTAAACTGCTCTCAAACAGTTGGGCATTTTTAACATTAAGCAATCACTAAAAGTTAAATGTTATGACCGAAACACAGCTCAACAATTACAAGCCTGATTAGTTTATGTATTTGTTAGTAGAACAGTGGGTTTAAGTGGAGAGTGAAGAACACAGAGCAGAACAAACTCTTTTTTACAAAATATCCTCTCTAACTTGTCAAACAGATATCTATTTAAAGCTTACAAAACTTGTTTGTCACACTTTGATAATCCCCATTCAGTTTTATTGTTTTGCTTCAGACAGCTTGATTATTGTCTACAACTTTTAACTGTTTAATATAAAGCTAACAATTTGCATTATCAAATATTGTGAATAAATCAAAGTTTGTCAGTGTGTGCGATCTGAATCACTTGACACTTGTGTCAACAACAAATGTCCAACAAATTTAATGCCGCCCGAGCAAAAAATTGTTTGTTTACTCAAAGCAATGACCTCTGCTACTACCCTGTGCTTCAAGTTTACTAATGCTTATTGAGCAAGTGCTTTAGTTCTGTGAAAAGTTATGCTATAAAACTTGCACTTATATATAGTTTGCAGGGTATGACATAGTCAGGAATTCTTCGAATACTTTGCGATTCCTTTTATCAGCTGTCAGTAGTTAGAATGTTTTCTTTGCAAATAAAATATTTAAAAATGTGGAATTGCGCTGCAATTATAAACCGTAGTACAAACAGAATAGTTACAAACGTAATGCGGCATATTAAGCATACGCATCGTGTGTCGGAAAAGTTTTTGACTGGTCAGTCGTGCTGCACTAATTGCAAGACAGACAACTTAAAATTTATAAAACTCAATTTGCTAATTGCTATCAAAATAATGAAGTCTGCCTGTGGGTTGCCTTGAGGTTTCACTTCGTTTGGGCAAGAAAATGAGGAAAAGGGGGTGGCAGAAGGCTGAGGGGAGGCTGGGTCTTGCTGATTGCAACCATCAAGTATCATTCGAGTAATTTAAAGTGCACTCGCCCTGGCCAGAGAGCGGCTCTTCTGCTTGTTTGAGTTCACAGCAGGCAGCGGATGGTTCAAACTGCTTCTGATTCTACTTTTTGCTGTAGATTCTGCAGTTGAAGTTACTGCAGCAATAAAATCATGCAACAACATGGGCAACAACAAATGAAATGAAAGCTGGACAAACTTTGCTGCTGCTGCTGCTGCTGCACACGCAGACCGAGTCATACAAATAAAAGTTGAACTCGCAGCTTATACAAACCAAAAGTTTACCCTTTTGCATTGGGTTTGAGGTATGCCATACTTGAGGTGTTTGCCCAAAACTTAACTCTATGTATGTAGAGCTTCTTGCTCCATTCCCCACCACCTGCTCCTTCCACACCCCCTCCTTTTTGCTGTTTTGAAGTTTTTGGTTATTTTTCTCTCGGTGCATTGTACGTTTATGTCTTGTTAAGACTTTTATATGGTTTAGTCCATATTTAGTTTTATTTCACACAAGTTTCCTAAACAGCTTTGCGAACTAATCTTTATTTTGTTTTGCACACATGAGTTGTGGTATTGCTGCAATCCTAAAAGTAGTTTTTAGCGGTTTTTGTTTGCCTGCTCGATTTGTTGTGTATTTAACTCCTTTTGTTTTCAATGAAATGTCTTCAGAAGTAGGAATTGTTTATTATAATTAAAGAATTTAGTCTAAGCTTAAATTCAATTTGTTAAATCTGCCATGAATTTCAAATTTACCAGCACAAATTCCTTATACGCCGCATAAACGTAGGCGTACATCTTTAACTCACTGTATGTGAGTGCCACACGCAAATTTGTTCTAAATTCACGCACTCATTAACTTAAAATATGCACAATGCCAATTTGATTAGGGTAATTTGGCGTTGATCCTCAGCGACGCGTTACCAATGCCACAACAACAACAACAACATTGACATTGATGTCAATGTCTTAACATGCCAGGACATGTAATCTTTAGGGTAATTTGTGAAATTCTTGCTGCCTGCGTTTATGCTAAATTAATATGCAATGTAGCAGCAGGCAGAGCTAAGCAAATTACATCAATAAATTAAGCCATGACTGGCATTAAAACATTATTTGTGGCGGCAACTCTGCTTAACAAAGTTAACAAAGTTGTCGTCTTTCAGAATTATGAGCAATTTCCTAAACCCCCAGAAAAATTTCCAACAGAGACAAAAAGGGACTTTGCACTTTGAATAATTGCACGTACGTCACGAGCCTATATTTAACTGACTAGCTGAGAGAGAGAAAGAGAGAGACAGAGAGAGAGGTAGGACAAGAGAACGAGATGGAATGCTGCTCCAGCAACCCATCCCCTTTTACCTCTTGCCCTCGGCGCGTTACGTGTTTTGGTAACTTAAAAGCCAAATCTGTTACGCCCTCGCGTCTGTCTAGGCCGCAATTACGATAAGCGTCGCTAATTTTCGGCAAGTGAATTTAATTTTCCGCTCACCCAACGATTTCAATTCTTACTCTCAAATAAAAGCTGAGTATTTTCTTTCATTTATTTTTTTAAAGAGAGTGATAAAGGGGGAAAGAGTGAGAGAGTGTAAGAATTTGTATCATTGTGTTGAGGTTACCTTTGTGGCCTGTTCGTCTGGGCGTGTCCTTATTTTTGGTGCAAAAATGTTGTGCTTGTATGCACTTAAGCAAAGCAGGGATCACAGTAGGGAGTAGTCGACCAAATGATACGCCTTTTAAGGCAACAAAATAATCAATAACTCAACATTTTTTAAAGCTACTAAAACGCATTTAATCTTAGTGGATTAAAAATGTTTCTTTGCAGTTGGCTTAATATAAATTAACGCTTTATTTTGATGGAAATTTCAATACACTTTCATTGTACTTATTTAAAATAGTTCACAAGATTAATCCTTTTGGAAAACAGGCAGGAAAACTAATATTCCCTTAGCAAGCGGATTAAAATTAACAACTGTAAAAGCCGACAGAAAGCAACAGAGAGAGAGATAGAGAACCAGTGAAAAAGAGAGCGAATGAGTGAAAAAGAGAGACAGCACCGTAAAGCATAAAATGTGGCAGCCACTGTGGCAGCAGGACAAAATGGAGCAGGTGAAGCAGCCACAACGAGGCTGCCAAACCAAACGAAACACAGCTCAAAAACACAATACATTTTATATAATAAGTACGAGTGTAAGCACGTGTGTGTGCAACTGTGTGTGTGTGTGTGTGTGTTTGCGCTTGTGTATTTCGTCTGGACTTGTGAATTGTGTACTGTTGTACAAGAGCGAACGAAATACAATTTCCCTAAAGTGTAGCGAAAATATTGCGATAAATACTTTAAATTTAATTCAAGTGGCAGGAAAAGAGCGCTTAAAAATACTTGGATGTGTCCATTGTACACACCAAAGTGTTTGGCCAATATTTTCATAATTAATGGCTAAGAATTGAGAGTGCCTGAGTGTGATGGGCTCTTAAAATGACAAGAATTTAATTGTAAATTCGTTAGCTTTATCATTGTGTAAGTAAACTTCAAATGTGTTAAATAACTTAAAAATTAGACACTTTGAGTTAATCATTTAAGCTGTGAATATTTTAAACCACAAATTTGCTCAAGTGAAAAAATGCACAATTTTTGTCACTTTTGAAAGCAATCAAAATAAACATAGAAAAAACATTCAGCTCAAGCTATCTTAGCTTAGAAGACTTAATTCTAATCACTTAAAGACTGCTTCTAAAATCTCTTTAAAGTTTAAAATTTATAGCTTAAAGATTAAGAAAAGATTTGTAAGCACATAAAACACACAAATGCTAACATTATGCCACAATAATCCCTTGCTAAAAGTAACCTTAACCTTTTACATTAATCACTTGTAATTGAAAGTCAAGTTCTAATCGGCATACTTATTTAATTCATTAGGCGTTAATTAATGTGGGTTAATTATGTACATTAGTCAAGTTTCAATTAAGCGTAAAATTTGGTATTTAATATAAGTGATCTCCTGGTCTTAACCGACTTTAAGATGGCTTTAAATAATTACACGAGAAAATTATTAAAATTTCATAATTGGCTTAAATGGCCAGCAGCAGTCAAAACCACAGGCCCAACAACAAGAACAACGACAGTATCTACAATAACAGCAACAATAATGGCAATTACCACAGCAACAACAACAATACCAAAAAACGTGAAGAACAACCACGAAAACGACGAAGGACGCAGGACACAGCCATCGTTGTCGCTTATCTATGTGCATAAGTTATGACTCGGAGAGCTTCGGTCGGAGGCTCTTCGTTAAAACGTGTTCAGTGTCACGCTGAGACATGAATCCCCCTTGTCCGTCCTTGTCTGAAGGCACACCCACTCCTACCACCCTCGATGCCTTTACTTTTGCCCAAGGCCGGCATTTGCTGTCAATTTGAAAGACCATTTCACGTGGCGTGTGTCCAACAGGATAACATTTTGCATATTTAAACGCAACAACGTAGCGAAATAAAATGTTAACTTGCAAAAGGGAATACATTAACACATCTTTACAATTAAGGACATCAAGGAGAACAGCACCAGCAGCCATAGAGGTAGCAGCAGTAAAGTCAGACTACTTACTCTCATCCATAAGCTGCAAAAATCCCCAGTGCACTTACGAGCTTCAAGACAGTCAAGTCGAGTCCTGTACGCAGTCAATGTTGCTTACAGCTGAAGCTTCTCTTGGCCCAAGGCGCCAGGCCATATAAAATTTAACATACAAAGTGGATAGAGAAAGAGTCACAAAGTCAAAGTGAAAGAGGGGAATGAAGGGAGAGGAGAGGAGAAAAAATTACGAGTCTCGCATTATGCACAGTCGATTCAAGTGACCACAAAACGAGCCGGCGGCACTTTCTTAGCCATCCAATGAGCCAGGACTTCTCTGCTTGACCACATCCCCCAATTGCATACATCCTAGGTATATACAGATACAACTATAATTCGTGTGTGCGTGTGCTTGTTTGGTACAGGGATTTTTGTTGTTGCCAAAGAGGCGTTAAAAATGCAGCAAGGCATGCGATGAACCCAGACTATTCATGCATCCTTGCATCTCATGAAGCTGCTATTGCTGCTTAAATTTCCTTACACAGCTTGCTGCACAACCATTTTTCTGGCACGCATAGTTAATTTTTCCATTCCTCTTTTTGGTATCCAAAGAAAATTTTATCCAAGAATTATGTGCAAGTGGTTAAAGTTCTTTATGCTTAAAAAAAACAACAAAAACGAGTTTAAGAAGGCAACTAGCTTACATTTAAGCTGTGCTCTACAAAAAATATAAAGCAGCTGCTATTTATGCTTAATATGAAATAAACAACTTACTTGTAACGCTATTTAAGATAAGATAATTTATTTCCTGCACTATTTAAGCTTTCTTTGCTAAGCCATTAAAATTTGACGTTCAGAATAAAGAGTTCGTTAGCTTTACATTATGTTTAATAATAGAAAATGTTAAGTAATGATAAGGATTTTAAAGAGCTATTTAATATTCAATTAAAGTCAACCTTGTGTTGAGCTTAAAATTAAGTTTTTTCTTAGAGAAAGTAAACAATTTTATATAAATCCATTTCTTTAAAACTCTTTGATTAGCTCACGATTAATTTTCGTCTTACTTCTCCGTTTTTGCTAACTCAAACTTTGACATATTTCCAAAATGTCTTTCTGCAATCTTCAAAAATGTTGTAAATAACTTGAAAACAACCAAAGCGACGGAATTTAATTTTTTAGAAATCTTTTGGCACTTGTTTTGGTGTTGACCACAACTACCGCAAGTGCTAAATTGTGCAGCAAAAAACTCTGTTTGGTTGCCAGCAAACAAATTTAATTAATACCCAAAAAAAAGTAGAAAAGAGTAAGCACAAATATTAGGAAAGTGGCAGGCAGATATACAGTATTCACATAGTTTGGAACCAATCAGACTTTCTGGCATGCGGGTGCATTGCATGAAAATATCGAATATGTCTAACATTTCAGGCAAACTTGGTTGCCTGTCTGCTTGGCTGACCATTTTGGCTATCTCCGGTCAGTCGATGCTTCAGGCTGGCCAACAGTTCCAGTCAGAAGTTCTGGATCGGGTGCCACCATTATCGATTGGCAGTTGCCGATGGCCACAAAAGTTTGTTTACCGTTGCTTGGGACATTTTACAATCAGCAAAACGGCAAAACTTCGCCACAATATTTATGCCTTCTACACACTCAAATTCCTCTTCACACACACACACACGCATTTATGTAATACATAACAGTTAGCACTTTCTAATGCATTTGTGACCTCAATATTCCCCCAAAATTTTGGCTCGTTTTTGTAGCAGATTTTCTTTTTGGCATCTATGTTGGCAGAATCTGCATAGAGTGACAATAATTTTATATGAATTTCAGTTTAAGTTAAGTGAACTAGTGGCCTTAATAAATTTTAGCCAAACTATCGCCTAAAATACTTCTATTGTCAGTTTAAATATTTAACTGCTTGAGTTTACCGCCTGTTGACAGACAAAACAATGATGAATGTTTAAGGTAAACTAATATAATTTACTTCCCAAACCTATTTTAACTCCCGCCTGCTATCAGTTCAGTCTGAACTTTTCAATTAGTAATTTTAATCATGATAATGCCGACCAGTAGCTTCCCTCAAACTTCACAAAACTTTTAGTCGCCCGTATACAATGCATAATTTTTGCCACAAATGTGCCAAAATGCACAAAATGTTATTGTTACTTCTATTTGTGTGTGTGTGTGTGATTGGGTGTGCAAGTGTGTGAGAGGAAAGTTTATTTTTCGGAAATAGAGCGCAACATTGAATCAAAATGGATTCGTTCGATTTGGGTCACACAAACAAATGGAAATTTGTTTGAAATTTATTGCGCTGAAAGGCGGCAATTCGATTATCACAGAAAATGTATGAAAAACAATTTTAATTAGCTGATCAGTTATTTTTCATATTTATATGTAGTTATTATTTTTAAAAATTATTCATAGTTTGCAACGAATGGAATTCAACTAATGCAATATATTTTATTTTCCAGAAATGTTTGATTAAAATTTGCAAATTTAAAACATAGTCGAATATTTGGCATCTTTGAGAATTATTTTATTTTAAAGTAGTTCCCTAAATTCAAAACTAGCACTAGCAAAAGCTTAACGAGTTGCTCAATTAAGACGATAACTTGAAACTTTCAAGACCATAAGTTGTCTACTTTCTTGTATTTTTTATCGACCTTATCATCGTTTGGATGCCTTTGACAGCTCATAGTCGGTTGCTCAGACTTAAATCCTATAATTAATTTCATATCCATCATCTTATATGTGGCGTCATGTCGCGGCAAACGCATTAAATTTTTGTTGCCAAGGAGAAAACTTTTCTTTACTTTACTTTACTTTTTACTGGTTGTGGGTAGAAAAATATTTGCACAAATACAAATTCCATTTCAATTTTGGGCCATTAGTGTCGACGTTTAAAGCAGTAGAAAAAAGTTTTGTTTTCACGCTTTGGCATTAAAAGAAAACAGACGAACCGAAAAATAGGAGAAAAAAAAGTAACGCAAAGACGAGAAAAAAGCAACAGCAAAGTTTTTCAGTTTGTCTGCAATTCCCCGCAGTTCATTCCCCTCTCGCTTCTTAGGATTCTTACTTTTTTTGCGTAGCCATTTTTCAACTTTAGCCATTTTGCAGCTTTTGTTTGTTTGCACAAGAAAAATTAAAGGAAAATAAGAGCAGTAATGAAATTGAAATAACCCACACGTTCACTTACCAATTGAAATAAAATTTCCTCTGCTAAATGTACAATAATTTTTGCCAGAACTATTTATAAACGGAAAAAGTTTAATATTCACAAAATTCTATTTATTTTGAAATTAATTCAAAACAGTTACCTCAAAATGTTTTGATTTCCAAAATATGCAGATTGAAATATAATTGATTTGTTATTATTTATCTGCAATTTTAATAACAAAATTTTGGTTAAGTTTATTTTTAAAAATATGTTGGCAAAGCGTCTGTTCCGGCTTTTAACAAGTCTATTAATTTAATTGCTAATTATGATTATCCATTCAGTCTATTTAAAATGTTTGCAGTTTGTGTCACTGTTATTTTTAGATTTTGTGCTAAACTTTTGCCCACAAAAATATGCAACACTTTGTGACTTTTAGTGCAAAAGAGTTTGCCGGATGTCGACCACAAGAAGCACCACACAATGCTCTTTAATTAAATTAAAAATATAAATATATACATACATGCTGCTCTTTTTTATCATTTTACTATCTTGTTGTTTGCCAAAAAACTTTTCCATACCAAAAAAAAGAAAAATATATGTATATATATGACTAACGATGTGCAGAAGTGGAGTCTCGCCCCACTTTTAACGCCCCCAAGCAGACGCTCACGCAGCAGACACGCTTACAATAAGCTCACTAATCCAGCTAGCAGGAGTTGCAGCTTTAATGCCTTTTTTTGCTTTTGTTCTTGTGTGGGTCATGTGGGTCAAGTGGGTGGGTCAAGTATTAGAATTGTGAGCTACGCAAGGGTCGGCTTACGGTCTCTGTTGTCCTAGCATGGGTTAAGTGGTTTTTAATGAAAGTTAGAAGCCGCTTTAATGCAACTTGTTGTTGCTAATTGTGTTATGAAGAGACCACGTAACCAGCTTCCCTCTTTTACCTCCGCATTTTACGCATTTTTAAAGCTTTTGCTACAAAACTCCAACATGCACACAACTAAAAGCCAAAGTTAGTCCGGCAAAAGTTGAAATATTTAAAGGATTAGAAATACTTCAAGGTTGTATAGCTAATTGTTCAGAATGAGGCTTAAATATTTAACTTATACTTTATAGATAAATCGACTGAACAAAGGGTAAAATTTAATGGTATAAATATGTATTATTAAATTCATTGTTAACAATGTTGGACAGAGATTGTACTTTATGTATTTGCTTTTGTTCAATTTAATATTCGTTTACTTTATTGGGTATTATACTTGGCCACACAGTTGTAAATATATTTGTTTTTCTCCATTTCATTTTTTCACCTCAGACCCTCTGTCTGTCATTTTCCCTCCCTGAAGCTTTATTGTAGCGCTTTTATTTTGCATAGCGCACTTTTTGTTGGCATTTTTTTTCAGTTGATTTCCTGACCTCTGGCTTCCTGATCGGAATACTGTATTTCCGTTACGTCCATTATGTTTTTAAATGCGAACTTTCGCTTTGTTCAGCGTTCTTTTATGCAGTGCCCTGCCCTTGTTTATTGTTGTGACCGCTGGCGAACTCAGAACTCACAAAATTGTTATGTTTTGGGAAAAGTTTTCAATTGGTTTTAGCAATTGAAAAATGTGTTTTGTTTATACTAAATGTCAGGAAACTACATCATCTTTAATTGCGTAATAAATAAGTAAAATGCAATCCTTTTTTCCTTATGCTCCTATTGAGCTTAAGTATGCTGTGATTCTCTTCTTCTTTTGGTGTCTCTGTTAACGCTCAACTAACCTGACAGTGTCATAATTTAGACCCAAAATTAATTTGCTTTCCCATGGTGTTGCTGTACTGTGGTATACATTCATCTTCCTTTTCTCATTCTGCCCTTTTGCTTATCTCAGCTGTGGCTAGAAGCTTTTCATTTCCCAACAGATTTGCTGCTCAACGCTCAGTGATTTTAATTAACATTTCTGATTTTGTGGCTATGCTATCTATGTGTGTGTGTGTGTGTGAGTGTGTTTTGCTTTTTATTAGCACACCTGTGCACAGATGACACACAGTCTTATTCAATGTGCTATGGATTTAACTTTGTCTGCGGCTGGCCGTGTCTCTTACTCTCTCTAATTAATTGAATTGCTGCCTGTTAAATTAGCTGTGCAAGTTTTTTTTTATGATTAAGTCTCTCGTCAAGAGTTAATGTTCTAATGAAACTTAATTAATATATATTTATATTTAGATGTATATATACTTTGAACACAACATCTTTTCATTACAGGCTTAACTTTACTCGCACTAAGTTGCTTGTGCTCCACTAAACTCAACAGAAATCGCTGTAAGTTCCAATTTCATATCACAGCCACTTAACGATGACATCTTCTATTCTATGAATCTTCCATTTTTTTTATGAGTTTGATTACATTTAGCATCTTTCAATCGATCTATCAAGCTATTTTCATGGCACTCAATTCTACTGACAGTTGTCATTGCTTTGACAGTTTCGTTCAATCATCAATCCCTGCATTTTCCAATTTCTTTTTACCAAAATATTTGCAGCATTTTCTTGACTATTTTATGATTTATTTTTGGTTCAAAGATTTCTGTTATTGTTTGGGCATGAAATATGCATTTACTTTGTGCTCTCAGAAAATTACTTGAGAGGTTTTTTGTTTATTGTCTTATTTCAAATATAACAATGCATTTTATAGCAATTGAACATTTGATTGTAACTAACATAATAAGCTTAAGTAAGGAAACTAAAGTGTCTTAACCTTTAATGCTGCCTTAAAGCCAAACTACGTAATTCCAAACTGATTAGGAGCCAAAATTGTTGTAATATTATCAGCTAAAGGGGAAAGTTTTTTGCTTAAAGCGTTGAGCACATAATACACCTATATAATGCCAAGAGCCGTCGTAGAATTTTGCTTCTTGGTCAGCAGTAAAAAGGTTGCTGACAATCGAACTTCGTCAACAATCTGCTGACCATAGCCCCAAGGCAGCTTTTGGGGCAAGAGAAGACCAGAAAATGTCACAAGCGAAATCAAAGTGAAATTCAATCCAACATGGCAGAAAAACAGCTGCTGGCTAAAAGTCGAACAGAATGTGTCAATGTATGTTCTCTGTTTATGTATATATGTGTCTGTTAGTGTTTCGATATCTTTAATCAAACATGTCTGCCTGTGTGTGTATGTGTGAGTGTGTGCTCAAGGAATCAAATTATGAGACGAGACACATGCACATAAGTATGCTACAGTATATGTTGCAGCAGGACTACCAGCACAAGGACATGCCTGTCATACTGTGTGCCTGCTTGCCTAACCGATGAAGTTGATAATGATAAAAGAGCCTGAAATGCGCCTTGAAAATGCTTTAAAATGAATACCAAAGGCGCAACAAAGAAGACCAAAAGAAGACGAAGAGAACAGAAGCGAAATAAATTATGAAAAGAATGTTGAACACGCATGTGCATAAAGAAGGCAGGGCGAGAATTCTTGTGTGTATGTGTGCGTGCGTGTGTCTCACGCTTTCTGTAATTAATTTGATTTCATTCATTCAAGTCAAGGAAATGTAAAGGACGCCAGCCAAGGCAGTTAAATTAATTGAAAGGCAGCGTGAAAGGCAAAAAGGAAATAAAAACCGAGAGAAAATTCACGATCGCAGTTCATTCATAATTTTCAACAAGCGTAAGCTTAAAGCTTACTGAAAAGCTGATTTTTCTATTAGTTGTGTGGGTGCATGTGTGTTTGTGTGCGTGTGTGACTGTTTGGGTTAAAGGGGAACCCATTGAACTTGCTGCTTGATAAAAACAAAAGCCAACGTAAGTCCTACAAAACGTTTCGACATTGGTAATAAAACGCTCACTAGCAGTGCTAACGCTTGTATCCCGTTTGAGTTGCTCCTTCTTCTTGTTTAACTCCACCCACAGCATCTGCTGCTGCTTCGCCTATCACTGATTTTATGTGGCAGTGCCCTGAACGAGGTTAAGAGCTTAATGAGAGCTGGCTGGCTGGGTAGGTGGCTGGCAGAAGCAGCCTGCAGCTGACATATGATATTTTTATGTGCCTCCGACAAGAGTTTGCTATTAACATGAATGCAAACCGAGTCCTAGTACAAGGTAAATGCTAAGGCTTTTCCTTAATTAGTGCAAAGAGTCCTTTCGCCAAATGTGACACAATTTACGGTCATTTAGTTAAACCCGCATTTCGGAACTACACCATTTTTAATTGAGAAGCTATGTTACGGCCGCTTAACTGGAGAATTTCTTCTTTTTTCGTTAGCTAGCTAGATAAACAAGTTTAGATTTAATGTTTAAATATTCTAAACTATATTAAAACTATATTAAATTTGATTTGATGTGAATACGCAGCCAATTAAACTAATTTAATAAACACTTTGTTACTATTCAAAGTTAGATGATTCCTTTCACAAATTTGCCACTGCTGAGTTCTTTGTCAATTAGTCAAAACAAGCCAACAAGTTATGCAGTTGGTATTACTAACACTGTTATTGTTGTTCATGCTGTTGCTGTTGGTTTTGTTGTTGTCACATCAAGCGTCAGCGAGCGTGACAAACAACATGTAAATAGAGACAACAATCACACATAGATACGCGCTCACTAGCCAATTACTCGAACTAGAGATGTGCGCAAAGTCGTGGTCGGTAGCGTGACACGAAAAAACGGCAAAATATGTGAAATAAAATTTACAGAAATTTATAGATTTTTAAATAAATTCATAAATAGTTTAAAATATTTGAACAACAACTGCTATCACACCATTTTTTCTTTTCAAGTGACAAGAACTAAGATAAGAAAATTCAAAATTTTTAAATTTGTTCGTTTAAAAAGTGAGTTGATTGCAGTCTATATTTAATTCCATTTATTGATAGGCAGTGGCATGAGGTAGTAAGTGTATTAATTAAAAATCACTGCCATCTCCATTTACCTGCACACACACTCACATTTACACACACTCCTTTGTGTTTACTCACTGACCGTTGTTGCATTTAGCGAACTGCAAACACTGTTCGGCATTGTTAGCCGCTTCTGGCCATTGTTCAGCCATATTTGCTGTAGTTGATGACATTAATTGTTGCATTTTGCTTTCAGTATTTGTTTGCCTTTTTTCTCGCATTTGTTTTTGTATCTATTGTGTGTCTGTCCGCTTTTTTCACAGCACGTTGAGCACACCGAGTGAGTTTTCATTACCATTATCTTTTACTTTTACTTTTACCTTTAACCCATTGTCGTTTTGCCAGATTGAATTGCAAACCAGCTGAAAGCTGAGCCGTCAAGGTCGGGCAGGTTGTCGTCTTCAGTTCCCTGGTATATCAATTTCACTTTTAAACGCGCTCTTGATTTATTAGTCCAGTGTACGTAGCAGCGCATTAAGTGACTGGGGAGATTTGCTTTAATTAAATTTGATTTAATAATTCATTATACAGCGACAGCGCTGCCGTTGGGATTTCATGAGCTGCCAAAAATTTATGACGAAAAGTGTGTTACATATTTTACAGACAAATTTTTGCGACGGACTAACGGATGGAAAGACGAATGGACGGTTCAAAGTCGGTTGAGTATGCCACACAGTGTGGCGAGAAAATTCATTTAATGCGGCAAGCAAGCTACTGAGATACAGTTTAAACTTATGCAGTTAAGGCAAAATTGATTTAATAAATATATTATTAGTTGATATTTAAAATATTTGCTTTGGAATCAAGTGCGAAAATGTGTTCAAATTGATAGATAATAATCAAACAATTGTAATTTAAGATATAAATAGCTATGAAGTAAATTGAGTTAAATAATTAAGAGATATCGTGCTTATGGTTGGCAACCTAATTAAGTGCCAAATATGCGAGTTCACAAGTCAATTGCCAGCGCTCTACATTTTGTTGCACTTGAGCAAATAAGTTGACAGACAGTCAGGCAGAGAGGCAGTCAGACAATGCCAACTGCAACAATGTGTGGCAACATGAAAAGAGCAAAGCGAAAACGCAAACGCAGCGCAAACTCGTAACATCAACAAGTTCATTAAAAAAGTTAGCAAAAGAGTAAAAAGCGCTCAACGGCAACTCAAACGGAACGGAACCTGACAATTGTAACGCTTCACTTGAACTTTGCTGAAATGTTACAGTTTTTTCTGTCTTTACTTGTATCTAAAAGTTACACAAGAGCATTCCCTTCACTCTTTGCATGATTAAACTATTTATAAACCTACACAATCCGCAAAAAAATAAGGGGAAAACGGAAACGATGCGGCTCATTTGGGGACGACCACCAAGTAAGTCGCAAAGACAGGCTGAGAAAGGCTATGAAATACCCTACACTTATAATCATATTTCCACGAACCTTTCATATAAGGCTAAGCTTGAAAATGTAATACATCTCGAGTATAACTTTAAGTTAAAAATGTTTTCTATTTGCTTAAGAAAACTATTGTCTCATTCTGTTTAATTATCCAAATGAAGAAGTCTACTAAGCGCTTCGAAATTTCAATTTTCTACATGTACTTGATTAAAATGAACAAAAGCTGTGTTGGTAATACTGTAAGCAGGGATGTTTGAGGAAACCGGATGTGAAGTTGCAATTGAATTGTGCTCATGTTCGCTTTGAGCAGAGAAGAAGCATGTTCAAACATTTCCCGTGTCTCGCCCCACTGTTCATTTCCCTTAATTTTCACGTTATGTTGCACTTTATGGCAAGCGAAGTGTGTCGGTGGTAGCGAAAGTGAAACCGCCAAAAGTTCAGCCCTTTTGTGTAATGTCCATGCATTGTTAACAACCACCGGTACAGTGGTAGTAGGAGCAACACCACCGCCAACGGCAGCAGCGGACTTCGCTTATTGTGATGCCGGAAGTTTGTGGTGGGAAATTTCATTTATGCTGACACTTGACTTGGTTTGACTCGGACTCGGATTGGAACTGGGAGTGAAACTGTGACTTTGGACTTCGTGGCACCCTCTGGATTCACTTTTCCTCAGCTCCTTTGTCCACAATTGTCCCTTGGCATGGCTTTAATTTGCAGCAAATAAATAATGGTAACAGACATTTGAGTCCTGAGTTCGATTTGTTGGCCGTTTGGCCTTGACGGCCAGCCAGCGAGCCAGTGAGCCAGTGAGCCAGCTGTTTCTATTCAATTTGTATCCAGCAAGCTACGTATTATGTTCAACTTGTGCACTTTTTTCATTTCCTTTTTCCTATGCTCACCAGGGCACATTAGAGCGGAAGTAGGTTGAGTGAGGAATGGACTCCGAGTAGATCGGGATCGGCTATAAAGGGCAAAGAAACAATAGACAGTCCGACAGCACTTCATAGATTTTGTTGGTTTTTTGTGGTTGTCTTTGCCTTTGCCTTGTACACTCCTGTCCTGCCCTGTTCTCCTTCGCCTATGCTCTCGCATCCTGTCTCATCCTGTTCACCGGTCAAGTTTGCTTTCTGCCGTTAAATGTGACAATTTAATTGTTTCGTAATTGTTGGCTCTTTGAAGTGTGTTCTGATTTACAGGCAGAATTGAATCACCACCACCATAAACTAGCTAAATTTTACCTTTAGAAATAAAACAGTTTATTTATACAAATACAAACACATTGACCTAGATTCATGCTCACTTTGAGTTTTGAGTAAAAAAAAAAAAAATGGCAAATTCTATTTAGAATTTATAAAACAGCCAATGGCGTTTGAGCATCAAATTGTGAAACAAAGCACAGAAAAGATGAAAAGCTAAAATATTTATTATACTCATTCGTTTCGTTTCATTTCGAATGGGAAAATTTATCAATGATTCAATAGTTGAAAAGTCCATTATTCAGTTTGTTGCTCTTGATTTTCAGGTAGTTTGAAGAAATTGGTTTACGGCAATTTAAAGAGTTCGTGAGTTAAGTGTTCACTTAAGGGAATTATTTTAAATTTAAATTGCAAGAATTGTAGCACTTAACTTATAAAAAAAAATGAAATATTTCATGCTTTAAATTCAACTCAGTAGACAATTTTCTTGATTTATCTAGGCAATTGCCTACTTGAACTACATAAATTTTAGTGCGAGTTTACAAAACGTGTAAGAAACTTAAACTTTGGAAAGGGATTGCCAAGCATTAAATTGCCTGGCAGGTTCTTAAAGGGATATAGCCACAGTGAAGTCTGGCAGCAGGAGGCCATGGCTCTGAAATGCTTCAGTGGTTGGGCACAAAAGTTTAGCTGCTAGTGCTTATGTTGTTGCTCAAATGAAGTTAGCAAAACTGATTAACTCTCAGCAAGATTTTGTTCTCCTTTCTACCGTGCACTCGAGGCAGAAGACAGGATGCAGATTGCAGGCTGCAGGCTGCAGGCTACAGGCTCGTTGCAATCCTGGCTCATGCTGGGATAATTGAATTTGTCTGTCTAATAATAAAAATTGTTATCCTGCTGCTCTTTGGCACCATCTTAATGATAGTTTGTGTAGAGATAGAGAGCACCAACATTTGGGTGTTTAATAAAATTTTAATGAAATATTTGATGTATTTGCAGTTGCATTAAAATGCAATTACAAAACTGTCGAGAAATGTTCGCAAGCAACTTGAATTGCAAATAAATCTTGCAGATTGCCACACAGCCGCCCTCTAACTGCCCCTCCCACCCGTTAACCTACTTAAAGCATGTCTTAGAAAATTCCATCCGTTGGCAGATTTTATTTTACTTCTGTTTGTGCGCTACTTAGCCGCATCACCATCTTTCGCTGTCGTCATCTGCTTCCCGGCCCAACCCACACTCTGTTGTCACTCCATTTAGACTTTAGTCTTTAGTCTTGGTGGCAGCCATTTGCTTAGACACGCCCCCATGCAAATGACACGCCCAAAGCTCTAATTTAGCTCTTAGTGCAAACAGTAGGTGGCTGTGCTAATTCCGGCATTTCCCATGATAAATGGCAACCGCATAACAAATTTATATACACGAGCTGAAATATGAAAAAACTCGCAGATTTTTTACAAAACATATTCCATGCATTCTGGTTTCTTTCTCTTCTCCTGTTGCTTTCTTTCTGTCTTCTGACTTGTCACATCTGTCATTGAAATTTATGATTTTCATAAATTTGCAACTGACCCTTTGGCACTTTAAATATTTGCCAGGCATTTACCTAGCTTATTTTCCAGAAGATAGCTGCAGATTGGCCCGCAATTTGCATTGCATTGACGCCCCCCACACGCCCTTAATCCTTGGTGCATTGAATGCGACACTTGTGACATTGAAGCTGATGCAAAACCAAGGTAACAAGCCATGGGCCAGAAGGACATTCGTGGGATCCTTAGCTTGCTACACATATTCATAACACTTGATTTCAAAAAGTTTACCAAGTGTCGCTCTTGGCTTTGGCATAAACAAACTGGCCATGAATTTGTGTACTTCTGCTTGATTATGAGTTGTGTGTGTGTGGACGTGTGTTTGGTTATGAATTGTGTGTGTAGTGACGTTTATATTGCTTTAACTTTAGTTCATAAGTTTAGCTTACACAGTTACATAAATATTAATTAAGATTTCTTGATTTCTTGCAGAATTGTGTAACCATAACAAAGGTGAGTACCCTATGTTCCTTATATAATAATTATTCCCTGAACTACATAGAAATTATGATTGAATTTATGAATTAATTAAGTCTTTATACAAAGTTATAGCATTAGTTGCACTGCAGAACTAAAAAACTTTTAATACTGAATTGTTGAACTAAAATTGAAGCATATTGAAATTGTTTTGATTGTTTTCGCTGTTCTTTGTGTGATGACAGGAACTAAGTGGCTTTCCTTTGTCTTCTATAATATTTCCGTGTTTGTTTTTGGCTCAGAATCCATGTACTTTGAGGCGATCGGCCTTGGCCAAGCCAGCTTTAGTTAGCCACTGACAGATATTCTCACGTTGATCGCCCTGAAGTTGTAGGACTTCTCCGTATTGAGGATGCTCGATGACAGTGCCGTTGCAGGCGAATTCCTTTTTGCAGGAACGTACAATCTTCTTGAGATCGTATTCAGCCGATAGACCTTGTACTGTGGTTAGTGTTTTGCGACCGTTGCGCTGTTGGATACGAATGTGAACGAGACCGTCTTGGATGTCATCATCGGGTCCCTTGATGGCATCCGCGAATGGATCGCGTGAATTGAGATTCTGAATGGACATACGAAGAGCTGTGCAGAAATCGGAAATGACTAATATGACCACAGCTAAAAACTATGCACAATGAGGTGACACAGAATGTTTTCTTTTGGTTTTCTTTGAACGACGTAATTTTATTTTTGAATCAGATTAATATCGGAATTTTTGGCTATTGTTTTTTTGTTTTTTGTAGACAACCGAAAATATTTACTGCGACTGACACTGAACTTTAGATAACAATTGCTACAGCTGCTTTGCTGCTCTATATTAAATTTCATACTCCAACATATTTCCATTCCGGTTTACTAAGTCAGTCTCATTTCATTAGCGTTTGCCAAATGAAAACTAATGAAGTCTGGCAAATTATCGCAGCTCGGGGAATTTCAAGAATATTCCAACTTAACGGCAATTAGCGCCAATAAGCTGGACAGATTTCCTCATTCTCCATACCAATTGTTTTTCCACTCCCCATTCTGTCTCCCCCTCTCGGCTGACTTTTACTTTTGTTGCAATTATTATCCAATTTATGAAATTGAGCAGACTTCTTTTATGACTTCATGAAATGCTACTTACATAAAATTCAATAAGTTCCTTCGCCTAGCTGGGTCAGAGCAGCTTTGCCTGTTCTGGCAAATGTGAAAAGTACTAGGAAAATGCATAAATTCAATTTACAAAATTTGCCAAGTGGGGTACGGGACTGTAAACATGGCCTGCTTTTAGGCGCTGTTGCGTAAAAATATGTTTTTGCTTGATTAATTTTTGTGGTTGTAAAAAGCAAATCATAACGCTAAACAAAGCAAAAACAAGTACGAAAAAAAGCGAAGAAAGCATAAATAAACAAGTGTTGGAAGAAAAGAAATGAACAGTTGGAAGTTGCCCTGTAAATTTTAATAATTTTTAAAATTTAGCGGCAGTATCATTGGGTTTACCAACCCATGGAAAATAAAATTACTGAAAATCATTTTAACTTTTTCTTCATATTTTCTACGCTTTCCTTGAAACCTTTTTCATATTTTGCCAATGATGCAGCATATCCTTTTAAGTTTCCCCACCTGATCATACTTTTCTCATTCAACTTGTGGTAGCAGGGTATTAAAAGGTAGCAACGCAAGCACAAAATCAAATTAGAAAATTTGCATTTAGTTAGCTCTTCAGAGTGTTTGTTGGTGTGTGAGTGTGCCGGTGTTTTTGTGTGTGTGCAAATGATTGTGCACAAAAGTAGGCAACAAAAAGTTTTTGCCAAATCACATGCATACATTTGACATCACAGCTGGGTGTAGAATTCAGCAGCACCCAACAACATACACAACTACACCTCAAAGTCTCATCTGGCTGATGACGACGAAGCCTGTATATTATTTTCTTTTCCAAACTAAATTAAAAAGTTTTGTGCTTTTGGGGACGACCGTTCGACATCTGATTATAATGAGCTTGTCATTCAGCCTAATAGATGAAGACGTCGAAATAAGCAAAATGGGCCAACAAATGTAAAACTCTACTAGTGTTGAAATATTGGAAACATTTGGTAATTACCAGCTATCAGAAGTCTAAAAGAATTTCATTCAGCCAGAAAGCAAATATGCACTGAATGGTTGTGTACAGTTTTAATTGGTTATATCATGGTGAAAAGCGTAAAACTTCCAGCCACACATGATATATGTACTATACGGACTGCCATATATTTGTGTTTACTTGCACCATTGGGTAAACTAAAGTTGCAGCAGCAAAATATGATGAATGTGGCGCGGAAACAGCGCGTTGAGCGTGTGGCAAATAATGAAAAATTACCAGCAACACTTACATACAGACACACTAAACAACTAAAAACTGTAGCACACAAATATAGAATGAGACAGCGAAAGAGAGAGAGAGGGGGCAGAGACCGAATGAGAGATATGCCACAGTGCTGCATACTTTTGGGCGCTGTAAAATATAAAATTCTATGAATTTGTACGTACATCATTTGAAAATCGTAAAACTTGCAAGTGTTGCTTGTTTAGTCCACACAAAAACACACCCACATAATGTGAGTGAGTGCATGTGTGTGTGAGTGTGTTAGCTGTCATAAACAGGCACAAAAAAAAGGTACATTTTCAGCTCTGTATATGCGTTTTTTAGTATTCCCAGCTTTTATTTTTGTGTAAAAAGCGCATACACTTCTTTATGTAATTATAATACCTTACCAAAATGTTGATGCCTCTGAGCCGCATAATCATCCTGCTGCTAATGATGATTATGATTATAATAATAATCATGATAATACTGCAGACTTGGTGAGTACCTAAAGACGATTACACATTGCAGGGCTTTGAGTGCGTTATTTGCCCAAGTTTATGACTTGCGCAAATTGTTCAAAATTTTATGTGCTGCTGAGCCATGTGTAAAATTAATAATAATTTTCACTCAGGCAAATTAAATAAACTTTGCACATGTATATCTAAACGAAATATGCAAATTAAAATTCATTCCGAGATATTATCTTTGAATTTATTCAAATTACATTTTAATTGAATAGCTTAAGTTTGTACCTCAAATTAAATTCACAGTAAATTTTTAAAGGTTCTGTAGATGAAGGAAATTAAAAAAAAATAGGAAACTTTAACAATTATTTATGGAAAGAAATATACAAAAATTGGAAACATTTAATATTTTATTTCTGTTTCTAAGAAAATTGTAGCCCATCAAAACCACAGGATACTTAAATACAAGTCCTTCCTATCCTCTTTTGTTGCCGAAATTCCTGGGAAATCCATGCTTTCAAGTGTACCCAGTGGGAATAACATGTTTGTTATGTGTTTTTTTTTTTTTGGTAAACCCCCAGAATGCTAATAGACCCACTGAATGTAACGCCTACAAACCACGGCATTTAGGCTGAACTTGAATTCGGATCAAATTGTAGCACTTGAAAACTTGAACATATATGTATTCATATTCATTAGGCATTCACTTTTGTACGACCTTTGATGTGGGCATTCAATAAATTTCATCTTATTGGATTAAGTGCTTAATCCCAAACAACATTCTGCACACACCTAGCAAAAGATTTGCGTGTAAATGACACACAATAAGTAAAAATAGATGCTGTGGCTGGCAGTTGGGGTAAATGTGTGGTGAACGGGATGGGGGGGTTAACGGGGGCTTGACAGGCGGTTAAATGACATAATCAATAAAGAGGTTAAACTGCACACTGACATGTGATAAACGGTAGCTCGTGTTTGGAGATGTGTTGCAGGCTAATGAATGCCATGGACATTCGCAATTGTTACTCCAAAGCTGACAGGCGTTCTGTCAACATGCCAGTGCCTCAGTTTGTCAACTTATCCGTTTGTCAGTCAGTCAGTCAGTCAGCCAGTCATGCAAACAAATAAAACCGCTTTTATTGTAATCCGTAATGTCAAAACACTGCAGCGGATGTTTAGCAAATGGTTTCAGCGAGGAGTGGGAAGAGCACGGTTTCACAATTGCCACATCAGGCAACTCTATGTCATGTGCGATGGCAATTGAATATGGCTGCATGTGTGCGTGTGTGTGACCTACCTGTGCAGCTTTATCGCATGACACGCAGTTGTTCGCCATGTGATTTTACTATACAATTTTGTGCTTTCTACTTTTTTTTTTTCAAAAAGTCGTAGCTTCCTCAAAATGACACACTAAACCATAAAGTACTTTGGGAAAAACTGTGAGGCAGGAAAAACGTTTGAGGTCTATTGATTTTCCATTGATAAATAGCTGACATTTTAGCGTCGTCTGCGCTTTTTATGCGTGCACAACACACACAGACCCACACAAACCTCCTCACAGGTTAAATAGTTTAAGAATGTCTGGCGCATTAAAAAACAATTTCCGCTAAATCACTTTTCAAAGAACTGGAGCGCGAGCAAAATGTAAAATGATGCTGCAAATACTGAAGAATTCTGTGTGACTAAACTATGATTTTAAAGCCAAGTCACATAAATCTATTGATAGGTTGGTAGGAATATTTAAGACCAGGTCACTCAACTGGCCGAGAAAATATGTCGCAAGCATAATACGAGTATGAGTGTGATCCCTGCAGCACTCGCATAAAGTATCTCCAAGAAATATTAATAAAAGATGAGCAACATTAGTGTCTTCTTCTATTTTTCTTTTCTTTTTGGTTTTTTTCTATTTCTTTTTTTTTATGTAGACTATTTTTTGTGTCCAACCCAAAGCCGTAAAAAAAAGAGGAGAGCAAAACACTTTTTTACTGCTTCCTACAACAAAACTGAAGGAACAACGTTTGGATTGGCTGCCAGCTAACCTCGAGCATTTTGTTGACCTTTTTTTTTTTGTCTCTTTTATTTTTATTTTAGATTTTAGGTTCTTTTTCGTTTTGCTCTTTAAACCGACGCCCAAAATGCTACAAGAAAATGCTGTAAATTTGTAACACTTTTTGGGACTAGACGCATAAGAAGTTTTGAGACGAGAGCAGAGCACACTAGACACTAGACAGAAACAGAGACGATACGCTTGAACTGTCTTTGGGAGCATTGCTCCATGATGGAGTACAGTGAAACAGGATACAGGGTGAACTAAGGCAACAATAACAACAGGCAACAAAACTTGGCCCCTGGCACAATTTGTCACACAAACATGACACATAAATAATAAATTCTCTGTATACAAGCAGAGTTCGGTTGGCATTTTGTATGGGAGCAAAAAAGGCACACACACACACAGTTGTATTTGTGTATGTATTTTGTTTGGTCCTATTTTGATTAATAAATTGTTTAGAGCGTCGCTGAGCAATGACCGAAACTTACTGACTTGTGGCTAATAAAATATGAAAGCGGCAAACTTTTCACAGCCACAAGAGAAGCAGTGGCAAACGGAGCAGCATCAAAAGCCTACAATCCAAGAACGACGTGGCCAAGAGCGTTTCGGCCAAATTAGTCATGCGCATATAAATATTTCTTGTAATTTATGTTAGCGTTGATGTATGTGCCTCAAATGGAGGAGCACGTTTAACCTCAGTTAACATTTGCATGTGTAAGTTTTTGGCCGCATATGTCTCTGGCTTTGCTTTCTTTATGATGTGGTCTACATTGCGTATGCGTAATTTGAGTTGATTTTCATTCTTCTTGTTTCTGCCTGTTTCGGGTCTCACAGTTTCCGTTTTGTCGTCATGCATGGCTATGATTTTTATGCGTTTACACATTTGTCGCTGCCGGGCGACGACGTCTTTTGTCCACTTTCTTTTCGTTTCGTTTCGGTTGTTCTTTTTTTTTTTACATTTCTGCTCTTTTGATTACATCTCAATCAATTGGTGGCAGTTTTATGTTTGCACATTTCAACATCTTTCGGCTTTTGAAATGTTCGCTTTTTTTTACGATGGCCCGAGGTCGTTTTACTGATGTTTTCTCTGCTTCTTTGCTCATGAAAATTTGTAAGCATTTTAAGCTGTTTTCCTTTTTTCAACGATTTTTTTTATGCGTACAACTTGTTTATATCAAATTACAATTTTATTGTATTGTTGAAATGCTTGCAAATTGCCAAAAGTAGATTTTAAATCTGATTCGTAGTTTTAGCCAACCACTAAAAAATCAAACAAAAGAAATTGAAAGTTAAGTTTGTGTTTTTATAGATTTAAACAAACTTTATCAGCGCAGAAAAAAAGTTTTATAAAGTAAGCAGATCTTTGGTGTTTTAATAAATACTTTTGACTATTTTTAAATAAAATAAAGTCAACTTAATTCTAAACGTGCATTACAAAACTGTGACTTTTCCATAAAAACTGGGTTAAGTCGTGCCAACACTGTTTTCAAAGAACTCATCCGGCTGTTGGTTATGTACTATTGTCAGTTTGGTTTTCTAAAACTGTCAGTGCTCTTCTTTTGTTGAGCGCACACAGTTGAATTTTGGTAGCGCATTGTTTGCATACCTTTCTTTTATTTCCATGTCAGTGGACAGGGCTTAGTTTTGTGCTCATCACACACACGCACACTTACTCGTCTATACGTAGAAGAGTAATACACTTTCAGCATGCCAACGACACTTTAACTCATTCATCAGTCATGTTACAAAAGCAACAACAAGTGAACTTATTTCACACTTTTGCATTCAACATGTTTTTGCAATTTACCGATTTAAGCACTAACTGTATGCGACATCGACTGTGTACACCCTCTCACTGTCACACATACGTAGTCTGTGCTCTCTTTCTAGCCTGTGTTGAATGTCATGTTCATCAGCAGGCAATTCAAGCGGAATTTCGCGGAATTTACTTTGACGTTTATGCATTGCTTCTACGCCACGTGGGAAGCGTGCTTAATTCTGTTTGCATAAGCAGCACAGACAAGTATAAATGTTATTTGATTAGACATAAAAAAGGCAGCTAGAAAAGAGCGAGTGGAGGAAAGAAATCACAAATGAAATGTGTCTAAGCTGTTTATTCAGAGCTGAAAGCTTTACAAGTTAGTAAACAGCAAACTGACATTAATATTTTGTATTTACTTGCTGCTTACACATGGGTAGCATTTAAACACAGTTGCGTAATTCCAAGTTAATATTGTTCATAACTGCTATTGGCTTACAAGGCGTATGAGTAATGAAATTGATGTGCCTAAAAATAGACTAACTTTTCAAGACAGCTGTCGAGCTAATACCTTTAATGTACTTTCTGCTGGCAGAAACAAGCTAGCAAATATATCAGAGCAACAGTTTGGCAAAGGACAGCAGTGTAAGAACACCCTCACCCCAACCCCTACACACACACACCCACACCCACATTTACAAGGCGCAGTTGGAGTCGCTTTTTTATAGATTAACTGCGTCCATCATGACCATAACAGGGCGCACAATAAAGGGAATAGCCAAAGTTAGGCTTGGCCAAAATCTCGGAATCAGTCTTTAAATGTTTCAAATTGTCGACAAGGGATTTGCCATGGTATTTACGCTCAGATAAGCGCCTGTAGTTGCTTTATCTTAAAGGATATTCGCATTTTTATGCCCCGGTGCCAGAGCTACTGTCAGTGCCAGTTCCGTGTACGCCTAGATTTATTACAAACCATTTTTTTCCCTACTCCCACTCCCCGCACAAAGCTAAGCAATTAAAGTGCTTTGCTTCAGCGTCTTTTTGTGTTTCTTTTTAACTAAATAGTTGCCACATTCTTTTTGCCAGAGCGTTGGCCAAATGTGGCCTAAAAATATGCAAATTATTTCGACATTAATGTGGGTTAAAAGTTGGTGAAAAGCTCTTTTTGCATTACATCATTAAGTTTGTACACATCAAAGCAAGACAGTTTTGAAATGCGACATAAGTGCGAGTATCGCGAGCAAAAGAAAATCAAGTGAAAGTGGTTCCCCCATATGAGAGAGAAAGAAAAAACCCGCAACAAAAACAGCTAAGTGCATGAACAAACGTTGCCAAAGGCAGCGGGAAACGAAGAAAGGGAAAAAACTTTTACTTGGTTTAGTGAAGTGCGCGCTATGAGAGACATAATTATGCGATTTAACACTCTAAGTGGAACGACAATCCACAGACCCTCCCTCATCTCCTGCTGCTTGTCCCATCGTATCAACATCCTTGTCGCCGCCGTTGTTGTCGCCGAAGCGCTGAACAAGAAAAGCGTCTGGCAACAAGAAAAGAAGAAAATTTCTGCGCTAAAAGTGCACTTCGACGTCAAAGTGAAATGAGCTTCAAAACAAAAACAAAGGCAGCGAGCTAAAAGTCACAAGTGCCACAATTATGGCATACCCTGTACTTATCCACACTTTAAAACTATTTTGATATGCTAACTATGTAATCAAGTGCTGCTTCCTTCTTTGTGGCAACTATTGAGTTGCTTAAGATTGTCATAAATTTGGTAGCTAACTCTTGAGAAATTAATAGGGACAGAAAGTTATTAAATTTTCATTATTTTTTAGCTTTCGCCCTCGAAAAATGGTAAAAAAAAAAAACTGGTATATTAACTTTAAGTAGATAAATATTAGGTTCCACTTGGAACAACATTTGCTTTAATCATTTACGAGGCCAGTAAGTTGCTCCAGACTGATTATTAAGAATTTACAAATTCTTACTGCTCTACTAAACAAGTCAATGCAAATGATTGCACAAAATGCCTCATTTAGCAGGAAATCAAATCGCTTCATTTCTAAGTGGATAAACACATAAATAGCTATGAATGCAGGCTATTTGCCTGCCTGGCAAATATAGGCTCAGTGCCTAGAAACAGGACCAAAGTCAGCTGGAATAACAACCTGGCCAATGCTAAAACGAATGAGCGAAATTGAATGAAAATTATGCTGCCATTCGCCTCGCTGAGTCGCCTCAGAAACGACAGACCCACAGAGGAACAGACCGACAGTTGGACAGACCTGACAGTGTGTTGTAATGCCAAAGGAAATTTTATAAAATAACTTGGCCCTTTTTTTCAGATCAGTGAACTTTTTTGCCAGCTCGAAGTGAAAGCAACAAAGTACAGCCAAAAAACAAAGTTCCTCTTATATATTTTTTTGCTAAACAAAATTGAATTGTATTTTGACTGACTGTTGCCACGCCCATCGCCTTCAGGGCAGAGGGTTGAGGGTCGCTTTTGAGTTCGGGCTATAAAATGACAGAGGCATTCAAGCGACCATTTCATGAGCACTTCTCCAAAAACTTATAATAAGTGAAAACTTTTGCAAACGTCAGGCAAATGTTGGGCAAATATTTTAATTATTTTTATTTAAATTAATGTTGAAATTACTGTGTGACTTTGCTTGAGTTATTGATCTGTTAAACGTTTAAAGCAGGCAGACCCTTTGAAGTTGTTGCAAAAACTGAGAGCACATAAATTATTTAACATCAAGCGCCAACGAAATTGAATTTTTAATCATCGTATTGTTTGGTATGTTAGGAGCTTCTACTCTTTGTGAATGTTTGCGTGTGTGTGTGTGTGCATGTTTGGGCCATAAAATGAAATTATACGCATTTGAGCTTAAGAAATGTTAGCAGCAGCAAAGTCTCGAAGGAAAAAGGGAAAACTATGAATAGTACTCGTAGTTTTTAATTAAGACTGTGCAAGGGGAGATCCAGCTAATAGTCGAGCTGGCGAACTGTTCAAAAGTGTTAACAGTTTCAGTTAGCGCAGCTAACAAACTCATTTAGCAAGGGATGCCAGAGTGTGTGTGCGTTTGTTTGTGTGTGTCCTTGTCTTGCCCTCCAGCGTCTCTTTTATCCATTGCTTTCTGAGATTGCAGCGCGCAAAATGAACAATGTTAAGGATTTTCATTTAAGCTTGTAGCTTTAAGTGAGCCCTTTACCACATACACACAGAGACGCACACACTCATATTCTGGCGCGCACACTCGCACACACTTAAATCTAGACTTTACTGCAGACACCACATGCCGTATACGCGATGCGTTTGTCTAAGCCTTTGAACTTTTACTCGCGCTTATCTTTGCCACTGCACAACAGCTAATAAATGTGCGTTAATTAGTTATCAAAGGCCCAGACCGAAAGCTGCTCTTAATCATAAACACGTATTAATTAATATGATTTCTTTGTTATGTTTTTGGTCTCATAAACTTAATAAACACGGAGTTACTCTTAAGTCTCATTGCCGTCTTTGCTCTGATTAATTAGAGCTGCATTGCGGTATTCTTAATTTACTGTTATTGCTCTTATCAGCGCTTAACAATTGCTGCTATAAAAAAGTTTTTGCATTTTGTAGGCTAATTGTGTTAAAGGATAAAATAAAAACAGACGAAGCAAGTCTACATGGAAATACCCTAGATTTTTATCTAGTTCTTAATAGGAATTTGAAGGCTATCTTGATCCAGATTTTTTTTGCATTAAAAAGGTCAAATAATCACCATTGTAAAACAAATTTATCTTTGCAAATAATATAATTTTGTAACTGCGATTTACTTCATTTGCTTGACAAGCTCATACCCTTTATGTGGTATAAATTAAATCTGGGCAGATAAGCGCTAACCTCTGCTACAGCTTCCAATAATTATAGGCACTTTAACCACAATTAAACATCTCATTAATTGCACGCAAATCCCCCAACAATTTACAGTCAAACCGATTGCAAACTGAATGCAAAATATTTGTATAATTTCAATTAAATTCAACACAGCGAACTGAGAATGCGTCAAAAGATTCCCATGGCGAGCTTCCTGCAGTGAGAATGTGAAATGGCATAGAATGAAAGAAAGAGAGAGAAAGTTCGAGGAAGCCAAACAGACAGACACTCAAATGTCAAAGGCGGGCAATTAATCATTTTTTTGTATAATTTATGCGCAGCCAGTAACTTTGGCCGGGCATCAACAACAACAGCCAGTTCGCACTGCCATCCATAAATGCCAATAAAATGTCACGATGCTTCAAAATTTCCCCTCACTCCTTAACTTTTCCCTTTGTCCACTCAACTCTCGTTTGTCTTTTTTTTTTTGGGGGGGCTGTCATTAAAATGAATTTTTCAATTCAACTCAATTGAAATGTCAAAATGCTCATTAATTTATCAATTTGCTGAGAACGCTGTGACAGACTAAAAAGGTGCAGTAACTAAAGGGAAGTGTTATGAAATTTTATATAATATATTCAGTGCTGATAATTTTTAATCAATCAATGCGAAAGCCCTTCGTTGTCCTCTTGCTGTGATAGCATCTTTGATGAGAATTGAAAATATTTGCAGTGTCGCTTTCGACCCTCGAGCAAAGCTAATTTATCAATGTGGCGACATTGCAAATATTTTGTTTTGTAATGTTAAGTAATTTTGCCTTGCTTCTCGGTCCCTACTTCGCTTCTTCTTCATCTTCCTTTTGTGCTCTCTGGTGTCCTGTTCAGGGCCAACGGGTTGAAAGCATGCCAAGGACTCGAGTTGGTTTTATGTGATTGAAAGCACATTGTGTCGCACTTTAATATTTATGACAAAATGCCAGTTTGCCCTTTGGACTATATTTAGTCCCCAAACTGCCCGTCAGTTGCGGAGATTTTTTGATTTTTTATTTTTAATTACGTTCTCAATTTCAACGATGCCTTCTCACATTTACTGTTCAGTCCTAATATTAGAGCTCAAAATTTTTTATATAGCGAATGGCATTTTTTACGACCAACTTTGCAGAGGCATTTTTCCATTAAATTTTTGCTTTTCTATCGGTTTTATTTGTTTTTGGATGCGCTGCAGTCACCCTTTTGAGCACATCCACCGCATTATAACAACCACAAATACCGCAGCAGAGCATTCAGCCATGGATATGAGTATGAGCACTCACTCGCATGAAGGAAACTCAATCAAACTGTTAATCGACTTGTGGTGTTTCCGATCCACGTTGAAAAGAACGTGCCGAGCTCCTCTCTGTGTTACCCTTTTTGATTGTTTTTTTCTTTTTTTTTTTGTTCCTCATCAATTTCCAACCATAAAATGTCAATAATATGTGTGCTATTTGCGCTTTCACTGAGAGAGATATATGTGCACGATATTCCCATTTGTTTGCACTGCGTTGTGCCATCAACCTGCTTAATGTCAATAGGCAATAAAAAGGTTAAAGTGCCTTGAATTGCCAAGGGATTGAAAAATTTAAGAACGGATGCTGGCTAGAAATAAACTCTGTTTTTGCCGCAAAACAACTAACGAAACTTTGGTGAAACTTTCCAAAATATGTGAATTTAATTTATGTAGTTATTAGCTAATTTAGATTGACTCAAGTGTTTATAAATAAATTTAAATGCTTTTCACAATCTCAAAGTTATTTTAGACAACACACGAGTTAATTGCTGCAATCAATTGTCTGTCAACTATCACTTATTTATTTATAATAATGCCTTGACCTATTTAAGAGTACGGTTTCCAAACAAACAAACATCTAAAGTTGTCCATTAAGCTGACAGCAAGTTAGTCTTTGATTTGTGTTTGTTAGTTTAACTCAATATTATTTCAAATGAAGAGTGCTTTAAGATAATGCTGGCATGAGATTTAATTGAATGCTTTGAAGCCACAAGTGCAGAAAATAAGTTAAATTAAACAAATCAAATGAAGTGTGTGCTAGTCTGTGTGTGTGTGTGTGTGTTTGTGTGTTTTCTCAGTTGATGCATGAGTCCTTGGCGCACAACTGAGGCTGCTGTGCGGTGGCAAGATAGACGACTTAACAGAGCCTGGCACCGACACCGCACGTGCCTCAGTTTTGTGGGCAACATGAGCCGGAGAGCGATGTTGTAATTTCTGGCTACCTTCTTTCAAAATGATATAAAGCTGCCTGCTGCCTGCTGCCTCCGCCTGCAAAAACAGGCAACAATGTGGTGACGTCTCCCTGGTCTCCCCCCTGCACCTCTCTCTCTATCTATCTCTTTCACTCGGTCTTTCTCTCTGTAAGTGTGTGGTCTCGATTCTGTTAGAGTACTTTTGTAGCTGTAAGCGGAGCTACGAAGCTGTTGGCAGCCACGAGCCGGACGAAGCGAAATGAACAAGCGGAAACAATTAGCGTTGTAGCATTATTTGTAACATGCTGTTTGCCAGCCCCAGTAATTAAGTGTCTCATTAAAAAATGATAAATTTAAATGGAAAGATCTTTTACAATGCTGGCGCGTAGACAGTCTCAAGTGCCCTTAAAGAGACTTTCATTTCTCTACACTTTAAAAACACAGCCACAATTTAAAATGAAGCGAAAAAAAGTTGTTGTACCAAGAAACAAGTCGTTAGAGGCGTTAAAGAAAATGTTAAAGAAAACTATATACGACACTTTCTTCTTGTTGTTGTAATCTACAAATTGGCGCCTTAAATCCTTTGCGTGGAGTTCCTTGCTCTTTCTTTTTTGCCCTCTAACACTTAGTGAAACTTTTCCGGCTGCCTAAATTCAACGGTTTGTCGTTTCTTGTTTTACTTTGACTTTGAAACTGTTAGTTGTTGAAATACAAAATAAAAAAAAGTATATAAAAAACAATTTTCTGCAACAAAGTTTTTTAGTTTTCTTTGTGTTCTTCTTGCTTTGATTGAATTTCTATCGGAGACAACAGAAACCGCTGTCTTTGCTGCCACAGAAATTTCTATACAAATCTGGTGGTTTTAGAAGAAACTTTTGTTAGTATTCTTTATTACAACATTATCTAGACAATTGCATATAAATCTGCAAAATACAACAAACTTTTTGTTTCATGTCAAAAATTTGCATAATTTTAAAATACATATTCAAGTACTTACCAGCAAAAGTTGAATGAGAAGTTCCACAACAATTGCAACGGCAAACAACGAACTGCAATTGAATAAAAATAAATCCTCTTTAATGTGCGCTGTCAGCTCAAGTGGCATTAAAATGCATTAAATATTTAAAGTCCTTACGCTCGAACATGTACAAAGTGCATTAAAATGTTACAGTAAAATCTGTAAATAATTTTTTTACCGTGAGTTGAAATTGATTATTTATTTTAATATAAAATGCGTCGAAGGAAATGCAATTTAATTGGCAAAGTAGTTGAACGAAAGTGGCTGGTATCGAGTTAAATTTAACTTATTTATCTTTTAACTATTTAATGGATTATCAGTGTGGGTGTGTTTAAGCAAAGATTTGGCAGGCAAGCCACTTAAATATTGAACAGTTGATGGCTGTAACCCATTTCGGGTCTAAATATTGCAATTTGAAATCCACACGTGTCTGTGCCCGAAAGCAGGCTAAAGATTTTTATCAATTTGGTGGGCGAGACCGGAAGACAGAATAACCATCACTTGGGCCCAAAGCAAGCGCACAAGCTACAGGCCTGGCTATAAGTAAGCTGCCCGGATTGAGCAAAGTGGCAGCGACGCGTGATTATGCGATGTGGCAGCAACTACATGATAGACACAACATGCTGCATGGTCACGAAGCTGCCGCGCAGTGCTCCAGCCCCCTCTGCCATGCCCTCATCCACCCCACCTAACCACCTTTTGGACCAGGCATAAAAGACTTGAGCGATTAGTTGCAAAACGTGCGATGCATGCGATGCTGATGTGACTGCTGCTGCTTCTGTGGCTGGTACTGATACAGATGCCACCAAAGCTTGCCACGTGCTACATACACCACAGTCGAAGTAACCACAAGGGAGGGGAAGGCATGAGTGGACTGACTCTAGAGAGTTAAGCCAAACTGGTCATTGGGCAAGTTTCTGGGATTTGCAAGAAAACAAAATTGCCATTTCACATATAAAAAATTCAACTTAAACTACACTTAAAAAATTAAAAAGTGATTTAAAAAATAAAAAAAAAATCAGTAAAGTTTAATTTAATTAAAATAAATATTATTTTTCAAAGTTGCAAAGTTTTTTTTCCCAGTGTACTAGAATTAAGCCATAGTTTTCTCCCCTACTGTGTGTGTTTGTCATTGTCAATTCAATTGTTTTTGTTACAACAACTGTTATATAATTGCTAAAACATGTGTTTACAAAATCTGACACGCCCACTTGGGTCAAGCACTTGTGTAAGCTTTTAGTGGGCGTCTGCGAGAAAAAAATGTGTTTTATTTGATTTATTTACGTGGGGTATTTTCATGTAATTGGCTTGTGACGACACAAGGAAATTTATACACATACTTTTGAATGCCCATGTGTGTGTAGTTTTGTGTGTGTTTATTTGCGTGCAATCGGCTGCAGCTTTTGTCGCTCATTTTTTGGGCCATTTGCTTGGTGCGATTAGCTTGTGTGGCTTTAAGCTTTGGCCACATTTGCTGATATGACTCCCACTAACTAACTGACCACGTCCACATATTGGCCACACTTTATCTGAGAGTGAGTGTGTGTTGGTGTGGGGAGGAGGAAGTGCGCAGACGACATTAAGCTGACACTGGCCAATTAAGCACGCCAAATGAGCAGCAATCTTTTGGCTCAATGATGCCTAAAGCAGGTCTCTTCCACCTCAACCAACTAAACTGGAGTCTGCTAAACACAAAGTTCATTTTGAGGCATTAAGCCTGACTAAACTAAAGCAAATGAAGTCTTTGCACAACAGAATGTGTTTTACCTTTAAGCAGTTCCTATTTTTTGCTTACTTTAAGACAGACCCTTCACTTCCACTTTAACGAAATAAAGTAAGATAAAAAAAGAAATGCTTTGTGGACTGTTTCAGATTTCAAAGCGCAATAAGAACCTAAAACCCATTGCAAGATATTAACTTTCAAGTGAGTCGCCGCCGTTGACGTTCCTGCGTTGTCATTGATCGCGGTTTTGTTGGCTGTCCAACCCGTTTCAGTGTCACTTGACTGCTTTGTCCACTTGTCCAGCTCTTGGTCTTACTCATTTCCCATCTACCTGTTCGTCTTGATTCTGCTCTGGTCACGGTCACAATTCCTTTTGTTGTATTTTGATTGCATTCTCAACGCTTCAAGCCAACGCATCCCAGGCCCACACACTAAAGCTCCCTTTTCTGGTCAAAACATCATCGTCATTGCTTACTTTTGTCTCTCCCCATTTGAGCACAAGTCTGTTCATCTCCGACTGCCTTTTGCTTTAGTTTAATTGAATTGCAAATGCCACAGTCGTTGCACCGTGGCTGCAACTTGAGTGCGAGGCAAGACCCAAGGAACAGACAATTGAAAGAATTTAGGGAATTACGTTGGAGCAGTGCATAAAGTATTAAATTTATAAGAAAACAAACCAAGACACATGTTAAAACTTAATGCTACAGGTAGACAAAGGTTTTAGTTGTGCTTTTCTACCGTAAAGTTATTTTGTTTCTAAGTTTTTCATGCCATTGCTTGCAAAGGGTTTAAATTCTTCTACTGTTTAGAAAAAATTAATTTAAAATTAAAATAATTTGGCTGCTTCCAGTCTAATTTATAAGCTATAACATAATTCTTAAAATTTATTTAACCCACCACAATCGTTGAGATAACTAGTAAATCTTTATTTTCACAGACATTCAATATCTGCGCATAATTTAACAATGATTTGGAATCGATTGAAATGAGTATTCACACGCTGAGCACGCAATAAGATCATAAATAAATGTCCAGTTAAAAGAAGTCTGGTTTTTTGCCGAATTTGCAATGCTTTAAAATCACTTGTTGGCCATTAAAGAAAAGCTGGCTTCAAGAAAAGAACAATAATAAAACACAAATCTACAGGCCGAAAATATATATTATATTGTAATATAATTTTTCGAGCGTAAATCTAATTTATCAATTTGTGTGTGTGTGTGTGTGTGTGTTTGGGTAAGGTCAAACGAAAAAAAATAAAGCGACGGCGGGAAAAGCGCAAAATCGAATAAAAGGCAGCAAAAGGGCACAAAGGAAAAAAAGAAAATAAATAAAAGGAGCCGCAACATTTTGTTAGTAACATTTGCTGCCAAATCAGAGAGTTGCAGAATTGGAGAAGTGGGGTGTAGATGAGTGTGTGTGTGTGTATGTTGCCAGTTTTGTTCTCTCTATACAAAACGTGCCGCAGGCCCTGTGGTAATTGGCAATAAATGTGTTCATGAATTTTAATGTTGGCTTCTTGGCGGTCAGCGGACTGCCCCCCTACCCCTGTCCCAGACCTTGTAATGCCCTACCAATACGACCACAAATCGAGGCATAACTCATAATATACAAAATTATGCCAGCTGTTTCTTTTCTTTCTTTCTGATTTTTTTTGAGGGGCAGGGATTTGTTCTTTAGTTGAAATTTAATATAATTTGATTTTAGTGGCGCCGCACAAATATTGAGTTTTATTTCATTTCGAGTTGTGTGTAAAAAAAGCAAACAAGTTTAGCATTAAACCAAATACAATTATGTTAGTCAAATGAATACGTTTGCGCGTAATTTAATAGGCCAACAGCAAAGAGAAGGGAACTCAAAGTAAAGTTGAGTGAGAATGGCAACCAGAAAGGGGAACTAAAACGGGAAAGGGAACTCAACCACATCCGATGCCGGGAGTAAGTTTTTGGTTTGATTTATCATATTCAATTACAAAAGTAGCGCACGTATTAAATGGCCGCTTCCTGCCCCCAACCCAGTCCAATTGTGACTGGCCCACTCGGTGTATGAGTAATTTAGTGCCACAAAATGTTCTGCCCATGCCACCCAGTAAGTCGTATGGCATCTTCTTCTTCTTGCTTGTCTACTGCTTCCGGCATTCTGTTTGCATTCTGGCATAGGCAAATGGCTCGTTGATTTCTCGTGTGTTTAAATAGCACGAAATGCGAAATCAAGAAATTTGTATATATGCATGCGGTGAAAGCTGATATCAACAACTACTTTACTTTTAGCCAAGTGTCCACTCACCACATCCTTTTTCATCCTCTTTTTCGAGGCCAATTCCCGTGCAATGCAAAGCGATGGCCCGGAACACAAAAACAAACTTTGCTAAAAGTCCAAATCGAGCGTGTACTCCGTCAGCTGGCTGTCTCTACTTGTGTGTGTGTGTGTGTGTTTTAGGGGCGTGGCAGACGCTTGCCAACAGTTTCTTTAACAAATTGACTTTGGGTTCGCTTTGATGTGTCCTAAAGAGTTAAACTTTTAAATTAGTTTGGAAGATGTTCTACGTTTAATTCAGTGATTAATTCAGTTTGAAGAGTAACATTTCTATTTCAAGAAATGTGGATTAACGACAGATTAAGAAATGCTTTCCTCATATATTTAACAGAATTTTGTTTATTTCCTCTGAGCTCACATTTCCACCCCACGCCTCTTAATGTCCAGCAACTGAAGTATAACAGCGGAATTACTTGTGCTTAAAGTGCATAATTCAGACAAGTTGCTTACTTTAAATGCACTTTTCAAGTACTTTTTTATGTTTTCTGTATTCTTTTATTTTCATTTTTTTGCAACTTATGCCACAAGTTAAATTGAGTGTGTTTGTGCGGAAAGAATGGAGTTGAAATTGAGAATATGGTAGCACAGAAAGTAAAGAAAAAACAGATGAAGAAGTTTTTGGGCATAGCAGACGTAACTCAAGCAAACTGTCTCCGTCCATTTTGGCGGAATGGCAAAAAGAAGGCATAACGCGATGCAACGTTGCAATTTCTCACTTTTACCGCAACAACTTTACAGAAATATTACTCAACTGGCAGCCAGCAGCAATATCCTGACAACAAATCCGACTTTCACAATGTACTATAAGGTGCCGACGATGAGCCGGAAACTTGACAGTTGCTGGCTGCCATCCGGCGTAAAAATGAAAAATATGTTTCACATAAATTCTGTGGCTCTCGGACCCAAAGGGCTTCCCCTTCACTTCAGACATAAATACACACAAAGCCCAAAGAATAACAAGAGCTGCAAACGCGGGATTCTTATGAAAATTACATATGCAACTCCCCGTATTGTGTTGTTGCAGTCGAAACGCTTACGCATATTTGGCTTTCAGGCAAATTGAGACTGTCCTCGCGAGTTTTGTGCCATATAATTTTTAGTTTCGAGTTTTGTTTTTTTTGTCAAGTTCTTTAGCTTCCAGCCGCAGTGTGCTGTGGCTAATTTATGCAGAGAGCGCGCAGAGTGCAGTGACTGTGGCTGTAGCCACGAGACCACCGCAGTTTATCGCTGAGCGCACAAGTGGCCAGAGATGCAGACCACAAATCACCGAGGTCAAACATCGCGTATACGTAACGTTCGTAACAAACCAAAATACTAACATGTGTATACCACTACCACTATCCAAAACCAACAAAAACTAAAAAAATAAACACCAAAAACAAATACTGACGGCAACTATGTCAACATATGACACCACGTTGATTTCAGTTTGAAAAGCTGTGTGTGTGTGTGTGTGTGTGTGAGTGTGGTTTTTTGTTAAATAGATTAGCAGTGGCAGATAGAAAAAGCTGTAAGTGGGTAAAAAGTTGAATTAGTTCTGTATTTAACTGTAGTTTAAATCCTCCACTAATTGCCACTTAAAGAGGATGAAATAATGCCAAAAACCCATTTAAATAATGTTCCGTAAACTCTTTTCTGTCTTTTACAGATGCTTCTGAAGTGGCTGCTTTTCAGCCTGTGCATAATGCCGGCCATGTTCAGCAATACGAGACGGAAATGCCCCACTGAATGCAGTTGTAGCATTGACGATTTTGATCGTTATCAGGCCGTGTGTACCAAAGGTAAGTGACACACGAAATGTGCAAAATTTTGTGTGGAAAATATGAAAATGACTTGCAAAATAATTATTATTATCTATGGCAGGTTCTGATGGGGAACACATTCTATTAACCGAGATTTTGCACTTTGTTCTATTGGGAAATCTGCCAATGATATGGCTATGTATGCGATATTTTCCATTGATATTAATTTTAAGTCCTGCCCATTCATTTTGTCCTGAAATGCCAAACGATTTCAATTTGCTCAACTGTCATTTGCCGTCGTCTCCTTCTCTCAATGCACATACGACTGCGAATACATTTATACATATATATTTCCACTGCAGAAATCTATAATTTCAATTTAACGCTTGTTTGGTTAGCGCAAACATATACACACAATCGCACACACAGAGAGACAAGCAAAGCATTGTAAGTCTCATCGCATTGGACTTTGAATTTGCTGGTGTGATGCTTTTGTCGTTTTAATTTCATTTCCCAAAAAATGTTGGGCACAATAACTGGCACGACTAAGCAATGCGAGAGATCTGGCATTGGCAGTAAGACAACGCAACGAGTCTCTGAATACAACTCGCAGCTTATTGAGACTGAATTAGAGTCGATTTATCGTGCAAAGCAATTTGTTTCAATTGTTTCACATTACTTGTATCATTTGGTTGACTTTGTCTGCTAAGATGCTTGGCTTAAAAAGTTTGACTTACAATATGTTCAAAGTAAACATCAGATAAAAGCAATACAGGGTTTTTTTTTTCTCAAATCCTAATAAGTTAGACATAAAATTAGTTGCTTAAAGTTTAAATTTTTGTGCGGCAATGAGGGAACTGTTAAATTTCCTTTTTCCAGTCCCCTTCTTACTATTTCTATCAACTTCGGCTTGTTACATTTTCGTGGCTTTAGGTAGAAATGTAGAATACTAACTGTATACTATTTATGAATATTGCTAATGAGCATTACCGACACTGCAGCTCAACAACTGTACGCTAAACTTGCAGTTCCCCTTTCTTTACGTAATTTTACCCCACAGAAATGTAACAATACTCGTAAATGCCAACAAAATTGCAAGCGTGTTAAAATATGTTACAATCAGTGTTAATGCTTTGCATTTTTTATGAATATTTCCCGCAGTGAACTCAATTCGGGTGCCCCACGATACAATGAGAACATAATAATGCACACTGCACAAACACACACACGAACGTACACACAAAACAGATTGTAGTGAATGAGAATAGTACAATAAAAGGCGACTAGGATTGTGGCCACAAAATTGTGTAGCATACAATTGGGGGCCACTCGTTAACGGGCAGCTCAAAAGTGCGTGTAGTGGCTGCATTTTTTGTATAAAAAATATATAAAATTGTATTTGTGTGGTTCAACATTGTGTGCACACAAAAGAAGGGCAGATCTGCAGTTAATGATCTTGTTTTTTTGTAGTATTGTTAACCTTTAGTTGTGGTGCATAAATTACTGAGTTTTGATAACAACGTTACGCTCTGTGAAATTAGTTTAAGTATCGCTTACTCTCACTTTCTTCCTTCGGCATTTAACCTCGAATTGAATTGGTTTGTTTTGCAGGCGGCCTGAGCTCTTTATCGTCCAATCAGTTGGATATTGACGTCAAGGTAATCATTATACGCGGACCACGTAATTCGATAACCATTGGACCGGCACTGCGTCAGTTTATGCAGTTGCAAGAGCTACGCATTACGGACTCCAATTTGCCAGCGATTGGGGCCGAGTCCTTGTGGGGACTCAAATATCTGCGCATATTAGGTGAGTAATCAATTGTTTATGACAATGGGCGGGGTAATAAAAATCGCCGTTGCGTATACGCAACGTATAAAAGTCAGCGCGATTTCAATTTAAGCAGCTGCGCATAGTTAAAAACACCGTGCGACCCTCTGATATGCAAATAATACAATCAAAGTGAGAGAAGACACCCACCAAAAACTGAGGGTACAATCAAAAAAAAAAATAAAAGTATTCTGAACGCAGGCAACCGTTGCGGTTGTCCTGCTACCTCGTAAAAGGGCAAACGCAAATAAAAGCGCGACTCGCAAAATGTTAAATGAGCGCAGCCCCGATGCGGTCGACAGTACAAAATAATCCCCAGAGTTAAGAGTACCATAACTTTAATGTTAAGCCTGTAACTGTGAGATGGCTACAGCCAAAACGATATCTAAACTTTAGCGCAGTGAAAGGCTTACTATTTTACATTTTTTCTTCGGCTACAATTCTTCGCAGTTTGATATTAAATGATAGCGTATTTAATCATTCGTTGGGATTTCTATTTTGGAATTTCTGGCTTGTCAATAAAATTGAAATTGATGCGCCAAACAGCGAAAGCGTCCCAGAAATAAAATAAGATTGGGAGAAATCAAAAGCGAAAGGCAACAAGGCAATGTTTCGATATCGTTGCCGCTTTTAACTTGTTTATTTGTGTTTTATGTTTGAGCACATTTCCCACTCTCTCACTTTCTGTCTCTTTAACTGTCTGTCTGTTTGTTTACGAAGCAGTAGGTCCTTGGGAATCGCAGCATGAACCGAGTTCAGGAACGGCCCTCCAATTATTTACATGCTCCCAATCTTTGTTTTCGTTTACGGTCTTCTTTTTTTGTTGTTTTTGTTCTCTCCAGTTGCTTGCCAAAAGTCAAAAAGTCGACATAAAACACACACACACACATTTACACTCTTGAGCTTGCAGGAGAAATTGCAAAAAAAGTTTTTGCTGCAGTTAAAAATAAAGCAATGGTATTTGTTCACTCGCCCGCCGTTGTTTCTAGTATTTAAATTAATTTTTGGCAAATGTTTTAAAATGTTTAAGTAGGCGTGGCCCCACTCTGCACACAAAACAAAAAAAAGCAAGCAATAGCTAAAGTAAAAGCCAAAAGTCCCTCATTGCTTTTAGCTAAAAATGCTACTCATGTAGCCCAGACAAAAGGGGCGTATGTGTAATGTGTTTTGTGCTTTATCAGCGGCAAGTCCTCAAATAGCACAACATATACAAATGAAACTCGAATTTCATTTGTTTGTACTTTCGTTTGTTTTAAAGTTCTATCTATTTCATTCTCCGTTTTCCTGTTGAGTTTTTTCCGGCATAATATTGCAATCGGTAAGCGCATTGGTATGTTCTTTAATTGTCTTTACGGGCTTTTGCATTTGTTTACACATAACAAAAAATTATTTACCCAATATTCATTGAAGCCAATACAAAGACAATTCATTTGGTGGTTATTCAAAAATTGTTGTCAGGCCACACACAAACGAAATGTATATATTTTTATATTAATATTCTTTTCCATTTCATGTTTCTCTTCCCCACACACTCATATGCATAAAAAACTGTTGCATATTTCTCGATGACAAATTGCCATCAATAATACAAAACCAAACAAAAACCAACTCGATTGTCATTTCACAAACTTTACATCAATGGCGGCAGATCTGTCGAAAAACAACATAACAAACATCACGGAGAATAACTTTCGGGGCCAGGATAATCTACATGAATTGGATTTATCAAAAAATAAAATTCTGCGTATGGCCAGCTCAACATTTCGACACTTGACGGTGAGTATTTTCAACTATAAAAATATTTCAGTTTCAGTCTCAAATATAAAGGAAGAAAAGAGTAGTGAATAATGGAAGTCATAAATCAAAAGTATTCAAAGTATATACAAGTTTTAACTATTCAAAAAATAACTTATTGTAAGATGTTTTTACACGCTCTAGTTCCTATTACAAATACCAAACATGGCTTAGTTGATACCAAATTTATTGCACAGAGTTAACATTCTAAACACACGCTCGCCTTTAGTCGTTGTCCTTTGACAATTTTGATTCCACTTTAATATTCCACGTGCCTGGGCTTAAAGTAAAAAAAAAAATATAGGGAAATATTATTGCAGTTCTTTGCTAAATAGTTTTCTCTATGCTTTACGAGCGAAATGGAAGGCAGAGATAGTTTGTAATAAATATCATGGAATTTTTAATAGCAGTCGCAAAAATAGTGTTGCCTACATTTTGGGGCAAATGAAAGTTTTACGTGCTCGAATTTAAGTTTAGTTTTAGCTGCAGCAGCATCAGCAGCAGCCCTATCCCTTTGCTTTTTCCCGTTTTCCCATTTTCTTTTGCCTTGGACTATGGGCGGAAGTGCCAGTTCAGAAAACTTTAGTTCGTTGTCTTCAATTTGCTTTCGATTTTATTTTGCGCTGTGCTTTCCCAACATTTCTCCACTGTTCACTTCCTCTTGGCCAGAACACAGTGCTCCAACTACAGTGTTTGAAAGTTTAGCTGTCTTTTTTTTTTGGCTGTTTCCGGTCGTTGTTGCTGAGCAGCAACTGTAGGAGCTTGAATACTGTTCTGATTTATGAATTATTAGTCCACCCTCACTCTTAATCTCTCACTCCGTTTGGTCAAATTGAAACAATATTAATTTCGGTGCATGGCCATAATAAACTTTGGCAATTGGCATAACTTCATTGGCAGGATCTGCGACGTCTTAATTTGGCCGATAACTCAATCGTTGAGTTGGTACAGCGCAACTTCTTCATGCTGAGCAGACTCAAGTACCTGGACTTGAGCGGAAATCCGTTGCAGGATTTACAGCCGGATGTGTTTCGCGATGTCCCAGTAAGTGTATACACAAGGACAATTTACGCACTTTACACTTATCTCCTTCTCATTCTGTGCAGGAGATGAAAGTACTCAAATGCCGCAATTGCCAGCTGAAAAAAATCAATCCGCAATTGTACAATTTATTGCCACTTTTAAGCGAATTGGATTTGGGACGCAACGAGGTTTGTCGCCAGCGCCTCTATTCATGACTCTCAGACGTTTTCCAATTATTTCTTTTGCTATTCCTTCCCTTCTTTCTTTTTCGGTGGTGTTTTTCTTGCAGTTCAAATTCCTTGACAAGGATGAATTTCACGATGTGAAGCGACTCACAAAAGTTTTACTCGATGGCAATCAATTGTCTGTGGTCGTCGACCAACTCTTTCGCATGCAGAAAAGTCTTAATCACTTGGGTGAGCCAATTCTACAAAATTATAGTCAATTTAGCAGCGCTCTCTCCACTTCTTTTTTTACTGAATTGTTTCAAAATTTTCTTTTAGATTTATCGTACAATCGTTTGGCCAAAGTGCCAAATGACTCGTTTCTGCAGCTGATCAATCTAACATTTCTTGATCTGTCCTACAACAAATTGGTGCGGCTTGAACCGCAATCGGTGAGAAGTTTAAGCAATTTAAGAGTCTTGAATATTAGCGGAAATGTCCTCATGGACTTGAGAGAAATGCACGAAACATTTGAGGTAAGTTTACACAAATTTAAATACAATAATTCATCTCAAAATTATTTCTTTTTGTACTTTTCAGCTTATACCGGATCTGACGCATTTGGCCATTGCGGATATGGGTCAACTGCCTGTGGGCTTATTAGCACCTTTTAGACAATTACGCTATTTGAATATTTCCGGTAATTCATTGGACAACATGGCTTTACAGGTTATCGATCCGTGTCGAGAACTAGAGGTAATTTCATAGAAATATTTTCGAGTCTTGTTGTTTACGTATTTGTCTGTCTGCTGATGACTTTTTGGCCAATTGCAATTTATTTTAACCAACAACAATGTCTATACGATAAAACAGCAAACACAGTCGTCTGTTTGCACACTTGGTTAGCATTAAATTTTGTTTTTTTCGAAAAGAATTCTCACACAGTCACACATTTCACAACTGCAACGAAAACATGTCCAAAATAAAGAAAAGAAACTTGGTTTTATTATTTTTCTTTCTTTATATTTCTGTGTGAGCTGTGTACGTGCTTCCTTCGTCCATCGCCTGTATAGTTTTCATTGTAGCTGTTGACTATGGCAAAATTTATGATGCAACAACAATCAGTTATAGCCATTAAGCCTTTCATTTAATTGAATTTAATTGTGCATGCAAGTCGGTCAACACTTCAACTTTTCTGATTGTTGCTAAATAATTATACAAATGTTTGCACCATCTGCAGCTAATTGCTCTTTGATGGGCAAACAACATGAAAAAACAATTTCTAAAAATGGCATTTATAAATTTCGTTTGTTCATTTACAGTTTTTGGATTTGTCACGCAATCAATTATATGGCATAAATGCCGACACAGCACTGCGTATACAGGGTATACGCAATGTGCGACTGGATAACAATCCATTGATATGTGATGAGTGTCATATGGGAAAATTAATAAATGTTGTGCGACAAGTAAGTTGAATGCGTATACGACACGTTGCCCTCCAACCAATGTAAATTTCAATTAGTTTTCAAAAACCCCTGCTGATTGAAACAGTTGAAATGAAATAATGGGAGAGCACAGAAAAACTTTACATATATTAATTTTCATACACATTTTCAATTTATTCATCAGCTACAATGGAAATGGGATACGTATCCCATATGCTTTTTGCCAAAAAGTTTGCGTGGCGCTGAAATAATTAATTTGGACATTGACGGGCTTCACACGTGTCTCGATTACATCAGCGATGAGGAACAAAATGCCGCGAGCACTTCATATAATTTTCTTGAGCATGGTGAGTGCACGGGAAAATATTAACATATAAAATGTGTATTTTTACTATGTGTATTTATACCAAATAAAATGAGTTTTCTATTTATATTCTATTTTTACAGGCAGTCTTAATACACTGGCAATTTTGGGTGGCATCATCTTTGTGCTAATTGCGGTTATTATTTTATCACTTGTTGCCTGTTTCTCCAAGAATCGTGCACGCTACTATACACGAGAGGATCATCTAACAGGCAGTAAGTATAAATAGTTAAGGCAAATTAACTTATAGTGGACATCCAAAAGAAGCTAAAGGCGTTTAACCCGTCCAAATCCGTTTGGGCAATACGCCAAGCACAAATAGAATTGGGCAATAGACAAGGCGTTGAAATGAAATACTGTCGGCTTGCATTAGCAACGAAACAGAAGACAATTTATGTGGGCTTAAAAGTTTGTTCCTGATGTTCCCTGTAGAAATAGCATCTTCGACCAACTTGAGTTAAATGAAAGGCTAGAGAGAAAGTTACTACAAATAGAAAATGTTTTGCAAATCTTTTAGTTCCACTCATTACATTTTTCTTGACAATCGCAGCTTCCTTTACTTTATTTGACACTATAAAATATATTTTTTTTTTTCCAATTTCTGCACCACAACTTCGTTCTGTCTGCCTTTGCTGGTAACACGTAAATTTGTTGGCGAAATTAAAAAGAAAAGTAGCCGCACTTAATTAATTACAAGTACGTGGTTCATTATGTTGAGAAGGAGGTTTGTTTTTCATACTCATGCCGCTGCCTAATTGAGGAATAAATAAATTTCCAGCTGACCTGACTATGTGCCCCCGAGGTCGACGTTAATGTTTGTGCACACACCTGCCTAACTTGGTTACCTGAGCACAAATTGGCCCTGGAGCCCGCGGGCGTTCCATTTGCCATTCACCAGAACGCACTCGAGGGAAACTCACTCTCTCTCTCTCTCCATCACGCTCCCACGGAAAACAAAGAAAACTTCTGAATTTCCGCAATTGTAGCTTTTTTCCTTATATATTTTTTTGGCAAACAATAAAATGGTCGCCAAGGCTATAGCAGGCAAAAAAAAAAAAAAAAAATATGGAAAACTTTTACCAGTGCGAGAATTCGATTCCCTCGATAAACGAGCAGCGTAAAAACCAAAGTGAAAAAACATTTGTAGCTCAAGCTGTGGCACAAAAAAGTCACACTCAAAAATTCAACCGCATTGACTGCAAAATAAACAAAGCCAAAGAAAACACGTAACTGCCGACTGGCATTGAGTTTTAACCGTTTTTTTCCGGCTGCTATAACGAACTTTTAGCGGTTCAAAAAACAAGTAAAAGTACAACTTATCGTTAGTACTGTCAATGCTAAAGAAAAAGCCCAAAAAACCCAAATGAAATTGTTGAAACTTCAAAGGTTTTCGAGTGTATTTCAATTAATTCATTTCTCTGCTCGACGTGGCAATATTTTAAGCCTTAACTTCTGATGGTTCAATAAACAGAGGGCGAAGCTGCTACCATTTTTTATATGTTTATAGTACACGAAGGTTTACCTCCAATTATTGCACTTTTATACCTCACTACGGGTGATAACCTTTAATATTTAATGCTGTTTTAAATATTTTTTAAAATTTATTGTTCACAAAAATAAATTTATAATCACTGTAAATTATTTTTCTCCAAAATTTTAATTGACTTACACTTAATAAGATTATTAATCGCCTTAACTTCTGCTCATCTCTAATACCATTTTTTGTTTCCCCCTCAGGCGACAGCAAATGTTTGGAGAAGAATTTGGAAGCGACCACAGTGACAACTTTGGGCAATGGCGGTTCACCGACTACAACAACCACATTGACATTGGCCACATCGCCTGCAGCGAATGCGAATTCAGCATTGAATGGCACAACGACCAATGGACATGTGCAGAGTCCTGCCAACGGAAATACACCCGTACAGGGTATGTACAAGTCGCAAGACGGTGGCAAGGAGATCAACTTTACATTTCCGATTGATGATCGCGTTTGCACTATCGATGAGCTGGTATTACCACCAGCTCCACCACCGCCAGCAGCTGCAACTGCTGCTCAAGTTCATCACCAGCATCCAAGCATGGGTAGCCTAATGTATAGTGTAACACAGTCACCGGGAAATGAAGTAGGTAGTTTGGGAGGAACTGCCACTGTATTGGCAGCAGCTTCGGCAGCTGCAACGGTAATTCCACCTGGTGCACCATCGCCGATGCCAGCAGTACCAGCAGCAGCTGAAGCTGTGGTTGTGGTGCTGCCACCACCGCCACCGCTGCCGCATCAACAACAAATGGGCAGTTTGGCAAGTCTGCGCGAGGTGCAGCAGCAGTTGGTGCATTTGAGCAGCACGCTGGAGCCACTGGTCAGCGTTAACTGACCCAGGGGCTTAACAGCAACTGAAGCTCAAGCCGCAACAACAACCACAGCATCAGCGGGTAAGTTTGGCAAGCAAACAGTGAGCACGACACCGACGTAAGCCACTGGAGACGTTTACAGACTTGTTTTCTAACGAATACGGGGCGTATAATTAATGACAGTGCGGTGGTTGGCATTGTATGCTGGCTTCAAATTGAAGTAAAGTAATTAGGATTTGAGTTTGCAATTAAGTTCATTTATCAGAGCTACGAAAATAGCACAACTTTCATTCATTTACTGAGTAACAGAGTTTAATAGGCATAAATAACTTAAGAAATGCAGCAAGGAACATCGATAACTACTCTCGGGAAATACATCCTGAGTACCCAATATCATACTGCCATTATTCTGTGCATTGCGCATACGCAGCGTATTACCAGCGTTTCATTAAGATAATTTGTAGTTTTGTTTATAGCATTTTGTACAACTCTGCATCTGTGTGAACATAATAACACACAATAAATCTAACTACAAACTTATTAACTTAATACAAACAAAGAAAACAAGCAATTAGGACATTCAAAATTTGTAAGTATAAACAACAAGAGACAACAGCAAACACATTTGAAATGTGATAAAAATTTTTTGTAAATAAAAAAGTAATGGAAAAAAATTTAAAAAGCATTCTAGAAGAACTAAGCGATTAAATTAAGCATATGGAAACTAAGAATAATTAAATGGAAATTGTACATTTGGCAGATTGCGAATTGGAAATTGGGCAGCCACTGTTTTGTTTCAGAAATTAAACTAAGCATAAATTCTACTATAATGGAATAAAAATTAGCACGTAGCTAGTTGATTAGATTTTAAACACATATATATTTAAGACATTTAAGTGTAAACTTAAGATAATAGAATGGCAACACAACCAACTTATATTAAGAAACAAATATTAAAAGCAATCACAATTGAAACGCAACCAGAAAGCCCAAACGATATTTATTATGTTCTTCAACTTAATTTCAGTCTCTCTGTATAAACTTAAGAGCATTTTGTTCATTTTTATAACAAAAGAAACGGAAAAATATAAATAAAAGTGTATTTATTTACGAGTACACGTTACTCACGTGTTCATCAAAGATTAAACGCTAAAATCTGTAATAAAGTGTGACAGTTTATGGAAATTACCAAGAAAATAAAAACGGAAATACTCGTACTTTAATTTATTTCTGCTTTAATGGAGACCATCAAGTCGTTTAGAAAAAAAAAACCAAATCATATAAAAATAAAAATCAAATAATGAGGGGAAAAAGAAAAATGCGTATCAACGCTGCAATTCATTAAATAAAAATGCGCATTTTGCAGTGCGGTACTTGCAATACTTGCGGTTGCTTTGGACACACCCCACTCTGCGGCATTGTGTGGCAACTGAAATTATGCTTGTAACATGTCGTGAAGCATGTGGAGACAACCTCAACACTTCCCCCTCTCATCGACGCTCACCATGGGAGACCACAAGCGGGCACCATTTTAACTCAACGCAAATGAAAATTGCTTCCGTTTCCGTTTGCGGCACACTTCCGTGGCGAATGTGGATAGGTAGGGGAACACGGATACGTATTTTGGATTTGCTATTGTTGCTGATTGCGTTGTGAACAAGCTGCTGCTACGACTACATTATTTTGGGCTTTGATTTAGAGAGCAGTTTCTGACAGGCAGAAGATATAGAGAAAAAAATGGAGAGTAATCGTAAAAAATACACGGAGTACAACTCTTTCTCTCTGGAAAGCGCATTATGTTTGCTGAAAAGCAAAGATAAATGCAGCCATTTGTTTTGGCCAGTCATGAATCTTATAGACAATTTCGTTGGGCATCCTTTTCTGCTCGCATTGCCACTTGAGTGGCTAGAAAAACATTTGAATTTATGCATGAACATGTTCAGTTCAATTCAGTTTCAGTTCAGCCAGCGATTGCATGGAAAATGCATCGGAAATTGGCGCAACAGCATCGACCTCAAGTGCCTGACATGGACAGTCGAAAGTCCATGCAAATATGCAGCACATACACTTGAGATTGCCCATCAATATTGTTGTACACTTGAAGCTACACGACTTGAAAAATTGAGTGCAGTGAGCAGTGTTTGAAGTTCTAGCTTCGCTTCAAGAGTGGCATTTGATTAACATTGCTGTTTGTGGCCAAAACGAATTAAAAGCTCAATACATACTACAAAAATTGCGCATACGTAGCGTATGCTTGTTTTATGCTCAATTTTTATGTGCTTACGTAAAAAAAAATGTTTACAACAGCCACTTACAGGCAATTGATGGAAGATGCTGCCAACTTATTTCCCAGCTGTTGCCATCAATTGCAGCCTGGATTTTCTGTCTGCCAACCAGATGCTGCCGCTGCATACTCCTGAGCCAGCCAAGGATATAAGTATTAAACTTACATTTACCTTGGCTCAGTCTCTTGCTCTCTCTCATGCTGGCCGCCAGTTTTTATTAGTTTTTGGTGCAACAGTTGGAGCTCAGTGTGTAAATTTAATCAGACATTTTACTCAGGCATACCAGTAGCTTCTTTGGTTTTTATAGCCTGCATCAACTCGAGTTGCACAAGTTTAATGAAGTGCATTCGCTTTCAGCTCGATTGGGTAAGTATTATTTTGTGGAATCTTGGCATGACTCATACGCTTGTCACCAGCAATTAATCAACATACAAAGTTTTGTGTTTATGATTTACTTAAACTAATTAAGTTGACTCAGAAGCTTCAGCCGATCAATCAGGCCAACTGTCAGACGGCTATTAACCCTTGCATGACAAATTGCTTCTGACAAGACAGGCAATATCCAACACACACTTTTAGTTACAGCTCCCGAGCACTAATTGCTTTTCAAATCATTTGCCAAAACTGGAATGAAGCAAACGAGAAGAAAACAAAGCTTGTCAACAATTAGGATTTAGCTTCAAAGCTCAAAGACAAATCCATAAGAAAATGTAAAGAAAAATTAAAAGAAAGAAGGAACATTTCAAAATGGAATTACCAAAAACTACCACAGACAGTGAAAGATTTCGTTTTGGGCATCGACACATGTGGCATATTGCATGTTGAGTTCATGTCTGAACAGGATTTTCATTTGGGATCAGCACAGTGAGTTGCCACTGCTGCTGCTGTTGCAGTTTAAATTCCCAGCAAAAATCAAATCAAAAATCCTCTTCTTTATGTGGTTTTCAGCAGTATTTCGCAAAGAGTAATGCAAAAACTATGCCACAAATATTGCGGCGTTGCACGTTGACAGTTCCCTCGGGGAGCGCCTGGATTGAAGCGTGTGGGAAAGTAAAAGTGAAAAAATTCCCAAAAAGAAAATAGGAAAAAGGAGCGTTATTTCTGCCTCTTGCTGTCAATGGCAGCAGCAGCTGCAACTAACGCAAAACTGTAGGCTTGCATGCCTGAACACGACAATTGGCTAACACTTAAATCGTTGAACATAAAGCTAAAAGAGGATTGCTTAGTGCTCTCAATAGCAGCTCAAAATTTCTGCTTTAAATTTACCTAGCCTAGTAGCCAGAGAACATTTTGCATGTGTCCCAAAATCTATGCAGCTTAAAATTTTGGGTAAAGCTGTAGACGCATGCAAATTTATATAAATTTCTGCCTATTTTGCAGCTAAATTGGCAGTAATATATTTTCTACGATTGCCGTCATAACGTCGCCAAAATCTCTCACCTAAAGCGACCCCCTGGGTGTAGTCGAAAACTTTTCAAAATGCATAAATTCTTCTCTTTTTTTTTGTTTTGCGAGTTTCTTGAGCGTGTTCTGGTTTCGGTTTTGGTTTCGGTTTTGGGGTTTTGGTTTTATTTTTTTTTGGAATTTTTGGCAAACAATTTGCTGGCTGCCGAATGGAAAAGTTTCAATCATTTTCTGGCCATTGTCATTTATGTGATAAACTCTCGACACGTACATTATGGTTATTACTTAAGCGCCCAGACTAATTTGATCGCAGCTGTTGAAACTTTCTGCAACTTTCCACAATTTCGACCATAATCACAGTGCTAAAGACAATACATAAATCTATACACCGAAAAAAAGGTAGGCAAAAGGCATAAATATCAAATATGAGACTATATATATTACACAAAAATTCCCCTGCCTATATTTTCCAAGGCTTTTCCTATGCTTCGTCGCAGACTGTGGCCTAGAGGCATCATTTCCCGCTGGGATGCCATCAGATTTATGATGAGACAAAGTTGCGCGCGTGTGTGACTCCATTAAATGTGTTAATAGGATAATGTTACAGCACAAATAGCAACAAAAAAAAATGTATTTTATAAAAAAAAAAAAAATAAATAAACGTATAAGAGTATATGGGTAAGTATTTGTATACATATGCTTTGAGTTTGTTTTATATTTTTATTCCGCTCTCCTGCTGATAAATTGAAGATTTCAAATGTCGCGCACTTTAAAAAGAAGCTTTAGTGTTGTTATTGAATTTACACTGAGCTTATTTGTGATATTTTCTTTTGAAAAAAAATATTTTGATATGCAGAAGAATAAAAAATAAAGTTTAATTTAATTTTAGCTTTAAAGCCATTCTAGAATAAACTTACATGCCTGTTTTTATTAAACTTAGTTAAATGCATTATAATTTTTTTCATTTTATGCATTTAAAAAGATATTAAATTTTTAATTTTGCTTGATTTGTCTTAAAGTTTCTTATTTTAAAATTAATAAGCTAAAAGATTATTTTTAAAATTAATAAGCTAAAAGAATTTTTTATTACTTTGTAGCACCAACTGACAAGTGCTCATTTTATAACGGCAGTGTAAGATTTTTCTGCAGAACTTACTTTTAACAAATGACGGCTGCCAATGTTGCCCAAAAGCACACTCCAAACAGCGGGTGAAGCACACACACACCCACACTCACACACTGAAAAGAGTCAGCAAAGGACAAACCTAAACACGTGCTTTGAGCAAATAAAGAAAGGACTCCATGTTACATACAATGAACGAAACAGACGAACGAAACTTAAGCACGCAGCTTTGTGTATTGAACATGTCATCGGCAAAATTGCGTTAAAAATCCACCGCAAGCTGCAAAAATGAATGATGGGGGATTGGCAGAGAGGGGGGAACGGTGAGAGAGTGGTGGAAAGGCGTAAACAGGTAGACAGCACTCCTTGCATTGTTGTTCATCAGCCATTTTCACAATATGTTCAGTTATGGCCTAGCAACCTGCAACATGGCTTGCTGCTTTTATTCACCCCCTCTCCCCCTGCCATGCAATCTCGTCCTTTTAGCGCCGCACCACCCATTAACTATCCTCTAACAGTCAACCTGCCTGCTGCCTCGACTATACATCAATTTAACAAGCAAGCATGCACGAGGGAAATTAGCTTGCAATAACCGTATTTTTGGTGATGCAGCGACAAAAATGTGTTTGCAACACACACACACTCGCACACCTATCGCACACAAACACACGTGAACAGCATTAACAACTTTGCGGTGTTCTATCCACAAATTGTTGCACATAGTAGTATCAGTAACAAGTCCTTTGGCTTTGCCAGCAAAACATTTATGCTGCATCTGCTTCTTTCTCCGCCTTCAGCCAAATTTATGCAGTTTTGGCCAAAAAATATGTACCAAGTGTGCAATTTACGGGAATGCGTTAAGACATTGCTCCAAGTTCAACCGTATATATCGCAAAGACTCCAGACTTAGTTTTAGACAAATGGCCAATGGGTTCGTAGAGGAAAATATATGTTCTGTGAGGAATCTAAACTATGTGTCAACATGTTGAACTAAACAGTAAATAAATAGTTTAATTTTTTGGGGTATTTGCAGAGCAACGTTTAAGCTACTCTAAAGGGGAAAATGGGCTACGAAGTAATGATTGAAGTAATGTTTTTGCCATGCAATTCAATAATCACATAGAAAATGGTATAGACATTGAGATGCTTTCGGCCACTTAATAAATAAATGCTTGGTTCAGGCAACGAAATGATTTTTTAACCTAAAAGAAAGTGAAACAACTCTTAAATAGACTACAAGTTTTATGGAAAAAGTTCAGCACTTCTTCAGCACTACTTTCTCTGTTCAAAAACAATTACCAACGTGCCATAAACTCTGTGGTCTCCTTGGACAATTCAGTTTGATTGATTTAGCTGCTCGTATTGGTAGCTTAGCGTTAACTCATCAGCAGTGCCAACTACAACAAGCCACAAGCGCAGTGCCAGCAACCACAGCAACAACAAAAGCAGCGAAAACTGATTTTGCCTTTGGCTTACGCATCAATGCAAATGTCAAAGCAATCATTGCATGTCCCTGACGTTGACGCTGAGCGCAAAGGAAAGCGAAGGTGGTTTGAGTAGTTGCATCAGACGTCATGTACAATTGAATGGCGTCAATACGAGGCCCAAGCCAAGTACGTAACCATGGCCAAAAACAGTACACCTTAAGGCACGCACAAGCTTTACAGGTCATGCCGTGTGTTGGTTTGTGTTTTATATATGTATGAATATTGGTAACTGTGTGTGTGTTTGTATGTGTATATATAGAGATTTGTTCACTCACGATTAGTTGACGCTGGCGTACACAGTTTCCGCGCCATTTGCTGTCACTTCGCCAGTTTGCACATCGTCAGGCACGAGGATGACGTCGCCATCGACAGCGACAGCGACAACGACGGCGGCAGAGTTGTTGCCTGCCAAGTTCGCTCATGCAGCACTCGAGCATGCTTTTTTTCTCACTTTCTCTCTGTCCCTTTTCTTTGTCGCTTCTTCACTGCTTTACTCTTGGGTAGAACGCCCCCATGATGCTTTAACAGGATCTTAGCTCTTCCTTTTGCTAATGGTAACTGGAAATGGAAGCGACTGCGGCAACAACGTTGATTGCCGTTTGTTGCTCTTGGTTTGTGCTCAATCTTATTATTGTTGTAGCTGCTGCTGCTGTTGTTGCTGCTGTTGCCTTTGCTGTTGACATTTGCGTTGGCGCCAAAGTCGCCAATTTTGTTTGCCTTTTTTTTTTGGGCCCTTTTTTGTTGTTCTTGTTTTACTGCAATTTTACGTGCTGTTGGCCATGATAATCGTAATACTATTGACAATATTGATGTAGAATTTTTACCCAACTGGCCTATAAATTTTCAGCTACTTGGCCGCACACGTCTCAAGAGCATTTGAGTTGCTTATCGACTTTATTTAAGCATGGACCAAAGCAATGGACAATGGCTTAAACGGTTGTCCAATGCATCAGTGTGAGTGCAATGCTTTCTTTTCCGTTTCTTTGTGCCCAAATAGGCAAGTTAACAGCTTCTGGTTGGACCAAACCAATTTGACCAAGAACAATTGAACTTGAGCCATCGACTGCATTATCAACTGACTGTGTCTGCTACTGAGTTTTGAGCCCTGGCCAATCATACTCATTGTGAACTGCAATTGGGCCTTCGTTCTTGTCTTGGCAATTGAATTGTCCAAATTAGCAGCAATGAAGCAGCCGCATTCAGTACACTGCAATTTAATTAACTGTGCCTTTGTAATGGTTTCAAATTTGAATAGTTATTTTGTGTATCACTTTTGAAACACATCAGGCACTAGTGTATTTCTGGCTGCTCATTTCTGTGTGTTTCCAAAGTCATGTCAAATTTATATTCAACAGTTACAGGGTATATTATGCCACTGAAATTGCTTCCATTGTGGCAAAAGGGAGCAAGGGAGGCAGCCAAGACAGTGGCACTGCAAACTTACACAATTGCGCGAAAATAATTGGAGTTGACCTTATTGTTGCAGTGCTTGTTGTTGTTGTTGTTGTTGCTATACTCGACGCTTTTGCGGTTGTCGTTGACGGCATGCGGCTTTAAATTGTTCTGTGTGTGTTAGCGTGTGTGTGCTGAGCTTCAACATCTCCTCTAGTTTACTAACCCAGTAGTTGGTCTGGTTAAAAGCACTTTGGATTGGACTTATAGCTGCTGTGGTCTGTGGGCGACTGCTTCTAAAACTTGATTGATTTCGAGTGCGCTTTAAAGTCACGTTGTGGACGACTTACAAAGCACACATGCCCACAAACACACAGCTCATACCAACTGTAATTTCTAGTGCCTTTAATGGTACTTATAAATCAAGCAGTCGTAATTGTCCATTACTCGCCAGTAATTCCACATTTCTTAGCATATTGCATTAGGTTTGAGACTGGACTCTGGCTACATGATAATATCTACGTCTCACTTTGCTTCAATTATAAACCCACTAAGGGTGAGTGTCGGTGGGTGTGGGCGTAGACACGCCCATCTACAGACATACGCACACCCGCTGTGTAAGTGCAAAAGTTTTGCTATTATTAAGAGCATCGCTTCATTGTCGGTTTTGTGGGACCCTAGTGAATGCCACTCCCCACTCCTCCGATACTAGCATACAACATGCTAATGCTACATGTCTACACACACACACACACACTCGCACACTTACCCAATAAAGCACAATATATGTTGGACAACTTTGTTCATATTTTTAGTGTCAGGAGTACAATAATTACGTTCATTGACTTTGCTAAGTAGCCAACTTTGTGTTAATGTCATTTAGTTGTAAAAGCACCAGAGAGTGTGACCAGACTCTGGGCATATTTTTGCATATTTACATAATTGAATATGTGCCTTAAAGACATAAACTTAAATTATAGAAATTATTAAAGTCATAAACAAAACTATTAAAATATACTTTATACTTGCGTATAATTTAATAAATATTCTTTTTGTTTTGGGTTTAAGAATAATAGAAAGTTTAAGTTTACCTTTTCTGGGCTCAGAGGATTTAAGAATTATTGTAGTTTATTTGAAGTCTGGTTATTTCTTTCCTTTTCATAATTCTAAGAACTCTTTTCTTTTATTTGTTGAAGTTAGATATTTTCTCGCATTTTATTAACATGCAACTTATTTCCCCTATTTTCCATCTCTTATTTTCTACTCTCTTTGTTTAATTTTAGCAAAGTCTTAAAAGTCTTTATACTTACACATTAAGATACATTTTCTATGAACTTAATTGGCAAGAATTACAAAACAAGTATTATATATGTACACTGTTTACTTCTGTTTCTCTTTCCATCCCACTTGCACTTTCTATCTCTGGTAGTAATCATTTTTCCATGCGTCATTTAGCACAAAAAACACCAGCAAAGAGCAGAGAAAACAACAAATGAAATTCAAAGCCAGCAAAAGGCAACAATTGCACGCACACTCTATTGATTTTGTTAGTTATTTTTGAATTGCTAATACGCCATGTAGTACGTTTATTTCATTATTTAATAGCAGAGCATCGATTTTACTTTCGCTACCACGGTGGTGGTAACAACAATGTCAATATCAATGGTGCGAAGCCGTAGAAATGTCAGTGCCAGCAAATTGTCTAGATTCCAAAATAAAAATGCAACACTAAACTTGGAAGCAACTAATTGAATTTGTTAAGTCCGTACAATGCCAGGTATAAATGACGGATTGCCGTTGGCCGCTAATTGAAAACGACGCGAACATCGCACCGCGGCGTAGTTCAAATTTTCTTTAGAAAAAAAAAAAAACAAAACCTAGCAAAAGAAAAAAACAGTTCGACGAGCGCGAAGCGTTTAAGTTCCGTAATAATTATTAACGAATTTTAAATAGTTTAAAGCAAACAAGAAAAAAAAAAAAACTTTAAGCAAAATGGTGGTCAACTTCAAGGTGTTTAAAAAATGTTCGCCGAACAACATGATCACGCTGTACATGAATCGGCGTGAATTCGTGGATTCGGTGACACAAGTGGAACCAATTGGTAGGTTACCATGAGACTGATGCACAGCTTTTGGATAGGAAATGCATTTACAGTTATTTTTGAAGTGAATTTAAGCTTTGTTTAAGCTTTGATAACATTTTCAGCTATGCTTGTTTCAATTATTTGATTTCACTGACTATTCAGCAAGGTTTATGTTTCATGGGAAAGATTAACTGTCATGAAATTTGTGTTACACGTTATGCTTTGAAAAATTGTTTCATTAACTTCCAAATGGACCACGACTGTACGCGCGTTGTACTGCTAAAATCAATAGAGTCCATATTAAATACCAAATAAACCCGGGATTCCGTGCATACACTCATGTTATCGACATGTAGCAGATTAAGCCACAATATTCCAGCAACCTAATGGGTCTGTCTGCAGGGCTTTAATTAAATTAGAGCTTTATTAATGCTAAGAACCAGAGAAAGACAGAGATACAGAGAGTGAGAGCCAGTTACATTAGACACAAAGCTGCTTATTAGTTACGTGTTAATTGGCCAAGCGTGGAATATGGCCAAGACACGTGTCTAACTTCTATACTGAGTTACACTGACTGTGAATGTATTCGCCTTTTGGTGTTTGGCTTCAATTAATTGCGTTGACTATTTGCAGATGGTATTATTGTGCTGGACGATGATTATGTGAGGCAAAATCGCAAGATTTTTGTGCAACTCGTTTGCAATTTCCGCTATGGACGCGAGGACGATGAAATGATTGGATTGCGTTTCCAAAAGGAACTGACACTCGTCTCGCAACAGGTTTGCCCACCCCAAAAGCAGGACATTCAGCTGACCAAAATGCAGGAACGTTTGCTAAAGAAACTTGGCTCGAACGCATTTCCCTTTGTAATGCAAATGCCAACAAGTTCCCCAGCCTCGGTGGTGTTGCAGCAAAAGGCCAGCGATGAGAGTCAACCATGTGGAGTTCAGTACTTTGTTAAGATCTTTACGGGTGACAGCGATTGTGATCGTTCGCATCGTCGTAGCACCATCAACTTGGGCATTCGTAAGGTACAGTATGCACCCACTAAGCAGGGCTTGCAGCCATGCACAGTGGTGCGCAAGGACTTCCTGTTGTCGCCCGGAGAATTGGAATTGGAGGTGACCCTGGACAAGCAGCTATATCATCATGGCGATAAGATATCGGTTAATATTTGTGTGCGTAACAATTCCAACAAAGTGGTTAAGAAAATCAAGGCCATGGTCCAACAAGGTGTCGATGTGGTGCTCTTCCAAAATGGACAATTCCGTAATACAATTGCCCACATGGAGACCAGCGAGGGTTGCCCATTGAATCCGGGTTCCAGCCTGCAAAAGGTCATGTACTTGGTGCCCACATTGGTGGCTAACTGTGATCGCGCTGGCATTGCAGTCGAGGGTGACATTAAGCGCAAGGAAACTGCACTGGCCTCCACCACACTGTGAGCTCTAAACATTTTTATTTATTAAAAAATATATTTCTTACAATTTTTACATAATTTTAGTATTGCCAGTCAGGATGCTCGCGATGCCTTTGGCATTATTGTTTCGTATGCTGTGAAGGTCAAGCTATTTCTGGGTGCTTTGGGCGGTGAGGTCTGTGCTGAGTTGCCTTTCATACTCATGCACCCAAAAGTGAGTGGCCAAAATAAACAATTAATAATTCTATTTAAATAAAATTATCTTTACTCAATTCCACTTACTTTCAGCCCAGCCGCAAGGCTCAATTGGAAACTGAGGGCTCCGTCGAAGCTTAAACAATTTGTTTACCTCAATACAGAGTGCATAATATATTTTTAATCAAAGTGTTATATAAAACAAAAAGACAAAAATCCAAAGCTGATGTTGCTGAATTGTTCTGAACTGCAGTCGTCGTATTATATTTAAAACAAAACTATTTTCAAGCTATATCAAACTATGTGTGTATGTGTATTATAAACGCTTAACAAACAAAAAAAATATAAAAAAAAAATCATATTAAATAAAATGATGAGAATAAACAACTATAAATTTTTTTGAAAAGCTGCTTATTACTAAATGTAGCCAGAAACTTTCTCATTAAGTGAAATCTGCATGACTATACAATACTTTTGTTAATAACTGTTGCTAGAAACTATTTCAATAAGTGAAATCTACATCATTTTACCACAGCTGCCACACGACCTATGAGATTCAGACTTAGGCCCAAGATTATGCATTGCTTGGAGTGCATTTGTGGCCATCGAATGTTGCAAGTTGGATTTAATATGCCTACCACATTTCGGGAGGGAAAATCAATATGTTGTATGCTAATCGCAACGTTTACTTTTGTGGCTTACTAATTTCAATTAATTCCATACCCAAAGCATAGCTACAGTGTCTGCTAGAATTAATATGCGTGCATACTAAGTGCCCAATGTATGGCGTATACGTAATGAACTAAATGCTAACTGTTTAAATATGGTCGAATATTCTTGAATTCAATTTCAGATAACAAACATAATAACTCAACAAAAGCAGTGCAAGCATACTATAAATGAATGTGTCTTAAATCAACTTAAAATTACTTTGAAGTGGAAATTCAATCTACAAGTCAATCGATTTGTTCTTTAATTCATTAATTACTACTGTAAAATACTTAAAGATTTAACAGCTTTGATATAACTATTAATCAAATTTGAAATTTTATGTAACAAATTGAGTGCAGGCTTATCGGCTAGACGATTACTGAATTCCCACTTAAGATTGGCTTATCAAAGTCAGACGTTCCCATAGACTGGAAGCGATTTTTTAACTGGAAACAAATGTTGAGGCACAAAGAAAATATAGTTAGACCATTTAAAATAGTTTACTATTGCCAAACAGTCAGCGTGTTAGTTAAAGAGATAATGATTAACAGATTAGAGAGCAATAAGCTTTTACTCAATTCACTTTTATCAGTTGCAAAAAAGCACTGAAAGAAATTACTAAAACAATTGATATGAGTTAAATTCTTAAAATGTTTAAAAAAGTTTAAAGAATTCATTTACATAAGAAGTAAATTTTGTTAAGTCATTTGTCCTCAAATCCAATGTAGATTTACGCATGACACAACTAAAATAAAGATTATATTTATAATGCATTCGAGTAGGCGGTTACTAGGTTATTTGCAGTGGCTTATGAGCACTTAATTGATAAGACTCAATGCCCTGGAACACTATCAGCAGTCTCAATGTATATGGAAAAAAGAAAAACAAAGCCAGTAGCTAAATAATCATACAATATTGATTATATTAAGTATACGACCAGATGTCGATGTCGCTCGCAATGCAGGAAAAGATTGAACAATGTAAAGCAAAGAAAAGCATAAACAAAACAAAGCGAAAAATTGATTAAGCAGCAATTATCGCATTGAATTGAATAAAATCCGCTACGGATAAGTAGAATTGAATTAGTCAGTGTCTACGACCCTCGCCAGAATGTGCTGCCGTTGCTGTGGCGTGACCCAACAAAAGGTCTGGGTATTTGGCACTGGAACGTTGCTTGCAGTTGCAGGACTTCTGGCTGTAATATGGTGGCCCACTTTCATAGATAATATGATACTTAAGGTAAGTTTCGAGGCATTTTGCTCAATACAATTCCACAATTAACATAATGGTTTCTAATTAGTCCTTGCCGCTGACTCCCAATTCGAAAACCTATGACATGTGGGAGGAGTTGCCCATACCGGTGTATATGAGAATGTTTCTTTGGAACTGGACAAATCCTGAGGATGTGAGAAAGCAGGGTGTTAAACCAAACTTTAAACAGCTTGGTCCTTATGTGTACAGAGAGGAACGACTTAAAATGGATATTCAGTGGCATGAGAACAAAACAGTTACCTTTAAACCAAGGCGTACCTGGTTTTGGGTGGAAGAACTCTCAGGTGGCAAACAAACGGACTTGGTAACAGTACCACATTTGCCGTCCATAGTAAGTTTCATGCCATACGCTTAGAGCTTTAAAAGTAATATTCAGTATTTCTAGGCTGCAGCGGTAACAGTGCGAAACTATCCAAAATTAATCAAAGAAGTTTTCAACAGTGCACTAAATAGCAACGGTGGTGCGCTCTATGTAACTCACACCGCCCAGGAATGGTTATTTGAAGGCTTCTACGATGAGTTTTTACATTATGCAATGACCTTGAACAATCCACTGGCTCCACCCATTGAGTCCGATCACTTTGCTTGGTTTCTCAATCGCAATGGTTCCAAGGACTTTGAAGGCTCCTTCACAGTGCACACAGGTGTGGGGGATATCAAAGAAATGGGTGAAATCAAATTCTGGAATGGTGAAAATCATACGGGCTGGTATGAAGGCGAGTGCGGTCGTCTCAATGGCAGCACAACGGATTTGTTTGTACCCAATGAGCCCAAGGAGAAGGCTTTAACCATTTTTATTGCCGACACTTGTCGCATTATTAATTTGGAGTTTTCCGGACAAAGTTATGAGATAGAAGGCATTCAGGGCTGGAAATATGAAGTAACACCGCATACCTTTGACAATGGACAAAGAAATGAACATATGAAGTGTTATTGTCCTGTTGATAGACAACCCGATAATTGCCCAGCTTCCGGTGCCACGTCCTTGGGACCCTGTGCCGAGGGTGTTCCCATGTATTTGTCTGCCGATCACTTTATGTATGCCGATGAGAGCTATGCCAATACAATCACTGGCGTCGAACCAAACTATGAACGTGACAATTTCTTTATCATTATGGAACGCAAAATGGGCGTGCCGCTTCAAGTGAATGCAGCTGTCATGGTCTCACTGCACATCGAAGCAGACCAGGATATCGAGTAAGTTAAAGTTTAGCTATGAAAGAAATCAATATAACAAAACTTATTACTTCAATTCACAGCATATTGAAGGACCTGCCTAGTTTCTATGCTCCACTCTTTACCTCTGCAAGTCAAGCCACCATGAGCAAGGAATTGGCTTCGGAGCTAAGGGTTTGTCTAGTTTAAGTTCAAGTAAAAGACTATTTTAATCTATTTATTACATATTTTTATAGCTGGCACTTAGTTTACCCGACATTGGATTTTACACAGGTGTGGGATTCCTTTGCTTGGGCTGCATTCTTATCATTGTTGGCATTGTCCTCACTTGGAAACGTAAATGGTATGGCCAGGCAGACGCTGATAAGACTATTCTTATCACTGATGAGAACATAAATGATGTAAATGAAGCCCAAGGGTAATGCATAGACTCTATATCCAGGCAGCGCCTTACAAACATATTGTGATTGTGTGCTTATAGTTTAACATTTTTTTGTAATAGTATGTAAATTTGGTATGTTGGAAATCAAAGAAACTGTTGTGTCATGGCTTAAAGAATTTACATAAGTATTCTTCTGTATTTATATGTTAAAAATTGGAAATGAAAGAAAATGTATAGGCAAATGTAAATTTAGAATAAATATTTATTGGGTACCAAAATCTACTTCTATTGTATGCACTTTAATGGATTTCAACTTGAAATTTCCGAGTCATATACTTGAAAAACCTTCAATTCCATTACTCATAAGTGTGGGATTACTTATCAATTACCAAGATAAGGTTTTTTGAGCACTTCAGCGTCTGCAAAAATGTTAACTGCAGTCTATTGTTTGTGCAGGCAATATAAAAATTGTTAATGCATTAAAGTTGGCAAAACCTATTAAGTTTAAGCTTTCTCACTACACTCATTAATCAATTTATATTGCCCAACAGCTGCATAGCATTGCAAAGTAAAGTGAAAGAAAACTTTTTGAATTTGTAACTGTTTAAAAACAAATATTTTTATAATCAATAGAAAACTCATATTCAAAAGTTCGTTTAAATAAATGTTATTTCTTTTTAATCACTTCATTTATATGTAAAATCGAGTCCAACTTTTAACAATAACTTCAACATGATTACTGTTGGAAATCTAAATCAATTCTGCATTAAAACTTTCATTTCTATATGTTAATGCATTTTGAAACCACTTATTCTTTGTTTACCTTATCACGAGTGACACTTTCCGTTGAGTGAACTCAAACTAACTTTTATTTTTAGTTAAAGTGTTTGAGTGATTTAAAGTCACAGTAATCTAATCGATTTATAATTAAGAGTACTTGTATATTTTTAACTTTATTTGCATAAGACAAAAAACACTCGTATTGATAAGCCTAATCCAAATATTGATCAACTGCAATGCTATCTAATCGAATTGTTTGTTATTTGATTGAAAAAAGTACATAAAACAAAGAGCTTTGCTGCATTAATACATCAGTAGTTATTGTGCTGCCTTGACACAATGTGTTGTAACTGCTGTAGTGTTCGGCAACAAAAGATTTGGGTCTTTGGCCTATCGACCCTGTTGCTGATTCTCGGCATAGTGTTAGTTTCGGCGTGGCCAAGTATTTTTCGGAGTATTATGCATGGCATAATGCCACTGGCACCGAATTCTTTTATGTACAAACATTGGGTGACCACTCCAACGCCCATATACACCATGTTCTATCTGTTCAACTGGACGAATCCTGAGGAACTGAATAATCCCAATGTGAAGCCAAACTACGAACAAATCGGTCCGTATACTTTCAGTGATTTTAAAATTAAGGAGGATCTGCTGTGGGAGCAGCCAAATGTAACCTATTACGGTCGACGTATCTTTCACTTCTTACCGGAGCTGTCAAAGGGTAGATTAGACGATGTCATCATTGCGCCACCGTTTCCCACCTTGGTGAGTTAATTTACTAAAAAACTGGTTTTAATAGCTTACATTTGTATCATGTTTGTTCCATAGACCGCAGCTGGTTATGTGCGCAATAAACGTCGAATCTTTCGCAAGATTATTAACTTTTTGCTCAATCGAGAGGGCGGTGGTACACATATGAAATATACCGCAGGAGAGTGGATATTTGATGGCATTTATGATAGCCTAATTGATTTTGTAGAGAAACTGCATTCCCCTTTGATACCTATATACAACGATCACTTTGCTTGGTTCTATCTAAGAAATGACTCAAAGACAGTTGAAGGAAATTATACAATACACACAGGACGTGGAGATCTCAGCCAAATGGGTGAACTACAATTATGGAATGGCACATCACACACTGGTTATTATGAAGGAGAGTGTGGCAAGGTTAATGGCAGCACCGGCGAGTTGTGGGCACTGAATCGACAATATGACCAGACCATATCCATATTTTTAAAGGATGCGGCTCGTTACATCAATTTGCATACTGTGTCGAATGTAACAGTGCATGGCATCGATGCCTGGCGGTATGAAACAACAGAGCTAAGCTTTGATAACGGCCAGCTGAATCCAGCTGCCAAATGCTTTTGTGTTGCCAATCGCGAGTGTCCTTTGAATGGTGTGGTCGATTATTCGCCAGCCGCATATCATGCACCCATTTACATGTCACATCCGCATTTCTACATGACAGATGCATCATATAGAGCGAACATAACTGGACTACAACCGGATGCCTCTGAGCATGGCATGCATTTGATAATGGAACCAACACTTTCGATACCCTTGAGCCTCAGGGGACAAGTTATGATGAGTGTGCGAATGACTCGCGATGAGGAAATTGAGTAAGTTCTACTAAAAGCACAAGAGAAATTTCTAAATCACAGTTTATTATTATTATATATTTTTATATTATTTTTCTTAAACCTGATTTCAATTAATATTTCTAGCCATCTCAAAAACGTTGCCTTTGATCACTATGCGCCACTTTTTAGTGTGCAAATGCGAGCAGATCTGGATGATGATTTAATTAGTTTAATCAAGGTAAGTAAGAGCAAATTTCAACTAATCAAAATAAATAACACATCTCCATTACAGTTGGCACTGAATGCAGTTCTTATTGGTCAACTTATTGGTGCTGGTTTGCTTTTAATTGGAGTGTCCATGTTTATTGTGGGCGTGGTAGTTACCAAAAAGCACAAATGGCACAACGAGTGGCTAGAAAATACAAACGAATCCAAAGACGAGAGTACGTCAAACCATAAATGATAATGATTAGTTGTTTACCAGCACTTAAGACTGATAAGGAATGGTTATTTTTGATGTTTTAAGGTATATTATTGGTATTTGATTATCTGAAGTGCACTATAAAGCAGAAATTCCTTACCGTGACATACACAGAAAACAACATAAATAGGTTTGGCGTGCGACCGGATTATCCAATTTGATTGGAAGGTGTTGGGTTGCCCAGCTGAGCTCGTCTAGAATTACGCAAAGTTATGGCCTCTCAGATATGCTAAATTTATTAATATGTTAATAATTGTTATTGTTTTTTTTTTTTTGTTCTTGGTATTTGTGTGGTCTTTTGTTGTGCCTGGTGCTGGTGGCACAAAACACAAGAGAAAAAAAATCCTTGAGCACGTAAGCCGTATACTTTACGGCGTACGAACTCTTTCACCTACACCAACACAGCTAAATTGCTAACTGGAAATTTGAAAAATGCCAACAGAATATTATAAGCGGCTAATTTATATGCGACTGGCACGCAAACTTACGTTTTGCACACACATTGTTGTCGAAGAATTGCCGAGCAGCAGGTCGCTCGCTGTGCACAGCTCAAAAAGGACGTTCAGGATGTGGGTGGGATGAAAAAGTTAAACAATGTATGAAAATATGAAAATTATATGCCAGCAAGTATGTGTTGGCCATAACTTTAATAAATACACATAAGTTATGATTAAGCGCTAACAGCACTTTTGTTACCATGATATTTTAAGCTACTTTTAAAAAAGGATATTAGCATCGCAAATCATGTGCTGTGCTAATATTAGTTTTTCAAAAATCATATGCAGTGTTTTTGCTTCAAAACTGTATAATAAATAATAGATATTATAATTCATATGTATAAGTGTATGAATATGAATCAAAAGTATAACAATAAATCATAACGACACTAAAAGACAATTTTAATAACTATTATAGTGAGTTATATATTCGATATTTAAGTCAACAACAATTAAGAAAACCATTTTGTGTTTTAAAACCATTTTAATTATTATCTACTTCAAATATATTAAGACAGATAACTACTAAAAGAGTTATTTATATAATATATACCGAAAAGTGAGCCAATGTAGTTAAATTTATAGCTGAATTTCTTGACAAATATGCAAGCTGTACAGAAGTGATTTACATATACGAATTTCTGTTATTTTTCTTCAAAAAGTAATTTAATGGCAAATACAAAAAATAGCATTTATTTTTCGGTTATTCGCTTTTATTTAGATTAAAATTTATTTATTTCCTTTTAATGAACAATTTAAGACAGCATTTGATTTGTGGGCTATGCGCTATATTAAATTTATTTATGTTCGTAGCTTAAATTGATTGTGCGTAAAATTTAAAAAATTTTTAAATATATGAATAACGTTAATAAAAAAGTAAGCCAACTGCAAGCTCTTTTAGCTCTGTTTTACTAAACCTACATCAATCTGCACAGTATGAGCTAGTGTAGCATTCTCAGCTGGCATTTTGTGCCTGTGTGCGTTTTTCTAACACTTTTTATTTGAATCTGCATATAAACTTGTTATGTTCAAGAATTTGATTCCTGTCCGCTTTCCTACCGAGCCACTGCTCCGCATTGTGCAGTTGTGCAAGGAATTTTTAATGAAATATTTTAAAAATGCCACACAGTGTAAAAAAAAAGTTGAAGAGCAAAAAGTGGAAAAAGAGAAACTCCGCAAAAACAACTAGAATCGTATCTAGGTTCAGCAGGTGCATGTAGTAGGGAAAAAAGTATTTCGAATCGCTGAATATACTAAAAAAATAAAAAATTCATTTATAGTTTCTTTATTTAATTTATCGCTTAGCATTGCTTATGTTAAAAGTTCAATTTTATACACAGTGTGTTTAAAATTCGGCTTCTTTATTACATTTATAAACACTTCTTTTTTTTTGGCTGAAACCTGAACATTTTTTCATATTTTATTTTTGGGTTCGTGCAACAGATCGAGGCACTGACCGACTTCATTATTTGACTTTAGCCCCAAAACAAGCGAAAAAAGGCACAAGACTGTATATACATTTGTCTGTGAATATGTATGTGGTAATAGTAAATAGACTCGTGGAAGTGTGTGTGAGGCAATTTTCATACATAAGCCAAGTAGCATTGTTGCTGGCCCCTGTTTGGTCCGTTTTGGTCCATTTTGGACAGTTGTCCGTTTATGTCGCGAAAACTTTGGTGTCCTAATCTGCTGCCTGACTTGCATACTAATTTGTTTCCTTTTTGAGTACTTCTGCTGTCCTCCTTGCCACCCCTGTCAGCACTCTCTCTCTTTCTCTTTTCATAACTGGGGACTCACTCTTTTTAGATGCTTTCTTTGCCGTCTTTATGGTCTCTCGCTCTCTCGTTTTGTTGACAACCCATAGATTATGTTGTTGGCTTTGGGTTTTGTGTATGTGTGTGTGAAGTAGTTGTTGCTGTTGTTATCCAAAAGCCGAAAGCATGTTTCGGCTGAGTGTGTTTGTGAGTGTGTTTGTGTGTTGGACCTCTCAGTGTCATGTTCATTCGGCTTATGCATTCACTTTGGTTACGTCCTTTTGGTATCCTGTAGTGGCCTGTTCTTTCAGTGAACTCTATTGGCTGCTTTGTTTGTTTGCTTTGGCTGTTCCCCACCCCAGCTATAAAGCCTTGTTTAGCTGCTTAATTTTTCCCTTTGTCATGTTGACAGCCCTTCGACAGTGTTTCGCATTTATTTTTTGGGTTCTTTGCTTTGCTTTGCTTCGCTTCATTTTGCGCACAATTTAATGTTATTTAATTGGCATTTAAGTTTATGAAAATGTTTGTGTTTTGGCTGTCCGGACCAACAGACTCCGACAAGACCTCTCAAATAATAATAATGTCGAGGTCAGTTTTTATCAAAACGGTCGCGCGTGTATATATTCTCGGTCTTCTTTATCCTTGAACCATAAGTGTCTGAGTGAATTGCTTGTTAAAGTATGATGACTGTTTAGGAATTCAATTACAATCATTGTAAGAGTTAAAGAAAATCCACAAAAGAAATAATGTCTAGACTTTTAATCTTGTAAAAGTATATTAATTTAATTACTTAACGTGTGTTAGCTTTTTTCTAGTAATCTAGCCATCTTTATTCCCTGTCGCGCAAAAGTATGCAACGCTTTATGAAACTACATTTTTCTGAAGTTTTTTGACAATTAAATAAATCGACCTGAAGTTAATTTTCAATGACATTTTGACCACAATGTTAACCACAATATGTCGCAATATATTACAAAAACTAATTCCTTTTTTATTTTAGTGTTTTTTATGTGCTGATGTTGCTGCTCTCTGCTTTTGAAATTTATGGTGCAATTTTCTATGCGTTGTGCTGTTGCGATGCCTACAAATTTTATTCGCGCTCAAATTGCATTGGCCTTTGGCGTCCGCCAGGCGTTACAAAGTTGACAGCAACACAGGATGTATAGTCAAAAATAACAACAACAAAAATATCAAAAAAAAAGTAAACATAAAGAACAACAAAAAACAACAATAACAGTAACAATTTACTGTCAATGTTGCCGGAATTTAAAAATTCAATTTGAAAATGCAACGCAAAATGTTTGGAGCACGTGTTTTTTTTATGCAATGGCAAAAAATAGTTGCAAAAATTATTTTTCTATGAATAAAATTGCGAATTACTGAGCTTCCACACACATGGGACATGCAATTCAAAATGCTCAGCTTCAGTTTAGATTTTGATTTAAAAACTAAACACTGCATACCAGCACAGATATCAAAAAGTGCTAAAGAGACGTTAATAACTCGTAAAAATGTTGTGAAATTAATAAAAAATAATGTACTACTTTTTTAATTATTTTCTAAGCGAGAAATGTTAATAAAAACAACTTTGTCGTCGTGTCACAATGATTATGTATTAATTTATGTTTGTTTGGTTTTAGCTTTTTGTTTTAGTTTGTCGAGCTAAGGGAAATGCAAAAATGGTGTAATTAAAACTGCGCTCGGATAACAATCATTATTCAGCCACTGCTGGCTGTAATGGCAGTTTTGCTTTTGGTCAGCACAATATTACGCATACGCCATGTGAGCGATGAACTCTGTTTTAATTGCCGTTGCGTGCTTTCGTGAAGTGCTCATAAAATATATCTGCTATAAAGTTGAAAATTGTTTTTTTGTGTGAATTTCAAAATTCGCTTGCTAAAAATCTGACAACTTGAACTTCGCTCTCAAGCAGAAATTTAATTAACCATCGTTGAAACTTCAACTCCACACTTTCGTTATCGGACTGATACGACACGACGATACCAAGAGCTGCAGCGAAATCGAAAGTCCAAAAGTGCTGCACACGAAATTGCAACATTAAGTGGAAACTACTATTGCTGTCGCCGCAGTTGCTGAAAAAACAATTTGCCAAAGGATAGAAACATTAAAGGCGTCTGACAAGGCATAAACGAATTCCTAAGGACACTGTAGATGCTATGCAGTTGCAGGAAAAGGACACTCGCAAGCTGCTGCTGCTGCTGTTACTACTAGTGCTGCCCTTTGCTGACCATTATGCTTAAGAGTTGACTGCATAAATTTGCCAGCAAGCTGTCGTTAGGCAAACGAGCTAAGGCTTAGCGCCTGAAAGTATGCAGCAGATTGGACCTTGTTTGAGCATATGACTATGCATATTTGAATGGCAATTTCCTTCGCACACTACAGGCATAGTCTGTCCATCCGCTCATCAATGCAAACCCAATTTCATTGTGTTTTCAGTAGATCCAGAGTATCAATGGCAGTATCAGAATGTTTGTCACTGAAGTACACGCATAACTACATTCCGTATTCATTTCCAGGCCACCTGAACCTTACCAAAGACTTTATTTTGCGAGGAGAGAAAAAAAAATTACAGCTGTCGCCATTTACTGATATAATACAACATACATTCTTTCATGACATTTCAATCAATTCAATCGCAAATTTCACTTCCGCATCCGTTTTCCGCAATTTATTGATCAACAGCAAGAACAACATTTTGCAACGGCTGGGCAGGCAGCAAATGCATTTAACAATTTTCACGCTTTAACCACAGAATTTTGTTAAATTCACATTAAAAATATATGGCCAGCAAATTGGCAGCTGCAGCAGCATCAAAATGTCACTGTGCATACCATGAATGCTTGCGTATCCGCTTAGCCAGTCATGTGGCACCAGCGGGTGAACAAGGAGGGTGGGAGGAGTAGGAACACACATCGCATAAAGGGGCAACATTGGGCGGATGTATACAGGTGCAGGTGATAACAGCGTTACACGACATTGCAATTATATATGTAAATATCCACACGCTATTCGCGGACAAAATTCAGTGCCAAATTGGAGCGAAATGTGGAATTTCACTTGGCATGTCTATATAAACTTGCAGCTATCTGGCGACTGATATAATAATTACTGTTAAAATTGTGACCAAAATTCAATAGGATGATTTGTTACTTAGCAATTGTATATTAGAATCTTTGCTGTCATAATTAATGTTAACAAGCAACAGCTCATTATTTACATCACTGGAAATATGCAACTAGTTATTCGTTAGCCCAATCATAAATGCTTTTACGTACAAATTCCATTTAATTATGTCAAGTCTGTCATTGTATGAATTATTTAAGATTTAATTGTACCAATTTATCGGATTAGTTAATACTAAACTGATTGACGAACATTGTATGTGATTTGAAAGCCCGTCTCGGATGCAGTTGTCTGTTCATCACTGGAGAAATATATGACAAAGGGTGGACGTGCTATAATTTTACTACCTGTTGGCTGATTGCCACAATAATAGGTAGGCTGAAGTGCTGGATTATTAGCCACATATGAGTTGGGTATAAGCAAATAGTCCATGGCGCGTCCTGGTGTTATCACTGTACTGTGACAGTTCTCATCGTAGCCAGCACTTGACGTAGTGCTGCTAGATTGTGATAATGCAAAGTGATCCAGGCTATAGCTGTTGGGGAAGTCAGGGTTAATTATTTTTGTGGCACACTAATAATTACTTAATTAAAATCTCTGATTTTATATTGCAGTTTACGTCAACAACTATTTGTATTATTTATGAAAATATTTCCAACTGAGCTCACCTTATCTCCGTGTTGGCTGCACCTGCCACACACACCGCATACCTCATTTTGGGCATATAAGGGCCACTGGCAAAATTGAAACTAGCAATGCCACCCGTTGTGCTGCGATAATACTGATCACAGCCAAGCGGGGCAAGTAGCTCCAGATCAGCAGCAGATGGAGCCGTTAAACTTTGAATAAGCTGCGCAGCTGGACCATTGCCAGGAGCACCACCGAATATGGTGCGTGGCAGAAAGTTGCTAAGAAATGGCAAAATGGTTCGAACTGTTGGCAATTGGGATGCGTTGCTGTCTGTGTTAGGTTGCTTTTTGGCCATGGCCAGCATATTCTGTGGACACTCGAGTTGGGTTAGCGTTAGTTGCCACGTGGACTGCGTTGAGTGGCTACCGAGGCTGAAGTGCAATTTAAGTGTTTGACCCCGTTGCAGTTGCACGTACAAATGCTGTGCGTTGTTCCTACCGCAGAGTTGAAAACGCTGCACTTGCATAAAATCGACACACTCGAGCAGTCGAGTTGTGGCATTAAGGTGCGGCTGTGGCAGCTCCAATCGTTCAATATCGATGCGCACTTGACAGACCTGCGAACTCCAGGCAGCCACCTCATATTGGCAGCTGTCCAACATGCTCAATTCCCTAGCCATCGGGCTGCGTATGACGATGCGTTTTTGCCGCATGCTCGTTGCAGCATTACATTGCAGCTGGCAGTGAACAGCAGCGAGACTCAGAAGTTGCAACATCAACACAGGTAGCAGCCATAGCACTTTCATTTTATATACTCTCTCTTCGTTTATTTGCCAGGTAAGCGAAAACAGTTGGAACAGTTAAAGACAACGAGTTGATTTAATTTCAAAATATTACAGTACATTGCTTTTATGTGTGTGCTTTATCGTCTGATAATAGTGCGATATCTCTTACTGATAACTGCCATTGACATTCCAGTGTCTGTACACTGATAACAGATGTGTGATAATAAATTGTCTTGCTCGTATGCAGCATCTGGTAACCATTCCTTGGGCTTGTCAACTGGCAACAAGTTGTCGAGTTGTGAAATGTGCTGAGACAACAGATGACTCAGCGAACAAATTACATGCTCGAAAGCAGCAACAACGAAGACAACAATAATAATAATAGCAATGATAATAGAAATAATAATACTAAGAGTGTCATGTAAGCTTTAAAACAAGCTTTCATGTGTCTTTGTCAAGGCTGTGAATTGGGCGTTTAAATTCTAAAGAAGTGTAAGTGTTACTGAAGCTCTTAACATACTTTAATCAAGAACAAAGGATTTTCTTAAAATAAATTTATTGATAAATAAGAAAGTGGTAGAATATTTAATTTATTCCTCCTTTTAAGTCAAAGATATACGTATTTTTATCTCTTTCGTCTTCAATCAAAATTTGACTATTAAATTCTTAGTAAATAAAATTTATTTATTAACATATTTTAAAATATTTCATAGGTAAATAGAACTCATTGAGTTTCAAACCATTGAGTTTCTTTAGATTAACTATTTTATCTACCAAAAATATGTCAAGTTCTACGCAACGAGAAAAATGCCTAAACTATTGGTTTCCATGCAAATAAATACCAATTTATGAAGTCTTGCTTTAAATAGAAATTCATTGGCTAAACGTTTTATCAATAAATGCCATGAGCAAGTTTTACGCACATTTTATGACACACACAGACACGCACACGTCCACACACTAACACACAGAACGCTATGTGCGTTTGTGGGTAAACCAATAACTGCTGCTATGAGGCGTTTATGGCAGTCTTACACCTTTTATAGCCACACACCTTACCGTCCAGCTCCCAGTTCGCACCGCAACACGACAAACAATAAAATGCCTGGCATTTATGTGCACATACTTCCGATTGTGTGTATTACGCCGGTGTGTGTGTGTGCGTGAAGCTGTGTAGGAGCCAAAATAAAGGAGAGAGAACAAGAGTTAACTCCTAATTCATTTGCGTTATATATTTTTGTGGCATGGCCTTAAGGCGCAACATCAAGTGTAATTAAAATTAAACAAGAGGAACTGCCTCAGTTTACAAGCTCTTAAGCGGGACGCACACACACAGCGCACGTGTGACGTCAATGGGGAAAGCGGAAGGAAAAACAAGTTAAACGAATCGAAGGGGTAAAAGGAAAATTGCATGTACAATGTTAAGTTCCGATTAACATATCAAAAAATAAAATGTTTCACAGCAAAACTTAATTTTTTTCGTTTTTCAGCTCTTCGCGCATTATTTCATTGCATGCAAAAGAGCTGCGAATAAAATTGCATAGCATGGAAAACCTTGCGTTTGCGTTTAAGTTTCACAAATTTATGACCCAAGTCGAAGCGTAGCGCAAAAAAAAAACAAGCTACCAAATACAACAACAATTACAACAAACAAGCGTGCAACCGGCGCATAAAAATACTAATAAGTAAAAAAAGCAACTCAAAAAACTGTTGTGTAAAAAGGAAAAATGAAAAAAAATTGAGCGAACTGATGTCGTTAGCAAAAGAAAAATGAATGCAAGTGAGAAGCAGAAAATTGAACTGCATTTTTAATACTCTTCCATCAGATTTTATACGCTTTTGTTACTTGCCTTGAAAAGACGAATTTCTGTAGAAAATACTAAGGACAAAATCACGACTTTTTATCAATAACGCTATTTAAAACATAAGTAGCTTAATTTGTAATTGGAAAATATCATTTTAGGCTACTAACTTCAAAGTGTTTACAAAGATCCCAAGCAAAATATTTAAATGAAATTAAAATATAATTTGTTATGTTATATTTAAAAGCGTCTCACTTTCTATTGGCAAGCTTTATGCCCAAATGCTATGACCTTTCCCTGCCGGGAATATTCAGTAAAAGTTTAGCAACCGCAGCCAGAGCCACAGCAGCTTTTTCTCTTATTTATGTCAATGTTTTGTTTTTAGTTTTTTTTTATGATTACTATTATGGTTCTTGTTGTTTCAATTGTTGTTGTGGGAGGTAGTCGCTTGCTAACTGCTTGCATGTCGTACCCACTTGTACTACCTTTGAACTTGCTGGCAGTACGAGAAAAAAAACTCAAGTCTGGGTGTGGTCTCAAGCCCTGTTTTATGTGATCAACAACATGTTTTGTTCTTACTCAAGTTGTTCTTACTATGCGAAAATTGCTTCAGCGAGAAATATAAGTGCAGGCATGTCAAAGCCACACACACAAACACACACACACACACACACAGAGACAAACAATTGTTGTGGTAGTTTTGGTAAGCAAACAAAAGTTTTTCTGTGCAGTTTCTTGTTAGTTTTGAATAACCACCTCATAAAAGTAATACTGCTATGTCCTTGTCAATGCAAATTGCAATCGTTGTTGCTCTTGTTATTCTTACTGCTATTGTCACCATTTCTCATAGTTGTTGTAAACAAAAAAACAAAAGTTCTTCAGAAAGTGGGTTACAAGCGTTTCGTATAAAAATCAAATTAATTGACATTCGATTGGTTGGCAAACAGATTGCACAAAACTGATTAAGAAAAGTCGAATATAAAAATAAATATGCACATCTGGAGTCACGCCTTCTAATCAACAACAAGAGCAACAACATTGAAGCCGCCATCTAAAATGGAAATCTACCGGTAACAAGGACATGCATATTTTTCCAGCTTGTGTTGATTTCCCTCACCTGCATATTTCGCATATTTGCTTATCATGTGAAGTGCATGCAAAAACAGCAGCAACAAAAACAACAACACGTACAGTATGGATGGGCGACGTGTTGCTTGCGTTGTTGTTACTGTTAAGAAAAACTAGCTGTTTCCGGTGCTCAAATACAGTACCAAACTGATTGCGACAAAAGCGCAAAAAAGTCGGCAACACTTTTGTTGATTTCGCTATAAATTTAAATGCAACAGCAACAAAAGCGCAACAAATAAATAGACACAAACTGCAAGTGTTCCCAGCAGCAATATCAGTTCGAAGACAGTATAAAATATTGTACAAATAAAATCTATGAAAAGTGTCAACAAAATTTCAAATCAAAGGCTAGGAATTCTCTGCTGATTTCATTGGAAACCAAGGAGTTTTTGTATTACAGAACACAGATATAATAAATGTAGCTGTTTTATTGTTTGCCGGAAATGTTGACAAGCGTCATGAAAACAAATCGAAAACTTCATGCAAATAAAAGTGGGCACAAAGCGAGCTGGGAAACTGGGAACTTCAACAGAATCTGTTGCTTTTTAGCTATGAGGAAAATTGCAAAACTGTTTTTCTATTTACTTGAATTTAATTTAATGCATTCTGATAAACTTTCCCTCTGTCAAGTTTCGTCTACTTTTTATGGAGAAACTTTCAGCACATTCAGCAGCAACGTTAAAAATAAATTTGCCTTTTGCGAATTATTTATAGTGAATTTATAGTTAATGCGCTTAAAGACACACTATTGGCACAACTTGTGTGTGTGTGTGTGTATAGCAAATGGATGTTGTGGCCATACAAATTTAAGGATTTACATGCAAATCTTTAAAAGGGCATCACATCAGTCAGCCGACACTGCCAAGTTTACTGCCTGACGTTTGTCAGGCTACATAGACTTATTTATGTGCGTCGACTGCAGCCATAGATTGACTCTGGGCATAATGCCAACGCTTGAGCATTCCGTTCATATTGTGACTCTGCGTGTAGCATAAGAACGTATGTCAGCGGCAGCAGGCAACGCCCTTGTCTTAGTTTGCCACATGATGCACTTGCACAGGCGTCGCACAATATGTCTTTGATTCCCGTTTATGCTTAAAGTCAACCACAAAGTCCCCCTTGTGCTCTTGAACACCCCAAGTGGCTTTCAAGTGCACTCATACTCATATTCGAATTTTGTGCACTCTGAGTGCGAAGAGCATTGAATGCGCACTTAACACAGCATAAGCTTTTAAGCTTCATCCAAAAACAAGCAATGAAATATTTAAAAATATTTTATACTCAAAATCGATCATCAATTAAATCACGACTATTTTGTTGAATGATTTTAAAATTTAACAAAATATTTTTCTCTTAAACTACATAAACACTTTATGTATTACTAAAATTGCTTAAATAATTTATAACAGTTTTAAGTTATTAATATTTCAAATTGTTTGCAGACGAAAAATGAAGCAACAACTTTTAGTTAATTTTTAGTTATACAAAAAAAAAGTATATTATATTTTAATAATAAAAATCATTGATTGCTCGTTGTGAATAATAAAAAATGGCACAAAAAATAAATAAATTTTCGTACATAAATACGCATTTATCAAATAAATTTCAATAGACAAATGAACGTATGTGTAATATTTGCTAATAACATTGCCACAAAGACAAGAGTCTATGCTCTTATTTAATAATATTTGCTAATAACATTGCCACAAAGACAAGAGTCTATGCTCTTATTTAATCAGCACTTTGTTGACTCGATCTGAACATGGGCAATTTGTGTTGCAAGCGTGCGGAAAATATCTTGAAAATTGCATTTATCTATGCAGATGTCAATTAATTGATTTTGCAACAAATATTTACCCCAATTGCAATGCCGTTCAACGGCAACGACAAATAGAATATATTAAAATTGTGGAAATTGTGTAATTTAAAATTTGAAACGATTACATTTAATACGACTCTGTCTGCACGTTGTCCAAATAAAGTTGCAATTGCAAGAAGTCATGCGAATGTATAAACAAGTGTGCCGTGTTGCAGGCGTCGCAAAAGGCAACAAAAATGTACGTAATACGTATACGACTGGACAACACGCGACGTATACTTAATATACACGTATGTGATGCGTGACTGCTGCAGCATCACATGCAGACTCTTGAGCATTGCAGAAGAAATCAACTTAAAATGTGCAAATTGTTTATATATTTCAGGGAGGCAAAGAAAAACATTGCCAAGACTCGTATTCAAACTTGCACTCACATCCCAGTCGTAATGCCTGAACTCATGTAAGTATGTGCCGGACATTGAATAAGATTAATGAAGGTTTTGTTTATGCTTCTTCTGCGGTCGTCCGGCCGCCTGCTGCGGTAACGTGGGCGGACCGCAGAATGCTTACTGCTCTTGGCTGTTTGCTGTTAACTGTTGTTGCATGCCGGCAGAAGGACACGCAGGACGGCCGTCTGGTAGCTTTCGGTACATGTTCGGTTGCTCTGCCAGACAAAAAACATATTTCAATGATGATTTTTCGGGTTGCATTCGGTGAAAAAAACAAACAGCAAATGGGTGGTAAATCAACTGACCCACAAACACTCGCATACTCAACCTTTCAGATACACGTACACCCAAGAGTGTGTGTGAGATGCCAGTAGAAGCCACAGACAACTGTCACATGCATGTTGTGCATAGTGACAATTTGTTTAATTTTCTTGTAGATTTTTATTGGTCTGTCAGTAAAACTATTTTAAATGTGTTTTTTTCTGATTTCTTATTTATGCTCAGTTTTGTTTCATAGGACAGAAAATTGGTTGCAATAAGAAGGGTCTGCTGGAATTTTATTAAAATTCATTTCCTCTTCGTTTTTTATTTTCTTTCATCAGATATTCAATTTGATAGTGATGTAAAAAATAAACTGTTATTTAATTAGAAGTGAAATATAATTTCTGGACCTTAGTATAGTTCTGCTACTGACACATTTTATAATTTATCGATATTAATATTGCTTTGCACATTCTAGTTTAAAGCTTCTTAAAAGCCAAAGCTTGTAAGTAATTAAGCATTAATTATATTTAAAAAACTTTTCTTCCCTTTAAGAGTGCAACACAAAGTTTATTTTTCCACAGATTCCTTCCACTCGAATGCACGATAGAATTTTTCATGTTTTTCTTTTGCAATTTCAGTTAAATTATTCGCCGAGCTCGAACAGAGCATAATTCATAACAGGAAAGAAAAAGGAAACTGCTGGTGAAACTCTAGACACCTTTAATTAGAGTTGAAGTAAAACTTGCCAAAGAAAATGGAAAACTGAAAACAAAAAACATAAAAGCAAACCAAATGGTAAGTAATCAGCGCTAAGTATGCACTCCATTTCTTTAAATAATGTGCTTGAATTGCAATTTAATGAGCTCATTGACAGGAGTGCCAGCTGCAGACACACACACACACACCCACACAAACACAAATATAAGAAAATGGAGAAAAAAAAGAGTTAACGTGAAAATGAGTTAGTCGCGGCTAAATGGTCCGTAACTTTGTCCAAGATAGAAAGATTTACGTGCAAAGCGAAAATTAAATATTAATCATACTCGTAATGCACGACGCACCAGGGAGTTTAAAAGTGTGCAAAGGGAGGGAAGCCGTAAAATGGAAAGTAAATTTAACATTCAACACATTTTATCCCAAAGCTCTGATGGGGCCAAGAACGTTACCATTTTTTAATTAACCACCAGGGGGTCGCGCTTTGCCTGCCGGTGTCCTGCACCGTGGGGACAACTGGCTGTCAGTTAAGCTGAATGTGAAGCATGTTGACATTTGTTACCTCCATGCGACACTATACACACGCATACACATAGATTTTGTGCCTGTTGGAGTGGCAAGTGTGACAGCAGCCACGTGAGCGCTACATGACAGCTGTTGCACGAATAGTTTTTTAAGTACTTGCTAATGAGTCTGCAACGCTGGCAGCAATCACTCTTCGAGTGTCTTACCACCGACATACACTGCAGCAAGACAAGTTACTCACTTAACTAGTTAAAGCATCTTAAAGTATCGGTAGGAAAGTATAATTAAATTATCAACTAGAATTTTGCTGTTCTTTGCCAACTTTTTGTAGTTAATAAGTAGTTTATATATAAAAGGAATTTTATTAATAACTAAAAGTTATGTAGAAGGATTTTTTTTTATTTAAAATTTTATTCAAGCATGTACCGTTTGTAGCTGACTTTAAGCACTTTTTAAAAATAATAGAAACAGCTCTACTCCATTGTTTATAAACTTTTCTATGTTATACTATTTTAACTAGCGAATTGTACTAAAACTCATATGCGTTTGCAACTGTAATTAAAAAAAAACATATATATATATATGGAAAATGCAGTTGGTTTTAACCCGATTTTTTATGCGCAAGATAAACTGTGAATGCCCAACGGGCAGCGAACGGGCCAAGAACAATGGTTAACATTGTGACGCATACGCCTCGTGTACCAGCAGTTGTTACGCGTGGAGAAAAACAAGCGGAAAACTCACTAGTGAACAGTTTGCAAGGTTCGCTGGCACACAATTACGTAACATTCACTGATAAAATATGCAACACAATCTTATATTAATTCTTTTGTTTTTTTTTACCCCCCGTATTTTGGTTGGCTTTGTATTTGTCTGCTAGCGTTAAATTTAAAAACGAATTGCTACGCGTTTACTGCATAAATACGAGCGTGAAGCGATAGCAGGAGACGAAGATGAAGAAAAAAAAAATTGTATTCACGGCATAAATTTGCACTAAACTGGGATTCGAAATGGATTTTCTAAGCTAAAGAAACAAAGGAGGCCCCAGCATAATCGCCATGAATGAAAGCGCAGCATCATCGACGACAATGAGGATGACAACGATGACAATGACGGCGGTTGATGGGTGACAGCAACATGGCCCTGACAGGCGGAACAAACGAGCTTGGCGTATATGAACCACATCTACAGATGCTACTACAAACCAGGCTAAAACTCAGGCTCAGTCTCAGGCTCAGGCTCAGGCTCACAGGTTCGGGCAAACTGGAAATCTGTCGAGTTGGAAGTAGTTTTTTGTGTGCTAGTCGTAGTCACTCAGCTTAATATATTTGCATGCTGCTTTTCGTTGTGGGGAGTACAAGTGGGAGTGGCGTTATAAATCGCATTAAGTGGATCATACTTTGCATATGAAGTGCCCAGCAGCCTCAATGTCGACTGCCTTGTGATAAAAACCAAGCACTCTACCACAACAACAGCAACAGCAACAACAACAATGAATGCCTCACTCCTCACTCCTTACGCCAACGCAATCAAAATTCAAAAGTTTCATTTCAGGTGGATTTCATCTAAGGATTTTAGTATATCAGATGATGGTGCGGTGGTGCGACAGTCGCAAAAACCTTTGCGTTTTATGCTGTCAATTGTTTGGCAGCTGATGATGAATGACGCCGATAGCGTCAGAGTATTCGTAGAACTCGTGGATAGGAAAAATTTGTAGCAGCATTAAGTTTGCCACGTGCAACTTGTAATCATTTCCAACATTTCTCTGCAGTTGTACTAGTTACTTGGAAACCCTAATGGCAAATGCATACCGCAATGCTGTAAGTTATGCGCCAAAACTTTTCGCTGTTTACTAACCCAGTAGTGAAAAACTTTTCAACAGACACTACTCATTTAGCTACAATTTTCTAATATTTATTTAAAATTACGGAGAATTTTAATTTGAAATAATTAAAATGGAATACAGTTTGCACACTCTTTAAAGTTTACCCTTTAAACATTCCATAACATATTTAGTTACTTAATTCTGTGGTACAGTTTTATCTGTCTAGACATCTCAATAAACATATTTGGTTGTGGAAACTTCATATTCATGAGACACAATAAACTGTTTGTCATAAATAAATATACTTAACATTGCTATTGAATTCTCTCTTCACTCAAGCTTTCGGCTTAAACTTATTTCTCTGAGAAAGCCGAATAAACACAAAGAAACTTGAAATTATCATAAACATGCCACTTAAAAGGCAAAGGAAAATAGACCAATTTTAGCAAACATAAAAGTTTATATATAAATGTTCGATTTTGCGGTATATAAAGCTGTATAATATGGGACTTAAAGAGAGGAATTTCGTAAAGTTATGGGTTTCTTATGGGTCTATGTCTGGGCATTAAACTACAACATTCATTAGCAGTTTTTCCTAAAATTTAATATTTTATATGGCTCTGTAAATTACTGTGTAAAATGCATAAAACAAACTGTAGCCTGAATACCAAAAAGGGGATTGACCAACCGAACAATGGAAAAACTGTATTACAATAACAATTCCCGCCTGTTAATGAATAATTAATAAAATGTAAAACAAGTTTTTGTGCGAGTTGTACATTTTAATTGAAATAAGTATTTAAATGGCTATAAATTAAAACGTGTTGCAAACTTGAATGAAAAGTCGCGGCAAAAAGGGGCAAGAGCACGAAATGATACAACTACAAGTATAACATTACAGCAAGGACAGCGTTAAGTTGGCTTCACTCCAATTTACTCTCTCCTTCTGTCTCTCTCTTTCTCTGAGTAACTCCGTCCCTCTCGGGCAATACACCCACAAAACGCCATTAGAGCTGAAAGACGTCTTGAGCGACGAGAGGCGACTTTGCTGTTTGGCATTGTTTCCTATCGGTAATCGCATAAATCTCGTCCTTTGAGAGTTGTTACCGGTTCACAATGCGTACAAGCGTTGCCACCTAGTTGCAAATTGTACGCAAGGGTTTCCTTTAAGCAATTACAACACGCAGTTTCCTCTTTTATGCACTCCAACTCGGACTTTCATTGGACATTCTGCTGACTTCACATAGCGGCAACGTGACTTTTATTGGACTTTCTTAGATTCTTTACTTTTTTCTGTATTATTTTGTTCTTGCTTCCTGTTTTTACTTCTTCGTTTTTCTCTTAGTGTTTCTTTTGTTGCTGTTATTGCGTTCATTGCTAAAACTTTTCGTCTCTTGTTTATGGCATTTATCGTGCTATTTATTCAGCTTGTTATGTCTTTTGTTTCACAAAACCGCCTCGCTCACACCCAAACAAAAAAAAGAGCCCAAAACGAGTCGCAAGTTCAAGTATTTGTCTAGGCTCAAAGACCCCAAACCCAACTCCAAGTTCAAGTCCGAGAACGACTTCGACTCACGGTATACGCATATCCCGCAGCGTTTGCTTAACGCGCCTTGCCGCTTATCTAAACGATTGTCTGTGGAGTGATTATGAGTGTTGGAGCTTGTTAGCATAATTGACGCCCCGTGCCCGTTTACCAAATGTTTTTCTCTTTTCCACTCACCCATCTATCGATGTTGAATCCTATACACAAAAGACACCCCCCCAGAAAAGGCTCTAAACGCAGATACTGAATAATAATCAAGTGCTATTTGGTTACAATTTCATGCCTAATAATAACTTTGATTATGCGCAGCAAATGTGAGTGGGTCTAATGATGGCTGTGTGTGTGAGTGTGTCTGTGAGGTAAATATGTAAGGGAGACACACTTAAAGACAAATACAAGGTGAATAGAGGTTAATGAGCTGTGGAGAAAGGAATCTGTTTATATTTTAAATTATATTAGACTCGAAAATGGGAAAAACCTTTAAAGAAAATTTTTAAGGAATGGCAAGTAACTCAAATTAAAGTTTAAATTATTATTTTTAAGGCAACAACTTAAAAATTTATTTTAAACACTTGTTAACTTTAATTGAAAATGTAAAATGATTTATTACGATTTTTAGAAGAATAGTATATAATTAAAATCAGCATTTTGTACTATATACTTTCCTTCAAAATATTTATAACTGAACTAAATTTTAAATGCAAATTAAAGTACCACAAAGTCAACTGAAGTTAAATGTATACAAACCGTTAACAAGTCTAGCATTTCACTAAGTAAATCTATCTTAATTTTATTTCAATTTCCCTTGGTTGTTTTTTTGCACACTTAAACCCCGACAGCAGCTGCAACCAGAAATCAGGACAATTAACAAACGTCGCATGCTAACACAGATACACTCACCCACACTCACACACACACACAGGCAAAGTAATCATGCTGAAACACCACAAAACACTGAACAAATTGTCACACACCAATGCAAGTTAAGCCCATTAACACACAAACCCACACACACACACACACACACACACACACATACACATATATAAGAGACAGTTTACAGCTGAAGAGCAATGATGTTCTCCATTCAAAATACCTTTGATGGAAAAGTGACAGAATTTGTTAGAAAAACATTTGCAAAGTTTCCTACGTAAATCAGTTGGAAAACTGTTTCACTTTAAAATGAATAGAGAAATTCAACCAAAAAGCAAATGCCGCGATGTAAATGCCAAGTGCAAACATGACTAAGACAAGTGACAACATGTAAAGATTTCACTTGATGTCTAAATTCCAACGTGAAAGCTGAAAGAGAAGAAACCCAGGAGAGAAAGAAAGATAAAGTCTGTTAGGAGATTGTGTTTCTATCAAGCTGTAATGCTGATTGCGCAATCAGCTTGTGTGAAAGAAGTAACCATGCAGTTGTTGCGCATACGACCTGTTGACTGCACTACGTTTGTGTCCCCCAAAAACTGCAAAATGCTTTGCGTGTAATTATCTTAAGTGCTGGTCAGTACAACAACATCAAAGGTACAGCAAAGACTACAAAATACTAGCTTTAAATGTACCAAGAACTAAAATTCGCAGTTGATTCTGTTTTAGTTGCGTAATTTCGCTTTAAATTCGTGTCAAACTTGCCACAATGAGCTGCACGTTTTTAGTTGACACCTGAAAGTGATTTCAATGTGTGTGGTAAGCGTTAAAAAAATTATTTTGATACATTTTCATTGCAGGTGGAATAACCGTAAGCGCATTTACCATTTTAATATTTGTATATAATTTTAAGGCTTGTTCGAAAGAGTAATCAGATGGTGGGGAGGACGGAGGTGCTTGTGTTGTGGCGGGTGGTGACTTGGCAGCTGCTGACTGCTGCCAAAATGTGGCATGCCGCAAAAATTGCCGTTGATGGTTTTGTGACGTGCTTAGAATTTGAAATCAGCAAACCCAAATAAATATTTAAATGATTGAAAAAATCAGCGTCGAGTTCTATTTGTATTCCATATAACTTTGTTAATATCAGATTGCTTTAAATAAATAAATTATAAGCATGTATTAGTAACTTTTTAGTTCAATATGTTTCTAATAATTTATTTTAAATCTTTAATTTAACTCTTATTTTTCATTTTTAAACTTGTTCTTTAAATTTTTCTCTTGCCTCTTGTGCAGCTCTGAAAAACTTGACAATTTAAAAGAAAAACACACTCGACAGTAAACTCAAAAATTCGACTATTTGTCATCTGACTGGAGATAAGACTTTTTGTAAAAACTCCGCACGCAAGACAGAAAAATAGCGAAAAAAAAGCGATGACTTGCAATTGCGATTTTCTTTTGTGTAAGAGCAAAAAATCTTGTTTTGCATCAATAAACATTGACATTGGCACTGGTTAGCAGATGTGTTTGTGTGTATGTGCTTGGTGTTTATGTGTGTGTGTGCTACATAAATAAACATTCGAAGCAAAGAAGAATGCATTTGATGTTGTTTGCCATAAATGATGCATGTACGAAAGCAACAATAATAAAAGCAGCCAAAATGCAAGTCTGGAAAAATACCATAAACAACTTTAAGGATAACGTTTTAGAGACATGATAACTAAAGTATCTTAGCCAGCTGAACAACATAATCATATGATGCCTCATATATGCTAACCTCTTTAAAAAAAAAGCATATAAAAATATTTTCTTGTATATTTTACCAAATTTTTCATCAAGTACTTAAACTTGCTCTCTATCAGGCAATTTGCTTTCTTTACCTGCTGGATTTCTTGTTATAGTCGTATTAAATTTACTAAGCGATGCAAATACTTAAAACTGGTTTGGTGTACGTTACGTATTCTTAATACTCTTCACTATCACAAACACAAACACGTTATTAACTGAGATTTGGGAGGAAATGTGGTTTAATTTCATAACCACACACAGGAAATTAATCTAAAATTTGCAGAAGAAAGGAAAAATCTTATAAAGATCATAAGCCCAAGCCATTAGCCTGGCTTAGAGTAAGGCAAAAATCATAAGCTTCTAATTTAGCTGTAGGCAAAATGTAGCAGGAACAAAATGTCTCTATGCCTGCCTGCCTGTCTGTCTGCCAGCCAGCTGTCTGCCTGCCTGCCTGCCTGGCTGTATGATGTGGCACGCTAGCGTATGCGTAATATGCCTAATGCAAAACGCAAACTCAAATAAAAGTGATATACGCCGAGAGTAGAGAAAAGAACGTTACGCAAATGTATTTGTAAGCAGCCACTTAGCACACTTACGAGTGGAGTTTGAAATATGCTTGGCAGCTGACTGCTTTCAGCGCCAAAAAAAAGCAACAAATGCAGCAGTCATGTATGCTATATATGTGTAACGAGAAACAAAGCAGCCAGCATGAAGGAAAGCTAAAATCCTCATGAGAATTTGACAACATATTCACACGGGCTCTCAGTGCTCGGTGTTTGCTGCTCGGCAATCTCAGCGCGTGCCACACGCTTTGCGCATTTAACGCGTATTTTGCAAAGGCTGACAACAACAACAACTACAACAACTAAGACTGTGGTTTTTGGGGGCGTGTCTTGGGTGTAAAAGTGTTGGGCATATGCGGAAATATACTGCATAAATTGTTTTTCAAGTCACCAGAAGATGTGAGTGAAATGTGAGCTTAACTTGTCTTGCAATACACTGAGCTTCATATACTTTTATATAAAAGCTGCTTCTAAAATCAAAAGCACTTGTGACTTTAAAATGCTTGACTTAAATTGCAGACACTTTTTGAACTAAAAGTTCAAACTTGGAGCTATTAATCTTAACTAACTTTCGTAGTTTAGTTTCTTGAATAAAGTAACGAGTTCTTTTAACAGTAAATTCTCTATATTTATTCATTAAATTATTCAAATTTATTTATCAGTGTAGAGATAAGTGCACAAAATCTCTTGAGAACATTGAACTTGCATTTTTTATAAACCAAACTTGATCTACCGCCACCTTTGTGGTTTGATAGACACACGAGTTTCAAGCACTGACAACAGTGTCATAATAACTTCCGATAAAAAACAACTCAATATGCTTGACTTTGTTGGTGTAAAGTTATTGTGACACACGCCAGAAATCACTGCAAATAATTACATCAAATAAAAGCTGAAAAGCACTGTCGAAAAGAAGATGAAAAAATTTTTAAAATTACTTCATCATCAGAGCATTTTCCGTGACTTGGCGAGCTTAAGGACTTAGTCAGCGGTTTTTACACGTTTCCAACTTACGGCTAATTTACGGCTACTTAGCCGAAAAGTCGTTTCTAGCTCTGCTCCATGTAAAATTGTCTTCGTGTATTTTCGTGTCTGTATTTCCTTGTTTTGAACGTGCCAATGGCTTGGCATTAATTTTCAGTAAAATTTACAGATTTCAGCTGAGCATAATACCTGCGGGATTTTGTTGTTGTTGTTGTTGCAGGTATCTAATTTACAATTTACGCACATTGCGTGCTTGTAATTTGCTGATTTAATTAGTTGCTATAATTCATTTGTATTTTAGACAAGAGATAATAAATGGCATTTAATTGTTAGACATACTCGAACTAGCACTTCTAATTACTTCGAGTTGCCAAGAGAGGCATTTGGTAATATAATGGAGCTAGACTTATCAATGATCTACTAATGGAGTTGATAATATGATTAACGCGCTGGACACTGGTAATAAAATGTTTGGGTACGAGAGTCGAATAAATGAACTGCAAAGAAGTTGGAATAAATTCATAATTCTACAAGAAATTTCCAACAATATTTTAAGAATTGTTAGAAATGTTTAATTTAAACTTTCATTCTATTTCCAACTAACCCCTAACTGTCGACAAACAGTTCATTTTGCCCGCATTTAATGACCATTTATAAGTTAAACATGTTCATCATAAATCAGGTTGCATTTGTGTAATCATAGACCAAAATGAATCACCTGCGACACGTTAGTATAATTCGTATCTAATATGCGGTTAACCGTTTACCAAACATAGATACTTATTATAAACCAGTTGCAAGTGTGTATTGCAAGGGCAGCAACTGCAGCAGGAGCAGCAGCAGCAGCAACAAAATGACAACGAACATTCCGCAATAATTAATAATCATTAGTAAGCCGCACATTATTAAGTGGTCGACTAAATATTGAAATTACAATGGTATTAATGCCATCATGAACAACATAAACAATGGTCTTATTATGGTAACGGCTGCCAGTCAGTCAGGCAACAACAACAATGAGTACAACCACAACAACAACAACAACAAGAACAGCAGTCACAGCAGCAGAAATGACAACAATGTGCAAACTGCTTTAAACAAACGGCGAACGGAAGCTGGCGATGGGTGCAACAACGACAACCAAAAGCAACATGGAATGTGCTCGCAAATAAATGTGAGTGCGTGTGGGTGAGAGTGTGGGTGTGGGTGTGAGTGTGAGTGGGTGTATGTGAGTGCATGGCAAATTATGAGCATGCGTGTGAATTACAAGCATGTGAATTGAAACAGTGACACACCCATCTCATGCTCAAAACCAAACTGTAATCACCATTTTACACTTGACACTACGTTCATGGGAATTGTGTTCCAGGAAACAATATCTCATGATATTGTCAGTGGTTTTAACTAGTGTCAGCTACTCACTAAAAATTAAAGGTATTTAAAGAAAATTGTTTCTCAAAAAATGTACTCTTAGCTTTTTCTATATTTAATCCTGTTTAAGAAAAAAATCTGGCGAAAGTGTTTGCTTCACGACCATGGCAATTTAAACGCAAGTCTGTGTATGTTGGTGTAACCATTGTGGTCTCGAAGTGTTGCCAGCGCAATTGCATTAATAATACTACAGGACAAGGACGAACACGGCGACCGGCTAAGGACATCAGCAGAGACCGACAGCAGCAAGAGGCGCAAACAACACAACCATTGCCTACTTTTCGGCGCGCAGAATTACATATTTGACAATAATTATGCCCATGGTTATGCAGTGTGTGTGTGTGTGTGAGTGTGTGGGCTCGTATATTAACCTAAGATAGTGTGTGTGTGTCTGTGTGCATAGCATTGCATTTGTAGTTGTCATTATGCAACATAATTTATGCACACATTTAATTAAATTCCATTACTTGCACTTATTTTAGCATCAATTCAAGCTTTTGTGACCCAAATTCCCCAGTCCGATCACACATATAATTTTTGGTTTTAATTTAATAACATTTTACTCCAGTTTCACAATTACAAACCCAAAAAAAAACTAAAAATTGCAAAACCACAGAAAATTAACTATCCAAATATTTCCAAATTAACTTTAAACGCTAAACCAATTAGGCAAAATTTAATTTGCATTTTAAATAAACGCATCGTTTGTAATTTACAAATGTGAACAATTTTAAAAACTGCACAATTAATGAAAACTATATTATTATGTGGTTAGCCTAAGAGGATATTCGTCTATGTTAATTATCCTCAATGAGCTAGTGCTATGCAGATTTAATGCAATTTGAATGAGAAATGACCGTATGTTGTAATTGATAATAATTTAAAGCCGCACTTGATATTCTAAACTAAATTATGATGCTTTAATTATTTAATATTGATATTGAGTTTTTAGTTGTTTAAATAATTTTGTACATTTTTGTAATGTTTTTTCTCCATATGTTCGAAGTATATAAATTTTCCTGACACTTTTAATTAAATTACCTAAATTAAAAACTGTAAATATTATACAATTAGTTACTTACCTCAATGAGTTTTATTTTAATTATGCAGAATGGCTCAACGGCTCGACTAAACTATGCTGAAATTAATTGTTAACTATTTTAAATGTGTCACCCGCAACTGATGAGTAAATATTGTAACCTCATTGTAGTATTGATTTATGCATTTATTATGCAGTTAAACAGATATAAATTGTTTTTAAATGGCATTTTAATGAGTTTATTTTGGTGTTGCTATAATTAATGTGCCATGAATTTTCTAATTTAATTGAATATATATCACTGAGTGGCTAATAAATTCGAGTATGTAGATAAATAACACATTTCAATGGTAACAAAAAAGGCATACAAATACTTATACCCTCTGCACTCACGAGTTTATCGAGCTGCCAAAGTGAACTACAATTTGTTCTCGTAATTTGTAAACTGCTCATTTATGTCGAGAATAGAATCGTTAACCGGTTAAGCATTTGAGCTGCAATCTAGGCCCTTAAATCAATTGGGCCAAGTGTCGTCTGCAACATGGTCAACTAATGATGATAGATCAAGTATACTTACACTTAGTCACACACATATCTGACCGACAGAATACCGTCGTTTCCAAGTATCATTATGTGACACCGTAACTAATTTCATGCCAGGACCATGGCATTGCTGGTCTCGCTGTGCAGCTGTAAAGGACATTTAGTCTGTCCACCAGACAAAAACAACAACAAGAAGTGCAACATGTCCAACGCACTGTTGCAAGTTGAAGAACAGCTTTTACTCATTATTTATTAATTGCATTTAATGTTGATGGAAATTGTTTTCTGCGCATCTTTGTTGCACCTGACCCACACACACGCGATTCAATGTTTCAATTAATTTTATAGCACAAAATATTTAAAGAGGAATGTGTGTGTGTGTTTGTGTGCATAAATAACTAAGCTTAGCAAAAATTTATGATTTTTTTTCCTACGACTTACATTGATATTAATCATTTGTCATCAGTATAGTTTTAATTAACATAACACAAAAAATTTGCAATGCAAGTGTGTGTGTGTGTTTGCATTGTGGTGTGGTGTATGTGTGTGTGTGTGTTGTGGTGTGGGAGTGTTTGCTGATTGTCGCTGGTAACTTTTGTGGTTGGAATTTGGCATTTTCTTGTAAATATTTTAAATTTCTGAGCTTAGATAAAGCTGAGTTATGAGCGCTATTAAAATAGCTAAGTACGCTAGGAAAAAGGCGGGAGTGTGCTGGACTTTAGTATACTCAGTAAGTAACATGTTTTGAGGGCTTTTATGTAGAAAAAAAATATTTGTCAAGCTATTAAAAAATGTATCCGCGGACTTTGTAGATTCTATACTATCCCTTTTGAGCTTTACAGCATTTTTACAAACTTATAACACTTGATTAAGTTGCCTTTTACTGGGTTTAAATCAACAAAAGTTGCCGGTTTGAGTTTAAGCATATTTTCTTGATTTACTTCAGGCAAAATTACATATTTGCATACTTCAAAGCATTCATTCCATCATTCAAAACTTCTTTATGCTATAAATAAGCTAGTAATTAATTATATTCAGCATAATTTAATGATCAAAAAATTTGCGGAGCAGCCAAAATAGATCATTCTAACAATTATTCTCTTATGTAGTCAAACTTCACCGCAATTATAACAAGCTGCCCGCCATTTTATGGCTGCAGTTTCTTCCTTTTTTTTGACTGTGGTGTAAAGAAAGTGTTTTCCCAACTTTTAACTATATTTTTGTAACTTTGAGCGGCAAAAAGAACATAAATAAAATGCCTGGCACCAATTCTGTTCCCTAACAAATGCAAGTCTCATTAATTTTGGTTGGGTTGCAATTTTAAATTTAGTGCAGATTGTCGGTCCCCAGTTAATTAACACCTGTGTGTGTGTTTGCTACCTCTGTTTTCTGCAGAACCAACTGGAGGCGGCTTCTGGGGGCGCGGCACAAAAAACCACTTCAGTCACACTTTTGTGCGGCAACATCGCCGCCATCGTGTGCGCTGACGCAAAGCGGAAGTGGCACTTTGGCAAAGAAGCCGGCGACTGTTGTTGTTGTAGCTGCTCCTGCTGCTGCTGCTGCTACTGCTGCTACCAGCAAGCGTATCGAAAACCGAAACTTTTGATGGAAAAAGTTTGCAACAACAAACGCATTCTGGCCAGCAAACAGCTCAGCTTAGGAGCGTCCTTAAAACCGTCAAGCAAGTTGCTATAATTCTCGCACAGTGCCTCATGAATTTTGATTTTTTTTCCTTTTTTTTATACATTTCCATTTTATATTTTTTTCCTACTTTTTGTTTGTTTAAAGCGCGAGCTTAGATTTGAATAATGAGCTTGAAGGGCAAGTTAAGGTGCAAAGCTGGCCCAAACAAAAATTGCATGTAAGCGTGCTTAAAGCCAAAGCCGCTAAACAAATTTATACGCAGATAAGAGCCATGAATAAAATCCAAAAACAATTGAAATTGTGCGAGACGCAGAAAACTTTTCGGAGGCTGCTGTGAGTTGTGGCCAAAAAATGGCAGAGTTCAGGGCACAGGCTGACAGGCAGCAAGAAATACTACCAAGTTGTGCAACCACGAGAATTGTGGCTAGTTTTGCTACTTGGCCCAAAGGCGCTTTCTGCACATAATTCAAAAGCAGCTACTGCCAAAAGGCAGCACATTACTGGTGTGTTTGTTTGTTTGCTTTTGGCCATATTTTGCTTTTGACCAACACGAAATGACCGCTGGCAACGAATTCAATTGACTGTCAGCAATTTTCAAGATTTGGCTAATTGCAAAGAAACATCAAAGGCAAGTACTTAAAGCAGCTATTGCAGCACATTTGTCATTCCGCCTCACTGCCTCCCTCTCCACAGACTATTCTTATTCCCTGCTGATCTTATTCTTATGCAAATGCACAGCAGCAACAAAAAGTTTGTGGCAAAGACGATAAAGAAAATATATAAAAAAAAAAAACCGACTTTGACTCGATGTAGGCAAAGAAACTGCAACAGGGGCAAGTTTTTACCGAGTGTTGGTCGCAGCCAGAATGCTGATGACTTTGGTAACAACTTAAATTGTTTGCCATCACTGTGAAGATACTCTTGCTGTGAGGGCAAAGTTGAAATGCGTTTAGGGACTGACGATTTGTAAGCAAACTCATGCTTCTAATACTCTCAGTAGTCTGTATTAGCAGCGTCAGCCGTTTAAGCCAATTATACTGTCAACTTTAACTTATGACTGCAATTTCCCTAATGCACTCAAATGCTGTTGTCACTTTTTTAAGTTTATTACGAAGTTTCACTAGTGATCTAAAAAATAAAATCTATTTTTTTATACTTTTCTCTTTTACTTTCCCACTTTGAACTGTATGTAGCAGACTAACAATACACAGACAATAAACAAATTGTACAGAATACACAAACATATTCCCAAATTGGTCCAACTTTGAGGTGGTTTCAGTGCCCTACAACAGGTCAGTAATCCACAACGTTTCGGTTTCTCAGTCACTTCCAATTGATGCACTTCTGCTGGCTGCTCCAGATCATTTTGAGCGATACCAATGATAACTGCTGTAGAGTTACCAGACCTATTGAAGTCGTCCACCAATATTTCACAGCTTTCACTTGGAAGATAACACAATTAATAAACTGTTTCGAAAACATTAAACAATTGCGATTTACCGATTAGCCATGTTTTTTTTTTTGCTCTTAGCGAGAGAACTTAGTCCAGAGCACGTTGTTATTAGCTTAAAGACAATTTGCAAACTGAATCCATGGATTACAAAGAGTGCTGGCAGTTTGTTTTGCTTCAAATGTTGCGCCTCAGTTTCAATTTCAAGTGGCAACATTATGCTGAAGTCAGCATAAATATTCTCAGAAGTTAATTGATTCTCAGTTCGGTCTTCCATGGAATGTGTTTAATGTGTTAATACAATGTTGAGGTCTAAACAGCTTAAACGTTTATTTATTTGAAGAAGAGCTTGAAGAAGCCAAGGCTTTTTCGAGAGTTACTACATAGAAGTGTATTTATAAAGTATATTAATTTTTGAGGTATAATACGATTCTACATGAAAGAGTATTCAACCCTCTATTCACCTTTTATTTACATATTAATTATATTACACATTATACAGTCATTTTTTTTATTGGAGTGCAACAAACTAATTAAACATTTTAATACAATTTGTTTGGGTTCATTTGACACTTGCGGAATGAGAATATTCCCAACACAACAGTTGCTGGCAATTTCATGTTTTATTATCAAACAATTACACCGTATTTGATTTCTGTTGAAACCGATATGTAAATATATTTTATGTTGTTAAAAATTAAATAATAAAAAACTGCCGATAGTGAATATCAACAACAAATATTATTAACAAGTAAACAGACATTAAACTACGTGTGTGAAAATGTGGCATTTAAATATGGGGCTGTGATTGGTTTGTAAGGGCATAGAGAAAACCCACAACAAATGAAAAAAATTTAAAAAAAAAAATTAAATTATAACAAATTCAATTTTTAAATTTAATTCAACATATTTAAATGATTTCTGTGTAAGCAGCTGTAAGTGTAAAGTATTAAAAAGTCACTATAAATTTATAAAGCTGTTAATTTTTAGCATCTCTTGTTTGAAATTTTTCATAATAATTTCAAGCAAAAAGCTAAGCAGTGACTTTTCCATCTGTGTCTTGTCTGACTCATCTGAAATTTTGTGTTCGTTGCCTGTGAAATGCAATGATGCATCGGAAAACGCAACGTCACAAATATTTTGTTTATTATTTACTTTGAGAAAAAAACAGAAATTCCAGCGCGGGAAAGCAAAACGCATTTCATTCATGATTGAAACGATAAGTGGCTTTTTATGTGAAAGATCAACAAAATCATAAAGTCAACAAATTTTGTAAACAAAATAAAATATTGTCAGAGCGTAATTAGTACATAAGAAGTTTGTTCTTTTTTTTTTTGTTTAGCTTTTGTTGTTGCAGAGATTGCAGAGAGCTGTTAAATTATTGAAGTCATAATTGATAAGGTTGCAGTTTTGAAAGAAGTGGAAAGAAGAATTGTTATAAGTATACTTATATGCTCGGCGTCTCGCTTATCTTATCTGAGTCAGAAAAGCAAACACACTCAACGCTGTGAACAATACAACTGTCAGAGCTTGTTGTTGTAGCTGAGTCCCCCCCTTTTGCGTTCAGTTTTGTTGTTGCCAATTAACACCTTTGTGCTGTGTGATAATGAGGCAGACAATAACTGCTCACTGCTCACTGCACACTGCTCACCGTTCACTGTTCACTGTTTCGAGTTGACTTGATTAGTTGAAAGACGCACGTTACGCGTTACGGTATGGATACGGACGAAAAGAAGGCGGGCACTTCGTCGGGCCACGATGAGATTGATTTTACCAGCGGCTATGAGACACAATATCGCAAGGAATATAGTCCATTGAAGCCGATCTATGTACCGCCACCGGATAAACGAAATGACTGGTATCGAAATTGGCCCACGATACTAATGATTGTCTTCCTATCGCTTGTATTTTTACTTGGCACTGTACTACTTGTGGTTCAGGTCTTCACAGCGAGTGCTCTACAGGTGTTTGTCATTGTGGCTGCCTATGTGGCCATAGCGGCCATTATGATCTGGCTGGAAGTGCAGAGCATCAAAGTGCGGTGATTTGGATACGATTTGGATAAAACAACAAACCTCACTCACTCTCTCTCTCCTACTAAACTGTGACTAACATTGCAAAATATTCGTCGAAGTCTTAAGTGTTGTGTCAACTTATTAAATATTATCATATCATAAATGAAAAGACTTTAATATAGTTAATGCTGTTATCAACTAGTTTTAAAATACGACTCCCTAAGCTTATTATCAAAAGAAAAGAAAAAATTAAACTTTTGGATTTTGTATTAATACTTATTTATTTGCGGTTATGATACGACCATGTGTTTGGGTGTAACTGTGTGTGTGTGTTCCTATGTCTTATATACAAACTTGCTAAGTGCAATCAAACCGCTTTTTACGACCAATAAATGAAGTAAGCAATCCATAAAAAAAGTGTTCTCAATACGAGATAAGCTAAATTGAATTGAAACCTAAATCAATATTTGTTAGCTATTGACAATGAAATACAATTGGTAACATGAAACAACACTGTCAATAATGAAGGTCGAAACGGTATAGAAACAACAAAAGCTATTTACACTTACACAATAACAAATTTATTGCATTAAAATAAAATCATTAAATAGAAAACAAAATGTGTATCAATTTTAATCAGCTAATTTAAGCACTAAGTAAACTTTAAGCTGCAAATATTTTAAAAACATTTCGTTACCTAACTCGAAAGCTAAAGCGACTTTATGTTGTTGATCTGTAAGCACAACTCTCAACATGCACTTACAATTTGTTTTCACTTTTCCGAGGGGCAAATACAGAACAAAGGAAAACTCATCCTTTTCACTCACAGAAAATAGTAGTGCAAGCGTTTGGGCGTTAAACTTTAATTTCCGCTGGCAGCAGCTGACTTACCTTAATTACTCTATGTCTCCCTTCCTCTCTCTTTCGCTCTTTTTTTCTCTTTTGCTCTCCATACTTTTTGGCATAGAAAGTCGAGGCATGCTAATTATTTGCAGTGTGCACTGTATGCTCCTCCTTTTTTGCTTGTCTATCTCTCTCTCTCCCTCTCTGCGGCGTGGATAACGACGCCGGCGTATTTAATTATAATGGCAGAGTGCGCTTAGCTTAAGCATTAATGCCATTTCCGTTTGTTGACAGCGATTGCGATGACGATGACGACGGAGACGGAGACGACGATGTCCAGCACGACAAACGACAAACGAAGGACGAAGGATATTCATTTTGTGCCAAGCAAAAGGCGTGGTCTTTTGTTTTGCTTCATTCCATACACATTTTTTTTGTACATTTTTATATATTTCCCTATTTTTGGCCACTGTCGAAAAGTGGCCTTCTAATTAGAAACTTGCGCTGTCCTTTACACATAATTTTTCTTTGACTGTGCCAAAGATTACACTGCGAATTATGGTTCATACCTTTGACTTGCCTTTCGTTGGAAAAACCAATTTTAGTGTAGAGTTCTTTACCCCTAATTAAAATAATAAGTTAATATAAAAGAAGTCAGAATATGCTGTTCAACAGGCGAAGAGAAATTGGCGTAGAAAACTAATCAAAATTGCAGACACTTGTTGATATAAGAATCTGTTGATGTCTTCAATAGGATAAGTAAAAAAGAGGACGAAGAAATCATGATGACAGAGAATAAATGCAGCCGAAAGCGAATGAGCTACAAAGAAAGAGTCATAAATAGAGAGAGAGAGAGAGCGAGAGAGAGAAAGAGAGTAAAAAGAGTGAGTCAGTAACCCTTACCAAATTTATAATAGATTTCCTGAAAGCGAAGAGGGAAATACCAAACGGGTTATGATTAAGAGATTGAAAGCAACTTTGAACTAATAATAAATCAAGAAGAAACCATTTAATTGCAATGCACAATGAGAGAGGAATAGAGAGAACGATTGTTAGCAGAAAAATAATGCCAGTGAGTAAATAATTCTTTACTAAATATGAACTAAATAAGTATGAATGTAACAGCTTTTCAGCTAGGTTATATTTTGGAACTAGGCCGCATCATCATCACAGCTTTTTTAAGCGAGTACTTGGAGCCACGAAACGCATACCACTTAATGCCATTGGCTTCAGTGTTGTCATTATATGGTTTGGCTGTCATAAGATTTTTTCTGCTCACCTGGCCACCAGTCAGAAGTTTTTAAGATTTTCCATTTGCTTTTCCCAGTGTGTGCAGAACATACTGCTCACAACTCATAGTACAACTCATACCTTTCGTTTCCCTCAAAGTCCTTCAAACTGTTGTGTTGTCTCTGATGGCATCAAAGCATTCTGCTCATCCTGTCAAAAGGTTCGATGGTTTTATACCACCATCGAAAACTCCATCTTGTTTTTAAAATGATCGTTATCCAATCAAATGCCTCTGTTGACACCAATACAATTGCGTCTCTATTAAATTTCTTTTTGCAGCTTAAGCTTGTCTTTTCTTCTGCTTGTCTAAGCTTTAGTCTATTTAAAATTGTATATCAGTTCTAGTCTAATGTTCCACCATCTTTCTTTAGTTGTTCCACTTCGTCTCTAAAAAAACACGATTTTGTAACATTTTTCTGTATTTACTTTATTCTTACCTCAGAGCAGGCAATGTAGAATTGATTGAAAGCAGTAAACTGGTCTCATTATATTCAGACAATGGCATTGATGCAGTGAGCGAATTCACAGTGATAATAACAAATATTGTACTAATTAATTTCTGCCACATTGTGCAACTAATCTGTACCAAATGCTCAAGAAGACTGACCGCGAATACTAATGTTTTTATAATAATTAGTCTTATATCAAAATACATATAGTATCAACACTTAGCACGCCAAGCTCGCACGACTTCCTCCTTGATAAAACAACTTAAGTGTATGTTGTACAAGAGACTTAGTTTATAATTCAAAAATACATAAACCACTGTTTGGCAAAAGCAAACAAAAGATAAATATTTATATGTTTCTGCTGCCAACACACATACAATGTGCAAATTTTAAAGCCCAAGTAAATCTAAAGTAAAGAAACAAATACTACTCGATAGTGCATTAAAGCATAGGTTAATTGATTTGGAAAATCCTCGCAATGATGGGCAATACAATCCCTCTTTAAATAACTTTTCAGAAAATAACTTTAACAACTTTTTGCCACTCGGTCTAGAGTATCTTATAATCGAGCCTTTAAATCGCTGCAGGCCAATATTGATTTATTGCTGGTCCTACGCTTGACCAATATTGTCGATAAATGTTTTACTGTAACAAAAGCTGGCCACATTTATTATTGTTTTTCCAACAAGTTTTTATGTACGTAGAATTTAAAATGTATGCAGAGCTTAAATAAAGCAAAAAGCAATTAGACAACAAAAGATTGTTAAAATAACAAGACAAAAGCAGCAAATGCTGCTCATTTTATTATCTAGGGAAAATGCTTGCATCACAGAGTTTTGTCTAAATAAATCCCACAAGAAGGATTTCTAATAAGTTGCTCAAGCTTTTGGAAAACAAATGCATGAAAAGTTTCTTATCTCAAGCAATGAGAGAAACCAATGAAATATAAAATAATTAAAAAAGAGTAAAAAGAGAGGGAATTCCAAACACACATTACTTTTAAAAAGTTCAGTCACCTCTTACCATACCATATTTAATGTTGTTTATATTTTTTCAGTGCTCCAAAAAAGCCAGTTGATAATTATTAAACAATTGCATGTCCAATTGGCATCAGACTTTGTGCAAAATTTGATTATAAGCAGATTGCAAGCAAATAAAAATGTACTGTGCTATAATGTATGTAAATTATGCACATATGTACTCTTATTATTTATCCCAGTTTTTTAATTACATGCAAAAAGCAAAAAGCCAACCGCAATTCTTTTTTAATAACATCAATTATTGTGGAACGATGTACATATAAAAATGCAGAAATAAATGCGTTTTATAATTATCAACGAAATAATTTAACAATTGTACTTAAAATTTCAAAAGTGTCGCAGCCAGTGACTGTTCATTTGGTTTAACTGAATATTCAATTATGTTGAGCAGCCAATTTTTGATTAGCTTTTGCGTTTGCTGCTGACCAAATTTGTGATTCGTTTGCAATCATTTCAAACTTTGACGAATTTTCCGTTGTTGAAATTCCCAGGTTCTTCGAATTGAATGCAGTTTATTATGCAGTTCTGGAATAGAGCGTTGTTAGGTAGACTTGAACTCGTTAGAGTTTGAATTAAATAATTGTCTTTGCAAATTGAAAATATACTAATGAAATTACAAAGTCAATGTCTTGTTGATACAAAAGTGCAAATACAGCCAGTTGAATAATAATATAAATTGTATATGTTGCGAGTAACGAGTAACGAGCATGTCAAAGCATTTTGTGACATATTTTATTTATTCTGTAAGCAGAAAATGCCCGAAAAAGTCAAAAGTACGCAAACAACATGCATAAATTACCACAAAGAGACACGTCGAGCATCAGACATCGTACTAGTCCTGCCGTAGTCCTGCACAGCAATGCAAAAATGTGTTGAAATATTAAAACCGAAACAGCAAAAAAAGAATCAGGAGAAAAGAGAGCGGGAGAGGAATAGTGCAAGAGAGAGAGACCACAGTATAAATTGTAGCCAAATGCAGATGAGCTGCATTCTTTTTCTATGGCAAAGTTTTTGGACACTTTTGTGAAAGCCTAACAGGCCACTTTAGTTTTAACCGCAAAGTTTGCTGTGTGCTCCGACCTCGTTGCACTTTTTGCTGGCCATTCGGCCTTTCATGTCATTTAAGTATTTTTACATTTCTATACTTTATACAGAATGTTAGATGTGCATTTTGGTTTGCCTCGGCATATTAAAACAGTGTGTAAATCGCTGTTAAGTACAGGGTATTATTTGGTTCAACATTATCATCTGTATTTGGCTGCAAATCGTCAGAACAATTGTGCCCTGCACACTGTTGATTGCATGACCAGCACAATGGGAATCTATACAAATGCATGTGGGCCTGAAGTGGTCTAAGAGCCGAGAATCGAGAGTCGAGAGCCAAGAGCTTAGACTCGGTGTCTGGACTATATTTATTTAGATTTACGTCTGTAGTGTAATGCACAGCTTTAATCTACACATTGAACACATTTATTTACATAGTTTCCTTATTTTTCCTCTTTGTATTTCCATACTTTTATTTGCTATTGGTTTTTATTCACTTTTCCTTTTGCCTTTTGTTTTGGCTGCTGCGTTTAATAGCATGAAAATTAATTTGACATTTAATAGTGTTTTGCATTGTTTTTACGTGCCACGTGGCATATTTGTTTACCATACTCTGTGCTCATTACAGCTTAAAGGGGTATTTTAGTGCCACAAAGTAAGGTATTTTATATGCATTCATTGCAGGGTATTTGTGTGTTTCCGTCTTTCTACCTGGCGTTACTCACCTTATTTGTTTATTGTATTAATGTTTGCGGAATGCAAACAAATTGAGCTGGCATATTTTATGTTTGCCTTTATTGTCACGTGTCGCTTGCCAATGATGCCAGCATATTATATTTATGAATATCACAAATAAATCAGGCAACCAATGGCCTGTTAATGTGTTAATAATTTCATGTAGTTGCCGTTGGACTTGCACACACTTGATTAATAGTTAATTGCAGATGCATTGTATTTCAAGAAATTATATTTAACAAAACAAATAAATTGCAGCAATATTGACTAATTAATCGGCTTTGTAGACAAATATTTGCTTTAAAAAATGGTTTTTATAAATTACTTATTTGATGTTTATAATGTAGACAAAAAACTATTAAACTAAATTTTCTTGCCCTAAAAAAAATGAAATAAATTTTCTGCTGAGCTATTTTAATTTTTATATTTAAGTTTATAATTATTAAATTTAGTTTGAAGTTTTTTCGTCAAATAAAATAAAACATTTTCACACTACAACTTTACGTATGCGTAATATTTTCTTGATGCTGGCAACGTTATGGGTTGAAGTCTGCACTAATTTTGAAGAAGCTTTTATTTAGCTCACAATACGTTACCAGCGAGCTTTTAAAGCTAACGTCATTACACCATGGCAACGTTGTCTTTGCTTTGAAAAGCTTTTGAAAAAGATAAACAATTAAAGAATAAAATTCAAAGACCTAAAATAATGTAAAATTTAGCTAACTTTAAACTGTTTCCAAATTTTGTACAATTGATTAAGCATTTACAGTTACTATAGTTTTTTTTTTGAAGAGCTGACAACCCTAGGCACGACGCTTTACCCAAGGAGCCCCAAAGCGCCGACGATGTTGATGACAACGACGACTGCGTCTAGCAACGTGAAAGCTTCTCAATTTGTCGTAAATTTTCCGGCACAACAGACGCAATCATTTTTTGGCGGAGTCGCGCGAATTGTGTGTGCTGAGCGCAAAGTGAAAAACTTCAAGTAAAAATGCTTAAATAATTGAAAAATATTCAATGAAAACAAAGAGACACAACTAACTGAATTAAAAGCAAAAGAAAATCAAAATTGTTAAATAAACTTAACTAAAATGCAAAATGCGTTGTATGGAATGGAAAGCGAGCGATAGAGAACAGAGAGACAGTGGAAGAGAGAGCGAGAGGAAGAGTGGGGAAGAGAGAAAATTGTGCAAGAAAAGCAAGTGCAATAAACTGTGAATTATCCAGAATTAGCGTTGGGGAACTGAAATGCAACTGCTCTCTGACAACGGGACGAACAATGATAATTCTATTGCTGAATATCCAGCTTATTCTCAGTTATATATATACTATATTATGCAAATTAATTTCAATTGGTTTGCACTCTGGATACACAAATGCTGCAGCAGCAGCAGCAGCAACAGCAACAGCAGCAGCAACAACCGCTGCGGCTACATTTTCCACTAGCTCTTGTTGCTGTTGTTGTTATTCTTGTTGCTTGTAGTAGCGGCAGTTGTTGTAGTAGTAGTCGTAGTAGTAGTAACTATAGTTGTGAATAGTTTCCACTCGGTTTTTCGTATACACAATTTGGACAACGATGCTGCTTCTCCCCGTGCGATGTCAGTTGAGAATTTTCACCGTTTTATAGCTCGGCAAATGCTGCGAGTACTCACCTGGTTGCCCCCTGTTACACCTCCTACTACTTTTTCCCGTTAAGCCATTATAACAAGTGTGTGTTTATGGGCAAATGTACGTGTGTGTGTGTGTGTGCGTGTGTAAAAGTGTGATTGTGTACGTGCTTGCCTTGATTTACCGGCTTTTGCAGCATAAAACCCATGAAAATTGTTTCACAAGAATTTTTTAATCATACGTGCAGCGCAACTCATGTCGAGCAAGAAACCTCAAACGGAGTGTAAAGTAATTAAAAAATAACACGAAAATATGAGCATGAAGGAAGTGTTCTACCTAAATTATTTAACATTTTGTAGCAACATTATGATCAACATTTCATTTCAAATGCATTCAGAAATGCCGGAGAAAACTGAAATTGAGTTTAGTTTGCCGTTTTAATCTCAAAAGGTTAAATGTAATATATTTTAAAATTAATTAACTATCATTAAGTTTAAAAAATTTAAAGAAATTTAAATTGTAGATTTAATTAAAAATAATAATCTTCTAAAAACAATGTTTAGTATTAAATATACAATATTGATTAAATTTACATTACATTAGCACACCCCTTTCCAATTAAAAAGTATGATTAAAAAATATTAATTTAAAATTACAATGCACTTTCAATCAACGATAATCATCAACACTTAGTATGCATATGAAATGCATACAATTTCGCCGCTGACTAAAAATAAAATATCCGCCTGACAATAATATCAATTACAATGTAAGGGACACAGAACGGGGACGTAGAACGTGAGGAGATTGAGTTCCATGCCACAAATGAAAACGAGTCACAATCAGTAAAAAAGCATTGCACGAGACTCTCATTAAAAAGCAGTCAAGTCGTCAAGTCGTCAAGTCGTCGAGTCGTCGACATGTACACAGCAAAAGAAGCCGAAAATGTTAATTGAAAAAAAAAAAATAAAATAAAACTACAAATTCGAGTTTAAGTACGAGTAGGAGAACGAGTACTCATGAAACTTCTGAAACTGTTGTTGCCTTTGTAATGCAGTCAGTGGTCACCGGCTCTTTCACACACACACACTCTGCTCCCTTCCACAATCACAGCAATTGGGGAGACCAGACAGAGCACCAGTTATGCTCAGATTCTATAGTTAGGACAGACAGACAGAGAGAGAAAGAGAGAGAGAGAGAGCGAGAGACGTTGCACAATTTTGCACAAAAAACCAAAGCATAATCATGAATAATGAGCGCTTGTGATAAGTGATAAGTGCCCAGTGGGAAATGTGCAAGTACACTAAGAAAAATATTAACTGACATTTAAAACTTAAGCATTAATTGTTGTTAACTTTAAGTAACCTTTTTTACTGCCTCGGAAGTGTACTTAAAATGCCAAAAGGCTCATAAAAAATTACTATGATTATTGCTCTTTACATGGCCTGCACAATGAAACTGGTTATCCAGTTGAACAGCCAATTTCCTACTGGGCACTCGCTGAGCCCGCTTTGGACTCCCGGTTGAGTGCTTAACGCGCCCAGACTTGCAGTATGAAACGGGAATTGTAACGGTTCGGTTCGCTAAATGGTCGCCAAAGGTGGATTCTCTTTTAATTAAGCATTCAAAAATTAAAAACATAGCAACAAGAGAAAATAAATCAAATAATTTGTGCATTTTAAACACTGTGAATGTTTTCAAAGTGAAAATATAAAATTTAAAAATATTTATTGCAAAAACTATATATTCTTTTTATATATTTGATTAGTTTTGTTTGCCGCCCAAGTGCTTGTGTCACAGTTTGGATTTATTTTATTTACGCCGTAGTTTGTCGTTTAGTTTGTCAACTTCAATTGATATTAATTTACTTTCTTCACATTTAGCTATAGAACGTTACTGTATCTGTATCTCGGTATCTGAATCTGTATCTGTGCATGTGCCGCTGTCTGAACAGCCTTGTATGCGATCAGATTTAAGCACAAAGGTCAGCAAATAAACAAATTGTCGTATATTATATGAAATGACAACAACTGAAAATCGCAACATTTTTTTACACACAAATTCGCAAAAAAAAAAAATATAAAAAAGTCGTAAAAGTATTTTTAAACACAATTGAGTCTCTCTCGAGGCTCAGAGAGCAAACTGTCAAAGAACGTCTTTTGGGACCTCTGAAAACTGCCATGAAAATCGTGTCAGAGACAGGTTTTTTTTTCGTTGGCTTTTCTCAGGCTGACAGCACATATAAAACAGCTAAAAGCCAAATGTGACAAAGAAAGAATAAACTGCAGACGTAACTGTGCCATTAGTGTTGCAAGTAGATATACTCGTATATAAATTTTATATATAAGATGATGCAAATTGAGTCGTGATCAGCTTGATACTATTCTGGTCAAATCGTGTATAGACAGTGCTCTCATTTGAATACAAAACAGTTGAGAGCCAACATCAATGTTTAGACCCAACGCCAAGCATTTTAATGAGTTGAAAAAATCATAAAAAAATACTTTTAAAACTAATCAAAAAACTGTTCTTCTCCCCCATCTCTATCTATCTCTACTTTTTGCTTATTCCAACAGCTTTTGGCAATTATGTAAAGTGTTTGCAGAAAATTTGCAAGTAAAAATGAATAAAATCGTGGTACCATAAGCATAACGAAACTCAAAACTGCCAAAACTAAAACTGTAACTAAACACAAAAACAAACAAGAGAAAACTCTTGAAAAGTGCTAACAGTTAAAAACAATTTTTGCACACAAAACTGAAATAATTGAGCAATATAACGATAACTGAAAACTTGAATGTCACACAAAATGTTGCAAGTGCCAACAGCAACAGCAACAGCAATAGCAACATTGTTGTTGCTCTTGTCGCTGCTGCAGTTGGCTGCCGCAACCGCTGTGGCAGCTGCCACAACTGGCAACACGGGCGACACAACAACGAGCAGCATTTTGGAGCGTCAAATTGATTCGAGTCTGAAGAATGCCAAACTGATTGAGAGCAAAGTGCTACCCGATGTGGGGGAAGTGCAGCGCAATCAGGAAGATGACAAGTGGCAGCACATTTACCGGTTTATCGACGATGGCTTTCCAGTTTTAGAGCTATACGGTTACAAGACCAAGCAGGGTGAGTCTGACAAAACCATTTATTTCATTTTGGGTGCAATCAAATTTATTTCAATATTTTTATTACCATGCGTCACAGGCAAAAATCATTTGAAATTCCCGTCAGTAGTCTATGAATAATAATTTTTAGTTAACCAATAATCGACATAACTAAAACATGATAAAAATTAAATTATTTAAAAATTCTATAGATCTAAGCAGCTAATAATTAATCCGCAATTGAATATTTAATCACTTTTATTTAGTTTTTTTTTTGACATTTGAGACATAAAGTATTGTGTTTAATTCAATTTTATTTAAATAAATTCATTTTAAATTATTTTTTTTGTAGGTTTTTTTTCCAAAATAGTGAAAAGGAAATATTAATTTTAATTTATTAACATCTTGACAAATCAATATCAAGTTAAGTATAATTTTTAAGGTTTCATTTAATGTTTCATTGAAACTTTTTGATGATCTAACCAACTGTTTGGCGAGGTAATCAAAAGACTATTAGTGAACATGGCCGTAAGCCAGCTAAAGTGAAAGCACTGTAGAATGTGACTGCGATTTAGTAGAAAAATATTGCCGTTTCTATGATGATCAGTTCTAAACAAGACCAACTTATAAAGACAGAAGACTTGGAGCTGAAAATTATTAAGTAAAAATTATAAATACACAAAAAGATTCCATTAAAACAGTGTTTGTAATTTACCTGCTGCTGTTTTTTGCGCTTCATTCCAAAACTTAACAACTGACTTCCAAACTCTTTCTCTGCCAAATTGATAGCTGCACTTTGGTACATGAAGCAGAGTGGATACAAGAGAAAATAGGCAATGCTATACAGCCAATACCTAATATTTTGCAGATCAAATAGCAAAATATGAAAACTCATAGAGAAGCCATTGAGTGCTGATATGAGACTGCACCAAACGAATGGACGCAATAGTAACTCAAAGTTCTGTTTTAGTTTCATTAAGGCCTTATAATGGTCCAGCAACTCTTGGTGTGCAGCAGCTGTGTGACAAGGTCTCAGATGCAGTTGCTGTTGGTAAAAGCTGTACAACAGCAAGAATCCCAAATGTGCCAGCATTGAGAGTATAAACGGTTGAAGACTTACAAAAAGAATAGCTGATGAGCTGAGAAATGTATTGATGGGAGAACTAACTCCTATATAGGGAATACGACTAAAAAAATTATGATGAATCGCACGTATGGCAGGATCTAACGATTGTATTAGGTAGACAAAAAATAGCCACCAATTAATGCGTGGCTCACTCCCCTTAAGTCTTATGGTCTCACGATACATAGATACAAATTGATTGAGTACAATCTGCACCTGATTCTTGTAGTATTTATAAAAGTAAACGATGACCACACTTATAAGTATATTCCGATATTTTTCGGTGATGCCACTGACAAAGTAAACCATCATCAAGCCATAGCTGCTATTCTCTCCACTCGATATAGCGAGAAGCAAATGATCAATTAACCAGCGTATGTACAAGTACATGGCCAAAAATAACCAAGGACGAAACCAGATGCAGTGCATCAATGTCACCACACTCTGCAGGCTACGGCGTCTCTTAAACTTGCCATCTTCTGCTGAATATTTGTAAATGTTGCAACCCAGTAGGGTTGTCAGCACTGCAAAAACTTGCAGTATTATCGTTAAGGCGGACATGGCACAACTGAATGTGGTATGGCAACACCACATGCAATACTTGAGTGGGTGGTGCGTGGTGTGTGGTGCTGCTGCCATGTGGCGACGTTGATAAATTGACGATTTGCCGTTTTATGGCTAAATGATTGCATCATTTGTTTAATAGGCTTGCCATCGAACAAAAAATGGACAGAAAAGTCAGCACAAAAAATATGATAAATTAAAGAAAACTTTAGCCTGATGATAGAAAGTACTTCAATGGAAAAGTGGATTAAAAAACGCAAAGCTTAACATAATTCTTATGTTGTAAAAGTAGTAGGTTACTCAAAATACACTTTTAGCGGCAAAAAAATATAATTTTGCTTTTTAAAATAAATAAATTATATTTTGAAATGAATTATTTTTAAAAACTTAACTATTTTAAACTTAAATATAATGCTAATAGTAAGTAATAAACTAAGAATTTACTTTATAGCAGTACTATTTCTGCTAGTGCCATCATTTACATATCTCAATTCTCTAAACTATTTCGATGTACCTGATTTTAGAGAACTATCTTACACTGCTCGCTATGACAAGTATTTAATTTATTTTTTTTTAAGTTTCTTATTGCATAATAATGAACTCATATATTTGATAGACAACACGCCCATTAAGTCGCACGTGTGGGTATGTCAGATACATGATAACACCGCAAACTCAACGAAATATGCAAACAGTTGACTTGAAGGTTCATTGTCTTTTGTTTATCTAAGAATAATTTAGAAAATCTGGCTCGTATAATTCATTACTAACTCATGTCAATTTTTAAATTATCGTACAATATCTAATAAATAATAATCAACACACGATTTGATTATACAACTTATAGAATATAAATTTATTGTTTAATGTTCTCTGATCCCTTTAGATATACCATATACCTTGATTATACCCAAAATCGATGTGCGCAGCATTGAGAAGCCACGTTTGAAGGAGTTCATGTTGGAACATTTGGTGCCTGGGAAAATCTTTGATAGTTACAATACCGCAACGAATGGCAAGGAAGAGGAGGAGTCAATTGGTAATGGAAATGGACATAAAATCGTTTTTCGTAAATTGGAAAAATCCCACAACAATGTTTGGCTACTCAATGGACAGCAAATACTCTACAAGCTTCGTATCAATGAACATTTGATGGCAATTGGAATTGATGGTTATTTGGGTGATAGAAAATCGCCCTACTCCAAGCGTAACATACAGGAAACGAACAAGTGAGTACCCCTCTCGCACTAGTCACATCCCCGCAGTCATCAAAGCCTACACTTGCCGAAAATGCGTGTACCCACAACATTTGAAAATATTTCAACTTGTTGGCGAATTATTTATTTAAGGTTTTTAATGATTTTATTTTATTTATGAGCTTAATTTATTTGCCATCATTATGTTACTCCCAATTTGTGCAAGTGTAAGCCTTAATGCTACTAGTTTGTTTGCGGTCAAATAGTGCACTCATGCGAAATTTATCAGCACACACACACACACAGAGTCCTTCAAAAGTTTTTTTGGTCTAACTTTTGTGCACATTTCCTACTTGGTCACTACCAACTCCACCCCGCACACCCTGCCTGCTCCCCTCTGTAGCCGCTACAATGACCCACAGCCGCTGGAGCAACCGAACATTACAAATGCACACGCCAAAGTGGAGCCCATTATCAAGGAATCAAAGCCGAGTCCATTGATGTCGTTTCTGGCCAACATGAAGACTGGCACAAAAGTGTTCCAACATTTTCTATCGAAAAGCAATCTGACACGCATTACTGATGATAATGCATATACGGTCCTTATACCCTCCGACAATGCCTTCCAACGTTGGCATCCCATCGATTGGGGCTTCTATCCGTTCAGTGTGCCCGAGTTCACCGAGAGCGTATTGCGTAATCACTTCCTGCCCATGCAGCGTCCGTTGCGCATCTCCGATGTGAAGAATATGGATCAAATGGTTGTCCACACCATGGGCGGTGAGGATGTTGTCTTCCATGGTCAACGTAAGTAAATCATTTCAATTTATTGCCCATAAACTCAAATTTAATACAATTTATTTAACTGTTCCAAATAGCCACGCCCACTGTGAATAATGTGAGCATTATGTCGGATTACACACTCTACAATGGCAATCAGGTGTTTATTATTTCTGAGGTTCTGTTCGTCTCCGAGGCTGTGGTTTCCAAATTGCATCAGGTAATTCAACCACACACACACACACACAAGTTCAATCTGTTTTGATATATGAACTAAATTCGGATTTTATTACCGCAGATGCACAAGGATAAGGAGACGCCTCCACTGCTGGCATTCCCGTGGTTTGGTGCACAGTTTCTATCTCATTCGTTTTTGGCTCTGGAGCGAGACTCACGTTTCACACAAATTACAAGGTAAAATTTATTATTTCGAATTTGAATTTGGGTACTAAAAACTTATAATAAAATAGTTTGTTGGACTAGTTTCCAATTGGAATAAGTAAGAAAGTCGAGGCGACTTTAAAAGCTGCCTATAAGTAAACTATTTTCGACTGATTTGATGTAAGGCAGTTATAGTATACAGTTATCCGTTCCGGACCAAACTTTGTGAGCATACTTATTATCATGATCGACCCATAGTTTCTGAGCTTAACTAACACTACAAGTCTTCATACAAAATCTGATATAAACTTGGTCTTTCTGACGATAAGTAGGACTTTCAGTCCAAAATTTGGTGTCATTAGCACTTAAAGCCTCTGAAATCTAGTTGTTCATATGGATGTATGCATAGACAGACTGAAAAAGCTATACCGACTCAATCAAGCATATCTTTCTGCTGTACTCTTTTTAAGTACGGGATTTAAAAGCTCTACCCATAAATATAAGCTATTCCTATCTTACTCTTCAGATATTTAAACAATGCGGAAATTGCCCCACACATCTCAGGCGCCAACTACACATTCTTTGTGCCCGAAGACAAGGCCTTCGAGAAGCTGGGCTTCGATCGACTCTCGGATGATGTGATGGCAAGTGCTCTATAAACAATCTATAAACCAGTAGAGTACTAATTAATACCCATTTTTCCAGGCCTCTCAGCGTGGCATCAAAATGCTATTAAATCACTTTGTGCGTGGACGACTTTATAATCGTGATCTGCGCGACAATGAAGTCTTTGAGACAATTGGCGGTGGTCATGTGAAGATCACACGTAATCCGGGAAGTAACTACACGAGCGTGAATAATGCACAGATAACGGAGAGCGAAGTGTTTGTTTACAATCTGGGCACCATGTACTATATAGACGATATACTTTATTCGCATATGTTGCGCGATCATATCACCAAATCGACCAAAACGAGATCGGATCGAAATGGCGGTGAGGCTGGCGGAGGTTCACGTAGCACCGTCCGTCCCAGCGATGTGGAAATTGTGCCCAATGAGTTTGAGAGTGAGCATAATGGTGGCGATTATGCTATACATGGTGACGATGATGATTTTGAGGATGAGATTATAACGCCAAAAGCGTTGCCCGTCCAGTTCTATGAGTTGCCCAAGTAAGGAAATGCGATCAAATGACAAGAAAGCTAAATTACTGGATGAGAATATTTAGTTTGTGTGGTAAATTTTTGGCTGAGCCGAGAGAGTGATGAGGAGGGGAGTTTTAAATGTGTATGTGGACGCGCTTAAAGCGTTTTGTATAGTTCTGAGCTAATTTTTTAAAGAGTTTTTTTTAGTTAGTGTTTAGTTTCTTAAGTTTAGCATCGATATGAGGCGGTGACACGAAGTATACTACAACAAGAACAAATATATATATATATATATATAAATACATATATATATACCTAATCCTAAAGTAAAAGTAAAAACAAAAACTAAACAGTAATTTCCAATGAAGCTTGTAGACACAAATAAATTACTGCAAAATTATTAATAAAAAAAAATGGAAAAACAAATATATACTTATATTATAAAACATATATATGTATATGTAGGTGTACTACAAGTATATGCAATTAGGCGCTCTTTGGGTCTTTGTGCTTCTTTTGAGTCTAAGCATGTGAGAGAGACAGAGAGGGGAGTAGAGAGCATAGCAAAAACATATCGGCTATTAATGACAAATTAAACTTTATCCAACTAATAAAATAAAAAAAAAACTGCAAACTTTGGAATTCATCGTAGTCAAGCGCAATAGTTGTGAACAAAGGAATATCTATAATGAATATGAGATTATACAAGATTTTTAGTTTCTAATTATTATAATTATAAATATATATATTAATATCTGTATCTGTGTATATGAACAAGAGCAAGAAGATAAAGCAATGAACATGAAACATGCAATTTTATAATAGTTTGTTAAAATAAAAATAAAATCATAAAACAAGAAAAACTTTTACTTTGATTTTCATTTTTATTATGAATTAGTTAAACGCAATACATGTAAGTATGCTTAAAACTATATATATATATGTATATAATTTGTATATTTGGGAGTATTGTATATGATTCGGTATCTTTTGGGGTTTGTGTATAATTTTTGTATATATCTATTATATATATATGAATGCCTGTATATAAGTATGTATGTATGTCTGCGTGTAAATAATACCTGTTATACTAATTGACCTAAACTAGAGTTGTTCTCTTCTTCATCTACTACTTCTAACGCAAAACTTAAACAAAAGCCGAGTGCACTTAACAAATGACAAATATCAAGGAAACACTAACAACTAATCTATAATAATATAATTTGAATGATGAGGGCAGTAGTATAACAGAACATTGGAAACGCTTTCAATTGAATATCAAATGCTAATTGCTTAAATTTCTACATTAATTTCTATATTTAAATGTTAGTTTTTGATCTCCTTATAAAATGTGCATGATATGGCGCATTTGTATTGTAAGTTGCTCAATTTATGGCATTTTACTACTTGAAGTTGAAGACATACACTTACATTTCTAGTTAATATATATACTATATGTGAGTGTGTGTAAGTGTGTATATTCGAGCTTTGATGTAACACCTCGAGTCACAAATCATTAAATTTATTTTCATTAAGTTTAAATTTGTTTTTTTTTGCTCTTGCCAATTTTTATGCTTTTGTGAGATCTAATTTTGATACCAAATTGTTAAATTTCTTAACTTAAACTTTAAATTAATATTAATTAAGTAAAAAGGAAACAAATAATAGTGAAACTTCAATGTAGAAAGTTATTATATAATTTGAAAAATAGTTTTTTTAGTCGTTTGTTTCATTAGCGTTGCTGTTGCTCGCAGTTTGTTGGTTGTTAGTTGCTGCTGTTGTTGCTGCTACTGTTGCTGTTGCTGTAGTTGTCGTTGTATCAGTCTCGTTATCACTCACATTCATTGGCTCCAACGTCTCCACTTCCAATTCGGCAACACTTTCAGCCGCTGCACCGCCCACAGCGCCCTCTAAATCATCGGCCAAGTCAACAGTTGGCTGCTTTGGCCTAAAGCTATTGTTGTCCGCATTCAGTTCATAGTTCTTAAAAGGATCGGCTAGTTTTGAGCTGGATTTTGGCGTTAATGTTTGTGCTGCAGCGCGTTGCATGCGTCGCTGTTGATTGCTAAACGTTGGACTCTCAGAACGTGCACGTTGCAAGAGTGGTCGCTGCTGCTGCTGCACCGACGGCTGCGGTTGTTGATAATTGTAGCTGGCATCGTATTCCCTGGAGCGTCCAAATTCAAAGCCATTCTGCCACTGTACGTGCACATTCTCATACGAGGGGTCCTCATAGCGATAGCTGCCTGTAGTGCTGTTATTCTGTCGCTTCTCGCCACCGCAGCGTAGGCGACTCAAATTGCTGTGCAGCGGACGTGAAGCTGCATTCACATCCCTACGCATGGTACCTGCACTCGCACAACCGCCGTGAAAGCGCATCATGTCCTGGGGTAGTGGACCGAGACCCAAGCGAGGTGTGCCATAAGGATTCGACATCTGAGACGCCACCGAGGCCGTGTCGCAGCTGACACAATCGCGCGAGAACATAAAATTAAAGTCAATCACCTAGGAAAAGTAAGGCAAAAAAGTTAGTTCACTTCAACAGCATAGACACGAGTGTAAAACGAACTTTGCATTCGGGTCCCTGGCCAATCCACAGCGGCAGCCATTTGTTGACCAGTAGCCACTGTAAACTGGACTTGGATATGCGATTCAGTGTGCCATTTCCAGCATCATTTGAGGAATTTGAACGCGTTGCACTGCTGCTTGTTTTCTTGGTCAATGCGGCGCTTTTGACAGTCGATCCTGTGGCAGTTTTCTCGCCAGCACTTGAGCCCGCAGCAGCTGTGGTGCTGTTGGCCTCCTTGGCCGCCTTGTTGGCCGTTTTTATCTTGGGTATGGCACCAGTTGGACGCACCGAAGCCGTTGAGCTGCACACACTCTCCGCTGCCAATTGCAGCTCCTCGGGCGCAACTGCTGCGGCTACAGTGGAGGTGGCTGGCGTGGCTCCAGCGGATGCTGAACGCGCTGCACGCTCCATGGACACGTTGGGTGTGAGTGGTGATGTGTGATGAGCAGCAGCCACCGCAGCAGCGGTGGTTTTATATATGTTTGTCATACTCTGCGAGTTCTCGCCGTGCAGGCAGCTAAAGAAGGACGAGGCGCTGTTCTTCACTGGCACCTTTATGTTGCCATAATCCATGCCCGCTGCTGTGGCAGCTGCAGCAGCGGCGGCAGCAGCAGCAGCTGTCGCTGCACTTGTGCCAGCACCGCCACTACCAGCTGCCACATAACCCTGACAATTGGGCACATTGCAGCTGCTGGCACCAACAGAGTTGGAGTTCGTGGCCGCTGCTCCATTCGCATTGAGACGTATGTGACCCACTGTGCCGAATTGGGAGTGTCCCAGCACCGCATAGTGTCCACCAAGATTATAGTGATCAATGTTGCCACACGATGAGCTCAAGTGCCGCTCGATGCGTCCTATGCCATGTCCCAAGACATCCAAGCGTGTGTAGAGTGGCACTCGACTGGCTGCACCACCGGCTGTGTTGCGATAAAGCGGTTCATCTCGTATCTGCTCATAGATATTCTCATAACGCATCGCATTGGCATAGGGCAGATTATATCCATCGGTGGATTCCGTGTCATCAAAGCTGCGCTGTCGCTGGCAATTGTTGCGACTGCTGGAGTAGAGAGGAGCACAGCGCAGACCACTGCCATAGCGGTTACCTGTGGGTGATTAGGTTGGGAAAAGGATAGGAAATTAGTTGAGCTCACGCTCTTTTCAGACTTGGTTGTTAAAAAGGGTGAGGGGGCTTAATGGGTGTGTAAAAAACAAAATCCAAGGGGTAGAGGAGGCGTAGTCGCTCTCTTTTTATGCTTAAATTCTAGAGCTGTACGAATGAGAAAGCATCTCAGAGACTTTAAGAGGTAAAGGAAAAGTTGTACCCAAGTTCAGCTGTGTGCCCATTAGCCCGGAGCCTTTCTTTCCGAAAGGAAAGACCTCAACCAAAATTGACAACTGTTAAACAAGCCAACGAAATTTTGAAAAATTTGCTTAGGAACAAAAAATTGCAGGTTTTTGCGAATTTAGATCGAAGTAAAAGGATTAGAACAGAGTATTTTATAGCCAGATTAACCCGAGTGTACTTTCTAAGATAAATCCACAAGAAATTAGGTACAAAATATATTTACACTGTTAAACAAACCAACGAATTTTGAAAAATTTGCTTAGGAACAACAAAATTTTAAGGTTTTAAGGGAATTGAAATCTAAGTAAAAGGAGTATTTTATAGCCAAATTAACCCTAGTATATTTTCTGTGAGAAATCCACAAGAAATTTGAAATGCAATTAACATGTAAAAGCCACTAATACACTAATCAGTGGGAGTCCCCAAAGTGTTGATGTAGGGTTCATAAAATTTTAGTAGTATAATTTATGTAATCCACTTACCATTCTGCATATCAATGCGAAAATTGCGTCTGTATCCCAAGCCTGAACGCACCGCACGCGGTACATCATAGGCAGCAGCTGCTGTAGAAGCTGAGCGATCATACAAATCATTTCGATAGCTGTTAATTGGCAGAATACGCGCTTGCTGTGGTGGTGCAGCTTGTTGTGCCTGTTGCTGTTGTTGCGGTGGTGGTGGTGCTTGTGGCTGATTGGTTTCAGCTGCCAGTGGCTGTGTTGGTTGTAGCGCTTCCTCAACATTAGCAGGGGCATTGGCATTGGCAACAACTTGATTGATGTTGTTGTTGTTGTTGTTATTGCTTGGTTGACCTATAGGCGCATAGATGTTTTCGTAGTGTGGATGATTAGCGGATTGCTGTGCGGGTGTTGGCGGTGTAGCTGCAGCAGCAGCGGCAGCGGCAGCACCAGCGGCAACAATATTACCATAAACAGCACCACCGACAGCTCCCTCCATGGTGCCCTCAGCCTGGCTGTTCTCATCATCCAATAGCGCAATGGCCAGCGAAGCTGCTTGGCTGCAAAAAACCATCAAATATTAATTAAAGTGTATGCTAGACGGTGAGATACTCCGCTTACCGTGCCAATGCGCCCTGCTCTTCCATTCACAAGGGCTTATCTATCATACAGACGCCCGCATAGCTGCGTCCGATGGTCATCAAAGCTGGCAATATGCGCCAGCTATCCGAGTCCGGGCAGTAAACCTCAACGGAGGCCAGATTGGAGGTGCCATCGTCACCGCCAACCACATACAAGAGTCCATCGTGGGCAACAACGCCAGCATTGCGACGACAATAGGACATATCAGCGACAGATCGCCAGGAATTCGTTTCAAAGTCATAAGCTTCCACAGATTTGCGCACCATGGGACCATCGTGACCACCCACAGCATAGAGTATGTTGTTGAGCACACCAACGCCGGCGCCACTCCGACGCGAGGACATCTCTGCTGCAGCGGACCAAGTGTCTGTATCGGGATTATAGCGTTCCACGGAGGAGAGACACTGCCGCGAGAAGCCATCGTAGCCGCCAACGGCATAGAGCAGACCATTAACCACGCCCACACCCACCGAGCTGCGACGTGTGGACATGGAGGCAATGAAACGCCAGATTTCAGTCTTTGGATCGTAGACCTCGGCGCTGGAGAGTCCAGTGGTGCCATCAAAACCACCCACCGCATAGATGCAGCCATTGACCACAGCGACACCGAGTGTGGAGCGTCGTGCCTCCATATTACTGCAATTGGCCCACTGATCCGTGGCCGGATCATAGACATCCACAGTGCGCACACGCAGTGATCCATTGAAGCCACCCACAGCATAGACCTTGTCTCCCAGCACAGACAAGCCGCTACGACAGCGACGACTGGGCATCTCCGCGGCCTGATACCATTTCTCCTCCCGCAGATCATACCATTCCACCGAGCGTATGGCCTTTGGTGCCTGACCGCCAATCACGAGCAGTATCTTGGGCATTCCCACTGGTTTTCTGGGTATAGTGCGTGCCGATTTCGTTTCCGTTGGCAAGAGATGATAAGTTAATGCCTCAATGATTAGATTCTTGCAGATAATGTTGCCCTCGAGCAGCAGTTCCTTATCCACACGCTGTGTGATGTACTCCTTGGAGAGGAAGGGCAGACGCACGTGTTCCATGAGCAGAGAGGTGAAGGATTCCCGCATGGGCACATCGTAGCGCAGCCAGGCGATGACACACTCATACACACGCTCCTCATTTGGCACCGAGATGCGATCATTGGCGATTAAATTGATCACCTGCTCATGCGTCAGATTCAGAAACTCGTCAAATTGTATGACTTCGCTGTAGATGGAAAATAAATAAAAAGCATTAGATCAGTGTCGTTTAAGCATTGTTTTGGGCATTTATACTACACACTTAATTACGTATATTAACTAAAGCTGTACTTGCTATTTAGGCGTATAATTAACTGGTTCTGTGCATTGTCTGGCGAGTTCAACGATACTACAAGGCTAAGTTGAGGTAATAAGCGAGGGAAAAGTGTGAGACTTGAAGGTCGCACATAAAAAAGGGCTTTTAAAATATGGTGAGTGTAAAAGAAGGAAGTTAAGCAGAGCAGCAGAAGACATCTGCGACTCTATCGAGTATATATGTTTTTAAACAGCGTAAATAGCTGAAGACAGAGCTACAATTTCGGAAATTATCAGCGCTACGAGTACAAAAGTTGACGGAATGACTTTAAATTTCGCAAGTCGACTTCTCTAGATATTAAAAATTATAGTTACAGTTTTAAATTTAAACTCAACATAGAAAAAAATTCACACAGGCAAGTGAATTTTAACTCGGGTTTATGAATCTATGGACAAAGTGAGTTCTGTAACCCGGCAGAAACACTTCCTTACAGTTTACTTCCCAAAGATTGCAGTTATATATAAGATAGCTATGCCAAACTACACTGTAAATTTCTAATGTTCTTAAATGATTCTATATATTTACTAATAAAAATCAGTTGCTTTGGAGGTTAAAGATGAGGTACTTTACTGTACTCCTCTTTCTAGTCAATATTAAAATAATTTATAAAACTCTATAAAGTCGAAAAAACGCTGTTTTCAGTTGTTTTCAACAAGAGTCTAATAGAAACAATTGATTTTAAAATATACTGTAAAATACAATAGCTAAAAATAAATTATAATTAAGCTTATATTTATTCAGTCTCTATTTAATAATTTTTGTCAGCTGTTAATCAACACAATAATATATTTAATATAAATACAATTTTACAAATTTTTGTTAGCGTTTTAAAATACTGAATACTTTGCTCATTTCCACTTCCACACAACTAAGCTCCACTGTAGCTCAAAGTTTTTCCCCATGCATTTCAGAAAGTCCAAGCTAAAAACTGCAGTCATTGCATTTAATGATATGTTCATCACGTCTAATTAATAAGCAAACAAACATTTAATCGCATTGTGCTTAAAAACACATTACTAGCCTTGCCCAAGTGATTGAGGGGTTTATGGGATACAGATTTGATTGAATGCTGTGTTTACTCACTTGAAGTGCTGTTCAATGTAGGTCTCCGCATAGTTGAGCAGCTCAACGCATCCATGCAGATCGGCAAATTCACGAATGCCCAGACAATTGCTGGCATCCAATTGGGTTTGCAGAAAATCACAGCAGGCGTCTCGCACATCGGTCAGCTGCAGCAAATTGGCAGCCGTTAGCAGCACCTGTACATTATCCTCGTTAACCTCCACATTAGAGGTGTACACATAATCGATCAGCAGCTCCAGAGCACGTGCATCCACGCTCTGCAATGTGATGCGTGTCTTTCTAGACTCCTCAAAGCTGGTGAACATGGCATAGAAGTAGGGACTGCAGGAGGCCAGTACCATGCGGTGTGCGTGTATCTCCACATCGTCAGCGACGAGTATGACGTCACAGAGTTGCTTTTGTCTATGAAGAATTGATAAACAAAATGATTAGTGCTCCGAGTTGTTTTTTATTGAGTAAGGTCAGCAGTTAAAATTTAGCATACACTTTCTAATGGGCTTAAAATTATTGTGATGTTATGCAAATTCAATATTTTCTAGCAAAAATGTATTCTAAACAAAAACTAGTTTTTAGTAAGCTGTTCAAAGATTTATTTCACCGATTTCAAAGCTTAAAAGCTGTAACTGATTAATTAATAAAGCTTTCCAAGCACATTAAAATGCAAATCTTTCCCTTACTAGCTTTATTACCTTTTTTCATATATTTTTTAAATAGCAATCTTAGTATTTATAGCCCTAACTAAACTAATTTTAAACGCCTTGTGTAATATTTCTATATTTAAAATAAAACTACCAAACTAAAGCGCTGTTTTTTTTTTTGTTTAAAAAGCTGATTAAACCTTGCACTTCTCACATCGTTTAAATGCTAAATTTCAACAAATATAATTAAAGCATGTTTTTTTGCGGTTTAGTTAAACAAAAACAATTTGCGCTTGTTATTTTTTTTTGGTGTCAAACAAGTTTCGATAACATAAGAAATAAAACTTGATATGCTTAAATTGGACCACTGTGCAACATTTTTAGGGCATTGGCTTGGAGCCGAGTGAAACCCGTTTGCCGCCAATAAATTTTCCACTAAACTAACTTATTTTCCATAAACATCGAAACCGAAATCGTAATCAAAATCGGATGATACAAATGCGGAAGTGGGAAGTGATCAGAAATACAAATAAAACAAAACTATATGCGAAAAAGCAATGAAAATAAAACAGACTCAAGTTCAAGGGCATTCGAAACGAACGTGAAAATGAAACGCTAATAACGAACCAAATTTATAAATGACCAAAAAGAAAACGACAAAAATAAAATGCAAAAAAAAAAATAGAAGAATCTCATCACAATAAACTCAAAATTCACAAAGTCGTATGTTAATGCGAATGGCCTCTTGACAAAAGCAAATTTAAACTAGAAAAAAATAACAAGAGATTTAAAAAAAATCATGAAATAAAATAAACAAACACATGTACACACTGACACACATACGCACACACGCATGCACACTGTTAAGGGGCCAAACAGACAAATAAAGCGTAATGCGCAAATATGAGAGGCTGCGACGTGCAGTGGAATGGGAGCGGGTGGGAGGTGTGTACACTGCGGGACATTTGCAACTGCTGCTGACCATCGGCTCAACTTGAACATTTTTAGCAATTAAATTCATATTTCTGCCAAGACCAAAATAAACACAATTGTTTTGTCATCTCTTACTTGCGCATCTCGTTCATCGCCTCGAAGGAGCGCGCGGTGTGCTGCTCATTATTGTATTGTCCCACTGTGCCGCGCTCCTTTCCATTGGGTCGTTGTATGTGTTTCTGTGAGCTCTCGTCCAGGCTATTTTGGCTGGCGTAACGCAGTAAACAGCTTCCTTCGGCGGCAGGATTTTGATGTTGTTGTTGTTGTTGCTGTATTAGTAGACGCTGGCGTTGAACCATGCCCACGGCTATGCCCAGGCCAGGTGCTGGCATTGCACCTGGTTCCATCATTATGGGCACCGCAGCCGCCCCCGCGACCGCTTCAGCATTCTGCTGCTGTTGTTGTTGCGCCTGCTGTTGTTGTTGCTGCTGCTGCTGCTGTTGTGGATTCTGTTGCAAATTGCCATTGCTTAAATTGCTCATAATACCGATCGTGTATTTGGTTAATAATGCAGTCAGAGCTATCATTCACGGTTCACAGCGTTCACACAGCACGCGCGACAGCGAAGTGTAGCCAAATTTTCTAAGCAACTTTGCAACTCGAACTCGATCTAAAAGCAAAAAATTTAACTACGATGCCGAGCTGTGTTGTGAAACGCCACAAAGTGCAAGTGTTGAGCTGTTGCTGCTTCTTAACATTATTGCGCCGCCGTTAACATACTGCCTTAAGCATTACAGAACTGCTCCTCACTTAACAGAACGCTGTAAATTATGAATAAATGTTTTAAAACTAGACGTTAAGAATTTGAACAAAAATAATATAAGAGCTTATCTTAATGAGAAAATAAATTAAAGAGGTGAGAAGTAAGAAGCATGTAGTGCATATGTTCCCACTTGAACTTCTTAAGAGAACCCAGTATTCATTTTCATGAACATAAAACAAATGTTTTTAATTCAAATTGATTATAATCTCTTATACTCTTAACTGCGTTCCAATATACCAATCTATTACAACTCCACACAATAATCCATACAAATTACAATGTTTTCAAAAACAAAAAATTGCTTTTGGCGCCTCAGTTTTGTGGCTGCAATAACCGTGGGAAATATCGGCAGCTCGAGGCATTTTTAACATTACATTTCAAGCATAACAGCGGCAGTGCACTTTGCTTATCGATAGCACGATAGCAGCAGAAAACTATCGATACGCGCATCATACATTTTAGGGCGGTGTTCGCATTTTGTTTTCGTTAATTATTTCACTTGCTACCAAAAAATAGTTAATTAAAAACTGTTTACTTAAAATGAAAACAATGGAAAAATGTGTGGTGGCCGCTCTAGTGCTCTGCTGTGCACTGCAAACAGGTAAACTCGCATGCGCAGCCCGCAGCTGCATCCAATAAACAAACACGCACACTCAACCACACACACACGCGCATACAAATAAGATAAAAAAAACTAACAAAAATTGTGTTTTGAACAGCCTATGCGATTAAGTGCTGGGACTGCCGTTCTGACAACGATCCCAAGTGTGGTGACCCCTTCGACAACAGCACGCTGGCCATCACAGACTGCCAGCAAGCACCTGAGCTGGAGCACCTGAAGGGCGTGCGTCCCACGATGTGCCGCAAGATTCGCCAGAAGGTGCACGGGGAGTGGCGCTACTTCCGCAGCTGTGCGTACATGGGGGAACCTGGTATCGAGGGTGACGAACGCTTCTGCTTGATGCGCACCGGTAGCTACAACATCTTCATGGAGTACTGCACCTGCAACAGCAAGGACGGCTGCAATGGAGCCGGACTCCAGAGGAGCAGCTACTTAAGTGTCTTCCTGGGCACCTTTGGAGCTATACTCGTCGCGCACTTGCTGCGCCAGTAACAGTAATCTCTAGCTATAGCGAATGCGTACAGTGTTTATATGCTTAATAATCAAATTGTGCCTTTAACTGGACTCGAATCATAAACTTAACACGTTGGAACTCACGTCCGTCCTGCCTTTACATGACAAAAAAAAACTAAAATATTTTTATAAACATTTTTAACTTTTCACATTCCCCAACAATGTATGCTCAAAAAAGCAGTTTTCCCATTTTTCTATACAATTTAGCATAAGCGTCAAGAAGTTTACAAATTTTATTGTAATTCAACATATTAGCATTTTACAACTGAATAAAATTTAAACAATTTAAATGTTAATGTGCTGAAAATTACTTGTGGGTACATTTTCTGAAGTGTACACTTCAGTGGGCAGAAAAATAGGTACAGTTGGCAAGCATAGTTTCTTTACATTAAATTTAGTTTTAATTATCATAACAATGTTAAGTTATTACATTAACAGGCTTTGGTCTAGGATTATATTTAATCGGTCGACTGTTGACTTTCGTCAAGTTTCACTAATTGATCGAAAGTCTGCAATTATTTATCGAAGTTCTGCAGTTTTCTTCCATCCTTCTTGTCTCTCTCTTCGTGTGTGCGCGTCGCTTGTATTTGAAGTGGTTAATTTGTGTTCTAAACGGTTTTAAATTGTGCTATTTATGCTTAAATGTTTTGTGCAACACGTTCTGTAATCGTGTTTGTATTAGCAACAACAATGCGTTCGATTTAAAGTGTTTAATTGGTGAAACAAATTTAGCTTATTTTCTGCGCCACAAAAGTGCCGTTACTCGTAGCCAGTGTTGCCAACTAGCAGGTTTTTTTTCATTCTTTTTTGTTGTGTTTTATTTTACGTGCGTTCATTTGTGTAAAGAATTTGTCAGAGAAATAAAATGAAAATGAATTCAACAGAATTGTATGAATTTAAAATGGAATTGGATGAGAACAACAAAGCTATTCTAAATTGTAATTGTATTCGCAGCTTCATGAGGTAAGTCATTGATTAATTTATTTCTTTTAAAATTAAATGCGGCTCTATTTTTTTTGTTATACATGTTTTGAAGTTATTTATTAAAACCAAAAGATTACGTTTGAATTACACACAGTTTGTACAAGCATTAAATTGTTTATAATATTAACACGGCTTCGGGCTGTCTTAAAGCGCCATCTGTACTGCAAACATAGCCAACAGCGCGGCCGCACTGTAGGCCACATAGCGTGCGGCTCCAGAGGCGTTACACAGATCCCCCTTGCAGGTGACACAGCTCTCGACCTCGCGGCTATGGGTCACTGTGCACTGGTTCTCCTTCTGTCCCAACACCTCGAAATGGCAGTCACGGGACACGATTTTACCAGCGCGATCTGTGCAAATTTATTGAATTACAATAGTGATTAATTTTTAATTCTTTAACTATTTGTTATAAAAATGTAAGTGTTATTTTTTGTGGTGTTTAAAAAAATGTTTAAAGCTGTCATTAGTGAACTTTATCTATAACATCTGAGTGGAACCGGCAGCTCTGGAGCTTTTATTGACGTAAAGCGAAATTTGCACACGAAAATGTCAAATATTTCTGACATTATATTATATTAAAATTTATTCGCTTTTTCAATATACAATCCAATCTGTATCACAATATGAAATTTGTTTCACAAATTTCTTTCTCATTCGCTGCGATGATCTCAACTTTCTTGAATTTTAATAATTTAATCTGGTTTCCAATCAATCCGTATGCATTTAATTACTTTCCCCGTTATTATGCTAAATTCACTCAATTTTTGTTCAATTCTTTAAATTTGTTTGAGTTAGAATTCTGTGTATATTTTTATAAAATTTGTTTTCAATACGCAGCCAAATGTGCAACCCACACAAAAAGCTCACGATCAGCGAAGAGATTTGCCATAAAATAAAATGCGATACGAAATTTAAAAAACTTTTGCGTTACTTTAGCCCCCTACTCCGTTGTATTAAATATTCCGTATGCTAATTGACATTGGTCTTTCATTGGCAGAGAACAAACGACGACGTAACTACGCAATGACATCACTACTATTTATTTGCTTATCTTTGAGGCGTGTTCCAAGAGGGAGAGAGAGAGAGGGTCACATTTCTATCACTTACCACTTGTGACCACTTTGTTGCACCTGGTCACCGGCTGCAGTTGCTCCTGCGTGCTGGGCTTAGCCACAAAATCGCAGTCCACCTGACGAATGTTGGAAGTGGCATCGATGTTGTCCTTGGCACAGTTGGGATCCGTCAATGATTTGCATTGATAGCACTTGATGGCACTAGCTACATATAGATAGACAATTAGACAAGTTTAGTAACTAAATCTATATATAGTATAATTCCCACATTTGCTCAGTTACGACAACCAGTTTACCTGCGCCGCCCTCTGTCCGTTACGCTTCGGTTCATTGTGTAACGCCTTCAGTCGCAGTTAAACAATAAATTCATTAAACAATTTGTACTTAAACTTTGTCTTTATTTGTCAGCTCTAGGCTAAAAACAATTATTAACATGTCTTAAATCAGTACGTGCATGAAATGACATTTCTGCACCGTCCCAAAATATTACAAACATTTGAGTTCAAAAATGATGTCATCGAGTACAGAAACAGACACAAATGTTTCAAATCTCTTTTGATTGAAATGTTTTCTTAGTTTTTCTGGCAAAGCTTTTTCAACTTTACCTACTTTTTCACTGCATATGCTAATTTTCTTGACATTAGAAAAATCTAAACCTGTTTATAACCCTAAGCTTTTGACCCAGTTTTATTTGTTTAGACTGCAAATCTTCAACTTACCGCTGTGCATGAGGCACAAGGCAATGGCCAAGCAAACAAACACTTTTTGCATCATTTTTATTTTATTAAAAAAAAAAACACAAATTGGCGACGCTAGAAAACGCTTTGAACACTTTCGCTGCTGCTGAACAACTGAAAGCAAAATTTATTTCTTTGCTTTCAAGCGGTTTGAGTGCAAAGCGTCAAAAGCTTTCTCGAAACGAATTTTGAGTGTAACTCAAAACGAGTTTCGCTCGCTCGATCGACGCCGCCAAGAACATAAAAACATAACATAATAATTGTAATAGTAAAAAAGTGGAGAAGAAGAAAAAAAAACAAAATTATTTTGTTTTGATCGTCAGTTTCGCTACGGTTGAATTTTTTTTTTGTGGCAGTTGTTTTGTTATGCGCTGGGAAGCTGCGTATTGTGCTCTTTTTTTTAATTTAATTGAAAGTCGACACAGTTTCTGCAGAGTCTGAACTGTGATTGAGCGCTTAATTGAGACGAGACTTTTTGACTTTTCTTGGGGGTAAATGGATTTAGAATTTGTGTATTTGTGTCTTGAATTTTACTGTTTCAGGCATAGAAAGTTAATTATAAATTAATTAGGTTTATTCGAAACAAGTTTATGCTTAGAATTTATTGAAAAATATTTGAATTTTAAATGCCAACTTAAGTAAAAATGGTTCAAAGGAAATTGGCATTTTACTACTTAATATTTTAGTACTGAAATTTGTATTATTTTATAACGAAATTTTTGACTGTTTAAATTTGTTATATATATGCTAAATTTGATTTAATTCTATAGAGCTGAATTTATATTTTAATCATTTTGTGATTTTATTCTTTAGTACTCAAGTGTTTTATTTTATTGGAGTTAAGTTTAACAAATGTTACAGTGCTGTTTTTGTAATTTTTAAAAATTGAATACCCCTAACTTGGCACACACCAACTGCCCTTTTTGGCCATGTATTCGCTGCAATTTATCTAGTGCAATTGGTTGCATGAAATTTGAGCAATCGACTCGATGAAATCTTTCCTGTCTGTTGCCTTGGCGATGATACGGACTTAGACTCAATTTGGCTCAGACAGCGCTGAGTTTTAATACTTATATACTTAAAATAAATATATATCTAAATTTACATCAAGTACAAATTCACTGGCTAGACGTTGCCTGGTTATCAATCTGTTGACAATATTTGAGCACAGGTTAAAGACACGTAGTCACGAGTTTAACAATCTTCACTCAATTAATATTAAAATTGCTGATATTTTTATTATTTTTTTAAGTCCGAATCGTTGCTCTTTCCACCGGTTGATAAAGCTTACAGTAAAATTCGCAGCTTGAGTCGGTTTTGTTTTTTCACGTTCGAAAACTTGTTAGAATTGCGCAGTTACTGCGAAAAAAAGCTCGATTTGATCTAATACGTCAAAAGTGTAGGTATTCATATATACAGGTATATATATAGCACTTAGCACGACAATTTACACGTTGTCCGCGTCCGATTGTGAATGATTCACAAATTTGTGGTTGAAATAAATTCGGAACAATTGTAATTAACAGCAGGGGAAATTGATTTACATTTTCACTGGGCAGCAATTGTTTAGATTTGACTTTGTTTAGCAAAACTAACATATAAGCTGATGATCAATGCAAATATTGACAGGGAAATACCCTGTTATTCGAAGGGAGTTACGTTTTTGGCATTTTTATAGCTAGATTAATGTACATTTATATAAATTGAAATATTACAATTTAATTAATTTTTTAACATTTTTTTTGAAAACTTAGAAGTATTGAAAGTTTTCATATCATGAAAAAGCTGCCACAAGGCATGTACGAACGCGTACTTTCTACAGGGTATTCCTCAGTCGGCCCCACTGTGCGTATGCGTGTTGTGCACACAATAGCAAAAGACAAGCAAACAGTGCGGTCAAACAAATTCCAATTTCCGGCCGCAGCGTGTGTCATTTTCCCGGTAAATATTTCACACAGCAGCCAATACTAATCATTTTCCTAGTTAGCCGTTAATTTTCCGAATAATGGCACAACGACAGCAACACCGCATTGTTGTGGCCAACTGACTGTTCGTTGATTTATTAAAACGGGAATATATCTTAAGCCGCTTTGCGTTGCACAACATCATCATCATCACAACAACAACAACAACAATGAATTCTGATTGCGTTTTTCACCAATGAAAAGCGCACACAATTTTATTTTCAATCATATTTTTGGTTGCTTGACTGATGTTAGTGGCAGTCAGAGTGGCCAAAGGTGGAGAGGGGTGAAGGGAGGTGCTGGCTAAGGGTTGTTGCAACTACCGTTTGTGTCCGCCGTCTTTTGCAGCTTCTTATTACCCTGGAGATAGCGCGTCGGGTTAGAATTCAATTATATGGCAGCATAGAATTTGAAAGATAGAGATGCCACAACGACAAGACCATTCGAAATGCAAGCAAGCTGGTTATACCCTGTAACAGATGGTGGGGTATGTGAAGAGCGAATTGAAGCTAAAATTTCATAGGTAATACTTGGAGAACTTAATATATTTTTGGTAGTTTTAGAGGCTTTACGGTGTGCTATGTTAAAGTTAACATAACTAATATGAAACTGAGGATTGTCACAAAATAATTGTCAACATAAATTTATAATCAAAATAATTCCAACTATTCACACTACTTAAATGTTTCCCACAACTTACAGGGTATTTAGACCGCTTATACCCTACCTTAACTTGCTACTTTCCTATTTGTTTGGTTCTTGTTATCAGCATTATTATCAAGCAGTGACTGTGTTCCTGTCCCAGCGTCCAATGTCCAGTGTCTGTTGGCCATTTTGCAATATGATATTTATAGCTATTTTCTACTTATATATATTATATTCAATCTGTACAATCTGTGCACTGCTTGTTGTCCGCAGCTTTGGCTTCGTTGTGTTGCCAAAGATTTTCTGGCCACAGAATTTGACTCGCTTCTACACACAATTTTAATAAGGCAACTTTTCTCTCTCGCTCTTTTCTGCCTTGGCTTTCACCTCTTCTGCTCTTTGGCTAAACATCCATCTCTGTCTCGTCTGTAGTTTGAAAGCAATGCACATTCAATTTGCTTTTTCTAGACTTCATTCCTGGTCCCATTGTCATTTCATTTGGAAAACTTGCTGTTGCAGAAACGAAGCAAAATTTTCCAATTTAAGCTCTAGATTTTCTGCTCTGCATTTAATGGCGTGTTGGAAAGGAAACAGAAAAAGAAATAAAATAAAAGAAAACAACTAACTAACGACTGGCTCATAAGTTATAAGACTAGAGAAAAGGATACTGGCTACTGGATAAAGCCAACTTCAGTTTTGGCCAGCATAAACAAATTGTTTGGCACTGTGGGCTCGAGTGAAACAAAACGCCCATATAATCTGTTCAATAACTTGGAAAATCATTGGCAATAAATCAAAATGACTTGCAGGAAACTGGCAGCTAACAGAATTCGTACCAAGAAGCACACACATACACCCATACACACACACATTTAATCCAAATAGCCTCACGCTATTGTAGTTGACTTGAATTGAGTTTGAATCTGCTCTTTAAGTCAAATCTATTGGTTAGCTGGCGGAATTTCAAATTCAACACATGGGCGGCATAAATTTATGCCAACATTTTGCGCAAATTCAGCACAAAATCAAGAAAGCGAATTCCGTTTTGAGTCTAGAACTGAAGCGTTCAAATACTCTGCAAGTTGGCAGAAGAAGAGAAAGTCTTAGAAGCAGAAGAAAGAAACTTTCTGATCAGTTCAGATCAGTAATGATTTTTTTTTTATACATAATGTGGCTTACTACCTTCCATTCCCATCTCAAACCTCTTTTCCTTCCTGCCTTAAGCCACATTACCCTCAAGTTAGAGCAACAATCAATGAGTTTGTCTCTTTTGGGTTTTTAACGCTGTCGTTAACACATCATTTTTCGGCAGGGTGGCAACGCTTCCATTATCTTTCACTTGCGATCAAATGAAGTGTGCAATGTGGGTGTGTGCGTGTGCGTGCGTGTCTCTGTGTATCTCTGTAACTGTCTCATTTCCATCTTTGTGGGGCTGTTCATGTTTTGAGTCGCCCTCAAAATGCTCCGGCACGAAATGAGCCGGTCGAGAGGTGCTCGGTAATCTGTACTCGGTGGTCGTTGCTCGGCCTCGTACTCGACCTTCTCGTGCTCGTCCTCGTTCTCGTTCTCATTCTACTACTGGGTTCAGAGTTCTGGGCTCCGTGGGTTGTCCACGTTTAATGTCACTCGCAAAGTCGCAAATTGCTGTGCATGAGCTTTTTATGTTCATGCAAATGTCACCAGTGCACTGCTGATGGCTTCGCAACGTTGCCAGGACTACTCCGAGCACTGGACTAAGGAGTGTGGTCATTGAAGGAAGGGGTGGCAGAGTGTAGAGTGTGGTGTGGCTGCCTGGGAGTAGTGCAGTAGATGAAGTATACGTAATGTGCCCGTTTGACCGGCCTTTTGTTTGGCTGCAACGAAAAATGCACTCAAAAGTTTACACAGAAAGGCCATAAGTGGCCCGGGACGTTGTGGACATCCTGTCCAGTCCTGTTCGGTCTAGTCCCGGCCATGTCCTGTCCAGTTGTCCAGTTGTCCCATCCATTTGCCTGTTTGGTAATTTTGTGCTTAGTGCTTAGTGCTTGCCGACGTTGGCATCAAAAATCTCTTCGTTGCTTTTCTATCTCTTGTTTTCCGCTTAAAATCAGATGTCGAAATAATTTGCAACACGCCGTGGCACATGCAAAAAGGGGGGCACTATCCCAGGGGCTGTCACTGAGGGGATGAAAGGAGGTACGAACTGTTCTACTATCTGCAAAAGTGGCACGTGTTTATGGGCTTTGGACAAATGGCACATTTGTTGCTCAGCAGCAGCTTAGTAGACAATACAGCTCTCAAATAAACTGAGCTGGGTGGGATGTATTAAGTGGATTGTTTGAAATTGTTGGAGATATAGGAAAAGTGCAGGAAGGGGAAAGCGGCTAACACTAAACAGCTAATGGCGTGTGTCGTGTAAATTAAAGTTGGTGACTTAAAAGTTCGAAGAAATAAGCACCAAAGTAATGGCATAAAGACAGGAGTTTTTAGAATTTTTTCAAGTAAAAACAAGGGCTTAAAAATAAATTGATTTATGCTACTTTTGAGCTTAGTTTTTTCATAGTTTTAAAAAGCAGTTTTTGAAACTTTTCCATACTAATTTACTGCCTAAAATGTTGCTTTACAATGGCTTAGTGATTACCAAATTTTACTGACTAAAATTCAACTGCAGTTGCAGTGTTTCCACAACAATTCACAAACACAAAACAAATAAATTTTCTATAGTTTGAGACGAAGAAAATGAAATCCATAATCTTTTGATAACATAACTAATTTTGAAATAGCTTTTGGCTAATTGGCCTAAATACTTAATATGTTTTGTGTCGTGTGCAACAAGTTGTAAATTAATTGGCAAAAGGCTTTGAGAGTAAATTTCCGCACGAATCAATAAAATAATAATAAAATCAAAAGCAACAATTTGACACAAATTTGCACGGGAAATGTAATTAATGAATGCAGAGTGTATATTGAATGTAAAATGCACACACAAACACACACACTCAACACACAGCTGGCAGCACAACAAGCGACAATGAGATTTCGACACAAAATTGAAATGCATTAAAACAACAAAAATAAACACGTAACTGAATCAAACAGCTCTGAATGCTAAAAGAGACAGATAGAGCGATAGAGAGAGAAAGAGAGAGAGAGAGAGAGAGAGAGAGACACACACTACATTTGAAGACAACAACAAAGTTAATTAAATTGTGCACTGGTAACAGCTATGGAAATTAAATCTATCTGCCAGATGCTAGTGCGAATTGGCATAGATACATAGATACATGGGCCTAATGTGTTTACATAATACAAATAATGTGAAAATAACAATAAATTAAGCCAAGCAGCAAACAAGGCGAAAGCAAAGGCAAACACACACACACACACATGGGAGCACAACAAACACAAACCAAAATCGAAATCGAAATCCTAGAGAATAATACCAGACACAATATAGATAGCAAACGAGAGTAGTTTAATGAGTTTTAGTAGTATTGTTTATGTTTATATATTCCTAATTTATTAATAAGTCCATTACTAAGTGGATTATAGCCAATGAAGCAACTAGTAAATTGAAGTAAGTTGTATGTAGCTTGAAGTCAGAATGAATCTTTTTGATAATCATATTCCTTTGACTAATATTTTAAAAGTCTATTAAATTATTTACACCTCATTCAAATAGATAACTTCAATCACAACCCTCGCCTTTGGTAATATGCAATGGGAATTTCAATGGCAACGCAGCTGAGACACCCAAAAGTGCAATAAATTAAAGGTTTTTAGGCGGCACAAGTGAAATAAATTCGTTATTATTATCGTCTAAATGTCAAAGCGCATTAAAATCAAGTGGGCTGAAACGAACGAAGGAAGCTAACGCTGAAGCTGAAAGCTGAAAAGCTCAGGACGATTTTGAACAGCTGTAAACTGAAAAGTGTAGCCTGTAAATGCCGCCGCAGCTGAGCAATCGTGGCAATAAACCACGAATCGAATCGAAATGAATTCGCTTCAAGCTGCTGTCTCCTTAGTGTGTCTTTGTGTGTGTGTGATTGTGTCTGTGTTGGCTACCCAGAAACACGGATATAAATTTCAATTTCCGACACTCTAAGTGGCGGGGCAAATGAAATAACATTTTCATTTAACCTGCATTCGATTTCAGTCACATACGTTGTCCTCTGTGTCTGTGTGTGCGAGTGTCTGCGCGCGTGTGTGTGTGTGTGTGCATGTCCATTATCGACTACCACCTCAGCTTGTTCTCTTGTAGCTCTCAAACTGCAGCTTGTGCTCTCCGTGTGCTGCAAGCTCAGCAAAGTGCGGAGCTTGCCTTTTGCATTACAGATTGCATTCCACTCGTTGCATGTTGTTGGCCAAGCATCAAACACGCAGCGTCAGGGAGACAGTTATTTTCAAGGGGCGTAGTGGGAGGCGGCGGGTAGTGGCAGCCAGCACAGTCCTGCACATGAGCATCGGCAGACACTCATGAAATTGGCCATAAATAACATTTTCTTTACATTTCATTTGGATAGCCGAGCATGCGAGTATTGCAGCTGCTGCAGCTACCGCCACTCCCCGCTCATTTCCGACCCCTTTCCTTCCTGCCTCTTCCTTGGCTGCTTCTTCTTGGCTGGCTTCGTGGCAAGGCGGCTTAACCAAATGGGCGTGGCTAAGTTGCAATTAGCCACAGCACTAAGAGAAAAGTCCATTTCCCATACACTCAAACACACACACACACACACTCTGACAACAATTTAAAACTCTGTTTACTTTTGTACACTTGAATTGACTGCCGATTTGCAGTTTAGACGCTAATTAAAGTTGATTTTTTGGACATGACTGCTTTTGACTGGCCAGAGCTTTAGTTTGTGTTTGTGGCAAAGAAATTTTCTGACTTATCAAATAATTCGGTGTTAAGTTACAGAAAAATTTAGATGGAATTTTACATTCGACTGTTACCTTCAAAGTTATGTCTTCTAAATATGAAAATTGAATATCAAAAAATGACCAAAAACATGTTTAAATGGAAGCTGAAAACTGATGTTCTTAGGCAGTTTTTGATAACAATATGAGCGCTTTAAAAATGTGTTCTGTTTTAAACAATGTTCTTAAAATAGAAAGACACAGGTTTCCTTTATTATTAACAAATAAAAAAGAAAGTAAAATACTTTAGCATACACCTGCATTTAGAAACACTTAAGTATTCCTATAAAAAACATGCATATATTTCTTACTCTTTATTATTATTTCTTCAAGTTTTGAACAATTTTTAGCTGCAAATTTAAAGTTACCATTGAAGCTAGTTTTTAAGTTTAATTTTATCGACACGCCCAAAGTTTTTGAATATATATTTTTTGTTATAAAATGGTAAACATTGTGCTATAAACTAGTATGTGTTGTGACAAGTCAGCGAAGCAAATAAACGATGTAAAAAAGGGGCAAGTGAAATCATAAGAAGCCAAAAACGAACAACAACAAAAAAAAAAAAACTTAAGGCTAAAAGTAAAAACTTATTGCTGTGCTTTGGACTGATTTCCCCATGGAAATCAGTTTAGCAGTTGGGCTAAGGAATCATAAAATCTTAAATAAAAAGAAATCTAACAACAAGCAAATAAAATGTGTGCAAATATGTGTGTTGTGTGTGTGTTTCTGTGTGTGGGAGTGTGTGTCTACGAGGACAAAATCAAAGAGCATGAACATGCATGAAATGCGTTACGCATACGCCGTGTATAACGTACATTTCATACGTTGTACAAGTTGTTGTTGTCGATTGGTCGGTTCTCGACTGGCTCAACAATTTCTATAAAGTCTTTGCTTGGAAATGCCTTTTAGACCTGCGGCAGCACTGCCTTTGCTTCCGCTACTCCTACTGTTCCTGCTACTTGCGCTTGTGTGTTCTTAAGAGAGGAGTAAGGACATTGGCAGACAACTCTTGAGTTTATTTCATGCATTAAAAGCTTTCAGGCTTTCTGCATGTTCCTCTTGTTGTTTTCTATCGGTTTTTGCGGCCTGGCTAAAGTTTTTGCAGCATTTATAGACTTTTGCCGACGACCTCGAATGCGGTTTTCACTGCCTTCCACATTTACTATCAGTTGGCAAGAATCGTCTGGCATTATTTAAGTTTCTCTTGGCTCGACTGTTCTTGTTGTTATTTGTGTGTCTTAATTGTTGCTGTTGTGCTCGCAATTGTGCGTAAAATGTGCGACTTTCCCCCCTTTTGTCCAAATCGTATCTAATTCAGCTAATTTGTCGGCTGTTTTCGCGCTCAGTTTTTGCCAGCGCCTTCGACGCTCAATTTCAATTTATTTACCACAGAATTGTACGCCCAACCGTTGGCTAGATTTAAATTTATTGGCCATGTGGTACAAACATGGCTATAAATCCATGCAGTTAGCTGTTTTACCAGTTACCCGCTAAACAATTGATGTTTTTGTTTGTTAGCAAGAAAGTGTATTATTGCCAGAGTTTAAATGGAAAATAACAAAAGGTCGCTCGCTATAACTAATGAATGACCCCCCCAGGTGGGTGTGGCAGGTAGGGGGCGTTAACGTGAAGCGTTGCCCTAAAAATAATAACGTAAATTTCAAATAGTCAGAGCACTTATCCTTCTTAGTTACACTTCAGCTTTGGCTGTGTTTCTGTTTGGGGCTATAACGTGCACTTATTGATACTTATAGCACCACACACACACACACACACACAGTAGCACATATGTGCTATCGCTCACAAACACACACATGCAACTGCTTGGGTTTCTCATAGCTCCCTTGGGTCGCTTGCAGCGCTGGCAAAATAAATTCAATTTTGTAAAACTGATTCCCCACACAATTTCCACACGATATCCTCCTTTTTTCTTTCCCCCACTGCTCCTCCCCAACTCACTCTCTCCCTATGTTTGCTGTCTAAGTATGCGTGTTGCATATGTGCAAAATTTTAAGCGAAATGAATATGTATTGGCATTTAGCTGAAGTAGCTCTAGGTAGCACTCCAACAGCTGCCAGCAGCAACAACAACAACAACACCAACAAACTGCACACTCGCTGTGAAATAGATAACAATTTATTGCCATCAAGCGCGCCAAAATGCTATAGTAAAAGTTAATGAAAGCAATTTGTTTGACTAGTAGCAAGTTCAAAGTCTGCTTAAAAGGCTGAGGTTAACGCACGCATCGCTGCAAGCACGTATTTGTATCTTGTATCTTGTAGATACCAAACAGCATACGCTGTAAATATAATCAACTCTCTCTAATCTTAAGCTGCCGCTTAAACTGCTGATAGTTTGTAAATATAATAATAAAACATGCTTTTTATTAACTTTCTAACGATTTTAATTAAAAGTATCTTGGAATATCTAGCATGAAATGAAGCTAGTTGAAATTTAGCACACATTTGCCAATTTCCATATGTCTTGCTTCGTTTCAAAAGATTTGTGTAAACCAAATTAATTTTCTTATAAACCATAAAATGAAATTTCCAACTGTAATTCCACGACTTCTGCAGTTTGTTCCGTCTGTTTTTGATTTGTGCTCGGCTTTCTTTTATGTTCCCACACATTTCTATTGCCAATTTTGTGCGCATATTAAAAATAACCAATTCCAAATTTCACTCGAGTCATAATTTTGTTATTTTCTGTTCCAATAATAAACCAGAAAATATGTAATTGAATAATTCACGAAGTGTTGTGCTGGAGCTTCGTATATAATTTGGATGTTTTTTTTTTTAATATGTTGCAATTGGAGCTTCTTTGAGGCCCAGTTTGTTCCGTTCTGATACACTTTTCCTGGTAGTTTATATACGAAGACTCTCCTAATTTACATAAAGCTTAACACTGCACTACCGAGCACACTTTGTGTCTCTCTCACCCTCTCTCTTTATTCATAGTTATATATTTCATTCAGTTTTCGCACTCTTTAGCCTGCATCTTCTGTTCTATTGCAAACATTTATCAACACTTTACACAAAAAAAAAAAATGCTGAAATAATCTGTAAAACTTCTGCTCTGGGCCGTGTCAGAAACTGAACACTTGATTTGTGAAAATTGTTGCCGCCTTTTTGTGAGGTGCCACCGTGTCGACTCTACATGCCACTTTTTTAAACTTTACTCTAAAAATTGTGTATTTTTGTTGGGTATTTAAGAACTGTAATTTGTTTAGAGCCAGTTTTAATTTGTGCTTAGAAAAGTAACTTTAATATCTTTTCTGCGAAGAAGGCATTCAATCAAAGTTTCAGCTATTTAAATAGATGTTTGGATATTTATAGACTCATTACTGGGTATCTAGTAGTTTCTTTTCAGTTAACAACCAATTTTTTTTTTAATCATAGCTCACCTGCTTCATGCACTTTGCTCTTTATTCAGAACCAAAGCTGCTGCTGCTGCTTCTGGAGCTGCTGATGCAGTGCTCGGCATAATTGCAATGTTTACCCCGGCGCAGGGTTAAGTGAAGCGTTAAGGCGGTACCGACGGCAAACAGAGGGGGTTGGGCGGGGCGTGGCATACTCTTGATTAAAATTTCTGATTACTACACTGATAGCAGAAGAGCGAGAAATGCATATAAAAGAAACAAAAAACGAGGAACAAACAAAAAAAAAAGAAAGAAAGACAAAAAAAACACACACACACAAATCCATAGAGCAAAAGGTGCCACAAAATTGCAACGACGGCGCTTTGTGACAGCAGCCGCAGCTTACCCACTGCCACGCCCCCAGCTCGCTACCTAATAACATATCCAGCTGTCCCTATATACATCTCTGTGTGGGTATATGTGTGTGTGTATGTTGTTTGGCTTTCATTAGAGCAGCTTTGACTAGTACGATGTGATGTGCCTTGCAAGTTCTTTCTTTGCCATGATTGATGATTTCAATTTGAATTTTCATGTCGAGGCATCATAAATAAAAAAAAATGGCTGAAAAAATAGCTAGACAACTGCCAACTTAATTTAACTTTTAGCAACACGGTTTTGCCACTCCTTTTTTTTTTGAGCAGTTTTTGAGTTAAACGCGACTGTACTTCCGGCAGGTCTTTGTTCATTTTCGGTTGCTGCAGATGAGAAACCTGAAGCGCTAATTAATGATGCCCCATGACAGAAAATTTATGTGCAATGCTGAAACTTTTGCAATATTTGTTCGCATTTAGTTTTGGCTCCATTTACGTTACCAATGTGTCTGAGTTTGTGTGTGTGTGTGTGTGTGTGTGTGTCTGTCCGATTGTGTTTGTATTTGTAGTTGAATTTGTGTGCTCATGTTTCAGCACTTCCGTTTCCTGTATTAGGCCGGGTAAATGCAGTGCCCACATCACATTTGCTTACCTAAACGACAGAGCATAACGATTTTATAAACTACTTGACAACTAGAAGTATATAGTAAACGCTTTTCTATATCTTTTGAAGCAACATATCTCAGTAAAGCGATGCGAATTAAAAGCATTAACTTTAAATATTTCTTTTGATAGCTTTAAAGTGTAATTAATAGTTTAGTAATTGTAGCCACAATTAGTTAGGGTATTAGCCCGATGTCAGCTATTTAGTTGCAAGCCATATTTATGAATACATAACTCGCTTAGCCAGTTTGTATGGTCCTTGTATTCACCTGTCCATAGCCATGTTCTATCTGAACGCTTTAGGCGACTTTGTCTACTGCTAATGGTCATCGGTTGTTGCCCAGCATTTCATTATTCATTATTCCCGAGTTTCTTCTCACCCTTTTCATTCCCTACTACTCTGTCTCCTTTCCTGCTTTACTTGTTTCATTCAGGTTCATTCATGTTTATACATAAAACTTTGCTATTGCATCTGCCACCTTAGTAGTTGTCTGTCTGACTGTCTTTCTTGGCTGTCCGTCAGTCACTCGAGTGATGGCTTTTCCTGCGCTCAAGGTATGCTCTCCCCGGCAGTGTGTTCTTTATTCACCTAAGAGTGGGTGCATTTCATGGTTTTGGGTTTTAATTCAGGGGATTTTAGCTGCTTCAGAGCTGTTGCTCCTGAGGCTGTTTATGATATGCATTGATCGGTTTCATATTGTGAAGCTAAAAGCTAATTTTAGACTTTATAATTGACTGGCACAGCTTAGGCAGTGAGTGCATTGTGTAGATAAAGTATTTAAAAGTTATCTAAAAATAAAACAAAGTTAATTAATATTGCCTTCAATTTATTCTTCAACTTTTACTTATTGATTTGACACTCTGCTCTTGTGGGGTGACTTTAAATTTCTAAGACTCATTTCTCGTACTTCTCACTTGTTAATCTGTCAGTCGATTTAGCATCTTACACACCATTTATCGCCATCAGCAAACTGTCGATAAAACTAATGCAACTATGCAGAAGTATCCATGACGAATATAAAACACATCAAATAGAGAGAGGAAGAGTGTGTGTGTGTGTGTCTGAAAAAAACAAAGAGGCAATGCACATTGACAACGACAATGACGACTTGTCAAATATTGACGTATCTCTTGAAAATTGTGCTCCAGAGCGCGGCTCATCCAATGTAAGCAGCAGCCAATGGCTGACTCCTTTCTCCCTTCGCTCTGCCCTCCTTAGCCCTCGTTGACTGTGGCAGCGTCAGCAACATCATCAACTGGTTGGCAACACATGCCACTGTTGCCAACTATACACAGGCTCCTCCTTCTTCATTTCACTCTCACACATCATTTGTGTTGTTGGCTTCGACATTTTTGTATTTGTTTCAAGTAGTCGGTTTCAGTCTTTTTTCCTGCTGTTGTTTTTTTTTTCACTTTTTTTTTTTTTGCCTCCGTTGCGCTTTTGCTGCCCCAAGCGGAGGCCCAGGGACAGGACCAGCAACCAGACTTGATCCTCCATATACTCTGGCACTTCATTTACTGCGCTCAAGTGGATCCACTTTCATTTGTTTGCGCAGTGTAGAAAAAAAGCTCAGTATTTTGCGTCACATGAGAGTGGTGACTAGTAGTTACCCTGTAAGTGATTTTTAAAAACTATAAAACAAATTAGATCATGCTGAACCTATTTGTTGAATAAATCAATCTGTTAATTATTAAATAACTAAAACTGCAACTGAACTCTTGCTTTTATTGAAATATATGTTATTAAATAATTAATTTAATGTTTGGCTGTCCTGCTTATCATACAAGACCTGACTTAGACACTTTTGCTCTTTAGCGTGTGTATACTCCTTCATTTCATGGCTACAGGGTATAGAAAGAAAGAACAGGAAGCGCAGCGACAGCTCCAATGAGTTGCTTGGTTTCTTTACCAGTATCCTTTTTATTATTTTTTTTTTGTCACCCCGCTTATTGTTGTAGTTTGCAGAGTAGCTGCTGCTGCTGCTGCTGCTACAGTAGTCGCCTCTGAAGCTGCTGCTGATTCAGCTTTGTTTGCCTTAAGCCTTTGTGCAAACATTTTGCGCCCCAGACCCAATCCCAGCCCCAGGACATGAGGAGAGAAACAGGCTGCATAATAAAAACCGAAAATACACTAAACCCATGCACAAAAAAACAACGAAGAGTGAAGAAAATAAAGAAAAAATGAGCAGCCATTACGACGTCGTCCCTAGTCTCCCTTGTACGCTTTGTCGATGCCCCGAGAAATGCATCATCAATACGTCGTGTAGCTTGTATATGAAGTACTCGTGTATGGCAAGACCTTCCAGCTGCTATCCCCCCTTTTTGGACATGAACGCACTCATATCACGCATGCTGCCTTTTCCTGCAGTCCCCTTGCCCCCTCTACTCCTCCTGGCACACCCTCTTCTTTGTCAATCCTTTGACAGCCTTTGCTACTCGGCTTTTGTTTGAATGTTGCGACTTTCATCATCCATTTTCATTCTCTCAAATTGATCTCGTTCGTGTTGCTCTATGCAAAGAAGTTGCTTTGCCTGGAAATTATAGGCTAATATTTTACTTTGATGTGTTGCTTTCAATGAATTATGTAAGGATAATCAAGTTGCCATTGGTTAAGTAGGGAAAGTGTCTAGTAATGTGTAGATTATTATATAAAATGCAGATTAAAGATTAAAATAAAGTGCCTAAAAGTATGCAATAAAAAATAACTGATTGCTTGTGGTTGAAAGTGTATAAGTCTTTAAAAACTGTATGATTAGAGATGTAAAGGAGCATTTCCAATCTTAGCTGCAACAAGAGCTACTAGGGTAAAATTTTCTTCAGTGCCTGTGCTTCAAATATTGACAACAACGACAAGTAAACCTCAGGCAACAACTTCAACAACAATAACAATAATAATGAGAAGGCAAACAAGGCAAGGCAAAAGCAAACTTTGCACTAAATCCTTACAAATGTTTATCTTTTCTTAATCCCACACTTAACTGTTGGACCCGTATTTGGCCTGTACCAAGTTGCCAGACTGGGCCTGAAATTGCTCAGCTGATAGGCTAAAGTGCCTTTTCTCCTACTTGGTTAGTGCATATAGCTGGCAAATTGCTTAACGCTTCAGAGCTTGCTTGCCGCGATTCAGACTCTATTGCAAGCTGCAGTTGCAGTCGTTGTTGCTGTTATTGCTATTTTCTTAACACAGTTGTAAAAACTTTTGCGCACAAATTTTGTGCTTTCAAAATCCGGCAAGTCGTAGAGGAGAGAGCAGTGGGGGAGTAAAGCTGAAATTTCGTCAACGTCTGCTAACAATTTTTGCAACGACAAGTTTTATAAGTAGCTGCCGCCTGTTGCCCGCCAATCCCTTATCTCAAGACCTGTCCCTACTTCTTTAGGGTTACCATGCCACCCCTCTGGTATTCCCTAAGTGCTGACCACTATCACGTCGTCCTTCATTTGCACATCGACCGCGAACGTGCAAAGTTCTCTGAGCGTTGACTTTATTCAAACTCGAGTTTCCATCTTTCGCTTACTCTTTCTTCTTTGCTCTTAACTCGGTCTTGCTCTCTGGCTGCTGCTTGTTTAATTGTTTTTCTTATTTGGTAAAATAAAACACACAAAATATTTGCAATTGTCGCTGCTTTAGTTTTTGGTAAGGAGTCGAAGGATGCGTCTTAATCTTTTGTTGATGCTTGTTTATTTTGCAATTACTTAGGCGTTTTGTTTGCGTCTGCACTGCGGCGTCGTTTGCCTTAACTTGGCTCAGACTCACTACCAGACTACCGTACCCTTCCTTTCCTCCCTGTAGTTGGCTTAGTCCTTTCTTGAAGTGCGTTTTAACTGCTCCACTGCGTCGTCGTTGTCGCTGTCCTCGTCCTGTGTTTGTTTGCCTTTTCTTTGCCATTTCCATGAGTTGTCTTGCGCTTTTTTCGGCTTAGGCTGGCTGTTTCCTTCCACTGCTGTAGTTGTTGTTTTTCCTTTTTGGGAGTTTCCCAGTTGTTTGGCTAATTTCATGCTTTGATTAGTGCTAAAGGTGCGTTGGGAAATTCACATCTTAGAGCTGTGATTCAAGTTGATTATGCAAACGTTTTTATTAAAATAAGTTATGCAGTCTGCAGTCAAGGGAGCTCAACAGCTTAGTACTTAAACTAAAAGAAATAAAATGTGCTTACATCTAAATCTAACACCTAAATATATATTAAATAATGTACATAAATATTGAATAAAAGCATTAAAATTAGAAGTTAGTTATGATTTCTCTTAATCATCTTCCACACAAGTCGTCAGTCATTAGTAAATTATATACGATAAATCAGCAATTCAATGCAAAAAATACTCCCAAAAAGAGCACAATTAAACCTCCATTAATCAAACAGCATGTGTAAAAGAGAAAAAGAGAAAGGGAGACCAATAAATGAGTAGGAAATTTTGCTAGAAAAGCGCAAAAAATGTGGCTTACAACAATTGCTAAAATCACTTGAGCTGAAACTTTTGACTGCTCCATAAAGGGGAAAAGTGTGCGACAGAGAGCACATAAGAGCACACATTAGAGAGACAAAGAGAGAGGTATGTACACACACACACACACACACACGCATACATTGAAAACTATTTGCTGCTTTAATCGGAAACGGAAACAGGCTGACAGTCGGCAGTTAGGCAGGCAGTCAACCGGTTGACAGTCAATCGATAGATGAGGTTCGTATCGATGCCAGTTGCTGCCAGTGCGGTGGTGAGCAGCAGGGAGGCGTGGCAGGGCCGCACTTAGTTTTGCCGCACAATCAAAGCGGAAGTCATTTTCGTACGTTAATTGACAACAAGCAGGGAGAAAGCAGCCGGGAACGAAGTCAGAACCAATAACGATGACGACCACGACGACAACGGAGAGCGACGTTATCGATGAGAATAGAAATGAGAATGGGAATGGGTTAAGGGAATGGAAATGACGTTGATGGTGTCGCTGACGTCGTCTATCAATCTGTGACCCCAGTCTACCCTTAACCCCTTTTACCCATTTGACCCATGCTTCCTTGTCTCTATTTGTTATATGGCAAAATAGTTGAATAGTTTTGCATTGTGCCAAGAGACAGGGGATTGGGAATGTGACTTTGTTTTAAATGAAAGCTTAATGAAGATGGCTTGACTTGCAGCTGGAAACTCGTTTAGTTTCAAGAGAAACTATTTGTACATTTAGAAAAATTATTATAAAATATGCTTTAGAACTTATTTTATTAATAAATGTAATTCAAGTCTTAAAATTACTGGAATTTATGGCCCACGCAAACATAGCTTTTCTTAAAAGCCATTTCTTAACTAAACCCAAGATTTTCAGAACAAAGTCTTACAACTAAAACGTATTTCTTTTAGTGTATTCCCTCTTTCTTTTCCGCCTGTCACTTTGGTGTAATAATTGAGACTGATTTTCGGCTCTTGTCGATTGAAGTTTGTGATTTTGTGAGCCTTGTGGCATTGTGGTGAGCCAGAACGGAGATTGTTCTATTCTCTGATAAACTTGTCAGACAGTTTAAGCATCAGGAAGTGCTGAAAAGTGGGCAGTAAAACTGCAAGATGAATAGTTTTGAATGAAGACAAAAGTATGTTAAGTGTAAAGTATTGTGAAAGTTATACAAAGTCTTCAATTTGTATGCGACGTTTATTACATTTTGAGGTCGCTGATTATGCTTTTATGCCGTTTGCTGATTACAGTTTTATTCTTTGCTTCTTTTTGCCTTTGTGCCGTAAGCGAATTGTGTTGCTCATTATCAATGCGCAGTCCAAAAATTGAGAAAGTAAATTGTAGAAAAAAGTAGAATGAATTGTAGTATCCATGTCACTTGGCATTATTCCATACACAACAATGCAATGGGAATTCGCAGTGAGTAAAAAAAAAAAAATGTATGACCTACTACATTGGCCCGACATCAACTGCATTTTAAAATCAACGAATACGAATGTGAATATTGTAAAGTCATTGTGAATGTTGCTGCCATTTTGTTTTAGTTGTTCTGCCTGACAGGCAGTAAGTCTGTCTGTCATTGAGTTCAGCTCATGGGTGTGCGTGTGTGTGTTTGTGTGTTGTTCGCTTTTGTGCCTCGCGCTCAACTCGCTCGCTGAATCGGCATTATTTTGTGTTGCATACACTGAGGGGCTTGGCACGTGCATGTCAAACTGCAGCTGTAGCAAAAGAGTAGCCACTACAGCTCGGGTCATCGATGGGTGGGCAGTGAGAACCCAACAACAACAACCACCACCACTATGATGATGATGATGATGACGCTGGCGTTGATGGCAGACGGACGCTTTACGGGCTTGGTTAGCCCTATTGTTATAATCCTTAGCCAGCATGTGGGTACTCTATCTTTTCATGGCAGTCAATAAGGTTAAGCACATTGAAATGTATCTGTCATAAATTTGTATTAATTTAGTTTACTTAATTTTGCCGAGCTCAGTCCATGTGATTATTATTTTTCAACTTTTTAAATTTTCTAACTTGGGCCATATAGTACTAGATAAAAGAGTGTGTGCTGCATTTCGTATTGGATACATTAACATGTTGATTATAATAGCCAATTGCCCAGCCATTCGAACATGTTGCAGTTGCCTTTCCCGTTGCTGTTGCAATTTCTGCTGCAGTTGTTGCTGCTGTTGCTGTTGATGAGACTGACATAAAACAATGCGATATGCGCTTCTCGAATGTTGTACAAATGAATACCGCACAGCAAGCTACACAATTTTTATAATCAAACTGATAGCTGTCTCTGTTGGTGTCTCTGTTGCACGCGTGTTTAACTGGCAGCTAGGGCAGTGTGTAGCTTAAAACTTCAAATTAAACTAATTTTACGAAAATTGTTGGTCCCAGTGTGCGCGCACAGTGCGCTATTGTTTTATTTGCTAACAAACTGTATTTGTTGTTGTTTCAGCTACGGATATGATTGGATGGGACTTGAAATGGATTTTATTTGGGTTGAGTTCTGGTTCTGTTTCTGTTTCTGCTTCTGTTCTTTCCATCAATTTTGATTGTCCATTGTTTTGTTGTGCAGGATTCGCGATAGACTTTTGGTATTGTGGTTCTTGCTGCTTTTTGTCAAGCTGAGCGGAAATTGATTTGTGCATTTTATGTCACGCTTTTGTTATTGGCATTAACTCGCTGTTAAAACACGCCTACTGCCCCGCCTCCCCTTGGGCTAATAGCTCTATTATTTTTTGTGATTATTGTTTGCCCAGTTTTAAACTGAAATTGCAAATATTTTTTCGATTATGTTGCAGTTAATTAAATGCATGTTCTTTTCAATTTTGTAATCAAATTCCGAAAGTGCCATAAGAATTATTGCTATCAACATTTTGTTTTGCTTTTTTTTTTAATTAAAAGGAAATTTTGTTCAACAAATTTTTAAAATAACTAAGCTAATAAATATTTTTTCGAGTTCATGTAGTTTAGTCTTTTAAAAGTATTTTAAAGCTTTGATTTCTAATTTTTGTTTTGTTATTTTATGAAAATTATTTTTATTTTTAAATAGATTTTTCAGAGCGCATACAAATTTTAAACTGCACATAATTCGGCTATTGTTTTATTGTTGCAACTACTAAATGCAGTTCAAAATAAAATAAATAAATCAAATGTTGTATAGACTGCAAAATGCTGTGCATTCAGCTCCGAAAAAAAAAAAATTTCAAAATTCTTGAACTGAAAAATTAATTAGGTAATAAAAATTCCGCACAGAATAGAAAATGTTTTCTTTGTCGTTTAATAAAAACGAAACAAACGAAACATGTGATTAAATTACCTGTTGAAAGAAATTTTTATTGATTCCAGGGTATGAAAAGCAAATAATATTTAAAATTATGCAGGCAATTTTTGCATTTTATTAGCGCGTAAATTTGTATTAGCCTTTAATTTATATGTTAATTGTATTCGATTATTGTGTTTCAGTTGTCTGTCTACAGGAGGGTTGGGGGGATTGGGGGGCGAATCAGTAGGCGTGTTAGGCAATTCGTTCTGTCGAATATTGCTCCGGCTGTTGCTTTGTCAGTTTTTGTTAATTATATCTATTTTTTTGTTGTTGTTGTTGTGAAATATGCTTCGTTTCACATTCCTAACGTGCTTTTGTGTTGCCTGCTGCCTTTTAATTATACTTTATTAAATTTGCTGATTTGTGTGTGGGAGTGTGTCTGTTCGGAAAAATAATTAAAACTCTGGCATAGACATGGTACATGTGTGTCCTTGGATTTTGTTTATTTATGATTATTGGCAGACAGCTAAATTAATTGAGAATTCTTGCCATTTGCCTTGGCTTTCCTTGGCTTACACAATATTTATGCACATCATTGTTGACACTCGACGCCATTATCCTAGCATAGTAGCTATTTATTATGATTTTGTATCTCTATACATTTTCTTTCATCCACACCCACACACACACACACACACCCCGAGGCACATACACATTACAAATTACCCAACATTTATAACACTTTCGAAAGTTAATCGCACTTCAGTCAATGTTTGTTTAATAAAATGGGCGCCGTTCTTGCAGCTGGCCACATTGGTCGGCCATTAGTTGCTGTTATTATCCTCATTAGACTAAATGTTAGCTAATTTCTTTATAACACTCTAAAATGCTTGGCATCATGGGTGTTGCAAATTACTGGTCATTACTTGCATTCCTCCGAACCGAAGAAGCTCATTGAACGCAGAACTTGTTTAAGGGCGGAACACACTCTAAGCAGAGATATATTTGTTAGTGCGTATGAATTTGAGGGTGGAAAGGTATTTCTGGCTATTAAGTTGTACGTTATTTATGGACGTTGTGAGAATATCTGCAGCAGTTGCAATAATTACAGCTTTTAAGCTATTTAATTGCTTGGCCCAATCGTAAAAGGGTTGATTTTTGTAGTATTTAAAGTCAATAAAATATATAGTAATGTCTGGAAATTCTACAATTGTTATAGACAACTATATAACTTTTAATTATATAGAAAGATTATCTTTTTTTTATAGTAGTGTCTTTCTATTTTTAAATAAAGTCTTTTCCCTCATTTCTACTCCGTAAAAACAGGTATAATTTATCATAGATATATAATCTCTAATCAATTACCACATTTATATTGTGTCAAATCATTGTGCCTTAAGTCCGACAAAAGTTAAGCATTTATCATTGCATTTATGTCAAAGATAGCAAACAAATGCATAAACTACTTAAGCCCGACCCCAAAACAACAAACCGAAAAGAAGGTAAAAACCTTTAGCCAATTGCCACGTTTTCTGGCCAAAAGTAAAAGTAATGCCATTTTTGTCACCCACAGGTATTAGCAACACGTGCGTCGCCAATGTCCTACACTCCACTTGTCAACACTAGTATTGATCAGGGGACGAGTGAGGGACTAAGAATCGAAACCAAAATCAACACACAGTCTCTCTCATGTACACACACACACACACCTTACTTATTTTTCATCTGCCATTCAAGTTGTCAGTCATGCGACTCATGTCGCAAACATTTTCCACTCCACCTTCGTGAAATGAAAATCTTTTGTTGTCGCCGAGTATTAATCCATTCGTAGCCCCAATGTGGTGCGTGACAAATTTCGATAAAAAGCCTGCGCTTTTTGCTAAAGAGCAAAGTCTCCAACTCTCTCTCTCTCTCCTCTCTCTCTCTCTCTCTCTCTCTCTCTCTCTCTCTTTCTCCATTCCTCTGTATACGTACAATGATTGTCTTGAGTCCAGCTCCATTTAACACTTCGTTAAACTTTTGGGCAAAAATGAAAAGCTTGTGATGTTCTGCCGTTACGTACATGAGGGCAACGTACACTGCTGGTCATAAATATTTTAACACACACATACACTCGTACACTAAAAATGTGCAATAAAATGCAACGAATTACATAGTTGAAAATGTAAACACACGCAAGCAAACTCCAAACGAATGGAAACAGCAGCTATAAAAGTCAATAATACGTTAAGAGAAATAGGAAAAAGGGACAGAAACAGCGACAGAGGGGGGCAGAGGTAGTGGGAGAATGCACTGGACATACAAGCATAGACCCAGCGGGAACTTCCTCCCCTTGGTGTGTGTGTTGCCCTTTACGTGAGCTAATACAGTTGCGTATTGTATCGGCCAGAGACTGTTTCTGAGACGTTTCCGTCTCCGAAATGGCTGAGAATGGTCAATACGTGGGGTTATACTAACGGGTCGGTGTCTGCTATTAAATTTCATAGCCTTCTTGTAGCGAATTTACGGCTGTTAAAGTTTTTAAGTAGCCACGGTTGCATTGATCGATGTTGAGGAGCTCGAACATTATTCGATGCTATAAATCGATTTAAATGCAGGCGAAACGTGTGTGTTGTCTGCTTTAGAAGAGCTACCCATAGTCATCTATAATATGCTTAGTTAAGAATAGAGTTCAATTACAGTTACTTAAAGAAATTAGTAGAGTTTCGTTGAATTAAAATGAAATGAAATTACTATAACTAAAGTCTTAAGACTAAATTATTTCACACTCGCCGCTCAACACTTTCATAACTCACTGATAAGAGAATCAAATTCAAGCTGCCTTTACGGTATTTTTCATTCAGCTCTTATCGCTTTCGATTCGATTTTCGAACTACGAAATAAGCGATGCGTTCGAATCGATCGATTTGTGCTTATCAAATTTCGAAAATAGCCGTTCGTCTCTGCCGCTGTTTATCTCCCTCGCAGCAGCGTGCTCTCGTTGAGTTTGCCGCCTCTTAATTCAGGCAAAGTCACCGATCGGCGATCATCATGAGCATTATCATTGAAAAAAGCCAACACAATTGAGTGTCACATGCTATGCACAGAATCGGAATTTAGTTTGTCAGAGTCTGTTGTCTTGATAACGTTTAACGTTTTCCCACTTTGCACATCTCTATCTCGTATCTCGTATTATTTTTCTTCTCACTTTCTCTGTGTGTGTCTCAGTTTCGTTCGTTTTGTGCGTCCACAAAATTTTGGTCAACAAAAACAAAATTTGCAAAATATAAAAAAAATTTTACAAGTGCCGTTGCGTAATAAAAATAAAAATAAAAATTTAAAAGACCTACGTAAAAGTCTTACGCTTTTGTCATTACGTCTCTCGTAACGTGTTAAACGTAGTGTAAAAAGTGCTTGTATCGCTTTCTTTGTGGGGTTTGTCGTCCAATCTCAATATCAAAGTTATTGATATATACTATATAATATTATATAACTTCATTTTTTGTTTGTGTCTCTAGCAATTTATGTGAGTACTGAGCGTTAAGGTGTTCAATTAGTTTATAAGTTTTGTGTGCATGTGTTTTTTTTTTTGTTCTTTTTGTTTTACTTTATTATTTGTGGCCTTACTTTTTGTATTATTTTCTTTAACCTATCCTTGCTCTAACCTTAATCACTTTAATTCAATGTTAATTATTTTAAAACCAAGTTTCTTTTATAATTTAATCGTAGTCAGCTGTTATTTTATTTCATACATGTTTTTTGTTTTATTTGTGCTGACTTGTGTTGTTGGTTTGTGTTATCAGTTGGGTCTAGTCACTACCCATCTGTATTTAATATATATATATATATATATATATATATATATATATATGTTTCTTTCTTATGGCGCCTGGGAAATACACTCGTTATTGTACTTTTTTTTTTACACATTTAAAAAAAAACAACCTTTAATTAATTAGATTATTTTCCAAAAATATTGCTTAGCAACGACGTCTTTAATTTCTACACAAATAGAAATATTTTTATTTCTTTATGTTATTTCCAGTCTTTATATATGTATAGTCCTTAAAAGCTCTCCCATTTCTGGTCCCCCTTTTAATTGGCTATAATTTGCTAGCCGTGTTTTTATCTAACTTGTTGCATGAATAATGGCGCAAATAATGAGGACTTTTTGGGAAAATTACAAGAGGAAAGTGCTTAGATAAATACAAATAGAATGGGAATACTCGTTGTATTGTTTACATTGACAAATGCCAGTTCCTAATGCCAATAAATGAACCATAATAATATTATTTATAGCCCTTAGCTGCTGTTGCTGTGCCTGATTGTGCCCTTTGTCGGTTTGAAATGTTAATGGGCTAGGGCCAAAAATAGTTGACTTATAATTAGTGCGTGTGTTTGTGTGTGTGTTAGTCTAATTGTTTGTCTCCCATTGAGCAGATAATTTTATAAAATTAAATGTCAGATATTATCCGACTGTGGGTAAGCAATCAATTACTTCCATTTCAGTGTTGTTACCTGACAACTTTGTTAACTGCGAGTTTGGAATTCAATTTGATACGCACGTGAGCAACAGCAAAATGGGTCTAAATCGGTTTGTGTGTAATCTATCAACAACAATTTCATTAAAATTTAAATAGCCAAAACAAATTGAAAAGCGTTGCCAAGAAAGTCATTTGCTAAAATTGGCAGTAAGAAAAGTAGAAGAAACAATTGAAACAATAGCACGCAAGCCAAATCACGGCAAAAGACTTTCAATCAGCCTGTAAATTCTATTTTCTTTTTGGCCCAATGCCAAAGAGTAGAAGCCTGAAAAGAGGGAGGACAACAACAAAAAAAAAAAGAGAGAACTGCAATCGTATTGCTCTAATCAATTAATGAAAGTGCTACGAATCGCGAAATCTTTCACAGCCAAGCAACTGATGCCCGTCGGTATTATAAATAATTAAATAGCACTTCTTCAGACTCTTTGCTACTAAAATGATTAAATAGAGTTTTGAGGTTTGAAGGCCTGGCAGCTGCCAGTTGTAATTTTAATTAGCTCATTGAGCCGCCAACACACGAAACAAACTTACAGATAGTTTAACTAATCCTTTTTCTGCCAACAACTTACGACAGTTATCTTGGCTGCAATAATAAAATCAACTTAGTTGACAATAACAATAACAACTAAAGCAGCAACAACAACAACTACAAGTACAACTTCATCGTGAATTGTGTGTTTTGACTCCGAGACTAAAACAATAAACAAAGCAAAGGCAGCAACTACCAACATTATCGCACATCATTATCATTATCATTCAGAGAGCGCACAGCTTAAAAACAAGCAAAGGAATGAACACTTAATCGAGGATGGGCTTATAGTTACCCTGTAGAAAATAGTTAAGGGAAGGCAGCACTTTCTGGTAGCAAGTTATTTGTTAAAAATGTGTAGCAGTTTAACTAAAAATATAAAAAAACATGTTCAATCTATTTATATGCCCCTTTTTACTTATTTGTTGCTTGCAGGGTATGCAAGTCAGCCAACAGGCTTCCCACAGAAACCGCCATCAGCAGAGGCATTGCCTACTCCACAGTTTTCTACTAGAGAATGACTGTATTTTCAGGTCGTGTCGTCTTTTGATATGCTGTTTGCTTTATTTTTCTGTTTAGTTAGTTTTTATGAGCGTCATTATTTTCGCTTGCCATGGCGCTAAGCATCTTAAGTGCCGCCATTTTTGGAAGCACAGGCTGAAAACTCTTGAAGTTTTTCCCCCCCCTCTGTGAGGAGAGGTGCGAGTCATCAACGTTGTCCCTCAGTCTCTGTTTGCATAGGCGACAGACATCATTTGACGAGGTTGGCTTATAATTCAACTTTTGCCAGCTAGTTTTATAAACAACTTAATAGAGAAAGATGCTGGGATGCTGGGTCTTATAGCTCAACTTAAGCAAGAATTTAGCTTGTCTCCTGCCATCATTTGTGTGTTGAAAATTTTGTAAAGTTGTTTGCTTGATTATTTGCTTGAAATGAAATGATTAGAGAAGCAGCTGAAAATGTTTCGCATCAAACTTAACATTGATTAATCGGGGGCTTTAAATCTTAGCACGCTTTGAGTTATGCCTCAATTCATGTGAAGATTTTATTTTAATTTTTTGTACTGTTTATAAAATCAGATTGTGTAGCGTACATATAATTTTATAAAAGTTCAATTTCGGCATCTTAGTGGCAAAATTCTTAGTGTGTTAACTTTTCGGCCGTACCACGTCACAATCTAAATATAATTGCAAAAAAAAAAATAAAAGTTAAAAAAAAAAATAAAAAATAGATACTTATATAGTCATTAATATATATATTTAACTTATATATAATCGTGTTATTTAAGCCTCTTTCTTTTAAATCTTCGTGTTCAATTTTCGGCCAAAAGCAAAAAAAAAAGTAAATAAAATAAGAAAAGCAAGTAAGCAAGTCAATAAAAATAGGTGAGTGGCAAAAGATGGTCAAGTATGTTGCATAAAGGGAAATGGGGGAAGGGGATGAATTGCGGGAGCATGGACGGGATGACAGATTATCAACTGACGTTGTGTGCTTGTCGAAAGCCTTGTTCCCTTTGAGTGTTCTTAACAGTTATTGAAATGGCTGCAATTGAGTTCAGTGTGCTCGAAGCTATTTAATTGCTGCTGCTCCTGCTGCAGATCTAAAACGATGAGCAGCACGACATGGAGGACGACAACGACGACAAGTTGCCTCGACTCGGCTCAACTTCAGTCGACTTTTACCCGCAGGTGTTGTAATCTAGCAACGTTCCATGTCTCATCGCATCCTGTTCTGTATATGTGTGTACCTAAGTCTTCCTACTAGTGTGTGTGTTTGTGCGTGTGTGTATCTTTTGCAGAACCTGGACCTGGGCCAAAAGCAGTTCGAGTGCTAACTAATTTCATCGCTGTCGTCTTCTTCAGTGTTGTAGTTTCGTTTCGTTTCGTTCGGTGTCAGCAACATTTCTTCAATTGGTTTCGTTTGCTTGCCAGCTTTTCCGTTGCTATCCCTTACCCTACTACACTGCCCAAAAAAAAATCTTACTTCAAACACAACATTGACAAAACTTCCTGGCCAAGAATTTAAATAAAATAATTGTATAAATATGAATCTACTGCATCAGTTTTATAGCCCAAAAATATTTGCTACCATTTTCACTCATAAACTTCTTTTTTCTGTCAGTGCAGAGCAACCTGGCAGTTTATATGTGTGTATTGCCGCAGTTGTTGACTCGTTGCTAAAAGCTTGGGCCAAGCCAATTCCTTTTGGCCAAGTCATCCAATCCATGTCCTGTTTCTGCGCTTTATGCACTTGGCGCCGCCACTGCACTTGCTCTCCTTTTCTCTCTCTCTTGAAGTGGCTCTCTTTCTAATGCTCATATGATCTGGTTCAGCAACAGCATTGCATTTTTATGGCACTTGCTATTTACTTTTACCGTTGCAGTTTCAGTTTGCTTGTTATTTTTGTAGCCTGTATCTTATTTTTCCTAATTTTCCTTGCATGTTTTTTTCTTGGCTCTCTCACCTGCATTTGTGTCTCATTTGGATCGTAACATTTAGCTTAATGTTTATGATACTTTTGCTCGAAATTGAGCTGCTGTTGAATACCAACTCTCTCACGTCTTAGGCGAGTCAATAAATTCCGTCTATATGAAGAAACTTTAGTGAAACGAGTTTTCTATTCCATTAAATTTTTAAGTTATTGGTTTGTATACATGTAGTAGAGTTTATCAACTGACTTTTTTGCCTCATTAGCGGGCATTCAAATTAGTATATAGAAGTCTGACATTTTCTTTGACATGCGATGCCAAACGACAACATGGAAAATACAGTAGTTAAAGAGTGAGAATGTTGTAAAGCAGTCAACAGTTCCATGTAATTATTAAGTTGCAGCCAAAGTGAGTCCACCCACCACATCAGCTTACACCCGCACACACAGTCGCACACCCACAAAAACACATTCATTCACACATACATTTCATTTACTTTCTATAATTTCTCTAGAAATTCCAATTGCACATGTGGGACTTTATATTGGCAACGCTGGAAACCAATTAAAATGCTGCAATGCTGCTGATTATGCCAACAACTCGCTGAATGTATACATATATATATGTGTGTGTTTGGTTTGTGTGTGTGCATGTGTGTGTGAATAGATTGGTATGTGTCAACTAAGTGCAGTTAATTAGTGCGAAAATCACTTCAGTTGGCTGGGGACTTTTCGCTCAGATTTCTTTAGCTGTTTGTGTTTTTCCGCTGAAGCAGCTTTTCTTTCTTTCTTTTTTTTTCCCCCCTCTTCCATCACGCCCTCTAGGTTTTCCCTTCATTTTCGTTTTTCTTTTGAAATTTTCACATTAATTGCTCTGCGCTCTCCAACTCTGTGTGACTTTAGCCTGCAATCAGCCGGAAGCTAAGCTACTTGGGGATTTACTCAATTCTGTTGTCGCTTCAATTGCTGCCGCTGCTGCTGCTAGTGCTGCTTTTATTTGGGTTATCCATTATTTCCTTCATTTTTTGTGGCTGAAATTAAAACACTACAAATTGTACTTGTTGGTGCTGCAAATCCCAAAACAATTTGGCTCCTGGTGCTAATGAAAATATCGCAATATTTTGGGACAAAATGATTTTTTTTTTTTGATAAAAAGTTATGATACAAAATTGAAAAGAAAACTAAAAGCTATAAATTTAAAAATTATTAATAATGATTTATTAATATACAACAATTTTATTTATTTATTTTATAAAAATTTGGGGCACTTAAATAATAATTAAATCCATTCGAGCATGAAATTTGATAGTCAAACATTTTTGCAATTTTGAGCGATGTTGAATTATTAAATTTACTCATTCTAATTTCATTGCATATTTTATAATATTATAGCATTTAACAAAGCCTTTGAATTGCTAACATAATTACTACATAATTGTCAAATATTAACTCAAAAATAGTTTTATTAAATCATCTCGCTAGACAACAACATTAAGAGCAAAGATTTATAGACATTACCACAGAGTCGTTGCCTCGAACAACATAATAAAAAACAACAAAGTACACACAAAAAATAAGGAAAATATGACAGGCAACGGGGGGTGTGGGAGGAGAGGGCGAAGTCAGTACGTGTTATTTACTCTGTTGATTAAGTTAAAATACCGCGCAGAGATCAGCCAGGCAAGCAGAGAGTCAGTAAGTCTGAGACTTGCTTTAGCTCAAGGACAAAGCTAAGCCGGCGTCGCAAAATCCCCACACGCCCTCCTTAAACGCACCCACCGTCGCCCGCGCAACGCGCATCTCGTGTCGCCAACAAAGCGACAATCCAAAGCAACGAAAAAATAAAATAACTAAACTGCGCTGAGGGGTGGACCAACAAAAACCAGAGTGGAAAAAAAAAAACGGAAATGGGCAACATACGCCATGCGGGGATTATATTAACGCAATTTCTGAAGGCTAAGGGCGAAGGGCGGCGACCCCAGTGAGAGTTGGCCAAATTAAACGCCCACTTAATCTCAGCTGGGTCAACTTGTGACACGAAACTCATTTGTGCCGACTGCGACGCTTACTGTTACTGTGACTGTGATGGAATAGCGAGCGCCCAAAGGGACCAAGTTCAGGGACAAGTAACAAGCACAGAGAACAGTCAAGATCAAGGCACACATACTCCAGTTGCCCACACTCTCTCTTACTCTCTCGGTTTCGCTCTTCTTTCCCTTTAACTCCCACTGCGCTGTCTGCATATCTCTCAGGTCTAGTCATTTTCAATTAATTTGGCAACGTGGGCAGTAGAGACCGAGAGACACTCGCAAAGAAAAACAGTTTTCAGCACTTTTGTGTCAAAAGTTATTTGTCGTCGTTGTCGCGACATTTGCACTGGAGTGAGTTCTCTTTACTCTCTCTCTCTCTTTTCTGTTCTCTCTCTCTCTTTCCACTGTGCTGCTGAGCCCAGTGTGCCTGTTTTCGAGTGCAGGAAATGCGTACTTCCTGTTTGTTGTCTCAGTGTGTATGTGTGTGTGTCCTCAGGGGGCAGCATCAGTCACTGCTCGAGCATATTTGCGTGCATTCTTCTTTTCCTCTCTAGACACTTGGCTTCTATTTTCTCTTTTGGTTGGGTCAACCGTAAACTTTTGCTTGCAACTGCCGCATAATTTTACATTTTGTCTTGTCTCAATGTGGCATGAACTGAGCTGTAGCTGTGGGCAAATGTGTGTCTACTCAATGCCCCGTTCATTGTTGTTTCTTTTAAATACCCTTTGTTTTCAGAGAAAGTGTATATTGTTATTGGTAAAAGTTTTTATTGGAAAAGTTTAGTTGTGGCTGCTTGAAAATTAACAGTTTTTAAAACATAGCTGAAACTAACAGGTATTTTATAGTCAGAAATCTTTCTACTTTTCTAGCAAACTTGGAACTATTTATCTGTTTTGAATGCACTCTTTGCTGCCCATACTCTGCTCATTCTGCTGTCCTTAAAGCCCGTCTTCTGCAGTGTTGTCTCCGGTCTCTTTGAGAAGGGACAGGGAAGAGAGGCAGCTGTTGTCTAGCTAGAGTTCCCAAGCTGCATGAACTTCCTTTTGTCGCAGTCCATGAAAGTATCTTTCGGTGTGTCTAAGTGTGTGGATGGCTGGCACCTAGACACTGTGACAGTTGATTTTAGAAATGTTGCAAGTAGTTAGTGGCAGGAAGTGGGGAAATGACATGCCTTCTGTCAGCTTTGTTTAATCGAAATTGTATTAGAAATTTCCTTTGGGATATTGTACTAACGCACAAAAAGAACAACTTATAATTAGAAAACTTAAGCAAAGTGTTAGAAGTAACAGAAGTGTTAGCTATGGATGTCCAAAAGAAGACGAGATATTTAGAAATTACAACAAAATTCAGCAACAATTAACTCGCTAAATAATTATTTATTTAAAATAGTCTGCTTTGGTTAAAAAAGATAAAAACTTTTCTAGTTTTTTTTGTTAATCATGACGTAATATATCGGGTGTATGAATATTTGTTAATATTGTTATTGATTACACTCAACAGCTTTCAGCCTTCAACTCTTTCATATCCAGCTGATTCATTCATGTCTGTTATTTAACTAATCTACAAGGTCAACTTTTCTATAATTAAGTTAATTGTTTGCGGCATTGGTTATATTTCAGCCTGATATTTGCATAATGAACTACAGACTGATGGAGTAAAGCGACGACCATTCAAAACTACTCAAATTTGGCAGTTGGTTAAAGTTTGGTCGAATGCACGTAGAAGATGCCTCAAAGGATGAAATGTGGGTGGGTGTGCGTGAGTGTGTGTGTGTGTGTGTGTGGGGGGGGTGTGTAAGTCGTGTAGGTGTGTGACTGTGTCGCCTGCGGTTCATATGAGAACTTTGAATAGATTGCCATGGTTGCCAAAGGCAACAGCTACTACAACAGCGACAGGCATAAGCAATATCAGAGACATCAATAGACAGGAACAACGCTGTTGGACAAGCTTAAAGCAACAACAACGAGAACTACTACAACAGCAACAACAACAACAACAACAACAACTTCTGTTGTTGCAACCTCAGCGACCGCAAAAGTAAAGTTCTTAGTGTTGTGCTGGTCGCGTAAACTTAATGGAGTTCGGCAAAAGGCCACCGGAAGTTTGCAGTAGGAGTGAAGAGACTTACTGAATGAAAGGGGGCGTGTCAGAGGATTTTTGGCCACGTTACTGCGTGACGCTGCGGTGCGTTTTCGTCTTCTGGTCTTCGGTAGTATTGAAAGCAGTTGTTGTTGCTGTTGTTCTTGGAACTGTTGCTATTGTTGTTGTACTCCTTGATGTTGCAACATGGATTTCCGTTTCTACCACCGCCACTACCCACTACTTTATGGCTTACCACATGTGCACTTTGTAATCTGTCGGCGTTATTGCATTGCGAACAACGGCGATGAAGAAGAAGAAAAGGTTGAGTGCATTTCGCTCTCTGACCGAGGCCTTTTCAACTTGTGCATGTATTTGTTGTATCTGTATGTGTGTTTGTGCATGTGTATAGACTTGACTCGTGTATGGTTTCAAGCAGTACTCTACTTAGAAGCTTTCCCCCGCGACTTTATAATCAATTTGAAGCACTGTTTATGATACAGCCAATTGATTTCCATTTTTTATTGTTTTTCTTTCTTTTTCTGTCGTTACAGTTAAGCGTGCCTATAGTCAACTTTGTAACTGTTGTTAACTTCTGAGAAGAAGTCGCTTAAAAATAGTTGGTGATTGAAATTGTAGAGGGTTTATGAGGGTTAAGAAAGTAGTACGGAAGTAGACGGTCAGAAGCAGAGTTATAAATAGTATACCAAGACGAGTTTTGTTAATGAACAGTAGTTTAGTTCGAATTGACATTTTTTATTTCTAAAAGTATTGTTAAATTTACATCATTTAGCTCTTGAGCTCTACAAATCTTTTTCATTATGCTTTACATGCATCCTGAGCTCCTTCAGCTGACCACAAATATTTATTTTCGTCGTCGTTGTCATGTGATCTATTTTAAGCCGCTTCCTCGGCTTCTGCTTAGTCCTCCGCTGGGTTGCTCAACTTAACAAGGCGCCTCATAATCGCATCAGGAATTTCCCTGTTAAGCGGCAACAAACCAAAAAAAAAGAACAGAAATTGTTTCAAAAAAGAAAAAAAATATCGCAACTTTTGGCGCGACGAGTCGTGGGCTAGAGTTGAGTCGAGTAGAGTCGAGTCCTTTGTGGACAATGCAAACAGAGCAACAGCTGCTGCTGCTGGCAGCGCCCACCTGCCGCGCACTTGCCTACAACATCTTTGCACAATACACAAACAAGCAAAAGTTTGTAAACAAAAATTGTTGACGGGGTCGACGTAGGGCAAAGCATCCAACTTGGAGGGGGCCAGTGGTTAGCTGGTTGAAGGTGGGTTAAGGTTCTCGAATGCAAAAAGTTTTTACATCATGATGCTGTTGATATGCCTGTTAGTAGTCGACGCTGTTGCTCCGCTGTTGCTCCGCTGTTCTCCATTCCTAGTTCCCAGTTCTCTGGTTTTTGTGGCTCCAGTTGTTGTTGTTGTTGTTGCTGCTGCGTATTTATTGTCGTTGTTGCGGCGACCACAGCGGCACTGGCAACATTAACCCGCTGCTGCTTTGCTCATGACTGTTGTTGTTCTTTGCTTGCTGCTGGGAGAACACTTTCCTCCCTCTCTCCTTTCTTTTCTTCCACTCGCTCTTTCGCTTTATTTCTTCTATTTTTTCGCGGTTAAAGTTGTTGGCATTTGTTAGATGAAGGTTTGGTTTGGTCCCCCTTTCAGACACTGCATGTACATCAGTTACGTACGGTTTGGTTCGGTTCAGTTTTGGTTTGGCTTAGTTGGTTTGCTCCGTTGGTTAGTTAGTTGGTATTTGTGGTTCCCGTAGGAGTTGTATTAACGGTAGAGCAACCACATTCACAGGCTAAAATGGCTTTAAGCTACTCAGTATTAGATGACAGGTAGTAGATATATTGGCCTTTTATCATTTGTAACTTTAATCAATTTATTTTAATTATTAACTATTGTTAAGAGTGTTTTTTTTTTTTACTTTCAATTTGTTTACATTTCGTTAGGTGAAATATTTTTTGTTTTGGGCTTTTTTAGCTCGCAATTTCCCAACCGTTTGCTGAGTAGCGAATGTCCCTTTAACCGTTTCGATTGTCTGAACATGCGCGCTCTTTTGGGATATTTTGTGCTCTTTGAAGCAACGAGAATTTCCCTTTGTGGCATATTTCCTTAGGCCATAAACAATAAATTCTTGGTTTTAAGCAAATTTTCAAAGGGTTTAATAATTTTAAAAATAACTAAATATACCGCAAATCGGTTACATACCCCAGCAATATTATTTAATATTTTTAGAAACATTCTAATGCCAAGAACACGTTTCTAGGCAGCTATTCGTTTAAATAAATGATACACCAACTTCAGTTGTTTTTGTGAACAAAAACAGCTTTAAGCTGCAGTCATTCACTTACTCATTCATGCACTCAAAATGAATGAGTAGAAGCTGTTCTAACAGGTTGCTGGCAGTGGCAACATGTGGACTCGCGATTCATTGAACCGAATCGTAAACGAATCATAACGAATCCTTTGTCCACTGCTCGGCTGAGAGAGTTATGAGAGGGACATTTTCGTATGTTTTTAGTACACATTTGCCGCCTGTAAACAGAGAGAAAGTCCCACTGGCTGGCAGTCAGGATAACAGCCACAGCTGCGGCACAAAGGACAAATTCAATTTAGCCATTTCGTGTTTGACGATTTCCAAGTTCCTCGAGGTTTAGTACAAATCGTGCATTCAAACGGTGCGGATGCGTGTTCTTCCTTCTCGTTGTCGTCGTCGTTACCGTGTGAAAATTTCGTCGTTTTGTTGAACGTGTGTGTGAGTCTCCGTTTCCGCATGGTTATGTGTTCGGTTCACTTATAAGTAGACAGCATTTTAAACGTCAAACGCACAATTTTAACTGGCTCCTACAATTAAAATTAAATAAAAAATCAGCAGCAGGTTCGTGTTTGCGATTCGGCAAAGGATTCGCCCTCAACAGCTTTTTTAGTGCACAATTAAGCGCGCGAAATCAAATTCAATAAGCGGCAAAAGAAAAGAAAGTAATATAAGAAATAATATACGAATATACATGAAAAGAGTCGCACAATTCCGGCTTCTTTCTCCAATAAAAAGTGTATGCCAAAAAGTGCTGCGGCACTTCAAAGTGCCCGGGCACAAAAACACACACAGTGACACCCCTTCGATATAAGTATACCAAGTAAAGATTGTACATAAAAGGCGACAAATGACAGCAGGCAAGGCAACAACTGGCTGCCAGACTTTGTCCTTTAGAGCCAGTGCCGCCAGTGAGGCACAAATTAAATTCCAACGCAACGCAATCTGCTTAATAAATAATTAAGCGTAATTAAAGTGTTAAAAAAATATATACATACACCAAAAAGGTATTTTTATTGTTGTAAATTATGTATGTGTGTGTGTGTTTGAAAGTGTTAAATTCAGTTTGTCTTTCTGTAGTACAGTGAAATTTGCTTAAGAACAGCTGAGCGTAGATAGTATTAGGTTTTGAGTTGGTTTTGACATAAAACTAATACCATTTAATAGCAGGCAATGTGAAAAATAGCACAAAATAATTAAATTCTGACTTAATATAGTTTTAAACAAATGAGAGAGACGTGTACCATATTTCTCTCATAATGTTTAAGCCAAAGCTTCTATTAACTAATTAAAAAGTTAATAATTAATTTAATTAATATATATCTAATTTATAATTTTATTTGTTTATATTGTTTCATATAAACCTATTTATTTTTGACTTGTTATTAAAATCAGTTATTTAAAAGTGTTATATTTTTTCATGAAACTGAATAAATTTACATTTAATTGTAAGCTTTCGTTATTGCGTTGCCTTTAGTGACTTTCCACTGTATTGCCTAGAAACAGTTTATTGTTGTTGCTGGGGAGGAAACGTGTTAAATGCAAATGAGTTTTCGTCTGTCTGTCTGTTTGTTTGTGTGTCTTTCCGCACACACCTCCGTGTTCACACTTGGTTTGCCTTGACTGTTAAGCTTTATCAATGGCAACAACAATTACACATTTTTACGTCTTGAGCATGTGTTGCAAACGTTGTTGTTGTTGCTGTTGTTGCTGTTTGCATACCGGAAATGCAAAACTTCAAGCAGCAGCAGCATCATTGTCCTCCTGCTGTTTCCACTTCCTATGCACGCTAAGAGCTGTCTCTCTGTGTGTGTGTGTGTTTGTGGGTGTAAATGTGTAAGAGCGTGGTGTTAGTGTGTCTGTTTTTCATTGCAATATCCATTTCCGTTGCTGCTTCTTATTCGACACAACAGCAGCTGAGCATAATAAATTTTTAATTTCATTTGCTTTTATTTATTGTTTTTGTGTTGATTTTTTTTTTTTTTTTTTTTGTGTTCCACAATTACATTACAATTTCTCGCTTATCCCACACACAGTATATTTTTTTGTGCTCACTTCTTATAGTGTTTGTTCTCCATTTCGCATAATTCAAATTGTGTTGTTGTTGTGCATAACTTAAATAGCAATTTTACTGCTGTTTTTGTGTTTTGTGTTGCCATTTTGGCAGTCATTTTGAGTGCTTGTCTCGCCGCTGCCACTTTGTGTAAATATTTAATTGATTTTTAATATGCGTAATGCATATTTGATAAGTGTTTTGATTTCTTCTGTGCAATGCCGAGAGTGAGCCAGAAATCTGCACTCGACTTTCTTTTAAAGTGTCATTCATTATTGAAACCAAAATAAAATAAATAAATGCTTCTGGCCAATTGAATAATTTAGCAATTCGACCAAACTCTAAAATGATAACAATTAAAGTTTTCAACAGTTATTTTTGGATATTTTCTAAGGCTCTTAAAACTGTCTTCACTAAATATTTAATTTCAATTGTTTTGTTAATCTACGGCATAATGTTTTCAATTTAGAATGATTAGTAATTAATTATGTGGTCGAGTTAATTAATTTTTTATTTAATTCTCTTGATTATTGCCTCGGACAATTAAATTTTATCTATATTTTATTTTTAATTTAATTAATCTTTGCATTCAATTCAATAGCTCAAAGAATCAAAATCAAATTTAATGGAACTAATAGGTATATCAACAGCAAAACAAATGCATAAATAAAAATGAATATTTTGTATTAAATTTAGCAATTTGCGTAAATATTTAACCGCAATTCAATTGGCAATTTTATCTGAACTGGCAATTTCGACGTGATTTTGCCACAAATGTTTGCTGGACAAAACTGAAACAAGATGAAAAACGAAATGTTTCAAACCCAAAAATCGCACACAAATCACGTGCAACGGCGGTTTGCGGTAATAAACGCGAGCGCGATTTTTCACGCGATTTTCCGCGCTCTTGCTTTGCTCTGCTCTTCTCCTGTGTCTCTTCGCATCTCCTTTTGAAGTATTTTCTGGTCCGTTGCTTGTTGACAGTTTCCGCTGGCGTGTGGACCAAACAAATGCAGAAAGACTCGATGTTCGCAACGGGCTTTTAATTGAAAAACGTGATGCGGATGCGAATTTCTTAAATTCAGTTTGTCTTTCTTGAACTCTTGTTCTTGTTCTTGTTCTTCTTTAGTGAAACATTTTATTCCATTTTAATTAAATGCATTTGCATTTTATGCTGTCCACTCCCAATCAGCAAATGTTTTCAAAATTATTTCCGTAAACTTGTCAGCATTTTGATTTATGGTTTTTAATTAAATGTGCCTGACACGTGTCTTCTCGATATTTTTGTACGAAATTTGCAGCACATGTACTCTTCTCAACTGAGCGTAACTCTCTCATCTTTGGTTCGGGTTTCAACTGGACTAGCCGTATAATTATGCAATTACGTAACCATTCAAATAGACATCACACGAATTTTATCAAAGTGAAATGAAATACGCAGACTATCCCCATCGTTCTGTTGGTTGTTGTTATAAGCCTTTGACGTGACTGTGGAGTTGTCTGCGGCTATTCAAGTGCCCAGACAAACTGGCAGACTCCGTTCTCATATTCTCTGTGGTTGTTGCTGCTGATTTTATATTCAAGTGCGAGCTTAAACAGAGAATGCTTTAGATAAAAGACTATAAAAGTCATGGAAAATGATTGGCGTAATAAAAAGGCATAGATAGCTTTTGATTGGCATTGAAATTCATATTCTTGAATTTAAACATTTATTAAATTATACATTTTTATTGTAGAGTTCAAGTTTTCGTTATTATTTTTATTAATAATGTTTTGTTACTAAACCAAATTTACTACTAAAGTAAAATAAATGTAAATTTATTTTTCATTTCGATCACAGTTCTCAATAAATCTTTGAAAGAAACTAATCGCATCACTTTCTAATTGTATCTATCTATTTATATATCCTGCGAGTCAGAAAAGTACTTTACTTTCCCGCTCTGCCCTGCACTTGAGTATCTGTTTAGTAGTGCGCTTAACTTAACTTCCGTTTCCGCTTTGTACAGCTTCCGTTGAGCGTTATTATCTAACTAACTAGTGGCACTCGTGCGCATAACGTTTCTTATACCGCTTTGTCCCGATGCCTTTCTATCTGTAGCTCTTGCTGCGCTGTTCTGTATCTAAAGGTTTCTATTTTTTTGCATCTCAGAGATGAGTAGCTGCTGATAGCTCTGTGGCTATGTCTACAGCTGCGACTGCGACTACAGACTGCTCTCGTTATCGTTGTCGTTGCCTAACGATGGGCGCTTCAGTTTTTGAAAAATTTAATTACAAACTCTCTGAGGCATTATTAGAGAGATAACAGGATAATAACGATGGCAAGGACGACGCCAGGCTTAGCAGCAGCAGCAGCAGCTGTGCTCCAGTTCGAGTTGTTTGTTGTTGCCTTTGCTTCGTATTTTCCATTGCTTTTGCTACTCCTTTTTGCAGGCTACTGGCTGTGGGCCATTTTCTGTCCTATGCAAATTTATTTTTTCCTTTTTTTTTTTAAGTTGTTGTTGTTGCTGGCATCCCAGACGCCGTCTGTCTGCCTTTCAATTAGTTTTTGCGAGACTAGACGCGGTGGCATGTGGCACGTGCCGCGCTGCCTGTCTTGTCATTGTCCATTTTATTGAACGCTCAAAACTAGGCTACAGTTGTTGTCACTTTAATTGAGCGCACTTACAACGTATAAATATGTATTTAATTTTTGTTGGTATATTGTTTATACATTGGCATTAATTATGTTTGAAAAATGAAAATATGCCAACGGCCATCAAGTATGCATTTAATTACCAATCATATTTCAATTAATTGGTTATAAAAAACCGCTTAAAAATGCATATATATTGTTATTATTATTTCACGCGTACCATGCTGAAAATTTATAGTTTTAATTACTAATAGCACAAACGCAAAGCCGACACCCAGCTGTAATGCTCTATGGGTTTATATATATAAATTTTATTATATGGAACAATCCAATAATTCGCCGTCCAGTGTTCGTTAAGGGATATTAAGTATACGCTCATAAACCTTAATCCAATGGCAACAATTAAAAGCTTTATTTTGCTGGCTGAACTGGCTAAAAGTATGCCACGATTGAAAAACGCCACTGACTTGTTTATGAAATACCCTGTTGCTAAATGCTTGTGAAAGTTGTATAAGTTTTGGCACTAGAAAGTGGAAATGTAAGTGAACTGCTCGTAAACTGCTCTTTACAGGGTATTTTCCAATTGATTTTGACTTCGTCTGCTTTGTTTTTCTTACTTTGAAAATGTTTTAATCCACACCCGACCATTGTTTACTAATTGCCGCTTATTTTTGTTGCTTTGCAAAAAGTTTTCTATAAAAATTAATACGCTTATTTTAATTTTCATTTGTTTGCATAATAATTGAAGCATACTATTTGGCACAAATAAAAGTGAAAGGCCAATGAAAGTAAGAGAACAAAAAACAAACAAAGAAAAGAAAGAAAAAAATCAACTGGATTTGCATATTTATAGTTAATTAATAAATGGCAATGGTTGAAATTCAGAGCAGAGCAATACAAAGTAAATGATTGTGTTGCAAAAGAGTGCTTCAAATAACAATGGCAACAAATTTATGTTGAGCCGATTGTAAGGCTTTGTTGTTGTTGTTAATCTGTGGGATTACTTCGGAATGGGATAGAGAAAAAGAGAGCTCAATGCTGTTATACCAATAGAATACTTTTCATATTATTCTTTAGTTGTTACACCTAATACCTAAAAAAAGTCAAAGGACTGTTTGACAAAGAGAGAAAATAATTTTTAAATAAACAAATTTAACTCGTGTTTTAAATAATCAAATACGCCAGAATTATTTTGTTATTATTTTTATGTATTTCCAAATTTATTTCAAGTCTGTACCCAGTAATTTCGTGTCGCGTGTTCACTAATTGCATGAAGCTGCTTACCAGCTCCCTGGGCAGCCAATTAGCACACATCTTGACAAGAATTTCGCATGTCTTTATTAAATGTTGCAGTGTCTGCACAGCTGCCTCTCCTGCTGCTGAGAGAGTGTGTGTATGTGTCCTGGGCACTTGTTGTCGTGGATGTCATTGACTGCGTGTGCCAGTAATTTAATAAATTTAATGAACATATGCTGTTGCCAGCTGCTCTGATGCTGTGCTGCTGTCTTAGCTCTGGCCTAAGGCGTGGAAAATAGACTTCAATGCGTTGAATGTCAAAGTATCAGCATACAGATAAACAGGGAGATAAGTAGACACAGTACGAGATATAGTGAAAGACACATTCCTATAGCGAGCTATTTTTCAGTGCTTTAAGGTGTCCCTGGTAGGAAAAAAGAAAATGGAAAATAGACTGAAATATAAATGTTTCGAGAATTTCGACGATGGTGCCATGGGATCAAGGGAGGCTGTTAGATTATGGAGCATGTGCTCTGACTTATGATTGATGCCTTTTGTTATGCTTTTTTTTTCTTTTTTGCTTCTTTTACATTTTCTCCCCTCGCAGGACATTGCTCTTATGGCTCGCCAAGTTGTTGTGCTTTATATACATATATATGTATTTTTTGCCTGCTGCTTTATTAGATATAATATTTTAGTGGCCTTTGTTGCGTTGCTCTACAGCCGACATGTGTTTACTTTTGTTTCCCATCTCTGCTCTCTTCAGAAAAACATTTTTTTATATATGATGTTACGAGAATGTTTGTATTTATAACAAAAGCGGCACTCAAATGACTCTAAATGTCTCTGTTTTGGGTGTGTGAGTGTGTGTGTGTGGCTCTAAATTATGACTCGTATGGGAAAAGGACTCGGCTGTTCTGCCTGTCGAGCAATAAATGTTCCTGGCATTTTTCTTAAACATTAAAGCGACAATATTTTCATGGAAATTGCACATTTTATGGGACATTCTCTTTTTTGCAGCAGGCAAATTGTTTCTTTTTTTATTTATGTGGCGGGTTTAATTGACGCCACAAAAGGCAAAAGGGGCCAGACCATAAACATAATGAAAATGCTGTTTTATACAGAGAAATAATGATCAAATTTAGTTTGAAATTCTTTTGCAACGATTTTGTTTTGCATGTCACAAGCGATGTTTCAACTGTTTCCATTTTCGTTCAATTGGTCAGCTAAAAATGCTGAATTTCATATTTTCCCAAACAATAGCAAAAAATGAACAAAAGGGGGGGAAAAAAAAAAAGAGGGATTGTTGTAGCTGAAGAGCAGACTTAAATTTTCACCTGACCAAGCGCTGATGGTCAACGGTTGTCGTTGATTCCCAGATCTCCATTGTGAAAACTGTTGGCATTGTTTTCCTTACCCATCGTTCGTTCACTGTTGTCGCTTTCGTTGTTGTTATTGTTGTTGGTTGAGTGGGTTTTGTAGCTGTGGTCATCATCATATAACCACAAAGGCAGACCAGAGCAGCGGGGTCACTCGACGTCCCTTGCCCATCGTGCAATGAAGCATACTACACATTATTTTGCTGACCCACAGGTTATGCATTCATGTAGCATACTTTTCAGCACACAACGCTCACATTCACAGAGGGAGACTTTCCACTGCTTTCACTCGCTGGTTTAAGGGGCAACATCGCTACACAAAATTGGCATTTAAACAGCGTTCATTGACTGACGTTGCTGCCTTAAATTGCTGTGTTTTCAAAATTCTGCGGCAATACATTTTTTTTTCACTTTATTTCTGTTATTTATTTTGTTCAGATGTTGCACAATTGGCTTTGTATTTTTAAATTTCTGGTAGAAAGTTTCTTGTATTCGGTAAACCCTTTATTAAATAAAATGATGATGCACTGTAGCCGGTACTCCAATCACAGCAGAGCTTAACAAATAAATCTATAAATATTCAGTTTTAGCTATTGTTAATTAAATGTCATATAGTGTTAAAGAACTATTTTAGATTTTATTTAATTTCTGTGTTTTAAAATACTAAAATCAGTTTCATTAGTAACTTAAATAACAGCATATCTTGTAGTCGAATACTATTCAACACAAGTGTCTTACTTGTTTAACTCTTGTGCGGTTAAATTCATTTCTTTTTTTTTTGTGTTTGTTTTTTGTTGTGGCGCGTCAGCTGCCGTTGGCATATATTCAATATATTTTGTTTACAACGCCCGTTTCTCACGTTTTTTTCTCTCTTTCACACACACTCTGTGTGAGTGTACGTTGTGCAAGTGAAACGAGCTAATTTGTTTACTGCAACAGACTGTTTTTCCGCTATTTATATGCTAGAGTTTTGCCCTCTGGTAACTGCTGTGCGAGCAGGCTCTGAATTTATACATTCGGGGCTGCAAATACGAGCCGCAAGAATTTTGAAATCAATTTCAAGTACTCTTAAGAAAATTAAAAATACTCGTGCCGAAAACTCTGGCTGCATAAATTAACATTTTTTAATTAAATTTTCCAAGTGCCGAAATTCATTTTTAATGAGTAATTCTTAAACAATTAAATACAGCTTTGGTTGTGTTTATTTTACGTACAAGTTGTGGCCTGACCTTTTTTCCTTAAAGTTAGCAGAAGGCACGGAATATTTCAGTCCGCTTTTCCGACGTTTATTTAAACCGAATTGTTAAAGGCAAATCAAATTTGCCGAGAAACTTTACCTAATTACATTAGAACATCCGCAAATCGGCCCAAAAGTCGGCAATATTTGTTATGTTCTGGTCTCCCCTTCATCCATAGCGTTTTATGGCTAAAACATGGTGAAACGTGAGCAGAGATCTGACTTCACCCAGTAGATAGCCGCGCGTTCTTATTCTCGTTCTCGTTCTTGTTCTTGTTTTCGTTTTCATTTTGTGTGCCGTCTACCGGCCGTGTCATAAATCTCACGATTCCTGCATGAAACTCAGCTGCGCTTGGCTTTATTGCTGCCTCGTTTTGCTGTTGTTGTTGTAGCTTTCTCCCGTGCTGATGGTGTGGGAGTCTTGTATCTGTTGTTTTTCCTACTTTTATGCATATAAATTTCAACGTAAAATGTCTTAATAAAGTCCTCCGTCTCTGCTGTGCTAACATCTTTATGTCAAGGACATTTTTATGCCTGCCACAGCCGTTGTCATACCGTGAGTCTTTCGTTCTGCCAGCGAAATTTTACTTAATGATCGACGGCAGGATGACGACATTTAATAAATATGAAAATAACACTAGCACATGTGTTGTGTGAAAAGTATTGCCATCGTTTTGAGTAAAGATTGAAGCAGGAATCTAGGGTAGGAAAATATAAATAATTTCATTAAGCAATGGTTTATTTGAGACTCAAAAGTATCTACTTCAATTTACTCTTTTTTTATATTAACTGCTACGAGGAACAAGGCATTTAATTATGTAATGAACAACTTTTCGACATTGCATTTATAAACTAAACTTTAAAACTCCAAACCAACTTTAGTCAAGTTAAACATCATTTGTTGAGCGGAAAGCGAATTTAAAAATCAATAACTACCAGCCATACATACACATGGCCAATACTCGTGCCCACAGACTTTTACAGACAACCAGCAGATCTTTCATGCATGCGCACAAAAGTATGCACCAAAAATTTATGCAAACCAAAAACCAAACAAACGTTCGCCACTTCCGCCAAAAACTGTCAACGAACGAGACACGCACAAAACAAAAAAAAAATTCACAAACCATCAACTAAAAATAGTAAATTGTAAAATCATTTTATACCATAAATTAAATTCGCTTACCAAATATCCATTAAACATAAATCAATGAGGGACGGAGACAACCAGATTAACTAAAATGGAGCAAGAGAATGAGAACAGAGAGACTAAACAATGACCTGTCATTTGCACTCAACGCTGGAGGCAGCCAATTTAAAATTGTCACAAAATATATATACGAAATTAATAAAATATTTAAAATGCTTTAGTTTACTAACAACAGCAACAACAACAACAACTAGAACAGTAATTTTCCAACAATTATAAGCATATTAAACTATTAGGTGACTGTATGAGTGTGACAAACACTGCATATGCGTGTTCATGTTGTTGTTCTTGCTGTCGAGTCATAAATAAATGCGAAAAATCTGGCGCAACTTTATTATGTAGACAAACGCAAACAAATGCGAGAGGCGAAAATTTGCATATCAAAGCTGCTAATAGAGAACAACACAGAGAGAGAGAGCAAAAGGCAAACAAATAAACGGACACTGCAGAGCTGTGTGTGTTAGTGTATGTCTGTGTGTATTGTAATATGCGCTGCGTGTGTCTCTGTGTCATAAATGTGTTATTTATGAGCCATATTAACAAGCGACAAACGAGACTTTAGCAACCAGATCAACAACAATGTCACTTACGCATAACAATCAGAACTACATTACTCATTCGCACTGTTGAACATTTATTGCTTTAAGTTATTAAAGCTTCTTGAGGTCTGCAAACAAATTTAACATAAATTGAGGCAAAATATTGGAATATTGGTTCTAGTTATGCTTTAAAACAAGGTAACCCTCTTTACAATTCTTCTGCATTCCTTAGAAATACGTGTTTCATTTGTGGCCTTTATTCATTCAATTACCGTGTTTATCTCTATCAAATTCAGTGCACAAAACACACATTCCATGAAATCTAGAATTAAATCCCATTCGCACACTAACAAATCTCGACATTTTCACTGACTTAATTCAATTTAACAGCAAAAAAAAAAGGGTTGAACAAGCAAAATAAAATGCCCGATAATATTTTTAGCACAAAGGTGAGACACGAACGAAGAACGACAACGAGACAAAAAAAAAATGTAAAGGACAGTCACTGGTCAAAGTCAAACACCTGCAGATAGTAAAAACAAAAGAAAAACACAAAAAAAAAGGATAAAAGGAAACACAAATGGAAACTGAAAATGAAAACCCTTTGAGCAGAGAGTACGACCTCGTGATAAGCTTGCGACATGCTGTCACAAAATAAAGAAAATATATTGAAAAAAAAGGGGTGCAATTTACTCTGCTTTTGACCTTCAACCCCATTTCCGCACAGTTTTTGGCCACATTTGTCTATTACACACGAATTAACATGAAGCCCAAAAATAAACAAGCGTCATGCCCAAGTTTATCTGTCTGTCTGCATCTGTATCTCTGTAGCCCTAACGTCGATTGCATCCCTCCAGCAACAACAACAACAACAACAAAAGCAATATCAACAGCTTTGTGCGTCACTTTTGTTTACCTTCTATCACAGCCTTTAAAACACACAATTTTCTATTTTTACGCTTTTATTTCTGTGTTGTTTTTAGCTTTGGTTCTATTTCTTTTTTTGGTTTTTAGTATTCCATGCTGCACATATTTATTTGAACAAAAATACCCTATGACATTTTTATCAGTCAACACACGATGGGGCACAGCACAAAGTCAAGCACATAAACCACAGTCTAATATTTGTTAAAATCGATTTGAATATACTCTAGAAAATTAAACAAGACTCTCACATACGGCGACACTTTCTAATTCTGTTAACAACCAGCAAACTTATCATTGTTTTTGCAAAAATATTTGAATAGTGAAGTAAAACTAAATCTACTTTAGTGCAGAGCCTGTTTTAAAGACTAGTTGAGGCTGCGTGGTATCTTATAGTTTAATATTTTTCATTAAAATATTTTTACTTTTATTGTACGTTAAAAAACTTTTATATTTTATTGCAAAATTTTGGCTGACTTATCAGAATACATAAAAAAAAAAATGCTATATTTAAATAGAAAATAATAAGAAAAAATTGTTAAATAATAATGTTGAATTGTTGAACATTTTCTTTTGCCATAAATTGTAAATTGCAATTGAAATTGTATTTTAAAGCCAAACACTCAACGATCTGTCGATTTGAATTGACACATGGACTGGGCCTTGCTGTCAACTGGTTTCAATATATCAGAACGCAAAATAGCTAACGAACTGCATGACAATGTCAAATATCGAGGGCAACAAACGATAAATTTCCACAAAATTGACAACATCAAACTGATGGTCAAGAAGGGAGTGTGTCTGTGTACTAAATGTAAAAAAAAAAACAAATAAAAGGCGGTACAGCAGAGGATGGACTCTCTTTTTGGCAGATAACATTAAAAAGCGAGCATCGAACACACTGAGCGACATCGCGTGTCAATGAAGATTATGATAGAATATATGTATACATTTAAACAACAACAGCAGCAAGAACACGAAACAGAATTGTACATCGCACAATATGACTGACATGTCAACACAGCAAAAAAAATGAGTAAAAGAGAAAAAAATACAAAAAGCAAGCCACTTTAAACGGAAATCGACACAGAGAAAAACTATATAGTAGTATATATACAAATGAATTTTTATCAGTAGCCAGAGCGGGTAAAAAATACAAACTGGACAACGAAATGAATGACAATTGACAATACATATTGTCAAAGTTTATTTCATTTATCAACTGTCGGGTTATGTTTACCAAAGTAGAAAACTTTACACATTATATCTCCCAAATACTTTGGTTTTATGACTCAACTCCAGTGAGCAGTGGCGAGCAACCTTTAAAGTCCCGCTGTAATTAGCAACTGAATGAGTCGACAGAGTCGAGTGGAAAACTGTAGAGTCTGAGATAGAGAGAGAGAGAGAGGGAGTAAATTATTTCAGCCAGACAAGTGCTGCAGTTGTTTGTGGTATTTGCAGACTGTACTTAGACGGAGACTGGTTGCTATATTGGCTTTTTGGTTTCATGCAAATCACAACGGTCGCAACTTGTCTAGCCATGCGCAATTGTGTTGCCTTCTACCTTTAACTTTTCCATTGCACTCTCGACCTCTTTGGCTAATTTGATATTTAAAGCTGCATTCAGTGGCCAGAAAATGTCGACAGACTTTTGCATTTATCACATTTTATGATTAGCTAAAGTTAATGAATGCGAGTCAAGGAGGAAAATGTTGAAAGCCAGACAACTTAAAAGCTTTTCAGTTAGTATGAAAGAATTTAAGAGACAGCCATTTATTTGGCAGACTCTGTAGTCTTTATACAAACAGCAACATATTTTAAGCCTTCACTATTTAGTTGGCAGCAAAACTAGTTTAAGCCAATCCTGACAAATCGTTCTTTTAGTTTATAGCAGCTCTGCTATATTATATCATAAAAGCTATACTAAATTTTAGCACTTTGACCTCAATTGTCAAATACTCAACCTGCTTAAACTTAGCTGCTTACGACGTGTCCAAACCAATTAACACATTGTCCACTTTTTTAATACCCCACCTCTGGGCAACCGCCACCACCACTCATCGAACTAAATGTGAACTGCCAAAAACACTTAAACTATTTGGCCAAACAACTTTCGATGGCCAGAAAGAGAGAATTAGTGGGCGGTGGGTGGAAACAAATGTTGAAACTGAAACTCAAACTGAAACTAAGACAGCAACTTGCGTGTCAAACACTCGCAAAGCTAACTTTTTTAATACCAAGCTGACTTTACCTTTATTGCCTCCTCCTGATCACCTTGCTCAGCCAACACCTTTTTGTCCGTGCTCACCGCTGACCCAATGGAATTGAGGGAGTAAAATTTATGTGCCCCATACACGCAGCACGCGGCACATTTCTCATTTAACTGCCTTTGCCATTTGCTAATTAATACCAAATTCCATTTATTTCAACGCTAAAACAACTAAATTTTCCTCCATCTTTTTTTTTTGGAGGGGGCCACAAGTTCAAATCAATTTTGTTGCTAGCTTTTCCCCCATTTTTTTTTTCTTTTCTATTCTTTGACTTTCTACGAGATTTGTGAGCTTTTACGACTTTTGGCATGTCCAAAACTTGGTTTGCCATATTCTGTGATGTTTGCGTGTTTGTTGTGTCTTGGAGAGACGGGGGTGTCTGGCTTGGTAGGTCAAGCGTGGGGCAGGGGCATTGCTGTGTCAGCATCGTTTAGTTGCGATCGCACGCAAAAATATTTGTACGAAATAAAATTAATGGCTTCCTCTGATGTTTTATTAATTTATACAACGTTTGTTTGTTGTGTTGTTCGTAGAAATAAAATATATTGCTCATACGACGCGTGGTTTGCATTATTGAGTAATTAAATACTAATTAAAGCGTAACATGAGCCAATTTTCTTGCATTCTCTACTTGATTTTTATGCCTGTTTGTCCATACGACCTCAATAAAAACGACCAATTTTAATGAGCTAAAGTTGGAGGTTTCTTTGACTGTGCAGTGACTTTAAGATGATTAGATTTGGGCGTTTGCTAATTGGATAGCCCAAGTTATTGCTTACTGAGTGCGTGTGAGATTAACATATCAAATTGCTTAATTATGTTGATCTTAAAGCGCACATTATGCTGTCATAAAAACGAGGGGCCCTGTATTAAAACTATTAAGTGTTTAAAAGCGAATTAAGACATTCATTTAATGGTTTAATTGGGCATAGAAGAATGCATATTTAAGATTCTGTTTCAATCCAATGAACTAAAACTTTACTTTCATTTTATGCAAACTTACTACTTTATTTGGCAACTTGATGAACTCAATCTCTTGCTGGCTTAAGCTACCTGTATTTATGATTATTTTCTTTGGTATTTCATATACAATTTTACGAGGCATTTGAGATTCGCCTCTGCCTTCAATGGGTAGCTCCCACATACAAAACATGACACAACAATTGGCAAGCTGCCAGTGCAGACTACACCATGGCCTCACCTTCAACTCAACGTTGCAGTTTTCAAATAGATAACAGAAAAATAAATATAAATTATTGCAGAGCTCTAACAGTTAACTCCTGCTACAATTGGCTAGTTGGTAAGCTTTCCTACTAACTGTATCGGTATTGTCCTTGGCCATTGTTTAAACAAAAATGTTGGAATACAAAAAAATTGTAAATTGTGAAATATCATTTGTTTGGCTGCTGTTGCTGGCAGTTCCCCCTTTGCGGCTGTTTTGGGAATTTCATTTGGCATATTTTCTACGGAAATGTACATCATATTCGGTACACTCCTGTTGGTTTTATTCCCACACACACAAAATATTTTGTCCTGTTTTGTACAGTGGTTTTGATCCTTGGCAAGCAATAAATATTGGTCTATGTAAATTGCATTGGATATTCAAAGTGCCTCTCAACCAATTGCTAATTTTGTTGTTGCAATGTTTTCTGGTCGCTATTTGTCTTTTCTAAGCAAAAATCCGAACATATAAAACAAATTTTTGTGAAATTGTTGCAGTAAACAATTAACTGTTGATTGCCACTGCACTTTTTGCCAATTTTCATTACGTCTAACTGCAATTGAAAACTGGTTCAATTAAAAAATATGAAAAATATTCAAATTGACATTGTTTGGCCATATATTTGAAAAGGAATTTGGCCGAGTTGAAATCCAAACTAGAAGACTTAGTATGATAGTATGAGAAAAACATACTTTGAAGTTGGTTTTCAAATTTTAAATTGAAATTAAGCAATTTTCTTTATTTCATTTTGTGCATTTTTATCGTTATTTAATAACAATTGGTTAAAATGTATAAATGATTAAATTATTGCTCGTTAGTCCAGTTGTTAGACGAATTCAGCACGTTCAATTTATTATTTTTCAGAATACATTAAGTTCTACTTGTTTTTGCCTTTGGCGTTCATCAAACATGCAGCGTTTATCAAAACACAAACAAGCTAAGCAATAAAATAATAAAAATATTTTTATGATAATAGTGCAAGTGTAGCAAACTGGGCCAAGCAAAACTTGTTGTTGTTCTTCATGTTGTTTTGTTGTGTGTTCGTCTTTGACTTTTTTGGCTGCTTTCTTTGGTTCGGCAAGGAAGCAACAAGCAAGAACCAAGAAGTGGTCTACTCTCCCCACATTCCTCTCTCCCTACCGACCATTTTACGCAATTCCAAGCCATATCCTGCTGGCAGCCATTAGAAGCAACGAATGCTTTACAATGAAACTCGCATCGTTGGCTATATTTAATTTTTAGGCATGTTTTCTTGTTTAAAACTGAGTGAAGTTTTTTAGTGCTTTATAAATATTTCAGAGCAAACGCACGTGGCGTATACGCAATATGTTTTATTCATTGACACCGGGAAAATCAATGAATGAATAAAGTGAATTTTCATGTTTCCCCTGATTACACAATCTACGAGTATAATAATAAACCCACAGCTCTCAATAACAACAACCAAAATTCATAATAATAATAATTGCAAACACTTGAATCGTGCATAAACATGATGATGATCCCACTTCGCCCCACCCCCCACTACTCTGCTTGAGGCCATCTTTAGAACTTAATCATAATTAGCTGACTAGCTAGCTGTCTGTCTCTCTGTCTTTTTGTCCTTCTCAGTCACTTGTATTCGTGGCCTGTTCATAAATTTTGTCGTTCTTGTGCTTGCCTTGCAGTTTCTGTATGTCTCTGCTCATTTGATACTTGAATTAATCATTATTTAGGCCTGAGCTGGCATTACTTATTAAATTGTCAGCTGATAATTTATGTACATTATGCTTTCGGGCCACTTGTAACTATAATTTTGAAATGAATGCTTCGTTTACTGCCAGGACAGACAACTAAATGCAAATGTGATATTAATTGACATTAGCTGCAAATATGTGACATGTTTAAGTAAGCAGTTTGTTCTGACATAATGAGTGACTTGTGGTGTTTAATTATTATAGTAGCTAAAGGATTGCAGACATTAATCCACATAACTTTAAACAGAAATTAAATATGGAGTATGAATTTATTTTTGATGGTTTAAAGTATAATTACCACTATAGATTTTTACTGCTTTAAAGCTGCAAATGAAACTGAAATTCATTCTTTTTTTCCATTGCATTTTTTCTCTACCCTCCCTTCTCCTATTTTACTTTTCTGATAGAAAATCTCATTATTTTTTTGTGGCTCGTCGGCTTCCTATATCACGTGCTCCACCTCCCCTTTCCCCAAACACTCTCGACCATGTGCCATTGAATAGTCTCTTTCCTGAACTGGGCTGCAACTGGGTGTTAGAAAGCGTCGCTTATCAACTTTTTCCACTTAGATTTCCTTCTCACTTGCATATAAAACGAAGCTGTGTGTATGTGTGTGTGTATAGTCTGCGAAATTCGCGTAGTTTCGCTCAAAGTGAGAGAGTGCGAGGGAGAGAGAGCGAGTATATTCATTTCTCTTGCCATTTGCTTTATTTATTTTGCAAGGGATTTATGTTTTTGGGTTATGGCGCTTGTCTTTGACGCTGCAGTCGCCGTTCTCCATTTTCTACTTCCTCTATTTCAGTTTTTTCTTCCATTTTATTTTTTGTTAATGCTCTTTGCTTGCATTCGCCAGTTTGATAACATTGCACAGCTAGTTATTAAAGCCTTTTCAAATTCTATTATGCGACAGCTTTGCTGACTAATGAAAAATATGAAGACCAAAAAAAATGTATGGCAGTTAAAACAATAGATGGGGAAGAAACAGACTGTCTCAAAGGGGTATTTCCCAAAATATAATTAGTTGTTACTATTTTGGCGAAGACTTGACTAATTAAGTTGCAGACTTGTTGTAAATGAAAAGCGAAGTTAAGATTTAAATTCCTTGCTCTATTCATTCAAAATGGCTTTTGAATCTGCAATAAATTTAATCTACTTTCAGTTGGATCAATAAATTATTTAAAACTATTGTTTAACATTAGATGAAATGGCAAATCAATTTAAAATATTTAAGCCTAAAATGAAATTTCTATAGAGATGAACAAAAAAGACATTCAACTTTTTCCTAGAAACAAATAGGCTTAAAATTTCAATAAAATCTAATAGCTTAAATTATAAATAAATCAAAAAAAGAAATTGTGAATTTGCGATGAAATTCAAAAAAGAGCATTTCATGTTTTAAGCCTATCAATTAAGTTGAATAGATCCAGAACAATACTTGAGTAACAAATTAAACACTCATTTGGTTAAACATATGTACACATAAAATATTTTGTGGCTTGGAATGCACTTAGACGTGAATTGACTAACATTCATCTTTTGGCTTAGAGCGCTTTTCAATGGTTTTAACAACAAATACTCGAAATGTGGCCAGTTTGGCATTCAAGTAGTTGCAACTTGACCACAACACAGCTCATCTTACAAGCTCTTTGGCTAAGTTTCTAAATGGAAAAGGGAGACAGGAAGTGCAAGGCATTCTCACACACCTGGTACACTAAGAAAAATGTAGAAGTGTTTTGTATTATAAGATTTGGTCTCTAATATAAGTTGCTTTGAATGATTACTTTGGCTTAAAAGGGTCTAAATTGTAGCTTAACTATTGTATGCTTTCAAACCTACTTTTTTGCCAGTGTATTAACATTTTCTTCAATAGCAGCCTGGCAGTTCACTAGCCCTGCACAATTTGTTGCAAGTATCTCTAAACAGAATGTTTGTTTAGTATCTTTTACACTGTGTTGCATTGTTGTTGTTGTCGTTGTTGTTGTTGGTTGTAAGCTTTCTTTCATTGGAACGTACTTGGACTCGAACTCGGACACGGCATTTGTAGTAGGAGAACTGTTGTCTAGCCATTCGTTTGTGCATGCTTTGCATGCTACTCGGCTAACACAAACAGTATGCCAAACACACTCACACACACATACTTGTAAATACACTCCAAGTGTGTGGGTGTGGAAGGGAGAGGAGGGGAGGGGGGATACAGTGGTTTGCTGTTTGTTGTATGACATATAAAAGTCAACTTGAATGCGCTGTGTAAATTTAGCCACCCGAGACACACTCACACAAACAGCCTGGCATTGCATTTTCCGTGCTCTCTAACGGTGCTTCGAGTGTGTCTCTCTGTGTGTTTGTGTGTGTGTAAGTGTGAGCTCTATACACTGTTGTAACTTTAAGTAGTTGTGCGTGCGCATCTGTGTGAGTGTGTGTGTCTGTGTGGGCGAAGGAAATGGTTGCATTTGAAAGGAATTTGCCTTTACAAGATTTTACTCTTTGCAATTTACACGCGCCGCGTACTTTTCCGTATATAACAAAACTCATACATACACATTTCTATGCTCTATACAGGTCTAAATTTAGATATGTATATACATACAATCTGTATCTTTGTATCTCTATATACACTTACATGCTGTGTACATATATTGTATGCATTTGGCTTTTGTAAATGTTGCTTTCTTATTACATGGCATTATTTCGTGCTCTTGTATACTGCAGCTAGTCGTCTTCTTATTCTTCTTCTTTTTCTGATGTTGCTGACGTTGCTTTAACACAGGATGTTGTTCTGAATACAGGAAGTCATCTCTCGCAGTAGAAGCAACAAAAATGTTTTTATTATATATGCTCAGAGTTATTTATACGCCTAATTAGCAGAGCAGTTGATTACGGATTTTTCAGACCTATTTTCAATAAGAGTTTTAAGACATAAAGAAATTATGTGCACTTTAAATCAATTTTATTTTATATTTACGCTTTCACTACTCCTTTATTGATGATTAAATAGCTGTAGAGTATTTAATATAGTTAAATTAAATGCAGATCTGTCAATTTGACATAAGTATACAGTTTTTAAATCTCATTGACCTTCTGGCTTTCTTTAAATTAGTTAAGCGAGAGAGTAAAAAATAATAATATTAAAATACTCTTTTGTTCAATAAACATTCCTTAACATTTCTTCAAACTGCTTCTTAAAAACCAAAAATGAGCAAATTTCTGTTCACTTGATTGTTACTTTCACAATTGTTGCTTTTTTTTTAGCAGCTTAGCTGCACATTTCTTGGAACAGAAAGTGAAGATCAAAGTTTGTGAAAGTACTTTTCCTTTTTTTTTTTTCTCTTTGTTAAAATTGAATCTGCAGTTGCTGATTTAAAGCTGTGTGGAACGAACTGTTTCAAAATGTTGCTATCTGCATGTAATCAAAATCAGTTTATCATTCACACTGCCTGGAAAATCATTTCAAACGGTTGCTTCAATTGTTCAATGCAAATGCGGTGTAGTACGAAAAGGGGTCGCTACAACGACGTCGGCATCCTTCAAAAATCCCTCAAAAATTCTGACCATATAACTGAGCACAGGCAGAGACTCTCAGATGCAGACCAGAGACTCAGTTTGGCCTCAAGGGATGCACAAGCACATTTACACTAAAATAAACTTAACTTTTTCATCATTTTTACCAAAACTTTATTTCAAAATTTGTTTTACTAAACAGTATATTGTTTTTGTTGTTTAAAATATTTTAAAATCCAATTTCTTTTCAAACTGTAGTTTTAATTTCTGCACAATTATTTTTAGCAGTGTACTGTGAGACAGACTCTACAAAGTCCACAATGATTCCCTCTCAAATGCCATTGCTGTTGCTGCTTTTGGCATTCAGTGTTGCTTTCTATAGCTCAAGTGTTTGCATTTTACAACCACACACTCAGCATTTGAGTGTGTGCGTGTGTGTGTGCGTATACGTTTTGTATTTGTGCGTTGGCATTTTGTAGCTCGAGTCCTCTAGCACCAGCTTAAGTGAAATGTAGCTGACCTAAGCTACAAAATAAACACAAATGCACCACACACTCACGCATATATGTACAGTACACACTTGAAAGAGAGAACTGTGCACGTAGTAGGCGAGTTAAAGAACAATGATGAACGCAAATGTCAGTGCACATGACACATAAAACAGAGCGAGAGAGAAAGCAAACAATGCATTAGACAGAGAGGGCTCACAATAGGTAGACAGAGAAAGAGAAAGAGGGGAATTTTTTTAAAGATTCGTTTGCATTTGTGCATAAGTGTGAGTGTGTTAGCGTGTGTGTGTGTGATTGTCAAGGTCATCCATCTATACTAATAAATTTCATGCTGTCGTCTTTTCTTTGTACTAATCCAATTTGCAATCTGCCTCCCAACTTTTATCCCTCAGGCAAATTAGCAATAAATAAAGCAAAGAACTGCTAAACTAAGTGCGAATAAAAAAGGAGACCGCAACAAGGAATTAAAGGGAAAGAAAGCAAAAGGAAAATACTTCAACAAAGGGAGAGAAAAAAAACTCTCGCTCAAAATAATTAAAGCCAGAGCCAGAGCAACTGTATGCAGCGTGGTTTTGGATACGAAGGAGAACTGCTAAAAGGCTGAAACACACAGAGAAAGCAAGCAAATACAGAGTGCTCGACAGCAAAGGAAAGAAGTAGACAGAGAGGGGGGAGAGTGTAAAGGAGAGGAAGAGAAGTGAGAGTTCTGAGTTGGCTTTTTGATTTGGACAAAACGATGCTCAGTTCTCTGGACGCACTGGCGGGTAAAATCGCGAAAGCGACGCCCGGAACTGGCGCCGTTGCGGCCAGCGCCACTGGCAATAAGCCAACAAATAATGCACATCATCCGGCCCATCAGCATCATGCGACACGTCATCATCAGTTGGATTATGATTATTCTGCCGTTGAAATTGAACCACCTGCCGAGCAATTGGCAAATTCGCCGCGTAATGAACGCGAAAGATTGCAACAGGCGCAACATGCATATGAGCAGCAGGCACAGGCTGAATTGGAATTCGGTTTGGCCGATGTGGATACAAAAAGTTGTTTAACATTGTTGAGTCATCGTCGCAGTAGCCATAATAATATGCAACAGCATACACTCAATCATTTAACGCAGACGGGCGGCAAATCAAGTAATGTACATGCAACGCGACATCAGCATTATCATCATCCATATCAGCGTCCATTACGACCGGTATCCCCAGTGGCACAGCAGCAACAACAACAGCCACAGAGTCAGTCACCGCAACAATCGCCATATCAACAGCAGTTATCACATTTGGCAGCACTGCAGGATCATCATCAGGAGCTGCTGCAGTCACAGCAGGAACTGTTTCACAAGCAGCTGATCAACATGCAACAACAGCAGGAAAGGGAACGCCAAACTTCAGTTAATTTTAATGATAGCTGCAACAGTGACCACGACTCACAGCAAGAGTACAAAATTTGCCTGAGGGATAGGTGAGTGTGTGACACGCCCACAGCCTTAAAAACCAAACACAAAAAAAAAAAAAAAAAATAAATAAACACACAACACGAGTAAAGCAAACAACAATTATCATGCAACAAGTTTGTTTTCTGTTTCATCTCCCTAGCGACAACAAGTTGACTAATTAGCACTTTTGGCTTATACTTTAATCAAATAATCAACCATTTTATTTTCCTTCCTGTTTTGTTTATTTTGAACTTTTTTGAACAACAACAACACTGTTTTCAATTGTTTTAAGAACAAACTTAATTCATTAACTAAAATCAACAGAGCAGAACACACCGTAACAACCATCAACGCCATCAAAATTGAATGACGGCTCTCTGCTAATGGTCGTACAGTGAAAATGCATTAAAACTCGGTGTGTGTGTGTTTGTGTGACTGTGTGTATTATCAGGGGAGTTGTGTGCAAGTTGGCTTTGCAGTGCACCTGAATACATGAGGTGCACACTTATGTCATGTGTAAGAATGAGACAAAAGCTTCATCAATTTGGCACATCTCTTGATCAATAAGTATTGACTTTAGTGAATGTTGTAGTACACCAACTCTTTCTAGCCAAAAAAGAGTTACTTTTATATAAAGTTACCTTTTCAAAAACTACCATAAAAATGTTCAACAAAATACCATGTATTCAGTTGTCATTAATTCGTTTGATTAATTACTTTATAAAGTGCTAAATATTTAATTTTAAGTGCGCAATGTTGACTTGCATTTCATTAAATGCACACAGCCATTTAATAAGTTATCAATTAAAACATCATAACGAATTGTTGATAATTGCGCTGAAAGCGAGATAAAGGTACATACGCTTGTGTTATAGATGCCCTGTTGGCAGCTGCATTTAATCAGACAGGCCTATTATCTGCAGCAATCTGCACTTAATAGTTAATCACACTCAATTCGCTCAACTCATACCTCAATTGGCATTTAAAATAATGCATAAATCAGCATTAATTGCAAATTAAATATGAAACAAGCTCTTGGAAACTTGTTGAATTCATGAAAACTGATTGATTGACTGCACTCGTAGCATATTTACTTTGGCAACTGCTGTGTGTTTTTAAAGACTCACATTTTGTAACTCTGTCATGTTATGTCTAGAGTAAAAAAAAAAAACAAAAAGGTAAACACGTCAAGGCAGCACACACACAAAAGAGGACGTTGAAAACAAGGTAAAACGCCCAGAAACAACGCCCTAAAGGCAAGCTACAAAATTTTGTCTACGACTTTGAGCAGTTGTAATTTGTTTGGCTGCATATGTGTGTGAGTGTGTGTTTTTTTGGCAAAAAGTAACAAACGAAAATGTCACAGCAACAACAAATAAATAGGGCCAAGCACCTTGACAACAATAAGAACAAACAAACTGAAATTCACGTGACAAATTGCTGCTGGGCGATGTTATAACAGCGTCTTAAGCAATGAAGTGGCATAGAAATTTCGACAGAGGAAAGCGGAAAGTAGAAGCACACCTAGACACGCACAAACACAAATTACTGTGTGTGGCATATAACTTTATATATATATACATGTGCATTTTAGTGCCAGCGTCTTAACTAGTTTAATGTATAATATCAGTTGACATATGGTTTTCATGTTTTACTTTGATTTGTTGCCCAGTAACAGAGCTCTTTGGCTCTATGACTGCGTCTCCCACTCCAAACTCTTAAAGGTCTGTTCTCTTACCAGCTGCTTTCACACATGCTAATTTTAGGCGCTTTGCCTTGGCGCCGTCTTGACAGTTACACAGGCATAAATAGTGCCACTGATATTAATGTTTGAATGGTAAAGGAAAATTAAGTGGAAAACTTGATGAGTTCTGGAAAAATATAGAAATGGTTTTGACTAAAATAGATTCTGTGGTCTATTTTATTTTTCTTCCAGTGTACTGCACCTTTGCACACATTTTTTCTAAACTTATTGCTACAACGCAAAACTTGACGTTTATTTTTATTATTGTGTGATATAAACAGCTCCAAAGTGTGCACACAACAAGCAAATATGCATATGACATTTTATGTTGATTATTTTTGCAATTTGCTTTTGTTGTTGACATTTGCGTGTTTCAGTTTCCATACCACTACCCAACTGCTCTTCGCATAAAACATTTGCAGCTAACCGTTCATTGACTTTAAAGCGCGTGTCGTAATGCAATTAGCCTGAAAAGTCAGAGCCCTCTGTGTAATCAAAATCAGTGAGAAACGAGGGATTTGCATGTGCCAAGGCATCAGCCAATTAGTTATTGCCCGGGTAGTCGAGAGAAAATGTGCATATAGATAATCAGATTGAATACGATTTGATGATATAATAGATAGACGGCACTGCGACTTTTAGCCGTAATAACGTACATTTTATATTTGCTTTTTGCGACAGCAGGACTTTCTACAGTTCGTAGTGAAAGTGAAAACTAAGCGTCTAAAATAGAAAACATATGTACACCAGGCAAATGCTTGGATGTAAACAAAAGCTGCCTGGTTTTTCATTTATTAAAGTGGTTACGCAGTGAGAAAACAACGAGAGAAAACAGGCAGACAATGTGAGGAGAAAGTAACAAAAGCCTCTCGGACACGTAAGCGAGCAAACATTACAAGCCGTGGGGGGGAAAGGGAGGGGTAGAAAGAGCAGGCGACAAGACTTGCATATGTATGAGAGTGTAGTGTTGTCTACAGGCGGTGCCTGTGTTTGTGTGAGTGGTTGACTGTGGCAGGAAATGAGTGTGGAAGGTCTGAGAAATAGAGTCAAGCCAGTGGTTAAATACCCTATTAAAAATTTTTAATAAGATAATTCAAATATTTAAAAATAAATATTTAGAAAAGTTAACTTATTGCTCTAACTAATCTACTTGGTTACAACTTACTTCATATTTTTAATATACCCCGCACTCTGCAGTGTAGTGCGCTGAGACGAGCCTGCATTTGGAAATATTCGCGCCTGGCGCTGTATAAAATTCAGACTTTAGACCGCACGAGTGCCGTTGGCTTTGGCTTTGCATTGTCTATTATGCATGCTGAAGTAACAACAAACAACTGCTATGTGGCACCCACTCAGCTTGTTGTAGTCGTTGTTGTTTTTCGTGCTCTCGCAGCAGCTGCGTTTCATTTGAATTGTTGCAACCTTCACTTTAAGTTTTTAGCTGTAGTGTTGACCCTTGATCTCTCTCTGGAAAAATTAGCTGCAAAGCAGTGGTAGAGCAGCTGCTGCACCTGGTTAAGCCTCGGGCAATGCCGTCCACATATTTTCTAGGATAACCCACTAAGCGCTTGGCGTTTTTAACCTTTTGTATTTTAGAGAAATCAAAATATGCTCCATATTTTCTACGCTCTCACTCGTTCTATCTAAATGTAAGCCTGAGTAGTATGCCTGACATTTGCATAACCACATATGAGGCTTCGTATGCCGCATCTGTATTAGTTAAATACACATACAAATGTATGTGTCCTTTTTTGAAATGTATGTGTGTGTATAAACTCTTCACCTTTATTATTTTATGAAAATTTTATATGCATAAATGCTGAAATTTTTGGCATTTGTATGTTTATGAGAGTGGTTATGATTCAGGGGTAGAAATTGTGGGTGGTTATCTATTTTGCATAAGGTTTCATTGTTCATGCTATTTGGCAAAAATTTGTTATTTAAATAAAAAGAAGTTGCATATAAATTATATGCATTTAAAATTGGGTGCATGCTGTTTTGACGTATACGTGATATTTGACTATGCGCGTTCAAGGACCGTGCGCTCTCTCCACTCCTCTCCTCTCCACTCTTCCGCCGTTCACACAACTGTCAGTCAGCTTAGCAAATATTTGAGCATGCATGCTAGCAATCTGGTTTTAGCTAGTTTTCAAATAAACATATAACATTTGTGTGTCAGGCAAATGCAAATGGGTAGAGTCATGAACAAAATGTTTTTAAGCATCGTTGCTGATCTAAAAAGCGATTAGAATTTATATTAACAACATTTGGATAGCAAAATGTTACTGTTTATTATGGAATAAATGAGTTTTTGTTAAACTATTCATTGATTTTAACAAATCTATGCATTTCAACCAAAATCAATTTAGTCTTTGACTTTGCTTTGTTGTGGAACTTGAGTTACAGAGAAATAAAAATTGCATGTTAAACAAAACAGACCGCAACATAAATAAAAGCGAAAACAAATAATGCTTACAAAGTGCCGAAAATCTAGGCAAAGTAAAAAGGAAAATTTTCGCAGCTTGAAACGATGGCGCTGACGATGCCACAAAAAACCCAAAAAACCCAAAAAATAACTAAAAATAAAAAAGAAATAGCTAACAAAGTTCATTTCCACACCAAAATCAATGAACCAAACGGCGGCAAGCAGACGCACACTGAGACACAGACAGGACACAGCTTGTTGGGGTGGGTCTAGGTTCTTTTTGTAGGGGAAGTGCGGGGAATATAGGGATGATTTTGGTTTGGAAATGGGTAACAGCTTTGCAGCTTTTGTTTTGCTATTGTGGTGTACGTTGGGTCGGAATTGGTTCGTTTGGTTTTGCAACGAAGTCAACCAACTGTAGCCGAGGAGAGACCGCAACGCAGTTACAAAAAAAGAAACACTCACACACACACTCGCACTCACACTCATACTCATACACATAAAGCAAACACCAGAAAACACTTGCAAAAGGAGCCGAACAAAACTAACCGCAATTTTCGAGGCGCTTGCATGCTTCACAAAAAAGAAATGAACAAAAAAACAAATTCTGAACAACTAAGAGTCGACTGTGTGTGTGTGTGGGTATGTGGGCAAAACTGCAAGGGGGAAAGTTAAAAAACTGTAGCATAGAATACGGGCTGCTGCTTATTTTATTAATGCTCCACAGGCTCTCCCTTATTGCTTTCACTTTTTGGCGCAAACATTTTTTTATTGCTGTATATAAACATTTATATTTTAGTTTATTTTATTTACTTTATGTGGCCTGCGGGAGGTGCAACAAATACTGCTACAGCTGCCAACTGTTGGGTGTAGCAAGAAGTACCCTAGCCTTAAATTTTAGCTGAAAAACTTTTTAAATTTAAAAACGCAATTGAATTTTAAACCTGAAGAGCTTTTAGTTGTCACAAGTCTTTTATAAATAAATCACAATTTAAGCTATACAGGGTATCTCTACAGCACATCAGTGCACTGCTTCAGCTGCCTTTATTATATACATAGTGTATTTTATTTTATTTCGCAACCAAAATAACCGCAACCAGCAACAACTCTTATCGACTGCTCTTTGGCTTTTCATTCACTAATTTTGGGTGAAGTGACTGGACACGGGACCGACCGACTACTGTTTAGTTATTGGTTTTCCTCTTCGTACACTCGAGGGCATATCGATAGGGGAAAAAACTTTGCAGACCGCTGCGAGGGTTATATACATGTCTATGTGTGTGTGTTTGTATGTGATTAATACTTCTGGTCAGGCATTAAACCCCAACTTCTCTCGGGCTGTGTTTTATTTGAAGAGGCGTCCTGTTCACAATTTTTGGTGCATGTGCTTTCATTTTATTTCTCCGAACCTTAAGGACACTTGAATAATGATGGAACAGACCGAGTGGTCCTACTCCAAGCTTCACCTTCTCCATACCCCTCAATCTCGTCTCGACTGCCGCAAATTTGCGGCGCATTCTCGGCCCTGTTTGAAGCTCCATTGCAAAAGTGCTGACATGTTATTTGTGCAGTTAACGAGCTGAGTTATTTTGCGGGTACAAACCGCACTTGAAAAATGAACAAAAAAAAGAACTGAAAGAAGCGAAAATATATATAAAACAAACGAACATAAAAGGCAGCCTTTTATTTTGTGTAGGGAGTAGGGAGGTGAAGGGAAAAGTCAGCTCTTCAGCAACTCATGGCCATTGATTTGCACTTTTCTGCTTAACAAATTAAATGTGTTTTATTGAATGGGTTTTTCGAATCGAACGACCGACTTTCTATACGAGTTTGTTGTTTGTTTGTTTATGCGATTGCCGCTCATTAAAATCGAATTTCAATATATTCTCTTTTTTTTGTATCCTACTCCACGCCATCTCATACATTTTATAGATTTCAAATTAACATTTGCACACGTTTTACTGGTTTTTGTTTATTTGTTGCGAGTGCATTATTTAGTATGTGGCTTTCAATTTGCTACTCAATTAGCTTTATGCACATTTTATATTAATTCTCTGCTGTATTTTTCATGCTTCAGAGCTACGAATTAAAATATTTATTTTAAATATCTTTAATTGTTTGCTGTGCTTTGTTATGTGACTCAATGTATCACACAAGCACTTAATATGTCGAGCCAATCTCATATCGTGGGTGCCTTTAACTTGTCAGCAATTTCATAAATTAAAACAACGCGTCAACGACATCTCAAAGTGACATCTTTGAGGGTGTGCTTAACTTGAGCAGTCAAATAGAATTCTCTGAAATTATATGATAATAAATCTAATATAAATCTATATAAAAATCAAAAAAGAATTTTAAGTTGCTGAAATTCTTATCTTTATAAAATTTCTCTAGGCTCTACCTTAGCTTACAGGGTATCCGAGTGCTCTTCAAAGAGTTGCTGGCCTTGTTGTGCTTGTTTATTATTTTCTTTTGACGATGACGAGCCCCAAAAAGTATGCTATACTATACAAAAAGCACACAAAACAATAAAACATAAAGCGCAAAACAATTGTCGAGGTCGCTGCTGTTGCTGTTGCTGCTCCTGCTGCCGTTGCTGTTATTGTTTTTGCTTTTGTTATTACCTTGGAGATTAATTAATTGCAAGGCACAAAATATGCTACAAGTTCAGAGGCTTCTCTTACTCCACACCTACCCTAACCCCTTTACCAACCCATATTCGTTTGCTTTGCCAGTCATTTCCGGTCGCTACCCCCGCCCGTGTTTATGGCTACACTCGCCAAAAAAAAGACTCGAAAGAAATAAAATAACAACAGCAACAAGATGATAATTTTCAGGCTCGTTTCGGCGCTGTGCCCTCCCGCTTTTGTTTATGGCATTTTCTTTTATAAAGTGGAAAATTGCAGACAGCATTGTTTGTTATTTATTGCCATTTTGATATGAAAACCTTTTTTGCGCCCATGGGCTATAAGGAAATCAACCCCCGTCATGAAAAACCGTGAATTTTCTCGATTACACCCAAACCTAGACAACTTTATGGAGGTCTCTCTCTGTGTGTGTGTGTAAGTGTGTGTTTGTCTATATTTGGCCTGTCATAAAAGGCACAACTAATGATTTGTTTTTGCCATGCTTCATCAATATCAAGTGGCTGACAATGACAGACTTTAGCATGAAAATGTCTGAACTCGACATTGACTAGACATTAGCATTAATGATTAACATAAAACTAGGCTGCATTAACATTGATTGCTTTTTGTTATATATTTTTTGTGGTTTTCTATTTATTGCTGAACTTTATTGGTAAATGCGGAGATTTTGTTTAGCCCTGTTAACAATTTAATTGGAACTATGATTCAACAATTAAAATATATATTCTATAGTTAAAACCATTCCCAAATACTATCGAGTTACTAAGGAAACACTACTTTTCCCAGCTTTTACTTGTCTTCAATCCTCATTACTTTTGTTGTTTTTTTTTTCGATTATGCGCAACACATTTCGCATGTTATTCGCGTCCTTGGTCCCAAACTAACTCAATCAGTGTTGTAAAACGTAAGTTGTTGTTCACATTTAGCCTGTCAACCCTTCTTAGCATTGAAATCAATTTGACAAAAGCCACATAAATTTAAATAAATTGCGGCCACATAAATTTAGACATGAACTTGCAGTGCACAAAAAAAAAAGAAAGTGACGCAAAAAGGCGGATTGAAAAGGAAGTTGTATAAACCAAAACACAAATAAACTTACAGGCGACGACTCAACTAACAAAACAAACAAAAAAATGGGAGCTACAAAGGGTAAACGAGAAACTAAAACGGATCCTGTTTCGCCAGAGTCCTTGTAAGCTGCTCAGAGAGGACTGCGGTCGCTGGCAATGTAAACGGAAATCCACTTGCCTATGAGCGTGTGGGAGAGAGAGAGAAGGGGAGGCACAACTCACACACACACACACACATTGACCGTTCAGATAACTAACGAAAATAGAAACAACAAATACAATTTAAGCTGAGAAAATCAAAATGAAGCATAAACAAACAGCAGAAGAATAAGCAACGCAAAAGTAAATGGAGCCAATAATAGAAAGAAAAAAGTAAGAAGATTGCCACAGCAGGACACAGAAACATAGAAGGAAAGAGAGGGAGAGAGAGAGAAAGAGGTGTGGCTGTGCTAAAACAAGTTGCCAGGGCAAACAGGAAAGTGTATAAATGAAAAGAAATCGAAACCGATTGCTCCTATGACTGTGTGAGTTGTAGGCAACACGATAAGCAGTCAGCTGCAGAGAGAGAGAAAGAGAGGCAGAAAAAAAGGCCAACTCCAGCCCAGCGAACCCCGCCCCAAAGGCTAGCATAAATGAATGCTAAGCAGGCGTCTGTTGAAATAGGAGGCAAAAAAGCCAACCCAAATAACACTCGCTATATGGAGCCCTAGGGAATGTGGCTGGCGAGCCGCGTACTAGCCGGCAAAAAAGGCTTTTCATAATATTTTTAGACATTTGACTTTTGATTGAGCGCATTACACGGTAGCTCCGGCTTCTGCTTCCCTCCCCTTGCCTAAGCTTACAATTTGACTGCTGGCAATTTATTTGAGCTTTCTGCTTTCCCACTCTAACGCTCTCCTGCTTCCCTTCTCCTTTCTGTATACATTTCAAATGGCAAAACTGGCAAATGGCAAATCAGACTGTAGCTAAGCATCGCTCGCTATAAAATTAGATTGTCTTGGGCTTATGGCTAAGATTTTGTTAGGCCCTCGCACTGGATTGCCACAGCATTTTTATTGAAAATCTTAGTCCAATATCTAAACGGCGGTGTTTTATTACCTGTTTGCGTTCTGTTCGCCATGTTTGCTAAAGCTTTCTCTTAGCTTTACGTACATAATGTGGTCTATATATTTAGCGCGTGTTTTACATTACGAGACAACAACAGATTAGGAATAAATGTTTTTGGCTTTGTGGTTTCAAGGAGTCGGCGTAAAGCAATGGGTGTCGTCATTTAGTTTCCGAATTCTAAAAATAAATACAGTCCCAAGGTATCCATTGGTTTTAATAATACTGATATACGTGCTTTTTAATTTGTGTGCAAACTTAATATTAAATCAATTAAATTATTTATATTTCTTGAATGGTAAATTATAACAATTTAATAAATTTCACAAATAATTCAGCTCTGTTGACATTTCTGTAATTTTAAAGCGACATTGTTTTAAATGCTTCTTTTTAAACTTTAATGGTGCTCTCTGAACCTACTTGTTTTGTACACATAAAAGTGTATCTTCTTTCACGTATAAAACCTCCTTTGTTTTGTTTTGATTTTTAACTTTGCTTTTAGCCTTTGTTTTGCCATAAATGCACAAAAAGCCGTAGCATAATATTAGCTTAAAGAAATTAAATCTTTTAATGCTTTTCTGTTCCTCCTCTGCTCGCCTGTACCCTCCAGCCATGCCCCCCCACAACCACCAATCAGCCCTTCTTTGAGCTGTCTATAAAACATCTGGCGACTGTCTGAGAGCCAAAACAGAGAATCAAATCAGAATTCAACTTTTGGCAAGCCAGAAAAGAAGCAGAAAAGTAAAAGTGACAGACGCTCGCTAATTTTCAACTTTGCTTTATACAATTTTGTTGTGAAGAAGTGGTGAAAGAGGGAGTAAAGAGATGTGAGTGCGGTGGTAGACTTTAAAATGTGTTTGCCTGTTTTTATTTATTTTATATTACGACGTCGACTTTGACGTTCTCTCGCTGCCTGACTTGCTTCCGTTTAGCTCATTAAACACACAGCTGAAGAAGTTAAAAAAAAAAGAGAAAGAGCGGCACAAGTTTTTTCAGTCCGTCGGTTTGTCTGTTCGTCTGCCGCAGACATAACTCTGGCGGTGTCTTTGGCATTTGTTCTGTCTTTCATTGCCCTTCAACGAATTGTGAAATGTGCTACAAAATGGTTGCGTTGAAGGCACTCAAGGGAGTTGCTGTGGTCCCCTGCTACCCCTCTACAGCACACACACACTCCGTTTGTGCTCCCCCTTGCATATTTATTTGCCGTGTTTATGCCGCGGCTGCATAATTTTATTTGTTTGCTTAAAAAAGAATTAAAAGCGGTTTTCTTTTTGCTTTTTCTTCAATCCGCTAAATCGCTTTTATGTGCCTTTACTTGGCAATTTACGCACATTGCGCATACGCAGCGTATGCCGTGTTAACTGAGCAACGTTTTCATTTCATTTCGCAATTGTGGACATTAACATTTTGTTTTTATGGCACCGGAATTGCTGTTAACGTTGGGCACATAAAAAGTCAACTTGTGGTTTAATTTGTGCTTTATTATGTTTTAATATATGTTTGTAGATTTTCCATATAGATTGTAGTTAAACTATTTGTTAAGTTCATTAAACTGATCAAAAGCACACACAACTGACAGTTGCACAAGCCACTTGAACACAATTTGCCCATGGCACTTGGCCTTTTACTTGGTTTTCCCTTTTCTGACATCAAGTGTTGTGCTGTTTACCTGTCCATGCTCATTGGCCACTTAAAGACAAAGGCTGTTGATGTTGTTGCCAGTTACCAGTTGCCAGTTGCCAATCGACGGTGCAACGAAGCGGCAAATGCAACACCACTACACGACAGCAGCAAACACAACAACAACAATAACACTTAGTTCAGACTTTAACACAGTGGATATCATTTCCGGCCAAATGAGTTTTCCAAGATGATGGAGTGTGGGACAAACGCAGACAGTGTGGGAGAGAGAAAGAGGTAGAACTGAGATATAAACAGGCAGCCATAGACCCTCTTCTCTGCCTGCTGTTGCTGTCAGTAACTGTTGCACGCACAGAAGTATGCTACACTTTTTCAACTATTCACAGTCTGGCAACTCACATACATTTTTAGACACACTCCAGCTTAAATTAATAGGTACACCATCGATTAAACTGGTTTTAATTATTTGTTGATGTTTTTAAGCTGTCCTTAAACTGGTGTTTAGTTTAAAAAACTCCTCAAACAGTTTCAGCTCAAACAAAATCCCTCATCTATGAATTTCCAATACTTTTCGTTTAATAATTAATGCTGGTGTGCTTATTTTTCTATCCACGAGTGTACACCCTGACGTATAGCATTTAAAACGAAATTGCATTCGAAATTCCATGCCTAGACGCTGACAGGCGTCGTCTGGGCCACTGACATGACGTCGCCACCGTCTGGGGCAAGAGTGGCAGCTAAAGTATCGTTAGCAACATTTGTGGCAGCCAAAGCAACATGGAATGTTGCAGCTAATAAACGAAGCAAGACTAAAAAGTGTAAGTCAAGAGTGAAAGAGTGTGGCACACAGTTCGACCGTTAGTCAATCAAATGGCAAGCAATCAGCAAGTCATTCCAGCAGTTTGGCCTGTCAAGTTGTCCTTTTCAAGCGCTGCCTGTAAATTAGCGGCGACTTCAATTTTTGTGGGCCAAAACAAGGGGGCGTGGACAGCTAAAGTGCTGCAATACGTCGGCAAAATGTCGGTAACGTCAACACCTTTAGAGCCTAAAAGGTAACAAGTTTTTGGCAGCACCTAACTTAAGACGATCTAAAAAAGTTTGACTGGAATTTGATTTAACAGGAGACACACTTTTAAAGCTAGCTTGAGTAATCTTTTGTGCAGCTTGGCTTAAGCTTTTTACCGCCAAATGCCGTAGATAAGCTAAGCAAATTGGCAATGTTAGTGGGTCAACTAATTAATTGAAAATTAAGTTAAAATATAGCCCCTGACGATGCTGCTGCTGCTGCCAACTTCCTGTGCAGCTGCTTAACAAATTTCCTCACTTAGCTGCAAGTTTTGGCCATCAGGCCCCAAGCAGGAGCAACAGCAATTGAATGAATGGGCTGCCAGTGTTGTGTAGTGCTTCGTTGTTATAGGCACACAGCACATTGTTGTCCTGGTAATTGTTGTTGTAAGCAATTTCCGTTGCTGCATTTTAGGCGGACAATTTGCCCCATTCCCTGTAGCTCTGTCTGGCCGGCTGTCTATCTGGCCCACTCCACACGGCTCTGAACGAAAACTGGGCTAATTGGCTTGGAGTTTGTGCATTTTTAATTGAAAATCAATAAGGCTGAAGTGCCGTTGCAGCTGTGTGTACCGCTCTCTCTCTCCGTCTCCCTCTCTCTTTATCTTGGTATGTTTGGCTGTGAACCAATGGATTTTGCTTGGCTAAGCGTTGCCTTTGATATATGGGCCAAGCAGCAGGTACAGAGCAACTTGCAACTGTCTTGCCAGTCCTCTCGACTCTCCGCTCTCTACTCTCTCGCCGGCTGTCAAAAATTTGCAGTTAATAGCCGTTTACAAAATCTATAGCACACTTTTTGGGGCTGCCCTTGGAAAACAGTTTAAAGCTTTTAAATTGCTACTCAGCAGTTGTCAAAAATCAAAGTGAACTTTTAATAGTTTTGTTGGCCAAACGAATAAAGTTAGGCAAGTCGCTTGCAGCATTTTCAACACCTTTATCCAAGCTCAAAGAATGTTTTAATTAAATCAAAAAAGTCAGTGCTCTTTGTCTCCCACCCTTTTGGCCCATTTCATGCATTGCACGTGAAAACTTTGCGCAAAAATGCATTAAAAATTTAATTTACGCTCAACAAGTTTAAAATATGCAACTGCCAGCCAGTTGATATACTGACTAAATGAAAGCACGTGACTCACTGAAGAATGTGTTTTCCTAATAAGCTAGTAGATTTTTCCCTACATTCTTCAGCCATTCTTGCAGGATGCTCACCTTTGGGCAGATCAGCTGGTCTTCACAAAGTTTTGGCCACGTGTAAAATATTTTGCTGCATTTTCTGATGAATTTATTACAACATTTGAGGTTAAAGTTTTGGGTCAGGTTACAGCTTTAGCCTCAGATATATATATGTGTGTGTAGGTATATATTTTTTTTACCATTTCTATGTCAATGTATGCCGAGAGTTCTGCTGTTGTTACCCTTCCTTTGCGCGCTGTGCTTGCTGAAGCAGTCACCCAGCTTGGGACAAGCATCGCTGCACAGCAAAGTGTTGTTATACCCTGTAGTTGGAGTAGCGGAAGGGTTTGTTTGATTGTGCTTTAAAGCTTTATTTGAATTGTGAATTAAAGTCGGATGCTTAGACTCTTGAAGGCTTCTAAAAGACTGTATTTAAATTATGTGCCACTTAAGCTTGTACAATTTAAGGGGTAACTCATTATCGTGCAAAGCCAGCACATAATCGTACTACTTATTTGGTTGTTGTTGTTGTTGCTGTGCAGCGAGGCATGCACACGGTTTACATTAGTCTAAGTAGCACATACATACACGCGCATACTTGCCACACCCCTTTGAACGCACTCCAACCCCCACCCAAGCCCACTTAACCACCTTTAGCGCCTACCTAGGGAATATGGCAACTCTGAAACTCGAGTTGTTGTGCGTGGCGTGTGTGTGTGAGTGTGTGTTTTAGCATAACGCGTTGATAAGCTAAAAGGCTAAGGGGTTGCCACAGCTGCATGAACTGCAAGAGAGCTGAGCTGAGGTGGGGAAAATAAGCAAACACATGCTGGAAAAAAAACCCACGCAAATTTATAACAAAAATGGTAAAGAAAGAAAAAAAAATGAACTGTCTAAAAAGCCGAAACAACGCTGATAAGCGACCGACTCGACACTCGGTTTGGCCCCTGCCCAAATACAACGTTCACTTAACATATTTTGTTCAGGGTTGCGATGTTACACCCCGCACCCCGCACCACACACCCCACACCAACGTAACTACCAACATTTTCACACACACCAGGAAAAGGGGTGTTTGTCTATAAAAATTTATGTCTAACCGGGCAAATGCCACAGCTCTTGGTTTAATGGTGTGAATTATATTAAGCGACGTTCACTGTATGTGTCTACATGTGTGTGTGTGTGTGTCTAGCGAGACAGCTGTGTTCAGGGGGCGTGGCTGTGGTCGATGGCAGCCGCATGATGTGTATGCGACACCCCACATATTGAATCGTCTCTGTATGTGTATATTTATATGCACATATGTATACGACAGTGTGTGCTGGTGTGTGTGTGTGCTGGTGTGTGTGTGTCGCTGATTTGTTTTTATCGCAGCTCCCGGGAGGCATCAATTATGCTCTTCGGCTGCCGGTTTGTTGTTGGCGAGCAGCAGCGTTTAATGGAAAATAACAACTCCACTTTGTTCCTTTCATGAGGGTCCTTAAAGCGCTGCTAAGGAGGGAGTGCAGGAAATGGAGCTAGAGGCAGAGAAAGGACTCTACTAAAGCACCATAACGAGCGACTTAACATTGAGTTGACTAAAGAAAAGCGAAAGAAAATCCAAGCGAAATTTTTGATATTTATCAGAGAATTATTAGAAAATTTATCATATCAATTTATGCCAAAATATTACTTAACGCTTTAATTAAACACTGATTGACTTGGCAGCAGAAATTTCTTAATTTTCCATGCAAATTACTGATTTAATATGCAATTATTTTACAATTCTGTAGTGATTGCTTTGGAGAGCAGATTTGTAGCCTCTGCTGTGTGTTGAAATTTGCTATTTAGCTGCTGACTTTTCGCATTAACCCAGTTTTCTTCTGTGGAAAATGCAGTGAACACCTTCTACTCCAGCGGCTTAGTGCAGGGCTCAGCTGTTTTACTTACTTTCAAGTTGCCACCTGACAACAGCATAAACCAAAAAAAAAGTGTATACACAGATACTCACACACAGATAAAGGTTTGTGTATGCGTTTGTGGCATAAAAGCGAGTCAAGTGCGTGGCAAGTTTCCTAATTACGCGAGCGTGCGAGTTCTCTCTTGACATATTTATTTTTTTTGTGGGTTTTACGCCACACGGCGCACATAGAAAGAGGGAAGGGGAGATAGAGTAGGGAGGGGATATAGGTGCATAGAAGCCACACTTTATGTAATCCAAGCGAACGAACCGCAAGCCATGAAATTTGCTCATATTGCAGCTGATGTTAACTCTCTATTGAAATTACTTGGCCTGGTACTTAGCCGTATTTCTTCTTGCTTATATGCAACTCACTTTAATTACATTTTACACACACACACACTCGCAGTGAATATGAAAATTATTTGAGGTTTTTTTTGTTCTTGTATTGCACAAATAAAGTAAAAACTTTGCTTGCATATAAACCAAAATGAAAAAGAAGCCTTTTCAAATGCATTTAGGCATGGCAACTCTCAGCATGTGGTTTTATGTGTGTGTGTGTGTGTGTTAACTGAAATAAGCCGCATAAAGCCATAATTAAATAAGTTTTTTTTAAACCAAAATTGAAAGTGAGTTTAAAAGCTGATTTTGGATATAACAAAACTGGTGTTAGCATTTATTACAAATATTTTAAACTTGGAATTTTGTTAAAGAAAATTACATAAATAAATCTACAAAAATCATTGAAATATTAAACAGACAACATTTTAATTGGCACTGAATTTTAAACAACATTTATATATTTTATTTGCCAGATAAAATTTTAACAAATACATGATTTTTACTTACAAACTTTACATCCATACTGAAGTTGTTATGGAAATACTCTATTTAAATTATATAAGTTAGTTGTTTAGTACACTCAGCTATTTACAGGGTATTTTCCACAAATTTTTCTACTGCATCTTAAGGTCAAAACTCTTATTTAAAGAGCGCATGATATGCTGAATTTTTGTATTCGCTTTACACTCTGCTGTGCACATAATCAACAGGCTCAAGCAATCTCAACAACAGCAAGAACAACTACTACGACAATAAAAAGTATAATTACAACTATAAACACACAGACACATACACAAGCACACACACTCACTCACACATACACAAAAGAGCAGCCACAATTGCTGCAGAACAATTAAAACAACTGAGTTGCCATATTTGAAGTGAGCTGCCAAGAGTTAAAAGGACGAGGACAAGAACTCAAACTCAGACGACAACAACGACTCATAATCATAATCATGTGCTTCCTCTAACAACAACTACGTTTTGTTAATTGTTCTTGCTGTCTCAGTGTGTGTGTGTGTGTGTGTGTGTGTGTGGGTGTGCGTGTGTGTGCACTTATTTTGCCATTCATTGTGGCCAGCAAATAAAGAGAAGAAAAATGCCAGCAAAAAGGAGCAAAAGCAGCAAGGACATGCATTTAATTTGGCAAAAATGCACTTTCTACTTCTTTTGTTTGCTTTCTTTGTTTTTGTTGTTCGTTTTCCTTTTGTTGTTGCTGACTTCATTTTATTGTTGCATTGCAAGCACTGAAATTGCTTTTAATTGTTGCGCTCGTCATAATCATAATTTTTAATGATGATGCCCAGGATTGTGGGTCTCAGAACTCTGGACCAGGTGGCCATCAATGAAACTAATTTGCAAGGCTGCTTCTCACAGAGACAGAGAGGGAGAAGAAAGTAGAGAGTTAGAGAAAGAGATTCTGCACAGAATATTTTATCACAGCTGCAGCCTCTAAACACAGACGACAATTAAAATGACCATAAAAGTGCGCAGCAAGTGAGAAAGAGACAAATACAGTGCGAAAGAGAAGCATAGAGAGCAGCCAGGGGCATTTGGCATTTCCTTGAGCTCATTCTTGTCCCTTTACCATAAATTGTCTGTCTGTTTTATTGTTGTGTAGCACAAAATTAGGCAACGACTTTGTCTCTCTCTCTTTCCCTCTCTCTCTGCTTGTGTGTCTCACCATCTCCTTCGTTGGTCTCATGTGTTTTGCGGTGCAAGAAATGTGACAATTAAAATTTTTGGGTTCTCATCTTTTGTGGCTCGTCTTGATGTTTTGTTGCTGTTAGCAATTGTTACATTGTCAGCTTTAATTGGCTGAGTAAAAGTTACAAATTACATGCACTTTTAAAGTTTTAAGTAAGCCATTTCATTGGCTGCTGTAAATTTGTCTGAAAAAGAAGAAAAATAAATTTGTTGGGCTGTTTTAAGTTGTTAAAATGTTTGATTAGCTTGAGGTAGGAAATTCACAAACTTGTAAAATATTTAATTGGTTTTGTGTATATTGCTAAAGCTTCAATTAAGCCTGAGTTTCTGTATAAATAATAAAATTTTATATTTTTAAACTAGCCACATTGTGTGATACATTCAGTTCATTTTATTTAAATGTATAAAAATGTGTATTAAATTTAGCCCACACTTTTTAATCACACATGCTTGCGGCACATTAAACGCGGCACGTGGCAGTCAGGAAAAAAATAAACAATATCTGGCAGAGGCTTGACAAAATGAAAACTGCAAACGAAAAGTAAAAAGAAATATGATGTGAGAAAAAAGAAAATGAATCAGTGAAAAAGCGAAGTTGGAGAAGCAAAAATCGCAACCAAATGTCAGCCAAAAATAATGCTGGTGGCTTAAAAGAGCTTCCACATTGAAGTTGTTGTTGTTGTTGTGGTTGCTGCTTTAACAGCCACTGGCAACTTCCGGGCGGTTGTCAAAGAAAGTGGAAATTGTGCCAGATGAGGCATGGTAAGATTGTTGAGCTTTGGTGGAGTGGGGGGAGGGAGGGGAAAAGCCGTTTGGCAACTCAACAATCGCAGCCAAAAGCAACTACATGCTACATCATTAACTAAACGACAGTTTAAGCGTTTGCCAAGCAGAAGAAGGAAATGAAAGAGAGAACGAAAAGGAAAAGAAAATGAAGAACGAAATTTTTCGTGCTCGTCACTCAAAAATTAGGCAACGTTGTCGTCGTTGAAGGAAATGTGGCAGCCATAACATTAACTAACAACTCATATCCTTGAAAATGTTGGCCGGGCGCCTGTTGATAGGCAACACATTTTTTGGCAGCCTTGTCGTCGTCCTCATCTAATGAAGCGGCAACAAAACGACAAGGGGAAAGCCGACGGAGAGACTAAAGACAGCCAAACAATGCCAAAAAAACGAGAAAGCAATGAAAAGGCAGGGAAATTTCTCAGCAACAGGAGAGAACAGAGAGTAAGGAGGGGGTGGAGCGAGGAGAAACCTTTAATTTGCATATGAGCAAATTTTGCGGTGCCTTCATCAAGTTTTTTTTGAGATGGGCATCAAATGATGCGGCATCATCAGATGCTGAGCGAAGAACGAAGCGTTGACGAATTTATGCCCAGCAAAATTAATGAGCACTTGATTGGGTTAGTTTCGCAGCGAGCGAAGCTCTTTGAATATTCAATGAACTGCTGTCAGTTCCAAGGAATTGAGCATTTGCTGCTTATCAAGTGAATCAGTATGAGTTCAAGTGCGGTTGAGGTTTAAGTCAGCGCTCGACTTTGGGCTCTTTAGTCACTGTCAATTTAAGCGCGTTTGAGCTATCGATTAATTTTCATTGAGAATTTCGCTAAAATTTAATGCTTTGAAGCAAAAATATGGAATATAAATCTATTAAAACCATACTAAAGTTTAAATGCAATCAATCTTAAACTAAACTAAGTTTGAAATCATTTTCTTGCTTTTTTTGCCCGTTTCCCATTCACATTTAGCTTATTTGCATATTGTTTTTGGCTGCTTTAAGTTTAAGCACATTATTCAAGCCAGAGTTAAGGACCTCGCACACTGGGACAATTCTGCAATTATGCAGTTAAGTTTCAGTCTCTTCTCCTTGTCTAGACAGCGCACATTACTGGACTCGGCGCTGTCCGGCGGTTAGAAAGTACCTTCTGCTACTATCACCTGTCGCATAAATAGTGCCAGATGAATTATTGAAGCCGAGTGCACAAACAACTTTTGCAGACCCGCCCCGTTGCCTCAACTGCTCTTTTCTTTAACCAACTCCGGTAACCATTTTCCTACTTTTTTTGTCGGTGTGTGTTTCAAGATGCTTAAGAGCGCCGTCGTCTGTCTGGTTTCCTGCAAACTGACTCGACCAAAGTCTGGGCAGCATAAAAAAGTTTTCATTTCGTTCGCTGCAAAGTAATAAAAAGCGTCGAGGCACCGTTATAATAAGCGGCGGCGCAGCAACGGCGAATGGCAAAAAGCGCAGCGTAGACTTGAGCAGACGTTGTTGTTGTTGCTGCTGCTTTTGGGATCATACATAAGTGGCACCTGTGACCGAAACCACACACAGAAAAGCACACAACACACCCACACACACGTACAGCGTGTAGTGCGCATTTTGTAGCGCGCTTTTAGGCGAACGCATAAAAAATGTCTGCTACAAAAGTTTGCGCGCCGTTTAAAGATGCCCTGTAGAGGAATGTGCAAAAGGGTATATAGGTATAAATTGTGTATGCAAATGAAATTTATTCTATGCTCGTCTACAGCATATCTGCCACGTCGTTCCCTGCTAGCCCAATTCCAGCTTATTATTTTACTCTTCTTCCTTAAGGCTTATAAATATAATTCGACAGGCGACGGCGTTAAGGCAAATACTCGTGTTCTCGCAGAAACAACAACAAATGTTGTTTAAACAAAGTCAAAACGAGCAAACAACAACAACACATGTATGACTACAAAAAATGGCAGGAAAAAAATGAAAACATTTTGCGCGCAGGCAACAAAAGTTATGAAGTTGTTGCCGCTGCCTTCAAGAGCAGTTTAAAGGCGTCTACAGTTAACAAAAGCAGCAACAACAACAACAACAAGCACATAATTTCAGTGTATTTTTCAACTTGTTTCTTTTTTCATTTCCCTTTGCCACATTCTCTTTCCTCCCTGTCGAGCAATTTGCCAGCCATTTTATTTGCGGTTGTCGTACATTTATGTGCCCCTTTGCTGTTGTTGTTGTTGTCGTCTCGACTCTTTGTGTTTAGTATAATCTGCTGTTGCTGCCGTTCCTTTGGGTCCTTTGCTCCTTGTTGACCATTTAAGTGCAAGTCTAATTACACTGAAATTGTTCGAGTTATGCATTTTGAAGTCTAAAACTGCAACTGCCCTCGTTTCCCGCTCCCCTCAACGCTTTTCATTTAAGTTCACCTTTTTCTAACTTGACTCTTTCTGTAGTTTCTTTTTGCTACTTTATTATTAACTGCACATTTCTCTAACTAGTATTTAATGCCAAGAAAATAACAGTTTAATTCGCATAAAACTTATGTACTTTTCAAATTTTCTTCTCTTTTCATGTTTCTGCATGCAATTCGCAGGTGAGTAAAGTTCAGTTTATGAAATTTAAGCTAAGAGACGAAGAAAATGAAATTATTTACTTTCAAAAGATGTGCAACATGCATCTCAAAATCTATTTAAGTTATTTTTATAAACAATTAAACTAAATTTCTTAACTTATTTGAAAGATTTGCAGCCTTATCCAATCCCAAGTCTGGTACTTGTTTGAGCTACTAAAATGGTGCTGCACTTGTTCTAACAAGTAGCAACAGCAACTGCTGTCATAGACATCTAGAGGCGATTGCTTTTACCCTGTGTCGCCGGCTTCTATCTCTTGTGCTTCCTGGCAGACATGACACAGTTTCTGCTTTCACTTGCACATTTTCTGTGCTCGCACTAAAGGCAATCTTGACAATCCTGGCAGCCACTTGTGTAGTCCCTTCGCCCTGTTCGTATAAAAAAGAAAGTGCCATGTCGTCTGCCAATACAATAAATATTTAATGCACATGTTATTACATCAATAAGTGTGTCACTCTCACACACACTAACAGACAGAACACACATATATTGAACGCTACAGATATTGTGGGAAAGCTTTTATCGCTCACCTTGTTGCCAGTTTTTGCCATTTTCATTGCCTGCGGCCCAGCCGGCGTATACGTAATTCGGCCAAATATTGTAATAAAAAATGTAGCAAAAAGAATGAGAATACAAAATTGTTACACGATTTGTATTGTGTTACATAAATTTATACACATATATACATATATATATTGATATTGATGCATAAATTTATGCACATTGAATTGTCAGCTAGAATTGTTGCCATATTAAATTTGATAAATCGCATGTAAAAGTGAGCAAAAGTTTTATTTATTGCAGGCGATAACGAGAGTAGTCGCTGTGAAAATTTAAATGCTCTTAGGGAAGTTATAGATCAATTGGTCTGAAATGGCATACATAAGTAGAATAATGTCTTACTTATGCTACAATTATGGGAAATGCAATAAAAAGCACAATTTTAATCGACTTCTTGGGAAATTAAAAAAGTGTAGCCTACTTTTGAGGGCATTTTTTAGTAATTTTATTCTAATGAAAGTTTTTATTCAGTGAAAGTTTACCTTCTGTTTTTCACTACACATCGAAAGCTTTTAACAAACTAACATGACTCACTGTAAGAGTATTACACTTGCTCCTGTGTTTGTTTGTTTGAGTACCAACACAAATATACTTTCATTTTATTATTCATACAAAGAGGTTTTCACTTTGGCAAAAGCGAGTTAAGCAAACGTGAAATATAAATATGTATATTTAATAGATATATACGGGTCAATTTTTTTATGCATTAGCTTTAGCAAACGAAAAAAGGAACAAGAAAACCTTAAACATTTTCTTATTGATTGCAAGCAGAATTTGGTTTTTATAAAATTATTTGATATACGTTGAGTTTTTGATGTCACGTCAATCGCATTTGAGCGACCATAATGCCACAGGAGAGCTCAGAGCAGGATATGGGCATACAGAACGTGTTACAAAGCGTTGCATATTTTAAGCAGACCAAAAAAAAGTACAGTAAGCATTGTCACATTTTCCATTGAATTTTTCATGGCTCTGTGTTTTTTCAACTCTGTTAAATTTAACAATAAAGCCGAAACAAATTCTGCATATCAACAATATTTTTTCGTAATTAAAAAAGGCGTGTAAATAGATCGAGTAGTCGAACTAACTGTGTGTGTTGTGTGGGTAGAAATTGTCAAACTATTTGTTATTCAAAAGTGTAATATGAATTTGACATGTCAAAGCTGTAAATTCGCAGCAGTGGGAAATGTTGTCCAGCAGAATAAAAGATGATTTTTTGGTAGAATTTAAAGTTTTTTTTGTTAAAAAAAATACTTTCCTTCACTTTACTTGCATTAATCACAATCTTATTGGTATTTTAATCTGACCTAAAAGGTATCCAACTTACCTTGGCAACTTTTAAGCTAACATTAATCCCTTTTATTTATTTTTGTGCTTTTTTTTTGGTAACAAGAATTGTATTTTAATGAATTCAAATGTTTGTTTATTTGTTGTTTGTCTGCTGTGTTCACTCAATTAATGAAATTTGATCAAGTCAGCAGAAAGTCTGCGCTTTACACTCCCCCCCAGTCCCTTTCCCCAGTGCCTTAGTCTATTTACGCATGTTAATCAGGCATGCGGCAACCCTGAAAAAGGCAAAGGACTCAGACAGCATTTGTTGTTGTTGTCGTTCTTGTTGATTTGTGTGCGTGTGTGTGTGGTGTGTCTTTTGTGTGTACTCACGTGTGTATGTGTGTGTGTGTCTTGTGTGTAAGCCTAAAAGCTGCTTAAATTTTTAATGACTTTGCTTGTGTTTTTAATTGTGTGCGTGGCATTTTGCATGTCTGCCTGTCTCTCCTCATATGTGTGCGTCTCGTCTGTCGTCGGGTGTGTGTGTGGGTGTGTCTGTGTGTGCATAAGTGACGTTTAAAAAAAGAATTGAGTTTCACGATAATTTGTATGGTATTTTTAATATACGGAGTAAATTTCTACTACGATAATAGCCTACAATTCGCTGGTGATTTTTGTTTATTATTCGGTTTCTAAATTAAGCTACATTTTTTGTAAAATTACATCAGTAATCGCTTCCTAAACGCTCTTAAAAATCGAAGACACCTCGACTAGTTTTCTTTCCACTCACAGCACAAACGTTGACTACCTATCTCTTTCACGCACGCTTCCTATCTCTTTCTATCCCATCAAAATTGACGCCCACGCATGTCACGTGTTTAATTATTTACGTGACTTGGCTGCCTTCCTTCCCCCTGCTCTCTTTCCCTTTCTCCTCCGCTCTTGATTCTTTTCTTCTCGCTCTTTTCGCTTGTTGTGTTTGACATGCGAATTTTATCTAAATATTTATTGCCAGTTGAAGGAGTGTTTGTTGTGTGTGTGTGTGTGTGTGAGACTTTTACGACTCTTTTGTACTTGGCTGTCTTGCAAAGCAAACTACACTCGTCGCCAGGGTTGCCAACTTGTCCAAATAGAACCGTGAGCTGGGTCACCTTTTTAAACGAATATTTTTCTCGCTTGTGGCTGCAGCGAGGCGTTAAGACAAAGTCTGAAACGTGGCTAAAAAGTGGAGTGTGTTGTTTTCTGTGTTTGTTTGCAGCTGCTGCACGTAGCTGCTGTCAACAATTTGATTGTTTTACTGCTCACTTTTAATATTTTCCTAGCCTACTTTTGGGCGAAAAAAAAAACACATTTAAGTTTTAAAGAATTGATGTATGAAATTAACTTTTCAAAAGAGCTTTTAATGCAGTTTTGATAAGGTGTGTTTCCAGTTGTTATTTGTAGACAAAATTTGCCATTTAAATAAATAATTTAATTATTACATATAAAATATTACATATAAATTGAATGGGTTATTAACCCACTTTTTAACTCTTTTTCCCCCCTTGCATACCAATTTTTAAATTGAAATCCTTTGTCTCACATATTAAATTTCCTCTCTGATTTACGACATTGAAACACTTGTGTCAAAACCGTTTCATAAACCAATATTTATATTTCCCCTACTGCTGTGTCTCCTTCATTTTTCAATAAACCAAATTTCAAAAGAATTCTTGCTGCGGGCCAAACAAATTGGTTTGTTTTTCAATAAATTGCTGGCTCGGTCACGACTTATCATTCAACAGCCGCAGGCCAAGCACCTGCCATGAACTCAGTCGCCTCTTTGGCCTTTTTTTTTTTAGCAAGCAGCATTAGATACGCAGGAGAGTCCTGCCATTTTCTTCGCATTTTCGCAACTTAAGGAAATGCCTCGTCGTGACGTGTGCTTTTCCTCTCAACTCCCAGGGGCGTCGTTGAAAATACCCATTATAATAATTATCGTGGCTCGTTTGTGTATTGTTCTGCTCCCCATTGTTGTTGTTATCCTTTCGTTTCTGCTGAGTTGACAAAATCATAAAAATGTAGTCGAAACAACAATTTATACAAATGTCTCCCGCTTGCCAAACGTTGAATATTAACTGAATTTACAATGTTGCCTCATTGTGTTGTCACCAGTTTTTTTTCTCCTCCTTTTTATTCTGTTAATGGTCCCAAAGCGACCAAAATGTGAAGCTGCTTGCGGTTTGAAGGCATCTTGCTAATGTGCTACGAAATTATATGGAATGCCTAGAATGTGAGTTTGGCAATAGTGTCTAGACATGTTACGACTTGTCGCTAGCAGACGCTGAGCAGAAATATTGTGTCTACAAATAATTTTAGATTAAATTTTGACTCAAATATTCTAAAATTTACAAGGCACTTGGGTATCGTTTTGCAGACCAAATTGACTGTTAGTATAAGGCAGTTAATAGCTGAATTTGGTATGGTAATACAGAAAAAATTGTGGACTAGAAAAGAACCTAAATTTAAGAGAAAAAATTTATTAAATTTATTTAAAATTGCATTTAAGTAGACGTAAAAATCGTTTAAAATTGTTGTTGCTTTAAGTTAAAATTCTACAGGGTTGCCAGGTGTCACAATTGTTAAGACAATTCATTAACATTCATTCAATAAAAGGTCAGATATTGCCAGTGCCACAACCAACTGTGGTACTGTATAGCACTACAATACAACTCCCTGCTACATGCAGAAAGCAAAATTTATGAGTCAGTTGCCAAAGAGATTCTTCCCTCGCTTCCCACTCTTCCACCCTTCCCATTCCTTTGCTGAGCGTGAATTGTTTCAATTTCGCTGGCAAACAAACAATTTTTGGGTGAAAGTGGCGACAACTCTGGCGAGTTTTTTGCGGCTCACTGCATGCCCGACGCTCTGGAATTTTCATTTATAATTTTTAAGTTTTTTTTTTTTGTTTTCACTGCTTGACTGCGGCAAGACTTATGCTTTCAAAGAATTCGCCGAAATGCTCACATTAAAAAATATTATATATACAACATATAGTCGTATACATACATATATGAAAACCATTTGATTCAATTTTACCAACTCGCACGCTCTTTATTTCTGCCTCTTTCCGTCTCTTTCACTTTGGTTTCCCGGCACTTTCCCGACAGCCATGAAAATCATTTTTCTTTCGCCCCAGCTTACAGCTCAGGGGCCACACAGTGCTCGATCCGTGGTCCATGGTTCACGGTCCACGGTCCAACGTCGTTATTGTCGTCGTTCTCATCGCCTTTTTTTTTTATTTCGAAAATGAATCAATAAATTCTTTAGCCTGCAAAAGAAGTTTAAGCAAATTTTGGTATTTCGGCGACCCTTTCCAATTTTTGGATTGCTTAATACTCTAAAGGGAAGCAGTTGAGGGATTTTAATGAAATATTTAAAAAGATTTGGAAATGTCTTAACGGCAAAATATAATACAAGACATTTTTTAGTACTTTAAAAGTAACGTATCTTTAAAATGGTAATTAAGATTTATTTAAACATTATTTTAGGCACTTTTTTTGTATTAAATTCTTATCCAAATTTTTAACTGTTTTGGACTATATTTTTCTATAATTCTTTCTCAGTTTCTAAAAATTACATTATTTTCCAAACACTCAAAATTTGGTGAACTTTTTCTAAAGGCTATAAAATTATGTAAGTTAAATTCTTTACTAAATTTTTAACTGATTTTTGGACTAAATTTATCTATAATTTTTTCTTAGTTTCTAAAAATTACATTATTTTCCAAACAATCAAAATTTTGAGAACTTTTGCTTAAGGCTATAAAATTGTTTAAGTTAAGTTGCAATTTTAAAATATTTTTCTCAAATAAAAATTTCTGTCTCTATTTCAAAAGACCTCAAAAATCTTTTCCTAAAACTCTTTCTATCTTCAAAATTTAAAGAGTATCTACAAAGTGTCTTAGTTTCCATTGAGAAATTTCGGCAATGGTTTTTGTGTGTTTTTTTGTCGTTCTGGTTCAGGACCCGGCGGCGTTTTTGGCATTTTTGCGCCGCAATCGTCGTATCGTCGTATATGTGCGAAATGCCGTTACTTTTTCAGGGTTCCCAGCTCTATTCGTAATGTTGCCAAAGGGTAGGGGGTGCTGGAGGTGGAGGTTTGTTTCCCGTCACATGTGTCCATTTTAATGGGCAAAGCTTTCGCTTTAAAGTTGCTACGGAGGCAACTTAAATTTGGTGCCACATCCTTTGTGCAAAAAAATAAAAAGAATAAACGAATGAATGGAAAAAAGGAATAAGTATCTTTATATGTGTATGTGTGTGTGTGTGTGTGTATCTCATTCATTTCATTGTGGTCTCGTCCGGTCGCTTTATGCTCTCGTTTTACCGTCGTGTCGGACTTTGCGTATTTGGTTGAGTTTACATTACGCTTCACGATTTTATTTTATTATAATAAATTTCCTTTTTTCTCTGTCTCTCACTCTGTGCTATCCTTTTTATTATCCTTGCGTGTCTGTGTGGGTTATACGAATATCATTGAGCTCCCCTCCTTTGTAACTCTACCTTATCGCTTGCCATACTCTTACATGTCTTTCTTTTTTGTAAATTTGATATATTTTTTTGCAATTTCTTTTTCATTTAACTTTTTTTTTGTGAACTCCCCGCAAGATTTACTTATTTAATTTTACTCTGCGTGCGGTTAACTTTGCTGTACAATTAAGCACTGCCAGGGTTGCCAAGCTGTCAGTAGTACTTATCGTTATAAACGATGGAATTAAAACGATAAATTGTCAAATTTAAAAATTTGTTTTTTTGAGAGAGGTGTGTGTTTATACCATTTTTATATGGTGTATCTTATGGGCACAGATAAGCGATGGATAGGGGATTTTAATACAAGGGAAATATATAATAAGAATAATATTTAAAACTAGATTGTTGAGGCAAATATTAATATGAAGTCAGGGAATATTTTCTATTTATTTTATTTTAATTTTATTTGTAGTTTTAGTCCTTTCCAAAATATACCAAAAAATTTCCACAAATTTCGAGCTTCACGCAAATAAATTATGTTTGTTTTGTAGCCAGAAATAGTTAACTGTTAAATTAAAATTCTGCACCAAAAGCCAACCGAAATGACCCACAAAAAGCCAAAAATTCCACACATGAACACAGTTAATAACCAGGACATCATACCCATATTAGTCATAGCAGATCCCTAAAGGACATTCAACTACCAATGGAGCATGTCTAACAACCACTAATTAGTCAACATAATCCAACTAAGAGACAGACAGCGAGAGAGAGAGAGGGAGAACGTTAGAGAGAAATGTGGAGACAGAGAGACTGGGAGAGATTCTCAAACAAATGCCAACTTTGATCTATTTACAAGCAATTATTAACACAACAAAAACAACAACTAAATGGAGACTACAAACGATTTTACATTTTTGCTTAATTACACACGAGTTTTCCCAGCTTTTCCTCTCCACTTTCCCGACTTACCACAGCAGTGGCTGGGAACCCCAATTCGTATCCTCCGCTGTCACTTTGACTTTACCCAGGAGCAAAAAAAATGAGTTGCCGGTTGTCCCCTTCCCTCTGCCTTTCTCAACGGAGTTCTCGCTGTCCATGTCAAATATTTGCACAAAAGTCCGAGCTTTCTGGCGTCTCTGCCGCTCTCTTTCTCTCGACCCTTTTGCAGTGCAGAGCGTCAGCAATCCTGGCTAAATTTGGTGATGGATTGTGGTGGCATGGGCGTGCTTTTTGGGTGGTGGGGTGTGGCAAAGGATGATGAGCAGCGCCAGACGCAGCTTATCATTGACAAAAAGCGCAACGTGAAGTCATCGGCGGCGACTGCTTTTTCGGGGGTTCACTGGCTGTCAACATTGCTGCCGGTCTTTTGCAGCCCCAACTGTAACCCCAGTCGCCACTGCCCCTCCTCCCACTCTGCCTGCATGCCAACTTGCACTTTTTGTTGAGTTATCCTTGGCAGCGTTGCCAGACAACGCACAGTCAGCGATTTTCTTTTTACAAATACAACAAAAACACTCAAAAAAAAAAAGTCCCATAGCTTAACAGAAAAAGTTGTCTCCCTTACTGCCTCTCCCCCTCTCTTTGTGCTTTTCTTTCTCCCTGCGCCACAGAAAGAAGGCAAAGAAATCATTTTAAATGCGGCTTAAAATTATCTTTGATAAGCGTGGCGAAATGTGTTTCTGCTGAGTAATTTATAGGCAGAGGCTTTTATTTTTGGCGAAGGGGCGTGGCGCGGTATGGGCGGTAGTAGACGACTTCACTGAACTCAACTCAACTCGACTCGACTCTCAACGGTTGGTATTAAAAGGTCCTTGAGATCAAAGTCGTCGCCGTCTAAGTTGGTTAGGGCCAGAAGTTTAAGCAGCTTAAAGATAGAAAGAGTGAGCGAGGGGGGTAGAGCAGCGTTCATTGAATAGGCTTAGAGCTGGGCGTGGGTTATCTGCAAAGGGTATCATTAGTGACAAAGGTAAATGACATAACTAATTGGGCATGCCAAGCAGCTCTGATATTGGAGTTAAATTCGAATTTAAAGATACCTTAGCTAAGCTCTTAAATTATTTAAGCTTACAGCTAATCATAATTAAAACGATCGATGTAAAAAGCTTTCACAAAAGCTGCCTCCTAACACATTTATCTTTGGTTTTATCCAATCTCTTAAGCCAATGCAAGCAAACTTTAAGCTCTTAAGATTTTTTTGCCTTCTATCGCACTCTCTCTTAACATTCTTGAGTTATCACTTTACTTACAAATTGACATTATAAAGCATGCGTAACAATAATAAAGCAAAGAAAAACCAACGCAAAACAGAATAACAAGAAAAAAGTTCTATTAAGCAAGCATAACAAGAGCAACAACAACAACGATAATAATGCACCGTTACTTGAGTGCAGTTGTTGCTGTTGTTGAGTTTTGCACTTGATTTGTGAAGCAGATGCTTTAGATTTACCTTCAGTAGCCTAAGCAAAGAGTGGCAGAACAATAACAACAACAACGAGCAGAGTTTGAAAGGCAGAGAAAACGAAGCAGAGTTTTCTACTACTCAAACAAAACACAAGTGGTATGATTTGCTACTACTTTAGCTACTACTCTTTCGTCTACTACACTTTGTAAAACTTTGGCTACCTTTTCTGTTACAGTTTTTACTTTTTTTTTGTTGTCAGCCAAAAGTGACAAGCGAATTCTTTGCCCACTGGCACAATTCTCAATGCCTTTTTTAACTTTCAAACTTTTTTAATAGATTTCAAATTTTACCCCAACTCTCGTACTCCACCTACCCCTCTTCGCGCACACAGTTTTCCTCTAGAGTAATCAAGAAAATTAGAAAGAGACCCAAATCCAAATTTAAGTTTTTCCCTGGGCAATTTGGAAGGAAAATTGTTGACAGCTTAGGGCCATCGGACAAATGAAGATAAATGTTTGTGTGGGTCAAAAGTAAAAAAAAACAGGCGTACAATTTTGAACACTTAAAAAATAAAAGTATTTAAGGAGAATTATGGCAGAACATACTAGTGTAGTTTACGAGTCAATAAAACTGTTTTACCCACTCTATGCTGATGCTTACAGGGTATTGTTCTTGTAACTGTATCGAAATAAATGCGATAGTCTTGTTAAGTCGATAGTCGAAGTAAACTTTTTACTGTATTTTTCGCATACTTTGTTGTTGATCTCAATGTTGTTGCCTGATGAAGATGAATTGCACTTTGAACTTTGATAGAAATGCACAACAAGCTTGTCCCTTTCTGTTCTCTTTGCTCTTTTTCAGTCGTTCTCTTACGTTTCGCTGCATGTTCGCAAAGTTGAGGCAAAGTTTTTAATAAAATTGTACCAAGTGCTTGTTTTTTTTTCTTCATCGGGTGAAACAGAAAACGGTCAAAAACATGAAGTTGCAATAGTGAGAGAGAAACAACGGTAAAGGGATTGCAATAATTGTGTCAAATGGTCGCGCTCTCTTAATGTGTGCCACAGTTTGAAAGCTATTCAAGCAATTCAAAATAACTGTCAAACTGCAAAACAGAATTACGCAAAGTCGAATTTCTAAAAGAGCGGGTTAAATGAACAGCAGCAAGAGAGTCGAAAGGGGAGAGCGAAAAAGTGTTTCAGAACAAAACTAACAATTGCAATAACAAAACAAGCAGAAACTTTGAAATGCAAAATGCAACAAAGAAAACGGCAAAAGTCACGCAGATGAAGGGAAAAGGAAGTGTGATACAGTCGCAGAATAACCGACATAAAACTGAAACTTGTAAGGGGAAAGAGAGAGTGGGATAGAGGCGAAGCTTCTGTAAGGGGAAGCGAGTACACAACAGAGTCTAGTAATTAAAATATTAGGTGTGTTGCAGCGATTTAAAGCAAGTGAGGAAGGGAATAGTGTCTGTTATGCTTAATTACATATGCAACGTTATATGATATGATTATGGGTGACTGACTTTGATTATGCTTATTAGAACAACTACAGGTTCAGAAAGCATTTAATGAGCTTTCACCTTTTAAATGGTTTTCCATTCTGTAGTTTTCTTGCCAGTGTGTTCCTTACACTTTCTTTGTTTACTTGCCGATTTTCAGCTTGAACAAACCTCAAATAGTATTAACCTAATGGCCATTTGCTACTGTAAACAGTCTGCTTCCAATTGGGTCAACTAAAGCGTTTAAACACAGAGTGAAAAGCAAAAGGAAAAAAAGGAAAAACCAGAATTGAATACTGTAGTTAAGGAAAGGGAAAAACTGGACGTGTCAAAGTAGCTAATATAAATTTCGCTTAGTAGCTATCTAATTTAAATTAGGTTGACTTTGAAAAATTGAAACCTTCAAAACCATTTCCATGGTAAGGTAGATAGGCAAAGAACTAAATATATGTACAATTAAGCAAATGATTAAGTCCTAATTTAAGCTAAGAGCAAGCGATAATTCACTTTAAGAATTACACTTGAATTTGAAAAAGCAAAAACTACAAAACTCTGAAACACGCCTTATGCGCACATTTGATTAACAGTTAAGTCTGGCGCATCAGATAAGCAGAGCTGGCAGCGCTGCTTTGCTCTTTAACTGCAGCGTTGCTGCTTCTGCACCTGCGTTAGCATGTATTGCTCTCCTTTGCACAGCACACACACATGCAAGAGCTCTCTGCGTTTCTTTTAATTGCTCTCCCGTCTGTGCTCCCAAATGCTCTACCGTTGCCTTACAACAACAACGCACTCTACTAAAGCCCTCAACAGGCGCTGTCTAATGCTCTCCCACTCCTACTTTCGAAGCTTCTGCTGCATTAGCAAACGATTGCCATTGTAATGATAATCATCTCCCTCACACTCCTTTAATTGTGACAATATTCTTAAATTTGGCTTTTGACTTTTTCCTATTCTCATGCGCATCTCGTTCATTTGTTCTTCGAGGATTGCCAAGGAAGGAAGTTAGAAGGCGCTGCGCGTGCGTGAAAATTTTGTGCCCAAATTTTAATTAGTGCATTTTGTAGTCACCGTGTTGCAGTGTTACATGGAATGATTTTAGATCAACTTCTGTTTACAAGATCAGTTTGCAAGTTTTAATAGTTGACAAAACTAATTGTCAGTGTGCGTTCGTTTCTCTATAGTACACGATTCTCTTTGTTGTAAATCGATATTTGACAGTGTTGAAATAAAAGTATTTAAAATCAATATGTTTAGCAGTCGCGCTTCGTTTATGGGCAATCGCCGCATGATTTTTGATTTTTCTGAGAAAAATAGCGACATTTACATGGAGTAAGTGCCAATATAACTGTAAACGCCACTCTCTTAATTTATTTCGACACACACTTTACATTCAATTTCTTACGTTCTCTTCTTTTTCTTTGCAGTGCATTTGGTATGAGCGATAAGAGCAGCAGCGCAACAAACAGCCTGCCAAATAGTCCTATACACAGCAACAACAATTCAACGCTGCTTAACAACAACAACAATTCGAGCTTGGTGGGCAGCAACAACTCGCTGAGTGTCATACCCTTTGGCAACGGCAGTAGCGGCAACAACAATAGCAGTAACAGCATCATGTCAAGCGGTTTGCTGAGCAACAACAACAACAATAGTGCTAGCAACAACAACAACAATAACCCATGTAGTGCCAATCGTAATGTTGTTAGCATGGACGATGATTCATGCTTTCGCCTCGACTCGGATACATCGGGTGTTACCTATGGCGAAAAGGAACCTGATCCGGATAACATTAAGATGTTTGTGGGACAGGTACCCAAGTCTATGGATGAGGCCCAACTCCGAGAGATGTTTGAGGAATACGGACCAGTGCATTCAATCAATGTGTTGCGTGATAAGGCCACCGGCATCAGCAAAGGTGAGTGAAAATAAAAAGCACACTTGATTAAGCTTTGCTTGAAAAGCTCTCCTTTAATAACACACAATATTAATACATCTGTCGTCGCTTCCGCAGTTTCTTTTGCTCTATTTGCTTTGTCTCCGTTTGCTTTGCTTTATTTGCATTTTATTTCATTTCATCAGTAAATTGCTTTTTGACTTACTATTTGTCTTTTAGTTTCTTTTATGACTGTCATTCGATAGCTGCTCTTTAAAGCATGTGATTTAATAAAGCATTTAAGAGCAGCAGCACACAAAAGCTTCATTTCAATGTGATATTGACTCTCGCTCTATCACAATCGCTCTCTTATTTTCTCTTGATTGTTGTTGTTGGCATTTGCCTTTTGTATTATGTCAGCAGGCAATTTGAAAGCCTCTCAAATGCAGAAACTGCTTTTGCTTTTGCTTCTGGTTCTCTTCCTTCCCCAACTCCTATCCCAACAGCACTCATTGTGTTTGGCTATTCATAACGGCATTTCCACTTAGTCTATTGCTATTTCAATATGACAATCATGAATGCCCATTGTCAAAATCATATTCTATTTTTCTATTTTTTATGTACAATATTTATTTTTGTTTAGAAACTGTCCATTGTTATTCATTTTACTAACTTTTGTCGCACTGGTTTAGTTTTTCTTTCCCGCTCCGCCGCTTGCCCTTCGTTCAGCGGCTCTCTTAAGCTGTCTCCCGCTCTCTTGTTCAGTACGGTGGCTGCTGCAGTTGACAGGCGGCGTTGACTGCGCTGCCCAGCTTTGAAATGTGGGCGTTTGCATGGTCAGCTTGTCATCCGTGGGCGTGGCAGTTGTTTAGTACATGTGTGTGTACGTGTGTGACAAAGTAAAAGCGCAAACAGTTTTAGGAAGCACTTAAGTGGCGCGTTATGTTGATGATTTATGACAGCGTGAGTCTCAAAGAGAGAACTTGGAATGGGAGAGAGAGGAAGCTTTCGGCTAAGTGCCTGCCTACACGCTACACGCTCCACTTGAGCTTAAAAGCGCGCGCGGCATGCCTCTAACACACACAAACAAAATCGACACAAATTGCATTTGAAAGTTATTATTTATGTCTGTCAAATAAATGTGAAAGAAATGCTAAAAAGCGAAAAGTAAAAAGGCCGCGCAGAGTGGGCGTGTCGTGTCGTAGTCAGCACTGACCCATAAAGCACAAGGAGCTGCAGAGTGGAAGGGGAAAGTGGTGAGAGAGAGAACTGGGTGAGGTGGAGTGTGGTGATTTGGGTGAAAGTTTTTGGTTTTCTTTTGTTGCCTTCTGCGTCTGTCAGGGAAATAAACGAAGTTTTGTTGTTTTCCTTTTCATGTGCAGTTTTATTTTGGCTGCAACTTCCTGGCTATAACATTTCCATTTAGCCTGGCCAGTAACTCAGTTTGGCCCAGTTTGCTTCTTTACTGCGACAAAAAGTTAACAATTCTCCTCCCCTTACCGCTCCCCATTTCGTACCCGCTCTTGGCTCTCCTTGAATTTTGCTGTTGCATTTTTATGGTAAAACGCTTAGCCAAAATGCCAAAAGCCAGGGCTTGACTTGTGGGAGAGTTAGTACTAGTACTTGTACTACCACCAACCCTCTGGAACTTCAGCCCCTTTCCACCTCTTTAGTGGATTGCTTCCTAAAATGGGAAATGACACTTTTAAGCGCGACGATGACCTCTGAACCAGAAAGTCGTAAATAACCCTACAAAAATTTCCTTTTCGTTTTCCCACAAAACTTCAGTTTCTTTTGCTCTCCTCTGCTGCTGCTTCTTCCTTTTTTTCCCTTTTTGTTTTTATATTTCTGGGCTAATGCCTTTTGGCTACAAACTTGTTTTTCTTTCACACCAAATTTCGTTAGCGGCCAGTTACTTTTTCGAGTGGATTTTCAGTGTTGTTTGCGGGTGTTGTTATTGCGGTTTCACTGTGGTCCTGTGGCAGGCCGAATCTGCAACTATGAATAGCAGAAGAAGAACGAGGGACAGGGAGAGATGAGAGAGAGAGAGGCAGAGAGCAGCATACAAAAAGGTTAAGCTCTCTAGAATCATAATTTATTAGCATTTGTGGTTGAGGACTACAACAGGTGAGCCGGGGCGGAGGTGGAGGAAGGGCAAGGAGTTCCAACGAAGGATTGCGGTTGTGTTTCAGATTGTTGTTCAAGCGTAACACGTGGTCAGAAGGGGGATGTTGGGTGGAAAATAGGCGTACGCATTTGGAATAACTTTAAATTTGATGGACTAGTTCGCTACCCTAGCAAAGTGGGACATAGGAAAAGGATTTGATTTTTCAAGGAAAGAACTAATGCTAATTTTGCTTCTTTTAAATTCGTAGTATCTAATTAACTATTAAAAATAATTTAAGACGATTTTTCTTAATTTATTTTTTAAAAGTTAGCATAGCCATTCATTCTTTTTATTCATGCCTAAAAATGCAGGCCTTAGTTAAGTCTATCCGCCTTTAGCTTGAAAAAGGGTGCGCCAAATTTTGTGCTTTAAACTTGCCCCAATTAAAAACACCTTTTCGAAGCCATAACTTTTTTGTTTAGACCAAAAACTATCTGTGGAAAATAAGTGAACTTAGATGCGGAATTTGGCTCGTTTGCCGCAGTTCTAACTTGAGGCTATTAAGAGCTGCTCTTGTCCCTCCCTCAACCACATTTTCCAGTAGTGATTTATGAGAATTATATAAAAAGAAGAAGAAGAGAAAAGTGAGAGAGTAGTTTGAGAATGAAAACGTTATGTGGGTTGACCAAAATCACGCAAAAAGGAATAAAAATAATTCACACTGTGCGCTTGTCAGGCAGCAGATTTTTTTGCACTTCTCCCACTCTTCGTCCTCCATCTTCTTTGGTGTCGTCTTTTCGCTATCTTGGCGCTTTTGCCTTGAGAACTTTATTTCGCAGAACGACAGAAAAAAGCTCGCTCTTATTCCGTGCTGTCCAGCTGTCCGCTGTCGCCAAAAACAGAAGAACTGGGAGAAGAAGAGGATGAGCATGAAACGCACTTACTTATCTGCTGCCTACATCAGCCTGTCTCTCTCTCTGTACCCACTCCCCCTCTTCTTTCTGCCCTTGTTCACTTTGTGTGGCTGACATTTTTATTTAGCTGCTTGCAGAGCGTGAAAAATGCATAAAATTTCACTTAATTTCCAAAAAGCTTTTCAATTTCAAACGACTTTCTACATTCTCCATTTTCATTCCTTGAATTTTCGTTTACTTTTTGATTTCATTTTATTTTATTCTTTTTGTTTTTTTTGGTATTTGCACTTGACTCTTGGTGTCCACTGAACTATTGCTAAACGTTTGTCACTTTCACTGTCTGTTTTGGGGGTGGGGAAGAGAGGGGAACAGGTCGTGGCGGTGTTTCTGCGGCAGCCATAAACTAAAACTAAATTCGATTGCAATTGCAGTTGTAGTTGTTTTATAGCTGCAGTTGTTGATCTGATTGTGCTACAGTTTCTCTGTTACTCTCTATTCCCTAGCATTCTTATCTTCTTTTCTTCTCTCTCTTCTCCTCTTTTATCGCGTCTCTGCTCGTCTACTAAATCTCTGCGCCAAACTTTAATGACATTGATTTATTTTACTTCGATTAATTCGTTTCCTTCTCGCTCACACGTGCAGTCTGTCTCTTTTAACATGTGGCCGAGCACATCCTTTACACACACACACACACATACACAGAACATCCTTTGGCTGGACTTTGGCACGTCGGCTCTCGATTTCACATCTTAAAGTTCCCTATTCTACCCCACACCCGCGCTTTCTCCTATTCATCTCCTGCACAGAGACACACACATACACAACAGGCCACGCCCACTACAGCACGCCCATCGTTTGGATTAAGTTTTTGTCCAAAAAACGTGACTGGATGTCGTTTTCAGCTTTTGCCACCGATTTTGTTGTTGTTTTTGTTACTTTATCGCATTGTTTCCTCAAGCAAAAGCTCTGCAGTTCACTCTACCTCACCTCTCTGCTCCTCCACTCTCTCATTCCGTTCTTTCTTCCTTCCTCGATTTGTTGTTTTGCTGCTTTGATTCTAACTGCAGTTGACATGCACATAATGGGAATTGAGAGATTTTTCTTCGGCTCTTGTTGCTCTCCTCTCTCTTGTTCTGCTTTCGCTCCCTGTTCGCATCTCACTTGCTTATCGCGCGATTGGTTTTCGTCTTTGGTTTCCGTCTTACAGTTTCTCCTCTCTCCTTGCCCCTCCTCTCTCGCTTGATGTACGATATTTTATTGCATTTGAAATCGTTTCGATTTTCTTTCATTTGTTACATTTAACGCTAGTTTAATTTTAAGTGATATTTAATCTACGATTGCAAATCGCAACGTTTGCTTTACTCTTTCTTCTCACTTCGCTTCCTTTAACTGTTATTCGTTATCTGCTTTTGATTTGCTTTGCGTTTCTAAACGAAATGCGATATTTTTGGTACGACTTGAGCTGATGTTTAACAGCTTAAAGTGTGGTCAAAAGAGAGATTACCAACTAGTTGCTGAACGTGTTTGATCAAAGCCTTTAGCAAGTTTTTGGATGCTTTAAAACGACCTTAAAGTGTAGCTTCAGTAAAAAAAAGATGGTCTAATTCTTTTTGCTGATTATAACGCAGCTTTTGGTTCCTCAACCTCTCCTTTTATTTTCTTTCAAAGCTGAAAGCTTAGCGTTAAGAGAAAAAAAAAAAAACCACGCATCCGTTGCGGCTGAACTGGCATAGGAATTCACTCTGTTTTACCCCTCTCAATCTCCGTCCCTCTTTCCCTCTAAACCTACTCCGGATATCAGAAAAGCCAAAACGAGAAATGAAAATATTTGCAAATATGTGAAAAATGCAGAAAAATGCCGTGTGGCAACCAATGGCAGTGACGACGACGTTGAATATGGCACAAAACAGCGACAGATTGAATTACGCAAGTGTTGAAAATGTCTGTGTGTGTGTGTGTGTGTAAAGGGCTATTCGGAAGTGGTTATAAGGGAAAGGGGTACGGGTTGTGAGCCATGCCCACCACAACGCTTTACGCTTGGGTGAACGAGAACCGTCGATATGTCCGGTAATTGCATTATGCAACTATTGCCATATTAAGTTTTGTAGTCACAGTTAGCATCGCTCCAAAGCCAGAATTCAAAATACAACCCAGTTTCACCCACACCTCTCCATCATAGCCCCTAAGGGCGTGGGTGAAGGGGTAGCAGCGGAACTGCACGGGGCGGCGCAAAGTACACGGTAAATGGAAAATGCGCGTGAGCCGGAAATGGATTTCAACCAACATTTTTTTCCATCTGCACCTGTTTTTTCCACCATTTTCGGTTTAAAGTCTCGGCCACAGATTTGGTGTAAAGAAAAAAGCAGCAAATAAAAAATAAATAAACCCGTTTCACATTAGGAAAACCCGAAATAAAAAGAGTATTTTGCAGTATCAGTGAATATATTGGTAAAGTAGATTTAAAATATTTATTTAGAGTAGTCGCAAGTGTTCATAAACCGATTAGTGTGGCATAACGCATGAAAAAAGTAAGAATAAAATTGAATATTATTTTATAAATACAACAAATATTTTTCAATAAAATCTTTAACAATTTGACAACTTTCAAAAATTATCTAGATTTTTTGAGAATTGCTAAAAAAAAATTCTTCGTGCAGCTCTCATTTTTAACACCCTTTAAATGTCCCATTTTAATTCATTTGTTTTATGCTGAAATTAAACAATTTTATATATATTCTTCTAGCATAGACATTTTGAGCTTAAGTATCGTTTTGCCTACTTAAATATGCTCGCCACCTGCCCCCTGAGCCAACATAAATTCCAACACCTAAAACACTTACCTAACAGCCCCAAAATACGCCTTAAACCAAATATTTCCCACTTTTCCACATTTCCCTAGTCAACAGCTTGCCTTGCTTCACACACACACATACACCTACTTTCCCCCACACACACACACACATACACACACGTATTAACTCAACGGAACGCGACACATTTGTTGTGTGCCGTCGAAAAGAGGTTGGAGACGTTGGGGTTTTAGGCCATAATGCTTAATTTAGTGCCTGCCATGTTGGCACATTTGCCACTGCCACCCGCTTCCGTATCCGTCGTTGTGCCACGCCCACCGCCTTACGCCTTCTGCGTTGCCATTTTGCCTGCCAGCTAATAATAATAATTTTCATAATTTCTTTTTGCCGTCGCGACGCTTGAAAATAAACTCCAATTTAACCCTTATGCTAATCTAAATCTTTTCTTGCCCACTCACTCTAACACACACGTACTTAAATTTATACCTTCTACCTTTCTCTGTCTTGCGCACAGGTTGCTGCTTTGTGACGTTTTATACACGACGCGCGGCATTAAAAGCTCAGGACGCTCTGCATAATGTGAAAACGCTGAATGGGGTAAGTTTTATTTATATGTATATTTTGCAGCATTTTCATGAAAATTTTCCCTTTTATGTACAATAATATCGCATAATTTGTGACATTTATTGTCAACGATTAGGCACAGCGAAAATTGTGGAAATTTGTACTTTTTTTCGTTGTTTCAAGTGGACATCTAGTGGGTATACACTGTAAAAATGAGTAAAAAGGCGTATAGTTAAGCACTAAGTAGCTGTCTGTAGTTTCAAGCGATTAAAGTGGTGTCTGTACCTGTAGGGTATACTTTAGTCTTCCACTTTAGTGCCAGATTTTCCACTTGTTGTTTTGCTGATTTTGCGATTTCGTAAAAATGGCGAAAACCAGCTGCCGCATCAACTTATCATAAACGCAATCATGCAACACAGTGCGACAACAACAAGAACAGGAACATTCATTACGACTAACTGACTGCGTGACTGACAGATTGACTGGCGCATGGACTGACAGAGCCATGACACGGCACAAAAAAATGCATAAAAAATATATAAGGATGAGTTAACAATTGCGACAACAAGGCGACAACACAGATACCCTGTTACTCTAATATATAATATAAACTATTATTTAAATCGAACTACCCTTTAATAAGCACAGGGTATTTGGCTTGCAGCATTTTTGTTATTTTCCAATATAGTTTTTTGCAACACTCTAAGGTCTCTCTGCCCATAAAATGCAAGTAATTTCAAAGTTTAGTTCTTCCTCCTGACAGCTTAAAAAGTATGCAATGCAAAAAGACAGCGGAAAATACCTAAAAAAAACCGAATAAAAGAAAACAAAATTCAAAAAAGAATGGAACAAAAAAAATTGTTAGCACAATACACGCGCCAAAAGTTTTTTGCGAAAGGCAACAAAACCACAGGCACAAAAATGTCAATTTGCGCTTTGGAGCTACAAACCAAAGTTGTCAGCAGCGTGAGAGTTTCCCAGCAGCGGCAGAAGCAATAACAGTAGATTGTTTGGCTAGCAAGAGTGAGAGAAGCAGCGAGGCAAAGGGTACACATGTGTACTGGCAAAAAAAGGGGTGAAAACATAAAGACAACATCAGCGAAAATTCAACTGCATTTGCCAATGTTTAGCGCCTTTCTCTCCGTCTTTTTCATTTCTTTTTTCTTTCTATTATGCCATCAAATCAGCATGAATATTATTATTTGGAATGTCATGTGTCGTTTTGAACGGATGTTCCAACTGAAGTATGGCTGGAAGGGGATGCAGGGGCTGGGGGCAGCTTGTGACATGCCACATTATCAGCGCTCGGAATCTGACATAATTTGCATGTCCTGTGACAGTGCCAAAAGAAATTGTGCAGCTGTGTGCAACAATATTTATTTTACAAAATTGCCATTGAAAGCCACAACAATTGGGCCCAAAAAGTTGAAAGAAATCGAAGGAGGTAAATGGGGTGTAACAATAGTTGAGAAGCCAAGAAAATTGGGCATTTTGAGATATGAGTATGCGTGTTGCATGTAGAAATTGGAATACGAGCAAGTTGGCAGCACCCTAGCAACAGATTGGCAGTACTGTGGCAAACAGAATCATACAAAAAGATATTGATTTAAGTAGAAGGGAAGGAATTTAATTAGGTCAATTACAATGGAAATGTTCTGAATTTATTTAAAAAGGACTTTGCTGTATTTAATAATCCGTAGTATTTTATCTTAAGTTTTCTAAAGACTATAAAAGTTGCTAAATTTAAATTTCTTTTGGATTAAAAGCAAAGATTCGTGAATCATAAATTCATCAACCTGCCAAAATTCGACATATTTTGCGTAATCTACAAACCTCTTTAGATAAGAAGCACTTCCGTTGAGTTTATCTTGATAATTGGGTCATAAAAACATAAAAACATAAAAAATAAACCAAAAGTTGATAACATTTCAACCAATTAGCTGAAAAATCCTACACTTGCCTGGTAATTGCCACTTCCTGCTTATAAAAAAGCAACAACAACAACAACAACAGCAACGAATGAAATAGGTAATAAAAGAAATGAGGTGAAAATAAAAAAGAGGCGTGGCACAAGCACATAAAAAATAAAAGTCCAAAAGGGCAGTGAGAATGCGCAGCTCGAGAAACAGTTTGACTTGGACTGCAATTTGTAGCAAGTCGCCGTGTTGCGTGTATTATTTACGAGCTAAAACAGAGTGGGCCAAGTAAGGGAGGCAGAAAGAGTTAGAGGGGGAATGTTAGAGGCAGAAAGGGTAATGCGGACAAGGACGCCGCTGATGTTGCCTCAGAGCGACTATCGTCGTCGCTGCCAATAAATCATGGGCCATTAGCTCGCACAATACTTGGCGACGGAAGTGCTACGACAAGACAAGAAAGGAAAGAGGAGAAGGGGAGTGAAAAGGGGGGCGTGGTTGGGAAAAAGATTCTCCTTTTCGTACTCGGAGCTGACCTCGTGCTGCGGCACGTTTTGCGGCAGCTTTAAGCTTGTTTTAATTAGAAGACGTTGTGCGAAAAATTACATTTAAAACGCGCCGCTGTCGCTGCCGGCTGCGGCACTAAGCGCTTGAAAAAAAGGGAAATGCGAACGCATATTTTAGGATTTTCACGCCTTTCCCTTTTTGCCCTTCTGTTGACCTGGCCAAAAGTTTGCTGTGATGTTGTTGTGCGCGACCGCTGAATAAATGTGTTTGGCTTTAGTCGAGGATTTGGCGGCCAGTTAGGAGCAGCTTGTCACCGTGCTCGCTCTCTCCCTCTCTCACACTGTTGGCCTCCCTTTCTCTAACGCTACTGCATTCATTCATTATGCAGCTTAAGCGACTACAAAAAATACTAAAGGGACAACGACGCTGCATCAGCATATAAATGGACTCTCTACCGACTATATACTATACCCATGTACATATATACATATATATACTTGTACAATTTGAGTTGGTTGCAATGCGCCAAAAGCCTTGCAAATTAATCGCTGACTGCGTCGTCGTTTATAGCGTCACAATATATCAAATGTGATTAACACGGCAAATTAGGTAGCAGCAACGGAATTAGCACGAAAAGGAGCAAGCAACTGAGTTTAAAATTTTTAGGGAAACGGAGTAAAGGGAAAAGACATGCCTTTAAGTGCTATAATTATTACGTTAACTAATTATTTGTTTCCCTTTTTTGTTGCAGATGTATCATCCGATTCAAATGAAACCCGCCGATAGTGAGAATCGCAATGGTAAGTACCAAAGAATTCGATATGGTAGAGAAATAGATTTTAAATGATAGCCAGACAGACTGGCAGATCAATCAATGGTCAGTTCATTGAACAGATTAACATCTGTGGTCCATTTGTGTTCTGTTTTCTGCTGTTTTTTTATTATATCTGGCCAAAACTTTGTTAAATGTTGACAAAGCCTATTGCGACGGCTTTTATTGACAACACCAATGAGCCAGGCTTTCTGCATTTGACTCTGACTGCATTCGATGGATGGACACGTTTAAAACATTTTCAGTGACTTATTTTATTTTTTGTACGAGCTCGATTTTTGTTGGGAAAAAAATATTTGTGTTTATACCCTTACAGAGAGTTGTATGAATATATAAATTGGTTTGAAATTCAAACTTTTAATTAATTAAATCGCGAATATTTCCAAATTAGTCTTGAGTCTTTCCAAGCTTAAATTTTTAATTTATTTTATAAAACGATAATATTTAATGCGTTTTGTCACAGAAAGAGTATTGCATATCTGTCTTTCTCTCTCTCTATCTTTCCCTCTCTCTTCTCCTCCTTTCACTCTCTCGAATTGCACTACTTTTATTTATATTTTCCTCTGTTTTTTTTGGGCCATTGTCAGTTGCGTGTCGGTCACTTGGCAGTTAATTAAAAACCATCAATTATGTGTCCGGGCAAAAGCAGCAACATCAGGCCAAATTGTTTAACAGCGCCAGTGAAAAAGTTTTACGAAAAATTTAATTTATGTTAATTTTTTGGTTGCCAACTTTATTCCGCTCTACCCCGTTCCATCCCCTTTTTCAACCCACTTTAACTACTGGGCTGCTTGAAACTATCCGCTTTTTGGTGGTGCACGCATGTGGCTGCTTCTTTTAATTATACCCATGAAATTAATCTGCTTAAGTGACCACAAAAATGTTGACTTTTACCCACACACACACACACCCATCCACCCACACAACAAGCCAAGCGAAAGCGTAAGCTATCGTTTTTTTTTTTTAATTTTTTTTTTAATTGGCGACTTCCAGCGGCGCTTATTGTTAACAAGTTGTAGCGTTGCAGCAAAAGTGCACGAAAATATAAAAAATAGTAGCAGAAAAGTTACTGACATGCGGCTTCCCTTCCATTCACGTTGCAAGCCACAAGCTTTACGTGTAATTACGCTTGTTCAACATGGCGTATACTTAATAATCGTTTTGGTTGCTCCTTTTTTGGGTACGCTTTAGGAACTTTTTTTTGCTCTAGTTGCTAATTAAAATGATGGGATAATGATGGACAGAACTGATAGTGGAATCAGTTAGAAAGGCATCAAGCAGATAAGGAGAGGCGAGACTTTGCTGAAATTTAAATAGTTTATAAAAGGATAACTGCGCATAACTCTAATAATAACCCATTGGCGTTGCTAAGATAGACTTATCACGTTATCAAACCATAAGCGATTACAGACTAGGAATTTCATATTTGCCGATATTTGTTCACCCCTCGGCTGACTAAAAGCTGCAATTAGTTGAACTAAAATGCTGCTTTGAAAGCAATTTTTGTTGATAAACACATGTTCGTGTTTATATTACGATTTCAATTTCAATTTTAGATAAGCTTAAAAGCGAACTCCCGCAATGCGCCTAAAGCGATGCAAATGTAAATGCATTTTGGACTAGCTCCAAACGTTTGCCGCATTATAGACATACACTGATGTATCTATTTTTACTATTATATATATATAGTAAATATATATGTGTACTTGCATATAAATGTATCTTGTTGATTACATAGACAATGGCAACTCGCATTTGCCGCAATCGCATTTCGATATTGCCACAAAGCCAGACACTAGACAAATGCTTTTCTTTTTGTTATTTTCTTCTGTTTTGGATTTTGTTTTTTAGTTCTTATTTTGTATTCGTGCTTTGGCACTTTAACCTCAAAAAATAACAACGATAGAAACAAAGTATAAAAAAAGAGAGAGGAAAAATACTTGCAATAAGCATAAAAAAATGGGAAAAGTTTTACTTTTGGCCTGTGCACAGAATTTATGCCAAACAGCGGAAACGATATAATAGAAAAAGATGGCAGAAATATATATATGTATATATAAAGTCGTTCTGTATTGAATGTAAGAGGGAAGGAATGAATCCGTCTGTCTGTCTGACTGTGTTTTGGAAGGAACTCGAAATAAAAAGACAGTTGCACACAGTGGAGAAAGTGCTAGAGAGGGAAGAGAGCGGGGAGATAGCGAGACGAAACGTGGTAACAACAAACGGAAGGTGGCAATTTAATAAAATGCTTGAGTGAGTCGCCGAGTTTTGTTTCCTGCTTTTCCTTGGTGCCGTTTTCCTCATGGGAATCCCTTTGACTTTCGCGCAGAAAGTATAGCATACTTTTTGGCAGACTGCTGGCAACCTTTGATTGGTTTTCGGTTTTGCTGAAGGGCTTTACTAAGAATGAGAGTGGAAAAGTGCTCAAGTTGAGTACCTTCAGTACTCACTGTGAGTCATCACAATTTTGAATGAATCAAGTAGTATTCTTTACTGGTTAATATACTCAAACTTGTACTAAGAACTCAATTAAACTCTCATTAGTTTAAAATTGACATTTATTATGCAGATTTGAATTATGTAGAATTATTTATTAGCTTTCTTTGTTACATCTCGATCTTTATCTTGCTTTGTTTCAAAACAAAGTGTCAGCCTTCCTCCTTTGTCCTTCTCTCAAGTCCTTCGATTGAAAATACGCCATAACAAATTTTCCTTTAGCCATATAAGCACAATAAATGGCGTCACAATTCCACTTGAATTGCAGCAAATGCAGTTAAATTTAATGGTGCTGACCCTGGGCGGGAATAATGGGGTTACATAAATACGTCAAGTGTTAAAAAGAGCGGGTCAGAGACAAGGACAGGGTTTGACGACAGCCAAACAATAGACACAAGCGATGGGCAAGCAAAAAAGTGCTGGCAATAAAGACGATTTGCATTAGCTAAAGTAAGTAGAAAACATGGAGAAATGACGAGCAAACTGCCGTCAGACAAAATTGCAACCAAATCAAATGAGTAAGCAAAGAACAAAATGTAAGCAAAAAACTGAGGGACAAGAAAGGCGAGAAAGTGGGAGGTGAAATGTGGGAAAAATAAAAAGAAAAGTGCAACGTGGTAATCAGTGCAATTTACATGCAAGCAAACTTCAAACAGACAACGGAAAGTGTCTCAAGAGAGAGAGAGAGCGAGAGAGAGAATGGGGAGCGAGCGGGAGACGATGTCAATTTTGTTGGCGTCAGTTACTTTTTCTTCTTTTTTTTTTTCATTTCCATTTCCACTTGCCTTCGTCCACCTTCCTTCACCGCATTCGTGGGTGTTATTAAATTTGCAAATTCGTAATGTCAAATGTTTTTTGGCGCTGCATACTTGAGGGCGCACCAGAAATGTGCAGTAAGCAACCAAAAACATATAAAAGAAAAAAGAAGGCAGACATGTAAACATTTTCATGGTTATTCCACACAATTTGCGAACGCGCAAGAAGAAATATTCAAAATGGATTGTATTTGCATTCACTAGAGAAGAGCTGAAGCGATGGCGTTGGGGATTGAAGTGGAAATACTCTCTATATATGCCGCATATGAAATCGATATGCAAATGTTGTGCGAGGTTTTTCCAACACAGTCGAGGAGCAAAGTGGCAAAGAGGGGCTAGATCCTTGGAGTTTTGACTTCCTCTGCGATGATGATGCACGTATTGTTTGCTTGTAAACATGATAAAAATTCAAATTAGCCATTATGACAGCACAGACCGTACCGTATGTGCGTGTGCATGTGTGTGTTTTGTGGTGTCGCGTTGAAATGTAAAATGTGGCTAGAAATTACCGGAAGGCAAAAGAAAAGAAAACCTTGAAAGAGTAACGAAAAGTACATATAGAAAAATTATATTTGCATTTTTCATTGATGGTTATATTTTGTTGTTTCTCTCGAAAAATCCATCAAAGAATAATGAATAATTTTGAGCAAGACTTTTTTGTCGGAATAAGCATTAAACCTTGGCTTCAATAGTGTAATAAAAATTGTTTATAGTGTTATTTGGGCATATGCAATAAAGAGTAATCAGTGACAATACATGAACTATAGTATATTATTACTATAATGTACTTTTTGAAGTGCGCATCATCGCTACATTCTACCATAAAAATGCAAATCAAAATATTGAAAGCGGATTTTGAATTGTGCCTTCTATCTTGAAACCATTTACTACTGTTCCGTTCTCCGTCTCTGCATGTTTCTCTTTATCTACTCTTTATAATGTTCATTTGCTCATTTAAATATTTCTTTTAGCCGCTTCGCATTTTGATTCTAATCATAATTAACGCACACGCAATAGTTTTACCACGAAGAGTTCACGTTTAAAACTGGCAAGCAAAATGTGTTAATTAACTCATTAGCAACAGCAACAAAATGCAATAATAACAACAAATAAATGTAAATGACTTAGGAATACAAAACACAAATCTAACATTAAAAGTCATTTAAAAAAGAGCACAGCAAAAAACAACAAAACACGAGTAAAAACAAGTTTTTCCAGTTAAGTCTCCGCCCAGAACCTTTTGACAACTGATGAGTTGAGATCACGTTGATGTTGAGATTCAGATTTAGATTTAGGTGAGATATGAGAGATGAGCTCCAAGTGTTGCAATTGAGTAGCTGGTTGAGTGTGTTTTGTGGCTTTGCTACATTTAGTTGCACTTAAAACGTCAATCAGTCTAAATCGTCAGCACAAACGGACGTTGATTTACGAGTCGAAATTCTCTTCAATTTTTACCCATTTTTCCGGCGCAAAAATCTCGTGATATTTAAATACCAAAAATACGCTGTTTTTGTGTGTGTGTGTGTGTGTGTTTATTGGCAATTGTGTTGCTTAATTAGTTGCAGTATTTCTGCCCCATCTCGTTTGCTGATTGATGTCAATTTATTTTTAGTGATTTGATTTTTGCCAATACGCGTTTTTTATACCGAGGCATGCGAATGGTTGTGATTGTGTGTGTGTTGAGTGCTGCGGAAAAGTAAAAAATAACTAAAATACAATTTACAATATATATAGTTTTTGTCTATATGTGCATATGTATAGATTTAGTCTATAATGCAATTTTAATCGCTGTGAAGCGAGGCGTGAAAGTGTTGCAAAATCAGAAGTTAACAGGGTGACTCCCAAATGGAAATTTAATTAAAAGTATTGATGCAATGAAGCAATAATTAACTATGTAAGTTTGTCAACTTTTATATTGAACGCTAATTTAAAACTTAACTATTTTTATAACTGAAAAGCTCACCCTTTATTAAGAAATAATTAAGTAGGCTTAAAACAGAAGTGTGGTGCCATAAAACACCCTCTATCAAATAAGGAATTATTTTGTTGGATTATGTGAAGCAATAAAGTTTTAAGCAAATCCCCAAAACTTGTATTAAAATGTAGTATTTGTAGTACTTGCTGCTCGTTGTTTTCTTGCTTCTACAGGGTATTTAAGTGCGCGCTTTAAGCACTCTCTCTCTCTCTCTCACCACAAAATTAAATGCCGAATGCCATTCAGAGATCATCCACTTAAGTGCTATCTGCTTAACAGACAGAAACAATTCCTTTACTTTGTCTCGCAACTAAAATTAGCATCAATTGCGAATCGAACTATTCATTCTGTTTGCTCTATAGGCTATTTTATACCATCTATAAAAGCACCTCATGATAAATTCATTGTCTGCAATCGAAAGGAAAACTCGATTCGATGCCAGCAACGTGGTCACAAGCAAAACTCACAAAAGCATAGAATAACACGTTAAAAAGTGCGCAAAAAAACCGCGAATAAAACAAATAACTAAAAACTAATTGTTAATTGTTGTAAAAACATAAAAGAAAAGGCAGAAAAAGGAATAAAAACAAACGTTTTTATCGTTGTTTTGGTTTTTAATGATTTTAATTGTTTCACGTTAAATATTTAAATCCAAATCAATTCAACTAAATAAATGAATTACTTGTGCGTGGCTAAAAAGTAAAAGCAAATAAATAATACTACATAATATAGACAGTAATAAATTGTGAATAAATAATCAAAAAATCAGTCAAATATCAGAAAAATAAAGATTAATCACTAAAGTGTTAACCTGACGCTAATTTGTTTAAAAATCAACGCTGTGTGTGTGTGTGTGTTTGTGTGAATGTCGTCTTTAATATTTATGAATCTTTGCTTATTGAATTTTCCACTCACTCAATTCTCAATTTGTTCGAGAATACATACTGCTTTATAGTATATGCTCTCTTTCTCATACTGCTTGCGGCATATATTGAATCTTTGCAAACGACTTTTCGTGTCATTTAAACGCTCGCTTATTGCTGTCTCTGTCTTACACTCGCTCTTTGTGTGTGTGTGTGTGTGTGTGTATATGTAAATAAGTGTAAAGTATTTTCAAGAATTTTCTCTTCTTCGTCGCCATCTGACATGATAAATAATTCAACTGCAATTGGTTTCGTAAATAGCCAAGGCGACGGCAACATTGCAGCAGCAGTAGCAGCAGCAGCAGCAGAGAATGGCAACATCATCAGCAGTGGCAGCAACATCTGTGGCAGTGCCAGCAACAACGCTGCTAGCAGCAGTCAATTATCGTCAGTAATTGAGAATTTATCCAATAATAGCGACATTGCGGCATTGTCCTCCACTTTCACATCATCGTCACCATCATCGTCATCGTCAGCTACAGCGTCTGCATCAGTGTCGGCGTCATCGTTGCTGGCATCGTTGTCGCATGCCACGCATAAATCCTATCCGCCAATAAATTCAGCATATTGGCTGCCATCGTTGCATCCATCACCGTATACAGTGCCAGGTATGCAACAGTCGCTGCTTTTCTTACTCAACTCCAGGTCTCCCCCTCCCCCATCCAACTGTCTCCTCGTTCAGCTCAACTGTCCATCTTCATTCAACTCTTCTGCAGTCTTTCTACTCTAGCCCCGGACATCTTCCATCCTTATTGATTGTCTGTTGATATTGAGTGTTATCTACCTTGTTACAGTTACATCAACTTTATCAGACTCAAACTCAGCATGAGTTTTTCCCTTACTTTCCTTTGTGGCACCAACTTACATGCACATTACAACTCCCCTGCTCTACTAGAGTTTACCTCTGCTTCTACCTGCTTCTGGTCCATCTGCTGTCCTGTAAAATTGGGTAATTAAAGCAATTTATTGGCTACCAAATTGCCAAGCAGTGTTCGTCATTAAGTAAATTGGCGAAACAGCGCAAGTTTTGTTGCCAAAAATAAAGTTGAACTGGGGAAACAGCGAATTTGTCACAGAGTCGATTGTTTGTTTCCGTTTAAAGTGTGCTAAATGAATGGATTACATTATTCTTAGAGCGAAATATAAAGCTCTTGTATTTATATTAACTATTTTTTAACACGAAAAAATAAAATTCTACAAACTTCAGTCTGATTCATATTAAAACTTTCGCTTACCAACAGTAAAAATCGTGTCAGAACAACAGCCATGGAAATGCTGAAATTAATTTTAAATGTCGATGCTTGGGTCTTGAGCCAGAGTTGCCACCTCAATCCGAATCTGATGTTGAGTATTTCAAACAGCCAAAATGTCGTGCCATCAGCACGCACATGTCAAAGTGTGCACACAGACAGATACACTCGACTATATTGAGATACTCATACATATCTGCCCAAATTACTGTTTTTTTTTTCTCTTCTTTTTTTTTGGTAACATTAACCAGCAACGGCAACAAAAGGAATTAAAAAAATTGCTGAACTGCAGCACAAGTTGAATGTGTGTTAATGATGTTAAAGTCAAGAGTATATGGTGGCAAGAGAGGAGAAGTGAGCGAAGTGGGCGTGTCAATGTGGGCAGCAGCTGCGAAAGACAATAACATTGACATGGTTTTTAATATGTTTGGCATATGTTTCTTTTGTTTTTTTCCCCTACATTTTTCTCCCCTTCGTTTTCAATGCGGAAGCAGGGAAATTGTGAATGATGTAGTTGCAGTCTGTCGACAAGAGGGAGATGTCAGTGGAAACGGGTGTTCAGTAATGTGTGTCATCAAAAAAGAGAGTTCATAAAAAGGCTGTGGGTAATTGAGATTTAAAATTTAAATTGTTGTGGAAAAAGTGTGTGTTGAAAATTAAGTAAATTTTAAGTTTATCAAATAATCACAAGTTTCTCTTATGCAAAAAACTCTTAAAGATATATTATTAAGATATATTTTAGTTTGTTTAACAAGAACTTTATTGATTAAGAATTTGATTTATTTCTCGGCCCTTTAAAAACTATAAATCATTTTTGTGTAATCATATTTATTATTCCCTTGGGAGTCTCAAGTACGCTACTCTATCTTTCACATGGCATTCGGTTCATAAATCTGGCAAGCAAATTGGCATGCAAATTTTTAACTGGACTTTAATTTTCTGCTAAATTAAACACCAAATGAACTGGCCACGTAGCCAGCACGTGCCGGGGTAGCCATAACTCCCTCACTCTCTCCCTTTGACCCTGCACACGCTTTGAAGCATCTCTCAGTTCATTTTCCATATAAAAAATGTAATTTTTCGCACACAAATTTATAACCTTTAATTGCTTTGACCCAAAAACGCAGCAGGCGGGCGACAACACACCCAGGAGGACATGGTTTTTGGTCATGTGCTTTGCTCTCTGTGTTCCTGGCCACAAAAGCCACATTGCCTATGGCCTGCATAAAGTTTTACACTCCCGTTCGCTCAGACCCCCCCTCTTTGCTGCTTTTCTCTTTTTCGCTTTATGCCTAATGCACTTTCACATTCACATTTGGCAAACGCGTGTGCCATTTACCCACATTGTAGCAAACACACATACACCGAGCACTTGTTGTTGTGGGGTCCATGACATGGCCCATATTCTAATCTGAGTAACTATGCGTAGTATGCTCTTGGTTCCGACTGCATTTCCAGTTGCCATTTTATGCAAATGAATTGGTTTTTAGTGAAATGCTTCACACTCTGTTTGCCCAAGCTGCAAGCGAGTTATCGCGCCTCACGCCGTCAGATTCATCGCGTCTTGTCTTCTCTCACTTTCTCTCTCTCTCCAAGCTCGGCTTAGTTATTCGTCCTGGTCCGTGCTTCTGGTCAGGCCAACTTGTCTGACAGACGCCACACAGCAGTGGCATCTGCCACTGGCAGCTACTTTTGAGTGCAAGTCTCAGTGAATGATGGCAGGACTCACTTACTGACTGACTCACTGCCTCACTGCCTGACTGACTGTCGCAGAGTCCAACTAACTGACATTTGAATTGCTCCACTGCGCAACTCGGGGCTTTGGAATGCCTCTGAAATGCCACGATATAATCATTTTTCCACATTGTTACTTGCACGTCCTCCATTGTCGCATTACAGAGCTGAACAATCTGTGGACAGTGCTCAATTAACTTTAATAGAAGTTGTTTATGGCAAGTAAACTTAAAACAGTTATGCACATTATTAGTTATGACAATTTCATGAGATTATTATCTTGGCAAATTTACTTTTTTATGAAGATATTTTTGGTGACTAGATGGAATACCTTTTTAGAATGCTTTTAGATAAATTCATCAAGTTTTAGCTCAAAGGTTAATTTAAAATACTTTAATAAATTTTTTAATATAATGGCGTAATTCCATTCGATTTATTAAGTATTCTACTATGCGTCTCTGAAATGAACTCAATTTGCATAAATGTCACATGTTTTGCATTGAATTTACGCATAATTCAATTTCGCCTGGAATAAAATAAAAAATTTAACGACCTTATCGTTGTTGTGGAGACTGAACCACATTCGATGTCATAATCATAACCCTCTGAGTGGATACAACAACAACACGATGATGATGCCTATATCCTAATATCCTTAAACGAAGTCCGAAAAAAGGACACTCAAACTCGAACTCTACTAAAACCCATAAAATGCAATAAAGGAAGTTGAAAGTTCCGACATAGAAACCCATTATCACAGTTACGCAAACACACACACGCAACTATAGTCTCTTAAACATATATGTGTGTACGCATTGTCCGATCATTGGGTAAAAGTTTTAACCCCACACATAATGGACATCATGCAGAACAGGACATTCATTTTTTTTAGAATGTCCTTTGGCTGACCCTCAAAATGTGTAAAAATGCAAATAATTTTTGGACTCGCCTCGTTATTGTTATGCTCTTGATTATGTTGTTGTTATTGTTGTCTGTTCACTACTAGCCAGGACTAAGGAGTAAAGTATGAAAACATGTCCTTTTTATTGCCTTTACATGAAAATTTATGTTTTTGTAGTAGTTGTATATTTGTTGGCCTTCTTTTTCCCAACTGCTCAACGCAAATGGATTTCCTTTTTTTCCTGCATAGCTTAGAAGAGGAAAAGAATGGCTCATTTTATTGGCTTGTTGTTGATATTGGTTATTGTAGTTGTTGTTTTTGTTTTTGTTGCTGAAGGACAAGACACAAACAACCACACCACACATGCTGACTGGGCTCAAAATGTCATATCGATTTATTAACCTGTGTGAACTATTGTCTCTTTCTTGTATGGCAAGAGTTTGCTTTTGGTTTTGCCTCTTGGCCAATGTGATAAATGTGAGCAAGTTTCTTCAAATTGCTCGTTTCGTTTCGTTTCATTTTATTTCGTTGGGGGATAGTGTTTGAATTTATTTCCGCTTTTCCCTTGTTTACCAGTTTACCAGTGTTTTCTTTATTCTTTTTATTTGCTCGTTTTTATTTTTTTTTGATGCTTTTGTTGTAGTATTTGGTTCAAAGCCCCCAAAGTGTTGGCAGTTATGGCATAATGGAAATTTATGCGAAAACTTGCTGCCCTTGCAATTATCTTTGATATATATGGATATATAAAAAGTACATATATATTTTTATACATATATCTTTTAGAAGATTGTTGGTTGGTGTGGGATACAGCGAAACCACTTCCATTTGATATTCAATATTTTTTGGAAATAGATTAAATGTTCAGAGAGCGTCGTGACAAAACAAATTTCAATGCAATTAATATGTAAATTCGTTACCAAAGAAGTTCATACAATCGAATAAGAGAGATGTGGAAGCAGGAAGTTGTGCTGGGGGAAAGAAAAAACAGCGCCAAAAGCAAGGCCGCAGGATAAAGGATGTGGCTCTCTCGTACTGTCTCTATAGTCAAATCGACTAGCAAGTGGTGGAAGCCAAATGCTTAAAAAAATAAAAATTTATACAAAAGATGGCATTGAGCTGAAGAATAGCAACTGTGTATAGAAGAGGGTTGATTGAGTTCATGGAAATGGGGGAAGGATGGGAGAAACCCGCGAATTTATATTAGAGAGAGCTCTGTGTTGTTTCCGGCGCTTTTAGATTTCAATTCATATTGTTTCTTAGCTGCTAAAAAATCGTTTTTAGTAGAAATAACTTTAAAATATAGTTCAAAATGCTATCTAAAAACCTTCACCCAGAAAGTATGCTATTCTTTTTTTTACAATCAATTGAGTTTCATTTTATTTCAGCAAAATGCTTCAAATTTGCAATCTTTTATTTTATGCATCAATTTCTGTTTTCTGAAATTTTTGTTTTAAGTGGTGCCAGCTAAAAAGCAAAAGTGCTGCCAGAAGCGAATTTCTCATAGCGCAGCTACTTGTAACTGCTACTTGACTGACATTCCCTCTCCACTGCATCCAATCTTCGTTTCTACCTTGTTGGATTCCCATTCCCCCATGCAGACACTCGACCTGGAAGCCCACCTTCAAATTTCCCCCACTCAGTTTAAGCATTTGCAATTTTTGGTGCACATTTCAAGGCAAATCCAATGAACATTTTCAGCTTGCGATTAAAATTTAAATTTTATATGCATGAAACATGGAGCGAACACAAAAGAAGCGAACGAAATGAAAAAGAAATAAAATGAAGAATATTTGCCATAATTTCTTCGACGCGCTCCGCTCGCTCGACCTAAAATTAAATTTAATAATGCACACAGGCAAAGGCAGAGAGATGGCAATGGCGATGGCGATGGCGATGGCGATGAAATTTCATTAGGTGGCAAGGTGATATATTTTTTCGGTTGCTTTCTGGCCCCACACATGCAAATGCGTTGATCAAGAGTGTGAGAGAAATGAGGGAAACAGGAGCAGAGAAGCAATGAAAGAGGGGAGATGTGGTGTGTGTGTGTGGCTTATTGATAAGTTTGCTGGTGTTCTGGCCGCAGCGCTTGATTAGATTTTAGCCAACAGCAGAAGCTGTCCCTCTTACTCTGCTTCTCTCCCCCTTTCTTTCTGGCTGCTGCAACAACTGTTTCTACTCGATGTGAGAGAAATGAAAACCGCTGCCACAACGACAACAACAACAAGGAGTGGGTCTATGTGTGTGTGTGTGTGTGTGTGTGCGTGTTTGTGTGTGGGTTAGCCACTGGGCGTTACATTATTTTTGCGAAAATTTGTTAAATATGCCAAACACGCAGCGATGCATGCAAAGTGGCAAGCCAACCATCCAACCAAACGGGCAACCAACCAGGCAACCATTTCAGACCCAGTTCCAGCTCTCGGCACTCTCAGCCCGGAGTCATCCAACCGGGCAAAAGCAGCCAAGCCGAGCTAACCAGCCGTGGCATTGCGTACGACACGACACGACGCGCGCGCTTCTCATATTTGTGACATAAATAAGCTAAGCCCCAGGTCCAGGTAGTGCAGTGCAGGCACCACAGCCAGGACACTGCAGGACAGAACTAAGAGTGTAAGCGGCAAATATGACCTGCTTACATACCGAATCAGGGAATATGTTGCATATAAAGGTAGTCAAAGAGATGGAGCGAGACGGGGGGAGAAATAGAAGTACTGAGAGAGAAAGAGAGCAGTGAAGTTATGACTGCTGCACAGTGGCAACATGATAATTTGTGAAACTAATTCGATTGATTATGATTTAGTATGACATAATCAATATTTAAAGCTGAAGAGCTAAACAGGAACAAAAGGAAGATATATAATAATTTTAAGAATTATAAAATAGTATTCGATAAAAAATAATTAATAAATAAGCAATTCGTTTCTACAGAAATAACAAGCCATAAATTTTAATATACCACTATAGATATGTGAATTCCATGCTATAAAATCCCAACTCAGGTATTAAATAATTTTATTTGAAACTTAAAGAACAAGTTTATATAAATACTAAACTAAACACTCGTCCAACAACTGAGTCGATGTTATATAAAGTGCAATGTGTTCGGTTTGGTTGGGTTTGCTCTAAGTGGTCGTTCTGTTAGTAGAGTTGCATGCAAAATGGCAAATGAAAAAACACACACACACATACAAATGGCTGCCACTATATATATGGTTATGTGAGTGTGTATGTGTATTTGCTTCTAGTTGCACAAGTGGCCGCACTTAGTCGCTGCTTTGGCATTTGCAGCATCCACCTGCAGCCGGAGTATGCTTTATGTTTTCAAATTAAAGTCGAAAGCGTGGCAACACTTAATGTGCGCCACTAGAAGCAGATTAGTTGCATTAAGGCGAGACGGGGTGTGAGAGGTGGAAGATTGAGGTATCTTGGACATAGACCCACCTCCACGTCTTATATTAATATTTTAAAGCGCACAGCTGAGACAGTTGGCTGCTTTGGCATGGCTTAAAGTTGCATATTAAAATTTAAATTAAATTGCACTTGAAAGTTCAGCTTAAGCCGAGGCAATAATAAACGAGGGTGGAGGAAGAAACAGTTGAAGTTGAAACTGATACGAGTTGGCCAGTTTAAAATGGTCAGAAAGTGAAGAAAGAATCAAGTAAAAAAAACTGAACGTCTTGAAAACGAGATTAGTTTTAGAGACCGCTGTCAACGAAGTTTAATACTTGCTAGTTACGAATCAATAAAGCTGTGTTAGTTGCTTCTCATTTTAAATTAAGGTTATTTAACCTTCTAAAAGTATCATAAATATAAATATTTCTGATGCCTCGCAAGCTTTGGCGCTCATATCTCTGACATAACATTTACTACAACTGCCGTAAAAGTGCTTGGCACAGCGTATTCTGTTTGCAATTGCAAGCAAACAGAGCTAAGAGATTGACTGAAAGGCGACAGCGAAACTAGGATCAACTTGTTGGCAGTGAGCTAACAGCAACACTACTGACTCCACAGACGCCATTTCACCGATTCCAGCAGCATCGACACGCATCAAATTCAATGAATTTTAAATTTTTTTATACTTAATGCGGGAGGTTGTCTATTGTGGTTGTTGTTGCTGTTGCTGTTGCAATGGATGCTACTGGGATTATGATAATATAGCTCAAGTGCAGTTAGCTTTTGCTGTGGCTGTTGCTGCTGTGGCTGCTGCTGCAATAATCATAATAATAATAATGCAAGTGCTGCTGATGCTGATGTTGTGGCAGTGAGGAGTCGGTTTGCATTTGATAACGATGATGATGCAGCAGTATCTGCACTTGGAATGGTAATGGCAATTTGACTCTTGAATGTGGCAAAAGCACTGGCTGCATTGCAGCACGTATTCCCCTTAAAGTGTGGCAAGTGGTGGCACTAGAATCCCCTGCTCCCTCTCCCGTTTTGCACATTATAATTTTCGCATTAAGTTGGTCTAAAAATGTAGTTAACAATTGCATTACTAGTGGCACTTTGATAATAATAATAACAATATAAAGACCAATAATATGCTTAAATAAAGCCTTCACTTTTCTCTTGCCTTTTGTTGCGAAAACAAACGAGTAATTAATAAACGATATTTTCTATAATAATTTCAATTGTTTTCAGTTCACAAACCAGATTTGCTGTAGCAATTATAAGCACTAAAAATTAAATTCTCGCCTAGGTCTAAATGCTTCATTGAAGCGATAAAATAATTAAAATAATAATTATGCAAAACAATTGAAAATTTGCCAGCATTGCGAATTGCCAAAAATGCATTTTAGCCTAATTAAATTTGTTGCGCATAAACAAAAAGATAGAAAATGATAGAAAATAAAATAGAGAATATATATTTTTTAAAATATGTGTGTATTTATTTTCTACACAATATTTGACTAACTTAAATGATGGTTTCGTTCGGTTTAAAGCCGAGCAAATGTTTATAAAAATAAACGCAATTAAAAATCGCATTTTAATGAACCGAACATTTAGAGGTGCATTAATTATTTAGTTGACTGTACTTACAAAAAGGTTCTGCACTTCCGGTCAAATCTGCTGGCCAATTGCATATTTGATAACAATTAATTTAGCCAGCGGCGCATTTTGCGTGTTTGTGCAAATAAATTAGCTCTGTTTGCACGAGTGTATGTGTGTGTGTGTGTGTGTGTGTGTTTTTGTGTGACACGCCCACATTTGTCCCTTGTGCAAACAAAACAGTTAAATGTTCACCAATTAGTTTTTCGCAACCAGACCGTGCATAGCATTTAGGCCTCTAAAAATGAAATGGGCAACATTTTAAATTATGCAAAATTAATTGAGCAATGTTAAATGCTAAAATTAACGAAAGGCGACCCCTAAATTAGGTCTACGTTAGTCACCTCTGGTCACTGCTCTCTGGCCCTGCCCTCAACCCACTTGTGTATAGTGATAACTTGATATTTGTCTGGTGGAAGGTTGCCTACGCCCCTCCAAGCTTCCCTCTTAGCCGACGCCGACAGACCTTGTCATATGATATTACTGAGGTCTAAGACTTGTACTGCGGTTTTGAGTTACTCACTGTGTGTGTGTGTGGGCTTAATGTGTGTGTTTGTGTAAGGTTGCTGGGCTCGTGGCTTTCCGCATTGCATTTTCTTCACGCAGCGATTAATTTACCAAGGCCAAGGCAAAGATTGCTAACATTCTTGAAGATGTTTGCTTGTTATTAATAAATTAACGCTGCCAAATATGTTAGTATAGCAGTGTGAATAAATAAATATTTAATGAAACTTATTAAAATAGGAAGTAAATTAAAAATTAGAGGATATTCCGGGGTATTGACAGCATCTATTAATTAGTAATGTATTTTTTAAGAGAAATTTAACTTAATTAACAAATTATTTCATTTCTTGTTTATTTTTCAGAACGCAAGCTTTTTGTGGGCATGCTAAATAAGAAGTTAAACGAGAACGACGTGCGTAAACTATTTGAAGTCCACGGTGCCATTGAGGAGTGCACGGTATTGCGTGATCAGAACGGTCAGAGCAAGGGTTGTGCCTTTGTGACATTTGCCACCAAACACGCTGCCATTTCGGCCATTAAAGTTGTAAGTAAAAATTCAATTCATCCCATATTTAATTTAATTGTAACATATTCGCTACTTTTGCTTACAGACTTTGAGTCAGAATAAAATCATGGAGGGCTGCACATCGCCTTTGGTTGTTAAATTTGCCGATACGCAAAAGGAGAAGGAACAGAAGAAAATTCAGCAAATTCAGGCCAACTTATGGAATCTGGCAACCAATATAAATATACCATTGGGACAGACGGCGACCAGTGTGTCTACACCAATACTGCCAAACCCACCGCAACAACCGTCACCGGTGATGGGAGCCGATGCACTGACACCTGCCAGCATTCAGTTGTTGCAACAGCTGCAGACAGTCGGATTGCATCAACAGTTGCTGCAAGGTGAGTACACTGATAAAAATGCATAGATTTTTAAATAAATCCATTTCTTAACTTTTGTTTTGCCTCTTTTTTCTGCAGCGCTCACTGGCTTGGGTGCAGCTCAGCAAAATAATTCGACGCAGGACACGACGAGCGCTGCAGCAGCTGCTGGTCTACTCAATCCACTTTCCGTACAGAATTTGGCTGCCATTGCCGCTATGACGCAACCGAGTCTATCGAGTGCTGCCACTTCACCGGGCAGCGCTCAATTGACCAACACAGCGGCACTTTTATGTAAGTCAAAGTGTGATATCTGTTAAATAATTCTTTACTTTCTTAAATCACGAACTAATTGGCTAATTTACATTAGCCTCTTGTCAGCCTTGACAGCTGTTAATGTTTTTCACTACCATTTTCACTTTTCCTCTTCGTACTGCACTTCAAACAGCCTGTTTATCGATTTCTAATTATTTTGTCGAAACTAATGCGTAGTTTAACGTTGTGTTCTGTATTTATTGACTAAAATTTCTTACCAAGTCACTTGTGGTTTTTTTCGTTTAGTTTACTGGCCACTCAATACAGTGGCTTAAACATCTACTGATAATTGGGTCGAAACAATTGATCTCATTCTGGGTTCAGTGAAAGCTCATTAACTTAATCACTGGCTACATGCAAGTATCTGCTAAAATGTGTACCTTTCAGTACCTATTATACTCCTTCAAGTATATAACTTAATGCTTAGCTGAAACTGTCTTTCGGTAGATTTTCGGTCAAAATATACAAATTCATTGAGAGCACTTTGTTCACTCGCTTGAAGTGATAATTGCTAAAAAAGTTATACATGATTTCAACTCTTTTATCATCACATGAGTTCCTTTTTCGCTCATTTGCTCTAATCGCATAAGAATATTTTAAAATATATGAAAACAAAATATAATTGTTGGCAGCGCGTGGCAGATAATGGAATCAATTAGCTTAGTTCATTTGGAAAACTCATTGCCAGTTGAGAAAATTTCCTGTGAAGTTAAATATAGAAAATGGGGTTTTTCTTGCCTTGGCTGTCAATCTTGTGTTGTCTAAAAGAAAACTCGTTTGTTTAATTGAATACACTTGAAAATTACCACAAGTGAGTGAGTTTTGTGTTGTTTGTTATCAAGAAAATAGACAAGTTTATTTTTAATGCTAACCCATACTCATGTCTAACATAATTTTCTTTGAATTTTCTCTTTTTGAATGCTAACAAAAATTGTGGATAAATGTTGTTGTTGTTCTTACCCAATTTATAAACAGGTCTCCTAAGAAAAAAGGCAGCAGCTGCCAAAACATCATCATCAGGTGAGCGAAAGATGTTGATTTTGATTTGGATTTGCCTGTTTTTGACATATAATTTTTGTTTTCCGTTTTCGTTTACGTTTCCGCTTTGCGTCCTTTTCTTTTTATGTCTTTTTTCTTTTTCGTTTTCATTGATGATAAGAAAATTTAATAATAATGGTTATTAAGCTTGGCATTTAAAGCAAACGAAGCGATGCTTACGCTATGTAACGCTCACGTGGCTGCTGTTTTACGTCGTCGTTTACGTCACGCGCCAAAGTTGATGGCCGTAAAGCAACAATAACAACAACAGCAACCACTGAGAGTGCAACTACAACAACCAGAGAGGAAAAGTCAAGTGAAGCCGTTGGAAGCGCACAGCGCAAAATTACAAGTTACACTCTCTTGTGAAATTAACAACACGGAACTTATAGCAACAGAGTAGCAGCAAGAAAGGGAGTAAAAATATGTGTATAAAAAAGAGTACGCAGAAGAGCAGGCAGAAATGGGAATGAGAGAAAACGAAGAAGGCAAAAACGTACTCTTGCTTTGGCCTCATTGACTTTTTTGTGCGCTTTGCGTTTTACTTTAGGGCAAATTGCAATGTTACCAACTTTCAACTGCACTTGTAGTTATTACCGCTCACTCTTCAACACTCCTGCCCTTGTAACGTGACGAGCAAAAAACGAAGGCTGCTGCAACCATAAGTTGCCGAAGAATTATAGCCTGTCGCCTGCTGGCTGCCAATAGATCTAAAGTAATGTACATGGAAAACAGGTCTACAAAATGAATGTAGCTGAGAGAGAAGAAATGAGCTGAGGGTGTTCAAGGTAAACTTGAAATGTATAAAAATACAGAACTGATATTCAGAATCTTCTGGAGAAAGAATAAATACCTTGCTTTTGTTAGATATGTTTGTAATACTTGAGCTTCCATTACCTACATTTGATTTTGTCAAGAACTTGAGAAATGTTTTGCCATGATTTCGTAGAACAATTTCTACTTCTTCTTACTTCCGCTGCCCTACGCAGCTTTTGTTAAATTTTAAACAGCAAAAGTCCATGGAAAGTCAACTTTTATTCCCCCTTGCTACACGTCGCTGTGCAAAGAAGAAAACCAAGAAAATATTTTGGCTAAGCTGCGCATTACCAAGTTAATTTCATGAGCATCTACGAACCGTAAAAAAAGTGCCTGACTTAACCAGAGAAATGCCAAAAATAACAGGGGGCGAAAAACAGAAAAAAGATGGAGAAAAGGCCAAGATATTTAAGCGGATTTTTCGTGTCTGCCTAAACTACAAATACAGCAACAGCCACGCCCCATCTTGGTCCAGCCATGTGGCTGCAACATCCTCAAACAGTTGTTGTTCTCACTGTTTGCCCTGTGCACTTGTGCGTGCTCATCATGTGCCACTTGAACGATTTCCTGGGCACTTAATTTAATGAAATATTAAAAATTCCTTAGAAAAAAAATGTTCTAAACAAAAAATAAAGTGGAAAGATAGAAATTGTGGAAACTACTCAACCAAAAGTCTTGAGCTCATAGTCTGGCATTGCAAAGAGTGTGAGACGCACACAACACACACACACACACCCACACCGACAGAGCTGTGTTGCGCCTATTTCCTTGGGGGGCAAAAGATAGGAAATTTTAGAGGCTTTTGAGACCCAACTGTGTTCTAATTTTCTCAGGTCTTTTTGTTTTCAAGCAACCGAAACATAAAATAAACTAAAGTATGACTACTAAAGTTAATATTGCTATTGTTGCCTCTATTGTTTTGCTGTTGCCATAACTTGGGCTGAAAAGTTGCGATCTTTGCGCTTTGCTGTAAATTGTTTATGGCAAAAGAACAAGTGGAAAATGAATTTCAATTTTAGCCAAATTTGAGTAATTTTTACTCAATTACTCCACTTATTTTAGGCTTTCATTTTTCAACGACTATTTTCTACTCTTACTTTTACAATTAACTCTAATTTTGACTGCTGTTTTGACTGCTATTTTATTGAAAGCATTGGCCTTTGAATGGCTTTTAAGGTAAAGCATGAATCGTTGATCTTCCCGACTTTATTAAAATTACCCAAAATACGAGACGATAGCAACAAAGAATCAACCAAATCCTGCTACAATCTTAAGCGCATCCAATTCAAAACTTTACCAACAAATATAAAAAAATACAAAAATACAAGAAAGGAAAAAACAAAGAAGAAACAAAAGCAGACGAAACGGCAAAATCTTAATCAAAGTTTTGAAAAGTGCAGTAAACTATGTAGTTTATACCCACGCCAGCTACTCCTTCTCCTCCTCCTCCTCCCACTTCTCCTTTCTCTTTTTTCCAACTCGTCCTTCCTCACTTTATTCACAATATCCAAGAGCTGATTTTTAGGGTTCTTCATTGTTGAAACACGTTTTCTCAACTCTGTTTTCAACATGGCTCTCCATTACGTTTGTTTATACACTTTTTCGCTCTTTGCACTTCAAAATCAACAGCAGCTCCAACTCCAGCGGCAGGAGCAGCAACAATAAAAGTAAAAACAGCAGCAACAGAAACGCTAACAACAACAACTGGCAAAAGTCTTCAAGTGCCTGCAAGTGGCAAAAGTCTTGGCCAAAATAAAAAGTACAAAACTCGTCTTGAAATTGCAAAAATTTGCTAGCCAAAAAGTCAATGCCAAGGGGCATGAAACGAACGTAAAGCATTAAATAACTTCAACTGTAAGCAAAGTGTGGGAAGTGGCTAGAAGTTAGACAAAACGCAAGACCAATAGATACCCTTTAAAATAGTTTTTGAGTGGAGTTGGCTCTTACATTTGTACAGGGTGTATTGAAGTAGTTAGTAAGTATATGCTTAACAGCGACAGATATTATTTATTGGCATTGGTATAATTAAGTTCCTGTATAAGTTAACTGAAATTCTATATACCCCATATCCCCCACCACTGCTTAAGAGGTATTCATTTAGGAAATATTTGTAGGCTATTCACAGACATCCATTTATTCATATGTGTGTGTAGCTCCTGTTGATTGTTATTATTGGCCAGGTGAAAAGGCTCTGTTGGACTTTTGGCTAACAACATGACATGTTGCATGCATTTTGCTCACTGTTGTTTTCACATTGTCTGAAGGAGTAGGTTCCGCCCCCTCTGTACACACCTCCCTCCTTCCGATTCCTGCAATTCCTTGTCAGCAGCCATCAACAACAATTAAAGCAATTTCTTCAATTTCTTGGCAAATATGCAAAACTTGTTTGAAAAGTTAGCTTTTGCTGCTGCTGTTACCTTTGGCTGTTTTTTTTTTCTTCTCTTCCTCACTTTGAGTTGTTGTTCTTGTTGCCACAAGTTGCAAAGACTTTTGGCTTGGCAAGCTGTTAAATTAAAAATGTTGCCCCAAAAATTGATTGCAACACCTAACGTGGCACAGGGCGAGGTATGTGGGCGGGGGGGAATGTTGCACATGGGGTAAAACTTTTGAAATTAAATCTGTAAAATCTCACAAAAGTTTGCAATGAGTATAAGATTGTGTATGTGAGTGTGTAAGTATTTCGTTTCTTTGAAGAACTTTTCGTATAATTTTGTATGGCATAGAATTAATTTAAAACTTGACTAAAACTCAAACTTGCTTCAAATGTATAGTTGCAGCTGGAAATCTTTTGTGTTGCACTGACATCATAACTTGTTATTAGCCAAATTAGTTATCAAATGCACTGAACACTCATTGTCAACGTTACACATACACACACACGCAACACTGCCATTGGGAAACTCATTAATAACAAACCGGACAGGGTCAAAGGGGCAGCGGGCGGGTGATTGTGGCAGTTGGACAACTGCAAACCACAAAATTGCATTGCATGACGGGCACGCAAAACAACTAAATAACAAACAAAAGGCGTCAAATTACACACAAAACACAAACCAGAGACCTGTTCACACAAACAGCGAGAGGGAGGGGGAGAGTGTATGTGTGTAAAAGAGAGAGAAAGGTAGAGAGAGCTACCCCGACAGTTGTGTGCCACATGGCGTATGAACAACAAATTAATTTTAGATTTATATAATGCATTACTTTACTTGCACAACTCTAGTTTTTGCCGCATTCGTTGTTGTTGTTGTTGCTGCTGGAAAATAATCAAATGTCGCTCACGTCGCGTCGTGTGGCGTGTAAATTTCGATGATTAATTGCGTCTGACGTGGGTCAAACGTAAGGTCAACTAAATGCACATAATTATATATAAGCATCATTTAGTTGTGTTTGCAAAACCACCGAAATAAAATGCGATTTGTGATTACAGTAATTTGAAACATCTAGTTTTAAACGTGACTTTTATTATTTGGTTATCTATCTATGCTATTTTATAGTATAAAAAAGTTCTGTTTATTAGCAATTATTACTCCTAATATTCATTTAATTATAAACTTATTTATATATTTAAATATTTATAGCTACATAAACTGACATAAGTCAAAAAAACTTTTATTAATGTACTGGTTTTATTTTATTTTAATTTTTGTTCTCCTTCCAACTCATTTTTTACAGGGTCTGATCCGAATCCATTGGCATCAGCGTATATGTCAACAGCCGCTGGTTTACCGCAATTTGGAAGCTCCACGGCGCTCTCGTCCTCCCCATTGGCCAGCGTTGCTCTGAGCGCCGCTGCGGCCGCTGCTGCGGGCAAACAGATTGAAGGTGAGTTCAAAGTGTGGGGATTGGTGAGCCAATGAACTGCGAGTGGGGGTAATTCGATGAGGAAAAATAGAAATGTCTAAACGCCAGACATTTTGATAAATGTTACAAAATGGCTGACTGCGGTTCTGTCATTCAGTCAGTCAGTTCTGTCAGTCTGTCCATTGTGCAGTTTTGCCATTATATAAAACTAAAACTGAATGTTGGCATTGCCATTGCAGCTGCTACTGTTGCAACGTGCACATCAAATGCATTAACCCGCTCATTGCTGTCAGCGTCATTCGCATTCGCATTCGCATTCGTATCCATTCTGCGGTTTTTCTTTAGCATCCCTTTTACTGCTGTCATGGTCGCTGTTTAGTTGTCAATCTATTTAGTTATTTGCCAGGATTGTTTGAGGCTCTTTCTGGAGCTGGCCGAGTATTGCGGCAAGCCGATACACTCGGAGCTGATAAACAAGTAACTCACTTTATAATATAATTTAATATGGACTGACTTGCTTTTAACGAAGGTAAACACTTTGTGGTCGAAGCTGATGTTAAATCTCTTTTCAAAAAAGTAATTTTATTTTCGATAAGCTCTGTGTGATGTACACACATATGTAAATGTATACCAGAAATATCAAGTCCATAATTCACATACTCGATATCAATTTAGATTTAAAGCCGCTTGGCAATACAAATCCAAATCCAAACATGCCTTTTTATTTATCAATTCCAAGCAAAAATCAATAGGATCAATCATCTTATGCACTTGCTACACAGCAAGCCAGAAGAAGAAAGAGAACGATGAGGAAAGAGAGGGAGAGAGAGAGAGAGCGACAGAGAAAGACACACACTAATGCGAATATATATCCATGTATATAAAGAATGGTATTTTGCTGCAGCTTAAATTTTTATCAGCTTTTGACACAGTGTAAATATTACACACTTGACACACAATTCCATTAGTCGACGTTGAACGTCGATATCAGAAAATATTGCAACGTCTCTTCGTTAGCTGCTGCCACTGCTGCTGCTGCTGCTGCTGCTGTGGCACACATAACATTAAAGTTGCAAAGCTAGATAAGCAGAGCGAGAAGAGAAGGGTGCAAGAGAGACGGAGAGAGAGAGATATGAGAGCCGGGAGACAAGACATTGGGGAGCACTGTCACTGCTAAGCAGATAGCGACGACGTTAGAGCAAAATGCAAGCGGAAAATGTTTTGGCGTTGCACTTTTTGCCATATTTCCGGTTACATAAGCAACAGTCGTCAGTCAGTCGAGGGTTCTAAGTGGGCGGTTTGGGATGGTAAGGGGGAGGGGGAGTGAGTCTAGTGAGACCACGAAGAGACATTCAGCGAGCCAGTCGGGGCAAAAACACATATGTATACTATATACACGTATTTATATATCTTTAAATGTGTATGTGCATACATATATCTGTGTTGTGCGATATATTTTTGCAGTTGAGTGACTTTTGTGTAGCATACATTTTGGGATGCTTTGTCTGTGACTTGTTTGGTTTGCTGACTCATGATTTCGCCCACTACCGCCCCTCCCACGGCCACTGCTGAAAAATTCCCTTGTGACCAACAAAACACACAACAAGAAATAGTCATGACTACTTCTGCTTTCCGTCTGTGTGTGTATGTTTGGGTGTGTGTGTGTGTGTGTGTCTCCACATTCAAACAAATTGCGCATGTTATGTGACATGTGAGCTGCCATGTTTCCTCTTACTTCGCACGCTTCACTGCATTTGTTGGGTATAAGGAATAGGGAAGGCATGAGAGGGATAGGAAATGAGTAGTAGCCAACTACTTTATAGTTTTCAGAACATCATAAATTGGCCAACAAAAAAAGTAGTTTGCGTAAGCCCTAATTAGTCCAAGATTTCTATGAATTTGTTGGCTAAGACTCAATTAAAGTTGGTTTAAGTTCAGCTTTTGTGTGGCTTCGAAATGAAGGCTTAAAAGTAGATATTTGCTAAAAAAAATAAAATTATTTTCAACCAATTAATTTTAGTATTTGGAACAGTTTTCTATAAACATGGTTATGTTTTCCCCTTTTAAGTTTTTCGCAGCTCCTACTCCGTTTCGGCAGCCACACAATCTCCACAAAAAATAAAAATTTATGTGCAACAAAGTTTACCACACGATTTTTATTCGCATTCCTGACTGTTTTTTTTTCTTCCTCTTTTTCACACACACAAATAGACTTCCTGTTTTGTCTCATTTTTCTTTTCTAGTTTTTTTACTTTGGCGTAGCGGTAGTTTTCATGTGTGTGCGAAAAACGATTTCCTATATTGCATTTTCCTCTTCCGCTTAGCAAAGATGCCGCATCCGTTAGTGTTTCGTGTCCTTTTAGCCCTTCTCATTGATGCACATTCGTATATGTATTTGCGCTCCAATATATCTTGGTGTCTATCTCTTTCTTTCCCTTTCTCTCCGCTTCTCTTTCTAACCAGAAAGCCCACAATTTTTTGTCGCGCTTTGAATTCGGGTCGCATTTCTTTTTTGTCGTTCTCTCTCAAGGGCAAATGGAATTTATATGACAGCTGAACATCTGGTTGCATACAGCTTTATTGATTTTAGGCCAATACACATACAAAAACACACACACACTCGTACGAAATCTGTTGCAATATGTCGCCGATCTCATAATCACTCACTTGTGAGACCAAAGCGAACTTTGCCACAGTTTGCAGTCAAGTTCATAGCATGTCCGGCTAAAGTCGCAAATCTTTTCGACTTCTTCATCTATGTACCTCTCTCTCTCTCTCTCTCTCTTTAACTGTTGCTCTGCTCTAGCTGCATGGCTTCATGCTGCCTGTACTTGCTTATTTTATATTCCAACTTCCGGCTTATGCACATGACTTTAATCTGGCTGCATCCGGTTCGAGGTCTCTTGGCTAAACCTCTGCCTTGCTTTCTGGCTCTGCCTTTTTCCCTCTCTCTCCGCTCTAGCCATCGTTTGTCACTGTCATATTTGGCCATCTTTGCCCGCGCCTCGCCTTTAAAGCATTATATTTATTTACTATACATATACACCCGTCTTGTGCCTGAGGACTGCTCGGTCTTTATAGTATATTTCTCTATATAGGTATATGTATGTTTACATTTATATATATTTTTTTTTCGCTTCCTGCTTAATTTTGCGCCTGTCGTCTGCGCCTGTCTACATGCTTATAACTTGTTTCCTGTTGTTGTTACTCTTTTTATTTCCCTCTGCTTGCATTTGCCTTTATGCTCCTCTTTTTCTCTTGCTCCTATTCTTATTGTTGTTGTTTATGCTCATGTCGTCATTTGATAAATTTCACATGCTGAGAATTTATCTGCTCGAGACACTGTTGTCGTTACTATGTCTGAATCTTTTGCCGTTGCCGTTACTCCTCCACAGATTGCACAAATCTGCTGCATTTTTTTGCAACAACTTCAGTTGCAGATTTTCTTTAGTGGATAAAATTTCTGCAAGACTTGTAGAGCTAAATTTTACAAGAAATTACAAAAAAAATGTCTTAAATTTCAGAAAATGTATTTTTATTTTTAATTATATAAGCTGTATTCATAACTATTAATTAATAAGTATGTTGTTTTTTTACTTGCAAGCTGCTTAACTAAATATCTTAGCAACAAGACATTTTGTGATTTTAATTGGCTCTTATGAGTCTCTAATTAGGGAAATATCATTTTACGTGTATGTGGATAATTTTAGTTATGCCTGACAGTGATGCCTGCCTTAATTGTAAGGTACGAGGAAAAACAAAGCAGGCAGTATTAAAATTTAATGAGTATAGAAGGAAAGAAGAAAGAAGTCTCACAAATGAGGTTAAAAAAAATGTACAAACTGATAAAGAGGAGGGAAGCAATTGTGTCTTTCAATGTTCACTTGTTTTTAAAGCACATCAGTCACTCGGTTAACTTGTCAAACATGAAAACCTTTGATTTGTGTCTTTCTAAAGTCAAACATAACGTGAGAGACAGTAGTGTGGGCGTGGCATGTAACTATTTGCTGTGCGGCCAATGCATTTCGAGGCAAAACGCCCAATGGCAAAGATGACAAAGATGTATCAATGTTATCAATAGCGCTGTTGGCAAACAATGATAGAGTTGACATTCACAGTGAATATGATAAGGGGCCGAGGGAGAGGGAGAAAGAGAGTAGAGGAGGCTGAAAGGAGGGCAAATTTGAGCCATGTATGTACATAAATAGCTGCTGTTGTTGTTGTTGATGTCATTGCTTTCTCATTGCATTAATGATAGCGTTGATGTGTGCAGGCAATGCAGATTAATTACGTATACGACATGAGTGCCAATGAATAAGGACGCACAAACAAAATCAAAGCTAAAGGCCAGAAATCTCACCGCTTTGAATATAAATTATGCTGCAGCTTTAATTATAATGGGCAGGCAAAGTTTATACAAATTTTAAACAAATTCTACCGAACTGACATTTTGTTGGACAATCTATTATTATAGACCACTTAAGTAAGGACTTCTGCAGTTGACAAATTGAAACCGCAAAGTGTCAATTACGACTTTAAGCAGCGCGAAAGTGAAAACCGAATAGCGGGCGGACTTTGAATCTGACTTCAACTCAGCCCCATGATTGCTGATGTTGAAACTGTGACTGCGACGGTGACTGTGACAGTGACTGGTACTGTGACTGCTGTCTGGTTGCTGCTAGTGACGTTGACAGTAATTTGCACGAAAAGTGCAAACCGCAGCAGGACGCAAGTTGACGCAGCTGTTAATATGCGACGCCAGTAACACGCGACGGCACGTGCTGCTAAACAAAATGTCATACGCCCACACGCACACACACAGCATATAGATTAAGAGATGGCGCATCATTTCCGTATCCGTTTTGGCAATCAGCAGCTGTCTCCTCCCCTCTCTCTCTCTCCAGTCTTCATCTTTCTCTGCAAACCAACTGCCAGTGCTAGTGTATAATTTCAGCTTGCGACTCAACTTTCAGCTCATTCGAGCCATTATGTGTGTGAGTGAGAGTGTTTATGCGAAAGTGTGTGTTTCGTGTCTGTGTGTACCCTCTGCACGTGTGTATGTGCCAAATTAATTGCTCATTTGAAGCATGAGAGCCAAAGATGAGCTCCGAAAATGACTGGAGATTGACAGCTGAAGCGAACTTAGAACTCGGCAATGTTATGTTCATACACTTATATGAAGAACCAGAGTCACTTTAATATTATTAACTGCCTGAAATAAAAAAATCGTTTTGCTGGTTTTTCAGTAGTCAATTTGATTCCTATTTAATCATCTTAAACTACTGTCCCTGTGATTTCTTTATATCTTTATAATATTTTCTAATCCATTTAACTGATTATATTTGATTTTTCCTTCGCTACTTCCAGGTCCTGAAGGCTGCAATCTATTCATTTATCATCTGCCTCAGGAGTTTACGGATACCGATTTGGCCTCCACCTTTTTGCCATTTGGCAATGTCATTTCGGCCAAGGTGTTTATCGATAAACAGACTAGTCTATCCAAATGCTTTGGTTTTGTTTCCTTTGATAATTCGGAATCGGCACAGATGGCCATAAAGGCCATGAATGGCTTTCAGGTGGGCACGAAGCGTTTAAAGGTGCAGCTGAAGAAACCAAAGGATGCCTCCAAGCCCTACTAATGGATGAATCAAGGAATGAGAAAGAAGGGAGAAACCAAGCCACAACAACAACAACAACAACAATAACCACCAGCAGCATATAACCAACAACAAACAATAGCTAAAAGAGCAACAAGATGTGTTTTTTTTTTTTATATTTGATTACACCCAGCAAAATTTGTTAAAATGGAGCAGAGTCCAATGAATGAATGAAGTCAACCGTGTGGAGCGCGCGCGTTAAAAGTAGAACCAAAAAAGTCAAGAACCCTACGTTGTACGTATTCCCTACTCATTTTTTCTACAACAACACACACCCTTTAAAAATATTAAATTAAACTTTTGAAAAAAAGACATGAATTTGTGCCAAAAAAGAAAAAAAATAAGAAAGAAAGAAAAGCGCGACATCAGTTATGATTTAGCACGTTACATTTTGAAGTTAAAGAAACGATAAAAGAAACCTTAATCGATACCTTAAAAATTAGTGGATAGTTTTAGCGTTTAGTTTTGAGTTTGTCAAACATTGTTTGTTTACGCCTTGAAGTTTCTTTTGCACTGAACGACATATTGTTTTATTTTTTTAAGCTCTTCTCGTACATTACATAATAATATGCATATATATAAACCATACATATATATGTATATTTTTACTAAATATTTTTTTACACTTTTCTATCGAAAATATATGACATCTGTTCAAAGTGTTAGTTCTTAAGTTTGATATAAAACAAATAACCAAAATGAAAAAAAAAAACGAAAAAACACGAAAGAAAAACAAACCCATTTTTAAAAAATGATCCACACTTGTCTCATGTTTCATTTGTTCATCTCATGTTGCAAGTCACAAGTTAAGAACGTTGAATATCTGAAGTTTCTTAAAATATATACACACATATATATATATATATATAATCTTTATCTACTCGTTTTGTTAAATGGATTTTCATATTTTTACATGCTTATGCGTATATAAAACTATACATTTATAAATATTTAGTTGTAGTGCTTAATTTGATTTGTTAATTTGTACTGAATGAAAGATCAACAATGTTTTTGTTTATATTACATTACTTTTATATATATATATTTCGTATAGTTTTAAATATTTAACTATAAAACACAAACAAACCAATGAAATCAAAGTCAAAGAACATACTGAATATTTGTTTTTTTTATTTTCTATATTTTTATTTTATATTCTTTTCTTTTCTTTTATTTGAATTTATTATTCCATTTTTATTTTGCTTTAATTTCTGGTATTATTGCTGTAAACTGCTTTTTGCTAAATTTTGATTGTAAACTCTTTGTTCCATTCAAAAATGTCGAAATCATTAAATATTTTGTGTTAAATTACGTAGTAGCTATTTAGCTAGCATACTCTTGTTTATGTAAAACAAACACACACACACACATACAAACATAATCACCACACACATCTACACACAAACACATACATGCATATCAATATCTATAAATAAAGTTTTGTTTTCTGTTTCAAAATGCACATTCGCAAAGCTCTGTTGTCTTACTTTTGGTCTTGTTTGTAGCTTTAGATATAGTACAACTAATACAAACTACTAACCTTAGTTTAATGTCTCTACTTGTGCCCTTTTAGATTCCCAAGTTGACGTTTTCCAGTTGCCCCTTCAAATGATCCCATTTCTCCTTTTTTTTCGATGCTGCTAATGAGTTAAAAGGTGAGTGTTACCAGCTCTTAGCAATTTGTATCTCATCCGATCTAATTTTTTTACTCTTTTACAGTGCCGTCATTATGTATCGCACATTGTACATAATCCTATGCTGCCCATCAAATTGCTGTCACATACAAATTCGCAACAAGTGTAAATTTTAAACCTGTACACATCTTATATAATATATATTTGAAAAAAAGATAAAACAAAAACAATGAAACACCTTGTACGCCAGATATAATACTAATATTTGTAAGATAGCAGCATAAAAGCATTTTTAATAAAGCTTGCGAAGCAAACAAATTTTTATGAAAATGCAAAAATATTCAAAAAATACAAAAAATGATTAAGTAAATAAATAAATTCGTGTAATAAATATACAATAATAAATTTAGTATACAATTTAAATTAGTGCGTGTCCTTAGTTTTAATTTTGAGCTTTTTTTGTAGTCATACCGTTTAAAAAAAAAAGCATTGACAAATCAACGTTTGAGAATTTGATTCTGAAAGCAGCCAAGGCTTGCCAGACCGTTTGATTGTGGCAACTCGGGCTGGAGTTGCCACTGCAGGCTGGCCACCTATTTTTTTCTAGCTAGTTTTATAATTTCTTCAAAACATTGCTGCACTATTTGTTTAGTAACAATTAGTTTGTCCAATAATCGTAGATCTTAGCTAATTATCCTATAAATATAATTAATCTGTGCATTTTGTATAACTATCTGGATGTGGCTTTAAATTCAATACACAAAATCACACACAAATTTCGCTGCTTTTGTTTAAACTGGCAAATGGCAAATGGCAAAAATCGTAACTAAAGTTAAGCGTTTTTGTCGTTGTTGTGTAATTAAATGTAATCAACTCTAGTGGATTAAGTGTAATTTTTTAGAGAAACAAAGCAAGGCTGTGTGTTCTAATTAGAATTTTAAGTAAATTACCAATTTGATATGTGCGCAAATTCAACATCCATAAGTGTATGTAGTAAAACTTAATTTATTTATATAAATTAATAAAAAACATTTGCTGATATCGAACTGCAGACAAAATTGGAGGCAGTCCATAGCGAGAACGTAAAAATCTAGTGATAAACACAGTTAGTTAAGTAAATATATATATATATGAATATAAATATAAATAGATGTATATTGTATATTGGTATAACACAGTCACACACACGTACACACACAGCTAAACGAGAAAAAAACAAAAACTAAATCAATAAAATGTGTCATGATTTTTATATTAAAACTAAAAAAGAAAAATGAGTATAATCTTATTATATGGACTTGGACTTGCATATTTATGTCTGACAGATAAACTTACATCTTGCTTGCTTGCTTTTGGCGCAATTTATCAAAATTCTTGAGGAAAAAGTTTGTTTTTCGCTGGGGTTTTGGGAGAGAAAAAAAAATGGGAAAATCATGGAAAATGTTGACGCGCTGCAAGAGCAGAGCAACTGAAGAAAACTTCAACAATAAACGAAATATTTTGCTAAACTTGCGATTTGCATATGAAAAAGTTTATGCCAATTGTAGATGTGTGAGTGGAAAATGGTCGGGGGACTTTTTGGGGAGTTTCTGGTGTTGCAAGCAGCATCGTAAACTAAAACGACTGCGACGACGACGACAACAACGGCAACATGTAAACAAATTTAGCAAGTACGTGACGCAGCAGCGCCTCAAGAAATGCCAGCGATTTTAGAAGCTCTCTTCCCTCACAGCCTCTCCAACCCTCAAATAAATAGTTGTACAGTGGAGCTACCTTGTGGACTGTCAGACGCTGCCGCCGCCATGTTGCATAATCCAAATCCAAATCCGGAACGAGTCGAGTTGAGCCTTAACGCAAGATTTATTCCCATTTAAATCATGCGTGGAAAAGTTTTTGCTGCTGTCGACAGCAAAAGGCAAAATGAATGAGAGTTTTTCCTCAACTTGGCAGAGGGGCCGGTAGTAAGAAGATTTCACAAACACATAAATACACACGCACAACACACGGCATTTCGTTTTGTCTTGGCATATTCAAATATTTTGCCTTTTGATTACGACAAAAGTTTTTAGCAAAAGTACCAGCAAGAACATTTTGAAGAATGATAACAAATAAATTGATTTCTGGCAGTTCTGATAAGCGTTAAAAATACAACATAAAGAATCAGGTGCAGCAGCTGGTCACGAAGAGGAGATGTGATGGAATGAGTAGTAAATCAGTTGAGTTTTATGAGCATTTAAAGTTTTCATTTAAGTCTTATAGGTATTTGCTCTAGAAGCAATGGAGAGTGTTTATTATATCACGTATACGTTTTATATTTTTCAATCATTTTTGGGAAGTTACTGTCTAAATAAGCTTATCACCTGTTCTAAGTAAAGAAAATATTACGTATACGTTTCTTCGATAAACTTCTTTGAGCATTGCAGTCGAATATTTTGGCAAACTTTATCCATAGCCGAGGCACGGCCACTGCACTAATGATAAGTATGTTTGCTAACCAGCTAATAATCATAATTTCCAGATGAGTTTTTCCTTCCAATTCCAAGACGAAATGCCCGCTCTAATGTGGTCTTCAGTTCTCTGCATGTTCAGTTACTAAATGTTCGGCTTCATCAACTACGAAATTGCTAAATGGGCATCCTGTTAGAGCAATCATGGCCAGGAATGTTCATCTTTGCCTTTATCTGTCCTTTTCCTACACTATTTTCTAGCATATTCTGTGTGTGCGTGTGTGTGTGTGTGTGTCTATGGGTGTGAGTGTGTGCTTGTGTATGTGTTTCAACCTAAGCAGATTAGCAAAGTTTGTAATTACGTTGGTAATTGATTAGGTTCGAACAACAAACTGCTAATAAGATTATTGCAGTCGAGAACAAACCGAGCTGAAAAAACAACTGAAACCAGGGAGGCAGCAGCAACAACCACTAGAACAACAACAACAACAATGAAGGCCCAAAACCCGAACACGCAACGAAATTGAAGCGATTTGTGGCACAAGTTTTGCATGGAGCATCATCTCCCTCTCCCTCTCTGTTTCCATCTTTGCATCTTTCTCTTCAGTCTCCCTTGTTCCCACGCTTGTTTGCACAATTTGTGGCTGTGTGGAGTGTGGGCGTGGCTAAAGGGGGCAGCTGAGCGAGGGCGGGGAGGCCGCAGTAAGCTCACGCAAGCCGGAAGAACAACAATCGACCGCCGAAATAACAATGGCTTTGGCGCGTTTGCCAGTTTGGCATTGGGCGTATTGTTAATGGCATTGCATGCACACAAATACACAAACTTACACGCACACAGAGACACACGATAAACAATTTAGTGGCAATGCAACGTGGGCAAACAATCAGTGTTCGAACTGATGACGATGACGATGACGATGAGGACAATGCGAGTTGGTCTCTGCAGAGGCTGAAGATGTTTGCTGGGGACACATTGCACACACATGGCCGGAAACGGAAGTGCAAGGCCTCTCTGTGAGTATGTGTGTGTGTGTGAGATAAATGCCTAGGCCTTTGCCTGTACTTGGGCCCTGGGGATATCACTTGTTGTCACTGTCTCCGATCGGCTTTCAGTTGCTGATTAAAATCCCATGCTCAGGTTCAGGCATCGCTCTGGCAGCATCCATCGATCACACTCAAAATACCGCTCGAATAACGCACACGTGCAGAAGAGTTGAGGCTTGAGTTGAAACAGAAAATCTAAGAAGCAAAAACTGAAGTTGCTAGCGAGTCGAATACTGTGTAGCCCTGCAAAATTGTTAATAATGATTTGATTAACTGAATAGTTTAAAATGTATTAATATTAATATTTATAATTAGTTTCTGCATGCCATTAATTTATTTTAAAAACTCTTTTTATTAAATATTTGATGGTGTCTTTCAATTATTGTTCAAAGTTCTTATTTCCCCTAACAATTTATAAGTTATCAATCCCTTGTCGATTCTATTAAAAATTTACAGAGCTTTGACCGAACTCTCTGATAGGGTATTTAAAGAGAAATAGAAACTCGGTTCACAAACCATTTGGGAATTGCTGCAATTTTGCACGTGAACACGCTCGTCCTGCCGCTATCTTCGTCTGCATTCCCCCCTCGTTTCCTGTCTCTCCTGCTGCTGTCACTCTCTCATATCACTTCCAGTTCACTTGACAGATATGGCGGTGGGCGTTTGTGTGTTGCGGAGTAGGCGTGCCATTGATGCTGGCTTGCATATTGCCCGCCATTCGCTTGGTTGGCTTTTGGCTCAGCTTCAGTTTTGCGAGGTTTTAACTTGTTTTCCCTCCCCTTGCCCCTCCGTTTTTCCCTTTTCTATTTTTTTCTTCTTTTTTTGCTCAATTTCAAATGCATTGCCAATCCGTATGATGGGCATGCACTGCCAATACAATAGTTGTTACCTCGCTTGTTGTTCTCTTTGCTGATTTGGTTACTATTTGTATTTTGTATGGGGAAATATCTCGACAGCTAACCTAGTTTTCAGCATTTGAGTTGTGTGTGTGTGGGTGTCTGTTCGTAGAGACAATTGAACTCTCTTATGATTTGACTGACAGACAGAAAATCTGTTACTTCTTGGAAAATGTAAGTAAAGTTTTTGTTTATGATGTTGATGCTCTCGAAACTTATAAAAATTATTGAAACTAAAATTAAAGCAGTTTACATTTTATGTCGAAACCATTTGCTACACTTTAACTGCTTACTTCCTCTATTGAATGATATTAAAATAATTCCATCCCAGATTTGTTTGATCAAATCAAAGTTAGCTGCAGACCAACGTCCATAACTCAAATACGCCTCTTTTTTCTGTCACTGCTAAATCTTGTTCGTATCTTCACATCTCTTTCTATCAACCCAATTTGTCTGGTCTTCCTTTAGCTTTCTTCTGCCCAGCTATGTCTACATTCCCACCACTAGTCTTCCTTTAGCCGTTTCCCATCTCTCTTCTACTCCCTCTGGTCCTTCTCCCGCTTCCTTTTTATCGCCATTCGATGCTGTCATTTCCTGTTGTTTGCCTGCTCTTCAGTGTATACAGATTTTCATACACAAATGTTATTTATTTATTTTTGCAGCAAAACTTATTTTGTTGTCCTTTCCGTTCCGTTCCACTTTCCGTTCCCCTTCCTCGACACGTCGCTGATTACGCAGAAAAATAAAACGGAAAAGCCGCGAGAAAAATAAAAACAAAAACAACAAAAAACAAGCACATTACAAGCAGCCGTTGCCCACAATCGAGAGGAAATCTGTTTTTGCTCAGTTTGGGGGAGAAAACTTTGTCATAAGTACAAGTTGCGAGTACACGTATCTTATAAATTGTAACTTGTATCCGTAACTGCAAAAAACACATTCAAATAATAAGTTTCAGTTTGTATGGAAATTCAACTGCATAGACGACGGTTTTTTTGCGTTTGTTGGGAGCTGAATTAAAGCTATCAAATTGCACCACAAAATTCACATTTTATTTGCTAACAATGTTGCCAAATTGCCTGCATAAAAGCAACAACAAATTTATGGGAATTTCATAAATTGTAGGGAGACTGAGTAAATGTATGAATGAACCGAAATCAAAATTAAATGTGACAAATAAAAAGGAAAACTGAGACGAGAACAAAACTGCATTTTATTACGTATTTACGAATGCTGTCACAAAATTTCTAAACCGATGCACACAGCAAAAACTCAATTAAAATGGACTTAGTTGACAGTGGGCTACAACGACCATTAAAAAGCTCTAGTAAAATATAAATATTAATTTAAATGGTTTAAAAGCATTGGGAGTAGCTAAACGAACCCTAGATACACTGCAATAAATGGAAGAAAAAACTTTGATTTATTTAAAGTGTTGCCAGCATTGTTAACTATTTGTTGCAACTCGTTTTGTTAGTGTATCAAGAACTTGTCACTCTCTGCAATCTTCATATGAAATGCATTCATCTTTTTCAACGCCATGTCCTAGAGATGTGTGAATGTGTTTGGGTCCAGGCCAAATGCGCCACAAAATAGAGACAACTTACTGACAACACACACACCTACACCCATACACCCACACACACTCCTACTACACATTTTGGGCTTAAAACTGTGGTTTTCTATTCCCAACACCGGTTTCAAATCTCACACTCTGATTTTGAAGTCTCAGTTTTTGGCTTAAACTTTTGAATATTCAGCGCTTGAACTGAGTTTGCCATACGTACTGACATTTTTGCGGTCAATGTGGTCTTCTTTTTGGGAGTTGTTAAGAAATCAACTTTTTGGCTTTTGCGGTTGGGCACACATTTAGCTGTAAGTTCTTTGAGAATTGTGAGAGCTTAAAAACTGCATTTCCCTTCTAATTGGCGCACTTTTGTTTAGCACATTACATGTCCGTATATGTGTGTGGGTGTGTTTTTGTGTGAACATAAGTCTTTCAAATGTCTAACAAGCTTAGCAATTAGCCTGACAGTTTTCATTCCAAATTGGAAAACAAGAGACAAGCAGAGCTACAAATTTGAGAGTCTTTTATTTAAAACTTGAACTTTAAACCAGAAAAAAATAAAATAATATTTAGACGAATTGCATTTCAAACTTGGAGATTGCTAGAGTATTTAAATAAATTATATTTAAATCACTTTTAAATAAAGAAGCTAATTTAAGTTGTTTAAACTTTACCTCTATTATATTTTCTGCGAAATTTTCATATTTAAAACTTAAGGCCTTCACTTGTTTGATTTTTATTGTGGATTTTTAATTGTGCGCGTATTTTTCGGCCAGATGCTGCCCAATTCTGGCTGTCATATAAATATGATATAACCAAAACCCTTTTTGGCCAAAATCAAGTGCCCTTTTGCCCTGAGTCTGAGCTATTAAATTTTCTTATCAGCATCAGCACACACACACGCGCACACACGCCGCAAATTGTTGGTCTGAACGTGGCACCTAATCGTTAGGAAATCATTTGGAAAATTCCCACAAAGCCCATAAAAATGACAATCGATTTTCATTTTAAACTTATTTGACAAGTTAAGCAAAATGCGGTAGAAAATTGTGCCATAGAGAAATATTTAATAATTCAGATCGAAAGCTTAAGAGAATAAACAAATTAAAAATAATTGTGAATTTATTAAGAGATAACTGAATTCCCAGAAAACTTGCGCTGCACTGGCCTTAAATATTTCTCATTTATCGTTGCCATCTGCACTTCAATTTTGCATAAATTTCTGTCAGAAAATGTGTATTAAAAAAAGAAAATATTCAACAATTATTAAAGGCATATTGCTTTGGTCAATGAGTCCATGATTTCAATTACAATTCAATGCTCGGTCACAAAGGAAACTCAATATCAATATAAAGGCACAGAGACAGGGAGACAAAGAAGACATGGAGACATGGAGACATGCAGAAAAGAGTAATCAGTTTTGGTTACCCAATACTTCAAGAGATAATGAAGAGGAAGCCCCGGGTTTCGGTGCTCAACTCATGTGCTCTGCCAAATAATTTTGTGGAAGCCACAGAACTAACCAAGCAAATAATTCTGCAAAATTAAATTGAATCTCTATGAATATGAATACAGCAAGTGACGACTCAGCCGCTCTGACTATGAAACTGAGCCTGTGTGTGTGTGTGTGGGGGTGTGTGAGATATTCAAATTGGAAAATTACAAATAATTTGGCAAATTTAATTTGATTTCTAGGTAGAGGCAGAGTCAGAAAGACAGATAGAGGCAAAAGTTTTGTCAATAGGCTGTGGAGGCTGTTTGCGCTTCATTGCCATCTTAATTGTAAAGTTGTATATCAAAGTCTTTGGCGGCATGGCCAAGTAACCAAAACGAATCCAAATCGAATCACGTCGTTGCTGCTTGCTGGCCGCACAAACCACTTCAAAAATGTCAAGTGAAAAGCATTCAAATCTTCTGCTCACACCCCTCACCATACCACATCTGCAGATAAAAATAAAAAAACTTTTGAAAATCAACGCCGTGCACCTTTCCCGAAAGGTAGCAAAACGTGAGTTGACTTTGTGATGGCAAAAACATAGCGAAATCGAAAGCAAGAACTTGGCCAAAAGAACTCAACTTTTCCACCCAACAAACAAAAAAAAAAGAGAAAAGAGAAGAAAGCAAAGAATATTCGAGCCACACTCACAAACATTTTCGTTTAATGAGACCAATAAAAGCCTGTGGACCCAGAATTTAGTCAGGTTTGCTGGCGAAATCAAAAGTTTTTGCAAATTGCATTTGTAATGGCAGCGACGCTTAAATCTTTTATGAGCTCTCCATACTTAAGTACGGGTATATTATGGGCCATGGCACAATGGGACCGAAACCGGAAATGAAATTGAAAGCGTACGCACGTGTTTAAGACGTTAAAACCCTTCCTTCTCTAATTGTTCACATGGGACAGTTTTCGACAGAACTGTAAACTTTCTACACGAGTTTCTAATAAAATGCAATACGTTTAAGGTTTAATGGGGTTTTAATCTGACGATTTCTTGAAACTACTTATTATTTATTACGGAATTTAAAGAGTCAGTACAAGTAAAATTAATAAAATAAATCTATTAGACAATTGGCAATAAAATTTTTAACAAAAGAAAATCAATAAATCTTTAACTTGAACTAAGCAATCCATGTACGTTTAAACAAGTTTGAACTATAATTAGATATTGGAACAAGTGGGCTTTTCATCTATTATCAAGAGAACAGCCAGTGAAGTAAGACGTCAAAAATCAATTGATTACTACTAAAAACTAATCACATTAACAACTGACTTCATTAGCTAAGCTCGAACGATGTCCCACACTATTTTACTGGTACATCCAAAAAAGTGCCCCTCAACTCGCACTTACAACGAATACGACAACGTTGGGGAGTGTCTGGAATCCATTTGTAAGATCTACGAGGAACACCTGAAGCGCCAAAACCCCAATAAGCCCACCATAACCTATAGCATAACACAGCTGTTTGATTTCATAGACTCCTTTGTGGACATGAGCTGCCTAGTCTATCAGCAGAGCACCAAATCCTATGCACCATACAGCAAGGAGTGGATCAAGGATCAATTGTACGAAGAGTTTCGACAAAAGGCATTAAAGTCTTCAAACACAAATATTAAAAAATAATTTCCCCGAGTTCACCTTTAAATAATTAAAGAATTTTAATGCTAAATGAAAATTTATTGCGCTGCAAATGTTTCACGGAAAATCAGACACAAACAGCGTTGAGAAATAACAATTAATTAATCATCAGTTACAAGAACATTAAACGCAATCGTTTCGCTGCGGAGACAGAGAGAGAGAGAGAGAAAGCAGAAAATGTTCAAAACTTGTCAGAGTAAAAAGTAATCCACTTAAACTCAAATTTGTCAAAAGCATAAAATTAAAGAAGCAACAGAGGAAATGACGAATTGGTAGTGTGGGGGAAACGAAGAGGCAGCAAAAAATCGACAACAAGAAAGTGGCAAATAAAACTGGCTAAAAAAGGGGGTATTAAGAAATCGAGTCGGTACGATGGGGCAAAACAAATGATCGCTCATAAAAAGTGACACTTTTTGGCGCATCCAACAAAGGCAAAGGTAGCCAAAGCAAAGCAGGAGCTGCAGGTACAAAATAGTTAGGGTAAAAAAATAGAAAAAAGTGAAAAGAAAATAAGGAAAAACAAGGACACATTTCGTCGCATCTGTCATGCTGTTCGTAGTTCGGTTATATTGGAAATTTGTTTCAATCAAAGGTTTAGCAGACAATTGAGAGAGAGGGGGGTGATGGTTGACGGGGGTAGCAGTTATGTGCCATATCAAATCACTCAAAGTGTTGCTACAAAGACAACGCCAGACTGCGACAGACATTGCCAGACAATGCCAGATAGCTGCCCGGTTAGTCAGTCCCCACACTCACACACACACGCAAAGAGTGCACTGTGTTGTGTAGTCGACTTTATTGCCAAATGGTTATCATATTGCTTATAGATTTTGCAACAGGAGCCAACTGACGTTGATTGATCAATATGAGAGCCGCAGTTACCTAACCATCAGTTACACTCCACGTCTATATACCAATACATTTATATATACATTTTTTACTTTTGTCAACTTTTGTTCGAATAACAGACTTTTGTTGGATTGTTGCAGCTGCGATTCAAGTGATTTTCCGTTTATGATTAATCATTGCCTTGCCGCATGGGGCAACAGTTGGCATTGGAGGAGACTCGTTTTTATTCCCATTTTTAGTTAGTTCAACATAACTTGAGCTTTAACGCGCACAGTTGGCAACAACAACAAAAGCAAAACAAATTAAAAAACATTTAGGCAGCTGTGGCAAAGTCGAATCGAGGCGAACACTCAAAATTTACGCAGTGCAAACTTATATTTTATGATTTTGATTTGCGTTTTGCGAGTGCTTCAACGCCTGCCCCCCAAAAAGTAGGCAACAAAATGTGTAAAAACCATTTGCCAACATGCGCCAAATGCTCTGCTTGGCGAAACTTTTGTCTGACTGTGTGTGTAGGTGAGGCGGGCAGAAATATATCGAAATGTTCTGAGCTTCAGTAGCGTCAACAAAACACCAATTTGTAAAGGTGGTTTTATGAAGTATCTCAGTTTTAGCAGACATGTAGACATACAGAATTTAACAATATAGGAGGCATATCTTACGACAGTTCAAAGTGTAGTGTCTAAAATCCCATTTCTAGACCTCCCAGTTCTATTAAATTTCAATATCACAAATTGTCGCAAGTATTCACTACATATGCACACAAACAAACACTAACATACACAGTACACTAAGTCAAACACACATTTCAATTTAACTTAAATATACAAGTACACATTTGCCGCAGCTGTTGCAAGTATCTTTCAATATTTCGTGTGTCCTTACATTATTTATGCCACATTTCTTTTGCTGGCCCGTGTTTGCTGGTGTGTTACACATAATTTAAATGCCAAATTGTTTTTCAATTTGGTAAAACTGGCAAAGCTATTACATACACTTAAAGGCAACAGGCATTGAGTCAATATTTTTTCAAGTCAAATATTTTGTAATTTTCTACACATTTTATGGGATTGCTTTCTGTTGCTGCTTTTAATATTAAGTTATTTTTTCTCTTTTTATACAGTTCTGTTGTTGTTGCTGCTGTCGCTTCGTTTGGTTTTGTTCTGTAAGTTGAATGAAAGGACGACCCAAACAATTTGGTGTAATTTAATTAAATGAACACAGCAGTGGACCAAAAGCAGCGGGCAGTCAAACCCCCACTTCCTCTGCCTAGCTGTTGAACTCCTTCTGGCCATCGAACAGAACAGACGAACAGACTGTCTAGACGAAACGACGGCCAGATTCTGGGCATCGTCCTGCCAATTCACAATGCATTGTTCACTGACTAAGGGGTGCTCAAAATGACAAAAGTTAATGCCTAACAACGTTGAACGAGCGCATGGACAAAGCTGACAAAGGCCAACAACAGCAACAGCAACAACAACAACTATTAATAGGCAGCCAGCCAAAACTCGAATGAAAATAATAAAAAGGCAATGATGACGATGACGATGACGATGACGTCCCCGTTGATAGGCAACCTGCAAACGAATGAGAAGAAAAGTAGCAAAAAAGAAAGAGAGGGAGACAAACAGCGACAGAGGGAGTGAAAACTTCAGTAGGACACCTGCTGATTAAGATCACAAATTGAAAATCATGCTGGCCGTTGACAGGACATGCTTTTCACCCGGAAAACGAACAGTAGAAAATAGAAGTCAAACTAATAAAAGAGAGAAACCAAAACATTTGTGTTATTTTCATTAGTGTACAGTTCTGTAAAAGGAGCTAACTTGATTTTCAATCACTACCCTCGAGACTTTTGCAATGCTATAAAGTTTGGAATTTTCGAATTAAGCTAATCGACAGCACATAGACACATATAAGTTAACGCTGCAGCTGATAAGAGCTGGCCAGGCTGACCAACAAGGCTAACATCAAAAGTATTCGAGGCATTTGTTTGAAAGCTTTGGAATGGCTAAGTAAACGATTGGCGGAGATTAAAATTTATACTGTTTTTAAACGAATTCTAAATACACTAACAAAATCTTTTTTATAGTTATAAAGCAGTTTACGCTTAATTTAATATTTCTAAAGTATCTTTACTCCACAAATAGTCTAAATGGCAATACGAGTTCAAAACTAAATCTTTCAAAAAATTGTTCTTGTATAAAATATTCTACTTGGAGTCCATGGAGTGCTTTCAGTGCTGGTTGCTTGTTGTAGTGCCCAGAGGTCACACTTCAGAGGTCAGACAAAAGAGAGCAGCTGACAAGGTAACAGACAGATAGACAGTTAATCTCGCAGTCTTTAGGGCTCGCAGAGACAGAGGCGAAACGAAGAGCAGCTGAATTCAACACACAAGTCAAAGCGTTAATGAAATTGAAATCAATAACACACACAAACATTTACACACTCCAACACACAACAGTCAGAACTTACACCATTAAACTATAGCTTGAAGCAGCTGCTCATAATATCGTATATGAACGCACCGCAGTGCCCATATCACACAGGCTTTGACAGAGCTTAACATGGGCAATGCTGTTTTCTGTGTGGCTCTGTGTGTGTAGGTATTTGTGTGTGTGTGTGTGTGTGTGTGTGCGTTTGTGTGTGTTTGCCAAACTGGACAAATTAGAAATTTTATTAGAAATTTTTTGAAAATTTGACTTCGTTTGCTGCTCGACCACAAATTGAATTTGCCAGTAAATTGAGTTTTGAGCAGAGGCCGTAAATGTTGTGAATTGAATATTTAGCGTCAAACTTGTTTGTCACTGCCACAAAAGTGTTGCAATATGTTGACTTTTAACACAGAGTGGGAGAGGGATAGAGAGAGGGGGAGAGGCAGCGTTAAAAAGTAAGAGGCAGACAGCTGAGGCTTGCCACATGTGTCGACAAGTTTATGTGGTCTAAAAACTTGCAACTTTTGGCAACTTTCTTAATTGTCTGATTGAATTGATGATTTAATAACTTCAATTTAATTTCAGCATAAGCGCAATTCAAGAGTGTGTGTGTGTGTGTGTGTGTGTGTGTGTGTGAGTGTGTTTAAAGTTCTTTGAAGTTTGTTAGCTTAAAACTTTGTTAGCTTTAGGTTTTCATTTTAGTGCGTGGTTTGTGTTAAGTTTCTTAACTGTGAGTGCCAAAAGCCAAAAGATTTGTCAATGAAATTATTGAAGTTGCCTCAACAGCAGTTTCGTTTGTAACTCCACTGGATTTTGGGATCAGCAGAGCTTTTTGCCCACTGTCTTTCCCACTCTGGCTGTTTTTCTGATGTGGTCAAAGAGCAAAATCAATTTTTTTTTTTTTTGTGTACTCCCTGTGATGCTTCATCATTTCGTTTGCCTGCAACATGCGGCAGACCATTAATCCAGGCAGCTGGTAACAAAAATAAAAGGCGACAACATTGATGTGGACAATGCCACAATGCGATTGCGGTCTCTCTACTCGACTCTACACGTCTCCACTAGAGCCAGCTCGACTCCGTTTCCGGCTCAGAGCCAAACTAAAACACAAAAGCTAGTGTCTACACTGAAAAAAGCTTCAAGTTCAATTTTGCATCTTGTTGGTTAAGACATGAGAACTGAACTCAAAAACTATTTGCTTGAAAATCTTTTTGTAGAAAGCTGAAACTTTTTGTACCTTTTTCTTCTACTTTTTTACAGTGTATCAACTTTTACTCTGGCTTATCCTGTGCAACGTGTGCAGTTCGTTGTTGTCCTGCACTTAAGGGCACAAAAAAGCTCGGAAACCCAAAGAAAATCTGTAAATACACGCAAAGTTCTTCTGCCTGGTTGAGTTTTTCTTTCGGTTTTGGCATTGGAATTGCAGCTGGAATTGAGCTACAGTCCAGCAGCTGCTGACTGTTGGCTTATTGCCTGCAAGTTGATCAAATTGTGGCTACAAACTTGACTAGCTAAACTTTTGGCAGCTAATTAATTAAGTTTCCACAACAACAACAAAAAAATGGTAAAGTAGAGAGATAAATGAATCTGCAGGTGGACAGAACAAAGGTAAGGAGTAAAATTGCGTTAACGTTTTGTGGCGCGACTTATTAACACAGCCATGGCCAATGTCAACAAATTGCATTATTCGAGCAATAAAATCGAGACACACACACAGCAGCCACAGCATATCGAGTGTGTATAAATGTTATTGAAAGTCCTGCGTTAACTGCAGACAGTGTAAATATATGCACATACTCGAGTGTGCCTGACGATATCCTCGTGGACATGAGCAGAACTTTCAACTGCTGCTCTGACTCCAACTCCTACTCAAATTGTAACTGCAACTTCAATATCGATGCCAATGCTGATGTCGATGTCACCTGGCTTCGCACGCTTCAGGTGTTAATGATTTAATTTCGTTTCGTGTACAGGTAAATTTCATTACTGTTGACAATGGCACAACAAAGTGAGTGTGAGGATGTCTGTGTGTGAGTGTGCGTGTGTGGTTAAATGATAAGGTTTAATCATGTCCAAGAGTGCACAGTTTCAAGCATATAAAATTATACAACTGAAGCAGGAGTTAAATAAATTTAAAAAAAAAATCACAGAGAAGTGTGAACAAAAGTTGCACTTGATAAAGTGCTGTATAAATTGAATATTTATAAACATATCAGCGACTACTTCATTATCATATAAATAACCGCTATTGCCTTGTTAATGATATTTTTAATAAGCTTGAAAAAGTATTTAATAACTTTTACGGAAGTTTTATAGGCGGTTATGAAGATTTTAAATGGATTTTTATAGATAAATTAAACGTTGACAAGTAAAATGTATTCCTAAAAGCTAAATATTTATTTAAAAGAATAAATGAGTTAATGATTTTTATATTATAATTTAAGATTGCTTTGATCATTTTTATTTAATCAATAAATTAATGGATCAATTATTTTTATTGGGTATTTATTAATACGTAAAGTTATATAAATATTTTTTACTGTAATTGATTTGTTTAACTATTTATAAAATAGTTGTTTGATCAATTAAGCCGAATATTTTCCTAGCTTTTCTTGAGGCTTTTCGTCGGCTTTTGTCGCTGCCCAATTAAATTTGTTTATGGAAATGTGATAAAGAGCGCGACTATGGGACAAAACAAAGAGTATGCTAAATGTGTTACTTAACCAAGGGAATCGTCACCAGCCACAGCAACAACAACAACAACAACTTCTGATACTGCTGATAAATATTAATGCGGAGCAAAGTGCGCACTGAGCCGCTGCGGGCAAAGGACTTTGGCAAACCAGGCGATGCCAGCGGGAGTTGAGGAAGGAAGCAAGTGGAATGGGAAGAGGGAGTGAAAGTACCGAGTAGGGAGCAAGGAGCAGGTAGTGGGAAAGGGAATCGTTCTTCGTTGACTGTACAATTCAGGCGGCATTAATATTCATTTCCATGGATACAATCACACAGAGCACGCTGGCCACAGGAGGTGACTGCCATAAAGACAACAACAGCAATACAAGAGGAAGGTGGGAGAAGTAGCAGTGGAGAGCTAGGTAGGAGACAAAGGAGCGGCGGCATTCTGGCAGGATATAGTAGCCACACTCATTGTCAGTTGCCTCACAGCAGCAGCAGCAACAGCAGTGGCAGTAGCTCATATTTGTTGTGCATGCTGTGTGTGGGTGTGGGTGTGCGTCAAAGGAATTGTTGAGCCAGGACGAGCTATTGTGAGTGTTCTTTGACATTCATTTAATTGAGTCGCCAGCTGTCCCATCGTCCCCTTGTCCACTCGCCGATTATGATTTTGCATTTCAAATGAAGCGTTCATTTAGCTCATGTTCTTGTTCTTCTTCTTGTTCTTGTTTTTTGTAAAATTAATTAAATTGTTTGTGCTGAAAAGCTTTTGACGGATATGCAACAGGCGAACAAGTCAAACTAACCGCAAATAGAAATTTCTAGAGTAAAATGGCGAGTGCCAAAAATTGTTCATTGGGTGCAGTGTTGTAAAATGCCTCAAGCAAGGACTTGGCCTTTTAAAGCATTTGATTTTATTATTATTATCGCTTTGGCATAATTCCCAAAAAAAGCGGCATGAAGCCAAAACGATTCAAAACGGGCCAAAAGCAGCTGCCAAACAATTGAGAAAATGCCCTTTAGCTACAGCTTCACACTTGCTGATGGTAGGAGGAAGAGGTGCAGAGTTGGCGCCTAGGGCTGCCAGTTGAGACAACGGTGTGAAAAATGAAATTATAAGCAAAGCGACAGCACTGACAACAGGCCATGGCCAAAAGCACGAAGCCAACTTTTAGTGCCCATCCATATTGACATTATCTTCATCATCATGATCATCATCATCTCTGTCTTCAGTCGAACGCACGACAGAGGACAATACATCTTAGGCGCATTTTAATTTCATGCTTTGCTTAGCTTGAGTTACTCCTGTCTACTGTTCGCTCTCTCCTACCCTCTCTCTCCTATCTGCCTTCTCCAATCTGCTTACCCTCCTATCTGTCTCCCTTTGATTGTTGCTGCGTAATGACATTTAATGTCCAAGGCCCATAATTGACTGAGGCGCAGATTCAGATGCTTCATGCGCGACTGCACAGTAGTTAAATTTTGTCTTTGCTTTGTATCTGTATCGCCAAACTCGTATCTGTATCTGTGCTTGTATCTGTGTATCTGTTGTTTGCCTGCACATTTATTTTGGCACATAATTCATGATAAATTGCACCGCAGCTGTGTGGCAAGTTTAATTGTGCGACCACATTATGGGCACATGCTACACACACTAACACACACAAAATGGTGATTTACCTCTGCTAAAACGACACCTTTAATTGCTGTCCTTGAACAACCAAAAAAATTTATGTTGCGTGAAATTTTCAGGACCTTTGCAGTTACAGTTAAATCAATGCCTTAAGATTGGGAATAATAAGCATTTTGCTAATTAATTTAGCATTTAAATTTAATAAAATAGTTTTATAACTAGTGATTCTGATCCCCTGGTGTTTGTCATACAAAGAAATCTTCGATTTTGGCCTTTCGCAGATTTTTTTGCTTGACCGCTGCGATCTGCAGTGCCCAAAATCGTTAGTAAATCTTGCTGAAATACCAGGCAAACAGAAAGATCAGCAGGTCGCAGTACAAAAATTATTTAACATTAACATTGAATTAACATTAACAGCTTAAGCAGTCTCCCACTCTCTGCGCTAATTGCGCTCAGAGATCCCTGCCGTTGTAAAGTAGCTTGAGCAGGCTCCCACTCTCTGCGCTTATTGCGCTCAGAGATCTCTGCTGCTGTTTGTATGATTGTTCGCGGACGCCAGCAGAGCGCACGAACGGTTTGTGTGTTTGTTCGTTGTCATCTTTAGCGCTAAAAAGGAGCACTCTCTGTTTACTGTTTACGTATGCTCCCGCACTCTACTAACATTGATTCTGTTAACAAAGAAATTAACATTGACTGAACATTAACATTGACTTGAATTAACATTAACATTGAGTTAACATTAACATTAACATTGACTTAACATTAACATTGACTTAACATTAACATTGACTTAACATTAACATTGACTTAACATTAACATTGACTTAACATTAACATTGACTTAACATTAACATTGACTTAACATTAACATTGACTTAACATTAACATTGACTTAACATTAACATTGACTTAACATTAACATTGCATTAACATTAACATTGCATTAACATTAACTTAACATTGCATTAACATTATCTTAACATTAAATGAACATTAACATTGAGTTAACATTAACATTGAGTTAACATTAACATTGATTTAACATTAACATTGACTTAACATTGACTTAACATTAACATTGACTTTACATTGACTTAACATTAGCATTTTATGATTATGCAATTTTACACCCCCAATCATGTGTAGACAATGCTTTTGTGGTGCAACAAACACATACTTTGAATAACAACAAAGTTATTGACTGACTTAACTGACAGCTTTGACTGGCATAAGCTGGTTAAATTTATTAACCGAAAGGCTGCAATGCAAATAAACTACATGTCGATTTGAATTGACGCCAGATTAATTTAGTTGAAATCAACTTTAGCTGACAGCAGTCAAAAGCATCAAGTGCATCAGGCACACAACAGCTAGGGAGTTGGCCAACAAGGCGTGGCACTTTAAAACGCCAAAAGCCACGTAAGACTCCGAGTTGCTGCCACGAACATACATAGCCAGCGTGTTGCAGCTAAACAAAGATGTGCCACAGGGCAACAACAACAACGGTAAGAACAACAACAGCAGCGATAACAAACAATGCAGCACCTTCACCTGGCTGTTAAGCAACTGTTGAGTACGGAGCAGTACACCGTGGCAAGGATGGCATGATGCATTTGATCTAAAAGCCTGGCAAATGGCAGTTCAAGCTTTTCAGAGGGATGGTAGGGGAAGAGAGAGATTGGGATCAAGTGAAATTAATTACAAGCGGCAAACAGACAATGAAAATGCTGCCGGATTTTCTTTTTCAGTTGTAGCCGCAGCTGCTTTACTCGCAGCATCTTTATCATCAGCTGAAACTTCAACTTCAATGCTAGTTTCTTTTCTTTGGCCATTGTTTATTTGTTTGCCTGTTTTTTGCAGTGCAAATATTAATTTTCACACCTTTTGACAACCTTGAGCAGCGCACACATTTCTTGATGTGCTTTATTCGCAAAATTTAGCTGCATTTGTAATCAAATCATGCTGCATTTAAATGCGTGTTGAGCACTATTTGTACCCCCGTCTCGTGCCCAGTTTGAACTCGGTGCTGTCTGTTGTTTTCACTACGTGTGCATTGTGAAATGATGACGTCTCCTGCTTCTGCTCCTACTTCGCTGAGAAACAAAGCATATCCTGGCCAAGGACTCTGTCTCGAACTCGGACTTGGCATAATCTCGCACGTAATTTGTGTGTATGCGACTGAAATGTCCGTTGCACCTGACGCTGTCCTTTGCCAGGGACCCTAACCTGTCCTGTCTGCTGCAAAACTATTGTCTGGCCAAGTTGTTGACAGGCACGTTGACGTCATTGTTTCGTAATTTGTATCCTTAGTTGCGCATTAGAGCTTAGTTATACACTGACAAGGATTTTTCTATATATATACAACTTTCCACATCATATGTGTTCTCCACTCTCGTGTAGTTGTTGTTTACAGTTGTTAAAGCGTTTTTAATGCGATTTTGAATACAAGTTTTGAGGGTTTGAAATGCCTTAACATTACGTATACGTAATGCGATAATTTAGTTTCCGTTTAGCAGGCGCATTAATTGTATTTAATTGTGTATTCTATTAAACTTAAGCCACTTAGGCTGGCATTTTAATTAAATTTCCGTAACACATTAAGCCTAATTCATTTGGTTTCCTGCCGCGAAAGAAAGCTTCAACCTTTTTCCACCTAATATGCTAAGCAAACAAATCCGAGCACTTCATTTGCCAAACTGGCCGAAATTTCCAACAGCTTACAGAGCATTTGTTGACCTAAAAACAACAACAACAACAAGGGCAAATAAGTACAAACAACAACAATGTACAAACAAAGCAAAAGCAAATTTGAAGGACGAAAAACTTAATCGACAACTTTCTTAGCTGATAAAAATTTGGAGTGGCGCGCAAAGAACGAAGATTGCCAAATAGAGCCATAAAAACATACAGAAGAAGAGGAAAAGAAAGAGCGAGAGAGAGAGAGAGAGACAGAGGAAGTGACAGGGAGGAACGGGAGTGAATGAAGGCTCTTTGGGCTTTGTCATTCAAGATGTCGCTGCAATAAAATTAATGCACAAAGTTTATTTTCTTTGAGCACAACAACTAAAGTGTTGACGCTTTTTTCCTGTTGTTGCCACGGCAAGAAAAAAGCAACAACAAGAAGAAGCTTTTAGAATTTGTAATGAGTATGAAGAGTTTGGCTTCCACTTTTACACCGTTTTTTCGTTTCTTTTTTTTGGCGAAAAGTCGAAAAAGTATTTGATTTTAAGATGAGGGTTGAATGAGGCGCAAACTTTTCAAATAAAAATTAAAAATTGTCAAGGCGTTAAATTAGGGTCAAAATCTACACACAGGTAATGAAAGTGACAGAACAAAATGGAACTGAAAGTAAAAGCCACGCTCACCCCACACCACCCCGAACTAACTTTAGGCAAATTGAAATTGAATGGTTTGACAGGAGCCATATAAAAAAGGGTCAACTGTTCAGTGGACTGCTGCAATTGACAGTTGGAGTTCAGCATCGACATCGACTTCGTGTTCAAGTTGAAGTCGGGGTTTGAGTTTGAGTTCGAGTTCCAGTTAAGTTTTGTCAATATTTCAGAGATTACCCAGCGTACTTCAACTTGAGCGTAAACAATGTGGGCTTAAAGTTGTGCCCGAAACTGGAAGCTCTCCTAACAAGTTGAAAGCAACACAAAGCCGCACACAGGACATGAAAACTTTACGTTAACCAGAGTACCGACTTTTCTTTACCCGTTCTACACTACACCGCATACACACACCACACACAGTTTACACACCCACACACACACACACCCACACATTCACCACATGATTCATAATCTCTACACTAATCTTTTAATCCAGTCGAGTGAATTTTGTACTCGATTGTGAAACAAAGTTGCCAAAGCAGCGGCAAGTTGGCAGGCAGAAGAGTTAACTCGGCGAATGTTGTAAAATAAACATGTATGAGAGATTCCAATATGCCTCCGTCCCCACACCACCCACTGTCCCCTCCTTACCTCCTTCTTCAGTTGCCATTACATTAAGCGCACAACTTTGATGTCATCTTTGTGCCTAGACCCTCGCCAGACAAAGTTTCCTTTTGGTCCCAGCTGAAACTTTTTTAATAGTAATGGACTTTACCGAAAAAAACAAATTTTTTTAGTCTTATTTTGTGCATTTTGCTGTTGTTGTTATGCAGCCGAATGTTTTACAGTTTAAGCGCATTGGACTCTGCTTGGAGCTGTTGTGGCCAGGTGAAGCAGCCTCCATTGCATCAAAAAGTTATTTCCGCTACAAATGAACCCACACATGACATCATTTTTACCTGTTCTTTTTTTTCCAACATCGCGTCGGCTTTAGGAGCTCTGCTGCTCTATCAATACACGGACTGCATCTGGCACTTAGTTGTGATGGACTGTACAGTGAACACAGAAACATACACACCAACAATGAGGGACAGACAAACAAACTGAACGCCTGACTGGTCACCGAGCATAAGCCGCTTAGCTTTTGAGCAACTTTGAGCATCTGAATGACAGGCAGACAGACAGTTGGACAGCTGGACAGACAGACAGATAGACAGGCATATGGACACAGTCTGACCACATCAACTTCTTTTTGTTGCTATTGTATTAAATATCATATGTCAGTGATTGAGTTAACATTATTTATGGCATAATTACTCAGCTTGCCAAAGAGCAAGACCAACAGCATTTTGGGCATTTCAGTTTAATTGATAAATTATTGGTAACCGAAATTTTAATTGTTGTCTTTATTATTTATAAACACTGTCTGCATAAGTTTGAATATAAATTAAATACATTTAACAAACAAGTTTAAAAACATCGTATACTTAATATTTATTTAAGTTGAGAATCATACAATCAGTTATTAATGGCTTCTAACGGACTGCCTGAATAAAAGACTGACAGATTGTCCTTCTGGCTAAACGACAGATTAATTAATCAACCGACTGATTAACTGTCTAGCTGTGAAAAATAGTATGAAAAAGATAAAGATCTGCTTAACATTTTAACTCATAATTAAATCTATTGTACATTTATGTGTATTGTTAGCTGAACATGGACTCAACAATAATTGATAAAGTTATGAGCTTTATTTTAAATAAATAATTAAAGTAGATTTTTTGACAGCTCAACATTTGTTGCTATCTAGTATTAGCAGGCTCGATTTTTCACGCTTTAGGCCAGCTGAAGAGCTTCTCACTTGCGCTGTGAGTACCTGTTGTGCTCAGCAGTCTATTGGCCATCTATGCTGACCATTTCAGGTGGCTCTTAAGCTCACGCGTTTGTGACAGCAGCACTCAAAAGCCAAATGCATTGGAGAGCAGGCTTAGCACTCAACAGCAGACACAGAGCTGTCGATAGAGAATGTTCATCACATGCACACCCATAGGCCTAAACTGTGTGTATGTGTGTGTGTGTGTGTTAAAGCTGTGTGTCACTTTTCTGTGTTTTGCTGGGGATTAGCTGGCAACATAAATTTGTAGCTGACTAAAGTTGAGTTTTGTCACGCACCACAATCGCATGACATCGATTTGAATCCCATTCACGAATGTTACGAGTACTCGCGTTTTGAGCGAAATCCTTAGAAATCAAAAAGCTGTCGCATCCAGATCTTAACAGCCATGGAACAACGAAATGGAAATGCGTATGCTAAATGTATTATGTTTCAATAAAGGTATCGAAAAAAACTTATACTCTGACATGCAAATCTTTGGCTAGCAATTTTAACACTTGAACGGTTCTGATCCTTTCACAAAAATCTAGACACAAACGGAAGACAGTAGAACGAAATGAATGAAAGAATAAGAAAAGGAAAAGCCCTTGAAGCAAACATGAAATATGCCGCAATGTTTTGGCCACAAGAATGCTGGTAAATGCCTTTCATGAGATGGCCCGCAACAATTTCCCTTTTCAATTCAATTCCTCAAGTCCCGCAATCCACACGTTCATTTTGGTAGCATACCTTGAGGCGCCATAAAAGTGTGGACCCAGCCCCAAGGCAAATAAATAAGAAAAACCATTCGCTACATTTCAGCAAATAATCTCATAAAGCATTTTATGCTGTCCAGCTGCTGAATCGCATATGATGTGTGTTCATGCGGGAGACGAAAGGCAACGGGGATTTCTATTGTTTGCTAAGCGATTTGCTTTCCTTTGAGCAACGCAAAACTCAACTCAACTCGGCTCAACTTCCACCTCAAACTGAAACTTAAACTAAAGCTGTAACTGAAATTTAGTCGGAATAAAAGCTGGCAATCGCTCGGGTTTGGTTTGGTTCGGTTTTCCTGAAGGCATTAAGTGCGGTTTCGTAACCTTTTGAAGTGGGACACGTGCTGTCATAAATTTTCACAGTTCTATGAGCCGAAGAAAAGTGCTTAGCGATGGTAAAACTTGTCACTTAAAGCTGCTGTCTACCGATAGTTGGCGATTTATAAATTTAGATTACTTCCTTGCCTCTTTGAAGCTAATTTTCATTGTAATCACACACAAATTTAAAGGACTGTAAATATTGATAACAAGGCTTAAAATTACAAGAAAACAATACTCAATGTATGGGCTTAAGAAAATCTACTTATTCTATAGGACATTGTTAAAGTCCTCTTATTTGTTTTGACTACAAAAGCTGTGAATAAATGGACATCAAGACTTGGTTGGTTGAGCACAAAAATTGAACTGACTTTATTCCTTAAAATCCTAGGTCTTATATAGCTACAAATTACAGCGGAGTACAGCTCTCCTCTAAGAATTTGGTGTTGTACCCCACGCACAGGATAGAGCGTGGTTTTATATTTAGAACTATTTTTATCTCAGGCTTCGTTGCCAAGCATGGGAACGGGTCGCCAGCATAGATACAAATATATTCTTAGATTATACATTTTTGAGTTTACATAGTCTCTTAAAATAATCTCTCCGGTGTTCTAGTTTCATTGCTTGAACATTCTGCCAAGGGCCACAAAAAGGTGGTAGTTTAAATACAATGGCATTGACATATTAACCTTAGAGTAAACATTTTTTTTTTTTGTTTTATTTTTTATATGTGAGGAAACGTGATCGTTTGTAGTCTTCTTGTTACATTTATTTTTCTTATTATGTATACAATTATAACTAACAATATTATCAAACAAATTCCTAAAGATAGGTGACCGGATACATGATGAAAGTTAAGGTTTTTTAATTCAAAATGATGATTTTTAATGTCATATAGGTCATTCTTTAATTGATCTATCTCTACTGTATGGTTGATAATTGGATATCTCAATGGATCCCATATAATTTTCGGTATCTCACTTACATTACTTATATAATAAGGTGACAATTTTTCGTAACTTTCGAGTGAATTACATAATTTGCAACTAGAATTTTATCAACTGTTCTAGCAGTACAATCTGACTTAATAGATAATATACCTTGTTCCGGTAAGTCAATAATTTCCTGGTGAGTATGGCTACACTGAATATTTGCTTTAGTATTAGTTGGTACTTTGAAAAGCCAACTACCCTTTCTATTTAATTCAACTCAATAGTTTGAGTAAGTTGATATCATTTTATAGACACAATTCGATGGTCTATTCGGCTTAAAAGGTGAGACCTCGCAAAGAGTCATCATTTGCATTATTCCATGGCCAGTTTCCTTCGCAAATTCGTTTATTTTGTTGCCAATGCTTGCATTTGTTTAGCGCTGCTTCTGACATTAAATTATACGAATCAATTGCAAAGTTATACACTATGTATGGGAACTTTAGATCGGCAATTATTATTCCCTGTTGGTTTTTAATTGGTAAGGGAATAATTTTAAATACCTGAGATGAATGTCTATTGAATAAAGGTATTTTTTGCATTTATTATTATTTTTTTGTCTAAATACAACCCTTTTGCAGTTAGCAAAGTATAAATTTCTTTTAGTTCCGCACCAGTTCTTTTTCCTGGTAGAACAAGTGTATCAGGTATTTTGTCTTTAATGTAACTAATTTCCTTTTTTAGTTGATTTGGTTTTAATATATTAGTGTTTAATTTTCCATGATTGACGTCAATAAGCAAGCTGATTACTCCAGCTTGAACCTTTTCACATTCATCAATCAATGAGTTCAACTGTTTTGTTATCATAAAGAACTTTATTGATTCCTTATATACAAAATAGCTTTCCTTAAAGAAGTTCGGTCATGTTGTCTACTCGTAGATTCATACTGTAAAAGTTTTTTATTTACTTCGTCTATTGTTTGTTTCAGAATGTTTTCAGTGGAATCAATTACGGAAGCCTGTTTTTTGGCTAGATTGTCTATGTTATGTTGATTTTCTAACAACACAATCATATTTTCTTCCATTTGAGTTCTATCATCTGCATCCATGAGCCCGAATACCATATGATATAAAGATCCTACGAAATCTAAGGGTGATCTTTTCTGTCTTGGAGTTCTCTGCGTCATAAAAAGGCTATTGTTTTCCTCTACATCATCGATTTGTCTTTGCATGTTGTTCAGTACCAAATTACATTGCTCCTCAAAATCATGCAATTTTCTACAAATCATTCGCATCTTTTGTATAATTTCTTTCCCTTTCTCTATCATAACGAAGTAAGTGTCCATATCATAAAACACAACTAAATCCCATGATGACGTTATTACTTCTACGTCACCCATCGGATCCAAGTATATTGATGCTGTACTGTTGACTTGTTCAACTGTCCATTTCTTTATTTCGGTCTTAATTGGAACCGCATTGGATACTTGACAAATCAGCATTAACATCATCATGGCTAAATACAATCCGATTTTTGAAAGCCTACCTCCTCTAGTTGAGCGTTCCTCATTTTTTAGAGTCTTCTCCTGACTCTTGGACTCCAATTAGAGGACATATTTTACTAATAGGACGCGTTACCAATCCTTCTTGTACTCTTATCTTCGCTACTCTAACTTTTTTCATCTGCGCCTTTATGAACTTCCTCAATTTTCCCTAGGGGCCATCTCGCTGGATGACAATTTTCGGATTTAATTAACACTATTTGCCCTTTTTCGATATTTTTATTTTCACGTTTCCATTTATTTCTTTGCTGTAAAGTATGTAAATAGTCTTCTTTCCATTTTAACCAAAATTCATTTTTAATCCTTTTAATTAATTTCCATCTGTCTAAATTGTTTATCTTCTCCTCATTTATAGACTCTATTACTTCCAAATTAGGTCTACCAATCAGAAAATGTCCCGGCGTTAATATCTCCATGTCCTCAATATCTTCTCCAGTAGTGTATAGGGGACGAGAATTTAGCACTCCTTCAATCTGGCATAACAGAGTTGCAAACTCTTCATAAGTTAAAATCGTATCACCAATTGTTCTTTTTAAGTGATATTTCACCGATTTAACTCCCGCTTCCCCAAATGCCACCGAAATGCGGTCCTGCCGGCGGGATAAAATGCCAAGTGATCCCTTCGCTTTCTAAAATTGGAGCTACTTTTTCGTTATCCATAATAGCTTTTGAAAATCTTCATTTAATTTTCGTGACGCACCCACAAAGTTTGTTCCATTATCGGGTAAATATTAGCACATTTTCCTCTTCTTGCAATGAATCTTTTAAAGGCTGCTAAAAATGCATCAGTTGTAAGATCACTTACAACTTCCAGATGTATAACTTTGGTTGCCATACATACAAACACAGCTATGTAACCTTTATATGACTTAATTCCTCTGTTTTTAGAACATTTTATATGGTATGGCCCTGCGTAATCTACTCCAGTATTTAGAAATGGGTAATCTGGTGTAATTCTATATTTTTTGGAAGGTCTCCCATTATCTGTCCTGCTGTCGTCTGCCGATATCTTGAACACTTTATACATTCTTTCAACTGTTTCTTTAAACTATTTCTAAGTCCAAAAATCCAATATCGTCTTTGAATATAAGTTCTCATCAGGTTAAGTCCACCATGCAATGTTTCTCTATGTGCCTTTTTTATTATTAAGTCCGTAAAGTGACTTTTGTTTAAAATTAAAGGATGTTTTACCTGAAAACATGCATTAGAGTTCCTTAATCTTCCACCAACTCTAAGTAACCCATTTTCATCTAAAAATGGGTTTAAACTTAGTATCTTGCTTTTTATGTCAATATCTCTTTTATGAATTATACATTTAATTTCTGCATCGAAATAAATAATCTGCTGTTGTTTAATTACTAAACAGCGTGCAGACTTTATTTCATTTACAGTTAAATACGCTGGAAATACTTTTTTGTTAATTTTCATATCAATAAATCTTAAAACATATGCAACTACTTTTTCGAGTTTTTCTATACAGGAAAACTTATCTGTTAATTTCTGAATAATATCAAATTATTATTCAAAATAGTTGTGCAAACTAATTCATTTTCAGAATTTTCTTCCTTTGGCCAATATTCAATTGACTTCGCAAACCAATGAGGTCCAGTCCACCAAATGTCACAGTTTTTTAACTTATCGGCATCTATTCCTCTTGACGCAATATCTGCTGGGTTGTCTTCTGATTTGACATGCCCCCATTCTACTTCTTTTAATTTTTTAATATCATCTGTTCTACGCCTAATAAATTTATTTTTATTGGCTCCATTTTTGATCAAGCAAGAGTAATCGTTGAGTCGCTCCATGCATAAGATTTTGTACTTATTCCTAACGCTTCTTTTACTCTTTCCATTAGTTTTGCTAACAGATGAGCTGCACATAACTCTAACTTAGGGATCGTTTTCTATTCTTTTTTGGGATTAACTTTACTTTTACTAGTAATTATCCTTACTGAACTTCCGATTTTTGCATACACAACTGCCGCATATGCTTTTTTTCGAGGCATCTGCAAATCCATGTACTTGGGCCAATACATCGTTGTGCATTTTTTTAGCCATCTAGGAATTCTGAGATTTTCTAATGTTATTAATTTTTTTCATAAATATTTCCCAGTATTCTGAATCGTCTATTGGTAATTCTTTATCCCACTCTAGCTCACCTAACCATAGTTTTTTCATAAACATTTTACCGACTATTGTTACAGGAGATAGCCAACCTAAAGGGTCATAAATTTTCGCTAATGTAGACAATACTGTTCTTTTATTAATTTTCTTTTTTTTGTTCACAATGAATATTAAATTTAAATTCGTCTTTTACAGGTTCCCATTGTAATCCTAGCGTCTTGACTGACTCATTTTCTTCAAAACTTAATATTTTTTTTCATCATCAGTACATTCTACGCTTGCCACAACGTCTGGATTGTTGGAGATCCATTTCCTTAAATTAAATCCCACATTATCTAATTCTCGCGAAATTAAATTTACAATTTCTTTAGCCTCCTGTACTGTATTAGCGCCTGTCATTAGATCGTCCATATAAAAATCATTTTTTATTATTTCACTAATGTTTTCATTGCTACATTTGTAAGCAATTTCTAACAAAGTCCTGGTCGCTAAATATGGGGCTGATGCGGTTCCGTAAGTAACTGTTGTAAGTTTGTAAGTTTTTAATCTATCCAACGGACAGTCTCTCCAGAATACATTGAGATATTTTTGGTCATCTTCATCAATATTTATTTGTCTGTACATTTTTTCTATATCAGAGGAGACTACAACTGGCCATTTACGCCATTTTAACAGAATATCAAAAATATCTCTTTGAACTCTTGGTCCTGTCCACATGATGTCATTTAGGCTTTTCCCATTTGAACTTTTTGCTGACGCATCAAATACAACTCTTAATTTTGTTGTTAAGCTACTATCCCTTAGTACTGCTTGATGAGGAAGATAATATTTTCCTACTTCGTTTGATTCAACCATATGTCCTAACTCCATGTACTCCCTCATAAACTGAATATAATTTTCTTTCAGTTTTAGATTTTTTATTAAATTTCTTTTCTAAATTGTGAAAACGTGCTAAAGCTTGCGTTTTAGAATCTCCTAAGTTCGTATTTTCTTTTAAATGGGATTTTTACAATAAATCTACCATTGCTATCTTTTCTAGTTGTTGCTATATAGTTCTTTTCACAATATTCTGCTTCTAAGTCGTCATTATCTTCATCTTCTAATTCCCAAAATCGATCCATGTCTTTAACCTCGATTGTAGTTGCTGTTATTACAGAATTTCCCTTTGATTTGGTGCAGCCTGATACTACCCAACCAAATTCCGTATTTTGACCCAGGAGTCCGTCTATTTTAATAATGCCATTTTTCATTATTTGTGAATATAGATCGGCTCAATTATCATATCTACTCTGCTCGGTTTGTCAAAATGTGGGTCAGCCAAAACGTAATTCTGCCATTTATATTTATTTATCTTTATTGTTTGGATTGGCAGCGCTTTCATTAATTTTGGCAAAACGATTGCTTCTGTGTAAAAAATTTTGTTTCTCATTATTATATGGTTTTAAACACAAGTTGACCTTGTATTTTGATGAGCTTGAGTTATTTGCTGAAACTCCACTTATTTTTTGTTATTTTTTAATTCTAAATAAGTTTAGAGTTTGAACAGCTTCTTCTGAAATAATAGTGCACTGCGATCCACTATCGATTAATGCTCTTAATTGCTCAAAATTACCATTATTGGTTTGCACTTTCACTATTGCTGTAGCTAATAGTGCTTGCTTTTCAGCAACACAAGTGTTCACTTTCTCGTTAGAAATGTGTAACATTGTGTTGTGTGATTTTCTGCAAATAGTACATAATATTTCACACGAGCATCGTTTATTCCTCGTGAATTTTAAACATTTCATACATAATTGCACTTTTCTTACTGCGTCGATTCTCTCTACTGGACTCATGGCTCTAAATGTATAGCACTGTACTGCATGATGTCCAGGTTTCTTATATCGGGCAGTTTTCAATTCTATGTTGCTGAACATTAGAATTTTTCTTTTTCATCGTTTTTTAATGAACTAATGGAACCATATCGCTGTTCCAAAAATTCTTTGACATCTGACAACTCTTGAATTTCTTTTGTCTTTCTGACGTAAGATTCGTATAGTTGTAGTGTCTCTTTATTAAATTTACGCAATATAATGTGCGCAAAGATACTGTCTATTTCATTAGACATATTTGCTTTTAATTTTATAATATGCATAGCCTCATTGCTAGCATCAATAAAATTTTTTATCTGCTTTTCAGATTCAATATTTAGTGAAGGTAAATCAATTAACCTATTTAATTGATCTGAAAAAATTTTCCTTTTTTATTTTCGAACCGTTTGGTCAACAGTTCCCACACAACATCATAATTATTTACTGAGCCAGTGAGCAAATGTGATACCATGCTCCTGGCTTCACCTTTAAAGCCGATTTTAAATAATTAAATTTGACCGAAAGACTTAGGTCCTCTCTATCATGAATTATTTCCATAAATAATTCAAAAATGAATCCCACTCTCTGGGTTCCCCCATAAAAAATGGGTACCTTAATTTTAGGTAGAGCTGGAAGATCTTCTGTCTTCACGGTTACCTTATTACTGTTGAGACTTATATGCTCCAATATGTCAATCATATTGTTAGCATCAAACTCTAATTCAGAAACATCTTCGTTGCATTGGATGTTTTGTTTTTCAAAGAAATTAATTTTTTCTTGGATTCTATTCCAGAGAAAAATTAATTTTATTTTTTTTCTAATGCTACTCCATTCCGGAGTAGCATTTTTTAATTCTTTTTCAGTTTCCTGAATATAATTTTTAAGTTGCAACAAGTTTTCGTCTAACTTATCTGCAATCTTATTATTTTCAACTTTTTCTGGAACATTTTCTGTTCCAGGATCAATAATTTTCTTCGAACATATATATTGTTCACTAATTGATTTAATTGTTAATATTGTTTTGTCAAATATTTTTTATTGAAGTAGTCGTGATCGACTGCTCCAATTTTTAAAAGAATAGAGTTGTTTGTTACAAATTTGTCTTTCAACTCTGTCAATATTTCAATAGATTGGCTGGAAATAATTCCAGCTTCAATCTCCTGAACTTTTTAACTATTACTGCTTGCTTTTCCAGCAGATTAATTGTTGCTTCTGACAACATTTTAACAATATATTTTTAAAACTTAAGTTTCATGCACTTATCTTATGTTGTGATGAAGCTGACTCTGCTGCTGATGCTGATGCTGACGCTGCTGCTGATGCTGCTGCTGTTGACTCTGCTCACGTTGCTGCTGATGCCTCTGCTCACGCTGCTGCTGATGCCGCTGACGATGCTGACGCTGACGCTTATGTCGCTGATGCTGCTGCTGTTGACTCTGTCGCTGCTGTCTTTGCGGACGTTGTTTTTGGCTCTTGGGGTTGTAAATCCTCTAGCCACTCCGATTTCCGATTCTATTGCTTTAGAATCGACCTCGTAGTTTTTTTTTCACTTTCCGATGTAAGCCTCGGAAACGCTATAATAATTTCGTGTCGATTTATATTTTTTTTTTTTTTTTTTTTACGCACACAATTCCGACGTAAAGCCTCGGAAACACTAAAATTTTTTTTTTTATCCCCCGCCTCTTTTCTTTTAGAGCGCTAGAGTTTTTGTTAATCCTCTTCGGATATTTATTATCTCTGTCTCACATGGAGAACTAGAGCAATCAGTTCTGTGCTTCTTATCACTGGTGGAGGATAGCAACAGACCAATTTATTTTGCAACCTTAAGTATTTCACTATAAGGTGCTGGTTTAAAATTCTGTGTCTCTTACCACTGGTGGGGAAAAACAACAGAATGCTCGAAGGACCAATGAATAAATGGACATCAAGACTTGGTTGGTTGAGCACAAAAAATGAACTGACTTTATTCCTTAAAATCCTAGGTCTTATATAGCTACAAATTACAGCGGAGTACAGCTCTCCTCTAAGAATTTGGTGTTGTACCCCACGCACAGGATAGAGCGTGGTTTTATATTTAGAACTATTTTTTATCTCAGGCTTCGTTGCCAAGCATGGGAACGGGTCGCCAGCATAGATACAAATATATTCTTAGATTATACATTTTTGAGTTTACATAGTCTCTTAAAATAATCTCTCCGGTGTTCTAGTTTCATTGCTTGAACAAGCTGAATATATTTTGCTACAGTTAAGCCAATAAGTTGCTTGACCTTTCGTCGATGAGTGAGTAAACTACAAAATCAACACGTAGAATTCCAATTAATTTCGCTTAGCTAAATAAATCGTTTCAACGCAAAACACAAACTGATCATAAAACTTAATAACCAAATATACAAACAGAGCTAGAGTAGTTGGTCATGTGTGTATCTGTGTGTAAACAGCTTTTTGGGGCTATTTGCTTATCGGTAAATTGCAATTTGTGTTTTCTGCGATGCCACAACTTTGTGCTGATTAATAAGAAAGCACCGATGACAACAACTTGTACAAAGTTAATGGTGATGCTGTAGTAGGAAAGGTATGTGCTCTCTCAATAGAGACATTAGCCAGCTGTGAGCCTGCTAGTCATCATAATCATCATCATTATCCTTATCAGCTCACATAACAAACGCATAAATCCAATTGAAAGTGCTTAGCTTTGATTTTTGTCTGGCGCCAGAGCTGGAAATCTGTTGTGTCTTTGAACTGGCTCGGGCGTGGGTTGAATACACTGAAAGAAACTGGAATTAATTGGAAATGAAGTCATGAAAATTTACTATTTTAGCTTAGTTTATTAGTAAAAAGAATAAAAGTAATGAAATAATGCGGGCTGCCGATTTTAACTATGATTTAAAAAAGAGTTTCGATTATTAAGTAATGAGTGAATTATATAAAAAAACATAAAACAGGTTAAGTTAAAATTTTAACAACTATTTTGCGCAGTGTATGTTCCCTTTAATATCACTTCCAACTTCCGATTCCAGAGTGCGTACGTGTTAGTTTCTGCGCCGCTTTTTCAACACTTGGACAAAACTACGTGCCGCAATTCAACGCAAGTGACGTTATCCGAACTCTGTCCATATTGATAAATGCTGCTCTGGGTCTGCCAACTAGAAACAAATATTTAGTTGTGAAAATCCAAATTAAGTCACGTCGCACCAATCGCGTAACAGCAGCAGAGCCAGCAAAGTCGGCAGCAACGTCGGCAGCGGCAGAGGCAGCGGCAGAGAAATACTTTGGACTTGGTGTCATTGGAATGGGGGAGCAACAATCTTAACCCTATCGAAATGCCATTTCAATGCAAATGCAAAATGGCAAAATTAATGATGTTCATTTCCTGTAGAACTTCGCTTTGCCATGCTACTACCCCATGCCCACTCGTCCATCATTTGATACTCAGCAGCTTACAAGAGAATTATGATGCTGAAACAATAGACTTTATGCCGCCCCCGTGCCACATGCCACGCCTCCCGCTCTTGCCATTTGCAGCAAACGCCGCTTGCAACAAGATTTTCGCATTAAGTTACCCTTGGACTCTCAAACCAACTGATACCCATTTCATTCACTTTACCCGCTGCCACTTCCACTCCCTCCCTTCTCCTGCTCCATCTTGCGTTAGCCAAACAATTCGCATTGAAAGGCCATTACCATTTTTGGTAGCATGAGTCCTAGCTACAGTTTTTGGCTTTTTGGGCTGCAGCTGCCGGCGTCGTTTCTTTTGTTTGCTACTTGGCAATTTTGTATGCACTTTTAGCCAACTTCCCCCCACAGTCAGAAGTCCATGCCACACCCCTCAACTCCTAGCCTCCCACTCATTTCCGCAGTGTTGTTTACATTGTCACAGTTGCCGCTTTCTTTGCATTGCAAGTTGCATTCGCAGTTGGATTTTATGTTTGCATTTTATGCATCTGACTCCCATTCTTCTAGAGTTGCAGTTCTATAGAAAACCATTGGCTGCATGTGCTTAATTGTTTGAGCCGCAATTGAGAACGTTCTGCCTGGCATCCAAAAGTTATTACTATACCCTGTAAAGGTCTTGAGCAGCCTATCTGTGAGATCTTAAAATAATTGCTTAAAAGATAACTAAAAAAATAAAGCTTTTTTTAATAAATTAGCTGTCATAGTTAAGCATTTTCCCAGCTCAATGTCTTCTATTAATCTGGATTTCAGCACAACTTTAAACAAATAAGTAAATTTAATTAAAGCTTGACTCGACGGAGCCAGGAAACACTTTCGAGTACAAGAGAATGGACAATTAATGAGTGTGGCCATTAGTGTTGTAAAAGGCCAGTTGCTTGCCCCAATATCTAAGGCAAAGGGGGAGGGTAGGGAAAGTCCCGCTCTCAGTCGGACAACTGATCCGCCTGTAGAGTAAAAGTCAAACAATTTGCTGACGATGTCTTTGGGTGAATTTAAAGAAATTACACTTGACACTTTTCAATTAGTGCGGCAAACTTTATTTTAATTGTGACAGTAACACGCTGGCGTTGCCACCCAGTGCCAAAAAACCAACAAGTTTTGGCCAAAGTTTTGTGCGGGATACGACGACAACTTGATACATACATACATATATATGTATATATATTTAAACAAAAGCCAGCTCCAGAGCCAAAGTCAGCAAGTGAATGAGAAAGAGAGCGAGCCAAGTCAAAGAGGAAACCCAGTTGCGGGACTTTTAGCCACAAAATGTCAAAAGAAAAGTTTGCAAGATTAATTACAATTGAAAACAAATGAATGCAAAAACGATAAGCAGCCAAAAGGATTTTCCAAAAGCCGAGTTGCCAGCAATCCCCAACATCAAAAAAAAAAAAAAAGGGAAAACACCAGACCCAACTTTGCCAATCAAGATAATAAGAGTGGCCGGAGGGAATGCTATGGAAATTGGAAGGAAAATTGCTGGAGAGAGCGAAGAATGCCAGAGCAAAGTGTGGAGTGTACTAATCAAAAAAAGGGGGTGCGTTGAAACAAATGTTCACACCTACAAAGCAACAAGGATAACACCAAAAACAGCAACAGCAACAACAATAACTACAACCACAGCAAGAAGAGCAACAACAGCTGTTTTGTCCAATTTTCGGAGGGAACTTGAACTTTTGGCAAAACTAAACTCAAAGTTTACCGAGGTTAGAAAGTCCCGAATGCGCCACAGTCCGAGGCTATTTTATGGCCCAGCGACGTGACTTGTTTAGTTTTGCCACTCAACGGGGGGTTCAAACTCGAACCTGAGACGCACGGAAAGCACTCAGTTTTTTATGCATTCAGTTTTTGGGGCATTAGCAGCGTTCAAGAGCTTGACCAGACGAGAAACCGAGAACACACAAAATGCACAGAAACTGCCTCAAAAGTTGCGGCGCATAAATCATGAAATTAATTAATTTTGACATACATTTTGCGCCAAAGTAGGGCCATAAACAATTTTAGTATTTCTTCAGCTCCGGCTAGTGTATACTTTTAGTATATTTCTACCCCAAACTGCAAAAATTAAGAGTGAAATCCAAAAAGAAACTTGTGTGTGTGTTGTCGACGCTTCTGGCAAACTTTTTCAAGTCGGTAGAACAGCAAGAAAAAAAGTGAAAATAAAATATAAAAGGGGGGAAAAATAAAGTTAAGTTTGAAATATGCGCAAAATTCATTCAGTATTTGAAATATGCGCAAGTTGGCATAAGTTGCTCCCGTTGTAGCCAAAAAATAGAAAAAGGAACAGGAGAAAAACTTTAGCCGTGAGTTTAATTTTATTCATGTTGCTAAGTGAGCGACGTTTGCGACGTCAACGAAACTTTTAGCCCCAAAATGCACTATTTAATTGCATAATTTGTGAGTGAAAAGTGATTTGACTAGTTACACCTGAAAGCAGCACGATACGTTTTCCGTTTAATTCCCGTTTCCCCTACCACCAAGGGAATGAGATTCAAAGTATTGCAATGGATAAACAATTGTCTCAGATTGGATGGGTTGAATTGTACTTCAGTTAATCAAAGGAATTTATTTACTGTTTACTCAGGCATAAGAATGTTTTTTCACATCAAAGGGTTTACCTCTTTGAATTTTAAATATTTTATGCAATTTCATTAATTGAAAACTGCAACATCAAAGCACAACGCATACAAAAGCCACGCAGGGGTAACTTTACCTCAAGAAACTGAGTTTGAGAAGCAGTTACAAATTATTATTAAAATTGCAATATGAAAGGCAATAAAATATCAATGAGATATGGACTCCCCACTAGCGAAAAACCCAGCATACCTTCTACCTAACTGCTGAATGCTGCAGGGTATCGAAAAGTATTGCATTGACCGCAATTGAATTTTGCAATCGCAATTGTGCAAAATTTTGCAATGCAATTTAAAATATTTTATCACGGAATTTTCGCGTCATGCCTAAAAGTATGCAATACGATAATAACAAATGCAGCTGCGTTTGCCTCCCGCTGACGCCACAGTCAGTGCGAGAACTATGCGGCTCAGCGATAACAGAAATCTATGGCAAATGGCAGAATACTTTTCTTCGAACGATTGGCAAACTACTTAAGCGGATGAGAGAAGCGGTTTCTCCTCTATTGGCCCCGAAGGTTTTAACTTGGGTTTATGTCTGGGCTGCTGCTGCTTAAACTTCATCGGTCCTTCCTCATTCCCTGCCTTTATCTATATCTATGTGTGTGTGTGTGTGTTTGCCGTGGGGCGCTGTGAAAACTTAATCCTTTCAGTGCACAACGGGCCAAGCCCAAAGTCAAACAAACAAACGAAGGGACTGTTGAGAGGACTGAGAGGACTTGGAACTGGCAACTTGCTTCTTAAGCTGCCATAGAACATTTGATAGTAAGGGCACTAAAGGGAAGTATTGGATGGATAGAGAAGAGAAGGAAATGCCCAAGTATTTAAGCCATTTGCGCTAATGAATGCGGTCGCGCATTTTTAAGCATACTCCATTCACAATACTCTCTCCACTCTTTCGCCTTCTCTGCCTTGCTGCAAACTTTTGGCCAGAAAGTTGCCGGCTTTCAACTTATTCGAAACACGTGCAAAATTATGCTTGCAGTTTTGTGGCTTTTGGTTTGTTTTTGTGTTTAGCCGCTGATAATTTTTAACCAGAATCGCGGAAAATGCTTGAAAATCACTGCCAGCAGTTTTCCCTTTTTTGTTGACGTCCCTTTTGCTGTCGGGTGTTTACACAACATTTTCCACAACTCTCCACATTTCCAACGATTTTTGTTTTTTGTCTATGTACTTATTTATATTTTATGCAGTGCATATTTAATGGCATTTTCTCAAAACAGATTTTACGCTTAAATCTTTTGTTGCCACGCAGCACTGTAAATCGCAATGTTCGGCGCATTTAATACGATTTAAGTATCGTCCCACGTCCCTCATCTAAATAAATTTCTCCCCTTTCATAGCCATTGACATTCGACTGTCGAGTGCCAAAAATTGCCTTGAATAATTGCCGAATGGTGTTAATAATAGCTTTGTGGTTTCCACACACACACAGCCACACACACACACACCCTGGCACACACAATATGGTTGAAGCGCTTTTGTTTCCCATTCTGAATTATGGTTATGTGTGTGCAATTATGGTGACATTGTCTCCAGAGTTGACGAATCAATGGCAAAAGTACAGTGCAAAGTGGTGCAAAATATAAATTAAAATTATTTTAAGTAAATAGTGAAAATTTTATATATTTAAAGTCGCGTTAAAAATTCGTTTCAATTGTTCAAAAGTTGTTCACATGTTAAATAAACATTTAACTATGTCGTCAAATTAAAGCCTAAAAATAAAACAATAAAAAACTTTTGCCGCATTTGAAATAAAAAGCTGCAAAAAATTTATAAAATAAATGTTGACATATATCTTTCATATATCTGCCTAATAAAGCAAACAAACATAAACAGTGAAATCAAAATATAAACTAAATACAAAATATATTATATATATGCATATTTTTGGGGGGTAACACCCACGTTGACATCCACCCACTCGAGCTGTCAAGCTAATAAGCGTTTAATCCAAATGACAAAATGTCAAGGGAACACTTAAAGAACTCACCTTTTGTGCTACACTTAAAAAAAATGAAAAATAACATACGAACTGAAAGCAAGCAAGAATAAAAATAAAAGCTAAAAACATCTGTTTATTTGTTAGGGGGACGACAGCTGCACCTCAACACCGTGAGCGGAAGAGAGTGAGAGCGGGAGAGCGGAAGGTACAGTGGGTGGTGGGGCGTTTAGAAAGAAGAGAGAGAGAAATTGTTGAGATTGTTACGATTTGTGAGAGCAATATTCTCTGACATCAATTATATAGATAAAGATAATTTTTTATTGCTTGACAGAGAAGAGCATTTATCTCACACATACACACTCTCTCTCTCTATCCTCCTCTTTCCACTCTCTTTCTGACACGTTGATCGCCTGCATTTGCAGCTGACACTTTTCTGCAGAAAATTGATAACGACGCACGCGGCGAATGCAGAAAACCGACGACAGCAACAACAACTAAATCGGCGTTGATTATTTGCTAAATTTGTTGCTAATTTCGGTTTTGATTTGAATTATGATAAACATGCAAAGTGTTGTCATCTTAGCGTGCCTCTTTCCCCCACTCCCCCGCCTTGCCGACTTTTCACCAAAATTAATTAATTTCTAAATAAATGCGCAAAGATGCCGAGCAGCAGCAGCAGCAACGGCTACATGCAATATTTTTTAATATTATTTATTTATATACAAGCATTTATTTTATATTTCGGAAAAACGATTTTCGCAGCCTTAAGGCGTTGGCGTTAGCGTCGACGTCGACGACGACGTCGCTGTTGTTGTGATCTACTCGGTGGCAATGCTTGGGCTCCATGGACAGACGGCTGTCAAGTCGATTGCCTCGCCAGTTCTCACTTGAACGTTGTCAGCGCAGCTCCTGCCGCGTTGAGGAAAAATCTCCGTGCATCTTTTGCCGGTACGCGTCAGTCGCCCACATACACATCAACTCATATATATATATATAAATCTGTTATATACTCGGTTATTTGTGTATTAAGTCCATTGTGGCTCAGTGCGTTTTTTTGGAAATCATGTCACTTGACATGCATCGCCAGCCACGCGAAAATCTCAGCTAAAAATCTATTTTGCGGCAAACGTGCAACTTGCAGCAACAACAAGTGTGCACCAAGTGTGTGTGAGTGTGTGTTTATTATATTTAGCAGCTACGCAAATTATGGAAAATGATCATAAAAATATACACAAGTCTGTGCAAGTGCCAAAAAAAAAACATGAAAAACTGCTGAAAAATTTTAAGTAAAGTTCATTTCACACAAAAGTGACTGCAGTCCAATGTTTATTTTTATTATTGTTTGTTAATGACGCGAGTGAGTGTGCGAGTGTACTTATGTATGTGTGTGTGTGTTTGTTGGTGTATTTGTGTGCGATTGCTTTGTGTCAACTGAAAGATTTGACCTCGCACTTCACCCATCAAGTGAATTAACATAGCAACTGCTCAAGCAAAAGTGAGTAACGGAGAGAGAGAGTGTTTGTGTAAAAGGGAAAGAGATAGTGGGAAACACAAGTGATCGTCATCGTTAGCGTCGTGTCGTGTCCACTCCCCCCCAACACCCCCCAAATGCCAGCAGCCAATTTGTCACACAAAGAAATCATTCAACTTTTGTTGTGCGTGTCGCGCGTCTTGCGGAAGTTTTTCCACATAATTCAAAAATTTTCAATTGCATTGAAGTGAGGCCACTTGCTAAGTGCCATTTAAAGTGCGAATAGACAAAAGTAAAACAAATAAATTGTGAATAAAACTATAACTGAAGTAAACGCTCGAGATCGGTTTGAAGTGCTTAACAAATATAATTGAAAGCTTAAAAAAGTGTATAAGGTAATTTATAAAATATATGTTAAAGTTAATAACAGAAATAGCACATAAAATTATAACAAAATTCTTTAAGTTCACAAATGCTTAGATTAGACACAACATGAATGATTGGCAGCTACAATACTCTATAAAATTCTTATTCATTGAATTTTGTTTGCCAAATACTAGTAAAATACCTTTTCGCGTAACTAATTCCCTGGAACAGTCAGAATTGTATCTATATAAATCACATTTATCCAGTGTTCCAAAAAAGAAAATTTCTGGTCATTACTCATTACTCATGATTTTTTTTCTTTTTTTTTTTTGATTGCGGCAACATCTGCGTCAAATTGTCGATCCAAAATAGTCGACATTGAAACTGAAATTAGCACATGCGGCAATTTTGTCGAAGGGGGAGTATTCCAAAAATAAACCAATAGACATGTTATTAATTAAATTTTGGATATGTTACGCGTGTGCTACAACTGAAAGCGGCAATAGTGTAAGAAAAGAAATCAACACGATGAATTGAAATCAGAAATCTGCTCAAAAGACTATAGCTAAATGCTCTGTTGATAATGTTTGCAACGCACATCGTATATAAGGCAAAGAGCTGACAAATCATACCATAAAATACGAAGAAGACTAACATAAAATACAGGTATATATCTTAGAGGAGAGTACAAGTGTGTGTGCGTGTGTATCTATTAAACGAACTCTTTCAGTCTTTCAGACTTATGTGATGATTATTTGGTTTATGCTCAAAATGATTTAAATTTCATGTTTCGCATTTGATTTTTATGGCGTTAATTTTGTTGACAAGAATTTGGTAGGAAATTTATGACAACGATGTTCATAAAAAGTTTTCTTAAAGCTTTTCCAGGCAACAGGCTCGGCACATAATTCAAATACAAATCAATGAAATGGTTTTTAATGCTGTTTTCTTTCTGTCAGCAAAATCCAATTAAAATGAAAGAAGCGCACATAGATACACAAATATACAGAGATACTCACCCACACACACACACACAGACAGACAGAATGGGGAAAAGAAGAAGCAGAAGTCAAGAGTCAGGAAACTAAAGCAATTTGTTTGGGTTGATTCTATGGTTTTTGGTTTTGTCATTACGGTCAATAATTACCGCAAGCTTGTCAACCGAAATTATTGCCCAGATAGATTTTACCCAAAAGGTATATAGGTACACTTACCTACATAAATACAGCTATATATATATATGTAAAGGTGTACATATATATTTCCACCTCGAAAACGGACTTGGTTCGTTTGCCACTCTCGGTTTAAGTGTCCGGCCATGTGTTGCAGCAGAAACCGCAGAGCTTCAACTTGAATTCTCGGACTCGGGATTGAGAATGGGGACTCTGACTGAGACTGGAAATGGGACTCACTCTGCCGGAAATAATTACTCAGCTTGGTGCTCTCTGTTGGGGTCTGTTAACTGACCCACTCACACACCTCCCCCCACACACAAACACACATTTAATTTATATTATTTGTGCTAGCTTTTGTCTGGCATTTGCTTTGCTCTTTGCTCACTCTGCTTTTAGTTTGCTGCTCATTTTGTTTACCTGTCCGCCGGGCGGCTTTCTTAGTTTATTGTTGTTGTTGTTGATTTTGTTCTTCTTCAACTTGTTGTACATGTGTCTGCGTGTGTGTGTGTGTGTGTGTCCTGTCTCATTTGTTCATGCGGTTTCTGCTGCTATTCAACCACTAAACTCTGTGTTTTGGCTTTTGTTACATTACAACCACATTTTCGTGGTTTCTACATCTTCGATTTTATATTTAGTTTGATATCTCATAATATTATTCCAGCTGTAAGTGTCTGTCTGCATCTGTGTTTGACCATGTTTGCTTAAGGTCATTTTTGTTTTAACCCTTCTGTAAATTTAACTTTAAACTGCTTAAGCTTTAGTTTGTTGTCTCACTTACTCCAATTAAATAAATGCAACGTAAACACAAATACACACAGATACAATTCAATAACTTAGATACATTTACCAACCTTTAGACTAAATATATCTTTAGTCGATTTGTAGCCCTTTTGGCTATAATTCGTCTATCGCTTACAATTCCTGCTTATAAATTATTAAATTTTTCGCTTAACTAACACGTTTACCAGACAAACACACAGACAGCCAGACGGACAGGTGCATGTATCTATCTTACTCACACACACTCACACACACACTTGCACTCACTGGTAACAATTTCTTAAATCCAATTTAGTATTGATCGTTGGTCAACAAATGAAAAGGACATGAAAAATCGAAACGTGGCCCGAGTGGAAAGTAATATTGTACTTCCAAAGGGTTACAACTTGGCTCTAATGCATTCAATGGCCAACAAGAGATACAGATACGTTTACAAACACATTTACAGATACAAATACAGTAACAGATACAAATGCAATACATTGTCTGCTGAGCTGGAGCGTGTTGTATTTGTATTCCATTTCAAGTCTTCTATTAGGGCTAATTGCATGGCTTTTATGTGCTGTAAAGTGGGCGGGTATTACCGTTAGATTCATTGATAAGATAAGCCGATAAACTGATAGCTGGCTCGGAAGTAGCACACATTGAGATAATCTAATCTCATTGTATCTAAACGCATTGAAGTTTTGTTTAATGGTGTGGTAAACAAACTGTTATACAGTACAACTAATGTGTTATACCAGCAATTACATATGAATAGCGTGATAAGCCTTTTTCAAAACTGTTATACTACTGTTATAAAACACAACAAATTAGAGGCTTTACTTGATAAAAAAAACTTTATACATAATTAAATATTTCATTTTCGTTTTTGTTTTACTTTTTTCGTTTCAACTTTCATTACAATTATCCAATTTCGCGGTGCGTCCAAAAGAGATGGATTGATATTGGCCCCCGTGAGCGATATGTAGATACAAATGAGTGTGTATGTGTGTGTAAAGTGACACACATTTACCACTAAATACTCGGACATTATAATTTGAAGGCAGAATGACAAACAAACGCCGAAGGCAGCGCAATTCCACGATGTGGCATGTACATGAATTTCTATCTATGTAAAGTTTATATACTTATATGTCTAGATATATTTAGGTATTAGAGTATTGGTATTGGTATCGGTATATTGAGCTCGCTCTAACCCTTGTCTCTGTTGTGGCCACACTGAACGGCTGTCCGGTCACACGACTCCCCGTCCTACCGCTTACCGCCCCCTCTGCACTATTGCCCACCGCCCTCCCTTTGAGCACTTCAAACTCATCGATACTTTGGGCTACGTGGCTTGCTCATTGGTCTCTTTTCCAGCCAGCCCACCCCTCTTTCCTGCTCCATATAGACAACAGAAGTAGCCTTCAGTTTACACACACACACATACACACCCACACACTCCTACTCTCACATAGCAAGTGTATATACTAGAGCTAGAGTGTCCACACACATATTGTGTGAGCCTTGCATGAGTTTAGTTTATATTTATGAGCATTATAGTGCGGATATATCGAGCGCGAGTTTTACGAGTTACGATTTTTAGCGGGATTTCAATTTCAGTTGCTCAGTTGGCTATGCTTCGGTGTGTCGCTGCTGATAACAAAAATGTTGGCCATAAAAATTGTTTGGACAACCAAAGTGCGCGCATATTTATCGCAGTTTCCCACCCAATTTAAGAGCCAAAAAGTCAATGTCTTAACCAGAAATCAGTGAACGTCATGTAAGTCTAGTTTTTAGTTAAGTTTTTTTTATGACTTTGCTCTGAGTCATCGCTTGATAAGAAGCATTGTAACCTGTAAGTTTTGGAGTTAACCCACTTGCCTGAAAAAGATAAACCGTAAAAACAAACAAACAAATGTTTTGATGACTTTTCAAGTCAGGTATTAAATATGATTTCCTTGGGCGACACAACAGTAGCTCTTGTCCCTCTCTCTGTGAGCTCTCTTTGCAAGACACTGAGATAAACGGACAAGTGGGAAAAATATTTATTTTACAAAGAGAGCGAGAGAGACAGAGTGGAAGAGTGTGAGTAGGTAAAGTAGTTTACCTGACGTTACTGACAACAATCAGCGAGCAATTATGCGATAAGCGCAGTCTTATCAGCAAATAGATAACACACACTCACACACACGCATAGTCAGAGAGTCAAGACAGCTATCACTACGTGGGTGAGCGTGTGTGTGTGTATCGGTGTGCGTGTGTGAAAATTGGTTTCACTGTGTATATGAAAAATTATGAAATCAAATGGATCGTTCTTACTTTTTCGGGTTTTGGGCTCCGTTAGTTGGCTTTCGCTTAGCTTCAAGTGCGGTCGGTTTTTCACCTGCAAACTATTGTAGAGTATCTGAACTCGTGATTGATAAACTGCATACTTAGCGTAAAAGTATCTGTATCTACGTTTCGTATCTGTGTAATGTGCGTAGCTTGATATTGATATGCTCGCATATCGTAAGCATATGTTAACTTAAAATCAAAGTGCGTGCGTACAAACTGAAAAATCAAAGTGCTCGAAATAGTTTTGTATCTATAAGATACTTTTGTGAATTTTAGTTTGCCAGAGCAGTTGTAAGTATGACATTTGATGTCTTTGACATTTACAATGAAATAGTATGTGTAAATTAACTGTTATACTGCATACAAACTGTTATAATGTGTTAGCTACAGAAATTGAAGACTTTACTAAATGAAATTTATAAAAATAGTGAATGAAATTAACTGTTATACTGTCAAATGACTATTATATTTACTGTTATACTGTGCTACATTTAATAAAAGCCTATTTCACCACATTAAAAAGGTTTATCTTTTACACTTAGTGTTTATCAAACAAACTGTTATAAAAATATACACTCAAAATGTGTTCTACACAAGTGTATTTCTATATATATCTCAATTGTACTTGCAATTACCACACATAACTAGACGACTTCAAATTGCCACAATGTTTTCCGCTAAAAGATAACAGCTGATTAACTGGCTAAACTTACAGTTGCAGGTAGACGCTCTGTTTGCCAATGGATATACATTTATAGTACACATAGCCAGCTCACGAAAAAAAGAGAAATAAAAAACCTCAATTAAAAAACAGACAAAATGAAACTAAGCGGACAGGGCAGAGTCAAAAACAACCTCAATACAGCAACTATGCAAACGTATAAAGCACTCTCGATAAGATAAGAAATGGAAACTCGCTCAACAAGTGAATGGAGCACTGACATATGTACACACAAATATGTCCAATGGGCCATACAACAAATGCGACTTATACTATTCTATATATATATGTATATGTATATAGAAATATCTGAACTCTTATATAGTTGAGTGCAATGCACTCGCAAAGTTACAGGGCTTCTGGCAAAAGATACTTATTTGGAGTGCAAGTTGTGAGATGTCAACAGCATTGTCACTGTCACACAACAGAGAAAGGAAGACGAAGAAGAAGATAGAGAGAGTGAGACGGGGAGAGGGAAAAAAGAGAGAAATGTGGGTCAAAATATAGGCCTGTAGTTGCCACACTTGCCTACATTTGCATACACACAACGTTTGATTATCTCAGTGGCTGTCGCAAGGGCAGCTGGCTAAGAGAGAGATGGTGAATATGAGATAGAAAGAGAGCAAAAGATACAAAAACGGGGTGAGTAAGGCCAAGCGTTAGACAAAGGCAACTGTGCAAAATATTGTCACTAAAGTTAATTAAAAAACAGCCAGAGGCACAACATATTTACACACACGAACACACAACATTTTCATTCTTTCTTTCCACACTCGCCTTTGGATCTAACATATCTGCTTTAATAAAAATCCCACAGTTAAGGGAGAAAGTGGAGAAACGGGAGGACAAAAAAAGAGAGGGAGAAACGTCTGTCTGTCAGCGCACGCTGCGTGTGCAAACAAAGGCAAATAAATAGAAAAGAGATACTCAATAATCAATAGATAAATAAAATTACAAGGTGACAGTAGCAGCAGCAGCACAGCTGCCTCCTCTGTGGGTGGGCGTGGCTGTTAAAGCTGCAGGAGCAAAAATAAAACAACAAAACAGGCGCCGTTAACTGCTCATAATGCAGCAACAACAAAATCGAAGAAACAGCAAAACCGATGTGGAAATACTCTTACCAAATGCTTACCAAATAAAATAGATATACAACTAGGTATCATTTTCATTATTAAATTTAAATTAAATAAATCAGGATCTAAATTCAGACTTACATTAGAAAGAGTCTTCAATTTGACTGCTGACTTAGTTAAAGTACCTTCAGTATACTCTACTTTTATTCAACGCCAACAAGAAGAACAAAAGTGAATGGCGTCGATGTTGTCGTCGACATCGTTTGATGGCGCTGGATAAGCGTGTGGCAACGTGGCAAGGAGCATGCCGCTGGCAAACCGAAGCTGGCAGGCCAACAACAATAACAACAACAACAACAACAGCAACAGCTAGAATAACAACAACAGCAATAACGACATCGAGAAAATCTCTTATTGGTGGGGTGCAACAAGCGTTTCACGACACGTCGACGTCGACAGTTGCCAGCGTCTAGCCAAGTGAAGCGGATGCCAAAAATATCAAAACAAAAGTGTAAAATGAAAATAGAAAAGTGCACAAAATTTATAAAACAACAAAAACCGAAACCACAAAAAAATAATAAAAAAAAACGTGAGAATTTTCAAATGAATATTTAAGCAAGGCAGCTGCTTTAAGTTTAAAGTAAACAACGCACATACGCCCAGTAAGACAAGTCGAAATCTAACATAATAAGGACAAACATGGGCACTCTAAGCAGGCTGTAACTAAGTGTGTGTAAGAGAGTGGGTGTGTATGTGTGTGTAACGCGTTAATTAAGGCGCTCATGCCAGTGGCCAGTCAAGTGCGACAACAAATAATTTGATTTCAATTTAACTAATTAGCTGAGGCCTTCAACATAATGCAGCCAGCTGGTTTCGCTCAGTAACTCGGTTTGGCTACAGCCGCAGATAACATGATGAGTTTGCACACACACACACACCCACACACAAGTAGACCATGTGTATGTGTGAGTGTGTGCTAACGCTTTATCAAAGCCAAACACTTGAGTGCAGACAGTCAAGTGCACCGTCACTGCGGTCAGTCTGTCAATATACGTCCATTCAAAATGCAGTTAGAAGCACTCCAAGTGGTCAAGTGGGCAGTTGGGGAGGTAACATTATCAGCTTTGATAAGGCGGCGTGGCAAGTGCTGCATCTGGTAGCCATTTTGGTTGCGGTCAACGCCACTAACAAAAAAATTAAAATACCACTTTGTTAGTAATCATTTTGTTTAGCTCTCTGCGGTGGTAGCCACAGTTTTTATGCTGATGCTTTAATTACTTAATAAGTACTTAAATAGTTTTAATTAATATTATGTGTAGCACACTTTATCAAATCATTTTTTTTATTATTATTTAAGCTAGCCAGCTTAGTTGTTTGGGCAATAATTTAATTAAATGCTGGATACTTGAATCAACTAGGGAAATTTAATATAAAATCTGAAGTGTGCATTAAATTTTTTGAATATAAAACAGCTACTGATTTCAGCTGCTACGTTTAAAACTATTTTATTAGAAACCAAAAAGTAATTTATTATAAAGTTAGTTTAGAGTCTAAAAGGAGAGACTTCTAGGAGAGATTTTCTATTGAAAGAATTCTAGAACCTGTTGCCAAGGTCTTAATGAACTTTTCGTTACTAACCAAATTTTATTTTATGTCTATATTAGATGATAGTTAACTTGTTTCCCCTTGACACTTACTTCAAGTCATTTAATTAACAAACAATTATATTTTTTATGGTTTAATTGCAGCAGCCACTGAAGCAAAACATACAGTGATCAGTGTAAGTGCGAAGTGACGCTCAGAGAACGCCAAACAAATAAGAAAAGAAACAACAAAACAAACTATAAGTGAGAGATAAAACTGTGATAAGCAAACGGGCGAAAGCTAACGCGTAGAAGAGCAATTAAAAGCGGAGATAATATACAATTTTAATAAAAGTAAAATCCGCAGCAAATTAAAAAGCAAGCGTCACCAAATGCAGCAGAAACGACGGCAGCAGCAGCAACAGTTTCAGCAGCCGCAGCAGCACTAAAAGTAATTAGCGACAGCAATAACAACGTATAAAAAGAGACGGAGTGACAGAGACAGAGGGAGATAGCGAGCGTAATAATACTAAAAGGGAAAATAAAATAAATGATGTTGCAATCTTTGAAACTGCGCACGGATAAACTAAGCGACATTCCAGCAACAACAACAACAACAGCAACGACAGAAGCAGCAGCAAAGGAAGTTGGCAAAGTAGAAACAACAACAGCAACACTAATAGATACAACATCAGCAATAACAACAGCAGAGCCAGCAGCAGCAACAACAACATTAACAATGCTAACAACAGCACCTGTTGCCCATGTCGCTAATGGTATGGCCAATGGCAGCAGCAGTCATTATAACGGCAGCAGCAGCAACACTAACAATTTAAATAACAATAACAATAACAACTTGCAACAACTACAGCAAACAGGAAAGTATTTAGAAAATCTAACGCCTGTAACGGGCGCCATTGCAACGACAACAACTTTTACAGGTGCTGCTAAAAGTTTTCATCCATATTTGCGGCCCAGCAGCAACATATCAGCAGCAACACCCGCCGCCGCAGCAACAATGACCAAAACTGCTGGCGGCGTTGCCAGCGTCGTCGGCAGCGGCGTCGGTATTTCGACAACATTGTTTGAAACACTTTTGCAAAACCAAATAAATTCCAATGCAACTACAGCTGCCTCCGTTGTGCCTGTTGTTGCCGCTATACCAACAGCAGCAGCAATGCCAGCAACTGTACCAGAGCCAACAGCAGTAGCAGCAGCAACAGCAGAGCCAGCAACTGCAACATCAACAACAATAAATGCAACAACAACAGTAGCAGCAGCGGCAACTGCAACCACAACAGCTGCGACGCCATCGACACTGTTAAATTCCAGCATTAATTCCAGAACTTCATTAGCCGACCAAAGCGTTGCCATTGCCTCAAATTGGTGAGTATTATTGCCACGCCCCCTACACACAGCAATGTGGCCTGCAGTTTTATATTTGTTGTGCTGACAGCAGCAGCTTACATTTGCGAATTGAAATGATTTGTTTACACAAGAAATCAAAGCGAACCCCAAAAAGTAGGCAATGGTTTTTAAAACTTTTTAAAGTTGTTCTTAAACTGGAAAGTAAATGAACTTTTTTCTAGAATAAAGAGCTAATATCTGAAATATAAATTAATCAAATGGCTGCCGATTTACACAAATTTTATAGTTGATTTTTAATATAGAAAACACTTTAATTTAAAAATTTATTGAACCATGAATTCACTGCTATTTAAATATTTCTTTCCCAAAAGGCACTTTTAATTTGATGCTTTGATAATTTCTCAATATTTGGCGTATCTTTTGCGCATAACTTTCAATTTCCTATTGAACAATTCATACTTCCAGCAATATTACAAAATTCTTCCCTTTGCATTTGCCAACTTCCTCAAACCGGAAATTATGCAATAAAAATGTGACGAAAATAGAAGAAAGTTTGGAAAAAGAATAATAATGTAGCCATTTGGCCGCTGGCGTCACTTTTTGAGGGCACTAGGGCTTGTGGGAGCCAGTGGCCAAGCGAATCGATTCAATTAAAATAAGTGACAATATGCTGAAGTGAAGATTGAAGTGTTTGCGGCGAACTGACTAATGATAATTGGCATTGCATTAAGGTTATTAATTGGCCATGGCCGGCAGATGCTTGAATGGGGACTTTAACAATTTCAAAGATATATAATTTATAATGCTAATGATCATTGACAGCCATTGGTAATTATCACATTAAACTATCTGCTCTTGATGGTGCTGAAGATGATGACGTTGTCAGAAGCATTGAAATCAAGCTGCGATATCCACAACTTAAGCAAGAGTGTCTCTGTCCCTTTCACTGTCTTTGACTCTTTCTCCCATACCCTGTGTGCTCTTAGCGAGCGTTGCGCTGCCATTAAATAATAAAGCAAGAATATTAAATTTATGTTGGGTCATTTTTATGCGCCTCGACACAGACCACAGCCTGCCATGCTACGCTCTCCTCCTCCCTCTCACTGCCAACCTCGCTGCGCTTCTCTGTCAGTGGCGTCCTCTATCTTTTGCTGGACTGTTTGTTTTTGTTGTGACAGGCGCGACATAACAAACTGCCATCATAAATTAAGTGCCACGTCACGGCTTTGTCGGCAACGCTGACTTGCTTCCCTGTCCTGATAGGCGTACAGGCGGTTGTATAGGCGTGGCTGTGCCTACACCATGCGTTGAGTTGTCCATTGAGTCGGAGTCTGTTACTCAGCCAGAGTCTGACTTAAATATCATCGCATGTTCAATGCCCGCAGCACAAAACACTTTAGTGTAGGGCCTTCAAATCGGTTGCCAGCAATCCAACACCTGCCTACAACGACAACAACAACAACAACTACAGTAACGGGAGCAACCTGAACATGAATTGAGCACGAAAGCCCGGAAAATCCCACTGGGCGTCCCACCGCAGGCAATTTTCTCATTAAGCTCGGGCGCATTTAAATGAAACTGAATTAGTAATGCGAAGAAAGCCAACAGGAGACGATGACGACACGACGGCAGCAACTGTTGCCGTCGCAAGTAGTTGCCTCCGTGCTGCTCCCCAGAGAAGCATCCAACCTCCATTCGCCGTTCTTCTTCCTGCATCTCTGATGGATTCCCTAGAGTCGCTCAGTGACTTTGAAAGCGAAATAATTGCCTGCGGGAGCGTTAGCAACACACACACACACACACGCGAGTCACACACCTGTCGCACACCTCGCCAACAATTTGATATTTATATTTAAAGTCGCGATGTTGATTTATGCCTGCCAGCCAGATTTGATACCCTGGCTGAACTGTTCCCATTTACATTTAAGTTCTAGGCCAAATATTTATCATTCAGCCACTAAATTTCTTCTTTGCTTTTCTTATTTTGCCATGACACGGCGCAATTTGGTCTCTAATAGATTAAATTCGTTTTGTCATTTGCCAGTGATCCCGGCGGAAGGACACTGCTGTCATTTCATATTAGCTGGCAGAAAGAAGCGGATAGATAAAGCATGACAGAGTGAGATAAAGAGTGAGAAAGACGAGGAGTGGGAAGAGAGTCATTTAAATTCGTTGGCAGCTCATAAATTTTGTCTCTGCAGGGCAAGTGAGAGTAAGAAATTAAAGAAAATAACATCAAAGCTGAGTAATTTAATGCTTAAAGTAGTACATGTACTACATATACACTGTCTTAGCCTTAAATTTTGCTAATAGTATAAATGCAAACAATGTCAGACTTTGGATAACATAAATTTTATACTTTAATCAATTGAATCTAATTAATCTATTGCTGAACTTTTAAATTGTTCCATTATAAACTCAACTTTTCAATTATAAATATTTCAATTCATATTTCAAACGAGTACTTTTGAAATGGTCTAATAAGCGTTGTAACCACAAACAAATTTAAGAAGTTTTAGAAAACAAACAAAGAGCGTAACCAATTAGATTTCTAACAATTGCTTGACAACTTCAACTTCCACTTATTGAAAATCAGCTTGAGTTTGCTGTGGCTATTTCAAGATGTTGTTGTTCTGTTGGCAAGCAATTTGACATCAACCAAAAGTCAATTTCGTATGCCATCAACAACACCCAATAAACCCCAAATATACACACACTCAATGAGAGCGAGATGGAGCAATAAAAGGAGGAAGAGAGAGAGAGGAAGAGTAAGGAAATGAAACAGAGGAAAAGTTTCTGTGACGTGAAGTATCCAAGTGACCCCAAAATAGACCATTGAATGCATTGCCAGTTACTTTTGGCGCCACCCTCTTTACTCCCCGTTACACTCCTTAATCCACACCCACACACACGCAACAACTTACCACTCTGGTCAGCCACAGAGAGCCAAGTAAAAACGTTTACAACTTTTTAGATTAGATTAGTTTGCTAATAACAATTAGTATTTGTATTTTATGCAGTGCTCAACTTGTGTTTGCTCCCTCCCCACTCCCTCCATCTACCTCTCTCATTCTCTTTGTTGTGCTTGCCTGGTTTTTTATGGTCATTAGCAAATTAAGTTAGAAATAGAAAGAGAGACAGAAACTCTGGCCACTACAATATGTTGGCCATAAAAGTTCAATAGAAATTGCCGAAAAAGTTTAGCTGTTTCCCCACAACAACTTGTAGATAGATCTATTTAATTTTACTTGTATCTTTTGCTCGTATCTAATTTATAATGACTTTATTTTATTTTGCAGCGATTCAAGTGCCATTGGCGAACAAATGCTGGCCATTGAGGCCATCAAATGTGAGACAGAGTCAGCGAATGCCATGGATACATCCGACACGGAGTTGGCCAAGGATCAACCGGATGCGGATAATATCAAAATGTTTGTTGGACAAATACCAAAGACTTGGGACGAGGCTAAGTTACGGCGGCTATTCGAACAGTTTGGACGTGTGCATACATTGAATGTGCTTCGCGATAAGGTCACATCGATTAGTCGAGGTGAGTGCCATGCATACAAATGTTGGGATTAATGAGCCCGGGTCGGCTCAGATCAGGTCAGAGGGCGACTCTCAATGAATTTTTACAATAGCCATCAATTTGAGGCAACACCCTTTCCAGCCTTTTTATTTTGGCCCCGTCTTAATGCTCTTGTTGTGAACATCAACATGAAGTAATATGATTATGGCCATCACATCAGCATTAAAGTTTGCTGCTCTCAGGTGTTGACTTCAGCATTTCCTTCACACTTAACTTTTTTCCCTTTCTCTTTTTTGTTGAGCTTAACTCACCAGGTAATTGGCCATAATTGCCACTCAGCTGTGTGTGTGGGTGTGTGTGTGTGTGTGTTGGGGGTGTGTGTGATATTGGTTAATTCTGTACTGTATTAGAATAATATACGCATTTGCTTGCAAACTTTTATGAAAGGTTGAAATTGTGCGAATATTATGCATATTTATGGTCATCCAACACGGCTGGGACTGCCAATGATCGTATATACATACATGATTAGGAAACTTATGAGCAGATTAGGTAATAACAGAGGGCGTGTCGAATTTCCCTTTAGCTGGAGTCACATTACTGTTTGAGTGGCAGCTGAGGGGATTATCCCAAACACTGAGTGGTTTAGTTAGCACACCCATAAATATGTAGACTGGAGTTGTTAGTAAAATATAGAGTTATTTATACATAATTAATTAAATTAACAATATATTTTCCTTACTCAAAAACAACATTATTAAAATCATTTTAATTAATTGGCGGAACATTCAGTGGAAAATTGATTGAAAATTGATTCATAAAATATAAAGTTATAAAAAATTACACTACAAATTTTAGTCCATAGGAATTCCGATAGTTTCGCTAAGAGCTTCACCAAATGTTACGTCCGTTCAGTCATAAACCAGCACATAAAAGCCTTATATCTATATATATCCACCCCATTTTAGTACGTCCTTTTAATCATTAACTTTGCATGGCTTGCCCCAAGTGCTCGTCCTTTGTCCAATTACATCTAATATAAAAAAAACCAAACAAAAAAACAAAATTAATGATTGCATGACAAACTTAATATATCTTTTTAGACTAAGTTGTGCCCCAATGCATGATAAGTACAGTTGCTGACAAAAGCATAATTTGTATTGGTCCCCAATAATTTTTTTTATAATTTATTGCTCGATAAATCGTATTGAAAAAACGTCCTTGTACCTAAAAACGTTTGTGCATTTGTCTATCGATTGTTAATTGTTTAAGTTTCTTGCCTATCGAAATACATTATCTGTATCGATTTTTGTATCGATTGTTTCGTTCTGTTTCGATTACAGGGTGCTGTTTTGTCACCTACTATACGCGCAAGGCGGCTTTGAGGGCCCAGGATGCGCTACACAATATCAAAACCTTGGATGGGGTAAGTAACATGCTCACCTATACATATATATATCTGCTCAGTTATCGATACAAAAACACGTGTATCTGTAGCATTTTGTAGCGGTTTGAGTTGCTCGTTCTATTTGTTTCTTGTATGTGCATCAGTATGTGTGTGTATGTGCTATGTATGTCTATGTATGTGTACGTTACTCCTCTTCTTCTACTTTTACTCTATTTCTTGTCAATTTTTCTGGCTTTTGAATAATGCAGCTTGAGAAAGTCAACCGCTTGTGCCTTGAATCAATCGATCGATCCAAATGACATAGTTTTCATACCTCAAATTTCTAATAATATATGTACACACACACACACACATGCCTCTGGAGGGTCTTAGGGGCGAAATGGGGGCCTGGCATTGGGCTATTGCTTTGTTGGTATATGGTCAACACAAATGTAATCATCAGTCAATTAGTGGATTCAATTATTGAGGACAATCTCATTGTTAACGTATTAAATGAAGCGTTCAACGCACATGCAAACACTGTAAAAGGGATTTCATATCGACTCCCTTCTTGGCCACGACCCCCCAACTCCTGTATAATTTACATATTCAAATTGTTAATGGAAAATCTATATAGCTAGGTACATTGGCTAACACTGTGGCACAGAGTGAAACTGGTAATAGGCAAATGACGTCACGTGTGTAATTGTCAAAATAATGACCAATGTACTCAGTGCTGTGCTACGATATAGTGTATGCATGTGTACACACACATACATACTCACACGTGGCTCTGTTTGTATAAGTAAGTGCCTCAGCTAGTGTGTGGGCATGTCTGATCCTTTAATGCATTTGGCAGGCTGCCTGAACCTGAACAACCACCAAGCTCACTCGACCTACTAGAGTTGTAGTCGTTGTCCTCTGTGCAAGAGCTACTTAATTTACCTGAAATAATCGATAGGTAAACAGACGTTAAAACGTCGGCATTTTCACACACACACAACTACACGTACACCTGTACACAGGCGTGTGTGTGTGAGCAACTTGTCAACGGCTACAATAAATATTTTGTTTTGAAGTGACCATTTCCCTATATATAGACACGTATATGTATATGTAAGCTACTTTCAGCGTGTGGGAGTGTGTGTGTGTGTGTGGGTTAAGTGGCTTGACAGCTTTTTGGTCAGCTCTGCTGTAGTAGTCGTATATTCGAGTATTTTTTTATGCCATGTTGTTGTGGCACGTGTGAAACGAAGCAGTTGTGACGCACACGATGTCGCTACACTGCAAATGCCTTGAAATATTTAAAGAATTTCGTGCGCCGCCCAAAAGTATGCAATACTTTTTGAACAAACTGAATGTGGAAAAGAGAGACGAGAACGTGCTTTAAAATGAGAGAGTGTAAATAAAATGAAATCAAACTAAGTAAATTTATAATAAGTAAAAAAAAGAAAACTTTTTATTTTTTAAATGAATAGTTGTTAAATTTGTAGAAAATTCTAGTTTATTTAATTTAAAATTTCTAACAGTGCTGCAAATACTTTACCACAACAGAAGCACTGTCCCCGAAACGAGCAAAAATATTTTTACTGCTAATTGACCAAATTTGTAAACCCAATAAAATGGACAAGGAGATTTCAACAAAAATAATGTAGAAGAAAAAACTGAGAGCTTAACAACAGTTTGAATGACAATCGTATTATAGACCGAATGCCATTTGAGTGAAAAGGGTAACAGTTAGAGTTAGAAGACAGCTAAAAGGATACAGGCAAATGGCTACAACAGCAACAACTATACAGGAGTTGGAGCATACTGGACAGGCCACTTAACTCATTCAGCTGTCAATTTTTGAATAATAGAGCAACAAAATGACGCAACAATGATGGTTGTTGGGTTTGTGGGTGTGTGGGTGTGTGGCTGGTGAGTGGATGTCTGAGATTGGGTTCTCGACTAAGGCAGTGACATTTTTCTCGTAATTTGTGCAAAACCTTTTGACCAATTCGACTGAACGCTGACTGGATAGGCCGGAAAGGTCCTGAGTCTGAGTAACGAGTGCTTGTCAGTCAGAAACCGTTCCGGAGATTTTTTCTCATTCAGCACATCAGTCAGAAGATGAGGCAGGCAGTCATTCAGTCATTCATTCATTCACTTAGTGCACTTTTCTATCGTCTCTCCTATTTTTACATTCCCTTCTTAAGAGTTCTTGCCAAACTCGAAGCAATTGCTGCATTTCTAATATCTTTGTAAGTATTATTATTATCATTTCCTATGCTCCTCTGTGCTGTGAGTGATGGGCTGAGTGCAGTGGGCGGTACACTCTTAACTGAATGAAAAGTTAATTGAAATCAAAGTAATGGCAACCCGTTGGCAAGTCCTGTCAGCAGCCAGACAGAGTCCTGTCAGTGGACAAGACACGGGACACAGGACAACAGAGCCTTATCAGTTTGCTCAATGAATGCAAAATAAATTAAAATTGTTAAAAGCAGCGCATTCAATTGCAAGTGCTAATGGCCACGTTAATGAAATGGCCGGCATTTCCACACTGCCCTTTAGTTTCCTTCCCAATGCACCCCTTGGCCATTTCATTAGTTTTATGAACATTTGTTAGCCTTCGCTTTGGTCTTTTGTAACTGTATTCTGGGAAGGCACTCGAACTTGTTGCATTAGCCCAAATCAAACTAATGAAATCTCCAATAGCTGAAAGTCCAGCACACGCAAATACAAAAAAAGAGTCTCTATAAGGCAGAGCAGGACATGCATGTCCTCGAAGCGAATCTGAGCCTCAATTGCAATTCAACAGCTGCCGTCTGTCTGGCCAACTATTAAAAAAAGGCAGTTCTAACTGCTTTTTGCTCTTGTCCTTTCTCAAAACACATTCTCATTTTGTATTTTATTTTCTTTTGCTTTTCTGCCTTTTTCCAGATGCATCATCCCATTCAAATGAAGCCGGCAGACAGTGAGAACAGAAACGGTAAGTTCAATAACACAAAATTTCAATATCAAAAAAATTTAAGAAAAAAGAAATGATAAAGCCCTGTAAATAACGTGTAAAGGAGTATTTAAGCTTTGTGCTTAAATATCTAACATAAAGAAACACTTTCTGGGGGTTCATCACTTAGCTTTATTATAATATATTTCCTTTTGTACAAAAAGTTTATTTATAAAAGATTCCATTAATTTTTTTGCATTAAAATCGTTTAGTACAAGACTGAGTACTTTTTAATCGGGTTCTGCCGATTGCTTTCAACTGCATTATTCTAGTTTTTCACTTTTGCTAGTTTTTTCTAGGCTTTTCTATTTTTTTCAAGTTCTTTGCTTTTACTTTGTGGGTTTAATCACAACTTGTATCGAAGACATGAATGAATAATGCTTCATTGGGAAAGCACAATAACAGCAGAGGAACAGAGGAGCAGAGAAGAGTAGTGGGTTGTAAAGCAGAGTGAAGTAGTGGGAAGGAGAGAAACGTAGAGGAGAGACAAGTAGTGTCATTTGTAGTCGGCATTAGTCGGATTTGCGGAGGCCCACTAAATCGATCAGAGCTGTCTCTGTTTCTGTTCCGTTCTGTGCTGTATCTATCTCTGTTTTTGTTCCACTGGCAGTCTAAAAGTCCTGTTGATGCGCTCTGGATAAATACCATTTCAATAAGAGCACAACTCTATCGACTTCTCGCTCACACACACACACATTTGTGGGCAAATCAAACTGCAATAAATAGTAGGGTAACCTACGTTGACTACCTCGCTTTCCTCGCCTGTCTGTGCGACGCCGCGCCGTCAATAGTAACTAAAAAAGCAAACATTAAAATAGCAAAGCCAATGCCAAAGCCACTGGCAACAACTGGCAAATAGGTGGCAACTCTGGTTATCCAAGCCAACAAGCTTTACGTTCTGCGTTGTGCGAGCTGCGTACAAAACTGAATTCCAAAATGAAAATCGTTATTTGAGCCTTTTTTACTGTTTTGGCCGTGGCCCTGCGACGCCTCAGTTCCGTTTCCGCTGCATATAGTGGGTGTCTGTATGAATGTCGGCAGAAGTGTATGTGTGTGGATGAGTGTGTAGGAGTGCGTGAGTGTGTAGCTGCTGCCTTTCGATTATGAGTTTGGTATTTCCTCTGATTTTTTCTGGTTTTTCTTCCGCGAAACGGAAATGTTGAAGCAATCGTTATCGTGTTATAGCTCTTTCTTGTCCTTTCTATTGCATTCTTCTTCTTTATTGTCCTTTATCGTCCTTCGGAGCTCCTTTCCCATATTCTGTGCATAATGGCTTTCCTGTCAGTCGATAACTCTTCATTATTTATCAGCTCAATTGTATCTTTTGTCAATATCACTTTGATTAAACTCAAAGTCAACTGTTTTTGTACTCAACACTTTTTTCGCTGCTTACCAACACTTTTTATCCATCTATTTATCTGTATCTTAAGCGCAAAAAGCACTCAACAAGCACTCAAATAATTTGTTTGTCATTTTGTGCGTCAAAATAAACACGTGACAAAAATAAATCACAATTTTAACAAGTGCTAAAAATATACGCGAGGAATGCTCGACTAGCAAATGCCCAGTTGGGATTAAATTGCTTTTGTTTTCACAACCGATTATTTAGCAAGAACAACAGCAAACTATACGTATTATTCCCAGGGTATTTGTACACGTAATACACAAAAATTGTCTTCTTAATTAAGAGAAAGAAAAATTGTCACCGCGCATCAGTTGCTGGCTCGTTTAGTTTGATGCATTTGTTGTGGGCGCTTTAAACAAATAATAATTATAAGTTATAAATAAATGTACAATTTTAAAAATACAAAAATTTGTATATATATTTATTTATTGTTAAATTAAGCAAACACAATTCACTGTCGAATGCTCGCAAATGGATATAAATCATATTCATGCTGCCAAGTGATTAATTATAACAAGGCAAAAACTGAATTGAGCCATTTAACAATAAGGTGCATGAAAAGTGGTATTAAGGAAGACTAAAGATACTTTATTATTAAATGTGGCAAAATAAAATATGAAGACAAACTGAATAGAAGACGGAAAAATTATGAAATGCTATTTAGAATTATAAATTACTGACTTAATCGCTGAAAAATAATATTTATTGCATAAAGCTTATATATAAAGTATAATTTTTAGTTAGTTATCTCTTAAACAGAAATTTTCTTACTATACATTTTTCACTGTACAATAATTCTTCAACTTTTAAGTCCAGACCTAAAAAAACGCTTCATTGATCGGTCATACCCTTAATAAGAATATAGTGCATATATCTTGTCGTTTTGCCGACAATTTCAAATGTCACACAACATTTTCGGGCTGTGCAACAAGTGCAAATGTTGCCTCAAATTGTAGAATTTTGTATACACACTCCTTACCTAATACAGCACCGCCCCACCCTAACCACGCCCCCTTTTGCTTGAGTGGGGACTGTGCGTGTTTGGCAAAATGTTTTGGCGACACTTGACAAAATGCCAGAAATTCTAAACACTTTTAGCCGTGTTGTCGTTCGCCTTTGCTGCTGCCCTTTTGCATTTGAATTTCAGCCTCTCTCTCTCCCTCTCTCTGTCTCTGTCTCTCTGCTGGTTCATGGCAAATTAATTATTTGATGCAGTAGCTGCGTGTAAGTTTACGCACATTTATTTATGCCTTTTGAGTTTGTAATTAATGAGTTTATTAATTCGCAAATTGTCAGTCGTTGACAGAGTCAAAGTAATTCCATGAGGTTTCTACTTGCCACTTGCCACATCGTTGAGGCATGTCCGTCTTCTAAGTGCAACATGGCAAGGCGAATTCTTTGCGGTATCTTTAGATCTCTGTTCGAGTCAAATGCATTTTCATGTTTTCAATTTGCCCACTTGTGCATCTAATAGATACATAGATACTTTGCTGCTGATGCCACTGCTGGTAGCATTAACACACTTTTCAATTCAATTACACATTGTTGGCTAAAACAATGCGCTTTTCTATTCGTAACCAAAACTGTTGCGCGTCTTTCTTTGCATCAATTGATTTTCTCACATTCGTTGCTCGTTTAGCGCCTGACGTGATCCCTTGTTTAGATACAAGATACTTTTGGGTAAGCATCTGGTTATAGATCTATGCTGTAAGTACTGATCTACTTGCAGCATTTTGTAGTCAAGTTGTTAATTGAAAGGGTTGCTCAGTCCGTTGGAGCTTAACTTGCCGTTAAATGTGTTAAACATTAAGTGAGAAAAGTGAGGTAAGGTGAATGATGCAAATAAAGAGAGTCAGAAATACCCAATGAGTAATATAGCAAATATCGGTAATAATATTTTGACAGTCAGTTTTAACTCATTATAAATTAAGGTTAAGTGTATTTAAATGTGAAACAAAGTTTATTTTGTTTCTCCTATAACAAAATTTACTGAAAACTGCGCTTAAAACAAAGTAAAGAAAAGCATTTTAATAACTGTAAGTGCAAGCAAAACTTAGAGAGCGGGAGAGAGAGTAAGAGAAAACGAGCTTAACTGCATGTTTATGCATGCAAGTTAATAACTTCAAATCATTTTACACCACTTTTCAATCAACCAACACACACATACACACAGAAAAAACTGCAGCTTAGCGTCAATTACAAGAGAGCGCAAGACGCGAAGTTGGAGAGAGCAAGAGTGGGAGAGAGCGCAACTGATGCCAGTCAATCATCAGCGTAAAAGCAAATAAAATAGCAATAACAATGCTGAGTCAGCCCGGCATATAACAAACTCAACTCTCAAACTTAACATAAATAACCAAAAACAACAATGCAGCCAAAGAGCGTAACTAATTGACTTTGACTCAGCCACAAGTGTCGAAGAGCGCGTGCACAGCACTAGCGAGAGCTCCCAAAACAGCTGTGCAAAGACACAAGAGAGAACCAACAAGTGAGAGTGTGAGAGAGCATTCGCGTAGCCGGCATAAGTATAGTGTTGTTGTATTGGGCATTGCCAACGGCGAATACAAACGAAATTCAAAGTGCAGCGCAATTGACGATCGCTGAGCGCCAACAGCAGCAACAACAACAAAGCACATATTGAAAAGGGGACGCCGCAGCAGCAGCGACGCGTTGCGTTCAGTCGCGTCGCCGTCGATAGTCAGCGCTCGCATTTGTCAAACGTATTCAATAGAATTTCTAGTTGGCAGCGTAGAGTACCCCGCTGTACTCAGTCGCCAGTTGGCAGTCTATCATCGGCATTCATTCAAGACACGATTGCGCGCACCGGAAAGTGATCATCGTCGTTTTCGTCGTTCGTCGTCGTCGTCGTGTTCGTTGTTGTTGCGTCTTTTTATCCAGCCACAAAGTAAACAAATGAAAAAAATTCTTTTAAATTAAATAACTGTCGTTCAGTTGGCAATTGATTGGAAAACGTACGCGTACTTAAACTCTACTCAATTAACAATAATACCGTAATTGTCAATTGAACGAAACAAACGAAATTCAATTTTAGTTTTGTGCACCAATAAAATACGAAACGAAAAGAAAATAAAAATGTGATTGTAATGAAAAAAAAATAATAATTAGGGGAAAAAACTAAGAAATTGTAAATTTCGAAAATTGATTTAAGTTGCGTATGTGCGAAAATAAATTTCAAAATCTTACTCAGACTCAGATACATTCATTTAGTCATTCGAGTTTGTTCAGTTATTCAATTTGGCAATTGCCAAAAGTAAACAACAATAATATGCAAATTAACTTGCCTTCGTTACTGACAAAATACTTAATAATAAACAATTGAATGCAAAAAAACGGAAAGAGTAGAAGAGAGGGGAGAAAGGAAGAGCGGTAGAGAGCGTAGGCGAGAGAACAGGGAGTAACTATGAATAAATGCTCATAAGTGCAGCAGACTCTTGACTCATTCAGCCGGCAATTCTCAATATCTCAGTTTGACTGGTTAATTACCGTAAACCAGGCTCAGTCCCCTTCTACACACGCCCCGCTTTCCAACCAGTGCCACAAACCGCCGCTGTTCAACCAGGTTCCAATTCAATTTCCATTCAATTTCGCGAAGACACAGAAAATGGCAAAATTGAGCTGATATTAAGTCAGCTGTTTTCTGTTTTTGTTTTGCTTTTTGCGCTTTGCTTTTGCTTTCAACTCGATTGCATTCAGTTATTTTATCTTGCATCTGTATCTCAGATATTCTAGTTGAGCTCGCTTTGCCCGAGTCCAAGCATTTGTGGAATGCCACCAAATGTTTGCAGCCAAAACGCAATGGAGAAATTTGTTTCGCTTTCATGTGCAACGCTTGCGTGTTGCAAGTTGTGCGTTGCATGCGTACTCGACTTTGTAGTTGCAGCAATTTCAGTTTCAGTTGCTGCAGCTGCAGTTTATCATTTGTCTATATTCCGTGTGTGGCATGAGACATTTTGTACGCTTCACGTGCATTAATTGAAATATGTGCATTAATTGCAATACCGCAACGGAAAGTGTATAGAAAATATTTGTCCGATTTCTAAGGAATTTGAATGAACGCAGAATTTATTATGAAATTTCCGCATTGACGTAACGTCTTAGAAACTTTTACATTGATATCAGCTTGAAAATCATTACATTTCTTTGTAAAATTAACTCACTTTGTATACAATCGATGTTTAATGCCTTTTAATACTATAAATTTCAGTGACTTAATAATTCTTTTCTTATAATACCACATTGCTAGGTCAGCAAATTTTTTAATTTAAAAAAAAAAAACATCTGCTTAAAATATTCCCCATATATTTAAAACCCAAACTTTCCTCTCTAGCTTCCTTCTACACTCAAGTTCTTGCTCATCTTGACTTCAACAATTTATGAAAATTTCGCAAACAATTTGAAATATTTAACTCTGGCTAATTAGTACAACAATGGTCAGAAGCAGAGGTCTATGCAGATTACACAAAACTCAATTTCCTAACCATAATTACCGGCAATTGTATAGTATTCTATTCTATTGGCTTGAAGCATTGTCATCGCTTGAGAATCATGCTAAGAACTACAGAGAAGTATTGTCCAAAGAGTCTTGAAATGAAAAACAGACAATGCTGTGAATAGAATGAAGTACATCGTATTATTTTTCTAGGTTTATTTTTTTTTTTTTGCTACTTATGTAGAGGAGGTCGAGAGTTAAAGCTGCCTCAAATGGAGTCGCCACATGATTGTGCAACACAATTTAAAAACAGAGTTCTTACAATGCAGCAAGTGCAGCAACGAGACAGCAATTAATTGAAGAAATCACGCACTTGGCAACCCAAACTCAGAAAAAACAGTCGTAAATTCTATAGAGGGCGGCAAAGGGGAAACGGAGCAGTGGTAAGAGGGGCTGGGGGCTGAGAAGAGTGGGTACGACAAATACGGCTAACGGGCTCTATGATCCCAAACAAGAAACAAAAACTCAAAGACAAAAACTCAATGGCAGGCGACAAGTTTTGCATATTAAGCGGCAAAAGATACTTCTACAAAAGATACTTACTATTAAAAAACAAATAAAAACCAGAAAAAAGAGATTGAATAACAACAAATTGTATGGCAAATTATAATGTGCATGCTTCATGTTATTATTGTTGTTGTTGTTGCTTTTTTATAGCTTCTTTCACTCCAATTGCGGACGTCAGTCAGCGAGGTAGGGGCAGGGAAGAGGGCGGTGTTGGCACAGCGCCTCAATCAGAGAATTTTAATTATTATTTTCAATTATCGAAAATGGTTTTGTGTCTGTTTCAATTTACATTTTTTGTCCTCTCTGATTTTTCCTTTTGCTTTTCAAGTGCTTTTCTGCCCCTCTCCGCAAATGTAGATACTTTTGTATCTGTATCTGGTAATTAGAGGGGCGTTTCAATTGCGGCATATGGTTTTGTTTTTTAATTAAATTTCTTGTCCAGATAAGAACTTGGCTGCTGCTACAAAAGGGGGCGTTCAATGGCTGAGATGTTTTATCTATACTCTCTTTGAGCTACTTGTAAAGCTGCGTCTTCGAGCCAAGCTTAAGGTCAGCTGACACATTTGTATCTCGCGCAGTTGTGTGTAGATACATATACGAACGCTTTTAGCGGGTAACTGCAAAAGCCACAAGCTGTTAACTGATAAAATAAACAACTGTCGCTGGCTGCTGAAACCCAAGCTCAAAACTCAAGCTCAATACAAAAATAAATAAATAAAATTAAATGAAATGAAATGAGAGAGAAAAAAGATAAGCAAACAAAAACAACAAATATAATGCCCACTTGCTAACTCAGGTAGCTCAAGTCTCGGGTTTAAATCTCATTTTTAGTCTGAGTTTGTGCCAATCTCTAAGATACACTTCATATTGTATGTAGCTGTGTGCAGTTCTAAGATATTTATCATATTTTTAGTTAAATGCATATGCAAGTGCCAAAAACGCAATTACAGAGTTCTATTCACATTACTCTATACTCTAAATGTCTGCGTGTATCTGTGAGATACTCGTGATCAGTTGAAGCTGCTGCTAAGCACGCGTCATTTGATGACTCCAGCAATTTATGGCTTAGATACACTTGTCTACAGTTCGGCTAGTTGAATCGAGCTTGAACCTATGACACACGACACTTGTTTTGTGATCTTTAGAGATTCACAAAAAACCTTGTAGATACACTGAAAACTTGTTCTAAAACAAATTAATGAGCAATATTTGTATGTATTTCTAGCTCAAAACTTATGTTATAGTTTAGATCAAATATAACAAGTGTTACTGAAGTTCACAGCATTTATTATGCTCCCAGTTCAGATTAATCTTCATAAAAGAGTTGATAGATACATCGATTGCCCCTTGAGTCTCCATACTAATCAATTACTTATTTACAAAGCTTTCTATAGCACTTACAAGCTTTGAACTAGCTTTAAAAATAAACAACTAAATCAAGTGCTCTTATAAAGTGCCGACTAGCTTTTAATTGTCTCTAGAAAATTATAAGTATCTTGAGTTCCCACAAAGTTTTCTTTCTAAAAACCAATCATTTGCATTTTAATGCAAGTTTTTTTGCTATCTCAACTTTCAATTGTTCTAAGTATGATTACATTATTTATTTTCTACAGTTTAATAGTTTTTCATCAGCTTTATATAGTTTTTAGTTCTTTTTATAGCTTTGGGTAATTTTCTCTAGTGTATTTGATAATCGCATTGCAATCGCTTCGTGTTGATATCTCGAAGTTTTGTCGCAAATGCCATTTAACCAAACTGAAAAAATGCCAAAACTACAGGCAACAATAATAATGATAATTTTGTATGCGAGCGTCGACGTTGACGCTGACGTTGACGGCGACGTTGACGGCGACGTTGACGTCGCCATGTGGCTTGGCTTTGGGACAGGCACATCGTGAACTGAGTACACAATGGCTAAAGTACTCGCACACAAATACACACACACACGGGCGCAGCACAGAGCACAACAACAACAGTGACAAAACAAAAAGCTAAACAGCTGAAAAAAAGGCGAAAAAAGAAACAGAATAAATATCAAGTAAAATAAACCGCACGACAGAGCGAAACGGCAGTGAAACGAGGAAAAAAACGAAAAAATATTCGAGAAAAAAAAAACAGCGACGCTAGCAGTTTGTCACTCAATCGCCCAGCAATCAGTCGCGTTTTCAGTTTAAGGTATTGTATCTTACAGATACATAGTCGCCTAGATACACTCTCCAACGGCGAGACGTGCGCGTCGCCGTTCTGTAATCACTAAAGTCGCTGTTCACTTCTATCCTACATCGCATTGCGCATGCGTATTGTAGACTCGCAAAAGTATCTCAGATACTAGTAAAAACTGTAAGATACAATGCACAAAACGTAACCAAAATTCATGCAATCTGTGGTCGTCTTTGTTGTGGAAGTTTACATAATTAACTAACGATAAGAACGTAATTTTACCGCCACAGTGAAACCTCGATAAGTCACTGAGCATAAGCCACAAGCAAATGCGATTGTTCTAGGCTGTGCCCACTGTGACTGTGTTGATAAAGCTCTATTTACCTGAGCCAATGTGCATTAGCAAACGTGCCGCATTTATTTACATAAATTTCAAATGTACACAATGTACATCAGCTGATAAAATGCACAGAACAATAGCTACAGATACATTTATACACATATAGATAGATAGAAAAAAGAGTGTGTATAGGTATGTGCTATATACCTATATGGTATATGACAAGTTAAACCGATTTCCGATCCAGTTCGCGTTACGCTTCAGTACCTCATTGCTGGATTATTCGGGGAGTGCCAGAGAATCGCAACGGAGACAGATACAGAGACACAGAGAGAAATAGTTTGTCATAAAAGCCTTTCGATCTGCCGACAACATCTTTTTCAATACCCAACATAATGTATTACCTGAACAATACGATATTATCTCAAGGTCGGACTGCGCCCTATTCAGTTGGGGAAAAACTTATTGATTGTTGTTGTTCTTCTCTGTCTCTAACAACATTTGTGCAAATATTAAAAGATGCCACAGGCAAACAACTAGAACAAGTGTCATTAAATTGAAATAAACATCCCATAGACTGTAGCTGTATCTGTAGCTCGCTACCGTTGAAAATCCAATAAGAAATGTTTATGAACACCGCCGTTTTTCACGTAATGGATTTTTCTTGGCGTCAGAGCAAATGAAAATGAAAATGAAAACGAAAATGAATCACTTTGGCCCCAAAGTAAATTCCAATTGAAAATAATCAGTCAGTTTGAGTTTTTTTTTTCTTGGTCTAGTGCTGGCGGTGGGAAAGAAAAGTCTTTTACCGGCCGGCAAACAGACGGAAATTGTCAGTTGTCAATTTTTGTGAATTTAAAAAGCAACAACAGCGACAACCACAACAACAATAACAAAAGGTGTACGGCATATTAAATACAAAATGTCAGCAGCTCGTCAGCTCAAAAGTGAACATAAAAATATTCATAAAATAAATTTCATGAGTGCGTGTTTATTTATCACTTTGAAAGTCGATGGACCAAAGTAGATGAAAAATAATTTGCTAGAGACTGTATTAAAACTGGTACACCCTGTAGGGCTTTTATACCCTGTAAAAGTGTGTGAATCAGTAAAAAAAGGAAAAATTAATAGTAGATTCGATAATAATTTTTCTTATTAAATACCAACTCAACAATTCTATCTCAAAAGTATCTTAACCTACTTGTTAGTAAAAACTTCGCCTCAAATGACATAGAAATATTTTTAGTTGGTAACTCTCTAAAATTTAACATGCTTCAAATGCTTTCGATTATACTGAAAATGCTTCGCTATACGCTCTAGAAATTTTGATATACGAGACACGTATCCAAGTGGGTTCAGAGTGTAAATGCGAAGTTAATGGAGTTTATGCGATAATTGTGGTTGTTGTAGTTGTAGTCGGTCGTAAAGTGAGTGAATCCAAAAGATAATGTACGAAGTGCACGTGGAGCAGCAAAGGTTAAATATAATGAGCATGGAATGAGTTTGTAAAAACAACAAAAAAATTATTTAAAAAAGTTGAAAGTTCTTAACTAAACACTTTAGTTAAGATCTATTGCAGTTAATATGGAACTGACTCTTATGAAACCTTGTGCTAATTTCAATGCAAGCCAAGTCAAGAGTTTTTTCCGTTGTTGTTGTTGTTGGCCGAGTTGACAAATTGGTTAGTTTGACGGTGCAGCGAAGCGTTGAAAAAATGATTACAAAAAAGCCAATTGCATACACGTATGTACATTTTACATATTACCTGTGTGTGTGTATGTCAGGTATGCTCACATACATAACATATGTACAAATGTATGTACATTGCCACATGCTTCATTATAGTATTTTATGATTGCGACAACAGCGGTGGCAAATCAATTTACGTACTTAGTTAGCATAACACACCTGTCCCGCAGAGACTCACCGAGAGCGAGAGAGAGAGAGAGAGAGAGACTATGTGCACTCTCTTTCAATATTTACACTTTCTTCCAAGAGCTTTACATACTCAATACCAAACAGCCGATGAGTTGTCGTTTATTTACGCATATTTATGTCTATATGTTGACCATGTACAAATAACAACAACAACCCAAGGGGGAAGTGGGGTAAAAGCAGAAAGCAGGACAGAGTCTGTCAATAGACTGGCAAACGTCAATTTAGCTTAGCCACAAGAAATTGAAAATAGTATGGAAGAGAAATACAACAAGAAGAAACTTATTGAAATAACTAGAAAACTAGAAACTAGAAAATAGGAAATAGTTGACATGAAAAATACTTCATTTGGCCACAGACTTATTGTAAATATAAATAGACTTCTGGGCAGACAGTACGTAGAAATATATGCCATTGAACAGAGCAAAATTTACCAGACTTTTAGGCAATTTTAGATAACTAGATGGTTATAATATTGTCAAAAGTAATCCCAAGTGTATAAATATTTGCTAATCATTCGCCTCGAATTTTAGAGACTAAATTCTATTAATTATTTTAAGAAAACTTTGAACTTGGATTTGCTCATTTTCTAGCATTTTAAAGTCCAAACTCAAATGTTAAATAATTTTTTAACTCACACAATTTTATCTATTTAACAATCAGTTTTATTTTTATATCTATAAATTTCTTGCGAAATGTGTATTTTTCCAACAGATTCAAGCAGCAATTTCTCATAATTAAACGAATCTATAAATAAGAAATTAAATATTTTATTACTATGCAAACACTTTATAACATTTAGCTACAGCTTTCTATTTTCCTCGTATTTGTTGGCCAAAGAATCAAAGAATTTCACATAGAAATAAACCAACTGAGACGACAATTTCTTGCTGTTTCTGCTAAGTAAAAAATAAGCTTGAAATTTCACAATTCGGTTTAGTAAATGTAGACAGTTGTCGTCGGTTGTTTAGTTTCGGTTTCAATTCTGTACCGTACCCAAGTACTCCGCGTACCCCCCTACTCCACTAGACCCTCCATTGTTGTATATATAGCACATAGGCTTGGGTTAAATTGTTATTGTTATTTTGTATAAACACAGACGTTCGGTTTCATTTTTTTTTTTTTCAAGCTGTTTAGAGCTTGTCACAGCTGCAAATAGGATAGATTGTTTGTTTTTGAGAATTGTTGTTGAGGTAAATAGGAGTATGTCCAATATGCCACAGAGGTGTGAACAAGTGTGAAATTTTCTATAGAGTTTCAAGTTTTAAACAGTGTCATATGTACGTATATACAAATATAAGACAAATTGTTCATAAAAATAGTTGAAGCGAAAGCTTAATAAACATTGAAACATTGAGAAATGTTGTATTAATAAGGCAACAAAAAATCATTTCATGAGCTGTCTCCTAAATGACATTAAATGCAAAATCAAATAACTGTGTGCGATGTGATTGCCATAATAAGCTTAATAACACTCGCAAATATCGTATATCGAATAACGAATAACGAAAGAGTCCAATCGAATGACATGCTCGTCACATTAACGCTCGATATGATGCGATGTGATATGCAACAAATTGAAAGTAAATAAAAAAAATACAACAATAATAATAATAATAACAAATACAGCAGCACTCCTTGGGGGAAAAAGAGACAGCTAGAGTGTGGGGGAAAGAGAAAGAGCAATCGAATACGCTGATGACAAAAGCAAACTGCAGACAGTTCAACAATATGGCAAATTAATTAGTTATACAAAAATGGTAGACCATAAAAAATTGTGAAAATCAACCACAACAACAGCAGAATTATTAAAAATATAAATAAAGAAAACAACACGCGTTACGTATTAAAAGTAATTACAAAAAAGAAAAAAACAAAACAAAACTGAATTTTGTTTTCGTTCAAATTATGCACAAGTGAATAATTGTGGCATTTTTAATGGCTACTAAAATAAATTAATCTACATCGATATTTGTATCTGTGTCTAAAAAATAAATATATTTGTTTTATCTGTGTAGCAAGTAAAAAGTATTGCTGGTGTTTTAATATAGCCCAAGTGGCTCATAAAAACAAAGTTTCGCTTTTTGTGTAAACTTCAAGTGTGTGTGTTAGTGTGTGCGTGTGTGTGAGTGTGTGTGGCGCCATCTAGCGGCCCATAAATAAAAGCACGCTATGAAAAATCCAAATATCATGGAATGCAGCAGTGGCTTAAATAACAACAACGAGAACAACAACAACAACAACAACAATGGCACTGTCACAGCGTCCAATATCAACGGAAACGGAAATGGCAATGCTAGCGAGCTGCAGCTACAGCGCTCTCTGACGGCTAAAACAGCGCTAACAACATGTGCAACATCAGTAGCAGCAGTGCAACACAACAACATCAGTAACAACAACAACAACAAATTGTGCGGCTCCGGCTTGTCGCCCCTTCACAGCCCACCGCCGCCTCCACACCCGCAGCAGCCCACAAACATGGCCACAAATGGCCATCAGTCGTATCCGGCGATAACGGCAACGTATTGGCTGCCGCCACCAAATCCGGCGCCATATTTAGTTCCAGGTAATTAGTGTTACTTGCAGTTGTCCCCGTTCTACACACAGTTACCCCTAGCTCCCTTGTCCTTCCCATTCTATACGAAATTCCCATTCATTTCCCCTACTCCAAGTACCGACCACTGTCTAAGTCCTGCCTTACACACTGAAGAAAAACTGTGATTTAAATGGAAAAGGCTGCAATATTACGATTTCTGAATTAAAATTATTTAAATTACATAATCAATTAATTAAAATTTATATACAATCAGAAATCAAATTAATTGTGAAGTGTTTTTTGGCTTGAGAAAGAAAATTGAAATATCAGACATATTTTAGCAATAAATTTAGCTCTTGTTAAAAACATTTAAAGCACATATAAGTAAATAAATATTTTTAAAAAAATTTGTGCGAGTTCTAACACAAAAAATAATTTTTTTTTGCTTTTGAAACTTATAGAAATCGCAGATAAATGTGCTTCTTTAGTGCTATAAAACTAGGATCAACTTTTGCCAAAATATTTGATTCACCTAAGAATCTTGTGGTTTTTTTCAGTGTACTGCCATCCCTAGTCCTACTGGTCTGCGGCACACGGAAAAGCGTTGCCTGCCTCGAAATGTTGCAAATTATATTTTCGTGTTTATTGTAAAGCTCGCGAGGATTGCGAAAAAAAAAAACAAAAAAACACGTTGTTGGGGGCCAAAAAAGGAAAGGCCAACAACGATGGCCATGTCGTGTTTGCTGTGGGTGTGTGTATTGTTGTGCGAATGAGTGTGAGTTTGAGTGTGAGAGTGTGTGTGGGAATTGTCGTGTATTTTATTTCCGTTGTTGTCGTTTTTTTTGCATTTTGTTTTTGGCTTTCTGCTTAGCCCAGAGTTGCTGCCAAGTGGCAAAATGTTAAGCCAGTGTGTGAAGCTGGCTCTATTGTCTGTGTGTGTGCCCAAGTGTGTGTGTGTGTGTGTATCTGGGCGTGTGTGTCGATGTAGCCGCTTGTGTTTCCCGAATCGGTTGCATGCAACACACAGCGGCGCCTCGTTTTTGTGTGTAATTTCATTTGCAAACGCCACTTGCTGGCTGCTAATTAAATTTTAGCTTTGTCAGGGGATTTGCACTTTGCATTCGATGAGATCAAGGGAAGGCGTAGGGACTGTAAGGGAAAAGGGAACATCATTGTTTGTTTCTGTACTCGAAGTATCACTTATGGCAGTTGTTGTTGTATTTTTTTTTTTAACTGTTGCTCGTGAGCATGAACGGAATTTGTGGGATATCAGCGATTTTCCTGTTTATTTTTGGAGACAAAAAATATGCATAATCATGAGAGCAAATGAATTCCAAACTAAATCAATAAATTTTATGAAGAAACACCTAAAATATTTAACTTTAAAATAAGTAAAAGCGGGTTTAGACTTAAATTATTATCAAATCAAGCTAAATTTGGAACGTTTTCCGCACCGGATGCGGCAGAAGAAGCAGCAGGTGAAGCGCCAAAGACTTCTAAGAAAAGTAATCAAGCTTTGTAGTAAAAATACAGTTCCAAGAACAGAATTGAACTAAACTCAAGCAGATCCAATAACAGCAGACGAAAAGTCTGAAATGAATACAAGTGTCTGTGCTTCTGACATGCACCACTCTCGCTCTCTCTCTCTCTCTCTCTCTCTATCTCTCTCTCTCTTTCCTTCCTTCCTTCTTGACTACATTTACTATATAATTTAAAGATTTAAATTTAATTGTTTTTGAATGCTTTTCTTATGTTTGATTAAAGCATTCTCGAGTCATTTATAAATGCAAATGAATATTCGTTTATTCAAAACAGTTAAACTGTTTGTTGTCGAACCCTTTTCCACAACGCACAACAACAACAAATGAATGCCGTGTTTTTGCCATGCAAATCAATAAGTTAACGATCTAATCCATTTCCGTTGCTGCGACTTGCATACAGATTGCTCCAAATATGTCTAATAAAATCGCAAGAGAGAGAGAGAGATAAAGGGGAAGTTGGGGAGAGTGAGATAACTCATTGGGGAATCAAAGTTGAGGTTGCACTTTGCGAAGGAAGCTGGCAACAAATGGGGCAGAGTTTTGATGTCTTCCATGCGAATGTTGTCGTCTAACTGAGCGCATGACTTGCATATTTATGCGATATATGCGAAATGAATTGTTTGCTGTCGTTTTAATACTCAGTAGTAGAAGTCTTATAATTTTATAAAATAAATAAAATTTAAACACAAAGTTTGTAGTAATGGGTAACTTACTGTCGAGCATGCTCTCTGCTTAACTCATTGTTTCTAGCTTTTTTGCTGTTGTTGCCGCTGTGTGTGACCAACAAAGTTAAAGACGACAAAGAAGCAGTGACAGGCAGCAAATAATGATAATAAATAAGCAGCAAAAGCTTCAAAAGGCAAAAAGGTTATAAATAAATAAAGAAATATTTCAATGAATGAATGAATGAATAACCCTGTGCAAAGCTACAACAACAAGTAGAATAGCGACAAGTGCATACGTTGTTATTTTTAAAGCATTTCGATGCAAGCAGACACGTTCTCGACAGCAGCAAAAACTAATAATTTTATGAGCAGATCAAATGACGAGCAGACGAAACAGAGGCGTGGTTAGAGGGGGAACTGAGGGACTGTTCAGCACTCAAAGTCAAAATGGCTGTCAGTCAAAGTGAAGCGTAGCAGACTGCGAGCTACACAGGTGTATGTGTGTGTGTGTGTGTGTGCTGTGTGTATGTTGGTGTCTGTGTTGTATCTATATCTGTGTATGTTACATAAGCTTGTCTGTTTTAGAATTTTGTGGCATGGCATTACGTATACGAGGTGGGTGTATCTGCAAGTACCGCACTTGCTCTCTCGCTCGCACACAACGTGCACAAATGTGTTAACATAAATGTAACACGTTTCGCTGTGGCAACAACCAACAACAACAGTAACAATACGATGCCATGCACGTTGCCATGTCACGTAGCTGCTTTTGCATGTCAACGACAGTCGGAGTCAAAAGTTGTGAGACGCACAACAGGGGGGGCGTAAGAATCCCCAAAAGATTCTGGCCAGGAAACGAAACTGTCACCATTGGCGAGTGCCAAGGAAATTGCCAGCCTGACTACTGACTGCTGACTTTGTATTTCCTTGTCGCTTTTCCAAATGAATCTCACAAAAATTGTTTTTCTCCCAGCACACACATAAAAAAAACTTCGTCTCACATTATTACCGATTTCTCTGCCGCTGCCAACGGCAATGATTTGGCAGTTAGTTTAAGTTTTTAGCAGTTTATTGCTAATTAAAATTACACGATAGTGCAAAGCACAAAGTTTGTGTAACTCTAAAATGAACTTGACTTGAGTATTTTGTGACAAAAATAAATATTCACATATATTAGTGAGCTAAAAAAGTTGAAACCTTTGAGCTGCACTAGCTAATGAAATAAATACTTAATTTTTAAAATAAATTAAATTAAACTACGAATTATGTATTTATATTATAAAAGTGGGGATTGACAAAATAGTTACTTCAGTGATTTAAGATAAGTCTTCTATATAAGTTTATTAGATTTTCATAAACCGAATTGTTTTTCAGCTAACTAAGATTCACTATAATTATACAAATTAGTCTACAATTTTTTCTAGAACCTCCTAGACTAATACGTGCTTTCTTTGTTCAAATTTTGTTGAGAAATTTGCCCAAGTCAAATTGTTTGCTGCTAATTTCCTGAACTGAGCACTATACAACAAAGCACTTCACCCTTTAGCCTACACCCACACAACACAAACTTACACTCGTGTAAAGCAAACGTCAAATGGCAGACAAGTGACCAGAGAACACAAATACGAAAATTCTGTGAAACCCCTACGAAAAACAATTTTTCAGTTGTTTGTTGCTGTTGTTGTTGTTGCCGAGTGTGAGCAACAACAACTTTAAATGCGTTACAGTTCAATACAGACAGTTAGAGTTGGGGTAGTGGAGGGGCAGGGGCGGTGAGGTGATAGGCGGGAATTGGTCGCTCGATCGAATGTGCGTCCCATAAGAACGAAATTAAATTCTGTCGCGACAATACAACATGCGGAATACGTAATCAATTGCCAACATCGATATAAATACAAATACACAAAAGCAGATATATTTTACAAATATACATTGACATACATATGTATTACATACTGTTGCTGTCGCTTTAGATGTATCTGCAGCTGTAGCTGCGACTGTAAATGTATGAAAAGCAGTTACAGATACAGCGACAGTATCTGTATTTACATTGATAGCTGCAGTTGTTTTGTAGCGGAGTGTGTGATATGAAAAGTGTTGAAACTGGTGTATTTAAGGGTATCTATGTGTCGCATGTAGAATCATACCTGTACTTCGAAAGCAAAATTCAAGAATGTAGGTTTTAAAATCCTTTCTCTAACTTACAAGACTCCAACAAAAGCAGTTCACGTACATTTATTGCCTATTTATCTGAGGCTAATGATGTTTATATTGCTGTGTATATACCTTTATCCGTATCCGTGTATAATTCTCTTCATTGTTGTGCAACAACTAAGTGTATTTCCCAACTGTGCAATATTCAGTTAGTCAAATTCTGCATTGCAAACATCAGACAGTGAGAGCTGCGCTTGAGGGCAGAATATTTGGCACAGAATATCGAAACCTTGTATAGTAGAAATGCAATACTAACAGATATAGTCATATAGGTAGTCATTGGCTGCAATTTAAGCTCAAGACATAAACGTAGCTATAACTTAAATAAAGCTAAATATGAGTCACACTAGCAGATGCAGTATGATGCTTTAAATTCTCCAACCACAATTTTTTTTAGAGGAAATTAAATTTCCTTGACCAAAATAATGTAATTAAGGCACTTTCAATGAACCATAATTTCCATTGCCGCTAAATACAATTAACTTAAATAGAAGCTAATGTGCAAAAAATCATTTAAATCAGCTGTCAGTGCTGGAAAATGTGGCAGCCCACAAAAAAAAAACGTATCTGACCGGACGGCGACAGTCAGAAGCAATTGAAGAAGGCGCAGATGTAGAAAGATGAGGATTGCCAACCAGCACGTTTCGATTACGTTGGCAACACTTCCGGCCCGCGAGCTTCACAATTTCCGCAGCCCTCGTTGTTGTTGTTGTTGTTGGATTATTGTTGCACTAGGCAATCTGCCAGCAAATCCAGCATTAAATTGGGGACAGGATTTCAGATGCTGCTCATTGGAACATTTGCTTGAAGGGTTCATTTGTGTAATACAGACGTTATATACATGTGTATGTATTTTTCAGTTGACCAGACCGCTTTGACTTTGGCTCATTCAATTACCGCTGCCCATCAGCTATTCTCCCCCTTCCGCGCTTCTGGTTACACCACCCAGGCAACTCCATTTGATTTTCTCAAGTGCTTGGCTGGCACATTGCCCTGAGCTCAAGATGAGATACTTGTGTTCGCATGTGAAATGCATAGCGCCTCTTGAATGCAAGTCTTTTATTATAATTTAGCTATATATCATTTTCATTTTCATTTCCTTTTATTTTTTGGTAGCTCTACAAGCACTTGAAATACGTTGAAATATTCTACTATTTTCTTTTGACCCTCAAGTGCTTTATTTTGAATGATTCCATTCAGAAAATACTTTAAATTTCAACTGAATTTTATTAAAAAAATTAAAACAAAACGCAATTAATATCTGACATAATAAATTAATTAAATTGAAAACAATTTAATTCATCGCATTCCTTTTAAATTCAAATATTTTAACCACTTGGCTGCATCTGAAATCTGGCAGAAATTATGCATTTCATTTATTGCAATGCCTTTTGACAGTCGACGAGTTTAAAGTTGACTTTAAAGCTCAACATGGCGATCATTTTAGTTCGTTTTTGAACTTGTTCTGAATTCCAAACACCCGCAGAAATTTCACACGGGTTTTCTGAATTGTTTTTATAACGAAATTTGCATATTAATCAATTTCAAAATCACTTTTTGTTTAGAATTATTTCCTATTCCCTCTAAATTAACACAATTCAATTGTTATTTTTAATTTTTCCTAATATAATTCCGAATGAATTTGAAATTATTTAGCAGCTTTCATCATACGGATTGAATTTCTATTGGAGATACATTTCTGAAATTTTTTGAATTGTTTAAATTCCAATTATAAGTATTTTCCAATGTGCGCCCTTTTATTACTGTGAATTTATTGCATTTTAATCAAAATCTGAGCATGTTGGTGCTCGTAATTGAAAATGTATCTTTAAGCTGTCGAGTGTTGTGTTGTGTGGAATGCAGAATATGCTTGCACATCTTACAGATACATTGTTTAAGTTGTCATACGATTATTTGACTTTTGCATTGTTGTTGACGTTGTTTGCTGGGTGCGTGTATGCGTGTGTGTGTTGATTCGACTTGGGTTGAATATTCAAATTTGGAATCTACCTGAAACTGGTTGTGTGACGCATTCAGTGCAGCTGAGATGTGAAACAATAAACGTTGCCATTTGACAACAGACTGCGTATTCATCAGATACATTTGCTTGTTACTTGACGTCGCAAAAGTATCTCATGTCATTTCAGACGATGCACATTTAATCTTGAGGTGTTCTGCATATTTGCGGCTCTTGGTGGCAGCGTCACGTCAAAAACACTTTGATTGTCAGTCAGTCAGCGAGTCAGTTAGTAAGTTTACAAGTCTGCCAGTCAGTCAGTCAGTCAGTCATTTGGTCTGTCTGCTTTGCCATCAATGTAGTTGCGGGGGAGTCTCAGCAAATGCATTCAAATTCTCAATCTTCTCGCTGACAGTTGTAAAATATTTGATATCATAGCTGCATCTCTTTTTCACTCACTCTCTTTTTCGTTATTTTCCCTTTATTCTTTTTCCTTATTCATTTCATACTTTTTTTTCTGCTACCTTTTGATTTGCCTCAAAATTATTCACTTTGTGCTTTGCATAACAATCAGCACAGATCCTCATATAGTCACTGAGTAAAGACAAGAGATGAAATAACAGACTAAAAAGTTAGAGAATAAAGAAGCAGATACAGAGAAACAATTGTGGTATGCCAGTTGATTACTTTGTTGCACAGTGAACAAATTTAGTATGCAACTTGATAATGATTTTTGCTAATAAGGATTAAGAAACACTAAATATAAATATAGCATTAAAATTAAGAATATGAAAAAACAGCCTATTAACTTTATATAATTTAACTACATTACTGTACTCTTATTACTTCTTGTCTAGAACCAAATTGAATACACTTAGAATAAATCAACTTCAATATACCTCATAAATGCATAAGTATTAAATCTTCCTTAACAAACTAATTTATAAACATTATACTCTCTATTTATTTGCTCTATTGGCTAAACAAAGCTCCAAATTGTTTGAAAGAGGCTTCTTAGCAGCATGCCACATGCAGCATGTTAAGTTTCAATTATAATGTTGCATTAAATATTGAGTTGCTTAACTAGAGTATGCAATTTGCATGATATGTTCTGAGGCAAAACATTTGCCGTATACCGTTCACCGTTTACCGTTTTCAATTATAACATAGACACTTGCCACAAGACTCCAAAATTAGCACAGCCTTGCCACGAATTGTTGTTCTCGGAGTTGTTGTTTGTTGTGCGGATTAAGCGAGTGCGGCAGACTTAATAAATGAAAATGCAATGCACATGTGAAGCCGCCATTTTGAAGTGCCCCATCTGCAGCTACACATGCATGTGAGCGCGTGTGTGTGTGTGTGCACGACACAGGAGCAACTTTTCACATATTTGTATCTGTTTGTGTTGTTAAGTAGTTGCTGCTGTTCCTGTTGCCTCAGCTGCATAAATATTTATTGCATATTTTGCAAATGAGTTGCCAAAAGTGTTGAACAACGTGGCACGTTGCAGGCTGCATGTTTTTCATTGGCGAGTAATCTGCCAATGTTTTTACATTCATTTAAAGCACTTAACTATGATAATTGCTGCCAGTTTTACATTTAATAGCTATCTATACAATTTTGAACAAATCAACGGAAATTGATCCATCAGAGATTTCAATTTAAAATGAAAGTAATCTAACAACGTAATCAACTGAACTTTAGCAGCTATTTAAATCCAAGTAAAATAGTAAATTAAATGCTACAGCATTTCAATTTTATACAAATGGACTTTAATAATTTATAGGATATAGGAATATAGAATAGTTTAAACTATTTTGTCTTCACACGAATTTCAGATAACAATACTGTAAGATAAGAACAACTGCACATTTAAATGTGTTTATTTCTTGTGGAAAAGGGGGAGTGACAGCACACGCCTTCTACTGCCTGTTACATACTTGCCACAAACCCAATATACTCTTGCAGAGAGCATAAAAATTTGTCACTGCTCATCAAGTAACATGCACTCTAGTTTAATAACCGCAATATTATTTACTCGTCACATTTTTAGCTCACACTGAAATGGGTTTTTAATAGAGTTTAAAGTCATGACTTCCATGAAATTCCTGTAACCTATTAAAGTGCAGTAAAAAGTCATCGTAACCCATACACGTTCACACACACACTCCTACTTATTTGCCGTGCTCATTTCTTATCTCTGGAGTCGCCACCAAGCTCTGTTCTCCCGGCTGGCAAAAGTTTATAGCCTACCTCCAGGGGCCTTTATACGCAACCAAACTTATTGCGGTGCAAAAATTTTATGTTTTAATTCAATTAGGCAGCGTGCCACGCCCTTTTTCGCTGGTAGGTTGGGCTCACGCCCTCCACGACGCGAACGCATTAAATGCGCACATTTTCGACATTTTTCAGGATATATTTTTTTTCTACTTTTTGTCAGACTTTTCGCCGACAACATATTTGCATAATTTTGCAATAATTGACAAGCGGAAAATGTTGGTGCGGAAACGGAAATTAAAACGGAATTTCAACTAATTTTCCATGGACAAGGACTATGAAAAAAAAATCCCTGAAATACTTCACTCATTAAAATGTGCAAGTAAATTAAATGCGGAAAATAATATTTGAAATTGTATAAATTGTTATAAATATTATTATGTTGTTTAATTAATAATAAATTCAAGTCACTTTATTATTAAACTACAAAAATTACTATAAATTTAAATTAAATTGTCGCACAGTATTAAATTTAATTGCACAAAGCATAATCTACATCAAGTATACGCCCTGTCGCAGCTGGTGTATAAATTACCAAAAATATGATTCTTAAGCTGCATTTATGTGGTAGTTATTAGTGCAGGCAAATCACATAGTCAAAATCAGATGCAAAACTAATAGCAGCATGTTCACATCGGGTTTTCTACTTGTATTGTTTTACAGCTTTGCTGAAACGCCTGCGGTTATGCTTTGAATAATGTTGCACGTTGTAAATGCCACTCCCTCTCCCCCCACACCCCCCAAAAAACCATCTGCAATTGGCCTGAGTGTGTGCATGTTTGTGTTTTTCTCGTGTGTTTAACAACTGCTTGAGTTTCTCATATAACTTAACAAATTTATCTCAATCTTGCGTACTCTTGCTTTCCTGCATAACAATGCATTTGATTGCAGCACGCATTAGGAACTATTTTCCAGTTATTCATATAACTGTAAATGTGTTTAACACACACATTCACAGATGCAGATACATATATTTATGCAAATCTGAGCACTTGAGGCGTGTTTTGTTCTTACTTACAAGTTTTTGCGCCTTGCCTCGAAACCATGAATGCTATCGTTCTGGTTAATGCATTGACTTTTGTTATGCTTATACACTAACTTGGGGAGATTTTGCTTTAAGGATAAGGAGACAAATATCTGATATAAATAATTAATAGAATTTTTAGGGGAGCGAAAAAATACATTTAAATGAATAATGGATGGTTTTTATTCGATTGATTTTTAATCGAATTACTTTCAATAATATTTTGTAAATATTCACTATTCTTAGAGTACTTACTATTCAGCCAAATATCCATAAATTTCCACCTGCTGTTGTTGAATGTTTGCAATTTCCATAGCATACTTAAGTGCGTATCATTGAGAGACAGAGAGAGAGAGAATGAATGTGAGAGGGGTAGAGTATGTGTCTTGCATCTGCAGCTAAGCTTGTAAATATTTGCAGAGGGCTTAATTTGTTTATGCATGGCAAACAAATTGTTGAAATAATTAAAATTCCATTTTGCCGCAACCTTCGCACAATCTTAAAGGCATTTACAGCCTACGAAAATTGAATTTAAATTTAATCGTCACGTAAATTGAATCCTTCTACAAATAGCACAAAAAAGTAAACTAAAAGATTCGAGAGAGAGTTAAAAATTGTGCATATGAAAAACTTTTCGTCTTTGTAGATGGCACAAGAGTTGATGTCTCAAGTGTAAAGTAAAAAGCGAAGAAGACATGAAGACACATAAGTACAGTTTTCCGCCTTTCGACTGTGGCACATAAATCTTAAGACAGTTAACGACATCATATGCCAAGTCTGTGGACTGAATTCGTATACCCAAAAATTATATGCCGCGTGAAGTCTGTGAACTTTATATGCATCTCATTCTCTGCATAATTGTGAGAAGAGGGGAAGAGGGGTAGAGGGGTAAAGGGGTGAAAGGGGATGGAGTAAGTTGCAACAACAAGGACGAACTGTGTGCCACCAGTTGAGGAAACCAATTTGTGGTAATTGTCGTGAAATTGCAATTTCTGCAACTGTAACGAGAAAGAGATAGAGCCACAGCAAGACAGACGGAGAGAGGAAGAGCTTGACTTGGTGTTAAATGAGGTTGCTCGGTTAAGAAACTGTGGCAACTATTGCGGCACTTTCGGGCCATGGGTAGTCTCAATCTCAAGATATGATAAAGTGGACGTAAAAATAAATGAATGTTGAGTCATTGCTGCATTAATGATGCACACGAGAATGTCAAGTGTCATTGTGCGTAAAAATATATCTGTACTGCAATTCTTTTTGATGGATTTCGTTTAAGTGCAGCACTGGGTAGAAGACAACTATTCCAATGACCAGAACACCTATAACATATTTCTTTGTTGCAAGCACAATTTACGACACGGCAGATACATATGTATCTATCTATAGCATCTGTGCCACTGACTTGAACATTACTTAGCTATACGGCAGAATCACGTGCGCATAAAACTTTCCAATCAGCGGCGTTCTGCAAGATACAAAAGTGGTGCTTAACAAGCTCTCAGCATCAATTGAAGTACATCTCTCTGTCTCTCTCCCTCTCTCTTCCTTTGTCTCTATGCTTCTGTCCCTCTCAATCTACTCAGAGTCAGTTGCAATAAGTTTTTTGTCATACTTTCGTTATCATCGTTCGTTTTCTGTTCATTATTTTTTTTTTTTGCTGCTCAGCGCAAAGTTGGAACTTGAAATGGCAAATCCATACAATAAATATATAAAATGTTACTTTCTGTGTCACACCTGAACTAACCTCAAATAAATTTTCACACATGTGTCAGGCAGGTGCTAGAGCAAACAAAAGAATAGAACGCACAACCCTCACACTTACACATACATATATATTTACCTGAGTGGTGTGGAAAAAACTTTGAATTCGATAAGACCAACGGGCAGGCTGAAGCTGTAGCTTCTGCTTACCTGCAACTGAAATTGAGTACTCTCCCTGTCTCACTTGCACTCCACCACCTCTATCTGTTCTCGCTTGCGCTGTGCCCAAAGTTCGACCATTGCTGGAGAGACAAAAACCCATCGCCTTACATGCGAAATGCAACAATTTCCAATCACTTCCGTTGCAGCGACACAATTTTCTATATTTATACTTTACGACAGTAACTGAAGTAGGGTAAAGAACAACGGAGCTGCATTTTTATTGAACTCAAATTTGAATACGCTTCAATAAAGGGACAATTTAAGTCATTCATAATTATTAAAACACTATGCAATTGCTAAATTATAATATTATAAAACTTATTACATTTTTAAAATATAGAATCAATTTCGTACTTTTCCAAACAGCTTGCAAAATAGATCTCAACTCTCTGAAGAGTATCAAAAATTGGTTTGAATACACGCTTAGTTTGTTTTTTGAAGGAATTGGAAAACGGCAGCCCTTTTCCTTTTCCCATTTTCCCAGCGACACACAGAGTGTGTCTTGTCTGTGCCATGGAAACTTTGGGGGCTTCTCTAAAGTGTTGGAAAATGAAAAGTTTTCAAGCGCTTTGTTGTTGCATTGATTCGATTTGTTGCGATTGCGTTTTTAGTCTTTTGCATGTGCGCTCAAAGTTTCGCTCGGAACGAGTAGAAGCTGCAACGTGGCAATTGAGGGGAGTGCAAAAAAGAGGACGTTAAGGAAACTGCATATGCGTTTTGTTTTGGGCCAAGATAAAGCATGCAATTGCCATGCAAAAAGTTTCAAGCACACAAATACTCTACTGTGTCTTTTGGCACAGCACACATGTGAGCTTATGTAGCTGGTAACTGGTAACTGCGATTTATTGTTGCAGTTTAAAGTTATTTCCGTCAGTTGCAAGCAGCGATTTACAGTCGCCACTTGCCAGTTACAACTTACAAGTTGCCAGTACCAGCTGTTTGTCAATTGGCCAGAAAATGACTTTTAAACTGCTAACAAAGTTGACTTCTGATTAATTATGGCTGATAAATTGTACAGATATTAATCATGCTCATACTTGTTATACTAAAGACGTGAGGGTGCCCTAAAATTGGCTGTTTCAATTACAAAACACTGTGTGCTCTACAAAGAGTCAACAGGGAGCGTATTAAAAAAGAGTAGTTAATATTTAACGCACTTTCTTGAGCGTAGGTACAGACATTTGCTTTGAAAGTTGCTGTGATTATTACAGACACCCACAAGTTTGCGCAGAGCTTTAAGACGCTTTTTATAGGTTACAACAGCTTAGAAATAAATTGCTGAAAGCCTTAGTTGCCAAAGCTTCACACGTAACTGCTAAGCAGAAGCTTTTAACAGCTTTTAAGGCATCTGAACATACACTCAGATAAATTATTCTTAACTTTCAAACTTCAATATTAAAACTGGATTTTTTAAAGAAACTTCTACACCCACATACATATTTTTGAAGCTAGCTATGAACTCCAGCCAAAAACTAGCCATTTTTTAAACACAGTCCTACCCTTTTGAGCATATCAAGTCAACACTCAAACAAATGCTCAAAACTGTTGTTTGTTTCTACTGTTTTTAATGTTACTTTTATGTTGCTCATTTTGCTCGTTCTGAGGTCGTCAAGCTGCCAGTTCGTCAAGCAGTCAGGCAGCCATTTTATAGTCATGAATGCCACACACACAAACACATACACACATTATTATAAGTATAGCTGTAACTGTAGTGCCAGCTCATTAAGTTGTGCCACAACAAAAATAAAACTGAAAACAAGTGGAAAACAATATAAGTTGTCGCCATATTGTTGGCTTGTAAATTTTCCAACATTTTCCCATGCTTTCCTTGTTCTTATTGTATTTCTACTGGGCGCTTTTCATTTATGTTATTTGCAAATAATTTTTTCAACAATTTCATAAAAAATAAACTTGATTCATTTCCCTTTTTTTATGTTTTTGTGTTGCATTTTCAGAGCGTAAACTTTTCGTTGGCATGCTGAATAAAAAGTATACGGAAGCCGATGTGAGGCAACTATTCACGGGCCACGGCACCATCGAGGAGTGCACTGTGCTGCGGGATCAGGTTGGCCAAAGCAAGGGCTGTGCATTCGTAACATTCGCAACCAAACAGAATGCCATTGGGGCGATCAAGGTGAGTGAAAAGCACTTCTTAAATGGATAATACCCGATTCTGACAATTTAATGATATTTAAAGCTTTAAGAGATGTCATTGTTACGCTCGATAAAAGTATGTCAGTGTGTGTAAGAGAGTAATATCACCGCGTGTGTGTGTGTGTGTGTGTGTGTGTGTGTAAGTATCTATGTTGGTCGCGTCGCAAAACTGTCGCAATGATTAATTGCTGTGGTGGCAAAGTCGCGCATATAAAACACGACACTCGCCCATAGAGAGTACGTAATGCATCATTATGCGATACCCTGTAAAAGAATAAGCTAAAGATGGCATTAGTATTTGTATTTACATGGGTGTAAGCATTAGTATTGCTTGAAAGATTGCTTTGGCATTAGCATTAGCATTAGCATTATCATTATCATTATCATTATCATTATCATTATCATTATCATTATCATTATCATTATCATTATCATTATCATTATCATTATCATTATCATTATCATTATCATTATCATTATCATTATCATTATCATTATCATTATCATTATCATTATCATTATCATTATCATTATCATTATCATTATCATTAGCATTAACATTAGCATTAGCATCAGCATTAGCATTAGCATTAGCATTAAAATTAGCGTTGGCATTGGCATTGCCAATAGCCCAAGTATTCATGAGTTTTTTGAGTTTTCATTAAAAAATAAGCTGAGTTCTTACCAACTTCATTACTAGTTTGAATACTCTATTAAAATCCTAAATCACTGGGTATAAACCGCATGCAGCTGTACAACAATAACAACAATAGCAACAGGAAGTAGAAATGCAAGCAAGACGCCGCCGCTGGCAGCGGAAGAAGTCAACGGCAATGCTTTTCAGTAGCAGAGACCACACCAGGACCGACCAGATTCCACAGTAAAACCCATTTCCAAACCTACTACGGATTCATGCACACACATACAGATACAGTGGTACACACACGCACATGCCAACACTAATGCAAGTTTTGTGCCGGAAACAGGCAAAATTACAAACTTCCGACAGGCAAACACAAACACATGTAAAGCACACACCAAAAGCAAGTGTGGAGTGAAAGAGAATGAAAGATAGTGAGAGAGGGAGATGGAGAGGGAGAAAGGGATGTGGGCGACTCCAACATGTTGTCTCTGTGTCTGTACATTGCACATAATTTGTCGCCTTTTGCAAGATGAATGTGTTGCGGGAGAGCTGCATTATATACATACACATTAACACACACACACACATGCATATAAATAAATGCATAGAGTGCGGTAAAGTATGCGCTTGTATGTGTATGTGTGTGATGTGCAATTTTAATGTATTTGAAGTCAAATTACTGAATGCCAAGCACGCACCAAGCAAACGCAATGAGTTGGCCCAACTCGGCCAAATGATTTGGCAAGTAACTAAGCTTTGTTTGATCGCCATAGAGTGGCTGAAGAGAGCGGTGAGGTAAAGAGGGGAGTTGCTTGACTGCAAGCGAAGCTGCAAGTCATTGCAGTCCATTGACGCCTGAAAGTATGCAATGCTCAAGCTAAAAGAACGAAACGCATTTAATATTAATGTGCCATGTTTATAACCCCAGCAATTTATTTTACCAGGAAACGCCCACAGCTCATCCAGAGCATAACTGTTTGTTTAACTGACTCTTCTTATTCCTCTTGTTGTTATGTTTGTCCCAGACTGCTTCTTCTGCATCGTTTTTTTTTTTGTGGTTTTCCATTTACATCTTAGCTCGGAATTGTAAATGTGAGTAGCAAATGATGATAACATTTTTCATCACATGCAGATTTCTTCAGCGTTTTCCGCTAATTTGTCAAGTGTTTTGTTTGTAGGTTTAGCAGTTGGGTAGCGTTGAGTTAATGGGCTGGCCATTAAACTTGCTTTTCAACTGGACAAGAGATGGAAACAAGAAGATTTCAAGATTGTCGTTTAAGCTGATTTATAGCTAGAAATCTTGCTAAAGTGGTTTTAACATTAAATATTTCTAATTTTCCCATTGGCTTTTAATGTATTAATTGATGCTAAACTGAATACCGCACTTATTTATGTGTTTTATTTTTAAATCATTTAAAAAACTTGATTTGAATTCAAGCTTTAATTCTCCCGCCACTCTCACTTTCTTCTCGAACTGTTTACTTGAACTCTGTTCAGTAGATAAATCATTTTCATTTTTATAATTCTCAACCAGTTGGAAGCACGCGATTTCTTTATGTTGACGTTTTAACTATGCGTACAGCAGCAACTTTGGTGACCTGTTTAAAAACTCGGAAATTTGCCTAATTACTTTGTTGCCAGCAGCAGGAAAAGCAGCAATAGCAGCAGCACTAGCAACAGCAACAGCAACAACAACAGCAGCCGGTCATAAAAGTCGCACCACAGCCGCAAGAATTATAGTCAATGTAATTAAAGAGCACTTCTGTTCTGGCTGCCAGGACGAGACCAAACCAGACCCAATTCCACCAGCTCGCTCTCGCTCTCTCTTTGCCTCTGCCTCCACTTCCCTCCTTCACTCGGTCGGCAGCAAACTGTCGGCCACAATTCAGCGGAAGTTGCCAGGGCTCGTCGCCTGGTCTCAATGATAAAGTCTACATAAACCGGGAAATGACTAAAGTGGCTTGGGCCCATTCCGGCAATACTCGTTGCTTGGCCAGAGGGCCAGAGTATGGGGAAAAGCTCGGAAACTGCATCTAATGCCCCGCTAAATGTCTGTGCTCGCTTTTGGCCTGGTTTATGTTTTAGTTTTTGCCGCGCCAAACCAGCGCCATTTGTTTGTTTTGTTGCTTTGCATTTTTTTTTTTTTTGGGCTTACCAAAAAGGTGTAAATTAAGTCGCTTAGGCAAAAGCGCGAGAGTTGCTTCAATAGCTCGAGTCGACTTGTGGTTGCTACAGTGGGAGCACAGGGGCAACTCTAGTAACTCTAGGAGCAACTGTTGTAACTACCAGCGGAAGCTTTAGACAACTATTATTGTTGTAGTTATTGCCTCGTGGTCTCGGCTTAAGTGCGCGTCATTATTTTGATGTCTTAAGCCGCCACAGTGGCCATAAAACTTATCAGAATAACTAAAGTTACCCTCGTAGTGCACTGTACCCCTTTTATCGAGCTACGCTTAACCACAGCAGCCAAAACTAATAGCTCAGCTCGGTCAGTGCAGCGCAGGAAACTTAAATGCAAATTGTAGATAAATTGTTCAATAAAATTTAATTTGAAGTCTTGAAGTATATGGAGAGTAAGCTGTTTCTATATTCAAGATTAAAAGAACTTACTTAATAACTATTCACCCCCCCAAAAATTCAAATCATTTACAGAAAACACTGATCACTCCTATAAATAAACCCTTCTCCCCTCTTTCCAGGCACTACACCAAAGTCAAACAATGGAGGGCTGCTCGGCGCCGCTGGTCGTTAAGTTCGCCGACACCCAGAAGGAAAAAGACCAAAAAAAGATGCAGCAATTGCATGCCATATGCGGCATCAATGCGCTGACACAGACACCCAGTGGGGCTGCTGCTGCTGCTGCCACGCCCACAGCGAATGCAGCAACGGCATTGATTGCAGCTACACCAACAACAACACGTCAGAATCCCTCAATGGCCGCAGCATTGGCTGGAGTGCCGCCAGTGCAGAGCGGTGGAGGTGGAGCACAGACAGCCACGCTAGTGACAGTACCCACATCGGCAGCACTAAGTGCCACATTGGCGCCCGCACTGCTCGGCAGCAATCCACATCATCCACAGACACCGGGAGCAGCAGCAGCCGCTGCAGCAGCGGCATATCTCAGTGCGGATCCAACGGGAGGATTGGGTCCAGCTTCAGCGGCACACTTGCAGCTGTATCAGCATATGCCGACCTATGGACTACATCCGGCCCACTATCTGCAAGGTATGTACAGCCACAGGCAGCACTACACTTAAGTGATAAGCTAAGTAAAGTACTTCCCCCTTACTCAGCTCAGTTAGCCATTTCCCACCCTCCCAAAAAGATAATTGTATCAAAAAACAGACCACAGTATTTTCTACTTATTTTTTTCTTTGTGTATCTCTTTGTATTTCTTTCTTTACCACTTTCTCTCCCCATCTTCCCCTCTCTCTCTCTCTTTCCGTCCATTTAATTTCCTTTCTTTGTTTATATCACACATAAGAAAAATCCGTAAATTTCTCGTGTTAATTGCGCGCACTTTGTGTTCCAAACTTGATTTGTGTCCTTAATTTTTTTTATTTACTTGCAACCCAAAAAACCAAAAAAAAAAAAGATAAATTGTTTCATTTAATTGCGTGTTTAGTTTAATCTCATTACTATTACTATGTTTATCTAAGAATTTATCTGTTTTGTGCGATTTGTTGTTCGATTGGAATCACAATTAGTTAAAGATTCTCGTTTCCTTTGTGTGTGTGTGTGTGTGTTGTTGTTTTACGGTTTTTCTGTGTGTATCCAAAGATTGGCCAATTGAGGAAATGAGTCAGGAAACTGCACATGAAGCAAATTATTGGCTGCCATTAAAAAGAAAAACACTTTGAATGAGCTGTTTAAGTTGGACGACACAGGAAGAGTTTTCTATGCTTAATGGACATGAGTTTTGAGGAGTAATCATAGAGCTAAGTAACTTTTAGACTAATAAATTGAAGAGTTAAATAGATTATCCAGAAAATATTGAATCACAAATTTCAAGGGCACTTTATACAACCGAATTTATTACTGGAAAAAAAACACTCACTTCGATAAATTCAAGTAACTTTATTAAACAAATTACTTCCAACTCAACTGCAAGAAGATATTTAATTTAAAAAGCAATATTTCTCAGGAAAAAAGCTGTTGAATATATTGGATAAATAAATCTCCCATAAAGCACAACAAAAGCTTCAAATTGGGCTTAGTTCTATACAGTTCTTAATGCCAGCAGGTGTCTTAGTTTGGTTTACTTTCTGCAAAGCCGAAAGATAAATGACTTTAAATATGTAACAAAACTAAGCACCTGTGCACGACAGTCATTTGTTGAGCATTTAAAAAAGTAAACAAGAATTAATGTAAAAGTTGTTTTCTTTCTTGTTCTGCATTTTTTTTTGTTTTGTTTTGCTGAACCTAAACTTGTCCTCGCTTCATTTGTAACAAGCGACGACCTCGGATGACACAAAAGTCAGTGAATGACAAAAGCGGGGAGACTGTAGGGAGAAGCTGGCAAAATACATGAATAAGAGGAGATAGAGGAAGAGAGTAAGAGAGGAGGCTGTCATAGTGCCTGCTGTCTGTTTCTTGCCTTCAGTCATTTGCAAAAGCGACAACTGTCAAATAATTAATTTCAATTTAAGCAACCGAAATTTGCATAAATGTAGAACACCAAATGGAAGAAAATGAAATAAAACAATGTAGCAAAAAGGGGAGAATGACGAGTGGGTTTTTCTCCCCTCTCTCACCCGCGTCTGCACACAGTTTTCTTCTTTTTTGCTGCTCTGAGTGATGAATAAAACAAAAATTGTAATAGGATTAAAAGGTGGACAGGCCCAGGCGATGGCCAAGGCGACATGACAAATGCAAAAAGCAATGGCATTGCACAGATTTTGGACTAACACAGATTCGCACGCACACAGAGCTACAGTTACAGTTACAGCTAGCAGTTACAGTTACAGCTGGCAGCATTCACTCACACAATGACACGTACGTGGCGTCAATGTAAACGTGTTGCATATGCAACGGCGCTTCATTAGAATGACCAACATGACACGCCCCCACCACACCTCCAGCACGCCATCCATTTTGCACCGCCTCTGGGACAGTCGAATCTCACTCAGCCCTTCGGTGTCTGGGCCAGTCTCGACGACGTGAACATTTTGCGCATAACAAATCAAGCACAAGAGCTAGCTGGAAAAAAAATCACAGACAACCAAATGTTGAGCGACGCGTGATGTAATCGTAAAAAAAATAGTTGAAGCGAGTAATTTCCTCTGGGCTACAGCGTTACATGAATGCGCTACAAAAACGCTCGATTTGGTAGAAGGAGTTTTTTCAAAGTGTTTGCTAAGCAAAAACATTTATCAGAGTTTAGGAAAGTTTTAGGAAAGCTTTTTTTTAGGAACTGCTGGAGATTCATTTGAGTGTTATTTGAAAAGTAGGTGCTTTGATGTGTTGATTGATACAACTGAAATCTTCAGTATTTTGAAAAGCCGACTTAAGACTGATCTATTGAAAACAGTTTGAAATATATCCAAAATCTGATTATAATCTTATTCAAACTACGCTCCCTCTTGTGTCTCAAAGTCAATATGATAAGCAGAATGATCGAGTTCTGAGCGCATAGATTAATGGCAGGGTGTGGAGGGGCCAAACCAGGAACAGTAAACGACGGTGAGCGGTGACAGTAAGGGCAGCTGGCAATGGGCAGTTAGAGGCAACTTAGAGCGACGTATGCTACTTGAATAACAAATGACGTTTTTTAAATGTCAGCAACGGACTCCGAATGAGTTTCTGAGAACCGTAGTTGAAGACTTGAACCTCTAGCTACATTCTCCACGCTCCCCTTTCCCCAGCACTACCACGCTGATGATGATGGTCAGCAAATGTATGGAACGTGCCTTTTGTGGTGAGCGCACTAAAAACCGTTAAGTGTGCGACCTGTAAATGCCGTTGATTTAACCAATTTGCGTTAAATGCGCTCAAGATTGAGGGGATTTTAATGTTTTTCCTCTGAAAATCAAGCATTTGTTAATTATTTAATCGTGCAAGCGCTTGAAAATGTTGAGAATTTTTGGCAAAATGTCTTTGGCTACCTTTGTGCTTGTTGCATGCAACTTCTGACTGGCACATGTGTGCCACGAGTTTGCAATTTTTTCTCCCGTTTTTGCCTTGCAATTTTTATAAGCCGCGCCAAGGCCCGAAGGCTGTGCAGCATCAAAGCAGCAGGTCGAGGTATAAAAGCACATAAGAAAAGAAGCATACTGAAATTGCAAGAGGGTCCTTCTAATACCCAATAGCCTGAGGACTATGACAAGGACGCTGGCATGTAAACAAATGCAGGCACAAGACGCCAAGACAGCGCAGATAAAAAGCTGGGAGGAGCGTTGCAAAGGCAGGCATGACTCTCAGATACTCATTACTCCAACATGTCTCTACATTTCATCAAGCAGAAAAAAGTGTTGCATAATTTTAGGTGCTTCGAATATTAAATTTATCTGGAATGCTTGGAGAAGGTAGCAAAGCACACACTTCTTCAATCTGTGACATAACCTGCCTTTATAACAGTATACCCCACACCCAACAGTACTGAGTACTAAAATGGAAAAAGAATATGAAAGGTGAATTTAGCTGGCCGCAGGTGAACATACTTAAAGTTTTATTATGCCGACAAAGCCCAAGGGAAGGGGCGTGTCTCTAGCCTTAAACCCCAGTTGAAATAATGGCTCTTCTTGTAGTTAACTTCCAGCTCATTCAAAGTGAAAATTGTAAAAAGAAAATCTATAGATGTGGAAACTAAATGTTGTATGTTATGCCAATGTCTGTGCTCATCTATTCGTAGGCATGCCACACACACAAACACACATACCAAACCACACACACTCTCACACATATACTACACAATGCCTGACAGTTTACATGTCGCTCTTTTCTATGCTCCACTGTACTTTCTTAAAACCTCTATATGTTTATGTTCAGGAGTGTCTTCTCGTTTTGTGTAGCTGCTTGCCAATTAATTTAGTTAACAATTCATTATCATAATTCAAAATGCAGCAAAAACCGCCCTTAATTAATTGAATGCCAGCCACGCCTATCATTTCGAGCTGCCTTTTTGCGCCTTTAATTTAATTGAATTGAATTGAATTCTAATTATATTTTTATAAATGTCTAACTGCATTTGAAACTGAATTTATATGTCTACGCGTCTTAATGTTTAAATTATTTTTATATATTTATTATTATTATTTTTTATTTACCCTTTTTATTTTTTAAACACATTGACAAAATTTCCAAAATTTTTTATTTTAATTTTTATTATTTCTTGCACATTTGGCATTTAAGTATTTATGTTCTTATTTTATATTTTTCGTTCTTTTGTTTGCTCTTTTATGTTTTATTTGTTATGATTTGTATGTTATAAATATTTACATAAATTTACATGAAACAAAAAAAATCAAACAAAATTAATTTTTAATTTCTTGTAAATGTAAATAATCCAATTGGGTGTGTGTTTTCTTCTATGTTTTTTATATATAAATATTCGTTGAACATTTTTTGGTATGTCTATGATTGACTCTGTGGTCATGTACAAAACAAATCAATCAATCAATCAAATCAAATCAACCAACTCAACCAAAACCTTACAACCATAAACCAAAACTCAAAACTGTACAAAAAACAAAAAAAAAAAAAACAAAAAAAATTATGGAAAATGAAATCAGGACTAAATTTCCACCCACCGGATAACAGCCAACACGGTTCATCATCCGGCGCTGCCGGCAGCACAGCAGCAACTTTATCGGCTGCCAACGCTGCAAGCGCCGCCGCCGCAGCCGCAGCAGCAGCAGCAGTCGCTGTCACCGGGACAGCACCACCACCATCATCATCTCACCCACTTGGCGTCGCCCCATCATCCGCAACCACATCCAACTACAGCGGCAGCCTCACTGCCGCCGGGCATGCTCCTGGCACTGGACTGCTCGCCAGTGCACCCTTGTCTATGCAGAATCTGGTAACACTGTTGGGCAATCCTCAGCACAGCAGCAGCCTAAGTCACAGCCAGCGTCAGCACCACCAACTCCACAGCAGCAGCAGTACCACCAACAACAATAGCCTCAACAACAGCAACAGCAATAGCAACAGCAACATCAACAGCAGCAACAACATCAGCAGCATCAACAACATTAGCCAACAACGTCAGCTTACAGCCAATTATGCCACAAATGCTGGACAACTTGTTACGCATGCGCATCATACGCTGAATTTGGCACAGCTAATGGGCGTGGCACCGCCACCGCCCCCAACAGCAGCCAGTCAACAGCTCGCATTGAGCGCTCTTTGTAAGTATCTTTGCGTGTTCACATGTGTGTCAGTGTGTGTGTGTGTGTCTAACTGTTGCAGGTGTGAATGTATGTGTTTGTGTGTTACTTACTAACTGTCTGACATTTATTTGTTTACTAAAACTTCAACACACTCCCATTTACTCATTGACAAACGTCGCCTGCATGCGTCTTGCCCAGCTCCACAAGCGAAAAAAAAATACTAAAATAACACAAAATACTAAAAGCAGAGTCTACACAAAATATATATTCCTACTGAACAAACTACAATTTACATATAGCTAATTATACCAGAAAATATTTGAAATAAAAATACTTTCTGTCAAAAATATACTAGAAAATACCAAAAATATACCAAATAATGTCTTCAAAATACCAAATAAGCTTTAAAAAAATACAACCAAAGAAATACTTAAAAAAAAAAACAATAAATTAAAACAATATATCAAACTCATAATACTAAAATACCAAACTATGACTCAAAAATACCAAATTTCATATAAAATATACCCAAAGCAATAGTTTCAGAAAAAATTCTACAAAATTCTACCAGATTGTGAAAATCAAATAATTTTAAATACTCCTACTCCATTTATTTAGTTTTTAATAATCTAATGCAGTTACTTTCGCTGCCCCGCTGCCTCGATACCTCTCGCCCCCTCAGAACTCAGCCCACGGTTACAGCCTATTGTTAATTAAAAACATATGTATGTATTCATATCTGGCTGATGCTGCCCTCTGGCAATATTTCCATTGTTTTATTTACCCCAACAAGCACAGCCGATAAAAATTTTTATTCAACAATAATAACTGAAAAGTGTGCAAGAATTTTTACAATGTTGCCATAACAAAATGAAAATAAAAACAATCGGCAAAAAATCAAATCAATGCCATGAAATGCCAAACAAAACAAAAACTGTTGATTGTTTTTGCTGAGCTAAAAGGGAAAATAATAATAAAGGAAGAAAATAAGGAAGGAGTTTTTAAAGGATTGCAGAAGCTTAAATGCCCTGGTAAAAATAGTTTTTTGAAAAATATAGAAATATATTATAAATAAAAAACAAAATGTAATTGATATTGTTTTAGAAAATTTAAATCAATTTGGACTTAAAGAATACTTAAAAATTAAATTTCTTGTAAAAGTTTGCTTAAAATCTTTTTCATGTAAGGACAACTCAAATACTTGTATTGAAACCTCTTCGGTAATGGTTTTTTAACACTTTTGCCAAATTTCCAACTAGTTACGCTTTCAATTAGCATTTGCCAATTTCTATGGACGCCGCCAGGCTTATAAAAATTAATTTTGTCTAAATTGCACGTCAAATTCAGCTTCATAAATGGTTGGCAATAAAAAAATTATGCCCATCAGTTTAATATTTTTTCCTTCTTACTTTTGATGTTGATCTTTTCAAGTCAAATACAAAAATGGCATGAAACTGCAAAACTTTCATGGCGAATTATTGTTGTTGTTTTTGGTGTTAGCAACACGTATGTAAATAACAAAGAAAACACGAGAAAACGTAATAAATTTTTAGTAGATTACAAAAATTCGTGTGTGCCGCACAAAGAGGGGGCAGCCAGAGGGCGCCACTGAGCGCCGAGGCTCAATTAAAACATAAAAAAAAGACATCAGAGGAAAAGCAGCGGGCAGGGTGTCAAGGAGTGTGTGTGTGCCTCATAACAAAGGCTAACAAATTTTTTATGTAGCACAAAAGGATATAAAATTTAATAATGTAGGGCCAGCAGGCAGAAGAAAAAAATAAAATAAAGTAAAAAACAAAAGAAAACAAAGACCAGACCAACGAATATAAAATGAAACATTTTTCCCATATGCGTTAACTCAACTCGGCGACGTGGCGCTTTTATTGTTCCAAAATATCGCTGGGTGTGAGTGTAAGTGTGTGTGTGTGTGTTGTTGTGGGTGTATTTCCCATTGCTGTCTTTGTCTCTGTGTTGCCGTGTAATATGTTTTGATATGAACCACAACAGATATGAACTGAAATGAGAACTATGCTTAGATCTCTGCCTGAATTCCAGTTTAAACTAATTTTATTTTTCCACCTTTTCATCATTTCTGAATTTTTAGGGCCCGCCAGTGCCGCCGATCCCTATGGAACCTCTGCGCTGAGTGGCTTGACCAATGGCGCTGCTGCAGCAGCAGCCGCTTATGGTGCCGCTCAGCCGTTGAATGCCGCCGCGTTGCAAGCAGCCGCCGCTGGGGTGGCAGGCAAACAGATCGAGGGTAAGTCAGGTGCACACAAATTTTCATTGCATACTTTCAGGCAGGTGATTAATATACACCATTTTGCATGTTTACAGGTCCCGATGGCAGCAATCTGTTTATCTATCATCTACCTCAGGAATTCATTGATACCGATCTCGCATCAACATTTCTGCCCTTTGGCAATGTGCTATCGGCCAAGGTGTTTATCGATAAGCAAACGAATCTATCGAAATGCTTCGGTTTTGTCTCCTACGACAATCCACACTCGGCAAATGCGGCCATTCAGGCCATGCATGGATTTCAGATCGGCACAAAGCGCTTGAAGGTGCAATTGAAACGTTCCAAGGATGCGGCTAAGCCGTACTAAACAAGGCAACCAATGGGCGTGGCTCACACAATAAAGAAACACAAACAGACAGCTAGAAATAAATTTAGATATAGAAAATAGTTAAAGATTGTGCCTTTTAGCAAAAGTTTTGAAACCAAAGGACCAATTACAAAATGTAACTAAGTTTAAGCACACACCAAATATGCGAAGAATATTGTGGGGCGTAATTTGTTTTGTGCACAAATTTAAAAATTATTAAAAGAAAAAAACACAAGAAAAATCCAACCAAAGAAGTAGCTTAAAAGTTGCATCCTTGTTGTAATCACTTTTGCTGAACAATTTCTAGCGCAACGTTTTCATTCATTCATGTGGTCGGCAAACTTAAATTTAAAAAAAAAAAATAATAAACAATAAATAAATTTAAGCAGTAAACAAAAAAAAAAAAACTTAAACTGAAGCTGCGTTGTGGCGCCAAAGTATTTTCAAAGCCAAATAGTTAAGCAAACACACAAATGAATTCAATGGAATGAAGTAATCAAATAACACAAAGAAGAGAGAAAACAGAAATATATTTAGTAAATTAATGAATAGCTTTTAGTGCTAATATTAAACATAGACAACAAACTATATAATGTTATTCAATTAGTTTATGGCACAAAACATTCGAAATTCCGTTCGTAGCGAGCAAAGAAAATGATGAAAACGCTTGGAAAAGTCGACTAAACTAGCAGAGTTTTCACAAATAAATCATAAGCGTTAAACTAGCAGTTAACTTTAGTCATTTCCCCACAAATTGTAAGCAAACCTTTTATTGATTTCTGACCAGACAACCTAAAATTCGCGGCATAACATTATTTAATATAAATATAAATAGTTTTAAACTATTTTGTTGTTTCCAGAAGTGTACTTAAATTGCAGAACAACAAGAAATTCCCAATTGAAAGCAAATTAGAATAGTATACTATAATAAACTATAAAAAAAACAATAAATGATCTAGCGTTTCAGAGCTTTTTAGTGAGTATTTAAAATATGTACTTTATAAACATTTTAAACATTAAAGCAAACAATTAATATTTTCAATTAATTAAATAAAAGTTACAAAAATTACAATAAAAGTTGCACTTTTCATGGTTTTCTTTGTATTATGGACTGCCATTCAAACATGATAATCAAATGAGCAAAAGAATATTTATGTAGAAATATTTGAATGCATTTCGAAATTTGCATAGATAATCTCCTTTGACTGGAGAGAGTTTCAAGCACAAGCAAGTCGAAGAAAGCACAGAAAGCATCGCCTTAAACCGCTGGCAGTCATTTTAGGCACTTTGTTGAGGGTCTTATCACATTTATGCTATTGTATATGCATTTTTTATGTGTCCTGACAACTCAACTGGCGCTGATAGCTAAAAGGAGCCGCTTGAGCTGCTGGCCAACCCGAGGACCATAAATCAAAAACTGCCTGCAGTTTCCACTTCCCTACGCTCCACTCCCTACCCTCCATGCCCTCCTCAAGCAGCTGTATTTCAAATGTTGGCGTTAACGCATGAAATATGCATATGTATGACCCAGGATATGTATTTGAGTAGGATACAGATGCTCTGCAGTTGTGTGCATGCTACCAAAAGTAAGCACAAGTTTATGAGCTGTATGACATTGTATGTCTCAGGCATAAAGCATTTTTATGCCAAATCAAAATCAGTACTTGAAACTGGGTTTCTCACAGTCGTGCACACTCCGCAACTCATTTCAATTCCAGACAAATCCAAGTAAGCGTCGTTTAAACATTGCCTAAACCTCAACCAAGTACAGCACAGCTTCAGTCTGTCAAAGTTTATAACATTTAAAAACAAAATATTTATCACACGTAACTAAAGACAACCAAAATGTCGGATGACGAGCAGCCAGCGCCGTCGAACAGGCGCAAGAAACCCGTACGTCCTCTGCCCCCTAAACGTCCACAATCGGCGCCGTCCAATCAACGACAAGAGTCGTCCCCACCCTCAAACACTCAAACACGCCCCATACGACTCAAAATACCAGTTAATCTTCAACCCAAGAATCCGGCACTTAGTGCGACACCTCCCAGAAAAAGCACTCCCTCGACAAACGACGAACGTTCCTCAACAACTGGATCTTTAAGGTTGCAACGATCAGCACGATTTAAGATACCCGATGAAAAAGTAGAAAGGGTTTCTGAAAACGATTCGGATTCACTTAAAGATGATAACGATTCAGCCAAAAAGAGCCAGAGAACTTCGGAAAAAATTATGAGCTTTTTGCAGAGAAGAAAGAGATCGACCATCGATGACACCGGAAGTCGTCGCGCCAGCTGGCGTCGACCCAATTTAGAGCGCTTGAATCCCAATGTAAGGGTGAAATCCTCACGAATTTTGTATACCACCGATGAAGAGGTGCGCGATGCTCTCATGGAGTTTGCCGTCTTTATCGTATTTCTTATACTAACCTCGATGGGTGAGTTCAGCTGAGTGGAGTCCATCCACATCGTTAGTACATTCCCTGACCCCCTTTTCTATACAGTTACTCTATCCGTGCGCCACTCGTATATGTTTTACTTCAACGATACGATGAAAAATCTCTTTACCACCCGTGAAATGGTCGTGGCACCTTTGGTTACCGTATGTTTTGAGAAGCTAATTACAGTGCCGGATTGGTGGGACTATTTGATATTTAATTTTCTGGTTATACTACACGGTGATATGTCGGTAATAAATCCCGACGAAACACACGAGGGTGGCTACTATTACCCTTCTGAAAATGAGACCCACAAATTACGTTACAAGCGGGACGACGCCAGAGATATTGATTATGACTATGAAGAATTTACTGCTGATAAAGCAAGAGCCCGTCCTCATAACCGCACACATCTACAGGGTCGTGTCTTTTTGCATGAGAATCTGCTGTTAGGACCACCGCGATTGCGTCAGATTCGGGTACGCAAAGATAGTTGTTTTGTCAACGATGCCTTTATAAGGTACTTCAATACGTGCTATGACTCGTACTCCGCTGGAGCTGAGGAAATTAAGCCGGAACATGGTGGGGCTCCGTTTAAAACCAAGAAAGAACTAGACTCGACTACAATTTGGACTGTTTTGAATACCTATGATACCGGGGGATATACAGTTGATTTGACCTACGACAAGGAAACAAATTTGCAAATTATCAAAGGTCTTAGGGATAATCATTGGATAGATCGTGGCTCACGTCTCTGTCTCATTGAATTTAATCTCTACAATGAGAATACGGATATATTTCAGATGGCTAAGTAGATCTAAAGTAATATTCAAAGATTTCCATAATTTTAAGAAATTTCTTTCAGATTCATTGCAGAAATTCCACCCACGGGTGGAGTTTTGCCTCAGAGTCATCTGCAGACCGTTAAGCATTTCTCGTTTATAACCGATACAAGTCTGCTCATGAATGTTGTCTATATCTTCTGGTACATTATGGTCGTCTACTACAACATTAACGAGATTAGTGAAATTAAGAAATCTGGATTTCGTAAATATTTCAAAGGCATTCTTAACATACTCGACTCGATTATTTTGCTGGTAAAATGGAAATTTTTACAAATTTGAAACGAGTAATAATTTTCTCATCCAATAGTTTTGTTATCTGGCCTTGGGCTATAACATTTGGCACACGTTTAAGGTCAAGCGACTGATCAGCACTGCCAAAGTTGAGGAGACCTATATAAGTTTGGATGTGCTCTGCTTGGTGAACATTATATACGTGGACATGATGGCCGTTTTAGCATTTCTGGTCTGGATCAAGATCTTTAAGTTCATTAGCTTCAATAAGACTCTAGTGCAATTTACCACAACTCTAAAGCGCGTAAGTTTTTTATGATTATTCCTTTTTGTACTTTACTAAAAGTTTGCCTACAGTGCTCCAAGGACTTGGCTGGTTTCAGTCTAATGTTTGGCATTGTCTTCTTGGCCTATGCCCAGCTGGGTCTATTGCTATTTGGCACTAAACATCCAGATTTTCGTAACTTTATCACTTCCATTCTGACCATGATACGCATGATTCTGGGCGACTTTCAGTACAATCTGATCGAGCAGGCAAATCGTGTGCTGGGACCAATATACTTCTTAACCTACATTCTACTAGTCTTCTTTATTCTGCTGGTAAGCACAAGTTTTTGGTAAGTAATTTTTAACTTTAGCGCTTGCCTTTAGAACATGTTCTTGGCCATCATTATGGAGACTTATAATACGGTTAAGAGTGAAATAACCCAAGGTCGCAGTCAATTGGGCTCTTATGTCTATAAGAAATTATCTGCCGCTTTCTATTTTATTACACACTGTGGACGAAAGCGTCGTAATCGCGATACCGTTGATCCCGAACCGGAATTTCAGGACTTTACGGACGATCCCACTAGCACCAGTCGCTTCGAGCAGTCGAAACATCATTTGCGTCGCAACATGAGCGAAGCGGAGTAAGTTAAGAAAATCAAGTTCATTTAATGAAATTACTTTAATTAGTTTTTAATTTGTAGGGTTAAATTCTTTGAAGATGTACCCAGTAATGTGAACAACAAGGACATGTTTCGGTATGTAAAATACATGAAGTATCTGCAGCCTTTTCATCTGCTTATTCATCTACTCTTCAGTCTGAGCAACCGCGTCGCTTTGCTGGAGGAAATTCTGGAACAGCTTGTTACCAATATGGATGTCATACTGAAACGTGTGGAGAAGGAAATTAAGAAGCACAAATAGAACTAAACTAATTTGCTTTTCTCTCCCTTTTCTTTGTGTGATTTTCCAGCTGTAAAATAAATAAAACTCGCTCTGCTACAGCTAAACAATCAAATAAGAGAAAATTAATTAAGAACAGCCAGAAAACAGCCAGAAAACAAAGCAACCACATGAATCTGTTGCTAATCTCTGTCAAATCCGTGACTTTCTTACTCCTCCACGCAACTGCTTCTGTTAGCCATGTTAACAGAGGCGTAACGTGGCTAAAAACGGTGAACCAAAGCAGTTGTTGACGTCAACAAAGCGTTGCCAACGAATTAAACTATGTGTTTAGTTATGTATTTAGTTATACGCATCCTTGGCGTTGTTCCCTTGTCCTCTGGCCCAAGGACGTGTGCTTGTGTGGGTGTGTGCTCGCTCGGCCATGTCATTAAGTATCTAGGAGTGGAACCTGCAGTAGATAACCGCTGTGTTGCGGTTGTGGCACGTGTGTGGCATGCAGTAACAACTGTGTTAAAAGCAGCAACAACACAAACAATTATAACAAAATTTGTAAATTACATTTATGAAATGTGTAAAAGAAGCTAGGAAAACACTGAGGATAAGTATAACAGGAGAAGAAAGCAAATAGCGTGAAGGAATAGTGTTAAAAAAAATTAAGTTATTCAATCATAATATACTTTAAACAATAAAACAAGTAGTATAGTTGTACTGTAGTTCAGCAGCGAACACAGAAAGAGCCAGTCGAGTGTTGTAGCTGACAGCTACACACACGAAACATTTACAGTTTGCAAGCAGCCGCCGAAAAGCAGAGAGCGTTGCATCACAGTTACTTAGCTTTGTGCAAGAGAGTCACACAATAAGAGAGCCACAGGCGCTGCAGGAGCTTTGAGAGCTAGCTAAAAGAAAACAAGAAAGAAAAGTACAGTCGAGCACGCCCGACCGTATAATACTCTCTGCATTTGTCCCGATTAAATTATTAAAATCGGTATCCACATATTACTATGTGTTTTACTTGCATTAAAACACGTTGAAACAAAAACAATCTAAGCATAATCAAACATACATATGTGTGTTTTAATCAAACATACATATGTGTGTTTGCATGCGAATACACATACATAAGTACATTTGACAATATATGATGCATATATGTATGTATGTGTGTATTCGGCGCAGCCAGCGACCGCGGGCAGCGCTGCCGACACACAGGCAGCGAAAACGTTCGAACATGTGCTTGTGTGTTTCTATCTCGCTTGCACCTATGGGTTGATAATGCGTTCAATTATCAATATTGTAACGCTTCTAGTTTTCTTGTTTATAGTCCGATTTTAATGCGCCTTTCAGGATAGTTTAATATAGTTAATCTCCACACGAATTATAATTAAACAATACTGTATAATACGAACAAGTTCGCAAAAAACGGCATTTTAAGTTGTTTCAAGTGTGGGAAAAGGGGGCGTGGCAGTCCAAACTTTTAAATGGCAATGCAACTATGCTGTCGCTAGGAACCTCCGTACCCAAATTGGTGATCGTAGGTGCCATAGTTACTGAGATATTTGCCGAAAACACCAATTTTTCACGAGGTGTGTCCAGTTTTTTTGCTTATTGTGGGCGAATGGGGCGTGGCATCGAAAAAAAATAAGATTCTTGTATTGACTGACTAAATATCTGATCGTTTGACACCAAGCTCGAACTTGTAGCTCTTACCATCTCTGAAATCTGTTTGTTCATACGGACAGACGGACAGACAGACAGACAGACAGACAGACAGACAGACAGACAGACAGACGGACAGACGGACATGGCTATATCGACTCGGCTTGTGATGCTGATCAATAATATATATACTTTATGGGGTCTGCCACGCCTCCTTCTGCCTGTTACATACTTTTGCACAAACCCAATATACTCTTGCAGAGAGTATAACAAGCGCTTAAGAGAAGCTTATTTGGGCAGAGAGGCAGTGTGCTTAAAGAAGATCCATGCTGGACTTGAACGCTCACTGCTACAGGGTATACCTAGTGCAAAACTTTTAAAGAATTCTTGCTGTTGCTGCGGATGATTATGTTTTTCATGTTGTTGCTGTATACTGGCAACTGGTCAATTCCATGGATTGCCTGCTGCAAGCCCAAGCCATAATAAATGTACAAATATGTTGGCCACTTGTGCATTCAATGGGCTTACAATCCACAACCCAAACCCCACTTCCCCTTGGTTCTGGCCACTCTCTGGCCCTGCTGTTCCGAAGAGCAACAACATGAAAATTCCGTTAAGTGTCTGCACACAAGCGAAAGCAAAATGAAATTGAAGCGTAAATATTAAACAGGTAAATATGAAATGAAATGGCAAATATTACAACTGCTTCAGCGTTGTTTGAACAGCATAAATCAACACTTGTATAAAGATACGCTTATATAGCCCACCCACATGTAGTGCAAAAAATCGAAGCAATTCACTTCAATATGCATATCAATATTAAAGCGCTGTAAACTTAACAGTTGTCTGTTAAAACAAAACATTCTGCCAGCGGCTTAGCTTGTCTGTTATTTAAAACGCTAATAGGATAAAGCGTAATTAAAACTGCCCACAAGTTAACCAATAATTAAACGCCAACTCGTTAACTTATTATAGAAAAAAAAATGATTAATACAATGTAAAAGGGAAAGACAATGGTAGGTGTACATATATTTGGTTTTTATATATTTTAACGAAATAAATTATATGCTTAAAATGTATTTTTTAATACTCATACTTTTCTTTTCAAAACATTGTTAATAATTTAATGAATGCGTTGCTTAAAACATGTTTCTTTTATGAATGGATTTCTTTATAAACTAAAACACTTAACATTAAATTTCTTATTTTAAGGCCAAATCTCACTTATCTTGCTGTGAAGCCGGCATCATGGATAATTTCTCAAACTTTGGCATCACGGCAGCCACTTCGATCAGCTCGGCCTCTGGATTATATGGAAAATCGGGATTTGCAGCGGCTATATCGTTGACTGCAATGTCGTTGGACAAATCGATGGGCGCGAACTTGTCGTAGATATCAATGTGATTATTCAAATCATTGTCGGCATCTGCAATTTGTTCATCCAAAGTTTCCCATTCACTGTTAAAGGTTTCGCTCATTTCAATGGGCGTGGCTGCATCCTCCTCATCATCCGATGATTCAAGTTCTTCGCGTTCTCGATGCATGGACTCCGGCACAAACTCCGACTCTGATTCCGACTCGGTCTGTTGTGTTGGGTCGACCAACTCAGAATTTGTCTCGTCGCCAAAGTTTTCAATGGCCTCGGAATCTGGCGCCGCATTATGACGCTCGTTGTCATCCAGCGACGTTTCCGTTTCCTCATTATGCGCCATTGTGCCGACATCTTGAGTTGCGGCCAGCTGCTCCTCCATCTCTTTCTGTCTCAGGTCGGCCATTATGGTGTGTTTGTTGTCCGTGCTGTCTGCAATGGAATCCTCGGCAATAATGCTTGTGGCTGCTGTTGTGGTGGTTGCTGTGGTGCTCTGTGTGTGTGTGCAGCAGTGAGTTGTGTGTGTGCGTGCAGGGTGTGTGCGAGTGTATGTAAATAAAATTAATACGAGTTTTTATTATTTATAAATTTGCCAATTAGTTTCAATAGTTTTTTCAGTTCGTTCTCAGCATGCAAAACAAATAAATTTAAATATTTTATAGAAACTTACAGCCGACAACTCTGTTCACGCTGCCTTCAATGTTACAACTAAAACGCTGTTAAGCAAAGCTTAGATTTTTATACAACTGATGCTCGCTAGCTGTGACTCATTGTGAGGAAGCTGTTAAGCGGCGCTGTTAACAGCACAGCGCTGTTAAAACTCTGTTGCTAAGCTGGCTTGCCTAAGCTGCTCTTCATGCGCTCTCACCGATTCTAACGATTCGCTCTCTCAAACAGAACACACGCTCGTGCTCTCTTGCGTTATCTCGCTCTTCACTCTCGTTTCTATTGCTGCTTATTATGCGCTGCCTCACGCATGATTCACCTTCACTTTGGGGGAACAACATCGGCATGCAAAAAAGCTTAGTGCCCTCTCATCACGGCTCTTGTCAATCTGTTTTGTTTTGTGCGGTCTGTCGGTCAGTCGGTCGATCGCTGTAACCGTGACGTCAAAAGCTCATTTATTATTCTCGCTACTGAGATGACAGCTGCCATTTCAGTTTAGTTGTAGCAAATTGTACAAATTTCGCAGAAATTTATATTAATAATACAAAATGCGCGTTAGCTATTTTTACACTTTTTTCTGCTACGCTCACTTCGACTGATTTGCATACTTAAAGATGATTTAATTATTTAACTTGTTGATAAACAACCTGAAACACTGTAGAGACTACTGAGACAAGCGCAAATGAACAATCTGATTGAGTCACAATTTAACGACACTTTCCGGCGAATTTCCTGAGAATTCGCTCGGATAACCCAAGAATGTGTATGCAAAATACATTAGTGACAAATTTGTCAAATAATACGGAATACCTATACTTGTTCTGAGAACAGCGAACTGCCGTTAATTAAAACTTTGTCTTTTATAGCTTGCTTTAATGTGCAACAATTTCAATTTGTATACTACACATTATATATAAATTTAATTATTATTTGTTGCTTTATATACTGAGTAAAAAATTGTGTATTTTTTACGGTTAATTAGAACAGTATGAAGTGATTAACTAATGGTGTAATTTGGCTTCTTGATATATTAAATAATGTTTAATTTTCATTCAAGAAGTGAATTTAAATGTTAACACCTTGGGCTATTAAAATAAACTTTACTAAGAAACTTAGAAACTTGTTAATTTATAATTAACTGTAGAAAGTTATTAATTTAAAAAACTATTTTTATATTATTTCCCAAGCTATCTTTGAACTTTCCTCCACACTTTTTTATGTTAATGTTTCTTAAGCAAATTTATGAGCAAGCTTGTCGATTTTAGTGCACATATCGCCCCCTACTGTTGCCCCTTGACTCCCAGCTCTCATATATCCGAACATTTTTCGCAGTTTAACGCTCGATTTTACGCTGCATATTTTATGTACAAAGTGTGTGTGTGTACATGGGTGCATATGTGTGTGTGTGTGTGAGTGTGCTCCATGCTGCTTTTTGCTCATTTCATGCACACTTTGTAGCACGCACATTGCTTTAGGCCATCCCTGAGCCCTGTTCATGTACCAGTTCCAGTTTCAACACCAGCTCCAGTTCTAGTTCCACTACCAAACCCCAAACTCTGATCCTTTAGCCACTGCCATATTCCACTTGCCATAAAAAATCCACGGCTCATAACAAATTGAAATGCAAGTGCACAAAGTAATTTTTACAAAGTTATGAAAAACTTTCCATTTTTTTTTGTGGACAAACGAGAACTCTGCAATAAATGTGGTTTTATATACCATAAAATACACATATTTGTGCATTTTTTTAATAGCAAATTATTAATAAAATGTAATATATATTTATTTGCAAGCGAACATTTGACTGTTTTGGGCCAAAACGGGCAGCCAAATTGTTTAAAAGCCTTCAACAACTTCACAATAATTCTGCGGGCAGGCTTTACATCCCAATATTAATATTTATATCATATAACCATATATATTTTCAATTCAAATAAGTTGATGTAAACTACAGTTGGGGGTGCCAAAACCGCAGCTTTCAATATCCGCAAGAGATAAACAGAGAAAAAAACAATACAAATAGTATGAAAAATAAAACCTCTCTATATTCATACAATGCAAAAATTGAATAAATTTTGTGACTTTTGTAAAAAGTTTTATGCATACGCAATTGGATTTGAATGAACTGCTGACTAAAGCTGTATTAACTAAATGATTTTGATGGACAAAAGTTGACAGCTTTGAGCTTGATTTAAAGTCTTTTGAAATTTTTTAACTATTCTGAAAATTTCATTATAGTTGATTGAAAAACATGAAAGTTATGCGAGAAACTGAAAGATTATGATGGATAGCATTATTAGCGCCATCTAGCGCTCGCTAGAGCTGATTAAGGGGTGTATCTTCGATAATTCTCTTAACTTCTTTGCTCTTTCATCACTGCTTAAAATAACAAATTACAGAACTGTGAAAGTATTTAAATTTAGTTTGACACTTATACCTACTTTAAACTGGTTCATAATGGCGCTTCGCAAGGCTTCCCTTACTTTTTTTAACGCTCATTTATTAATTTCGAGTTGATTTATGACTTTATAAAAATGAAAAAAAAGTGAATGAAAATTAAACGAAAATAATTTGTGAAATGGCGACATACAAAATGCTCGAAAATCGCGTGCTCGTCGATTTCGATACAATAAATTCTCATAAATATTGCTCGGGCCGCGTTGCCACGCCCACTGGCAGAAGCAACACGCCCAAGACAAGGATTTATGCGCTTTTGCCGCACATGACTTTTAATATAAATTAATTTTTATTATGGCTAAAAGTAATTAATGGACTTGAAAAACCGCATATATGATGCATGTACCGTTAAATTGTTGGACCAACTGTGTGCCACGGTGTGGGAAAAAGCCCATTTATAATGCAGGTATTAGCGTATGTCTGGCAACTCTGGTCAGTTTGGCAGTAACAAATTGTCGCAACTGAACAAATTAACTTTGATACAAGAGCATAGCAAAAATAAATTGTAATAAGGGAATTTTATAAAACTAGGAGCTTATAAAGCTCCTTAAAGCTTAGTGGCTTAAACATTTCAGTATGTTCATTCTAGATTACCATATCAAAGGCAGTTTACTGCCTAAGCTTTATAAATGTAAAAAAAATGTTAAAGCTCTTTGGAAAATTCAGTAAGCTCATTAAAGTTGCACTTGAAATAAAAGTTTATTAGATAATGAACTTTAATTTAATATTAAAGCACTTTAAAACCTTTTACGAAATAAGTTTTACACTTTACACTTAAAAGCAAGGAACTCATATCATAAGCTTTAAAAGCTCAAAGTTACTGCATTAGAAAGAGTGTTTTAAGCTCATTAACTTATTGAGCCTAAGTTAATGAGTTGCCTAATTAAATCACTTGTTTTTAAAGCTGTTTCAACTTCCTTTAAAACATTATAAAATAATTAATATTTAATAACTTAAAGTTTAAAGCCGTTTGCACATTAAATTGAATTTTCGCACAACTCAAAAAAAGTCGCCGCATTAATTATTAGCTACTGAAATCGTTCAACTAGAAAGCTAAACTGTCAAAACGGCTTTCAATAATGCAATTATCTATGCATATTTTATGGACACAGACGCTAATTACTACAGTTAGTTAGTTAGTTAGTTAGAAGCTGCAATGGTTTCTTATCAAACCAATTTCAAATGATTTCGGATTTTATAATTTAAATATAATTTGCTATTTTTTTAGCTCATATTTTGGTTGACACGTCATTAAATGTGTAATTTGTTTGCATTATTAATTTAGACGCAATCGAGTCAATCCAGAGGCAGACAAAAAAAAAACATTACAATTCTCACTAATACATTAAACAAATGTATATATGACAATGTTGGAAAAACTATTCAACAAAAATAATATAAAATGAAATGAAAAGAAATCTAATTGTAAAATCAACATTTTGTTGTGTTAATAAAATATTTATGATTGCGGTAGCTGACGGTTTATTGGCCCGGCCCGGTAAATAAGCGAAACTTAATTATAAAACAGCAAACAGCAAAAAAGAAACAATGGAAAATTAGCAGTTACTAGCGCTGTTGGACTAGATAATATCCTGTAATCTTTTTGATATTTTTTAAACATTTCACCCACCCACTTTAAATGCCGCCTAAACAAATCACATTCATCAATTACAATCCAGCTCAATTAAAGTTGTCAATCAATAGCACGAAATGAAATTATAAATAGTAAAAATTAGATAATTAAAGAGCCAGTTCCATACCAAGCACCATCCAAACCAGTTGCCTTATAATTAAGCTTAAACATAATTAAAATTAGTTGAGAAAGAATTAAATAAAAAAGCAGGCAAAATGTATATACAAGTAAGTATCTTGGCTCTAGTTTTAATGCAAAAACTTTATTTCAAAATAAAATTATTAGAAACCTTTATATAGATATATATTTATATATTACAGTTTGATATATGTATACAGATTTTTATAAAGAGTTTTGGTTAGTAGAGCACTACGAAAAAAATTCGTTAAATGGCAAGGCATTTTTTGTTGTAAGCATTTCCTGGTTAGATTTTCATTTTAGTTGCTTTTCGAAAAGTTTATGTATAAATTTCATTTTTTATTTTGTATTTTATCTTTTTTTTTTTTTTTTTTGTGTTTTTATACCTGAAGTCCATCGATGTCGCGAACTTCATTGTCCTGCGGCTGTTTCTCCAGCGGCTCACGATGATCCTCATCAGATTCATCCAACTCGCTGCGTTTTGGAGGCGACGAAGTTACAGGCGTAGCACCCGATCTGAATTCTATATCGGCAACATCGTCGTTATTGCTATTGTTGTTGGTCACACCCTCGACAGCTTCCTCGCCACTCTCCAAAGGACGCACATTCACCAGACGCACCTTGAACACGTTGTTCGCATCACCGTAGACGGTCTCATTGATCTCCACCCGATGGCCATCCACAACCTGTAGAGCCCAATAAGTTATTACCTTAAAATCGGTACTATAAAATCGGATCTTACCTTAACCGTTGATGTGGTATTGCCGTTCTTGGGATCCAAGGGGGCCAGTGGCCTTAGGCCAAAGCCAAGTGGGAAACCATTTTCGGATGGTGATTCACCAGAACCAACATCAGAGTCATCGGCATCGACAACCACGGGCCAAAGACGAGTACGCAGACGACGGAAAATGTCTGAGAAAGTGGCAGGAAAACCCAAAAAAAAAAGAAGAAAAGAAAATTGTGCATAAAAAATGTGTTTTCTGTGGGATAATTTCACGCCAAAACAAACTAGAATAATAATAGAAGCGACACAAATTGGAAAGCAGTGGAAACGCGGGTAGAGAGGGGTAAGAAAAGAGGGGCGGTAGATGGTTGCGGCTGCTACAAAGGCACTAGAGACACAAGCAACTCTGGGAACTAACGCAGGTGTTCCAAAGTGGCAGAGTCTGCCTGTTTGGTCGACTCCGGATGTCGCTCTTGTCACTCTAGCCCTGTCTTACTCCCACACACTCCCTCTGCTTGTAGTCTCTTTGATGCTGCAGACGCCTTTTGCCATTGCTAATGCGTTTTTCTGTTTAAAATCCTTAATCCGTAAACGCACTAAAAAACGACAAGTAAACGAAGCGTTTTCTGTGTCGCCAAATGTCTGTGCTTGCAACGTAATCCTCTTGCCCCTTTGCTGCACTCATTCTATGGCTACACTCATTGATTCTTAAGTTTCCACTTGATTTTTTGTCACGCTTTGCTTTGCCAACCTTGTCATAAATACTTGACCGCATTGTTGCACCGCTGCCGGTACCCTTAGGGTCTTAGCATGTTGCAAATCTAATGAGTTTACGAGTGCCACAAATACTTGACATCATTGTGGCACATTGTGTATTGCCCTTTGAACTTAGTTCAAGGTGGCTTTTAAGTTCTTTTTCTTGCAGTTCAAGCACACTTTTTGCTAGCAACTTTAATACAACATTTGGAATGCCAATTTGGCATGGAAAAGTGCGAGAGTGAGTTCTGAAAAACTTTTTGCATATACCCTGTAAAGCTTAGCTAAAGGATAGTTGGGTTTATTTGCTAAAAATTATAGGAAAGCTACGGAACTTATTACCATAAATGTTTATTCCAATAATTTTCTAACTAGAAATTTTCCTTCTCTTTTTTTTAACGCACTCCCACTTAATCATATCTATTCACAACATATTTATAGAATCAGCAAACATAATGAAAGTTTTTCCCTGTTTTTGTTTTTGAGTTTGTTATCTTCTGTGCAGAAGCTGAAGCCAAATAAAAAGTTTTCATGCATATAAAACGAGGCATTGGCTTAAGAACTTTTACATCGTATTAGTTAGCAAAAGATTTATGAAGTCTTTGGTCAGAAGTGGAGTTGGGTGGGGTTGAAGTGTTGGACAAATCTTTAGCTTCATCTATAGCTTTGGCATTATCTGGGCTAAGAAGCATTTTAGAAATGCTGGCAGCACTGCTAACAGCTAACCAAGGCTCAAACTTTTCACTTCTAATGGTCAGCAGAGTTTAACCTTCTTCTCAAATAAATTTACGAGTATATTTCAATATAGAACTCGACAAAAAACAAACTTTTCCCTTCACATTTTTTGACATCATATTTTTTGATAAATTGTTCACATTTTCTACGGTCACGTTATCTACAGCACTGCAGCAAGTTTACGTCTATGCTGGGCATATTGCGTATACGCCTACGTACACACTATACATTTTTATGCTGACTAATTGGCTTTTGTGTGCGGCATCTGAAGGCGATTGTCATGTAATAGCCATAAAAAAGAAATGAACGCATTAAATGCATTCGTACTTTGTACTTTACATTGTAATTACTCGTAATGCAACAATACTTTATACATGTATATGCAATTAAATGCATCACGTGGCATGCCACAGTTGCCACCGCTACTGCTACTGCTACTGCTACTTACCGTCAAATGAATTGAAGAATCCAATATTAAAGGGTGATGGATTCGATTGCAGGAATGGATAACCAGATCCCGTGTCGATAACACCCTTAAAGTCATGGAAATCGGTATCGCTGCCATCACTGGCTACGGGTCGGCGTTGTGGCACGGACACAACCTCGGCATCATCCTGGGGACTGTTACGTGCTGCAAGAGAACAAAATAAAAATGAAAATAAATATTACTCATAATTATAATGAAAAACGCAGTTAAAATGAATCCGACCGAATCCGAAACATTGCCATAAATTAGCTGCGAAAAGTGCGTTAAATAAGCCAAATCAGCAAACAGTGAATGGAAAATGGAAAACTGTTAACTGTAAACTGTAAACCGTAAACTGAAACCACAAACTGCTGACGTTTTCTTGGCCACCATTTTGTTTTCCCCACTTAAAAGTCCCCTTTCAACCGGCATTGGCCGTAATTTGTGCTAATCATTTGGTTGCCTCATTAGCGCTTATTAGAGTTTTCATTTAGCATAATTTTTGGCATTTGTTGGGTGTTGGAGGAGGTGGAATGGAAAAGGGAGCAATGGTTGGGGCAGTTGACGGGAATGTCTTGCTCTTTTGAACTGACCTTCATAAAAAGATTAAAGCAGAACTGCGCAACGTTGCCATGACTTAATTATGCTTATTTATTCTTATAATTATCAATTAATTTATCGAATTTGATACAAAATTGTTTATAATTATGTTTAAGAGCAGGCGCAGGTGTGCGGAGTGAGTACTGAGAGCAGTAGGAATGTAAGCAAAGCGAAGTGCAAAATCGATTCACAGTGGAAGCTGTTCAAGTGGAAGAGAGAGCGAGAGAGCGCGCGCTCACATACTGTTATGTATCCATGTGTGTGTGTGCGTGTAAATGATCAGCTGAGTGAGCTGCAGCCAATAAGAGTCGTGAGAGCAAGTAAGCACAGTGTATGCTGTTTGCGAGAGCAGCTGTGCTAGCTGAGAGTATAAGAGAGCCAATTTGTGCTCTTAGTTGTATGTGTGTGTTTTGGAGCAGACAACTGAGCAACAAATGGAATTGGCAATTATTGCGCTTGTGTGAAGCTTTGTGAACATATAATAGTGAACTTTAAAGGGAATTCCAAAATTTAAGCTTCTTATAAAAATCACTACAGTTAAATCCTATTACACTTTTACTGAAAGCATTTTCCCCTTTCGCTTAAATTTATTCTATTAAAAAACATATTTCCTTGAAGACTGACAAGCTTAGATATATTTTTTTCAATTAGTTGGATTTATCAGATTGAAAACCGCTTCAACTAACTGGGCCAAGGCTCTATTAAAAGCCATTTCAAAACATGCTACTACAAGTGCACAAATAAACAACACCATTTGTGTAAGGGGAAAGTTGGGGGACGAGAGAGAAAGCAAGACTTCAAGCTGCTGGTTGGCTAGATGAATGAATGTGTTTCTCCCTTCAGTCATGTTGCAGTTCATAAATCTCGGCAGCTGAGACTGACAGCGTACAACAAGTGGCAGGACAGCAAATAAAAAAAAACAACAAAAACAAATAAAAAACGGTGCAAACTCAACTAACGATGTTAAAAATAAGTCAAGCCAAGTCAAGACTTGAAATGCGAAATGGAAAATGTGAAAAGTATGAGAGTTTTTCATGTTGCGTAAAATGCGTACGGAAAAATGCAAAAATGTAGCTTGACATCTGGGCGGTACTACCCCACCCCAGACCTGCCCTTTATCAAAGGGTATGTCAAAAGACCCTTTACTTTTTTTTAAGCCGATTTATGAGTAACACACACGACACTCGCCATATGTTTGGTTTAAATAAAAGTCTGCGCTGAAAATATATATATTTATATGGCATGTATGTGGCAATGCATACCTGAGGTCGTCTGCAATGATCAAACACAAAGTGGAACAGTGCAAAAAAAAAAGAAGAAACATCAACTGAATCGAGACAAGAACAAAGTGGACGAAGTCCCATATGAATGTCATTTACAAGTGCAAATATTTACCATTTGTGGCACACACACACACAAACACACACGAAAGTGGGCTACAAGCTGGCAAATATGCAGCGCTGATATTTATATGTATATGCATATGCAGCGCAAATACAAGTGTTACAAAGTCTAGTTGTATGCGACTGACAAATGAGCTACAACGCAATTTAAGCCAGAATCGGAAATTGTATGATTTTTACGGTAAAATATTTAACTTTATGAGTTCAAAACATAAATTTTAACAACAGTTCTTAAAGTGGTTACTTCAACTTAGCTATAAATTTAATAAGTATAAGTTTTTAGTCCTTTCCATTTCTGCAATTTATGCGTTAAGCAAACTTTAACAGATATAGCTGAAATAAAGACACCTTTATTTATTAAACTATATGAATACGACGCATTTCCAACCAACATTACTTAGCTTTAACTGCACATTTTCAAAAGATTGCCTTAAAATACATTTAACTAAATTTAAGCATGAATTTTACCCCGCTAGTTTAGCACATTTTGGCACTAAAGCTGATCAAACAGTCAGTTCGACGGTTGCATATAATATTTCATGGTTTTATGTTGCATACTTTCAGGGTTGTTACCGTTACTCTCGCTCTTGCTGTTGTTAGTGTTAGCGCAGATTGAAACGTGTTTCAGAGCGGCAGGAATTTTATGAAAATGGAAATCAAACACCCACCTACACACGCACACCCACAGACAAACTGCTAAAGGGTTCAAATCTGTACCTTGCCTGCCCATTCCAAAAAAAAAAAGCAACAAAATAAAGGCGTTATTAATCATGCGAATGCTAGGGAAAACCAGAAAGCGCCCGTAATGAAAACATCTACATGGCATATTCATTAATTTTCCAATAATTAAGCCCTGTCCCAGCGGGTGTAGTGGTAGGTGGCGAAGGTTAGGCAGTTGGTTCATTGTTCCCTTGGCTGAATTATGAAATTAATAAAACCAGTTGGCAGTTTGGCTTTGTGTTACACAATTTTCCGCAACGCGTTGCGCTTTTGTTCTAAATACAACGAAATTTGTTGCTAATTATGCTAAGGTTAACTGTATGTAGGGGCGTTTTTAGAAGGCGTGGCCCTTTGCCTTCCCTTTTTTTTTTTTGTGCTGAAACGCCACAAATAAAATCACTTGGCCTGCGTTTTATGGTGCTAATTGCCAGCAGGCAAAGAGCCGTCTGGTTAGAAGATTGGAGCCAAGTTCTGGTAGCGCACAGACTGCGTCAATTAATTAACATAATTGTACAATTTTGCATAATTTAGTATGATGCGATTGTTTCCCTTTATTTTTTGCTTTTATTTTGGCTAGGTTTCTTGACTTTTGGTGGCACGGCGGGAGTTGTGGCAGTTTCTAAGCTTCAATTTCCTAGGGCGGTTCATTAATTATTGGTTAGACATTCATTTAAAGTAAAAATAAATATTTTTTTAGAGATTTTATAAATTTAATATAAATTGTATGCTGATTAAAAGTAGAAATATTCATACTTTTTAATTAAAATAGTTTAATTAAGCTAGTTACCACAACTGTACAATTTGAAGCCAAGATTAAGTATTTTATAACTTCCACAGAAATCCCGTTTTTTACAAAGATTTCGCTGCAACATTTTGCAACTTGTAGCTGGACTGGGACTTAAAAGATTTACATTTTCAACTAACTGGCTAACTAAAACTAACTGCAGCTGCAGTTAGTACAACTCCCCACTCGACTGCAATCATAATTACTTGCCAACTTGTGGCAGGCCAAGTGCCCCAAGGGGCGGAAGGGAGGAAAAAAATCTGTGGCTCGCGCTGGCGCTGCTGCAACTAGAATTGTGGCAACTTTTTACATTAACCAAAGTGCCGACTATTAAAAATTCATTAATCGCACGCAACTGAAAGCAAAACACCTCATAAAAAGCAGCAGCAAAGTAGAGCGGGAGTTACCGACTAGTAGTTACCCTAGAAAAACAAAAAAAACTCAAGTATCAATCTAATTCTATATCTAGAATCAAATCAAACTTTAAAGCCTTCTGTTTAAACTGAATTAAACTACCCACTTCAGGGTCCTTCCGATAATTACAGGGCACACGAAGAGCCCGGCAGAAAAAAAGGCAAACTCGCTGCAAAAGTTTAATTGATTTGCGCGCAAAATGGCAAAATAATTGATAGATTGAAGCGGAGCATCATCATTAAATGAGTTTTTGCCCGCAGAGAAAGTTCACAATTTTGCAATAATTGTGGCCAAAAAATGTATGATGTTTTATAGTTGTAGTTATAGTTATTAATTAGAAAACTTTTCACAAGCTGCTCAAATTCGAGATGAAGCCAGGCGGCTGCTCCTTTTTGCTCCTGGTGGTGCTGCTGCTCAAACTGCAATTGAAGCTCTAGAAAATAGTGCACACAAAATTAAAATAGATTTTCATTTTGATGAAATTCCAAAATTAAAAATTGTTTATTGCGGATTCAGTTGCATTTTGTGCAGAGTTGCAGCCAAAAATCGAAAATAAATAAATTTGTGTGTGAATGGAAATAAAAGTTGAATGTAAATTTGTCGAGACTTTTGACGAGTTGTTGCATCGCATGTATTACACACAATATTGCATTCAATTTTTGGCAATTGCTACAAAGTAATTGGAAAACACATGTGGCATCGATTGATATTGGGTTTTGGGCAGTTAGCGATGACACTAACTGTTTTAAAAACACGACACGAGAATTTCATGTCGATAGTTTTTTAAAAGCTCTGAATTTACAGTACTTTAAATACTCATTCACAATTTTTTCATCAGAAAAGTAAGTCGTGACTCGTAACTCGTGCCTCGTGCCTCGTGACACGATAAGCTAACCATCTCGAAATCTCGTTTCAATATTTGACTGGCAAGCATATTGAATTCGCTTTGCGGCTCGTGGACATTCATAATTTTAGACAGTTTGGCCAGGAAAAAGCAACAATTCAAATGGATCTCGGCTTGAAGAGTTACCGAGGCGAGCAACCGACACTTTTGGCCAACATTTTAATTACCATTCGGGGCTGCAATTGGTAAGGGTCAAAAAAAGGCATTTCATATTTTGCAGCAATTTGGCACACAAAGCAGAATAGACAGAATTGGGGAGAGAAAGGGGGAAAGAGAGAGAGAGATGGCAAGAACGTCAAACAGACACAGACACACGCATTTGCGAATATATCGAATATAACGAATTATGGCTACGACGTGTAACCAGAGCAGTTTGTAATTATCGGGACTCATATTAATTTGGCCAACGTCTATGGTCTAAACCAATATCACATTTTTTGTACCCCAACAAACACACACACCAAAGATATGTGTGTGTTTGTATACACCATTTTATGTTTCATTCAAATTTAGTCGATGCGATTTGAGTAATGTGTGTTGAACTTGGAATTCCACTTAAACGACTGCTGAATACCCTGTACACACACGCTTTACCCATTTCTGTTTCTTTTTCTAAAACCTTGTCTCTCTTTTCTATTGAATTATAAGCTTAAAGAACTCCAAACTATTCTGCTCTTACTAGCCTCCACCTTAAACAATTTCCTTAAAATTTAAATAAAGTCGGCTTTCCTCAAACCAATTATTTAAGGGGTATTTACGTATTAAATTTATGTGTGATTAAAGTAACCAATAAACTAATTATCTTATGTTTTCTTAAACCAAAATGAAATACTAATAAATGTAATTAATTATTTTTGTGTAAATGAAATTAAGTGAATACTGAAACCAACTTGAAATTCTAGTTGCATAAAATTGCTTGTGTTGAAAATTAATAAACTTTTTATACAATTACTACAAACAACTGAAATAAAAGAAACTATTAAGTGCGTTTAGCAGTTGTAATTAAACTTAAGTAGTACTGTATTACTAAGCGTAGTTTAGTAATAATTTTCTGCTCTATTTCTGAAATGTAGTCACTAAAGAAATTACTTGTTTTCCAATTATAATCGTCAAAGTCTCGCGCTTCATTTCTCCCAATCGAATTGAGAAGTCTCTGTGTCCATCAACAACAAAATCGAATCGGTAGCATACTTATCGCACACACTGTCATGGTCTCTTTCTCTTTTACACCGCTGCCAATCAGTCGCCAATCAACTGACTAAAGTCCCTTGCCCCAGTGTGTTAGCAATGTAGGGAGGAATATGGGTTATGCAGAGGGGCGGTGGGGCACAGGGGGCGTGAAGGGTATTCCCCTCTGCTTTATAGACTCGCGTAGATAACTAGAACTACGCCGCAACCTCTAATAGGCAACGCATCCGCCACAGAGACCCGTACACTGACCAGACCCAGAAGTTGTTCGTGTTGTTGTTTCTGCCTCTCTGCCTCTGTGCGTGACATTAATCAAGCGTAGGCCAAAGTCCCCACATGCCAGTGCCACCTGCAACATCATCATACCATTTCACTCCACTCAACCCAATCATCATCACACACACGCAGCTTGTCTCTTAGGGTGGCCCAAAAATCATTGTAGACATTTGTAATTAGAATTGATAGCAAAGCGTTCAATGTGTGTGTGTGTGTGTGTGTGTGTACAGGGTATGCAGCATGCAAGTAACCCAACACACATACACCTTAACACACACACAGAGGCTCCACTGTGGCTGCTGTCGTTAAACAAATTTCGCTCTCGTTGCTGACTAGCTACACTGCGAAAAATAAGTCTGGTTATACGAGCTTAACTCAGTTAAAGTATATTTATTCATTATTAGACCATAAACTGCGGAAAAAGCCTTTTAAATCTACTAAAAAAATAGTACTTTTAGTACCACATTTTTTCTGCAAGTGTATTTTTCTGCAAAGCTACGTGTATCATTTGTTAAAAGTTCGATTCTTTAGACCAGTCTCCCCAAAAAGCAGGGTACTTTAAGCTGTGGACACAGAGAGTAATGAGGAAGGGATTTGCTGTTAAAAGGGGGAGCAGTGGGAGTGGGAGAATGCACAAAATATCAGCACACGTCAGTTGAATGGCATTTCACTTGGAGAATGACAGCTAACTGAGCTCTAGGCACTTTCACTAGTTGAACCAAATCGAAGGGAAGAATTGGTAGTAGGAGAAGAAAGGGTAGTTTCACTTTCAGCTCAAAATGCTGTTGACATTTGCCTGGGTCCAGCAGCAACAACAACAAAGACAGTGTGCACAATAACACACAGCCAACAACAACACGAGTGCAATTTGTGGGGCATCAAACTAATTTTCCCCCTGTTTAGAAGTTCTTGAACGTGACACAAGTCCGCACTTTCTTGCCGGCCAACTGGACAGGCAGCTCCCTCTCTCTATATCCCTTCTTCTCTTTCTGGCATGCCATACTCTCCTCCTTTCTTGTGCTGTTTGTGCTTCTTGCACAACAGTCGCTTTTCAGGCTCAATCATTGCTTTCAACTGATTTGAAATCATTTTAGACCAAATTGCATACAATTGAGTTTGTCAGCCTGAAGAGTAGACTAACTCTGTCTCTCTCACTCTTCCTTTAACTCTCACTCTCTCTTACAGCTACCAAAAGTATTCTTTAATGGAATTCCTCTACAAAACGCGGCCTTAAACGTTGTGAAAGCAAAAGTTTAGCTTAAGTTGTAGTTGAATTTAATATCTGAATAATTTAAGAACATCAAAAATGTTGTAAAATTATTCAGCTGTGGAAAATTTGATTGATTTCCCACACATCCCCTTTAAACCAGCTTATTCTACCCTCGTCACAGCCTATTAATGCTATAAACTCTATTAAGCTTATAATACCAAGAGTCAGCTTCATTAACCGCATAATTGTTAACCATGGCCAACAGATTTTCAGCCCACAAATAAGGACAGCTTTTCATACGTGCACCGCAATAAGTAAAATTGTGGCCAAAATATTTACCGCTAAAGCATTAAGCGAAAAAATGTGTTATCCGCAAATAATAAAATTTAATTCAATTAATTTTTGTTTCATTCTTGTTTCCTTTTTGGGTCAGGTGACCCTTAGACTTGCAGACACTCCTTGGTTAAATCAGGTGTTGCCTTCATTTTTCACTTGTCATACACTCACTCACTCGCTCATTCATTCATTCATTTATTCATTCATTCGTTGAGCCACTTGATTTGCATTTTGGCAAAACAACGCGAAATCAACGAAACAAAATAAAATGCCTAAATAAAAACCTTGCCCCGTTGTAACCCCCATTTAGGGTTGCCACTCCGTCGTGTTGTTGTTGTTGCCCGTTTGTTGCCAAATGTGACAATCGTGTCACGTACGCAATGTTCTGGAAGATTGAACGTTACGTTTGTCGCGTTTAAAATGAGTTTTTTTCCTCTGAATTTGATTTTGATTGTTTGGTCCCGGACATGGGTCCCGTATCCCCTCCCCTTTCTACCCACTTTCCACTTCGTCCTGTCTATCCCCGCCCAGCACTGCTGTGATTTGTCGTCATCGTCAATCGCCACATGCAGCAAATTATTTGGCAACACCAGAAAGAAAAAAAAAGTCCACAGTAAAGTAAAGTAAAATTTTTTTAATTTTAGGCTGAATGTTTGCTGGGATTTATCAGCCAAAATTCCCAACACCGGCGGACCCCCTAAGTTTCTCCTCCTCTTCTTCTTCTTTCTCCATTTGTTCACTTTCGGTGCGTGCTAGAAATTTAAAAATATTTTCTGTTCTGTGGTTGGTTTTGTTGTTGTTTGTTAAAATGTATCGAATCACAGCTTTCACTTGACATTTTTACTTTATTGGGAACGAATCGAAATTGAATTGATTTATTTTAGCATTAAATAAAAATATACTTTATTTTTTTTATATATAAAATGTATTTAATTCTTTAAACTGCTTACATGTTGTGCATTTTTAATGCTTTTTGATCAATGAAAATCAGCAAAGAGATTTAAGTTTAATATTTCAATTAAGAGCAGAATTTTATTCGGTTAAGGCATAATTTAATTAGGCCGTTTAATATTAATTAAACACTATTTTAACTATTTAAATTTAAGGCTAAAATAGTCCAAGCCTCTTTCTCGCTAAGGCTTTTCTTTTGAAACCAATTCAGTTGTGTAGTTTTTAAAACTGTCAAATGTATGAAAATAGTTTAATTGTCAGCTCAAATGCCTTCAATTAGTCGACAAAGTGACAATTAGGACAAGCAATGCTAAAATTACATCAAATTTCAAGGATTCCAGAAGTTTACTTGATTTCTGATTACAAAACGAAGTACTTTATGTTAATCAATGCGAGTGAAAAGGACATCAGCAGTGTATGATAATTGCAGGCAAATGTATTGTAAAATGCAAATGTATTGTGACAGTTATGTGCAGCAGTCTACACACAGACATATGCTGCAAGAGATGCAGTGAATACACATAAATGTATATGTGTATGTACGTGTAATACGTATTTTTAGTTGGCAGCAAAAACCGCAAATTGCCATTAACGAAAATCTAATCATAACCGGAAATTAATTTGACAGGAATCTCATTAAATTTACAGTCTCGTACTGCGGAGTAAGGGAATAAGGAAGAAGCACAGCTGCAGCTAACCGCCTCTCTCTGTCTCGCTCTCTCTCTTACTCTCTCTCTTACTCCTCTCCCACTTGGCAATCGTTTAAATCTGCACGCGTTGACATTGCAATGACTATTTGAGTAATTCTCGGGATTTTCATTTTAATACACATTTATACGCATACATATAAGTATATTTATATACATTTGTACGTATGTATGTGAGTATTTATGTTGATGTGCACACAGTATGTGCTGACTATGAGGAACTGCAAGCATTGCCACTGTGCTTTCTCGTAATTTATATGTGATTTTGGGTTTGTGCCATGCGTGGCTGAACATTAGGCGCTTGCACATTTTGCCAGCACATAAATTAACATAAGGAGCAGGCCAGTGAGAGCGGGGTAGAGCTGACTAAAGAGAGGCGCAGAGCGGCCGACATTTTCGGTAAGCTCTCAGGGGAGGCCATGCAGCGATTACGTGACATTGAAACGGTCTAAGTGGTGGTCGGCTGGCTGCAGCTTTCAAGAGCGGCAAAGAAGAGAGTGGGAAGTGAGAGAGAGCGCGTATAGTAGTGTGTAGAGTGCAAGTAGTAGAGTTGGAGATCAGAGAGCCAGACTATTTTGTAATTTACAGTAATAAAGCTTTAAAGCTACCAACCAGCGTGAGACTGAAAGGGATAGACTGAGGTGTGGAATGAAAGGGGAACTAAAGATTTTCGTGACAGCTGACAATTGCCAAATGTACGTATGTTTGCGTGTGTGTCTGTGTTTGCGTAGGAGTTGGAATGAGTTGGGGTGCAATATAATCTCCGGAAATTTGATAAGGCAATCAGCTAACCGAAATTGTTGATTAATTTAGCATTGCGTTTGGAAAATTCAAGCGAAAAAATTGAAAATAAAACGCATAAATTGATGCAATCAGCAAATGGTTAAACAATTTTCCATAAATATTGCTAATGGCTAAAACGACAGTGGAATGAAAAATGACGTTTACTTTGACAAGGCTTTTAAGTACCTAAACCTTTAGATCATCTACACAGAATCATCTGTTAATTAACGAAACGACAAGTGGAAACTTCTGTGCATGTCACGATATCCAAACAATTTATTTAACAACTATTATTATTTTTCATTTCAAGCATAAAATCAACACTCCGCACTCGCCACTACATTTATTTATATATTTACTGTATATGATTAATCATTCGAAAGCCGGCCCAAAACAGTTGTAACAACAATAAAAAATAACAGCGCAATTCATAGAGAATTTTCTTTGTAAAGACATTTTCTCTACAGTGTTTGAATTATTCATTTGAATTATTTTTACGAGTATAGTATAATTTAAATAAAAATGAAAAAGTCAAAGCTTTAAATTGTTATATTAAATCGCAAAGCGGCTTTAGTTATTTTCCAGCGCTTTTCCATGTACAGTGGAAAGTCGATATAAATTTCTGTTGAAAATTCCTTTACCAATTTAAAACAAAAATAAAGCAGCATTAAATAGTCAAAAAACTATTAAATAAAATCTAAATTAAATTACATTTTTTAAAAATATTTTTGCTGCAGTTCTCTGTACCCAAGTAACACTGTAACTCAATCAAGCGACGACATTAACACAAGCAGAAAATACAATCAACTTTAATTGAACAAAAAAAATTAAAGTGTCTATAAAAAATAAAAATAATAATAACCAACACAAGTGTGAATTTTAATACAACTAAAAAAGCATTCAGCGTTTTATTTGTTTATTAAGTGGATTCTCTATCAACTTTGTCAATGTTTAATTATTTCAATCCGACTTTGAGTCTCCACTTAAGTGGGCCTATTTAATTGTCCCGCGGTGTCAGAAACTTGTTTCACTGAATCACTCGAAATGACTAAAGATAATCCCCAGCTAAGTTTTCATTTCTGTGTTTAAAATGGTTAATTAAATGTTAGCTAAATGTTTACTTTAAACGTAGTTATATGCTACATAAATTGCTATATTATATAGCTGTCTAACTGATGATTAATTTTGTAAATTTTAGCTGAAATTAAACTAAATTTTTTAAGCCAGACTACAAGCGAGTCTGGCTTTATGTATATACTCGATTTATGCACCCACGTAGGGCAGCTCTACGTGTCGAGATCTATTCAAAACTGAGCACCAAGCTAATTAGCCTTTGCGGTTAAGCAATTGACATAAATAAATTTTGTTGACAAAAGCCAAAAACTAAACAAATTGCATCATATTTAAATAAACAATATGAATAATTTATTTACCAAATACAATTACAAACCGATTTATTATTAGATTTCCAAGTCAACAAAAAAAAAATAAATATAAATAAAATGATTTATATGAATATAACTGCAGCAATTTGTCCCTACATGCAGTTGCAATTTGTACGTGATTTTCCCCCTCAGTCCGCACCCCCTACGCCCCCCTTTTACTAGCGCTCATTTCAGGGAAAAGCCTTAAAAACGAATTATGGCCACAATTAACCCAATTGCATTGGCCCTGGACGCTGTTGGCTCATAAAATGAAATGCAATAAATGTTGTCAAAAACAGGGAAGAAGCAAAGAAATTGCTTGAGAACGTAGAATGAAGAACGAAGAACGAATTTCTTCTGCTCGCGGCACTCGAAAACAATTGCACTCGAAAAATTGCAACAACAGCAGCAGCAGAATCAGGCCAGCAAATAATGTCCAGAAAATATTAAAAGAAATGCCATTTCACCAGCAGTGAGTTCATTAAACTGACAACAAGAAATTAAGCAAGAGAAAACTGAGAGAAATTAATCAAGATTAACTTCAATGAAGTTTAAACAAATACAAGTGCTAATCAAAAACTGCCCTTAGAATAAGTTTAGATAAATAAAACAGTGTCTGTTTCAATTTATGTTTTTATCGTTATTTTTAATTATTCTCATTTGTTTAAAGAATAATAAAAAGTAATTTTAAATGCTTTTAAATCTATTTTCATGTCTATAATTTCATGCATAAGTTGCCAAATTTAAATATTTAAATGTTTTTCTTTATGCATATAAATATCTAATCTAATTTAAGACACTTCAAAGTTTATTTTAGCTTAAGCTGCCATACGAAAAACTAAAATTTATAAAAAGCTGACACATAAATTTATTCTAATTTTTTAGCATAGATAGCTGAACATTTTTCCATAGATTATAGTTCAAATAACATAAATATATACAAAATTTATGCTACATATACATGGCTAGGTAATTTAATGTGCGCTTTTATATATTTTCAATACTTAAAGTAATTTAAAATTATTCGTAGTATTTTTTGCTAGACGCTGCTCATTTCCGTTAATTGTTTATAAAATGTAGCTTTCCTGTTTGTCTTTCTATCGCTCAATAAATGTTTAACCTTTGTATGACTAACTCAAAAGTTATCAACAATTTTTGTTGGGTTTTCCCCCAATAAATCTACAGTATAAACAAATCTTGTCTCTCAATCTCATTCCCTCCCTTTAGGTGAGCTCTATCAGTTTGGCTGACCCCAGTTAAAATGTTAAAGCAACGTTTAAACAACAAACCCAAAAAAAAAAAAAGTATAAGTAGAGACTCGTTTGTCCAACGGAATTATGCATAAAATTTGCATATTTCTCTGGTAAATGATTTGACTGCTGCAAATTTGACAACTTCAAGTGGCAGTGGCAGCTGCTGTGACCCCGGCGCACACGCCCCCGCCACGCCCCATGCTCCCTAACCAATTCGGTGTCTTCAGCTTCAGCTGCTGCAATTTATGCATTCAAGTGGCAGCCAAAGGAAGACGACGACGACAATGATGATGATGAGGGGAACTGGCGTTCTTGTTGTATCTTGTATCTGGTATCTTGTATCTGCAGGATGCATTTTGCAGTTTGCTGATTGTCAAGTGCGTGCAGTACTACAATTCAGCGCTGTTGTTATCAAAAAAAAAAAGGTATAGAAAAAAAACACCCCGCGCATTATTATGCCGCACAAATTACAAAAATACAAAGTTAAAAAAATGTTCTAGAATCGTTTGGTGCTTTATCAATTTGCATTGTTGATGCGCAAAGGTTCAAAATGTGAATGACAACAACAGCGCGACATTATCAATTTGAAATTCCAATGTTCAGACGACACTAGGAAATAAATTTTGTAGTTTCAATCGGTTTCTGGATTCAACTAATTCAAATACGTTTTTTAAAAATACGCTTTAGGGATCGATAGAATTTTTAATCGATGCTTAACTAAACTATATACATATTTTTAACTATTTTCTATAAAACTATTCTATATTAACTCACCTGGCAAGGTTAGAACGCCGCTCGAAGCCAATGCGATCAGCAGAACAGCAAAAAACAGCTTCATTTCTGTATTTTACACCAAATCTTTTTCTTAAATATTTATTTGAAGTACACACACTTGCGGCAGAATTCGTTTGATTTTTTGTAATAGTTTGAAAAGGGTTCTGTTGTTTTGTGGACACCGGTTTCCGAGTCTGTTCTGTTTCGAAAGACAAACAATAGTCAAATGCGCTTAAATGCGTTGAGGAAGCGGCAAATAAACAGCGAACAAAATTACTGAGCACAGAGAAAGAAAGAAAAAAAAAACATAGAAATGAGCAACAGATTGAGCGATAATATTTGTTGTCGAATGGAGGTAGAATGAACCGAGAAACGGAGAAACGGACAAACGGAGAGAAACACTCTCAGCACTCAATTAGCTGAGCCCTGAGTGAGACATTGTTATAAATAAATGGCAACGAAAAGGAACTCCCGTACAAGAATTGGTGATCCTAGGTGCCATAGTTACTGAGATATTTGCCGAAAACACCAATTTTTCACGAGGTGTGTCCAGTTTTTTGCTTTTTGTGGGCGAATGGGGCGTGGCATCGAAAAAAAAAAAAAAGATTCTTGTATTGACTGACTAAATATCTGATCGTTTGACACCAAGCTCGAACTTGTAGCTCTTACCATCTCTGAAATCTGTTTGTTCATACGGACAGACGGACAGACAGACAGACAGACAGACAGACAGACAGACAGACAGACAGACAGACAGACGGACAGACGGACAGACGGACATGGCTATATCGACTCGGCTTGTGATGCTGATCAATAATATATATACTTTATGGGGTCTGCCACGCCTCCTTCTGCCTGTTACATACTTTTGCACAAACCCAATATACTCTTGCAGAGAGTATAAAAAACAGCAAACACAAGCTGAAATCTGAATTGAATTAAACAGCGGCGATTGTGGTACTAAATATAAATTTTATTATTTAAATTGCTAGTTCAAGTTGCAAATTTGTGTAAGCTGAGGACTTGTATACTTAAAGTTAACTATTTAGCTTAAAAAGTATTGAAAGCGCTCAGCTTAGCTTGAAAATTGAGGTGGACATGTTTTTCTGGCCGCCAGTGTAAGGCAATGAAAAGCGGCATATGCGGCGAATGCGCAATTTTTTTCCGACTGCTTCTGTTCACATAAGTTTCGTGTTTTTTTTATGTTTGTTGCTTCTTTTTGCCCCACTCATTTGCGGGTTAATCAATTGTCATTTATGCTTCGTTAGCTGCACGTTTTATACGCTATTTTGTTGTTTGCTGCTTCTGCTTCTTCTTATTTTTGTTTTGGTTTTAGTTTCGGTTTTGAGTGTTAGCCTCAATTGTCGCAGCAAAGGAATTATGTCAATTTGTTGATGGCTAACTAATCACTGGCTGTTGTTATTGTTGCTTGAGTGATTAGTGGGTTCAAGGTCACTGGTTTTTACAACTTACACGCAAACGGTGTGGAATTTGCTAACAGCATTTAATTTGCTCGTTGGGAGCTCTCAAAGTTCAATGAACCGAATGGGAGATAAACAAAAAAGATACTTTAACTTTTTTTAATAATAAGCTATTCTTAAGAAAACTTCAATGTGTTTTTTAATTGATTTGTTTATAAAATTTGTTAGCAACTTTTCGATGAATGGAATTGAAAAAATATTCATTTAAGTGAAACTAATTTTAAGTAAACAAACAAAATTCTTTTCCTTTTACCAAAATTAAAATTTTTTGATTGATTTGTTTGCAACATTTCAATCAATGTCGTGTCATTGAGAAATTCCAAGTTTTTTCTTTGTTTGAAAAGAAAAATTCTAAATAAAATTTAAGTAAACTTGCTAATCTAAAATCTCTTATTTTTATATAAGCGCTTTAGTCAGTTTCTAACGAACTTAAAGTTCAGTTTAAGCCCTTAAATTACAACCATGTCATAAGCCGTTCCTAGTATAATTCCAACTAACGTAACTTATGTGTAATTAAATTTGCATGCGATTAATTTATACGCTTTAATCACGTTTGATTAAATCATTCCAAATCACGACTAAGTATTTAGTCACAATCTGTTAACTAATAACGCTCATTAAGGCAACTATTAACACTTTCTCAAGAACTTTTATAATTTTTTAAGAAATTATGCTTTTGTTAACTTTTTTTGATATTGAATCATTTATTTATGTTTATTTAAGCCACACACGCGCGATCGTTTATTTTTATAAACATTGTTTTTTTTATTATTTTTATTAAGTTTTCACTTTCAAACTCGAGACGTTAACGGCAGTAAACAAAATGTTTAAATATTGTTTATACAAAATCCAGCAGAAATGGCATAAACGTAAACACAAAAAATTCGCAAATACTTTTTACGGTTATGTTGTCGCTGTCGTCTTCGTTGTTGTTGTTGTAGCGCGCGATCGTTTTGTTTGTGGGGATCTCGCGTCTGACGGCTCTTGTGTTAAATTTCGGACTAACCGTTGCGTACAAAATTTGGCGTAATTTATACCGAGGCACGCAGCTGCTGACACACATGTAAGCACACACACAAAGAACGAACGTCAAGCGGCCAGCAACAAGTGAGTGAGAGCGAGCAAGCGAATCAGTCGAAGAGAGTTTAAAGAGTGCTTAAAGAATAGCGGCTAATGCAGTATCACGTTTAACACTTAAGAGGGGAGCGAGCGGAACGTCTTAAAAGTGAACGTCGCTTTTGAACGGTGAACTCTCCACACAACACTATCCCTTGACCATGGTTTTGGAGACATATTCATTGCGAATTCAAATCAGATCGCCGCGTAACGCGCGCCAAGCAACGTTCTCTGTATTCCAAATGAAGCTACAAAGACAACAACAAGCATGACTAGAATCTAGTCCAACATTCCAGCTAGGTGTCTCAACTGGAAGATGCCCTATCGTTCTCTCATTGCAACCATTCTTCATGGTAGAACAAAAGCGGAGCTTTGCCCCCTCCCCTACCCGCTCTCTGCATTTTGTCGCATTGTTCTGTGGGATCTTCGTTGGGGAGTCTTCCCAATTTACATTCAGCGCTTGTCGGTCTACACACACAAACGCACATAAGTGACACATATTGTGTGTGTGCGTGTGTGTGTGTGTGCGACACATAGACACCAACCGGATTCTCATTTAACTGCAATTTGTTGTGCTTTTATTTTGGTATTGGCTTGCTGAATTTTGTACCGGTTCAGACACACATCGCCTTAAAGTGTGAAAAGCATTTAAAATTGTAAAATGTTTTTACCTTTTTTGTTAAGCCTGACGTTTGCTTAGCGGGGAATTTAACAACATTCTTTCGGTTGCAGATGATCAAAATTCCAAAGAAACAGAGTGCCAAGGTCAGTATTGAATGTTATTGAATCAGTTCTGTCAGGTTCATTTTCGCATCTTACATTTATCTCTCTGTCACTCTCTCTCTCTCCCCTTCTTTCTCTGTCAACTCTTCTATCTCGCGCAATGTCTGTGATGTTTCTTTTGGTTAAATTTAGCGAAATGCTCATAGCTGATGTCGCCCACGCATTAAACACATGTTCCAAGTGTGCTCTTGACCCTGACACTGTTCAGTTGTGAAATATAATGATGCGCGATACGAATATGTCAAAATTAAAATCTCTGCAGACTATTTAATTTTTCCACTAATTTTTGGCGCGATACAATGTAAAGCGACATCTGTTGGAGTGCAAGAGCATTCTATATGGCGCGCTCTGTTGTTTAAACCGATTCATCGTTTAAAGTTGTACTATCGATTGTATTTCACATATCGTTTTAATTGCAGTGCCAAATCAACTCTGCGTTGTCCTAGCAACAGTTATGTTTTGATTGTTCCGTCAGATTTTGTTTATGAAAGAGGCTTAAAAAGAATTTAAGAAACTAATATTAACAATTATGTTTCGACGCGGTAAATTGTCCTTTTTGAACACCAAAGATGACCGCATTAAAATCATTAACGAACGCATTAATCTTACCGAACGACATTTGATGGAAATGTGTTCAGCATTTTCATTGTTGACAAGAAAAATGGCCAAGTAAAAACGAATATTTCATATTTTAGCATATAATTACCAATTGATTATGTTTCGTAGATATCGCGATGCACACGATGAGTTGGCCAAAAATATTAAAAACTATGCAGACGACGAGGAAATCAATGAGAGTTTGTGCACTGGTCTGAAGAGTTTCACGAATGCGGTGACCATAACTGGAGATTACTTGGACATAAATGTGCACCGAATGGAGCTAAAGGTGAGTTATTATATACCGTATAGACAGTTACCAACTTTGGTTGTATCTCTGCAGATTGTCAATGAGCTGGCGCACTTTGAGCAGCTCTGCAAGTCCACGCGGGACAATCTGCGACTGGCCGTCATTGCTAGAGACAAGGAGGTGCTCAGTCAGCGCCAAATGCTGGAACTCAAATCCAAGTTTGCGGCCAATAATGTAAAGTACAGCTGGGAAATCAATACGCTAAAGTATAACACTCTTCTTTCACTCTAATCCCGTAGAGCGCCGCGGACTCGGAACTGTTCAAGGCCAAGATGGAAGTGCAGCGCACCAACAAGGAGATCGACGAGATCATTAGCAATTTCGAGCAACGTAAACTGCGGGATGTGAAGCAAGTTCTCAGTGATTTCATTCTCATCTCCATGAAGCAGCACACAAAGGCGCTGGAGGTGCTCAGTGCCAGTTACTACGATGTCTGCAGCATCGATGAGCGCGATGATTTCCTAGAGTTTCAGAAACTCATGAAGAGCAAGGAGGAACCTTCCACGCGCAAGGTTTCACTAAAGAAGGGACTTCGCTCCCAATCCATGGACAGTTTGGATCGTGAGCACTTGAGGAGTCCGCTCAAGCGTCATCAGAAGCTGTCCAAAAGCAGCAAGAATCTAACGGGTGGTGGTATTGGGCATGCCAACAAAACTGAGCAGAGCGAGGAGGATGAGACTGAGGGCGATGAGGACGAGGACGAAGAGGAGGAAGCGGTGAGAAATGCTAATAAACCTAAAACTTCTCTACTTAAACAATACTCATGCTAGGAATCGGAGCAAAGTGGCGAGGAGGACGAAGAAGAGGAGGCCACTGGCAGTGCCTCCGATAACGAGGACGCAGCTGAGCCGGAAACACCGCGCACGCCACGCGAAAACGTCTTTGGGGCCAAGCTGCGTGGCAAGGAGTCCATCAGTGCATCCAACACGGGCACCGGCTCGAGTAACCTGAAGCCTGTGCGGCAGAGTGTGAAGCATCCGTTCAAGGCCGTGGCAGCCACACATGTAAGATTGCAGAAGCAGTTCCATGTGCCACAAAACTAAAACAAACATAACCCATGTAGAATAGTATATAGAAATTAGATTCTAGTCAATGCATTTCTCTGACATTTGCATAAGTCTGTCGCTCGCTTGGTTACACACGCCTCCATTATTTATCCCAAATAAACAATAAATTATTTATAATATGCATAAATCAATCAGGTGGAAAAGCGCTCAAATCCGTCGTCCTCCTACTCTTCCGGCTCCTCGCGACTGGCACGTGGCAAGGGAGCAGCAGGCGCAACAACAACCGCAGGCCGTGGCATGGTAACCGTTGTTGAATCGAAGCGCGAACAGAAAAAGTTTGATATGTAAATGGATTACAGTTTTAGCAGCACTGCGTTTTGGTGTGTACAATTTCTCAAATTTGTTTAATTATAATAAAAACTTAAAGGCAAAAAATTCCAAATTTGTTGCCTTGCACAGAATGTAGTAAACAATCTTTTGTTTTTAAAAATGTACTAAAATTAATTTTTTGTTTAGTTTTTGACGAACTTAAAACTATGCAAAAAATGAGCAAAATGTGGTTGGTTGGTGCACAGTTTGAGAGCAATTGCTGCTGGTGCTTTGTGATTCTGGAACTTGAAAATGTCTAGCGATTCGCGTTGTGCCTGTGTGAGGTGAGGTGTATGGGTGTGTGGGTGTGGGGTGGTGTATGTGCTTGTTTCGATGTATATGCGTTATGTGGGTTACTTCCGGCCATCATCGTTAGTAGTGGGCGTGGCACTTGTATGCTAGCGCTGCACTTTGGCGTAATTCGCATGTTGAGGAGATTTGGACATGGAGATCGTTTCTCATTTCTCGGGTACCGGTCCCTCGACGCCCGCCTGATTCATCAGGTCGGCAATACTCTTCTCAAGATCATCGATACGATTCCCCATATCATCGATGCGTGTGATTATTTGATCCGACATCGTTTGGAATTTATCTTGAACGTTCTGCAAAAGATTTTGTACCTGATAACACACACAGAAGGGAGTTTGGTGAAGTTGGGTGAAAGTAGTAGGAGTTGGTGGGTATGGGGTGGTAGGGGACAGTTGTTGTATTCAGTTTTATACGTGGTTTTTTTCGCACAAACACTTACATAGATTGTTAGCTCCTGCATATTCTTTGGATCCGCATTGCTGTTGAGTGAGTAGTTCTGATCCAGGTCGCTGTCCATTTCGTTGCGCAAATCAGTCATTTTTCCGGTCTGTGTCTTTGTTTTTGTAGCGTGATATAAAAATACAAAAAGGTACTCGCTCTCTTGTTTTCGCTTTTCTTTTATGCGTCTGTTTGCGTCGGCGACTGCAGCTGGACTTGTTCTTTTCGATAGAAGCAGGTAGGGATGGAAATTAAATAAATACCGGAGTCGATGTCGCGATACATCGATACAAGTTTTAAATATCGATTTCGGAATGTCCATAATAATACTGGGTTTTTTAATCAGAGTTGTATTCGATTTTGATCGCAAGTCCGAGAATATGAACTTTGGCGGCAATTCGTAATATAATTTTTTTTTTTAATTTGGCAAACTTCTCAAATTGTTGCACTTTTTTGTGTGTAACTGCCTGCTAAACTTGTTTTCGCATGCTTACGAGCAGAGAACAGCTGATATTGTTTTCATTACTCAATATTTTAACAACAAAATGTCTCTCACAACTGGTCAAACTTGTTTTGCGTGCTTTATTGTAATTATTGTTGTTGGTGGTGGGATTGTGACAATGGAGTTGGTAATAGAGAGAGCCTACAACAAAGGATAATGCAGGGGTAACTAAAAGTGCGTCGTTAAATAACTACACAAAAATAAAGAACAAAAAATAATGAATTGAGCGCATTCACACACATGTACACTCACACACTCATATGCGAATGTGTGACAGCACCCCCTGCAATGGCTGCAGCGACGAGGGACCATAAATTCATAAAGAAGCAGCAGCGGCGGCGACAGTTAACTATTCAAAGGGGTCACACAGCTGATAAGCTCAATAAGAGCCAGCCATGAGCACGAAAGAGAGCTGGTGAGAGGTACTGAGAGCGCACAAATGAGATAATGGCGCAAACAAGTACAATATAATTTTCAGTTGTGCATATTTGGAGAACAGTTTGTGCCATGCCATCGGTCGGTGAGGATCGTTCATCGCTACTTGAATGAAGTCGCATTCTAATAGTACAAGGGCGATTTATTAGACGCAGTGTTTATGTGAATCCACTGGAAATCGAGGAATTACATATAATAATTATTTAAATGTAAATTTTGTTCGCGAGCCTCTTTGATGTGTTTTTGTTCGAGTATGTGTGTGTGTGTCAGTGTGCTTTAGTGTCATATCAGCAACGTTACAATAACAAAATGCTACTGTGCTAATCAGTAACTTTTGACCAATCAATCGAAATAAAATATTTGCGGTTTACATTGACGTTTGATGCAAAACGTTTTTAAAATCGCGATAAGCCTCAACAGAATACAGTTAACAATAAAGTAGTTCTTATAAGAACTATTAAACTAGTTTATTTTCGTGGGTGTGTTAGTGCGTTTGCGTGTGTGTTCTGATGGGAATATTCGCGCACACATAGGCTGTTGAATATGAATACACCAAAAACAAGAAGATTGTGACACATACGCACACGTACACACAAAAAATTGTGTACATGTGTGAGTATGCGGTAATCAGCTGGCAAACGGTCTCGGTCTCTTTTGGAAGCCTAACAGTGCGAGTGCGAAAGTATGTGCAAAGCGTAACCAAATAATTAATTAACAATTTCAAGTATGAAATAAAGTGGCTAAAAGACAAAAGTGAATAAAAAATATATATTTATAAATATTATACTTTCATTCTCGATTGTGTGGGGGAGATAGACAATGAGCCGTTTAATATAAAGAATAACAATGCAAATTAAATAAATGTTCAGATTTTGCCTTAAGCAAAAGCAAGCAAAGCTTTAAGCCAGCTTGTTTACAAAGAGCATTAAGTCGCAAGAGAGTGACCGCGAAAAAGACAAAGAGCGAGAGCAAAATAAACAGACTTTGGAACTTGTTGCGCACAAAAGCAAATTACAGGATTCTAAAGGGGGTTTTAAGAGAGCGAGTGCACAAAGAGAGTGGATGCTTGAATAATGCAGTTAGTTGTATTCCGAGAGCGAGAGAGCACGTGTAATAACAAACCGAGACAAAGACAAGTAGAGTGCAGCAGTAACCGCGGCTGACATCACAACATAATCTGAAATATTCTTATAATAACAACAACAACGTGTGTGTGCTGTTTGTATGCTCTCTCTTGTGTGCTATTTTCTGCCTACTTGTTTGGGGCAAGTTCTGATTAGCAACAACGGCAAGCGCCATAGCAGTGACACCCCAAACAATTTGCTTGTTAACGCCTAGTACCTCCACCACGCCCTTGCCAGGTCTCTATGTCTATCAGTTAAAAAGCTAATGAACTCTCAGCGCCAAACCACACACACACGCACACATACACAGGCCAAGAAAGAGAGAGTGTGTGAGAGATGAGAGGCACGCGCTCATTTCGTTTTCTTCAAATGCGAAAGCACACAAAAAAAGAAATACAATAACAATAACAACAACAAACAGTCTGAACTCATTTACACGTTTCTTTTTCATCATTTCGCTTTTTGCTCTTCAACAATTATTTATTCAAATTTTTTTTGCATTTGCCGTGCCTATTTAGACAAACAGCGACATAAAGAGACGGAAAGCGACGGCGCAAAGGGATTAGAATAATTTAAACGAATTTGACTCGCACAGGAAAGCAACTTAAACAAGAAAGAAAAGTACAGTCGAGCGCGCCCGACCGTATAATACTTCTGCATTTTCCCGATTAAATTATTAAAATCGGTATCCAGATATTACAATGAATAGTACTTGCATTAAAACACGTTGAAACAAAAACAATCTAAGCATAATCAAACACACATCTGTTTGTTTGTTGCGAATACACATACGTTTGACAATATATGATGCATGCATGTATGTATGTGTGTATTCGGCGCAGCCAGCGACCGCGGGCAGCGCTGCCGCCACACAGGCAGCAAAAACGTTCGAGCATGTGCTTGTGTGTTTCTGTCTCGCTTGCACCAATGGGTTGATATTGCGTTCAATTAACAATATTGTAACGCTTCTAGTTTTCTTGTTTATAGTCCGATTTTAATGCGCCTTTCAGGATAGTTTAATATAGTTAGTCTCCACACCAGTTATAAACTACAATACTGTACGATACGGAAAAAACGGCATTGAAGCTTGAAAACTATTTTATAAATTGTGGGAAAAGTGGGCGTGGCAGTCCAAATTTATAGATGGCAATGCAACTATGCTGTCGCTAGGAACTCCCGTACAAGAATTGGTGATCAGGTGCCATAGTTACTGAGATATTTGCCGAAAACACCAATTTTTCACGAGGTGTGTCCAGTTTTTGCTTTTTGTGGGCGAATGGGGCGTGGCATCGAAAAAAAAAAAGATTCTTGTATTGACTGACTAAATATCTGATCGTTTGACACCAAGCTCGAACTTGTAGCTCTTACCATCTCTGAAATCTGTTTGTTCATACGGACAGACGGACAGACAGACAGACAGACAGACAGACAGACAGACAGACAGACAGACAGACAGACGGACAGACGGACAGACGGACATGGCTATATCGACTCGGCTTGTGATGCTGATCAATAATATATATACTTTATGGGGTCTGCCACGCCTCCTTCTGCCTGTTACATACTTTTGCACAAACCCAATATACTCTTGCAGAGAGTATAAAAAATACATAAAGTACCTGCCTGTAAAACAAAACAAATAATTAAAGTAACAAGTAAATATAATTTGATGGTTTTTGTGCCTCAAACGTAGCGATCATTTCAAACGGAAAATTAAGGCAGCAGTAAAATTGTGTCAATATGTCTAGTTGGAGTTTGGCGAGTGCCGCTTCGCACAGTGTGACGGGTGCGACCAATGACGTCATTCGGCTACATAATCTCAAAGCCTCATCCGACACTGAAATTGCAACAAGTGAAAAGCCAACAACAACAACAGCGACAACTAAACTAACAACTGGCCGTCCAACAACTCCAGTGCCAAGCAAGAAGTTGACCTCCAAACGATCGACAAATTTGACATTGCAAATAAACAAATCAACATCACCGAGAACATCATTATCATCATCATCATGCGAACATAAGGCGCCAATCGCAGTGGAGGATAACCCTGTGCTATTGGATACACCCTCCGTCTATGGCACACCACTTGGCTCAGAGAGCACAGTGTTACCAGCGAGCACAACATCACCGGAGGGTCGTGCCACCTTCAGTGGCAACTACAGCAGCTCCATTGCCAACAGCGACAGCACCTCGGGCTCCATTTTTCCACACGAGCAGTACAAAACGATCAAAAAAATTGACATTCAATTCGACAATGTGCGATATAGCAAAAAATTTGGGTTTTTCAATAGAGGTAAGTAAAAGTTAACTACAAAAAGTTGCTTGAGCTGGGCCTTTAACAGTCGAGCAGCTCAAGTTTAGCTCCATATTCTAATACCCAAATGAACTCATGTGCATTTCATAATCAGTTGTACTACAACTGTCTAATAATACACGCTATCATTATGTTTTGATATCCGATGTGGGTGTTTTAACATGTGCCAAGTCATGCTTTACTGCGTGTTTCAACCTGTTTCAATTAGTATAGCTATGAAAAGGTATTTCCAGCAAAAGAGCAGACAACCTTTGCACTGAATCTGAGAGCTATATAGTTATAGTCTAACTAATTATAAGCCCATAACAATTAGTGCTGCTTGAGCTATGACTAGAAATGTGTATTGTTTAACCAGTACTCATGAACTCCATTGTGAACTATGATTTAAAAACTTCCTATAGATAATATTACTATATAGTTGCATTTTAGTTTTATTTGTTATCTGCTAACGGGTAACATATCAAAATTTTGCTGCGGTTCCACATGTTTTATGGCTTATCTAAGTCTCGAATAAAACCCTCGCCCTCGAGTGGTAACAAAGTAAAAAATCGCTGATAATTATGAGTAACGAGTAGTCGTCGATTAAAATTGTAGACAACAATAGCAGCAACTAACAATAACCATAACTATAATAAAATAATATATTAAATTTACTAAGAAATTGATTGATCGAATCAAAAGTGTTTAAAGGTGCAAGGGTCAATTTTCAAGCAGAAGAAATCAGTTTCATATAATTTTTGATATCGATTTCAGGCCTGATTGCCTACGAGTATTACAAGATACATTTTTAGAGGTCATTGGAACCTCAAAATAATAAACTTTTCCTCAACTTTTCTTGTTGTATGTGCATAACTGTCTGGATTAATGGGCGTGTGACAGTGTCATATTTGTTTACCTTTGTCAACACCCAGGTGAATATTACAACAACTGACGAACTGATAAGAACTATGGATTTCAAACAAGAGAGAATAACAACAAACGATATCTGATTAAATGTAACACCATTGTAACATACATATGTTTGTTTTAGCTATAATTAGGGTTGGTTTTTTATCAAAAGACCTTCAAACTCAGTTGGTTCCACAAACAGTTGTAAACTGTGGAGATTTCCAAAGTGTCTGAGAGTTTTGTGTGATAAATAAATATTAAGATAGCAGATAGTTCAAATTTTTGGGTAAACTTTAATGGCTGGAATTACTCACTCTGAGTCACCAGCTATCACTTGTGAATATGATCCTGATATCAATGAGTATAACATGTCAAATAAGAACATAAATGAATAATTACCTATGACTCAGATACTTGAATTTTTTATCAGGATAATGACTGCATGGGGAATTGCTAATGATTGTAATTTAGGGCAGGTAATAAGTAATATTTCCTTGATTACCATTGTGGCATATCTAACGAATCAAGTTTATAAATGTGGAATAACATTAGGAAATAAAGTGGGCAATTACATATGGCACGAAGGGGTTTTTAAAAAGGATAGATGGGATAAGATAGAATAGATAGAAAGTTAGATAAACTCTGGCAAGAGGCGTAAAACAGAAAGTCACTGAACACACGTACACTGAATATTTCATTGGCACGATGATCAAGCTTAAAGATCATCGTGCCAATGAAATATTCAGTGTACGTAGCTTATAGTTTTATAAAGTGATCAGTAAACTTTTAATTTTCACTAACACACTGATCAAATTTATTAGCTGTGACGTTGCTACCTTTAAATATTACTGGAAATCACGCCCATTCCATAACTGTCTCGATCTAGTGCACAAATAGCTTGCATATAGTATGCATCGTATAAATAAGTAGCATCACACTTCAAATAGTTGGCCTGACAACAAATCTTAAGCTATACAAAAGGTCGACAACGTTTTAATTAATATCACTTAAGATCCATTAAATATTATGCATGTTGTCTCAGACTTTTGATATCGCTTTGCTGTTGTTGTTAGTCATACTACTACTACTGCTACTACTACTACGGCTACTACTACTACTACTACTACTACTACAACTGCTACTACTACTACTACAACTGCTGCTACTACTACAACAACTGCTACTACTTCTACTACTATTATTATTATTTTTGTACTTGTACTTGAGTGATTTTTCCTGTTTTCTCTGTACTTTTTATAAATTTATTCCTTTGTTTAGTACTTCCTACTGAGACGCGCTTGAAAATGAATCACACTGCGTGCTTCCTAATTGTTTAAATACTTTAGTATTTAATTTTTAATTCTTAGTTCGTGTTCGTTTTCATTTTTCAATCAAAAAAGATCATTACAAGAAATTAAACTGCACATAAAGCTGCTGATAATTGCTTTAATTAGACTGGAATATATAGAACTTTTAATGCTTATCTGAGGCGCCGGATACAATTATTGCTCTAGTTAAAAAATACTTGTATAAATGGAGTGGTATTAGTTACAACTTACATATTTATTAATTACTTAAAAATATAGGTCTTTGAACTGATGACATATATATTTATTTCGATTGATTTTAGAGTGTCGAAAATTGTTTGGCTAGAAGCAGACAGATAAGAAAGAATGCGAATGATGAGAGTGGGAAATTTTCGCAGCATTTTAATTGGTTTAGATTAAATATATTTCACATACATATATAATAATTATATAGACTACAGTTCGATTTGAGTCATGATAGCAGTGTGCAGCAGGTGCCTTAATCTCTGATCGTTTCAGCTGCACTACTTTATGCTATTGTGTGTTCTACCGACTAAAAGTCAAGCACAAGGCCATGTCACCATATCGTAGTACTGGTGGCTCCCTCCAAAACCGATTAGGCTTTATAGTGCACCATAAAACGATAACAAACACACAATTTTATACCATCACAAGTTTTGTACAACATCTGGCAAACTGAATTGAATCGAAACGGATTTGGAATTGGAATCAGAATCGGCGTCATGCACCTGCTTTTAGAGGTAGTATAGTATAGTATATATATTCGTAATGGGTATGCGATAAGATGTTGAAATATCGCTGGTTTATAAAACACAGCCAACGATTAAAGATTGGTCAAATACATGTCTTAGATAATCGACAGATTAGCGACTACTTTGTATGGTATTGTCCAGATGTTGGTTTTGGTATTAGCCAATAAACGTGGCCATAACAATGGCCTTACAGCCCTATCACATGCCAGTGCCCAGTGCTTAATGGGACATGAGTTTCTTTACGACATTATCATTTTGAAAGACGATTAACGTGCACTGATCGGGAGTATGGGAAAATGGGTACTCTTATCAGCACAGACTAGACTAAATTTAGTACAGAGACGTCTATAGAAGAAACAGTATAGTAACAGTCAATGAAATTCATGTTTTTCCCTATATGAAACTGGTTAATGGTGTGGCATACCCTGTAAACCAAATTAATTCAACTTAAAGCCTTAAAACTTGTTCTACAGGGTATTTACTAGTTGTTTAAATGCCTGTCAGTCCAGGTGTACTTGAGAAAGTAATTGTATGTTAATCTTCGTTAGATGAAAGTTAATGTATGTGGAAATACAGGTTATTACTGTAGATAAAGCAATTGCATACTTGAAGTTTAATAATAATATTTATACCAAGTGTATTGTGATGATCTTTATTTAAGCACAGAGTTCGCAAATACTTGTATTAAATCTTTAAGTTAGTCAATTAACAAAATGTGCTCACTCCATTAAGAATTTTGCAGGGTTCAAAGTACTTATCATCATCAATATGACGACGGAAATGATTATGTTTAAGACCCGTGCGCCAAGTTGATAAAAAATACACAGAAAAAGCTAAAAAAAAAAAAAATTGTTTAAAATGTTTTAAAAAGAATTTTTTTAAGAGGAAAATAATTTATGCACAATTAGAACTAATTTTAGTGCAGAATCAACTAAAAGTGCAAGCCATAAACAAATCGTGGGTTTCTATAGCAATTATTATAGTATTGAATCAGTTCCAGTCGAGTTCCACTTATAAATCTATAAAATATAGAAAATGAATTTAAATTTTTAATTGAATTGTATAAAGTTTATTGTTACTAATGACCCATATCATTTAAGCGCATGTCAATTAAAAAGCAAGAAATTAAAATAATAATAATATACTACAATAACTTTAAATGTTTGCTATTATCTAAAAATTCTATTTATTAATCCATCCATCTCTTTTACAGAGAATAAAGACATACTTAAGGGTCTGACTGGCTACTTTAAGTCCGGCGAGCTTAATGCCATCACAGGACCTTCAGGAGCCGGCAAGAGCACGCTCTTAAACATACTCTCAGGCTATATGTAAGTTAACTTGAACTATTCACTTAGTATACAACAATTTTAATAAATATTCCATTTGACAGTCCCTATGGCTACACGGGTGATTTCCGCATCAATGGCAAATCGCGTGATCTGAAGGCCTTTAAGCCAAATGTGGCTTACATTACACAGGACACGACATTACAGCCCTTTCTGAGCGTCAAGGAGGCCATGCATTTCGCCGCCAATCTTAAAATTGGACCACACATGTCCTCATCAGCAAAACGTGAACGTGTGAATAGCATACTCGTGGCGATTGGCATGTTCGAGAATCGAAACACCAGAACGGGTCAACTGAGTGGGGGACAACGCAAACGTTTGGCCATTGCACTTGAGTTGGTCAACAATCCGCCTGTGCTGGTGCTGGACGAACCCACTAGGTAACGCTCTATACCAAAACAACTTTAAATTGATTATGTTTTTAACAGAGACAATTGTATGTTTGCAGTGGCTTGGATAGTTCCACCTGCAATCAGCTTATCACGCTACTCAAGAAACTGGCCATGGAGGGGCGCAATGTCATCTGTACCATACATCAGCCCAGCGCCTTGACCTTCTCCATGTTCGATCAGATGTACGCCATAGCCGAGGGACAGTGCATTTATGCCGGTGGTGCCAACAATTTGGTGCCATTCTTGGGTGCACTTAATCTCCACTGTCCCGAGTCCTACAATCCCGCTGATTATCGTAAGTTGGCTAAAATGATTCATTCATTTCCTACCAAAAATCTGTTGCACATCATGGCTAATTGGTTTGTAATGAGACTTGTGTGTTTTTCAGTAATGGAAATTGCTACACATGACTACGATACGGAGGAGGAGCAGCAGGTGAATAAACTGATTGCATTAATGGACAATGGACGCAATGATGACTATCGACAGAATAAATCAGCACGTCTCGCACAAATGGCAGCCATGAAAAAAGTTGGTAAGTTTACTCAGTAATAATTAGCAACTCCAAATCGATTAATAATGTTTTAAACTTGTAGAACAAATGATGTCATCTGGCTTGATGACACCGGTGACAGCTCCCATTATGACGTCGGGCAGGAACTTTAATTTCAAACCAATGACGCCCATAAATGAGTTATCCTCACGTGTTTGGGATAGTCAAACTGGTGGCATGACCAGCGATTCGGAAAATCCCAATTGTTGTTCGCCAAAGAAAAAGAAGAAACCAAGACCATCGATGCCCACATTGGATCTAGATCCTGCTCATCTGTGCAAACGGGAGAATGTCTATGCCACGCCCTTCTACAAACAGCTCACCATATTGCTACTGAGAACCTTTCTGCTTATTTGGCGCGACAGTTCGTTGACAACGATGCGATTTGCTATACACTTGGCTGTTGGTATACTCATTGGATTCCTTTATTATGGCATTGGCAATGATGCCAGCAATTCGATGAACAATTTTCGTTATGTCTTCTATACCATTATGTTTATCATGTACTGCGCCTTCTCTGGCATTCTGGTCAAATGTAAGTGGAACAGATTTCCAAAGGGAAACTGAGCTTATCACAGTCGAGCTGTCCTTAATTGATTCTCTTTGCAGTTCCTTTGGAATTCCCTATAGTATCACGAGAGCATTTCAATCGCTGGTATTCGTTGCGTGCCTATTATGTGGCTATAACACTGGCCGATCTGCCCATACAGATTATCTGCAGTGCGCTGTTTATAGTGCCCACATATTTGATGACCCATCAGCCGATGGAACTCTATCGTTTTGCCCTGTTCTTTCTGATGGTGTTCATGACAGCACTGGTGGCTCAGAGCATTGGCTTGGCTGTTGGTGCCGCTTTGAGCCTGCAAATGGGTGCCATATTGGGTCCATTTTTCATCTGTCCATTTCTGCAATTCAGTGGCTTCTTTTTGCTGGAAAAGGATGCACCCTTCTACCTGCGTTGGATGTTCGATATATCATTTTTAAAGTACAGTCTTGACGGTGCCATGTTGGCCTTGTTTGGCTATGATCGGCCACGTTTGGAGTGCAATGAAATGTACTGCCATTTGTCGCGACCTAAATACATTCTTAAGGACCTGGATATGGAGCATGCCAACTATCAAATGGCCTTCTTTTTTATGCTGGGACTGCTGATGATGTTACGCATTCTTGCCTTCTACATTATGTCATTTCGATTGAGATTATTCAGATGAGATCAAATCGAAACTGAACGGTCATCATTATATGCCACATTCCGTTCACAGTTGATAGAGTTTTGACTTAGACCTTTGACTTTTGACTATGTTTGATGAGTACTATCACATGTGGTACATATATTTATGATTTCTATTAGCATTTAATAATTAAAAAAAAAAGAGAGAGAACAATGTGCCAAAGAAATACTATGAAGAGCGTATTAGCATAAGGAAATCGTGATATACAACATGCAAATGCTACCCCGAACCCTCCCATTTTGACACTCTAACCAACTGTATACAAATTATACTTTCAAGCTTTCCTTAGCGTAAAATTGTAATTTGTCTACAATCGTATTAACGACCCAATCATCTATTGCTTTATTTAAAGCGTATGTAAATATTTTTGTAAGCTTTTAAATGTTTGGGTGTAAACTATTTTAAATAAATAATTATAAACTTTTATCAATTGAAAATGGAAAGGGAATTCTATTTAAGTTGGCAACATTTTATGGTTACAATTTGAATTTAACGACTACTAAATTCCGGCTATATTTCAAATTTATCGATATATCGCAATAAGTTGAGTATGTTTGCTCGTTTTAAGTCCCAAGATATCGATGAAACTGATCGAACTTTGAATTCGATAACGAAAACAGCTGATGCAGCTAAATCTCATCACTAAATAACGCGCCTTTTTATAATTAAAATTTAACTTGAACTGAACAATAAAATTGTGGAGCAATATGAAAATTGACTGGAATTACCATTTAGCCAGCTAAGCTACAAGATAAAAAATGTTGGCTACGAACGTATTGATCTTTTATTAACCGACGAATGTGGTAAATTTAGCTCTGGTCGTCTCGCTTGCATTATTGGTACAACTGAAGCTGATAAGTCGGCACTGCAGAGTGTTCTAGCTGGATTTCAGCGAGTGACTATAAGTTATATTATGGTATGTGCTCTTAATCAGCCCAGCTCTAAACTGACGCAGTTCATCCATGATCTTCTGTTGGTGTCCAGGGGTAAGGCGCATTTTGAAAACTGATCAGTTCCATTTCCAACAAGTTGTAGCAAGTCAGTAGTGTTCAATGGAAATGCTAAAAAACATTGCTAAGTTTCCAATCAAACATGTTGCGTTCAAACGCTCCCCATCAATGTTCTTGCCTGAAAGCCATTTCGAGCTTAAAGCCAATGGTTCTTAATGCATTCTATTCAAACCTGTTGCGTGTGTCGGTCGTGGAAAATGGGTAAGCTTCAAACATGTTACAGTTGCAAGCTTCATAAAGTTGCCGGCAGCAATTGAACGCAAATTGAATTCAGTTGCGATTTATACTTCCGTGGAAAGTGATCAATCAATTTAAGCTAGAACAAAATTCCAATTCGCTGTCGTCGCGACTTTCAAACTCGGAGTTCTAAGCGTGACTTGAATATTTAATTCAACTACAGTTAGATTGTGTTTTTATTTATTGATTATATACGACAAAAATTAAATTATTGAACATTGTTGTTGCATTGTAATTTAACTGCGTGACAAAGCGTTTTGTTAATTAACCGATTATGCGTAAATGAAAACAAAACCAGTTTTCTAAAGAAAAACTGAATACAACTGGACTTAAACACCACTGCCCCAATGTGTACTATAATTAACAAGAGCTTATCAACAGCTGTCAAGGCTGTAATTGCATTCCACAAACAAATGCACATTTAGTTAGTTGAAAGCTGTGAGAGCAGATAGCATTAAGTTACTCAGTTTCTTAATTGATGTTTATGTGCCTAACAAACATAACTGAGCATAAAGTTGAACAAAGAGTTGGCGCAGAAAGTGATGCATAGTTTTGGGCGTTTTTAATCTTTATGCAAATTAGTAGTGTTTATAGAAAAGTGTTACAACTCTAATGATTTGTTGTTTATTTTGACGAATTATCATATAAAGATTGTGGACTTTCGTTTATTTTCTTTGAAAAATGATCATAAGAAATTAATTGTTTATTTATTTATAAATATTGTGTACCCTAGCTAAAAGTATTTAAGTATTACTTATCAGTCTGTAACATCTTTACTGACCACACTCACCTTTCTGCTAACTCAGACTAGTCCTATCTTTGTAACTGCCACTCAGTGCAGTAGCATTCAAATATTTTCGATTGAATTTAATAACTCTGACAACTTTGGCATGATAAGATTGTAATCCGCTGCTGGATTACACACACACAAACACCCAGACGCACACACACACACTCTTTGTTGATAATACACAAATGCAGGCACTTGAACTCTTCATTAATCGGCTACACTGATAAACAAAAGAAACGCAAATAAAAAAAGGCTAGGAACGTTTCGTCAGTTGCTAAATGCCCACAAAGCGCACAAGTTTGCAGTTCTTAAAATCGAAATAAAAAAAAAAGAATTTCAAATCAGAAATAAATAAAACTCACAATGGCCGAGGAGAATGTGGCACAGAGCCAAACCAATGGTAATCTGGCCAAACAGACGGCACCGTCACCGGCAGCAGCAGCAGCATCACCTGCACTGGAACTGCATTTTAGCCAACTCAGCTATAGCCTGAAGGCACCGGTGCACAAAAGTGTCAATCAAATACTGATCGACACCTGTGGCACCTTTCGAGCCGGACGTCTTACAGCCATACTGGGCCAATCGGGAGCTGGCAAATCCACGCTGCTCAGCATTCTAGCGGGTTTCAAGTGAGTTTTTCCAGCTATAAATTGCATTTCAGCTACAATTAATCTACAAATCTGCAGAGTCAAGGATGTATCTGGTCAGATACTGCTGAATGGACAGCCGCGAGAGCTGTGCTCCTTTCGCATGATGTCCTCGTATATCGCACAAAACTTTTACACACACAATCTGCTGACGGTGCAGGAAACATTACAAGTGTCTGCTGACCTGAAGCTACCCACAACCACGTCCAAGCAGCAGAAGCAGCAAATTGTAAGCACAGCAATTAAAAGTGTATATATTTTAAATGGAGTGTCGTGTTTGTAGACCCTGTAGGTGCTTAAAGTACACAGGTATATGAGTTTGCTCAGCAAGAAATTTGCAGACCCTGTAGGTGCTTAAAGCACACAGGTATATGAGTTTACTCAGCAAGAAATTTGTTTAAAAAGGTTTGCTCTGTCTGCTGAGCTAGAAAACTTTGACTAATAGGTCATAAAACTTCACAATTTTGGCCTAGCTGCACGCAGATCAAGCTTTTAATGTTCCAAAGGCGCCTCAACAACTGAAATTCTGGCCAAGAACTCAAGAAATCTAACTTATTGTGCATTTTATGGCATTTTTTATGACCAAATATAGTTTGGCTATAATCAGCTAACTAAAAGGTTTAGCTACGATCGTTTATAGATCGGCTTGTAGTACAAAAAACTTCAAGTTTGTCAACTAATTACTACGCTGTCTATAATTTCCAACCGATCGTTCCAATTCGCTGACTTCAGACAAAAGACTAAACTTATCTAACAGTAAACACGTTATCTGACAAATGTCGTAATATCTGTAGAAGTTCTTACCCCCCACTAACTCTAACTACTTTCACCAGTTGGACGAGATAATTGAGCTACTGAATCTGCACTCCTGCCGTCAGACATTGGTGCGTGACATTTCTGGCGGAGAACACAAGCGTCTGTCCATTGGCATCGAACTGATCACGAATCCACCGATCATGTTCTTTGATGAGCCCACCAGTGGGTTGGACAGTGTGGGCAGCTATCAGGTGATGTGCTACCTGCAGCAATTGGCCCATCAAGGCAGAATTGTGGTGTGTGTAGTGCATCAGCCCAGCTCCAGATTGATGCAGCTCTTCGACGACATACTGGTCATATCCAAGGGCGAAGTACTCTATTCGGGGCCACAAATCGATATGTTGGATAGCTTCAAAGCGGGCGGCTATAGTTGTCCACAGTATTACAATCCCGGTGATTTTGGTAAGTAGCTAAACAGTTTTTCAAAAGGCCAGTAATGTAGCTAATGATTCTTTCAGTGCTGGAAGTGGGCAGCGAGTCTTCCAATCAACGCTGCGACGCACTGATTAACCAGAACAAGGCACGATGCGACAGTTTGCAGGGTATCATGAAGCCGGTAATCGATGAGCAGAGTGAGTTGTCTTGAGAGTGTTTTTGGTGGTAATCCTGGTGTTTGTCTTTGCTGATGCTTTTCTATTTATGTTTGTGCTGTGCTACTCCAATCCCTGTTTGCTGTTCATGTCTGTAACATGTCCTCGTATGCTACTCCTTATCGCTGTCGTTATCCACGATATGCTCTATCCCTGTGCTGCTCCAAATTCTATTTCAGCAGCGCTCATTAAGGGCACGGCCACTCCTAGCGAGGATCTGCAGCTAATACGACCCAAGGAGCAGGTCAGTTTCTGGTATCAGCTGCGTGTGCTGCTCAAGCGACATCTAACCTCCATGTCCAGGGATATGGTGAGTACAACTAACTTACTTCAAGTCCATATCATTAATTTATGCCCACTCCATTCCTAGATGGCTGTGCAGCTGCGTGTGATCATGCACATTGTGGTGGCGCTGCTGCTGGGCGTGGTCTACTGGCAGATTGGCAACGATGCCGCCAAGATCTTCAGCAATGTCTCCTGTTTGTTCTTCATCATTTTGTTTGTATTCCTTGGCAATGCAATGCCCTCCATACTGCTCTGCCTGCAGGACTCTCCGGTATTCATACGCGAGTACTACAATGGCTGCTACTCACTGCGGGCTTACTTCATATCCAAGGTTCTGGCGGATTTGCCACTGCAGCTCACCTGTCCGACATTGTTTATTAGCATCAGTTACTTTATGACCGGCCAACCGGCGGAATTCAATCGCTTTGCCATGGCCTGGAGCATCTGTGTGTTGACTGCTTTTATAGGCCATTTCATTGGTGTGATTTGTGGCACTATGTGCACCATACAAGTGGCCATGTTCATAGTGCCCGCTGTGTCCATACCGTTTTTACTCTTCTCCGGTTTCTTTATACGCATGCGTGAATTGTCGTGGTTCCTGCGTCCGCTCTGTGATTTCTCCTACTTTCGTTATGTCTTCGAGGGTCTCATGCGTGCCATTTATGGCTATGATCGCGGTGAGCTGCCTTGTCAGACGGATTTCTGCTTGTTCAATTCATCCGAGAAGTTTCTCAGTGATTTCGATATGGCTGGCAATGCATTGAGCTGGGATCTAGCAATGCTGGCACTAATTCTGCTACTCTTATTAATCGGATTCAATATTACCCTGCATGTGTCTATTAAACGTGCGCTATAGAAAACTGGTTTCATGTTACGATTACAATTACACAATACTTATTTTTGGTATCTACTCTGTGGTATAATAAAGCGTCTCTCTGTTATTCAATGTAAACTGTCAAGGGAATTGCTTTAATTTAATTAATGGCAATTAAACTGGAATGGACTTTAGCTAAATTCATTAATTCATTTCTCAATATAATTCACAAATTACAAATTTCTTTCATATTCCCTTTCTTTTCCTGTTGGTTTAGTCTATGGAGACACTAGATATCTCCATGGAGCTGCCATCGTTGTTTGCCTGCTGCTCGGAGCTGGTGGGCGTTATTTCTGCTGGCGATGTTGTGGTTTCATCCAGTGCGGTGCTCACAGCTGCTGCTGCTGCTGCCGCTGCAGCTGCTGCACTGCTTGTGGATGCTGTTTCCACACTAGTCGCTGCTGCTCCCGCTGTTACGGTGCCCGTCGCTGTGCTGTTTGCCGCTGGCGCTGTGTGACTTCTTTGACTGGATTGCGTACGACGCACTGCCTCTACTACTGAGCGGGATTGTCGTGCACTTGATGATGAGCCCGATGCAGTGCCCACTGATGAGGATGATGAGCTTGTTGTGCCCGTTGCAGCGGCTGTGCTGGTGCTTGCTCCAGTTGCTGTTGCTGTCGTCGTCGTTGTGGTGGTCTTGCCACTATCGGCAATTGAGGTAAATGGCACACGCACACGCACATCCAACTGTTCCCATTCCATTTCATCCTCGGAACTGGTCTCTGCATTCGCCACTGTCGTTGACGCTTTTGATTTCTTTTGCCACTCGGAGCTGCGTCTCCAATCAATCGTCTTTAGCAATGCCTTCGCCTCGTTCTTACGCTGCAATAAGGAGAACAACTTATAGAGGTGGAAGTTTAAATTACAGCCCACTCACATCATCCGAGTCCAGACATTTGTAGGCATAACAGGCTGCTCTCTCGTAGTCGCCCTTCTTCTCATAGTAGTTGGCCAGCGTCATGAATCCCTGATAGAGACTCTGCTTGTCGGTGGCAGCGCGTTCGTCCTCACAGTAAAGCATATAACAATGCACAGCTGTCTCGTGATCCCCGAGCTTCTCATGCAGACTGGCCAGCTTATACATAGCGATGCCTTCGATGTCTCCAACGTCACAGGCCTTCCAGTAACACTTAACCGCATTCTCACACTTCTCCAGCTTCTCGTAGGTCTCACCCAGAGCGACCAGCATGCGGGAGTCATACGGACGCAGTTGGTGAGCGATTTTAAAATAATACAAACTATAATAATGCATTTTGATGATCTCATAGGCCTGTCCCAGGCCATACCAAGCCCGATAGTCCCGTTTGTTGACCTCCACCGCTTTGCGATAGCTTTGAATGGCCGCATTTGTGTTCTTCAGCTCCATGAACTCATGACCCATTAATGTCCAGGCTGCCAAATACTTTGGATTGAGTTTGAGAGCACGTTGAAAGTAGGAAATGGCCACCTGATGATCACATCGTATGCTGTAGTAGTTGCCAATGACACAACAGGTCTCGGGTCGGTATTTATTAATGCTAACAGCCTTGTGGGCCAATTGTGCCATCTCGGTCTTCATTTCCTTGACAAACAGCAGATTGGAATAGGTGTCCACATTGTCCAGACGATACGGATCGCTTTCCAGCAAAGCCTGAAACAATTCTATGGCCTTGTCCACATCTGAAACACTGAATTGATTAGTAAGCCGCGAGAAACATGTCCTATTGACGCACCTCGTTTGTTGTGATAAACCAAGGCCATTTGTGCTGTGATATAGATGCTCTTGCTGAACCCTGCGGCCTGCAGATCCTCAAAGATCTTCAGACCATCATCGTTAAGATACAGCTCTAGATAGGTGTGCGCCATAAAGAAGTGTCGCATCCAGTGTTTGCCCAACTGCAGACTCAACAGTTTCTTCTTTTCCATTATGAGCGGCGATAGCTCTAAGTATGCGCTCCACAGCATGGGCACTAGACTGATGGCATTCAATAGCATTTGCTCGGCTGCCTGATTGAGATTCAATGCCTTAAGCACCACACCGTACAGATAGATACCATAGCCATCTAAGCGACTGCGTCCATGCTCCGCGCGTAGTGTGGCCAAGAGGTCTGTCAAGTCGCGCATTTGGTTTGGCTCATTGAGATTGGCCTGATCGGTTGTGGAGTCAAGGCGACGCTTCTCCCGCGCCATGTACGTGGAATACAGGTGTAAAAAACGTGGCACATCCGATTCACAGTTCCTGACGGCATGCGCCGCTCGATCGTATTCACGCACATCGTAGTAACTCTTGGCCAGAAAGTAATCACTGTATTCGGTCGGTGCAATGCCCTCCAATTGGCACTCGCTGAACGAACGATCGTCGTCGGGCGCTGCATTGTCTATATGAACATCGCTTAGGCCATGATGCATCTCCGCCAGCCATTTGGTGCTGTGCAGCAGTCCACGTTTGGAGCACTCGATGATGCCGCGTCGCAGCTCCTTCTTCACATCCGACAGCTGCACGCTAAAAAGCTCCTGCATTTCGCCTTATCTCTATTGTTCTTTTTTGTTGATAATTTTATTGACAAATTTACCAATTGGCTTTTAAAGCGCTAAACAAATCATTTGCCGGTCGCGATGAATTTCTAAAATATCGATACCACGGAACCAGTGTGACCATCACATGGTATACAAAATGCGTGTGAATTTTGCAGCACTGGAAAGCAGCTGCGCAAAAAAATCGTAACAATAACAAAGTGTGATATTTGATGATAAGCGAACGCTGCAAAAAACAATTTCTTTGTTTGATAGGAATAACAACAAAAACAATAGCAAATAAATAAATAAATCAAGTAATGTGAGCCAGTCAAGATCGCGCCACATTGCGAAGTGAACAAAACAAGAGTTTGCAAAAACAGTTAAAGTTACAGTTAAAGTTGCTGATATTAAAGGTCAACTAAGTTTCGGAGTTCTGCATCGCTAGTGACAAAAGCAGATGCAATATATATTTACATAAATATCAATTGTTGTTGCGCCTGTGATTCATTTATTTGCGACAAGAGTTTAACAATAATAACATAATTACCTTTATCGGTGGTGAGCCTCGGTATAAATTGAAGAACACTCATTCTGTCAGTTGACGCACAAGAAGCAAGATGACCCGGAAGCTCCACAGTAATATCATCATATTGTTTGGTGTGCTCTTATTCATAACATTATTAAATGGTGGCAACTGCTTCTGGCCGTTTGGCAAGAAAGATGCTCCACCCCCGCCACCGCCGCCACCACCAAAGGAGCCACAGCTTTCGCCTGTTATTTTTGGTAAATATTGATTTATAGATAACAAGGTCAAGGTTGTTATACGTTTGCCTGCTTACAGTGCCAGGTGATGGTGGATCCCAAATGGAGGCACGTTTAAGCAAATCGGATGCACCTTATTTCATATGCGAGAAGTCACATGATTGGTACAATCTTTGGCTGGACCTGGAGCAGCTGGTTATACCCATGGTCTACTGTTGGATTGACAATGTGAAGCTCTACTATGACAAGGTGACACGTACAACGCACAACACACCCGGCGTGGAGACACGCATACCCGGCTGGGGTGATCCGCAGGTTGTGGAATGGATTGATCCAACTAAAAACAAGGCTGGTGCATATTTTAAGGACATTGCCAATGTATTGGTAGAACTGGGCTATGAGCGACGTCATAATATCTTGGGTGCACCCTATGATTTCCGTCGTGCGCCAAGTAAGCAGCACATGGCATCAACTTAACCATCGTTTAACTCCTCCATTCCATTCCAGATGAGAACAAGCAATTCTTTATCGATCTCAAGCAGCTGGTGGAGGACGCATACGAGGCTAATAACCAAACGGCTGTGACATTTATCACTCACAGCATGGGCAGTGCCATGACGCTAGTCTTTCTACAGGGACAAACGCTGGAGTGGAAGGATCAGTATGTGCGACGTGTGATTAGTCTGGCTGGCGCCTGGGCTGGCAGCATTAAGGCGGTCAAGGTCTTTGCCATGGGAGATGACCTGGATTCATTTGCCTTGAGTGCAAAAATCTTGCGAGCTGAACAAATTTCCCATCCATCTACCGCTTGGTTGCTGCCATCGCCCCTATTCTGGAAACCCTCGGAGGTATTGGTGTCGACTCCCTCACGCAACTATACCATGGCTCAGTTGGAACAGTTCTTCGACGCCATTGACTATAGAACTGGTTGGGAAATGCGACTGGATACTATGCGCTACACCCAAGACTTCAGTGCTCCAGATGTCGAGATGCACTGTCTCTACGGAGATGGAGTCAGCACGGTGGAGGGGTAAGGCATTTAGTCACTTTTGTATTCCCTAAACTACAACAAGTCTGTTCTGGTTCCCCTAATAGCTTGCAATACAAAAAGGACAACATAGCTGGTGAAACACCCAAGCTTATTATGGGCATCGGGGATGGTACGGTGAATCAACGTTCTCTGCGCGCTTGCCAAACCTGGTCGGGAAAATCGATCGCTCCCATATCCACGCTAGCGCTAAATGGAGTCGATCACATGGGCATTCTGGTCCACCACGATGTACTCCAATATGTACGCACTGTCATGCAGCAAGTGTAGACAACTTGACACGGTAGCTAATTTTGTAGACCCTGTACTTGCAAAACTTCTTTGACGCTATTAACTATATATTTGACAACAGACTAATGTTTTGTTTATGCTCCACCTTCGCTATAGTTAAAAACTAAATTGCTGTCTATCAAACAACTATATCATATAGCTGCCATTGGAACAATTAATTAAAAATCGATCAATACCTTCCAAAAAACTTTTTTGTGTAAGAAATACCTCATGTTAATTAATGTATGTGATTGCTCTACAATATGTACAGGGCCTTTCAGTGTCGGCTGTCCCGACAATATTTTTCTTAAGTTTAAATGTAAATGCGTAATTCAGTCTTTGTAAATCCTATGCTATTCAGACTATTCTTCATTTAATTGTATTTACTGTAATCTAAGCAAAAACTATGTTAATAAATAAATAATTCTATCTCGAATGGCTTTATTTCCCTCCCTCGTTTATTTGAAATTGGCGGCCTTTCGTTAAATATGTGAGCGCATACGATACTAAACTATCGCAAAACTTTGGTGGCGAACCATCGATAAGTTAGCAATCGATAAACGTAAACAACCATTCAACAATTACTTGCATTAAATTCTCGTCACATTGTATCTTAATTTGTTTAAAGTAAATATATTTAAATATGCCACACGGTCACTCGCATGGTCATGGACACGGCTGTGGTCACGAGGCCACGGATATCGACCACGCACTGGAAATGGGCATCGAGTATAGTTTGTATACAAAAATCGACCTCGAAAATACGGAATGTTTGAACGAGGAAAACGATGGCAGCGGCAAAACAGTATTTAAGCCATATGAAAAGCGTCAGGACACAAGCAAGGTAAGTCATTAGTATGCTCTGAGCGAATTTATTACTTCTGTCTTTGTTTGCACACAGTTTGTACAAAGCGATGCTGACGAGGAGCTGCTGTTCAATATACCATTCACCGGCAACATTAAACTAAAGGGTATCATCATTTGCGGCGCCAATGATGACTCTCATCCCAATAAGGTTAAAATGTGCGTATATGTGAACTTAACTGTGTGTTACCTTTGAATAATTTGCAACTGTTGACAGCTTCAAGAATCGACCCAAGATGACGTTCGATGATGCACACGGCAAAGCAGATCAGGAGTTTGAGCTAACACGCGATGTTCGTGGCGAGATCGAATATTCACCCAAGTAACTATAACTTCATTATGGCCTAACTAACTTCAACTTAATATTTTTCTTGTCCTACATTCACAGAGTTGTGACCTTTTCATCGGTGCACCACCTGTCGCTGTACTTCCCTAGTAATTTTGGTGATGACAATACGCGTATCTACTACATTGGTGAGTTCACTTTTTACTATATCTTGTACTGAAAACTATTACCTTACTCCATTGCCCAGGCCTACGTGGAGAGTTCAATGAGGCGCACTATCATGGAGTCACCATCTGCAACTATGAGGCACGTGCCAATGCTGCCGATCACAAGGACAAGGCCTTCGATGGCGTTGGACGTGCCATACAGTAAAGAGCACTTTCGATTGGCACTGCAATTTGTAACACTAAACATACTTACTTAGTCACTTGTGATCCAATAATAATGAACTTCTTTACAGAGATGTTTTTTTGTTTTTTAATTTATTCTTTATTGTTATCTTATTGATTTATGCTTATAAGATGAGATATCGAATCACGTGTGTCAATGTCAATGCATAACGCTTTTTATTACTCAATATTGTTTTTTGTTTTTCTTCTTTCTATTTTTTGTTTTTCATTTTCTTCATTTTTTTTTTCATTCTTTTCTGTATTTTTAATAAATGGTTTATATGTATTTTACAAAGCGTTTACTTAAATGTATTTAATTTTACATTTATACCGAATAATTTGTTATTTATTGCACTAGTGTTTTCATGTTACTTTCTTTTGTTTTTTAAATCATTTTTATTTTTAATATTCTTTTCTCTTCTCCTCACTTGCTGCTCATTTATTGTAGTTGACCTTCATCTTTATCGTTATCTTTATCTTTAAAGTATGCTTCATTGATATCTAATACATAGATGATAGATATGCACCATGTCCTTTTGGGGATCAACAAGTTTTCTTTTTTGTTTGTTTGTTAATCCCCCATTTAATTTGTTTATCGAGACACATTGTGCATATATGCAAATGCAATTAGGAGAAAAAATAACTAAAATTTATTAAATGAATTGTATTTTTTTTTTTGTATTGTTTTTTAAAAGGTAAAATTATTTAAATACATATATATTTATTTACAAATTCGCGTTTATAGGCTGAAAATTGTTGTGATATTTTGTTGTTTTTAACTAGAAATTGTTGCTGCTGTAGTTGTGGGGGTTGGGTGGCTGTGGGCGTGGGTGTTGGGGGATCGTTCCATAAAGCATACTTCCGTGACCAATTTGTGCGATTCTTTAGCTAGATACATACATACATACATGTTTCATATACATATATATAATATATTTAGTTGGGGCTTTGTATATATATTTTATATTTACTGTATGCATGTGTGTGTGAGTGTGTGTGTGTGTAGGTGAGTGAAAGTGGATTAAAAAAATTATTTCTCTTTTAGTATTTTGAATTCTGTTAGTTGTGTTGTGTGTGTTTTTCTGTTATTTGTTCAACAAAATTTGTGCTCTCGTTCCATAGTTGCAGTTAGGGTTCATATATCTATATATAGTATATATATAAGTACGATTTTTCGATTAAATCAATATCAATCCGTTTAAAAAATACGCTACACTCGAAATGTCGTGTACTCGATTTTTGCTGATACCCCAAAAAATCGTTCAGTTTTTGGTTGTTTTTTGTATTTGATTTCTTTTTAAAGAGTTTTTTACGTTTAGTATAAAAAATCATTATATCGAAAGTATAAAAATCGTATTTAGCCTTTCATTTTTTTTTTTTTTTTCTTTTCTTCTTTTTTTTTTATAATGTGTTTATTACATTTTTCTTTTTAGTTTTAATTTTTTTTCATTATTTTTTTATGTTTTTGGTTTTGTTTAGCAAAAGCGGGTGTATCTTCTTCATCAAGCAGGTATTCGAATGTTACTTGGCAGGATTATTATTTTTTTTTGTTTATTCTTTTTTTTTTTAAATATATATTTAAATAGTTTTATAAAAGCTTTGTGTTTTGTCAGTTTGTTTTTGTTGTTGTGGATGTGTCTAGAGTTGGTTGTGTTTTTTTGTTTTTGTTTTGCAGGCTTGTTTCAGTTTTTGCATTAAATTTTAATTTTTTTACTTGAAAAGTTGTGTTGTGTATGTGTGTGTGTGTGTTGTTTTATTATTATTTATATATTTGTTTATGCTTATAGAACTCACATTAGGCGACATTGACTTAGTTGGCTAGTTAATTAATTAATTTGTTTCAATACAAGTTTGTATCTACAATGGAATTTATCAATGATAATGATATCAAAATTATTACTGTTCATATTTATAATGTATTTGTAATTAAATTATTTAAAGCTTTTTCGTGTGTGTGTGTGTGTGGGGGGGTGTGTTGTGTTTTCTGAGAGACCAAATTATAATAATAATTAATAAAAATCTTTAGTTCTGGTCAAAAAACAGAGAAAAAACTCAACGTGTTGAATAAAAATCTATTTACAATTGAATATTTCGCTACTTATGCACATAGATTTACTTTTCAATTTGATATAATAATAATTATTATATATACTTTAATATATATATATATAGTTTTTAACTAGACTTTGCTACAAAATGCTCGCTAAATTATTTGCTTACACTTTCAGATTTATCAATGTCGTTAATACAATTGAATTGCCATGAATATTGCTAAATTTAGCCCCTCCCTAAGAACTCTCAGCAAAAATGATAAATTTACAAAAGAAATGCAATGGAACTAGGGGGAAATACGGAACTGGAACCCGAGGGAGGGACCAGAGACTTGTGCTTCGGCTTGCCGAGTCTACACTTATTGTATAACAAGTTTTTCTCCAGTTTCCACAATTTTCATATTTCATTTTCCATTTTCCTTTTTCGTTTCGTTTTTATTATAATTTATTTATTTATGCACTAAATTTGCATTGCGCTACTTTTATTATAATTTATTTGTTGGTATTAGTTAAATAGCTATGGCTAAGTTATGCAATTGTTTTATTACTTTTGTTTTGTTTTTTTTTGTGGCTTTAATTTATTCAAATCATCATCACATATCAAAAAAGTTTACAAAAATTTTACCATTAGTTACATTTGTTTTTTGTTTCATTGCATGTAATTTGTATTTTGTATTTACTAGTTTAATTTAGTTAATATATTATATATATATATATGTATATCGTGCGCATCAGAATAAAACATACAACAATAGATATTATATATAGGCCCAAATTGTCATTTAGCCACAATAAACAATTGTTGTCAACAATTTATTCCATTTAACATTTTGTTAATTTATTTGATTTCATTTATCATTTTTAACTAAACGCATTCCAATCGATAATAATTATATTTGATTAACATTTTGCATAATTTTTAGTTGATTTTTTTGTTAGTGTACGTGTGGGCAATGTTAAAGGCATTTGTTTGGTTTCTTTCGTGTGTGTGTGTGTGTGAGTGTGTGTATTGTTTTTATCATTAAAGTTTCATTTGTTTTTATTTTGGAAGAACTGAGCTGAAAAACCTGAAATTACTTTCACTATTTGCTAGGTTTCCAATAATGCGAAAGCATAACTTGATATGCCCAATTAAAACTTAAGGCGTTTCTTTTTTTTTTATTATTATTTTTTAGTTTTGTTTTAGTTTGTTCATTAACTCAATAAAAGTCATTAATTAAATAAATTCAGTTTTTATTGTGTTCAAATTGTTTCAACTAAAGCGCGTGTCATTTTCATTCATGTTTAAGCTTAGTGATATTATGTTTATTATTATTTAGTTTAATCCATGGATTAGTTTACTTGCATTACGAACGAAATTGACAAATTCTACATCATTGTTTTCCATTTGTTACGAATTTAACAACTAATATTGCTCCTTGGGTTGAGAAATGGTTAAAATTATAAATTAAATCTAACAATTCCATATGTGGTTTGTTTAACAAATTAAATAATATTTTTATGCTATAGTTTAGTGTTAATTGATGTTAACAATTGCATTTACATTCCAATGAAAATCATAATGAAATTGATTCGCTATTGAATTTCTTTTGCTGCTGTCTTACAGACCAAAACGGACAATAAACTAAAATTGACATTAGAATTATGTTTTAAATTGGATTTAGCGTTTATGTTTCTTCTTCTGCTGAGTTAACAAAGTTTTTATATGGTATTTTGTTATTATATTATTTATTAAACAACTTACTATACAAGCTCACACTGTCTCACGTTTTTCATCTGCTGCTGACTACAATTTGTTTTATATTTATTTTTATTTAGTTTATGGTTTGGTTTTGGTTTTTGCGCATTTTAACAATATTTTTGCATTAAATTTCGTACTTTATATTATTTTTGGTATTTTTAGTTTATTGAAACAATTCAATTACAGTTTAATTATTACAATATTGTTGAAATTTTCAGTATTTTTACAACATTTCAAATGATTTGCGATTTTTAGTCTATCAAAATGTTTATTGTTTTTCTTGCTATTCCACTTTCTCTCGCTTTTCCTTTCTATGCTTCATTGTGTATTGCAAAAATGTGCGACTGTTGTGTGTAAGTGGGTGTGTGTGTTTTATGCCAAATTCTGTTCTAAATTTTCAATTGTGTAGTATAAAAAAATTGTACATGTTCTTTTGAAATGTTTTTATAGGCGGAATAGTGTAAGTAAATATATATATACATATATATCTGGGCATATATATGCATATACTATCTGTATTAAACGACTGTCTTGAAATGGAATCTCTTGTTGATATCGCAAATGAAACAGCACAGCAGCCAGTTGATTTCCAAGTCAGCTTAACGCTCTATGGGCCAGCTGTCAGACAGCATGTCCATTCTTGTCTGGGGCCGCACGTTTAGCAGCCGCTGCCGCCCCCAAACGCCTGGCACGCCAACGATCAATGGGCGTGTAGCAGCATATAAAGAATGGCGGCACACGTGGCAAACTGCAACCGGAACTGGAACCCGAGCTGCTATTGCTGAGCTGCGCCAAAGAGTCGACCGTTAGCTCGGTCTGCACACCGCTGCTGGTCATGCGCACCTCGGAATGAGCCTGCACCTGCGTCTGCGCCTGATGATAAGGCGGCGGTGGCGGCGATGACTGCATTGTGGGCGCTGCCTTGCATATCACACTTGGCGGCTCCATTTCGTGCAGCTCAAAGCAATCGGAACGTGTGCTCGTTGGCGTTGTGGTCGATGGTCGGAACTCGTGCGAACAACTCTCGACCATGGCAGTGCGATAGGTGGCGGCAAAATAGTTTGTCTCCAAATAATGGCAGGATTCAAATAAATAATCATCAAACTGCAAACGTTGCGAGCTGCCAGCGGCAACACCTTCACCAACACCATCTCTGTAGCCCCTAAAGTTGCCCTTGTGCGATTGTGTCGATGGTGAGCCCGGTATGGGCAACATGGACGATGACATGGGCATTAGTTCCAAGGAGCTGGCTGCAGCTGGAGCTGCTGGTGTTGCTGCTTTCATTGTACGTTGCTGTTGTTGTTGTTGCTGCTGCTGCTGTCGCGGCTGCTGCTGTCTTTGCTTCATATCAACAATTTCTATTTCTTCTATATCACTAAAACTATTTAACTGTTTCAACAAATAATGTACATCATTTCGTTTCGTTTGATCAGCGGCGTCGTGTAGCAGCTGTTGCTGCTGCTGTTGTTGTAGTTCCATTGCCGCCGTCTTGGTTTTAATTGTGTCTAGTGCTTGCAATGTTAATGGAGTGCTAACGGCGGCAATGCCACGACTAGTGCTACGTGGGAGGTTGTCGATTTGTCGCATATCGTATGCATGTTGTTGCGGCTGTTGTTGCTGCTGCTGTTGCTGCTGCAATTCCGGATAGGCCAGTGCTAAACGTTGCTGTAGCGTTGCGCTACTAAACGCTGCAGAGGCACGATGTGTTTCCTGATTTGCAGAGTCGACAATGCGATTGAATTTAGCTAATGCACTTGATGCTGTTGATGAGCTGGTTGTTGCTGCTGTTGTTCTTGTTGTAGTTGTTGTTGCTGCGGTGATCTTATGTCTTAGTTGTTGTTGTTTTGTTTGAGGCACTGTTGTGACGGTTTGTATATTATCACCAACACGACGATGCCCACTGCCCTGAGCATCGACGACATCCGTAACGTTATTGTTGCTGCTGCTGCTGTTGTTAACAATTTGATCATATAGTGATAGTGATCTTTCAGTATTATGATCAGCATTGTTGTCATCATCATCATCATCATCAAATTCGTCACCGACATCCTCATCAACATCATCAATATCAACGCCATCCTGCAACGTTTCCGTTACATTCAAATTGAGATTCAAATGCAAACGTTGTCGCAACAGCAAACGATTGAATTTGTTTGTTGTATCAAGGCTATCAATGCTATCGGCTGCTGTGACAGCAACAACACCAGCAATTGGTGGTGCTGGCGGTGCTGCTGCTGCAGTTACTGATGCACTAACAGCTGTTGCTGTTGCTCCAATTAGTCCACGTCCAGCGGCTATAACGGCCGCTGCTCGCTGCCGTGCGGTTGCTCTAGCTAAATTCTTTTGTAAAATCAACTTCCTCGACGAAATGATGTCATTATTGTCGCTCCCCCGCGATTACCGGCTGTCGCGGGTGGAGCGAGGCCGCCCCTAACTGGATGTGCTGGCAATGGGCGAGACAGGTGACAATGGACTGCGTACGGCTTGCTCTCGCGGACAACCGGTTAACGTTATGACCAGCTTACGGCTACCGGCCTGATCCCGATGCTCGCAGAGCCAAACGCCTTGCCATGTGCCCAGCGAGAGTTTGCCATCGGTAATGGGGATTGTCAGTGAGCTGCCCAAAAAGCACGCTTTCACATGTGCGGGCTGCAAAGCAAAGAAATCTATTTAAAAACTTGTCATCAATTGAATATAATATTACTCACCATATCGTCGGGTCCTTCGCACGAATGCCTGTAGGGCAAACCTTCGGGAACTATTTTATTCAACATCATTTCCATGTCGTCTCTGCATATAAGAAATCAAAAACAATTTATTTAATTTACGATCGATTTTTTAATTATTTTCGCTTTTACTTACCTGACGTCTGGATCCCAGCTCTCGTTTAACGCTAAACTCGCCGAGGTGTGAAGTACTGCAATTGCCAGAGAAAAGTAATTGAAACGTTAATTAATTTGCCGTTTTTTGATTTTTGATTAACTCTTAAATCTCAGCTAAATCTCGGGTATTAAAGCTGTCCAGTTATTAGACCAGCACGAAGGCGTTAACTGTATTTTGTTATTACTATTTTGGTGCCTGTCTTGATGCATTTTCGATTGAATTGTAAAGCCAATTAGAGGCAAACACTTAACACGAATGTTAATTAGTCATAGTTTTTGTACTATGGTGAGAGTTGTTTCAATTTTACGCTGTGAAAGCTCCAAGTATTTGAAATTAAACGTGTCTACAACTCTAATAAAAATTGGTATAGATGTCTTAACAAAATGCTGGAAATTTGTGGCTAATTATTTAATAGTTTGACTTTCATTTGGTTAGTTTTCAAGTGGCGTGGGTGTTATGAACTTTAAAAGACTCAGCCGAGTCGCTTGAGATTTGACTCAGAAGTGGAGACGTAAACTTGACTCTTATTTGGGAAATTATGTTTATTAGCAGAGCTTTAATCTTTGACTCTAGTTTAGCAGTTCACTTTTAGTTAACTTTGTTCTAATTATGTTAAACTGTATTTATGTATGACTTGTTTAAGTACCACTGTCCACTCTTTGACTTAGTGCTGCCCATTTGTGAATGCAGTGCTGTCCACTTGTTGCCTTAAAATTCTTCTTCATCTGGCAACTCCACAGCACAGCACTGTCCACTCAGTAGTAAAGCGCTGTCCACTTATCAATACGAAATGAAATCCAAACTCATTAAAAACTCTTAAGAAATTCCAAACTTGTCACTAGACACCTAATGGGTGTCTTGAAAGCCTGCCAACCGTCCCTTGCTCTACTTCTAGGGTATACAAAAGTAAACTGCTCATGTATTTTGAGCTCCACTTTTCAGTTAAGTGAATTTGTAGAAAATTCTTTGACCTTTTATGCCTTTTGTTGTTGCTGGAAACATGACCAATTCATGTCTTCTTTGACTTTAAGGCATTTCGACAAAAATGCCAAAGTCTAGTGCTAGTTTTTTGGGGTCACAATTTGGCGTGATGCCAAAAACAATAACAAGCAAGTAGGTTGGGCATTGAAATTGAATAGTAGTACTTAAAATCGTTTAGTGTTAATAATAAATAGAGAAATAGTCGACGTCGAGAGTCACACTTCAATTTGCACACTAATTGCATATTCATGAATAAAATACAAGACACTGAACGAAATGAAACGAGAGAAACGCAGCTCAAATTAGTTTATTATCAAATCCCAGAGATGTCATTTGAGGGCCCCAAACGTGAGTGTGTGCGAGACAGTAGTGCGTGTGTGTGTGAGTGTGTGTGAGTGTGCGTGAGTGTTTATCAATGTTTATGTTCAAGTTTGGGGCTTTCTAAATAATTTCAAAAAACGATTATGTCATGTTGGACATGTGTAAATGGCATCAGGAATTTAAACGTTACACACAGCCAAAAGTAAACAAACAAGCAAACAAATAAATAGACACACACGCACACACAGACAAGCACACACAGTAGCACAAACGAGGCGGGCTAGCAGAGGAGACATAAACCCATCGGCAATCTCACAAATGGACAAATGGACAAACCGGACACGGAAAATGCAAATGAAAATGAAAATGAACTTAAAATGACAGCCCGCGGGGAAGCCCCTTTACAAATTTGCAAATTGATTCGGAACCGATGGGCATAAGCAGTCGATTTCAGGCGGTTTGCTTGGATACGATGCTTTGCCATAAATCGAGTAAGGCAACTTAAAGTGATGCTGATGCAGCAATTAGTGCTGCATTTTATTGGGCAGACCAAAAAAGTTAAGTTGCCTATATTAAAATTATAGAAACTTATACAAACTGTTTAAAGAAGAGGCCAAAAATGTAACATAAATTAAATGTAAGCTGCTATAACTTTAAAAACTGTTAAAAGTGTGCCTTAAAATTTATAAAAAATTATATTTCCATAAAGTTAATTGTTTTAAGCTGAAATTTGCCTATTTCTAAACTTTTTAAACATTTTAAAAATTAACTTAATTCAGCAACTTTTATTTTATCTACTAGCTAAACCATTCCAACTATATAAATAATTTATTTATCTATTTAAACGTGGGTTAAAGCCATTGTCACCGCAATTGTGTCTGTTATAAATACATTAATACGTCAACATACATAATTGTGCGTGTCAACGAGGTAAATTCTCGGGAATCCCCTTTGCTCAGCCTTCTCGCTTTGCTCTTCTCCACTTTGCCTCATGCCTACTTGTCACTTATTCTATATGGAATACACTCCAGTGACACTATTTTCATGCTGCATGCGGCATAACAAACGACGTGGCCAGTAAAGGAAACGGCAGCAGCAGCAGAAGCGGCTTTAATATGATTTAGACATGGCCAGAGCTTGAGGGGCGGCTGTGGGGAGTGTGGAGTGGTAGCAATGTGTGTCGCCATGTTTGCCAATAGGCAGATGTGCTAAAGGGCTCAAAGGAAACATATGCATGCTCGTATCAGTGGCAAAACGCTTAAAGCTCTAACGTTTTAATACACTGTGAGAAAAGTTGGCATACTTTGTGGTAGAAAAAGCAAAACTTATGCCAGTTGGTTGTAAAATACTTACATTTTGGTTTAAAATACAAATTACTAATTTTAGCAAACAGATTTTGTAGCTTTGAAAAGTGTGCTGTATTTTTGAGCAGTGTATTACGCATACGACAAGTGCCACTGTGGCAGGTGGCCAACAGGAAGCGTAAATGGGGTTTATGAATGCACATGCATACATACCTATGTGTGTGTGTGTACACATATGTATGTGAGTCTGAGGAGGAGTTGGATGAGAGAATTTTGAGTGGACTGTCGCCGCTACTCACATGCAGCGGGACGTTTAGGCACTACAAAAGTTGCTAATGTTTTTAAAGAGGCCTTTTTTATTATACAAAAGTCAAACACATTCTGACAGCACAAACAACAAGCAACAAGAAGCAGCAGAAGAACAGACACACACAAACACACCCCCAAACACACACACACACACACCCACATACATAAAGACAAACGTCTGCGGCTGCTGCAAAAATGTTTAACAATGGAAACTGCGGTTCGCTTATGTTTCATTCATGCACACACACACATACAGGCATACATAAGTAGCACTAAGTGTGTGAGTGTGAGTGGGAGTGTGTGTACATATTATATGATATAAAGCAGCACGAAAACGCTTAAATTCATCAACCTTATTACAGCAGCGCTTAGTTTTTGTGGTCAAGAGCCACAAAAAAAGCAAATTTAGCATAGCCTAAAAGTAAGGGGCAGAGCGGTAGGGAGTAGGAAACGCCAGGTGCGAGTGCACCTGTTTAACAAACCCACACACACACACACACACACATGTGTGTGTGTGTAATCAAAATGAAACTAGTTCAAATTTTCATGGCAAACAAACGTAAATGTTTGTTGTCCTGTGTCCCGTGTCCCGTGTGTCGCCACTGTTGTTGTTTTTCTTCTTCTTCTTTGTTTTTTTGTGCTTTTGCTGGCATTTTGCATAAATAATATTGATTTATTGGGTTAGCGCAGCATTTGCGGCTCACAAGCCAACAATATTTAATGCTAAAGCGTCGGCCAAAATGACGATAGCACAACACAAGGCGCCAACGAAAGCCAAAGGCGAATCACAAAAAGGTGCCCCGTCCCCCAGGTCCCCTCTGCTTCTTCCGTCCCGACTTTAGCATTTTCCGACTACTGCCTGGCATTGGAGACCATTTGACACACACAAAAACACACACATGGCTCATTTTAATGCCATCGTTTTAGTTACCCTTCGATTCGCTTTAGTTTCATGTCCTTGATTTGAGTGTAAATGGAGCATACAAAGTTATTCATACAGTTTGTTCCGGAAAAAACAAATCTTCGATAAAGAAATTAATTTGTGCAAATCTTTTATACTCTTTGCTACTACAAAACTGTAAAATATATAAAGGATGTGTACACTGTTGTCCTACAAGACTGATCAATGTGGCTTTTAAGTGGCAAGAGATGCGGTACTAGAAGGATTTGCGCACTTAGCTTAAGTTTCAAATGCTCTGATTTATAATAGTTTCTTACTAAACTAAAAACCTTTCTTTAAAATTGTCTATGCTACATAAAAGTAGAGGTAGAAATATATAATTACTGCTATTAATATTTGAAGAGCTCTAAAAAATCATTACCAAAAGATTTGTGCACTGTAACTTTTATTGATTAAGTAGAACTTGATCAATAATTTAATTAAATTCGCCTTCCCAACTGTCTAAGAACTCAACACGAAACCGTCGAGAAGTCATAAATATGTATACATATCCTTAAACTATTTTTAAGTAGGTCCTTTTCAACAGCATTTCAAATTCGATGCGAGGACTAATCAAAAAATACAAGGAAGAGTAGAAATGAAACGAAGGAAAACGATTTACTTTTCTGTTTTCATTCTTCTATTGTTTTTCGCTACGTTTTGCTGTCACGAAACGAATGAAAAGGACACACACACACACACACACACACACACTCACACACCCCTACACATTATCCCTATATGAGCAGAAAAATGTTAAAGCGTCGAAATGTTACTTTATTTAGAGCTTCCTTTGCTCTACCCACGCCCAATTTTCCACCACACGCCCCCCATAACTCCGCCCACTTTGCTTTCGGTTTCAGTTGATTTATTTGGTGTTTTGCTCCTTTGACTACGCACAGGACATTGGGGAGTCCTTGTTCCTTTTCTTTTCTTTTTTTTTTTTTGTTGTATTTTATTTCTTCTTCTGTTCGCTTTGAAAAATATGCTCGGGTTATAAATTGAAGTTGAGCCATTTATATGATCTTGCGATTATGCAGCAAATTGCTGCGAGTAAAAGGGGATTTCCCCGCAAGGCACAAGACAGACACACAAATTTGTAGCAAGGACTCTTAGAGCGTCTCTCCCTCTCTCTCTTGTTTCTCTTTTTCGACCAGTTGAAAAATGTTTGTGCAATTTTCATTAACTGCAAAACGAAAGAGCTTGTATCTAAGTTGTGCTACAAATCATTTTATATCTTTAAATGATTTGTTTAACTCAATCTAGGTCAGAATTATTAAGATAGTTTTACTGTGTTGAAGAAAGGCAGTCAAACATACAAGACAATTGAATGAAACTAGTCGGCAGAGGCTAGTGCGGAGCGAGAGGACTGTAAAAGACCCTGTAGTTGTTTTGCAAATCTTTGAGGACACTAAAGTTCTAGACTCCTGTAATGCTTTTTGAACGACAAAAGAGATTTCCAGTTCTCAGAGGCGAGTGTAGATCCAGAAGACTGTAAAACACCCTGTAGTTGTTTTGCAAAACTTTAAGGACACTAAAGTTCTAGACTCCTGTAATGCTTTTAGAACGACAATAGAGATTTCCAGTTCTCAGAGGCGAGTGTAGAGCCAGAAGACTGTAAAAGACCCTGTAGTTGTTTTGCAAATCTTTAAGGTCACTAAAGTTCTAGACTCCTGTAATGCTTTTTGAACGACAATAGAGATTTCCAGTGGTATACAGTTCAGAAAACTAAAGCTCTTTCAAATATCATATTATTTGACTGAGTTATGAGTATGCAAAGTTTCTGAAAATATGGGAATTTGAGGTTTTTGTTACAGTATGAAACCTAGTAGCAGTTTTAGCATATTTTAATGTGCATTTTTGGAATGGTAAACATTCTTGTGCGCTTAAAGATCGGGACACACTCGATTGTCTCATTTTAATGCTAAAAACAGTCCTAAGTTTCTCAGCTAATCTGGCCTAGTCTCCCAGCTTAGTTTATCCTCTTCAAAGCGCTTTTAACTACAGGGTCTAACGAAAGAATTATCAAATCCATAGCGATTTCCATGATGCCGAAGGACACACATTAGTTATATCCTTGTTGCAGACACGCTTATTATTATTATTGTCGTTTTCGTTCATTTTTTTTTTCAGTTTTGTTTCTGCCTCTCTTTGAATGGCTTTTTATTTAACTAGTCACTGTTACCGTTACCGTTACTTGTAAATATGGGCATACCTAGTATAGCTTTGCCGTTACCCCAGTTCCCCTTAGAAACAATGACAGTGTATTGAGGTCAATAGTAAAAGACAACAACATATGGCAAGGTTGCTTTGAAATAATTTTTTGAAATTAACTTTGTTGCCTCTCTCTCTCTCTTTCATTGGCAGTAGAAAGAGGCTCAAAGGGTGCAAGTCGAAGAAGGGGTGAAGTGGAGGACTGCGAGGGGATTTGCCATTTGATTTGTGATGTCGCTGCACATTTTGCATAGTTGTGACAAGAAAGGGGGGGGAGAGAGAGAGGGAGAGCGGGTTAAACGGATTGACTGGAAGGACTACACACAAATACATGGACCTTTATAAGTATTAAGTAAAGTGAGTCTAATTAGGAAGTCCTTTTAAGAAAAATCAATAAACATGTCTTGACCTCAATTAGATTCCGCTTACTACAGTTCACAATACACCACACGTACTGAAAACGGATCCCCAGACAACACACACAAACACACACACAGATTTTGGGGGGTAGGGGGCCAACACACGTGCTTTTCATTTGGCCCAAAGAGCACAAAAAAAAAATAAAAGAAAGAGTAAGAAATAATATAGACTCTCGACTGGGCTAAGACGATTTGTGTGGCAGTAAGACAAGCATGAGGATGAGGACGTGGCAGGAAGAAGTTTGCCTCGAGCATTCACACATGCCACACGAGAGGCATCAGAGGAGAAAAGACGACAACGGCAACGACAACAACGATTGAAGCTTCCCTCTTCTCCACTCCTCGCGCCCCTTTTTTTCCCTACACTGCTTCACCTCCTGCGGTTATCCTGCCGCTGACTGCTCGACTGGCGTTTTATGATACGATTTTATTTATTTGCTCATGTCTGAATGCTCCTGAGCCTCTGAGCACTGAGCTCTCACAACCGAGCACTGAGAACGTAGAACGCGTCCTGCCATTGTAATGCAAACTGTCAACAAGACCACAAATGCTGCAAGGCGAATGTTGTTGTTGTTGTTACTTTGTTGTTGTTGGAGGCTGTCAGATGTCGTTGAGCCAAGAATTTGAACGGGAATTAGTGCAGCGCGTTGAACTAGTTCGCAATTGCAATCCTATAGAGCAGCAGTTGATATACACAATGTCTACAAGAATTGAGCATACACTGCAACAAATTACACTACACAGGACTCAATCACTCAAGCTTTAACATAAAATATACGTTAAGTTAAGCTGAACTGCATTTTATATGCAAATTTACCCAAATTTAGCTTAAAAAAACTGTGAAAAATATATTCAATCCCATTCTAAATCCATAAACACAAGTGTAGCGCATCTGCTAGTCGAGTAGACCCCTGCATGTTGTTCTTGATTTGCTGCCTTTGCATTATTTATTAAACTTATTCGTTTGCAACTTGTTCTCCAGATTTTTGTTTGGCATTTTTAAATAGCTTAATGCTTTAAAATTTATATAAATTAAAAAAGTAAATACTGCTCTAAATTGAGCTTTCGAAACGATTTCACAATAATAACAATTCCACATACAATATTGATATTTCAATTTGCCAAAATGTTCATTTAAACTGATTGAGTGAATTGTGATCAAACGAAGGAGAGGAAAATGTGAAAAATGCATTCGATTTGATTTTGATTTACATTGAATGCCAACTTTGAGTATTTGGGACAGATTTAATCGGTGTCAACGTAGTTCTTGGCCAAAAGGAAGACAGCAAAGCGAATGGCTAACAGGAAGTAGGCTGCAAATGTGACAGCGGCCGACATTTTAGGCCAAAAAGATCAAATTGATTTCGACCAATTTAGCCTAGTTTAAAATACTTTCTAATACAACATGGGAGGACAAAAAGAAAAACTTTGCAAAGATGAAATTAAGTTTAAGAAAGGACACTTTTCTTTGCAGTTGAGCCTTGGGCCTGGAAGTGGAATATATTGTATAATATATTCTAAGTTTGATGTAAATAATCATGGCATTTAACAACATCTATGCCTGTTGTGAATGATAATATGCTTAAATTTCGTTAGACGGAACTTTATTTGTCTATGACTATAAATTTGTCTCTAAATGATGATTTATTTTGGGCTGAATTTGAATGCAAAGTTCTGTTAAACTAAATTTGAAGTTTGTTGTCCAGATTTCAATTCTAGGAAAAGTTTTTACTTGAAATATTACAAAGTATCCCTAATTATGCAGTATTTATCCTAAGTAAAGCATAACTATTTAAACCTATTTTTAAATTAAAAAGCTAGCACAGTTTGTTAATAGCTAGGAATCTGACATTTTTCAAATAAAAACTACAACTAGTTTTAAAAACAATATCATTCATTTAGGCAACAAAATGATAATGTGTTTTTTAAACCCAAAATGAACAATTTAGACCTCCTTGGCTATTTCTAGCTATTTTTGATCTAGCTTATTAATATTTAAGAGCCCCCATTTGAACTTTTTTATAGCTTAAGCTTTATCTGCCTATTTTTTTTTAATCCAGCTTGTTAAGCGAAACTTTTCGAGTCTACGATTTTCTGATTTCAGCTATTCCTGTATTTCCCTAGCCAGTTTAGTATATAAAATGCTGTCCACAGTGGTACAGTGGTCTTTACTCACTTTGCATATGACATAATCCCACAGAGAATTGCGTCAGTTCCGGCATCTGTCTGAGTATCTCCTCGGTGACCAAGTGTACGCCACGATGCTGCGGCCTTAGATTGATTTTGCGCTGAAACCAAGCGGATCCAAATTGCAAACCGGCTGCATTGGCATCCGCAGCGCCAGCGCCGCCGGTGACACCGCCACGTCCGCCTCGATGATTTGCCGATGCCATGGTGCTATTGGAGGAGCTGCTGCGTATGTTGCTGTTGCGGCTAACGCTTTGCTTAATGTTGGCCGTACCGCCAACCGCACCGCTCCCGCTCCCACCGCCACCACCACCTCCACCGCCACCAGCGACGCCGGCGCAGCCAGCTCCACCGCTGCCGCTGGTAGCTTTCGTGTTGCCGGCGTTTGGATTACTGCTGCAACTGCGACGCCGTTGGCCGCTTCGTCCGCCGCTGCGTCCTGTTGTTGTTGCTCCTCCGGCAACTGCTACCGCTGGCGGTGGACTCTGTGTGGATGTCCTGCGTTGAGGTTTCCCCTTAGCGGTTGCACTGGCTGTTTTAGTGGTTGAGGCAGCGGCGGCTTCAGCAGCAGCAGCGGCGGCAGCGGCTGATGTCGATGGTTTTGCGGACGACGTTGTGACGTTGTTTCCACAGGACTCACATACACACGCACACCGATACACAGACACACACTGGCACACTCACTGACACATACGCACGCACGGATGGTTTTAATTTATATGATTTTCTTTTTCTCTATTTTTTACTTTACTTTTGAGCACTTTTCTGTTGCACTTGCTTTATCTATTTTCTATTTTTTTCTTTCGATTTCGTTGGCTAAACTTTACGCTTTCAATTTCGTTTTCCTTCACTTGATTTCCTTAGCAGAAACTGCAAGAGACAGAGAAAAACAAAAATTTAAATATTAAAGTTATGCTTTAATTTCTATTAAAATAAGTTTGTAAATTAAATTTATCCGACGCTCAAGATGCTGCCGTTGTTGCACAGTACAAAGCATCAGTTGTACTAAAAACAATGTTGAAGTCTAAACCAGAAGAACACTCAAGGCAAACCATAAATGGCTATTAAATGTTGAATAGCCAATTTCCAATAAGAAGCTTTAAATAAACTGATAAGAAATAAATCAAACAAGAGTATTCCAACTGGGCGGCTGTCTCCCTGTCTGTGTGTGTGTGTGTGTAAGTGAGTGAGTGATGTTTTCAGTCGCCCACAATCAACAAGTATTAATTATTGCCAACAACAACGATAACGATAACCTCAACCACATCGACTGTTTATGGTTATGGTCATCAGCTGCTGGAGGTGACCTTGCCAATCGATATTCAATTGAAGTGAAAACAATTATGGAAAAGGGTTTTAAAAGGGCCTACACAACTAATTGGTAAATAACTAGGGCTGTTTGACATGGCAAATGTGTTTATAACTAATTAAGTGCAATTATTTGGTCATTTATTGGTAAAACAAGACTCAATATGACCGACTTTGTTTTAGCTCTGGCCACCCTAAGCCAAAAGGAGTTCACTCGCACACATACACACACACACACACACACACACACACTGACACAAAAGCTTCTACTGGTAAAAGTCAAAAGTAGAGTAAATTTGTTGAGGCACAATGGGCACGTGTCGCAGAGCAAGTGGAGCTGAAAGAAGGCGACACAACTAAAGGTGGCAATGCCACACACAAACACACACACTACTACATATAGGCATGCTGACGAAGCAGCAGGCACAAGGAAATCCTCGAAAATGGTGTCTAAGAATCGTACACAAGTTGAGTGCACTCACAAATACATAGAAAGTGCATAACGAATGCGAAAATTGTATGAAACGAAGCGATCGAAATGCATTTGAATTGAGCAGCGAGTAGAAAGCTGTCTCTATGCTTGTGTGTGTGTGTGCGTGTGGGTGAATGTATGTAAGTGTTCTGTAGTGCAAAAAGGTAGTAAAAAAAAGGGCACAACCGAAAAAATAGTACATACATATGTAAATACATTTATATAAAAAGGGCAGAGCACTTGCCACACAAAACGATTTACACGACACTAAAGCTAAAAAAACAAAGGAACAAAAAAAACAGGCGCACGCCACACGCTGCTTGCTTTCGGCACTATAAAAAAGAGGAGCGAGCTGTGGTGAGGTGAGAAAACGACGTCATGACTGAGAGCAAAAGTAGCAGCAGCTACAACAACAACAATAATAATAACAAGCGCGTTAAGGCCGCGGCAGGTACTTTTTTACGGTGCTACTGTTCAAATTTGCATATGCTTTAAATATTTAATGTAATTCAAAAAGAGAGGAGACAAGTATCATGCCAAGGCAACAGCATCAGCAGAAGCAGTCGAAGCAGCAGTAACAGCAGCAACGCACAATGTGCCAATTGGGCAAGCGGCGCTCAGATGTATAATCCAATTGGACGTTTTTTTTAAACAGCCTGATGTGGTCAGAAAATCGCAAGGCACAAGGCATATGTATATAAATATATCCAGTAAAAATGTTTCGCGCATTTGGCAAAAAATCAATTTTCCGTGTGATTGCCAAATGCAATTGCTGCCTGTGACCAACAACAGCAACAATACAGGCCGCAAGAATAGAGCGCAACAACATACACTCTCACACCAACACAGATACAAACACATGGGGACACACATGTCAAAAAAAATAATACAGAAAGAAACTTCTTGGTGGCCCTGGACAGACACGAGTCAACTGCAGCCCTAGTCGACTTGGCTTACAGCTGGTAAGGAAAGCTTGCCTTACGCAGCGTTCTGTTGCCTTTTGCCTGATGTTTTTTATTTTTTTCGTAAGTTTTACTGTTAATTATTGACATAACAAATGCGGCCCCGTACAGCAAGAAATGATGACGGAAACAACAACACCAGCCCCAATCAGAACCAACACATTTGCACACTCGCGGAGAAAACGAAAGAGAGAGCAAGGCACACGCGAAATTGCTTACATTAACTTGTCGAAATAAAAGGGCAACCCCAAAGCAGCGTACATAATGTAAATAATATGAAACTAGCTTACAATTTTCAACGTAGTCGTCGTCCTTTTTTTGTTTACGAGACTGACGAGAAGCAAAACGAAACGAAATGAATGAAATTGCGAGCCTAACGCACGTTCTCTCCTTTACTTTAGAATTGGAGTGCTGGCAGGGAAGAACACGCACATACTACACAATCACATACACGCACGCAAGAAAGTACAAATCACGTAAGCATCAAATTTAAATGCACTTAATTACATTTAATTCGTGTTTGCTTTGTTTTAATTTTTATGGGGGCGCCCAGGCAAAGTGCCGCTGTAACAAACCGTACGTACGTGCGCGTCCGTCTGACAGTCCAATTGGATGCGCTCTCTCACTGTTGGTGCTTCTTCTTGATTTAGTTATGCGTGTGAGCGCTAAGTTTTTCGTGTCAATAGTTTTACACGTGCAGCGATAGTATCGATAGACTAGAAACCGATGTCCTGTCGTTCATCGACTTGCAACGAAACAAATAAATTTAAAACAAGCGATTGTGCTTGCTTTCGTTTATCAAACTAAACAAAAAGAATCCAAATTCGTTCAGCAAAACTTCGATCGATTAACACACTCAATTATCGATATTTCGGCGAAGCTGGCACTGTGCAATCGGCAGTGATGTGTAAGCTCGGCGGTCAAAACAAAAAGCTAAAATGCATTTCAAAATATTCGGAGCGGCTTGTGTTCAACAGAAGGCAAAATAAAAGAAATAAATAAAAAGTATAAGCGGTGCTTACTTTGCTGTTGTTTTTTTGTTTTTAGCTTATTATTGCTGGTGTTGTATAGTAATTAATTAGTTAATTCACTGCGTGGGTGGACGAGTTGTATGCTGATAAAAGTGCTGTTGTTGCTGACGGCGCATTGGCAGTGCGCACTTGCTGTGATTTATATTAATACCGATATCGAGATCTGTGTGCATTTTGTTAGTTGTAAAATTTGCAACAACAACAGCAAATAACTGGCTACATTTGTGCGTAGTATGCGTTGGTGTTAGTAGGTCGTATAATGACTCGGCGGCGGCTAAATATAACGGTTGTCGTTGTCGTTACGTTAGTTGTTGTTGTTGTTTTTGGTTACACTCGTTACTCGTTTTCTCTTTCCTTTCTTTTTTATGTGGCCAATTCACAAAATGTACATTTTTTACACCTTTCACACACACCCACGCATTTTACACTCACACACTGAAGGCGCGCGCGCGTTGCCTACGTTTCGTCCTTTTTTCGCTGCTCTTCTTTTTTTTTTGCACACACTTTCCCACACCTATTCCAATTGTCGTGGTCGTGGTGTTGTTGTTGGCTCTATGTATATTATTTTTTGTAACTTATATATATGCATATGTATTATGTACATGCATATGTGTGCATGTAGGTTACAATTTCAAAGGCTTTATTTACACACTTTAATAAATAGTTTTCTTTGATTTGTGCTCTTCTAGCTTTTGGGCCTCATCAGGCACATGGCCACAGTTTTGGCTTTTTTGCATTCAACTTATTTTTCACTCCGTGTGGCCTCTAAGATTTCTTCGTATATTGGCAAACAGACAGGCAGGCAGGCAGGCGATAGCGTTTTCCGTTTTTCGTTTTTCAATAAAACTCCATGGCCCTATTATGTACTCAACACACACATGCTAACTCTCACACACGCACACACACACTCGCAAACACGCAAACATAGGCACACACTCACACACACACACCTAAACGCCCGTTACGGATACGTACAACGTTTTGTCGACTACGGCGGTTGCTGCTGCTGTCGTCGTGTGTGTGTGTTTTTCTTTTCCTTCTTGAAATTAACTTTTTCAGAGCTCACACAACGTTTTGTATAATTTTTTATAAATTTTCTTTGCTTGTGATTTCTGTTTTCTGTTACTTTTTACTATTTCTTGCCCTGCGACGAGCCCCAGCGTGTGTGCCGAACGAGAGCCTCAACTGAAACTGAGCAGCAGAGCAGCAGGCGCCATGGCAAGGATACGAATTATATTTTTGTTGAATGAGTGGGTGAATGAAAGCTCTCATGTGTGCGTGTTGTGTGTGTGCGATGCAACTCGTTCCTTTTAATGCTAACATTGGCTCTCTGCACAGGCGCACAGTTGGGCGAGTCCACCTGCGAGTTGATTGTGAATGCTTTGGCGTTGCCACACTGTCAAAGTCGTAACGGTCGCAGAACGTTACGTCGCGACCTTAAATAACGCTACGTTTGCGATTATCTATTAGCGTTCATTTTTTTTTAGGTCATTGGGACACGGCACAGTGGGCGCATTTAAACAAAATGTTCTTAGCTCCAACTCGAACTTTGTAGATTTTAAACAGCTGTTCTTAACTTTCTTTAGTATAGTTAATATAAACTTATTTAAATGATTTTGTTGCTCTTCGAGACTTGGCACAGTGGGTTAAGATTGGAAGAAAAATTAAATAAACTTATAATTTTAGGCCCATTTTAACTTAAATTTACTATATTTACAAACTTTTTGACCTACTTTAATGCCATATATTGGCAAAATGAAGCTCTAATTTTATTACATGTCTAGCATATAAATTTTATTTTGTTTTGAAAATTAATAATTGTAATCACATAATGTTTAACGCCCGCTACAAACACGCCAGACTGTAAATGCCACAGTCATTAGGCATACCGACACCCGGACCAGACTCAATCCCGGATAGCAGGCACACACACACACAAACATATAGACAGCTTTGTAGTAAGCCTGGCCAAAAAGTCAACAAATTAAATGTCCAACAAATGAATGGGACGTAACGCTGTTCGGGGTACTCCATTTAGCTCTTTAGCTGGGTGTGCCCAGCATGTCGTCCGTCCCATTGCTCCCTACATAACTAACCATATAACATGCATATGGTTAAGGGCTGCCACCGTCTGTTAAGGGTTATACCACCTCCACGGTCCCTCCTTCTTTTCTTCGTCTTCGAAGTTATGGTTCAGTCGCAAAGCTCAAAAATTACTTAGTCGTGCTGTGGCACGCGGATAACGGTATACTACGGTGGCCACACCCTGCTCTCTGAAAGGCGTCTATTGTCATTTTCACTATCACACGGCGTAGCTAAACAAAATATCTAGCATTCAATGCGCTACTTTTTAGAGGGACAATCGAAAATATGATTAATTTTGTAGAAGAATTTTTAGGTACAGTTTGGAAAAACTGTTATACGAATGGGATTTTTTAAATAATTTGGGAAATTTAAGTTTAAGTAAAATAAATGATTCAGTATTGTATTTTTGTATTTTTTTTTGTGTAGGGTATTTAATAAATTTAATATTTCTTCCCTACGTTTGTTATTTGAGATATTTGCCATTTTCCATTTTCCATTCAGTAGACTCACTCAGGGTGAGTTCACAGCACAAAACTATTGCTCATTTGTATATGTTAGCACCCAGTGTTAGCCAAATCACATTGAGGGTGGTCGACGTGCTTGGCCAAAATGAACAGTCCGCAGTGGCCAGTCAAAGTAAGCAGACCTTTTTGTAGCTGCGCTGGAAAAGTTTTTTATTCCCGACTCAAATCTTTAATTTAAAAGTTAAGCCTGCGTGAAAATGGACGACGGTCCGAAAATCTTTGACATAGATCCCAAGGAGGCGTGGCTGGAGAAGTTAACCATTGGTGGATTCCGTCGCTGGCATATAATTGCCTCCGTGCTGGGTATTCTAACCAGTATTAGTGAGTTATCTTAACTTTAATAGATTATATGCTAACTATATAGCTTACGACTACTTTCAGTGATTATGGTCTGTTGCTGCATACGCTTTCGCATACCACGCACTAAGCAGGAGATCGAAGCAGATTATCAGCGTAAACAAATTACCAAAAAGTTTCGCGAAAAACTGCAACAGATTAAAAACTCGGAAATGGATGATATGGATCTGCAAAAAGGTAAATAATATTCTGAAAATATTGTGCTGTAAGAAAAAAAATTGTTCGCGCGCCCACGTCCGTCCCAGTTTGTCAAATGGGAGCCAAGCCCATTTCTATTTTTTAGTCGTTTGTATGCCGCACAAACACATATACATATAACTCACGCATGTGTATACTATATACAAAATGATAAACGATTACCTCCACCTGCCCCCCTGAGTTTACCCCCTCAAAACGCAATGCACGCTACTCCAGAACTGTATATATAAACGTGTAGTCCTATTGAATATGTTTCTGACTGTGTATATAACACTTATAACACTCACCTGTATCACTTCTGTCTATCTAACACAGCACTTGCTTATATCAAATTGGAACAATATGATGATCCATAAGGACTCTGTAAATACTCATATGCAATCATCACAAAGCACCTGAAACTATCGGAACTTTCCCGTTTTCTATCTCTCTATACACATACCACTTCTAATCACAACACTGACAGTGTAAGTATCATTTACTATATAACACTTTTAGCATTAAATTTATATATTATCTGTATAACATCTGTTGATCTCTTGCAGTCTGTGTGCGCATTCAGAGCGATTATCTGAACCTTCAGGCGAGCGTCGAGAGCATGAACGAGAAGCAGAACGTTAAATTTAAGATCTAATGTGTTATACAACCAAACTGTTATACTATACGTTCTAGCAATAAATAGATTACAGAGAGAGAGAGAGAGCAGTGTCTTCATTTGATTTGATTTGTTTTTATTGCATTTCTTTTGTTTTTCATATTTATTGATGTATCAAAGATTTTAATTTTAGTTTCTTTTCTTGTTTATAATTTAATTTTCTACACATACAGGCTAGTAAAGGATGTCCGGTTGTGGGCAGCATTACGACAATTGCGACATTAACAGGTTTTTTGTTATTTTAGTATGTTCCTTTTATGACATTACTTATTTCACTTAGTTTTAAATATTAGTTTAAAATGTTTATTTCTTTTCTCTTGACAATTCTTTAGTTTTAATACACATTTTTCATGTATGCTGACTGTAACAAAAGTTTTATTTTTCTGTGGCTGACTCGCATAATTCTGATTTAATTATTATTGTTTCTATTTGTTTTGTTTTCTGTTCTTCAAACTCTGTGACTCGACAAACACACACATACAATTGTTAATTATAGATTTTAACGCATAACTATTAATTCTTTGTTCATTTAACTTGCTCAGCTTATATTTAGCTTAACTGTTTCTTTTTATGTTTTTGGAATACTTGCAGTTGGAAATTTTGTTTATAATTTTATTTATTACTGTTTGCGGTCTACTTTCTTTTCACCAAAGTGTTTTGGAAACATTTGCTTTAATTTTGCCAAAATTCTGCGGTTCATCTCAATTATTAATACACATTTTTATTTTTATATTTATATAAAAACAACTAATTATACTGCGTGCATCATTCCTTGCGTATAAATGTTCTCCCCCTGAAAAACAAATTATAATAAAAGTATAATTAGTTAAAAGTTTAAGCTATTGATCAATTTATACTCACGTTATAGTCTTCTTTTCCGTGTTCTTGGGCTCGGGCCTTGCACGGTTTAGCACCTTAAGGAAGTCTGAGGTTTTTGCACGCATACGCGAATGAATGTACGCCTTTGAACACTGTAATTAAATAATAAATTATTTTATTGAGGTCATAACCATACCTAAAACATGTAAAACTACTTACCTTAATGTGGTAATGCAAGTAATCTCGGAACATATGTATTAAATTGATAGTATTATCTCGTGTTTCCTTATTGGTGTGACGAGGGAAGAGCACTAGAATTAAAAAAAAAATAAAAAACAATAATTATAAGACGTTCATCTGATTATTAAATATTTCTACAACTATTTAAATAAGTAAAATATAACACTTAAAAGAGAATTGTGCACGAACACAAGTCATCTGCTTTAATATGAAGGATTAAGCAGGATGCCGTTCGTCATTCGATTGATTTGGGAGCATTTGAGACACAGATCGGAGAATATTCCTAAATATGCCACTTTAACTCCACAGAGTATAACAGATTAGGGTGCTATTGTGCACGAACACAAGTCATCTGCTTTAATATGAAGGATTAAGCAGGATGCCGTTCGTCTTTCAATTGATTTGGGAGCATTTGAGACACAGACCGGAGAATATTCCTTAGTATGCCACTTTAACTCCATAGAGTATAACAGATTAGGGTGCTATTGTGCACGAACACAAGTCATCTGCTTTAATATGAAGGATTAAGCAGGATGCCGTTCGTCTTTCTATTGATTTGGGAGCATTTGAGACACAGATCGGAGGATTAGTCCTAAATATGCCACTTTAACTCCACAGAATATAACAGATTAGGTGCTATTGTGCACGAACACAAGTCATCTGCTTTAATATGAAGGATTAAGCAGGATGCCGTTCGTCTTTCTATTGATTTGGGAGCACTTGAGACACAGATCGGAGAATATTCCTTAGTATGCCACTTTAACTCCACAGAGTATAACAGATTAAGGAGCTATTGTGCACGAACACAAGTCATCTGCTTTAATATGAAGGATTAAGCAGGATGCCGTTCGTCTTTCAATTGATTTGGGAGCATTTGAGACACAGATCGGAGAATATTCCTAAATATGCCACTTTAACTCCACAGAGTATAACAGATTAGGGTGCTATTGTGCACGAACACAAGTCATCTGCTTTAATATGAAGGATTAAGCAGGATGCCGTTCGTCTTTCAATTGATTTGGGAGCATTTGAGACACAGACCGGAGAATATTCCTTAGTATGCCACTTTAACTCCATAGAGTATAACAGATTAGGGTGCTATTGTGCACGAACACAAGTCATCTGCTTTAATATGAAGGATTAAGCAGGATGCCGTTCGTCTTTCAATTGATTTGGGAGCACTTGAGACACAGATCGGAGGATTAGTCCTAAATATGCCACTTTAACTCCACAGAATATAACAGATTAGGTGCTATTGTGCACGAACACAAGTCATCTGCTTTAATATGAAGGATTAAGCAGGATGCCGTTCGTCTTTCTATTGATTTGGGAGCACTTGAGACACAGATCGGAGAATATTCCTTAGTATGCCACTTTAACTCCACAGAGTATAACAGATTAAGGAGCTATTGTGCACGAACACAAGTCATCTGCTTTAATATGAAGGATTAAGCAGGATGCCGTTCGTCTTTCTATTGATTTGGGAGCATTTGAGACACAGATCGGAGAATATTCCTTAGTATGCCACTTTAACTCCACAGAGTATAACAGATTAGGGTATTATTGTGCACGAACACAAGTCATCTGCTTTAATATGAAGGATTAAGCAGGATGCCGTTCGTCTTTCAATTGATTTGGGAGCATTTGAGACACAAATCGTAAGAGTAATCCAAAATATGCCACTTTGACTCCACAGAGTATAACAGATTAGGGTATTATTGTGCACGAACACAAGTCATCTGCTTTAATATGAAGGATTAAGCAGGATGCCGTTCGTCTTTCTATTGATTTGGGAGCACTTGAGACACAGATCGGAGAATATTCCTTAGTATGCCACTTTAACTCCACAGAGTATAACAGATTAAGGAGCTAGTGTGCACGAACACAAGTCGTCTGCTTTAATATGAAGGATTAAGCAGGATGCCGTTCGTCTTTCTATTGATTTGGGAGCATTTGAGACACGGATCGGAGAATATTCCTTAGTATGCCACTTTGACTCCATAGAGTATAACAGATTAGGGTGCTATTGTGCACGAACACAAGTCATCTGCTTTAATATGAAGGATTAAGCATGATGCCGTTCCTCTTTCTACTGATTTGGGAGCATTTGAGACACAGATCGGAGAATATTCCTAAATATGCCACTTTAACTCCACAGAGTATAACAGATTACGGTATTATTGTGCACGAACACAAGTCATCTGCTTTAATATGAAGGATTAAGCAGGATGCCGTTCGTCTTTCAATTGATTTGGGAGCATTTGAGACATAAATCGAAGTATAACTCTAAGTATGCCACTTTGACTCCTACAGAATGATTTTTGTGCTTATCGGAGGAAACTCAGGGGATGACCTACCGAATGTAACGTATCCAATGTTGTCGCCCACTCTGGCATCTGAATTGGCCAGTTCTAGTGGAGGTTCCCGATGCGAGAAGAGCACTTGTGGCGCTGTGTGCGATGCACGTCGTCCTTCTCTCAATTCCTGCATGAATACCTTGCCGATGATAACATCGTCCTCGTCCCTGAAAATGGTGCTGAAGACAACCGTAACGCGATCGTGTTTTGCCTCCACATAACTGTACATAAAAGGGATTATAAATTAAACATGTTTTGTATTAAACAAGCTGTTATACAACGTACAGCGTCTCATCATTGCGATAGTTGATGACGGCTTGTTTCTGGCCTTCTTCACCCTGTTCTTGGTAGTCGAAATACTTTTCGAAAACGGACGCAAAACAGTTGCGCTTCAACAGTCCAATTCTCTTTGCCACCTGCTCCCAATCCTCAGGTATTTCCTCCAGATTTATAAGTACAGAAACATTGTAGCCTGTAAAATGTTCCAATAAGTTAATTTTATGTGGAATGTTAAGTTTTGGTAAGTTGTACAAACCTTCCTCCGTTTCAGTCAACAAACTTCCATATTCCCGCTTCAGCAGCTCATCCGCTCCGTGTTCCTGCAGCTGTTTGTAAAACTTGAGCGAAATGCTCGTCTATTTGGACCAAAAATATATGTTTTTACATTAATGTCAGTTTAAACAATTGGTAATTGAATGGAAAACATACCCGCACTTTTGTTTTATCGCCGTTCACATTAGAAATATGATATAGTACACCATCAAAGTCTGCTATCCGTATATCAATCGATTCTTGTTTGAGTCTGCAAAGTAAAAAGCAAAACAATTTATCAATAAACAATTCAACAACAAACCCCATTTAATATCTTATCTTGTTTTCCTACAATTCGATTGGTTCAAGATTAGAGTATGCAATATATAAATTCTATATGGTTTATTGAATGTATGAAGCTACTCTTTTATATTGACTTCTACATATCTTTAATGCAACATTACTGACACTAAACAGCTCTGGTGGAAAAGGTTATGTACACGAACACAAGTCATCTGCTTTAATATGTGGGATTAAGCAGGATGCCGTTCGTCTTTCTATTGATTTGGGAGCATTTGAGACACAAATGGTAAGATTAATCCAAAGTATGCCACTTTGACTCCACAAAGTATAACAGATTAGGGTGCTATTGTGCACGAACACAAGTCATCTGCTTTAATATGAATGATTAAGCAGGATGCCGTTCGTCTTTCTATTGATTTGGGAGCATTTGAGACACAGATCGGAGAATATTCCTAAATATGCCACTTTGACTCCACAGAGTATAACAGATTACGGTGCTATTGTGCACGAACACAAGTCATCTGCTTTAATATGAAGGATTAAGCAGGATGCCGTTCGTCTTTCAATTGATTTAGGAGCATTTGAGACACAAATCGTAAGAGTAATCCAAAATATGCCACTTTGACTCCACATTCATAGTATAACAGATGAAAAGAAATCGTTTTGCTTGGGCAGCCGGTAAACCATAAGGCCTTTTTACTGATGCGGGCGATGACTCAAATGTAGTTGAGCTTGGTGTGAAGGAGACGTATAGAGTAAATACAATGTATGAAACTGCAGATTATGCACATGCGAGAATGATGCGATAAATGAGCTAAAATGAATTAACAAATGCTGTGCGGGAGGCGGAGGAGAGAAAGGGGAAACGCATACAAGCACAAACAAAAATATACAAATACTCATTCACTTACTCACTTACGCACACACAGACGTCTGATTAGAGTGCATGAGTGTGTTCGAAGTTCGAACTACACCCGAATTTTTAAAAGCTTACCAATGTGCATATGTGTGAGTATGTAGGTGTTTTTGTGTGTGTGCCAAATATGCTGATAATGCTAACAAAAACTGATAACAAAAGAAAATAGATAAAATGGAACTAAAAATGGGTGATTGTTACAGTTATAGAAGAGGATGAGACAGAGAATTAAAGAAGAAGACTTACCCTGCTTGAGCATTACGGTATTTGACCAGGAGGGTTTCCTCAATAATGCGATTATTGATTTCCAGCAATATCATTTTGAAATTATTTGTTAGCAGTCGCCTTATGTGGGTATTTGGTGTTTTATAAAAATTTCAAATAATATTGTATTGTTTTAAAAATAACCAAAACGATGACAAATTTATGACGTTGCCTTTGCCGCTCCGGCTGCGACTGCGGCGCTCTTTCGTGCGGTAACTGTTTCTTTGCTGCTTGCTGTCGCTGCTTCTGCTTCAATTGCGTGTGTGTTGGTGTGAGAGACTGCTACTTATGGGGAGCTTGCTGGACTGGCTGCTCCAACTCACAAATACACAAGCATTTGTACATGCACATACACTCACACATATGCGTGTACATACAAGAAAAAACACACGCGTTGCTTGTGTGTTCGTATCGTCGCCTTGGTGTGTATATTAGTATGTGTGCAGCGTATTTAATGAATCAACAACAAAAAATGGGCGCAACGTTTTCTGTTTTTGCCCCGTCTGTTAAGTTGATGTCGGCTTTTTTGGTCGTTCGCCGTGCACACACACTCGCAAATTCCAACGCACACACACTCACGCCCGCCGCTCTATCAATTTTGACATTTGCAATTTTCACTTCTCAGCAAGCGTTCTCCGGCAAAGAAACCAATATATATTCAATTCGTTTCTATATTTTGCAAATTATTATATTTTCTTTAGCTATGTTTAACACTTTTTTTGCATTTATTTATAAATAAAATGCAATATTCACGGGTCCATGTGGCCACTAGAGTTGTGTTGTATCGTTAAGAATAAGTTCAATTAGTGAACGAACTAGCTACGTCCCTGGTTGTCGGCAGAGATGCCAGAACAAGTGAAATTCATACATTTCAAAATAGCTAATGTATTATCCGTGTCATTCACATAAGCAATTCCAATTTGTATCATTTTATTTTGCCTTTCAAAACATTTAAGTTTGCAGCAATATTTATTGGCCATATAGTTCGTTCATTGGGAATTTATTGAAAATATCGATATATTTCATTGAATATAAATATCGTAGGCGATGTCGCGCGTAAGTTCAGTCTATCTTTCGCCAGGCAGTTTACAGCGAGTGATTATATTCAAAAAATTTAGCCGCTTAATTAAAAGTTTATGTCAACTACGATATTACAGTTGGTGTCCGTACGGCTTAAAAATATGCCAGCGTAAGCTTGCCCTTCTTTTTATTCCTGAAGTACCGGTGGCCCAACAGCAATATCCCAAATTATTGCAGGGGAAAAAAATGGGATATTATAGGGAAATTTATCGGGAGTCAGCTGTCCGTCGATTGGTATGTGAAGCCCTGGTTTAAAGCAGTCTTAATTTTCCGCACAATAAAAATAAATGGAAGCAGTTTTTGTTGATACTAACAAAGTAAATAAATGGACGACGTTGAGTTAATTAAATTGATAGAAAACTATCCAATACTATACGACAAGGACAGTGCACGGAGTGCCAAAAATGCAGCGAACAAGGATGCAGCTTGGAAAACCATTTCACAAAAACTCGGCGCCAGCGAAAGAGCGTGCATAACGCGCTGGAAGAGCATACGCGATCGGTTTGGAAAGGAGTTTCGTCGATTCCAGGAGAATCCAGAGAGTCCCACCTATTGGGATATGTTCCCACGCTTGCTCTTCCTTAAGGATCACTACAAGCATGGACTGGTTAAACATGAATCTCTCGACAATATGAAATTTGAGCCAAGGCATCGAAAGCCGCGACGACCGCGGGAGGAGGATCAGGACAAAAAGCAAATTGAGGAGAAATTCGAAGCAGATCCAGAAGATATTGAGCTGTGTGAGCAGCTAATAGAGCTAGTCAAACTACATCCAGTGCTCTACGACAGGCACAAAATACGCAACTCCAAGAATCTCTCAGCCAAAAACGACGCCTGGCGCGCCATCTCCGAAAGTCTCAATGTGTCCGGTATGCTGAAAATTATTGAATATTTATCAAGTATGACTCCAGCTTAAACTATATTCTTACAGAGGAACTCTGCTACAATCGCTGGAAGAAGCTGCGTGATCGTTTTGCACGCGAATATCGCAATCATCAGATTAATCAATCCGCGCCCATTTTGTGGCGACACTTTAATGATCTTTTATTTCTGGGACGGCACTTCCGCAAGGGAGTGCCACTGATCGTGGAGAATATTAAGAAACGCGGTCGTCCACCCAAGTCAAGCCAATGCCAGCCAACAGAACACGCAGTCAGCACAGTCACAGGACTATCCATTGAGGCTGGTGAGCAGATTTGGGGTGCAGATTATCCATATAGCACCGATAATGATAATGATGAGCTGGAGGATGAGATGCAGTACGAGGATGCTGATGGTGATGACATTGAAGTGATATCCGAAGCGGAACAGGAGGAAGGCTTTGATTTTGTGCAGATGGACATGTCCATGCCACAACAGTTTGTCTCACCTGTCCAAACACTGGACATCACAAGCAATCCACAGCAGGTGCATGTGACCACAACAATGACCGGTACAAGTGCAGAAAACATTGCCATCCAAAAGGATGAACTCGCAGCCGATTCGTCGGCATTCATCGAGAGTGTTGCTGGCGATGAACTGGAGGTGGATGTGGATGTCATGCCCAATGCGGAGAAGCTAATCGGTGCTGTGATCACCAACATGGAGACGGTGCTGCAACAGTCAAAAGATTGTCTGCAAGTCATACAACAAGCATCTGCAGCAGCCACAACAACCACGAGCTTAAACAACAGTTTGTTGAGCAAGGTGCAAATGCTGCTCGATGGGCTCAGTGGGGAGCAGCGATGTCAGGCGGAGCGAAAAATTGTGCATTTCCTTTGTGAGTGTCAAATTAAGACACTCGATGGACAGGAAATTGAGGATGTGGCGCCGTGTCACATATTCAACTGACTTTCGTTCGTTATTGGTTGGTGGAAAAATCCATTAATTAATGTGTTCCAAGTGTACTTGTATTTATAACAAAATATAGCATTTAACTGGTAGAAGTTATTAAAACTGCGATACATATAAAATTCAAATAGAATAATTCCAATAATTTGAAATAAAAAACATTTTGAGTCAAGTGTTTATTTTGAAATTGGCGCCAAATAAAATTGACAGTATTTAATTTCATTTTTAAGATCTGGCAAGCAGTGTGAAAAGTACCAAACAATGTTTATCGATAGACAATGTTTGAAATTCGAACAATGATCGATAAATAACTCCTGGAACGAACTTTATCCATAGAGTTAAAGTTACATAAATAAATTTATACAAAAATCTTAACAACAAAGGAAATGTCAGTCGAGCACGAGCGACCGTGTAATACTCTCAGCATCAACAGCCGAGTCGATATAGCAATGTCCGTCTGTCTGTCTGCCCTGTATTTTTTAAACTACAAGAGTTAGAGCCACCAAATTTGGAATGAAAGTCCGTCATCTTCTCGAGCAGATCAAGTTTATTTCAAATTGTTGCCACGCCCTTTACCGCCCGCGTAATGAGCAAAAAACTAGACACACCTTCTATATTTTAGGCGAATATCTTAGTAAATATGGCACTTATAAGCACCAATTTTGGTATGCAGGTTTCTAGATACAGCCTTAATGCAATGCCATTAAAATTTTTGAGCTGCCACGCCTCCCTTACTCATAAGCACGTAAAACTGGCAGAAATGGGAGTACAGGGTCTTTTACAGTCGCCTAGATCGACTGTAGCCTTTCTTACTTGTTATCAATATAACTTTGCCAGCCTTAAATATACTCTGCCAGCACCAGCAACGAATTTCACAACTTGTGAAATTGTGAAAAAATAATTCATATCAATAGCTCAATCAAAAGCCAGCGTTCGCAGGCAGCGAAAACGTTCGAACATATGTTTATATGTTTCTGTCTCGCTTGCACACCTGCATTGACATGGCACTCAATTATCAAAGTTGTTAAGTTTCCAGCATTCTCCTTTCTTGCTACTGACTAAGTTTGAACTTGAAGCTGTTACTCGGCTCGGCTTCTGATGCTGATCAAGAATATATATATATATACTTATTGTGGTCTGCCATGCCTCCTTCTGCCTGTTACATACTTTGCACAAACCCAGTATACTCTTGCAGAGAGTAAAATAATATGTATATTTTTCTTTGAGTACATAAATTAAATTAATATAAAGTCTTTATTTTGTTGCTTTTAAATGTTCAACATCAATAATCTTATATTTGTCGTCATTGTTTTTAATTTGAAAACAATTAACTGATATTTCTTATCAGTAAACGCGGTCTGCCTACATCTAAACATTATCATACCACTCATGACACAGCGTTTTCAATTAATCTCACTCAACAATAACAAATGAACTACTGATATTATTTAATTTTATAATTGTGTAAGCTCTTGTAAAAATGTATATAAATAGAACGGTGTTAAGTGCGGTACGTCAGTTCAAATTGGACCTCCAGAGACGAAGTTAATATGAGTGGTATCAAAATGTCGGCATTGCCCACCACACACGATGGGCAGGACCACACCTGGATTGGAGGAGATCATGTGGAGATTTATAACACAGAAGTCTCTATGGGAAAAATTATATTCGATACCATGAAGAATTGGCCTAGCAACGTGTGTCAGGTGCGATTTCCCTAATAGTTGAGACAAAAGTGGGAATTCCTAATTAGTATTATCTTTTAATTAACTTCAGATTAACGACGATGATGGGATATCGGTGACTAATGATCAGGCTATAACCTGGGCTATAAGAATAGCACAACATTTAAAGAGTAAAGGCCTTGATCACACTCACTTTGTTGGCATTGTGGCTGTAAACTGTACCTATCTGATGCCCTTGGGTGTAGCCTGTCTGCTGAACGGAACACCCTTTCATCCTGTAAATGCTCTGCAGGGCAAAGGTAATTATACTTCTTCATCCTCTATCTACAAACTCAGGACTTACTCTATTTTAGATATCATTAAACATGCTTTCGAAATCACAAAACCGAAGATTATATTTTGTGATGGCCGTGAGTATGAGTTGGTAAAGTCGGCTGCTCTGGACTGGCAGCCTGAAATCTACACACTCACCGACCCGATTGAGGGAGTACCCAAAGTAGATGATCTGCTGGAAGCTACGGAAACTGAGTTCTATTACGAGTATGTTCGTACTTCACTTACATTTTAAAATATTAAAATTCGAAGCTCTGCATAACTTTTAGACCGGAGCCTCTGAAGTCTGGTCCGAATCAAACAGTGGCAATTTTATGCTCCTCTGGCACCACAGGATTACCGAAAGCCGTTTGCATTTCCAAACATATTTTAACAAAGAAAATTGCGTAAGCTCTTGGATAATAAACAAATTTCTTTTAATAATTTTTGGATATTTTCAGCTCCTTGAACAGTGAAACGGTATTTTTTTCAGCCAGTGCATTGGATTGGATGTCCGGTGTGTGGAGTCTTAGTGCCAGCACCATTTTTGGATGCACTCGCGTTATAACTGGAAAGCCTTTCGATCCGGAACTCTTTGTTCAGCTGGTGGAGAAGTACAAAATCAACTACGTGTTCTTATCACCCCGCTATTTATCCTCCGTGGTCACTTGTCCGGATGCCACGCCGGAGTCTCTTTCGTCGCTTCGTTTGATCATTCATAGCGGTGGTTTGACAACATTAAACACGTTGCAACGTGCTCGGGAAATCTGCAAAAATGCCGTGCTCAGCTGCTTATATGGGACAACAGAATTGGGTGCCATAGCATTACATATTAATAAGGGCAATGACAATAACGCAGTCGGAAGAGTTTATCCCGGACGAAAGATTCGTATTGTCGATGAGGATGGTGTGTCGTTGGGCTATAATGAGATCGGTGAGATATATGTGTGGACGGGACAGGTGTGGAATGGCTACTACGGTAATCCCTCCGAGACCCGCAACACTCTCGACTCAGAGGGCTGGTTACACACCGGCGACTTAGGTTACTTTAGTGATCAGAATTTCCTTTTCATTGTCGGTCGTAAGAAGGAGACCCTTAAGTACCATGGATTACATTTTCGTCCCACTGAAATCGAGGATGTTATTGCGGAAATTCCTCAGGTTCGAGAAGTTTGTGTCGTGGGAGTCTACAATGAGCGCCATGGCGATGAGGCGGGTGCTCTGGTAGTCCTTCATAAAGGATGTGAGCTTGGTGCCAAGGAGATCATTGATCATGTGTCGAAGCGACTGAAAGCTATTCAAATGCAGCTCCATGCTGGCGTTCGATTCACTCCCGAATTACCCACAAATCCCAATGGAAAGATCCTACGTAGGAAGGCGAAGGAAATCTTTACTTCGCTAGAAAAAATTTAAATTCTGCCTTATAGAAAAAATTGTACAGTAACAATTGGAAAAGTCTACAGTTGCGCTAGCCGACTGTAAAAGACCCCGTACTCTCATAACAGTGCGTATTTTTTCCATACCAACAATAAACATGAAGAAGAAGCATACATACATATGTATGTATGTGAGTAAATAAATATATACATATTTAGATTTTCTTCTGTTTTATAAACATGTTTTGCGAAAAAAAAATTCTTGTATTTTACATCAAAATTAATAGTTCAAACTGACTTTATTTAATTAAAAATTTTAATATGAAAGCAACAACAAACGGCAACTCTACCAGCGAAAATTTTAAATATAAGATTAAAAATGTAAATAAATAAAATTCCACTATCTGGAATGGAACCCGCTCCTCAGACACAGGTTTCGAGAAAATACCGCAACGCTATCAGTTTCACCACGCCGTGCATTTGAAAATAATCCTATTGTCTGCATTTATATGTATCAATTATTTGTTATGTCACAGAGAAAATAATGAATGTCTGGCTGTTCCCGGACTCGAACCGCAGACCTTAAATTTAAATACAAGCATGAAGAACGATGACACACATATCTATGACTTGGACCACACTTCCCCTGGTAGTTGTCGCGGCTAATCTAGATGATCATTGGTTTAACTCTTTCTTTAAAGTACGTGTACATAAATTACAATTTTTATTTTTCTTTTGAAATTGGCGCCAATTAAAACACCCAGTGGGAAATTCGATTTGGAAGATCTGGCAACGCTGTGTAGTAGTTACCAAACAATATTTATCGATAGACATTGTTTGAAATTCGAATTAGGGTCGATAAATAACTGCTGCAACATACTTAGTCCATACAGTTAAAGATACATAAATAAATTTATATAAAAATCTTAATACTATATACATATATATTTCTTTAAAATTAAAAAATACTGGTTTTGTTCCTCTTTATGCTTAACACAAATTATCTTATATTTGTCTGTCTTTATGTTTTTAATTTGAATACAATTTACTGATATTTCTTATCAAAAAACGCTCTCTATCTGTCTAGCTCTCTCGCTCGTTAGCTATGCGAACATGATTTCGGGGCTTCTTACCATGACAAAGCGTCTTGTCTTAATCTTATTCAACAATAACAAACGGATTACTGATATGTATATTTTGTTATAAATACAACTGTGTTATATTGGAGCACTTCAGTGTGAATTGGACCTCCAAAGACAAAGTTAATATGAGTGCTATCAAAATGGCAGCATTACCCACCACATATAATGGACAGAATAACACCTGGAGTGGAGAAGATCATATGGAGATTTATAACACAGAAGTCTCTGTGGGAAAAATTATATTCGATACCATGAAGATTTGGCCTAGCAACGTGTGTCAGGTGCGATTTCCCTAATAGTTGAGACAAAAGTGGGGAATTCCTAATTAGTATTATCTTTTAATTAACTTCAGATTAACGACGATGATGGGATATCGGTGACTAATGATCAGGCTATAACCTGGGCTATAAGAATAGCACAACATTTAAAGAGTAAAGGCCTTGATCACACTCACTTTGTTGGCATTGTGGCTGTAAACTGTACCTATCTGATGCCCTTGGGTGTAGCCTGTCTGCTGAACGGAACACCCTTTCATCCTGTAAATGCTCTGCAGGGCAAAGGTAATTATACTTCTTCATCCTCTATCTACAAACTCAGGACTTACTCTATTTTAGATATCATTAAACATGCTTTCGAAATCACAAAACCGAAGATTATATTTTGTGATGGCCGTGAGTATGAGTTGGTAAAGTCGGCTGCTCTGGACTGGCAGCCTGAAATACACACTCACCGACCCGATTGAGGGAGTACCCAAAGTAGATGATCTGCTGGAAGCTACGGAAACTGAGTTCTATTACGAGTATGTTCGTACTTCACTTACATTTTAAAATATTAAAATTCGAAGCTCTGCATAACTTTTAGACCGGAGCCTCTGAAGTCTGGTCCGAATCAAACAGTGGCAATTTTATGCTCCTCTGGCACCACAGGATTACCGAAAGCCGTTTGCATTTCCAAACATATTTTAACAAAGAAAATTGCGTAAGTTCTGGATAATAAACAAATTTCTTTTAATAATTTTTGGATATTTTCAGGTCCTTTAACAGTGAATCAGTATTTTTTTCGGCCAGTGCATTGGATTGGATGTCCGGTGTGTGGGGTTTTAGCGCCAGCACCATTTATGGCTGTACTCGCGTTATAACTGGCCGACCTTTCGTTCCGAAACTCTTTGTACAGCTGGTGGAGAAGTACAAAATCAACACTGTTATCTTATCACCCCGCTATTTATCCTCCGTGGTCACTTGTCCGGATGCCACGACGGAGTCTCTTTCGTCGCTTCGTTTGATCATTTATGGCGGCGGTTTGACAAGTTCAAACACTTTGCAACGTGCTCGGAAAATCTGCCAAAATGCCGTGCTCAGCTGCTTGTATGGAACAACCGAATTGGGTGCGGTATCATCAAATATTGGTAATGAGAATGACCTTAATGCAGCTGGAAGGGTTTTTCCCGGACGTAAGGTTCGTATTGTCGATGAGAAGGACGTGTCGTTGGGCTATAATGAGATCGGTGAGATATATGTGTGGACGGGACAGGTGTGGAATGGCTACTACGGTAATCCCTCCGAGACCCGCAACACTCTCGACTCAGAGGGCTGGTTACACACCGGCGACTTAGGTTACTTTAGTGATCAGAATTTCCTTTTCATTGTCGGTCGTAAGAAGGAGACCCTTAAGTACCATGGATTACATTTTCGTCCCACCGAAATCGAAGATGTTATTGCCGAAATTCCACAGGTTCGAGAAGTTTGTGTCGTGGGAGTCTACAATGAGCGCCATGGCGATGAGGCGGGTGCTCTGGTAGTCCTTCACAAAGGATGTGAGCTTGGTGCCAAGGAGATCATTGATCATGTGTCGAAGCGACTGAAAGCTATTCAAATGCAGCTCCATGCTGGCGTTCGATTCACTCCCAACTTACCCACAAATGCCAATGGGAAGACCCTACGTAGGAAGGCGAAGGAAATCTTTGTTTCCCTATAATTAGTTAAAAAAAAGCTTTTAAACTTTATAGAATTAAAATTCTCATTATTTAAATTTATGGTTTTCAGCTTATTAGAACAATTCTTTAGCCCAGTTGCAAAATGGAAATGAGGGATTATCTTTTTGTGTCTTTGCCTATGAATACAGTTTGTATGGAGTTTTGAAATTTTGGAATTGGAAGATTACGGGAAAATGGGAAAATCAAAACACAATAAGAGCTGAAGCATAATTACGCCCACGCTCGCCAACATTTATTGCAATTAATAACACACGCACACACGCGCGCACTCGCACACACTATACATACACTGACACACACACACACACAGACACAAACAGAAAACAATTATAAACAAATAGCCGTGGGGAATGGTATGCATTTGAATTGAAACTTGTACTATTTACCGACTAACTAAAATATTTGCCACGTTCAGTTCACACGGTGCAGTTGTTGTTGTTGTTTTTGTGGTTGTTGCTGTGCGTCAAAGAGCCGCCAAACATAAAGAATTATTAAAATAATAAACTTACGAGCACAAAGCACTTTTTAAGTGTCTGTCTAAAAGCTCTCATAGCACACACACACACACACACACGCACGCGCCTCCAACTAAACTCGCAGTGTAAGTACGTGTGTTTGTGTTGCTGTTGTTCGCCTTTTGTTTTAGCGCGTCATAAACTAATTTTATACAAATAAACAGCAACGACGTCGGCATCTTTTGAAGTAACGCGGATTTAGTTATAACGGGATTTGTTATGGAATGTGCGCAACGGTGATTCCTTCTGCATATGTGTGTCAGTGCTGATGCTGCTGCTGTTTTGTTGTTGCTATTGTGTCACTTTCAGCTGCAGATTTGAAAGCTGCATGTGTGACGCTGCCAGCGACAATGCCAGTGTGTGTGTGTGTGTGTGTGAGAGAGATGCAGTGATAAATATTTCAACGCTGCCATTAGCGCAGTCAACGTTGACGTCGACGTTGCCTTGATAGTTTTATGACGCGTCGCGAGTCGCGACACTGATGGTGCAGTCTCTGCTCTCTCTTTTGTTCCCTCCTTCGCTCTCCCGCATACGAATACTTTTTTTTTGGATAAGCATTATCACCGTTATTCATATGCTAGCATTTGTCTTGTGCTTTAAAGCTTTGCACACAGAACTCAAATGTAAATGCGCTGCACACTTAAAGTTCACATAACCCTTGACACTTTATGTGCCAACACCGCTATTCAACTAAATAGGTACAGGTAAGAAAACAATTATAATTACTAAACCAATTGACCGATTTTAATGAAACAAATTTTGTTGGCATGGAAAAAACAACTCGAATTATACTATCCAACTTTTAATTACCCAATACAACTTTTTGTCACTTGTATATATTTGGAGGCGGAGCAGTGTATATGTGTGACAGTTACATACTTTGTCTGTGGATGAGTCATTTGTTGTCTGTCAGTGCCAGATCATTGGAGGCCAGCAGCTCATCAATCAGCGTCCGAATCGGCTGCTTAGCTCTTTTTTTTTTTTACTTTTTAGAGCATGGCAACAACTGTGTCAACCCTAACCTAGTACACTCGCTGCTAAAAGTCTATTTACGTCGGTCACTGGCAATTGTCTATGCACAAAATTTGTATAATTGCCAATTGCCACGGATTTAGTCAATTGCCGCAATGGCGACAGCCTAAAAAAAGCAACAAAGCAGCAAGAACAGTGTGCCAAATTAATTGTAATGCACGCACACACATGTACACACAAGTACATACATATTTATAATACATATATTTGTGTATAACAATAAATTCAAACACAACAAAACACGCTCGACGCCTGCATTGTTGCGACTTGTCTGTAAATTTGCCATGTCTCTACAACTTTTGTGTGTGAGTTTCAGTCTGCCTGCCTGCCTGGGTGTGTGTGTGTGTGTGTAAATCTCTGCACTGTTTTTTTGGCATATGCATTTCAATAATGCAGTCATGTGTGTGTTTGCGTGTCTCAGTGTGCTCCGAGGGCATTTGGAATTCTGAATGAACTGCTGATGTGCTTGAAATATAAATAATTACTTAGACTTCTGAGGCAAAAGCGTAAACAGACAGACAGACAAGACAGCTCAAAAAATAAAGCATGATGAATGATTACGATTAGTGTGAGAGGTTAAAGCAATTCTTAGTTTAAAGTTCGTTAAACTTGCCGCAAAGCTTTTGTCAAACTTCACGCTCAACTTCAGCACACATCACGTATACGTCATGCAAGCCACGTTGCCTCTTTCCTTTCGACAATGCCAAATGTCTCTTACGTGCTGGTGTGTGCGGGCAGTTTAGCTATTTTGTAGCTAGATTGGTATACATTCTTAAAGCAGTGAATCGAACTATAAAATTTTTTTCACTTTACTATAGAACAAATAATGCTGTATAAAAATAAAAGGGCAAACTTTCTTTTTATTTTATAATAAAGTTTAATTAAAATTAACTGTTTTAAATTGAATTTATAAATACTGTTTTCAGACTACCTTTTGTTGTCCCTGAAAGTCTGGTAACACTGTTGGTGGTGCGTGTCCGTGTCGGTATGCCTGTCAGTCTATTTGTCCGTCCATCTATTGTAGGCTGTCTGCCAGGCTGCATTGCAGCAACATTTTGTTTTATAGCCAATAAAAGTTGTTGTTGCTGCTGCTGTTGTTGTTGTGGCAGCAATGCTTGTGGACATGCTCTGCATATTGCATGGCCAAAAAGTAAATAAAAATAAAAAGAGGAGAATAAATAGTAAACGTAAAGTGGTTGCAAACAATTTGCAATAAAACTGCAACAGCAGCACAAATTCCATCAACAACAAATAACCTTAAACTGGCCGATGGCAAGCCGAAAAGAAAAACGAATCTTGAATCTCTGACCAGACTGAGTCTGGTATCTTTCATAGCATTCTCGATTCATGGGCAGCCACTGAGTGGCCGCTTCTCGTTCCTTGAACCCCGTCGTGCTTTGAACTTTGGCGCCATTTTTTGCTGACCGGCCAGCGAAGCGCATAAATTTTTTGCTTTGTGTGTGCCTCGAAACGAACAAGAAAATGGCGAAAAAATTGCCCAAGTATTGGACACAGCGGGCAAAAGTTCAGATCAAACTGCTCATTTTACTGACCTACAAAACATTTAAAATTTACGACTTGAGCAGCTCAATGAATGAAGACAAAGTGCAGTGCAAAAAAGAAGAAGAAAAACAGGCGAGTGCAGTGGACATGTCCTTTGGCCTTTGTTTGGTGTCCTGGCAGCCTGCTGGCGTCAGTGTTGCCAGCTGCATGTCAAGCTCGTTTAATTGCACTTGTGTGCAATTACATTTAAGTGACTTGAAGTGCACTTGCCGTCAATTAGACAATTAATTCACACACCAAGAGAGCGCGAAAAAAGCGGGGACAGTAAGCGAGTGGGGGGGTGGGGAACCGTGCGTATGCGTAATGTGGCAGGCAGCGACTTTGCTAATCATCGCCAGCATCATCGCTAGCGACTTGGCGCGTCAACGTCAAACAAGGCATTCACACGGCTTCTACACAAACACACACAGCCAGACACACACAGACACAGACACACGGGCACATAATGAGCAGGGAAGCGCTAAAAATATACATTTTTATAAAAGTAAAGCTATCAATAGACGAGGGCTGCTTAACTGTTTTTAAGCTTTACTGTGAACTAAACAGATCTTAACAAATAGATTATAAATAAATGTTTTACTATTTTTACACTTACTTAAAAACTATTTTATACTACTCATATAAACTTGTATAAATGGGAACCAACTTTGAATTTATTTATAAATATTTCAAACTGTTAATAAATAATTTATTCAGCTTCGTATAAATTCGAATATGAATTTACTTTGAATATCATTCAAGCCTGATCTGAATTTATATTTAAATTTTTATTTTGTTGGCATTTAAATTAACTGCTGTTTCATATTTAAATTGAAAATATTTTGTGTTTTTTTACACATGTAAAATATGAATCTGTTGCATGCTTCACTCACTGTTGTTTCATAAATAATTCAACTAAATAGTCTAAAAAAGGGTATTAATTTATTTATAAAAGTGTTCATGCTTTATATATTTAATTTATAAATCAATGGATTTTTTATTTCATTATTCAAAAATTTCTACAAATCGTCGCCTTAATTTCTTTTTGATTTTTGCCTAACTTAAGCTTAGGCAACGCTTCCAATATTGACTTTCACACCTACTTGCCAAACATTACAGGCGACCCTCGCAAATACACATGCTGCTCGGCTATGCCTTTGGGGTAGCTGTTCTATCAGTTATACGCCTGCACGAGTTTAACGATTCGCAATTACTTTGCTATTTTGGCAATGTTTTTTTTTCTTTTCATTTCTTTTTCTTCTTTCTTTTTATTTTCTTCTCATTTTTTGTTGTTGTTGTTTTCCCTATATTTTTTTTCGTCGTCGCGGCGTCTGCTTTTGCGTTTGCTTTGCATTTGCGTCTGGCCGATGCCGCGCCCAACGCCCCCTGAACGCCTTTTGGCGCTGAATCAGCTGCCATTGAAAAAGTCGAGCAGACACGAGCAGAGCAAGAGAGCGGCAAGGAGAGAAACGGCATGAAACGAAACGAGACGCTAGAGATGTTTATGGAGCATTATACTTGGGCCATCTAGGGGCTATAAGGGGGTGGAGGGGGAGTAGAGACGGGCAACGGCTACGGCAACCTGCCTGCTCCATTTTTATTGGTTTTGTCAGCCGGCATAGATCATTACTTATTGCTCGATTGCTCATTACTCATACGCAGCGTGGCACTTAAGAAGGCGTGAAACAAACAGCTACAAAATAAGCGCTGGATTTGTATTTAAGACCATTTTCAATTTAATTGGGGCCAGTGAGGGAGAGGTCGGTTGGAAGGAGATGAAATTAAGCCAGCCATACGACGTATGAATTGAACATTTATAAATCTTAAGAAATTCCATTTATTTGCCGCTAAAGAAATCTGATTAATTTTTCGGAAAAAATAACTTATTGCTGCGCATTCCTTGCATTTCAAGTGGAAATTGATAAATATATACAAGATATGTATGAACTCTAGAGTATCTGGCAGCCGTTGAGCATAAGTTGAACGCATTTGTAGCTTTTGCTTGCCAAATGGACAGTTTGCAACTAAATGGAGCGTGTCTCTTCATGTCCACAGCTGTTGTTATTGTTGTTCTACGTGTTCTTGGTATTTCCTCTGACGAATTTGAGAGGCCCAAATGCGCATCATGTTTCAGTTTCAGCTTCAGCTTCTGTATTTTAGCTTGATTTGCATTTTCATTTCATTTGTGTTAATTTTCCGACATGTTGGCCATTTGTTTGATCGAAAACATTTGGTTTCAATTTGCGCATAATTAACTTTTGCACTCGCATTTCCCAAACGCCAACAACAATATCCATTTAATGTATTATTTATGCTCTGTCAATATTATTTGCTACTTTGATTTTATATTTTCATGGAATTATTGTGAAATCCGCTTGTAAACGGATTTTGTGGTCAATTTCTTGTATTATTAATGTCATTCGAGCGCATTAAACGCGGCTCAATCAACCAACAAACGCAGACTAAATGCCATTGAAACTTCTGTGCACATAAAGCAGATAAACCAGAAAGCATATAAAAATGAAAAAAATATGAAATGAAATATATTTTTGATACTTTTTAGACAAAGCTCAGACTGTCATAAATTCTTTGTGGGTTCAAGTCGTTAAAATATTGCCACAAATGTCAATAAACTTTTCAATTGTAACATGTTGAGGGCAATGCTCTCATATTTAATTTAGAAATCGAGTTAGATTTGTTATGTGTAATTTATGATTAATAATTTGGATTACACTGACAGAAAAACGTAGGTTTTTAAAGCTTAAACTGAAGATTTATTTAAGTTAACTTCTTAAGAGTTGTTTATTAAAGAGTTTCTGATTATAAAGCAAAACTTACCAATGTAAATTGCTCTATTTTCTTGCAGTGTATGGTTCGCCCTTCAGTTGAATCCCTGCTCTCGCGTAAACATAAAATATAATTGCACAAATTTAAATATGTAAAATATTTTTGCTTTGTGCGACAAATGGCGTAGAGCGCGGCAACGGCGGTAAATTAGTATGCCACAAATACACACAGGCAGCCGCAGAAACACACACTCACACACACGCACATGCTCGAACAAAGCAGTTAAAACGTCGCCTTTTTCGCAAAAGTTGGCAACAAATTTGCGCGCTGTTCCTCAAGTGCAGCTATCTCCATGGCCCTCACTCTCTTCCCCTCCGTCTGCACAATTCTCAAGTGCGGCTCGCACTCGACATTTTCCTTTTATTCTCTCTGCTTTTGTTATTTGGCGCTCGGCGCTTATTGAAAATCTTTTCACCATAATTTTCCGCTGAGTTTGTAATTTTTGGCTCACTTTTGGCTGAGTGTAACTATTTGTGTGCGCGTGTGTGTAGCTGTGCGTAGTGTAAAATGAAATATTCAATAATAATATTTGCCTTGACCATACGCATAGCATATGCCAAGTGCCACAGCACATTTTTAAGGTCAATTTCTGTCTATAGACTTTGATTGGTTTTAAATCGGGTCGAAATTTATAAAAATCAAATTTATTTATTATTATAAAATATGCTACTACTTCCGCAATTCCACCCTTTGACATTAAACAAATCGTTTGAGTTGAAAATTTTTTGTTTATAAACCAGAAAATTTGTTGTGATATGCTCACATAAACATAATGATCATTCGCTGGCAGATGTGATCCAAAAAGTTATTTATTACGGCCATTAGCATAATAATAATGAGTAATTTTTGGCTGCTTTTTTTTGTTTAATCTTTTGATTTGTGTAGCGCCAAAAAAAAGATTTGGTTTGGTGCGTCAAGTAATGAAATTATTTTCGGCTAACGGCTAACGGCTCGTATACGCAATATTTCGCTATTAATTTGCAAGTAATTAAAATGCCTTTAAATAACTGCAAAATAATGAGCAGTTTTAATTTGTTGCTGCACATTTAGTTTGCAATTTGCTTGCCAACAATTTAAACAAAAATCTCAACAAAATGAGCAGCAAAGAAAGAAAATAGAATGAAAATTCAAAGCGCTCGTCGCTGTGTCAATTGCGTCATGCTGCAATTTGGCTGGGAAACTGTGCCAAGTTTTCAAACATAAATAAAAGTTATATAAAAAGCAACAATATGTACTACATACATGCATAAGCATACAAGTATTAGTATATAAATGTATTCAGACGACACAACAATTAATGCAATTGCCAAAATATAATTTTACAAATCGGGTTTAAAAATAATCATTGAATTGAATTTAATTTAATTTCAGTTGTGTTCAATGCTCAAATGAAAAGTGAAATGGGCAGTGGGGGAGTGGAGGAGTGGGGGAAAATCCCCAACTGCTGCTGGGCAGCGGGGCGGCTACTTAATGTCGAATGTGCTCTCAAGCATTTGGCAGTAATTGCTCTAGAGAAAAATGTCATAATTAGCGCACTGCCAGAATAAAGTAAAAGGCAAACCAAACAAGACCAACAATAGAAGAAAGAAAAATAACAACAAGAGAATAAGACAATCAAAAGAATCACAAAATAAGATAAGAACAACTAATGGTAGATGGCAGTGGCAAACACAGCAGAAAGCGTACAATGCTGAGCAGAAAAAGAGGCAAACAAAAGGTAGCAAAATTGTTAAATTGCGAATGGCTGTGAGGAAAATTCTTAAGTGAAACTTTAAATTACATTTGTAATTTAATCTATGGGACGCACGTTTATTCTGCTGGCCTAAACGGTGCTGGCATTTTGGCTAGATCTAGCTAGAGGTTTAAAAACTGATTCACATTTAAAACAACTGCATTGAAATCCACATCTCAAAGTTATTCAACATTTTAATTAACTTATTCCTTGACAAACCTTATTCAACACGCTATATACCCCATTGCGGATAGTGTGTGGCACACTCTGGGTGACAAAGTTAACAATTCTTTGCGCTTCACTCCACCTTGTCCCAAATGACCACTTTGCCGGACTGACTTTGGCGCAGTTTGCTGAAATGTCATGAAAGTGTATCACGCTTTGTCCAAGATCCCCTGCTGTTTTGTTAATTACCTACGCCTGTCGTTGCAACCAGCGGAAGTGCATCAGCGAGGACAACGACAAAGGCAGCAAAAACAACCACAGCAAAAACAACCACAGCAACAACAACAGCAAGCACAGGAACAACAACAGCGGCAACAACATTTCATGGCGCGTTATTTTTATTATTAATAATTATTTCGCATGCAGAGACAGCGCACTCAAACAGCAGGGGGGAGGAAGGGAGGTAGGAAGAGAGTGGCAAAACAGACACTGGCATGCAACATTTTTACATGACTGCCCAGTGTCCACATACCCCCTACACACCCCTTGCATAGCCCCTACCCCATTCGCAATCCCAGTCCGAGTTCCTCTTTTGGTTCGCATACATATCCGGGCAACGACAACGTTGACACCGCACAACATGAAAGCAATGCACTGACAAGCTAAATCGACTGTCAACCACCCTGTGTAGTTTGAGTGGCATAGCTGGCTGCTATGCTAATACTCTAAGTAGCTCAATGCCTTGGTCTTATAGACACTTTTTAATGAATAACTCCGTTGTTTATGAAACGATTTAAATGATATTTTCAGCATTGCTTCTCATCACTATTCCCTAGATATCTGTAAAATAGAACTAATGTACACTGAAAAATACCTACAAAAATTGGCTATTAGATTTTTGTGTTGTGCTTTATGGCCACAGAGGTCGGCGTATTGACAAATTTCTCATATGTTTTGCTGCTCGCATTTCTTAGCCATCTTTATACCAAACTTGATGCTGCTAGCTTTTACCAACTTTGAGTTAGAGCTGTAAACAAGCCACTATCAAGCTGACCAAACGTATTTTTATAATTTGTGATTGCAGCTACATTTGACTGCCTGTTTTCTACCCTGTTTATTGCTACTACCTTTCCACATACCTTAAACCAACCTCTACTACCCTCCTCACTGCGCATCACAGCCCAACAAGCGAAACACCGAGCAATGTTGACGCAAATCGCATATGTCAACTGTTCGCTCGTTCAGTTTGTTGCTCCTCTCGACTTGTGGTATCATCATTTCAGTTCATTTCATTTCATTTGATTTCATTTTGTCTTTTTTCTTGTTTTTGTTGCTTGACATATTTAGATTTTGTGTTGAAAACATAGCAGAAAAACTCGGATGATTTTAATAAGCCTTCAGGTGCAGCTGCAAATGAGCCATGCATTATTTGCACTCACATATAGTACAACATCTAATTGCCGATTTCTGCTGCAGACCAAATCAGCAGTTTACCAAAAATAGCAAACCAAATATATGCTAACCAAAATTTGTATATGTTTTCGCAATTTTTTGTCCTTCGACATTAATTGGTTCCGTAAGTTGTGTGCCCTTGAAACGGATTTATTTCATATAAAATGAGTTTCTTTTGAAGAAAACTGCTAATAAACTTAACAACTCGCAAGTAATTTGATTACTTCTATTTTTAATTTGTCTGAGATTTCGCATAAAAGTTGGCGGAATTAAAAGTTTCTACTCGCTGAGTTTTTATTTAAATTAAGAAAAAGTTTATGTGAGGTGTACTTTTTTTTTCTATACAGGCAATTAAATTTACAAGCTACTTTTGGTTAAAATTTCCTTTTTAAAATTTGTTATATATATTTTACTTTGGTGTGTCATTTCCATACTTATTTCTTCATTCCTTCGGGTTTTTTATTTAATTTTTGGGCTTGGGTCTTGCTGACTGCCAATCAATTTTACACTTCGTGAGTGCGACTTTATTTAGCATTAAACTTAAGAGTCGCATTTACATTCAAAATCAAATATTGTACATCAGCAGCTGTAGCTTATCTGCTCTCACTCAGTCAGCCGTCACATCAAAGCTGTTCTCGCTTGCCCCCGCCACTGGCACACCCGCTGCCACTACCTAAAAATGTAGCATAAATCTTGAAAAATAATTCAAAAATTCGAGGCAAGCTTAAAGTCTGAAGTTGAAGGCTCAACTTTAACCCACTGTGCTATACGAGCGACTGGCAGGCAGCAAGCCAATAAATAAGCACAAAACAAAAGAAAAGTGTTTTAAGGCAGAAAAATGCTACTCTGTAAGGAGAATTAAACATGCTGGAGTTTGTGTAAAGTAATGTGAATAAATATACCCTTTTTGGTGCCTCTTACAGGGTATATGCGCATAAAACCAAGCTAACTCAAACCTGACATTATCCTTAAGTCCTCGCACACTCGTTTTGCCTGTCAAGCTGCCTGTCCCGAATTTCTGTCCCAACAAAGGACTTCGTTCTCAATGTTTTGATTTGGACAACCTTATCGACCAACATTTTCTGCCTCTTCTTCTACATTTTTTTTGTGTTTTGTGTACCAATTCCTTGCCTCAATATTTTTGTCGATTGTAGAGCGAAGCAAGTAGTTGGAGAAGGGGTTGGAGGGGGTCTGTGGGGTTGCCCAAAAACCACAACGAAAAATTGCCGCTTGACTTGCTTTCCACTGAACCAATACAAATACACAGCAAGGCACTCACACACACACTCAAACAAGCACATGAAGTTACACACTAAGTTTAACACACTTTATAGCATAGTTCTGTTTCCATTGCTGCTTTCTCTTGCCACTTTTATTTTAACCTTTTCTGTGTTTGCTGCAAAACAGTAACAAATATTTGCCAATAATATATTTTCGTTCCTTTTCTTTTGCTCAGCTGCGCGTTGAATAAAATGAAAATAAATAAAAAATACGCACATGAACGGACACAGACACAAAAGAAACAATCATATGCATGTGTTGTGTATTAATATAAACAAATACAAAAGTAAAAGACGCGACAATAACAAGAATGTTGCGACAAGCACAAAACTTTTTCCATATTCCTATATTCCTGCTATCAACTAAAGCTCCCCCACCTGCTGGCACTGCCCACCCCTCTCCAACACTTTGCTACTTTACTGCTCTCTCACACTCCTGCACTCTCTTACTCTCTTTGCCTCGCTCTGTTCAGTCTACTCTATGCCTGTTTGTCTGTTATTTCCGCTGTCGCTGGCTCAGTCGCTACCGCTGCGTCTGCCTCTGTCGCTGCCGCTGCCTCTGCCGTCTCTGCTTCTTCGGCTCCTGCTTGTACTTTTGCCGTTTTATTGTTTTTAGCGCTCAATACTCGAGACGCCCACAAGCGTTCACCTTTTTATGAATGAAAATTCTGACAATAACAACAACAACAACAACAATGTGGAAACATTTTGACCGCGTGAAATGTGCAAATGGAAAATCATTTTGAAGGCAAAGCAAGAAAACAAAACAACAAAAGTCAAAACAACTAAAATACTGAAACATGGCCAAAGCCAAATTATAGCCAAAAAAAGAAACAAAATAAAAAAAAATAACAAAAAATTTTTAGCCACAATTCTCAGCGTATACTTTATCCGTTGCTGCTAAAGTATTGATGCGCTGCTATCTGCAGCAGCAACAAAAAGAGTGGGGAAAGCATGGTAGAGGGGAGTGGAGACAGGGGAAAGAGTGAATGTGAATTTTATGAATAACTGCAGCAAAGCTAACATTTATTTCTTTTTGGGGTGCTATGCAACTTTAAAAGGCCAAAACTAAAAGTGAATAAAGTTTGTGGAACTACGGAAAACCATTGGCATATTGTGGGTGTCCGAAACCTAAAAGAAAACATAACTAGAATGTGTAATCAAAAATGCATTATTATAATAATAAGAACAAAAGGTATAAAAGTTTAGTTTTAATTAATTAATTTTAAACTAAACGGAGAACTAAATTTTTGATGCTAGTCAAGATATTTCTGGGTAACATTTGTTAGTAAAGGGTACAAAGTTTAATGAGTGCTATATAAATAAACACAAACTTGTTTGAAAAGTTATCCAAAAATGTCAGCAAAAACAGAGCATAAAAATTTGGAGATTTTAGTAATCAAAAATTTGATTAAAACCCCAACAAAGAAATAATTCGATAAAACAATAGAAAAAAAAGTGAAAAATCTACAAAGAGATGCTTATCAGTTACCAAACAGAACTGAAAAACTTTCAGCGCAGCTGGAAGCCCAAAAAAAAGTCGCTGAACCGAAACTCAAGTGGCTTAATTATTGGCTTGAGTAATTTTCTCAAAGGACTTGTTTAATTAAAAATCATATTTGTTTTCATCTAGAATCCTCGGGCTTAAAAGGGAATTTCTGTAATTTCAAATTGGCTGAAATCTCTTCAAATGAACCACAACCAAAAATGTGACTTGCTAACAAAGACGTCTCTGTCTCTCTTCGCTTTTTATTCTGTTCTTACCGCAAACTCTATTGAAGTTGCTGCTGCTGCTGCTGCTTGTTCCTTTTGTGGTCTCATTTAATTTTTGGTTCTGCCACAGGAACGCAGAGTTTGAGGCAGAACAAGAGCGGAATCTGCAATGCTTTTGTCTTAATTTCCAGTGATAAGCCCAAATGGCAGCAACGTGTTTTTGTTGTGTTCGCTGTGTGCTCTAATGCTCGCAACTTGCAACATGTTGGCTGTCAAACTTGTTGCAAGCGTGTTCGTGCTGGCGCCCGTAACTTTTCGGGTTTCAGTTTGTTGTCGTCGCTCATACGCAACGTTGGCCGCGGCTAAAGTACAAAGAAACCGAAGCGAACGAAAAACGAAAACAATTTTCAATTGTTTTCTGTTACAGTTTTCAGTTAGCTGTTGTCACCAGCCGCGTGCGCCTCGCCCCGTATGTGAATGTGTGCCACAGTGTGTGAGTCTAGTGTTAGTGTGTGTGTGCTTTCAAAAAATATACAAAAAATCATTTATCAACTTAATAAATGTTTTCGAAAATGCACTCGAAAGCAGGCAAATTGCCACTTGGGCGTATTTTTAAACAGTTTTTCTAAATGCAAAATTGAATTTGAATCAAAAATAAAATTAAAAGAAGAAAAAAACACAAGAATAAAAAAGCTGTGCTAATAATTGCACAGATTAAATACTCATAAATAGGCCGGAGGCCAACAACAAGTTAATCAAAGCCGCAGCAACAGCAACAAAAAGAAAAAACTACAAATACATATCGCTACTATTTGCAGAAGAAAGAAATTTTCTATTTGATTGTCGAGTTCAATTGCCTCGCATAAAGCAAAGGAAAATGAAATGGTAAGCAGGAAAATTTGGTCAGAAATTTGTAAACATTTATATGATTGTTGTTTGCCACAGCTGCTCGTCAAGTTGCAAGTTTATGGGGCAATAAATGCAACGCTACGTTTTCTATATATTTTTATTTTTATCTGTATATTATTATTTGTAGATAAAGTTGTGACTATCTTGCAGTGAAACCCACTGAGCTCTGATATCAGTTATTTAATGCTCTTGATTAAGTACCGTGTTTTATTTTTAATGATATTCTTGCTCAAAAGCTGTAGTAGCAGCTGCAGGGTCAACAGACCAAGTTGGCCAACAGCAAGTGATAACCTTTTGCTGCCACTTTTCCCCATTGTTGCTCGGTTTTATTTGGAAAAGTCGCTTTGTTGTGCGCACTGCACAAAAAGGTCAACTTGTCAGAAATAAAACTTAAAATGTTACAATTTCAAATTGTAATTCAAAGTTTACCATTCCCTCAACTTGTCAAAAGATTCTTAGTTTGTTTTCAGACCAACTCTCTGCTGCCAAAATGCAAATTTTGACCTGGCACAATATGGTCGTAGAAAAGTTTGCTAAATCATATGAATCTTTTTGGATTAATACTTGCCCAAAACTACCAAAGATAAGTAACAATTTATTGGGTCCAAGTAAACAATATTGCAGGAAAAGCAATAATTGTTTCTTGGGTCCCAAAAATCAAATTGTTTACTATGCTTGGCTTCAAGTTTGGCTTCTCTGCTTTCTTGAATTTTCTACATACTTTGGCATACATTTAACGCCCACACAAAGCTCATTAATTGGTAAAATTAATTGGCTTCATTTCGATGCTGTTGATTTTCTCGAAATAACACACACATACACACTCATATGGCATCGAATTCATTTGAATTATAGCCCAAAAATTTGATTATATGCAGAGGATTGAAATGTGTGTTGAAGAGGCGTTTGGCTTTGATTTGCTGCAGCGCTGAATTTGTGGCTTTTACATAGCTAACAATTAGTCAAATAATTTTAGCTTAGGCCAATATTTGATACAGCAATTTAGTAAAATTATTGTAGAGGGAGTTTTAGAGCACAGAGAGGAAAAAAGTAACAAAATCTGCAGAATAAAGTAATCAATGAACTACAAATTGTAAGAGAACTTTTTAAAAATTAACTAAATGCATTGAAAAATAGATAGATGAAGTTCAACTTATATTTAATAATATTTTTATTTTATTATTGTGACTTTAAACTTAGTTATAAATTCTGTTTTAAGCATAGATGGCTTGATAATCAAATACTCACTCCATGCTCCCTCCGCAAGCCAGCTTCATTACCCTAAATCTACTTGATGAAATTGTCAAGTCAATTAGCGGGTTTATTCAGTATTCTCTTTGCTTTGTCAATGATTGATTAATCACATTCAATGCACTCGAAACTCAGCGCAATTAATTTCTAATTTATTATATTTATTTGTATTTTATTTGCTGGAAATTTAAAAAGTGTTTGTCTGCCAAATTGCCACAGAATTAATTGCATTTTGATTTATGGCATCGCATATTATTTGGCCAACCGAGTTGGTAGTTGTTGTTTATTTATGCGTGCGAGTGTTTAAAACTAAAGCTTTAGCTAGCGTTAAATTTATTTTACTGCAGCGCACTTTATGGCCAAATTAAAGTCAAATGTCGCAGTAATTTATATACTCAGTTGGTTTTTTTTTAGCGGTGGCATTTTGGGGATTTCTGTGACAGTGTCAACCATAAAAACGCGGCACATTCACACACGCAGACACACACATGAAGCATAAATTTTCTATTCAGTTTTAAAGGCTAGATAACGCGATGAATTTGAATTTGAGTTTGAATTTGTTATCTTGTTTTTATTTTATATTATTTCATTTATTTTTTCGATTTGGATTAGCATTTGCCATCGATGATGGCAAGTCATTGGCGATTTATGAGCTATTTATTGATGAGCCATGGCAAAGTGTGGGAAAATGAGCCTTGATTATGCATAATCAAGTGGGCGGACAGGAGGCAGAAAGAGAGAGAGAGAGAATGAGAGAGAGAGGGAGGGAGACATGTGAACAGTTGGCAATGCACGTGTTTATCTCATTTATCTTTTATCTCTGTTTTTGATCCACTCTGTGCCCCACAGCCTGTGCAAATAAATGGCACTAATGTCACACTGATGAGTATTAATTGAGTACAGCTTGCACACTCACACACACACACACACACTCAGACACACACTCACTCAAACTTATGACTTGGTAGGCTATAAATCTAACGAACACCACACACAAATGAAATGCGAACGCCAAAACTCTCACACACACATACACACACACTCAAACACACGTGCTGAACATTGAGGAAAAGTTGAGGCTTTGCTGATTTTGCCTACACATTAGGGAAAACGAAGAAAACTATGAATCGTATGACATTGCTCGACTTTGAGCTGCGCTGGAAATGGAAATTTATTGGAAATTGTTTATACAATGCATAAATTTAATAGTCAATTAAATTTAATAACTGCTAGCTTAGGGAACTTTAAGAAATAAGTTTAAAATAAATAATTTATATACTAAAATTATTTTATTAACTACATCATACTCTGTAAACGACTATGCGTTAAAGGCAGCTTTCCATAGCTCTGCTAAGTTGAATAAAATAATTTTAAACTATACATTAGTTTCTAAAGATACTTTATACAACACACATTTTATTAAATTTTATAATCAAATAGAGATTTTTCTTTGACTGAATATTTTCCAATAGTGTTCTCAATTCTTACAATTTAATTTATAATTAATATATAATTGAAACCTTAAAAAACTATATTTTGTTTCCCAGTTAATATCGATTTCATACTAAAAGTTTTTTTATTCTTAGTAGTCTGTTTTCGTGCTCGTTTAAAATTTGTGTTAATTAAAAGGTTTCATTTGAAAACCTCATTTTCCTCAGCTGAATTTTCGTGCTAACTTTGGCCCCAAATATACCGAAAACTATAACAATAAACCTATATATAGTTAGCAGTTGGTATTAAACATTCCCCATATCAATTTACGCTCTGTGCTGAGTGTATTTTAACGAGTTCTGTGTGTGTGCCTGTGTGTGGCCTGTGGGCTGTTCATGTTTTTGGTTTTGTGACTTATGTTGACCATATGTGTGCCTGTGTGAGTGTGTGTGTTAGTGTGTTTAGGTGTGTGTTGTTGTGTCCTGGCTATTGTACATTGTTGCCTTAATTAAGGTTGAGGCGTTTGTAGAAGCTTTCTATGCTAGTGCTGTCTCTCTTCTCTCTTCTCTCTTTTGCTCTCTTGCTCTGTGTCTGGCTCTTGCATGTCGGCTCAGCATTTTCTAGGCAACGTTGTCGCAAACAATTAGTGCAAGCGATACATTTACAACAACAGCAACAAATCACACAAACACGCACACACACATACACGCATGTGTTATCGTACTACGTCTGTGTGTGTGTGTGAGTTGCGTGTGTGTTTAAACAGTTGGCGTCAAAATTATAATTAAAACGTGCATCAAAGTCATAATAGCAACGCAGCATGTCACAATTTTGTGTGCCGTTCGCCATCGCCATCTTGTTGTTGTTGTTTGTGCTTTGCTACGGTTACAGTTATATTTTTTTTCGTTCTCTCTTTTTTTTTGATTTATCGAGTCCTGCCACTTGACATTGTGTCCTTGTAACTTAATTGAATTTTTATTGCCAAGTTTGCATAATGTACGCGTGTTGCTCTCGTTTCATGAGCTCAGCTCAATTTTGCTTGCTCCGCACAGCAGCGCTGGCGTATACGTAATGCACTCAATCGCCAATCCACATTACGTATACGACACGTTGCCCACAAATAGTGTACGCAAAAAAGAGGATAATGAAATGCAGTCGTCCGTTACAATGAGATAAGCACTAAAGAAGTAAAAGTAAATTTATTTGAAGTTGATAATAATGCTAATAATTCCTTTAGAGCTCACTTTAAATGAGCTAGTGGTAGCGAAAACAGTTGAGCGTAGCTTTGTGGCAATACAAATGGATTGACTGCTATGCAGCACATATCATATCATTTTTTAAATAACTAATTAATTGACTGGCTTCAATATTTTAATATATTTTGACAACTACTTTATTAGAGGTTGTAATAACTCATTTAAATGACATTTTTGTGGTGCAGTGTAGCACACAGTTCAATATTTTTCATTTGTAGTGCAATGTACTTTTTGTTATTCGCTTTTTTTGTTGCAGTTACTGCGATTTTGTGATAAGCGTACATGAGTTTTGCCAGCAGAAAGTTCTGCTTGTTGTTGTAGTTTTTGTTGTTGACTAGCTTGTCAGTCAAGCAGTTAGTATGGCAGACAGCAGTCCAGCAGTCCAGCAGTCATTCATTCAGTTAGTCAACTGCCCGCCGAGGGCATTTTCAAAATTGCATGCACCAAGCTGATTTTTCATTCATTGCAGCTTTGGTTTTTACTTGACTTTATTGTTGGTTTTCTCTTAGTAGTTGTTGTTATCGTAGTTCATGCACATGCACTTTTCACATTTTCCATGCTCAGCACTCGACCTGTGACAGGAACACGCGAACTGTATTTGGCCACGCCCCCTTAAACCCTTAAACCCAGTATTGTGCCCTTTACAGGTGTCAAAGTTCATTAGAGAATTAAATGTTTCGTCTCGTGCTGTTGTTGTGTTTTGCTTTATTGCTCACTCGCTCTGTCTCCCTCTCTCTCCCACTCTCTCCCTTACTCTGCCACTCTTTCTCTATTTCTCTGTTGGATTAAATGCTCAGTGAGCTGCATTTGCTAAATGTTTTTTGTTATATTTTTCTTTACATATTTTTCCAGGGATTTTTGCAATAACTGAAATTGATTTGCAGCAAAGTGAAAAATTTTTAATTGAAATATGGCAATTGGTGTAAGCAAATGGATCAGAGTATTTCAAAGCATCAGGGAATTTTGATTTGTATGAAAATAACTAAATCTAAATTGAAATCTGTGAAGTGATATCCTGCAGTCAGAAAGGGATGAAAGTATGTTGTGTTGTCTGTCAAATATTTGTAGTTTAAACTAATGACACCATTTGCAAAAATTTATAAACCCTCGACACTTTAAAGCAAAACTTTTTGTGCACTTTTTGCAACTATAGTTAGCCTTGTTTATGCAATTAAACTTTGTACTACTAAACTTTATGAAGGTGGTTCAAAGTGTTCAGCATATGCTGAAAAAGGATAATACTCTCTGGACTGTCTGTCTATGGAGACAGCTGCCAAACTACAACTTAACATAGTTATACATTTAACAAGTAATTATTGAGCACAAATCTAGCTGAAGCCATTAGTTCCCTCGCTACATTTAACTTGTGAAATTTGGTGCGTTTGCTTGTTTTGGGCCACGTACAGCAAAAGCGTTAACTTGGTCAAGTCAGAACTCACTTAAGTTTAACGATTATGTTACAATTCAAATAAAACTGTCAAGGAAACTGCTTAATTTAGCGCAGGTTTTCCACGACACGGCACACGAAAAGGGAGGAAATGAAAATGGTGAAAATCTCAGCTATGTACTTGTATTTGTTTATTGTTCAAAGAATTTGTTCAGATTTAGTCAATAAATGGCGATTACGAGTACTCGCTTTGATAAGCTCGTTGCCAAGCACTCATTCAAACACTCAAGCACACAGACAAACACACACACACACACACACACACTCATACACACATACATACACTCGTTCAGTTTCATTTGGTCCTGCCATCAATCATGCAGAGCAAATTTGTCGTCGACTGGCCGTAAACCAGTTTTCTGGTTTGTGTTTATTGCCAAAGGTAACTGTTTATGGCTTGGCCAAAGGTCAATTGAGAGCAGTTCCCAAAGTGAATGATGTTTACTTAGGCAGTTGACCCAGTCTGCTGCATAGCCCAGCAACCCAGCAACCCAGCATCCCAACATCCTTGTGTCCCTGTTATTCCTGTTCTCCCAACTCTTACCTAACATATTCCTAACTCGCTGTGCGTGCGAGCGCCGAAGCGTGCCAGCCTTTCCAGCTGAGTGATGAAAGCATTTAAGCATTCCCAGCATCCTCAGCATCTCAACTGAGCCTCCACCGTTCTCTGCCCATGCCAAGCCTTTGGTCTGCGCCAAAGGAGCACTTACGTCGCAGCAGCTTTTGGGGCATGGATGGAGGCAGGGATTGGGATTGGGGCGGAGGTAGCGACTGCGGCTTATGTAGAAGTATATTCAAACCGTTCTGACTATAAACATGCTGACACACTGTGAGAATTGCGTTGATAGCTTTAAGAGCAGCTACATGTGCCTTAGTAAGCCTTCAAAATTGCTAGTTCCAATAAAGTTTGTTAGAAGTACATTTTAAAATAAAGTCCCGTGCTTATACAGCTACAAACATGTATTTTGAGACTTTAAAAAACGTAGTTTAAAAATGAAATGAAATTTTAGAAACCCTTTTCAAATGTTGTTAAAAATTAACGCTTAAAACGCAGTCGAGGCAAATAACTGAAGCTCTTGAAAGTGAAGTCCATAAATGAATCCACTTAAATTAAAGTATATTTTCTTAGAAGTGTGATAAAACTGGTCGTTAGATTTTTAAGAACCTAGTAGTAAAAAGAAAAGTAGAGTTTGAAATGCTTTTAAGCGACTAAAAACTACGAATTTACTAAATGTACAGAAATGCCAAAGAGCATTGGCAATGTTTAAGAATTTGGAGAGAAAATAGTGCAAAGAATATAAAAAAGAAGCTAAGAGCTTTTTTTTAGACTGTGTTTTATAGAAGAATGTAATAAGAAATCGCTCATTAAAGTCAAGTGAAAGTGTTTAAAAGAACTTGATTGGAAAACGTTCTCAGAAGAATTTGTAAAGCACATGCCACATAGAATTTCAATTAGATATGTGACACATAGAAAGGTAAAAGAAGTGAAATAACTGAAGCTCATAAAAGAAACAAATCATGTGCTGAGTTTTGTATGCAAGCCAGTAAAACGTTTACGGAAGTTGCCTTCAAATGTAACTTAAAGACACTTCTCTAAATAGCACTTGTTTATAGTACAAAAAGGAACTGATAAACTAATTTTGATTGCATGTTTTGTCAGCACTCGTAAAGCATTTAGAAATAACTTTGCTGAAGCACCAAATTATTAAAAATAAATTGGCAAACTGAAAGCAGGCAACAAATTGTGAATGAGTTTTATGGCTAAAATATATATTTTGGAAAAAGCAACGATGTCTGCACGAAGTAAATAAGCTTTTAGTATTAGGTTTTAATGCTATTTGCCAATCAATTTTGTCAGTGTGCTTAAAAGCCAATGTTGTCAGTTGGAAACTGGAAACCTTTAAACAGTGTCTGACGACAACAACGAGACATGTCGCTGCTGTCAGTTGCCAGTTGTAGTTGTAGCCAGTGTTGGTGTTGCTGTTATTGATGCTGCTGGCAAGTGCACCGCTGGCAGTGGTCACACACCCATGTCCGCCCACTTGAATGCCATGCCCACAATGGTATGACTATTTATAGACTGACATGTAGCAAAGTTTGCACTGAAACTGTTACCGCTCTATAGCTGTATAGTCAGTTACCGTTAGCATTACCGTTACCCGTCAAAGGACAACGTTGTCAGGAGCATTGCCTGCTGGCAGCTGAAACTGATTCTGAAGCGAATTGTATCCATGGAGACGTTGTCATTGCTGTGCAAACAACAACACATAAAGCTACAGATACACATAAACTACAGATGAGTGTGAGAGAGTGTGTGTGCGTGTGTGTTCGAGTGTGTGTGCGTGTGTGTTCATTGCGCAAACAATTTGCCTGTTTATTTATTTACATGTCTATTTATTTGTTTGCAAAAACGAAACAATTTTTGCATTCGTGCCGTCTTTTTTACTGTTACTGCTTCATTTTTTTGAGCGAGATTTCTTTATTTATTTATTTATTAAATTAATTGCAATTTATAGGCAGTGCAGTCTAATTGGCTTAAATGTGGCAACAGCACGTGGCACTTGCTACCAAATTGGATTAACGTTTCAAAAAATTATTTCTTCTTTCGTCGACATTTTCTCTCACTCAGCTGTCAACTTAGTTGATTTCAATTTTTGTGAGGTTTTTTCTTAGAATTTTTTTGCTGCTCGCTGCTTATGTTAATGCTTGCTGCTAACGATGTTATGTCTTGTGTCCTGTGTCCTGTTTTCTGCGTCCTTTGTGCTCCGTGCTCAGCCAGGCAAAAACTAAGACTAGAGATGTTATTTTTAAATGATGGCGCCTGACAACAAACAAAATTCTATTCTTCTTGACTTGACTACTAGATGATTAAGAACGCGACAATGACTTTAACAAATGCCTCAAGCATGACCTCGACTGCTGTGACTCCTTGGGGTGCCATATACCCTATATATACCCCGATATATACCCTATATATATAAATTTTTGGTACGCCTTTTAAATGCTGGTTTTCATAGGTCAAGTCGTTGTGTGTATTTTTTTGGCACAGCGGGATTTAAGCTTTTATTTTACTTAGAAGGTTGCCGCTAAAGTATTGAAGCCCCCCTGCCACGCCTACCACGCCTACCACGGCTTGCTTAACAGCTTGGCCTGCCAACTTGGCGACTTAAAGCTATTTGAACAAAAATGTTTCTTACATATTTGCCTTTTGCATTTTTCCGCATACGAAATAAAATAACACCAAACGGTAGTCGTCCAAGAGATACCCTGGAAAAGTTAAACAAAGTAACGACAAGTTTGTTGGTAAATTTTCAAATTGAATTGAAATAGCCATAACTTTTGCAGGGTATTTTTGTTGCCTACTATTCTATACTTCGCAATGCTGCTGAGGTGTGCCAACAAGATGTGCAGTTAATAAATAATTCAGCGTCCAAATCAAGTCCTCCAGCACTTGTACAAATTCAACAAAAATATACAAAGCTGCTTAAAGGCTGCAGGGTATCTAAGAACTCGGTCACATGTTGTACCCAAAAATAAAATATAAGACAAAAACTCCCCTCCAAACCTTCAGTGCATATTTGGCCTGGCATAATATGTAAATTACTTTTTAGTGTTATGCGGCTTAAATTATGACTTGAGCCAAAAAAAAAGACAAAAAATTGTAATAAAAACATACAAAATTAAAAAATGACAGAGATTAGCAAGAGCAGAAGATTGCCTTAAAATGTAGACTTAGCATAGTCATAAATCAATAAGAAGCAACTAAGATAAGTACAGTTGTGCTCACTAGACGGTAACAGCGACGAGCTGTGTCTTTTACCCCTTACTTTATTTTGCAGAAATTTGGCAACTTTTTTTGTTTATGTTATGATTTTGACGTTAATTTTGTGGCTCATTAAACGTGACTATTTTGTAGATAACGGATAAGTATACCTATAAAATAGCTGCTTAATTGTAATGGGCATATTTTTGAGGGTGGTTTTTGGGCGTTGCTTTCAATATTTTCAATAAAATTGTTTAGGCTTCTTAAGATAAAATTATCTAACAAAATTTGGAACCCTACACCGACTCCTCTTTTCTTACTGATCATTTAATACTCCACTCCCCTTATCAGCTTATTTAATAAACTTATACCCTCCTCCTACCGGGTATACAATTACTGTGGGTTACTTGAAGAGCGTAAAGTAGCTAAAGTGTCGACTCATCGCATAGTTCAAGTATGTTTCCTTATATATTCAGAAAGAACAAAATAAAACAAGTGCAGAGCTCCTTGAACTTTTGCCTGAATGTCAAGCGGAAAGTTCGCTCACCTGCTCGTGTGCCAGAAATCCAGAACACGTGCCAACTGCAGATTCTCTTCAGCTTTGCCCCTTTCCACACACTTGTTTTACTGCAAACAATACCCCAATGTCTAATTGCGTTACGAGTATCTTGGCCAAGTTTAAATGGCAGGCAATAAAAGTGACTGAATGACACTTCCGTACTGTCCAGTGACCACTGACCACCAACAAACGAACACCGGGCAGGGACCTCAAACCTCAGACCGCTGTCGTTTCCTCATCCGTCGGCTATGTAAATAATTTAATTAATATTTTATTATGGACAGGCGAAGGGAGCTTGAGGCTTGATTGCCATGCCCCAACGATTCTGAATGCATTCATCAAGTGCAGCAAATAAAAATTGGATTTGTTTTGGCTTTTTTTCATGCACCCTGTAGTAAACAATTTTAAAGGGTGTTTAAGGTTTAACAAACAACAAAAGCAGCTTCCCAGAATAACTTAAACTCACTTTAGTTAAACTCTATTTACTGTTTTTTTAGTTTGATCATTAAAAGATAAACATATTTTGATTAATATCTGATTGAGATACTACTTGCTACAGAGTCTTTAACAGCTCTGCTCTCGACTGCAGCTTAACCATTTGTTTTATTTAAATTTCTGCCACATGCTTGAGTCCGGAGCCCCTCAAAGGGATATGCATGCCTGAGATACTGTATACAGCACACAGAAGAAACAGATACAGATAGAGATACACAAACAGATGCGATTCTAAATTAAAATGCAGGCAAGCGTATGTGTATTTGTACACGTATTTGTATTTGTCTATCTTGATGTACGGTTGCACATATATTATATTTAAATCGAAATGCGTTGGCGTCAATTTTGTTGCCTGGCAAATGCGAAAAAGTTCAGTTCAGTTTCCAAATCAACTTACGACTGTAAATCTGCGTAAATGTTTACGAAACAGTAAACAAATCGTCAGAGAAACAAATACACACATATGGAGGGCTATGGGCAGACAGTCCAACCGATATATATATATATCTATATACAGTTAGTTGGCCATAAATTGATGGACATTATGTGCGCTAATAAAAGTTTAAGACGCTTCAATAAGACCAGACATTCATTTTTTGCAAATTACGCATACGACACGCTGTACGTTAATCTGGCAACTTGTACGATATTATGCCATATAATATATATAAACTATATATATGCATGCACAAATATGTTGTATTAACTGCTCGATTTTACAGCCAAATCATCTGCTTGGCAAATTGTTTTCACTCACCTGTCGCCTTTTACAGCTTCCGACTTGTTTATTTATAACATGGCAAAAGCAGATGTTATCTACCAATGGGGGGTACTCAAATGCTCAAATTGTTTAAATTAAAATCATTGGTTAATATTATCATGTTAGTGTCAAAGTTGACAACTGATGTGAGATATTTTTATTGTTTCGCTTGAAATTTAATACTTTTACGATAGGTTTTTATTTGTGCCTATTGGTAAAGGGGCAGCTTTGGGTTAAAGCCTTTTTGAAGCCGCCAGTTAAGTTAAGTTTAGTGGCGCTGCCAACTTAAGCTAATTTATTATGACTAAAATAAGTTAATGTTTTGAGCTATCAACTGGGCTAATTGTATTTACTGGCTGCTGTCAACTTAAGCAGTAGGAGCTGTCGACTTGCTGACTTATTAAAAACTGAACTTTATTTAACTTAAACTTTTTCTAGCCGCAAATTGTGTATAAAATAGGATTTCTAATAACTTTTAGCTGCTGCTCATTAAGTTTAGTTGCTTTTATTAGCTACTTAGCGTCGTTTTTGTAACCCTTTATGGCCAGATTTTTTGGACTTTTAGCTACAGAACTAACTTGCTTAGTGTGCGTGTGTGTGTATTCTTGCTGATGACTTCAAGGTTAGCTGAAGAAAAGGAAACTCGAAAAAAAGCTGAGCAAATTTTCATGACTGTGAAAGTAATAAATAATGAATTGTATGAGTTTATGCGAGCAATGGGCAAAGCACGCAGCATATGTACATAAAATGTTATGTACATAGACACACATACACACATGTGCTGTATGTATTTGTGTAAAAAACCATATAAGTTTGCGTGTTGCGACGTCGTTGACACGGAACAAGAACAGCACCAGAACAAGGAGTAGAAGTAGAAGTTAAAGTAAAACTTGGAATGGGAATCTTTGCCCAGTTTTCCTTTACGCACGTCACACAATCGCTGAGTTTGAGTCACAGTCAAGTTAGGTCACGGGAAAAGTAAAATTGGGGAAAGTAGACTGGTGGGGAGAGAGGGGAGAAGAGTAGAGAATATATGTGGCAATCGTCGAACCTTTTGCGCTTTGTTCTTAGCTCTCAAGTTTCGGAAACTGACGTCGTCACAGTTGCCACAACTTTACCAAGTGATTGAATTGAATGCTCAGCATTTGCTTGAAAATAAAACTTTAAATTACAATCAATAGCATAACCACGCCCCCCCCCCCTTCGCCCCCTTTTTGCCCCTCGAGCTGTGCATTGTACTTGCAAATTCACTTAATGTATGCTCTCAGGCAACTTGAGCTGGCCAGCAGTAGGTGTTGGCCTGGTTTTGCTCTACCTTGGCTTACAAGCTTTTCCCGGGCATTTTCTACATTTTCCGCCTCTCCGGCGGCATTTAAAGTTTTAACGTAAGCCCGGCATATTCCCGCTACGTAAATCCTTTTAGTAAATTTCGTGTCCAAGACAAACTTTACTGCCGAACTGTTCAATATTCATGTTTTGAATATGCAAATCAACATTTTGAATGCGCATTAAGCAAGTTCAAGTCTCTCTCCCACCAGCACAAATACAATCGAAAACTTTTGCTCGGGATTTTCCCAGCTACTTTCGACTTTGAGTGCTTCCCCTAAGAAAAAAAAAAAAAAAATACAAAACTTATTAATGTTTGATCAAGTGCTCAGACTATTGTGTGATTTGTTACGAAATGTCTTCGCTTTTGTGTGGCAATTGGCAAATTATTGAAACAGTTGTAGCTTTATGGCAGATTTCATGCAATTTTGTTGTCGAATTTGTTTTGAAATATGTAAATTTATGATTTCTGCTCAGCTGTACAAATGTATTATTTGTTAGCAAAGTAAAGTATATTTTTATCTAATCTATTGAAATTTATTTTAACAACAGCGAACTATCTATTTTATCATATGGTATTTAATTTTTAAGCTGCTTAAATGCTGTTTTGAAGTTTAAATGATAAACTTTAATTTTCTTTTTTTACCCATATTTTGACTCATTTGACATAAATTCAATTATTTTGCAATTTTATAAGCTATTTATGTACAGTGATTGTTGATGCTTTAAAAAATCCCTAATAATCTTAAAAAACACACCAGTTTTGTCTGCTTAAAATTTAAAGAAATTTATATTTTTATAATATTTTAGTTGCGCTACGTCTGCTACTAAAGATAAGCAATGTTCTAATTACTTAGCATAGATAAACAAATGGTATTAATTTAAATTTCCGCTACCCGCCTCACCTGCTCTCTGTCCCTTTCTGTCTCTCTCTGTATCTGACTCATGCTGTCCCTCTGTTTCTTTAGCTGTTGCTCACTTGCCCTTGGCAAACACTGCGTATGCATATTATTAAGTGTAAAGTCAACTTACAAATTAAGCCATTTGCTTTTATCACATTTTGATAAACAAAACTTGTTTGTTTATCAACTTCAGTTGTTTACCTCAAGTCGCTCTCTCTCTCGCTCTCTCTCACACACACTCTCTAAACAGTTATTTATTTAAAAACGAACCCGAAAACAAGTTTCGAACTCTGGTAATCAGTTTAACGTTATCCTGCTGCCTTTAGGCCATATCAATTAAAAGCTGCAGTGGCCGTTGGCTTTGCGGTTCGTTTTGACGTATAAATGGAATTATGATGAATGTTGCCCCGACAGCGTTTTACGATTCAGTTCACGCAAATACACACGCGCACACACACTGACACACACACACACACAATTTGTTTTCAGCATCCGCTTTAAGTGAATGCTCGGTATAATTATAATAACAACAAGGAGCTGAAAATTCTTCAGCACATTCTCACACACGCATTTGGATTCGTCAGCATTTTAATTACACTCACTGTGATTACACACATTCCCGGGTTCGGCTTCGTGTTCGGGCAGGTGTCGATGGTCAGACAGACACCCACACAATCAACCCCAAAAACCACCCAACCAACCGTCCCACTCATTTAATCCGAATCGAACGCCTTCTTATCGTCAACAGGCTTCATATGTGTTTACTTCCCCATTGCTCATCTGGTCCCCACCTTTCTCTCTCCTCCTCTTTGTCTTCCTCATTTTGTTTCCGACGTCAGCGCCATTAAAATTTGTTATGAGCTGTAAAATTTCTTAATTTTGATGAATTTATATGACCAACAACAAAGCTCTGTCTACAGTTAAAGATGTGCAGCAACAATAAATATATAACAAAAGGCTCAACAAGCCGGAACATATGCAAATGTAATGCACACACGCACACAACACCCACACATACACACGGCTACACACATTTACATGCTCATGCATATGGCATTAGCTGATTTCTGTATTAGTTGAATATACACAAAATTTTCACTGTTTTCTTTTTATTACTCTTTTTTTTGTAGGCATTTTTAAAACCTAATTAACGTGGCAATTTTGAATCGCATTTGCTGTCGTTAATACTCTAACTAAGGTAGGGTATGAAGAGTTTATTAAAAGAGCTGGAATGTGTGTCTTTTTGTAACTCTCTTGTTTACTAGACTTAAGACAACTTAAGCCTGTAATAAGTAAAGCTAAGGCTACACAATATATGATTAGCGGTATTCCACATTTAAATATCTATGATTTAGCTGAAGATTTATGGCACATTACTACCAAATTAGTTGCTGCTAGCCTACACCAACTCAGAGATATACAAGTTGAAAGAAAACTTGAAATATTTGCCAGCAAGTGTAACTAAACGTCGGTCTATGCCATCAAGTGTCCGCTAAAAATCCATTATATATATTTATTTATATTACGTGTATATATAGCCAGAGATTATCCAAAGATTTCATGACGCTCTTTGCACTTTATGAACGCCAAAATTTGCATTTGAAAAGCCATTAAAAATTTATAATTGCTAAATAATGGGGCAGCGTCCAAAGCAAGTGTAACTAAAAATTTGAAACACGAACAAAAGTTGCCGGCGGTTAATTTGAAAACTTGATGCCACACAGCGAAAAAAGAAGAAGAACAAGTACTGGGAAAAAAGGGAGAAAAAACTTGCACAAGCTTACATAAATTTATATACTTAATTTGGCCCCATTGACTGACATATATATACATTTTTCTTTCCCTTTTTCCCCTTTTTGCCAGCAGAACATGAAGTGAAGCAGCAGACGCTGAAACGCACACACAAAAAAAAAGGAAAAATCAGGAAAGGAAAAACGAGCAGAAAACTCAAGCTGAGAACAATGTCAGCAACTTTAGTACAAAATAAATTAAATAAGAAAACGAAACTGAATTGTAATTTGGAGCTGGCACAGCAGCAGGAGGAGCTGGAGGTGGAACTGGAGCAGCAGACAGAAGCGAGGCTAATCAACAGAGCTGCTGTGGGCGTAACAAGTCCAAAACATATAGCTACCATATCTTTAATGCTGCAATACGATATCGATAATACACTCAATGCGCTCAAAGTGCAAACGCATGCAAAAACAAGGCAACGGAATGCGTTAATGGACCTGACAACAAACGGCAACAACAGCACAAATAACAATAACAATTATAGCAAAGATCAGGATAATAATCTAAAGGATATAATGCCAGCACAAGCAACCATATCTGCGGGTAGTCCCAGCCAGGAGGACGAATTGGAAGTGCAGGAAATTGTGAATGGAAAGACATGTGTGGGTGTCTCCACGGGATTTATGCCGCCCACACCACCAGCCACGCCCAATTTGCAGAATACAGCACAGAAACGTTGGCGTATCCTAGCCAAAGTGTTGCGCAAGGATTCAGAGGAAACTGTGAGCTCCTCGAGCGATGAATTTAGCGAGGAGCAGACAGCGTCGGTGCGGCGTTTCAAGAGTTTCGATCTGTTGCGTCAGGATAGTTTCGAGGATCATGTGAGTCTCAAGTGTTTGGGGAAGACGGAGAATTGGTACAAGTATCGCATGCAGTTGCACAATGATATCGAATACTCCGTGAACATACATCACATGGAACGCCAGCTGACGGCCAATGATCTCATGGGCTTCAATAATACAGGGAATATTTGTGTCTGGCCCTCGGAGGAGGCACTGACTGCTCTGGTGCTCTCCGATCTTGCCGCGTATCGTGGCAAATGGATATTGGAATTGGGTGGCGGTTTTACCTCTTTGGCCGGTCTAATGTTGGCCAAATATGCCAAACCCTATGCCGTCCATCTCACGGATGGCAACGATGTCAGCGTGGAGAATGTGCGCAAAACGGTCTGCCTAAATGAGCTAAGTTGCTATACAAAGTGCTCTGTGCTGAAGTGGCAAGAGGCAGCAGCTCGTGCCCAGGCCGAGCAGTCCAAATTCGAGTATATACTATGCGCAGATTGTCTGTTCTTTGATGAGGCTCGATCGGCGCTGGTCGACACCATTTGGTATTATCTGGCACCACAGGGCGTGGCTCTGATTATGGCACCACGTCGCGGTCGTACGCTTAATGTGTTCCGGGATGAGTGTGTGGCACGGGGCTTTCGTGTCGATCTGGCCGTGCGGTACAACGAGACGATCTGGCAACGCCATCTGCAGCTCAAAACCGATTCGGCTCTGTATGACGAGGATCTGCACTATCCGCTGCTGTTGCGTCTCTGCAAATCGCCCAGTTAGAGCAGCGCAGGGGTGATTTGGGGAGAGGGGCAATTTTGGGCGGTGGGGTACAATTATGGCCTGCAGGCTTAGTAGGTTCAATTAACTTTTAGTCAATGTGTTTTAGTTGATAGCAAGCAAATTCCAGTTTACACCTAAAATATACAAAAAAATTATGAAAAAGCACAAAAAAAGAAACACAAATTAAATCTTAGAGGCCCCATTTATGATTATATTGTAATAAGTGTAGGCCCGAATAAAGAATTCCTCCCACAAGGCACCTAAAAATAGAAGAAAAATATTTAAAAAATAAAATAAACTTAGTTGGTTCCTAAGCTTAAAAGATACCAGTTAACTTCAGTATTTATTTAAGTTTTTCCTCTGTTTAGAAATTATTATTTTTATATTTTTTATAATTTGACAATTTTTTAGCTGAAATATGTTAAATGTTAATTAAGCTAGGCTTTTCTTGTATTTCTGTTTATTTAGAAAAGTTTTTACCTTTTTCCATCGTCAACCAACTAAAGGAACCAACATAAACTTAATTTTATTTTACTCTTTAGCTGTATTCCACAATTCCTTTATTATGTAAATTAGATTTGATTTAATTCCACAATTTTGTAACTAAATCGACGAATGCGATATATATATACAAAATACTCCACTATATAACAACTATGTGTTACACCCCACACACACACACACAAACACACACAAATGTATACACAAGTATTATTTAAATTTAATTTAACGCTGTATAGCATACTTTTAGGCTGCTTTTTGTTAAACAAAAAACCCCAAAATGAAAAAAAGTTAGCTAATTTTTCCTTATACTAAAGATATTGAAATTGAAGAAGAAGAAAAACAAACGTTGCCAGCGCTCGACCAATTAATTAGTACTTAACTAAACTTAGTTTATGTAATTATAGAGCATGTGTTAATGGTTAAACGATGATGTTGATGATGATTAGATGATGATAAAAATACACAAATACAGTATGAAATGTCACAAAAGTGTCTACCGTGTCTATTGCAATTGTCATAACCATTAATAATCACACAGTGGGACTTGTAAGTATTCAGCCATGTCACTTAATCTATTTGCCCCGCTCCAAACCCTTTTCGGCAACAGGACACAAAGTGATGTCAATGATAATTATCAGACCACATATAGCGATTCTTCTAACTGCTGGCAGCGCCGAGTTAATTACTTTAATTGCGCCTGGGACTGTGACAGGCTGCAGCAAAGACCGCAGAAAAGGACATGGAATGATGACGACAGCAATGTCCTGTTACAGTGAGCACTTGATTGTTTTTTTTTTTATATGTATGATTTGTAGGGTTGATTGGGTAAGTATATTATTTTTTATTGGGCTACAAGGCCTGTCAAAATAAGGTACAAAAATTATAGGGAAGTGGTTTATATATCAAATAAAAAGACATATATTCAATTCTAATAGAAAGTTTGAGTACATAGAAAAATATTAAGCTCAATCCTTTGCTAAAAAAAATATGACATCATTTGTTCCAGGGTATACAAAAGTCTACCCACCTAAAAGTTTTAAAACTTGTTTGTCTTGTGTTTTGGGAACCAGCTGGAAAATCAAAAATAAAAATAAATCTGATAAGCGCAAATTACAAAGCAAACTCAACAACATGCACACACACGCAACTCAGTTTTCTTTTTTTTTTTTTGACTAAGTATGCGGGTGTTCGTGTGTGTGTGTGTGTATTTTTATATAGTACTTGAAGCTATTTGTGTGCGTCATTAACGAGGTCATTGGTAAGTAAGCTTGTTTGATGTGCTCGAGACATGTAATCCAGGCTGGGGACCCAAGTCAAACAATCGACAGTGCACGCTGTGGCAGCTAGGCAAGTAGGCGGATCTGGCAGCTACATTGCGTATACACGGCGTGTGCTGGCCAAGCGAAGCCATGTCAATTTCCAGTCCAGTCCTGTGTGTATGGGGAAAGGCTGACTGCTAATGACATGCGACTGCTGGCTGCCATGTCTCTCTATGCAAATCAGAATACTTGGCGACGACCACTCAATTATGCGCCACACACACACACCACACAGTAACACCCACTCGAATACACAACATACAGTTGCTGGCTGGGGCTACAAAAAATTTCGTTGCCTACTTTCAGGCACATAGTAAAAACACATTTTTGGTTTTGTTTCAACAGCAAAGTTCGGGTTTTCTCAACCTTTCAGCGCCGCACATTGTCTTGAGGGTTGTGGGCGTGGCAAGTGATTTGGCAAACACATTTCAATTTGCGCTTTGTTTGCCATTCTGCTTTGCTTGTGTCCTTTGTGGGGGCCTGCTTAGGCGTGGCAATCCCTAAAACCTCATGGGAAACTTGCCAAAGAGTTTTACGGCACCAACAGGTGTTCCAATTGTGAAAGACCTTGTCTCATTTCCGTGCCGTTAGGTTCACTTCGGTTCGGGTTTGGTTCGTTCTTTTTTGATTCCGTTTTATTTTTAGTTGAAAGCCTCATTAAATTTTTAATTAATGAAATTAGAGGAATGTGTTTTTCGAGTGCACGTAACATTTACGTTGTTTGTCAAGGGATTTCGTTGAGACCAAATTGAAATATTTATGAGGCCGGTCTATAAGTTCTGGGTCTTTGCTCGCTGTTTGACCTGTCTGTCGGTTATGGTCCTTTAATTTGGCTCCAAGGATTTGGCGTCACATTCAGCATATGTGAAAACGCAATAGTCCCATTACATAAAGACCAATTAGCTCAGCTGCCCTTTTCAAAACACAGCAAAATTGGGTTTGTCATAAAAATGTAGGCGTTCTTATGCCAACAAGTAAGTTTATGTTGTAGCCAGCGTCTAATTATCAAATGAAATGTGGGCATAATTCATTATTAAAAGGAAATTACATTGCGTGTTTGTGAATTAACAAGTTCTAACCGGAAATAGGCCAACACACAAGGTGGAAACTATTTGGTTAGCAGCAACACCCAAAAGACCAAAAATAAGGTCCTTAACTAGATCACGATAATGTACAGTTAATGCAGCTAAGTGCCCAAATTAAATGGAAAATTATGGAATGTACGTAAAAAAAGAAAAGCCATAAAAAAAAGGTATTTCGCTTAACGATTCAACTTTTTTTGAACAACATTCAACAATGGGAATTAAACATAAACTAATGGCCAATAACACCCAATTACTTATCATAAGTTTCCCTGCTGAAACTCACCATAAAATTGACTCCATTCGAAATGAACTTAAAACTGCTTAAATTAACTACTTAGAAACCATTGTTCAAGCAGTGATATCATTTAATTTATGGCCTAAAATATGCTTATAAATATTTATAAGCTGCTTAGGAAACCAGCGCAAAAAAAAACTCTTCAAACGGTCAATGAATTTAATTTGATTATGCAATAAATACAGTTGTAAAATTCAATGTGAAGTACAACAAATTGCAAGGCAAAAGCTTAACTAAAGTTATTATTTGTATGCAATCAAAGAGAAATTGTTTATTCAGCCGTTTTAATTGATTTCAACTTGTAGTGGCCACAATAGCTGCAAAAATAAATATTACATTGAAAATCTTTGTAAAGTCTAGTGGCTAAAATTGTGCGCTATAGAAAACTAATAACAATAATAATGCTGATTAAGCATTAATCAAAGTAGCAACAACAGCAACGTTGGGAAGAAAAAAAAAACAGAAACAATAGACCAACACAACCAAAAAAGGGAAAGTGATTCTCTCTGCGTTGGGGTTTTTCAATAAACAACCACAACTTTTATAAGCAGCTTGTTGGAGTTTGTCGTCGGCTTTAATTATATAAAAAGGTTTTCGCTTTTGGCCCACAACTGAATATAGATTTTTAATTTAGCGCGTATAACATTTGAGACAAGCACAAAACAAAATAAATGAACGAAAAACACACACAATTTTCCAAAGACCCGATAAGCGGCTGCTGATAAGAGCGACGTTCCTGCTTAACATTTCTGTTGTTAGGTCTACGCATACCAACAGCAACAACAAAGCTCGTAACAACAACAAGAACTAGAGTGGCAGCTGCTGTCGCCGCCTAAAACCGAAAGCATATGATGTGTGAAAGCTCGCGCTCTGCTGCTCATAAAAGCTCGCTCTCAACTCTCGTGCTCTCTCTCTCTTACTTTTAGCTTGCTTCACTCGCTCTCTCTGTTGCTTACGACGGCCTTGGCATTCGGAACAGCTGTTGTTTTTTCGGCGAGCTTCGTTCGCAGCTCTGTCGCAGTTCTGTCGCTGCTCTGCTGTCAGTTGTGCGACGCCAGCGAAGGCGTGCGGTTGTCGCTTTTAACGTTGCGCTTGTCGTTTGAAACTTTTAGTTAAACAAAACAAATGAAACGCTTACGAAAGAATCAATTTATCTTTTTATGTTTTTACTATAAATAAATAAACTGTGTGCTGTGTTTGTGTGTGTTTGCTTGACTAATTGAATTAAAGTGAAATTAAAAATATTTATTGACAACGCAAAACAATAACAATTTGTGCAGCCCAATTGACACACATTTGGATGCAACAAATTTCATTAAAGCAAAAAGAATCACAAACAAAAGAAACTAAAATAATGTCAAACAAATCAATGGCTAGCGGCAGCAACAGCAGTTGTATGTTGCTGCCGTTGCTGCTGCTGCTGTTGCTGTTGCCGGCAATGCCCAATGCTGCCGCAGCAACAGCAACACGACGAGCCCGAATATCAGAGAGTAGCAGCAGCAGCAACAACACAGAACCGTTGACAGAGTACAAAGAAGCGGCAGCGACAACGTCAAAGACAACAGCAGCAGCAGCAGAAGCAGCGGCAGCAGCAGGAAAATTGAAAACTTCTGCAGACAGCAAATATGGTGAGTCCTAAGGTAAAATGGGAATGCAACTGTTACCCCCTTCGCTGGGCAGCCAAGCTAAGCTTGTCTGGCATTCTTGTTCTGTTTGTTGCAAGCTGCCTAATTGCATTTGGTCACGATTTGTGATCTTGCAACGTGTGCATTTCTTTGGCCTGTCTGCCCCAAAGCAGACCTTGTTTGCAACACACAGCTAGAGAAAACATCAAGAGCAGCAGTAAGTAACAGCAGCAAAAAAGGTTTGCCCTTGGCAGCGAAATTGTTTCACGCTTTGCGAGTGCCCACAAAAAAAATTGAGAAGAAAACTAAAGACTTAGGCAACGAACTTGCCGCTGGCACTAATTTTAGCTATTTTATGCCAATCAAACGCTGCATGGCCGGGAAATCTACACAGAGGTTTCCTGTCCCATCCGACAAGAACGAAAAACAATAACAACAACTGTACCAACAACAACAACATGAACCGCAAAGGAGGCCGCGGCCACGGCCCCGCCCCAGAACCGCAAAATGTGGCGGAAATTGCGGCAGCTTTTTAATGGTCAGTTGCTGAGAGCAAAAGTGTCATTAGGCCATATAAAATGTCAGTGCTTAGCTCGGTGGTAAGCTCTGCTTTAAGACAATTTGCTGACCATTAAATTAAAGCCGAAATCACACAGTGCATTGCATAACATGCCACACTTAAGTGCAACGTCATGTTGCAGTCACAATCAAAAGATCTCACTCCGATTGAAATACATATATGTCATTAATCAGGCGACTTATTTGCTGTTGCTGCTGCTACTGCTACTGCTGTTGGTGATGCTGCAACTTCCATGGTCAGTTTGTCATACAACGCCTGACAGTTTCCAATCAGTTTTTTGCGCTTGTCATTGCTAGAAGAAGAAGAGTAGGAAGAGGCAGCAGAACGAAGTAGATAAAGTTGTCGCTTAAAGAAATTGCTCAGACGCCGACACAGAAGGATGGAAACAGATAGAGGGGGGATAGAGCAGAGCCACAGACGTCGCCACCTTGAGATCTGGCTGTTCTAATGCCATCCCAGTGCTCAGAATCTGTGCCAACTGGTTGCCAGCCTTGTATTTTCACTTTTCCATGTATATATATATATTTTTCTTTATTTATTTTTTTTGTAGATTTTTTCTTTTTATATTCTTTGTTTTTGTATTTGTTGTGTGTTGTACACTTCTGTGTGAAATTCGCCTAAATGCCGAATGCAACACGGAGGCGGCCTGGCGAATTCAAAAATTGGTGTCAATGATTTCAACATGGGAAAACGCCAGAAGAGTAGCAGCCACAGTCATAGCCACAGCCACAGCCAGTGCTGACTACTTAGGCCAACAGTTGAGCAAACAAGATGCCAACAAACATCCAAACAACATTTCAGCTGCTTAGCACAGAAAATGGCATTTCTAATTGTACATTATGCAAGGTTCTGCTAAGTAGAAAACGGAGAAAATGCACTTTAAATACACAAGATAGACAATGTTGGCGTTGTAGAGATATAAAAAAGGAGGCAGCCGTTGGAGTTGAAGCAGTGGAAGAAGTTGTTGAGGTAGTTATGCCTCAAATGTGGCATTGATTTGTGTTTCTGCTACAGCAAATTAGAAATTTTCGGTGCAATTACTTGACTTGATTTGTGAGCTATTTAGCTCATCGATGGCGTAGAAATTTTTTGAAGAAATCAAAATGATTTATCCATTTCTTTGATCTTCGAAAAAAAAGAGTTGAAGAATTGCTTGTATGAAGCTTGAATTTATTGAAAGTAAAGCAAAATGTTTGCAAGTGTTTTGTTATCACTTTTAGTTTTCCTATCCACAATAAATTATTTTTTTTCCTAAACTTTTAATAATTAATTTTTCGTCTCTACACATTTTTTGTTTCCATTATCCTATAATAATGATCTAAATAATGTTTACACACTTTTAACTACCTTTAGAAAAGGTTCCTTAGTTCTTTCATTTAACATAAAGTGGAATTTACAGCCATTAAACCATTTAAAGACCAGATATTGTTGTATAAATTTGTAGAGCTCGTGTCTATTTGGTCATAAACACAGAATTGCTTTCAGTTACCAATTGCCTTTCATTTTTCAGTTTGTTGTATCTGTTTGCTACTCTTATTAGCCAACAGTTGGTTGCATCTTCAATCTTGCAGCTGGACATGCTAACTACCGGCACACTTTTAGCCAACATAATGATCTGGGCCTAGGTAGCAGCCTTTAGTACAGCTTCAAGATGTAAAAGAAAAATAAAAAAAGGAAAATCAAGTAAAATCAAGTAAAATAAAAAAAAAACTAATTCAAAAGCGAGTCTTAATGGTAGACTATATTTGTTGTTGTTGTTGTGGAACAACAAGTTCTTAGACTACCCATTTTGTTGCTTTTGTCTTTTACCTTTTGCTGTTAACTGATTTGCATGCAGGCAGCAGCTTCGTCTTGGGCCTTCAGCGAAGCAAAAGTGCCAGCAATTTCAGATGCAGTGGCAGTTGCATCTGCAGTTGACTAACCCCATTTTATTTCATATATATATATATATATGTGTGTGTGTAACCTGCATTTGGGAATACCATTTGGGCCTTTTTTGCAGAGATACGCGCCGTTGCTGGTGAACCAAATTACAAATCTGTGAACCTAACCTGGGAAGTTGAGTTCGTGACGTCGTCGCCTGACACAGATACCACCACCACCACCACCAATAATAGCAATAATAATAACAAAAGTAGTAGTTATAATAATAGTAAGAATGCCAATGGGTCAATGGATGTGAACGTGACAAATATGAGCGATGATCTGGAGCCACCCAAAGCCTTTCAGATCTTCTACTGTGAAATGCAGAACTTTGGACCACAACGTTGTCGCGTCAAGTTGGTCAACAGCAGCAGCGCTGAGTTGCCCGAATCGGAAGAAGCTGAGTAAGTAAACCACCTGCTTTTTTATGGGGATAAAAAGACTCTAATATAATAACGACTTTGATCTGAAAAGTCTTAAAAAAATATAAAATATAAAAGACTCAAGACTTTTAAACACCACAAAAAAGTGACTTAAATACCTAAATTAATATTTAACTAACACACATCATATTTATCGTGCTTCCCATTTTCATTTGTAACTCCTCTTTCCCTAATTGCTTGCAGCACTCAAGTGCAGCACTTTGCCGCAGCTGTGGACAATCTGCGCATGGCCACCAGATACAGTTTCCACATACGCCCGGCGCAGCAGCGACGCCTGCGCAGCAGCAGCGCACGCGCGGACTTCCACGATGAAAATGAGATTGAAAGTGGCTCCACTAAAACGGGCGAACACTTGGCAGGACAGAGCATCATTATACCCACCAAGGGCTGTAAGTAAAGCACAGCAGAGTAGAATACTTACGATACTTATTGTATTGCCGTCTCTCTGCTTTAGTCTCGGCTCATGCCACACAGTGTCTGGCACATGCCTCGGAGATTGAGGTGGAAACTGGTCCATACTTTGGTGGTCGCATTGTGGTCGATGGCGGTGATTGTGGCATCAAGGGAAATGCCAATGATCCCGCGGATAAGTACACAATGCGCATTGATCACAAACAATGTGGAAGCATGGTCAAACCGGAGACAAATACCGTGGAAACGTTTATAACGGTGCAGGAGAATCTGGGCATTTTCACGCACAGCACGAGGCGGTAAGTGGAGGGAAACAATCTGGAAAATAAAAGTACTTGGGCTGACTGGGGATTCTGTTGCTTGATTTTACAGCTTTGTAGTCGTCTGCAGCTACCAATCGGGCGTGCAAACAGTGCGTGCCAGTTTTACAGTGCCGGGCAAAAATGCAGGCGTGGCAGCTGCCGTCGAGCCCAATGATCCCTTCCAGCCGGATGAGGAGCGTTTGGGCCGTGAGCTGCGACACATGCGATTTGTAAACAAAAGCGAATTGGTGCTCAAGGAAAGCGCAACGGAATCTGAATCCGAATCAACGGAGCAGGCAACAGTTGTAGAGGAAACTAAGGCGCCTGAGTTAAACCAGCTGGAAGTGGAGAAGGAGGAGGAGAATGAGGAGCAGCAGGAGGAGGATCAGGAGCTGAAAGAAGTACAGCCACTGAAACCACTTACTGCCAAACGGCAGCAGGGACGCGCCCTGAGCCTCTCCAGCCTAAACGAGCTGAACAGCTTGGCCGAAACGGATGCAGTTACATCGTCACAGGGACGGCAGCTGGAGCAGCTGGGCTCAAAGTATGCCAAACTGGTTGTAGATCATGGCTACAATGGAGCTACCTGGACGTCCGCTCGGGCCAAGGCGGATGATGCAAATGATGATGAGTGTAAGTAGATGCATAAACGAGATTTTTTTGCAATTTATGTGCAAGTTAACATCCCTCTCTCTCTCTCTCTCTGTCTCTCTCTCTCTCTCTCTCTCCCTCTCTCTGTCTCTCTCGTCCTGTCCCACTCTTGCAGTCTATGCCGCCTCGCTGCGTTATATAAGCGCCAATCTGGGCAGCGTGCTGGTAACTGTTTCCATATCTGTGATAATCATCAGCATTTGCCTCGTTCTGCTGCAACGTCAACGACTGCGACCCAACTGCAGCAGCAGCAGCAAGCGGCAATCGCATTTGGCAACAGCTTCGCATGGCAGCTGCCACCGCTCCGCACATCTGCCCCATAAGACGCTGCCCCGTGCGCTGCAGCAGCAGCAGCAATATCAGTGCACCTTGTAGACGACACCAGCAACCTTCAACCGACTCCAGCTGCGACTCTGACTCGTGCAACATGCAACTGACTATGCCCACTTGTCTTGCTGAATGCGCTACCCCTTCGGGCCAAAACTCTTGCTAACCCATTTAGCTTAAGACGACTGGGCATAGCTGGGCCAGAACTTGTACCACCTCCAACTGCTTCTTCCAATTGTAGACTCCATTCAACGGTACTCACGGGATCAGTTGCAGCCACAACAACAACAACAACAGCTGAACCCACACGAAACTTGGCTCGAACTGTCGTTTAGTCTTAACCGTAATTTATGCAAATTTATAAAAACAAAAACAAAATCAAAAGCAAAAGAAAACACTTAAATTAAGACAATTTTCTTAGCTGTGCGAATTGAATATGATTTAGTATATTTTCGGTATATTTAAATACAGCAAATTTAGCATTTAGTATTTTAGTCCGTAAGTTTTTTGTATAAACTTATTTAATGACAAATAAATTAAATTATATTTTACACGTATTCAAAAATGGTTTTCTTTTGTACAGGCAATCCAGCAGTCTAGCTTACCCCACCAGCTTCTTGGCCAACAGTAAAAGCCGTTAAAAGTTAGCAAGAGCGTTTTATTATAGTATACGCCAAGCCAATAGATGCTATCAGTTTGCCAATACCAATGAACTGCCCCCCAGGCACACATATGTCATCATTATCATCATCAACATGATCATGATCAGGATTATTATGAAGTACAACATCATCAAGTGTCGTAATGTATTAAACTTGGAGTTAAGAGTTTTGACAAAGTGTCTTTTTTTTGGCTTTTAATGATGCCATCAAGCATATAAATGTCGTTACAACAACACGTTACAAAATTATGTTAAGTGCAGTACCAACAACAACAATAACAACTTTTGCAAGAACAACAAACGGTCAGCGAACAATTTGCATGAAAGTGGCACAAAATGTTGTCAGTTTTGTTTTCTGGGTTCTTGAACGGAAGCCAACAGATAAACACAAAAGTAACTAAAAAAAAAAAAAGCTAAATAATAATAACAATAATGACAAGAAAACAAAGCGACACAAACATAAACTTAAAGTTCCCAATATGGAGATGGAGAAGTATATGCATCCCAGTAACTTTCTGATTGAAGTGTCTGCTAGAGGAAGGGGAAGTGCTTAAAATGGATTTTGCATATAAAAGCCATTAGGCATTTTTAATCAACATCATCATCATCATCATCATGATCAACAACATGATTTTGATCATAAGAAAGGTTTCATTGTTGTTTGTATTTTGTTATTAGAACACAAAAACCAAGTGAGCGTTAAGATCGCCAAGTTGGAAAAACTTTCTCAAGACTGAGACTGAGACTGAGACTGAAACTGTCTTCCACTGGACTTCACCTTCACCCATTTCAGAAAATCAAGTATAGCAAACACTACTCAAATTTCACCCACAATGCGTTCTACGTTGATTAGCATATGGCATAGATAATATATTAACTGAGGTGTCTTCTCGCTCTTGAGGGGCTCTTGAGCTTCCGTGTTTCCGTGTTCAAGTGTTTCCCTTTGTCCAAAGTAAGTGATTGCTTTCAATGTTTAGGCGAGCATAACGTAGTTGCACTTATTAAATGATGACTTGTAGACTAGTCTGAATTTAAATAGTAGTCGTGTTGGTAGTGCCTTCTGTAGTAGGCATAATGAGGCCAACGATCTTGGCCAGAAGCAGCCAAACAACTTAATGAGACACCAACTTCGACCGCAGCCCCCACCTCAGAGTCCCCAACTCCAATCCCCTTCCCCTCTTTACCTTCCTCCCTGACTGCTCTTTTGTTACCTCCGTGGCATTAGAATGCGAGCGACTGACTCTCGACGAAAGTAAAAATTGTGAAAGTTTTTCTTCTTTTTTCTATTATTTTATTTTTATTTCTCTCTATTTTTTTTGTTTGTGTGTAAGCGTAGCTTAGCTTTTAAATTGCTTTGCCAAAAATATAATAACCACACGCATCTAAAATCTGCCAGTACACAAGATCATTATTCTTGCTAGCTTGGGCAACACTAGACAACAAAATTGCGAAGGAAAATGTGAAAAGAAATGTTTGGTGGACAGTAGAAGTAGTTGAGATATGTTAAATGAATTTAGCAGCATTGGAAATTGAACGTAAAATAAATTAAAATAAATCTTTCAAATAATTAAAGTTTTATTATATCAGAAAAAAGGCTAATTTTGAAGAAAAATAACTTAATTTTTAAACCCCGTACTCTAGAAAAGAGAAGAGTGGTCATTTGGCTATTTTTTTGCGCTCAGAGATCCCTCCTCTGTTTGTGTGATTGTTCGCGGACGCCAGCAGAGCGCACGAACGGTTTGTGTGTTTGTTCGCTGTCATCTTTGGCGCTAAAAAGGAGCACTCTCTGTTTACTGTTGCCGTATGCTCCCGCACTCTACTCTCTGTAATTGCATTTAAATTACAGTCTGTCGCTTGCTGCTGATTCTGATCCCCTGGTGTTTCACACCAAAAAATCTTCGATTTTGACCATTCGTTGATTTTTTTGGTTGACCACTGCGATCTGCACTGCCCAAAATCGTTAGTAATTCTTATTGAAATACCAGGCAAACAGAAAGATCAGCAAGTCGCAATACAAAAATTATTTAACATTAACATTGAATTAACATTAACAGCTTAAGCAGGCTCCCACTCTCTGCGTTAATTGCACTCAGAGATCTCTGCCGCTGTTTGTGTGATTGTTCGCGGACGCCAATGGAGCGGCCGAACGTTTTGTGTGTTTGTTCGCTGTCATCTTTGGCGCTAAAAAGGAGCACTCTCTGTTTACTGTTGCCGTATGCTCCCGCACTCTACTCTCTGTAATTGCATTTAAATTACAGTCTGTCGCTTCCTGCTGATTCTGATTCCCTGGTGTTTTACACAAAGAAATCTTCGATTATGCCCTTTCGCGGATTTTTTTTTTGCTTGACCGCTGCGATCTACAGTGCCAAAAATCGCTAGAAATTCTTGCTTAAATACCAGGCAAACAGAAAGATCTGCAGTTCGCAATGTAAAAATTATTTAACTTTAACATTGAGTTAACATTAACATTGGATTTACATTAACATTGACTTAACATTAACATTAACTTAACATTAACATTGACTTTACATTAACATTGACTTAACATTAACATTGACTTAACATTAACATTGAATTAACATTAACATTGACTTAACATTAACATTGATTTAACATTAACATTAACAAACAAAATTAACAGCTTAAGCTAGGCACTTGTAACTTCTGTTGTATCTTACTGTGGATTTCTTTTCGCCTGAATATTCAACTGGGGATTTGCATATTCCAGCTGTAATACCAAGCGAACAGAATTTTCAGTAGATGTCAAATCCAAAATTCAAACTAAACAAACTGATATCAGAGAAAGAGCTATGGCTTAGAATATAAATGTTATATGAAAGGAGTCTTTATTGAGTGTTAAACAAGCTTAAATAGCTTCCTTAGTACAAATATCTTTTACTTCATAAAACTATGTTATTTTAAATTTAATCAGATAACGAAGACCAAATTGTTTACATAAGTATGTAATAAAGCAGTGGAAAACTGCTGTCTCAAGCGCCATTAACTCAATAATGTATACCCCTATAATAATACTTAATTTTCAAACCCTGCTGCCTAGTGTAATCACTGTACAGCAGCTTAACCATTAAAAATTACAAACTCAAGTCTCGCTAAGGCGCAGCATGGGCAAATTTCCATGAGCAATTAGTTGAAAGAAAGAAAAAAGAAAAAAGGAAGAAAAAAAACATTGAAACGGGGAACACCTAAAACTAAATATTAATAGTAACTGAATGATAGTACTCTGAATCTGGCATAGTTTGTATATAATTATTGCAATTTGTTGTATCAGATTGAAAGATTTGTGTCAGCTGTGTGAGATGGCAAAAAGTGGGTTATCTGTGGGTAAAAAAAATGAGGAGAAAAAATGATCTAACCGAGCAGATAGTCACTGTTATTACAAAAGAACCACAAGAATAGAACACCGAAAATTAGGCATGGTAAAGTCGGGACAGATTCTGGGCTAATGGCAGCGGCACTTTTAATGATTATGATTATGAATTTTGTGGTTTATTTCTTTCCCTCCACTACAATTTTTTTTTTTTGCTCTCTTAATGGCCAGAGATCGGTGTCAAGTTTTGGGAATAAGAAACCGTCAACTGTATTGTGTCAAGCTGGAAATGTGTCAGGGAACTCAGCACTAAGCAGTGCCATAAAAAATATATATAAACTTGGATTTGTATAAAGTTCAGTGAATGAAAAGTGTTGGGAAAGTAAAGCCACTCAAGGTGAGTGGAACAATTTTTGAAAAGGGAGAGCCAATATCTTGGCAGAAATAGTTAATCTAAAGAACTGACACTCGAAATGGCAAACGATTTAATGACAACTTGCAATTGTAGAGTTCATTATTTTCGCTCAATAAAACTTGCGGTCATTGAGCACATTTTCACTTTAGCTTTTGCTCATTTACATTTTCACTTGCAACTGTTGTGGAAGTTCATCAAATGACTCGTCAAAAGACGCTAAGACACTGAGATTTCCGCTTTAATCTAGCCAGAGATTTCTTTAATAATTGCCCAGCTTTCGATTTCTAATCTAAGTAAAGGAAAGAACTCATTATGATTTTATTTTAGCTTATTTATGTTTGAATTTCTCTCTCATCGTTTGCAGCTTTCGTTGAGCCCTTTTAAATGATCTCAACGGTTGAGTAATTTTGTGATTATCTGTGTGCTTAGATCGAATTCATTGAAGACATGACTAATCTCTCAACAGCAGGCGATAGGTTCATCGAAGGAGACACACTTTCGCCCCACAGCACAAAAAACCCAACGACTCTTTGCCATTATTTTTGGGCCCACAAAAAAGCTAAGAAAACCAATAGAAATTAGTAAGTGCGAGTCGTGGAGTGAAATAAGCACAAATAAGCAGCGCAATTGTGTGGGAATTTGGAGCAGATTCAATGAGAAAATTACTTAATGTGGCAGCTGGAGCTGGAGCTGGAGTTGGATTCGGATTTAGTTTCAAAGTTGGAGTTGAACTTCAAGCGTTACGAATAAAAATTGGCACACAATAGTTTTGTGGTTTTATATAGAGTAGTTGTTGTACACCCTCGAAAGTCTCCCACAATTTGCACAGCTCGTTACCAGCCCCAACTCTGCAGGGAGACTCAAAGACACAGCCCAGAATCGAGTTAACGGTGTCGCATCAAAAATTTGAATTACTAACTTTAGTTAAAGTTTTACAGCGGAAACTGTAGTTGAAGCTGAGGTTCAAACTGAAACTTGGCTTTTTTGTAGCGAAAAAAAGAGGAATATGGCAGAAGTAGCTACAGAACGACCCGAAAACGCCCTGTAATTGCTATGCATATTTTTAAAAAATTAAAAAATTCTAATTGGTATCTGCAGACCGACTTTAAAAAGCCCTGTAAATTTTCTACAATATATGGAGTGTGCTATTTTCTTAATATATTGATACACCTCAAAAAGCCTTGTACTTTTATCGTGATATATTTGGCCACTTGACAGAGGCCCCTACAAATTTTCAAATATATTTTTAAAGATCAACTTTCCATTTTAATTCAATGCTATATTTTAGATAGACAGTTTTTCTGTGTTGTTTTTATACTAGAGAGAAACTATTAAAACGCAATAAAAAGACTGATCTGCGTGCAGTATACAGTTCGAATTCGGTTGCCACAGCTCCTTTAAGCTCTGAGATCTACAGGGTCTAACAGTAAGTAAAATAAATAAATTTTGTTTTGCGCAATGGCCAACGGTAAATTGAAATACGCAGTTGATTAGCTAGACAGGGGGGCGTGGCACTCAGTTGGGGCAACAACAACAACGGAGTTCGTAAAGCCAGTGAATGTCTATTTCCCTCTCTAGGCGTTTGTTTCTTTTTACATTTTTTTGTTGTTGCAGTTTTCTGTGTGTTTCTTCTTGTTGTTGTTAGTGTTGTCATTCTGCTGCGGCAGCGCCACCAAACATGGCCCAAAACGCACATGGCATGGCCACTAATTTTAAAGGCAAGCGCGTCAAGAACAGTTATGAGCTGGGAGCGTTGGGACCGCGAGAGAGAGAGGGAGACTGGAATTGGGATGCGCCACATGCCACGAGAAGCATACTTTAAAATACACTTCAAAATGTGCGACGAAAACTAAAAAAAAAGTATTAAAAAGAAATAAGAAAATAAAACGCAGGCATTGAAAAGCACAGAGCTGATACTGACTGACTAATAAATACCCTTCGAGCAACACTTTGAAGCTCAATAGGTTTTGCTTAGACAGGGTGTGCAGTTAGTTCAAAACGCGGCATTAGCTGGCTAAGTTACGCGTCGCATTGCGACACCGACACGCGGATTGGCCCAAACCGTTGGCCACGTCTACAGTTGGTTAGTTGTAAGTATTTGTTATGGTATGTTGTTGTTGCTGTTACTGCAACAACTTCACCTCCGATACTCCCTTGGCAGAACGAAGCGGCGTCAGAAACAAATACAAAGTTGATAAAGACATAGCTCGCATGCACTGATGCAGGAAATCAGCGGGGGCAAAGAGGAAGGAAGATGGTAGTAAAGGAGTCGAGTAGGGAAGAGGGAAAGGTGGTAAGCAGGCAGCTCAGCAGGTGCATGGCCACGCCAATAATACGAGCCTATGTGGCACTGGTTTAGTGGCATGTACTTTGCCTCTCCAAATGTGATGCGTGCAACAACAACAGCAACAGCAACAAGAACAACCGCAACTACAGTCAGCAGGTTTGGCTGCAAGTGCAGCAAGTTCATCTAGTTATTCAAATACACATAAATATATATCTGTATAGTTTTATATACTTTTTTACCATTTAGTCTAGACTTTAGACCATTTCTAGTTACTTCTCAGTCGTAAGACATTGTCAAATTATGGGTTATACAGTCACAAAACGATGTCAATGACCAGTTCACATAATTCTAAACTTTAACGACTGCATTTACATAAGAAACTACTAGATAGTCGTATTAAAGACGTCTGCTTTTCACATTATGTCAATTATGCGCTATTTTATTATATGAAATTAAGGAAACTAGTGACGAAAGTAGACAGCAAATAGAAAAAGATATGTCTTTTGAGCGAACATTACTATTTTCCCAAAGGTTAATTATACCTGCTACATAATTGAAATATTGAAAGCATGTGCATGAAATAAGTTTAAAAACTCAAAAAAAATATTAAAATTATAAATTAAATATATTTGATTACCTGTTAATATTTCTGCAGTTCAAAATAAAAATATACATTTATCTTGCACTTGGAAAATATATTTCCAACATATCTAGTTCAGTTCCCAAGTCAATAAATATAAGCGGAAAGTTGTCACTTAGCGCCAAGGAAATGAAAGCGCGTAAAAACAATAAAATAAACATTAGGCCATTACTTAAATCGGAAGTTAGTAGTAAACTCTAATTTATCAATGCTTTCACGAGCTTTACAGAAACTCCATTTCTCTTTTTCCAAAACAAATCAGAATTTAAACAACTTAATACCAGCAAGATTAATAAATTCCCACAATTACTAAGCTGCACTCTGCGTAAGTTCTTAGCTTAACTAAGTTTGTAGAAGACTTTAAAGCCATTCACTATTAAATTTGAAAAGCGTAACGGGTTGTCCAGAAATTCCAAGCAAATCTCTAAATTCCCAAGACTTAAAAAAGTTAAAATTCCGACGTTAATCGTAAAAAAAGCGTATTTAAAATAAAGCTGAGATACACACTGGGAGCATAAACAATACGTATGAAAACAATGCAAACGCTTTACTAACTTAATTCTACGTCTGGTCTAATCAAGACATATACAGACACACACACAGGCACACACACACACACACACACACACAGTCACACGCATGTGCTTAATTACCAGATTAATAAGCTCCATTGTGAGTGAGCGTGAAAATGAAAGTGCTTTCGAGCTGTGGTAGCGCTCAAAGGGGAAGAAGAGGAGAGAGCAAAGAGAGTGAGAGGGAGGGGTAGCAGGGGGAGGGGTACGTCAGTTCAGTGTACTCGGCACATGCGCGTGGCAAGTTGCCGTTGCTATTGTTGCACTACAAATTTGACTTGCAGCCCCGCAATCTTTTAGCCCCGTTAGTATAACACATTTAGCCAACTATGTATGTTGCCTGATTTTCCATTGTTTGCTTTTAATTTTTGACGTGCTCGCTGCGCAGCGCAATTAGACCTCGGGCTAAATTAGTTCGTGATCAGTCAGGTAGTCTAGCGGTTCACGATCTGGCTATGCAGATATACTAGCAAATATCTTAATATAAATCTAGCTTTAAGCCAAGTATAACTAATTTTGTAAACATTTTTAGGGCGACTTTAAAAAGAATGCCTTTAAATTAATAGTAGTGCTTTGATATAATTAAAAGCTTAATGGGAGGGATTAAATATAAACAGGTATAGGTAATAAGAAGAACGCCTAAATCATAAACTTACATATGGCGCCATCTGTGCGTCAGTAGCTGGCAGCACTCCACTCAGAAATCGTATTTCCCTCTACAAATTTTGACACAGTTTCCAACCCGCGTTCATAAATAAAGCAACTATTGAAACCATTTAAAAAATGATCAACTGAAAGTTGGGTGTCAACAGCGCTTTCCATTGCCGTTAATACACTCTTTTGAGCCATAATTCAAGAGCTTGTCATCAGTAGCTGTAGAGGCAGAGACTGAGTCACCGACTCTCTGCATGAATTACCAACTGTAATTAGGGTCACTTGGCTTGTGAGCCTGTAGCTGGACCCCGGAGCAGCCACTGTTACCCTAATGGGCTCAGACCGGAGGGGAACACACTACAAGCGAATCTGCGTGGTTCCGTCAAATGACAGCTGTCAGTTGTTGGACAAGTAAGCCTTTAAAGCCATAGTCAAAGCCACAACTTACATATGCCCTATATGCAACAAACACAATAACAATAGCATTGGCAACTGCAACAGCATCTGCCGGCAGCTAAAGTCAGAGAAGCATTGGAGTACACTGTGGAAAAATACTTGAGCTTAAACGTCTTCAGAAGTTTAGCATCGCACAAATGATTTATGATCACTTAACGGCAAAATTAAATTCTAAATATAAAATAGAAAAAAGCTTTAAGTGTTTGGCTTAGCTAATGACTGAGGCCAATTATTTTTAACACTTATATTTTAAAACATTTCTTGGTATTTAGTAAGCAAAGAACACCACTTTTTTGCCAGTGCAGCCATCAAGTGTCGCTGCGAGTTTGGCGCGTCTCGTGAATTGGGTTAGAAGCATCGCATTTCACAGAGTCAGACAATCTGTCAATCAGCGGAATTAACTTATTGCTATACCAATCGGATAGCATAAAAATGAGTTAATGCAAAAGAGAGTACATCAGACCAGGTAGTCAGCTGCCAGTAAGTAGGTATATCGATGATGCTTTGCCAGACTGGAGACAACCATGACGACGACGACGACGCTTTGCTCAATGCCGCAGTCCACAAATATAATGATGAGCTGCTGATGTGCATACTCGTGCCCCTGCCACTCCCCTCAACGCCCACTTTAACACTGTTCTCGACTCACTTCTCTGCCAATCTGGGTCACTCACCCAAGCATCGATTTGTGTGCGGCGAAAAATGTGTTACTCGACGCTTTTGGCTGAAAGTCATTAGAAGCCAGATTTGTTTATAAGTCGGACAAAAATAATACATTTTGTATGTACCTGCTGAAACTTAAATAAATTATTAGTTAGGACGGAAACTGTTAAATATTCCACATCCCCTTTCTTAATGTCCGGTAAAAGTTTGGCACAAAAGAGATTCAAAATATATTCAGCTTAAATTTGTTAATTAACTAAAATGAGTTATTATAAGCAGTGATTATAGATTAGTTCATTAGCGTTCACTGTTTGAAAACTTCAATCAAAATTAGACAAAAATTTCAGTATTTAAAATTAAAATGGTAGTCGAAAGTTTAAAAGAAGTTTTAAATTAATCATTTTAATTCAAATATTGTTACTTAATCTTTCATTAAGAAATTCTACAAGCTTTGTTAAGACAGTCTCTAACAGCATTTAGAAGAAGACCAACGACAGTTTTAAACGCACATCTTTAAGCTAACGAACAAAAGGAAAAGTTGTAAACCGAGAAAGGAAAAGCGAGAAAAAAACAAACAGAAAAAGTGTCTAATAAATGTAATTCAATGAATATTAATTGCCAGTGTGCATATAGAGAGATTTGTGTTCATATGTTGGCTAATAACAATAGTTAAATCAAATTGGTTAAACTTTGTGGCTTTGCGGCAGTCATCAGACTGCTGACTATCAAAATACAAAATTCAATTTTCTATGACGAACACCAGAAAAGAAAAAAAACTAAATGCATCAAGTGGCAAGCAGATGTGTCGATTGAGCAGATTAAGAGAGTAGAGTAGGCTAATCATGAGAATGAGCAGATTTATATAGTAATAGAAGCAGCTGTATAAATGGGTTAACTACACATGCGAACTAAGTGGAGCTCAATACGCTGTGTCTTCAACAATTTAGCCATTTAGTGGCTATTATTTTTGGCCAAAGTTGCAGCTGCCTTTGGGCGCATAAATGTTTTTGTGCCTGAGATAAATTGCAAAGGCATAAGATAATTGCTAATTATTAATAATTAAATTTAGTACTAGTAAGAGTTGTGGAAAATATGAAAGATAATCGCGTCAGAGTTGCACTAATGATTGTCATTAAAGTTTTTCTTTACAAATTTTTCATTTTTCCGTTGCACTTTTAGTCACAGCCAAGTCAAGAGCTGCAAACGGTCGACCATTTAGTTAAGCAGCTGTAGTAAATTGTGGCTAACAAGTAAAAGGGCGTGCAGTGAAAAATGCCTCGTGGAGTGATGAGATTTTTCTAGGTTTTGCAAGCGAAAACTTCCGTCATTGCCATCCGGTGACTGAAACAAAACAAATGCCAGCTGAGATGTGACCACTATGTGCCATGAAAGGAAGTGGAAGTGACACATACTCCAAATGCTTCAGTCCCTCGTCCAGTTGAGAGACAGACATTTGACATTGTTCTCAACTCCTTACTGACATACTAAAAAAAAAAAAATTGTTTTGTTTCAACTCGCAGACAGACACGACGACTGAGTGAGTGCCAGAATCAGTGCCACAGCGCTTGTCACTCATTTGTCGCCAGCTACTTGATTGTAATCTCATTATATGTTTCTTTCGGATACAGCTGCAGCTGTCAACTGTATGTGTTTGTGTGTGTGTGAAGCAGAGCAGAAAAACTAAAAGCATTCAAAAAACTATGTAGCTAAATTGTGAAGCTAACAATTTTGCAGTTATTCTCCAAACATTGTTTAACATCGTTTCACACTACATAAACAATAATAAGAAAATACTTAAGCTTCCTCCTCTTAATCCAAATTGCGCAATTAAATTTCTTATTGTGCCAGTTAGGCAGTAAACCAAAAAGGTTAAACTTAAATAGAATAAGATTATCTTGTTAAACATTGCCCATTAAAAGTTTGTTTAGGTTCTATTAATTTATTTAGCGCCTAAAAGCTGCAGCTAAATGATGATTTATTTGCCGCCGCTCGAAAGTATGCAACGAAAACTTTTTATAAGGCCCACGCAAAAGTGCAGCCGATGTGGTCGACTATTTGAACTTCAAATGCTCACAGCTCAGTCAAATAATGTCCAATCTTAAAAAGCTATACCTGTCTAGACTCTAGGCAACTAATATAATCACATTTTTCAATAATCGGTCCTTACCCACCTGAGCTCAGAAAGATATATCAAGCGAAATCAGGAAGAATTGTGTAACCTGCTAAACTTTGAATGAACATAGCTCAGCCAAATTAGGTCATATTTTCAAGTGCACTGTCTTTTTAGACTCAGCACAACTAACACAATCGATGGAAATTATAAACAAAAAATTTTTAAATTGACCCAAATTTGACATATTTTTAAATTTTTTGCCAAAAATCGACAAAATTTTCAAAGACACCAATCATGCATTTTTTGATGCCACTCGATAGTACTAGTCCTCTCGAGTCTAAAAAGGTATAACATTTGCAAATCTGTGTCTCAAAATACACCATAACAAATACTTGGTCTGAAGGGGCACAAGACTCAATCTCATACACAATTAGCATATATTTATTTATATATATATATATTTTTTTTTTGTATACACTTTAATTAAATTTACTACACAATAAATACAACTTGTATTGAGCGTTGTTTACGATTTTGTTTTAGTTTAACATTACTAAAAGATTGGCACAAATTTTCAGTAGTTTTTGTTGTTTTTTGCTTAGCGTTTAATACTTGTACAAATCAATTACAAAACTCCCGAAGGCAAATTGAGTTATGTATAAATTTCTAAACCTAAACGAATACAAAAATTATGCTTAAATTAATAGCTACAAATTGTTGAATGATCAATTTATAATAAATATACAAACATATTGCATTGTCTGAACTGAAAACAAGCAAATCTCAAATCTCTTAAACAATAGAGTGATAGAGAGTTATACCTAAATAAATGGCTAAACAGATATAGCTGCAGTTGGCATATTGTCCACAATATATCACTCACAAAATTCTGGTTAGACAATTAAACAAGTTTCTAAAGTCCCTCAGTAAATTTCTTTTTGGTTAACTACTTTTTGAAAATTCAGCTGCAAAATAAGAGTAAAGAGAAGAGTTTAATTGAGTTTAAAGCTAAAAGCAGCCACGGCGGGTTTTTCATTCTCAGTGGGAAATCCGTTGTCATTTACATAGTCAGCATTTAGGCGTGTTTGCACCACTGCTAATGCTGCTCGTCTCCAGGTGTTGCATCAAAAGCTGCTGCAAGTCGGCACGCAGCGCACGCTCCTCGTTCATCTGCAGCTTGATCTGTGACATGTCTAACTGCATTTGCTTAATGGCCGTCCAGAGTTGCCTCAAAGTGGGTGTCATGTCCTCGTTCTCAAGGCCTGAATCATTACGGTTGGTATATGTGTGTTATAAGAAAAGAAAATGGGATAAACGGGAATACGATGTTAGTGTTTGTGTGTGTAACTAGCATAAAAATATAGCGAATATGTATGAATTATGATTATGAGTGTATGTGTAGTCGGTGATGGGAATGAGTGTATCTACTTAGCTGCATAAGTAATGTGCTATACTCTTAAATTAAATAATAAATTAATAACAATTACATACAGTTCTAAACTTAGTTCTTGAAGTGCAACAAATCAATTTTCATCTAGAATATATATTTAAATTATAAACTACAGTCAATTGTTGTAAATTATGTTGTTATGTTCATGTGAGTAGTATTGTGTATTACTAAATATATTTAAATATATTTTATATTTTACCACACAGACACAAATACAAATACGAATACAAAATACAAACAAATTCTTTAATATAAATGATTTTATTTAAATTTTGTTTTTTTTTTTTTTTCTTTTTTTTTTTTTTGATTTCATTGAAATGAATTGAATACTCAATACTCAATACAATACAAGTACAAACGTATAAACGCATTTAATCATTATATATTAATAATAGTTAGTTGGTAATTGTATTTGGTTAGACAACGTTTCACAAAACACAGTTTACGTTCATTTTAAATAGATTATAATTTCATTTAACATAATATTACACAACAATAATGTAATTTATTATATATTCATTTAATTTAATTTAGTTTCTAGTTATTGCCAAGTGCTTGACTAACATTTAAAGCGTTTTTCAACTCCCATTTGATTATTCTCTTTTGATTAAACATCATCACTGGAACAGTTTCCAAACTAACATTTTGGTATATGAGTAAGTATAGTAGTAGTTATGTAAGCTATGGCAAATCATGTATATCAAGTCACAAATATATAGTTGTTGTTGTTGTTGTTGTTCCGCTAAAGCCTTGGACGGAAAATGTAAAAGCCTCACTAGCTTTTTCCTGCTAGGAACCAGCTGCAGTTGCACTTCAAGTACGACTAACTAATTTTGAGGGCGTTAAGGGTAGGCGGGGCAAGTAATCGGCGGCATGCTAGTTAAAGTACTTGGTACATTTACAAATATATATCCTACAAATATCCAAAGAAAACAATATTCAATCAATTTTTCATAGCTAAATAGTCTTTTTTGGCTGAGTCTTTTTCATTTTCGTTAATTTTTTGTTGTTTGTTTCTAGATTACAGATCACTCAACTTACAATTAGTATATGTATTAAAAAAGAGTTTTAATAATTAAAAAAAAAATAGTATAACACAACTACACACAGTTACAATGGTACAGACAGATCGGTAAAGTGTGTTAATCATTAATAAATTTGGTAATCAAATTAAATACTTTTTTATAATATCAACAAAAGAAATTTTAGAGTTTTTGACTTTACCGATCTGCTGTAGTTATAATAATTGCTAGGCACACAGAAACTATAGCTAATTAGCCAGTTAAAGACTTGTTTTTAATGTAACATGTTTCATGTTTGTTCTGGTTTGAAGCATTGAGCAACAGCAAAACGAAGCTAAAAATAATTAAGTTGCTGCATTTAGAGATAGTTAAAAGTTAGAGAGAGATATAGAGCAGCTATAACTGTAGAGCGTAGCGCATTCAAAATCAAAGCGAGCGTTGTTTGTGGCAGCAATGCGAGCACAGTTTATATGAAGCTGATATACATGAGGACATGCCACAGTCACACAGTCACGAACACGATCACAGTGACAGTGAAGGCCTAAAAGAGCCACTCAAAGATGGTTGATCTTGCGCCATTGCTTCATAACAAAATTACCACAACACCAGCTGCCCGATTGCCGTTTGCTGCCATCCGGATTCAGTTCCAGGTTGCCACCGTTTCTATCGCTAACCATACGATTGCTAGCGCCACTGCCGTTCCTCAGTAAAGCGGTACAACCATGATCGCCACGTTCCACATCGCTGTCATCGGAGCGTTCACCACCACCAGCTAGCTGCGGTGTGCTGCGCTGTAAGGTGCTCGTTCTCAAGGCGCCACCGCAATTCATTAGATAACCGGCGCCAAAACCCGCATAGCGATGTGACGTGGATGTCTCAAAGGAGCGATTAAGGCGTCTATCGTAGAGTCCAGGATGTGTGATGCTGCCATCTGGATTGGGCTTCACTATGGTAGTGGTAGTATTGCCACCACGTTGATAGCTTTGCTGTGCCAGCAATTTGGGTGCTGGTTTGTTCTTGCGCGGCAGCAGCGGTGAGGTGCACACATTGTCATAGCCAGAGCCAAAACCGCTCTTCAGGCGATTCAGTGATTTGCGTGTGGCACGTTCCTCTGACAGCGCACGCTGATAATCCTTAATGCTGGGCGTGCCAGTGGCCACACCTGCCGCCCCCGGGCCAGTCAAAGAGTAACGCTGCGCTGGTGTTGTATTCAACGAGGATCCCACGGAACTGGAGTACAAATTGAAGCTGTTGGGACTCGCCTCACGCCAGATAAAGGAGGAGTTTAAGCTGCCAGCTGAATGTTGACGCGATTGCTGTTGTTGCTGCTGCTGTTGTTGGTGTTGCTGCTGCTGTTGCTGCTGCTGCTGTTGCTGGTGATTGTACTGCGTTGCATTGGCTATAAAAGGCAGCTGCGGATTGGAGGTTGAGAAGGTTTTGCTCGTTTTCAATTTGCCGCCACGTATGGGCAAACAGGGTGTCCAGGGCTGCAACGCTACACAGTTTAAAGTTGGTTGGAGGTCGAGTTGGTAGTTGTTGTTGTTGTTGTTGGGTTGTTTAGAGTACACGTTGCAGAGGCGTGAAAGACAAAGAGAGAAAATGAAGATATTTGAAGAACGAAAAAACGAAATACCAACAACGAACGACAACAAGAAGAAACCGATAATCAAAAACAAACACAACAAATGAGAAAACCAATTAAAATGGACACCAATAAAAAAAAAATAGAGTGACAACAACAACACATTAAAGCAGAGGTACAAATAGGTGTGTGTAGTGTGTGTGTGTGTGTGTGGGAGAAATGAAACCAAACCAGCAAAATGTTTAAGCAGGAAAAACAATTCGTGGACAAAGTAAAAAGCAGGAAAAAAAAGATGAAAAGAAACCACAACCAAATGGAAAATACGAGCTAAGTACAAAGTTCCCAACAAAACTGAACATGGAGGTGGAGTTGGAGTTGGAGTTGTAGGTGGAGTTGGAGTTGGTATACAAAAAAATAACCGCTGAATCAAACAATATAAATGCCTTAAGATTAAGTTTATGTATATGATAATGATTATGATTATGATATGGACTGATGATAGCAATAACTAAATAAATTCAACTGAGATTTACATATTTTTTTAATGTTTCATTTGTTTACCAATTATTTCATATTTATTATTAATATTAAGTATATTATTATTATGCATAAAGAGACCAAAACATATTAGTATTAGAAATACAATTAAATAATTGATCATTTTGATGAGCGCATTTATCTGCCAATTGCTTAACAATTACAATAATAAAGAAACAAAAAAAAAAAAATGTAATTAAAATTCTATTAATATGCATTTGTATTCAATCTTTACCACCAATTGTCAAACAGTTTTGATTCAAAATCAATGTATTAATATCCAATTGTTATTAAATTATAAACTAAACAAATTCAGTTTGTTCTTGTCGAGCGCTAAACAATTAACAATTAATTATGCTTATTAACTAATACAATTTAATTTTGAAACAACAATTCTTTTTTTATTTCTTGGTCTAATTTTATTTGTTTATTGTTGTTGTGAAACGCTTAACGAATTGTTGTTAAAATGAAACCAAACCACAACAAATAATAAAATTTGTTTATTCTTTTGTTGTTTTTAATTTTAGCAGCTTTTACACATTTAAGTGGGCGTGTGTCTGTGTGTGTGTGTGTATGTGGGAGTTGTGTGTGTGTGTGTGTGTGTTTGTGAGATAAAGCAATTTGGCTACAACAATTTTCATTTGATGATCCATAGAAAACAAAAAACTTAAAAAGAAAACTTGCGTGTTTTCCATCGTAAACAATTAAAAATTTACAGCAAAATAATCAGAAAACGCATTGAAATATGTGATTTTAGGTAGCATCGCCCTCTCTCTCGCTAGATATAGCACTTGTGGAGGGATCGCGGCAACTTACCCGAGTGTATAGTATTCCGAGCGCTGTTCTGATATGCCGCACAGTAGCCTTCAAAGACGCGCAGCACGAGTGCATCCTCCTCAAATGTGGGCTGATTTTTGCGACCGCTGCAGTAGCTGGCCAGGGCATTGTTGGAACTGCCGCCGGTGCCAGCACCAGAACCGGAACCCGAACCAGTACCACTCGACGCATTCAATAAACTGGGACGCAATGGCGGCGTGGGACGCAAACAGCTGATGGTCCAATTAGCTGTAATTTGTTTAAAATGAAAGCGTTGAAAATTTTGTCAAGCATAAACGGAAATTTACGAACTGCATGAATGTAAATTACTGGGTATACCTAAAATGAGCACACTTTTATCTCTACCACAGCCACTGCTCGTTCAGCTACCTTCATGCAGTCCTTAAACCACTACAATCAAACCACAGTCCCTACATACCCTTTGTGCTTCCTTTCCTTGCGCTTGGCACCGCCGCCGCCATTGCCAGGGTTGCCGCTGCTGCCGCTTCCGTGGTTGCCACCGCTGCTGCTGTCTTGCTGCTTGGTGTCGGGACTAAATTTGATTTGTGGCTTAGGGCCCCCAGATGACTTGGTAGACTTGGTGGTTGTGGTGGATGCAGATGATGTGGTGGAGGCTGAGTGTGCGTGTATTGGTTGTAGCTGAGGTGATGATTGAACGACAGGCTCCGTTTGTGTTGTGACGTCAAAGTGCCTGCATTCACTCCCTGCTGACTGTTGGCGCTGCTGCTGTTGTTTACCGTCATTGGCACTGGCGGCGTCTGATTGCGACTGCCTGGAGGCAACAATAAGCTGTGACTCGTTGGCGGTGACATCTGTAAAAGAACAAACAACAAGAATTGTTACAGCAAAAAACACAGTTGTAAATAGAACAGGCAATTAGTTTCAGTTGATTTAACATTACGCTCAATGAGGCATTGGTTAGTTTTTGATGAAAGTTCTTGGCAGCTGTCAGCGGCAAGGGCAGCGGCAGCAGCAACATCAGCAGCAGCAGCAGCAACATTAACAACAACAACATTAACAAAACACAGGCAACAGTCTTCAGTCCATCGGGCAGCAAAGCTCAGCAAGCAAATCAATTTCAATGACTTTTCTTTTCTAATTTCTTTTGTACTTTCTTCTGTTCCAATTGTTTTGCTCATTAGCATTTTTTAACAGCTTTTTAAAGCTATGGAACAAATATGTTAATGGGTAGGAGTAGGAAACTTAAGGACTCTGAAAAGCAGTTCAATTCAAGCTCAACTCAACTGGTTCAAATTTATCTTATACTGAACTCGACTGGTTCAAATTGTAACCATTTTTTAAGACCTACTGATTATGTTACTAAACTGCGGAACTAGTTTAATGAGCGAATTTTAATTGAACTAGTTAAATTGAACAAAGCGCGGCTAGACTGATACAAATTTCTGCTCCAAAAGCTACATTTGGTGAGCTAGTTCCGTGAGCGAACTGTACAAATGAACTAGTTCAATAACAACAAAATTTGCTAGCTCCATTAATGTAACCCAAAACTCTATTAGGCTCTACTAAACACAAACTAGTTCCGAACTAGTTCCAAGGTAGCACAAAAATACGTGTTAGTCAACTAAACTGAACTGATGATTGATTGATTGATTGAATGCTTGCAATGATTCGTTCCATGATTGAACAAATTGTTTTAGAAGTAGATTTAGCAAATGAGAATGCGAGAAAATACAAATGTGTGAGAAATGTGAGCAAGTAAAACAATCAAACTGAACGGAACGGAACGAAATGGTACGAAACGGAACGGAAAGACGTGCAGAAAAGCGCCGTGACGTGCACATGCCGCCTGGATTGGTAGCAAATTGGAAAGGGTTGGAATGGGGTGCCAGGGGGCGGGACGGGTAGACAACATATCCAAGCGACGTGTGTGGCACGGCGTCTCACTTTGTTTAGCTTGCCTTCAACTACATCCACTTGGTCTGGCTCCTCGGTGGCCAGAGCCACGCGTGCCGCACAAATGGGACAATCGAGGGAGGAGGAATACGATGTCTGTGCCGCAAATGCATTCCGTGCTGCGGAGAGTCGAGTGGCAGCTGAAGCAGCAGCAGCTGCCACCGATTGTCGGCTGATTTGTGTCAAATCTTCATTACAAACGGGACAATTGGAACAGGTTGAGGCTGTTGTTGTGGTTGTATTCGTGGTGCTGGTCTCCGTGGACTCTCCGCAATTGTGGCACAAGGAACAGTAGATGGCACCCTCACTGAATCCACTGGCACCCAGTGAACAGTAGCAGCTGGAACAGATGGAACCCAGTGAGCAGCTGGAATCCTTGGAAGGCAAACGCTTGTTGTAGGCACTGGCAATGCCACGTAGCACTTCTGGTGGCAGACGCTCCTTTTTCCACCAATGCGCATACATGCCAGAGCGGAACATGGCACGTGGTTGGCTCAAATCCTCGTGCAGTTGATCCGCCGAGCTGCTGCCCGTGAACTGTAGCTCATTGGAGGCAGGACGTGTCTCGTCCATGGAACTGGAGGCCAGAAAAATACTCTTGGTATTGACTTGGAATTGTGTGGAGCTCGTGGTGGACACCAGGTTCGGTTGTGTCTCCGTGGGCGCTGTGGGAGGCGGTGTGGTGTGCTTTTCCTGCTCCTCCCCCTCCTGCTCAGGCTCATCCTGCGTCGCTTCGGGTGTCAGAAACTTGTCGCGAAACAAACCACAAACATCAAAACGCCGCTCGGGCTCCACATGATCAAGCACATCGTGACTCTCGGTACACTCTGCGCTGGGTGGATCCGGTGAGGCTATGGTGCAGCTGCCAGCCATGCCGCTGTCACTAGAACGCGGACTGGGACACTGTGAGCTCTCGCAGCAGCGACACTTGCAATCCCCGTGCAGCTGCTGATCCCGCCGACCAGTCGTGGGCGCTGGAGGAGAAGGAGGAGCTGCCGGGCGATTGTTCATCTGCAGATACTGATAGCTGATGCAGCGTCTAATGGAATCCCTTGGGTTATCAGCAGGTTGTCTTCTCGCCTCAATGCACAGCCCATCCGTGGACGGACTCTCACTTTTGCTGGTCATATGCTGTACCGGCTTAGCTGCCGTCTGCTCGTAGTTGTAAAGCAGCTCCGCCTGCAGTTGATCGGGAGCTGTGCGACAGGCAGCCGGCAGATCCACTGAACTGGAGTGTGTACAGTCCTCGTCGTGTTGCTCGCTCAGCAGCTTGGCATCCACGCTCTGATTCTGTGCCTCATGCCGTTCCCGCCAGGTGGGCACATACACCTCCGTGTTGGCGCTGAGATTGAAGCGATTGCCCACAAAAATGCTGGGCATGCTGTGCCGCTCGACGGGTGAACACGACAGTTGGGTTGATGCGGTGGGTCCCACTGCTGCTCCACCGGCTGCAGCTGCTACCGCTGCTGGCTGCCTTACCAATGGCTTTGGCTGGCTGAGATCATCGTGCATGTTGGCCAAATTCTCGCAGGCCATAAAGGCGCCACCCAAACGTGCACCGTACATGGAACTGGCATCGGAGCTTTGCTGCTGCAGTGTACCAGGCTGGGAGATTGTCGAAGAAAGCGGCTCATCTGCCAGCTCATCCGTCATCTCGTCCTGCTCCTCCTCCACAAAGTTGGTAATACTTGAGCCACCCAGATTAATTGTAGCCGTCGAGGTATGTACACTGGAATTTCTCTCAGTGGATTTTCTGGCCAGTGCACGCAGTGCCTTTGAACCAATGACCAGCGATTCCTTTTTCAGCTCATGCTGCACCAGCAGCTCATCGGCATCCAAAGAATCCAGTTTGATGAGATTTATGGAGGAGCAGTGCCGCTGTCTGGGGCCATGATCCACAAAGGTGCCTGTGGAATTGCATGTGGACTCCACTGAGCGATTCTGATAGAATTTCACATATTCAAATGGATCCGAGTTGCAGCTACGCAGATATTCATCATCATAGTCATCGTCATAGCTCTCCGAATCCGTGGGCAGTTCGAAGGCATCCTGACGCTCCAGTTCCGACTGCGAGGACATGGCCGACGTGCCAGCCTCCACATTGGCATTGATGTCCTTGAGCAGCTTAACGGATGCCTTGTGGCAACGTTTCTTCCGCAAAGCAATCCGCTTGAGATCTATGCTCTGGCGAGCCTGTGGATACAGCAACATCTTCACGATCGCACTACGCAAACGTCCCGCCTTCACGAGCCGAGCAAAATGGGCACTAAGATTCGCATATGGCGCTGTGGGCGGATAATTACTGGGCGGCAATGTGATGCGAAATGGTCGCAAAATCAATTGATGTTGATTTTGCTGCTGTGGCTGTGACTGCTGTGACTGTGACTGCTGTGGCTGCTGATTGTAGTAGGCGCACAGCGAGAACCGTGTGCAATAACCACGCGCGTCCAGATGCTGACTGAGCTGCCAAGTTCATCAATATACATATGCACACTTATATATATAAAATACATATACACACACACACAGTTGGTCAAGTAATTGTTTGCACACATTACAAATTTCACATGTTTTGATTTCATGCTTGCCTCAGTTTTATAGTCATCATAAGTTTTCTTTAGCAAATTATTTAACAGCAAACTTGTTGCAGATTTATTATGGGATTTTTATACTATAGATTTGTTCAGTTGGAATTATTTTTACAATGATTTTTTAGGCTTTCTTTTCTTTAAAGACACTTTCATCTAAGGAATAAAAGAGCAGGGTCTTTGAAGAAGAGATTTCTATGGAAAACTTGTATAGATTAAGTTTTTTATATAACTATATGTGCATACATTGTAATTGATCTCTTCTCAGGCAGCTGTAGGAGTCATACTCCTAGTAATTCTAGTAATTCCTAGTAAGTCATTCCAAGCCTGTAGATTTAGTACTTTACTGAAACAATCACTTGACCAACCTTCTTTGCTGTGCATGTATACTTTAGTTTTTTAGTTTGTCTTAAAGTTAAGCAGCAAAATATAATGAATAGCAGACTTACATGCGAAGCATTCAGTTGTCCAGCGATTGAGGAGTTGCTCAAGTTGCTCAACTGCCGTTTAATGCCCATGGGCAGACTGGGATTGTTGGCATTAAGCAGCTCAACCCATTTGTTGGCCTCATTGGGACCCTGGCAGACGGCCACAATGCGATCAATTAACGGACTGCTTATCTCAAAGGCATTTTTAATGGCATCCGTATCCTCCAGGCGGTTCACAATGATGCCTGTTAAAGGTAATTTACCCTACAAAGAGATAACGGCTGATTAAACTCATAAATCTGAGGTTTAATAAGAAGCCTACCTCATAGATAAAGGCACTCATGCGCTGGCTAACGCTTAGTATGAGCAGCGTTTGGGGAAAGAGCACAAAATAACGATCACGATGATCTGCACCCACGGCCACGCTGCCCATGTGTATGATGTCGCCCAGTGTGCTCAGCTCCTGACCTTGCCAGTTACGCACTGGTCCTGTGAGCACCTGCAGTTCCAGTTCCTTCTGACGTCGTGTGGCCGAGCAGGTGGCTGCAATGTCCTTGTAGACAGCCACGCTGCGCTGTGTGTCTCCACGATCGGGATGGCTGCTCTCCATGTGCCGCTCCAGCTCCTGCAGCATGGCTGAGTACTTGTCCAGGCGGCGGAAGGGCTTGGAAAGACCCGTTGTGAGCACCAGTAAACCCGGTGTGGCAGCACCCTGTCGCTCCATGTACTTTTCCAGCTCATCCCTAGAGAAAAATATATGAATTAAAGAAATTTCTATACATTTTCATTGGCAAAACTCACTTATATTTGTCCAGTATGACTATGGCCTTGGGATGAGCGGCACAATAGGCCTGATGTACCTTCTTCATCAGTGGTGCGCTGCCGAGCAGCAGTTTACCCACACGATCATTGCACTCCTCAATCTGAATGAGCAGATCTTCATGGGTGCGCACCACTTCCACAAAATTGCACATGAGCTGCGCATACTCATCCTGACTGAGTCTATGAGGAAACAACAAATTTATTCAGAATTCTTTAAGCTTATAGATTTCTTTACTTACATTTGCGTCTGCTGCATGGGCTCTAGGAAATTCTCGAGCAATCCTTGCAGCTCGGCTACATGAGCACGCTCCGAGTCGAGCAGATCCTTCAGCACCAAGGAGCGATTCTCCTGTATCTCCTCAGGCGGACGTATTGTCTCTGTGAGTGGCAGTTGTGCCTTGTACTCGTTCACATAGTTGCTGGGAAACCAGCCAGTCTTATCATTCAATGTACCCTCCCACCAGCCACCATCCTCGCGCTGTGTCACCGTTATCAGGTCACCTTTCTGGAAGCACAACTCATCATTGTTGCTGCCCATAAACGAGTACTCGGCACGCACAATCAACGGCTGTTCCATATTGAATGTAGCGCCAGTTCAACTTCAACACCGTTCAAACACTGCTCTCTTTTGCTTCAACTGTAAGTAGATAAATTTAAACTGATTTTAAATTGAGTTTAATAATTTGTTAAAACAATCAATGGAAAAGCACAAGTTATACATTGTACATAAAATATAAACATTGAAAAAAAATGTAATCAATTTATAAATTGAATTGAGATTATGCGCTTATTGAATTCAAATAAATGATACAATTTAAGTTGATAAGAAATATTGCATTAAATTGAATGAAAATTTAATACTTTTTAACTCTTTTAAACTGGCATAAACCAATTGAAATGAAGTGAATCATAAAAGGTTTATTGAAACGAAATTGGTGTACGTAGATACTAAAAAAACCAAAGAAAATGAAGAAAATAAATTTTAAAAAATAAATAAAAAGCAAAGTAATTAAAAGGCTTCGATAGTAGAATTAAAATAAAATGAATGGAAAAATAAGTAAAAATAAGTTTTAAAAATTGACAGAAGAGAAAAAAAAAGTTGTAATTAGCCAAAAAAAAATTGTATTTAGTACTAAATAATGAAATTAATATAAGTAAATCAACAGTAAGTTAACATACAAAGAAATTTATGATAACTAATCCAAAAGTACAACAATAAAAGTTGCCATATTTATTTAAAAAATATTTAAAGGCATATAAAATTCAAAGAACTAGAACAAACACATTAAGTGGGAAATAAAGTGTGTGTTGAGTTTACATAAAATAAAAAAACTCAATGTACATGAGTTGTAAAATTGAAATGAATTTCAAAATTGTGTGCAGTAATTGAATTGAATCGAATGTTTGTTGAACTTGAAATTTCAGCGCGTGCATAAAAGAAATTGTTCAATGAAAACTGTGGCACTATGAAAATATAATAAATATATAAAAGTGTGTAGTGTGTGTGTGTGTATAAGTTTCCCACACGAATCGAATTGAAGCGTATCGTCATCGTCATTCGCTCTTCGTTAACGTGTTGAAAATTCCATTCGGTTTTTAGTGCTCACAAAACATTATTATGACCAAAACATTTAGAAAAACATCTGTTCCAATTTTCACATTTCACACTTATTTCTTTGCCAAAAAATCTTGTTTCTCTCCGCTTTTCCTTGACAAAAATATATGTATACACAACATCATTAAAGCAAGTGTCTGGAAAACGCTTGCAATCATTTTTAATTCCACTCTTTTCACCCCATAACAGTCGATGGCCAAGGTCAGCAACGAAAAAGCATTTGGAAATTGTTTGTTGATTACGAAATTGCAATAAAGAAAACTGAATGAATTATTGGATTTGAAAAAATCACACTATAAATCATAAACAATGCGTCGTGTCAAGAGTTTCGAAAATTTACGATCAAAAACTTTTACGATATGTTCAAAAAATTAACATAAAAATTCTTCAAAACATCTTGAAACTGTAGCAATTTGCTCAAGTCAAAAACAAGATAAATCTTCAGAAATAAAAGTGTATACAGTTTTGACTATAAGTTGCACAATGGAGCACGTCATGTCTTATCTGAAGACTTCATTTAGGTGTTTTCGTTAGGTGTTAATTAGCTCTGATTAGATTAGAAACATGTTAACTTTGTTAACAACAATTTTAGGCTGACAAATCGCTGTGTAAATCTCTTATTTAAATTGCTTTTTTATCTAGCAAAATTTGAGAGAAGAATCTCCGACATTCTTTGAGAATTTTCTCGAGTTTTTAGCCACTTTTATACAAAGACATTCTGATATATTGAGATTTCTTAGGATTGTAAAAAGCCGCACATATATTTCAACTTTAGCCGACGAATTTTCTCAAAATTTATTTCCATGGCTTTTCTCGACTTTTCCCATCCAGACGCATTTGTAAAGTTTATTGTGCCAAATTTTCTGTGGGAATGTTTGCAAATTCTTTCAAATTTTTTTTTTAATTTGCTGTTTGTAGATGAATCAAAAAGTTTTTGTTGTTTGCATTTGGATGAATAACCGCAGAAATATGAAATAAAAACATGTTTTTTATTTTGACCAAAAATCCGTTGGCAGCACAAAAATAACAAGCGACGAAAATATCAAAACTTGACGTGCCGACTTCCCATATGCCAATGGAAATCAGGCGATGTCTAGTATACCTAGAGATATGTATTTTTATATATATATGAGAATATATAGAATCTTGTGAAATACCTTAAAATTGTGGCCATTACAGGAGAATAGACTAGAGTAAAGTTCCTTATTGCTTTCAGTTGGAGAATAATGTGGAAAACAAGGTCACGTTTTGTGGGAAAAACTTCAAGTTGTTGACATATATCACTCAGAGGCACAAACATATATATTTATTTATATAGCCAGACATATATAGCTGCATATAGTATACTATACTTTTGTTCAACCATCAATTGTTTCACGAATTTTTCGCCGTTTTTCGCCTTTGGTTGCACCGCACACGTTCATTGCTTCCACGAAACTGCGACACGGCATTGGCGACACACAAAAAACCGAATCGGACAAATAGCCAAACGAATTTTCACGGCTTTCCCCAATTCTCTGCTCTCATTCGCTTAGTCTCTTGGTCAGTATTTGTCATTCTCCCTCTCTCTTCTAATGATCGCGATACTTAAAACATACGTACTTATATATAGACTCTATATATGACCGGATACAGCGCATATTTCTGTGAAAAATCTATATGTATGACAAAACGACAATCGAGGGAAGAATCAGCTTTAGAATTTGCATAGAAATGATTTGGGTCTATCACATGTTTGGGCATTTTGGGGGTAGTCGGGAGAACTGTATTCTATATTATATTCATTTTCATTGAGGAATTTTCTTGTATTGCTACCAAACTTTTGTTGTTTTTCTTCTTTTTCTTTTGTTTTGAAAAAATCCATAAAAATATTTTCGATTCAAAAAAATCAAAATACAGTTGACATCATTAGAACTTAGGGAAATGAGCAATTTTTAATGGTTTTCGTTATCGTTGAAGCATCGTTTATAGTAAAAATCTTTAAGCAAAAAGATGAAATGGAAATTCACCTGTTCCAATCAGTTGGCTAAAAGTAAAACGATGACACTGGGCAACAGGTTTGAGGCAACATATAGAGGAATTAGACAAGTAGAAGATTTTATTTACAAGTTCCCTAATAATAGAAATGTTTAAAACATTTATGTGCTCGAAGAATGCAGCAGGAAAATAAATTAATGTTTATTAAATACCAATTCGCTTCGTTATCTAATCTTTTATCATATCTTGTTTGATATGCGCGACGTGTGTAAATAATAAAATTTCAGTTGCTAAGTGCAAATTGTTTGTTTAACCCTGAAAATAAATGAAATTGTAAAATTCTTTAAAATCCATGGGGAAGTGGGGATTGAAAACAATCAAAAATTTCCGTTGATAGCACAACATATGCTGCATTTCAACGCTGCTCGTCATTGTGCAGCGTAATGATGCAAACTGAGTTCGTGCCACAAAAGCAGGGGCGGCAGCAGAGTAGGTGGTGCATGCTTGACGTCGCTGCTTCTGTCGGCAGCGCAGTGACCGCAATGGCAAAACAAAATTTAATTAATTCATTAAACTTGCAGCAGTTGGAAGAGGCGTCTCGTTCAGTGCCACAAGAAGTGCAGTCACACACACACACATTGGATTTCCCCCATTTAGAGAAATGAAAAACTGTCACTGAAATAATTATAATGATGCAGCATCAACAACTTCCGGAAGTGCGCAATTTGACGAGAGAAATTCTCATTTTCCTTCTGTTTTTTCTTTTCCATTTTCTGCCTTTGAAATTTGTTTACTAGTGACTGAAGTGCATATCGAAACGAACAATGTAAACAACAAAAAAGAAAACAAAAATCGAAAGGTGTGATAGCGATGCCGATACAGATTGAGTCCCGAGCAGAAAAGATACAAGAAATTGTACAAATTGTTTACAAGAAAAAAGAATCAAAAACAATTTTGAGATTTTTCGATTCTTTGGCATCGTCACAGCGCATAGAAACAAGCAAAGTCTGAGATGAAAACAAGAAGAGAACTAAATTAGCACTCGAAGGTGACGACACATGTAATACTCTGGTAAAAACATTGTGATCTTTCAATGGGTATTGTTTGGGACAGAGAAAGAGAGCAGAAAAGATTTGATTTGATTTGAATTGAATTGCTTAAAGTATTTTCATATTTAAACCCAATTTATAGCGACAGCGTTTAATTGTTTACAAACGTCTATGGTTATTATAAAAGACGGTTTGGGAGAGATAAAATAAATGTACTGAGGAATGATTAATTTTCTTAAAATATCCGCAGATTTAAGAAAATTATTCATAGCACAGGAGACGACATTTTCCATATTTGTAACCAAATGGTTTGCGATAATTTTAAACTGTCAAAAATGCTGTCAAAATGTACAAAATAAAATATTGTTTTAAATTCGTTAAGTGCCCAAATATTGTCCATGAGCAACAATCTTTTTTTACCACAGCTATAAACAAAAATAATTTCCTCAGCAGACACAAAACTTAAAACCTTCTTGATCCAACTTAAAACTGTATCTTTTTTATTAAAGAAACCTATATACCCTCTTTGTAACTACACAAGATATAAACAAACCAAATTTATGCAGTTCGAGAACCAGTAAAATCTTGTCATGGCTGGTTTCGAATCCAATGTCGATGCTGAGATTTAAGATGGACCACTTGAGATGCATTTTGTTGCATGCCCCGAAGATATATGGCCATAATATAATTTGATTGCATCTTGTCTCTATTAATACACTCACACACACTCACACACACATGTGCCCACTTCAAAATGGAAGTTCATCTTGTTTTTTTCTAGTCTCTGTCTGTTGTTATGGGGGAATTTCGTAGGCGTTCTCAGTTCATAATTTGTACGGAATGGAGAATATCGAATTGCTAACTTAATGTGGCATATTTCGTATCGGATCGAGAGAAAAATGAGGTCGACAACAGCAAATAGCGGAAAACAAATAATTTGTTTGCTTTGCATTCTCCCACAAGCTGTAAGTTGTATACCCTGTAAGGTAGGAGCAGTGGGTTTTATTGGTTTACAACATAAACTATCTAGGTGTATTATTTATCAAAATACTTAGCTGTATTTTCTAAATATCACTTTTAAGTTAGCCCTTTTTAGAGGGTATCTTTAAGTTAGACATAGCGTAGATTTGCAACGCCTTCATTAATGCGCATTCAAAATTCCATTAAGATCTAATAGTTCCCAACACATTCTTTATTAAATGTCTAGAGTGTATTTCTGGAAAAATAGCAAACACTTTGAAATCTTCTGAAGAATCCGAGACAGAAATAAAAAGAAAGAAAAGCCACTGACATATTTTTTGCACAACGGGGAACTCATCAAATTTCCACGTATTTACGTCAAGAGTAATATAAGAAATATAATATAGTGAAGTATATTTACTTATATATTAAAAAAAAAAGTGATTCCATTAAAATATTTAAAGAAAAACCATCAATAAGTTTTAAAAATAGATATAAATATATAAAACTCATTGTGCCCAATGATTGATGCCCGTGGGACAACAATGGTAAGGGGTAAGGGGCTGAGAATTGTAACCAAAATGTAAATTTATGTTAAATTTTCTTTTGCTTTTCTTTAATTTTGTATGTAGCTCTTTTCAGGCCAATTTGGCATTTCCAACTGCCTGCAGTTTTTCACCTTTGCGCTTTTGGGGCCAATAGGATATGCATAATTAAACGCATTCCTTTCGGCAACTTTAATGGCTAACAAAACCACAAGGACTAAGGCGCAGAAAACTGACTGCACATAGCCACGAAATCCCCAATCCTCGAATCCCAAGGTGATTTTATATCATTTCCGCTTTGGCAACAGTTCAAATTTTCAGCCAGTGCTGCTGTCGTGAGTCCTTTGGTCTCCTTGCTACGCAGACAAACAAAACAAGGCTATAAAGCAGGCACTTGAAGCCCGAAAAAAAGGAAGAACAACACAACTGCTATTGACCCTCTGGATTATGTGCAGCATAAGTGGCAGACACTTCAAACTTCAAAGCACAGCGGTGCAACAACTTCAGCTTGGCAATAAATAACATTTGTCGCAGCAGCAAACAAAGTACATATACAAATACATGTATAGAAGAAAGCGTGCAAAGAAATGTGTTGAAATTGCTTTTAGTGCCGCACTGCTCGCAAGGGGGAGAGCAGAGGCAGACAGTGCAGCGCCAGCGGCAGCAGAACTAGAGGCAGCGCCAATTGCTCCGTATTTGTCAAAGAGATTTGTGCATGTGCATGTGTATGTGTGTTTGCTTCTGTTTGTGTGCTTGTGTTTGTGGAGCTTGAGTGACGCATCCATTGAGGGAACGAGAGCGAACGATGCCAGTGAACTCTGCCTCTGCCTAGGCAATAGTTGTACAATTCCCTCCCATTCCCCATCCAACTAAGTATATGACTCATCTGCTGTTTGTCTAACCCACTCGGAAAATTATCTATTTTCGACTTCCTCCACTCACCTTCAACTTTGTTCTGTTTTAACAAACATTTGTTGCACCTTCGTCTTCTTCTTCTCCTGCTGTGGCTGCTGCCGCTGCTGTTGCTGCTCGTCGTCGTTCGTTGTCGTATATGTAATCGTTGTTGTTGTTATCGTTGTTCTTGTTGTGGTTATCGTTTTGCACGCACAAAATAGACGGATGAGTAATGAGGCGTTCTCTCCCTTGCTCCTCTCCCCTCTCTGTCTATTTTTCTAGCACACTTATTATTATATTTAATTTTTAACTTTTATTTAGCGAGCATTTGGCTGGGCACGCGCATATATTTGTATGACTAAAAAAAACACGCGCTTTCACTTAATATACATATGTAAATACCATCTCTATATAGTATATAAAATACACAAAGTGCCGTTTCTCGGTTTGGCAAGAGAATTTCTATTTCTGGGTCTCAACAGCGCCGCACACACTAGAAAAACACACAGAGGCGCACTGCTGCCGTAGGTCGCGCAATCGAGAGACTGTGGGTTCTTCTATTGGTTATGTTATTATGTTGGTTCTATTGCACTAGTTGCGTATATTATTAAAGACCGCTTTTGATTTGTTAAAACTAAATATACAAAATTTTTCGACAGCAGCGAATAAACATAAATAAACAGCAGTGTGGCTGCAACCGACGAACACTAAAATACCGCTGTTGCATCGAAATACCAACCTAAGCGTTTTTATCGAAATGTCGATGGGCACTTATCGAACGCACATGTAAAGAATCGATACTTTCAATGCCTAACTTAAACAGTGATAAATATTCAAAATTGTATGATGTTATTTTTTAAATACTTTAATTATAATTTTATTTTAATTAATTAGCTTGTTGGCTTTAAGTAGTATAATTCATTTTTAATTAATAAGTTTTTGTAGCAAATACAATTTCTAATCAGACGGTCACCCCAATTTTGACCAGTGCTGAAAAGTTCAATTTTCACACGTTGCCAGTGTTAGTTTGAAGCGCAGCCAACTTTGCTCACTTCTTTCTTTCCAAAACTCTGAAGATGGTGAGTGGACGTTGCTTTGAGTTGTGCAGTTTAACTTTTGTTTAAACAAATGTGAAACATGCATTAAGAAATAAAAATGCATATTAATTGAACAGCAACAATGCTGCACACCACACAGTAAATTGCAGTGCGCTTGAACAATGTAAAAGTGAGCAAAATTACCAAATGTCGAAAACGGCATGCAAACATAACCTCCCCATGTGTGTGTTGCTCGATGCCACCGTTGTCAAATAGCCGCTGTCAATTAATGCACGTGTGCAATTAATAATTAAATGTATCTAACTTTGGACTCCTCTTCTATCGCTTACAGTCGAATATCAAGAGGAAGAAGACCAGGAAGCTCCGTGGTCATGTGAGCCACGGTCATGGCCGTATCGGCAAGCACCGCAAGCATCCTGGAGGTCGCGGTAACGCTGGTGGTATGCACCATCACCGCATCAACTTCGACAAATACCATCCTGGTTATTTCGGCAAGGTCGGCATGAGGAACTTCCATCTGCGCCGCCAGCACAAGTTCAGGCCCGAAATTAACCTGGACAAATTGTGGTCTCTGGTCGGAGCTGAGAAGTTCGCTGAACTGGAGAAGGAGAAGAGCACGAAGGCGCCAGTTATCGATCTGGTTCAATTCGTAAGTTAACACCAATTCATGGAAATGTTCTTGTTTTTTTGTTATTTATATGAAGAGACACCCAAGGCGATGGGCGGACTGAATGCGACCGTACAATTGCTCTCCCCGTGTAGAGAAAGCCTTTCAGATCAAAATAACAACAAGCAAATGCATTTAAATAATTAGTTTTCTTATGTTTTGACTTTTAACATGTGGTCTTTTATTATTTGCAGGGCTACTACAAGCTGTTGGGACGCGGTCACCTGCCCGCTCGCCCCGTCATTGTAAAAGCCAAGTACTTCTCCAAGAAGGCTGAGGACAAGATCAAGAAGGCCGGTGGTGTCTGCTTGCTGAGCGCCTAAGTTTAAGGTACGTCACTGCCTTTAACCGAAATATTTCATATTTATTTATTCATTGTATTTTAATTTTTACAGATATTCCTCTTCTTAATGCAACTGAACGTAATACATTCGACCATCAAAAATGTATTTGTTTTTTAATAAATTTAAAAGAAAAACAATGTACCGCAAATTTATTTGTTCTGCCATATGTTTTAGTTTGTGACGTCACAGCGGCACTGTTATTGCACGCTTAATGATTACCTTTCGTTACATACTCTGTATGTTTTAAATATGGGAAATCAATTCAAACTCTTGCTCCAAAAAATTTTCGACTAAGCATAAAATGTAAATAGTTATTATTGTATATACCCCTTCTAACGCTGCCGGGTTTCCAGGGTAGTTCATGGAAAATTTTTATGTTGGGGCTTTATTGCACAGTCTGGCAACGCCACCCGCCCATCGCTAAAAAAATATTTCGATTTCGCATTTTGGGGCAGAATTTCGCAGCGCGTTAGACTGAACGGTTGTGTCCGACGCAGTCGTAAAAAAGAAGAGGAAGAGTGTTACGTGTAGGTCAAGGGTGTATTATCTGTGTAATATTTCCGCTAGTAACTCGGCTGTCCTTGAGACAAGGACAACAAGCCAAAAACTTGCTGTAAATAAAATAAAAGAGAAAATATCTAAATGGTGCCACGGCGGCCGGCAAAAGCTTTTCATTCTTGTCTCTGGCATTGAAACATGCGGAAAGCTCAAGTTGCAAATTCTTGTAAACAAACAAAATTAATACAAGTACATAATATGTTTATTTACAGTTAACTTACAACTGATAACATAGTTATATAACAAACTACGGAAAAAAAGAGAATAGAATGGCGCAAAAAGTATTGCGAAATGTGACGCACTGCATCTTCGATATGGACGGCCTGTTGCTAGGTAAGTGCTGGGCAGCATGAGGGGAGTGTGTAGAGCGTGGGTGGGAGAAAGAAAGCCGGAGTTGGTATCAATTATGTGCATACCCTTGCAGAAGGTTCCATAACTTTTAAAGGCATGTGCGACGTAGTGTAAGCAAAGTTAAAGTGGATAAATTCTAAATCAAATCAGTAAGAAGAAGAGAATGAACATAACTTTGTTAAAGCCGCATGTATGGGAATAATCAGAGCGTGTAGCTGTCATAAAAAAAAATATTTAAATCAAAATTTTTGTATGAAAACTTTATGTTTATTTTGATTTTTATCAGTAAAATTAATAATTCAAGATTTATATAACATTTTAAACCCTCAAATGGGAAAACCATTTCTTAAAACATAAATTTCTATATAAAAACTATATCTAGGCTTGAACTATCCCGAGCAAGCTGTCATCACACAATACACCTACTCTAACATATAGCTCACATAGAAAGAATTGGTTGAAAAATCCATTGGTTATTGAGCCACTCCAAAGAAATCCACAAAACATCAACTTTACTACTATCTACCCAACTACTACAATTCGTTCAAATCAGACTACTCTATCTTGTTTATAGCCTTAAGATAGACTTGTTCAAACTTTAGACTCTGCAAGGGTATCAGAACTTCGGTGTGCCGAAGCGAAACATTTATTCTTACATTTACCAAATCAGACACCGAAACACTGTACACCTTGGCCGCCCAAATGGTGCTGGATCAGTATGGGCACCAGTACACATTTGATGTGAAGGAGAAGGTGATGGGACTGCAAACCCGTCCAGTGGCAGAGTATATGGTATCCTACTATGATCTGCCGATTACTTGGGAGGAGTACGCCAGGCAGCAGACCGAGAACACACGATCTTTGATGGGGGATGCTAAATTAATGCCAGGTACTAATTTCGCAACGATATTTGCATTATTTTTATATTCCAGACACTGAGAAGTTGTATGAGGAAGTTACACGGCAAATCGCTGGAAGTTTTGGTCGTTCCTATCCGGAGTCGGTGCGTTTCCGGGTGATGGGGACCACGGATAAACGATCTGCCGAAATAGCCATCGATGAGTGCAAGTTGCCCATAACCGTGCCTGAGTTTCTTAAGCGGTATCACAAAATGTGCAGTGAGCGGATGGTTAATGTGCCGCTCCTAGAAGGTTAGCACCTTCAAAAGGGTTCTCATGGGTTTGTCAATTATTCCAACGAATTCCTCAAGAAATTAAGATGAAATTGTGGGAATAACTGATTTTTAGTTGTGCTTGTAGCTTAAATTCTTAGTTTGCATGAGTTGTGCTCATTTTCATTCACGGATTTTTCAAAACCTTCAAGTTTCATACCGATTGAAAGGCAGGAAATACCCGATTTCCAGTTGATTTGCCTGTGATTTCACGTTACTAAAAGAAGTTCTTGGTATTCTAAGAATGCATTATAATAAAATCCATTTCTTTGCAGGAGCTGAACGCCTTTTGCGTCATCTGCATGCTAGTAATGTGCCTTTTGCACTGGCCACCAGCTCTGGGGCTGAAATGGTCGAGCTTAAAACCAGAAAACATCGCGAACTCTTTGATCTGTTCAATCACCGTGTGTGCGGCTCCTCCGACGCAGAGGTCAAGAATGGAAAACCTGCTCCCGATATTTTCCTTATAGCCGCTTCGCGTTTTGCCGACAATCCCGCTCCCGAAAATTGTCTGGTTTTTGAGGATTCACCCAATGGCGTGACGGCTGGCGAAAGCGCCGGCATGCAGACAGTCATGGTGCCGGATCCAAGACTGTCCAAGGAGCGGTGCGCCCATGCAACGCAAGTGCTCCGTTCTCTGGAGGACTTCAAACCCGAGCTGTTTGGACTACCCGCGTTTTAAGAATTTTTAGATGTTGACCGTTTGGAAATCGTGTACCTAATGTCTATATGTATACCTAATAGAAGTAGACGTACTGAAATAAAAATTAACTGGTGGTAAACGCTTCAGTAGAGCGCACCCGATTGTACAATACCCTGTACTTATTTGAAAACGAAACCCAAAAAAATATTACTGGTGGTATTTATTAATCAAAGTAGAAAAGTAATTTTTTCATCACTTGCCCACCGCCTCCAATTGCTTCTGTATGTCTGGAGCCGTTTGATTCGTCAATGACATGGAAAGTTCCTTGCCGTTTTCTGAAACTCGAAAAAGTTTTGAACATCTTTAAAATTTAATGATCATCTTAACTTACCATAACGAGCCCAGAGTTTTGGCTGCACACCAGCACACTCTCTTACCAATATGGGTAGATTTGGATTTTTCTTTTTAAGATTTGGATAAAACTTCTGAACATATTCTCTAAAAAATGATTTTGTAATTCATTAAATTACATAATTTAAGGTAACAAACTGCATAATCGTCTACCTGACGCCTTTTGAGGCTCTGCCCGATGGATCTAGAATAATGCGCACTTCCTTTAATTTGGCAGTAAATCCAGAGAAACGAACTAATGTTACGCGCATTTTTCGAAAATATATATTTTGAATTTGACAAGCACGCACAATATCAAATATAATAACGGCACGGAGTTGCCAGCTAGTTTTCAGACACTGGTAATGTATTGTGTGAAGGCTTTGTGTTAACTGGCAGCACCACAAACATTTCTTTAGCTGGTAAACGTGTTATCGATAACCGACCGGATGCAGCGCTGGCGACTATCAAAACGTTTGCAAGTTTGTTTACTCGTGTTGTTTTCCTACAGTTTCTTCAAATTTTTTTAGAACATCGCTTTTGCTTGTATTTTTAGTAGCAAAATGAATTCTGTACATTGTCAGCTATGGATGGGAAGCGTAAGTAACAAGTGATAATGTGTGCAACATTTTTAGTTAATAATAAATGCATTTGGCAGCTGGACACGTATATGACAGAGAATTTCATAATTGCCGCATTCCGTAAAATGGGCGAAGATCCTACAACAGTGCGTCTTATGCGTAACAAGTACACTGGCGAGCCAGCTGGCTACTGTTTCGTTAACTTCATATCCGATGACCATGCTTTGGATGCTATGCACAAGTTAAATGGCAAACCCATCCCCGGCACAAATCCTATCGTTCGTTTCCGCCTCAATTCAGCGAGTAATTCATACAAATTGCCGGGAAACGAACGGGAATTTAGCGTATGGGTTGGTGATCTCAGTTCTGATGTGGATGATTATTCGCTGTACAAGGTCTTCTCCAGCAAATACACATCTATAAAAACAGCTAAGGTTATACTGGACAGCTTGGGCTTCTCTAAGGGCTATGGATTTGTGCGTTTTGGCATTGAGGATGAGCAGAAGTCGGCGCTGTACGATATGAATGGTTATGTTGGCCTGGGCACCAAGCCCATCAAGATCTGTAATGCTGTGCCCAAACCGAAGGCCGAGCTGCACGCTGCTCTTGGTAATGCAAATACTAACTACGGATACGGTGGCTCCAGTACAACAACAGCGCCTTCGGCAGGTACCGGAACTGATTATTCGCAGTACTATGATCCCACCAGTGCATATTGGCAGGGCTATAATGCCTGGCAAGGGTATTATGAGCAGGGCGCTGCTCCGTCGATTACCGATGCGGCTGCCTATTATCAACAAGCCATGTCACAATCCCACTCAAATCCTCAGACTCTTGCCCAGCATGCGGAGGCTTGGAGCGCTCAACGCAGTGCACAATATGAGCAACAACAGCAACAGAGCACAGCAGCTACAGCGGCAGCTGAGGAGGACTACGGACTAGAGGATCATAAGTTTGTGCTGGACGTGGAGAAGTTAAATCGGGAGACCATCGATGCAGACAGGCATTTATATGATGCTTTGGAGAGCTCCAAATGGCTGCCCATCGAGCAGTTGGAAGTCTTTTAAAGTAGAGTTGATTAACATTAAAAAATAAGTAATATAGTTTAAAGGAAATACATGATTTGTGCTTAAAATTATGTTTTATATAAAAATACAGGCAGCGCGTGTAAGAATTATGCTTATCGATTACTAGCTTAACGATAGTTGGTAACGGTTATGCAGTGAAGCGGTTTCCGATTTATTATCGTCAGATCTACCTTTTTGAAAAGTTTTATTGCGGCAAATTCAAACTCAGAGGGAAGTGCAGCTTGTTTTTGTGGCCGACCCCATAACGTATATATATTCTTGATCTGCATCAATAGCCGAGGCGATATAGCCATGTCCTTTTGTCTGTCTTTAAACTACAAGAGCAATTTGGTGGCTAATTTGGAATGAAAGTTCGTCATCTTCGCGAGCAGATCAGGTTTATTTCAAATTGTTGCCACGCCCTTTCTGCCTCCGCAATGAGCAAAAAAAAACAGACACACTCGATGATTTGATTTAAGACTAGACTAAGACGCAAATGCTTTATAGAGGAAATTGATTTTAAAGGGTCAACGAAACAACAATCGAACTAGAATCGGATTTGCATACTATATTTGGATGCCACCAAATCAAACAGGTTGAAACACTGATCTGTAGATCTTTTAGTAAACAGTTCGATCTTTACTGCTCTAGTGACGAGTTCTTTTACTTTTGCGTCGTGTCGTTTGTATTCTTTTGGATTCTCGAAAATTTATTTTAATATGGCTGAAATCGAAGATACCCACTTTGAAACTGGAGACTCCGGAGAATCGGCAACATACCCAACGAAGAGCCACACGTTGCGCAAGAATGGATTCGTTATGTTAAAAGGACGTCCCTGCCAAATAGTAGACATCTCTACATCCAATGCAGGTGAAAATGGGCACGATGACGTCCATTTTGTTGGCATCGACATATTTACCCAAAAGAAATATGAGGATATCTGTCCCTCGAACCATAATATAGATGTGCCCCATGTAAGTCAGGTGGATTATCAACTGTCGGATATTGCCGATGATAATCACCTCACATTGATGGATGACAATGGAGTACTTCGCGAGGACCTCATATTGCCTGAGGGCACATTAGGAACTTCTCTGCTCAGTGACTACAATAATGGCAAGGAATTAATGGTCACCGTATTGAAGGCATGCGGCGAAGAGTACATCACTGGCTTTAAAATCAATGCCGCTCTTGATAATTAAAACAGTTTGGGAACGTGTCACTTTACGAATGTATTTTATTGACCATTAATAAAAGTACCGAACAATACAGAAACTTTTTTACATTTAACGTTTAACGAGCAGACTTAATTATTCACAAAGCCATGAACATGAATGTATGTATATTGTTTGGCTACTTACAACCTGTCAGGTGACACCTGGCACGTGTATTTAATTAAGATGATTTGCTCTACAGAACAAATAAAGAATTCAGAAATATTTTGTTATTCAAATTATTTTTATACTCAATTAGGCAATTTCCAGTATTAGTATTTATGCGTTGCTTCAGCCAAGTCAAACTAAAATGTATTCATGACCTAAACTTTCAATAGGCGAGGTATGCCTCTGTTTGGGTCACCGATATACAAGAATAAAATGGAGAACTGTGAGGAATCAGCAACATTCCTAGTTAAAAGTGTTGCAGCTTTCTGCGCTCATCAGCAGTATTACGGCATTTTTCGGCAAAAATATAGAAGTTGATCCTAATTTGGTTATCTCATTTATACAATAAATTTATATAATCATATTAAAATATCCATAACCAAACTTAGTGGAAATATCCTATTAAAGCAAATTTCTAGGATTTGAAGAACCTCAAAAACAGAGATGAACAAATTTGATTCGATTAATTTGTAAGTAACCAATTAATGATTCAACTAATCGTAAGACCATTTGCGATTAAATTTAGTCGAACAATTAAAGATAATAATCGATAAATTATATTCGTTCAATTAATCGTGCCATCCCTACCTATCGGTTGTCGGTTATTTACGGCATTTTTAGTGGAAAAATTACGAAAATTGTAATAAATGGCGCCTTTTAAGCGCGTTCGCCAGCCAAAAATCACAACACAAGCGCTGCTAGACTTTGATTTAGGTGAAAGTTCGTCGGATAGTGATTTTCTGCCTGACATTGACAATTGTTCAGATGGCTCAAAAGACGAAAGTGATGGGGAGGGTGACAGCAGCGACGCCAGCAGCAGCACTGACAGCGATACAAATGCCGATTCTGGCGATGACAGCGATGATTCGACATTGCAGCTGCGTCAGCTGTTGGCCGCAAGCAATGCAAATCCTGAAACAGAGCAAACAGTGCTTCCGCCAGCTGCAAATTTAGCACTTGCTCCGCCACGTGTGAATGGATTCAACTACGAGACGCTATCGTCGGCACCAGCGAAACGCATGTGTTGCGTTTGCCTGGGCGAGCGGAGCGACGATGTTAACGAGATCGTTGAGTGCGACTCATGTGGCGTTTCCGTTCACGAAGGTTGCTATGGTGTAAGTGACAATGTGAGCATCTCAAGCACGAATTCAACGTGCTCTACGGAACCGTGGTTTTGTGAGGCATGCCGAGCCGGCGTCTCTGAGCCGGACTGCGAGCTCTGTCCGAATAAGGGTGGTATTTACAAGGAAACCGATGTGGGTAAGTGGGTGCACTTGATTTGTGCCCTCTATGTGCCCGGCGTGGCGTTTGGCGAGGTGGAACAGCTCAGCTCGGTGACGCTCTTCGAGATGCAGTACAGCAAATGGGGCGCCAAGCTCTGTTCTCTCTGTGACAATGCTTTGTTTGCCCGCACTGGCGTCTGCATTGGCTGTGATGCGGGCATGTGCAAGACGTACTTTCATGTCACCTGCGCACAGGTGGCTGGCTATTTAATTGAGGCACATCATGAAGATGATGCGGCCGATCCGTTTTATGCCCACTGCAAAGTCCACTCCGAGAAGGAGATGATCAAGAAGCGACGACGTAACTATCATACACTAAGGCTGAATATGCTGCAACAGGCGAAACAACGTGCGATTGTCCAGCAGCAGCTCATTGAGGCCAATCCCAATCCTGCCCAGGCACGTATACAGCGGAAGCTACTGAAGATTCAACAGAAATACGCACAGCACAAGCAGTTGAAGCCTACGCCTTGGGTGCCTACCCAAAAGATGTCACGACTCCTGACCAGTTCTGCATCTGCCTGCCGTCGCTTGCTGGACAAGGCCGAGTTCATGGCCGTGGACGTGCAGCACTTAGAGCAGCGTGAAGCACACATTCAGGCGCTGCAAGATATACGCAAAAAGTGGCACATTGCTCCAGCTTTTAGTGTGGAATTCACAGCCTACTACATGGATCGCATTGTCCGAATGTCAGAGTTCAAGCAGCAGCAGCAACAACTCATCCAGCACAATGCCCAGCTAAGCCAGGAGCAGGATGAGCTGCGGGCCAAGTATGATAGTGCCCTGGAGGAGCGTAAACAGGTGAAGGCAACGCGAGATTCACTGGCCACTGCACTGAAAACACTGCATCACAGCCTATCTCGGCTCTGTCCCGGCCTCCACCTGTCCAGCATTGATGACATTGCCCGACCACAGCCGGAGCTGCCAGTTAAGGTGGCGACACCACCACCACAGCGACCCATTTCAGTGCCAACAGCAGCTGCATTAAAAATGGGCGTTGGTTTTCCACTTTCGCACTTGTCCACGCCGGGCTGTAAGCTGGACAATACACGACAGTTAAGCACCCAGCAATCCCAGCTGAATAGCTCCAGCAAAGCCCCGTCCATTGCCCCAGCGGTCAGTTGTGGCATCTGCAAGCGGAACAATGATCAGCATTTGTTGGTCAAGTGCGATACTTGCAATCTTCACTATCATTTGGGTTGCTTGAATCCCCCGCTCACGCGTCCGCCCAAAAAATCGAAACAGTATGGCTGGCAATGCTCCGAGTGTTGTGACAAGTCGGATGTTTCCGATGCGGTTACAGAAATCTCGCCAGGACCACGCAAATCTCGCACACGCTTCAATAAGGATGGAAATTTGGTGTACGTGGAACGCTACTCACTAGAAGAAGTGCCCAAGGAGGCGACGCAACAAATGAAACGGGCCCTCAACAAATCTCTGCCCATTACTGTTGATGCAAGCGAGGATTTGATCAAGTCACCAAAGCGTGCCAAGATGCATTCGCCACGCAAGACGCCGATAAACGGTAGGATTACCCAAAGATCACTTTTAAGTTCAAAATTCATTTAATTTCCATTTACAGTTCAAGCAGCTCCTCTTGGCTCTGATTTGTTGGCCATACCCACTGTGGTGCCAGCACGCAGCGGCTCACATCTCTCAGGATGTGAGGACTCCATAGATGATTCCATTGGCAAGCAATCGCGCAAGGGCAAGCGCAAGGATAAGCATAAAAACAAACATAATTTGTCGTCGGATACGGAGAAATCCTTTACCAAGGAGCACAAACGTAAGCGCAAGAAGCGTGCCCATGGCGAGGACTCTACGCCCGATACGGCCAACTCTGGCAGCACCATCAAAATCATATTCAAAACTTTGCGATTACCCGGCGAGGACGCACCTGAATCGAGGAGCTTCTATGTGCCCGCGAATGCCGTACGATCTGTGGACGAAGCATCGCGCCCCACATCCGTGGAGACCGTAGAGGATGTCATACAGCCCGAGCAGCAGTCCATGCCCATCGTTGTTGTGGCTAGTCCATTAGCAACACCACAGCCAGTGACACCGCAGCCGATGACGCCACATAAAGTAGCCAAGGAGCCAAAGGCAGTGATACCGATAGAAACACCATCGCCACAGCGTAAGGTTAGTCCACGCAAGACGACTCCTCGCAAGGCACGTGTGGGACGACCACGTGTCTCCAATCCCAAAGTAAACATCGAAATCAATTGCTGTGTCTGCACCCAAACGGGCAAGACCAATCAGGTTGTGACTTGTGACGAATGCCACAAACATTATCATTTCGCCTGCTTAGATCCACCGCTCAAGAAGTCACCAAAGATCCGCGGGTATTCCTGGCACTGTGCCGACTGTGATCCCACAGACGAGGAGGCGCTGCCCAAAAAGTAAAACTACTAACACAAACTATACTTCATACACTTTTAAACTTAATCAGAATTGTAATTATAGTATTTCTAGTTAAGTTTCCTTTTCTAACACTTTTGACAACAGTTCTCAAATAACTTAAGCGACAAAATGTAAGTTTTGTTACTTAAAATCAAACTGTAAAACAAATACTTAATACAGTCTCGCTGTATTATATTATCGACTGCCAATACTGTCGATATTTTTATTGACTACAGTATATTAAATGCATTTTTCGTACAATTCATTCAAGTTGTTAAATGTTTTGGTACAAGTATTAATTTTTAAAGCATGTTTTTCCAAGGATTCACAAGGTTCAGAGAAAAAAAAAAAAATGTTAACTATTAAATTTATAGTTTATTTAAAAATCATACTAAGCGCATTTAAGCAAACGATTTAAAGTGTCCACAAGTGTCTTAGATTTGACTTAGATTATTAATCTGATTAATCATCTTGGACATGTAGGGACCATCCAGCTTGTAGCCCAATTTGCGATAGTAGTTACGTGTTCCCACGCCGGAGATAACGGCCAACTTATCACTGCCATGCTCCTCGCGAGCAATGCGCTCAGCTTCCTGCATAAGCAGCATGCCAAATCCCTGATGTTGGAATTTGGTTGGATCTCGTGAACTGACAGGCACCACAGATCCATACACATGCAGTTCACGGACAATAGAACACTTGCCCAACAGTTCGGGTCGGAAAGTATCCGGCGAGCATTTACGTAAGCGTAGCAGACCGACGAGAATATCCTGCTCTGGATCCTCGTAGGATAAGAAAGTTTCCCAGCCGCCGTTGGCAACATAATCACGTCGTATGAATTCGATTTCATGTGGTCGCACCTTGTTGTGTATCTCTTGAATGCCAACTTCACGGGTGCGCACATCCCGACATACGGTACCCAAATCCTTCATGCGCGCCAGCGCCAATTCACGGAGGTTTCCATGCTCAACGCCAGAGCTACAAGATAGGAGTAAGTTACACTATAGAATAGGCGTTAATTCCATCAACTTACCTAACTAGCGGCATGGGAATGTCTCGTTGTACGCGATAGACACGCGTCCAGGGTGGCACCAGTGCCAGTATTTTGGCTACCAAGTCGACCAGCATGGAAGGTGGATACGACTTGTAGCGTCCCGTTTTCCACAGCTCATAGAGTCCAGTGCCGCGAATGACAAGTGTGGGATAGATTTTAAGGCCATCGGAACGGAAGGCGGGATTCTCAAAGTACTCAATAAACTGCTCAATGTCGCGCTCGAAGTCCACATTGGGTAAATCAGGCATCATGTGTGTCACAATCTTGTAGCCCGCATCTTTGCCCATGTTGAAGGTTTCACACACAGCCTGCACCGTGTGTCCACGGTTCGTATCCCTGGCGACATCCTCGTAAACCGACTGCACACCGATCTCCAGTCGAGTGCATCCATAGTTCAGCATGTCCGAGATGTGCCGCTTTAGACAGTAATCCGGACGTGTCTCAATTGTGATACCAATGCACTTGGTGCGTGACTTCTCTGAATAACGAACAGCTTCGGCCACATTGGCACTACTGTGTCCAGAGAGTGCGTCGTGCAGATTGCGTATAAAGTAATCACGATATTCCTCCGACAAGGCCATGAAAGTGCCGCCCATTACAATAAATTCCACTTTGTCTACGGAGTGACCCAACTGTTTCAGCTGCTCCACGCGATGCCTCGTCTGCAGGAAGGGATCGTAGCGTGCACGGATTGCTCGCATCGATGTGGGCTCATAGCCGGTGTAGGACTGTGTGGAGTACTCGAAATCGCTATCGGGGCCGCCGGGGCAATACACGCAAATGTTGCCGGTAAAATTAATGTGTGGACAACGATGAGGTTTGCACATCACAGCCACAACGGCAATCTGTAGTTAAAACACACATAAATATTTGATATATTTTGGAAGTTCCTTTAACTTACACCACTGGCGGTTCTGATGGGTTTGGCTCGCAGTTTGGGTAGCAATATTTTTTTGGCATCCTGCGGCACTGCTGCTATAATGTCCACTAGACGCGGAGAGCTATCTAGGCCATACTTTGATGATATGAGTGATTTCATTCGATTAAGATTCACATCCTTTTTGGCTTCATGCGCTTTCAGCAGCTCCTGAATGATCTCACCGATAACAAGCACCTGGCGCTCTTCGCGGCTTAGGCCTACAGCTGCAGCGATTGACAAACGATTAGTGTAAAATAACAAAAAACATAATACTTTCCACACTTGTCACGTACCCAGCTTCTTTTTCTGCTTCATATTTGTTTCAAACGAAATTTACAATAAATATCACACGTGTAGCGTTGTTATTGCAAGTTTCAAGTGCTAACGAAAAAAGGTTGCACAGTTCGCTATCGATTGTTGTACTTCATACGTCACAAACTACTGAGAAAAGTTTCAATTCGAAATTTATTCAATTTGAATTAAATTTGAGCTGCAAATAATGGACAAATATCTACAAATTGATATATTTTGTAACGTTCAGATTTTATTATATTTGTGACGTCACACTTCATATGCAACCTTTTCGGTTTGATAATTGTCAACGATATCGATATACCTCGATGCCGCTTATCGATAATCATTCCATTATTCGACGAGAAAGGCATCGCATTACTTTTATTATTACAATATTTGGTGTAACAAAAACAAAATGACTAGCTGCGTGCAGCAGCAAAAGGATCAGGAACAGTTGCTGGAGCAGCTCAATGGCAGCGATGACGAAATGGCCGACGAGGGCGACATGGATGAGGAAGAAGACAAAGACAAACAATTACTAACTGAACCAACATTCAGTTTTTCGGTGTGTATACAAAAGAAAAATTGCAAAAATGTTACCTCTTTGACTAATAACAATAAATGTGATTTTATGCGAGTGTAGAACAGTAATGCATGCTTTGTGTGCAATGGATATTACGGACCTAACTTTGGTGAGCCACTCTGCGGTGCTTGCCATGCATTTTTGTACAACGCACAACGAGCAGAAGAATTGCTCACCGAATTGTCCGATGACGAGGATTCGGGCAATGATGAACCACCATTCAAGGACAAGCAGGAGGATGATGAAACAGAAAATGATGCAGACATTATGGGCTTTGAGGATTTAGAAGATGCAGCACCAGCTGGACAACAGCAGCAGCAACAGCCGGGTCCGGCAATCAATGAACCGGAAAATGAACAGGAACAACAGCTGGCACAACAACAACAGTTGCTACCGCAGCAGCCACAACAGCAGCCAGAGCAACAGTTGGAACCACAAATGCTGCCAGCACGTCGTGGAACACCAGAGCGTGATTTTGAGCATGAACGTGCTATAAATCCATTCGTGTTGCCCATCAAGCGTCCACGACCCGCGGCACCGCTTGCATTGCCTCACTACATGCAAGAACTGGCGGATGGACGAGCCCGCGCACATGAATATAACGCAAATGGGGCTGGGAACAGTGGCAAGAGCATTACCAGCCTAATACCCGTCGAGGTGATGCTTAAGATATTCGCATATTTGGACGACATGTCACTATGGATGGCTAGCGAGGTGTGTAAGCAATGGAATGAGATCATTGCCAAGAATACAGCACAAACTATGTGGAAGACGTACATAAAACAGCGCTGGCCGTTGTTCGAAAGCCTCGCGGATCAGCCTGACTGGTATAAACTGTATGGCGCATTGATGTCATCATGCTTTTGTCGCACCTGCCTCATCGAACTGGGCAGCCAATCGCCACCAGGCGGGGAGCAGGGAAACGTCATACGCAATAACTTTTTGCGCGGTGAAGCAAATTTATTGAATAGCTATGAATCGGAAGGCATTTCAGCTATTCCATTGGATCGATTGAACAATTATTGGCAAGCAACGATACTTGGACCGCCCGGAAGTCCCTATGAAGGCGGCAAATTCTTTTTATTTATATATTTCCCCGAACGTTATCCGATGGCACCGCCCACGGTGCGTTTCCTAACCAAAATTCTGCATCCAAATGTGTCGAGACACGGTGATGTGGGCATCGATATATTCCAACAACAAAACTGGTCGTTGGCCCTGAACGTGGCCAAGGTATTGCTCTCCGTACAGAGTCTGCTCACAGATCCATACACCGAGGTGTGCATGGAGCCCGAACTCGGTTATATTTACGAGCACGAGCGGTCACGTTTCGAGCAACTGGTGCGGTCCTGGACATGGAAGTATGCCATGCTTGAGCTGATGACGCCGCGTTGAAAGCAAAAATATCTTAATACTTGTCATACCCTTCGAGGGACGACAGCAAATCGCATGTGTGCTTATCGGACTGAAAGTTGGAAACCATCTAAGACACCCCCTCACACAATCTCCACTACCCGTTCCACTCTATTAAGTTTTTTTGTATATGAATATATAAATTACATATTACCATAAATGTATTTAGTTTAATGGTGCCATTTATTTTGGCCTCTATACTCCCCCCACAATATAGTCAAAATTATGCTTAATATTTACTAAACAATTTGTTTGATTTATTTGTATTAAACTTAATACTAAGCTGCAGTTACACACATTTGATCTTTACTTGGTCCAGGACACCTTTGGAATATCAAAGTGCTCGGTGAGTGTGTCCAAATGCTCGTTGAATTTCTCTACGCGCTGCTTGTGGGTTGTCTGTGCTTTGTCCATAATGCGTTTATTCCGCATCTTCTCCTGCTGCTTCTTGCTCGCCAGCTCCGCTTTAGTTAGCTTCCTTTCATAGCCAGCGTTCGATGTGGTACCAGTCGCAGATTCATTTAGTTGCTGTTCTGCATAGGATTTCTGCAGTGCATCCTTTTCCTTGTCCTTGCTCTTGTGCTTCTTCTTCTTTTTCTTGAGCTCCGAATCGTTTTTAAGTTTTAGTTTCCCTTTAGCAACACACGCGTACGCGTCAGACATTGCTTCACAGTAAATATAAACAATTACTTTGTTTTCTTCGCAAACGAGGGCTGGGTGTCGTGTTCAGTAACCAGGTCTGTAAACATACGATACTTAGGTCGGCTTATCGATACTAAGTTTATATCGGCTTTGGAAACAATCGATTGTTCAGTGTTTCAATTTTGATCTCTTATCGTATTCTGCAGTCGTACGAAAATTTTGGAAATGGAAAAACTTTGTGGTTCAATAAATAAATAAAGTGATCAAGTTAAATATACTTTACACACAATACACTATAAAATATTCAATGCTGCTATTTGACTGCACAGCATCGTGAATTATACTCTCTGGTGTGCTTGCTCTCTTTGGGCCACCCACGCGTCCGTGGTCCGTGCGAAAGCTCTGAACGGTTACTGCAGATGTAGTTGTGCGTGGTTAGGCCGTCGTGTACTTGTTAGCATTCAGTTGAATCCCAACGAGCGACGGAACAACATCTCGTGTGTTGTGCACAAGCTCCGAGGCGCGTTTGTAAATATTTAAAAAAAATATTCATAAATATAACCAAAACTCAACAATTAGCCAAGGCATTTGTATTAAAAAAAATATATATATATTTAACACAGTTTTAACCAGTGCTAATTGCTAATGTTCGAGTGCAAAGTGTTGTTAATATTTAACTAAAATTAAAAAAAAAATATATAATTCAAAATTAAAAAAAATTCAATTGTTCAAAAAAAAAAAGAAAAACACAAAGTGCGAAGGTGAAAATTCAGCCCACTCTCTTTCCAACAGTCTCTCGAAACTAACGGTTTAGACATTAGAAGGAAAAAGCTCGCTCGCTCACCTCGCACATGCGTGTGTGTTTGTGTGTGTGTGTGAATGCTGTGCCAGCAAAAGAACGTGTCAGTGTATGTGTGTTGGGGGCTTTTTTTTTAGCATCCTGTAGCAAGTTCTTCATTCAAGGATAACAGTCGTAAAAGTACAACAATGTAATGAAAATATCTGAAAATATTATCATCATCATCGTCGTCGTTGTCGTTGTCGCTGCCGTCGTGCGAAAGTATTACAATTTTTATGTGCATGTTTCGAGCAACGCACATGTATGTGTATGTGTATAAATATATAAATGTACAAACATTTGTACAGTGCGTGTATGTTCCTCAATGGATCTGCTTTTCCGATTTTCACTGTGTTTTTCCTTTATATTTATGGATTTATTTATTTCAACCAGCTCACAAACTTTGATGTCGCTCTTACTCTTTATTTTTCTGAGTTTGTTTTATGCGACATTTGCCCTCGAATTTGCATGTGTTCAATTTACGACTTCAATTTCTGTATTGGCCCATATAGCATGGGTTGTTACCGACAGTAAGGTCTAGCTGGTAACAGGCAACAGGCACGCAAGCTCTCTCCCTCTCTCTCTCTCTCCCGCTCTCTCTTACTCTTCCTCTACTGTTACAAAAACATCAACAGCGATTTCAATGTCATAAAAATAATGTTGAGTTCTCATCAAAAAACAAAAAAAATAAGACTGCTGTTCGGATTTGTCTGTTTAAGGGCGAGTGTAAGGGTCTCAAAAACACATAAGAAAGTATTTGTTGTATTTTATTAGCTGACATTTCTTTTGAGTGGAACAAGGCTAACCCAAAGCAGTCAAACAGCTATTATAAAGAGCTGTTTTCAGCACCGATTTCAAACGGATTTAACTCAAACAAAAAGTTACAACACAGATTTTCAAGTGTTCAATTAAATTTCCAGTGTTAATGGACCTTTTTGTTTAAGTTTTTTCAGATTTTGTTGCTGTGATTTCTGCTTATGATGCTGCTCATTAATGCGACTATAACTCATAGCCTTGACTTAATGTATGTTCTTTATTTATGCCCTTTGTGACCAAAGTAAACCCTGTTGCTGCATGCAAATAAGTAAACCACTCAGAGTCTTTTTCTTACTAAGAGAGTAGTGTTGAAAGTCCCTTTGATGATGCTGTGCACAGTTAGTGGTAAAAGTGAACCAAAAACTTGTTTATTACCCAACAAGTCGACCTTAATCTGCAGTCAGTATGCAAAATCGATTGGTTCATTTCTGTTTTCATATATCTTTTTTGTAGTTTTTCAGTTTTTCAGTCCCTGTCGCAGTCAGAGGATGTGTCAGCTGAATTTTGAATAATTCATAGAACGCTGTTAAATATTTCATACATTTGGCATACCAACAAAAATTGTTGAAAAAAGGTTTGCGGTTGTTCGAATGACAATTTAATGCGTTTTTGAAATGCCATTAGTGTATTTGTCTGGCTGGCGGCTGCATCACACGCGACGTATGCGCAATCTGCTGTATTTGTTTCATAGGCTGACATACCTGCTGAAGTTTGTAATCTGTGCAGGGGGTATAATGAGTAGGTTGAATGTACTTATATAGCGGGTTGGGCGGAGGCAATTTCCAATGCTATTCAGTATAAAATCTGAACGATCTCAATAATACTACTACTACTGTCTAGGGTATAGTTATGATAAGCGGCTCTGCAAGTTACATAAAAATCGAATCATAAATCAAAAACTTATGCAGTGGGCAACATGAGCGATTGTGCAACAGAGCGAGCTTAGCAATCGCATAACAGTAAGCTAGCTGTAATTTCATAGCAGTCAGCTAAAACACACCACTGACACCGGGTATTATGCATTCATGTGTACTCAACCGCAATTTTCATTCTTGTTGAAGCACAAATATTATGCTTAATGTGTGCACTCTGTATAACAAATATTTGCTCAACACACACAAGTACACACACACGCACACACATACTTACTGTCGGAAAAATAAGAATGAAAAGTAATCAAGAGCTATTGTAAATAATTGCAGTGCGATTGAAGTGTGATTTCAGTTCGGTTCGATTCGTTGCGGTTCATTTCGGTTTTGGCATAATTGAAAAGCGTGAAAGCAACAAAAGGAAATTCAAAGAAAAGCTAAAGCTAATGTACCTGTTTCCAATCAACATTTGCAACAGCTTCTGGTCCACTCTAATTGAAAGCAACAACAAGCAGCAACCAGAGCCATATCAACACATTCAATCTGTGAATCATTTGGCGCATCAGTATCTAAGTTGGTGATTTTCTATGAAGGTGAGTGGGATTTTCTCATATTTATTTGATTGCCCTCATTTAATTGAACAACTCTTTTTAAAATACATACATGGGCTAAAGGAAATCGCATTAAAAAAAAATTATACGCATAATTGAGAACTCAAATGAATTCGACCGCAATCAATAAATGCGCGAACATTTTCATTAATATTTTCTTTGGCCTCGTTAAGTGCTTTTTTTATGGGAAAACAGTTTTTTATTGATGGAAAACAAGATTTGTTTGCTTGTGGGAAGGCGGAAAAATAAGCATAACTAACATAAATTTCCATTGCTTGAAAAAAAAAATGAATAAATTTTACAATAACTAAAAAGTCAGCTATCTTTATTAGTTTATTCTAGGGTATTTATAATTCTATTAGTATTTTTTATTGGTTTTATGATATTTTTGCATAATTTCTGAAAGCAATTTTTTTTCTGTTTACAGTTCAAAACGTTTTTCATTTTATTATACCTTAATATTCTATCTGAAAAGCTCAATTTTAATGTATTGTATTGGTAATTAGATTCTTCATTATACTGCCAAATTTTGTGCTGATTTTGTGTTTTATGCATTTTAACTATTTCGAACATAAAATCACGTGCTCGTGTGTCCATGAAAAGTGTCAATAAACTTTTTGATTTGTGGCAAGTTGAGGCTAGAACGTTGCACCAAGCAAAACAGTAATTAGTCAGCAGTGGGAGTTCTGTGTGTGTATGGGCGTGGCATATAATAGTCGAATAATGATTGTGAATTGCCCTATAATTAGTATACCAAACATATTAACTGAATATGAGGGTAAAGTGTGGTTATAGCCTAATTGCACTCAATGTAGCATACTTATGTGCGCTGTTGGTATCCATTTTGGCTAATTGAAATGATTTATTAATAGCCAAAAGCGTTTGAGAGCTAAATATGAACAAATAATCGATTTAAGTACCAACATGAATATTATTTTATTGTTAATTTAGTTAACAGATTTATTTTGTGGCACTGTGCTTAAGGAAACATGTTCGCAGAAAATTGTACTAAGTCACGCAGACACACACGAACACACACACACTTACGTTTATTCCGAAGGTAACTTTTGTAACAAACTCATCTTCGAGAGAAATATATCTATAGTACAAAGAAAACTGCTCTGAGGCATGAAATGAGGCATCTCGTGGGTGCGAATGCTAAGGAAAACTGCTGCAAGGATTTCAATTTGTATGTGTCTGTATGCGTGTGTATCTGTGTAAATTGTGGCAGAGTGTGGCGACCATTTTATTCTTTCTCTTGGCAGTTTTCCTTATTTTTGACACTGCTGGGCACAGACAACGCGTGAAAAATAATGAATAAGTTATTTTGTTGTGTGTATTTGTGGCACAGTTAAAGGTTTTATTTTACAGCATAAAACACACACACATACAGACTCACACACTATTTTGTTTGTTGCTTATTTTTTTTAAGGCGCTTTCCTTTTCACCTTTTACATATTATATGTCTGTAAGTCTGTCCGGGTGTGGCGGGTAAATCTGAATTCGAGTTGTGTTTTTTTATTATTATTATTTTTTTTGTATTTTTTTTCCTGCAGTCTTTCGAGTCTCTCTTTTTTTTGGTTTGTATTATTATTTTCAGCGCGTGCCTTGGCAAAGTTTCATTTCAGTTTATGTACCAACTCGTGCTCGAATTTGTAGCCTGACCAACAACCAACATTACCTTCACCTTTTGCACGCACACACACACACACACACACACACAGAATCACAAACACACATACACTCGCTGACTGGCACGAGAGGTCACCCGAAAGCAGTTGCCTGCCTGCCAATTTATAAATGTTGTATGTGTGCGTCAGTATACATGAGTTTCCACACACACTCACAGACAAACACACACAAATACTAACATATACCGAGAGAGGCTTAAAGTTTGCGGCATACTAAAATTGTAATATTCACTTTTTATGCTGAGACTGCCGTTTTCTCTCGCATGCGACTAAAAAACTTGCTGCGGTCTTCCACATTTTCTTTTTGTACGTAACACTAACCCGTACTTCTTCTTATTTTGGAAACTTTCGACAGTTACTTTTTACGGTTGAGGTTCGACAAAAGTACCAAAAAGTATTTTTGTACTTTAATGTAAACTGTAATGAAAAGCTCGGATATACAAAGTAGAGTAGCTAGGAACATGTAGGGAAGTTAGTACCAACGACCATGCCAGTGCAAATACTTATGCAAATGCATTGCTAATGCTAATACTAAAACTAAAACTAATGCTAATGCTAATATTAATGCTAATGGTAATGGTAATGGTAATGATAATGCTAATGCTAATGCTAATGCTAATGCTAATGCTAATGCTAATGCTAATGGTAATGCTAATGCTAATGCTATTATTAATATCAATATTTATGCAATTATTAGTTAATTTAGTTAGACTTGTTTGAGCTTAAGTCAAGCAATAATGAAATTGCTTATGCTTATTTTAATGTAAAGCCTACTGTTTCTGCTACAGCTTTGTAGAACCCTATTTGGCTTTACAATGGTAATGCTGAGCTTAAACAAACCTTAAAAAGGTGCAAATTATAACTTTAAAGTTTTTAAAATGTGTCATCTGTTTGACACGAATATTAAACAATTTTATTGACCGAACAGGTTTGAGCAGTTCATTTAAATATAAGCAATTATTTGATTAGTTAAGTCATCAAATCAAGCAAGTTTGAGAGACAAGCTGTGACTAGCTGCGAGAATTCAAGACTAGGCTAGGGTATAAATTGACAGCGAGATTGAAATTACAAGTCAAACCTAATCGAACTGTCAAGATGAGAGCAACAATTTCAGTGATTTGTCTTCTGGCTATTGTGCTGAGCAACAGCGAGGTCTTTGGAGCCGTTTCAGTTGGAATATACAAAAGTGACGGTGTGTAGTGCACGACTTATCAGTTACCTTTCATTCTTTATATATATATATTTTTCTGGATGATCGTTCTCGTTTGAAGATCATCCGGGCAAGTGTGTGGTTGACAAAGATACAATCTTGGATGAAGGACAAACTATAACTAAGGCGTGTACGCGTATGTCCTGCAGCTCAGGTGGAATGGTAAACTTTGCAACGTAAGTGGTTCTATAAAGCTACGTTTATTTGTCAATTTAAATATTGATAAATACTGTTTACTATTTCTTTAGTTGTGGTGTTAAAGCTGTGGGACCTCCATGCACCCTTGGCGAATTCAAATATCCTGATGCTGAGTACCCCAAGTGCTGCATCAATGTGGCACATTGTCCCGATGGAGATAAAGAAATCTAAACTTTATTAGAACTTTATTAAAAGCATTAAACGTCTGAAACTAATCGCTCGTCTTATCTTTTTTACTGAGAATTGAGATTGTTTATTTCTTTAAAAAACGCTTAAACGCTGTTGTGGCATTAATATAATTGGGCACTAAATAAAACAATAAACAGCTAGCAAACGAAGGCGTATACGTAATATGCAAATTGTATAACTTGTTTGGGGCTTTCCCACATCAAAACTTTATTGTTTAAGTATTCAAAATGACTTTTCAGTATTTGCTTTAAAGATCCAAGTTAAATACTATAATTTACGTGTTTGTACTAACTATGCGCATCTAATTAAACGTGTGGTTTCCATTTGTCAGTTCATTAAAGCCAGTGAAGCCTGTCTCTCTATATGTAATTTGTTTGCATAAGTATGTCGTTCAAGCACTACCTCATAAATTCTCTGTGGTTGTTTGTAACATGTACACACACACACATTTATATACATATATGCTTTGAGCTTACAGGTGGAAATTCGTATATCTTATAAATAGGGGGACACCTGGTTCAATTAGTTTCAGTTAAACACGGTCACAAAATCAATTTGTATTTGCGGCTTAAGTCGTAGCGTTGTGTATGTGTGAATTACTTATGACGTGTTAGAGATGTGTTAATTGAACGTGAATTGCAATAAATAGTTTTTATTATCAAAGAGCTCAGAGAATAATCAATACTTGAATTCCTACTCCAACTCATCTCTAGATAAATTCTTTGATTATTTCAGCAGAAAAAGCTGCGATAATTAAACTGTTCACAGCTTTGTCCATCTCTAACGAATAGCGTAAGCTCACTACATCCTTGTGCAGTGGCGTCGCTAAGGGGTTTATGTAATTCATTAAGCAAATCCCACAGAGGAGAGAAAAAAGAAAACTGATTGTGGCATTGATTTGGATTGACCTCTGCAGTACATGTGATAGAGCTTAACTGCGATAAATGCAAATGTTAAACAGTAAACGCAATAAGGTCAAACTGCAGTTGAAATAAAGTGGCCTTAAAATGCGTTAACGAGGTCGAAACGTTTAACGCAGTCTAAGCTTTATTTAGCTAACCAACATACATACATAGACAGACAGATACACACGCACACACACACACTCAAACACGCATGTGTGCACTGAGTGGGGCAATTAGTGCTGCTGCTGCTCTTGTGGGTGTGGTTTCAGTTTCAGTTTTGGTTTCAGTTTCGGTTTTTAGCCTGGCTGCCCTTTTATCTTTCCGTCTCTGCGTTATTTTTGCGTTTGTTGCTGTCACAGTTTTACGCTTATTGTTGTTGATGGCCTTTGGGTCCCTAAACGTGGGCGTGGTGGGGTGGCAGATGTACTACTGGCTTACTAGGCAGAAAAATCGGTAGTCATAACGCTATTTTGGCAAGTCTCTCCACAGACAAAGCGTCCAATAAATTTAATACCAAAAGTATGTTATCAAAATATACAAAAATCGGGTCAACGGGCAAAAGACAACAACGAAAAGCAAGGCTCGTAAAAAAGAAGAGCAACAAAAGCTAGAAAATGAGAATATAGTAGTCGAGTAGCCAGCGCCGAGCTCATAAACAAAATAGCGCGTAATACTTACGACTGGTAATAAGTATTTAGTATATGCAGAAATAAGTACAAGTGTTTTGCGGGTTTATTTAATCGTAGTCATAAGTGAAACATTCTTAAGTTAGATGACTTCACTAAAGTCCGTAGAAATTGTTTATTTATAGTCATTAAATCAGATGTGTTACTTTATTTATTCTTGATTAATTTCTTTGCTGTTGGGTACATAGAAACTGTAGTGAAGAGTTTTTGTATGTTAATAAATTCTTCTCCTATTTTACTTAACAACTTTATTTAATTCTAAATAGCTAAATCAACTACACTGTCTTCCACTTGCTGTCTTGGACATACATGATTTCGTGGACAACAAATGGGAAAATCGGCTTTGGGAAACTTGCGATCACCCAATTTGCAATGAAATAGTGAAATCTCTGCGCCACAACTAAATACAAAAAATTAGAGATAGCTTTAGAAATATTATATTAATTAAATCAACAATTTACCTTTGTATTTCGGCTACACCATTTTGTACGCACACAATGCGAGCACACTCCATGTGTGGATGCTTGGTAAACTCCCCCGGATTTAGTACAACTACCGGATTAATCGTACATTTTCCTGGATGCTCTGCATGCTGGTAATAACGTTGCATTAGCTCTGCTTCAGAGTGGATCAAGACTAGCGCCAAGATCAATAAAGTTCCGCTCAAAAATTGATTCATGTTAATGCCTTGCTTTCAAAAACTCGACTATTTGGGAATTTAGAACATTTGTTAGCTGATAGTGACTTGAGGTTTTGTTAGAGATTAAAGGTCAGCAGTGTAAACTGATAGAGAGTGAATATTTAATTTGTCGATGTTTGTTTGTAAATAAAATATAAGAAAACTATTTGCGATTCATAATTTTATTGATCTGGCTATTTGGCTAAGCGATGACTTACACTCTGCACTCATTAGATGAGCAGAGAATTAACTTCTTCATGCAATCAATGGCCGGGTACTATGTCACGTTCACAGCACTTTGGGTAGTCAGCGTTGGGGAATTTCGGTTGACTCATTTTATAGCCAGGTGGGGCACTCATTGCACCACAGCTGTTTAATGAAACCACAATGAAACTAATGCACTTTTATACCCTGTAGTTTTACTCACGTATGTATCTGTGCCATACTATTTGCTCCGCAAATGATGCGCGCACAGTCCATATCTGGGTATCTGGCCGTTTGTCCTGGATTCAAGATCAAATTTGGTGTGACAAAACATTTTCCGGGATGCACTGGATTCTCGAATTTGCCACGCATCACAGCGGCCTTAGTTTGAGGCAAGATCAGTGCCAAGAGTAGCAGTAAAATTCCGTTCACGAATAGATTCATCTTATCTCAATGCCTTCGAAATGATGACTGATTCACACTCGAATTCAAAAACAAAATTCAAACAGATGGCAGAAAATATTTTCAGCCAAACTGTGGGCCATGGGTCAAAACGGTTTCAGATAGTGCCACGGTGAGAGTAAATTAAAATAAAGCAAAACAAGACAAATAGTCTAGAATTGTTGGAAAGGTTAATGCGTTCAAATGTTTCACAAACAATTGCACAATTTATTACTAATTCTGGGAAATATTAAAAGTGTTCTAGCGAAATATAGTTTGAGTCAGTTTAAATTGGTTTCATTTTACTGGGTCTGAAAAGTAGACAAAACTCGTGAAAATAATTGATAAAATACACTTCGACTTATTTAATTTATCAACTAAAACATTCAAAAATGCTGTCAATTTGAAATTTAATCACAAATAACACGACGATCACAGCAATTTGGGAACTCGGCATCCCAACCGAACTTCGAGTAACGACAATCATCTGGTGGTATGCCGTGACTGCAACTAAAGAATTTAAACCATTTGAATTACAGTTTATTAAATATTTTTTAAAACATACGTGCTCAGCATGCCATAACCATCACCAATGCAGAAGATCGTAGTGCATGGCAGTGATTCCAGTTGAACCGATTCCATTAACTTGAGAAGTACCAAGGAGTTGCCCATGTCAATAACACAGCGCCCGGGATAGGCTTGAAGTATACAACTTATATAAAACATGAGAAGAAATAGTTAGTACTCACTGTTGTCTCCATAATAATTTAGCGAGTTAATGGGCTCAGCTCGGTAAAGGCCTAGAAAAGCTAACAAAACTAGAAGTAGTTGTAAAATAAAACTCATGTTAAGTAGTTTTTATTTTATTGTATACACTTCTTCAATCAACCTGCTATATTTCATTATTTTTTTATTTCATTGAAATATTTTTGGGAACAGATGACAGTCCGTTCACAGCAGCGTGGATAGGGTAACTCTGTACTGGCATAATCCCCAAAGCGACAATGCTTTGGCAAACCACCAATAGTGCCACAACTGAAATATAAATCAAGTTACGAACAAACTAACTGAATTAACAAATTAATAACTAAATATTGGTTACCTTTGAAATATGGCGGTGCCATTGAAACCGCAGACAATGAGACGACATGCGTGTGAGGGATCATTTATGGTAACTCCCTCATTCAATATGAGCTGCGGTGCAATTGCACATTTTCCAGGGAAATCTAGTCAGCGAGTAGACAGGAATTATCGTTTAGTTCACATATAAAACTTACCTTTATTATAGTATACTCCAATCCATTCGGCTGAACGGCATTTGAGCGCTAAAAGTGCCAATATAAGTAATACAATTTTCGAATGCATTATTAAAGTATATAAAGCTTTTGTTAAAACTTACAAAATCAATTTTGCGAGGTACGAACTGTTGACAATTTACAAAATATATAACTAAATAAAATTAAAATTTATTTTAAGAAAAGTTTATGGAGTGCTAAGTTTATTTTTGACATTTTGTTTATTTGAAATTTGGCTTTAAAAACAAACAAATAAATAAATTTTACATTATTTGTCATCATTGCAATTCCAATCGCGTTCACAGCACTCGGGAAAAGCAGCCTTCATATTTATATGATTGCCCAGCGTACAACGTTCAGGAATTGATTGAGCAGAGCAACTATGAGAAATTAGTAGATAATTAATCTATTTCTCTAGTGATTAAAGAACTTTTAACTTGCTCACCTAAAGATTAGTGCAAAACTATTGCGACCGCAGTAGACATTGGCGCATTTGCCAGGATAACGCGTAAGTTGTTCGCTATCCATGATGAAAGGACCCTTGTCCGTTTCCAAATAACACTGATCGGGATAACCTATAATAAATAAAACAGTTTAAACACTAAACTGAAACACACAAAGCTGCCACTAACTTGGGTGCTTCAAAACGATGTGATTGACATCGGCGTTAACTTGAGAGGAAATGACAAAAAGGATCAGAAGGCAAACATTTAAGTGCAGCATTATCGTTGTGTGTGTGTGTGTGTGTGGATTCAGGAAATTTTACTAATAGATTCAATTTACTTGTGTGAGTTGTGGAAAAGCCTGCCTCGATACGTGCTCATATATAGCTATACTAGATAGTCGGCTGTCGATTTAATATGCACATTTTAATTAAAGCAGCGCCAGACAGAGATACAAATGCAGTCAGAGCTACAGATACAGATACATTCAGCTGACTGTTGTATAAATTTATCGAATATGTTAATCCCGTTATGTGCAGCTGTGTGTGTGTGTGTCAGTTTGTGTGTGCTCATCTGTCGTTGTCGTTGTCATTGCATAATTCGATTAAACAACGTTTTTGCCCCCGCTCCTCTTTGGGGCAATGTAAATATTTGTGTGTTTGTCTGTCGGATTTTGATTGCTGCTGTGTTTGGCACTCAGAACAAGTAGCTACAAGTACACACCGTTCTCTCCCCGTCCTGCACTCCCTCAATTTACCCTCAGAGCTGTCTGCAATTATTTAGCTACCCAACAAGTCAAATGTAGACAAATTAGTGGCCATATAATTGATGCATTTCCCTCCGTTTCTAACTCTACTTCATCCTCTCTTTCGCACTCTATGTCCCACCCTCTCTAGCCGTCTGTTAGGTGTTTGTATGTGTGTTTTGTTTGTTTGTTTGTATTGTTGTTATTAAGTGTAGTTGTAAATGTAAATCTATAGTCAATGTGTTTTTGCTTCAGCTGCCTACGTTGATCTGCTCAGCCTCGACTTTGTCTCGCTTGCACACACGCTCCCCCTCTGTCTCTCTTACTACCTCTGTCTATTCTTCTTCATCTCCCTCCCACTGGCCAGCTTTAGTTGGCTGTCTTGATTACATTCGGCCATGCTGCCAATTAGGGAAAGGCCTTCATTGTTTGCCAGCTGAAATTAATTGAATTGAGTGGCCTCAGCTGAGATTGAAATATATGCAATTTGTGTGTGCGTTTTTCCATCGACACCAGCCAAAAATTTGCTGCTGCCAGTAAACAAAAGAGGAAAAAAATAATAAAATTGTCTAACCTCTGCCAAAACAATAGGTTAAGACTTAAAAATAATGATTTCCTTTTACCGAAAATAAGCTCTGTCAATTTTCGTTTAGAACTGCAAGCGTTTTTGCAACAATTTTCTTTTGTATAATGGTGCTTTAGATTTAGCTTTAAATGGTGTTCCTTTAATCTACAATTAAATATTAATGATATCATTAAAACCCAAGCCACCTTCATCACGATTTAATAATTTATTTAAGCAATTAATGGCAAGCTGATTGAATTTAGTTTGACTTTAATAAATGACCAACTAAATTTCCATATCAAGTGTTGAATATATGAATCGATTTAATTAAAGATTGAATAGCAATAAAATTAGTAAAGCTTATACAATCATAATGAGCATAGAAGTTGGCCAATAAAGAGGCATAAATTTGAGCTGGATCGATACAGATAGAGATACAGATATAGATACGCATACTACGAAATATAAAGGGAATAATCTTGTAGTATATTTGCATATATAAGCAATCAACACGTAAACATGGCATAAATAACAAATTGGCAAGCACCACACACACACACACACACACACACACACACACACACACACACACACATACACAGGTGAGCGAGGGGTTCAAGGGTCAGTCTAACGGTCAATGGCAACTTTTACCTGTGTGTGCTTTTCCAAATGAAAATGTTCTGTGCATTTTAGTTGCCCCAGAGCGAACCCAAAAGAAGATACGCATTTTTATATATATGTGTATATATCGTATACTTATATGTATATGTATACATGTGTGTGAGCTCACCTGGGCAAGTGATTCGGGTCTGCTCGGGGCCTCTGTCTGGGTGCGATGCGTTGTCTGCTTTGCTCCTTTTCTTTCGTTTTTATGGTCGCACATAAAGCACACATAATTATAATTTCAATGATATTAGAGTTCATATCAAAAGGCATGAGATACAAGCGAAATGCTTTATTTTTATTGCCGTTTGTGTTGTTGTTCGCTGACCTCACCTGGGGGCGACTGCCTTTAGATTCGGTATTTTTTTTTGAAATTTCTGTTTTGTTTTCTTTATCATTATGTATTCTGTGCTTTTAATTTTTTTTATAACGCTTGAAATAAGGCCACAGGCAAGCAAAGCATAAACTTGTGCATGAGTGTGAGTGTGTGTGTGTGTGTGTTTAGTGGGCGTGTCGCATGTTAAACTTATGAATTTTTAAACGTAAACTTTTTAAATTGAAAATTTATGAAAAGTACTTGGCAAACAATTGTTGAATTTTTTAAGTAAAACTGTAAAAAATATAAATTTATTATTAATATTAATAAATTGCTGGCAAATTATTTGAAAACATATTTAATAGATTTACAATAAAAACATTGTGTTTCGTATTGCGTATACGCAATGTAGTAAATGTAATTCCATCTTCACAAACATACCATATCTAAATATTTGATAGACCGAAAAAATAAACGAAGCCAACAACACGAGGAACAAAAGCAACACAATAAAGTGCAGTAAACAAAATGCTCACTGTGATTTTTATGCTGAGACGAGGCCAGGGAAATGCACGGAAAAGAATGGGAAAATCCAATAAGAGTGCTACCCCAACAACAATCTTTTCTCCCCTTCTGTCTCACCCTCTTTTTTTTGCTGCTATCTCACTCTTTTGGCATTGTTGTGCGCGCTTCTTCCGCTGTTTTTCTAGTGCACTCAAAAGTAACAAACAGCAACAACATTGTGACCTTCAAATGCGCAAATTGACTCAAATGTTATTGTTACTGTGGTTGCTTGTTATTTGTTGCTGTTGTTGTTAGTAGCTTATGACAGCGCCACGCTGAGTTATTAAAATTTGTTTTTGGCAATGCATTTGCCACAAATTCTGTATAATCTCTTTGGATTTTCTCTTTTCTTTTCTTCTTTTCCGTTTCTTTTGTTGGCCAGTGCATTGCTGTTTTGTGTCAGTGATTCAAGAACAACAAAATAATGATTTAGAAACAATTACAAATTACAAGTATAAACAATTGGCAATGCGAATTATGGCCATGGTTTGCTGACTTCATTTCTGGCATGTGCTTACAATTGCTTCACAGTCAAATTCCAAAGTCTATTTAAAAACAATAAATTTTCAAACGTGTCTGGAAAAGTGTATATGAAATCTAATTTGGGAAAGATTTGATTTGTGTTGTACATATACAATTTTTACTTGAGATGTGTTGTGTTATACCTTGTGTAAATTTTAGTTAATTTTCTAGTTTATAATTCATTAGCTATTTCGAATTAATTATAATACATTTCCAAATTGAATTTCTTTTTAGGTAAGACATGTCCTATATGTTTAAAGACGGTTCAAGTAGCTAAGCAAAGTAAGCAGGTAATTTATAACTAATTTATGCGACAAGACATGCAAAAGTCAGCCCATTTTAGAAAATTAATGGCGCTTATTTAAAACTCTAAGCTTTCTGTGCATTTATTGTGAATTTTATTAAATATTTTGAGTAAATATGAAATGCTGTAAGGTAAAGCTTATTGTTGTTAGGCTTATAAGTCTAAAAGAAAATCGTATTAAGCATTTTTCACGCGCGTTATCCTTGGCATTTAAAGATGTGTGTGTGTGTTGTTGTGTGCTGCAGATGAGTTGTTTTCAGTTGTTGTTGGTTGCCACAAGACCGCGCTTGTTGAATTATTTAGAAGACAAGTGCGCAACCTACAGCCCTGCGCTGCTCCAACGAACCATACGCCCACCTGCTTCCACTCACCTCTTGCGACCTCTTCTTGGGGCAAGGATAAAGCCAGGCAGAGATAAAAGTGTAGCATACTTTAAGGCGCCGACAGTAAGAGCGACGGTGATGGCGGCAGAACGGCAGCTTGATTATGTCTCAAGTCACTCCACGTAGCGCAGCCACAAAAAAGAAATTAATTAATTTTTAAGCGTAATTAAATGCAAAGCAGCACTTGGGCTCAGTCCCAGTCACCCAGTCAGAGACAGTCAGAGGCTCGGCAAGGACCTCTCGCAGTTTGCTTTTGTTTGCTGGCGTCCGTGAATGGCAAGGCTGTTGGCACAAGGACATGAATGTACAAGCAGAAAAACCAAGGAACCCAAACAAAAAATTCACAAAAACCCAACACCAAAAAAAAAAAGGAGAGAAAAGAATTAAAAAATACACTGGCCAGCAAATAACTTTGGGTCCCAGATTTCCACTTTTTTTTCTGTGCCAATGTGTAGTGAATCCTTTTAAATAAATCTTTTTCGCATTTTTCGCTGGCAATTACAAAATGTTTTGGATAGAAGAGCAGAATATATATATACGTTTATATATATAAAATTGTTATCCACTCAAGCGCTGTTAATGGGCTTCAATTTCGTCTTGAAGTTTTGTTTTGTTTGCCTTCCAAGCTTGAGTTGGGACTGCAAATGATTGGCAAAGGTTGAAATGCCCAAAAGGCGCCAGCCAAAGTCGAAATCGAGTTGACAGTTGCCCTACAACTCTGTGTGGGTGTCTTTGAGTGTGTGTCTGTGTGTGTGAGTGTGTGGGTGAGCGTGTCTTGCCCGTTTTTGTGTATACATCTGGTATTGACTTTTGAGTTCGGCATTGGCAATCAACACCCCCGAAAACAGAACGAACCCAATACCAATTCTAATACCAATCTCATTCCCATTTCGCGTACGTATTCTCGCATGTCCAAATCCCACTCCACAAATCAATGAAGGCAGCAGCAACAACAGCAACAAATACGCGTAATGCTTCCTAAAATTCACATTCAATTTTTATGGCTCGTTTCGTTTGGCTGTCCGTTTGCTTTTCTGGTCAATTTCACTTTTATGCTTGCAGTCATCAGCTAAATGCTTTTACTTCTTCGCATATACACAGTTTTGTACGCTAGAGATGGGAAGTAATCAGCGATGTTTCTGTCGATTAATTGATGTTAAAAAACTATATGTTAACGCAAAATATTTTGGAATTATTCACAAAAAAGAAATGTGTAATAAAATTATCAAAATTGAAATGTTTTAAATTATTTTAAATTTTAAAAACATTTCTTTTCCTTTCTAAAACATCAAAAACTTTCCAGTTTTCCAGCTCTATTTTCTACACATCTATATATTCCCTAAATAATTATACATAAACATATATATCTGTACGTAGTATGTTTGTATATCTGGACAACATTTACGTGTTTGGTTATTTTTAGGCGCTTGTACACAAAACAATTACGTCGACAGCGATGTTGGCAGCACAGCAGCACCACAGCAAAGAAACAACAACAATAATTACAGCAACAGCAACAACAATAATAAAAAGACGACGCGTCGCTTTAATTGCGGCTCAGTTCATGAATATTCAGTGAAATATTCAGTGCCTTTTGGTCGTAAAAAACTAATGGCTAAGAACACAAAATAATAAGCTGTAGCCTTAACTAAAAGCTAAGTAGTCTTATACAAAAGAAAGCTTATGTGAAATTACACTAAATTCTTAATTTAGTTAACAATTATGGTAGTAAGAAGCATTAAGCTGACATTTACTGCGTTACAGTTAATCAAATTGTTGATGGACAGCTTAATAATTTTTGTATAGTTTTAACAGAATTTGTGTTAAATTTCTCGCTAAATACCCGCATAATATTTTTATTACCAATCTTTTAAGTATGCTGCCTTTCAGTTAACTTCTGTTTTCAGACAGTTTCACGTGTTTCTATTTAATTTCTGCCAATGTCACACACTTTGTGGGTGTTAGTGTGTGTGTGTTTGTCTGCGACAGTTGCTGTTTTAAGTTAATTAATCAAAGCCGAGGCAATTTTTGCAAACGTTGCGGTCGCTTTGCAAAAATTCCCTCGCTGCTGAAACGGTAGTCTCTTTTTTGTAGGTGTGTGCATGTGTGTGTGTGTGGGTGGGCGTGTGGTTCGCCTGGGTGTGCTGTGTGTTGGTTTTGTGGTGTGTGGTCATTGTCGGCCTCGTGGAGCCTCAATTTGCCGTTTGACACGTCTCCAAGTAAAATTCGTGTAAACTGTTTGCAAAAACAAAAGAATGAAAAACGAAAAAAAAAAAGAAAATATAAAAAGTCGTTGCTGTTTATTTTTCAGGTGAATTGCCAGATTTTACACAATTATTTTGTACAGTTGTTTTTTTTTTTTTTTGTTGTTCTTTCCTAGCGGATAAATATGTAATTTAAACACAATTAATTCTGGGGCTGAATTATAAACAATTTGGCATTGTTTTGCATTTTGCGTTTGATTTTAAACATTCATCCCATTGGCCGCACATTTTTGGCTACAATTTGTTGATATTTCCCGCCGTTCCAATTGTTGTTGTTTGGTTTGCTGCTATATGTTTTCCGCCTCAAGGTAAAATGGCGTCAAATATTCTCTGAATTGGCATTAGCAAGTTAATTTTCCGCACGCAACAAAGGGGCAATATTTGCAGTTGATTGGTTGTGGTTTTTCTGGCCGTCTCTGGCCGTTTTTCTGGCTGTTGCACTCAGCTAATTGCCACTTGAATGTTGTGCTACTGCTGCTGATTTTTCTGGGGTCAAGTTGCAAGTAAAAGAATTTAAGTTCAGTTCTTCAGCAAAGCTTGTGGCATGCCACACAAGTGTGTGCACAATTTACACGCCTACAATGGACAAACAGTGACAATAGTGACAATGCCACACAATTGTCCTTGCAAGGACACAAACACACAGAGAGAGAGAGAGAGAGCTGCCACGTCAACGTCTTGGCTGCTGGCAAATATTGATCCATTTTTTAAAAACGTTCAACGTTTGTCCAGGTGCGAGGCTGTGCTGTGCCTGTCCCACCCACTCCAGCTATGCTTCACTGTCTGCATTTCCTTTGCTCGAATTTATGAATTGTGTGTGGGTGTGAGTGTGTGTGTCGCTTGCGGCTGCGTCTTTGCAGCCAATCGCACGTTGCGTATACGCGATGTTTATTGATTGGGACCGAATTGTGCTGCCAAGCGTCTGCAAAAGCACAAACATTTTTTTACCACCCTGGAGGAGGGTATGCTAAGTTTATTAAAAGTAATCAACAGGCTGAAAAGGCAACAAGCAGTTTTAAGCTTTCACTGGGTACATTTTGGCCTCAAGCACTCGCCCCTGAGTTTCTCTGCTGCTTCGATATAGCTTTCAAGAAATATTATATCAAACTTGAGTAAGTAAAGCAAGCCAAAAACAAAAACTTAATTAAAGAACGGAAATATTTGTTCAGCGAAATGTTTATTCATGCTAGAATTTAGCTTGATTATGTTGGAGACTTGGCCAAAAAATGTTTTAAGGCCAAACTTTTAGTTGGCTTAACTTGGCAGGCGACACGTGCCAATAATAATAATGTTTAATTTGCATGCGGCTAATGTGGCGTATGCGCAATGTGCGCACTTTGTTATATGCTTGGAATAAAGTCAACTTTTAACAAGTTTAATGGGCTCTTTTATTAACTTTTCTATGCCTTTACTTTAGTTTAGGTTTTATTTAATTTTTTTATTTTTTTTGCCTTTGGGCGAACTGCAGCTTAGATTTGGGAGCAACAGTTTCCGGCGTTTCCATGTCATTGGCAGCGACACAATTATGCTAAATTTCCGTGCGGAAATGTACTGCACCTAACTGCCAACATTTTTGGCAGAGCCACACCCCTGCCCGCTATTCGGGTGGCTGGCAAAAGTTCAATTTCGTATTCAATTTGCCATTTCCACAATGTTGCATGCACACACAAAATTGCCGATGTCTCTCGTCGCCGCCCTGCCAACAAATTTTTGTTCAAACAATTTGAATGTAGTACGAATACATGTATGGAAGTATGAATACAAGTTTCGGGTACTCATGCTGCTGTAAATGTTACAGTGAGTCGTGTATGTTTGCGCTTTTATCGCAAACGACTTTGACTTTGCCGCCGTTGCACCTCGCGGCTTGTGTTCGTGTGTAGCTGTTATATAGACAGTTAAATGATAACACACACATAGGCATACCCAAACATAATCACACACACACAGTCACGCTTCGGCTGGAGCGACAAATGTGCGTTGGAAATGGAAACGTGTCGAGCATAAATAATGTTTATTTTTTTTAAATTTTTGTTGTTAGGCTACATGTCTGTAAAACATGGCTAAAAGGAGGAGACACTAAGCCACGTCCTTCCATCACTGCTCTACAGACTTCATGGCAAAATGAAGTGCACATTGGTTAATATAATTTAATTATTTAAATGGGAACATTTACAGAACTTGAACTTAATGTTTGTTGCAGCGAGAAGTGTTTTCAAATGTGTTTAGATAAAAATAAAATAAAATAAGTAAACTAAACATAAATCAGACCAAATTCAATACTTTACTTAGCAGTTTTTAACCACTGTGCACTTGACTACAGCTTTGAATGAAATGGCTAAGTCAAAGCCCAAAAATAGCACTGAGCTGCTGCCAACAAATAAATGTTGTTCTCATTGTTGTTGTTGTCATATTATTGACCCGTATTCAAGTTTTTTATTACATTTTGCTGCAACAGACGCTCCATGCACAAAAGAGGAATAAAAGATTGTGATTGTATTCAGTGGCAATTGTTGAATTTCTGATACAAGTTGTTCAGTAATTACGTTCCATTTTCCAGTTGTTGCCAGTTTCATTTCATTTGGCTTCTCAAATTATTTCAAGGCAAAAAACAACAGGCCAACTGCAGTGTGCCAAATTATCTGTGGCACGTAGAACGACCGGATGTGTGCGTTCATGCAGCTGCAGCACGAACAGATGGACATACAAATGAAAGGACTTACAGACACACAGACGAACGGAGTAGAAATCTAACTCGAAACTGTGGGAAGGCGTTCTACATTCTTGAAATCGGCTTAAAAATCGACATTTAAATAATTCATGTCCGAACTTAATTGTTATCTGTATAAGAAGTTTAAAAAGCAGCTGATTTTCAATATGCATAAATAATAAACAAGAAAAAGATAATAACTGCATATATATACATACTCGCACACACACAAGCTGACAGACAGCTTGTATATAAAAGGCATCACTCATACGCCACGTGCAGCAGACGGGATTCTCCCTGTCTACGGCAAGAAGTGCTTCTCGGTCTGACAACCCGACGTATTTTTAATTAAAATATGTTAATGTTAATGCGAATACACTTTTTTGTGTACGTGCGTGTATGAGTGTGTGGCAGACACACACATTTATTTTGCCCAAAGCCACTTAAAACTCACTGCACGATATAAAAGTTTTGCATTTTTAAGGTCGTGCCATAGCAACTGTAGCACAAATATATTTAAATATAATATACATGACAAAAGCAACGTTCAAAATAACTGAAAGTGCAATAAATTCAATTTTTAAATAACTGCAAAAGTAAACATAATTACGCAAAAAAATTGTATCGAATAAATAAAAAAATGTTAACATGAAATCGTTAAAATTGAGAAGAAAAGTATGCAATTCAATGACATTAATACATTAATTAATGAATAAATTTTATGTTACAGATATGTATTTTGTTTTATTGAAATTAATCACATTTTATTTTATGTAAAGTGTTTAATAACTTACAATTCAGAATTAATTCACTATTGGAAAGGGTTTAAAAGCAAATAAATAATAAAATGTATATTTTTCCCAACAGTTACAGACTTTGATTATGAGATTTGTGTTGTTATTGCAAGCTTCGAAAGTTTCCCACGTAAATCAACTTAAATAACTCGCATTTATTTGTGCACTTCATTCTCCCTAAACAGTTTATTTGTATGTTATAATAATACCCTTTAAGCCACAACCTCATCCCAATTTAGTTCATTTTACACTCTGCTACTTACACGGCGCTATGTAATTCGATGCAGCAAATAATCAAGTGCGAGCATTACACAGCAGAAATTGAGAACTGCAGATAAAGACTGCCTTGAGACTTGGCTGTGATTCAACTTCGAGTTGTTGCCAGCTAACGTGTGGATTACACACACACACACAGCTATACATTTGCCAGGTCATGCTCCATTTAAGTTCAGGCTGCACAGACACACGACATACGAGAGCACAATGCGAAACAGCCCCCAAAAGTATGCAATGAAAAATTGCAAGCCGAAAAATTGTTACACAAGAAAATCTACGAGAAGACTACGAAGCTAAAGTCAATCGAGCGTTAAAGCCACAGACAGTGTATGAGTGTGTGTATCCTAGTGTGTGGGTTTGTGTGTAGTCATGTGTGTTTGGGTGTGTGTGCAACAAATCAAATTAACTTATCTGATAGTCGTGTAAACGAAGCTAGATTTACGATAAAGCAAAAAAAATAGCTGACAAAGTAAGTGATTCCATTTTTACCTTTGGTATTTAGAAATTACACACACACGTACACACACTACTTAGTAATTCAGGCAAAGTAAAGCGTTTCTATGATTCAGTGAATAAAGAAAGAAACTGCAGCTTGCTAGAAATAGTATAAACAAAAAGAAAATTGGAAAACAAAGTACATAATTGTCTAGGAATCGAAAGAATGCAGCCACATAAAATATTCTAACGTGCTGGCAAAAATTTGGCTATATTGAAAACTAAAAGTGCAGCTAAATACATTAACGGCTTATAGCCTATATAGCACCTATACGTATATTTGTATGTGTTAGAGCTTTATTTATGTGAGAGGGTGTTGAACATATGCAACAATTACACTCATGGTCACAGATTTTTATTCGTTGTGTCCTTTTCTCGATTGCCAAAGTGTCAAAGGTTGTTTTGGCCTATCGAAGGACGCCATCGCGCAAATGCGTTTATCCACAACGGGAAATGAGAAGTGAGAGCGAGACAGACTGAGCGCGAGAGTGTGAAAGAGAGGGAGAGCGAATGGTAGAAAAGAAATAAAATAAAAATCAAAAGAAACAGCTACAAAATGCTGTCAAGGTTAGTTAAATGGCAATGCCATTGGCAGCAAAGCGCCTTAAAGTGCGCAAATCAGGACAAAGGACAAAATACGTTCAGAGCTACTTAATGTCAGCTCCATGCTCTCTTCAGTTAATGATACTTATCATTATCGGCACGCGGTTTGGCTCTGCTTCGCTGTCTTATCAGGGCGACATTGAGCTACTTTAGCGGCACATTCATTAAAGCACGCACACGACCAACCACCCACCAAACACACACCCACACACTCACACACACTCCAGTACACACTGCGTACAAGCGCAGGAGGCAGCAACTGTAAGAACTGAGATTACGTATACGCCGTGGGCTGCTTTTAAGTGTTTGTGTCGCTGCGTGTCTAACTTAATGTGGCAAATGTCGCTCTCCACTCACCATCCCGTCCTACCCAGCCAAGCTAAGTGATAAAAATATCGCAACAAGCGGGCGTGGTAGCCTTCACAAAACTGCCACGCCTCCTGCCACCAAACGTGGATGGGCTGCACTTAAATCTGTTCTTATTTCAAGTATGCATGGCGTACATTTTAGTAACGGCTTCGGCTTTAGCTTTCGCTCGTTTTAAGTGACTGTTACTTGGCACGCCATCGAGTTTTTCACCCTCCCCCTACAAGCCACAGCCCCTCTCCCCTGACCCGTTTGGACTTCGCCCTTTGCCTAACTTGTTGCTCGGTTTAACTTTGCTCTCAATGAATTTTAGAGTTTCGGTTTCGTCTGACAACGTTTTCTCCTTACCTTAAGTACAAAATTAATCCAGTGCTACTTACCTGCTGCTGCTTTCCTGTCCGCCAACTGTCAACTGACTCTGTGTCTCCCTCTGGCAATGTCCTGGCTCAGACTTCAAGCTCTTGCCACGCCAAATGTTGTGTGCATTATGTGGCAGCCAAGTTGGCGCTTTAATTTTTAATAAGCGCAATTATTGTGATAACTAGCCAAGTAAGTTTCTATTAATTTATGAAACAACTTATAAATATTATGAACAATATTTCTAAAGTCTTCCACTGCAAAAAACTTGAACTTAAATCTTAAAAATGTTTCATAAAGAATTAAAAACTTAATAAATTCTAGAGTGCCAATTTAATAACTGATTTTCAAATAAAGAAATTTGCTTTAATGGTTTATTTGTTAAGTGTCCATCAATTCAAAATTCAATATTCTTTGACTAATAACTTAGACAATGTTTCAGTTTATAGAGAAAATACAATTTTTGTACAGTAAATAAACAAAACACTTCAAGGGACAGCAACATGTCGTATACTTAACCCCAACACACACACGAGTTTTAATAGAACTATTCACAGCTTGAATTATGTACACAAATCTATCAGGCATGTTTTCTCACCTGGCAAATATACTACATAAATATAAGTATATATGTTTTTTTGTAGAGCATTTGATTTGAATGACTAGCCATTCATTTAAAGCGATTTTGTAGTTGCAGCTGTTTGCCAAATTGAACATAATTTGCCAAAGCGTTTTTCAAATTGTTTACACACCACCCTTCTTGGCCAGTTTTTGCTGTTAGCCAACAGCAATTTTCACTGCCGCTGTCAATCTGAAACCAAATTCTATGCCATATCCTGTGCGCTGCTTTCAGTGTTCAGTGTCCAGTTAGCGCCACCTGAAATCGCACCTTGACTCAAACAAACACTACACCGCGTATTTGGCAGAACTACGCCCTTTTGGGCCAATTTTGAACCGTAAAAGCTGCGCTGTCAGCGGACAACATTCAGATTTTGCTATTTGGCATTGGATTTTGGTTCTGGTTTGCGAGTTGAGCTGGCAAAACTAGCGATGTTTGAAGCGATATTTGAAGGCCCAGAAAATATCTATAAATAACGTATAACATATAAGAATTAAAAGGTGTTGTTTTTTTACTTTCAGTGAGGAATTTATTTTTTTTTTTACAAAATATAAATTTTAGCTATTTTTAATAAACTATCGGTACCATTTACAACGTTTTCCCAGCTCTAACTTTACAGTTGTCGTTGCCGTTTTTGCTGCCAATTAATCATATCAATTTGGCAACAGCGCTATCGATTTTTCTGCTCATTGCCGCTTTTTCAGCTTTGCCCATAATTTATGCAAATTTATGCTGGCTACAAAACTGAGTCTCAACACGCACCCGCAGGCCCTGAAACATAAGTGCACTGCATTTTGGCCAGCTGCCAACTTGGCCCAAAAAAATGATGTGCTTTTATCGGCACATTGGAAACGTGGCAGCTGGAAATGGCCAACTGTTAGCGGCAGAAACTGGCAACAATAGCAGAAAAAAACAATAACCAACATTGGCAACGTTTAAAAAAAAATCTAATTATCTGCTCCAATGACGAAATTTAATTAAATAAGTTTATACAACTGTCGTTGCTGTTGCTGTTCTTGTTGCTTTCGATGCTGTAAAGTTAATTAAAAAGGAAACGACGCCACGTTAACACACAAATACTCACACTCACACACATCCCTTCAGACACTCACACTACAACTATTTTTTTTCGCCCATTTTCCTTGCCAGTTTCTTATATGTTTATTTGTTTCTGTATGTAACTTAAGAAAAACTTTCGGAAACTTGGCAAAAGTTATGGGTCTTGTTTTCTGACATAAGTAAATACAAGGATTACAGGGTATTCATAGAGGGCAAACAACATAAGCAATTCGGTGTGCATTTTATTTGATTAGTTTTGAATTAGAATTCATATTTCTATGATTATTTATGGTCCGAAAACTTTTGTTTATCATAGAAATATTTTGTTAATATAGAAAAATATTCATGATTATGTTTTCTGCTATATAAATTTCAAAAGACTGTTTAAGAACTACTTGCATTTTTGCAATGAAATTTTGTAAATAAATTTTCTTAAAGACTAACCAAGTCTTCAAGCTTTAAACTTTACAAATTGAAGTATATTTTTAGCTTTTAAGAAATGTTTGAAGTTTAAAATAAATTACAGTTTAGATGAGTTCAAAAGTTTTTCCAACGCATATTTTCATTTTCCTTTATTCAGCTCCTGTTGTTTTTAGTCTAAGAACAAAGTTGCTTGCATTTTCTTTCTTAGCGAATTAAGTGAAGCTTATGCAATGCATTTTCTCCACTCTCCTCACTCTCTAATCTCCTGAACTGAGCAGAGATTCAAAAAAAGGCAGGAAAAGTAAAGGTACAAGAAGGCAAGACTGCAAAACAGAACTACTTAACTACTTACTGGGGGTAAAGTGTTGAAGTTTTTCAAGAGCCGTGTTGGGAGAGGGGAATAAAAGAGGGGTAGGGAAAGGCCAGCAGCAGTGTGGAGAAGCAGACATCCATTAACTTTGAGAGATATCATGTGAGCTTTGTGGGTATCCCTATGACAATTTCAGTTTCAGTTACGCATACGCCAGCAAGTCCCTGTGTGAGTGTGTCTATTTATGTGTACCTCGCTCTGTGTGTGTGCTTGTGTACTGTTTAAGTATTAATAAGCGCACACACACACAGATACACTCAAAGCACTCGCACACACACTCTAATTCGGCTGTTTTCACTCTGTCTACGCAGTCTCTTGCCTATCTATGAATTCTGAGCGCCTGGCTAAAAATTTCCATGAAAAGCACACAAGCATACACTATACGTGTTCACGGTACATACACACGCACACTCGTATAACGGTGTGTGTCTCACGTACAGCGAAATGTTGTTTGTTGCGACAGAATGGAAAAAAACAGCTAAAAAAGGAATATATAAAATCTCTTGTCTGTTCCACTAGCTTTCTATCTCTATCTCTATCTCCCTCTCTTTCACTCTTTCCCCCCCCCCCCCCCCCTCTCTCTCTCTCTCTCTCTACAAATTTCGGCCTCAACTTTTCTCCTACCTTTCAAATGTAGTTCCACAGACCTTTTTTTTCACATTTTTACTCAAATTTCCAAATGTGCAACTGTTGAGTATTTATTACTACGCTATTCGTGTGTGTTTCTGTGTATTTGTGTGTGTTTCAGTTTCAGTTTTCGTAGCAAGTGGCTAGCAATTCCGTGTGGCACCCAGGGGGATTCACGCTTGGATACAATTATACGCACACACCCACACACAAATAAACATTTTTATATACTCTATATCAAGTGTTTTCAAGTGCGCTTGGCTTGTTGGGACAGAAAAACTAATCAGATAACTATAAATAGCAGTTGCTAGCAGATAATCAGATACTTGCCTCTACTGAGATACAAAGATACATTTAGGGTAGCGCACTTAGATACTTCTGGGGCTAAAGCTTAAGTACTTATTAAGCTATATTTAGAAGCTATAGAAATATTATAATATAATTAGAGTTTGAAATGATTTTATATTTGAAAATACATTCCCTAATGAGCTGTTCATTATAGCGAGCTGCAATCGCATTACATTAGCATGGTCTCTTAAATTCAATTGTATTATTTATTATCAGTGATAGTTCCATCGACAATGACGCTTGATTTTATCTAATCAAATAACAAACACGCTGCGACACGATACCTGTGCATGTTTTAAAAGCCTGAACACTAAATTAAGCCATGGCCAAAAGCGAGAACAATAAACAATCAGCAACTACAACTTATTCGAATAGTTAAATTAAACATAAAGCATGAACTGCCTGTGTAAACAAATATAATACAAATTTAGTTGCATACTTTTAGGCAGACGAGTTAAAAACAAAAAGTATAACAATAGTGCAAATATTTATTTAATTTTATTTATTTATTTTATGCATTTTGAAAAAAGTGTAGAAAGGGATAAAAAGTAAATAAATCAAATCAAATGCAATTTAATTTATACAGGATTTTAATCGTTGTCATTTAACATATTTAAATTCGGATTAAAAAAAAAGGAATGATAGAAATTAAAATAAAAAAAAAAATATGTTTATTTGTGTTAGTTTATCAAAGTGGAAGCACAACATAAAAGAAGACATTTTTATCACACTTTGATAAAAAGCTAAATGGAAAATGCTTTTAGTCACACAATGGGCTCAGAAGCAACTAAATTGTAGAACTTAGAAAACAAACAAAATAAAAATAAAAACGAAACGTTGTAAATCTCTGCGCACTTAGTCGCAGTTTTGTCAATTAACTAGCAGAAAGTCAAAATGAAATCACTTAAAATATTCAATTACAAAGTCTAAAACAAGATAGCGTTTAGAGAGAGGAAGAGAGAGACGAACAGAGAAAGCAAACAAAGAAAACACGCCGACAAAAGACAAATATACGAATATAAACACAAAGCGGATGGCAAAACGTAATAAAATCAAATTGCGAGACAAAATGAAAGTCTGCGACAGCTGGAAGCAGCGACGGCAGGGAGATGAGTAGGAACAAGAGTGGAAGAGGAACAGGGAAGAACGATAGTGGCAGCGGAAAGAGCGTGTAAAAAGTGCAGCGACGTCGCTGCGCTGCTTTTAGCGATAGCAACAACAACAGGTGGCAACGACAGCGCACAGTGGTTGTCATAGAACGTATTTAGAATAAAGGGAAAACAAAAATTCTCAAACAATTCTAGGCAAAATTAATGTAATTTATTTAAGTGCTTTTCAAAATGACTATGAAGTATATATATTCTTGATCAGCATTAACAGCCGAGTCGATATAGCGATACCCATCTGTTTACCGATCTTTAGCAGCTACTATCGACAATTTACGTCATTTACGTGCACAAAATAATACTCACTTTGCTACAAAATAATTAAGAAGTTATTAACTAGCTTAAGCAGGCTCCCACTCTCTGCGCTAATTGCGCTCAGAGATCTCTGCCGCTGTTTGTGTGATTGTTCGCGGACGGCAGCAGAGCGCACGAACGGTTTGTGTGTTTGTTCGCTGTCATCTTTGGCGCAAAAAAGGAGCACTCTCTGTTTACCTTTTACGTATGCTCCCGCACTCTACTCTCTGTAATTAGATTTTGAATTTTAGTCTGTTGCTTGCTGCTGATTCTGATCGCCTGATGTTTCACACCAAAAAATCTTCGATTTTGGCCATTCGCGGATTTTTTCGGTTGACCGCTGCGATCTGCAGTGCCCAAAATCGTTAGTAATTCATGCTGAAATATCAGGCAAACAGAAAGATCAGCAGGTCGCAATGTAAAAATTATTTAACTTTAACATTGAATTAACATTAACATTGACTTAACATTAACATTGGATTTGCATTAACATTGACTTAACATTAACATTGGATTAACATTAACATATAATTAACATTAACATTGACTTAACATTAACATTGAATTAACATTAACATGTACTTAACATTAACATTGACTTAACATTAACATTAAATTAACGTTAACATTGAATTAAAATTAACATTGAATTAACATTAACATAGAGTTAACATTAACATTGGATTAACATTAACCTTTAATTAATATTATTTGTCGCTTCCTGCTGATTCTGTTAGCTTGGTGAATCAGCTAGAAAAATCCTCAATTTTAGCTGATCGGTGATGTTTTTCGCTAATCAAGGGAGCTTCCGAGCTGCACATTTTTTAACAGAAATAAACTGGGCACTTGTGAATTCTGTTGTATCTTACTGTGGATTTCTTTTCGCCTGAGTATTCAACTGGGAATTTGCATATTCCAGCTGTACTACCAAGCGAACAGAACTTTCAGTAGATTTCAAATAAAATGAATTGAAATCAAATGCACAGTACATGTACGGTACCATTATAACTATCCTCACCAAGTTTGGTCCGGATCGGACGACTATGGCCTATAGCTCTCATAGGACGAATTGGTTGAAAATTGCTCATATGTATGGAAAATTTAACACTAGAAAGTGTACGGGGTCTTCGACAGTCGGCTCGCTCGAGCTTAGTTAACTAAAACTAATTTCTGTGAAGTAAAGAGAGCTCTTTAAAAGTTCAGCTCGGAATAAGTTATATTAGTTTAATTTTTCTGTTAATATAAATTTTTTTTGGTTTAAAGTATTATTCTTTTATTGCTTCGGACCACTGTGCCTAGGTCAGTCCCCATCCCCAACAGTTTCTACCTTAGATAGCAGCTGTCGTTAGATGGCGTTAGCTGACATTTTGCTGCTTCAATTTATTCTATCAAGTTTCGCTTTGTTTTTGCACACATTGCAGTGTCGCTCTTTTCTTTCTTTGTTTTCCCCTCCTCTCTGTTTCGCTCTGAGTTTAATCTGTCTTTATCCCTGTGTGTTTGTGTGTGTTGCCATTGGCTTTAGAATAAATATTAAGTATGCTCATTCAGTGTACGTATTTATGCAAATAATTGTTTTTGGCCGAGTCAGACGATGCTGGGCAAAAGTGAAAGCTATTGCAGCAGTTTTAATCTTACACCAGCAGCAGTTGCAACAACTGCAGCGTTGCAAAGCGGCAGATGGAGACCGGAAAGCAGCAGTTGTTAACTCTGATTTAATGGCAATTGCGCTGGAGCTAGAGCTGGCTCCAGGCAGTGACGGAGGTGGTACAAGAGCGCAGCGACCGTAGCGCAGGCTGTTCCTTGTTGAGCTGCCAATCTGTCTGTCTGTTCAGCTGTCCAACTGTCCAGCAGTCTTCCTGTCCACCTATCCGCGGGCCATTCCCAACGGAAGTGGCTACGTGCTGTGTGTATTCACTGTGTTTGCGGCAACAACTTCACGGCGGACCGGTTACTGCTACGTGCTGCGGACGTTGTTCAGGGGTTTTAATAGGTTAATGGCAGCTGCTGCCGACTGCAGCAAGCAGCATGCAACTTGGTCTTACTCAGTCTACATATACCACTTTTTCTGTCTCTACTTTCTCTTCTTCTTTCCTTCCTTGTCGCTGCCTATCTCTCCCACTCAACTTCCCGTTGGCATTATGATAAACACACATTTGGGGCCTCAGGCTGTTCGCTGCACTCGGGCGAATGGACTTTTTAAATTGCTTTGCCAGCTGAATGTTGAACATAACCGCCTTCTATTGTATGTGTATGGGAACCGAGGTCACTACCGTCTTCTTTGTTGGCCATTGAATCAAAGCGCTTTTCTGCCAGCAATTTGCTCAATTGTGGCAAAGAAGTTTCACCAGTTCAGTTTTGCTGGAAATGCTCTTATGGTTGTCATTGAACAAACTTGCAAATTTTCCATACAAATGTAAGCTGAGCTAACCAGCAGGACTGACTAACAGTTATCCTGGAAGTTTACAGATGCAGAACTAAACGAGTTTTAATTTTTAAAACTCTTAAAACTGGGAAACACTTTTTAGAGGTCCTTTATTAGTATTATTATAGTATTATATATAGCAGCTCAGTAAATTATCTGTATCTTTTGAAAGAGCAGCAAAGCACTTATCAACCACACTTTTGAAGCTATCTTCTCATTCAACTAGCCACTAAAATCTGCTCACTTCTAAGACCCTAAGACACCCTTTGAGCTGACTGCGAGTAAGGGGCAAAAAGCCACATATAAAATATATGGCAAGCTTGTGGACAATGTGCAATCTGTGCCAGGCACATGTCAACCACACTCGCTTGCACACACACTCACACACCCACCCATACATAGAGACAGAGACTAAGGAGACATGTCAGCGACAGTGGGAGCAACTACAATAACAACAGCAGCAGCAACAATGGCAACGACAGCAGCTGTGGCAAAAAGACACACAAAAAAACAAAAAAGAAACAAGAAGAATGGAGAAAAAACTATAATGACAGCCTCTAGACAAAGCACTGGGTGAGCGGGTGGGCGTGGCCAGAGCAGGGTGGGGGGCGAGGCGGAAGGCAAAGGGTGTGTGGCATGTGCTATGCATCAGCAAAACTTTAATGGTGTCAGTAATTGTTAACTCAAGCGACGTTTATTTCCTGCCTGCCAGCTTGCCAGCTTGTCTCTGGGTGTCTTTTTGTGTGCGTGTGTTTCTCTGTGTCTGTGTCTGTGTGTGTGTGTGTGTGTGTGCATTGCACAAAACATAGCATACTTTGTGGGACCTTTATTATACAATACTGTACATCTTTACTTGGCACTTTTACGCCGCTGTTAAGGATATAAAAACAAAAGTCAAGTGTCGCCAGGCAGCTGCCACATACCCGCACATTCACATACGAACACACTGTAGCTGCTTGGCAGCAAATGCAAGTAAATTACGTATACGCCATGTGGTTGCCACTCTCTTTTAGTGAAAATAAACGTGCGCAAATTAACTGGCACTCGCATAACATTTAATTAACACTCGACACAGAGGCCACTGCCACACACTCATACGAAAGAGCAACAAAGTAGCCTGCAACAATTTTACAAAATTGGCCACATTTGTCAATTTCATGTCAAAATGTGAACAGCCAAAAAATAAAAAGGAATGCCTGGAATGCCACAACCACAGCTTCAGCTACAGCACCACCAGCTTCAGCTCCTCCAGTCTTAGTTCCTGGCACAGCAACAAGGATAACAAAGTCGTTATAAATTTGTCTAGACGCCCTTTGTCTAGCTACATGACAGGCAGGGCTGAGAGACAGCTTGGCTGCCATGCTGGACACTGGACGAGCTTGAGTGACATTATTGTCCATTCAATTCAATTCGGGGACACTTTCCTGTCCAGCCGCCAGGCCCTTTTTGGTGGTGTCTTTATCTGCCTGTTTGTGTGTGTGTGTGTTTTGTCACCAATTTGTCTGGCTGCCACATAAAAATTGCTTTAAATTAGTTGTTAATTTGACTTTTATCTACTATGTAATTTGTGTGCTTTGCTTTAGCGAAATTGTCGTTTAGTTTATAAGCAATTTCTTTTATATACATGAACTGAATAATTTATTGACTATTTCGTTGCTTTTATGTTAAAGTTAACTTAATGAAATGAAATTTATGAACTTTAAAGCTCATTATACATTAATATTTAATGGCTCTCCATTAAATTTCCGTCTAAAGTACAAATTTTAAATTATTTTTAATGTAATCTTAGCTCAAGTTTGTGTATTGATTTTTCCGGAATTTAATTTTGACTTTTTCTGTGTTGCTGTGCTCTGCTTTCTCTCGGAAATTACCTTATTAATAATTCAGCTGCTGTTGTAATATTATCTTCGTTTCAACTTTAATAAATTTTAAATTGTAATATGAAATTTCCACCGAAAAAGGTGTCAAAAATCGTTTGACTAAGAAAGATAAATAAATATTAACGTAGCAATGTGCTGTTTGTCAGTTAAACCAATTAAGGCAAAAGATTCATTCATCATAAACAAATTGATCTCATTAGGTAAACAAATACATAAGTATATACACAATGCACAATATAGATTTCATATTTGATTTATTGACTAGACAGAAGCATCGACAACGAGTAAACTTTATCTGTGGTCTTCCAAGTGATTAAGCAATAAATCCATATACGAGTTGACAGTGAAATATTAACTGAACGCCAAAAGGCAGGCGAAAATTCCGAAAATTGTGAAAATGCGAAAATGTGAAAAGTAAGCAGAAGTAAAGCTATTTGCCACATGCCACATGACAGTCAAGGAACATTTGCAGCTTAGTCAAATATACTTTGACACAAGAGTTCATAGAGAAAGTAATATTCACGTATTCACTGCTGGTCATTTGAAAAGCAGAGCACGTTTCACAGTTAAATATTTGAGTAAAATATTAAAAGTAGCCAACAATTCAAGACGTGACACATTTCGCGTAGACTCAAATCGAATTTCCATATAGACTTGAAGAGCATCATTTATGTTTAACTTAAGCGACGACAGAAATTGCAATTTGAAAGACATTTTAGTACAATTTATATTTTTAAAGGCGCATTTGAAATGTTATAAATGTAAGCGAAGTAAAGCCAAAGGGATAAAGGGGCAGCCAGTGCTCGGTGCCTCCTTAAACGTAAAACGCTTAACATTAAAGACAAAAATAAAAATAATAAAAGGCACACGCAGGATGGAGCGTTAACAATGCCGCCAAATGAAACAACAACAAAAAAACATGGCCATAACAATAAAAGCACAACAATAAGCAGTAACAACGAGCACAAGGATGAGCATTTGAGCAAGGACGTCAAGGGAGGCAGTGGAAAGGAGGGGAAGTGGGGAACAGAGAGCTAAACTCGTAGTCATAGTTAGAGAAAGATGGGAGAAAGAGGGGCAGATGGAGGCCGTGTGGCTGCCAAGTGTAGCAGATTAAAGGAATGTTTGTTAAATGGTGCAAAGCAGCCAGCCGAAAGGGGCTAGAAGGGAGCAAAAGGGGGCGTGACTTATAATTTGATGAAATAAACTGGGAAGCAGCCTTTGTAAACGCCAAGCATAGACAAAATAACCGCTAATAAGCCACAGAAATAAACAGAGCAAAAATAGATAGAGATATAAGCAAATAGAATGAAGAATTTCAAGCTAAAAGAGGTAGCTAAAATACCTGAAAGATGGCTTGAATTATTTACCAATTTAAAGCACAATAGTCAAGCACTTTAATTTCTGTAATTTGCCCACAGCTTAAGCAGCATTTCAAATTAATTTTAAAAAATAAACAGAATTCAAAGACGTCGTAGAGGCGAGGAGAAAGGAAGAAAGGGACGCAGAGAGATTGGTTAGAATATCGAAGTAAAAGCGGCCTAAATTATGCGGCAACAAGAATATTTTCATTTTCATTTTCGTTTCATTTCATTTCATTTTCTTAATGCTTTTTAAAAGCGGCTTATGCGAAAACGTTAGTATGTTCGTGGTTATGTGGTTGTAGGCGCAAATACAGCGCTGTGCGCAACAATAGAAACGCCAGTAAATTTCAAATAAAAGCCAAGTAAATAAATTCATTAATTAAGCATCAATTGTGCTGTTTAATAAGCATTAAAAATGAATGTAAATTTAAATATTGAATAACTTGTGTTTATGTTCTTATAAGCTTGAACCGGAGTGTGCATATATGTACACTCGTACGTATGTATTTTTATATTCCGCCTCAATACACATGAATGATTTCTTTGTCGAAGCAAAACTCAAGGCACAACTCAATTTTATGTGGCAAATACGCAACACACACTCATACACACAAATAAATTGTTAGCAGCACTGTATAACACATAAATATATATAAATAAAGATATATATGTATATGATTTCAATTGATTTGCCGTCAATTTCATTTTGGCCAAATTCAAAGCGTTAAAAGGCAAAAATCGCTCGAGGCAAGAACTGCACAAAAACCCAAACACACACCACACACACACACCTACCTACTCCCAGAGACACGAGTATACTCGTATACATAAGAAACATGACGCTAGCATTGATGAATTATTATTTGGCCAGAGTTCTCACACACAGCAAATAAATACATTACGCATACGCAACGTGGAGCTGAGTCAAGTTGAGGCCGCCTGTCAGCAATGTTTGGCGTTCCTTCCCCTTCCTGTCTACCTCATGCCTACAACTGGCTAACCACAATCATCCATCATGCAGCACAACAACAGTAGCAGCAAGCAACGTTAAGACGAGCTTACACGACTGTTTGTATACCCTGTACAAGTACTTTAAATTGGCTTCTTTACTTTTTGCTTGTAACAAACTTTTGATTGAATTTTTGTAGAGGAGGATTGCCATTTCTTAGCTTTTACTTTGAGTTACTTCTCTTCATGAATAGTAATATGCAACATAACATAACGCCTGTTACACCGTCAGCACAGAGTACGTCTGTGTAGCATGTTGCTGACCATTTTCCGCTTGTTTCGCCCCTCATCGCCATGTCATCGATATGGTGTTGATATACACTTTCAAAGCGCCGACATTGTTAATGTTATTGTGTGTATGTTCGTCCTCTTCCCATCACTTCCTCTCTCTATCTCTAACTGCTCCTTTGTTAAACTTCAGCTTAGGTTGAGCTAAACACAATTATCAGTTGCTGTGCAGCGTACGAGTCCCAAATCCCCATGTGCTTGGTAATCCATCAATGTGGTCAAACTGATAGCTCCAGCACTTTGTCTTAAGCCATGAATATATGTATAAATATCGACTTTATATATGTATTTGCCCACACCTGTAAACGCAGCAACAACTACAAAACTACAAGAGTAAAAGCAAGCAAAGTTTGAAACTACTTTTAAAAATGTTCAAGTTAAAGTTTATTTCGTGTCTCCTCTGGCGTTTAATTTATTTTTATTGCCCATTTTGCTTGCTAACAAATTATCCAATCAAGTCAAGCAGTGAACAAAAAATAGCAAAAGCAAAAGAAGAAACGAAATTTGTCATTAAAAATCACTTGAAAGTGCTACGACTGCAATTTGAGTTAACAGTTTCGCCTCATTATACGATCTGAGCGGAAATAAAGGAGAAAAGGAGACAGGGAGAAAGGAGAACAGTAGAAAAGGAACTGAAGAACACGAATTATGGCCGATGCCATAATGGCCATTAAAACTTTTTTGTCTGCCCAAGCAATGTGGCAAATGGCAAACTGAAACAAGCTGAGAAAAACTGAAAAGCGAACAGAAAAAAAGAAGCAAAAATTGAAATAAAAGTAGTATGCAGAGAGTCAAGGTAGCTAAGAAGGAGAGCGAGAGAGAAAGCTAGTGTAAGAGACAAAGTAAGAGAGACACATTAGGCCAAAACTTTTACAATAATCATTTGGAAACGACTGATGGCCAGTCTGTCGTTGTCCTTGGTCTGAACAAAAAGAAGAAAGCAGCACACATATAAAAACAAAACCAAAAACGAAACAGGAAAAATTGAAGAAGGAACAAAAAGCAGAAAAGAAAAAAAAAAACAAAAAAAGAGACAACTCAGATAGAAAATTCAGTAGAGCGCAGCGCCGCAAACTGCGCGGCTGTCAATACAAAAACGAACAATTAGATGTTTGGTAGCAGGAGTGCGAGGGATGGAAAGGCAAATCAGGGTTGGCAAGAGGGTGGAGGACTGAAGGGGAACTGCCAATGACAATGAGCAAACGGACGGACAACAACGGGCAACAGGCGAATCGTCCTTCTGAATTATTGAGCGTGCAACTTGTTGAAAATCCAAGGATGTAATGGAGCTCGCCTGCCTGCCACACACACACATACACACACACCCACAGAGAGACCGACACACCCACACAGACAAATATATGAGTGTAACTTTAATTTACTCATTTCAACAAAACGTTAAAAATTTACCAAGTTATTTCCCCGAAGGCAATGTCTGCGTACCATGAGAAAAGTCCGCGCCAAAGAAATGTGAAATGAAAGCGCTAAAAACAATTAAAAACTTTGTGGCGCACTTGAAGAATGTGCGTCAAGCAAGCTGAGTTTATGGCTTTTTAATTGCTTACCATGGACGTGGACATGGGTGTGGGCGTGGTCTTGCAGGTGGGCGTAGGTGTGTAGGTGCGAAATTGGAAATAGAACGCGCCGGGTTTTCGCTGTTATTTATCTAAGCGCATTAAAGCATAGCATACTTTTAGGGGCATGGTAATTCGTTCAATTCCAAGAATTCAATCGAGTGGATAGGAGTTGCTGTGGGTTGAGTTGTCATTAGCAAATATAAATATAATTGTTTGTTGATACAGCCTCACTAATAACGCATAATCTGAACTATAATCTATGCAAATTTGACATATTAATTTAGTTGAAAATTCATTATTAGTTCATGTTAAATTTATATACTGCTAATATATTAAATAAATATGCTTTTTATAAATATCAGTGTTGGCATTTTAGTGAATTTAATTATCTGGCAAAACAAGAAGGAATGCTAGGGGTGGACTGGCTGTAGAAATTTCTTACTGTGATTTTCATTTCGTCTGAGAATTCAACTGGGAATTTGCATATTCCAGCTGTAATACCAGGCAAATAGAAATTTCAGTAGATCATGAATTCAAGCTTCAAACTTAATAGTAGCCTGCATAAGCACAGAAAAGAATTCACTGACTAAATGTTGATTTTTAATCATTTGAGACTTTTTTCTTGCAATTTGCAGACAATGTTTCAATAGAGATGGCCAAACTTTCACGACGTGCTCCGTCGTCTGCAACAACGCCGTCAAAAGCAACAGGAACAACAGCAACTGCAACTGCAATTGGAAGCACAACAATAACTGGAACAACAACAACTACAACTTCAACTGTTAATCATGCGACGGGAGCCAAACAACAATCAGAACAAAAGCAAGAACAAAACAACAAACGAATTCCCCGTGCATCGAACAGCAACAGCAACAACAACAATAACCATAAAAATCCTCAATTGTCGAACTTTGTTGATCCCGAGGCAAGCATTGCAAACGAGTTGCATGCATCCTCATCGGGAGCTGCATCGGCAGCATCACCGCCATCGCCGGCGTACTCCAATTACAACAGCAATCAGAACACTGCCTCACCTGCAACCTCACATGTTCCCGTCTCGGCCACGCCCTATATGCCACTGCTGCCGCCCGGTGAACGCAATTTGACCGATGCCGAAAATGCGGCCGAAAGAGCACGCATACGAGAGGAATTCTTTGCGACATATGACGTGATGACTGGTGTTCGAATTGCGGCCACATTGGGCGGCTTCTTTGGCCTGATGGTGTTCCTGATTGTTTGGAAAAGTCGCAGCAGCAGCAACGAGACGCTCAAAGTCCTCAAGGATCCCAAAATGGCAGCTGTTGCTGCTGTTTGCATGCAGGAGGAGGAGGAACGGGAGCTACAGGAGGCCATTGTAGCCACTGGCATGTCCATCTATCCGGATGAGTATGATGCACTCGTCTATCGACGCCAGCGCATGCTCTCACTGGGCAATGTGAGTGCTCCGCCGCTGCTCAATCGAGGCTATCGCTGCGCCTCAGTGGGTAAGTGTCACAGCTACCAAATTGTTTAAATTTAGTAGTTTAACAATCGTTTTTAACTTGGCAGGCGGCGTAGGAGTACCTGGACCTGTTGGCTATAGCTATCTGCTGGAGCCGCCGCGACGCTTTTCCTACTCGGCGATCTCGGCGGGGGGTGGCGCGCCACGACGCAAGAGCGGCTCGGAATCCTCACGTATTTTTAGCAACTATCCCATGGGCGGCAGTTTTGGTACGGACGATTACTTTATGGAGACGGAGGATGAGCTGGAGCACGAGGAGTATATGCAGCGGGAGGCGCAGGCACAGGAGGAACTGGAGCAGGAGCAGCTGCATAAACGCAGCGACTCAACGCGCAGCAAACTTGGATTTCTGTCCGTGCCAATGGCGGTGAGCGGGAAAAAGGCTAACTTTAAAGCTAAGAGACAAATAAACTCAATTTCTTTCCACACTTCTTTTTAATCCTCTTGAACAGGGACACGATTCGCGACGTAGTAGTGCCATGACTTGCTGCAGCACCGATAGCTCCTACCTGGAGCGTCGCACCTCCGCGTACACGCTGGGCATGAGCAATCTGCCGCCCACGTTGCAGCGGAAACTGTCGACGGCATCGCGCACCTCAAGCATCGATAACTGGGACTACTACTATCCGGATATACAGGTGATACAGCCCACGCCCAAGGCCTCGCCGTGTCCCTCGGAGCGCAGCATACACGAGCCGACGCCAGCCAAGAGCCCAGCCTCGGGATTGAGTGCTCCGAGCATCAAGCGCAAGCACAGCATTGTCTCCTATGATCCCGAGAGTGCGCAAGCGGGACGCAAGCAGCAGATTCACTCGATCAGCGCAGATACGGTGGATGTGTATCCGTACAATCAAAGCACGCTGCCAGACCCATTGGATTTGAGTCTGGCGTTGGGTAAGCCTGTGACAAGTGCCACGCCCACTGGCCAGCAGACGTCGCCTTCGGAGGAGCTGCGTCTTGGTGTGCGTCGGAAGCTGACGCTCGTCGAACTGCAGCGGAATGTGGAGAGCAACAACAACAGTTTTCCGTATACGGCAAATGCAGCGGGTCCGACTACAGTCACCGCTACGGGCACCTCCAACACCACAGCCAACACTAACGCCACCGCCACCTCCAGCAGTATTAGTGTGGACAGCACACCGGTGAGTCTGGACAGGCTGAACGGCAGCATCAGTCTGGGCACCAACTCCGCCAAGGCGCCCGCCCAGCCACTCCAGGGATTGGATGGCAAACGTGCGCCACTTGCCTCGCTAAGTTCCTTTAAGATCTCCTCGCTGGAATGCCCAGACTCGGAGCTTCGTTCCCTCGACGAGGACTCGGTGTTTGGCCTGGAGGAGAGTGCCGCCGACACCGACGATGACATGCAGCAGCTGAGCAGCGACAGCGAGGAGCAGGCAGCGGCAGCAGCTCAACAGGTGCAACTACCACTTCAACCACTCCAGCCGCTGCAGCCCATCTGTCAATCCTTTGCCAAACCTCTGGTGCTGCCCGCAAAGCGTATGAGTCTGAGTGGAGTGCCCATGGGCACCGGTGCACGACCACGTCGTCCGCTGCTGCAACGTCATCGCACCATAAGTGCTTCATCCAGTGATCGCGCAGTGCCGCCGCCGCTTGAGACGCACTTCGGTCCGGTCAGCTGCAATCCGGTGCAGCGTCGGTCCCAGTTGCTGCAGCAGCACAGTGATCCGCAGACGACAACGACAACCACGACGACAACGACGACGACCACGGAGGAGGACACCTGCTCCACGCTCAACACGGAGCTGGGACTGCTCGATGCAAGTCCCTCTGGAGCGGGTGTGGGAGCAGGTGGAGCAGCGGGAACTGCAGCTGGTGGAGAATCAGCTACTCACACGCAATACAGCAGCCTCAACACCGTCATCAGCATGGCTCACTCCGGTCCAAGTCCCCAGACGGACAATAATTTTCAATTGTGTTCCAGTGGGACAATGGGCGTGGCAACCACTAGTGCCAACAGTAGACTGGGTCACGATCCGTGCGCCTCTTCCATATCGGACTCGGTAATAGCCACCACACGACCGCAAAGCATTTGCATGCCCTCCACCCTCAAGGAGCTAATACTGCGCGGTGGCAACGCCAGCAAAAGTGCCCACAATCTTAGCCTGCATCATCCGGAGACGACGGCGACGCCAGCGGTAATGCTCGAGCTGCCACTGATAAGGCTGCCCACAGACGAGGACGATGAAGACGATGATGACGACTCGGAGGATCAGCGGAATATTGGTAATGGTAACGGTAATGAGAATGGCAATGAGCACAGTCTGGAGGATCGGGATCCCAGTTTGCCAGGCACTTCCAGAAAGTGGTCGAAAGAGACGCTGTTCTAGCCCAGTTTGTTGCCGCTGCTGCAGTGCGTGCAGTTCCAATCAAGAGCTTAACAAACGGACTTTTTAGGGTAGTCAACAGCTGGCAGGGTTGCCACCCCACAACAAACAAAAATGTAAGCTTAAAGTATTTGTAAAACAATTAAACAAAACGAAGCGGAAGCGGAAACGGAAGTGGAAACGAAAGCAGTACCGGAAACGGAAACGAAAGCGGTAGCAGCAAAAACAACAACGTATTCGTACTTAGAGACTGTTGTCTATTATTGTTAATAGAACTCTAAAAGTTAAGTAGTGATACTCGGATTTATTTTTCACACTATCTAATGAAATGTATATTTATATACCTATATATACATATATATTTCTATATAGTACTCGTAGTATTGCCAGCAGCCAGCAGCAAAAGCAGATATCAGTCTACCCCTCACATATATAGTATATACATATATATATATATATACAAATATATATATATATAATTATTTTTCTTTTTTTTTTTTATAAATGGAAACATTCTTCTAGTGTCTTAAACAGCAGCCAAAAATAAATAAATATAAACCAAATACTTCAAGTATTGTAAATTAGACAATTTTTTATAGATTGCACACAAGAACTTTAACAAATAATAAAAAATCCAAACAACTGATGTACACTGACAGAAACAAGCCTAAAGTATGAGCCATAAAGAAAATATACATACATAGATGAGAACTTAAAGACCTCGATAAGCATCAGTCGAACTCAAATCTACTGTTCTATCCTAATTCTTTCAAATTTTCATACATCCAGTTATTCACTTTCTGATAATTCTTCTGGAAAATCAAACCCTTTTTTGGCCATTCGAATGCAAATTGTTACGAGAAAAATTACAAGCAAAATTACATACTATTATAATAATTAGTTGTTGTCGAAAAAGAAAGAAAATTTATTATAGCGTTACTCAGAACACAAGTGTTAAAAACAAGTATATATACATACATATATATAGTATGAACAATTTTCCTAACTCATCCCACCTACGCATCTCTATTTTTCTATGAAAATGCATTTGCTCCACAAGTGAGAAATTAAATTAAATAATAAAATGTGTAAAAATAACTTGTATTTTTCAATAACAACAAAGGGAAATCAAAAATATATATATATAAATAAATAAAATAATATTAATATGAGTAAATCTAAAAACTAGAGCTGCATTTGGTCGTGGGAGATTTAAAAACAAAACAAAACAAAAATAAACACCTATTAGAGACTTTCTCACATGCCTGAGCCTAATTTGTACCTATCCTATTGCATAAGTGTAAATCAAGCCCTATTTCAAATATTTTTGAATACTAGTAAGTCTATTTTATACGATGGAAAAATCAACTCAAATGGCGCCTAGGAAATGGTATATCAAAAACTAAAAAAACTAGTAATACTTAAAAGTATAAATACTTAATTGTTGGTTAAATGCTGAAGTCAATGAAAAATTAAAAAAGGAAAAACCAAAAACCAAAACGATTGTAGCGTTAAATTTGTTTCAAAATAAAACTAAAAAATATATATATATATATTAACTAATAATGTAGCTAATTATATATACATATGTATGAGAACAAAAAGTAATAATAATATTAATAATAAAAGTAATGAGAAGCTGATAAGTTGTACAAGTCGAACTGTAGCAGAACCAATTGTTAAACCTAAGCTTATTACGATTGTAAGGCCCAAATAAAAATCGAGCTGTTGTATTAAAAACGAACAATAATGAAAATCTATTAAAAGTCGGTTCAGCCAGCACCTAGAAACATTGGGAAAGTGTCGAAAATGAGAAATCACTTTTCAAAACTCTTCAAGTTTTTCTTTTTGAAAACAATCTTTAATCATATAATAAACTCCTTTGTTGTGCAGTTTTCTTTTATACTTTTGTACTAATACAAATATTTCTTATCCACAATCTTCTGATTTATCAATCATGTTTGTACCTTTAGCTAAATTTTAATCACAATTGGTAAATACTGACAAGGAGCATGAAAAACGAAAGCAATTGAACAAAATATACTATTAAATACAGTTATAAAGCCAAAAGCGCTATTTAAAAAAAAAAAGAAAACTTAGTTAAATGTTATAAATATATAAAGAAAAAATTTGATGAACAAAAAACAAAAACCAAATTGATGTAAATGTTAGCGATATTATTGAGAAATGTGACAAAAAATGAAAAATAATAAACCAAATGAAAAAAAAGAAATATACACAAAAGTTGCAAAGACAAAGTTGTTTCAATTTAGACATGTTTATAGCCTAGATCATGTATTGTTTTACTTTTAGCCTAGATTATGTACAGACTAGAGCGTGGGGACTTAGTATCTATATTTGGTGGAGTAGTCCTTGGGTGAGACGACCAAACCGCGTCCTTTGCGTGCACCACGATACACCGTCTCCACAATGTCAATCATCTCCTGCTTGTCCTCCAGCGGCCAATTGATTTTGTTGTTGTTACCCGTGCCCAAATCAATCATAATGTGTTTGTTGCGGAAGAAGAACATTACTGTGCAGGGATCGTACAACTCGTACATTTTGTTAAAATCCGGTACTTCCGTTATGTCCACCAGATAAATGACGGCGAAGTTTTTCACCTTCTCGGCAATGCTGTACATCACCTCATCCATTTTCATGCACGCGGGATCCCAATCGTGACCGAAGCGTATTACCTATAAAATTTGTAAACGTTTAGAGACTCCGTTGGTTACCGACTATCTGGTTTACCTACCACAACGCGATCTTCCTCGGAAAGTATGGCCTGGTCGACTTGCCAGCCGTTGTGTAAATGCGGTAACATATACGACATCTTGTTAAATTGTTTTTAATTATTACTTTTTGCAAATAACTAAACGTAAACAATCTGCTAGCGAATGTGTCTGCTGCACTGTTAGTGTGACCGTATTTCCTGCAGTTTGATATCGTTGCAGCTATCGATAAATACAACAGCTGACGGCTGACTGTTCACAGCGCAGCCAACTTTAAGTTGCGCGCCAACAGCAACAAATTCAAAGTGAAACACTTTTTTATAAAAATATGTATTTTATTTTTGTAATTAGTTTGTAGCATCATTATCAGTTCAAATACTTTTGCTTAAAGTTATCTATATGCTCCAACACTTTCACGGTCATATCATTGATATATTCATTCCTAAATTGCTCCGAATAATCAGGTAAACTACGTCGAGTCTGGTAGTGATTTGGCAAGTTAACCTTGTGGCGTCCAATGGATTTGATGATTAGCCACAGAATATAGAAACTGAACCAAACTGTAAAGTACAGTGGAATGTACCAGAGCTTGCGGCCAATGTAGAAGTAACTGTACTTCTTGACACGTGGCTCTGGTGGCGGAGGAGGAGGTGGAGGCGGTGGCGGTGTCGTTGGTGGTGGTGGCGGCGGTGGTGGCGGAGGTGGTGGTGGGGGCTCCACATGATGATGATAATGATGTGGATGATGGTCATCGTAGATAAGTTCGGGATACGAAACATCCGGAAACGAGGGATACGAGTAATCATGATGATCGGGATAATGTTCGTGGTGATCATGATGATGATCATGATGATCAAAGTGCGCCGGTGGCTCGGCATAATCGTGATCATGTCCATGATCGTGATCGTGGTCTGCTGGCTTTGGTGCCGCTGATTCTGGATGAGATTCCAACCAACCCGGTGGCGGCGTAGCATACTCCATATTGGGATCGTATTTGTTGTCATCGCTGGGATGTGTCTGTCCGTCTGTCTGCAGTGCTGGCAGTGGACCATCATCGCCACCTGGACCACCACCACCACCATCGGAATCCATGTCTCCACCAGGCATGCCACCCATGCCAGCCATACCTGCATCTGATGCATCTCCACCGCCACTATCGCCAGCATCCTTGCCAGCCTGATCCTTCGCCGGCGGCACATTATCCTGAGCACTCGCGGGCAGCACACCAATCACATCGTCATTCTCGGGATCATCATCAGCTGGCGCCGCCGACATGGAGCTGGCTGTGCTTGCTGCGGTGTCCTTGTCGCCATTTCCCGCCGGCACTGGACCAGGATAGCTGTAGCCAGAAGAAGGACCTGGATAAACGTAGCCAGCACTGCTCAAAGCATTGCCAGATGCTGGTGGCAAATAGCTGGACACCGTATCCGAGGGCAACGCTGCTTTGGGATCCTGCGAAGGCGACGGATACATAGTGTTGAGAGGAGGAAAGGAGTAAGTGTCCTTTGGTGGTGCATAGGACTGCACCACATTCGAACCAGCTGCCAGTTTGCCATCCGGATGATGATGATGATGATTGGCGTGGTTATCCTTGAACAAACTGGAAGCCACCGCTTGCCCAGGTGCAAATCTGTCGGCGAATTGACCTAAGTAAAGTACGGAATTTAAGCACTGAAACTACTCCGTATAATTCCAATCTTTACTTACCACGTTGGTAACCTCTTTGTGGCTTCTGGTAGCGATTATAGTTCTTGTACTTCTGGACGGGACGCTGCGGGCGTGCCGACTTGATCAGCGGTGTTATCAGCTGGCCAAAGGGATACGACGTGCGATAGTCCACGGCGCGGCCAGTGGAGGCAGCTTCTATCAGCGGAGGTGGAGCCTCGCTGGCCACGCTTACGGGCGTGACAAAAAGCATGGGCTCCACTTCCGGTTCAGGTACTGCCTCCGACGGCGGCTGATGGTTATAGGGTATGGGCGGTGGTAAGGTCGTGGTCGTTGTAGTTGTTGTCGTTGCTGTCGTTGAGGTGGTGGACACCGCATTCTCACTCGTGTTGAAACTGCAGCGTGCAAACTGAACTATAACAAACGCTTCTCACTCGTTTTTAAAGACTTACATTTTGGGAAAGATTAAATCCGTGTTAAGGGCCTTAAAGATGCGCGGTCCCTGGTCTGTGCCGCTCGAGAGCACCTGCGAATAGGCCTCGATCTGCATGGGATGCAGCAGCAGCAATCCCAACGCCAGACTCAGCCCCAAAAGCAGCGCACAATTGGCGCCAAATTCTCTCATTATATTTTCTGTATTTCTCAGGACACTTTTCAAAAGGTATTTTCTTAGTATTTAATATCCACTTTTATTCCGAGCTCAATCTTTCTAATCACTCGACATATCCGCTCGAGCCTCGTAGCTCGTCTTGAAGGCACCGCGCGAACTGCTCGACTCCAGTGGAAAACTGTATCTCGATTGGTTTTATTCTTCAGTCCAGCGAAACGTGTATTTGATTTCGTTTTTTCATGACCCAGTTAAAGGTGCTACCAGAATTGATCTATATAGACCCAGTATAGACTCCACAGCACTTTCATTTCGCTGTCGTCGCTCAGGTGCTAATTGATTGTTACTCCACATATTTCATATAAACATATGTATATCCATCTGTACGTAGACTATCTCTCAGCTCATCTGCCGTTAGGTTCTTTAGCATCCATCTTGGCGGCGTGTCCAAAATTCCTCAGTTTGTTAGCTCTCTTCTGAGCTCTTCGTGGCTCCCCTGGTCAGGGCGTGTGACGCCAATTTTGCAATCAATAAGAAAGATATACTAAACTGTTAACTGATATAAAGCTTACAGACTGGCTCACTGATCATCGCGCAGCCGAAATGTTAGGGGGCATGAAGCTGAATTAATAGCACAGCAAACTTAGCTCACTTTGAGATTCATGGAGATCAAAGTAGTAGAGATAAATTAGTATAATTTAACAGAAAGCATCTCCGGACTTCTGATTTAAAACAAGGTATCTTCCAGTTCAACTTATTTGCTAATTGGCCAAAATTTGGTAGCTTCAAGGCCTCAATGAAGTTGTGAACTCCAAGATTAGATTTCGTCGTCAATTAAAAATTTCAACTTCTCGACTAAACCAAACAAATAAACAGATTGATAATATACCAAGAATTACTAGATGTGGGTCACTGGATTGCTGTTATAGTTGCGTGCCTGCTGCGATTAACACTTAGTGAGACGTGCTATAATTTGTTGGCGCTGCTAATTGACAGTTTTCAACAAGTTTATTGAAAACTAAATGGAAACAGAACCAAAACCGGTATTGGAACTGCACTCCAATTGTTCTGTTTACAACTTTTACTTATTTGCATATAGTAGATTTCATTTCTTATCAGATTGTTTTATTTTATTTACCAGAAATATATATATATCATATGATAATTGCAAAGTCTTTTAATAGTTAGTACACAAGAGTTCTGTCATCGAAACAAGGAACACAAAATCGAACATTTTTATAAACTAACAAAACATTTGGTTCTTTTTTAGTTGTTTCTGTTTTTTGGATGATTTTACAAGTTAATGAAATTGTTGCAAATGTAAAATGAAATTAAGATCAATAAAATATTCACAAAAACATATAAAAACTAAAAATACTTGAATTACGATTAACTTTTCTGACTTAACGGAGCGTATAGTATAAAAAGCGTGATATTGATACGGAACATATATACTATATATGCATGTGTGTGGGGATATATACAGACTTGGCACAAAACGCTGGCGTCTTTCATTTGGTAAACGTGATGGTGAAACTGTTTGCCTTTTAGAATGGCGAGTTCATGCCCAGCTTTGTGCCAAAATCCAGACGCGCTCGACGCTGATAACGCGCGTTGACTCTGAAAAGAATTTGGAGACACATTAATAAATAGTTTATTTAATAGAAAGACTTTGAAACTTACTTGTTCTCCTGAAACTTGGCTAGCTCGCTGACAAAGAAGCTCAATAAGCTGCTCACAAACAGCAATAAAATGGGCTGCCAGACTTGCTGTAGCAGCTGTTCCAGTGAATCATCCAGCAGCATTTGAAGACCACAAATTAAGCCATGAAGCAGCAGCAGCGCCAGGCATGTAAAGGCCCAAATATGATTGCTAAATGGATTGCGCTGCCAAAGCGCGTGATCACGATGCACAAAGGTGATGGAGACGAAAACTGAAAGAAAGAAATGAATCAATAACTCCTACAATCAATTGTCAGTCACTAGTATTACCAAAGTGCAGCAGCAGCGCAAACAAAGCACAGCTACGTGAAATGTGCAGACACAGATAGAAATTCTCATAATTAGCATCCGTATTGAGGCTGGATGCCGTGCCGGAAATGGGCTGCGTCATGAGCAACCAGTAGGCAAAGAGCTGTAGGGGAAGAGCGGAAGTTAATTAAGTTGTAATACCAATGGATAGCAAAACTTATCACTTACGATGGCTATAACGGGTATGAGAAACTTGCAGCCATAGCACCACATGACAAACGCAAAGGCACGCGAATCATATTCGGTTTGCTTCTTACTGGTGGCACGACTCATGATCTTTGGATCGAGATCGATGTGAGCGAGCGAGATGCCAATTAACGGCACGGGTATGCACATCAAATAGATTGCCAACAGCGGTGTTATCACCGGCGGCAGTGAGAGGCACGCGCAGAGCACATTTAATATGGATATAGAGCCGGCACAGCAGGCCCAGAATTGTATACAATTCCAAAGGCCCAGTGAGAAGCGTCGTGATAGCTCAATTATGGCCACCAGCGAAAGTGGGTCGTCCCGACAGATCGCAATGGAGCAGGGCAGTGAGTTGAGCAGACGACTTAGATAAATGGGTGATACTGTGTGCGCGGGAGATTGCATGGCACGAGCGCCACTTCCATTGGTGCCACACTCAAGCAACTGATCGCTGGCAAACGATTCATCCGCTGTGGCTTTGCCTTGACTCTGTCGCTGCCAGTTAAGCTTGTTGTGCATTAAATTGGCCTCCGTGTAGGCATCGATATCCTGACAGACCTGTGGATACAGTGGCTCTACAGCAATGCTGCAGTCGGCCTGCAGAAAGATGTTCGCATTGTCATTGCTCGCCGAACTGCCCAAGCAGACGACGATCTCTCCATAGGACTGCATAATGTCCAGCATTTGGCGCGTTGCCTCTGCCGAGCAATCTGTGAACAACGACACCTGTAGTGGCACATTGTCCACCTGCTCCAGATGCGGGCGTATGTTCTCAATGCCTCGTGGCAATTTGGCCCGATTCGACATGTCAAAATTGATGGGCGCACTCTGATCTGTGCTCTCGGTTAGTGTGCTCAGGGAACGACAATTCTCATCCATGGCCGAGTCCAGTGAATGTCGTTGCTTGTGCCGCTCTGGATCTGGCTCTGAATCGAAATGTAATGCCATATGCTCATCGATATCTTCGATGTCATTGTCATCCTCATTGGAATCTTCATTGGTGGCTTCATTAATGGGATTGCATTCATCGGGATTTGAGATGGCACCAGGTGCAGAGCAGCTCAGTGTCTTGGAGGATTCCAAATTGTTGGGCGGACTGAGGAGGTAGCTTAATTTAGGTCCATCCTCGGGATCACCTACAATATCAGTGGGCATATCAATGGACGTGGACATGGTTGTGTGGTTGGTGTCAGCCACAGCTGCATCATCGGATTGTATGTACATGACTTGGGCACTGGATGGATGAATGGCAACAGAATCTGTGATGGTGCTGGTGGTAATTGTGGTAGTGGTTGTGGCTGTGGTTGTTGTTGTATTGTGCTCATTTAGTTTACCCGCATTTTTAGTCGTCATCGCATTGGAAGTCGTATTTTCAGGTTCCTTGACCTTGCTATTGGCAACTTTCTCGCGTTCCCGTTCCTTCTCTGGCTCTGGTTCACTAAGCAACGAGATGTGACAATTCCAACCAGATTCGAGTCCCATTTTCTCCGAAAAGACTCGAGACCGCAACTCGTTTTCCTTGCTGAAGTGCACGAAGCGAATGCAGGCACGTTCCAAGCGCTCCACGAGGTGGACAATGTCGTTCTGGGCCTGATACTGCATCGTCACCATGCCAATGAACACCTGATGACATTGCATCTCAAAGCAGCCCTCCACATCATTGCAATCCTCGTCCTTGCTCTCGGAAAACAGTAAGGAGTCCGTACTGATGCTGTGACTCAGCTTCACATGATGTCCTCCTTCAAAGTCACAGTGTGATTTATCCACATGCTGCATGCGCAACTTGGACTCTGGTGGCAGCTCCAAGTAAGCGATTTGTCCATTGCTATGCAGGGGACCGCTCAATGCTCCATGGATGCCATGACGCAGCGGTCGATATGAGAATGCTGTGCAGTAGGAAGTCAACGCACTGCGCTGATAAAAGTCCAGTGCTCGCTTGCGATCCTGCGGCGACAGTGGCCTTAAGTCCTTGCCATCCCAGAAGTCATCACAACAATCCAGTATGATGTCCGCGGTGCCTTGGGTAAACAGCGACAGGTAACCTCCTGGATTCTCTCGCATTACCACCGACAACGAGTGTGGAAACGGTACCTTCACCTTGGTCGACAGCTGCAGCTGCCGCGCAAAGCGTATGTCCCGACGCACCACATCCGGTTGCTGTGAAAAAAGAGGCATTAGTAAGAAGTACAATGTGGTAATACCGCTAAAAATGTGTTGAAGGTCACTTACCAGATGCCTATAGCTAGCCAGCTGTCCCTCCAAAGCAAACCGATCGGTGGCATGGTTGGTGAAGCCAATCTGTTTGGCCAACTCGCACAGACATCGTCTGGGGTAACAAATCGAACAGAGAGAAATCGATTAGAACTTGAACCGTTCAATCTCGATGGAGATGGATGTGCGCGAGCTTTTGCTACATTGTGAGGTGCGATGATCATGCATGCAGTCAAGCGTAATGGGGCACATGGATGGGCATTGGACAGTGGACGATGGATAGTTGTTGGGTAAACAGATGGGGGCCGATCGCACTATATATTTTAAGCATTCTTGGCAAACATAATAATTTCTTGTTACTTAAAATAGCATGCCAATTAAGTATAGACGATTTGTGCTTTGCATGAGGGCGACTCGGTGGAAAAGTGGGTTCCATACACATGCTAAATATACTACATACATGGATACAAAAATAACAACAAAACATGTACATATTTATATATACATATATATATATATATATTAAGATTTTAAATGGAATGTGTACAAAATAAATATTGCAAACTGCAACTAAAAAACTGTTTGTTAAATTTTGAGATTAGTGTTAACCAATTTATACTATGTATGTGCGTTGTTAAATTGCAGATGAATCAGGGAAGGTTAATTAAATTGTCACATTTAAAAATCATATATATACACGTGAGTATATATCTTTTTAATGGTTTAGGTGTGAACAAATTATTCAAGCGATTTTTGATTGAAATTTACAAAAGACTTACTGAAATCATAAAAAAAAAGTTTTACTATGAACAATTAAATTTTTTAACTTTACCAATCTTGATTTATATTTTTGTATATTTGGGTTTTATATAGATATCGGTTAAACGGTCCAATTGAAGTGTCGTTTGTGTGTGTTTCAACTCAAACAAAAATCAAAATTCGACCAGAAAAAAATGGAATTCTGGTCATCACAAAAGTTTTAATGCTTTAAAAAATCATTAGACTATATATATGTATAGATATATAAATCGACTGAATCGATTGGGTTTATATAGGTATTAAGTTATGTTAGCGATGATAATGGATTATGAACTACGTACCCATGCAATAGGCTTTTCATACTGGATTCAAACATCGCATACCGATTTGTCACGGGCACCAGATCTTTGTCGAGCATGGCCACCGCACTGACATGCCCACAAAACTGTGCATAGTGCTCATGTGTTAGCGGCGAACAGGTGTTGAGTAGTATAGCCAGACCTGGAAAGGATTAGCATTAGTATATGTAATCATAATAAGGTAAACCATAGCAAACCCAATGGCTTCAGTGATTTGATGTGTGCCTTCCACTCGTGATCATCGAATTCCAGACGAAAGGGGCAGTGTTGATCATGGGTCAGGTCCAGCACCTCGGCCACAATGCCGCGCTCCATGTTCTCCTCGTCGACGTTGTCGCTTTCCGTTGACATTGACATTTGGCTGCCAACATCCTGTGGCTCCTCCTCGGCATTGTGTAGAAAGAACACCTTCTCGGCAGTGGGATTGGGCCAGGACAGTATACCCTTCTTGTCCACACAGCACAACGCTGATATGGACCCCAGCACCTGCACCAGATTTGCAGAGCGTGGCAAGAGTTCACTGTCGCCCTTCCAGAGTCGCGTCCAGATGCGCAGCACGTTGGAACGTAACAAAGAAATGCTATCGTAGTCATAGGTAGGTGTATCCAGATCCAAGTCCTCAAATGATTTACTGGTTGTCTTTTCGAGCATGGCCTGTGGCGTCTTCAGGAAGCACTGAAGTCTCGCCACACCCCACAGATTCATGGAAATCCAGAGAAGTGGAAATACCAGTGGTAGCAATGGAATCACTGCAGCCGCTGGTGAAGCAATCAACACATGGCGCCAGTTATGCTTTTCATCGGTGGCCAGTCCATAGCCATGCAGGCGCAGCAAGCCAGCAAACAGTGTGATTATCAGAGCAGTTATGAAGCCCCATTGTTGTATGTACTTCGTCACCAGCTGTGGAGTAGATAACGCACCAGGCACTTGAGATATTTGTTGATTTTGGGATAACACATCGAACTCACCAAATAACGCTGCTGATTGTAAATCGTAGGCGGTCGATTCAAAGAGTTCCGTAGGCACAGACGCAGGTTGTCCAGATACGGCGTGCTCTCCAAACAGCAGACCAAGTCCGGTATGGGTGCCCTGGCCATAGGCTTGACAGGTGGATCACCCAGTTGGGCAGTGGAAGCTCCATAGATTTCGCTGGCACCAAAGTGCCGTTGCGTGTGCAGCTCATGACAAGGGCCCGGCGAAATGTGACCAGGACGCAGCACAATGCAATCTCCGCGTACCAACAAAGCCCAGGGCAGATTAACAATGTGACCATCGCGATAGGTCCACTGCAGGGAGACGCACGGGGACATGGGATTGCTTAAATGCGGATAGTTGGATGAGTGCCAATTCTCGCTGAGATGCTGCTCCGCTAATCGCAGTTCCCTTAACGCATGACGCGTCTTCCGAAAGATCTCCGTGCGCCGCAGATTGCTTTCTCGCATAACCACGCACAGGTCGAGCAACAGAATCGCCAGCAAACAGATCGCAGGCCAGCACATGCCGGTAATCAACAGGGCTCCACTGGTCAGCACAGTGGTGCCTATGGAGAGCCAACCCAGCGGACTGTCGTACTGGCTCATGAAGGCAGCACGCAGCTTACAAAAGCAGCTTTATTGGGGAACGACAAATGAACCGTAATTAACTGGCAAGGTCATTGTGTGAGTGTATCGCGTACTCACCTCTCCGCAGCGCACTCCTTCTCGTGCTCCTGCAACACCTTGTCGATATCGTCGTGGAGACGCGACAGCGCCACTTTTGTTGTCAGACCGCGCTGCATATTCTCTTTGGGCGCCGCCGTTGTGGTGTGGGTGTGGGCGTGTGCGTGTGAGTGCGTGCGCTCCGCTGTCTGTGGCAAGGTTGCGGCAGAGGACGCCGCCGTCGCAGTCTCTTTGTCACTGATACTGCTACATTTTGTCGCTGTCGCTGTTTCTGCTACTGCTTCGTTCAGCTTGTGCATTTTTCCTTCACAATCCGCAAATTTGTTGGTATTTTACCTTAGCCAAGCCCTATTAACACATAGTTTGTTTTTTATTATTATTATTTATGCACTGCTGCTGCTGGCGTGTGTTTATTTGTTGCTGTTCGCTTCGCTTGTGCGAATTACATGTGTGTGTGCGCGTTGCCAATTGTGCGTTCTCGCGCTGCTACCGTTTGCGAGCAGTTGGCAACGCCGTCCACTGATAACAGCACACAAACATTTAAATTAGTGATGGCAAGTGTCGATAGCTCATATTATGGAAAGCTAAACAAAAAATCGATCAATTTACACATCGGGGTTTCGATAGATTTTACATTAGTCCATCATTTGTTATGGTTGTGGAAGCAGCGCGAATTTGTTTCAATGAATAATTAAATAAGCCGCTCGGAAAATGTAAATAAAAATTATACGTAATGTTTGTCGAAACCGCAAGATCAGCAAAACGTCACAAGTGACTCAGTGAATAAAATGCTGCAATTGCGATTTTGCGAGTGAATACATACCCAAACAAGCCGATCAGTGAGAATCTGCGCCGACCCATGGTGAATTCGCAAACGAAGTGTCATATTCCCCACAGCTCTACTCAGTTCCAGTACCTAATTCGCCAGTATGAAAACAGACGTTGGATAAAAAAGGTTGAGAAGCGCAAGGTGAATTTACTACTAGTACTAAATAGCTCGTGTATCGTGTATGAAGCGCATGGTTGAATAACTTAAACGGCCTGAATTAGTGCTCATTTAAGCCAGACTCGAAATTAGAAACTGTCTTTGTTCTCTTTAACTTTAGTAAATGTTATAGTAGTTGTCGGTAATTGTTAAACGCTTTTGTCGTTAACGCTTGAATATTTACGTACTGCACCGCGTCGGAATACGTCACTGTATGATAATTATTCTCCTCATTAATTCGGAACAAAAAAATTGCAGCAGGTAAAAAAACAGCTTTGCTTATTACGAATTTGTTAATCTAATTGAATTTATTAAATCACAACTGAGTTAATTTGTTGTGTGTGTTTCTAGACCCTGTAGTTATAAAAATGTGCAGGAGTCTTTAATGCTTAACAAAAATTACATTTTTATAAAGTAGAATAATTTAAATAGAATATTTAAATTTGTAATAGGCATGAGAATGAGCCAACAACCGAGTCGTTATAGCCATGTGTATCTGTCTGTCTAAAAAGCTGATCCCACTGATAAGAACTATAGTAAACAAAGTTTGATCACGCAGATCAAACTTGTTTTAGTTTTCAGTTACAGCATCTCAAATCTAATTATTAGTTTTAAATATTCGCATAACCAAAGAAATTTTCAAGGTATTTTTAGCAAAATTAAAACATACACATTCTTAATTATGCATAAATCGGAAATCTATATTTAACAGGCAGCCTAGAAAGAACGGCTTGAAATTCGTTATTTTTTAGTATGCAAAACGCGATCATATTCCATAAATTCACCTGCATAAGCACAGGGTGTTTCAGCAGCAGTGGTCGTTAAGCCTATGCTAGCGACGGCAGCGCTGCAGCAGAGCTAAGCCGTGTGCACTCTGCATAAACAGCGCTCTGCTGCAGCGCTGCTGTCGCTTGCATAGGCTAAGCGATCGTCTGGCAGCTTCTACCTCTCTCTTTCTCACTTCCTTGCTCTCTTCTTTACAGAAATATCTTTTACTATGTCAAAACAATATTGTAATTTGTGTCGTGCCTCGACGACGAACAGTGTGATCAATGTGCCCAAGGATGAAAACAAAAGGAAGCGATGGTCGGAGAGCACAGGTGTTGAGTTCCACGTGCACAACAGAATTTGTGACAAGCATTTCAAGGACACGGACTTCTACTATGTCTCACAAAAGACACCGAAGCGCAGGCGTCTGATGCCCAATGCAATGCCACAGAAGCTAGAACTCAAGAACCCATTCACGGAGCACTTGTCTTCGGCGTGTGGCGAAAACCGCTTTGATTTTAGTTCACAAACCGAGTAAGTTAATTAAGTGTTAAATTAATTAGCCAGCATTTAATTGCTTTGCTTAATTTAAAGACAGGAAGTGGTTGATTCCGGACTGGCGCTTGAAAATCTGTTATTACAGAAGAAAATTGGGGAACTACAAAAGGAGAATGCGAATCTTGCCAAGAAACTACTCGATACGCAGACCTTAACCGATTCACTAAAGACTATTTTTACCGATTCGCAAGTGCGAAAGCTACAGAATGGTAATAAGCGCATTAAATGGAATCGGGATGATATATCCTATGCCATATGTCTTCACACCGCTGGGCCCCGTGCGTATCGTCACCTGATCAAAAAGGGTTTTCCCCTGCCCTGTATATCGACGCTAGACAAGTGGTTGCACTCGGTGGAAATCCAACCGGGTTTGCTCGACTTCGTTATAGACATTATGGAGAATGCCGTGGACATCGATGACGAGGATAAAATTTGTATTCTAAGTTTCGATGAAATGAGACTAATGTCAAGTGATTCATCGCTGGAAGTGATTCAGCAGTCACGTGACTACGCGCAGGTTGTGATGGCACAGGGATTGCGTAAGTCCTGGAAGCAGCCCATCTACTTTGACTTTGATAAGGCCATGAGTATTCCCACCTTGCACATGCTCATCCAAACAATTATTGAAAAGGAGGGTGTATCTGTTCTTAACAAAAATCAGTTTCTATGTCAACGTTGCCCGGAAGTCTTTGATCAGAGCTCTCAGCTCATAGCCCATCTACGTACCCATAAGGATGAGAAAACAGTGCCCACATTATCCGAGTGCCTTCAATCAATTACACAAAAGAACGGTCTTACAATTGTGAGAGGTGCTCCACCAAAGCAGACTACTACTACCCTTCCAATGCAAGTTGACCAAGATTGACACTGAAATCGTTTCCTGGCGATTTAAAAGAACCAACGGTGCATTTTAATAACCGTGCATGATTTTCTGTTTGTGCAGTATTTTAAATATATATTATATTGACAATATATATGTAACCATTTATGTTTTTTAAACCATTTTGTTATTATTGCAAGAAAAGGAAACTTAGGTTAACACAGATCAGCAGTTGACCACTGTTGACAAAATATCGCACATCTCTAATAGGAATTTGCGTTGCCAAATCGACTGTATGCATTGGAGATAGTTGGCAATAATGTCACTTTAGTAAGCGACCTAGGCATTTCAATTAGAGATGATAGTTTTAGAAAAAGTGACTATTTCGATGAATTCAACTATCGGTCGCAAGTGATATTTCGATAATGTCAAATTGTCCATCCTTTGTTATTGTTAGAAGTAAACCAATTTATAAATTGTAACTGACAGAATTAGAGCCATGGAGCAAGTGTGCCGTGCTTGCATGACCAGCTCAGTAGCATTGGTGGATATATTCGCCGATCAGCGAGACCCTAGCCTGGCGGATATGCTCAACGAGTGCGTTGACTGTGAGATTAAATCGACTGACCAACTTCCTAAGAAAATCTGCTTGGCTTGTATTTGTGAATGTCGTACTGCATTTGGATTCAAAAGAAAATGCGAGAAAAGTCACGAGCTACTTAGTGAAAAGCTAATAAAACTTGAAGTTGAATGTGATATAGAAATACCGTTAACGGTGGGAACGACAGAGGATCACGTAGACCTCAATTGTGTGAAGGTGGAACAGAACGAGTTACCAAGCATAGATAGAACTCCAAAGATTTGTGATTTACAGGAGCAAACGGCTTCGGGCAGCGCCAAGGAGCTGGCTAAAAAAGCCGCTGAATCGAGTCCAAATCTGAAAAGAAACGAAGTTAATATTCAGTCTGAAGTTCTACAAACCGAAAATTGGGAACTACCTGAAGCTGGTTTAGATCTTGGCTGCGTCAAGATTGAAGAGGAGGAAGAGCTGTCTACTGTCGATGAACCGAAGGAACCCAATTCGACAGCAATTGAGAACTCTGAGTCACAGAATCCTACTGAAGAATGCATCGCGGAGCAGCAGGTCTCTTCCAATTCTGGAATTGAACCTGCTCCTAAGAAAAATCAATTTCAATGCCCACACTGCTCCAAAGACTTTAGCCAGAGCTCGCATCTAAAGGCCCATATACGTACTCACACTGGTGAACGGCCATTTAAGTGTCCACACTGTCCCAGAGCCTTTAGTCAGGCCTCCAATCTCCGCAAACATCTCTGCATTCATTCGGGCGAACGTCCCTTTAAATGTCCGTACTGCACGAAAGCCTTTACCCGCCACACGGATCTGCAATATCATGTCTCCACGCATCCCGGCAAACGAGTCTTCAAGTGCACACAGTGTACTAGATACTTCATAGAAAGTGAAGAACTGGAGAAGCATCTGCGGTACCACACAGGAGAACGCACCTACAACTGCACAGAGTGCTTCAAAGAATACACGTATGCCTGGCAACTGCAGAGGCACATTCGATCACACACCGGCGAGCACCCGTTCAAGTGTCCGCACTGCCTGAAGACCTGTGTGGACAAGGGGGATTTGGGCAGACACATCCGATCACATACGGGAGAGCGTCCGCACAAATGTCCTCACTGCCCCAAAGCCTTCACCCGCGCTGCTTATCTTAAGACGCACATTAATACACACAGCAAAGACAAATCTCAGTTCTCGAAAGTCCCAGCTCATAAATTAAGTTCGGCGGCTAGCGAGAGTGCAACTATCGTTTAACTATCGTTTAACTATCGAAATGGCGTTCAACTGCTTAGATGAAAAGTGCAATAGCAGAAATGCAAAAGAACAACAAAATAAAACAGGGAGACATAGTCTTAGATACAGTATTAGAGTTATTATTATTTAAGCAATTATTTCACATATTCAAAAAATTTATATATAATATTAAATATTATAAATAAATGAAAATGGGCTTATAATATTTAAATTTACTAATTCACTGCTCATCGATTACAGCTTACGTGCCGATTGGAAACATCGTCACTTCACGATAGTTGCTATCGATTGTTGAGCTGCGATAACATAGGCAGAAAAAGTGTTGACGATTGATTGCATTTAAGTATTGTCTTCAGGTTTTTGATGACATCGCGTAGTCTAAACAAATAAAGTGCTACAAAATGGATTCCAAGCTAGATGTGAGTATTAGAGGCACCGAATACGTATCAACTGATAACAAACTAATGTTCAATGATTCATAGATGTTTGAGGACGTCAACACATCACCGTCGCTGGAGGGTGACATGTCCATACCGGGCAAGCGAACCACAACAACAACATCACAGAATGGAGTGCCCGACTACAACACGCTGGACGAACCGATCCGGGAGACAGTGCTAAGGGATATTCGTGCAGTTGGGGTCAAATTCTATCATGTGCTGTATCCGAAAGAGAAGTCCAGTCTTTTGCGTGATTGTACGTCATCAGCTGTAACTGCTGTGTTTGCATAAGCAAAGTTTTATCGTGTCTTATCTGTGTCTTACAGGGGATCTGTGGGGTCCTCTAGTGCTGTGCACCTTTATGGCCACTATTCTGCAGGGCTCTTCGTCCGCCGACAGCATGTCCGACAATGGCCCGGAATTCGCTCAGGTCTTTGTTATTGTTTGGATAGGTGCTGCTATCGTGACTCTCAACTCCAAGCTGCTAGGTGGCAATATGTATGTATCTCCAAAACAAAATCTTCCATTGATTATTTATCTTCTAACCATTGTCCATTATAGCTCATTCTTCCAATCGGTTTGTGTGCTCGGCTATTGCCTGACTCCAGTTGCTCTTTCCCTGATCATTTGCCGCGTCATCTTGCTGTCCAAACAAACCCGTTTTCTGTTCTTTTTACGCTTCGTTACCACTACACTGGGTTTCAGCTGGGCTACCTATGGTAAGTGGCACTATTTTACCTGTCTTATCAGTTATTTTCGTTTTGAAGCTTGCAAAGTCGAAACAAACAAGTCGCAAGTGTCTGCAGTCTTTCCTACTCTAATTAACTTTCTTCTTATTAAATTTTACAGCCTCCTTTATCTTCCTGGGGCAGAGTCAGCCACCGCACCGCAAACCACTTGCCGTTTATCCAATTTTCCTGTTCTTTTTCATTATATCGTGGCTGGTGTTGTCGCACAATTAGTAGTTGCATATCTATGTTTAGTTTAAAAGAAGAAACTGTTTATACTTTCCACATAGCATAACCAAATCGATTGTAAATTTATGTATTTAATTTGTAAACTGTGACTCGCGCCTTTGTTAAGGTGGAAATGTGTTTGTACTTATTTATTTTTTTGGTTTATTTTATTCTTAAGATCTTACAAGTTATTATTTGATTGTATTACACGTCGAGATTGTTAGCCGATGAGGCAACCTCGAGGGACATTTGCATCTGGACGCCGTCACCGCGAGTGGGGCGATAAGTCAGGGAATTGGCCCGCGCCTTGCGGCCCATAAAGTGTCGTTCCACCCACTTGAGGAGCGTGTAGACAGAGTCAGTCGAGGGCAAACGATGATCGGCAGCGGTCTTCACAATGTCCGAGGACGTCACGCGGAAAGTACGCGCCATACCCTTGAGGGCCTATTAGGATAAACGAGAGATTGAATCAGTAGAGATCATAAGAAAATGTCACTTCAGGTACTTACCACCATGGCATCCTCGTCAGTAAGATCGTCACCTACGTAGATGATCTTGATGCGTTCATTCCAGTCCACACCAAAGGATGTGCGCAGTATGTAAATAGAAGCACGACCCTTGTTCCACTGTACCGGTGGGCGTGCCTCGAGGGCGCAATGCGCTTCTGTGGCCCTAAAGCCGTACTTTTCAATCAGGCTACGCGCCTTGTCCACCATATCGGGTCTCAGCTGTACGGGTGTCTCGCGATAATGGAACGTAAGCAGGGATCCTTTGTTCTCGACCCAGGCGCCGTCACGGCAAACTGAATCCTGCAGTGCCTTCAGCAGCAGACTGACCTTATCTTCATACTCAATGGGCATGGGATGCACAAACTTGCTGCCGTCGGGATGCAGAATCTCCAGACCATGATTGCCCGCATAGGTAATGCCCTCAATGCCGACCATTTTCTTTACGTTGTCCACATTACGACCCGAGATGACAGCAACATAGACGTCTGAATGATTCGATAGCTTGAAGAGCACATTCTTAATCTCTGGCGAAAGTGTGGCTAAATCAGGATGAGGTGCAATGGGCGCCAAGGTACCATCATAATCCAGCAGCAGTGCCAGCTTGTGATTATAGCCGATGTATCTAAAAGGGAGAGCATTAAATATAAACCAATCATGAATTGACTGTGTCACTCACTTGAGTAAGTAGTCATCGAAGTCGTCCACAGAGACCGGTTGCATGATAGTTGTGCCGACATCATCCATCTCCAAGGCGCCAACCGCCTTGAGGAAGCAGCGCATCCAGTGACGACGCATGCCAGACCAGCCGACCCATAAACCGTTGCCCTTGATGACAACTGGACAGACGGCCGTAACGAGACCGCCAGCACTGCAATCAAACAGAACAGACGTAAGCCCAAGGTGATTACCAATCAGTATAGTATATGGAATATATATGCATCTATATGCACGACTGACTTTTGGTTATAGCCCAGCCCCGTTTTATGCAGGGTGCATCAAAATGACACTGACACTAGAACACTGATAAGGAGTACCATAAAAAATCAGCAATGATTACGCCGTAAGTGTAAACAACCTCGATCTCCGGCTCCTTGGGTGGATCTGCTTTCAGGCCGGCCTCTAAGCCAAAAACAAAAAAAAATTTATGGGAAGGGTTAGAGCTGACTGAGCTGTAAAATACCCTGAGTTCCCTGAGTTACTTATTATTGATTTTGGAACATTTTCATATAGAATCTATATAATATATTCCCAATTCTGTAAAGGATCAGACTATGAACACTTTGTGTAAGTTTGGCTTAGATGTCTTCATCTTCCAATTGGACCCCGATCTTTGTAAAATATACGAGGTAGAAGCCCCTACCCTAACTTAACAAACCTACGCATAACAAATAGCTTTTGAGTAGGGTCAGTGCGGCAAGGTCGGTTTGAATAAATTGGACCGATGCGAGGAGCACGTGATGTTTGGTTTTCAGTGTCAGGTTCGCAGCTTCTCGCCTATAGAAGCCTTGAAAAGTTTTCTATACTATATAATTATATATTTATATATGTGCTGCACCCCTTTGAGACAACACTCCCGACTTTGTCGTCGTTACGGTTTGTAGTTGACTAGGGTCAAAACTGCGTAATGGACAAAACTGATAAGGTCCGTGATTATTATTGAATTTGTTTTTCTAATTTCTTCTATGAAATGTTCGCCAGACTTTGATGTTCAGTTTGCTCATCTTGTCTCTCTGTAAGTCCATCTCCCTCTAAACAGTCCTCTCCCTCTCTCCTCACTCTGTGTATTTTGCGCTGATAAGAAGCTATTAACACTAATCACTAGAAGCGTGTGGAAACAATATGATCATGAGCCATAGCCACTACATAGGTAGTTCAGTTCCCTATCGGGGGGATTACGGAGCTTGGAGTCCAGCACTAGGCAGCTTATCTACCCGAAATGCAAGTTGTATGCCCGTTACTCGTTTTGGGTTAGTTTTTGAAAATTGATTTTATTTACATTTCTTATGTTTTTCACTTCTGCCAAACGCCAAAGCTTGTACTAATGCCTCGAGACCCTATTGATAAGATGATCCATGGAATAATTTCAAGAATAACAATCTATTTTATTATTTACTTTATGAGGATTACGGCTTTGTTTTCGGCAAGGCGGATGAAAGTCTACAACCGAAAAGACTGTACTCGTTCAATGAACTTTAGCTGTAGTTTGGCTTTGTTCGTAGTTTGCTTAGAAAATTTGCTATTTTTAGAGGCACTAAATTGACACAATTTTGTACATAAAATATTCTTGAAACTGTTTAAATTCACATACAATATTCACAGCTTTGGGTTCAAAAGTTCGTTCCTAGGACATAAACTCATTAGAATCCATCTAAAAAACAAATTTTTTTAACGACAAACACTTTGAAAAAAATGACTTGCTATAAAAATTAAAATCATTTATGAGTTTTGATTAGTCCAAATAAATCTCTATAATTGTTTTTCATAAACACAAATTCTCTAAAGTCACATTGAAATATTCAACACCTTTAAATTCAAAACTTTTCGATTAACACTAGAAAAATTTACTTTTTTTGAGTTCCTACAACTTTTATGTTAACTTTTAGTGACTACAAAATCACTTTATGGGTTTCAGTTAAAATTCACAGTATTTTAGTATTTAACACTTCAACAATATTTAAAACCTTTGAGAATTTTAATTTAAGACGAGTTAGTTGTCTACTTACCTAGCTCTGCGTTCCAGATCCTTGGTCTTAGCATTGCGGACCAGGACGAATGGCAAACGATTCGAGACGACGATCAGACTCGCCTTGGTCGATGGCTCCCCGGCATTGGTGACAATAATCTCCGTATCGGTCATCGTTTTAGATGTACTGTGGATATATACACAGGATATTGGTGTGATCTGGTGATCGCTGACCCTGGACTTGTTAACGCTGCGCTGGGTGGTACGCAACTAATTGCACACGAAATGCACTCGATCTGTTTCTTTGTCGTAGAGAACTGCAGCGATCTAGTCGTCTGTGGACACGGCTCTTATCAATCTGCTATATATATGTGCCGGACAAAGCGAGAGCTTACCGTAGATTAAGTGGGTGGTAAAGATGAATAGAGCCACACTGAGAACGAGAGAGACCTGCCCAAAATCGGTATTCAAATATGCTCCGCTCTCGACGCTTATCTATCCCAAAAACGATTCGCGTGTGACTTTAACAAGAATCGTTATATAGTTATAGTTATTATTCTTCTGGGTGGCTTTGAGAGGTCGATGCCGATTTCTCGTGGGAGCCAGGCAGCTCCGCACCCTGTCGAAAATAGACGAGCACTAATTCCAGACTCACTCGGCTGGCACTTTTCATTAAAAATATTCGTATATGCGGCAACTCAGGTTCCACAGTCCACATAGAGTCCACCTTATCAGGAAATCATTCAATACAATATTCAATTATAGCATTCCATTATGTACATGCCAAAGCGTGTCTCAAATAGCCCTTGAAAGATTTCTCAATACTTTTGGCAAACCTTTGATTTCAATTCATGAGTTAAAGGAGTTGGGAAAATGGAGATGGAGAACTCATGCAGAGAAAGAAAGTTCTCAAGACGAGCTTTGTTTTCTGCCATTAACTGGCTCAGTCCGGATTTATCAGCCTGAAAACATCTCTGATGTTTTGTATATTCAAAGCGATAAGTCAACATATTGCTATTTACGTAGTTGTCGGTTTCTAGACAAGATGAAGAGCTGTTCTATTTTTAAAACAAAACTGCAGGTTGCACTTTTAGTTCGAAATTGCAATTGGGATGGGGATTTGTAATCACTAAATCTTTTGACCCTAGCCTAACCTTGTAATGACGTTGTTTGGCACTTTACTGAACTAAGTTTTGACTTAAACTGTTGTGGTAGATAAATGTGTTCAGTTGACTGATAAGAAATTCCCACACTATCCAAACAGAGGCACAATTGTTTATACAATTGCATGGAAGATTTAGATTTGTTAATTACATCAGTAGTAAGTAGTGCAGGAACTGAGTTTTTCCTAAACTTGAACACCTGATCATGTCTGAGATTCATGCGCTTTACGTGATGCAACAAATTGGCATTAACTATAATCTGCTCAGGTAGCTCAGTCATGTGCGATGCTGCCTTAGATAACCCTTTAAAGTATGGGATCAATGCATTTATTTATAACATTTACAGACGACGTTATTTTTGTCTGACGCTGCAATTCAAATGCGTCACAAGTAACGGCTTTTGGCGGCACTGTGAGTTTCATAGTATGCAGCTTTGTAATGTGCAGTCCATTGAACAAAATTATCGGCGGGCTTCTTTTTATGCTATCGATAACTTTCTGTTTGCATTGTTTATTTTTTTTGCACACAAATTCGCAATGGATCCGTCAGTAATTGAATTTATTGGCGAAAAATGCATGATTAGCATAATTCCGAATTTCTCCAATGAACCACTGCATTTAATTTATGGCTCGGTGGGTCCGTTTCGCGCCGGTTTTCCCGTATACGTGCCACTGTGGCTGGCTGCCCACCTGCGCAGGCAACAGAAGTGCCGCATTGTACCACCTGAATGGATGGAGCTGGATACACTGGAGGAAATCAAGGAGGAAGAGAAGCGCTCAAAGTAAGTTCAGTTCACTCTGTGCATACCATTATTTTAATATTCGTGTGTGTTACACAGATTCTTTACTAAAATGCCCAGCGAGCACTACATGGTTGTTGCCCAGTTGATTATGAGCACGGCACCAGACGATGTGCCGCGTTGCGAGGAACTGCGCACCGTCATCAAGGACATATTTGACATACGAGAATCTAAGCTGCGCACCTCTATCGACGCATTCATCAAGGGCGAAGGCACCTACGCCAAACTGGACAACCTAACGCTGCTGGAGATGCACAGTGTTCGACCTATTCTGCCCTATTCCCTGGATCACATTGCCAGATACCAAAGAACGGCCACAGCGTCACAGCGCGATACTTCCATGTTGGGCTTGAATACCACTTCGAGCGGCACAGCAAGTGGATCCATGAGCAACTCCTTCTTCACACAGTAATTTTAGCATAAAGTTTAGGTAATCAGTTGTATATAGAGCTTAGGTTTCCCACTCAGCCAATTATAAATAAACTTAAATATTTTCAATATGTTTATTTAAAGGGATTCTTAGCTTGCCTAAAGAGTTTCCTCTTTTGTCCCGGCTCACCATTTGCCAGTTGGAGGCGTGTTCGGACTGAGCTCGGTTTCAGGATGAACCCGCTTAACATGTCTGCGCAGATTGTCCCAGCGGGGAGTGGAGAATCCACAGTTGGCGATAACACACACATGTAAGACCAATTCCGCTCCTTGTTTGACCATGTGCTTGTCGATATGTCGCTTGATGTTATAACCACGATTGGTGCGATAATCGCATGTTGTGCATTCGAAATATCTGCTCTTGCCACTCTTGTAATTTTTTCTATAAACAAGGTTAAGTTGGTTTAATTTAACAAAATGTGCAATAGACTACTTACCTTGGTTTACGGACTCGCTTCTCTTTTTTATTGGCTTCGCTGCTTTCTTTTGGTAAATCTTGTTGATTCTGGGTGGGATTTCGCTGGACAGGTTCCTCTGGGGGATATACTACTGGAATATCCTCGCTTAGCATGGACGCCATCTCCTCACATGGCGACAATGATTGAAACTCCTCGATTGACTCAGAAATAATAGCCTCCGTGTTTACTTCCACAGGTTGCTCAACAATTGGCTTTGGTATTTGATGTACTCTGCGCTGGTGCCGGCTCAAGTTGTCCCAGCGCATGGTGGTGAACGTACAACCTGCATGTTGGCAGATATGCTGGAGTTCCTTTGGAGGTTTCTCGAAATGCTGGACAAGATGTCTTTGGACATTATAGGCGCGGTTGGCCTTGTAACTGCACTGAGGGCATCCATATACTTTCTTTGCTTTCGCCTTACTCTTGGGCACAAGTACCACTGGTTCGTCCATAATGTTATTTGGTGTAAACACTTAAATCGAAAGATTTCAATAACAACAGCAAACTAACAAAAATCATGTGAACAAACCAAATGTTTCTGCAGTCTCTAGTGCATAGCGTGTTGTAGGGCACCTTTGGGATCGAAATGCTGCTTTCTTATCGTATGCGTATAGAAAACATCAGCTCTTCAACTAAATTATATCATTCTGTCTACCATTTAAAATAAAATAACACAGAATAAACCCATACAACCGTGAACTCAGCCAGCTGTAAACAAAGTGAACAAACGAACTTGTGTGAATGCTTAACTGAGAGGCTCTCTCTAAAACAGAGCTGCCAACTCGCTTGTAGTTCGAACGATGCACAATCAGCAGCTACCAGCTGATTGAATATACAATATGGTTTCGCATCGTTGTGATTGGCAACTGTGACGCGGAACGCGAAAATTGTCGACAAAAACTTGAGAAAATTATTTAAAGCTCGGCAAAAACAATACAAAGAAACAAAATGAGTGAGTCTGTGGGGGCAGCAGAGGCAGATGTCACTGCCAGCCAAATGATAAGCAACAATAAAATACAGTTTTCCAAGGAAGTAAAACAGGTTATCGACAAGGTAAGTGAAGGTGTAGGTGGAGCACCCACATATGCCACGACCTTTGTAGCCAGCTGCATATATAAAACCTGAAATAATTACAGGTGTTGAAAACAGATGAACAGGATCCAATGGATGCACCAGACTTCAATACTGTGGATTACATTAACCAGCTCTTCCCCAATGAACAATCGCTGGCCACCATTGACGAAACCATTCAGAGAATGCAGTGCGAAGTGTCCCTAATTGATGATAACATACGGTCCGTTGTGCGGGGCCAGACCAATACGGGACAGGATGGGCAACTGGCATTGTGTGAGGCACAGAAGGTGATCAGTTCCCTGTTCAGTCACATTATCGATGTGAAGACGCGAGCCGAGCGCACGGAGGAAATGGTTAAGGAAATTACCCGGGACATTAAACAATTGGATTGCGCTAAGCGGAATCTAACCTCGGCTATAACCACACTGAATCATCTACATATGCTTGTGGGCGGTATTGAGAGCCTAAATGAGCTTATTGAACGACGATCATATGGAGAAATCTTGAATCCTCTACAAGCCATCACGGAAGTCAACCAGCACTTTCAACAATACTCGGATATTGAGGAAATTAAGGCTAGTAAATGGGTTGCCAACTTGAAACTTTTATAATCAACTATTTGGTTTGCAGAATCTCTCCCAGAGCGTGGATAAAATTCAAGTGACTCTGGCGCAGCAAATTACGGAAGACTTTAAGGAAGCGTTCGCCAGCAAACCGACGGGTCAGCACCGGCTGGGCTTAAACCAGTTGGGTGACGCGTGTAAAGTCCTTTCAGTGCTGGATGCCAAAGTGAAGAAGGAACTACTGAAATGGTTCATAGCCCAACAGTTGGAGGAATATATGCATTTGTTCCACGAAAACCAAGACATTGCCTGGCTTGACAAGATTGACAAACGTTATGCCTGGCTCAAGCGTCATCTCTTAGACTTTGAGGACAAGTATGGGGCCGTATTTCCGCTGGATTGGGAGGTATCTGAGCGTATCACTGTGGAGTTTTGTCGTCAGACGCGACAACAACTCGCACAGATTATGGCCAAGCGAACCAATGAGATCGATGTACGTCTGCTCCTATTTGCCATCAACAAGACGCAGAGCTTCGAGCAGCTACTGTCGAAACGCTTTACGGGGGTCACTTTGGGAGCTACGACAGCTGAGCAAAACAGGGTGCTTACCTTGCCAGCCACGGCAGAGGCACCACTCACCATTACCGTATTCCATGATCAGATTGGCCAATGCTTTAAGCCACATTTGGATATCTATATACGCAGCATTGATCGCAATCTCTCAGAGTTGTTAGAGAAATTCGTCGAGATGTCCAAGGAGCCATACAAGTTCGCCGAGGCCAAGACCACAGTGTATCCCAGTTCGGGTGATCTCTTTGTGTTCTACAAGAAGTGCATGGTCCAGTGTAATCAGCTGAGCAACGAGCAGCCCATGTATGATTTGGCGCTGGTCTTCAAAAAATATCTACGTGAATACGCTGCCAAGGTGCTCGAGGGAAGCATACCCAAGCTGGTGCCCAGTACCACCAGTAGCTCCATCGGCAAAAGTGTCTCATTGCTAACGAGGGACATGCAGAATCTGTCCACAGCTGCTGGACAAGTGTTCCACAACTTCCTGAAGGAGGGCGACACTCAACGCTTTGGACGCGATGATCTGGTGCGTATTTGTTGTGTGCTAACCACCGGTGAATACTGCCTGGAGACTGTGCAGCAACTGGAGGACAAGCTGAAGGAAAAGGTCACTCCCGCCTATGTGAGCAAGATCGATATGAGCGAGGAGAAGGATGTGTTCCATCGGTGAGTAAATTAATTGTGAATATCCACATAACAAATAATTTTACTGAGCTCTCCTTTGGTTTATACAGTATAATATCCAACTGTATACAACTGCTGGTTCAGGATTTAGAGACGGGTTGTGAGGCATCGCTTCAAGCCATGTCCAAGGTCCAGTGGCAGCAGATCAGCAATGTGGGCGACCAGAGCGCCTTCATCAGCAGCATCTGCAGCAACTTCAAGCAAACGGTGCCCACAATTCGGGACACACTCGCCACTTCACGCAAATATTTCACACAATTCTGTCATCGCTTTGTGGCCGCCTTTATACCCAAGTTCATCAATGTGCTCTACCGCTGCAAGTTAACGCTGTCTGATGGATCCAATAATGTCCTAGGCTGTGAACAGCTGTTATTGGACACGCATTCTCTGAAATCGGCATTGTTGGAGCTGCCATCGGTAGGCTCCAGTGTCAACCGCAAGGCTCCCACCAGCTACACCAAAGTGGTGGTCAAGGACATGACCCGTGCCGAAATGATAATCAAAGTGGTGATGACACCTGTTCAGCCACCGGCACATTTCACCCAACAAGTGCTTAAACTACTGCCGGACATAACGATAGCTGAGTACCAGAAAATACTGGACATGAAGGCGGTGAAGCGTGTGGATCAATTACAATTGATTGATCTCTTCAAGCATACGGCTTCGGCGGCAGCAGTGAGCGGTCTCATTGAAGCGCCAAACAGCGAAGAGGATCTGCCAATAGCTGAAACAGCAGCCAATGGAATTGAGGATGCTGAGAATACAGTTGCATCCTCGACGGATTCCACAACGACAACGGCAACCGCATCCACTTCCACACCGAAGCGTGCCTTCATATTTAGCGTGGGAAGCTTCACGGGCAGCGCCGATAAAAACGCCGATGGAACTTCGCAGACGGGCATACGCAAGCTGGAGAGTCTACTTAAGAAACGGTTTCCCTAGTCAAACCCACTTACTAGTAAATAAGTTTAACTAAACCATTCCATTAGTTCAGTTGTTAAAATTCATCCAATAATTCATATTTAAAGTGTACGTGTGTTTATCGATAATATAATTGATTTTATTATAGACTTGACTTAGCTTTAAAACATAAACTTATGTGACTATATTGAAAGTTGATTTCTCATGTTCATGGTGATAGTGACTAATGCGTTTGAAATCCTAAAGCTAATAATGATTTTTATGCTATGTACATGCAGTCTACAAACTAACAGAGTGTGTGCTATGTAATCTATATTCCAATAACGTACGATTAAGTGTAATTTGAAGATCTTTTGAAAGTTTTCGACAGACGCAAAAAGTGCGCACTAAAAAAAATACAAATCTCTATAACAAAAGACTTAAGACACGAACCTGCTTACCAAACTAAAGCTACAACTAAACCTCTTGTTAATTTATTTATGTTTTACGATATTGTTTATGATTAGTATTAGTATGTGATTATTTTTGTATTAGGTTTCGTTTGTGGGGAGTGTGTACTGTATGTAGTATACGATATATGCTTTGGTTTAATTCCAGCACTGCAAATGACCCTTAACAAATGAAGAAAACTGTTCGCTATAGCTAGTACTACATATGTATATATCTATGCTATATGACTATTACGCAGTGGGCGTGGCAGTCGGCATTCAAAGGCCAGTTAGAACCAATTGGCTAACAACGCCCGAAGCCGACGCTACCTATAAGTTTATATTATGTACAGTCTAGTCTAGGCTAGTGGAGATTTACTCGCACATTTAAATACACAGTATTTACGAAAGTCGAGTAAATAATTACTTAAATTAAATTAAGATTTCTTAAACGGCGACAATCTTGCTGGGATCAACCTTGACGCGCAGAAAGACCGTGTCGCTCTTGATGAATGGCCGACTGTGGAGCAGCTCGTGGGAGATGAAACGTGGAAAGCCAAAGCCCAGCTGGTCGGGCTCATTCGATGGTCGCTGGAAGTTCTCCCAGGTGGGATCGGGCACAAAGGATTCAGCGACACCACCCTGACCACTCTGGGCTCCTTGCTCGAATAGCGTAAAGGTGATGGAGTGCGAGAATGGCCACTTGAGCAGCGCATCGTATTCACCCGGCAGCACTTTAATGTACACCGAGACATGGGTGTTCTCGCCGGGACCGTTGCCATTGAGAAACATCGAAGCCTGCAGCTTGTAGCCATATTGGGAGGTGTAGAAAGGCGGCGAGACCAACTCCAGACCATCCTTGCCACGTGCCTCCGACATTTTGGCCGACCAATCGGTGATCTTCCACAGCAGTGTGCCCGTGTAGTTGATGGACAGCTTGGACACCGCCGACTTAAGCATTTGGATCTGCTGACCCTGTCGGCTGCTCAGCGCTACCATCATGGACAAATGCGCAGCTGCACTGCTCTCCAAATGTGCGTCCAGCAGCTGTCGTGGTCCCTTGAAACGGCAGCCAGCTTCCTTGAAGCTACAGGCCACCGCCAGCGATGTGCACTCATCCCGCAGATGTGCCTCCAGCTCCCCTCTTGCAATGGGACCCGCATCACAACGTTGCGGGCAGACCAAGGGCGTTCTAGGACATTGTGCCGCATGCAGCTGCAGTGTGTCGGCGGAGAACTCCCGCTGACAGTGGGCACAGCGGCGCAAACGCTTGGCACAGTCCTTGGACTTGTGCAGTGTCATACGCCCACGCAGCACGCGCTGTCCACACTTGGCCTCACAGTACACTGGCTCCTGGCCACAGCTGCCGTTGTGCTCCTCCAGGCCAGCACCAGAGAATTCGCTCTGGCAGAACTCGCAGCGGGTGCGTCTCATGGTGCAGGTGTACTGCAAGTGATCCGTCATCATGATACGTGGTATCTGTGCACCACATTTGTTGGGACACTGGGTGGCATCGTGTTTGCAAGCATTTAAGTGGGCCTTAAGCTTCCTCAGCTCATCCGACCACTTGCAGCCTTGTTTGTGATGTATGCAGAAGACCAGGGAACCCATGATGGCCTGCTTCGGATCGGGACCGGGATAGATCTGGAAAATAGAGAGAAGAAAGCTGGTAAGTAAAGTATGTAAAGATGAAGGGAATTATTCTCTAGGAATAAACCATTTTTTCTAAAGACCTAAATAATTTTTGGCTCACCAAGCGCACACAGTAATGTTCGGTAATATATTTCCACTTATTCACTTACTTTGCTTCTAACTTTGCCAAATTTTTGCCAAAAACCCATAACAACTTGACGACTGCTATAGCGAGTGTTGACTGTTGCCAAAACTGTGTTGGCCTAACACTTTTATAGCTCACTGCAATGACACTCGAGCTGTTTTGTGCTGATAAGCCAATGTTTAAGGATAACTACAGTCTTATCTTTGTAGGCAGTACAACCTGTTGTTTGTCTATCTCAGCAAATGCTGGCTACCTAAGCAATTTGTTACCTGTCTCACACCTCTCACCTTTCGCTCACTACCTTTTTTACCAATCGAAGCCCTTGGCTATTTACACATGACTGATCATGTTCTAAGACACAAACACACACTCATACACACACACACACCCAGTTCTTGAGGCATGCACTTCCTGTCTTCCATTTTGGGCCTGCAACTCGCTTCAATGCATTTCATGTGTGTGTGTCTGGAAATACTGGAACTGGAAAACTACTGGGTAGGTGGTGGGGGATCTTGGGGGTGTGTCTAAGTAATAAATTTGAAATTGTGCGAAAATATTTATGAGTCTAGCCATAAATCCAATTACAAGCCAACTTGCAGCTCATTTTATCCCTCATCTTTGGGACAATTTGGAGCATTTGAAAAGCTATTAAAATATGCCATGGATAATTTGATAAAGACCGAAAGTGTATGGGTGTGTGAGTGTGTGTGCACCCCCTACTCCTACTTTTTAGGGCTCCTAACCGAGCGTCGCGACATTTCCGGTTGACTCTTTTAATTGACCTTATCTGCAGTTTGGTTTGCAACTGTCGGCGGCGCCCGGGAAGATCGTGGCTTGACTTTTGATAAATGAACATGTTTCCCCGCTGCCCGGGTCTTAGGGTAGACATAATTCCGGCTACAATTCCATCACCAGCTCCCAGAGACAACGCAGAGAAATGACATCAAAAACAAAAACAAAAACTGAAAACGAAAGATATAATAAGCAATTAACACATGAGCTCGGACTGAGTTGAGTCTGTGTTGCTTTTTTCTTCTCTTTTTGGAATGGGCGTAAAGCATGAAACAGAATAAAAATGAAATAAAACATAAATACATACGAGTACATATATATAATTCTATGGAACTGCCTTTTGCTGGTAATTTAATTTAACATGAAAACAAGTTTTATGTCAACTACAAAACGAATGAGCCAACAGGGGAAGAAGAGCATTAAAAGTACACTCTATTAAGTTGAACTGTAGTCATTCAATTCTGAACTTCATCAGGTCATGGACCAATTCGTACTTTGGTAGAAATGGGTGGCAGTTTTAGGGGGCCGTTGCGCTTTAATGTGAGGAAGAAGCTATATCCTGACTGCCACTCAATTCGCTTAGAAATTAAACAAAACCATTTGTTTACACTAGCCAGCAAATGATGATTAACAGCAGCAGCAGGAAATATGAAAACTTTGCTTTCAAGTGCCTCGAAAGATCAAAAAGCCGACTGACAAACTGTTTGTCAACTTTGTTTACAAGCAAATCAAACAGTTTTGGTAGAGAAAAGAGGGGAAAAACGGCGAAGGGGTAGGGGAAATTCCGAGATCATTGACATTATATGATGGCAATTATTTTAGAGGTTCATTTGGACCACACAGCGTGGGTCGCTATCAAGTTATTATAACTATAATTATACAAGTTTAAATACTAAAAATTCATCAAATTGCGGAAAATGAAGAAATCTGTCAATGTGAACTGCCTTGAAGTGAATTGTTTGGGCGTATTTTATTTTTAACAAAAGTTTGCCAAAAAAAAAATAAATAAATAAAATAACAATTTATACAATGAGCTGCTTTAAAGTGTTATATAAACACAAAAATCAAATAATTTAAAATTCAATTAATGCGTGTGAGGCTTAAAAATGAAAGCGTGGCCAAATACAATACAAGAAAAAATACAACAGAAAAGCAAATTAAAAACTGAAGTTGCTATAGAAAAAACCTCAACTAAATCGAAGATTTTGGAGTGCAGGAAAGTGGTAACAAATGTGGCAATAATTTTAGAAAAGCCCACTTGGTTGCACTTGCTACATCATAAAATTCAACTAGAAAACATTTTCAAATATAAATGCACTGCTCTTGGCATGGGTCTCTCCAATTCAGTCCAAAAGTGTTTTTCCATAAAGTTCAAGGCGCTCATAGTTGGATGTTTGTGGATTTGGGCGTTATGCTGCTGAAATGTCTGTTTTATTTTTGGTTGCTGCCATTGGCTTTTATGGCTTCGGTAGTGCAACATGGGGAGGTTGTTTGGTTTTCTGGTTTTTCGGCTCCAATCAGGCAGCAATTAAGTCTTACATATTCCTAACATGCCAACGCATTGTTTATGCACTTTTCTGAAAACTTTTCCAGCAAGCACCGAATAACAACATTTTCTTTTTGTGTGTTTTATTAATAGGAAATGAATCGTGTCCTCTGTATGGGAGACTGCCTGCATTTTAGGGGCAATCTGCTTTTGGTTTTTATATAGAATGTGGTAGAAAAATTGATTTGATTCTTTTAAAGATGAAATTCGAAATATTTTTAAATAAAATTAAATACTTTTTGTATTTTTGTTAAACTTTCTAATTTCACATTTAAGCATTAATATGATTAAAGACTGAGCCGAAAATCAAGAAATTGTTTATTTTAAATATTCAAGTTTACTTAAGCTTACTAATTTGTTAACAACTGAACCAAGTTCATTTAGTTTTATTATTAGCCAAGCACGAACTGTCAACATGCTAACTGAAAGTTCATTAATGCACAGAGTTCACAGTATGCCCACAATTGTCAGCCATTGATGGGGTAGCTTAGCACCTTGGCACTTGGCACTTGGCACTTATGGTAACTGCACCACGGGCCACTTCCGTTTGCGTCGGCCAACAAAGCTCTTTGTTCGAGTTTGTTTAACCAAAATAGTTTTTTTTAGGGGAAAGGGAGACAGTGACACCACATGGCTTCAAATGCAACCAAAACTCCAAATATGAAATGGGAGACAAACAGAACTTGGCATGGGTCTCAGATCTCGGGTCTCTGACTCTGGCATGCTTTCAATACTAATAGTACGTGAGCATTTTGTGTATTATGAAGTTCTTTTATATCTTTTATTCTTTTTAGTTTGCTGGTGTTTGCTTTAAACATTTGAAATATTATGAGCTCCCAATGGAAACTGTGCTAAATGTTTTCATATCAAATTAGACCACTTTGCGTATTTGCTCAGACCAAAAACTTCCCACAGTCTTCTGAGCTGTCTTCCTCATTGTAGTCCAAAAAATAACAGCTGTGCGACAGGTTTGTAAGTTGATTATGATGAAATAATACTCCCCAAATGGGCGTAATACTCGCTATAGCTGACCTAATAACATGTCTCGGGCAGGTTCCTCAACTTCTTGAACGAAAAATGCAACGTTGGCGAATTTCAAATGCAAAAAAAGTTCAAGAAAAGTATGAAAATAATAAAACAGCTGATGCGCAGTTTTATGATTTTCACAAAGTGCTGCAAATGCTACAACAACAACAAGGAGAGTATTTTTAATGATGGTGTATATAGATGATAATTCATGGTATATGTAAGCAGATCTCGAGTTGAGCTCTCAGACAGCTGCAAAAACGAAAACAAAACATGGACAGCGTCAGAAACCAGTTTCCAAGCGAAAAAGAGCGCAAAGGAGACACAGAAAATGAGAGAGAGAGAGAGAGAGAGAGAGAGGGAGAGCGAGAGCAGCTGATCTGCAAACAGGTAAATCGCTCTGCACCTGCACGCACACACGGACAAAACATACACACACGCACACACACACATGCACTGCTTATTATTCAGCTGCTGTTGAATGAATTTGCATTCGTTTTTGGCTTGAAAATAGCTAAATTAGATGCCATGTATATTAAAACAAATGTTCTAAATTTTGCGCACAGCATTGCCACACTTCAGCACAATTGCTCTGTTGCCTAACTTCAGATTGCAGCATCTCGTTGCGTTGCCTTTGCGCTGTGTTGCAATTAAATGTTCGCTTTTTTTTGGTTGCAGGTGAACTTTGCTGCGTTAGCTTGTTGTTTTTGGAGTTTTTTTGGGAGCAGCTGTTGTTTTGTAACATTTAAAATTGCTGGGGAGCACTGCCAGCTGCCTTGGTCAGGCGTAGTTGAACAGGAAGCGAGTTAACTGCTGACAGTTTGCTGTTGGCCACGTTAAGTAGCGCATTTTAGCAAAAAAAAAAATTAATGCTGTTTGCGCTATTTCCACGTTCTTGACCAGGTCCAAGAGAAAACAATTGACTCAGCTCACAAACACATAGTCTCACACACACACAATTCGGTCATTAACAGCAAGGTGTGAAATGGTAATCAAAGTCAATTTCTAAAGCACGTTTCAAGCTCTATCCTCGGCGAGACTGTGGGAAAAACAGGAAAAGTTTTTCAATTGGAGCAAGTGATTTTCTAGCAAATTGTGGGAAATCGTTGGAAAAGCTGGCGGAAATGCTTCAAACGCATCCGTTGCTCAGGCATTCCAGCCAGCCTGTTTGCAAAACAGTTGGGAAAAATGCGTGGCATGCGGCTGGTGGCAAGTGGTTTTGGTTGACGGTGGCGGTGGCAGACACCTACGCAAAATGGATAAAATAGAAACCAGTTAACTGGTTTACCTTTGGCCAAGGATGTTAGTGGCAACTGGAAAAGCCGTTTGAAAAAACAACTTTTCCAGCGCAAATCAAAACAACAAACTCGTTTTCGTTTTGGCCCGCGGGCAAATGGCAAACAAACTGCGACTCTCTTGGCCAATTGATTGCTTTTGCTGATGTTGCCGCTGCTGTTTGACTTATATAAGCGCATTCTTCTAACGGTTTTTCGTTCGCTTCATTGGGCAGACGACGCCTTTCAACTTTGGCATTTCTTGTGGGGATGAGGAGCAAATTGTGGATGCAACAACAGTGGCGGCGCCAAAGTTGTTAGTCACGATTTTCCATAAGCAACGAAAAGTGTGGCATGTTGTTGTTGTTGTTGTGTTGCACGTATTGCGCCAGTTGCCAACATGTCGTGGTCTGTGGGTGTGGCACCCCAAGTGTGGTAACTATGCGAACCATAATTTTGCTCGGACTCTGAGGTACTAAAAGCAATGCAACATTCTTCAGCAAACAGCGTTGACCTTTCAACAAATTGAGGCTAATTAAACTTTGGCATCTGGCCAGGTTTTCTTTTGATAGTGTTGGTAAATTACTTTACTAATTTACAATCTCTTACTTTGTGTAAAAGGCGAAAAAAGTTATATAACCAAATATACAGTAGTCATAATATTGTCGACCTTTCTCATAAGTTTATTTTAGCTACAAATATATGTATTACAATTTTATTGTTGCTTTCTTGTTGTCATTGATTTTATGTCTAAATTTTCCAAATTGTCGTAAAATTTTACAGCGCATGTTTCTGAATCTTTAGCTTGTTTATGGCTGGAACTGGTAATTTTCCCAGGCTTGCCATCTAACACTTTGACAGTTTTCCCTTTAGAAACTATAGGAACTGTTGTTGCATGCCACGTTGTGCACATGTGTGTCGTCTGCCACTGGGCGCCCTTTGCAATGTCCCATTCGAATTCCCGTTCCAATGTCAGTTCCCAGTCCCAAACTGAATCCAAACAAACTCATATAAATATTCCCAGCGTAGTTCAAGCGTGGCGACATCCTGTTTGTTTTTCAGATTTTGTTGTTTTTTTCTTAATGTCTATTTTCCCGCACATGTGTGTCGCTGTTTCCCCGCTATATGTACCTCAATATAGGAGGTCTGACAATTTTGCTTCAAGTGGCATTTAGTCAAAACGAGCATTTTGCCAAATTGCACTCAACTTGGCCATCAACTGGTGGCTATAACATAGCAGTAGCTGTAACAGCTTTGAATGCAGGTCGCTACGAATAGTTGTGTTCACATATCGATTAGATTCGATAGTTGTTTACGTGGGGGATAACAAAACTGGCTTATCTAGCCTAGAAATCAAAGTGTTCGGTTATCAATTATCGCTGTTGTTTTACTTTCCCATCGAAATGCAGTACAAACAGTACTGACTACAGAGATCAGAATAGAAATATATAAAAGTTAACCATAGCCATGTTGGACTGTACTCAGCTGACAGCTCCCTATATTTATTGTACTTGATTAATGTATTGTCGTTCTACCCAGTAAAGTTTACTATAACGAAGCTTGACTATATTTGTATATATATTTGGACTGTTGCTGTTTGGAAACTGATTGATTGCTAATGATAAGTGGGTCTTAGCTTGGCGCTCTCTTTCCAATTGCAAATAGGTCAATGAGCTTTATCTTTATCAGGGCCAACTGTTTGCACAGCTGTCACAGCCGAGCAGGAAGTTTCCCTCTCCATTTCCCCCTTATCATCCTGTACACTTACGATCTGTTCCAGTTCCGTTATGGGCATATTGTTGTTGTTGTTGTTGCTGCCCGGCGTTGGGGAATTGTGTGAAGCAGCCGATGAATGGGATGAGGACACCGTCGATGAGGAGGAGCGGGATGTGGCGCAATTGTTGTGACCTTTGGTTTTGTTACGGGGTGGCGTTGGGGGCGGCACTGGGCTTGCCAGTGTTGAGCAATCCTTTGAATTGCGATTGGGCGATAGACGTGAGGGAAAACTCAACGTTTTGGTCCACTGAGCCAAGCTGCGTACCATTTTGTTTATGTTTATTATATGATTGTAATCCCAAAAGATATTTAAGTTTTATTATTTTCAACACTGCTTTTATGGTTTGGTATTTGCAGTTTTTAAGCACACATCATCATCATCATCAGTTTAGTTTGAGTATTTCACAATTCGATATATTTCAAAACTTCACTCAACTCGCACCACGCACGCGCGACTTAGTTGAATACGAATATGAAATTTGTTGTTGGTTTTGTTTTTTGGTACTTTGAATTTGGCAGAGCGCACGAATTACGAACCGTTTGCGTCGCTTGCTCGTAAGCAACTGAAATGGCGCAGTCGCTGCGCTGTGTAACCAACCCAGCGACAGAGACCCGGTCTCAGCAGCACCAACACATGCACAGCGACAGACAGTCACACACATTCACTCGCTCGCTCATGCAAGCAATGTGTGTGCAGCGACTGCGGACGCGACTGCGGACGCGACAGCGACACTCACACACACATGCGCAACGTCGCAACTGTGCATGCGCGCTCTCGCTCTGCCATTGCACTTTAGAGCGAGACAAAAGCAACAACAAAGGCGCGGCTGCAGCGACGCGTCGTCAGCAGCAGCATTGCTCAGAGCAGAGTTCCCATATGTAGGAGTTTCAGTCATGCAGTTAGACATGCTCTCAGCTCGTTTGACAAACTGATGAAATTAGCAGTCAGAGAGAGAGAGAGAGAGAGAGAAAGAGAGTGCAAAACAATGCAAACTATTGAGAACAGTTGCTAAATAGCTTCGTAGTCTATGAAGCGTATTACAGATTATGTTCAAAGAATATAATAAAATAATACGAGTTCAAAGTCAACTAATGAATGCTAATAACTAGAAAAGTATGAGTTAAAAGCAAATACTAAGGCTTTGGGAAAATAAACAAATTTTCATTTATAAACTCGAACTAAAATTAAACCGAGAACTGATCTATAAAATTGTTTTTATAGTTTACAAAACTTTAAAATAACTTAAAATTTTAACAGTTGGCATTAATATGTGTTTTAATGGACAGATTTAAGGCAACGATCTGGTCAACCAAAATTGATGGCTATACCCTATAATTTAGCAGAGAGCCCACCCTTGACACTTTCCGCACAATTTGGCAACAGGACACACCAGGGATACAGTAATTATTTTGTACATACAATTGTGTTTAGCCAATAGTCTGAACAGCAAACATGGTCTAATGATGGCAACAAGCCATTTGCGCCTGCAATTACGCAAACGGACTGATCCGGGTTGAAAGGCAAGCAGCTGTTGGCTCTCGAAATGCAGGACGTAAGAAAGGAAGGGGTCGAAATTAAGGGGGTAGGGGGGATGCCAATTATAACGAACGCACTTCCGTTTGGCCACATACCAGAGGCCCACGCAGACAACAAGCCAGCCAAACACACACACACAAACACACACAGACAGAGGGAAAGAGAAAGATAAAAAACCGGCAACAACGGCCTTGCCAAGGTTGACTGAACATGTTGAGTTGGCCCGTTGCTGTTGCCGTTGCCGAAAAAAACAACAAAACGAGCCATAAAATAAAAGCGGCAACAAGAAAAGTTGCTGCTTCTGCCAAGACGGCCAAGAAAAGAGAGCGAGAGAGCTGCGCACGCCGCGAAGAGAGCGCTTCTAAGAGAGAGAGAGAGACACAGATCAGCAGATAATAATCTCAGCTTGCTCTTGCGCTCACTCTCTCTTTTTTTCTTCTCACTCTTCCTGTCTTTGTTTGCCACAAAAGCCGCTTAGAAGCTCAGCTCAGCTCTGACAGCAAATTTCATCTGGTGGGGAAATTCTACAAAAATTCAACTTTCGTCGGGCTCTGAATGTTTTTGGCCGCGTTTTGATGCGATTCGATTCGCTTGGTCTAACTGCTAATTAGTTGTTGTTTTTTGTTCTTATTAATTTCGCCGATTTTCCCTAATTTTGCCGCCAAATTCCAGAGCATCTTGTCGTCATGTGTCGGCCATAATAGTTGCAGATGCCGATGCAGATGCAGACGCTCTTCTTACCAATCAGTTTTGTCCTGCTTTTGTTCTGCCTCAGAAACAGGAAATTGTGTAGTCGTCTCGTGTGTGTGTATGGTGTGTTGTGTGTGTGCCTGGCAGCTGTTTTATTTGATCGAACAATGCGCTGCTTATTGACAGTTTTTCCGAAGGTGTCACCCCAAGCGACACAAAGGATCGAATTTTAGAAAATATGGCAGATTTTGTGCACATTTCCGGACTGTACACAGTGAGAAAAATTGTAAAATCCACTAGATTTTTAAAGAAACTTTTCTAGTTTCCATACACACTGTAAGTATTAGTCACATCAACTGTAGTTTTGCATAAAATTAATAATGATATCACTTCTGATTCACTATGTTAATAGCCGAGTTTAAAACTAGATTCAGAAGCTGTGAGAAAAACTAAGAATTCTTGCGAAAAGCCATTAAATTAACTTACATAATAAAAGATTTTACAACCATTTATGATTAATTATAGACAAGAGCAAAAAATGTTGAACGTGGTTAATTAGTTTCAACGTAAATATCTTGTAATATTTTCCCCATTAAGTTTTTCCGCTCTCTCAATCAAATTCCAATAAATTGTGCCAACAGTTAACGAATTCAAGCCAAGGTCAACAGACAGAAATTGTGGACTCAATAAAGTTGAGCATTAACTATTTTCACTTTTGAGATAGTTAAGTATATCCGCCTTCAATAAAACTGCTTCCTCCCATCAAAATCTGATTTGCCTAATTAACAGCTCAAAATGAAGACGAAAAAAGAAGAGAGGTAAAAAAACTTCCAAGCTGTGTTCATTTTTTAGTTTTGTGGGATTTTTTAGCCTACGACCTCTCCCACTCTGGATAAATTAGAGAGCGTGCGCCTAACCATTAATCTCATGCATAAACATTTAATATTTAAACAAGAAATTATAACAAGAGTTTGGAGGAAGCTGAGGAAAAAAGAATATCAAATATTTGTCTGCTGATAAGCTGTGTGTGTTTGTTGTTGGGTTTGTTGCTCTTATCAAAACGGCAGTTGAAGCTAGCAATCACGACTGTCAGTCAAGCCGTCATTCAGTCATTAAGGCCGTCAATCCAGTCAGACATTGGACCCACATCAGTTGGAGCAAAGATTCCATCGATTTGCATTTTGTTTCAGTTTTTATCTCAGCTACTTTTTACTTCTCCGTCTCCGTCTCTTTCTCTTTCTCTCTGCTTTGGTAAACTGCGCTCTGCGGCTTATCTAAATTCCCGAAAAATGCAGTTGTTGTTTATTATTGTAACAAGCGCTTTTGTTTACAAGCAAACAGTTTTTTTTCTACTTCTTTTTTGTTTTTCAAAACAACACCTCGGGTATCAATTACCCCAGAGAGCGAGACAGACATACAGTGGTAGTAAGTGTGCTAGAGCGAGAGGCACAGCGTTGAGCTCTGACTCTGCAGTGTGTACATTTCTCAGATCCGCTCAGACTCGCTTTATCTACACTAATTAAAGTGTGACCGACTGTCTGTCTGTCCGTCTGCTCGTCGCATCTTCCGTCTGAAATTCCTTCAATGTTATTTATTTATGATCTTTTATTATTTAGCTGATGACAAGGAAGCACTGTGCAAACAACGTTGCTGCCTTGGCCAACCGCACACGCCGAACATCTCGAGAGATTTTGGGATCTCGAACCCTCTGATCTTTCTTGGCATTAGTTTCGGATGCTTAGCGTTGCTAAAGAGGCCCCCGGACATCATGGAGGTGAGCACTTGATTTCTGGGAATGCAAATACTCACACACTGTGCTGATAAAGCAGCACTCTTTGGGAGAGCAACCCAAAAGTTATTACAAGATTATAAGACTAAAATTTGCCTAGGGTTCATTGAGAGTGTGACGTCAGTGGGATTATGCAAAGCTCTTAATTTCAGTAATATTTTAAGATTCAAGGCATAGGGACCAAGCGGAAGAAGAAGTCATTATAACTCAGTTTATAAATATTTAACTCTGTACTTATCTGAAATTGAAATCTACTCATATAATTATAGGATATCCCTTTATAAAATAAGATCCTTTCTTGGAAATCTGAGACACTAAATACTAAAGGCAGGTTCTCTTGAAGGTAATGTGGAAATTTTGAAGGAATATGTTTTCAATGAAAATATTTTTGAAGAAAAACGTGCAAAGAAAAACTTCTTTTATACTAAATATATAGTCACCCCATTAATATTTGTCTTATCCACCCCCGATCTAATGACGACTTTTCATTACTCAAGTTACAATTGAGGATAATGATCTCTGATCTAGTTTTGAGAACTACCCTAAGACAACATTCTTGCCTTCCTCAACTCATTAGACGCTGAGTTATGCCTGAGATGCCTCAATAATTGGAATGTAGCCGGGTTCATTTGTGGCACATAGTTGGACACAAGTCTATGAGCCGAAACTAAAATGCACCTGCCACGTTCCCTTTAAGGAACTTGCAACTTCATTAGAATTAGCGCCTCAGTTTACACAGAGCGACATGTAAATATTTTTTTAGAGCACGGCCCAAAAGAACAAACTATCTTTCTATCTATCATTATGTCCAACTATCTGTCTGACTGTCTGGCGTCTTGTTGGCAACGGAAACAGGTGCGCAGGGGCTTGCGGCATGTGGCAGCCACATCGATGCAAGTGCCACCAAAGTAAATACTAAAAAAAATACGCTTAAATTGGTGCAAGGAGCGCGGGAAATTCGGTGCATGTTTTGGAAAATTTGTGTTATTTTGTGAGTAGAGAAAAAATTCTTGTGCAACACGCAGCTAACTGACTAATCGGCCATGACTCATAGTGTGGCAATTAGAGAATGTTATACATTTATTATGGCTATTAAAGTGGAGCACTGAATGGATATCAAACTGTGGGAAATAATGCCACAAAACAACTTGTACCTGCCTCTTAGCGTCTCTCTGCAGCTCTGGCTCTTTGCTACCGCCTACAGCCCCGCCCACCTGGCCCCTGCCACACATGCAGTTTGCACTCTACTCTAAATTTAGCGCATTACGCGCTGAAAAACAATTTTCTCCTGGCATGCTTTTCCATCAGTCAACACTAATGTTGCTCTTGCGTTGTTATTGTTTTTCTTTCTGCTTTTTTTTTTTGCAACACTTTCACCTGCGAGATTTGGCACGTAAACGGCCAGATAAACTAACAAAAAGCAACAACAATAAGACAACACCATTAGCTGGCGGCAAGTTAAGCATCTAATAGATTATTTTTTTTTGTTTTGGGGCTTTTACTTTTGCAGATTGGGAAATCATTCAAAGCTTTTGCTTAGTCTTCAAGTCTTCCGTCTTCGAGTCTTCAACTCTTTTAAGTCTTTTGTTGTTGCCTCTTGGGTTCTGCCCACTGACGGCAGTTGTCAACTTTTGCTTTTGGCCTTTCATTGCGCTTTTCGACCATGTTCGTTGACCTCATTTAGGTGCTTTGTTTTTGCTGTGTTTTCTTTGTTGTTGTTCACATTTTCGACAGCCGTTAATTCACTTTCATTACAATCTTATTTGAGTTTTTTATCTCTTTCTCTCACTTTTTTAGATACTTTTTGTTATTTCTTAGATGGCACGGCTCAGTTTTGATTAAGTTGTGTCATGCAACGTTGATTTAATTATCATCATCAGCTTATTTCCATTGTGAACAGACCCAAAACTAATGAGGAAGTCTCTCTCTCTCTCTCTCTCTCTCTCTCTCTCTCTCTCTCTCTCTCTCTGTGCATCTCGATGGAGTGAAAAGCAGCCATGTAAAATGACAATAATAGAAAGCTGAACATATTTTCAGCAGTTTGGAACCAGATAGCAGATAGAAGATACCAAATACCGCCAAATGGGTGAGTAGGTTGTGCACAGATAGTAAATCTGACAGATTGAACAAGATGTTATCGATGGTTGGGTTTACTACGGCTAGAAGAGGCTAGGTGTTGGCAAGAGATATAGGTTGTTAATTATAAAACAGTAAACTTTACTTATTAAAATTGAGTGATAAATATCGTTTCTTTCAGAACACACTTTTTAAATTGAAAATCTATAAAATAGCCAAAGACTTTCCGCACATTTAGCCCACATCTTTCATATATAAATGCCCGCAGTTTCAGTGCCATTTTAGCCACAGTAAGGACCCCATGCGATGCACAGCACATGCCACAGGAGTAACCCAGAACATGTGATTGCCACTAAACAGAGATATCAGCAAGGATACATACATTTGCCAGGACTTTCCCTAAACACATGCTGCGTGGCGATAAAGTCAAGTGTGGGCCACAAACTAATTCCGGCTAAAAAGCTGCTAATGGCCAACAACAATAATTTGACAGAGTTGTGAAAAACCCAAAGATTGGATTACAGTTGGGTTCATTCAACAGTGAGTTCAGGTAGAGATTTCATTAGGTAGACAGAGACTCAAAGTCTCAAAGTCTCGAGTCTCTAACAAATTTCTCGTCTTACTCTTTCTTCATTCTGCTTTTTGTTGTGTTTTTATACTCTCTGCAAGAGTATATTGGGTTTGTGCAAAAGTATGTAACAGGCAGAAGGAGGCGTGGCAGACCCCATAAAGTATATATATTCTTGATCAGCATCACAAGCCGAGTCGATATAGCCATGTCCGTCTGTCCGTCTGTCTGTCTGTCTGTCTGTCTGTCTGTCTGTCTGTCTGTCTGTCTGTCTGTCTGTCTGTCTGTCCGTCCGTATGAACAAACAGATTTCAGAGATGGTAAGAGCTACAAGTTCGAGCTTGGTGTCAAACGATCACATATTTAGTCAGTCAATACAAGAATCTTTTTTTTTTCGATGCCACGCCCCATTCGCCCACAATGAGCAAAAAACTAGACACACCTCGGGAAAAATCGATGTTTTCGGCAAATATCTCAGTAACTATGGCACCTAGGATCACCAATTTGGGTACGGAGGTTCTTAGCGACAACATAGTTGCATTGCTATTTAAAATTTTGGACTGCCACGCCCCCTTTTTCCCACACTTGAAAAAAACTTCAAATGCCGTTTTTTTGCGAACTTGTTCTTATCGTACAGTATTGTAGTGTATAATTCGTGTGGAGACTAACTATATTAAACTATACTGAAAGGCGCATTAAAATCGGACTATAAACAAGAAAACTAGAAGCGTTACAATATTGATAATTGAACGCAATATCAACCCATAGGTGCAAGCGAGATAGAAACACACAAGCACATGTTCCAACGTTTTCGCTGCTTGTGTGGCGGCAGCGCTGCCCGCTAAAGCTGGCTGCGCCGAATACACACATACAAGCATATACATATGTAGCATTGTAAAACGTACATATGTATGTGTATTCGCATGCAAACAAACAGATGTGTGTTTGATTATGCTTAGATTGTTTTTGTTTCAACATATTTTAATGCAAGTACTACGCATACGATTTTAATCATTTAATCGGGAAAAATGCAGAGAGTATTATATAGTCGGGCGTGCTCGACTGTACTTTTCTTTCTTGTTTTTTCTTGAATGATTTCCGCTGAATGTGATTATGATAAACAGTGAGCGCGGCAAGTAAAACAACAGACAGCTGATAAACGTGGCCCAAAGAAATGCGCAAAAGTTCACGCGAACAAAAGTTGATCTGCTCTCTCTCTCTCTTTCTGTCTCTACCTCTTTCCCTCTCTCTGTTGGTTGTTGTTTTATTCAACGTTTTGTTATAATGAATGAAGCTGATATGAGTCTGAATCTGAATCTGAATCTGAATACGAGTGTGAGTATCTCATTTCGAATGCAATTTTCGCATATAAATTTTACAATAACATTTTTGAACAAATAATCAACCTGACTCCGTTGTTTAGTGTAGTGTTGTGTGGGCTGGCATCGAAAAATTATTTAAATGCCGCAGATTTCCTTTTGTGCCTCCATCTCTCTTTCTCTGTCTCTCCCGAAAAAAAGCGTGGGATCTTTTAAAGCCGAGCTCCTCCTCGAATCGGCCTCTTTTAATTGTCTCGAGAAACCAGTCTCAAGTTTGTTGTAAACGTCTTTCAGCAATTTTATTGACAATTTTTGTGCATTGAGTCCTCAGTTGGAAAGAGTTGAAAAAAAATGATAAACTTTTCGTGTTTGGCATGCTAATGAGAGCGAGAGAAAGAGAGAGGTAGTGCTAGAGAGATAGAGAGACAGACCCGCCTATAAAACATAAAAACGCATAAAGCAATTCACAGCGGCTTCTGCTCCTTCCACGCTATCTACTTCTCTCACTTCTTCTCTCTCCTTCCACTTCCCACTTCTGCCTTTGACTTCTCTATTTCGAAGCCGATTCCAGATTCCCCAATTCCTCTATTCGTGGGGGCCATCGTCACGTTGTTTGTGTTGTGAATTCGCAGTTGTTGCCCCACAAAAAAATGAGTAAAGAATTAACAACAATAACAACAAAGACGCTTATTATTATGGTTGAAATATATGTTTGGATATCGGAGCTCACGTTTTAATTTTTTTAATGTCACTAATTTATTGTACGTGCTGCACTACAAAGCACACAGTTCGAAGACCAAACTCACGCCACAAACAAAAAAACGTTAGCCCCGAATAAACCGAATCCAAAACCGAACCCAAAAAGACCCCGACATTTGTTGCGACCCATTTAGTTGTGTTTTAATAATAACATCAATAGAGGAGGTTCCAGTGGTTCCCAGTGGGAACATAGAGAAGCTTCTGAGGTTTGGGACTCAAAAAGATTGAGGCGTATCGCAACTGTTTGCATTTCAATGAGTATTTCTTCTTCTAGATACATTTCCACATGGTTGACATATTTTCAGATACTTTGTCACTATTGAAAATTAGACAGTTGTTGACTTGAAACTGACATTTATTTGGTCTATTGAAATGGGACAATTTTATGGCCCAACAATCGGTAAAAAAATGATAATATTAGTTAAATATGCAGCTTAATGTTCACACGCTAATTGAAAGTATCTTTGCTAACATTTTTAAGGTAAACTATTTGAAATTGATAAAATAGGTAAACTGTTTGTTTACTTTTTAGTTGATAAAGTTATTTGGATTAGCAAGTGCAGAGAATCTGATGTAAAGTGAACGGGTAAAGTATACCCTGTGTTGGAAATGAATTTCTTAGTAGAAACATTACGTACAGGGTATCACTTTGTTCAGTTTTGTTGACACCATCTTCCACTGTCATTGTATAGTAAAATTTCGCTTACAGGGTATCATTTAGTTGAGTTCTGTGAGCCTTCAACACCTTTCTTGTGGTCTAGTCACTATCTTTCCCATGCGTAAATCAAATAATAAAACTCAAATTCTAATTCAAATTATGCGATCGTTTGGTTAACTGCAACCACATGACCTTTGCTGTAATTTATGAACCTTTTCCACTTTTCCCCTTTCACTCTCCACCCCTCGAGTAGACAAACAAGTGCGCTGATTAGTGTCTTATCATTAGGCCACTGTTTTGTGACCATGTCTCAAACTTGTCAAATATTTGTGTGCAGTCATCAATCGCAGTAAAACTCAAAACTCTGTCAAAAACTAAATCACACTGCAGGCGAATGAACCTCAAGTCATAAAATCCAAGCGACGTATAAAAATATTTGATTTGTGATTAGGTTGGGGCAATAAAATGTGAACAGAGAGAAAGAAATGTTTGACTTGAAGTTCAGTTCAGTCACTTGCACTTTCCACATTAGATTAGCGTGATCAGCAGCTGGAAATTTAGTGTGATGTGCAGAGCAGGGGGAGGGAGCGGGTGGTGGGGGCTTTGGGTTTGGGTTCACTAACTTCTCATGTCTCGCAGTCTCACTTGCCACTGCTAATTGCAACATGAGCTGCACTGTCAATGCAGCAGCCCATTAGAGATCGTCTGCTTGCCACACGCTCAACTCGGTTCATCTTAACTCATTTTAGCTCATATATCTATGTATCTGTTCGCATCTCAGTTTAGTTCAGTGCTCGATCTTGTGGTTGCCGCAAATGAAATCGAATCAAAGCTTGAGCTGCAGTTGCTGCCACCTCGCACTCATGTGGCACGCATTCGAGCGTGGTAATTTGCAATTTTATGCGTTTTACACGCGCTCACTGCAGCTGCATCTGTATCTGTATCTGTATCTGTATCTGTAACACACTGCGGCCAATGCACGCAATTGTGGCAGCATCGCCTTTGCCACATGGCAAGACAACATATTTGCTGACTTTGTGGTCAGTCTTTGTCTCAAATGTCGCCTGCCTTGAGTATCTCTAGCTTTATCTTTAACCGAGCTGCAACACAGAATAGATAAACGATTTCAAACTGCTGGGATAAAGTTTGTATCTGACGGGGAATAGCTGAAAATGAAGTTTTAACTGCGGCAAACAGATATTAGCAAAATTGCCTAGGATATTAGCAAAGTTTAACGATTTAATGATATTTAATGATAAGGTGTACTGATGAAAAGGAAGACCGCGGATTGAACTCAGTTGAAGTGTTGTATATATCATACATTTACTTCTATATAATTTATAATGCAAATGCTCGTGGGAATATAAGTTTATAGATCTCCTTTGCAGACCTAGTATCGGTGTCTCTTTGGGGAGTTTTATATCCGACTAGTGTTTGGCACAGTGTAATTTCCATTAAACAGCAACCAGTTATTAACTGTACTTGTGCCTAAAACTTGTTACGCCGGAAACTGTGACATTGAGAACCCATAATAAACCTTACAAAACGACAACAATGGGGTATACAGAGATGCTTATCACCTTGTCGCCATCGCGTTGGCACTGAACAAAAATTACAATCAATTAATACAATGCCATCAAAAAGGACTCAAAGGCAGATGTTTTCAGGCCACAGAGTAGATAGAATGAAAGATGTAGAGTGAGATAGCTAGATAAGCAGAGAAACCTGTGTCGGCTCCAACAAGAGCCAAGGGACAGCAGAGACAGAAGGGATGCGTTGAGACGACGCCTGTAATAACAGAGGTATGGACCTCGAAGAACTCAGAGACGCGCCAATATCCTTAAAGATACATGCCTTAAAGATACAGCCTGTATCTTTAACGAAGCGACAGATGTTTTCATTTTTCTTTGCCCTAAACATTCCAAAGCAGGTCAATGCCTGTTCATAAATGCTGGTTTTTGTATGGTTTTGGTTTTGTAAGGATGTGCTACGCTGCGTTGGTCCTTGCCGGCGGCAGAGAAATGTATCTTAAAGATACTCGTACGCCAGGCAGCTGGCATACTTGAAGATCAGTCTGTTTACAAATCGAATGGCATTCCTGTCTCTATCTGGGCGCGTCTTTTGCTGAAAGTGGTTGGCACTGGCTCGAATTACATGCTGCGCACTTCTAGATACACACACACGCACACACACGCACGGTAGTCAAAGACACCCCGGTGAAGACATGCATATATGTTCCTGTTTTGTTTATAAATAGTTGGCCGTGAATTGTTTTCCTTTGATGCCAATGTCTTGCTAAAAGATTTTTATGATCGTCGCACGACTTTTGTTGAAATATGAAAAATCTTCAACTTCAGATCAAGAACGATCGTTTCGTAATTTGAGTAGTTTTTCAGTTTTTCCCCTTTCTTCCAACACAAGGAAAATGAATGCATTTCAAATGGCATTTTTATTTGATTAATTAGTTGAATTTTGATGAACCTTTTATAGCAGACCGATTGTATAACAATTTTGGGCCTCAGGTAAGTTTGATCTACATATCTACATTAAACAGCGGGGTTGATTTTCCATTTCTTAGGATCTTTCTGAGTACTGCAGTTCTTAGAATACCGCAGTCCACTAGGCTTCATTTACAATTTAAATAAATGGAATATGTTTATAATTACTTTGCATCATTAGCTCACCTCTTCATAGGTATTTTCCCGGAACTCGACTGAGTGCTGCTCGCAATTGAACGTCGAAACATTTCGCTATTTTGGCAAATGGAAGAAAGATGGAAAAGATATTTAGTTATAAATTAAAGATGTAAAAGAAAATTGTTGTATAAATATTTTCTTTTCAATCAATCTCTATCCTCATCAGCCCCCTTTGTCCCCTTTTGTTCCCCTCTGTCCTACTCTGTACTTCTCTATCGTTCTCTTTCCTCCTTTATTCTCCACTGTCCTTCCACCACTGTCTTCCTTTTCTCCTCTATCCTTCTCTATCTTGCTCTATCCTCCCCTATCGTCCTCTGTCCGCCTCTATCCGTCTATTTCCCTCTCTGTCTTTCTCCGCCCTCCGCCTCTTTCCACCCTATCCCTTTCACGTCTCAATCTCAATCTGCACAACAAATGGCTTCGACTCGTTCTAATGCGACACGTTTAATTCCCATAAATATCAATTAGTCGGTCATTGTTTCTAAAATCTGAATGTCCATGTCGAATGTAATGCTAAATACCGCCCACACACTGCCAAACACACACACACTGGCAGCACGCGGACAATTAGCATAATTTATTAATATGGCCAACACAGAACGCCCAATCTAAAGCAATAAGAAATAAACTTGTTTCGTTTCGATATGAAGAAATTAAACAAATAACGCGAAAACTAGTAGGGCAGCGGCAGTGCGTACTGACTGTAGCAGACCCTGTAATAACTGGCACAATAACATTAAACAACTTAAAAATTGAATTAACTTAACTAATAAGAAACATTTCTAGCTTATAAAGCTTTCAAGTCAGTTATAGTAATGCGATTCTAAGGGAAAGCATTACTTTACGACTTACTTATAAGACACACCTTTTATTTAACTACAGGGTCGCTTAATTCGAGCTGTTAAATTGCTTACCTTAAACGCTGGCAGGCTGTGGGCGTGTTGACAGTGAGATTGGTCCTTGAATCGCTCAGATGGGCGATCGAGTTGCATAAGCTATTGTTCAGACTGCTGCTGTTGTTGTTGTTGTTGTTGTTGAGCATAATGTTGTTGTTGCTCAGATTGCTGTTGTTGTTGAGATTGTTAAGTTTACTGGTCGTGTGACCGGAGGCAGCTGGCAACACCGTCGCGGGCATCTTGCGTGCTTCAATCTGTCCAAATATGGCGCCTCTCATTAACTTGTCTTTTTGGATATTTTGGGGTTGGGTTTAGTGTTGGTTTATTTGTTAGTTTGTTAGATCGTCCCACACACAAACACACACTCACACACAACAGTCGCAACGGCACACGAACGTCTTGCCCGATTTGGTAACTTTAGCAAGTTTTTAGTTATCAAGTTTTTTTGATATTTAATTTAATTTTTAGTTATTTATGTGCATTAACTAAAATGTTGCTAATTTTTCGTTTTTCAGTGCGCCTTTTATGGACACAGAATGAGTCTGATAAATCAGTTGAATAAAACAAAAAAAAAGTCCCCAAAGCACACGACGTGTAATTAACTCGTTTATCTCCACCTCCTCCAAAAAATCGAAGCGAATGAAGCGAAAACAATTCTCAATGCTTAGGAGCCTTTTAAGGTGTCAAACTCACAGTCGTTTTCAATTATGACGCAATTTGAAGAGACACAAAAAAGACAAAAAGATATGAAATCGCGACACAGATTGCAGGTGGACAGCCGACAGCATGTGGCAAGTTTGACAACGAATTCTAGACTTCTTGCTGCGCCGATTACTAAAACAAAACTGATTTATGTCTGTCACAAGGCGCAAGTGCAGTGCAGGCAATTTACTTGGCTTGACTTGACTTGACTCAAAGCGTTGCTGTTGTTGTTGCCACTGCTGCTGTTGCTGTTGCTGCAGCTGCTTCTTTTGCTGCTCCCCAAGCCAAACAGCACTGGACGACAATTAGTTCTACATGTCGTCACACGTCGTAAGCCACAGGAAGCCACAAGCAGCAGCAGCAGCAACAGCAACAACAACTGCAGTCAGCTTTTAGTAGGGGGACCCAAGCAGCGCTTTGTCTGCACTTTCATCTCCACTCTCTACTTTGCTTTGGTTTTTCTTTTCTACTCCAAGTACTCACACTCACACCAATACTCATGTTGATACTCATACTGATACTCGTACTGATACTCATGTTTACACTATCTACATTTGCCTTTTCCCCGAGCTTCTTTGCGGTTGTGTAATGCAGCAACTAAAACCGATCAGATGTCCTTCTACGGATGTTCGCTCTGCTCTTTCTTAATGATCTTCACTTCAGTTCGAAGCAAAAACAAAGTAAGCATGGAAAAAACAAAGAATAAGAAAACAGAAACAAAAACAAAAGCAAAAATAAAAACAAAGTTGAAGCTGTGAATGGTTTAATTAAAACAGCTGATAAGCTCACAGATACCCTATAAAAATATTCAAACTAAAATTCTGCAAAGAGTTATGAAGCTTAATTTAAATTTAAGCCGGAGCTAAAAAGTTTAATGAAGAGGAAGCTTGTGATATTAAAATACAATACAAAAATAATAATACAATTATACAAAATATAATGAGTATACAAAATTGTTAGCAATTTCTTTAATAACAATAAAGCCAAACTAAGAAATATGACAAGTTTTTATTTATTTAACACATTTTCATTTCATTTCTTAATAATAGCCAGAAAAGTTAGCATTTATTGGCTACGATTAAGTTCTACGTCAAACTTAAAGTTCAATCACTTTTATAAGATTACAGCTCTCCTTATTGGCATCCCGATAGTTTCAACAGGAATTGTGGGCACTGTGTGCGGTGTGGCAACTAATCAACAGTCACAACTCACTGCCAATTGCTGTTGAAAGTCATAACTTGGACTTGGACTTGGACTAGGAGTAGTACTACTTCATCCACTTGCAGTTGCAGTCGTTTCTCGGACTCGTATCTTTGTGGAGCGTTGATGATAAACTACATTAATGCCCCTTAAGTATGACCATGTTTGTGGGCTACCAAATACGTGACAAGGGCTACCTGATTCCATTCCTTTAGCTGCAGTAACAGCAGCTGTTGTTGCTGTTGTTGTTATACTTGCTGCTGTTGTTGATGTGCTCATGTAATTGCTGCTGCTCACACTGTCATTTGCCATTCAAAGCTGCCGTTTTGTGAGCAAAAATTATCAACAGTAGCAGCTAAGAAAAACTGGCAATACAAGTTGTTGTTGCAAGTAGCTGCTGTTGCCACTGTTGCTGCTGCCACTGTTGCTGCTGGTTGCATTGCTGGGGTTTCTGTGCCAACAACAGATTCTAAAGGTCATTGCTAATAGCTGAGGGCTGTCTACCTGTCCGTCGCACTCCACCATTATGTCTGGGACACGGCGACACTTCCGTTTCCACTTTGCGGTAGGCTAAAGATTCTGAAAATCTGTCCTAAAAGTTGCTGCTGGAAACTCGATAGCAACAGGATGAGTTGCTTCAACGGAAGTCCAACACTTTATGCATTTTTTTATAATTGTTACCACATCAAGGTATCAATAAAATTATGCCGAAATATAAAATTTAATAGCCGTGAGTCGAAGCGATTGCTACAATGATAACAGCAACAACAAGCTGCCTACGCTTTGAGGTGCGGCTTTAGTTTGTTGCCAAATAAAGTTAGCCAAAGGCGACAGGTTGTTGCCTGCAGAAAAGGTGTGACCGTAGCACTAGATGTTGCAACTAAAAGTTAAGACACATTTAAGACTCTTTAGATATCAAAATAGGTTCCTGAACAGACAGTTGCAAGCATTTCTTTGTAGTCTAGGTTCTAGCTGTGGTCAGTGCTACGCTTGGTTGCCTGATTTTATAAAAAGAGGGAGGGCAGATACTTTTAAAGAGGGAGGGGTAGAGGGAGAAAACTTAGCCAAGTGCGTCCGCTGCCAAAGATATGGAAATGAGCCTTTGTGGGCCTGTGACACGTGTTGTTGTCGCTTTGGAGTTCAAACGAGTTCAGTCCATTAATCGATATACTACTTAGTTATGCCTACTAGCTGGCTAGTACCTAAGACTAGCCCTTGTTGACGCCCAGTTAAATGCAGCATAATTTTTTATATACTATTCCTGCCTAGTTCCCTTTTATTTTGTTTAGTTTTTTTGCGCGCGACGTCGGCTGCGTCTGCGCACGAACAACGCATTTTTGTGCTTGTCATGCCGGTAATGACTACAACAACAACAGCAGCAACAACTATAGTAACAATAACAACAACAACAACAGCAACTGCAAAACAAAACATGCTACAACAGTGGAGCTAGGCTAACTGCTCCAACTGAGCCATGAAACTCAACCGTGCGCGTCCATTTCCAAGTTCTACTTGGTCGCTGACTGCGACGTCGACTGCGACTGCGACGACTTTGTTTTTCTTTTTGTTATATTTTTCAAATTCTTTCGTGGCATTAAATGTAATGAAAAGCGGGCTAAAAAATGCTTGATAAGTAAAAAAATATGCACGTGATAATTATAATGACTAGAAGACATGAAAGCGGGGCTGTGTGTGTATAGGTGGTGTTTTTGTTCTAAATTACTTATTTGTTAATTCTACATTATTACATAATTAAATGTAATTTAGGCTGAGTACAGATTTTCTTATAAAGTTAAACAAGATACTTGAAATTTATAGATTTCCATCAGCTAGAAATTTGCCATTTTTACACAAACTAATTAACAATTAAAGTTTATTATACGGTTTCAATTCCATTTGCATTTCTAATTGACCTGTCTTCTGGCTGATTCTCTTCATTCACCACATCATTTATCATTTATGATTATTGATTGATTTGCAAAGGTTGTTTTTGGCTTGAAATCAGCTTAAAAATTACAACAGCTCATTGTGTTTAATAGGCGATGGTTGGACAACTACGAGTCTTTACAATGTCGTCTATTTTGTGGGTTACATAACTCCACTGGGAGATGTTCCCACGCTGCTCTTAGAATTTATCACCTCAGTTCTTGGGGTTTTAATTTTATTTTGAGAAGGCTTTGCCAGAAATAATTGAAAGCGGCTACTGGTATTTTGATGTATAAACAAATATTTTACCAAAGCCTCTGTCTAAGAAATACAAATCATCTACAGGTTTGAGTTCTCTGAGTTTTTCTGCTGTTTCATCGTAATTATCAACTTGAACAGGTAAGGCAACTGTGAAGGAAAGTGAGCTAAGAGGTGAAAGAAAGAGTTTTGTTTATAAACAAGTTTTGTAACTAAGGTCAGTGCAAAGTACATAGTTTTTTTCAATTACGGAAAAATAATATTTATTTGCTGTATTTATATTTAATAACACAGAACTCAAACCCTTTAAAAATGTCGTTTTTAGGCAGCGCACACTCCCTAACAATTTCCAAATTATATTTTATTTACATAGCATCTTTCTCCCAGGGCAATAAATAAAACATCAAACCCTGTTAATGCCCGCAAAGCACTTGTCTGCCATAAATTAAACTCAATTTAATTTTTTGGCAACATTTTCAACCCTCTATGAAATGTTAATCCAAAGAAAAACACTTAAAAAAAGAGCGAGAAAATCAATTGTAAAACCCGCAGACATTTAAACAGCTCAGCATAAATCAATTGAACTTCAGCTTATCGAAATGAAAATTGAAAATTGTCAAAATTGTCGCTCCCACGCTTTAACACCAACTCCGACTCTGGTTTGGAACAGGAAGCACAAGGCCAGGCTAGCGTTGCTCCCGGGAGACCAGACAGGAAGCGGCGGTCAGTTAGAAACAAGGACACAAATAAATATGGGTAGTTGCGTGTCACGTGTGCTTTTAATTGATTTCTCCCACCTCCAGACAACCCAAAGCAACTGACGATTTGCATGGGAAACTTAAATTCTCTAGGCTGTTTTTTCCAGAGAAAAGGCTTGTCACGTTGTCCATTAATTAACCAGCACACCCAACAAATATTGTGTTAATATCCATAAATTTAGATCAAACAACCCTTTTTGTCGCCAGTCCAAGTCTGTGTGCAATTTGCATAGAATGTTAGTCTCTCTCTCTCTGTCTCGAAAAAAAAGGCAAACCGCCCCATTGTCTGGAACATTCCTGGAACGCAGTCGAGCGTAACCCAAACCAGGTCCAAGACCAGCTCTCAAAGTAAATAAAAATGTATTTATTTTTATTTGTATTTGTTTTTGTATTTTTATTTAGCTGCACGCGTTAATTTATGCCGCACAGAACGACAGCGTCTTTTCAGTTATTCTGCCGTAAAACCACATCCGAAAATTATACAATAAAATGTAAAATAAACTCGTTGTTCATGTTGTTGTTGCTGTTTGGCAGCAATTGGAAATTGTTATTGCTGGAAATTTATACAAACAGCTGCGCTGCCATTGAGCTAACCACAAACTGCAGTCAGCGCCAGTCGAGGCCTCAATTCAATCGTCTCTACACCGTCTTCGGTTCATTCTTGTCCATCAACCATCCACCAAACACCAATGTGAAACCTTGTCAAACTGCCAGCCAATATCTGCGCCATCCATGCCCTCAACTCAAGTAGTCAATCCAACTGACAGTCGGACAGTCCGTCCGACACTCGCCCAAAAACGGAAGCAGTTAAGCTTTGAATAATTTATGAAAATCGCTTTTTTCCCTTGCTTCTTTAGCAGCGCCAAAGTTGCATATCAATTTTTGTTGGCTTCTGCTGAAGCTTTAAATCGGCAAAGGAACTTCACACTCTTTTTTTCACTGAAGTGTTTCTTTTGGTTTGAATAATTGAATTGGGTGGATCGATTTTAATTTGGGGATTATTTAACATTAGCAGATTTTTAGAGACTGGTATTGCAATTAAATAAATAAGTAATAATACTTAACAATTGTTTTCTAAGACTTCACTGACATTCCAAACTTAAGAAACAGAGCTATCTGCCAATTTATCAATTTGGTAGCGCATGTTTGTAGCTCAAACGCGCCGAAGCCTCAAAAAATGTTCGAATACCAACAATGTTTGGTATGGGATTGGATTGAACTGTGGCTCCAACACTTCCCAGTCAGTCAATTAATATGCCAATGACAGCGTTTTATGCTTCTAACCGCACAAATATCCACTTGACGTTGGGTCGCCAAATATGGATATGGTTAAAACATTCAGTTAGGCTCCGTTGGGGTCTGTTGTGGTCTGCTGTGGTTTTTGATTGTGGTTATTGTGGTGTGGCTACTTCCTAATTTGGTTCCGCTTTTTATTGTCACTTGCTTTTTATTTATTATTTAATTTACTAATGCTTGTGTTGAATGCCAAATGCAAAGAATATTTCATGTTTTGTATGCCAAATGCAAATACCGGTGGAAGTTGGCAACACACCTTGTTAACGCCCACCGCCTGCTGTTATCAACCAAGGAATATTGGTAAAAGAAATTGAAATTGACATGAATAACCATAACGGAAGTTTAACTCTTAGACACATTCTGCCACATTTGGTGGCACATTCAGTGGGAACGGCTTCCTTATTGGCCATTGTCCATTCTGTGCTGACCTTCAAGTCAAATATTTGGTAATCTGCTTTCTATTTCTAGCTAGAACTTAGTCTGTTCCCACTTCTCTATCGCCTGCCATTAACAGCAGGAACAATAACATTATTTATGCAAAGTTAAGAGCTAAATTAGTGCGCTTTAGTTACTATAAATTTCCCAGTGTAAACCGTCGAATGGAAATGCCTGTTCGCATTCCAAAGACGCTCAACTTCCGGGCCGAAAGGCTTTTGCTTTGGCTTTGGGAAAGAATGCGAACGTCATAGAATTTATCTCAGCTTTTGCTACGCATAGCTCAGTGTCTGTGAGAATGGGTCATGGCTTTGGGATTATTGTTGTTGTTATTGTTTTTTGGCCGCATACCAAAGCATTAGTAGCTAGTACTAGTACTAGTTAAGCGCAGTCTGAAGTGGGTTAGTTGTGGGTGCTCAGTTGGGAACCACAACAAGTTCCTGTTCAACTATATCCATCATATCTTGAAACAGTAGCCCAGATTTATAGGTGCATTGCCTTTAATGTGAACAGAAGTTTTCGAAGCGGCAATCCGAGACTTGTCAGGCTTTTTGCCTTAAAACATGAGTCATGCCTTAGACCGGTACCATTTGGTGCCTGCTACGAGCGACAGCAAAGGAATCGAAGACTGAAAAGAATCTGCTGCTAGTTCAATCGCTGAACAGGTACAGACAAGTATTTCACAAGTTTGTGCATGTCTTGCTTCAAATTTTCTGAAATTTGTTAACGCATACATCTAGCTTTACCATTTATGGATCCTACACACAGATTAGCTGAAAATATTTCACAGCGTTTCAAGGACCGTCACACGTCGCTTGTTTGATGTAAATTAAGAACGCAGCTCCATTTATGGACGGAACTTGGACCGGAAACCACAAGAAACTGGTTTACAATTAAAATTGTGCTTTTATTTTTTAAGATTTTAGTATTTTTTTTTCAAGTCGGTTTTATGAAAAGGAATGAGGCTGAAATTAATTATTTATGCGCTTAAGATAGCAACAATAAAAGCAGACAATGGGCGACTTGACTGTCAGAGTGGCATCTACGGGCCAAGTACTTAGCTCTACCAAGAACTCAAGCTCAAGACGTAAGACGAAAGACGAAAGACTCAAGCCACGAACTTGGCATAGCTCACTCTGTTTACAACAAAAATAGAGTTCACACTTGAGTGGTCACCCCCTCGCATTTGTAGGGAGAGCTATATGAGTTCGTAACGCGTGCCAGCGTCACCTACGAGGGGTTGCCAGTGGCCAAGAGTAGCCAGATAGCCAGTTGGGCAGCTGCAGGCGCTGCCAGATCGTCATACACGAGTTAACAGGCAAAGTTACTGCTCTGCAGCTCCCACCTCTGTGGAACCCGCATAAATTATGCAGTCAAAAGCAATAAGGCACATTTAGAACTTAAAATACACTGAGAGAAATCCAGTTATGGTATGATTAGGATAATATATTCATATCTTAAACTCTGAACTACATTAATTTAATTATTTGCATATTTTAGTAAAGTATACTCTAATTAATTTACTTCTGTTTATTTCTGTTACCAATTTCTTCAAGTGTAGGCGGCCCTGAACAAGTCCGCTGCACTTTTGGGCTTGTTATTATTAGCGGCGCACGTCGACCATGACATTTGTTTAAAATGAAAATAATGCCAGACCCAGAGTCAGACCAAGACCCAGAGCCATGTCCATACCATCCATACCTTAAGTGACTGCCCCTACTCAATTTCGAATCGCGCTTAGTTCGAATTTGTTGCCGTTTAGACCCAAAATGCAGTCTAGCTTGAAATGCTCTTTACTCGCACAACAAATTTTCCAATAACCCCCCAAAAATAACTATAACTAAAAGTAAAACACGTATTGCAAAAGTTAATCAAGCAATGGTCAAGTCATCTGTGTAGTACAGCCAAATGGAGGGTGGTGGCAATTCCACGTTGCTTTCCTCATCATCTGTCAGGCCATTATCGTCCAGGTTGCCGTTCAGGTTCAAAACGCCACAGTATTTGGCCTAGGCAGGGAATGTGTTTAATTTAAACTATCTCTTTGAGTGTAGAAAACTTACGCCATTAGAAAACTTGCGCCATTCGTAGCTGCCCGCATGATTGTTATAGCGTTTCTTATACTTTTGTTGTATGTCATAAATGCTGTCCTCATCGCAGACATTCATGTACTGCACCTTGGCTGTTAAAGTGTTGATAATGCGAATGCGACGTGTTCTCCTTGTAATGCGTCCAATGTGGTAAAAAGGATCCTGACTCCACATGGCACAACCGGTGCGGGCGAATTCACTGATGGCCACCTCCAAAATGGGCGGAAAGAGTACGCGAGGGTAACCCGAATTGGGTGAGATCTCAGTACGTGGTTCGCCGTTCTCATGAAACAAATGGGACAGATCCTTGCCAGCATGAGCCACCAAGTAATCCATATTCTAAACAACACACACTTTAGTTTAGGTAACTGATATAATGCTTAACCTACGCGATTCCAGTGATCCAAGCGATCCTTAATCATGGGGGTTAAATTCAAAACATTCTTGTGTATGACAACCCAACAATCGTCCTTTCGATTATGTGTCACAATCTCATCCATGAGATAATAACGCAGCTGCTTCTGCGGTTCAGCCATCTTAATTTTATCTAAATATAATCTTGAAATAATTTGATTTTCTAAGTGTTTCAATTGCTTGACAAAACGCTGCCTACTGCAAGTTCAAGATTCCGTTTGCAACTCTAGTGATCAATTAATCTCGTTGCATTCCAGAAGTCAGCTTGAAATGAATACAATTTCAATTCCTAATTTCATTAGGTAAAGCATCTGGTTTTTCTTCTTTCAGGTCATTTTTTTTCGACTGCATAATTAGCTGCCAATTGTCAAGTCATCAGTGCTGCACAGAGCCATCAATCCGTGGTTAAAAATAGAATAGAAATAGATTAATGACTGCAAGCACTTTTGGGTCTAACCGCACTGAGGTTAAAGACTCCACAAAGACAGTTTTATTGATGAGTTTGGGACCGATAAGTGTGGAACACATTTCGGGTGCTTACACGCGTGACACGACACGAATAAGTTTTTAAAAATATGTTACATATTTTGTGTTTAGGGCCAAAAACTATCCTAAGTTGGTGTCGTGCTTTCATCGGCTACTACCATCACTAAACGATGACAACAATTTATTTTACAGAAATTTCTTTTAATTTGAAGTAAGTTCATTTTTTTAAAAGCTTCTGGAACGTGTCGAAAACGTGGGAATTTATGTGGCGCACTTTGTTTGCCTTTGGGCCACGCCAGACAGATGGCATTAGAGAGAAGTTAATGTTATGTAAGCAACTGTAAATCTGTCTAACTTCTCTCGCATATGTTGGCAAATTCTCTGGCTTAGTTTTCGCGCACATTCTGTTAAATTTTGTTAACATTTGTTGAGGATCTGCAACCCTCAAAAAAAAGAATATAAACCGCCCTCTAATTGTGGGCGAACGATTAACAACAGTTGGTCATGATATCGTATCTGCATAGATCTGACATGAGCTGCTCTTCTCATGAATTATACCACACTCTCTTAATTGTTTGTGTAATAATTTTGATGATCTAACCGTGTTCTGTTGCACCCTCCACATGCCGCAAAGGGCGTCAGATGCAACATGCTGGGCTACGATGAAGTGTTTTCTCTTTTTTTATCTTTTGATTCTGCTTTTCATCATGTGAGCATGTCAGCTGCACAGAAAGTGATCATATTCGAAGGACAGCTACCCTGTGGTTGCATCTAATTGTTTGATTAACGGCCAAATTCGAGGGTGTCGCATAAAAGCTAGATAAACAGTTATGATATAGGGTTACCTGGGAGGGCTTTAGGGATGGTAGTTGGAAGGGATAGTTGTCTTTGTTTAATGTACTATTTTTGTAAACCCTTTTGAAGTATGAGTTAATTTATTTCATTATAAAAGTGTGAAAAGTTTTGGAAAATCCACGAACATATACATATTCAGTAAAAACATATTTTTTTTACAATAGAGTTTAATAAACTATTAAATTTTATATGCTATCTTACTAATTTACTTTAAATTAATTGCTAGTTTTAATTATAGTACAGCTTAATTTACTTTTTATTTATTGTTTAAGAGTAAAAACCAAGCTAAACTGCCTTTAGGTATTCGATAACTAACTACATTTCTTTAAAGCTGCTATAATCTTTATTAATTTCTAATTGCAATTGATCTCCATTTCTAGCATTCTATTCTAACTATTTTTTATATAATTTATTTATAAGTAAAAACTGGCGCCGCGCTTTGTCAATGTGTCAAGGCAAGATGGAAAACTGAGACAAGCTCTCGAATCGTGTCTCAAATCGAGTCAAGTCTTTCAAATGTCTCTAAACTTTGGACGGACAACTCGTTTGGCCTACGCGCAACTTTTTATGGCAATTGCAATGCAATTTTAATTATTGCAGAAAAAACACTAACAAACAAACTGCAAAAACAACTAAAATTAAAAACAAAAAACATGTAAGAAAGGCTACAGTCGAGCGAGCCGACTGTAAAAGACCCCGCACTCCTTCTAGTGAGCATTTTCTTTAATTTTCGACCGATTTGCCCTGGCTGTAGTTGTGGATAGTTATAATGTTACCGTACATGTACTGTTTGAATTTATGTTAATGTTAAATCAGTGTTAATGTTAAATCAATGTTAATGTTTATTCAATTTTAATGTTAATTCAATGTTAATGTTAAGTCAATGTTAATGTTAAGTCAATGTTAATGTTAAGTCAATGTTAATGTTAACTAAAAGTTAATGTTAAGTCAATGTTAATGTTAATGCAATGTTAATGTTAAGTTAATGTTAATGTTAATGCAATGCTAATGTTAAGTTAATGTTAATGTTAATGTTAAGTCAATGTTAATGTTAATTCAATGTTAATCTTAATTCAATGTTAATGTTAATTCAATGTTAATGTTAACTCAATGTTAAAGTTAAAATCAACGAATGGTCAAAATCGAAGATTTCTTTGTGTGAAACACCAGGGGATCAGAATCAGAAGGAAGCGACAGACTGTAATTTAAATGCAATTACAGAGAGTAGAGTGCGGGAGCATACGGCAACAGTAAACAGAGAGTGCTCCTTTTTAGCGCCAAAGATGACAGCGAACAAACACACAAACCGTTCGTGCGCTCTGCTGGCGTCCGCGAACAATCACACAAACAGCGGCAGAGATCTCTGAGCGCAATAAGCGCAGAGAGTGGGAGCCTGCTCAAGCTAGTTAACAGCGGCAGAGATCTCTGAGCGCAATTAACGCAGAGAGTGGGAGCCTGCTTAAGCTGTTAATGTTAATTCAATGTTAATGTTAAATAATTTTTGTATTGCGACTTGCTGATCTTTCTGTTTGCCTGGTATTTCAATAAGAATTACTAACGATTTTGGGCAGTGCAGATCGCAGTGGTCAACCAAAAAAATCAACGAATGGTCAAAATCGAAGATTTTTGGTGTGAAACACCAGGGGATCAGAATCAGCAGCAAGCGACAGACTGTAATTTAAATGCAATTACAGAGAGTAGAGTGCGGGAGCATACGTAAACAGTAAACAGAGAGTGCTCCTTGTTGACGCCAAAGATGACAGCGAACAAACACACAAACCGTTCGTGCGCTCTGCTGCCGTCCGCGAACAATCACACAAACAGCGGCAGAGATCTCTGAGCGCAATTAGCGCAGAGAGTGGGAGCCTGCTCAAGCTAGTTCACAACGGCAGGGATCTCTGAGCGCAATTAGCGCTGAGAGTGGGAGCCTGCTTAAGCTGTTAATGTTAATTCAATGTTAATGTTAAATAATTTTGTGTATTGCGACTTGCTGATCTTTCTGTTTGCCTGGTATTTCAATAAGAATTACTAACGATTTTGGGCAGTGCAGATCGCAGTGGTCAACCAAAAAAAATCAACGAATGGTCAAAATCGAAGATTTTTTGGTGTGAAACACCAGGGGATCAGAATCAGCAGCAAGCGACAGACTGTAATTTAAATGCAATTACAGAGAGTAGAGTGCGGGAGCATACGGCAACAGTAAACAGAGAGTGCTCCTTTTTAGCGCCAAAGATGACAGCGAACAAACACACAAACCGTTCGTGCGCTCTGCTGGCGTCCGCGAACAATCACACAAACAGCGGCAGAGATCTCTGAGCGCAATTAACGCAGAGAGTGGGAGCCTGCTTAAGCTGTTAATGTTAATTCAATGTTAATGTTAAATAATTTTTGTACTGCGACCTGCAGATCTTTCTGTTTGCCTGTTATTTCAGCAAGCTGGTTAATAACATGTAAATAATTAAAATGTTGTTAGCAACGCTAACAATTATAAATAAATATTTAGTCAATTTGATCAAAGTGAGTGACGGACAGACAGACAGACAGACGGACATCGATATGTCGACTCGGCTGTTGATGCTGATCAAGAATACATATACTTTATGGGGTCTGTCACGCCTCTTTCTGCCTGTTACGCACATTTCGCTTCTGACAAACTTAATAGAACCCTCTACTATTTTTTAGACTACGGGGTCTAAAAAATATGATATAAATAATAAATACGAACAAAACTGCAGCTGCATCAAATGGAATTGTACGAAATGTTTATTTTGCAACTAAATTCTTTTTATTAAAATTGTTGATTGAAAGCAGCAATTATTGCTGTTGTTTGTTGATGATGCTGGGCACTCAAGTGCACGCTTCCTGCCACTTACAGCATAGTGCAGTATTTGCTGCTAGTTTTCATTATTTATGCCCATAACGCACTTAATGGGTTTCTGAAAAGCGCTGCCATTGTTCGATTTATTAACGGGACTGTGTAGAGTAAGAGAGTGAGTCCAATGCCCGGATCCCATTCCCATTTTCAATTCCACTCCGAATCCCTTTTACTCGATCCACTCCCATTGCAAGTGGCTGCGTCTGCGCGTGACGCACGTGGTGCTGCCACAACTGTCTGCCCCTCGTAGGGGTTGCATTTTTTTTTGGGGTTGCTTATGCAGCCAAGTGACCCGCAGCATTAGTATTGCTTTTTTTTTCAACATTTTATTTCGTGCCTGCATTGTTCTTGAGTTGCCGCTTGTGCCTGCCACACGCAGTCAACGCCTTGACCCAGCAGCAAGTAAAGCAACAACAACATCCAGTTTTCGGTGGCAGCTGCTGCTGAGCAACTCCTTGGCCAAAGATCAACATAACTTGGCGTGTCAAATGGCCAACCAGCCAACCAGCTGTTGCCATGCACTAAATCAAAACACGCCGACGAGCAAACAAATTGAAAAATCCATGGTCATTGGAAAACTCAATTCATTGTAGTTTTCCGAACAGTTTTCTTTAACATATGTGCAGCTTCACAGATGAACTGCCTAACAATTAGCAGACTCACACCCTCCCAGACTTACACAGGGTATGTGTAGATAGTGGAGGAAAATGTTGTAGGAAAATGAGTAGGAGGATAGCCCACAAGTGGCTACATTTAAACTAACAACCAAATGCAAATGAGCTGAAATGCGACGAAGGACATTTAGAGGCACGCCACAATCAAGTTGTAACCAGTCCAAAAGCAGCTGCCATTTCTCTATGCACTTTGTTAAGGGTTGACAATAATGGCCAGTGTTGGCAGTTTAGCCATTTTATAGCCAGTAAACAATGGACAATTTTATGAAATGCATTTAGCTACTAAACTAACTAAATTCTCTTCAGACCCAATTTAATGCAATTTGAACATGGTTTATTTTGGGACTCCGATGTCATATGATGAATTGGTATACCTTTTTAGATTTGCTAGAACCAGGACTATCAATTTACATCAAATTGTTAAAGATTTCAAATTTTAAAAAAATATTTATTTTTTCAAAAAATGCAAAGGGGTAACATCATAAAAATTTGCCAAAATGGGGTCAATTTTCAATATTGAAAATTTAGATGGCAATCGAATATACCAGCTGTCTAGAGTCTGGAAAGGTACAACTTTTTAAAATAGGACCTCATTTGACCGAGTTGTGATCAGTCAAAACTTCAAAAATGCTCAAAAATAGACTAGGGTATCGCAAAGTCAATCAGACTCAGCTTACATCACACTTACACTTTCTACATATGCCAATTGCTGTTTGCGTGATTAATTGCCTGTTTTTGTCGGCTATTTTGGTCCTGCTGTTCCTGCTGCTGTTGTTGTTGCTGTGGTTTTGCGGTGACTATAACAGTTGTTGCCATTTTTGGCAAGAATATTCGCAAGCATAGTCGCCATATAATTACCCGTCGAGACCTCTGCTGATTGAGAAGGACCCAAAACAGCTGCTCGGCTGTCGGAAGTTAAACAACACCCGAAAGTGTAGCATTAAAATCCACTTAGAGAGCGACGCGTGGCGTTGCCAGACAAAAGCAATTAAAGTAAACATTAAGTATGTGTAAATCCTTTTAGAGCGGCATCCTGTCTGTAGATAGATTATATATAGACACAGACTGGCAAACTGATCACCCGCAACCGGACACATTATCCTTTTGACGCCTTCACTTCTCCTCACTGTCCCCTTTACTGACTCTTTTCATGTTGCTTTTCCTGCCTCTTTCGCTGTTTCCTTTTCTGCCTCCTACTCCTCCGTGGTTTGTTGTGCTCTCTTGTGTTGCCATGGCAAAGTCAAATCCATCAGCCTCGTTGTCCGCGCATGCGCAACGCCAGCTGCTACTCAAAAAACGAGCCGATAGTGACCTCTAGACCCTACTCTTATGACCCTACAACTGGCTAGGGCACTGTCTGAGTAATCCTGCGGAAGTTGTATCCATCACGCGTATCCATTAGCTTCATTTGCGTAACCTTTTTCTAGCATGATTTCTATTTGGCGGGCATAAAACTACTCAAAGGCTCAAGGCCCAGCGTGAGGTCAAAGTTCTGTAGTAAATTTGAAACTTTAGTGGAGTGCTGTCGAAGGAAAACTATACTAAATTTGTATAAATTTACTTATAGTTATAGACTTTTGAAATGCCAAACTTACATCATTTTGAAGCCTCTTTATGTTCTTTCCTCTCATTTACAACTCTAACTGTCACTTGCTGCCACAAAAGACAGGCAAATTTGAGTTAGTTACCAAATTGCTTTATTAATAGCAATAATTTAATGACCCTGTAGCAGCAGCAGTAATCTCTGCTCGTTGTTGCACCAGCGTGGCATGCAACATGCAGTTAGAATTAGTTAGCTTATGCACATTTTACTGTAACATGTTGGAATGCAGTTGGGGGCGGCAGAGAGTCGACTTAACAGTTAGTTGCAGTCCCAGACAAATGGCGGCAAATTCTAACAAGCAGCAGAAACAAGAATGATAACAACAACAGCAGCAAGCACAGCAACAACTACATTATTATTAGCTGTGGCATTGCGACATTGCAAGGTCGCTTCTCTCGTGAGTTCCCCAAACTTCCTGCCTGCCATTCATTGCAGTTAATTGCTGGCATTGTTGCTGTAGTAGTTGTAGTTATCTTTGCTGTTGTTGCTGTTGCTGCTGTCATTAAGTAAATTCCTTTTTGGCATCGTGTGCTTTTTTTACATTATCATCAGCAAAGATCACATATTTTAATATTATTTAAGCGCATCCGCCAAGTCGTCTGTCTCCCTCGGTCCGACTGGTTTTGTCTGCACTTTTATTTTGGGCAATTTAATTAAATTTCGCGCTCGCTTAGTTAATGTGATTACCGTTACGAGTGGCTTCAAGTTGTCGCTTTGTTTTTATTGCCAGTGGATTTGCTTATTGGCTTCGCTTCGTGCAATAAAAATAAGAAAAATAATTTCATTTAAAGTCGAAACTCGAATCGCTTTGCCTCGCCTCGTCGGCTTTTGTGGCTTTTGATGATGAAGTTGCCTTCAATTGCCTGTTTAAATATTTTTATTGATATTTATTGAATTGTCTTCGCGAAGTCTACGCCTTAAAATAAGTGTCGTTAAGCTGGGCATTTATTTGCCTTACTTAAATCGAGCTGCAAATTGTTTTTGGTTCTTTTCTCTCTCTTTTCTTATTCTTGTTCTGTGTGAAAAGAATGAGTGGAATTCGTGGGGAATATTTTGACTGGGAATTACGACACTTGTTTAAACATATGTTAAGCTCCACTTGAAGTATTTGTAATCAAGTGCTATAGTTTAACTATTTGGGTGTATTTAATTTTATATATATTAAGTTATGTACACTTAATCAGTTAAATAAAGACTCTAATGACTTCTCTTAATTAAGTTTAGCTAAAAAAGTAATTAAGTCAACAAGACAGTAAATAGTAAGAAACTTGTTTACCGATTAGTAGCTATACTATACATAAAAGTATCTTATAATCACTGCACTAGTAGTAAGCAGTTTTGAGATACTATTTATGGTAGTTATATCTTGCTTGCTGATTCATAAGATACTAGAGACAGTTGTCGTTACTGGCTATTATTTTAATGAAATAGCAGAAAATAAAGCAATTAAATAAACATCAAATGAAACATTAAAGTGTCTTATATTTGTAAACAATTTATTATACTAATAAACTTTTACCATGATTCATTTTCATTTTGCACCCACTGGGAAACGTTAGTGACTGTGTTAAATGAATTACATTAATCATCTTTCTCTCCCTACAACTTCAAACGACACTTCCTTATTGATTTGCATTGCTTGATCCTAAGAAAACACACACCAAATGTCTAGTCACTTTAAAGTCACGTTTTCGCACTTCCAGCCCATTGAAATCCCTTCCTAAACCGGCTCTTGGTAGACGCATCGACGCCTGCTATTCGTATGTGTGCAGCATGGGCAAAAATTTAAAAATACTTTTTATTTGCCTCTTGCATTTGCGATGTACAAATAAACACAGGCACGTTTGTTTAAAATGGCAATATAGCAACACAAACTAAACACTTCTTAAACTGATTTATTTTGTGTGTTGTAGAAGGCAGACTAAACATCGACAAGACTTGGGGCACGCGCTAAGTTTAGAGGTGAGTGGGAGAGAGAGAGATGAAGACTAGAACAAAATGTTTAAAACAAAATGTAAAATTAAATAATCAATAAAATCAATAAAACAAATTAAAAGTTATATATTATTTAAAATGATATACCAATTGAAAATCGGGTAGATTTTGGTAATTTTTAAAACTAAAAATATATACAAATAATTTTATACCACAGCAAAATCTTCTACCAAAAACAAAATAGACCATGTTGCCTCTGCTCTATTAGTATTAACCCAACTGCAGATGATGCTGTAATTCTGTGGCTGTGTTTTTGCTTTAGACGTGCCCAGAATACAACTCTTTGATTTATGCCTAGATGACACTGACATTGATGCCACACAATTGTGGCAGCTGTTGATGCCGTCGTTGTTTCTCGTGGGGCAGACACGTGCTCTACTTGATGTAGAGTTCAAATATTGATTCACTAAATCGACTCCCTTTGATGCCCTCCCCTTTAATCGCTCCCCTTAAACGATGGCATTAGGTCTTTTGGTGTCATTCATAAAAACTTATTTATTAAGCATTTGTTTATGTTTATTTCGCAATGCCTTTTGTGTTAACAATTTAAATGAGTTTTTTTATGTGCACTACCAAAATTGGTAGCGACGAGGCTTAGCAGCTCATAAAAGCCAACGTTTTTTAGTTGTTGTCTATTTTTTATTGTTATGTTGAACGCTTTATGTTTTTATGGTAATCAAATGAAATGCTCAAAATAAATTTCAGTCAAGTGGATTTTCCTACTCCGCCTCCTCCTCACCCTCATCTGGTTGTCGTCGCTACGGTGACATCACAGAGGAAAACGTGAGGAAAAATCGGCAAATAAATACGTGAACGCTTGCCAAATGGATCGACGTCAGCATTGACGTCCCAGCATCTCATCGATAACTGTAATATGAGTGTGTGTGAGTGTGTGTTTGAGTGGGCATGTGTGTGTGTGTGCACACATGAAAAGCGAATTTTCTCCCCGAGCGAATAAAAATACATATTGTCGGAAAATTCATTGGCGTGTTGAGGTCGAGTCTGTGTATGTGTGTGAGTGTGAGTGTGTGTGTGTTCATGTGTGTATTTTGTGGCTTTTCTTGGTCAACTTTTCCAACTGGCGCTTGCTGCGCGCCTGCTACTAATATCGGAAAATTCCTTTGAGGATTTTGGCACAAAGGCGAGAAGCCGCTGCGGCAACCTTTGATGATTTTCCACGCACGCTCTCGCCCCGCTAGCTATCTCTTTCACTCACACTCACACACACACACACACACGTACAAGCACTCTGTCACTGAACATTAATTTTCCAGATAGTGGCATCGAAGCATTTGCAACCCCCTCGTGTCTCGGGTTGGCCCACAACCCTCAGTGGCAAGAGCAGCGTTGAAAAATGTTTTATGGCCAACATCCAGCTGCTTGCCCCTCGCCGCCCCTCTCCACACCGAGTTTATCTGCCTCAAGTGTTGCCTGCTGCTGCTGCTATTCCTTCTTCTTCTTTCGTGTACTTATTACTTTTGACTTTTTGGAGGAAAAGCATTTTCCGGCGAGTGTGTGTTCTCGATTGAGTATTTCTGTGTGTGCGTGTGTGTGCGAGAGAGTGAGCGTTTGTACTTGTGTGTGTGAGTGTGAGTGCTCCTAAACGATTCTCAACTTCTGCGGTAGCTGTTTTGCTTCTACTTCTGCTGCTGCTGTGGTTGCTGTTGCCGTTGGCATCGATTGCTGTTCGCCTGTTACATAATTCGCGTAATTTATTCAATTTTCAGAATTAATTTTTTATTATCCGCGAGTTTTACGCTTTGCATATGAATTATTTGATATTCTCGCACTGTCATCAATTTCAAAAACACATATATGCAAACATACGTAATTTTATTTTGAGAATATTTCATAAGATGACAAATGCACATCATTTTTTATGTTACCTGCAGCCGAATTACTCAAAGTCACAGACATTTTTTGCTTTATTCAAAATTTAGCTAATGACTTTGCTTAAAATTGAATTTACTTTAAAATTTTATTGTGACAATTTCAGAATCTAAACGACTTGATTATTGTTGCTTAGTTAGTTGACAAGACTGGCGGCGACTTGGCTAAACTGCAGCGCAGCGCCATCTATGTGTTGGCATTGGTAAGTATCCGTGCTAGATGCATTAGCTGAGACATCAATCTCCAAGGGCCCTGACTAAATGAGTTTATGGCTAGTTTATGGCAACGCTTCATAACGAAAGAGATGTTTAAAAATTTTAAATTTTAAATGGATTATTTTTGAATTTTAAATTCAACAATTGGGAATACATTTTCTTTGATATTAATTTTTAACGGGTATGATGTACTTTGAATTCAATTAAATATTAGTTTATTTGAGAAATGTTATCTTATACACAAACCATAATTTGCTGTTCATTGGCTCAAACTATTCGTGCACAGTGGTTTAATACTGATCAAATATGTTGAAATTCGTACGAAAAACTGTACAAACGAGTTTTAGAATTTATTCAAACTTCTACTTAATAAAGGTTTATCTTGCAAGGGCCCTCGTTACTTTAAAAATATATTATTATAATGGTTGAAAAATATGAAGAGTTATAAAATAAATAATAGGGAAGTGTTGATGCATGCTATTCAAATACTCTAGAGTACACTTTATATTTTATATGCTTTACATTCTGGACTGCTTACACACTTACCTGAAAGCCTTACTCCGCGTTCCAGAATTAAATTGATAGTGTGAATTACAAAAGCGCACTATTTATGAGGCGTTGATGAATTAAGCAATAAAAATAAAGCAGAAATGGTGTCAGCTAAATAAATCAAAAAACGGCTATCAAGTGTTTTAAGTGTTGTTGTTGGGAATCTACCTTAAAGTCTGCGGCTCCTGTTCCTGTGTCTGTTCCTGTTGCTCTTGCTTCTGTTACGGCAACGCCCTAGCTGCACTTTTGAAGTAGAACAACAAAGAACTTGCCGCACTTGGCAACGATTGGGAGCAGGGAACTGGGAACTGGCTATTTGGTGGCACAAGGGACTGGAAGTGGTACTGAGACTGTGACTGAGAGACTGAGGACTGTGGTCTGAGTAGGTCTGTGGAGTGTTGTCTGCTGTCTGCTGTCTGGTAGTGAGAAGACTCTATAATCTCGTTCAGTTAAGCGTCACGCATGCCACTCCCCTAAATTGATATGCCTGGCATGGCAAACTCAAACGCAAACACCAACAAACATCATTATTACCATCAAAGTGATCATCATCATCGTCATCGGGCTAAAGCGGTCATCAAAATGTTCCTTGTCGCTGTTGTCGTTTGCCGTTGTTGTTGTTGTTGTTCTTGTTGCTGCATTGGCTGTTGCTGTTGGTACTGACGGTGGTGGTGGTGCTGGTGGTGGTGGTGGTGGCAACGTCGGCATGCGGAAAATCATCAAAGCGTTTGCACGGCGGCTTTTTGCCTTTCATTTCGGCATTTCAAAGAAATGTTCCGACATTTGTATCAGGCGAACAGAAACCGGGCGAAAGCTGAAATTGTGCCAAAAACCGAACGAAATCGAAAACTCAAAAACGTACACACAAGGCCACCACTGACACACACACACACAACCACACACACCACAACAGCTGCTAGCATATAAAAATTGGCTCTGACCCGATTTTATACTAGGTTTATTGTTCTCATTTTCTTTTTTTTTTCCCTTACTTTTTTTTCATTTCATTTCATTTTGGGTGCGCTATTTTTCGCTTTTGTTTGCGGCTTTCGGGGTTTCGGGTTGGGTGGCAATGGCAAAAATGATGCACACGTCGCTAAAAGTGTCGGTAGAACAAGCGAGGTGGAACGGGTGTAGAGGGGAGTGTGTGTGTGTGTGTGTGTGTTGTTTAGGGCGTGTCTAGTGGGGTGTGTTAGCTCGCGATGAAACGTTTATTGTGTCAGGTCAGTTAGTGCTAATGATGAACTCAGCGAATGTCATGTTACTGTATCTGTATCTGTATCTGTATCTTGTATCTGCAACTGCAGCAGATTATTCGCGTGTTTAATCTGTTTAAATTGTTCGTGGAATTTGTGCACCAAATAAAACTGTTTGCCAAATTGTTTTTATTTTCCCTCTGTTTTCCAAAGGGAATTTTCTTATTTTCTTTTGTAATTTTTTTTTGTGTATTTTTTTCAATGCTTGCTTTACACACATGGATTAAATATGTAGATACATAATACGAGTAATACGATTAGTTTTGCATAATGAATGTATTGGTTTACTATGTATTTTAATACCTTTCTCTACATTTCTCTCAGTGTATATCAGTTCAAGTGTTGCACTTGCTGCGGGGCTGCTCTACGCTTTCTCAATGCCAGTTCAGAGACCCTAAAAAAACAACAAAAAAATCCTGGCTAGGCACCGTTTTATCTAGTATTTTTTGTGTTTTTTGGTTGACCTACACCGAGTGCACTTTAATTATTGACGCGAATGAAAAAATTGTTGTAAAAAAACCGAGTGCACTTGTTCTTATTACTTTTGATTCATTTTATAGTTTATATATTTGCATATTTCAAGCATAAGTACGAGTATGTTTATAATGCGCGGTATATCGGTTATCGTATATTGAATATTCATTATAGCATATATACGAGAACTATTTGAAAAAATCCTTTTTCAATACTTCATTTTTACTTTGGAAGCTTTAATTGATTTTTGTATTTGTTTGACAAATTCGCATGGAGTTCTGAGACGTTTTGAAATAACCCTCAGTATACATATACCCTGGCCAAAACGGGTTAAGCCATGTCTGCTCTGTATGTGCTTTTTGCTGTGTGGAAAGAAAGGAAATTTGGAATTTGCCAATTTAGAGTAAATATAGAGAATTTGTCCAATATTGTTGCCAATTTTCAAGCTGAAAAATAAATTTTAATCAATTTGGAATATAGTATACAAAGATTAAAAAGAAATAGAAACTAAGGTGTATCTAAGTAGTGGTTGAAGTGATGAAAATTCATGCTTAGGAAATTATAGGAATTATCTAAGTGCAAAGGTGACTCAAACGGTGATTTTTACTGTTACTGTTACTGTGACTGTGATTGTGATTGTTACTGTGCGTGTTGTTGAGACTGTTTTGTTGTATATATACATAATTTGATATATAATATATATATATATGTTAGACATGTACAATGTTAAGGTTAAGCTAGTGAGAGCATTTGGAAGAATTACCTTTTATGCCATTTTTATCTTATGGGTTTTCATTTTTGGTTTTTCTCGATGGAAATGGTATGTGGTGTTATGTTTACAGTTTTGTGCGATATCGAAATTGAATTCGATATGCGCTTGATAAAATCAGATATCTCAATTATATATTAATATATATGTATGTACGACTATGTAGTATGTGCTCGCAGCTTTTTCTCATTTTGATAAAGTGCTGTACACTCAGAATCAATTCACTTGATATTAGTGCAAAGAGGTGCTTGTAGAAGTGAAATCTTGAAATCCTGTTTGTTTTTTAAGGGTTTCTTTTTATTTGTATTATTTTGTTTTGTTTTGTTTTGTTTTTTGTTTGTTTATTTGTTTGTATTATAATAATAATCGTAATTATTACCGGTTCTACATAATTGAGATGACATTATCATTATCATTAGCTTCAACTTCAACTTCAAGTTCATCTATATCTTTATCGTTATTCTTCCGTTTATCGTCTTCATACCTTGCTCTGCTATTATCCTGATTTGTTCGCATTAGATTTGGATCATTTTCTTTAGTTTTTTTCGATTTACATTTATATAATTTACACATCCAGTTATACATATTGATTAAATAGTATGTATATAGTATGCTTATATATATTTATAAATATATATGTAGCGCATATTACACAATGGCGCGATACATTCAGATATAACTTTTATATATATCTTGCTATATATATATATGTGACTTCTGATGCCGATAATTATATCAATTCAATCAATTTCTGTTTTGTTTTGTTTTGCTGAATAATAACATTTATATGTGTATATATTTGTCACAAATAATTGAAGTATACATTTAATTATACATTTATAAATATATATATTTGTATTCATATATATTTATGTTTTTGCAAATATTTAAATTGCATAGCGAAATTAAATATTTTGATTCCTTATTTATTTAGTTAATTTTTCTTGCACAAAAAACCTTTAATAGGTATGTCCATAAACATGTTCTTGATCTGTTTATGTGTTGTTGGTTTTTCACTTTGTTTATCTTTATCTTTGTGTATGTCTTAGTCTGTTTTTAGTGTAGTTCTTTGTTTGTTATTAAATTTGTTGTCAATAAATTGTAAATACATTTAAATTATTAAGTGGCCTCAGCCAGCATAATTTTTTTTCTGCTGGTTTTTACAATTTTTTTTGTGGTAATTTTTTCAATTGTTTTTTTTCTCATTTTAGGTTGTTGTTTAATTGTGGTTAACACAAATTGTCGCCAAGTGGCAAAACAGATATACATATTTATATGATTATATTGTATATTATATCATAAACACATCGATATTGTTAAATGTTTTCAGTTAGCTTACATTTAACTCATTGTTTGTTGTTGTATTTGTTTTGTTTTTTCCAAAAATGTATGAAAGCCTGCGCTTAGTATTTGATTCTGCTTAGTTAGTTAATAATATTTAGTATATATGTATGTTTATGCATAATTATTTATCTGGGTTCATTTTGTTCCGTTATCATAAGTACAACACACATATTAAATATACTTTCCATACTTTTCTTTAGATATATATTTGTATTGTATTTATTTGTATTTGTATATCAATTGATTAAAACAAACTCAAACTTTATCTTTTGTTGTATGCATATTTAAGTACGTATGTTCCGTAGTTGGTATATGTATTTACTTTGTGGTACTTCCATATATATATATATATAGTTATATATATAGTGTACTATATGTCATGTTGAACGTCATATGTATGCTGATTTTACATTAACTCTATTAACAATTCTGCTCCAAAGTCGAAACTTTCAGGGGATCGAGAAGCATTTTCCAGGAGCAAATGTCAAACTGTTAGTAATCTCATTTTGTAGGCCTATAACTAGGGTCGGTCCGGATCAAAGTACGTCTTGGGTCGGAGTCGGAGTCGGAGTCTGTATTATAAGTATTTCTTAGCTGTTTTGTCCAGGGGTTTAGATGTGTGCGTATTTACAGCCCGTCCAGTCAGAAGTCAGCTTGCGTTTATCTAGGAACTCAAACCATATTGTATTCGGTTCATCACTCGTTAAGTCGGTCAGTTAGTCAGTTTGTCTATAAGTAGGTCGGTTCATGCTTTCTATATTCTACTGACATCTCCTCCTGTTTAGTGCTTCTCCATCGGTATCAAGTGCCGACCTGGACATTTTGTTTGCTTTTACACTTAATACACACAGATCTCTCTCTATGAGTCTGTGCGTCCTTCTTTGTGGAGCTCTGCTCTTCAGACAACCTGCTCAGGGGAGGCGATGGAAGGGCAGAACTCCGGGGTCATTTTGTACCGTTCCGACGTCTGTCATGTACGTACGGGTTAAGATTTTATTTATTTAAGTTTAGTGTTATTTTATTCATTTTGTATATCTATATTACACCATCAATGAAAATAGTTTTTTTTGGGAAATGATAAACTGTGCTCATATTATGCACACATACATGTTAAATGTATTGATTATATAAGTATATATTTAAGTAGTTTAATAGTATGCCTTTCATAGTATTATATCATTTGAATTGTCATTGTCATGAGTAAGTTCCGTTCAATTATCTACGCATGGTTGTTGTTTTTTCTTTAATATTATTATATAATTCAAATATACATCAATAATTTCGATTTTACTACAATACATTTAGAGTTTTTTATGCCTTTCTCTTCGTCTTTTTTTTAGTACACTTATTTAATTTGTTTGTCGAAGAACAATTTGAAATATTTGTTTAGTAATTTAATTAATTAACATTGGAAAAAACTCTGTTTGAATTACTTGTTAAATTAATGAAAAACTCACTACTAAATATATTTAGCATCTCTGCTGATGTTTTTTTTTTTGTTAAGAACTGTAATTTTTTTTTAAACTTTCTACCACGTTAATAAATTTAATTAGATTTTTGTTTTTGTTTTCTTTGGAATTTTTTGCAAGCCCGTAGTTGTTGTTGGGCTCGCCACAGTTATTGTAATATTGTTTTTCATTTGCTTTAGTGTTGTTGTGTTTTTCATTTAACGAAGGAAATGCTAACAAATAAATATTGCGTCTAGTTAATTAGTTTAGTGTTTTTTTAGTTTTTAGTTTTTCTTTTGTGGTATTTGCTTAATATTATTATTTTGTTCAAAAAGTTTCAAACTACATTTAACTCATTTTATTAACACCAACTGCTACATAAAACTGTTAATTACTTTAATTTATTTTTCAATTATTAGATATATATTTTTTTCTGTATTTTTGTTGCTAACTTGCAGCATTTGCATTTCCATCGCTTTTCGCTTCTCTCCGCTTTTCTTCATCGATTTTCCTCACTCCATTTATATTTTTTTTTTTGTTATTTTCTTTTCGTATGAATAATTTGCACTTAAAACTAGAACTGTATTTTAGTTATTTTGTTTTGGATTTGTATCTTAGTCAAGTTTGTAGCTTTTGAAGTCATTTGTATCTTTGTGGCTGCTCCTGGTGCTGTGTTCAGTGTACTGTGTACTGTGTACTGTGTGGTGTAGTGTGGTGCAGCCTCAAAGACCACAGCCACAACCACAACCACAATTTAACCGAGTGCTATATGGTTATTTAGTCTGTATATCGTTTGCTATTTGTCCTTCTGAAACATTCAAAGGGTCATGCCTGAGTGGGGATTAATTTGTAGTGTATCTTTTTGTCGGTGTATTCGTGTGTGTTTGTGTGTTTGTTTTGTGTTCGTTTTCTAGCCGGCAATAATTAACAATTTTGCATTTGATTTGCTCGAAAGCAAATTTATATGTGTGTGGCACATCCTCCAATTCAACTGATTCTTTTGACAGCTACCTTCTTTCTCCTTCTTTCTTATCTAGTTCTTACCTCCCGAGCAATCTGCAGTCGCAGCTTTTAGCTGCCTCAATTTGTTGTAGATGAGAAAGATATAATTCATGAGATTTGTTTAAAACTGTGCTACAAATTGATCGAGAGTGCTGTCTACTTTCGTGTTAAGTATACAATTTTCTATATACTTAAAAGGTTTTTTTTTTGTAAATAATATATATGTATTATATATGGATCATTTTTGGGTGAAATAGAAGAATAACGGAATAAATTCGCACACATATGGTTTGGTAAAACAATATTCGAAATATTTTCGAAAATACTTGTACACACAGATATATAGTTAAAGTCGTTAGTTATACATATAATATGTAAGTAGTATATATATATATATCTTGACATTCACAATATTGTATATGAATAATGTATATATATATATATATATATATATTTATTTAAATTTCTTCATTTTTTTTGTTTTTGGTAAACTTGTATAATTAATTGTCATACACATCAATAGCGTCTTTGGTTGTTGCTTCTGCTTGTAAATAGAAATTTTCTTTTCACATTTTCCTCAGCTTTCAATCCGTTTTCATTAGGTACAAATTTTCATGCATCCTTTAGCGGTTTATATGTATAGAATGTATTAATATGTCTCATTGTGGGTGTGTGTGTGTTAGTGTCTTGAGTGTAGTTGTGTTGTGTGTTGGGCTTGTTGTTGTTGTTGTTCTTGTTGTTTTTTTATACGGCATATGTATACCATTTAGCTCGATTGTTTGTTCATTCGTCTGGTTATTTCAAGCACATCAATCAATTGATTTTAGTTTCAAATTTTAATCGTTGGCTATTCATATGGATATCATGTAGTTTATTTGTTAAATGTTTACACTTTTGTTTTGCCAACATCGAATATAAACGCGTAAGTAAAATGCATTTCATAATTGAATTTAAATGCTTAACAGCTACACATGTATATAATGTTTATAAATATAAATATATATATATATGTTGTATATACTTTATTTTTGATACCATTTAAGTAACACTCAAATCTGATATTTAGGTATTACGAGTAGAAGTTACAAGTGCATTTTCATAGTGCTTGACACCGATACATAAGTTCATGTGTACGTGTAGCATGCAACGCCAATTGGCACCACCTGCAGCTCCGTGCCAGAGACGCACCTCAGATGACACAGGGCTGGTGTGTGCACCTGAAGCCGCGTGCTGGCCGTTGGCTGGTGATGCCCCAGCGTTGCATGCGCTTTAGATCGTCATCTATATAATTATTTTTATATTTATTTATTTTTCTTTTCATACTCATTATCGTTTCTCGATTTTGCGGTGCATAACTTTACCTTTTTTAATAGTTGTTTAAACTTAGTTTTTGAACTGAAAATTATTTTGGTTTCTTATTTTTCCCGCGCTTGCCAACCATGTTGTGCCTTTTTCGAACCTTCCGAGTACTTATGCCAAATCATAAGGAAACCTATTTAATTCTAACTACAACAACAACTAATATAAGTTATTATAATCATAAAAATGACCCCCGAAACGCTGCAACAAACAGATTTGAACTAAAAGTGTTTTTTGTTTTTGGTTTTTTTTTTTTGTTGTTTTTGTTTACTTCTTGGCCTGCTGTTGTTGTTGTTGTTTGGCCGACGTCGTTTTCGCTGGCGTCTTTTGCTCAGCTTGGGCTGCCTTGGGCTGCTCTTTCTCCTTTTCCTTCTCTTTGCCCTTTTCCTTTTCCTTCTCCTTTTCCCTCTCCTTCTCTTTGGCAGCTGCCTTTGAGCTGCTCGTTGGCACCTCCTCCTCGGCCGCCTCTTGTGCTTTATCCTCCTTCAGCGGCTCCTTGGTGGCACTGCCATCCTTGTCCAGCTCACGTTTCTCTCCCGACGTGTTCGCTGGCAACGCCTTCAGTATGGCATGCACCTCCTCGGCCACCGCCATCAGCACAAACTCAAATTGCTGCCTTGTGGCAACAACGCCAGCGCGCTGGTCCCTCAGATGCTCCAAGGTGGCAGCAATGTCTATCTCGCGTGCGCCCTTGTTCATGCGTCCCAGCACCAGATCCAACAGTATGTAGGAGCCAGTGCGTCCGGCGCCAGCGCTGCCATGCACCACAATGGGGCAAGAACGGCCACGATACGATTTATTCACTTTGCTGTAGGTTGGAAAATGAAGTGGAAAAGAATAGTTATATATAACTTTTTACTTGTTTTAAGCAAACATTGCACTAAGCAAATATTTGTGTAACACGGAATATTTGGTACAAACATTTGCTACAATTATTTCCTACAAACAATTGCTAAAAATATTTGCTGCCGTGTTTGCTAACCAAAGTGTTAAGCAAATATTTGATACGACTTATAATTTGCTTAATTTATTAAGTTGTGTTTGTCTACCCACCGCCTGAAGTCCAGCAGCGCCTTTGCCTGCGGAGGCACGCCCATTTGAGGCCAGGAGAGGAAATGGAATTGGGTGACGGTGCGAGTTTCGCTTGTGCGCAGATTTTTCAAATAGAAAGAACGTACGAGGTAATCATCGCACCAAATGTGTTCGCTAACCAAGTGAACCTACAAGAATAAAAATGCACACGCAAATGTAGGTTAACTTAAAGCTGGGTAGGGTTCTGGGACTCACCTCATAGATGTGATAAACCTCGGCACCTTCTTCCGGCCAGTAACGCGCACAGGCGACCTCACCGTTCTCCTGAAGACGGCAAAGTGCGACAATGACCACAGCTCCTTGTTCCCAAATCATTTGCCAGAAGTGCGCCAGAGTCGAGGGCAGCGGACCCTGGGCAGCCACATAAGCCGGAGCGCGTGGATCGTGATCGGTCTGTATAAAATTGATTAGACCATATTGCACCTCATTTTTAACCGTGTAGACTTACAATGGTGGATGCATTCACATAGTCTAGTCCCTCAGCATTTGCCAGATGGTTGAGCACAACTCGGGAGTGATCGTAGGGCAGCGGAGCGCCAGGTCGGTTTAGGTTGGCGCACTGCGGCTGGGAGGCAGCATCCCGTGCACTTGGCTCGGCTTCATAGCGGCACAAAGCCTCCCATTCCCGCTGCAGTCGTCCCTTGTTGCGCAAATGATCCTCCATGTAGGACTGTACGAATTCAAGGGGTTAGGTAAGTCAAGGGAGAAAGGAGCAGCTGCTTACCAAGACCATGTGTCCAGTAGAGATGTCCATGTTCGTGAGGGCGGGCTCCTCGCTCCAAGATGATGTGCTGGAACGCGAGGACGGTGGTCGACCCTCGTTCTCCTTGCTCAGGGATGTGATGCGTCCGCTGTGCGCAGTGTCCGACGCAGTTGCTCCACCATTACCACTGCCAGGTTGTCCAGCATTGCCTCCACTGCCATTTTTGCCAGCCATACGAGCACGGCACAGCTCCTGATAGTCCTTGCTACAACTCTCCGCACCCGACAAGCCCGACTGTAAACCTCCAAGTTTGTCGCGCTTGCGATCGTGCCGTTTGATCAGTATCAGAGTAACAAAGATTACAATCACGGCTGCTGCACCGGCTCCGGCAAACATATAGGCCATAATGTGAGTCACGTCCGGACCCTGTTCGGCCAACTCAATGCGGGATGCAGAGATGCTGGCATCATTGAAGCCCTTGACGTGATCACCGACGCCAGCCTGCAGGACGTAGAAGCCAACGCGTCGCTGGATGTTATTCTTGACGCCGCGGTTCTCGTTGATGTATCGTGCCACATCCGCGGCCGTCTTGCGCTCGGGGTTGTTTGAGTCAACCCGGAAGCTGACTTCGTGTCGTTTAACGCTGTCATCGGGGAGAAGGAGAAGCAGAAGGTTGAGATTAAATGTGAGTATAGGACGATTGGGAAACAACGAGCTTGACGCTGGTTCCTTACTGAAGGATTGTAAGGTTTGAATGCTTTAACTTACGTTAAATAAGAAAAGTATCCCTGCATGTGTAGTATTTGCGCCAACTCATTCATAATGCGCTGCCCATCGTACCAGCTGTCGATTCTATAGAATAGGAATACATATCAAAAGATCAGTGAAACTTCCCAATAGTTAAGTCCAAAAAACTTACGGGTTCTTGACGAACACATGCGCTACTTCAGTGTCTACGGTGTGCGGCGCATGATCCTCGTCCGAGTGCTGCTCCTTGCCCACCTTCTTCTTCTTGAAGGGTTCGTTGACATCGCCTCCTTTGATGTGAGCTGGCAGCACCTCCTTGTTGCCATCCTCCGATCGACGCGGCTTCTCTGTGCCCAGTTCGTGACTCAGCTCAGCTGGTGGACCCAATTGCGGACCTGGTTTCTTCACATCGAGACGCTCATGACGAGCAAATCCCAACATGTTGGCCAAGAGGGTTTGCTTAATGTCCCTGGGTTCATCAGCTTGTGGTGCATCCAGCAGCTCGTCCTGTGGCATCAACAGCAAGCCGCCTTCGGTGTAAACCCTTTGATTGTGCAAGGAGCGTGGATAGCTGTTGGAAGCCAGCATGGCATCCTCCTCCAGAGGAGTCAGCGAATTGCGACGCAAACTGGACTCAAAGGCCAGCTCCTGTTCCTGAGCATTTAGTTCATTGCTGCTAGGACGTCGCTTCATCAACTCGGGCTGTGCCTGAAGCTCAACCAACGGCTCCTGGGATAATCCCTGCTCATTGGCCAGCTCACGGAAGAAGGAACGCTTGGGCTGCTCCAGCTCGGCTTGCTCGAGGCGCTTAAAGGGCCCATAGTTGTCTGGGAAGTACAGTTCACTTGGCTCGTTCACCTCCTCGGGCACATAGACAGGCGCTTGGGACAAATCCTGATCCTGTTGCTGCTGCTGTTGTGTCGGCTGCTGTTGTTGCTGTTGCTGTTGCACCTTCTGCTGCTGCTCGACAATGGCCTCTAGTTGATCCATGGCATTGGCTGGCAACGGTTTGCGCTGATACGGCTGAGGATCGGGCTCAGAAGCAGCCAAAATCTGATAGAGTTCCAGCTGTTTCTGCTGCTCCGCCTTCTGGCTGTCATCCTGTTCGGCCAGTCTCATTTGCTGCTCCCGTTCCATGCGCTGTCGTTCCGTGTCGAGGAAGGCATCGATTACACTGGGTAGCTCCACCTGAGCACCCTTCGCATGGCCATCCATTTTGCCAAAGTGCTCCAACTCGCCGGGATCATGACGCAAACGTCGACGATCCTGCAGCTGCAACTCATGGAGAATGCTATTGAAACCACTGTCCTGCGGCTGTTTCTTGCGCAACATGGGATAGAATTGTGCCGGTCTCGCCTGCTGTTCCTCAAAGTAATCCAGATTTCCCTCTAGCTGCTCCTGCTCCTCGGGCGGCGTAAAACGAACGTAGGCCATGGCACTAGCGGGATCACCGTATTCTGGTGGTGCTGGTGCCAGATTCGCACAGAGATTCGGTGGCAACTGCTGTTGGCGTTGCAGGGAGAAGAGTGCTCCTTGAATGCGACACTGCACATAATGATGATCCCAGCCTAAGCCGGCGCCCTGCAATTCCTCCAGCATTGTGGCCAACAGACGTGATTGGTCCTCGGTAAGTGGTGTCCTATTAACACAAAATTTATATTAACATTTTAATTGATGTTCGACTTGATGTAAATTGCAACACGGATAATTACTTCTCAATGTCCTCAACGTCGACGCCGGTGGTGGGAATGCACTTGCCAAAGATGTTGTCTGTGAATGGAAAGCAAATGATGCAGGGGTTTAAATAGGCCAAGTTAAGGCAGTAATGGCGCGTGTCTTACAATGTACATCCTCTATTGTACCCTTCCACACTCCTCTCCTCTACTCCCCATCTCTACCCTTTGATAGCTTTCGTAGCACCTTTTGTTTTCATTGTGATTTACGAGTGTTTAAATGCATATCCTTGCGGCTTGTTTCAACCGTAATTTGCATAATGTAAATGCGGATGGGGATGAAAAACCGTGACGGGAACTGCAACTGCAATTGCAATACTCATACACACATGTGTGCGCACGCTACACTGGCAGAAATATTCAACATACAACGCAGATTAAATGCTTTAGTGATTTTTATCCTTTAGAATGAATTTTAAATCCTTTTTAGATCAAATTCAAAATTCTTTTAGTTTTTTGGGGCTTTTATTTGATTGCACTTTCTGTTGACTGCATTTTATTAAATGCTTCTTCCTAATTAGACTATTTTCTTTTCATAATTCTCATCCGTTTTCTGGCGTGCAACGTGACTTGTCTTTCATGCCGTTTTTCCCCTTTTTGAGGTCAACAATTTTTCTGCATTTTCACACAATTTTTCACAGGTTTCTCCAGCAGCAGCTGCTGTTGCAATTGTTCTCGCCATTCGCTTATCCAACCTTCAGCTCCCCCTCACAATATCACAGAGCTTACATAAGTAATTGAGTGTGTTCTCGATAATGTACTGCTAGTCGACGACTGCTGCTATTCACGCTCACGCTGCAGTCCGTCCATTTGTCCGTCCGTTTTTGGTATCCCTTTTTTTCTGTATGCGAGTGGCATTGAAGAGCTTGGCAAATACGAAAATAAAGTGCTTTAGGCCAGAAGTGTGGGAGTTAGAAAGCAACTAAACTCAGCTGTGACCGGTTGCATGTTGACCCACAAAATGGTTTTAGTCGCAATTTTTGGTAACCGTTTTGGCAATTGTTGCAACTAAAAGCCATTGTGGGCACAGCTGGTCCGGCGAGTGCCACGAGTGCCGCATTGCCAGCATTTGTGGTTGCAAATTAACGCTGTGGCACGAGCTGTCATTAGTTCCAAATGCAGCTCTAATAATTCAAACCAGACATTTGAAAAACAACTATGGAACCATAGCTGACTTTCTGAACTGCTTACGGAAATGTTCGATTAATAAAGCGCGCCGAAAAGTATGCAATTGAATTTACTATTCGCTTTTAACTAGTTATAAACAGATATAATCGATTTGCCAGACTTTGAAACAGCATAAGTCCGCCAAATGATGCGATATCTTTTAAAGTTTTAACTTTCTGGATTCTTAGTCCTCCTAAGTCCGGAAGTATTTGAAATTAATATAACATGTTTATGTTACTAGCTCTGAATAGGACCCAAGAGCTCCATTTTACAAAACTTTATATTTAAATGATAAGTTCTCTTATTTTTACACTCTATCAAAAGCTCACTATAATACCCCACATTTTATAATGTAAATTATTTATGAACTGTAAGCACTTGAAACCATTAGAGCCCTTAGATATGTATCAATTGCAAAGCCCCCGTCGAAGATTTAGAAACTTATCACTCGGTAAGCACTGGGTAAACAGACCCTTTCAGTACATAAACACAATCTGGCAGTTGTATCGGCTTAATCGACTGTTTTGTCACTTACCATCGTAGCAGACCTCGGCATGGGGTATGCAAAGCGTTCTAACAAACTGGCAGCCTGCAAAGAAGACAGAAAGAGACAGTGTCAAATGAAAGAGTTGTTAACAATCACAAGGAAAAAAGGAGCAAGGAATGAGGAAGAATGAAAAAAAAAAACAGAAAACAACTTTCAGTTAAGACATAACGATGTGGTAAAAGCCAAATCAGCATTACCACACTGAGCAAACTAAGGGCAGGCTCAAGCCCAGAGCACAAGCCTCACGAAAATGGAAGAGTAGGAGTACCACTAACGCCATCACCATTAACATCAGCAACAGCAGCAACACCACCACCATCAGAATTCCCTTTTTGGATTTTTGGCATGTCGCCATTTTGTCGTGCCTCTGTTGTTGGTGTCATGTGCCACTTGCTTTGCTCTTGGCTAAATAAACGCTTTTTATGAGCATGTCGCACATGATACACACACACACACACTCACACTCCTACTCACGCACACTGAGCAACATGTCCCGACAACACACAGACTACAAAATATCCCCAGAAGAGTAGGGGACAGAGCGACAGAAAGAGAGACAAGCATCCAAAATATGTGTTCCATCTTTAGTCCTTAGTCAAATTTCGGTTTTTGTGCCCTCTTATGGCATACTTGTACTTCATGTTGTGGTTCCTGTTGTTGTTGCAACCTGTGACGTCAAGACCCGTAGTCGCCCGCCGTTTTGTTTTGGGATTTGTCTGCCTTTGGTATTTACTGCTAAAAAATGTGGCACTTTGCAAGAACACATGAGCACAAGGCACGCACATAGACCACGTCAACGGCTGTCATTACCTCGTCCCCCACGTCTCCCCTACAGTCGCCTGAAAGACCCTTCCTTCTATTTCCGTCGTTGTCGTTGTGACGAAAAACTTTCGTTGTCAACAGTTTTCGTGGTCTTTTCGGTTTGGGCTTTAACTTTTGCTTGTTGACGCACACGAAAACATTTCTTGGCCATTAATTAAGCCAAGAGTAATTTTTGTGTGCGGGCGAACAGCACTCCACCTCCTAACGCTCCTCTTGGACCCTACTCTTAAAAACTTTGGGCCCCCGTCGTGCGCCTGAGCATTTGTTTTTTAATTGTTGAATAATTGCAGACAGGCCACAGCTGAAAATTAATCTCTGGAGAGTGGCTCATTATGCGCTGTACCAAGTAGAGACAGCAGAGTATGATAATGTCGCAGTTACTGTATGGCAAATACCATTTTACATGTAGTAAAATATAGCATACTTTTTGGCAGAAGTTCAAAAGCTAACGCTGCTTTTTACAGGGTATGTTTTAGCCTTTGCTTAGTTATAACTCTGCGTATTTTCAGTTTTTATTCCACTGGGCTGGACCCTTTTTGATAAGCATTTTATGAAGAAATTAACTCGACGTTTTTGTCTCTTGTGGTTTACTGAAGAAAGAATAAAAATGTTGGCTAACTTGAGGCGCTTGGTATGAAATGACTTCATCTGACAGCCAAGTGAAATGTGAATGAATAAGTGGCTGCGAGTTAAGTGCAATAGCATCCCACACTTTATGCTTTGGTGCTTAACCATCAGAATGGACATCAAATGTCAATTTAGTCCACTCATCTCATCACATTTCATGTCATCTGATCGATCAACAATGCTGTTCATATGACACTATGCTCGCCACAGTTTTATAGTATTTTTCTGCACAATTGTTGGTTCAGCTCGACAGCTTAAAGTGCACTTCAGCTAGTTGTCGTGTCCGTGAAAATTGTCAATAAATGTGAAAAGTGGATATCCATCTGTCGAATGGAACGTGTTCGGCATGTCAAACGAACATAAGGAAAACCAATCAAGAGTGGAAAACCGTCTCCTCAATTGCGTAGCAGCTGAAAGCCAATTTTGTTGCTTGCTTAATTGTCTTTTTGCGTGGCACAAAAGTGCGAGAGTCCTTCACATTTGACCTGCTGCCTCTTCCTCTGCTTTCGCTCAACAATGATGCGCAACTTTGGCCAAACAAATCATGACAGCATCAAAGCTTAGTCTATACGTAGTAAATCCCATAAGCAGTGTCCTTAGAGCACGCTCATAAATATGCATGCTCATGCTCCCTAATGTTAAGGTGTTTGTCACGAGCTGCATTGCTTTTCATGTCTGACGATAGATAAGGCAGCGAACGCGTCGTATGCGCAATTTTTCCACACGAAAAATGCCATGAAAATGTGAATGGTCAAGCGCGGCATGTCCGGAAAATGGGTGAACGGACACTGGACAGACACCCAATAAACAGAATCGAGCACCAAAAGAGAAAAAAAAAGTCTTAAATGGCAGCCAACGACATGCACTTTGGCACATCTATCGAAACGGCGCCTCTTCGCTTTCTCTCTGTCTCCCTCCTGCTGCCTTTCTCTGACTCTTTCTGTCTGCCACTCGTTAGTTTTTGTGTGTGCAGCATTTATTTATGGTGCGCTCCATTTGCTCTACAAAATGCGTATATCCTGTAGCAGAATTGGTTCAATAAAAATAGTTCAGCTGTTTGAACTTTGCAGACGGACTTGCTGTGAAGAACCTAAGCACATCCATTGATCAAGCAGTGATTGCGCAATTCAAACTCGACATTCTTGCAGTTTAAAATGTCTAAATGGCCACTGATTGATTATGATTGATATACCCATTAATAATGGTGAAGTGCAACAACGAGTGTCATATCTTGATGATTTGTAATCTTCGACAAGCACAAGTCGCACTACAAATCAAAATCCGTTTTTGGGGTCAATTGGCAAGGATAACCACGCCCAGTTTCTAGCTCAGCTGCCTGCTTGTGGTTGCAGTTTTCAGTTGATTGATTCGTAACACAAAAAGATGCCAAAGAAGTGGCAGGAGCGTAAAGCAAATTGTAGTCGGAGTTGAGTCGGTCTCTGTGGCACACAGCCACACTGACATTATTTCATTTTCTGCACATAAATTATGCCACAGGCGGTGGCCACTTGGCAAACAGTGAAGCGACCGCAACAATTTAATAAATTCTGCCGCAAGGCAAAATTGAAAATTCCACCCATAAATTGTGCGGGCGTTGTGCGTCAATTGAGGCAGAAGCAGCAGCAGAAACAGAAGCAGAAGCAGAAGTAAAAGCAGAGGCAGAAACAGAAACAGAGACAACAACAGCATCACATCATCAGCAACAGGATTCTCGCATTTTTGATTGATGTCCACGACCATGTTTATTTCAGAGCAATCCTGGGCTTGCCCACAGGGTCACAGGTCACACAGGTTCCAGTTTTAAGCTTACAGCTTTCAAGTCTCTGGGCAGACAGGGAGCAAATGTTGTTTACTTTGCCAACCACTGTTGGCTCCTTTTGCTATTTGCTTTTGGGGTCAAAGAATTTTTTTTTAAAAAAGATTTTCATTTCATAACAACATTTTTTACCGGCCACAACGACACGTGTGTCCGGGGCAACGTGTGGTATGTGTAATACGCAAGCAGAACAACAGACAAAAAAAGATAACGACCCCAATGGCATATCTTGCGGGTGCTGCACACTGCCAACGAGCTCATATTTTAAATTGTTGCATATGAAGGTGAATTTAATAATAAAGGTATAAAATATATTATTATAAGCATTATCTTTAATAAATTTAAGTTTAAACCTTCTTGCTCTGGGTAGCAAAAAAAAAGTGTTGCATACTTTTGAGTGCCTATAAAAATTATAAATTTAATTACATTTTAAAGTTCATGAATATTATGCAACGACTTGCATTAATATAATTTAATAACAACTTTTGGAATTTTGGCTTGTTAAAAGCTCACATACTTTTGCGCCAGTGTGCAACAGTGCGTGGACCTGTGAACCTTAATGCGAGTGCTCTTGTTGTTTTATATATGCTTTAATGATGTTGTTTCAGTCATTCGCATAAAAAATCGCTGACAACGTGTGTCAATGGCTGGGGCAAGAATGTGAGGCAACAATAACAATAACAACAAGGAGAGCAAGAAGAACGAGGAGCCACAAGGATAAACGCCAACATAGTACTGCAACAACTGTCAGGGGCGTCAAACAAAGCAAAATAAATAATAACAGGCGACCATTAATCGTGACATAGACACATGACACAAGAGCAGGCTCCGCAGGAGGAGAGCAGCCAAATCAGAGCATACAGCCACTGGCAATGGAAATATGGCAAAAGGAAAGTTGAGACAGGCAGCAGAGGAAAGGGGAGAGCAGGAGACAGGGGGGCATAAAAGGCATGCAATACGAGAAATGACAGACACAAAGCAAAGCGAGGCAGTTCGTTAAAGGCCAGCATAACAAGACACACGAGCCTGTCAGAGTTGCCACGCTTTGGCACACTCTTCTACTCGCTTACCCCTTTGGGCATGCCCACACTTATGTATGTATGTATGTCTTGCTAAGCATTTAATGCTGTGGCACACTCAGTTACACGCATATGCCACACGCTGCGACAGGCAAAGCAAGCAAACATATAAAACATAATGAAGCCAGCGGAAGGCGTGGCACACCCACTTACACACTAACACGCGCACACCCACACACTGCTGCAGCTGCCTTCAGATTGCAGCTGTTTATGGGCTTAGCTGCAGGAAAACACAAAAAAAAAGTGCAAAAAAATCGGAGAGAAAGGAAAGGAAAAGTTTTTCTGCGCTCTCAACTCGGCTTTTGCACGCTTTGCGACGGCTTTTTGTTTCAGCTTTATGAAGTGTAAATAAGCGGCGGCATTTCACAGCAACGTCAACCACGTCGCGCCTCACCGCATCACCAGCCCACCGCACTGCAGCACATCAACATTACTTGGCTTCATGACTTTCAACTTTAAGCATTTGCTGGCAGTCCCAGCTAAGCACTTTTTCATTTTGTATGCTGATTTATGCGCACTCATTTTATTCATAAATTTTTGAAATACGCTCGACGTTTTAGGATATCCTGACAGCCCCGACAGTCCCGGACAGTACCCGGCTGTACCGGCATGCGGAAGACAGCACGGAATGTCCGGATTACTACCAGTCCCTGTGCCTAATCTGACCCTGCTGGGGACACTGCCAAGCGCCTAGAGCTCTGATTTATCTTTGGCACATTTGTAAGCAAAATTTGTTGGCCTATGCTTGCCACAAATTTGGCACGCAATTAAGCGCCCCCAAGTTGCATGCTTCACACAACAAACGAATGTTTTCGGCATAAATTCGAGTAGAAAGCGTTTATATTCCTTTTTTTTTTATGTCCAGCTACTTGAGTTAGTATATCAGGCAACAAGCGGAAGATTAAGCACATAAAGCTTTAACCTCAGTCGAGTCCCAACTGAAGCGAAGTAACCACAACGCACTGAAGGATAAACACAGGGGACCACAATCTGCCCCGTTGGTTTTTGGTTTGTCTTCTGCAAAGCTTTCCCTCTTAGCTACCCTAAACCAAACCCTGTACTGATTAAAATCCTTTGGAAGCATAGCAAAAACCATTCTGGTTAGCACATAATTGAATGAATGAACGAGTGAATAGTTGAGTGCATGTAAATAAGAACTCGTCTTGAAAACTTTTGGAGGGTTTGCTTTAAATTTGCTGGCATTTTATTAGCTCCTATAAATATCACACTTAAAACAATCATCGAAATAATGAATTAATTAAATGTTTAACCTTTACCAGCATTAGTAATTAAATTAATAATGACGCCTAGTTTGTATGTCTTGTTTTAAGCAGCAAAATTAGTCACTGTATGTCTAAATTAAATTGCATCCCTTTACAATGGTTTCTATTCAGCATTTATGGGCAAAGCTGCTGCAGAAATTCCAATTGGGTTTCCAAAGTTTCCTTTGACATTTTGGCCAACACAGAAATGTGAATTTAATATAGCAAGGAGTTATTACAGGACACAAGCGAATGGAATTCAATACGCAGCTAAAAGCAAACCCGAAACCAAAATCCAAATCAAAATCAGAATCGAAATGGAAATGGAAATGGGAATGAGAATCAAAATTCTAATATAATGCTTGATTGCTGGCCTCAGGCGTGCAGGTTGCCAAGAGACGAGACACAGCAAGTATGGCACAGAGATGGATATGAATTGGGTGTGGGAGGGACAGGTAGAGAGAAAGGCAATGAGGAATTAAACTTGCCTGCATTTTGCAAGTCAGCAAAGTGCTGGTAGCTTCTTGAAGCTACCTAGATGCATTTAAAGAGATTTATGCTGAGTTTGGTTCACTGCTTAGATTTTCTACTTATCTGACTGTGTAACCAGAAGCCACAGTTACCCCCTTCATCCACTACCCCCTTTTGCCTAGCAGCGCCAGTTGCTTGGCATGCAAATTCCCGGAAATTGGCTTTATGAGGCTTTTAGCCAAATTTGCGCTTGCAAAACCCAATAAATCCCTGAATTGCCTACCATAACCCAGGAGATTCCTTCCAAGTCTCTGCAGCATTTTGAGTTGTATGCAAATGCCTTTTATTAAATTCAAAACGCTTGCTTGTGACTTTAATGTGCAATTAAGTAGCTTACCAATTTGCCATAAAATAACACACAAATCTTAATTGCTTATGATTATTTTGTGAACATTGCTCACCATTCTTTTTAATTTGTTTCTTTGTGCCCTTTCATTGTTTAGACTATTTCAGTCGACGCTGTGCTTTCATTAATGTTTAGGCAACTTTTAATTTGGGACTCATTAATGACTCCAGCTCCCATTTTCCATTTCCCATGCCCACTTCCCTTACACCGACTTAAACAAAGAATTGTTCATGAATTTTCATTAATTTAAGGAGTGCGTAACGGCATCATCGCTGCCAGCTTCCTCTTTCACTTCCCCATTCTGTTTTTACCATCTCCTGAGACAGAGTCTTGATAGCTGCTCCTCACACTCGCTACACTTAGTCGTTCTCCTTGGCTTTGCATAAAAATTCATTAGGTTTTTTGCATAAATTATGAGCAGGAAAATCAAACAAGTTTCGACGAGACATGCGGGCGGGTTGGAGTTCGGGTTTTTCATTTTTCATTTGCATAGCATACTTTTTGGGGGCCATCGAACATTAATAACTAAACAGCAACTGAAATCCACTTTTCAATTAATGCGAATCACTCTCAGTGCCTTCACTAATATTTAATTAATTGGCGTAAAGAACATTTACCAAATTGCTATGCAAATCAAATAGCAGAAATCGAATTTCGGTATCTATTTCAATTATGCATGGTTGGTTTTTGTCTGCATGCGCGTGTGTGTGTGTGCTTTTTGATTAAATTCCGCACACTAAAAGCTTCTAATTACTTAATATTAATCTTAATTTGTTGTCATTAAAATCATGGAAATAAATTTACCTGCTTTTTGCATTTCGATATAAAAGTCTATATATATTTTTGTGGTCTAGTAATTTATTTATTTGTGCGGTTTTGCAAATAATGGCATTTGCCTGGCCGCAGATAAATCAAATCATTAGCACAAAAGGTTAAGGCCACATTTGCCTGACAGGGGTACAGCAAAGGGGCTTGCCATGGATATTAATGCCAAATTAAGAACGGGCCATGACACACACACACATACACACGTACTTACGTATGTAGCACATATGCCAAATAAACACGCAAAACATAAAAATCCAATTCTTATTAAATTTCCGCACGCCCACACATTGGACCTAAGCCCAAGGCAAATATCAAGGGGTGTGCACACACACACACACACACAGACACATCTAGGCTTGTTCCCTACCCCTTGTCACCTGCAGCAATCTCAACACAGCTGTTGGTTCCTTCAATGAATTTTACATGTTTTCTGCCTTAGCGCTTTGTTTTTTATGCACGCCCTCTGGCGGCAGCAGGAGGAAGTAGGCAGCATGCAAATACCAGTCAAAGTATTTGCCTCTACCACACATACAAATATTCACTAGAGTTTCTGGAATATTCTTGGTTAACAGGCCCCCTCCTTTCTAGTCAGCGTCATTCCCTAGATTTTTTAGCTCTATAGCTACAAAAAAGCTAAAATGTCAGCACTGGCATACACTCAACACATACAGAAAACAGGCATGTGTACAATGTACATCAATACACATTTAGTTGACTTTTGGTTTCTTGTTTGCTTTTCTTTTTCCCTTTCCACCCGGCCAACTTGTTGTTTATGAAAGAATGAAAGCAACAGGGAAGGGGTGGGGCTGCGGTGGTTGTGATGTGGGGTAGGGGACACGGCGCCTCTGGGTTGGACGTTTGTGAGTCTGTTTTTTGTTACACCTGGCAGTGGAGCAAACGTTATTACCATGAAATTAACATTTATTTGCTTTGGCCAAAAGCCTGGCGAACATTTTGTGTTGCCTACATTGCGGCGCTGCAATAAATACATTTGCATAAATTACTTGGCATATGAAAAACGCCTGAATTGTTATTGTTAATATTGTGCGGTCGTTAGTTGCCGTTAGTTTGTGCTTGGATCCTAATCCTGGCCGGTTCAGTCCCGCCCGCCGGCAAATAGAAAAAGAAAAAAGCACAAATGGAACAAGAACAACAGAAAGGCAGAAAAAGCAGAAGACAAAAATAAATATACACTTCAAAAGCCGAAAACCCAAAACAAAGTGCCAACAAAGTAATTGCCAGCATTTGGCTTAGAGGCAATCTATAGATGTGAAAGTATTTGCCTGTGTATTTCTGTGTGGGTGTGTCTGCCACGCCCATGGCCATATGCTAAATATAAACAAGTGCGGAAAACAGCAGCCCAAAAGCAGACAGTTGTCAATGGCAGAGAGTACATGCTCAAACTTAATACCCTGTATGGACTGTGCCATAAAAGGAGTAGATAAATATTAATTAGGCAGAAGAGAAAAGAAATTTATGCAGTTAAAGCAGATAAGTTGCATATTTATTGACTTAAGTCGTTAAATGGTAAATAATTCTAAGCCCAATTATTGTTAATTAAACTTTACTATATTTTAATTACAGTTGCATCAGCATAACGTTCTAGGGTATATGCTGTCATGCCTTTGTCTATCTCCAGCTATCTTCTCTTTGACTTTTAATTTGTTTTTGGCGACATCTTTTTGTTTTTAATACGCCAAATGTGTCTACATGTTTGTGTGCGAAATATATGCGCAATTTTACGCATATTTGCACTTTACTGTGGCATTTCTCAGATGTATATGGATCCACAGGCACAACCACATCCACATCCACTCGTATGTGAATGAATGGCGAATCATGTCACAAATATTTACGATAGCACGTTAATTTTTATGGCATGCCTGTTGGCAATTTGGACGTTGTCAATTTTGCTCCGTCTCGTACTTATTATTATTATATATTTTTATTTAATATGAATCTTTATGATGATTACTGTTATTAGTCATTAGTGGCGCTTTGTGTGTCCGCCGCTCTTTATTATCTTTCAATTTTGATTAGCTCTCAATTGATTGAATTCAGACAATTAAGGTGGCCGTCTTCCAGTCTCTCTGCCTGTCTGTCTGTCTGTCTCTAAAATGAGCTCATTGTTAATTCAATGTGCGGCTGTCAGCTTAGCGTATTTATCATTATCGAATGTTGATCAATAATAGTTAAGAACTGACCCCATAATGCAGGTGGGCGTGGTGGTGTGCCACATGTGTGTGTGTGCCTCTGTCTGCTCTCATTGTTTCATTTTTATCTCTTAATTACATTTTCATCTCACTCACAAAGTTTAATTAACTTGCCAGTCAGTGTCTGCTATGCTCGTACGAGTACTCATTTAATAGAATCACAAGTGGCACAAGGAGCTGCTCTCCTTCAAGCCAACTCAGCCGTTCTGATACTTAGCTTTATGAAGCCACATAATTGAATTCTTATGGCTTTCAGTGTTGCCAAGAGTAGCAACTGCCAGTACGGACAGTATTTGAACAGCTATGAAAACAAAAACTAAATTCTTAAATGACTTCAAATACTTTCAATAAAAAAAACAATACTTTGAGCTATCATTTTGTTTAAAGTTTATTTTACAGTTCACATTTATTAACATAGATTTGATTAAAGTACGCATATTTATGTCGAAACTTGAATAACAATCTATGAAATTGAAATATTCGCTATAGCTATAAGTCATAAAGCCCAGTTGAGATTTACCATATGCTGACTGAGTTATTTATTACACTCCAGATAACAACAACTTCAATTCCAACTTTGGACATTTGTTCCATGTCAAAGGACTTGGCCAAAAGTTTTTTTGTGCTTCGCACTCAAACACGTTCTCATATTCTGAGTTCTGCCATTCGAATTAATGTGCCGATGTGCAACTAAGTTTTTGACGACACGAGTGTCATGATTGCACATTTTTGTTTAATCTTTCGATGCCCTGCAGCGAAAGGTATATATATGTTAAAAAGAATTGTTTAAATATATTTGTATTACTAGGTATTGAAATTCTTTCATTTTATTGATTTTTGACATTAATTTCAAATTTATTTTATTATCATTTCTGCGCTCACTGTGGGGTATCTTCAAGTCTTGCTAGCCCACCTGCAAATTATGAGCAATTTTTTGGTTGTCATTTTTTTTTATGCAGGTAAAACTCAACTTTTTACGAAGCGAGCAAAAACTTTGCGTTTGCATTTGCTCTAAGCATGAAACATGGATGACTGCCTACACTCACTGCACTTTGCCGTGTATGTGTGTGTGTGTGTGTGTGGTACAATCTTGTGAAGTGGTTCTGATGATGGCCGCTGGGTAACATGGTCGAAAAAAGTTTCCATTTCAGCTGCACAAGCGAACAAGGCTAAGTGTGAGTCAGACAGAGCGAAGGAAAGGGACGTTAGATAAAAAGAAGGAGATAGGGAGTGCAATGAAAAATAATTGCAGCTGAAAAACAGTTGAGGCGCCTTCCAGTTTCCGTTTTGCTGTCTGTAAATTTAATTTATTAAATGTAACAACTTGTAACTAATGAAAATGCACTTAATTTGCGACCTCCGCTCAAATGGCTTGAAACAAATGATTCTGACTCGTTTTTCGCACAAATTGTGCAGTGAAAAACATATTGTTATCCAGCTGTGCACTAGATACAATCGAAGTGCAGTTCCGCCAGCCGGAAAAGCGACGTTTTCACGCTTTTTCACGCTCGCACTTGAATGCATTTGAAGAAAACAAAAACGAAAAAAAAACTAAAAAAAAACTAAAAAGAAAAAAAACAGTCGCAATGTTTTTGGCTCAATTTACCAGCAAAGTGGGCAGAGCACTAAGAGAACACACCGAAAAAAAAATAATGGCTTTGCCACTCGAAACTTGGCGCGTGATACAGGTAGAATCGTGCAACTGTGCCACACCAATTTAAGTGCCGCAATTACCAACAATGGACGCAACTTTGCCACAAAACTGTTGCATTTACCGAGGCACAAAGTTGCGCGTTTAGAAACCAACAATTGTAGCGTCAGATAATGCGGCACTCATCCAACTATTAAACCGACTTTTAACTAGCTTTTCAGTTTGCCAATAGAACTTTTCCCTATAGCGTCAAATGCATTTGGCAAAAAGTTAGAGTTGACCTGCATTTCCCATGACGTAAACAACGAAGAGTAGTCTTTACAAAGGCAGCTCTGTGCAGTTGAGTTAGAAGAAGCTTCTGTTTTGAATTATAAATCAGTTATATAAAATATTCAGCCAAACTTGAACTTGTAGCATAAAAGATGCAGTCAAATCCTGAGCAGTTTCCACTTCCGTTCTCTGTTTCTTAATGAAACCAAATGAAATTCTTTTCTTTCATAACTCTCCACTCGAGCGATATTTTCATTTGTCAGCTTACAAAGTAATAAAAGCGACTAAAGTTGAGATTAAAAATAAAATAAAACAGAACATGCAGTTTTAATTTCAATTTCCACAGAGGCAGCACAAAGGCTTAAAGAGCTTGACTCTTGCCAAGCTGTTGCAGCTTTACAATTTTCACCACAAAAGAGGAGAAAAATTCATTACCTTTTCAATTTTGCAATTGCAAAACTAAAAACCAATCGGACCACAGACTGTGAGTAATAAAAATTTGTAACACTTTTCCAATTACTTTTGAGGGATTTGCTAATCTTTGTGCCACACTGAGTGCAAAAAGTTTTCGACTGCAAAGCCAAATATACAAATTTGAAGTTTTGTAAGTCGTTTTTGGGGCTAAGCATTAAATTTGTAGTTTTAGTTTGTCTAAGTGGGTAAAGTTTTTAAGCGCACATCATGGCGTATACGCAACGTGACAAATACAGAACATGCAAATTCCATTAACGCTGCATATATTTAAAAGATTTTTGCGACTTTAGGCTAATTAATAATTCATGACAAAAATCATTGAAATTTGTGAAAATTCGCTAGAAAAAACTGCAGATGGCATTTAATGCAAAGCAGCTAGGAAATGGATATGTAAATTGTTTTTTTTTCCCTATTTTGCGCTTTTTCGATTACAATTCGGATTTGAATTTAGATTTGGGTTCGGAAAAACAGGCTATCCATCGGTTGGAATTTCATTAAATCTGCCGCATTGCAAAATATGGAAAATCCAAAGCAACAACAACAACAAAAGTTTGCTGAAATGCTTTCAAACTGGGCGCAAATATTTGTTTTTCAAATGAAATGAATAAATGCAGTAGTAGTTGCAGCAACAGCAACAGCAACAGCAACTAAAGTCAAAACCACAACAATGCCAATGATCATTAGGACTATGATGATGCTCATGATGATGATGATGGGCAGATAAACCTTCGCTCTTTGGCTGCTGTCTGTTTAATAAAGTTGTTGTTGCCATTTTGTGAGTTGTGAGTGGTGAGTGGTGAGTTGCTGACAGCCAAAGGCAAAGTTCAAATACTCGACTACTAACTCGACTTGCTAGTCTCGAGTCTTTGCCACAACAATTCAGCTGTTAATTAAATTTTATGATGCAACCAGTAAAAGTTGCAACTTGAGTGCTGCTTTTGAGCCAGTTACAGCTAATGATGATGTTGCTGCTGTTGTTCGACCTGCTGCAGTTGCTGATAATGTAGTCAGCTTACTAATTTATACATGACACGGACAACAACAATATGTATACCCCATTGTACGCTCGTTGGAGTGTGTGTGTGTGGAGTGGGTGTGTGGCACAACAGCATGCAGTGTCATGCCATTTATCTATGTAACAGTGTGTGCCTCATGTGGCCAAAGGAGTGGCAGCGGCAGCAGCAGTGGCGGCAGCAACAGGATGCGTGGGCGACACACAGACTGGCGACAGCAGTTTGCAATCAATAAATCCCAGGACCCAGCTCCTGTTGATATTTGCACAAGGCAATGCATAAATGCACAAACATGCTCAGTTACACGTACGTGGAAGGGTGTGCCTGTGTCTGTGTGTGTGTGTGTGTGCACATTGATTGCTGACGTCCGTGCAACTCTGACTACGAATTTCAATCAGCAACTGTAGCAACTAGTTGTTGCCATGGCTCCCACTCTGCTTGAGCTGGACACCAAGAGGCGTCTCCTCTTTTAGACTGCCCACTGCACAGTTTCCAGTTGCATTTACGGTTTTACAGTTGCTGTTTATAATGGACAAAAAGTACAGTTGTGTTCTGGCTTGACAGGTGCAACACGCTGCGCTCTACTTTGCCAGTAGAAAACAAAGTTTTAGCTTGACACATTTTAAAAAGGTTTTCGAAAAACTGTAATAAGCAAAATAAAATAATTTTTGCAGAGGAAAATACTAATTTGCGTTACATTATTCTGTGCTTTAAATCAATATTTGCAGCCAAAAAAGTTTCTACAATCAGCAGAAACCATAGAATGTTGACCATTGTATTTGAAGTGCCAAAGAAAAATCTTGTTTATGAAATTTGCATAAATATCAAAATATTTTTATTTGAACGAAATAATCGTTGCTTACTTAGTAAACAGAAAAAAAATACTACTATATTTTTGGCATCTCTCTTTAACTTTGACGAGACTGTACATAATATTTTTGGAAATTGGGCTTTTATAGCGATAACGCGTTTAGTGCATTGCTCGCTTGTCGTTTCCGGTCAAAACCGGATGCGGCCATTTTATGACATAGCAGTTACTGACAGGCACACACCGAGAGGGTGTGTGTGGCAAGAGTGTTGCATTTGGCTTATGCACAACATGCATAAACTAGTTAAAAACATATTTGCGTTAGTAAATCTTGTTAAGGTGGAAATGTAGCAAGTGTGAAAAGTGTGGGGGGAAGGCAGGGGAAAAGCATAAAGTTCTAAATAGGTGGCAACGCCAGGGAGCATATGGATTTGCTTTGGTTGTTGTTCTGTTGTTGTTTCGGTTTGTGTTTTGTTTATTGTTGCTGGTTTCGGTTTTGTTAGCGACAAAAGTTTTTAATTAAACTTGGAAATGTTTGTTGCTTGCCACAAGACCCCAAACAATAACGAGAACATGCAACGCGTGTTGTACTGCAAATCTCCCCAGAGTGAGGCACAGCGTGTATTGGTTAACCATAAGAGATTGGCTAACTGAACTTACCAACATTGCCCTCCGCCGCCACAGAATCTCCATGTGTGGCAAGCAACAGCAGCAGCAACAGTAGCGATGCTAGCGAACCAAACTGCAGCTGCCTCAGTGGTTGCCTCAGTGCATCCAGGTTGCAACTGAAGAGGCCGCAGCCACGAGTTGTTTCCGCTCTGCCACCGATTAGTACACGGCAGCGACTGCGACTGCGACTGAGGCGCCGACGGCAGCTGCGTTGGTGCTGCTGTTGCTGCTGCAGCGACGTCGTCGTCGTCGCAGTACGCAGTTGTTGTTGCTGCTGTTGTTGTTGTTTTGATTGTAGTTGTTGTTGCAATCGCTGCTTAGAGCATTCTCCTTGTCGTTGTTGTTGCTGATGCTCCACTGATGTTGTTGTTGCTCCTGCTGCTGTTGCCTGCCACTGCCGCTGCTGCTGCTGCTGTTGCTTTTTAGTCGCTGTTTGTTGCCGCCGCTGTTGTTGCTGTTGTTGTACATTGCTTGCCATGATAATCGGCCCACCTGCCAGACAAAAAAGTATAAACAAAACCAAGTTCATTAGATTTTATTAAGTGTTAACATTAAGTAATTGCTAGCACTTAGAGCTGTGAATTATATCAAGTAGTTAAGCTGATTAAAATTGGTAATACCCTCTTATGATAAACAGACAAACAACTCATAGTTTTCGAATGCTTCGCTAGCCGAGACTCTCTTAATATTTTCTACTCATATCTTATAATCCAATCTCTTCAACACAAGCAAATGCATAAATTAAAGTTTGTTTAAGTTTCCTAAGCGAAAGTTTATGTGTTTGAGCCAGTTTAGCTGCTTATGCTCTGCTATAAAAATCATATTCATGCAAAACTTGCAATTTCCAAGTGCATAAAAGTGCTTCAAGTGCGTCGAGTATAGTCTCAAAAATGAATTTAAAATGAAAAGATTTTCGCTTAAATTTTACAAAGTCAAGCTGAAGTAGCTCTTGGCCTTAAGTTGCTTTGGGAGTGAACATTTAATGACACACTGAGTAGCTAAACTGATATTCATTTCATTACATGACATAATTCTAAAAATTAATTTCAGTTTTCGGCAAATCAATAAGGCGTGCAGTTTTTGTATCAGTGTGCACCTTGGTCTGTTATCTTTTGTATGTTAAATTGCATTCACTGTACACACACACACACATCACCACACACTTTTTATAATTCACACAGTTATGCACAATACACAAAATCAACTCATATCCTGCAAGTCGGAAATGACTAAGAAGTAAGCAGCAAGAAGAAGTAGAAGAAGCAGAAGCAGTACCAGAAGTCGTATGAAAAGTGTACTGTATTGTACTGTATTGTTGTGCTGCAGTTTCCTGGCATTTAGTTTGGACTCCTTTTGTGCTGCTTACAAATAATTCTTGCTGTTTATATGGTAATAAATGTCAGGCTTCATTTCGCTGTACCAAAAGGAAATTGATTTTCCCTGCCGCTTCAATAGCTTTACTTGCGGCAGGTGTGCGTAGTCCCCTACCTTCATTCCCTGTTCCTGCCACCCTGAACGCTTCTCGGGTGTTCTGTTTTTTTGTCCTTAGCCATGCCTGACATATTTTTCGACTGGGGTCTCGAACTACGCATTGTATTCCTTATTACTGCTAAGCACAGAACTGGGCAATATCCTGGCGCCTACAGCTCATCAACTGTCGCCCAGTTACACACAAATCTGCTAAAAGCTTACAGACAAAAAATGTGGAAAATGTGTCCAAATGTTGAGCAAGGTGTGATGAGGGCAAGAAAACAAAAAAAAAAACGACACAACGAAAGGAGAATCAAATGCAATTACCTGTCAACAGAAATGAGACCCAAAGCACAAATAAAAAGGGAATAAAACAAAACTATTAAATAAACAAAAGAGGGACATTTCAATAGCCTTAACTAAATGAAGTTCAGTGTGTGCTCAAAACAGTTCAGTTCAGTAGGAAAATGAACTTTCTTTAGTGCTATAGAAGTGTGTTCCCTTGAGTAAAAAGAAGACTTCAAGTAGTGCAGCAGTTGATTTATTTCACTATAAATTCAAATACATACTTTTTTTAAAAAATCGATTCATTTTACCCCCAATTAAGTGCTTTGTTTTACTGGCTGAAAAGTCAAACATATTTTGTGTGGGAAATGTGATCAAATTACAATTCATTGCACACAATCAAATGTCAAATTAATAACCAACATATTTTGTATGGAATTACTATATTCTGCTGAAATGTGAACTCAGTTAATCAACATTAAATTGATGACCTGCTGAAAATTCAATTGCAATTATAAATTGAACAAGTTCATCAGTTTCACATTCCGTTGCTGTGTGCTGAACTATGAAATTGTGTATGTGTTTTAAATGTAATTAATAAACTTACAAATGCGGTTTGTTCATTGCTTATTTTGTTGGCATTTGGCTCAGAAATATTTGTTCTTCTTGTCAGAAGAAAAGTCGGAAATCCGTTTGTTAAGTTTTTTCCGATGCCATCAAAATAATATGTATTCAATCATTTCGCATAAGCTGCATGATTAATGTGCCCCCTGCCCTGTGCACCGTGAGCGTGATCCCTCATGCCCCATACCTACATGTCTATGTCTAATGGACTTTATTTGCCTTGACATAGTTATTCCCCGGACGCAATGACTATAATTCCTTGCGCTTCTCTATGGATTTCAACTGGCAGCATTTGCCTTCATTTTTCATCCAACAACAACAGTACAGAGCGGTGTGGCAAACTAACTGAAAAACTAAACTAAACTTGGCTCAAATAAAAGGAGAAAGCTTCAATAAGTTGTAGAAGCCCTTAGGTGACCTCGAGCGACGCCCTTAGCTCTGATACGGCATGATATTGCAACATATGCGGCAGAATAATTAATCATCGGATGTACGTGCCGGTCTAGAAGTTTTCGCTACCCCTCTCCCGTCCCACCCTGCTACTTCCCCGCATCCCACTAGTTTTGCACGCCTTTAGGCCAAAAGTTAAGACCGCCTGACTACGAAAGTTACTTAAGCTCTTTATAATGTAACCAAGTAATATGAATTTATTGCCTGTAAACGGAATATTTGATTAGTTTCCCACTTGGATTCAATTAAAGTGACTGTCGCAATCGTTTTGCAGATTCATCATCTAATTCCATTCCATTCCATTTGCATTTCTTCTTCTTTTTCTTCTCTTTTCGCTGTTTTCTTACTTTGTTCGCCTTCAGCTTAAACTGGCTGACATTTTTTCAATTTATGCAAACTTCATTAGAAGCCAAGTTAAAAAAAACGAATTTTTTTACTCTACTTTAATTAAAAATGTCCAACAATTAAAAACGCATCAGTGAATGCAAATGCATACACACACACACACACACAGACACCCACACACACAAAGGCAAACAAATATTCCCCACTCAGAGAATGACAACAATGAGGACTAACAAAGTACCAACAGAAACTCTATAGTGAACCACAGAGAAACCCTGTAACTTGTAGTTCTTTACCCTAAACATTTACCTGTGAAGTACGAGCTTCGAGAAGCTTTAAAGCTGCTGACAGGTTAGGCAAAAAAAATGTCCTAGTGCCCTTAGAAAGTTTCCATCATTTTAGAACCCAAAAATTTTTTAAAATATTACTTCATTATTTTGGTAGCAAGCTTTAATGAGCTTTCGTATTAAACACCTTCTGCTAGCTATAAAAGCTCTGCTGCTGCAACCAGCATACCCTTCAGTGCACACATACCCTTTACAGGTAATTAAAACCCGTCTATAAATGCAATTCGCAATTTTCATGCTCGTGGCTGCAACAAGTGAAGCATGCAACAGCCAGCGAGGCTAATAGGGCGGGGCAGTTTTTAATTAAGTTAACAGAATAGCGCGCGGCTTTTAGCCAGATGCTGATGGGCTCTGGCACTGTGTCACTTTGGCATTTGGCTTGCTGCTTCAACGCCACGCCCTGCGCCCTATGCTCCTCCTTCTGCGAATCTTGCAACATGGCATGCCATTAGCAAAAAACAACAAAACCCAAAAAGCTTTTGTTTGTGCAACATTTTTTGAGAGCTGAAACAGTTTAAGCTGCCTCTCTGGCTCTCTCTCTTCCACTTGAGCTTGTTTTATGCCTGGTTAAAGGCAATGCTGCAATTAAAATTCAAGGAAATTACTTTAAAAAGCATTTGTTGCGCTTGTCAACTGACTGCAGCCAGCGCGCGTGGCCTGGCAACGCTTTTTGTACTACATTGTTTGCTCCACTTCCGCTAACAGTCACATGCCAGTGCTACACACGCCGCACCGCGCACTTCTCACCCACCCTTCCATGTGGCTCCTCCCACACGCTCCCTTGGCAATCCTATTGCCTTTCAAGTCACATCCGTTTGGCTTTTGTCCGCGCATATTGCGCCCCGAAGCTTTTGCGTTTTAAATTTGCACTCAGTTTGCGCTTAACTGCTCCTCTCATCTCCTCTTCTTCTCTTGCCCTTGCCACACCCACTACTCTGTCAACAGCAGCTATTTCACATCCACTTTGGCTTACCACACTTCGACTGCATACATCTCTTCCCTGGCCCCACTCCTCTGCTTGCATATATTTTTCGGCTAAGAGTTGCGTCCATTGAATTTCAATCATCAATTTCAATCAAATTTGCACTGCGATAGCCGCAAATTTTATTGGCTTTCGCAATACACCATTGACGTCTTTCTTGCCAACAGCAGCTGTAAAACTTTCAATCCAATTAGATGTAGTTTTTATACCCAAAATGAACAAAAAAACCAAGAAATTAAATAAAGTTTTGCCAGAAGAAACTAGAAACTTGAAATTGAAATTGATTAAATTGATGAGTTGGTAAACTAAAAATTGTTTCAGTACTAATTAAGTCATTGCTTAATATAAATTAGGTAATTTATTTACTCAGCTCAACACCAACTAGTTAATCTGTTGAAATATCAGCTGATATTAATTGCAAAAGCATTATGCCCATAAACAATCTGGCAACTCTATAGTATTGAAGAGTTAGTAAAATGAACAAGTTCATATATGGTTCTTAACTTGAACAAGAAGCAGAAGATTTAAGCAACAACTCGGTTTTAAAAAGAATGAAATAATACATTGAAATATTTAATATATAAAATCAATTTATTTGTGTGTTATTGTCTGAGCTCAAGACGCCACAGCTTTTCTATATAATCTGTAATCTTTCGATTTATAAACTATTCCATTTTGTACAGCTTAATAATGATTTTTTACATAGATAGTTTAAGTCCGCTTATGACGGTGCGTCATTTGCACACAAAGTTGTTGCATGACCAAAATTAGAATCATGCTGCGCGTGGAAAGCATTTTCAATTTAAGAGCAAACTACATGAAAATTGTTAACATCCTGCGCACTCAGTTGAATCCGCTTGACGATGCCAAAGCCGATTATAATGCAGGCGACTGTTGCAAAAAGGCAGCAGCTCCTGTAGCTCCTGTAACTCCTCTAGCTCCTGTTGCTGTAACTAGCCCAGGTGTTGCATGGGCACGTTGCAAATTGCCCGTGCTTTATATTACTGACTGTTTCCGGAATACAACCAATGCATTATATTTTATTCACTTCCTGGAAGCCTTCATAAATACTGCATAATTAATGGTAGCCAACGTTTGATTTATTTCCAAACTCCTACGTTTGCTGATAATCACATTAATGTTTCTGTTGACAATAGTCTATCTGTATATTAAGCTTTACGGAGAAAAAAGGAGCACACAAAACTCGCATATCAATTGGAAAACAACAACTTTCGCTGCTGTGCACCTTTGTGGGTAACTGAAGAAAAAGCACTTTCAAAAAGCATTGCTGACGCTCATCTGATTTATAATGAAAGCAAATCAAAAAATTTGAAATTAAAAAATATTATACTGTGCACTTAATTATTAAAGCAGATTATAGATCGCTGAACTCAACAGATCATTTCAAAATCCTCAAAAGAAATTGAGCTAAGCCGTTGCATACTTTGTGGCGCAGATCGAAGAGAAGTTATATAAATAGTGTAACGAGTTTTTAAATTTAAATGTTTTTTTGAGCACTATTATACTAATTAGTTTAACCGCTTCACAACACTGGGATCTAAGCTCTCATTAGATTAATCTATCGAAAGCAACACTATCAAATACAACTCTACGAATCGCAGCCAACTTAACAGCATCAGTTAACCTTCTTTTAGCTGTCGCACGTATTATAGGCAAGTTCGCAATTTTACTTTCACAGGCAAGAAAACTTAAAATTTATTTATAAAAAAAAAGACAAAATTGTAAGCTTAACTTTATGTTAAATAACTTGCAGACCAACTCATTTTGAGTAAAGAAAACTTATTTCAAGCAACTAAAAATGGGTAAGAAGCAAAAGATGAAGAAGGCCGCAGCCGCCGCAGCCGCAGCCAAGGCTGCACTCAAGCAGCAAGCCGCCGCAGCAGCTGCCGAGGGCACCAACAATAACAAGCATGTTGACAGCTGCGAGGAGAATAATGAGGTGGGCGACAAGAAAACTGATCCTCGTTCCATGCGGGCCAACATGACTAAGTTAATGAACTTGGCCAAAACTAAGTCGATGCCAGGCACCTCAAGCAAGAGCCGCGGATCACCAACTTACATGTCTTCGGATTCGGAAAACACTGACAGCGATGATGCGGTCACAATTGTTCAGCAATCGGTAAAATCCAATAAAGAGAAGGCAGCAGCACCTGAGGTTCTGGCAATACCAAAGTGCTCGCGCGGAGAGAAAAAGGCACGTCGCCTGCTGACGAAACTCAATATGGAGAAGGTGCCGAATGTCTCGCGTGTCACCATGCGCAAGGCTAAGAACGTGTTGCTCTGCATCGATCAGCCGGAGGTGTTCAAATGCATCAACACCCAGACTATAATCTGTTTTGGCGCAGTGCGTGTCGAGGACACATCGAATGCCGCTGCTGCTCAGGCAGCCGAACGCTATCTAAAAGATACCAATGTGCGTGCAGCTGCGCAGTCGAAGTATGGTGATCAGTTGAACGATTTGAAGGCTGGCAACGATGACGATGACAGCGACGAAGACCTAGATGACAGTCAATTGGATGTAAAGGACATCGAGTTGGTTCAAATGCAAGCTCACTGCTCCAGAACCAAGGCCATTAAGGCTCTGCTGAACCACAACGGCGATGTGGTCAATGCCATTATGGACCTGACCGTCGGTTAAACCAACAACTTATGCAGTTTAACCTCACATTCGTGTCTTTGTTCCATTAAATTCAAATTTAATTTTCTGCTGCATACTTTTGCAGGAGTACTCCAATTTGCATACGCGCATAAAAGTATACCACGGTTTAAATAAATAAAAATTATACCAATAGGCAATTATGGCGTACAATTTCATTCTAGGAATTTCCCCGTATTTCATAATTTCCAGCTTATTAAAAATACTTTTACCAATTATGCCTAATTAATCGAAGTTTTGCGCATATATTCCGATATGAGTTTGGATATTCAATGACTGCTGGGACTTCTTAGAATATTTGTAACTATTTCATGCAAGAGAAACTCAAGAAAATTCATTTATTTTCTGTCCGTTTTATCTGTCAACTTTAGAAACTGTCGTCTCTTTTCTGCGTTGTTGTTCTTTTTCCCATTGTTCTTTGCCTTTTGCCACTGCTCAGTCAAAACTCCGCAGTTCCAACTATTTGTCTATGAAAGAATTTCTTAAGAAGAGTTTTGCTGTCTTTTCTCATTCTTATCATTTGGTTTGTGGCAGCGTAATCATCTTTCCAGTTGGTTGATATTGCTGCCAGGTGCTGTCTCCTCTACTCTGAGGGACTTACGCAGTAAGTATTCATTCAATTAAAATGGCTTTTGTTAGGAAGAGTTTCTTTTGACATCCGAATGAGCTTTAGGGCACATCCCCACAACCCAGAGAGACAAAATGTAAAGCCACTTAATAAATGGCTGGCTCTAACTTTCGGCTTAATTTCATTCAATTTGCAGCTGTCGTCAGCAGCCGTAAAAAGGACTTTAGTTTTGCATTGTGGCAGCATTCGCTATGCCACTCACTTGTACAGTCCCTACCTCCATCCTAACCTGCTTCTCTACCTACCAATTTCGCGTCGCCTTCGCTGTCGCACGTGCCACAATTTCAAGCGCGAAAATTACCAAAAATAGACAACAGAAAGAAACAAAAAATAAATAAAAACAAATGACAGCAAGTTGGTAACTTTGTATTCTGTTGATGTTTCCAGTCGAAATTGGACCGGAAATTGATTAAGAGTTTTAATCAGCGTTCGGTAGACGCGCTTAAAATACAAAACAACTTGACAATGTATCTTTTTAGATACAAAATAAGCTTCACACGAAATGGCGTTCATAAGCAGCTGCCTGCTGGCTGGCTTATGGCCACCACCTGGAAACTTTAGTAAATAGCTTAAATAGCCTAAAACAATGGCAAGCCCACAAATTTCTACTACAACTTCTCGCTAGGCCCCTCTTCCCCTACCCCTGCCGTAATTTCAACGCCAGCGAAATTCTACAAACAATTCTCAAGTTTTATATCTTTTATGGTTGAAATTTCCTTCATCTTTTTTGCCACTGCCCCTCCAACTGCCTTAACTTTACTTTTGCATATTTCTTGGAAGTGGGGAAGTAGGGAGAAAGGAACGTTTATAAAGTTACAGACCCGCAAGTTACTTTTGTGGTAACGTGTTTTGTTAGAGTCTTAAGTTGTTGTGGGCTCTTTGGTCTCAAGGTGACCAGTTGCTCTGCCAGTTTTTCAACGCTTTCAATTTGATTTCGTTGCGCATTTCTTGACCAAAATCCCACAAAGGATTTGCCTGCTGTCCGCTAGCCGCTTTGTGGCTGTCAGTCGTCTGTGCAACGAAGCATAAAACCTGCACACTAAGCCACCTCCATCTCCCACACCCACTTGGCCTGGCCTAAACGCGTTGGTAGTTTCAATTCACTTTCTTTTTTGCCTTCGCTTACATTTTTTTTGCGATTCACATACGCCCCGTTGGCTGCCAGCACACGAAGCAGTTCATCACTTTAAGAAGCAAACATTCGTTTACTTCAGAGCTAATCACAACAGCGCGCATATCATCGGTGTTAAAGGTCGCACTTGAGCCTGAAGTGTTGGCACTCGTTTTGCCATTTGCTTTTGATGCCTGTGGGCAGCTGGCAGCTGGCAGCAACACGCAGCTGTTACCTTGCACTTTAGAGCTCTTTGGGGCTCCATTATTGTGAATATCGAGCACTCGATTCAGCAAACAAACAAACAGACAGTTAAACAGGCAGAAGGGCAGACAGACAGTCAGACTTGCCAAATGTAAGACTGCTTCAAAGATGGCCAAGCAAATCTCGAGTAGAATTGAAATTTGGCACCTGCCAGCTGATTTAAGTCTATGTTCGGCTCGAATTACTTTGGATTTCGCTTTGTGTAACTGACACCTTAGCGTTTCTAAGCCCTGTTAAGGGATAACAAATTGCTTTTTATCTGGCTTTTGCCATAAATTTCAACATTCGTTTTTTTTTTTTTGCTTTCTGCGTTTGTATTTGCACACACAATTCCATAATTCCTGTTTAAGCAGCTCAGCGTGAAAAAGGGCTTTTCCCGTTCGGGAAAAAATGAAAAGCAATTAGATAAGCGCTCAATGTGGCAATTGGTTATGATTGTGTGGCAAACACAGAGGGAGTTTCACGCTGTTTTGCAACGCAATTTATTTGATTTGAAATTAAAAAGGGTCGCTGCTTCAATCGTAAATAGAGTACAAGAATTCTAATTAAATCAGACTAAATTGAAAAATAAAAATAGACAGAAAACGTGTTTTTTTTACTTCTCACAAAGTTTTCTCTTTTCTTTGGGTTTCTACTTAACATTTCCTGCAAACTAATGATGGCATACACATTAAGGACTTCTCTCCTTTATAGAGAGCTTATGACGGTGCGTAATTTGCACACAAAGTTGTTGCATGACCAAAATTAGAATCATGCTGCGCGTGGAAAGCATTTTCAATTTAAGAGCAAACTACATGGAAATTGTTAACATCCTGCGCACTCAGTTGAATCCGCTTGACGATGCCAAAGCCGATTATAATGCAGGCGAGTGTTGCAAAAAGGCAGCAGCTCCTGTAACTCCTCTAGCTCCTGTTGCTGTAACTAGCCCAAGTGTTGCATGGGCACGTTGCAAATTGCCCGTGCTTTATATTGCTGAAGCTCTTATAACTGTTTCCGGAATACATCCAATGCATTATATTTTATTCACTTCCTGGAAGCCTTCATAAATACTGCATAATTAATGGAAGCCTTCGTCTGATTTATTTCCGAACTCGAACATTTGCTGATAATCTTATTAATGTTCCTGTTGACAATTTTGCCAATTGTCTATCTGTATCTCAATCTGTATCTGTAACGGCCTGCGTATGTATCTGTTCTCACATGTAAATGGGTTTATGGGAAAAGGGGAGCAAACAAAAATTGCATATCAATTGGAAAACAACAATTCTCGATGCTGGTAAATGGCGCAGTTTGTAAACGGGGACGTTACCAATTCTTCACGTCGCTTGTCGATTTGCCATGCAAATGCGAGACTCAGTTGCACAATACCTTTGTCTGTATCTATATATAAATTTGTATCTGTATCTATAGCAGATTCTTATCTGTGTCACGATTCAACAATGATAACAGGAAATTGATATTTCGCGTAATCATTATGGGGGATTTTTTCACAATTTGCTTATATAAGTAATGCATGTGTAATTTTTATCATTAATTTATGAATAATTGGATTGATAAAAATATTCTCAAATATTCCGAATTATTTCACAACAGCAAACATGTCAAAGGTAAATTAAATAATGGAAACTGAGCGTATTATGCACATATAAATTTGAATTTTAATTGCTTTATGAGGCAGGCAAATTGTTTTACAAATGTGTTTTAATTAAAATCAATAAAATGGGCGTTAAAATGATTGTAAAATTTTCATTGCATACCTCCACGCGCCGAGCAAAATAGATCATTCAAAATGGCGACGACCCTTACGAGAAATTTACATAAAAATGTAATCAACAAAAAGTGTTGCATACTTTGCAGCGCAGACCAAAAACATAGACCAAACTTGACTACGAATTATAATAGGCAAATTTCCGACGGCCAGAAAAACTTTCAACAAAATTGCAAAGTTTTTTGACGACCAACTTAAAGCCAGATATTTTTGGAATTTTCTTTTTTTCATTAAGTTTCATTTATAGTTGAGATTATCGTGAAACTTACCAAAGGAAATGCGCACAGCTCTTAGGATAAGCGGCCTGCATTTTGGCATCGATGCTGTCTGCCATATGTTGGACTTGAAATTGCCACGCACAAACGGCACGCAGAACTGGCCACACTGGTTAAACTGGAGCTGGAGCTGGCAACTCTCGGACGTTTATCGCTGAATTAGCTGTCGCAGAACACTAGCTGGGATTTTTTCCTACTTGTTGTAGGAGTCAACTTTTCTTATTTAACCGCTCAACACTTTGCCCAGCGTTCACTTCGCTGCGCTCACCAGGTTGAACTGAACTCGACTCGCCAAGCGATGAACGACTTGAGCATCAGGTAGCGCAGCGAACGGAACGAACACGAAACGAAGCGGCGCACGAACACCACACGAACTCTGTACGACGCACGAAGTTACACGAGGCTCACTTCCAGCTTTCCAGTTGTGTGTGCCTGGGGTAAGGCTAGCTGAGCTTTTGTTCGAGAACTTTGTCGCTGTTGCTGCCGCTGCTCCTGTTGCGTCGACAGCGACGCCCACGCGACTGAAGCTTTTGTTTCGTGTTCGTTTTGTGCGAAGCTTTTGACGCCCACGCACGTTCTGGGTGTGTAGAGTGAGTGGATGTAATGAAGATGGCGCCTACTACAACAACTGACGCCTTGTGTGGCCCAGTGTGAGGCAATCGCTAAAGCTCAGCTGCCCTCTCACTCACTCACTCACTCGCTCTTTCTTTGTCGCACACTCTTGTGCGTTTCTTTCCAAAAATAGCTAGCCCACGAATATTCTGGCTGCCCTTCAAGCTGCTACCTATAGGCTGCCCCACCTTCCCCTCCTGTTTTTCCGCTGCCTCTCATCTCCACTCTTCCTCTATCTTTCTCTCTTCTTGTATTTGCTTACATTTGCCTTCAACTAGCGACATCTTCAACTAAATGTTGTTGCAACTTTTTCTTTTTACTCAAATGCCAAGTCAGTTTTTAAGGTTCTCCTTCGCTCTCCATCTCACTTTCTTTTCCTCTTTCTCTCCCACTTCATTTGTGGCTGCTATTTTTAGACATTTTTCGTATTTAGGAGGCGCCTGCGTAGGGAACTCCCCATTGATTTATTTGTTGTTTTTTCTGCCGACGCCTTTTATGAATGAACTTGTCTCACATATTTATTATGTGACTTGGGACATTGCACTGTTTAGCCCCCAAAAAGACACTCAATGGAGGCTCCAGTGGGAGCAGGGGAAGTTTACAATGTCACTTGCAATCTCATTAAGTTAATGGATTGTCGTTGTTGTGGTTTCGTGATGCGCATATGACGCCATTGTATTCCAGTTCAAACACTACTCATATGTCCTTAAAGGTCTGCCTTAAAGTCTGCGTATGTATGGGTGTCCATGTGCTTGTGTGCTTGTAAGAAAGGACACTGACGTACGCGGATTATGATTAATATTTGTTCAGTTTTAAATTAATTGCAGGTAACGGCTGTTGGCTTAATGCTCATTAATAATGTCAAATAGTAAATGAAACAAGGCCAAGAGAAAAATAAATACACTGAACTGGGAGAGAGAGGAGCAAAGAGTGGACGGCAGTAGGCATGCCAGCTTGTGCACTAAATATAAATTTAGATTTAATGAGCCAGATAAGCTAAACGACACTGAGTCCTACCTCAAGCGTCTTTCCAAGAAAATCTCTTACACAATTTTCTACAGAACAATCTGGTTCCTAGAATCAGCTAGATTATGTATAAACTGATAAATAGAGTTTTAAATATAGCATTTATGGAATTTCATGATTTCCGAGATAACAACGAAATGAATTTCATAACGTTATCGAAGTTTACCACAACATTTCTCATATAAATCAATCGATTCGGATATTGTTTATCACATCAGATTACGGGAAATCATTTTGGGCTGTCTCATGAAACTACATAATAAGTTTTGTAATATATTCTCACATAAAAGACAGTATATATATATATTTTGCAATACTTTCATACCCTGTAAATGTATAAAACAGAAACTTAGCCCATAAAAACAAGCTACTGTTTAGCACTCAAAAAAGTGTTGGATGACCCACAATAAATTTAAGGAAAAATAATTTTTATGCCATTTTAAGGACCAGAAAAGCTAACAAACCCACACACACTACGTACTAACTTGTGTGCACACACATTTTATGAATTTTTACGCAAGTGCCTATCTTAACTTTCGCTTTTAGTGGCATATCACTGTAGTTTATCTGCAAATTTTATGCGATATTTTATGAATAACATTTTCATTGTGATATGCCCAGTTTGTTGACACGCACAAACATGTACGTTTCATTTATAATGTGTAGGATACGATGGGAATTTTTGGCTTCTGTCTGCTTGGCTTCTGACTGCTGCTGACTGTTTACCCAAGTCTTAATCAAAATGAATTTATCAGTGTGACATTTATATATCTGCAAAGAGCACAGAGCTCAGACCTGTTGTTGTCATTATATGCTATATTTAATCCACATATTGCTGCTACCAACGGGCATGTCAACATCATTCAATCACAGCAATCACCAACAAAGTCTCGACATTCGAGTGTACCCCACCTCCAGGTCCAGTAGAGGGACTCCTGCCAGGGACCCCTGAACAGCTGCTGCCTACGTCTCACACAATACACGTACGTTCAAGTAGATAATCAAGTCACATGTCTTGGCACCTGACTCACACCCAAAAAACGTGACATTGCCACGGAGTATTGTAAATTGATCACAATAACTCAAAAACTGCTGCCCAACAGCTGGGTACATTTCTATTATAAGGTTTCGCTTGTTGATTGTTATCACAACCATTTCTCAAAGTTAATTTTAGCTGTTATTAATACTTTCAATCGGTTTTGAAAGTGTTTTATAAAGCATTATGTGTAGTCTTAGCTCAGTGTTGATCCCATCAGTCAGGCCTTAATAGAGTTTAATATGTTTTTAACAAGAAACAATACATTTCTTTTAAAACTAGCTAAATTTCTATTCTGAACGGCAGAACTTATCTATTAACGAAACTAAAAATATAAGAAAATTATTAACCTTAGAAAGAACTGTTTGTTGATTTGTGAACTATTTTTGGGTTAAATATTCAAAGAAATCACTTTTCGCCAAATCACTTTAAAAATCATTTAAATAGGCAATTTCCTTTTACGCTTGTTATTTTCTTCATTTTACAGCTTTACTAACAGTTTCCAAATAATTTAATTGGACAATTTCTAACATAAATAACACTCAACTATTATATGAACAACTGAATATAACTATCCTTTAACATACATTAATAAAGTTATCATACATTTCCTTCACAATGCCACAAAATAAAACGTTTACACAATTTGTCCCCATCTTCTAGCAATGACTAAAATGAGCCATACCCTTATCAAAGCAATTTATCAATTGTATTTTTTATCACTTATAGAAATCAAGCGCTTCTAACACATACATATCTATATGTATTACAATTGTTCCATTTCCCTTTGCTGTAAATTTTCCGTTTGCTGCCAATGCTATGCAAATCGAATTCACTTATAATAATACTGGTGCCCCCTAAGGAATAGCAAAGTCTCGGCATTTATTTCTGAATGTATAATTCAAAGAGTCAACCCCCAACGCACTTCAACCACACCCCCGCCTCTTACTAATGTTAAAAGTCGATAATTGAGGAGAAATTTGAATTTTGTTGCCTGCTTTTAGGCGGCAAGTGCTAAGCCGAGAGACGCACCTGTTGCCACCACACACAAAACAGCAGTCGCTCAACTAAAAAGGTCAAATCACTTAGCTCCGCACATACCAGTGGAATATTTTATAGCTCTATACACTATTTACTATATAAATACCTGTATTATTGGCTGACTTACCTCAGTTTGACATTTATGGCGTTGCTCATGTAGTTTTTTATATCATTTTCAGCGCAAACAGATGAAGACATGCAAATTAGTTGTTGGTAGTTACAGTTGTTTGTTGTTGTCGTTAGTTGTTGGTTGTTCTTTGTTGTTTGTTTGCTTGCTAGTTTAGTTAGCTGTTGTTTAGTTTGATGTTTTAATTTAGAGTTCGTTTTAATTAGTGCCAAACTGCAAAGAGTCACAAGACACAAAACACATACATTAATTGATTAATTGATTGATTGATAGCTTGATTGAGAGTTGCACATTCATTACATTAAGCGCTAACATTCAGTTCCCTATTTTTATGTAATTTTTTGCGCTGTGCTTTTAGGGAACAGCAACAACTTCTTTTTGTGGCAAACAACGTCAGCGACTGACGACTGACGACAGCAGCGCCTTACCGCAAGAAAATCCAAAGAAAAATTGTTAGTTTTTCTTCTTTTTTTCATTCTGCACGACACAGCGGGAAATAGGGAAGGCGAGCGAGAGAGAAAGAGAGCGCGCGTCATCAGTGGGAGAGCCACTGAGTGAGCTTGTTTGTGAGAGCGCCGGTAATTCGATTTGTGTGTGAATGAGTGTAAATGTTTACATGTGTGTGTTTGTGTATGTATGAGTGGTGTCCTGTAATTGTGTTTGTATTTGTATTTTTATGTGGGCAGGCGGCAGTCCGCAGGTGTTAGCGAGCGCACGATGACGTTGATGCCAAAGAGCGCCACAGAAATAGGGAGAGGAATCCAGAGGGAGAGAGCGAAAGTGTGGGAGAAAGAGGGATAGCGGCACTGAGCATCTAATTGCCCAGAAGGCGTTTCGTTGTTAATGTTTATGACACTGATATTGCATGAAAGAAGGTGAAAAGCATCGCACGCCTACACACAACACAATGGAAACGAGAAAGAGCGAGAAGAAGGCCTTTGGGTGCGGGACGGCACTGTAAAGAAAGCGGCCACATTTAACAACGCAATAAGCAGCGCGCTGCTGTCATAGCCGAACATACGCACACTTACACAGTCACAGACACATACACTCGCACAATTACAGCTCTATTATGTGTGTGTGTGTGTTTTTGGCGTGTTTGTTATTGTTGTTTGCACAAATTGTGCGCTTGTTTTGTATTTGTGCTGCTGCACATAAATTCTCTAATTAAATGTCACGTCACTGTTGCTGCTGCGCTGCCTCTGTCACCGCCTCTGCTTCTGCTTCGCACTATTGTTGTCAGTTGGGGAACAGCAACAACAACAGCCGCCTTTGCAAGCATACCATATGCTGCATACTTTTGGGCTTGACGCTAAAACTCTGCCTTCTTATTGTTGCTTCACACACACACATACAGCACATATATTTAGCACATACACATATTTAATGAAGTTCAGTGTCAAATTTTCATTTCGCTTTCTAGCCAACAAAATAATTTTGAACTTGCACAGTCACAGAGTCTCAGAGTCAAAAGCTTTGCGCTGTCGCCATATTTGTTCGCCTAAAGCAGCGACAACCACAATCACAGGCACCAGCGTTTTATTTGTTCAACGCACATAAATGTTTATTAAATATTTGTACACAAAAAAACATTCAACACACACACACACACAAAACAGTTCTTTACTTTATTTTTGTCTGATGAATTCCTTTGATGTTGCCTAATTTATTTTTATATAGATATAGGTTTAGATTTAGGTATATATATATATATATATTCTGTGTTCTTTTGTGGGCTGCTCGCGTTGACCGTCAGTCGAAGGACTGCCTGTCCTACTGAAATTGCGTTCACTTTGCAGAGCGCTGTCAGCGTTGCTGTCTCTGCTGCTGCCTCTGCTGCGGTCTCTGCTACTGCTGTTCGGCTTTGCCTCTTCGGAGTTTTCGGCTCAACATATGCGCACACACACACACACGCACACAGGAACAGCTTCCTATAACAAAAGCAGTTTGTTGCCTACAAATTCCTACGCATTTTACACATATACACGATTATAATAGTGTTAGTTAGCTCTTTGCTGTAGGTTAGGCACACGCGCCATCAAGCGAAAGCTTTCTCAAGCTTTTTAAGCCCCGTTGTTAGCAGTTTGTGTGTGCGCCAGTTTGAAGTTTAAATGTCAATTGTCAGCAAGCGGGCACAGTGCTGTTCCACAACATTAGTCATAGTGCGTATCAGACTATTTAAGCCCCTTGAAGTTGTATTATAAATAATCGTAATAAATTTATATTTTTAATGCTTTTAATAACTTTAATTTAAATTTTTTTATGCTCAACATTCTCCTTCTTTCCAACAGACCGAAGCCGCCCTATAACCACAACCAGCTACTGTTACTCCGCTCACCACTCCAGCTCTGCCCCTGCGATGGTCACGCTTCCACTTGACGTAGGTTGACAGCTGTTTGCTCTCTGCGAGCACTTTAGATTTTGTGCTATTGATTTTGGCAACGAGTCGTGAGCTTGAGCGCAACAGTTTGAAAGTCGCAGCTTTCACTTTCGTGCGCACTCACCTCTCTCACTCTCACGCACTGCGCCTGTCCGCTGCTCGGCTGCTTGGCTGCATCTGTGTTAGTGTGTCAGCGAAACGCCTGCGCAGGCAGAGCGACAGACGTCAAAAGCTTCAGCAAGCAGGCAACAACAGCCTGTTGCCGACATAGGGCGGACACACGATAAAAAGCTTCCAGCGACGGCGCCAATACGCTGGAAGGCAACCATCATCCGCCTTTGCCATGGCCAGCAGACCCAGACAATTACACGCACACACATACACACATACAACCACATAGATAAGCACACACATGCCAAGGCATCGCTTGGTTGTAATCCTGAAAAGACTCGCATTGCTGCGCATAACGAATTAATTTTAGCACTTGATAAAACGAAACTGCATGCTAATACCGTTTTAATGAGTTTCTGTCGCTCTGCTGGTTTCCGGCTTTTAGCCTTTGTGGCCTTTTCAAAAGGGATCAGTGCAAAGCTGCCAAAGACTAAGTCCTAAGCTAAGTGTTGGCCCGTTAGCTTCGACTCGCTGAGAGCAACAGGTTAAAGTTGTGTGCAGAAAAGTGTTGCATACTTTTAGGGCTGCTGGAAATATAACAAACTAAATAACTGAACGGAATTTAATTAATAAAATTCATTAAACACGATTTTTTTTACATTTCATGTAAATCTTTATTCATTGTGTAAATTTTGTTGGTTTTATTTGTTAATAAATTTCATTCTTTTTTATTTTGTAAGCCAGTTTTCAATTTGCTCGCAAGTGTCTAGCTATAAATTGGTTATTAAATAGCTTTCGCATTTATTTTTCTCTTTTCTTTATCGCATTGTAATTGTATAATTCAAAAGTCAAGTCATTTTTCATAAGACGCACAATATTCCGTACTCAATTCGATATTTTTTCGATTTATTTATGCAAAATGCTGTGTATGTGCCAGATAAAAAGTCAAATTTCTACATAATTTTTTGTTTTTTGAATTTTTCGTTTTTATTTATTTTGATATTAACTAAAAAGTTTCGTTTCGCTTATTTGTATGCATTTTTAGAATACAATTTCTATATAATTTCGAGCTTAGCCTTTTCTTTCTTGTATGTGTGTGTGTTTGTTGTGTATGACAAATTAAATGTATGTTAATTTAGATATAAATGTAAATTAAGTCTACTTAAAATTTGGTTTTATGCTAATTTACACAAAAAAATACACAACTAAATCATTAGAACTATGCTTAAAAAAGAACTCAAATTAGGACTAAGCTTAAGATTAAAGTGATGATTATGCTGATGTAATTATGATGTAACTTTGTATATGTATTTATGTGTATATTGTATGTTGGTTTATTCATTTCTTGATGGTTTTTCTTTCTTTTTGTTGTTTGTACAAAGCGTTTTCAATAAATTATTTGTGACGGATTTCTTGAGTGACTGTGTGAGCTAGAGAAAAAGTGAATTTTACACTGGACAACATCGATAAGGCAAGTTCAATAGGCGGCAATTGTTACTAGTCGTAGTTAAAGCGACTGGTTGTTGTGCTCAAGTGTTGAGTAACTTACACATTATCATCAGTATCATCATTATCAATCATTAGTTATTATTAAGCTTAAATTTTGGTTTCTTTTAAAGTCTATGTTAAAAGGCACTGATTCGATTCCATATTCAATTGTAAGCTGTCTTCACATGTCTCTCAGTCTGAGTGTAGCTGGGGGGGTGTTCCAGAGCGGTGTGGTGGTGGTGTAGTGCGAGGTGCAACGAGTTCACATTGCAGCATTAAACAATAACAATAACAACAACTATAAGCACAACAACCGTCAACTTTCAATGTTGTGTTTGTGTGTATATTTCTTGTATTTAATGTGTGTGTTTGTGTGTGCAATGAAATATACAAAATAATAATACATTATGTAATCACTAAAAATGTAATTGAAATACGTGTGTGTAATGTGATTTTATATAAATTGTAATTGTTTCGTTTGCTACATTTAATTTACATACATTTATTTGCTAATACATAAAATGTGCATGTGTGTGTGTGTGTGTGAGTGGGTGTCTGTGTGAAAGTTTCGAATTATTTCTTTGCTAATTTTAAGTGCATTAGGTATTATTATTATCATTATTGAAAGCTGCCTCGTTTACAATTTTTATTTCTTTAATACAAACATTTAATTGTTGTTGTTGTTGGTTGTTTTTCGCTTACTTTTAACTATGAGTATGAGATGAGTTTTGAAAGCAGATTTTGCAATGAGTTTGTTTTTCTTCATGTAATGTATTGTGTGTGTATGATTGTGATTGGTTTTGGTTCAATAATTTAATATAATTTAAATATTTTGTATTTTCGTTGTAGTTAGAGTTTGTTTTTCACTTATGGTTTACTAAATAAAGCATTCAATTTAACATAAACTTGCATAGCTATACTTTTATAAATTATAGATTTGTTTTTTCTTCTTTCTTTATAGTTATTATATAGCATAGTATAGTGTAGTGTAGTACAGTATGGTTTATAGTTTATAGGTAAGTAATTATGATGCCTAATGTTCTAGATTTAATAATAATAGCAAAGCAATTACAAATAATAGTCGCAATTTAATTTATACATACATGATCAAGACAAGTTAGGCGCCTAAATTATATATTTATTTCTATATATTTATATAAAGATGTATAGCTTATAGCAAGAATCATAATACCTTAGCTAGAGCTTGTTTTGGATCTAAAGTCATAATAATGATTGATTTTGTGTATCGCTCTCAGACACAGCAAAAAAAAAATTATAATAATAATAATATTAAACAATTTCGACACAGAGAAAAAAATACTAAATGAAAACAATAAAGCCAATAAATCATGTTTACGATTGATTTGCAGCACAGGAAAAAAAAAACTAATGGATACAATGTATGTATATATATCATAATGGGGGGAGTATACAGTATTTGTTTGTATATAGTAGTATATAACATGTATGCATAATATACATATATTTATATATATATATGTGTATATATAATAATTATCATTATAACATAAACGTGGCGTTGCGTTTTCAGTTTTAGAAATTTCTACTACGCTGTTACAATTTTTGTTAGCGTTTTGCATTTACTTTATTATCAAGTATTACATAGTTTACTGCAAAGTTCGCTAGGCTAACAATTAACGCATATCTCTTTAGACAATTTACTTCGATGTGAGTCGATTATGTCGATAATATTGATGTTAAGATGCTGCTGTTCCACTTCGATCGAGTTGTTATTGTTGTGGCGTCTTGAGCAATAGAATATCTTTCTTGCGCGTACGACTGCCGTTTGCATTTAGACGCTGATAGAAATAATTGCGTGCAATTGTGCGCTGCAATTTGTAGAATTTGCCAGCTAGGAACTTTGTTATGCTCTGCACATAATTGTGCACATCCTCATGATCCTCCAGCAAATGTATAGAGATGATATCAATTTTGATCTTATCAAAGGGCAGCGTCTGCAAGATCTGCAAGTGGAGAGTGTGTTAAATAAATGGTAGCAAATAGTAAATTAATTTGTAGTTACCTCCAGCTCATGCCCCTGCACGCCCAGACTGAGCAAATCGTATTCGGTGCGCTCACATGCCAGCATGATTGTGTAGAGCGGAAAGCATTTAATACGCGAATTAAACCACGATGTCTCCTCGTCCAACAAACTGGTAATGCGAACATCCTCGGTGTGTAGGGTAATCTGCATTAAACAAATATTAATTAATTAAAACTCATTTTTATTTCAAGTCATTCAACTCACCTCTTTGGCATAGGGATTGGGTGAGACACAAGCATGCACCACCTGCATGCGCTGTCGCTGCGCGTACTGTTTGTGCAGCGCAAAAAACCAACGTGGCTCCGGCTCCACCAGCACACCCATCCAATTGAGCTGCTCACTGAGCCAGGGCGCCGTTATCAGATGCGCCAATGGACCGCTTAGCGATTGTATAACCGAACCATTCAATTTGCCACCCAACAAATCGGATACATAATGCGCCAATTGATCAGCAACACTATTTCCACTGCCACTTCCATTTCCAATTCCATTGCCATTGACATTGCCATTGTGATGACTGTGTGTGTTGCTGATTATGTTGCTGCTGTTGACCGTACCGGCGGTTGCAACAGCCGCCGAGGCTGAGCTCGATTTGCCAGAACTAGAGATGGTAGCGCGTTTGGCCATATACATGGGATATTTGTGCATATGGATTTGACGCAGGAATGCAATAAGTACGGGATCGTCTTGGGCGACGCTATTCAATTCATAGTCGCGTGACATGTTCAGTCGAAATTGTTGATGTCGAATTTCTGCAAGAAATAAAATAAATGTGAGTAAAGCACAGGGTATAAGTATTTAGATATTAGAGTTGTGTATTCGTACTCCACTGGGTAATTGGATTTAATTAAAACTTGTTGCACCACTGGACAGCAGCCGCCACAACTAGCCACAAACATGTGGCGTGTGCTGCATCAACTTTGTTGCGCTCTGTTGGACATTGAAGCGCATTGACCAGATTTGCATTGGCAAATTGGGTAAGCGAATTGAGGAACGTATTGGCAATGAAACAGGTTTCTCACACACACACACACACACACACACACACACACACACACACACACACACACACACACACACACACATACTCAGCACAATAATTGTTCACTTTTAATTTGCATTAATTATTGTGCTTTAACACACACAAAGTCTCACAAACGTGTTTCAATTCCAACTTGTTTCATATCATGTCTACACAGTGTGACCGTTCTAACTGCAGTTTGCTATCGTTATCGATTGCAGTCGTTTTAAAATAAATATTTAAAAAGCTTTAGCTTATATTCCAAATAAATTCAGCTATAACCTGACAAATGCACATAAATTTCGCGTAAAAGTGAAAAGTGTGAGTTTTCATATCGAAGGTTAAATGTCACTGGCAAAAAACAACACAACTTGAGTGCGACCTCAGCTGACACAAATGAGCCTTGAAACTATGTCAGCGGTCATTGGAAGCAGACCGGCCTGTTTGGCCAGCTAGGCCCATAAAATATAATGAGTGCACGGCCTTTGATATTTAGCTCATGTGGCTCATTTAGCCCTGCTTCACTTCTCCCCCCTGAGTACATGTATAATTATTTGTTGTCGTTTTACTTTTAGTGGCTTCATGTAACATTTATTTGCACTTTTTACACTTTCCTTGCGCCAATTTCAACTTTTTGTTTCACTTTACTTGACAGACAAAAAGCACGTAAAAGCCAAAAAAAAGAAATTAAAATATAAATTGTGGCAATAGCTTGTAAAAGAAAAGGGTTAGAGAGCGCTAAAGAGGCGTGTCCAGCGAGTGCATGTCTGTATTGCTTGAATCGTGTTCATGTCGCATCAATTTTGAGGTTAGCTACAAAGTGGCATGGAACACAATGAAGAGAAATTACCATACTTTTTAAAATAGTGAGCAAAGTTTTTAAATAATCTTCTTTTTTAAATAAAAAATGTATTTATTTACAACAATTTTTACGGTATTTTAACTACAATTCGCACTAGTATTTTCTGGTCTATACTTGCAGTATATTCAACTGCACTCTGTTATTTTCTAGTCCCGCGATCGACCCACTTAGATAAGACTCGAATTGATTGAGTTTGCTTTAGGCCAATAAATCAGCTTGCTCGCCGCTCGTTGTTGGCACCTGGCCCAAAACAGACAGGTAGCAATAATTTAGCAATATGTTAACTTTAAAATATATAGTCGCTTATCACACACACTAAACTCCATTTTGAATAGACGAGTCAAACAAGCAATTACACGACTCGAGCACGAATCAGAGGTTGTAGAAATCAATAACAAAATAAAGGAAGGAAAAAACAAAAAGTGGCAATAGAAATGAAATTTACTTGTACAACAAAACCAAACTGACGCAACTATATCAAGGGGTAGCGATAAGGGGTCAGGGGACACAGAGGTACGTGTGGGGAGAGGGGCACACGCAATTCAGGCCATATTACACAACAAGGGTAACATTGCCCCGATATGCAAAAGCCAAATAAAAAGAAATTCATTTTATTTGGATTATTTTCTCTTCTTTTTTTTTCGAGTTTTCTGTTTATATGCCAACACAATTATGTTTGTTTGAATTAAGAACTTTAAGCGCTCTTATATAATTGAAAATGCATAAAACTTTGCTCTCTTTTGTTAAGTTATTGAATAGGGCGTGGTTGCAACCATTTTGACAGACTACCCCTGACAAGGCAGGCTCTGCAGTCGTCTGGGGTAAGCTAACTGTGCCCGAGGGGAGACACATTAGTCTCAGGTCTCGACGGTACTCGGTTCTCAGTTGTCAAGTCTTTAAGTTTTGCCGACGCTTAACCGCAATTAAACGTTTCTTGAAATTATTTTTTCGGGCTTTGCCCCGTCAATTTGTCTTGCCACCCTGATGACCGTTGTGCGTTGCACACACACACATTAACACACACTTATGCACACTCCAAATTCGACCCCTTGTCCAAATTAGAATTGTCAGCTTTTTGACACCGAAATTACAGTGCCTCGAGGCCAGATTCCATTTCTCAAGCAGCTTCAACTTCATCTCCATTAATTCCATTGTGGATTTACATATGCTCGTATTTAACTGTTTTTTTTTTCTGAAATGCAGCTGTCTCTGTTCCATTCCACAACGTTCCTGCCCATGCTGGTAGACACAATCCATAAACCATTTAGTCTCTAATCGACGTCAGTGTGTAATGCGATCTGTTGGTTATAAAGAGAGCCCTCTAATAATAAACTCAACTGCTTGTGATATCAGATTTCTACAGCTCTGTAATAGTGGGCATAAATTTTCTTTCTTTTCTTGGTGTGTTTCCTCCTCTGTCTCCATTAACTTGGCGCACTTTCCTTTCGAATTATGGCCAAACACAGCGTTAATTAGTCCAAGTTTTCACTTGAGTTTTTCGTTTCATTGTCGCCGTGTTTCATTCGTTGGCTGGCAAAATTACTAAATTGTCGCCGTTTCGCCCAAAAAAAAAAAAAATTTTTGTTGCTGTTTTTGTGTTTACGATGGCAGCAACGAGCAACTGTTTCATATATACATTATAATAAACTTTATGGCCATTTGGTGGCCAAAAAGTCTATTTCAGTTTTTATTTCATTTTTCTTTTTTTGGCTGATATCTTTTTGGCGAAATTAGCATAAAACAGGCCAAGACATAGACATTGTTAGTGGTTAAGGGGGTGAGGGGGAAGCTCCCTAATTCGCATTGCCTTAAATGATAAACAATAGTAAGAGATTTCTAAAAACAGCCACAAGTAACTTAAAATGGAGCATTTAAGTTTATAACACGACAACCAATTTGAATAATAATCAGCTGAAGTAATTAAATTTTTATGTTTCATTTCCTTTCGTACCTAACCTCAAAATTGGACGACCACAAATTGATCAGCAGAAAGCTATAAAAGAAACTTTTATCTACCCTTTAATTTCTTTTAGTTTCTCCGCAGACTTTTCTTGTATTACTTGGTGATCTAATCTCAAATCCTTATGCATGTTCAGTCCTACATCTGTGTGTCTTCAAGGGGCTTACAATTGACTGAGCCTCGGGAACCCACACGTTGAATGCGGCCAAGAAATTGCGCAATTACCTAAGTGAAAAGCAAGAAACGAGGGTTGCAAAAAACAACCTAATACCAATATGCGGGTGGCTCTTTAAGCCACGTTCCGTATGGCGCATGCTGTGATAATGCTCTTTGAGCTTTGCTTTTCAAATTGAGCACTCGCTGCGCTTTCCGTCAACGGTAGGCGGGGATACGAAGGGGTCTCTGATCTGTGATAGTGCAACAGCGGGGGTGGCACAGCCAAACACATACACAGAGTACATAAAATTATGAATCACAGGGCGGTAAAATGACATCCGGTGAACAGTGAACAGAGAGAGAGAGAGAGAGGAGAGAATGAAAGAGAGAGCCTTATAGTAATACCCATAGTAGAGACTGCTTAGAAACCGACGTCGCTACAGGGGCGGGAATGGTCTGGCAATGGAACAAGGGGGAAAATGCAAATTGTCGTGCTGCTTAACGGGAATTAAGTCATTACAGTGCGTGAGTGTGTATGTTTCTGCCTGCCTGTGTGTGTGTGTGTGTGTATTTGCCATTCTGTTGTAAATTTCAATTAAAGTTGCAATTTGCAAATTGTCACCCGCTGTCGGTTGTAGAACGTGGTGTAATCACCACAAGTGTGAAGATAATGCCTGCTTAACATGATTAATTCAATGATAGTCACTCACACACACACACCTCCTTGGCATTCCCTTTGCGCACTTGGCCCAAAAAGAAAAACAAAAATGGGAAACAGTCATGCCAACAAGTTTACCTCGAAAAGCAGCACAAAATGTGGCAATGTTTCAAGATTTGGGCTAATGCGATTTATGCGCTTGTTGTTGTTCTTCTTCTTCTTCTTGTTATTTTTGCAGTTCCCAATGCTAGTGCTGGCTGTTGTTGTTGTCGCAGTTAGTAGGTAAGGCTAATGACATTTGCCAGACGCCTCGCTTGCAAATCGCCCTCAGCCGCAGCGCAGAGACTCGTGCAGATGCCACGCGATGTCAACAACGTGAAAAGTGGCAACATCGCTGGCGCCCCAAAAAGAAAACAAGAGAAAAAGTGCTAAAAATGGGGCGTTCTTGTCTTTTGGGGCGTGCCACTTAGACAGCAAGTTAGACAGTCTATATGGCCAATTGGTTTAAGACGCGTCAAAGTGTTGATAATCACACGATAAAGGCGCAGAACAGGTGCAGGGGTACAAAAAGCAGGAAATACAACGGATTATCCTCATGTAAATCGGTTAGTTGTAGCATTCTATGGCTAAAATTTGGCATGTAGTAGGAAACGTCAGGAAAAGCTATTTACAAACAAAAGTTTTAGGCCAAAACTATTTCAAAAAGTAAAAAGCAAATAGAGTGAATAATAAATGCGCACTTTATTTGCAGCAAAAACATGTTCTAGTTTTCCTCTAAGACATTTACTTGTACTAAGTAGACTAAGACGTGTTATATGAACCTCAGCGAATGAATTGAGATTAGTAGAAATAATTTATAAAATAATTTTATTAAAGTATAAAATGCATGCCGAGTCTTTAATGATGTTTTTAAAAAACTCCCAGTATTTGCTTTGAATAAATGACGCATTTGATAAGTCACACAAACTTAAGTAAATAGCTGCAATTGTAATTCTGCTTAAATGGATTACGACATACCCACCTGCTATTGGTGCAATAGAAAAGATAAGAGCTGATATGAGATAAGAATTGAAAAGAAAGGAATGTAATGCCAGCTACACTTTAAAGTATGCAATTTAGACTCATTGATCGACAGCGAAGCACTTGAATCATTTCGTTATCAAGAACACACACACACTCTCTCTATCTCTATCTCCCTCTTTCCCTTTCTTTCCCTGTTACTCTTTACTTTTCTTTGATCATAATCATGATCATGATCAAGTAGCGTTTCAAAGCTGAAACGTGACATTTACAACGAGCACGGGGATTGTTGTGTGTTTGCCCATAAAAAGAGGCCGAGGGCGCAACATGGTTTGTTGTAAGCAGCAACAACTTGAAGAAAGAGAAAGAAGCGCAGAGGCAAGCATAAAATAGTTTTGGAATTTTCATTCTGTAAAGTCATGACCATGCTTGAGTTGATTTTTTTTTTGGGAAAATGAAATGAAAGAAAACTAAGACTAAGACCATTGAAGCCGCCACAAGAATTTGTCACTTTAATAAGCGCATTTTCTCAGATCTTTTCTTTGATTTTCTTTCATTTCATTTCTTTATCATTATTTCAGTTGAACTGAATGATTTGATGGAAAATACTGTATTCTTTATCCCAATCGCATCAACAGCAGCGATAGCGACAGTGACAGCGACGTGTTAAATTTATGCTTAAAACGGCTTTTGTTGGCCAGGCTAATTTATGCACTGCGTGCCCATTTGTATTATTATGGTTTATGAATTCGTTTGCTCGTATAAACCTAATAGAGCCATCAATGTGCTATAAAACCAGAGACTGGACGACGACAACAGCAGCAGAGAAGCTGTCAAAATGCCAAGTGGCAACTTGCAACTGCCACGCCCCATTCTACGCCCAGCGCCAAGCCCTGTCTAGCCGTTATGGCGGCAGTGGACAGGGGACGGCGTGGTAGGGGTGTGGCAATCAGCTGACTCGATTGAGAGATTGACTGTCAGACGGCATCGCTGACTGACTGCAATTTGGCACTGTCTTTATGGACTTTTAATTCGCTGCACAATTTGCATGTATTCAATTCCTAAAGACAAAGGCGCTGCGGAAGGAAGGAATCGATCGGTGCAAAGGAAGTGACTGCACACACACAAACACACATAAAAGAACAGCGAAAATTGCCAGCACTTGAGCGGAATTCAAAATGCACTTATTTTCCTGGAAGGCACAGTGGTGCAAAAGTTCAGTAATAAATATATGATAAGCATACAAAAGAAATTTAATAACTTGGAAATGAATTTATTTAAAATGTTTCTGCTTATAAAAGGTAAATAAAACTTGCTTAATTTCACCAACTTCTAAATAGTCTCTAAATGACTGTGCAAATGAGTTGAGGCTGCTTTACAGCTGCTACACACACACACAATGAACTGCCATTGATTTTTTGGGTCTCTTTCAAGTACAGTGAAACTTTGTTTTGTTTTGTTTTGATTTTTTTCAATTTTTATTTATTTTAGTAAGCCCTTAGTCACAGTGGAAAAGGATGAGTCAGTTGAGCATTGCCGATCCATCAGGCGGACATACACGGAACCACTTGACAACGGATGGGTTGAGAGTAGAGTCTCTCCTCTAGCTCTCTCTCCGCACATCATCATCATTGTCACATATGCAAAACAATTTCGCTTGCAATCCGCTTTCATTGAGAAAACAACGGCACAAATTAAGCAAATTTATTTTGCCTGCTACTAAATAGAGACACTCTAAAGACTTTTGCCTCTACATGTAAAAATTTATCCACGTACAACAAAAACCACGACGACAATAACAAAATATTTTAGCGAATTAAAAGAAAATTGCCTCATCCGACACACGACGAGGCTGCTGTCTGGATATAATTTGGATGAATGACATAGTCGTAGTCGTAGTTAAGCTATAGCTTACATCGAGCGATGAGTCATTTTAGAAAATCTAACAAGGTTTCTGAGCAATAACTAAGCAAACAACTAGCTAAATCACTGACTATTTGGTTAGTTAGGTGGGTGGTTCAATTAAAGCAAGGCTCTGTCTTAATTAAGGCTAGACAAATTGAACTAAGTTTCCTACTTACAGCTTTAGTAGCCTATAAAACTCAAGTCGTGTTTAGTAAATTTTGCACATTAGAAAATAGTTTTATTAACCGATTTGTAAGACTTGTATAGTTGTACACTTGCTAGCTATAGAATCTTTCAACTTTCTAAGAGACTATTAACTCATTTAGTTGAGTCAAATATACTTCATTTTAAAGTATTAATTCCTGGAATTATTAGGACTAACAAGTAACCTTTGCTTGTTAGATAAAATTCCAATCAAAGTAACAATTTTCTTAACTAATAACTCTTTCGCTTAACGCCAATATTTAATGCCTGCCTTTTACATAAGTTTTAAATAATATTTTCTATAAACTAAATTAATGAAGTACTTAAATGCATTTACCTAAGCAAAAACCAGTTAACAGCACAAACTTTTTATGACTCTACGCTAACCACTTTAAGAATTGCTGATAAGCTTTTAACAACTTTGCCAGCTGTTTTTGCATTTCATTAGCTGTGATTAAAATAAAGTTGCTACAATTGCGCATACCCTGTTGACTGAGTAACTGATTATGCGAAAAGAGGCCTACTTTAAATTAAACTGTGAGTTGTGGTTACTGAAAACTTAGACTATAAGCAGGGTGGCTTGCTGTCGTGCACTGCCAGTTGTTGAAAGTTGCAACACCATTGTGACGTTTGAATGTTGGCCCAAAGCCATTCATCAAATGGCAAATTAGAAATTCCTTTGGCGTTGCAGCGGTGGCCTTTGTAGGAGGCACGTGTCACCAGCAGCAAGAACAACTACGACAGCAACAGCAACGACAACAGCTGCAAACGCGTCTGTTGCCAAGTGAGACGTCATCGACAACAACATTGTTTGCTCTACACGCTGTTGTTGTTGTTGTTGCTGTTGTTGCTGCTGTTGCTGACAGGAAGCGCCACTGCGCCAAAGCCAACAAAAAAGCGAAGAAATAAAAAAGAAGCCAGATCTATGACAAAATAAGGAGATGCGCCCAAAAAGGAAACCAAACTGAACAGAACAGAGTCTTCATAGTTAGAAGAACGCGTAAACTAATCTCAAAAGTGTGCTCCAGGAAAGGACAACACAGCAGGCCAAAAGCAAAGGTAAACACAGCCTACATCCGGTTAAGAAAAAACACAAAAATTTAAATGAAGAAATGAAAAAGGAAAAAAAACTATAGATGAGACATATGCCAAAAGATATCAAATTTATATAAAAAAGAAAGGTAGAAAGAGGGTCAGAAAGAGATGGATAGTAAATGTGTCTCACCTGTCGTGTCCATGTAAACAATTAACGTGGCAAAGACGAACGCAAACGAGAGCAGGCACAGGGCAATGGGCAATAGTTGGCGATACGGTGATGGGCTAAGACGCGGATCAAGTTTCTTGCATTTCGATGTGGAGGTGGCGGCGTTGGCGCCACAGCCCGCTGTTGCAGCACCATGATGATGATGATGGTGATGATGATGATGCTGCTTTTGATGCGGCTGATGTTGATGTTTCTGGTGTGGCTGGTGGTGATGTGTTGTCGTTGCTCCCGCTGCCGCTCCTCCCGCTGCTGTTGCCGTTTGCTTGTGGCAACAATGCTGATGGCTGTGCTGCAGTTGCAGCTGTAAAGGCGCCTGTCGCGTGGGCGTCGACAACGGCGATGATACCGTACTGACCGATGGTGAGCTAATCACACTGCTCAAATCGCTCATCGAACCTGTTGTTGCTGCTGCTGTGGCTGCTGCTGTTGCTGTTGTTGCTGCTGCTGTTGCAAGTCCAGCAAATCCTCCGCCTCTGTCCAGCTGCTGATGTGGCATTTGACGACGCTTGTGACGCAGCTGCACGTGATCTGTCTCATCGTAGCCGGTGTCTTTGGTTTGTTGTTGTTTTTGTTGTTGTTGTTGCTGTTTGCCAAAGTTGACATCGTCCACATCCTCACACTCGATGTCATCATCATCATCCACTGCTGCCAAATTTGTTCGCGTTGGTTGCGTTTTTCGCGTGCTCGCTTCACCACTCCGCGCCGCACTTGCTCCCACACCCGCTCTTGCTCCTCCCACATCTATTCCCGCTCCCAATGCTGCTCCTAATTCCGTTGTGCTTGTTGCTGTTGCTGTCGCTGCCGCAGCAGCTGTTGCCGTTGCTGTTGCTGTGGCTTTTGTTAGTGCTCCCGCACAGCTTCTGTTCAGTGTGTACTTTTTGGGCGTGGCCTTCCGCCTGCTGCTGTTGGAGCTGCTCGGCGCTGCTGCCAGCTGCTCAGCGGCCAGCGCTGGATGCGCCGAATACACTTGCTGTGACATGGTTGCTATCCAAAGATTCTACTCCTGCTGCTGCTGCTTCTCCTCTTAGTTTACCCTTTTGGACACTGAGACTGGACAGGACTCCAGTCTCGGCTGTTGATTAAACTCCTCCGTTTGGATGCTCCTGCTGCTAATGCCGCGTCCTCTGCATCCTGGCAACCGCAACTGCAAAGAAGAAGAAAGAAGAGAGCACAATAAGTCGAGGAATCCAATTAGTTTCGTGTGCGTGCAATTTACAAATGGCATTTGAAATGAATAGAAGTCGACTTAAAAATACCCTGCAGTGTTAGTTTCAGAATTTTTACATAACGATTTATTTTGAACTCGAAATAAAACATAATCCTAATAAGTTCAGAAAATCTGATTAAATTCCTGTATTCTCTAGCTTATATAGAACTATTTTTAATTTATCCAAAATATTAGATTTTTTTAATAAAATTCTGCTAGGAATTTTCAACAACATACCTCATTTTAACCTAGTGTTACATGGTATAAAAACTAATTTCGGAAAGTGCATTGAACTGTATTCAGAACTGAGCTCACAGATCTTTGAGCCTGGCAGTTACTTAAGCATCCTGCGGGAACACGAAAGAACATGTCTGTGCATGAGTGGGGAGTCTGTGTGTGTGTGCGTGTGTAGAGTGGTGTGCTATGCTGTGTGTACCTTGGGTCTTTGGTAATCTTTTGTTTGCTGTCTGGCTGTCTGAACTCATTTGCTGTTTTATGAATAGGCAAAAATACATTCCAAAAACGAGAAGACGAAAAAAAAGAGAAAAAAAAAAGAAGAAACCCAAATGAAGAAAAAGAGCCCGAAAAAAAGAACGAACTCAACTCAACAAGAGGCCCAAGAGCAAAAGTCGCCGACGATGGCTCAAAAGAAATTGAATACAAACTGCACCACCTGTCAAAAATCGAGCGACTGCCGCCAGACGGTGGAAGGAACAGCAGCAGCAGCAGCAGCTCAAGTGAGACAGAGTACGAGAGAGGGAAAGAGGGGGAGAGACAGAGTGTGTGTGTGTGCTTGGAGAAGCAGGAGAGGAATGTGAACTGAGACGAAGCGAGGCGATTGCTAAAGAATTTTAACAACAACGCGCGGTATTTTGTGAACCAAATTAAAAAAGACACAGAGCCAGACGAGAGAGGGGAAAGGGAGAGAGGAAGAGGAGTAGGGCAGAGAGGGGAAGCGCAGCACAGAGGCATTGCAGCGAGGCATGAGAATTATAAATGGAAAACATTGACGCGCACAAGAGAGCGCGAAGGAGAGCAGTGGAGTTGTTGGAGGAGGCAAAGAAGGAGGGGGAGTAAGTGACGGAGAGGAGCAGAAGGAGCAGACTAAAGTGCTGCCAGTTGTTGCTGTTGTTACTCTCTGCACTCTCTTCTACTCAGCAGCACTCGGTACTCACTGCTCTTTACTCACTACTCAATACTTGCTGCGCCTGCGCACACGTTCAACAAGTGCAAGCAAGACAGCATGTTAGAAGGCTTGCAGTGAGAAAGAGAGCACTAATCGAGTTCATCAACTGGCAGCAGATGTTTTTCCAATGTTTGGGCGGCTGTTGCTGCTGCCTTGATCGCGTTTTTTTTTGTGTTTCTTCTCTTCCTCCTCCACTCCTCTTCTGCTTTGACTATTTCGTTTCTCTCTCACTCTGCTGGTGCTCTCTATACTACTGCTGCTGCTGCTGCTGTTATTCATTGCTGCTCGTTTTTGCTTTATGAACCATAACGTCGCGGTTGCCTTTGGCAGGGGGGAGCTCTGTTGCTCTGCTGCTAAGGGCAAGGCTGACTGACGACTGACCATCGTCATCGTTTTCAGCCCGCCAGCCATTTGCGCATACCCATTTATCCATTACGCCATCCCAAGCTACAGATACTATATTCCAATATACCGATTTATACTACGAAAAGCCGAGTCCCTGCTTTGATTTGTTTTCGGCTTGGAATTTATTGAAACATATCCAGAAAGACCTCTGCAGACCTGTGATTAAATGCAATATTGTGGCAAAGCAACAACAGCAGCTTTTAATGATACTCTCCGCCTCCAATCTTCTTGCTCCTCCCAGTACTTCCCCCCGCTGCTTCTGCTTCCCTTTAAACGATTTGCTTCTCGGAATGTGCAGACTCTGAATGAATGCAGCAACATACCATCTTATAAGCGATTCAAGCTGCTTTTTATTCAAGCATCTTCTGCTGCCTTTTGACTAAGGTAATCAGAGACTAACACGTCCATAAACATCGATGATATGTGCATCTGTTATTAAGCCATTACAATTGTTTGAAGCTACAATTATTTTACATTTGATAAATATCTCCAAGTTTATGTTAAATTTAAGTCTCAGAAATTTGAGTTGTCTATAATTTATACCCTTTTTTTTAAACTTTTTTTAATGCTTCAAGCTTTGTTAACCTTTCTTTTATTTAAACAATAGTAATTAGCGCATCATTTGGCCATTTTCTCTTTTCAGATGTAAAATATATAATTATACACAAATATATATTTATTTATTATATTTCAGCCATTTAATTGCTTAAATTACCGGCCACATAAAGCCTGTCTCATCACCTGATTAAAACAGCAACCAAATTAAATTATTTTTGCCAAATTTGAACACAAAGAGATGATTGCACTTTCCCAACAAACACCAAATAAAAATTAAAATAAATAAATAAGTCAGTATTTAAAGTATTTTCACGGTATAAATTATCAATTTTGCTTTTTATACGATTTTGATTGAAAAAAAGAGGAAAAACCAACTTAATGGGCTTTTAATTTAGTAATTTGTTTGCTGGCATTCGATTTGTTTTTCGAGAGAGCGATCACACACACACATTCGTTGAAATCCTATGGAGTTGAGGAAAAAGTATCTGCGTATCTCATGGATACCGCACAGCAGACACAACACAAAACAAGAGCGTGTGATTTACGACAATGTCGCACAGCGCATAAAATCGATCGATTAAAACTGAAGAGATTCTCGCTATGTTTGAATGTGTATCTGTGTGTGTCTAGATATGTGTGTGTGCCGTCTTGTGGTTTTTTTTTTTGTATCTGTGGCGTCGCTTTCATTGAAGTTTACTTTTTATTCTCCCTTTTTTATTTTCTTTTATTGTCTGCCGAATGTCTGGTGAAAATTGTGCGACATGCGAAAGAGATTTGGAGACAGCGGCGCCACCTCAAAAAAACACACATGAAGCATAAAAAAATACATTTGAAGCGCTATAAGATGATGATTTATTTAGGCAATTGAAGGCGATAAACAAGTGCGAAGAGTGTGACCACAAGACAGGAACAGCTTAAGGAGTGTTCACTGTAACACACACTGTAAAGAGAATGGCGTTGCTTAAGAATCTTTTTAGATGCGCAGTTTATGGTTTTTATTTAAGTGATTAAAGTCTGACCACAAAAGGAGGAAGGGGTAGGGGTATTGCGTATGAAACTGGCGTTAGGGAATCTCTACTAGAGTTGCCAATTCATACTCAAACGCATTTATCATTGCTAATACTCTTCAAGCTATTACAAATAAAAAACATTTTGCAATTTCTGTTAGTAGTGCGACATATTTTACGCTCCGACTTCCAAGAATTCGCCCAGCGAGCAAACAAACAGTCAAATGGGCGGCAGGTAGCTAGTTAGAGGGAGGAGGCTCAGGTGTGAAGGGGTTTGGGCCAAAAGGCAGCAAGGACGGGCAGGGAGGGAGACCAGCATGTTGTCGAGTTGTGGATAGTTGTGAACTGGCCAACATACCACAATCCAATGTTTTGCGGTTAATGATCGTGCGACGACCAACAACAAAATGGAAAGAGGAGGAGGAGTAGGAAGAGAAGGAAAAAAAAAGGGAATTGGAGTGAGTGAGATAGGTAAAAGTAAGAGAACGGCACAAGACATTTTGATAAACATTTACAAACGCACTGAAGCAGAAAGCAGAAACTTCATAGCTACAACAACGACACGAGGTAACCGCCAAGAACAACAGCAACAACAACAACAACCACAACAACTCAGAAGACGATGACAGGCAGCCCAGTAAGAAAAAGAGCAGGAAAAAACAAGAAAAGTGGAGATGTAGAAGCAAAAAGAAGTCTGGTAGTAGAATATGCTACGCTTTTAACCATATGGTTTATTTATACAACAACAACAACAACAACAGCAGTGGCAGCGGCAACTCGACACACAGTGGTAACAACAAAGTGGCAGACAATAAAAATGCAATTCTGAAAAACCTACAAGCAACGACAGCCAACAACAACAACAACTGTGCAACAAATAACGTATACGAAATGTTGCCTGGAATTTGCTGCTACGTTTTCTTCACTCGCATTTTGTTGTAAGTTGCTTGTGGTTGCCAAATCGGAGGGTTGTTTGTAAAGAATACAACTAAAAATATTACCAATTCGCTTACTACAACTTATTTTATGCACACAAAACTAATCAGCTTTAAATTTATATTAAGTAGGTGGGAATTTCATCACATTCCACTCCAAAATTCCATACAATTTCGCCACTCATTTTTTAGATTAGTCATCTTGTGTCCATACACAGTCTTTAAATAAGTGATTGAACTAAGCAATTACACAATTTTGTTAAATTTTTAGCAAACTATAGCAAACTTGAGCTACTGATCTTCAAAAAGAAAGGTCTTCACACCCAAATTACTTAGCACTCATCACACTACTTCAACAACTCATTGAACACACCTCGCAAACTGACCACTTGAGTGCCTAAAAAGTTGTTGAAATTTACCGATTGTGGCAATTATTTAGTAGACACATTTGTACTTGACCCTCAGCTAGTACTTAAGTATGTTGGTAATTTGCTTCCCTCTACTTCGCACTGCCAAAACCCAACGAGCCAAGACTTGGTGAAAAAAATTGCAGCCGACGGTTTGTTAAGAAGGCATTTCGGAAATTTATTGGCTACCAAAAAAAAAAAGTGTAGCATATGCTGCACAAGTGGCAAGAAGGTAGAGAGAAGAGAGGAGCTGCAGTGGAACATAGCTGGCTCACCTTTGTGTGGTCTGTTCTGGAGGTGACTTGGGCTACTTCTGCTGCTGCTTCTTCTTGCTGCTTATCTGCCTTGTTTATCAGAGCGGCGACGTCGTCGTTTAATTGTTTCTGCTGCAGGCGGCAACGCCTTGCAGTTGTAGGAGTTGCAAGTTGGCCAGAAAAACACAGTTATTTTTTGGTAAGAAATTAGCACGAGTAACTGGCAACTTGCCAGAATTGCCACCATGACAGTATCTAGGGTAACCCCCACTCCACCACCTTTTAAAGACTTGGCTAAAATTGCAACTGTGTCTACGGCTGCGCTGCTATTTTATTGCCTTAGCATGTTGGCAATTTATGGCCAAAAAAGAAGTAAAGAATGTCCAAAAGGAAGAAATAGAATAGGGCGGCATAGAGACTAGGCAGTAAAGTAGTTTCTACTGCCAGTTGACGCTATTCCCAACTCGACAGCTGTTGGCGTGTGCCCAAAAAAAAGGGAAACGGAAATGGAAAACCGCGAAACCGGGACTTCAAGACGCTGCTAACTGAAAATTCCCTTTTTTCTCGCCATTTTGCATGCGACATTTCTTTGATTTGCAATTTTTCAGCTCCTGCCAAGCAGCAGTTCCGTATCCTGCTGCTTCCCTAACTTTCCCAAATCCATCCACGTTCCGTCTACTAAATCAAATCGGGCAGGTTCGCTTATCTTAATGAGAAGTTGACGTGTTTGCATGCCAGTGACTTACAAAAAAAACTAAAATTTGCCGCATATTTCATAACAAAATGGCGCAGATGGGTTCGAATTTATGGCCAAAAGGAAAAAAAAGGAATACAGGCCACATAATTGTGTGTGGGCTCAAGTCAATAAAATTGTTGCCAGTCAATTTTGCAAATTGCGTCATAAACTTTTTGTTTCTGCATTCTCACTCCTCATCTCTCTCTCACTCTCTGGTGCAGTAAATTGAAGTTTCTGCCATAATTTGTTTTCTTTTCAGACCAATTAGTTACAGTAGCATTAAATAATAACAGAAACTTTTGAGAATAATTGAGCATTGCAGCATAAAAGTTGTATGCATATAAAAATTACTAAATTGTTGCAAACAGATAATTATTTAGGCAATAAAATACAATAGTTAAAGTTATACGCAATCGGTTTTATGAGACCTTTATTGGTAAACTGGGCATTTAAAAGTCGAGCAGCGCAAATCTAGCGCCTCTGCTTGTTTGGTGTAAATTACAACAGAGTAAGCAGTGTAAACGCAGAGCTTTTATTTACATAGTACGTAGCTGCATAACTGCTACCTTGACTCGATCATTAAGCAAATGCAGTGCTGTGGAAACATGTTGAAGCCTTTGCAGCGCATATTCGATCAGCAATTATGCAACTCTACTCAAGCTCTTGGTATGCTGGGCAATTAAATTGTAATATTCCACTGGCTACACACATAGTTGGAATGATTGTTCAGTGGGTATATCTCACTTCCAGGGAAAAAGAACGTTATATTAATTTTACCACCCAGCAGAACAGCAACATAGGAAGAAGTAGCATCATCAACAGCAACAACAACAACATAAATCACGTACCATTGACGTGACTGCATTGAAGCAAAGCTCAATGAGGCTGGTCACACAGTAGTAGACCAAGCAGTGGCAGCGGCTGCGGCAGCAGCATGTGAAAGAAAGAATGCCAAACGAGTGTGAGAGAGAGAAAAGTCGCGTAATGAGCAACACGCACAAAATGAATAGAAATGGAAATGGATCAAGAGCAACAACAGCAGCGAAATGCAACAGATACACAGAAGGAGAGTGAAGAGCGGGAGAGAGCAAAGAGGCGAGAACACCACGAACAACAACAACTGCACAGGTCAAGCAGGTACAAATGCAACAAGCGTTCGTTCGCTCGGCTGATTAGAAAGAGTGCAACGTGCGTGTCCGTGGCTGCTCTCTTACACACAAACACTCCCGCTCTCTCTTTGGTTATGTACATGTGAGTGCGTGCGTTAGTGTGTGTGTTAGCAAGTTCTATTTGTTGAAAACATAAACAATATTTGATGGCTGCGCTGTTTGACTGCGGCGTCAGCGTCGCCGCTGCCATCGGCTTCGCCTTCTTCTTGTGTGTCTACACATGCATGACGAATGAAAGAGTAAAAGAGTGCGACCGAGAGAAATAGAGGTAGAGTGAGCGAACATAAGGCAAAGCAAATGGGCAAGCATAATAGTTCACTTAATCAGGATTCAGCAGATTTACCGACGACGGCACATTTATCAAAAAGGCAGCATCGCATCGAGTGCAAGGCAGGGGGAGATACAAAATTGGCCTGGCCAGATAATAGACAAATTGTTGCTTCTTCAAGTGAGCAGAAGAGCGAGGGAGACAGAGAGAGCGTAAGTATTTTTACCCTCCTCTATGAAGGTATTTAGTTGCCCGTTTTGCCGCTGATAAGCAGAAGCAACGGCATCAGCATCGGCAGCAGCAGGCAACAATTTGAGGGCTAAGTGCATGCGGGCGGGCATTCGGGCGTTTTGGTCTGTCGTCCATTTAGGCAGGTGAAAAATGAAAATTGAGATTATGCTAAAGATGCAGCAGATGAAGAATGGGAACCTTAGACTTGTACTCAACTCAAACACATGTCGTTGTTTATTTTTTTTTTTTCATCTCCTTCGTCTTTTTTCTTTTACTGGGCAAACGGAAGAAGATTGTTGCTTTATGGATGAATGACTGTGAGGGATTCACAGCGAAGGAAAACTCAAGTGGAAAAATTTTATCCATCGGCATAAGGATGAGGATGTGTTTTTCCTCTGTGCACCGTGCATATGTTTTTGTTTGCAACACGTTCACGTGGCACCAGACACTGTTGTCAGATTTCTCCCTATGACATGTCGTTTTTCCTTTAGTTTTTTCCCAACTACAATTTTCCTTCTCCTTGAGCTTAAGTAGGGATTGCTCAAATTGCGTTCGGACCAAAGAAATTAACTGGAAATTGCTGGAAATTCCATAGTAAGATCGTTATTTTTTGAACGAAGTTGGACAACAACGCTGACAGCTGCTGCTCTTTTGATTTCAATCAAAACGAATTGGAAACTAGGGATTTTCTTTCAAAAACCTGCTACAAAAGACTAGAAACTACTTTAGCCGTATAATATGAAAGATATTTATCAACCCTAGTCATTCCTCCCCATCGCATATACAACCCCCACGCACCAAAACGGTCTGTTTGGAAGCCATTTTGAATGTAAGCTCTGGGTTGCATGCCCCCTCGCATAATTCGCTTAAAGCGCCAAGAAACGCAAGCTTGCAACTAACCAAATGGCCAAATGGCAATAAATGTCAGTCAGTAGTAGTCAGAAGTCAGAGGAGTCAGGGAAGTCAGAGAAGTCGTCCTCGTCGTTGGGAGTCGCCGTGTCAATAAATCGAAATATAAACTCAATTTACAAAATTGAAATTGAATGCAGAGGGTTAAACGATGACAATGCAGACGGTGGCACACCTGGACACCTGCACACCTTCTTCTTCCCTGTGCAGAGCAGTGCTGACTGAAAAGAAGGGGATAAAAAAGCTAAAGTGATCACATAACAGAAATTGTATTTGAAGCTTGTTTTTCGATTACAAACCTCTACCTAGCGGTAAACTAGCTAAACCTGTCAACACTGATGTGCTTATGTCCTGTCCTGGGGATCTGGGGTACTGCTCCTCGATAGCGTATTGTTCGGTTTAATGGTCTGTCTTCAGTCGTACATTCACCGTCTTCAGCTCATGCATTCTTATTCCGTTTTTCGGGGTTAGTTTTAATGTGCAAAAATCAGTGCTTGGAAGGGTTGGAACGTTTTGGCAATGAAACACACGAAAACTTAAAGCCAAGACGAAGGTGTGTGACCTTTTTTGTCGTAATTTTTTACCACTTCTTCTGCTTCCTCTTCGCTTTTTAATGCTGAACGTTGTCGTGTGCGAAACATTAAGAAAACAAAAGCAACAACAACAACAAGAGGAGACACAATAATAATGGAAACAACAACAACAATCATGACTACGAAATTCGCATAAAAGTCTGAGAAAAAGTAAAACTGTTTTAGGTACATTCGTACGGATTACAACAGAGCGCCCCGAATTTCAAAAAACTTTAAGATACCCTGTAAAAAGCGGGAGGAAAGGAAGGAGCACAGTAAACATTTATATTTCAGCAGTTAGGATCTATAAAACATATTCAGTCCTCGATTTATAGAATTTAACTACACCTAAAAAATACTCTAAGCAATTTTTAATGGCTACTATGTCAGTTCACTCTTTTATCTACAGGGCATCAACAAGTTGATCATTTCCACTACCAAAATTGGTTGAGTTTTTGCAACCATTTTGTTGGGTTTAACCCTTCCCCGAGTGGCAACACTATGAGCAAATCCGCGGCACGTGCGTTCCTCATTTTTAGGCTTGGGTCAAGTTGTGGTGTGGGCGTAATTAGCGGTTAGTATAGGGTTAATATCTATATATACCTATATACTACATATCGTGTAGTCCGCGTCATCGTTGTGGTCGTGTCTGCCACCGGGCGGCACCTTAATTTGCCGAAATTATTGTGCTCTGCCCTGTGGCGTTTGTTGCATTATGATTTTTGTTTATCATTTGTTGTTGTGGCATGCCACACACACCAAAAGTGAGTGAGTGAGAAGGAGAGCTCATTGAACCCGAACCTGTAACCAACTGCTGTCAGAGCAGTTTCAGTTCCAGTTCCAGTTCCTGCTGCTCCTGCTGTACCTGCGGCCCCTCCCCCAACTCCCCTGCCGCCTTCCGTGGCAAGTGGCAAGCTAAAGCCAGAGCCGAGCTGTGTGTGAAGCCAAGCGACGCATGTGCAGCCGCTTGTTGCAGGAAGCCAACAAATTACGCCACAGACACAACGTCATTGTCATCGTACTCGTCATGATCATCATGATCATCATTATCTTGATGATGATCATACCCATCCTCCTGCTCAGGTGCTAGACAAATGATTGAGCTGTGGTAATTTAGTTCAACTTCCAGCCATGACACATTTTATGGGACGCCTTTTCTGGAGCGCAACGTGCCACACAGCTGTGTCCCCTACCCAACCCCTGCCACTTCTAATTGAAAAGCAACTGACAAAATGGCGGCTCAAGTTTTTTAATTGATTCAACTGTACTAACGGCACATTCTCAAGTACTCTCGACTACTCTCCGCATTTAACTTAACTGCTCTTAACTATTTTCTACACCTCGAACTATTTTTTTTTTGTTTAACTTTTATTTGTTCTTTCTTCTTTTTTTATTACTTCTGTTTTTCAGCTTGATTTAAATGTCACTTTGCGTTAACGTTTTGTGCTTTGTCATTGTCATTGTCGTATTATATGATTTGAGTGTTTTATTTTATCTCTACAAAACTTGATTTACCCCTCCCCCACTCAAAACACTCTCCCCACATCACCTATTCCCTTACAACACTCCTCTCTTTCACGCGCTCTCTTATTTCTTATCCATCTTGGGAAGTTGTTAAAGTTTTCAAAGAGAAGACAACGACAACAACAACAAAATGGAGCTGAGAAAACTTTTGCGCTGTCTTTTTTGACTGTTTCTTCCGACTTTGCCTTTTTACATGACACACACAAACACTTTTACGTGTAGTTGTAGTTGTTTTGGTTCTGTTTTTGTTTTTGTTTTGACAGCCTACAAAAAAAAAACTTCTTCGTCGCTCGCTTGAGAAGTTTTGTGGTCTAGAAAACCGAAAAAAAAAAACTTGTAACCACAGAAAAAAGTTTAAATTTCAAAGGCAACTTTGATTCTTTCTTTTGCCTCTTCTACCTTTTGCTTCTTCTTCTACTACTACTTTAGTTTCTTCATCTTCTTGTTGCTGACAAATGCGACTCTTGGATTTCATTTCGTTTTTGGTTTTGGGTTTTGGCTTTGGTACCGTGTGGCATTGTTATAATTATGGGAATTCTTATTGTGGTTTCTCACTCTGTGTGGTTTTAACTCTTTGGACAGCCCAATTTTTACGTAAAAGGGGGAAAATTAGTGCAGGGGGCAGGGAAACTGGTTTACAACAGCCGAAATCTCAGATGTACCTAAAAAACTAGTGTTGATTTACAGATAATTCTATCTGAAAATTCATTCAGCAACAACTGCAATTCTACAATCATTCAAACCCCCAAAAGAAGCAGAGGAAGAAGACGTTAAAAGCATGTTTACAATAAGACACAAACTGCCAGAACTTGTGGGGCGAGATCGATACCCAAACAATTGTTTATAACCCTGTGCATATACGACGGTAGTTTGCTAAAATTTGCATATGTAGACCAAATTTATTAATCCTGCTCTGAGCAGTAAAAGTGAATATAATTGATCTGAAATTTATTTGTAATTTCGCTTAGGTTTATTTACTGTAGGGATAAATCAAAGCGACTGGTAAATACCAAAACAATAACACGAATGCATCATTTTTGGCTCAAACTAAATTTAAACAAATTGCGCATTTTGTTAGTGTAACAAATAATTTATAATACAAAAATTTAAGGTAAATTTGAATTGGAGTCTTTGGTAGGGGAAGTAGCAACGCCTCCACTCAGTACAGTGTACTCAGTACAGTGATGACTGTGGGTGGACGGACTGCGGCGTCTGACTCAGTCATAACACACTGCGCCAATATTTACACAACATTGATGGACATATTCAATATGTTTACCTCTATTTTGGTAGTATTTGTAGTGCCGGCTTTTCTCTAATTCTCCTATTTGAATATTTGTATTTTTATTTTATTTTTTAAGCTATTTATAACTGGCATACTAATTTGTAATTTGTTTAATGATTCACTTAGAGCCATTTTATGAACTGTGGGAATTTGGAGCGATACAACCAGTTAACCCCAAACAGCCAGTTAAGGCCTATCTATGGGTATTTCTTTACCCTACCCTACCCTATCTATAACATGGAATTGTTGACCCAACTTGTTAGGCAGTTACAACAAGAGAGCTTGATAAGATTATTCGACAAGGCCATTACTTCTCAGAACTCTGACAAGTCTATAAATAATAAAGGCATATAAGCTGCGGGATCTATTAATTTAGTGATAAACAACAAAGTTTTCTTCACTTGAAAATAAAATACTAAATTCATAATCTATGACGTCATTGATCATGAGATCGAAGTAAGAACAGTTACCTCTGGCACATAACAAAGTACTCATTAAAGTTCACATTAATCCAGTGCATATCTACTCGATTTGTTTACAGGAATAGCCTCATTAATTGATCCATTCATGAGTGTTCCCTCAGTTCCCTGAGTTATTGCAAATCAAAACAAATGTCTACATAATTTCCAATTAACGAGATCATTTGTAGCAATTTATTGAATTATGAAAATTGTCTAGACTCTATAAATAATGTGAAATTCTCACGAATTATGCACACGGAAAATCTTCGGAAAACACACACAAGAAAAAAACAGTTTATATGTAGCCAAAATTTTCTTTTTTTTGGTTAATGATTAAATGTAAACAATGAAAATGAAAAACTTTTTAATTGCATAATTGTGTCAAAATTATTATTAATTATTTATAACGAGTACAGTATATATAATTATGAACTTGCTCTGGAATCTGATTTTGAATATATATTTTTGTAGAAATGTGATGACTCAATTTTTGTGCTTTACCTACTTTCAATAATCTTTGCGTTGACGCCAGCAAAATGTTTAGCCTAAATAAGAAAGAAACAAGTTGGAAAGTGACTCTAAAAGACCCTGTATATGCTGATTAATTTACTATAACCCAGTGTATTTAAGTATAACAGTTTTCTTTGTTAACCAAAAATACCCTTCTTGCTTTCCTCTAACTACAGGGTCTAAAAAGAGGCAACAGCAGCCGATTGACAACTGTAAAACATAGCCATGTATGTATCGAATATGACTACGCCATGCAAATGACGTAAGCTTACGGGAGCTAAATACACATACATACACCATCACTCACATACAGGCGCAGGAGGAGGCCAAAGCAGAGAAACAACAAAAAACAATAAACAAGACTATTTCGCGCATTGGAACGAACAAATTTACAGTCAGCTAACAACGGACGCATGATTTATTAGCGACAAACATTTGCGAAAATTACAACTCAAGTTTATGGCAAAAGACGGCGCACCCACACAAGCACAAAGCGAATCAAAGCGAATGGCAGGGAGAGCCAAAGAGCATGAGAGTGAAAGAGAATAACCAGATATGTGCACTTAACGTAACGTAAACCTAAACGTAAGCAAATCTGTTCCGTCGCTCTTTCTGTCTCTCGCTCTTCCTCTGTCATCGATCAAATTTGATTCCGGCTTGGCTTTCAATTGATCAATGATCCAATGCAAAATCATTTAGTCTCGCGTAACGTAAGCTCGACGTAAACGGCAAGGTCGCTGTTTTCATTCACAAATCCAATTGGGTTCCGGTTTGATTCAGACAAGAGAGTGAGTGAAATAGAAGATCAATGCAAATTCCGTTTGTTTTATTGTTTATTAATAGTTCTATTACTTTGTTTTCTATCACTTCTGTGCACGTGCTTACGCCTGCAAAAGACAACAGCAACAACAACAACAGCAGAGCAGCAAAGTCGACGCAGCCATTGCCGTCGACGCCGCTGCTGACGTGAGCAGCGTTTATTCTTTTTCTTCTTCATTTCATTTTTCGTGGTGTGATGTTATTTTCGTTCTTTGCTTTTGGATTATTTTGTGGAGCTTGTGAAAGGAAATAATTACTTTATTTGTTGTTGTTGTTGCTGTTTTTGTTTGGTTGCCAGCTGCGATCTGCATTTTCAAAAAGTTTTCGATGGGAAATTCAAATTTGTTCGCAAGCTAATATTTTTTTTCTAGTGTTGGGATTTCTTTATTAGCTAATATGTGTGCCTTGCCCAATACTTAAAATCTAAACAGTAATAAACAGTAAATAAGAAATAATAAAAGAGAAATGGGCAGGAAATGCGCGCGTCGGTAACATAATTAAGCCGACTTGTAGGTCAAGACGTGGGTGGAAGGGGTGTGGGGGAGAGTGTTTGGTGTTGCAATAACGGTAAATGCAAGACACATAATGACTCAAATGCGCACGCTACTGTCTGACAGCGGATGAGTGAGCAATTGAGAAAGTGAACGGGAGAGAAGACGAGAAGAGAAGGCAAAGAGAGATCAGTGACAAATTACAAATGGCCGACAATTAGTTGCAGCTTTAAACGGTAATTTCCTCTGCGCGCAATCAGAAAGCAAGAATATTAGACAAATTTGCACATCTAATCAAAGACAATTGAATAATTGCGATAAACTAACTGGAGTACAGACAAGCAAAGCAACGAAGACAGGCGAAGCAGGCTGCAAAACAAAACAAGACTACAAGGAAGAATTCAACACCTACACAAACACACACACACAGTTGTGCTCTCGTCTTGAGCGTCTCTTGCTCTCTTGCCCAGCACAGGGCAGGTGATAGAGAGAGACAACAGTGCAATGCCAAAGACAATTGTCAAGTGCTGTCGCAGAGGTTGTTCTTGTTGCTGTTGTTGGTTTTACTGCACTTCCTACTAGGAAATTCTATAGAAGAAGTGCAGGCGACTGCGACAGCGACGCTTTCAAACGGCGTCGGCAAGTGTCATTTGAGACGCACACACAAATACAAACAGATCTCTGGTGTGTGAGCAAGCGGCAGCTGTCACGGCACTTGCATGTGTGTTTGCGTCTGTGTGTGAGTGCATTTTATGCTCTTTTTTATTGTATGCAGCAAAATTCATAAAATCAAAGAGCAAACAGCAGCAAGAGCAAGAGCAGCTGTCGCAACAGTAAAACTTCAACTCTAGTTGTAGTTTCAGCCGAGTCATGTTTTGTGCTGCGATGTGGTTGCTGTGGAGTGGGAGTTGGGGGAATATGGGGTTAGGGTTGCTTCTGCTGGCACCCCATGAACTTTTGTGCTCAATATTCCACTTGCCAAAAGGCATGACTTGACAATAACAAGAGTAACAACTACAACGGTAGCAAATTGCATAATGATGCCAAAACTTCATTTGGCTCCCAGCAGCGATTCAATTTCTGCTTTGATTAATGCACAGAGCACAGCGGCAAAGCAGCAGCAGCAGCAGAAGCGCCCTCTAGCGCTCAAATTGTGCCAAATTGCAGTCGCATTGAAATTCCCGTTGAATTATGATCATTATAACATATTTTACTTTTCTATTAAATTACTAATATTTCTATCATATTTTGCTGTGTGTGTGTGTGTCTTATTTTTCCACGCCAAACTAGAGGAACATTTTCATTTCAATTTTGGTAGATTTTCTCGCCCACCTACGGCGGCATTCAACGAAATTTTGTACAATTTTGGTAATGCGAGAATTTTTCCTTTGCTACCTGACAGCGTGTATGTGTGAGTGCTCGTGTGTGTGTAAGTGTATGTGTGTGTAAGGTAGGCGTGGGAATCGCAACTCATCGAAGTATTGCAATTGTCGTAGGACGTGTGAAAATGTGCGGAAGACAGGAAACGTGAGCGGGAAGCTGCCCCCCTGCTTGTTACAGAATTCCAGGAACTCGACTCGACTTGAACTAATTGTTAGCCATGGCAAATAAGGAATAGTTACAGTTATTCATAAAGTGTATTTGGGAAATATACGCACCTTTTTTGAGAGCCTATCTGCTGCACAGTGTGAGCGCGTATTCCAAAAGCAGCTTCCCAAATTGCGATGACGAATTGATCGAAAAAAAAAATACAAAACTTTCGACTGACAACACACGAAATTGTCAAAATTCCATAAGCACATACAAAATTTACTCTCAAAAATCGCGAATATGACGTGTGACGTAGGGAGAGTGAGAAGAGACACTTGGGCTGCTTGAGAGCTTTTTGCTTCTGCTCTTAAGTCGTGCGAGTGTATGTAACTCGTTTTTTTATCTTTTCTTTTAATTTATCTTTTCTTCTTTTCGTTGTTTTTTTTTTTTTCTTTACTTTTTTGGTTGAGTTGAAGTTGCAGACGATTTTTCACACTTTTGTTACGCTTTTGCCGTTTTTTCTTTTATGCAGCATATTTATTTATTTGCTTTACGAGTAGCAACAAATTTATTTATTATAAATGCTCGGGCTCCCACACAAACACATACACGCACGCACACTGACACGACGGTGCACACACTGACAACATGTACGCAACGCAACGCACCGCGCGCTCTCTTTCTCTATGCTAACACACATAGACAGAATATTCATTCACGATACGATTACGATACGTATAAATGATCTGCTCGCTCGCTCACACCCATGGAGGCGAGAGCATTCGCTGCTGCTGCTGCTACTGATGTTGTTGTTGTTGCTGGATTTGTCTGTTTTGTCTGGCGGCCGTTGATGGCTGCGGCTGATGATGATGTTGAAGAAAATCCAAGAAAAAAATAATACTAGTATATGAAATGAATGCGACCGCAAAGCGAAGACGAAGACGCACAAAAGTAATTAACATGAAAAAATAAGTGCTGTTGCTGTTCTTATTCTTGTTGCTGCCGTTGTTGTTGTTTTTCTTGAGGTTTTGATGCGCTTCTCATTCGCAGTCCAAATTCTTATTCTATACTTAATATTTTTGTGTCTGATGTTTGATATTTGACTTTATTAAATTTTTTAATCGTTTTATTGGTGTCTTGGACGTTGTCTACCTGTGCCAGCACTGCCGACGCCGACGCCGCTGCTATTGCTGTTGCTGTTTTTACGTTGAACAAGCACAAAAACAACACACGCACACTAAAACAACACTCACGAAACGTTAAGTGGCAAAAGCAAGAGGAAAATACGATACGCTGCGCGGAACGAACGGAACCCGTATATATGCACGCGCTCGCATTTAGAAAGGCACTCGAGATTACACGACGATTACACTTGCATGCCGCTCATTTTTTGAACAAATTATGATTTTGATTTGTGTTTAGTTCGCTAATTCGTTTATTTCGATTGGGTGGTGCATTTGATTTCGGTTTTAATTGCTGCTGTTGCTGATTTTCTTTCTGCCACAGAAAACCCACTCGCGTTACGTTACGTTACGGACGAAGTACAAGCGTTTTATTTGCTTGACAGCGACAGTCTGATGCAAGTGTGGCTGTTATTCGTTAAGACCAAAATGCACCAATCATGGCAAAATACCAAAACAACGGAGCGAAAAGTTGCGTTAACAGGGGCACTTTTGCGTTGAGATGCCCAAAACTGTGCGTCAGCTGTTTATTCGTATTTCTATGCGTGGAAAGAAAAGGCGCTTACAGCGTACATTAAATTGAAAAGCAGGAAAAAATGAAGACTGTTTTCTGTAAAGTGTAATGCAAAAAATATAATTTACAAGCGTACTACAAATATTAATATCAGTCGTTAACAGCCTGCGCTTATGGGCAGCACTTTTGATATCACGCTTGCCAACACTGAACCACAGATGTTTTGAGCACGCGTTTTTTTAAACCAAAATAAACAAAGTTTTTTAAAATTGATAAATGGGAGTCCGTGGCTTAACAAGCTATATAGCGCAACGCGCAGAAATCTATCTGAAACCCTACGAGCTGCACAACACAGCGCTTGTGATTGACGGCGACAATTTGGCTTGTAACTTGTATAAAGATGTGACCGGTGCCTATTCTGCTTTTGGAGGCGACTACGATGATTTCTACCGTGCCGTTGTCCAGTTTTTCCAAGTGCTCGCCGAGTGCAGTATACGTGCCTATGTGCTCATGGACGGTGGCTACGAGGAGCGTAAATTGCGCACTGTTAGCAAACGTCTGCGTGGCAAAATCTCTGTGATCAAGAAGATAAATCCCTGCGCCTCCATCACCCTCTTCCCACTGCATCTGAAGGAGGTGTTCATCGATGCGGTAAAGGATTGCGGTGTTCCCCTAATGCGCTGTGTCTTCGAGGCTGACGACGAACTCGCTGCGCTGGCCCGGAAACTCAACTGTCCCGTGCTTTCCTACGACTCCGATTTCTATATACACAACGTCAAGTATATTCCGCTGATTACATTGACCGTCAAGGTGCTCACCAAGCAGAGGAAGGCAGCGGGTAAAGCTGATCGCAGATTGAGGCAAAATGAGGCTAAGCACGTGGAGAAATGCACCAAGTCCAATAAAATCGTCTCGGGTATGAAAATGAACGCCACGCAATCCCCGCCAGAATCCAAGTCCAAGACCTACAAGTATCTGGACTGTTGCATCTACCGCGTGGAACACTTGTGTGGCCGAGGTGCTCTCAGTCCCGAGAAGCTGCCACTCTTCGCTGCGCTGCTGGGCAATGACTATATAGCGCGGTGAGTGGAGTACTGCATCCCTAGGAACGGCAAGCAATTAAATTACTTGACTTTTTTGCAGTTCGGCCTTTCGGAATTTCTTTGCCGCTGGCTTGGGCAAAGCTGGACGCAGTCGCAAGCTGAAGCAGCAGCAGCGACGCATACGCGTCATCCTCCAGTGGCTGAAGGAACAGACGGCGGAGATGGCACTGCACAAGGTGCTCTCCCGGCTCAAGAAGGTCAGTACCAATTACTTGAAGTGGAGTGTAATTAAATGAGTGTTTCTTTGCTTTGCTTGTAGTCCCAGCGTGATTCTTTGACGGCACAGGTGCATGCGGCCATTTCGGGCTACTCCAACGAACTGTGTCACTCCTACGACTACTTTGTCAAGCACTATGAAGCAGTGCTGCCAACCAGCGAGAAGGAGGACGAATATGAAGAAGATCAAGAGCTGGACAATGCTTTAGGCAGCTCTGATGAAGAGGAGCCTGAGGAGGAAGAGCAAGAAGACACTGCAGAGCAACAGCAGAAGGAGAGTGATGACGACGACGATGATGATGCGGAAGAGGCTACCGAAGAAGACGCTGCCAATAATACCGAGCTGGAGGATAAAACTCTGCTATTCCCGCAGTGGTTTCTGGACAAGCTCTATCCCGGACATCTCTCCCGTTTCTTTGTGGATCTGCTGCATCTGCGCAAGTACATCAACAATCCACAGATTGAACACTTTCCCTTCCACGATGCCAACGAACTGGCTCTGCCCATACTCAACTATAGCTTTGCGCTGCTTCACCATGTGGCTGGAGAGGAGACACAGCTACAGCTGGATGAGGAGGGTCATCCCGTGCCCATTGAGTACACCTATTTGAGCCGTGCCCTGCGTGTCACCAACGTGCGTTACCATCGAATGCCCATTGAACGTCCCCCTGCCTATGACTTTGTGCCATCGTCACCGGAAGCGAGACATCTCCAGGCGGTGTTCGAGTGGCATCTGACTCACGCCAACGTTCCGGAGCTATTTCAGCAGCTGGAATTGCTGCCCAAGGATTTGCAGCTCTACTTGCTGGCCATTGTCTACTGGCTGCACAAGTCGGAGCACTGCGATCTCCTGCATCTGCATGCGCTCATCCTGTGCCTTGTCGTGCTGCGCACCGTGGACGTGACCATTCCTGCCGAGCGGGAGGTCAAGGAGTTCAACCGCCGCTTTGGCAAGATACTGAAGCAAGAGCGAGCGGTGCGGACCAAGGAGGCAGCGGAGGGTGTAAAGCGAGGCATTAAGCCCTCACTGCTGGAGCTCACTGTGCCAGAGCGCATGGCACATGTGCCCAAATCCGATTGCTATCTGGTGCAGGAGAATCTACTGCCACATTTCCACATGCAGGAAATCTTCAAAAAGAAATACGATTTGTACTCCACGACGGTGATTCATGCATTTGCCGAGTTTCAGTCGGTTGTCTTCCAACTCAACGGATTGAATGCACTGCTCGATCAGCCCAGGATGAGTCCTCGCATGAATCAGCTCTTTTGTGGTGCCTTCATCTATAATCTCTACGATTTACTGCGCAATCGCCTGGATGTGCGCTATCATGTGGAGCACTTTCTGCTGGCAGATTCTCGTCTCATGTTCGATTTCTACTGTTTCCTTTACGATTGGTGTGTTCCCTTTGTGCCCCACTGGAAGCAGTGCTCCGAGACGGAGCAGGCAGCCGCCAAAGTTGTTGAGAAGAAGCGTCTCAAGAAACAGCGACAGGCCACAAGGAAAGCAGCGGCTGCAGCTGCGGGCGAATCTACAGCGGATCCCAATGCAGAACAGTTGGAGGGCGTAGAACAGGAGGAAGATGAATTCTTTGATTTAAACAACAAATTTTGTGGACTAAAAGTGTAATAAAAATAGTTTTTGTTGAAAATTGCATAGATTTTTAAAAACAAATGTAAACTGCATGTTAGCATGCATGTTAAAGCAGAAGCAACGTTTGCCAACACTAGTTGCATGCGTTAAATGAATCGATTTTATTTATCGATAACTATACAATCACAGCAAATACTCTTGAATATCCCACTATTATCGGGTTCACTTGTGCCACTATGAATTCATAGACAACAACATGGCGGAATGACACTCAATATTTATTTGAAATGTTAAAGCAATTAAAATGCCTAATACATTATATGAACTTTGCATTACGCAACTGTTGAATAAAAAGCGAATTATTTTTGTGTTTATGCTATGCCAATTAACTTTTTAACTGTTTATAAACACAGCTGTGTTAAAATGTTAACAGTGTCATTCCAGTACAACACCAACGCAGCGACCGCGCAGCTGACGACGCTGCCAACGCAGTATTTTGTTATCGTTGTAATCAGTCCACACACAAATAAAATAACGAAACGAAAAAACGTATTCCCCGACGAAAGTGTTTTGCGCTTAGTTCTAGTAGTTTTATTTTTAATTAGTAACAAAATCACTGCCAGCAACAAATGCAATTTGTGCAAGTAGCAACCCTGGGAGCGTGAAAAGCCAAAACAAAGGCGACAATAAAAATCCAAATAAAACAACGTCATTTGCCAGCAGCGTCATCATCACAACACACTGTGGACAGAGAGCGGGGGCGGAGTGGAGCAGGGTGTGGATGTAGTAGATGCTGGTTGGACTATACGCGCAGTTAGCACGCAAAATGGACAGCGTTTTTGAGGCCTACCTGGGACCCGACAGCATCTTGGCTGGTGCCATGGTCGGAGCTGTCGGCAGCGGTGAACCAGAGGATATACCAAAACGGAACACAGATGTTTGGTTGCTGGGAAAGCGCTACAATGCCATACAAGGTGAGCGAGTGAGACGGAGATAGAGAGTGCTTCGGTAGGGCACAGTGGTTCAAGGCTTATTTGCACTGCACAGCGATAAGCTTTTTAAATAGCTTTAAAATAAATTTGTTATCAAATTAACTGTATACTAAATTTCATCCTTTACAGAACTGGATGTGATACGCCGGGATATTGAATCGCGTCTGTGGTGCACATATCGCCATGGCTTTGTGCCCCTGGGCGAGATGCAGTTGACCAGCGACAAGGGCTGGGGCTGCATGCTCCGCTGTGGCCAAATGGTGCTCGCTCAGGCGCTGATTGAGCTGCATTTGGGCAGAGATTGGTTCTGGACACGAGACTGTCGCGATGCTACCTATTTGAAGATCGTTAATCGCTTCGAGGATACACGCAAAAGCTACTACTCCTTGCACCAGATTGCCCTGATGGGCGTGTCTCAAAACAAAGCCGTGGGCGAGTGGCTAGGACCCAACACAGTGGCTCAAATACTCAAGTAAGTCGTGGTGAAAACATTGGAGACATAACTTAAATAATCTTTATTCACAGAATCCTTGTGCGCTTTGACGACTGGAGCTCACTGGTGGTTCATGTGGCCATGGACAGCACAGTAGTGCTGGATGATATCTGTAAGCCATCGGAATTATTCTCTGCTCTAACTCTATTAATTCCCTACACTTTCTAGCTCTGCGCTGTCAGGAGCCCGCTGAGGCGTGGAAACCTTTGCTGCTCATTGTGCCACTTCGTTTGGGCATCACCGACATCAATCCCATGTATATACCTGCGTTGAAACGTTGCCTGGAGCTGAGCAGCAGCTGTGGCATGATCGGTGGTCGACCCAATCAGGCGCTCTACTTCATGGGCTATGTGGACGATGAGGTTCTGTATTTGGATCCACACACAACACAACGCGCTGGTCCAGTGAACCAGAAGGAGACCACAGCGGAGCAGGAACAAGACGACAGCTACCATCAGCGTTATGCGGCCAGGCTGAGCTTTAGATCTATGGATCCCTCACTGGCTGTTTGCTTCCTGTGCAAGACTCGTGATAACTTTGATGAGCTGCTGCAGCAGCTGCGCCAGGAGGTGCTTAGCCTGTGCACACCAGCACTCTTCGAAATTAGTCAGTCCCGCGCTGTTGACTGGGACACGGCAGACGACATCGATTGGCCTGCAATGCCCGACATTGATTGGCCCGGCGGCAGCGATTCAGAGCCATTTGCGTTAGTAGGTGAGTGAACTAAGTATCTTTGAAGTATTAGGTCTGTAGAGTAGACTAGGTTTGATGAAAGTTCGAGGAAGTAGGTGGAACTCAGGGATGATTGGATCAATCCTCTCTCTAATTATTAAAATAATTTATCTTTAAATCAAACTGAAATTCGATTTAAAAGTGAGCAAATTTGAGTCATGTTTGCACTGTACAGGTTATACTACAGTCGTGTGAGCTCAATTTTGCTTGTCGGCTTTTGTTACTTGTGAATTTCACGTTTTCACTCAACTCTTATCAATATGCTCCAATTGGCAGGCAGCAGCAGCAGCGGCGCCAACGGCGGTGGCAGCGCCGGCAGTGAAGCCGACAGCAAACCCAATGCGCCCTTTTGAGAGAGCGTACGCTCACGGCGTCTGCGTCGTGGAATCTGTACGAAGCTGAAAAGGGCAACGACAACTGAAAAAAAAAACTGAGCAGCTGTGGTGCATCTCAAGCGAATGATGCGGTGAACGACGACGGCTACAGCGACTAGGCTAATAAACAATAAGTGAAGACTAGACTTAAATTTTAGAATGTTTACGAATGAACACACACACACTAAGATATATAGCAGAGTAAAGCTTATAGTTTGAAAAATGTCAGTTTTAAAAACAAATAAAAATATTTGTATAATTTATATAAAATATAAATTCCATTGAATATAATTATGCAATTTTATACAAAGTTAAAAACATTTTTCAAACACCAAAAGCCGTTACACAACTCTATATACAAATACTTCAGAAGCTGCTTTATCTTGACTTCATAGGAGACGATTTGTCAGACACACACACCTAAACACACATACAACCACAGCAACGCAATGTTTTATGCTTTCTTTATAACGCTGATGAATACAAACTACCTTATTAATTGATTAAAACACCATTTTTTATAGACATATGGAAGTTGTTTAAGTTTGAACGCGACACATGCATTACATTCGTTTGGTTTCCTTTTGTATTTTTGTTATAGTAAGTATATGTATGTTTGTATGTATTTATGTATGTTATTCGTATATAATTCGTATTTGTTAAAAAATGGACCAACAACTAAATACATAATACTCGTAATCGTAATCGTACTTGGACTTGGATTTGGACTAAATGTATGTATGCATTGTATATAAATTTCACTAGATTTTTACTTGCGTTTCCTTCTAACAAATCTCAAACTTATTCCCATTCACATCCTTCTTTTTTTTGGCATTTAAGTGTGGTAGATTTATAAAAATAAAACTTAGAATTTTTAGCAAGTATTAAACTTGCTGAATCTGATTTTAAACTTGGTATAAAATCAAAATTTAAAAAAGCCTCTTCGAATTTTCGAAATCAAAAGAAGTTTTAGCCAAATTTCTATACGATCTGCTGTCTCCCACTCCCTCCCACAAATTCCTGTATAATTTATGTCATAAATATAATTAATTAACAGTTTACAAAACACTGAATCTACACGATTTCCCCTTCCTACGCCTACGCTAATAACACCGGCTTTCCTAACAAAATTGACACTAATCAGTATTATATTATTTAAATTTTATAAATTTAAATTTATAAATCTTCTTCTTCCTATTGTTGTTGGCCTACAATATGCAGCACTGGCGTTCGATGCGCTTCTCCTGCTTCGGCTCCATATGCAGCGCCATCTCGACGTGTTTGCGTGCCAGCCAGGATTGTTTTTGCAGCCGATTGACTATAATTCGATAGGCGCCAATGATATCGGATCTGGGCCCGCTGGGCGTGGCTGTGATCAACATTTGTGCGCTCACTCCGAGTTCCTCGAGCAGTTGCCTAGCCTCAAACTCCAGGCCACATAGTTGGCTGAGATCATGCGTGTTGGTGGGCAACATGACACAGCTGCCCGTCTCCGCATCGTAGTTCTTGAACAGCGTACAATCCTCGGCGACTTCGATGCTCCAGGGACTGGGTTTCGTTGTTGCTCCGCCATTCGAGAGTTGCTTTTCCGGTTCCGTCTCGATGGGCGTTATTTTCTTCTTCAATGTGCCGCAGAACAAATAGCGACGACTGGGCGTAAAGCGCTTTGCGGTCTCGCCATTTGCCTCCAGTTCCTTGGGCGGAATCTCCGGATTACCCAACTCAATAGGATGCAGAAAACTGTGCACAAACATCTCGTTCTGCTGACGTGTATTCATGCTTATGGCCGGCTTCTTGACCACCTCCGTGTACCGCTCACGCAGCGAGGCTGTCTTGCGCAAACGATGCGATTTGCGTGTCCAGAATATGGAACGCTTGGCAGGCTTGCTCAGCAAATTCAGCTCGTACTGCATCAGCTCGGCACTCAGCTTGGGACAGCTGACAAACTGGCTGTTCAGCATGTCATCAATGGTCGGCCGCTGGGCGGGCACATGAATCAGTATGCGCTCTGGTAAATAGACAACAAGTTGTGGAAAAAGCTAAAGAATTTGACAGATTTAAACAACTCACGTATAAGTCTTATGCAGGGCAGGCTAAGCTGCCCAGGCAGCAGATAATCCCCCTTGAGTATGGCTGCCTTGAGACCGGGTATGGTCGGTGCACGAAATGGCATGTTACCAACGACCATGAAGTAGAGCAGGATGCCCAACGCCCACACATCCACGGGAGCACCTATGTAGTGGTCGTCGGAGAACAATTCAGGCGCCGCATAAGGCGGCGAACCGCAAAATGTATCTAGCTTCTGATTGGCACCTGTTGGGCAGTCGAAAAGTGGAATGTTTTAGGAAAGAAAGTTGCGCTAAGCCTAAAGTCTGCACACCTACCATTTATGAGCTGTGTGCTGAAACCAAAGTCTGCCAGTTTTAAACGATCCTCGGAGAGCAGCAGGACATTCTCCGCCTTAATATCCCGGTGCACATAGCCGAGACTGTGCTGTAATGGGCAGCAGTAAACATAACGTTAACAAATCATAAATTAGATCAGAAATCGCTGTCCCCTACCATGTGTTTGACGGCAAGCAGCAGCTGCTTGAACAGCGGTGCTGCGTGTATCTCACGCAGTGGACCACCCTGGGTGATATGGTTGTAAAGCTCACCACCGCGTATCCATTCCGTTACCAGATAAACCCGTCCCAGCGTCTCAACCACCTCAAAGAGCCTATTAAATGTGCATTAGTCGCTCTCCCTCTAACTTTGCATTAAGCTGCCACTCACCTCAATATGTTGGGATGATGAACACACTCGAGTGTCGCTATCTCGCTGGATAGCATGCGTAATGCTTTAGCATCGAGTCCAGCACGATCCAAGTCAACTACCTTGATGGCCACCTTGTCTGTAATGTGTGCCACAAACAGATCAGCTAAATGTTTTGCTTAGAAGCTTAGCTCAACTTACCTCGTGTCAGCTGATGCACAGCCAACTTCACTTTGGAGAAATTGCCGCGTCCGATGTCGCCGCAGAATCTGTAGAGACCGATGCGACGGCCAATTGTCACCTGTTTGGATTGACATTCAGTTAACATAGTATTAGCTTGGTTTCTAGCATACTGGAATTATTTTATTTCATAGATTTCCATTTGGATCTTTTCCTAATCTCAGCTTTCTTCTCTGACTTTTCAATTCACTGCCACAAATTTTGTTTGTTTCCTTTGGCTTTTCCTGCCTTTAATTTATTTATAAATTTCTATTCTTCTATGCCCTTTAAGTTATTAACAACTATGTCATTCATATTCTACATATTTTCCTCTAATTAAATTATTCTTAGCTCTTTCCCCAGAACTCGCTGCACCTTTTGCTCTAGCAATCCCCCTCAACTAATCTACTTACGGCAATGTCAAGCAGATATATGACTACGTATGTAATAATAGTGTATAGTGTGTGTGTGTGTGTGTGTGAGTGTGCATGTAAATTGTTAAGAGCTCTTCAAGCCATTCGCTTTATTGTTAATCAAGGTCAAGTGCAGCGACTGCAATTCGGTAATGTAAATGTAATTGGAGAGAATGTAGCTGCAGTGGCTTTGGCTTTGGCTTTGGCTATGGCTTTTGTGGTTGCATTTTCTTAATCCGAGACTCTGGATATAAAGGCGGCAGCGACTGCGTTAATTAACGCTCCGCGCAATGTTGCGTATACGTAATGCGGCGGAATAACATTCGCCACACGCGCGCTGTTCGCCTGCACACAACGCCAGCAGCAGCCAGTAAGAAATTGCTTGCCTAGAGAAGGTACACGACTAGAGAATACCCTGTACACAGCACCATCGACGCTTCTACTTTGTTTCTTTTATATCCCCGGAGTCTATTAACCGTTTGAGATTAACTGCTTTCAAGTTCTAAGCTCTAAAAACTTTTAAAACGCACACAAAGGAAGTTTCCCCATAAAACGTCAACGCGCGGACAAAAGGACACGTTTATATGGACTCGCCTGTTGCTGCTGATCAGGCGTATGGCGTTTGTCACGCCTTTTTCAGTCTGCCACACACTTAAAACACCCACACGGGGTATTAAAAGCACACTGCACAGAGACACGAGTAGATGAAAGAGCAAAATACACACCCAGGCACACACCCCCTTCAACACACACACACACACACACGTAGGAGCACACACAATGAGTGTGCCTGCTCATTGGGGCGCAAGAAAATTAGCCTTGAACCTCGACATAATTGCAGCGCAGCAGCAGAGACGCCAGCGCTGACGTGGACTGCAGGCACATGCATTAGTTAACAAAGCGCAGACTTGAGACAGGAGCGTAGTCAGGAAGACATGGAAGGGGCTACGAAGATCTTAACTGTAAGTTAATGAATTTGTCAAGTAGTCGAAAGTTTAAATTATTTCATTTTAAATTTAAGTACTTAAAACGATTTCTATAACAGTTAACAGTCTTGCTGATAAAATAAATGCTTTCAAATATATTTTTAAGCATTGTATTCAGTTAGTTTCGGTTCAAAGTTTAGTCGCAACAGTTAAACCTGTTCTTTAATAGCTTTAAACCTTTAGTAAGTAATTGAAATACAGTGAAAGCTCCTGTTGGATTATAGCATAAGTTAGTATAAGATCACATTGAAGTATTAGTTAAGTATTAGTTAAGGGACAAAATGAATTGATTCTCTTATACTGTAAGCTAGTCTGTAAGCTCAAATTGTATTCGGGAGTGCTGCTGGCGGCAGCGACGAATCAGTTGTTAATTTCGTTTCGCAAACACCGCACGCACGCTGCCAGCCTCTCCGCGTTTCGACAAGTTCAGTAAAGTTTGTAACGTTTTAAGAACTTACAAGTTTTTTATTTCAAACCATTTTCGATTGGATTTCTCATTGGCGCCCGAGCAGGGACTTTCTTACGCGGTTGTCGGTCTAATCATTAGACATTTCGAGGCTTGGTGTGCGTGTGTGTTGGTTTCGGTGTTGCTGCTGCCTGAGTTTTGGAGCTGTTCCCTGTCGAGCTGGACGAAGCCGAACTCTGGAGTTGGACCACTAGTGTTGAGGAAGCTATTTGGAATAATAATGCCCAGAATTGAGCCAATGAGCGACTCTTCTGATGACCAGGTAACAGTGCCCAAACGAGTCAGTGCATAGGTGAAAGTGCATAGAAAACGGCAAATAATACATATGTACATAATTAAGTACCGCTCCCTTTATTGCACATAACAGACCTTGCGTTTCGGCACTGATAAATGTGATTTATAGAACAATTCGAAGCAAAACATTTAACGAAAAACTAAAAATAAAAGAAGTATATTCAAGCTTAAATCAAATTTGTGTAAATATATTGATGCGTGCATGTACATATACACACATATCTACATGTTGCCGTTCTCTTGATTCCGCTATTCGTTTTGATCAACGGTTGTTCGGTGGTGGTTCTTGACCTTTGCTTTGTCGTTTTCTTCAAGTCTGCACATAAGCGGGTACCCAGTGTGTGCGTATGTTTGTTCAATCACCGTTGTTACCAACGCAAACCGAAATCCGCGAAATATATGTATGTACAGCGAACCGCGCATACGTGCACTGTTGTTGTTGCTGCTTGTTGATCGCATCGTTTGTCTGCTTATACATGCATAAGCACTAGCAACATACATACATACATACGTATGCTAATTAGCTGCGAGCATTTCAGTTATTGTTGGTATATTCGCTTCGTTGCTTGCATACATACGTTCGTGTTGTTGTTCTCAGCTGTTAAACGTTGTGCCTGCGTTTGCATCTGGTGTAGGTGATTTATTTCGAATATTGGAACGGTCTGTGCAGTCAGCTTTGTATTTTCTGCTGGTCAGCTGACTCTTGAGAGTACACTTACGTGCATTCGAATAGGTACAAATTTCAAAAAATAACAAACAAAAAAAAAAAAAAGTTACACTTACGCGCATTCAAATATATCCAATTTAAAAAAAAAAAAAGATTAATATGGCGCAAAAAACAGACCTTAATGAAACCGATCTGGTTGGCGCAGGAGCTTGCTTTAGTGATCGTCTAAGTCAGCTATTCGTTAAATTGGAAAAAGTAGAGAGCGATATCGAACGACAACGGAGTTCACTCATAAATAAAATGGTGACTCAAGTAAGTTCGAAATTCAGTGCCGGCTAGATATCCTAAATTCATACATTTCAAAGGCTATGGATCTGCAGTCAGAGATCGATTCGATAGATCCTGACAATACTAGCCGCGCAATGCTTGAGGAAACGTGTATTTTGGCTCGATCGTCATACATGTCTGCCCTTAGTGCGTACCAGGCGTCTGAAACTGTGCCTCTACCCTCTCACCACTCTCACCTGCCCAAACTTAAGTTGCCAAAGTTCAGTGGTAAGCATTCGGAATACAGACAATTTATCGGTCTGTTCAACAGTTTAGTAGATTCCGATCGCTCGCTATCAAATATTGAAAATTCAATCATTTGATTTCGTGCTTATCGGATGAGGCGTTAGGGACCATCAGAGCCTTCCAGGTCTCTGACGCTAATTACCCAAAGGCATTAGAAAGTTTAAGTCGAGTGTACGACAACAAATGCCTGATTTTCTTTGACACTCTCGCTCAGTTGTTCGACATTGAGCCGATGTCCAAGCCATCGGCGCTCGGAATTCGAACAATGGTTGACTCAGTGTCGGCAATCTTCGATTCGCTAATGTCGGTTGGGAATGAGGAAGATTTCGCTAACGCAATTCTTATACACATAGTCATGTCAAAGGTTGATCCGCATACGAAATCGAAGTATGAGGAGCAACTGGACTATAACAAATTGCCGAAATGGGCCGATTGCGTTATGGCTTTGAACAGGCGATATCAGCACTTATCTGCTGAAGAAAGCTCAAAGTCCAGAATAAAGCAGAAATCCGACATGAAGCATGCAAAAAAATCGTCATTTGCGTGTACGAATGTCGAGAAAGAAATGGAACCCAAATGCAACTTTTGCAGTGCCAACCATATGATTGAAACTGCCAGGGATTCGCAGCATTGCCAGTTGACGAAAGATTCAATTTCGCGAAATCTAGTCAACTTTGTATTAATTGTTTGTATCCAGGACACAGAGTGTCCAATTGCAATGCGTCAAAGTGTAGAGTATGTTCTCGCCCACATAATACTCTCCTGCATAAATACACAGCCGCAGAGCAGCAAGTGTCCGGTCATCCTGCCCAAGTTAATCACGTGGCTAGCGAAGTCGATCAGGTGCTCCTGGCAACGGCAGTGATAACTGTAAAAGACAGATTCGGTCAGAATCAAAGCGCTAGAGCGCTATTAGACTCTGGTTCTCAGGTAAATTTCATGACAGAAAGCCTGGCTCAAGCTTTGCGGCTCCAGCGCAAGGGCAAGTCCTTAACTGTAACATCAGTAGGACAGTCGAGTCTAGTAGCGAAAAGCGAAGTATCGACAGTAGTGTCATCTCGAGTATCGAATCATCATTTTAGCACCGATTTCTGGGTGCTAAAGTCGATTACGAGCAGACAACCTGACTATGATCTTCCCATTCATCGGTGGAAGATTCCGTCAAGCATAGAGTTGGCTGACCCAGAATTTTATAAGCCACAGCGAATTGATCTGCTGCTGGGGAGCCGACTCCTTTTTGATTTGTTGTGCACTGGACAAATTCGATTGGCAGAAAACGGTCCGTTGCTGCAAAAGACATTGTTCGGTTGGGTAGCATCCGGGCGATGCAAGAAAATAAGTACCCAAAGCCCTGTTTGCTGCGCAGTAATACATCCTACTAGCGAAGATAGGCTGGAAGCTCTGGTAGATAGGTTCTGGGAGCTGGAAGCTATCCCAGAGACAAACGCATTGTCAAAGTACTCTGCCGAGCACCTTGCGTGTGAGCAAAAATTTAAGGACAGTGCTCACCAACTCGCGAACGGACGATTTGAGGTCAGCTTGCCCTTTAAGACCGATCCCCAAGTGCTGGGCTCCTCCTTTGAAACAGCCAAAAGACGGTTTCTGGCATTAGAGCGTAGAGTTTCCAAGGATTTGGAACTTAAGGAAATGTACACAAGTTTTATGAACGAGTATCTCGACCTTGGTCACATGTCTCTTTTAGGTACAAAACTTCCTCCAGGCCCACACTACGTCATTCCCCACCAGTGCGTCCTGAGACCTGAAAGTAGTTCCACCAAGCTTCGAGTAGTGTTTGACGCGTCTTGTAAGACGACATCGTCCCACTCTCTAAATGAATTGCTCATGGTAGGTCCTACTATTCAGAGGGATCTAATTTTGTCGCTTCTAAGGTTCCGTCTGAGCCGATATGCCCTCACGGCAGATATTAAAAAAATGTATCGTCAAGTAAGCATATCCCATGACGATCGACGATTTCAGCTAATTGTTTGGCGCGAAAACCCATCAGATGAGCTCCAAGTTTATCAATTAAACACGGTGACTTATGGAACTGCGTCCGCACCGTTTTTGGCCATCAGATGTTTGCACGAGCTGGGTTTGAGTCATAGGGACACCCATGCTCTTGGTTCAGAAATCATTTGCAATGATTTCTACGTCGATGACATGCTTACGGGAGCTGACGATATCGAAACATTGGAAAGTATATGCAAACAAGTGCCCGAAATTCTCGAATCGGGCGGTTTTCAATTGGCAAAATGGTTTTCGAACCATCCTCAGTTTGTAGAAGAAGGCGGAAAAGACAAGCTTCTAAGTTTTAATGATGCCGATTCGACTAAAACGCTTGGTATGAGGTGGACACCAAGATTGGATACGTTCCAGTATCACTTGGATGATAGCTTTATCAAGCTAAGTCCCACCAAGCGCAATATTCTGTCAGTTGCAGCACGCATGTTTGACCCACTTGGTTTGTTGTGCCCAATCAGCATACGGGCAAGAATCCTGCTTCAAGAGCTGTGGCGCATGCAGTTGCCTTGGGACGATACACTGCCCATGGAGCTACATAGCAGATGGGATAAGTTCAAGGAGAATCTTCTAGAACTAGATAGAGTTCAAATTCCCAGATACGCTCACGCCAGCTCCAATGCAAACATACAAGTGCATGGTTTTGCGGACGCATCCAGTCAAGCTTACGGCTGCTGCATCTACATTCGGGCTAACGACGGTACCAACACCGTCTGCCGGTTGCTGACGGCAAAGGCAAAAGTCGCTCCACTCAAAACCAAGTCCATTCCCAGACTTGAATTGTGTGCGGCTTATATGTTAGCCCAACTGTGGTCCTCCATACAGCATATGTTGGATCGATGTCGAATCGAGTGTGAATTTCTGGACTGACTCAGAAATCACACTACATTGGATAAATACTTCCCCTTCAACATTAGCAACATTCGTAGCCAATCGAGTTGCAGGCATCCAAGAGATGACACCTAAAGTATCTTGGAGACATGTGCCAACAGCAAGCAATCCAGCTGATTTGGCGTCGAGAGGTTGTGACGTTCAAGAACTGTTACAGTCAATATGGTTCGACGGCCCTCCATTTCTTTGCGAGGACGACACAGAATGGCCTCACAATGAACATTTCAACATACCGAAGGAGTTAAAAGAGTGAGGTCAAAAAGTCTGCGCTCGTCTGCTCAGTTAGCAGCTCCAGTCGGTTACCTGAGTTTGTGTCCCGGTTTTCGTCATGTCGCAAGTTGATACGAATAGTTGCGTATATGTACAGATTCGTTTCAAGGTCAAAACAAAGAGATACACACTGTCGAACTAGGACCAAAAAAATTGAACTTCGCTTTTTAAAACTGCTGGAACTAGTTCAGCGAGCAGAATTTAAGGTGGAGTTTGATAGACTAAAAAAGGGTAACACCGTGCAACCAAGTTTGCAATCATTAACCCCATTTATTCATCAATCAGAAGAGTGTGGAAGGCGACTATCGTTAATACGAGTAGGAGGCAGACTAGCAAATGCACCGCTAGAATATGACGCGAAATTTCCTATTCTTATGCCAAAAAATTGTTTGCTTGTGCAACTGTACTTGAGGGAGTTACACATTGGCAATTGTCATGCAGGAGCAAAGACGATGATCGCACTACTCAGACAGAGGATGTGGCTCGTGAATGCTCGACGTGAATGTACTCAGATAGTGCGGAAATGCGTCCATTGCTTCAGGTATAAACCGAAGCTAATGGAGCAAATCATGGGAAATTTACCGGCGGATCGACTTGCCGCGGTTCGGCCATTTAATGTTTGTGGGGTAGATTTTTGTGGTCCAGTCAACGTCTCGCTGAGAATTAGAGGACGACCCCAATTAAAATGTATATTGCCGTGTTCGTTTGTTTTGCTTCGAAGGCTGTTCATTTGGAACTTGTAGCAGACTTGTCCACTAACTCATTTTTATGTACAATAAACAGCTTCATCGCGCGACGCGGCACACCCGTCCGGCTATACTCGGACAATGCGACGAACTTCGTGGGGACGAACAACCAGCTGAGGGAGTTCCAAGACGCATTCAACCACCAGCAAAGCAGGCTGCAGCTATACGCAGCGGAACGAGGGATGGAGTGGAGGTTCATTCCTCCGAGAGCGCCGCATTTCGGAGGACTTTGGGAGGCGGCGGTGAAGTCAGCCAAGCACCTCCTCGTGCGACAAATCGGCAGCGCGTCGCTGACGGAGAGCGAGGTCCGAGGGCACCTGGCAGACGTGGAGGCCATCCTCAATTCCAGGCCTCTAACACCGCTAGGCAGCGATCCCAGCGACGGAGAGGCACTGACCCCAGGCCATTTCCTCATAGGACAGCCGCTTCGTTCGCTGCCGCAAGGATTCGAGCGGGAGAGACCAGACAGCGGCATTTCATTCTGTCACAGGTGGCAGTTGCTGTCCAAGCTCAGACAGCGCTTCTGGCAAGCGTGGTCGAGAGACTACGTCCACAGTCTGCAGCAGCGAGGGAAGTGGCAGGAGGCACACGACAACGTCGCAGTGGGGGACCTCGTCGTGGTACACGAGGACAACACCCCCCAGCGGTGGGCAACGGGCAGAATCGTGGAGGTAACTCCAGGAGGCGACGGGCGGGTCAGGGTCGTCAGCGTTAAGACCAGCATGGGCCTTATCAAGCGCCCAATCGCGAAGCTGGCACGGCTACCAGTGGATTGAAGGCGATCCCTTCAAGGTGGCCGGTGTTGGATTATAGCATAAGTTAGTATAAGATCACATTGAAGTATTAGTTAAGTATTAGTTAAGGGACAAAATGAATTGATTCTCTTATACTGTAAGCTAGTCTGTAAGCTCAAATTGTATTCGGGAGTGCTGCTGGCGGCAGCGACGAATCAGTTGTTAATTTCGTTTCGCAAACACCGCACGCACGCTGCCAGCCTCTCCGCGTTTCGACAAGTTCAGTAAAGTTTGTAACGTTTTAAGAACTTACAAGTTTTTTATTTCAAACCATTTTCGATTGGATTTCTCAGCTCCCTTGGACGGACAGCTACGGTTCCAGTTTTTTGTTTGCGCTAGGGAGGTGTCCTCTTAAGAGAAAAGATTTTAAATGCAAATCTTGCTAAAGAACTATAAAATTCGTATGGCTAAGAGCGCTGTCCACCTGGGGGAGCTGTCCGCGAGTAGAGCTTTCATTGTAGCTTATCTAATAGCTTATCTAACAATTATAAAACTAATTAATTTACTATTGTAATCCCAAAGAAATCAAACTGCAAACAAATGCAACTCTAACCCTTAATTGTTTGCACTCCGCTCCTGAGCGTGACGTCAGCGCAGAGCACACAAAACGACCGAGCCCCACTTAAAGTTTGACCGCAACTTGAGGCGAGCCCTCTTCTCTGGCTCACCCACACTCACTCTCTCTTCCCCTACTCTCTCTCACTCTCTGTTTATTCGGCACTCAGTTTTCTTTGTTATTGGCACTTACCTCGTGTCCACATCTCGGATCGCATTGCAACGCTTTGGTCAGCCGCTGATAAGGAGGCGTTGGCGCTGGCGGCTGACAAATCGTCAGCGGCGGCAGCGACGTCGACGTCGTCGTCGTTGTCGTTGTCGTTGGCAGCTGCGTCGCTTTCACAGTGGCTGAACTGCGCAGCGCGTTGGTATCCACGGCTGCCGTTTTGCTGCTGTCTCTGTGTCTTCGCCTAAAGTTTTAGATAAGGGGAGACCCAAAAGTGTTGCAGTGGTGGGAGGGGGGGAGTGGAGGTTAAGGTGTAGACGTAGGTGGTAGCTGGTAGTCGAAGTGGAAATGGCAGTCAGTCAAAATGCGCGACGCCTTTGATGGCAACTTGTTGGTCCTGGGGCTTAGCGCTTTGGGCCAATTACGAGTCCCGATTGTTGCTTGTCTGCGTGTTTTAGCCGTATCTGTTTGTGGGTTCTAACTGCTTTGTCTAGCTTAAGTTGTTTCTGGGATTCCGTGTGGCTGTTTGGGCCAGCATTATAAAGGCGTTACGGCATAAGCTGAAAGTACATGAAATAATGAGGGTTAAAGTAGAATTAGTTTACATAAATATTTAAATATACCTAATGAAGTTTTTAAATAGTTTTTTCAACAGCGGCAAGCAGAAATTTAAGTTATATTTAAATTAAAATAGTAAACTTTAAGCTGGTCTTTCAACACATAACAATATGTTCCCCAGAGAGCTTAATACCTTTGTTAATTTAATTAATAAAACAAATTAATACACAAATATTAAAAGGTCTCCCATAGTGCCGTAATTTGTTCAGCTTTGTTTTCATTTCGTTAAAATTCACATAAAATTTCAATTAAATTTTCCTTTCCATATCTATCACTCACTAATTAAATTTTGTATACATTTAATTCGATACCATTTTTTAATTAATTGCGTGAGTTCATTAAAACATTCTCTTAGACAGAAACAGACATTATTATGCCATTAAGTCACACACGTGTCGAATGCAATCAAGACATAAATTTGATATAGATTTCAAATCAATTTCGCTTTTGCATTAATACTCGTATTTGCTATATGTTTGTCTATCATAAATTTGGCGAATTTCCATTGAATTATTCCATTGTTCATTATCATATTTAATTGGGTTTAACACAAATATTGCGAAAATGGTAAGTGGGAAATGGGAAATGGGAAAAACTGTGTTTATGGCCCGAAAAGGTCCAGTTACGAAAATGTGGCAGCAAAACTTTGGGCTCGCAATCAATATGCGTTGACCGAACTGTTCATCTAATTAGGAAGGACCGCCGACAGGGACTAACAAGTTTAGTTGGCAGGCAAAAAGATTTCCAATAAAGCAATAAGCAATTCTGTGTAATAATTTAATAATAAAAGGACGATATTATCTGGGCAACGAGCACTGGGCACAGCGCAATTTCATTTAGCTGACAAAAACTCTTCCATCTAACATTCCCAAGGCAGAGTATACCCCCTTCTTTCCCCTCTCAAGCCCCCTGGGCGGGTTTCGTCTGCCACTTGAGCGTCGCACAGCAAAAGTTAACGTGAAGTAATTACGTAAATGGATTTTTCTGCGTTGCTCAAATTTCCTGCACGTCCTCTCACAAATGAAACATAGAAACGGCAGCAGCAACAATAACAATCATGTTTATATGGCTGTTGCCCTCGAAGCGTGACAGGAAGCTTCCCAGGAAGGAAGCAAGCAAAAGGCGCAAGCCACTGACGACAACGCTTTTCTTCGTCTTCGCCTACATACTTATATGGCAAACAATATTTCAACTATCAGCATTTTTTTTTAAATTTTCTAAAGACCACAAAGGGCAGTGTGCGACCACAGGGAGGGGTGGCAGTTGGTAGGGGAAGGCAAGCAAAAGTTTTACGACAACTGTGCGACAAGTGACGGCATTTTATGATTGACTGACAAGTTTTCCCCACAGCAATCAGCGCCACTGGACTTGGAAGGGGACTCGGAAAAGCGTTGAGCATAAAGATAAAGATGTTGTAAAAAAACGGGGGAAAAAGGGTTTAAGGCAGCCTCAAGTGTGTGTGCAATTAAATTTACATTTACATTTTTAGACGCAGACGCAAATTTCATTTGGCGCTCAAAAGTATGCAACACTTTTTATCAAACCAGGCGCAGGCAGAAAATCAAGTGAAAGCAAAAGCAGTCGAGTGTAATTGCATCTCTGGCTGTGTGTGTGTGTGTGTGGGTATGGTTGTGTGTTACCTTGAATGTTTCTTTTGCCACTCGACACTCGAGCGCATACATTTGCATGCTAATGTCAGTGCTGCCCTGCTCCACACGGCCTCTCTCTGTGCCGCTGTGGTTCTCTGTCTCTCAGGTGCTTGTGCGTGCCACTAGAATTACACTTTTAATTACAAAACTAAACATGAATGCATTTGATATCAAACGAAAACAGAGACGAGGCTCTTACTGTGGCCCAAAGGGAGCGAACTGGAAACGAAGACAAAACCCAGGCAAAATCTGACAAAATGAGCGCAAAAGGATATATAAATACTCTTACCCAGACCCATGGTCTTATCTGGGTCATGCATAACTTACACACAAACGCACACAGAGGGAGAGCCATAGAGAAATTGGCAAGTTATGTCTGCAAAGTACACATATATCACTGAATCAACTTTATAAATTGAATGCCCATGCACATGAACTGAGACAGACACTTAAGCTTAATTGAATTTGAAAGCATGCAAGTAGTTCAACTTGTTTGGGCATCTCAAGTGATTCACTAATCTTTCAAAGAGTTTCCCTTCTTTTTTTTGTGTTTCCTGAAAATAAACAAGTTGTGGTAATTAAAAGCGACTAAATTGGAGAAATGCTAGTGAACCTTTAAAGGAAATTGCTCTAGATTTAATCACGTTAGGACTGCTGCAAGTTTAGCTAGAATTGGCTTAAAAGTTTTAGCTTTAATTTACATATTTTTCAGCAGTTTTAAGCCAAGTTTAAAGCAGTCAACATGAGTTTGATTAACTTTCACTTAGCTATTTGTTGGTGTGAAAAACTTTTTGGTTTATTAGCATAAAACTAACTTTAATAAGTTCTTAAACCGAAGCTAACATAATTTATAAAATTTGTTGCTAATTTTAGAACTTGTCTGCCATGGTTTTATGTTGACTAACTAAAGATAATACAAGTTCATCATAAATAACTTTTTAAGCAGCTAAACAAACACTTTTGACGTAAACTCCCAGTTAATTTGAAGCAGTTTAATTGGTGCCAGGCACAGTGAACTCTCCCACTAAATAACCAACAATTATTTATTACTTGGCACTTTTTGTTGCTGTTGCTGTTTGTAGCAGCGGAACAAGTCTTTCGTTCAGCTAAGCAAATCAATTTGTAATTCAAGTCGACAAACATGCCAAGTAATTTCTCAGCTGACTTGAAAAACTTTGGAATTCTAAAAAGGACTGACAAAATTTAAATAAAAACATATTTTTTAAACATAATTTCAAAACAAAACTTAGTTAAAGTCTTTTTTATAATACACTAAAAACTTTTTTATAATTTTTAGCTATTTTTTTTAAACTTTTTTGTAGCTTTAAATTAAACAGTAGATTTTTAATTTCTCGCTACCAAACTGCCAGTTTTAAGCCCGCTAACTTTGGCTACAATTAAGCTTAGCTGCTGTAATTGCCAAGATGCCAAGCTGATAGCCAAGAAGGACAACATATTCGACTCATACTTGTTAGCATCTGCAGTCGAGCAGCTAACTGAAAATTTGCACATTTATTTTGGGTCAAGTTCAATTGGCAACATTAATTATGGTAAGGACTTGGCACTGTTGACTGACACCAAATTCCGCGACCCTCGAGTCCCCCTCGCTCCCACAGTACCCGAACAAGTTCAAATAAATTGAACGCCTTCTAGCTAGCTAAGTGAGCGTAACGCCCTCTAAAATGGATATTACCTCCAATATGCTGCGCCTCTGTAAATCTGTCCGTTCGCCTGTCTTGTTGTCTCTTGGCATAATTAAAATATCTGCACTCTGCTTTATGAATCATGTCAAGCAAGTGAATCAGATGCGCACAAATTGCGTAGATGTCGTGCGATAAAAATAACACACAACGCATAATGTAATGAATGAACAGACGGGGGGATGGGGGAGTAGACAGAGGGGTGGCTGGTGCAGTGGTTGCACCAGCAGAGGCTAGCTGCTAGTTGTCGAGGCATGAAAATAGAAATGCTCCAAAATAAGCGGCAGCTGCATAACGAGAACAAGGACACAATATAATTTGTTATGGGATGCTATGTCGCTGCCACGCCCACTCGCCCACTCGGCCACTCATACACCCACTTGACTGCAAAATCGATCGGCATCTGCATAAATTTCCCGAAAGCCACAAAAACAAGCAGAAAATGAAATTAACAAACATGGTCAAAAGCAAGTAAAAGAGGGGTAAGAACTAAAACAATAAACATGGCAATAACCAAGTGGAAAACGGTAAAAAGGGAAAATGTGCAGAGGGAGAGGGGGTGGTGGGGATTAAAAGGAAGCATACAAATGGCATTTATCACAATTTGCACGTATAATTAATTAGTTTTTACGCTCAGCACCATATCAGCAGAAAGCTAACAATGCCACTCAAAATTCCGCATTCCAAATTCAAATTCAATTTGTATTCGAATTTGAATTTGAATTTGAATTTCATAAAGCAGCCAAAAACAAAACAAAACAGAAAGTCCAACTGGTTATGACGAGCAACTGCCAGGGCAATGTGAAAATGTGAAAATGTCCTTCAACTTCAATTTGCTAAGGGGCGTGGTAGGCGAGGGCGTGGCAGGGGTACGTCTAGGGGTACATAAAATGTTGGACAACATAGAATAAATAACGACAAGAGTCACAACCATAACAATAAGTTGGTCAAAAGTGCCAACAAGGCAAACTCGACAGCCACAAACACACTACGATTTTCAAGTACTGCATAATTTCTAAGGAAAATTAGAATTCTCAAGTGGTGCGAGCTTAGATCGGTAGACTAGAGTGTAAAATAGCTGAAAGTTTCTCAACAAAAATGTTGTTTAAAGTTGATAACTCTTGCTCTCATTAATTTAAGACATTTTTAGACAATTTATAGGGTGGTCGAAAATTTTTAAGGTATCAAAAATTGTTTTAAAAATATAATTTTAACGCTGTTAAATATTTAAATCAATTTTTATAGCTTTAAAGTTAACATTTTATAATAATTCGATTGTGCAATTACGTTATAAATTAGTTTTAATTAATGTTATGGCTATAAACTGGCACAAAACTTATAATTATCACACACGATTTTTGTGCTTAAATAACAGTTAAATAATTCCATTTTTGTAGTTTTGCTTTTGTTGTAGTTTAAGTTTAACACACTTAAATCGTGACGCAACAATTTATTTATACTTATTTCATATACGACAGCGAAAATCACTTTAGCTGACAATCAAAATTTATGTCATTCGTGCAGCAAAAGTGCAATGGCAGTTCAATTATTCAATAAAACAAAATAGCAAAAAAATGCACTTAGTTTAAACGTTAAGCACTTGGACAGTAATATAACTAATTTATTAATTTGACGCTAATAAATTCAAATACCACAAAGTGTGTAACTTTAAATTGAAACTATTTTAAAGAGTGTTAGAAAAACTACGGTAATTAGACTTTTGTTTGACCAACTCCAGCTAGGCTACCACTTCAATTTTGTAGTTTGTTTTTGAGTAAAACTTTACTTAAAAGCTGCCAAAAATAGCCAAAGATTGTAACTGAATTATAGGTGGTCAGGCCAAATCGTTGGCTAAGTGCATAGAACTTGACTTATTGCTGCTGCTTCCCGCAATTGTCAGCAATTGTTACAAGCAATCCAGGTGAGCTAAAGTACCCGCCATTATAATTCTCTAATGGCGATTCGCAATAATGCAAATACTCGCACTTCCAGGCCACAACAAGTCTACAACGCCGATAAGCCAAAGCAAATTTCCCAGCTGTTTTTTTTTGGTTTTTGTTCTGTCGGACAGACGACGCAACTGATGGCCAAGAGGAAAGCAGTGCTGGTGGTTTAGCTTGTTTTTACTAGCCTGAGTAATTAGTAAGAAGATTGATTTACTTGTAGCTAGAAAAATTTATGTAGGAAATTTAAGGAGCAAAAGCTGCTGCTTAAGAAGGTATTAAAATATTTCAAAAAATTTAATAAGAATTGGCTCAAAATCTAGCTATTTTTGCATTCTGAAATCTGCTCATTTAATTCGAAGTTAATTCTAAATACTTTGTTTAATAATTTCTTACACTGCCTTGAACTTTTCTTAACTATAAACGTTTAATTACTTCCCTACTTTAGTCAGCTTTTTTTAGTCGCCTAATTTTTATCACTCGAGCTCGCTGTCATCACTGGCACCTACCTGTAGTAGCAAGGGGCCACACCTGAAGACATTGTACACCGTCAGGTAGGTGCCATTTGGCGTTGCTTTTTTCCCAAGCGATGGCAAAAGAAATGAAACAAAAATTTGCATACAAAAACAAGAAAAAAACGTGGAAGAAGAAAACCGAAAGTTGTGCGGAAGTTGTATGCGAATTTCGCTGTGTAAAAAACACAGCAAAAATGTCGTAAATTTTAAATTGCTACTTTTTTTTTTTTTGAAGATTTCTGCTCCACTGGCGCACGCCGAAAGTGGGCGATAGCAAAGATTAGGCACTGAGTAGGCACTGTGTAGGCTCAGTGATATGTGCTCTGTGCTCTGTATAAATTGGCATTAAGTATGGCAACTATTTCATTGTTATTTTAATCTTAAGTGCACGGCATGACAGGCTGAGGGCTCGATTGTTGTGGCAGTGAGTACAGCCGATGAAAAACTTAATTTAGTAGATAACATAGTAGTAGCTTTAGAAATTTAACAGAAAAAGATAACAGAATTTCTATAATACTTCATTTTGTATTTCAGCACATATTTTAAACATATTAAATAATTAACTAGTTTAGCTTGAGTTTTGTTAAAAAGGTAAAGAAATGTTTAAATAGAAAATAGAGCATTTTCAAGGATTTCTGGAATTACTAGCTATAAAATTACTACAGTCAGTGCCATTAGTGTCAACTTTGAAGCTGCTTAACTCAGTCAAATGACGCAATATTTCCAAAAGTTATGTCTTTCTGAACTCTGGACGAAAAGTATAATCAATTCTCATTAAAATTTAAAATTTTTCAAATCGAGCCAATTTTGACAAAATTTTATGATGTTACCCCTTTGCATTTTTTAAAAAATTAAAAATTTTTAAATTTTTTAAAATTTAATATTTTGATACCAAACGTTAGTTCTAGTCCCCAAGAGTCGAAAACGGCATTACAATTGACCGCTCGGACGTCTCAGGCTTAAAATAAGTCAAGTCAAAGTTGTGTAGTTTTGATTATAAAAAGCCTAGGGGAGGATTATACCCAGTCAAAGGTGGAGTCTTATTTATTCTATAAACTAAACTATAAACTATACCACATAACACTTTTTTTAGTGAAAAAATGAGCGGCTGCATTGAAACTGAAACTTTAGTTTATTATCGAATTGAGTTCATTGGAAGCTTAATCATTTTTATTTACCGCAATGTAAATAGAACTTAAAAACAAATATCAACTTGTGCGACCACAGATCAATTAAGGACTGTATTACTCATATTTGAGCATTGCTAAAATTGTATTTAACTTAGCGAATGCTCTGGATATGAGCGTCTGTGCATTAGCATTAATAATTGCTTCATTAGCGATTTGCTATCTAAAAATAATCGGAGCAAAAAAGTAAAGAAAACAAAACACGCAAGGGGCAAGCAACTTGAAGCTACAAATTCCACATATTAAGGGAAATACAAAAACAAAAACAACACGTGAGTTAATAACTATAAAGCCCAGCGAAAGAATGTTGAACTTTAAGTTAATGTACTTTAAATTGTTTATACACATGAATATGAAGAGCCACAAGGTGCACAAGTTTATAAAGAAGAACAAAAAGTAAAATAAACATTATTTGTATTTACAACAAAATATGAGCAAATAAAATGACTAAGAAATATCAATAAAAGTTAAATAAATTCAGAGTAAAAAGCCGCAGAGGAAAAACCACAAAACTAATTAATTCAGTTCTTGGTAAAGTTGAGAGTTTTGATAGATGAGAAAACCTCTAAGTAGGGATATAGTATTTAGTATTTAGTGTACAGTATTTGCTGATTTATATGTGTTAGTTAAAATGCCACATAAATCATGGAAACAAAGCGAAAACCAAACAAAATTGTGAAGAGTGAAAAAGTGAGCAGGCAAATTTGAAATGAAAGCAAGGGTAGTAGACCTACCCCAAAAACCGCAAACACACACGCACACACACACGCACACACACACTCACTCACTCACACACTCACTCACACTCACTCACTCACACACTCACTCTCACTGTGAGTGGTGAAAAGTCTTTTAAGTTTTCTCGCCATAAATTTACATTTTGTTTGCTTATTGCATGCAACGTTTAATTTAATTTGCACTTAATTTCTTTAAATACTTATTATTGAAAATAATTTATTTAAACGCAGCAAAAGTGTGTGCATGAGTGTGTGTTTGTGAGGTATTTATTTATTTATTTATAGCGTGGAGACATTACCCATGTTTTATTTATAATATTTTAAGTACAATGAATAAAACGGCGAACGCACTCGGCATTGAGTGTTTACATAGGCCTCGATTCGCTGTGTGTGTGTTGGTGTGTGTTTTGTTGTAGATATGTAAATATATTATTACTATAATACGTACTTAACGTCTGAGCAGCAGCAACAACAATAGGAGCAATAAGGCTGCACGCCTATTTGCATAGCAATAAAGTCAATTTAGTTAGTGCGGCACAAGCTTCATTAAGTGCAGTCAAACGCGCGACGTCGTCAACGTAACAGACATACCCTAGCCTACCCTAACCCCTCTTTCAAACCCCCTCCTCCACATACAGTCCCCTGCAGCAGCACTTAGTGCGCTACACAAGTACAAATATTTGACGTTGTTGCTCCTTATTTTCTTCACATATTTTTCTTTTTCTACATTTTTCCATATATATTTTATTCTTCTCATTTTCATTTTCATTCTTGTTCTTTTTTTTTCGTTTTTCTGTGTTGTATAAATTTATTTGTTGCGTGTGAATGAGCGCTCAATTTGCTTGATAAGACGATTTGACGGCGACGACATCGTTGACGTTAACTGAAGCTGCGCTGCGAATTCCCAGCACAACGTAGATATCTGTGCCGAACGGTGAGGAGTGGGGGATAGGGGAGCAGGGCAGCAGGGACTCAGGGCTGGCACACAGCAAACACTGTGCAAAATTTTGTTAATGCGCTTTGTCAAACTTGACATTAATTATTAATATTTCATTTACAAAAAATGCTTAAGGAAATTACTCTTGGGTAGACTGGCATTGTTGGCGCTGGAAGTTGCCAAAAGAGAAGCAAAGATGAAGAGAAAGAGTAGGAAAAAGTTAGAGCAAGAAAGCTAGTGATGAGCAGCGAAAAAGAGGACGATTTATCAAAGGATGCAAGCAAATTCCTGCTCTCAATTTAAATAAGTTATAGAAGCGAATAAATATTCTATGCTGTGTAGTGACATCGGCGTTTAAGTAGAGCATTGAGTTGTTGAAAGACTTGCATTAAATAAAAGCGTATAGTGATTGGTTAAACAGACAATTAAGACAAAGAAAAGTCAATTTCATTATGTTATTGTCTAACCCCAGCTATTAATTTCACGGCTTATAAATTTGGCAGACAAGAGCAGAGACTAAATAGAGAATAAAGGATTTAAACTTAAATTCATTTTCAAAATAAATTCCCATCTTTTTTATTCTTATTCAAACACCTGCCAGCTTTACCCCATTCATTCCCAAGTTCCCCTTCTAGCAAACAACACTCTTTTTTCTCTCAGTGCACCCTTATGTTCAAGTTTAGCATGCAATGCAAAGTTTTGTGCATAATGTGCGTTTAATAAGGCTGTGGGCGTTCAAGTTTTGGGATGCTGGCAAAAATGTAACACATACGCCATGTGGCACGGCACAGAACGGCACTGAACGGCACGTCAAGGCATTGTTAAGAGCTTTTAAGGGTTCAAAACGTTCGTAGCAAGTGTGATAGGGTCGTTTTGCATGTATGTCAACTTTATCTGCCTTTCAAACTGATTATTACTGCTTGACACATACGTTCATCGAGTTTGTCAATATCAAGCAACATTAACAGCCCACATCGATAGTAGATTGACATGAAGACACACACAAATAGTATCAAGTATACGACCCGTTGTAGCGCAACCTATAGACAAAACAAAACGAGCACTGACTTAGTTAGTAGATAGAACGCAAAAAACACGTTTCCAACCATGTAACAGTAGAGAGTTGTTGTGTTTGTATTTGTATTTGTTTTTACAGTGGCACACGTAATACGCTTTAGTTTTGCAATAGCTTTTATTTCGCGCAAATAAGAAAGTGGCAAAACGTAAAAGTGAAAATAAATAAACAAACATATTACGAAAATGGGAACGAGTAAATACAATGAATAGGAAAATGCATAAAAGAATAAGCAGCAGTGGCAGCAGTGGCAGCAGCATGGGCATGGGCATGTTTATGGCTATGGGAAAGGCACAACGGAAAGACTAAAAATGAAAATGAAAATGAAACTGAAAAGAATTAGAATGAGAATGAGAATAAGAAAAAGTCTTTTGTTGCGTTTAGAGCTTTTTGCCAAATGCGTTTAACTAAATATGTAACAGCTGTATAGAAAATAGTATTAATAATTGAAGGCCTCAAATCAAATAATTGAAATACAAAAATATTTCTAAGAATTTCATTGACAAAGAAATTTTCATTTTCGTGCGTTGAAAATCTGCATAACTTGACAATAAGCAGCTTATTTATTGTGTCGTCTCTTTTGTTTGGCTATTCAGAATAGGAATGCGCCAATTCTGGCAAATTCTTAAACTTCTTTAAAGTTCTCAGTCATGAGCAGTAAATTCGCTTGAAAAAGATCATCAGATCGCACAACAGGTTTGTTCAAATACCATTTGCTGCTCTTCTTTTTTCGCACTTTTATTTTGTAATCTTTTGTGGGGGCAACGGAAAACAAAACGAGAAAAGCAAGTAGTGTAGAGTAAGGAAAACTGTGAAGTAACCTGTTAAGTATAATTCTTTTTAAATGATCAGCAGCTTGAGCTCTGAGAAACACTGCATATTCATTTTATTTTAGTTCTTGTGTCTAACTAACAACTATTCATATAAACCCCTTACATTTGTATGTCTCTCAATTTAATCAAGTTTGTTAAGCTCACCTTACAGGGTATTAAAACTGTTGCTAGTTGCGGGCTATTGCCCCACAGCGCATTACATTTGATTATGTCTCTATGCGAGCGAGTCCACGTGTGTGTGGGAGTGTGTGTGTGTGTTGGTGTGTGTTTGTGTGCACTGGTACTACGCCTTATAAATCGTCTGCCCCTTTTTTGTCCATTTCCCACACCGCCGCCGGCACAGCGCTCCTCCCACCCCTTCGGCCAGCTGGAACACGCTGCCGACGGCAGCAACAGTCACAGGAAGGAAGCTTCAAGACACGATTAAATCAGCAAATAAAACAGCAAGTGAATGGCAAGAGAGCAGCAAGAAATTGAAGGCAGCTTGAAACGTATGCGAATGCAAACGTTGCAGAAAATGTACACAAAAAACTCTGGAAGAAAATAAAACACATCAAGCAAAATACTAGAGGACAAAGTGGTGTAGCTAGAAATGTAGAAAGAGTGCGAAACTAAGAGAATGAGGGAGCAGAACAAAGTGTGAGCTGAGCGTATGCAAACAACGAAAAAAAGCACGAAAATAAACCAGAAAGTAATGAAAGTGCGCTACGATACCCTGTACATATGATCAAAGACCACATAGAGTGGCCAAAATACGCTATAAAAATAACTAAGCTGCTTAAAATTCTTACAAACAAAAATCTGTCCTTAAATAGTTTCTACAACTAAGTAAATAAACCTACAAATTAACTTGGAAAACTAGTATAAATACTATAAATTTATCTGCCGCTTTAAAAGGAATTCCAAACTGCATATACCCCACCAACAAAAGCAATCACAAAGGGTACAAACAGCAAAGTCAATAAAATGTTAAGAAATAAATTCGGTTTTATTTTTTTTTTTTTTCAAACTAAATTTGTTATGAATGAGCTAGCTAAAAAATGGAAGCATCAAAGCAGGAAGAAAGTCATGCCAATGGGCAGAGATAGAGAGAAAGAGTGGGAGAGGTAGGTGGAAAGAAAGCGTGTGAGTAACGAATGAGAGCAAAATAAAGAGCGCAATAACTGACTAAGGTTGAATTTTTGATTGAATGCATAGATAAATGAAGGACAAGTTCCACACAAACCGGATGGAAAATTGATTACAGCATGTGCAGAAATAACTGTTGGAAAATTTCAATGGTGGAGTAGTCGGGGGGAATAGGTAACTTAATATATACACTAATTCTCGGAATATTGACTCGTAGATAAGCGAACAAATTGCAATACAGCGCAAGCTTGTCCAAACTCCTTATCACCGTGAACATATTGACATATAGTAGGCAATACCTACTAGCTAAATACATACATATATAGTAGGTAGTTGGTATTTATGCATATAGTAGTTTTGTTTTTGTTTTAAATATAGCTACTACTCGTGTTCGGCAAGGAGATAATAATTAACACAGTGTTATAATTGTTAAAACGATGACGTAAAGATCGCTGCGATTAAGTTTTAAAGCACAGATTGTAGAATTATAACAGTAAAACAATTGAGATTGTAGAGGGAATGAGATAGGAGCTTAGTTAGGCAGAGAAAAGAGGCAGAGAATACGGTAGTGGTAGTAAAATAAGAAATGAACAAAGGAGTTGTAAAAGGAAATGAGGTAAAGGAAAAGAAATAAGTGAAAAAGAGCTTATGAAGCTGAGCTGAGTGGGAAAAGGCAGACTAAAAACACCCTGTACTATCAATATGCACTGCATTAACAAAGTAATTCATAGCAAACACAGTTTGGTTTGGGTTGAATCAAAATTACTCAGGAATCTGTCTCTTTAAGCTTTTAAACCTCTTGTCCCATTTTAGCTTAACCCTAACCTAACTTATTTTTTCAACAACAGGGTAAAATGAGCATAAATCTAAAAGCAGAACAATTTAATAAAATCCCAAATAACATTGTAATTCAGTGTCTAGTTTTTAAACTCGAATTTGTTAAAATTAAATTTAAATTGTTTCAATTCAAGCTGACAAACAAAATCTACAGTTTTGCCAATTTTGATTTGATTTGTCCTGCTCAACTCCTCCTCCTCCTCCTCCTCCTTCAGTTCTTTATGTAAGCTATTTACTTGCTGTTTAACTGCCAATTTATGCTGGCGTAATAAATGGGAAAGGTGGAGGCACAAAAGATAAAGAAAAGAAAAAGGGACCATTGATAATATAATAGTATAATAATAAAAAGGTAACTGATTGTGTGGGTCTAAAAATCGCATTATTGTTGCCATCTCTTTTACTTTTGGCCAATTACGCAGGCAGTTCAAATGGCATTAGCCACAGTCAGAGAGTTGTGGGCCAATTAGACGTCAATACGCAACGGCAAGGCTAATCAAAGACCTGGTCAAAATAAATTCAAGTGTAGTTCCCCCCTTTCTATTTACCAGTAACATAAAGTTACGTCTGTCAGTGCCCGCTACCACCCACGTCCCCCCCCCCCCCCCCCTAGGCGAATGAAAAGCACTTTGGAAAATCATTGTCTATAGAGCAGTGAACAAATTGCGACTCCAGCTTGAAATTGAGACCAAGAGCAAGATGAACAAGATTACATTCTCAACTTTAGATATTTTGCTGTTTTTCAGTTATTTTTGCTTCATTTTTTTGTTATTTGTTATTGTTGTTTTGCCTTACGACAGGCAACTCACTCGCACTGTTAGTTTCCCAAGCATTTTGGGGAGTCTCTTCATTTCGCCGAGCGGTAAGGGGGGGGGGACATTTTTTATAGCAAGTCAAAAACCTATTAATGCTCAGCCAGCGCGTTCAACTTGTTACAATTCTTTACGTTTGACTCGCTTCTTTTCTTGTTTTTTTTTTTTTGGCTCTTTTTTTTTGGTGTTTTTCGTGTTTCCGTTTGTTTGCAAACTTATTTATAATACCCTGCAAGTGTCATTTGATTAGGGTTATTTTAGCTGCTCTAAAACGCTGAGTAACCGGCTGAGTGCGGGATTTAGTTCGAGTAAACAAAAGGTAAGTTCTTGTATACAAATTAATGTTAATTGATATTTAATAAACATTCTGTTGTTTAAGCTTGATTTGTTTAGTTTTAAACAATAAAAACATTAATAGTATAACTGAATATAATTAAACAATGGGAAAAAAAAATATTAAGTAAAGATAGTTGGCTATTAATAAATCAGCTATAACTTGAACATAACTTTCTTTAGCTTTGTACTACAAGTGGATAATCGTCATTAATACATCTTAGTTTACTCTTACCCAAAGCTATTCAAATTTGTTTTTTTAAATGTATAATTAATTGGCTTTCTTTATGTTTTCTTAAAGTCTTTGGAAATCTCAAGCCTTGCAGAGTTTTACAGAGTATCTGTCAGTTGTGCGCTCCCCAGCTTACTTTTATTATTTATTTTCAACTATTTCCGCTAGTCTGCTTTTCTGTATAGCTTTTGCATTAGACTCGCTGCTGCTGCTAGTCATGGTAAAGGTTCTTTGGGTTTGAGTTTGGGTTCAGGTTCGAGGTACGATGTACGATGTACGAGGTTTGAGGTTCCTGTCTATATTTGTGGGTTTCATTCTTTATACGAATTTATCAGCAGCACACAATGTCTGTCTGCCCTCGTATGTGTGTGTGTGTGTGTGTGTGTTTGACAAGAGTTTAATTTTTTTTTCGTTTCATTCTCAAAAAAACAAAAGAACGACACAAATTGCAATTGACTTTGCCTCTGGCACTTTCAACCTCCACTGCTCACCTGTTTCTCACCTGTACACAATATTTTTGGCACTGTGTCGCAACGCGAATCGATATGTGGCAGCAATAATGGTGGTAAATTTCATAAATAGCTTCATGTCAGTTGAAATTTTTGACTATCCAACTGTGTTTGACAAGTGGCCGCTATCTGAGCGCTGCGCTACATGGAAGCCCCCGAAAATGAATCAATTTCAATTAGGGTAAGTGGAGCACCTGCCCACCTAACTGTGTCTACCTGTGTATGCCTCTAGGGCAATAATTAAGCTGCGTGCCATTACGCTTAGCCAGGCTAGGCCAGGATCATTTTTATTTAATTCAATCAGTCACCTCGACGCCTGAAGTAGTTCTGTGCATCAAATGGCCATTGGCATGGCCGCGAAAATCGGTTCGTGGAACCGACTCTCAACTGGAAATAATCACCGGAAATCTGTGAACGGAAATGGATGGAATAATGGCAACCAAAATGGACGACAGCCACCGCCAAACAACAGCTGGCGTCGCATTTAGCCAAACAAAGTGTTGCCCCGAAAACTTCTCAACGTCCCCAACGTCCCCAAAGCCCCCAATGTCCAAATCCGGGCCTTAGGTGTAGCGCCATCATTCGGCATGCCAACGGCTCATTAATTTGTATTCATAAATTACATTTGGACATCGAGTAGAAGAAGTACATGAAGCAGACGTGGAGGAAGAACTGAACTGACGGCATACGGCAAAGTGGAAATCAATGCAGATGCCTCTCATCAAATCAAGTCGAAATTGCGAAATGCAAGCAAAGATTTTCTTGTACTTCATTCAAACTGCTGTCGACCTAGTTGGGCTATTTTATCAGAGGAAGGTAGTACGTCAGGCAATTTGGACATTAATCTTCATAGCGATAAGAACTTATCGAAAATGCACGCATAAATGCCTTAAATACATTAGCATTGTTTTGGGGAATTCTTTGCTGCGAATATCACTTCCTCTTAAAATCTTAATGACATGATTTAAGAGCTTAGGGAACTGTGTATCATATAGTTCTAGGAACTAATTGACACATAATTGATTAGAGTATTTGAGCGAATACGAAACTGAATCTTTTTTTATATTTTATCAAATTTAAAATTTTTGTAAAATGTATTTTATATAAACATCTATTAATCTGCTGATTTTTGAGTGAATACGCTGATTTTATGAACCTATTTACATATAAAAATTTTAATATAAATCAGATATAATTTTTAATTTTATAAATTTTTCACATTAGAACAAATATTAAATGTTTAGTAAACCTTAAAAGAAAAGTTAACTACTTTCTGCATTCCAGAATCAAATATAAACACAATTTTATAAACACAACAAATTTTTACAACTTTTAGAATTTAATCTTTCTATTTTTATATATTCTGTTGTTTAGCACAGACTTACAAAATAAAATACGAAATAAACAGACGTCTAACATTAATATATTGCGCATAATGCGTGAAATTAAACCGTAGCTAAATTAATTTGCAATATATTACGTATACGCACAGGCAGCAACAACTGTCAAATTTATGATATTCAATCAAATGTCAATGCACATAATTGTGGCCACTTATCAATGAGTTGAGAGGCACAACGTCTGCTGCTGCATGGTGGAGTCAAACATTGCCCCAATTACCTACACACACACACATGCACACTCTGGCTTTTATCTAACCTCCCCCGGCAGCAGAGCAAGAGTGTGACAGAGTAAGGAAAAAGGGGAAAGTGAGAAAAGCGGCAACTGCAGCGCCTGGTGCATGGTTTATAATTCAATTAATTTTAATATGATACTCATGTGATACGAGCAAAAGGAGACGAAGACTGAGACGCAGCAAGCTACTGATAAGGAGACTCTTAATACATTATGCTCTGAGCACAAAGTGTGCACAATTAATTTTGCGTTACTCTGGCCACAAACAGCAACGGCAATAACTAAAGCGTCAGAGCAATGCCAAAGATACAAATCAAAAAATCAACAACAAATTGCAATGCAAATAACAAAAACATAAACAAAAACAAAGTCAACAATAGAATGAAAGAAAAGCCCTCTGCGGGGCTGTATTAGTAGTGCTTTTTATATATTTTTTGAATTTTCGAATTGTTGAATTTTGTATTTGCACTGCAGTTTGTTGCCACTGTCACTGGGGCAAAAACAGCGGTCGCTCACTGGGAGGGTTTTATTTTGCTGTGGGTGTAGGATGATAGTGGGGGGAATGAACGCGTGTATCTGTGAGATACGCGATAAAAAGCTTAGCAGCTGGTATTTACCTTCTTTCTGTCGTGTCAGCTGCCACATGCGCTTCCAATGCCACCACGCAAAAAATGCAAACAACACTAAAGATGCGTTTAACACTAATGTTTTCTTTTACTCTTTCTGTTTGTTTTTATTTACTTGTTTCTTTTTCAGTTTTTGCTCCCTTTTTTTGTATTTTGTTTAAAACATAAATTTTATTATTGGCGTAGAAACCGCTGAACGTTGAACGCTTTGGCCGCTGACCGCTGCTGTCCCACTGAGCACTTCACACAGTTCGTTCGCTTGTGTGTATAGAGCTGTGCATTAACCGTTACGTTCTTAACGCGCCGCATGAACTTTTCAAACTGAGACCTGAGACCTGAGACCACGCGCGAGCGAAACGACGAGCGCTTCACCACCCGAATCATCAAAGCACACGAAGAAATTTGCCGACGATGCGTCGTTCGGCACTCGCCGGCAGCTGCGACGCAGCAAAGGCAGCAGCAGTCGCCATCTCTGCTCAGCTATACGTGCAAAAGGATGCAAGGAACTGTGAGCGTCGTTGAAACACTCAAAGGTTTGAGTGAAAGTCGGTTTGAGTGAAACTGAGAGCTGATTAACGTTTGAGTGAGAAGGTATTTTGAGTGTTAACTAGCGAAATTTCAAAAGTTTGAAAAAAAATTACTTGATTTGATAACTTTAATTTATAAAGAAAGCATCTAAAAATAAATAAAAATTATTTAATATATTAAACTTTTCTATGAAGTAAAACCGCCGAAAGAAACAATCATTTTAAAATGTAATAAATATGATTTTATTTATTGTTGCATTTCATAGTTGTCGATTTCTCAATATTATTGCTATTTTATTCCATTGATTAGCTTCTTTTGCACAATAAAAATACTAAATGGGTTCAAAGTAGTTCCCAATGCGATGAATATAGTATGTCAATTTACATAATGCTTTTTTTAAAAAGTAAACTAACAAATATAATTTTGTTTCTTTGTAGGCATTTATACTATTAAGTGTTTGTTTTTTGTCTGTAAACTATAAGATAATCACATTTTTAGCTGGGCTATGGTTTTTCTTAGCAGTTTCCCTTTTTTTTGGTATTAAAAGCATCCAATTGTTTAACGAATTTTAACAAAAAACTTAAGCTAATGACTAATGACTACAATTAGGCACGTTTATTGTAGGAAGTTGTAAAACTAACTGAAGAAATAGACCGAATCCAGCACATTTCGCAGATCAAAGTCACCCTTTTGTGGCAGCTTTTTTAAGGTACGATTCAGCTGTCGCTTGGACAGATCCTCCACAGAGCCATCGTTGGTAAAGTCGCTAAAAGAAAAGAATTTGATTTAAACTGCTGTTATCTCAAAATAAAGTGACTACTTACTTGTCCCTAAAACTGTAGGTGTGACGCATAAACTTGGACAGCTGCTCTAGAATGGGCTCCGAGTGCAGAGCCACAAACTGTTCTCGACAAGCGCGATTCAACTCTGGCACCGTGCACGCATGTGTCCAGAAGCAATCGTGTACAGAGACAAAGGTAAGACCCTGTCTCTCACACTGCAGCGAGGTAAGCATCATGTGCGATGAGTCCAGCGAGTGTATGAAATTGGGTGGAAAAGCGTTCTTTTGCTTAAGTATGTTGGGACGTTCGTACATGTCCGTGGGCATGTTAATGTTGTTAACCCGCAGACCACTGCGCAATGAGTGCTTCGTTTCCTGGCGATTGTATGGCTGCACCACCGGCAAACCCAGCGGTGTGATCCACTCCACATTTTGAGAGCAAACGCCGGCAATCAAACGTGCGCACTCCGTGAACCAGTCTTGAATCTCACGCGTTGAGGTAAACATTTCCCGCAGACTTTCGAATGTTTTTGTCGTCAGGTAAGTGGAGGCGGGCCAGACCCAATCCTTGGGAAAATCATCAATGTCTTTGAGCTGTCGTGCAATTTGTAGGCGTGCACCATATCGAGTGACCCCGTATACGGTTGTCATCACCGTCTGTTTAATGACCTTGCGCCGCACAAAACCCTCCAACGCAGCTGCCACATGTATACCATTCTGTGCATCCGATTTGCGTGTGCGCTCCACCAACGCAGCCACAGCACTGTAGACATCCTGTGGTATAGCAGATGGTGCCAAATTCACACTAACTGCACCGGCCTGATCCCGTCCCAAAGCCGCATAATGCTGCAGTCCATTGCAGGAACCATCTTGATGGATGGGAAACCGACTGAGATAGGCAGCTGGATCGGGAGAACGTTGCACGTTTGCGATTTCCATGCAACAGGCGAGCGTCTGCCAGGGCTCATCCGATTTGGCCCACCACATGCGACCCGTTAGTGGATTATCCGCCGAGTCCAATATGTCTGGCATAATCTCCTCGGCGTAGAGCAGTCGTTCACGCACCGAGTCACGTTTCTTCAATCCCGTCAAATTAATGCAGTGCAACTTAAGCCAGCTGAAACCATCAATACCCAAGGGTTGTGCCTGATCAAAAATCAGCATGGAACGTGCCAGATCCGAACCCAAGTGATTCAAATGCGGCGGCACGGGATAAACACGACCACGAAAGTCCATATTGTGTGGCAACCAAAAGACCTTGTCGCGATACTATAAATAGATGACAGCAATGAGCAAATGAGCAAAATTATAAGTGAGGCTCACTTACGTGTTGAGCCAGCGACAGCCGATAGAGCGCATCACACCACAAGCTATACATTTCAGCTTGTCTGCGCCTGTGTCCAAGTTTATCACGGAATTGCTTGGCCCGCTCCGCCGGCGAAACAGCGTTGTCTCCTCCGCCATCAGCGTTTAAAGCTTTTGCTACCGTGGGCAGCGGTGGCAGGGAACTAGGTGGCTGAGGCACATCCAATTTGGCATCGCCACCATTCTGGAAGACCTCTATGATGACGTCCAACAGCTGAGTGTTTACACGCCAAGGCACACTGGCCAGTTGATTGAGGGAATCGAGTGCAGGATATAGATGCTGAGGATTCGCGGCATGTATGCGCTCCCATTGCTGCACAGCCTGTTGGGGCAGACGTATGAGCTCCGATTTGTTTAACAAATAGCCACCGTTGTGCGGTGTACTCCAGGGTTGCGGTGGACACAACATGGGCACCAAATTTGAGTCAAAGGTGAGCGTCTGTTGACGCGAAGCTCGCAATAATCTGGACAGCACCGGATGTGGTTTAACCTCCTCCTTGACGAGTCTGCCTTGGTTACGAAACAGCGTATAAAAGGCAGGTAGCAGATTTTGTGACGACGTTGTCGTTGCTGCTGTCTTGGATTTGCTCTTCTGCCGCATAATATGCGAATCGATTTTAATGTCCCGCATTAGAATATTGTAGAGGAATCGTCCCACACCGGTGAGCACATTCGATGGCCACGGCACCTCGGGTAAATCCATTGAGGGTCCACTGTGTCGCTGTTCGTGAACCAATCTCTGCCACATCTGTCGTGTGTTGTCCTGGGTTTTGCCACTGTCCCAGAGATCACAATACGAACTGTAGATTTCACCGATTTTCTCCAATGTGCCATTGTGTTTCTTTATTTCGATTTGATAGCATTGCTGCACCTTTTGGCCCAGTTCCTTGTACAGTTGTCCTACGGTGGGACTAAAGGTTTCCGAACCCTCGGCCAGTTTATAGATCTCCTTGATGAGTATGTCCGTATAGTGACTTGAGTCGAGCACCTTTAGGTACGTGTAGTAGTTCATATAGCCATGTGGCTTGAATCGCACCTGTGCCCGCAACGTGTTTATATCACGCACAATTGCGGCAGAGATTTGTTTGCGCCAACTTTGATCCAATTCCTTAAGCTTTGTGCGCTGCAATCAAAACAAAGAGTTAAAGACCAATCAAAGTTTTTACTATAGTTTTGTACAACTCACACAATATTCGGCATTGGCAAACTCCTTGGACTTCTCAATGGACTTGATAGTAATACAACCATCCAATTCCACCTGCAGCTGCTCCCGAGCCAACTGCTCCAACTGTTCTTTGCTGTAGCCAAGCTTGGAGTTCATAATGGCGCATTTATCCTCCGCTATGCCCTTTGATTCCTCCCCCACGGGTATAACATACGCATTGAGATCATTCAGCAGCTTGTTATCGTAGCCCAGCTGAGGTGGCACATAGACAGGTGTAAAGTCGGCTCGAACACGCCTTATGGCGTCCAGCGCTATATCACGTTGATCGGACACAAATTTGGAGCGATCCATTATCTGGTTCAGACTGTATCCTTGTTGTTCGGCGAGTTTTATATATTCCTCAATTAATTGTTCATTCTGTGCATCGGTTTCCACACGTCCCAGGCATTCAAAGACGGCAGCATAGGTTTGCTCATTGAACGATAGTTGATCCTCTTGGATCAGCTTAAACAGCTCCTGACAACGATCCCATGAACCTTTGCTGGCATATCCATGCAACAGAATGTTGTACAAATCAATTGTGAGAATGTTGCTCTGCTTTTGCTGTGTATTTTGCTTCTTAACGCGACTGCGATAGGCAAAGATTGTGGATAGGGCACGACTCATCATATTCGCCGAAACGCAGACATTTAGATACGTGGTCAAATTAATGGTCAATGAACGCTGTTTGGCCAAACGCTCCTGCTCCTCATTTACGTGCACCTTCGACTTGAAACTGGACACAAGGAAATTAAAGTTTATTATGCGTGATAAGAAAAAGGAATGGAAATAAACATACCGTTTTTTGGACTTGGCTGTTGCTGCATTTACATTGGGTTGCACCACAGGCACATCTGCCTTGGAAGTCTTCTGGACGTCGATATAGGGCTCCATTGATTCGAAGGGATCTAGCAAAGTGGCCTCGTCAGCTAGCTTTGGCGCGTTTAAACTGAAATTTATTTGGATAATCAAGCAAATTACTTTTGTCAATCGTCAGGCACTTACTCAAAGTTAGCCAAGTCTGCATCAATTTTATCCTGTCGCTCATGCTCCATGCTCTCAATTATATCACGATAGTTGTGAAAGCTTTTAAGTATTTTGAGCACCTCATCCGGATTGGCAACGATCTGTTTGGTGTACATTTCCTTGCCAAAGAATATGAGAGGCTTATCATCATACATGCCCGCCTGCAGTATGGAACTATCCACAGCATCCAAATCGATCTTTTGATATTCCGCTGGTTGTCGTTGGGTCAGCTCTTCGCTGCTCGTTTTCGTCTTCTTCCAATCGTTGTCCGATATCATTTTTTGATATTCAGAGAGCAGCAGCTGGGCCTCTTCTCTTTCAGGAGTTTTACCTTTCTTCAGTGCACGTCGCTCTTCACGTGCACGTTTCTCCAATATTTGCATTTGAGTTTTCTGTATGAATTCGGCCAATTTCTTGGATTTCAAGCGCTTGACGCGTGACTTACGTTCGCTGGCAGTGAGCTCGGTAACTAGACAGATATTTTAATTAATAATTTTAATTGGAATGCGCTAAAAAGTATGTCTCACCTTCCAATAGCTCCACATACTTGGCGTAACGCGGTTTACGTAAACGCTTCTTCTTGGCCAGAGCAAGGGCGTCTGTTTGTGTGGGGGTGGTGGACTGTGTACGTAAACTTGTTGCTGCTAAAATTAATAAAACAATTAGTTTTTGGATTTTTACAGTCGGAGTATGCAGCACTCACTTGCCGGCGCTGGACGATAGAGCATTTGATAATATTGCTGATATTGTGTCATATTGTGCGCAGTACCGCCGCAGTTACAACAACCGATTGTTGCTGTCACAGGCGCTGGCAGCCGCAGCACGCGTTGCATTGCTGTAGCGCGGTTAGCACTTAATATACGATACATATTGTTTAAACAATTGCAACGTTAGTTATTAAAATTTAGTTAATTTTCACACAAATATTTATCGCTTGCATAATATTATGTTGTCCATTGCGCGCTTCACGTGTTGACTGACAGGGCTGCAATAACGTTATCATCGTTTTGAGCAGAACAAGTTCAAATGAGTGAGTCAGAGAAATGAGCTAATGAACTTAATTTCTTGTAAAATTATTGATTATTCGTTGCAAATATCTTTAAAGTGTATAATATCATTACGAAATGGGAGGAGTAACTTAAACTATCATAAAAATAAGTAGCTGCGGATTAATACACTTTATGTTGGTAGAGTTTTAAAATAACTGACTGACCTGAATAAAAATAAAGGATTGAACTAGCTCGCTAGAACTATACTATCGCCCATGAAAATATTGGGAAATAATAATAACTATCGATATTTACCGGTGCGCAATACTAGTGTTGTTAAATTAACAAAGTTTTTAAACAAGATCAACACTGACTTTAACGTCATCTACAAATAACTTACAATTTCAGCGTTGTTTACAAAAATGCCACCAAAGCGCGATAAGAAAGACAAAAAAAATGTTACGGAGTCAGAAGATTTGACTAATCCGCAGCCACCAAATATATTTCTATACATTCAGCTGGCAGGTATTGGAAAACTGCCCAATACCACACACCCACTGGAAATCCATTTGGTTCAGGGTGAAAGTGTAATTGTGAAATGCGTGGAGCAATATAATACCGATGCGATTATACTGCAGGATGAGTTTTTGGCCAAGCCCACATACACATTGATATTCCAGCAGGATAACCTGGATCGCATCAATCATGCAGCCGACAATCCGTTACTGATTAAGCTGTACATGCGGAAAACTGAAGCATTCTCCTACTACGGCGAGGAGGAAGAACTTGACGAGGAGGCGAATGCCGAAACTATGCTAAAGGCGATCCTTAATGAAGTTGAGCAGTCTTCACAGGATAAGGATACAATACACTTTTTCGATGAGAAGGAAGAACTTGTGTTGCTTTGCATGGGATATTTGGATTTAATCAAACTATTTGGCCATCATCGTTGCATGGTCCGCGAGGAACTGTTCCTCTATCCCGTGTCCAATGTGCCCAATGAACTGCGCACCACAGTGCACTCCGAGTGGCATCTGTACACGCTCGTGCCCATCGCCAAAGAGCTTACCTTTACCAACATGGCTTTCGTCTCGTTCGAGTCCATTTACAACATCAAGGAAGACTACTCCCTGGATGTACCCTCGATGACAGTGCAGCTCAGCTTCCGCTCCGTGCAGCCCATTTCTCGCAACGAATACCAGGTGATACCGTGGTGCTCCTTTGGCGGTTTAACCGAAGACTACATTTCCAGCCAGAATAACTACTTTTTATTTGAATCTTTTCGGGAAATCAATAATCATGGATTTTGCACTGGCCTCAAGTCCACCATGGATTTGCAAATCCATAAGCTTTTCTGCCAACTAATGCGCTCTGAGGGCCTGGAGGTGGAATTTGATGAAATAAGTATTCAGTACGATCTTGCCCTGATTGGCAACACCTTTCACCGTTACATTCTGACCCATTCCATGTCCGACATTCTGTTCACTGCGTTTGCCTATGGCCATTATAACATTCTGGTCGAGGTGTTCCAGGACAGCGTTGTTGTGTCCAAAAAGGCAGCAACCAAGAAAACGAAGGAACCGGAAGGTAATGTTGTCAAACAGAAAATATTCGAGGGTATTCTAGATCCATCTGTTATGCTCTTTCCTGGTGGTAAGTACAAGCTCGTATACTACGCCTCAACTACTAATTCAATCCTACCCTTTTTTAGTGCAAACAATTCGTTTTGCAGTGGAGCTAAAGTACCTGGGGGCGAGGAAGAAGGTGGTCAAAACGAAGCGTCAAACGAATATAATTGTTCCTGGCTCACAAAAGGATAGTGCCGGCAGTAGCCAAATATCCCTGGGACCAACATTTGCCATTATCAAAATATGCCTGTTGGCGCCACTGGGTGAGACGTACCACGAGCTGAAGGTCTTTCGCGATAGCTTCATTAGCCAGAACCGTTTGCTCCATTGCAATCCACAGCCACCTGAGCAACCGAAAGCGACTCTAGTCCAAATTCAACGTGAGAGTTATCAACGATTCGATGCATTCATACGGGACACTATACGCTACATTGTGGAGAAGAATGTGCACAGTGTCGAAGAGAAGCGCGGCAACTTTTGCTGTGTTCTACAGAATCTGACCAATATATTGCTCAAAGTGGTGGGCAGTGATTTCAATATGCGCACACACACCACAAACAATACAGAATTTACGGTAACTATTGCACTTTGGCTATCTAAACTCAATAAACTATGTTTCCCTCTATAGAATCTCTGCGCAGTTGCCTTTAATGAGCTGGAGTTGCGCATTCACAACCTTTTGGAGCAGATCGAGGATAAGGGGTTGGATGAGCTCATCAAGGACAGGCATCAGAAGACGGAACAACTTCTTGATCACATGAATACTATCAAATTATTGAACGCCATCGGCGACACGCGTATGACTGCGTTTTTCTATGAAAAGGTTAGTCAGTGATACTGTTACTTACTCCTCATTCATCCTCATTCCTCTTGCGTTTAGGAAAAGGACAATGGTGGACCGCTCTTTGAATTCTACGATCTGATCGCTAAAATGGAGCGAGCTGAATATGCAAGTGCCAAGAAGTTTTTTAAAACAACCCAAATGCTGACGCCCAATCTTGAGTACTTTGCGTAAGTGCTGCCATCAGCTTTTATCATCAATTTCATACACTGACAAACAGTTCACAGTGGTTGGATTAAGATATTCCTCAGCTTTGTGGACACACGCGATGATCCCAATCCTGAGATATCGCGAAATGCCACCGAGTGTCTGCTGAACAGCATTACACAGTACGCGGAGTTGAATGCTCGCCAACTGGATGGTTGGATACTCCTCTACTGCTTTTATAAGCGTTTCAACTATGCACCCGGTTTCACCTATGCTCGCTGGCGTATGGAGGATCAGGTAGTGACCAAGCAGCTCAAGATAAGCGAAGCTGAAGCACCCATTAGCTTGTGGGGTCTTTCTCTAAACATTAACCCGAGTTTTGATACGCCGCGTGGCGATTTGTTTTTAAATGTTTCAAAATGTTTGTGCGCCTGGGACTCTTTGACTTTGGTCAAGTGATCTTTGACGAGGTGCAGATGCAGTGCAATGAAATCGATCGATATTTGATAACTACACAGCTTAAGATACTGCTCAACCAACTAGATGAGAACTTCAAACCTATGGACTACGGACGTGGGGAAGATCACTGCGAGGAGGAGGAATTGGTGAGTTTGAGATTTTTTTACCTAAACTAACTATGGTTAAACACTTACTCCCATTTCTGTAGAGTGCACAAGATGCCTTCGTTGCCCAACTTAATGGCAACATTGAGTATTATCGTGGTAATTGGGAAAAGGCAGCGAGTTATTATGAACGCATCATGGAGCAATCAAGCCCTGATGAGGATGCCCGCGACAATTACATACTCAGCAAACTGCGACTCGCTTATTTGTCTTTTGACCTGGAGAATTATGATCAAACTATCAATGCGTTGAGTCAACCCTTCAATGGCAAACTCCTAAACTTGGTCATCAGCTACATGATGGGCAAGGCTTACTACAAGCTGGATGAGCTCAATAAAGCGCTCGAGTGCTTCATTAGCTGCACCACATTGGGTATGCACGTGCCCAACATTTGGGGCTTTCTGGCATTGGTTAATCTGCAGCTGGGCAACAATTTAAACGCACTCAATTGCTGGCGCTATGCTAGAGTTGTACGTATTAAAAGCTACCTTTATGTGCATTAAAAAACAGTTTTCCTTTTGTTAACAGGATCCCACTAAATGGATTACTGACGACTCCATTTTTGAGGAACTTAATCTCATTGATGTCGACAGCGTGGATTTATATATAGATGTGCCCAGCTCCGGCAGCAGTTTGGTTTCTTTGGCATCCAGCGAAGAGGATTAAAGTGCCACACTTTTGATCAAGTACACCAAATTAAACCTTTAAGTTGTAAACTTTTAAATAGAAGTATGCCAAGACAAAATCTGTGGGGAAAGTAGAAAGTGTACTTTCTAGTGGTCTAGCCCTTCTTTCCCCATAGTTATTGTCTTAGTAGCCAGCAATAATCTTGATTTAACCCCAAAAACTGTTGTGATTATGATTGCAGTACTGACCTTTTTTTAGTTACATGGACTAGTTGTTGTTTTTGTTGTGTAGCCGTGACTTGTTGACACAAGGTAATGAGACAGCCTGCAATTTACTTGCATAAGACACAGCAACACACACACACATACACACCTCAGCCCGTCTGTTAGTTCTGCTCGTGTATTTGTACTCTTGCACTTTTTATAGCATACTTTCGAGCGGTTTGAAAAAAACCACAGCACATTCAGTAGTCGCAGTCAGCAAGCATCACAACATGGCCAGCTCTGGTGGCGTGGATTATGGCGATAAGCTGCCACCGGCGGGCAGCATAACCAGCAGCACGGCTTTGGCCATACGCAACTCGACAATTATAGCCCATCGATTGTCCATCTACTTGCCACAGCTGCTGTTGCCCTCGAGGGATCCACAAAAGGTACCAAGTGCAAACTAACTAAGCTATTTATTTTGATTTAAGTCACTCTGAGTATTAGTTCAAGTAAGGCTTGCATGCTTAACTTTTGGCTTTGGTTTTGCTTCAGGAATCAAGCTCCTCTAGTCTAGAGTTCTTATGCATTTTCTATTCTTATTTACCTTCAGCTCATTATGGAAATCAACTGTTATGTGGCACAATTTCGTGAGTTGCTTATTTTTATCGGCCAACCCCGTGATTCACCGGAGTTACGCGAGAAGATTCGTAGACTACGTCGCACTTGTGTAGATGCCTGTAAGCAGACGGCGCACCTGATAACACCACAGCCACGGCACTGTTTGAGCAGTCCCGGCGATCGCTTGCATCTATCGCTGCTGTACGAGCTGACGCAACAGTTTCGGGATGAGCTCTATAAGAGTCATCGGCTCATAGAACTGGTGCCCTACGACATGACCGACTACTATGGTAAGTAGAGGACGAGCCAAGGAGTAGAGGTAGCTCTAACTAAAATAGTTTCCAATTTTAAGCACCAGCACGCACAACGGCACCTTCGAATCTGGGCAATGTGATTAGTCAAATACTGTTGTGCAAGCCAATCAATCCGGACTTTCAGCAGGAAGAATTGTGCAGCATAAGCAAGGATGTGCAGGAGTTGAATGAACTGCTCGATGAGCTGCAAGTCCATTTGCCCAAGCCGGAGACACCGGAAACACCGGACGACAACGAGCACAGTGAGTTAAATGCCAAGTGAGCTGAACTGAGCTAAATTCATAACATTCTTGTGCTCCCCTCCCCAGCTGACGTCAAGGCAGCGACACTGAATGCACCTCCAGCTTGGTATACACAGCAGCGTCGTCGCAGTCGCAGTCTCTGCTGTTGTTTTAAGCCTTCCTCCCAGGCGAATTCGTTATAAACCAGGTAAACAGGTAAGAGAAAGTCAAGTTGGCATAACCCATCACATGCATACCCTATAATTGCATTCACGTGCCTATATTACAGACGAAGTCGACACTATCTAACTCCATAAATAATCCCGGTCTTAACTTATCAACAAAAAATGCAGGAAGTTCTAAATAAAGTTTACAAACTGCCGCTGTAAAATAGATGTTTTGATTAGCTTGACTTATATTTAGTCGCTGATTATCTATATATGTCTATATATGTAATCGATTTTGATTTGTTTTGCTTGTTTTGCTACAACATTTCAAAATCATTTTGAGCTATTTATATTTTCTGATTTATATTCAGACCCATCATCATCATCATCATTCCGTAAATAATTGTTCTCGTAACTTTTGTGTTTCTATTTCTGTATTGTTTTTTTTTTCAACTTTTTATTTGCATACCTCAGTGTTATTACCGCAAAGTTTATTATGTCATTTTTTTCGCAAACATTTTTCCAGTAAATTAGGCAGCCTGCGGGGCAACATTTCATTTAGCGTACTTTCATGTGCCCATAAATACGAATACTTTCAGCTGTCACTGTGCTGCGATAAACCTGTAACCAGTCACAAGGAAGTGAATGTGGCACAAGGCATTAACAAATAACAACAAATCTCCCAGTGAGCGTGAGGAATGTGTGTGTGTTTACCGTTAAAGCTTGTAACTGTTAATTAAGGGCAGCTTAAAGATTTATACTAAATACTCCTCTTTACTTCACTCGTTTTGTTGCCAAGTCTACAGTTGATAATGTTATTTGTTTTGTTTGCCACATTTAAAAATCCCCACTTAGATTATCAGCTAGTACTTAGCCGATAACGCCCACTTCCACTGGTTTTATTTAATCAGATGACCGTGCGATTCCATTATGAAATAAAATGCAATTTTGTTTAATTTTTCACATTATTTAGTATATATTTTAATTTTAAAAATATGCCTTTGTGTCTTTTACAAAACATATCTCTACATTAAAAATATATGTATATGTATAGGTATATACTTTATGTAGCTCTATATAGTAGTGTATATATATAGATATATATTTATATATATGGTATAAACTTCTAATATATGTCATATGGATTTTCACAGAAAATCTTCAACTTTCATTTTGAGTAATGCATTCATTTCTTTTCCCAATTGTTTAACATTTTTCTTAGCTTTTCTTTTCTTTTTTTTTGTTTGTGCGTTTTTTCTGCTTAAATTTTGTGTTGAGCATTCTGCATTTTATGGAAGATTCAAATTTTCTTTGTTTTTTTTTAGTTTTGTTTCCAACGGTAAGTGCACCAACAAATTTGTTTCTCTAAATTCTAATTTTTGATTTGTGCACAAAAACATTTGGCAATTTGTTTGATTTTTTCTGTTCAACAACTACTAAATGTTAACAATTATTGTTTATACATATCGTTGGACTCGATTTTCTCTCATGTTGGCTACATTATTAAATTCACTATTTGTTTTTTAACATTTCATTTGTGGCTAATATCACCGTTATCACTGCGTATCTGCGCTTAAACTTGTTCTAAGTTTAAGCTAAATGTAGTCTTCTCTTAAAGTGGTTATAATTCCTTAATTTTGTATACGTAAGTATGTGTGTGTGTTTGTGGTGCAAGCAAATAATTAATTAACTGCTTAACGCTAATTCAACACATTGCAGAACTTATCATAAAACTCAACTCAACGCGTACAAACAACAATAAAAAAAATGTACAAATAAAATATAAAAATATATGTAAATGGGAGAAAAAACACTAAGAACTAAAGAGCTTAAGAATTAAGCACTTAATTTAAGCATGAAGTGAGAGATTCCCACTCGCTCTCCCAACTCTCTCCGCAACTCTTCTCCATTTCTCCAGCGAGTGAGCAATTAATGCAGCAATAAAATAAGATGTGGACTTGTGTTGTGGGTGCTGGTGGCTTGTGGCATGTGGCATTTGTGGCTTATGGCTGATGATGTTATGCTGTGTTTTTTTTTAGTTGGCGCCAAACAAATAATTAAAGGAACACTGAGACAACCTCACAAACAGAACTAGTTTGTCTGCTGAGGCACTTCAAAGGCGTGTGATTTTATTTGTCACCGTTGATGACGTCGACAGCTGTTCCAGCCGTGAGCACAGCTCCTGTGCGAGACGCAGCTGATGCGCAGCAGCGGCAGCACAGGATGTAGCCGGTCCATTGGTCGCCACCGGCAGTTGCTGCACGGCAGCGGCCATCGCTTCCGGAAAACTCAGGCAGACACCAAGCCAGCGTGCTTTGCTGCAGGCATGCGACTAAAACAGAAGCACAAACAATTCAGTTAGATACGTTGACTACACTTTTTTATTATCTGTAAACTTACCATGGCGAAATCGCGTTTCCATTGCACACCGCACTGTCCATCACAAAGGGGGCAGGGACGCTCCAAGCTGTAGCCACCGCACTCGCTGCAATCCAATGAAACATGATCATCGGTCCAGGAGACGCCGCAAGTGAAACAGGAGCCAAAATGTTGACGCAACTCCTCAATAGTCAGCACATTGTCCATGCTGATCTCAAGTGGACTACCGACCAAATCGGGCAACGAGGCAGACAGTCCCAGGCTGTGATGACTGCAAGCAAAACAAATGCAAAAAAGGTTTTGATTAGCAAACTGATTTATAAGCAAATTACTTAATAAATATTTACTGTTTAGACTTATACAAATTTCTGGTATCAATGGGAATTTTAACTCATTGTTTGGGAATACAGAAAAGCTGTTGTACAATCTCGGTTGTTCCCCATTCGCCAAACTTTACACATTTCTAATTTAAAAACTTTGCTAACCGTTGAATTCCCCTAGTCGAGTTTCTACTGTACTCTAAGCTTATGGAAATGATTGATGAAACGGCAGATTATGAATGGAATTTAAAACAGTTTTTGGGCCCGCTACTCCCCCCGTTTCGCACCTGGCAAATCCCGTCACAGCCAGGCCGTGACCTTGCACAGTGGGCGGACAGCGAAGCTGGCGTGATTATCATAATGCGCACAGCATGGCTAGAAGGGGCGCTAGCAACGCCAAGCGGTAACGGGACTGTACTAGACAAAAACGAAAAAAAAAAATTAAGGCAGCGACGCGACGTCGCGACGGGCAAAGTGACAGCAGCTTGCGCTCGCGCGATCATGTGAGCGTCGCATTGTCGCCAGTTTTTATTGTTGGCACAAGAGAGCGACATTAAGTGAGAGAGAGGGAGAGCGGGAGAGCAAAGCAGATGGAAGAGACGTATTATGATGATAATACTTTGGCCTGATAACTTAACAACAACAAACAGTGATGACAACACGCTGCAGTATTTCATTAATGACAACACAAGAAAGGCTGCAAATATTGTCGTTGCTGTTGTTGTTATTGCTGTAATTGTTATTATACTCTGCACCCCAAATAACACGATAAGATTGCAAAACTATGAATGGGAAACGAAGTGCGAACGCATAATCAAAAAAAAATAAATACCGATTGCTACTCACTGTCACAGTCAGAGTCACAGTCAGCTACCAGTTCCCCTTAACTGGCCCTGACTTTGTTTACAACGAATCAAAATAAAAATTGGCGAATGTATCGAACAAGTTCACAGGGAGGCGTAACGGCCGGCGCTACAAGAGCGTGGCGGGGCTGCGGCTGAGGCAAATCAGCTAAACGGCGCCATTGTCATTCATTTCAAAACGGAAACGAGCTTTCCAGCTAAATTCAAACATGAATCACAAGGCGTATGAGCAATCTGGCCATAGTTAGCTCAACAGATACATAGATACATTTGGTTTTGTATCAATTTGTTGTTATTTATACTATCTGTTATAAACGTATCGTACAGATGTTAGATAAATCTGTAAATGTTATGATTACTATATCTTATACTTACGCCATTGGACTGCAAATGTCGGCAATTTGTGGAGCACGAACGCTGGCACTCGACATTGTTGTTGCTGCTGTTTTTGTTGCTGTTGGTACTGCAATGAAACAAGAAATAAGGAAAAGTTGAATAAAACAATTAAATACAGCCAAGAGAGGGGTGGTGGGGTGAACGGGGGCATGTATATGTCAGGGGCAAAATACTACACACGAAACGCAGGTAAACAAACGCACGAAGGTAAACGAGCTAGTCGTGCAGCTGCCACAGAGTGTGTATGAGTATGTGTGTGTGTGTGTGTGTGTATGGGAAGTTATTATTAAGCATTATGTGTGGGTTTATTATAAAACACTTAAATGTCAAAAATTGCATGGCAATTTCAACGTATCAAGCGCAACTGTACCAAATAGCAGCTAACTAAAAACAGCTGATGCTGCTGTGGATCTTGTGTGGATGCTGTTATGACACTCGCTATTAAGCGCTCAACTAATTTCCAAGTACGTTTATACTAAGCGTGTGTGTGTGTGTGAGTGTGTGTATTTATAGTGTCAATAAACGGCATTCTGTGAAAAACAATAACAATAACAACGACACAAATTGACAACTTTTTTTGTACGTTTGAGCCTGAGGGGAAACACAGTCAATAAAAATCCGGTTAAAGCGTCGATTTGAGATGCGTCATATCAAATATTTACTGCTTTTTTTCTTGGTATTGCCCGTCAAGCCCGAATTTGGGTCTTAGCGGTAATTAAAAATAAATGTTAATGCTTTTTATTTTATCCCCCTGACAACTAAATTGTTATAGTCTCTGCCACACACGATTACCATTATACATATGTTTAATGCAATTAAAGGCGTATTTATACACACACTAACACACACATTAATGGCTGGCACGAGCGCCTTGTCTGCCTGCCTGCCTGGTGTGCAAATCTTTGGATTTTGGCAGCATTGCAAATTTTATATTTTTGACACACAGAAAAACGACACATGACTGCGTTGTCGTTCTTTCCCTCTGCTTGACTTCTATATTTAGCTGATCATATGAGCCAAAAGCAGCAGGCACATAATAAAATGTAAATAAAAAAGTTAAAAAAAAACAACAGAAACAAAACCAGACGTGCTAAATTTAAAGTCCTCAACAAGTTGACAACCATAACAAAGGTGGCTCAATATTGCAGACGGCTAGTGTAAACGAAGCGAAATGTAATGTAATGTTAATGTTAATGCTATGTTAAGTGAGAGCTGCTCATACATATGCACATATCTAATGAAGTTGTAGTTGTTGCTGGCTGGCAGCAAGCAAATGGCGGCTAACTGTAAACTCTAATTTTGCACTCGCTGACAAGCTCACTCACTCGCACACACACCCTCGCGTGTATTTATGTAGATAGCTAGATAAATGTGTTTGCATGTAGAATGTCTGGGCATGCAATGCGGCAGCCTCAACTCACAACTTGTAGTTGCATTTAATTAAAATTGATGTGATTTATTTATAGAAGGGCACTCATACACACGCATGGGTAAGAATGCTAGTTTCTTCTTGTTGTAGTTTTACAATATGCACAAGTGTGTGTGTGTGTGAATGTGTTTGAGTTTATTTTGGGCACGGAAATACTTACATTTGTTGTTGTTAATGTAGCTGCTACTTAGCAGAATATCTGATTGCTAACGGCGCAAATTATTTATTGTTCACTATTAATAATCCAAATTTGGATATTTCTCTGCTTTGTTGTATAGTTTGCTTTTATTTATTTATTGTTGGCCTTGCATAAGCGACAACAATGAAATTGCTCTGACAATTGCTTTTAAATAATTGCAATTAAATGTTTTTTGCTTTTTTTTTTTTAAATAATTGTTTAACTTTTTCACACACGCGCGCGCTCACGACAGTTAAAATTTGCACAAAACTTATTTGCGCAATTGTTGTTAAAGAAATGTTCATAAATATTGTGACAGAAGCTGCAGCACACTTTTTTAGTTTGGGCTTCGAAATTCAAACCGTTCAAATTAATGCTTTTGTTGGAAACAAATTAACTTTCTGTAGTTAAAATAAAACCAAAAGACCAAGTGGCGTGCACGACAACACAAAAATTACTCAAATGAAATCGCTCGATGCCACACGCTTTTATAGCAAAACGAGCGGATGTGCGAGCGAATAGGCGAGAGAGCGTACGACGAGTGAGCGACAGAGCAGTCGACACTGCAGTGAGTGAGCGTGCTGATATTGCAAACGATGTGAATGTATGTGTCTGTGTTTGTGTATTTATATGGGAGAGAGAGTAGTGTGCCAGAGCGAGAGCGCACACATGTGGAATGACAAAGCAAAGCTAACGAACTTGTCAGTGCTGTGCTCAAATTTGAAAATGCGCACCAACACTACTGAACATAAAATGCGAAACGCAGAATGACAGAGCGTAGGGTAAATCAAAGTTAATGCTAAAAACAAAAGTCAGCAGATGCTAGCCAAATCCCCCGCTATACAAATTGTATATACATAGTATATTTATGTAGTTGGCAACAGTCTGCGCCTAACAACGAAGAAAAGCAAAGCAAAGCAAAAGAAAAACAAAAACAAAACAAAACACTGATCACAAAATGAGAGCAGAGAGAGGCAGATGGAGTAGTGCGATAGTGTGAACGAGATGCCGCATAACAGCAAGAGAGCGTGCGCGCGTTGAGTTCGTTTAACGGTCAAAACACACAAGGCAACAAAAACTAAAAAACCCAAACTCATTCACACACACACACTCGCACTCGCACTCACCTATCGTCAGAGAGTGTAATACGTATACGCCGCGTGGAACAAGTCTAGTACATTGACTAAATGTAAACTCGAGGGGTTGTTGACGTAGGTAATTTGGACAAGAAAACACACAAAAGGACAGAGCAAAACTACAACACGGCAAACAGCCGTCAGCAGTGACGGTATTTCATTTGAATAACAAATCATTTTAACGCTGACAGGTAAGGAGCAGCAAAATCCCGCAGCGCAGAGGCAAGGGCAATGTGTAAACTGCAGGCGGGCAATCCGCAACCTGGATAACAGGTAAACAGGCGCGACCTGCACTTTATGACTTAACTGGAACTGATTATCCTACATATAACCGCCTTATCTGAAACATGCCCTCTTCTTTGCTTCTCTCCCCACTCTCATTCTCACTCTCTCTGCGTTTCTAATCTTATCGAAGTGTGGCAAAAATAAAAACTGTGGCATGAAATCTAAAACAGCTGTAACGCTTGAAATTCAAAGTCTGAATGTAGCCAATGGAAACTGCCAAAAGCAAGTGCTAATAAAAAGCAACCACAAAATATTCGCATGTTAATAGGAAAATTTATGTACTTTATTTGCTTGGTTTCTTTTTTTTTTTTTACAATTTTTTTGGCTGAACACAAGTCGCGCGCGTCGTGGCAATCAATGAGCTCAAATTTCGCAAGCTCTACGAAAAGGGAACTCGGTCTGCCCCCAAAAGTAACACTCGCCAAAAATAATGCAATTCAGCAAAGCAGCGACAGCGTCAAACTATATCAAAACTATAAACAGATCCACTCGAATGAATATTCGCACACACTCACACATAACACACTCATGCATTTATATTATAAACAATTGATGTTTATTTAGAAAGACTTCATCATGTTGATCATCATCTTCATTATGAGATTCTACAATTCTCCCAGATTTCATTATACAAACGGCACACTTTCCTGACTACCATTTAACATTGACTGCGTCGCAGTTTCATCTTCTGGAGAGGTCAGGGGTATGAGTATGAGACGGGAAGAGTCTTAGCGTTGAGTTGGAACTTTGGAGGAGAAAGACCATTGTCATCGGAGAAGGTCACACGGCAATTACTCGAGACACCGAGACACCTCTTACCCCCCGGTGCACACCGGAGATTGCGTCAGGCCACAACGTGAGCAAAGAAACAAAATATTGCTAAATAACATTATTGTAGATATAGTATATATAACAGAAAAAAAAACCGAACCAAATAATATTTAAACAATATATTGTATGCATATATTTTGCAAACCTTTTAAAAAGTTTTTAAGTGCGCTATGCTCATATTTGTGGTACATATTTGAGTTACCTGCCTGAAATACAAGTACACACACACACACAAATTGTTTTTATTTTACTTTTCCAGGCGGCAGTTCGATAAGTAACTGCATTTGAGAACTTGCAGCCCTGGAAGTGTGAATAAATTGTGAAACGATTTAACTTCGTCTTGAACTTTCATTTAAAAGACATGTACACAATTTAAGAAATATATACATCATTTACAATCGTAATAAACTTCAGCAAGTTCAATAACCAGGCCAAGATAAGCTTCAGATAATATGATAAAAAGAAACGATAAAATATTTCGAAAATTTCATCAAATCTGTTGTGAAACCCGAAGGACAATCTTCATACAGTTCAGAGAACTAGCGAGGAATTAAGTTTCTGCAGACAGGTAAAGTTCATGGCTTTCAGCTTGAAAAGACAATTTTTTGCTGTCAAATACAGACAGGGACACACAGCAGCTAACCGGATGAGTTTCCTCTGGCGATGTTCTATTTTTAATAAAGCGAAAAGTCGTATGAATATGTCAAAACAATCTGTGAAACATGTGCTGCAGTTCAGGGAACTAGAAATAGCAACAAAGTTCAGGGATTTTAAGATTAGTTTGCCACTTGAATAATGAAAGTGTTGTGAAAATAAATTTAGAAATAAATTATAATCAACCCTCGGTAATGCTATAAACTAAGACAGAGACAGGGACACGAACAAGTGCGGCTTGAAGACATGCGCTTCCTCTTTAACGCTTTTTGCAACAGTTCAGTTCAAACAACTCAACTCAACTCAACTCGATTCCATTCGATTCCGTTTTCGATTCTCATTTGTTTTATTTCAATTTCATTTCAGATTCACAGCTATGCAAACAAAGCTGCTTCTGCTGATGTTGCTGCTCCTGCAAGTGGTTTTGTCAATTGTTTAATTTTTATTGTGACTCGACTCTTGACTTTAAGTAAATAAAATAAATAAATAAATATATACAATATGGACAGTTGGATGGATGGATGGATGTGTGGTGTGTTGTGTTTTTGTCTTGTGGGCTGGGAACTGAGCCCAGCCCCAAATGCGAGTCGAAAAACCTGCAAAAAAGTCGTTGACGTCAATGCAAAAAAAAACTCCGGAAAAAAGTAACCAAAAATTGAAAAAATAAAAAAAAAATACATAAATATTGAATAAAATGCATTGTTTTGATCATGAGCCGAAATTGTGACCATTGTTGAATCACGGCTTTACGAGGAATTCAACAATTGTGGGTGTGAGTGTGTGTGTGTGTGGGGGAATGCTATTATGATAATACCAGATTTCTAACCGAGAAATTCCAAGTCAAATGCTAATGACTTCAAAGCAAATCAAAACAAGTTTTATTTTTTTTTTATTCGATTCTTATTTAATATATAATTTGTGGGTTTCCCTTTGTTGATAGATTATTTGCAAATAATCAGCAGAATAAAAAAAAAATTTTACTTAAATAATGGAGGGAAAAATACTAGAAAAAATGACCGTTTAAATGTGGGTAAACAGGGCGGCACCCCAAATGAAAGCGCCGTCTAGACGTTTAATGTAGAAAATTAAATCAGATAGATATAATTGCTTTTGGCTCACGAGTTGATAGACAAGTGTATAGGAAACTCACGATCTGCAGTGAGATCGAGACCCAAGTGTTGACAATGCCAATTAGACGAGCACAAATTATATGATCCAAATTGCAAATGAAAGTTCGACCTTGAACTTTGGCATTGTCTACATAACGCTTACGAAATTAACAAGTTTAACAAATTTTACGCAAAAATTAGAAATATCTAGATGCCAGACGTAACCGTAACAGTTGTGGTTAACTCAACAATTTTGTGTTGATAAATTACATATGGGTGTCAAGGTGTTATCTTTGATATGCCATTGATAATCGGTGTTTTATTGATTGTTCGTAATACGACTAAGCGGAGATGGGTGTGAACTGGTTAACAAAGCGGAAAATAACAAAAGAAATGTGTTTGTTAAGGAAAGTTTTTACCTTGGACTTCAGCTAGATCAATTATTGTTTATCAGACAAATAATTGTATTGTTCCGAGTATAAATAACAACTCAAATAGTTCAGTTATTAGTTGTTTGTGGTAATTTTGATCAATTATTTGCGCGTTTTAGTACGCACACTTAACTTTCCTATTGTATATAAATGAAGCTAATCAACACTAAATTATATACTAAGTTTAATCATGTGAGTGCAATCATCCAATGTCTATGCTCATTTCCAGTTTTCAGACTCAATTTATGGGACAATAGATCCATTATGCAGTCAAATGAGGTGCGAGAGTGTGAGTGTGTGGATACGAAAACTATTTATATCTCATCGGGCGAGTTTTGCTATATATACACTATATATACATAAATACGCAATCCATTGTTTCCCCGTCACAGAAATACTCTTGAGTATTGCTGACGTCACAAACACACACACACCTACTATTTCAGATTGTAACACTTGTATTTGTTATTTAAATATTGTATTACATAGAAACTGCCCCCAGTTATCGGAACATTGGAACGCTATTAAAGTACAACTACACTCAATATTATCTGAAACGTATTTGCATCACAAAATGCGCAATGGAGCGTACAAAGAAAGAAAAAGTTAAAAAAAAAACCCAAAGAAACTAGCACAGCTGCCCTGCATGTACCCCCATTCAGAGTACTTACGTACTTCTGGAATTCCTCGACCTATAAGACATATACGCTACAGTTTAAGTATTAATTAACGTTTTCGATTTGCATATTTACGAATTGACTGACAAAACTAAGTGCTAATTAAACGGGACAATGTAGTCTGAAGCAAATTAGTTAATTCCGGATAAAAGAGGTCTTTAAGCCAATGGATATAGGCAAAGTAGGATATAATATATAATTTTGACATATATCTGCGAGTGAGACTGACGTCTGGATAAAAGAGGGCTCTACTTAAAAATACTATATAAAAAGTAAATAACTTTCCGAACAACTTAAGTGATTCGGCTTAGACAGGAAATGAGTTAAGTCTAGACAAATAAAGGCTTTGGGCTAATAAAAAGTAAAGAGGGCTCTAGGTAAATAGTTAGTTTTAAAGCACATATAGAACTTAAACCGCTGTGAAAATCAAATAAAGACGCAACTTAGAGAGGAATTTGTTATAAGTTAGTTATACCATATAAAAATGATAGCTTTATGCAATTCAATTGCTCCAAGTGGCAATAACGTCTGCCACAAATGAGTTAAGTCTGGATAAAAGAAGGCTGTGAGCTAACAGATAGCTCAGTATAGAAATGGCATGCTATATAGTAAGTAAATCTCTCGAGAACTCAAGTGATCTGACCGACTATTTAGTTGACTTTAACTGGTTGACGTTGTCATTTGTTGTTGTCGTCATATTATCAAGAGCATCATCGTCATCACACACAGCGAGAGAGAGAGAGATAGGCGGTACTTGGCACTTGTTAGATTTGCGTCGCACGAATCGTTTGCCACACACACACACACACACACACACAGACACACATACACACACCCAACGTACAGACGTCGCTCAGAGCTGAGTTAAGTTTCCAGTTTAAACCGACTGCTACTAAATAATTTCTCTCTTTCTCTCTGTGTGTTAAAATTGTAAATTGATCAAAAAGAATAAAAATTAAAATAAAATAAAACAATGAAGCGCTGCAATGAATGAATGAAGCGTAATTTATATGGAAATCAATACAAACAGTCGCAGTAGCAGTCGCTGTCGCACACTCAAGTAGTAAAATTTGATGTACGTATTAGTCAAGATGGACTATTGACTGTGATCATGATAGTGCCTTTGATGACTGACCTGCCCCTCAAAAGCTATACTATATGTGTGTACAAAAAATACACGATTTACAATTTACAGCCCTGAGCAATAACGAATGCCAAGTGTGGTTGATATTATCCACTACGTGCACGTTCCATTGACACTTGTGGTGGCATTAGACAGCACCGTCAATACCAACAGCAGCACCACACTGTCAACGTCTCCGGCACCAACAAAATCACCATCATCAATACCAGCGAGCGAGTCAAGTATCCGCGAAGCAGTGCTGGCAATTTAGCGCATTTGCAGCTTAGAAATTAAGCTATGTTCGGAAATAATCCGATAGCTGTAGCTTTAGCTATAAATTTGTACAAAAATGCATACAGAAATCAATCATTTAATTAAAATAAATAATAATAAGACTTATTTTTTATCAAATCTTACAAATGTCTAAAAAATCGGCCAGTTTTCTTGCCACTTCAGCATTTAAGTTGCTCACTTTTTTATTAATTCAATTAAGCTTTTTAAACGCCAAAAAATTCCGTCAGCACTGCTGCTGACTTGGTTACTTGACTCTTTCTTTCTGTTTGCTGAGGTTATAACCGGTTGGGACCCAAGTGAATCGGTTAGAGGCCGTTTGACAAGCACACTCATACACTTGCTGTACACTATTTATACCGCTAACTGGCATTAACCGGCATTTTGGTTTTGAACGCGTGTAGAGAAGACTTTTCGAAAAGGTCAAATGCGATCATCAAGTTGCACTCTTTTTTTTTTCAATTACATTTTTTTTTTGACACCTCGAACCTGAGCACAGCGCAATTTGAGGCGACGCGTGGACATTGACAGCTTATCAGCAACAACAATTAAATAAAACTATAGCTACAACAACAACAAAAACACAAATGTGAACTGAACTGAACTGAGGCTAAGGGCGAGACGAGTGTCTGATCGCCCTCGCGTCATGTTTGATGATGTCGGCAACATTTCAAAAAAAAAAATAATAATAAACCAAAATTAAGCAAAGCATAAAAAAAATACAGAATTTCATTTAGTATGCAAAACTACAGATATTTGGCTATTTTATACCCTGTAACCGGTTTATAACAAGTCAAACAATTGAGGCGGTTCTCATAGAATTAAATGTGTTTTAAATGCAAATAAATATGTTTAAACAAAAGCACTTCTCATCACTACAAAGCAACAAAATAAATAAAAATACTACATCAAGTTTTGATTCGAATTCAGCTGCTAATGAAGAGCACACTTTTAATACTTTCTGGAAAAACGTACAACAAATTAAACTAAGTAAACAATAATAACGTGTTAAATAAATACGTTAACTTGATCAATTGACTTGTTTTTCTAGCTGAGTTCTGAATACAAATACAGTAAACCGTGTAGCATAAAAAAACACAACAAATTTGTTTACAGATCCAGTCTTTTTGGTGTGCGTTCACTGTAGTGTTAATAACATATATAAATATATTTTTCAAAAATATTTTTCATGATTATTTGTCAATGAAATTTGCGATTTTAATTAAAAATTGCATTTTAGCGATAACAATTTGTGTCATACAGTGTAAATGCCATGCGTGTTGCAATTACGGGGTATAAATAGTCTGCGCGTGGCGATCCGTTTGGTGTTTTGCCTATAATGAGCATGGGAACAGCAAGAGAGAGAGACAGACAGACTGGGAGACAAGTACAGACAGGCGTACACATGATTTTGCATGCACAATCAAGCAGACAGTTTAAAGGTGGACAAAGCACTACGGCACGCAAAGGGAATGAAGTGTGGAGTAGTATTGGGGATAGGTGGACGGTTTTATATTTAAAATTTGTCATTACGTTTGTCGTTTTAATAAGCAATTGCATAAAAGCGCGACGTTTATGTAAGCAAACTTGCATGACGGCACTGAACGCCATGGGAGCACCAATTGTAGTTCCAAGTGCATTCTGAGCTAATTTTCCATATTTATTTTTATGTATATATGGGGATATATTTTTATTCCCATCGATAATCGATACTCAGTCGCGTTAGGGTCAATGTCTGTGGATATATTTATATACGCTGATATTGAGCAAGTGATGATATAAGGTGATTCAATAATTCATTAGTGCGAGTGCCCTTAAGTAGATTATCACAGCACGTGATAAGATGCAAATGCTCAGAAGCGATAAGGTTATAGTGGTCGCAAATGTATGTTATGAGCAACAAAGTGATCAAGAAAAGTCAGTAATAATTATATGGGGGAAATACCTGAATCACTGCAAACAGATAATTGCCATATTTATAGAATCTTTCCATGAAATTACTAATTAAAACACACGCACACACGCACACACACCGATATATTTGTCTACACAAATTAGTCGGAAGCCCGTTTGAGTTATAAGGAAATGTTGATAAAACTCACAGCTTTATCTTTAACTACAAGTATATCTATTTCTAAAGCCAGACCTTTAGTCATATGATGTGATACACTATATTTATACTATTCATAAAGATATTACAACTCATATTTCGTTTGCATTCAGTCGAAACATGATATTCCCAGTATTAATACATTTTATTTTTTTTTTCAACTGTAGACTCACACGCTCTGTGCAAAGTAAAGTAACCTTTAAGCAAGCTTAAGTGATAAACATTTAAGTCCAATATAAATGTTTAAACAACAGATACTACGCAGGGGGAGCGCGTATTTACTCACGCGCTGAATTTTTATTATAACTCTTAAAAAATAATAAGAATTCTATAAAATGTTATGATTACTATTTAAAAAAACAAAGCGCTGCGCAGATTAAGTATACGACCCGTGTACACTAAGTACAGAATATAAATTTTATTTTCGCTATTACATCATAAACATTAGCGAAAACAATTATTACACAATTTTAGCCACTTTCACTTTCGATTTGTCAATTTGTGTTCTAAGCGTGTTTCAAGTTATCCATTTATCACTCGACTAGACTTGACTAGCTGATAAATCTCAGTGGGTGGGCCTGGGCCTGGGCCTGACACCCCAGTCGTCCCCCCAATATATGGCATGTTGTAACTGCCCTAAACGACTAACACGTGTCGAGTGCCACTTTAATAAATGGACTTTGCAGCGCCGCACGCAACAATCATAAATTGCGCGCTTAAACTCAAGCCGAGTACGAGTACTCCTCCTCTCCCAAAAGCAAAACAAAAATAAGTAAAAATAACCAAGAGAAATAATAAAAATGTAGATGATATTTTACTTTATTTGTAGGCGACGTTAATATGCATAATCCCACCGTTTGCTTAAGGTGATTAATGTTTGCACAATTTTCGCTCTTCCAGCTAAATACCGGGAGGAATGTTGTGGGAGATTTAGGCAAACGGCACGCTAAGAGAGCCCCTGAGAGAAAAGAACCCCAAGTCACATGATAAACGCGTGAATTTCACAAATTTTTAGCGACAACAGAAAACGTGTGAATAAGCGAATCGCACGCTTTGTTTATACACAATTACGAATACAGTCAGTTAATCAGTTTGCAGATAAACCGGCGAATCGACTCAAGACTGAACAAAAACAATTAGTAGACGTCTACAGTACACGTACTTGATCGATGATCGTTGAAAATTCAAAAATTTTCTGAAGTTTCAAATAAACATTATTGATCAGTTTAGAAATTTAGCTAAATATAAGAGTAACAACGAGCTAAAGATCAAAATGTCCATGCAATACCGTTATACACATATATTTATTTGGGGTACTCAGACCCAACCCACTCGACGCGATAAAGCCTGACAATTAATGTTAATAAAAGTTTTGCGCCAATTTCCGCTCAAATAAATCAAATAAATTGAAGCCAAAGCTTTTGGTTTGTCGTAAATTTTAAAAACTCTTGCCAATTATACTTATAAAATGCTCGCTTTGTTTAAACATTTAAATTCACAAGCTTATAAATTAATTTTGATCGATTGGCATAGCAGCTATATAGCCTAATACAATCGAGTGGTAATATATCAAAAAAATAAAAAGTTTCATTTTCATAGTCACCCAACTTTATCGTTTGGGTAATCTGTCAGGAATTTTTAGTATATGTTAGTCTTTGTTATACTATATAGTCTATTTCAAGTGGGTCGCACAAAGAGCACAGGGACGCGATATGGATACACCTGTCCCAGTTGATATAGCTATCAAACAGGCACACAGCCCCAGCCGCAGCCACGCCCACACACCTGTTAATTAGTCTGTTTGGAAAATAAAACGCAAACTGATAAGCCCGTCTAGAGAGAGTACATAGCTGTACCTAGTACATAACCGTAACGCTTAGTAATAGTGCAAAAAATGTAGATTTAATACAGTTCCAGGCTGAGACTGGTATCAAATCGAATCTATTTTTAAATCAAGCTGTTAGGTAACTGCACAGAGCTTTGATAAACAAAATCGAATAGTCACACTAGCCAGAGACTTGAGCTAATATTTACATCGTTTCCACCTGAGACTATATATAGAGAATTTAATATTTACGCTATACAAACTTAATTATTAATGAATACTAATTGAACGAAATTACTAACAGAATTGCAGCTGTTAACATAAACAGTTCATAACAGTGTGCAGTTACAGAATTATGTTAAGTCAAAGTGAAGCTCTGTTACTTTGATACTGAATAAGTTTTGCGACTCGATTTTTTAGACTTATAAATAATAAACAGATTTAGTATTTACATACCCATAAAATTTAAAGTACGCAGTGCTGCAGCACAGCTGTTTGTTGCTGTGGTCAGCTTGTCGATAACGACTGCCGGCCCGGAGCAAAAGTCTGGATCATCCACATCAAAGATAATGCCGTCTTCCCATTCCGTGACTATTTGCGATGCTTTTGACAGCTGTTGCTGGTGCTGTGAAGTTGTTGCTGGTTCCAGCTTTTGCTGATGCTCTCCGTAATTGCTGTTATTGTTTATGTTAATGTTGCTGTTGTTGCTGGCAAACGAGTTGTTGTTGCTACTTGTTGCAGAGCGTTGTTTCATCTGTGTGTGGAGAAAAAGAGACGCAATTAGAGAATTACTGCGTCTTGTCTGTCTGGCGGCAACAGCAACGGCAACGCCAGTGGCGGCATGTCAAAAAACAAAAGGTGAGTGTACGTGCCGATATGCAAATACCAAATAACACACGTGGCTCATGCCTCTGCCTCAAATGCAATGACAGCACAGAAACGTGAAGTTATTAACAGCTCGCTTTGTGCGTTTGTCGGGTGAAGTGAGTGAGTTGCGGTAGAGCGAAAGAGAGCGGATAAACTGGAGAGACAGGACAGGACAGCTGTTGCTGGCTATTGACATAGGGGTCAAAAAAACATTCACGCACACATACACATTCCACTCGCTCCCAAATGCACGAATATTGCGAGCAAATATTTTTGCAAATAATGCCGCTTGGCAATGCAAATGCATATGCAAAATCAATAGATGTATTATTTAGGTGAAGGCTTCATCTGTGTGTAAATTTGTGTGTGTGAGTGAGTGCGTGCATACATATGTATGCATCTCTAGTTGTTGCAATGCAAAAACTTACGCTTTTGTTTTTGTTTTTGCAAATCTGCTTGCCTGCGTGTGTATGTGCGTGTGCTTGGTGGGAGGGGGGTCACTTACCCCAGACTTACCTTACTTCGCAAACGTCTCGCAATGTGATACCTCGTTTAAGATTCAGCAAATGGTGTTAGCTTCTGTATAAAGTATATTTTAGGCAAAAACTGCAACACTTGCATTGATTTTAAGCGTTTAAATTGAATGTTTTGCTTGATTTTGCCAGCGGACTACAATTTATGGCATTCACAGTGAAGCGTCGACAGCTAAACGGTTGGCAGCCCCGTACCATGTCGCACAAATACTTATCGCTTGACTATCGTTAGTTATCGACGTGCCACCACAAATTACTCCAATAAGAAAACATTTACTCATACACAGTAAAGTAATTTTTGGCGAACATTTACGAAATTTCCGAAGTTCGACGTTTTAAAATGCACATAAATCAACTGCTTAAGTTTAATAGAGTGCAGTAAAAACAAATTGACCATTGGAATTGACGATAACCTTGTAAGACAATCTGCCAGCCGTTCAACGTGTAGGCCTCGGCCATGGAGGAGAATATGTGGTAAATAAACATTGAGTAAAACAACGACAGTCCCAGCAATCGACGGCATCTACGTCAGACCCAAGACCCAGCCCACAGTGTGACAAATTGATGTAAAAAGCTTTTGATGCTGCCCCGTTGTTACAATTGCCATCTAAATGTTGACTATTGTTTTATGAGGACTGCGTGACTACGGCCTTGCCTTGTGTCTATTTGGTGACATACCGCTGCGAAAGAAAGAGACACAACACACGTAGTGAAAAGGAAAGCATTTGAGTCAGCAAACAGCAAGCAAGCAGTATGATAGGAAACTTGTGTGTGTTATCATCAACAGCTGTGCTAATTGGACACGTTGAAGTAAACAGCGAAAACAAAAAGCATTAGTGTACGTTTTCATGTAGTGCAGTGTTGTCAGCAGCAGTGCAGTGACGAATGGGGAAAGCTTAATGATCTCTATAAAAGCTTGACGACGCCTATTGAACTGAGCTTTTGTGTTTGCATAGTGTGTGCAGCTCCCAAAGGAAACTAGGGAACACCTTTTCGATAAACTCTTTTCAAGTTAATGGCTGTTTAAACAATTTCTTTTCCTTCTTTCTGCAGGATAATTGAACTGGAGTCGGCTCTGCTGGACGACTGCAATGTAAACGACATTTACAGCATTTGCGGTGGCAAGCCACTGCCGGAGGCACTGCGTCCAGATGTCTGGCAGGTGTGTCTCGATGTCAGGCATAAAAGTGATCAAATGTCACTGTTCAATGAAATCTACGATCTGCCATTTCAAAGCCAACTACGTGAGGATTGCAAACGTTATGTGGAACGCATGGGTAACGATGAGGAGGATAAAGTCTCGGTTGTCTCCGATCTGGAATCCATTATGACATTCTACTGCAAGAACCGCAATCTACAGTACGAGGCAGACAATGGTTGGATTGAACTTTTGTTACCACTTTTTGCACTCAAACTGAATCGTTCGGATACGTTTAATCTGTTTGAATCCATACGGGATACGTATATACCCAAGGGTTGCAAGCCCAAGGGTAATGTCTTCCATGTTTTCCGTTTACTGTTGTTGTATCATGATCCCGAGCTCTGCACTGTGCTGGACACTAAGAAGGTCACACCAGATTTGTACTCTCTGACATGGTTTCAATCACTATTCGCATCCTGCAGCAGTCTCTCTGTGATCATTGCCATGTGGGATCTGTATTTCCAGAATGCTGACCCTTTTATGGTCTTCTTTCTGGCCCTCATCATACTTATTAATGGACGTGAGCAAATTATGGCTCTGAAGACCGAGTCCAAGGAGGAAATCATCAAATTTCTAATCAATATGCCATGCGCCCTGGAGGTGGATGATGTGCCCGACTTTTGTTCATTGGCCCAGTACTATGCGTTGAAGACGCCCACGTCATTCAAGACGGATTACCTAAAGGCGCTCTATGGCAAACAGAATGATTCGCCACGCAGCCAGGAGGAATCTAATAAAGTATCACAGGCTCTATGTCTGCCCGTGTCCGTCTATGAGCTCGTCGAGAATTCTGCTATGGAATTCCCTGTACAGGATGCTGTACGCTTCTTCCTTGTCGACTGTCGTCCTGCGGAACAGTACAATGCTGGACATTTGTCTACAGCATTCCATCTGGACTGCAATCTGATGTTGCTGGAGCCTGTGGCCTTTGCCACCGCCGTCCAGGGTCTGCTAACGGCTCAGAAGCAGGCCATTGAGGTGAATTCAAATGCTGGCGGGGAACATCTGTGCTTTATGGGCAGTGGACGTGTCGAGGAGGATCAATATACACACATGGTGGTGGCATCATTCCTGCAAAAGAACACACACTATGTGTCATTGCTCACCGGTGGATATACATCCATACACGACTATTTTGGTGATCACATGGCCGACTGCCTGGAGGATCACAGTGTGAGCAAGTGCCTCGTATGTCAGCAGCACAATGTCAAGCAGGTAAGTCACCAACTGGACACTTATGCTACCATAAGTTAACTCCTCCCTTTTCCTATGATTTAGGCCAAGTCTGTGCCGCTCAAGATGCCAGCAACGACGCCGTCCTCAACGGATCTGTTTAGCAAGTTCTCAGCGGCCATGAAATCCAAATCCGCTGAGGTCAAAGGCCGACTGCTCGATATCATTGTGAATCCCAGCTCAAATGGTGCATCCGGTGGCGCCTCCAATAATGCGGCCCATACTCAGCCCGCACAGGAGCGTCATGTTAGCGCCAAGGAGCGCAATGGCAAACGCTATCGGAATGTTGCTCCGGTTTTCAGCATCGACGATGAAAACGAGGATGCCTACGATGGTGCAGAACGGGATGCACTGCCTCAGATCAACTCAGCTGGCGATCAAAAGGAAATTGTCAATTTGAATCAGTACTTCAAAACGGAGGACATCATAAACGCCTTCAAGTGCCAGGATGTCCATATGAATGGCTATATGTATGATAGCCATCTGATTATAACCCCCACACAGCTGTTGGTGCTACGCGAACTGGGCGGTGGCCAGGGCCAGATAATGGTGCGACGTCCATTGGCCAGCATTGTCAAGATTACGGCCAAGAAACGACATCGTAATTTGATCACTTTCAAATATGGATTTCCCGATGGAGATGGTCTGCTCATCACCGACATGGATCGATTTCTTATACCAAATGCGACGGAGGCAACTGAGCTGGTTTCCAAGCACATTGTCAAGGTGCTCAAAGATGTTAAATAAATGCGAGGAATTATAAATGCAATTGGTTAAACCGTCAATAGACAGTCCATAGATACAAACATACACAGATACAGACAGACACACACACGTATACAAACACTGAAATGTTTTCCTTTAAATAGTGATTTCAATACGCGATGCAAATGTAACATAAAACACCTGGTAAGAAAAGCAATTGAGCATTATTTCGAAACTAACAGAATTTTATTTTATTGAGTTCGATTAGCGCTAACCACACCCCTCCCAGTCCCCCTCCTCCTACGCCCCTCGCCAACCCTAAATTCTAAGTGTAAAAAAAATAAAACATAAAAAAAGAAGCGAAAAATAAACTTACCTTAGAAGCCTTGAGACTTAGAACATGTAAAGATTATAACAAAAACAAATATTTATTGCAATTAAACAAGGTATAAATAAACTATGTATTATATTCAACAGAAAAATGTTTAACTTTCTTAGGCAAGTGCTAAAGGATTTAAATTATCCACTTCTTACTTATTTCGGTTTTTTTTACAAATTTGGTGGCTCTAGAATGGCAGAAAAACTATTTTATTTTATTTTAGTTTAAATTTATAATAAAAAATTCGGAATGCCTAAAATATCTACTATATATTTTCATATAGTAATAGCTTAAAATATTTACAATAGTATTGGGATTTTGAATTTTTAGTGGGATTATGAATTTTTATTGTATATTAGCCCATCACAAAAGGTTTTAAAAACCCCAAAATTGTAATTTAAAAATTAAATTCAAAATCGGTTTAGCTGAATTAGAGATTGTCAAGTTTTGGTAGCTTTATGTTGAAGCTAAAACTCTATAAACCAAAAGATGGCATTATGACAATATTTAGTCCATATTTAGTATGATCTGTTAACCATATTTTTAAACGCATCTCAAACAAATTTTAGGGCTTACAAATTTAAGAAACTCATTGAATAGAATAAAGTAGCAATACTAAATTAAAAACTCCAATCAGCAACAATTTGTATAGCACACATAGTTAGTAGTAGGATGTAGGGGAGATAGGGAGTGTGAGATAGAAAGAGAAACAGAGGAGCCAGTAGAGCGAGACAAGCGTTGTGCAGCCACGGAGCAAGCGCAATGAAAATTTAGCTTTAAAGGCTAAAAGCAACGTACGTAAGCAGCCTGTTGGTCGATGTAGTTGTTGTTCCTGTGGCTGTAGTGCCCACTGTAGTTGTTGTTGCTGTTTGCTTTGCAGACGGCCGCAATTCTTATCAATGACAATGACGTAGATGCCCGTGCAGAGCAACTGAACAACAGAAAAAAAAACGATGTTGCCGCTGGCTCTGCAAAGCGAATTTGGGGCGATGGAACATTAAAAACTGTTGCACAACGCTCCACTGAAGACAGTTCATTCAGAACATTCGCAGCACGCGGACAAGCAGCAACCAACAGCAGCTACCAACAGCAGCAACATCCTCAACAACAGCAGCAACATTTGCGAAGGCAGCAAAGGCTCAAGCTGTAACGACCTGAATTTGACTTGTTTACTTAGTTAATGCTTTGTGCTAAACTAAACTATCTGTCTGTTTGAGTGTGTGTGTATTAGTGTGCGTGTGTGTCCTACACACAGTTTAACAAGTGCTTGTAGTGAATTCTATTTTAACTGTTAGCAACATGCATTTCTACAACAGTGGACATAGCCTGATAATGGGCATGATTTTGTTGTTTATTGGCTTGGCTGCAGCTGTGCCAGCATCTGTTTTGGCCCAAAACACTGAGTTGTCCACCAATGAGAACAACAAGCTGCAGCAACAACAGCAGCAGCAACAACAACAGCTACAGCAGGAACAACAGCAATTACAGCAAAGGGAATTGCCGGCAGGTGAGTGTTAAAGTTCAATTTTTTTTAGAGTGCGTGGGCTGCGGTTATGTACAAGTGTGTGTGCGAGCGTGTGGTGTGTGCTGTGTGTACGTGAAGCAACGTGTAGTTAATGTTAAAGGTCATTTGAAAATTTCTTGTTTGAAAAATGGACATACGCCCCACGGCGCGCGTCGTAAGTGAGTGCTGCATAAGTACCCACTGTAGGTACAGTAAGGTTTCATAAAAGAGTTTTGAAAAAGAGTTGAATGATGTCTGTAAAAAGTTGATTTTAACAAGCTGGTAAACGCATCCTTTTAATTTGACATAATTCAAAAAATGTTGCCTACTTTTAGGCACTGCAATTTATTTAATTACAATAATTTAAATATGTCTATCCTTTTGACTGCTTGTAGTTAAAATAAATGTTTTTTTAATTTATTTCAAGACACGCCTATTGAATAGATCATGGTGTTGACTGAACATTCCCAGATATGATAAATAATTTTAATTTTGCTTCAAATTTGCTTTAAACTCCATGGCAATCAAAATTCCTTTGTTATGTGCAAACAAATCTGTTTAGCCAAGGTTCACTGTACCTGTGTGTGCTTGTTTGTGTGTGTATGAGTTTGAGTTACTTGTAAGTTGAGCACATTAAGCAAAACGCCCACGCGCGCTTTGAAATCAGAAGGCAGCAAAACGAACCCACCTAGCATCCTGTCAGTGTTCTCATCTCCGTTGGACCCTGCGCCACTCCCCCTATTTCCCCTTCGCCATTTTAACAACAGAGTGTTCCATTTTCCGCTGTTGGGCTTGCAGGAAATTGCGTAGGTGTTTGCCACACAGAGGCAAGAGCAAAGTACGATGCGACAGCTGGCAAGCAGCTTGTAACACAGCCGTTTTAACAAAATTTTCTACTGTCATTATTGTTGTTTCTTTCTGTTGTTGTTTTTTTTTGTTTTTTCGTGGGTTTGCACTCCGCACTTCATTGAGAGCCTTGGCTTAGTTTAACGTTTAACATTACAATCATCGTGAGCCAAAATATACACAGACACCAAAAGCAACACAAACAAATACACACTCGTGTAGTTGGTTACATACGTTGGCCTAAACCTACGCAATGCGTGGGCGGCTGCTGCACAAAATGGCGTCCAGCCTCTTTGGTATGCATGCGAGCAAGTCTCTGTGTGTGAGTCTGTGTATGAGTGTGTGTACGTGCGCGCGATTTCATTTCTATTTTTAGACATCGCGTTCAGCAGCAGCGGCCTCAGCAGAAGAAGTTGTTGCTGTTTCTTGCTATTTGCTTTATGCTGCTGCGCTGTTGCTGCGGCTTCGACTGCTGCGGCCTGACGCCATTTGTTTTAGGGATTTTCGGGCGCGCTTAAAAGTATGCAATGCTTTTTCGCCGATAATCTGTTAACAGAGCTTAACTCTGTTAAGCAAGCGTATTTCATAGCTGCCAACGCCAAGTTTATTTAGAACTTTGAAACAGATAGAAAATAACACGCAAATACTTATAAATTGCACAGAACTCAAGCTTTAAAGGTTTTGTGAACTTAATTTGTACTTTTTTTGTATTTTTCTAGCTGATTTTCTAGCTATGTGAATGCTGAAAAGTTAACTTAAAGTACTGCTACCTGTCTGCATTTTCTAAAGATGAGGTTGAAAGAACTTTCTAGAGCCTTAAAGTATGCAGTGTATTTTTACTTTTTTACCAAGAACTTCGAGAAGTTTGAACATAGAAATGTATTATTAAAGTGACACAGAGATAGTTAAGCAGCGTTTCATGAAATTTGTATTAAAATGCCTGTTTTGGGTGTTGGACAAAGCATATGCCATTAAATTTTCAGTAGCTGCTGTCAATTGATAAAACTCAATACACTGCTGGGTGCTAACCGCAAAATGCTATAACAAAAGACTGGAATGAAAGCCAGCTGGCAGCCAGACGGTTAAGCAGTCGGGTAGTCGGGACTGGCAGCTTTCACTGGCCGCAAAGCCAGCCACATTTCCATTCTATATTTTCATTTTCTTGTCACAAATTTTCCATATGCCGTTATTATTAAGTTATTTTCAGGCCGCACTGCCAGCGGCTGTTAATTGTGTTGTTGTCAACGTTGTTCTACCGTACCCATACTGCTGCTACCACTTGGCCAGGACAACAAGCACAACAAGGCCCAGCCACAGGCCACAACACAATCTCAACGTGCGTGTGTGTGTGTGTGTGTGTGGCAGTGCTTGTGTGCGGCAAAAATTGAAGAGCAAACAACTTGTTGATATTTTTACAGTTCAGTGAATATTTTCATGTTAGCTGAGCGACAACAACAACAACAAGAACGCGAACAACGACAGTAACTGCTATAAGTACATGAACATGGAGGACAATGACAATGCGTAGAACGACGTCAGCAAACGTCAGCGCATATAATTTAGTTGCCTGTTTTATTTATTTATGTAGACGCCTGCGACTCTCCCCACACCTCCCCTAGGCCAGCTAAACGCCGGAGGACAGCTAGACGTCGTTGCAGAGCAGGGAATTATTATTCTACTTTTTCTTATATATATTTTTTTTTCTATTTTTTGTTGTTGTTGTTGTCGCCTGCTTTGGCCAAGGTTTAAGTTCTCGGTAACAAGGCTTGACAGGGCAAACATATGGTCAAGTTGCTGTTGTGGAATGAAATGAAAAAAAAAGTACAGCTCTAACTGGGTTAGTGGACTTTGACGCACTGGGAAAAGCGCAAGAAATGCGCTGGAAATTGTGGAGAAATTCTAAAGCCCAAGAGAATTAAATTTTCTCAGTATAAACTATGGCGTTATTTATAGATCGAGTATTAAAATAGCTTAAACTAAAAGGAACATTTGTATACAAGGCATTTAAATAAAAATGCTTGTTGCTGTGCGCCTAAAAGTATGCACTGTTCATTTCTAGGAAACACAAACTGAAGTAGGAGTTTGAAACCGGTTATAGGCCCTATCACTGACGTACGGCAATCAATTATAATAAAATACCCAGCATATTTATAGAACTCTTTTGTGAAGCAAGCTTTACGCTGAATTGTAGCGCAAGTGAACTTTGGAGCTGGTTAAAGGTTTACATTCAATCAATCATATCAAACTGATATACAATTGATAGCCATAAAGGAAATAAAAATGTTACCAATACACGATGAAAATGATTTGCTTTTCTCTGCTGGGTTTTTACATATAAATCATTGTTAATCATTTGTTTACCTAAACTCGCCTGTTTGTGCCTATATATATCTGCAAGCTAAGCAAAGTAATTAAACATTTATACATATCGACTGCTAAATAGATAAACTAAATCCATCAGCAAAATACAGAAAAAAAAACCCCAAGAAAAACACTCACGTTAAAAACATATGATAAATTTTGTGCTGGCACGGTGCGTATGGGTGATATTCTGATAAGTGTTAGCTCAAGTTTAATTATGAGCAACAGGCGCTTGATTAACAGGTTCAAGAGCTAAGTCGACTCAATTAGCGCGCCGTGCAGCGTAGTGTAAGAGCTGGAAGAGGAAGAAACTGAGGCTGAGAGTGGGGCTGAGATGACAGCAGTGGCAGCTCCAGCAAATGCGATTAGACATAATAATGTCAATGGGTATTAGTTGTTATGGGGATAACTAACTAAAACGCTATTCCGGACTATTGCTCTGTAAGCCAGAAATTACATAAACATGGACTTTGACAGCGCTAATTGCAATTAGTGACACTGCCAGCCATCGATGTATAAAATATATAATAATAAAAACGGGAAAAGAAAAAAACAATTATGGCGCTACAACTTGGAACGGGAATGGGAATGGGACTTGAACTGGGACTCGGGCTTTTTGCTAATTGGTTTCGCCTTTTTTATTGAATCAAGCTCGAACATAAATTGAAATTCTTTTGCCCTCTCAGTCAACCGCCTCTTGTCCCATCTCTGTCCCTGTAGGGACACGCAATGGCAAATTATTTATTTACACGTTGACATTAACTTAAGCACAGCTTCGTGGCGACTTGATAAAAGGATCTAGCAGTTCTAAAAACAGTAGGTTAATCTTGAATGTTCTTAAATTTGTTTTAAGAAATAGTATTCTAATACTATATGTATTCTTATGAACTATATCTATGTTGAATACTAGGTTTAAGTAGAGCTTTTTAGGGCTACTATTGAAGCTAAGGAGTTTATTAAACAAATGTTTCTGGTTTATTTTTGCCACTGAAGTGCTAAGTAGCTATCACTCAGCTATTAACTACTAAATTATTAAGACCAGTCCTTCTAAGCCATTCTATTTTTTAATTAAATATCTAGATTACTTATGGTACACCAACTATTTGCCAAGATTAGCTCTTACGTTACCCAAAATCTGCTATGCTCAATTTATTCCCAGCCAAAAACAAAAGCAAATTACATTTAATTTTCTCATTCCCTTTTGCTACTGCTACAGTAAAACGTTCCGAGGATGCGACAGTGCCCACAGCCGATAAAAAGTCAAGTCCGGAAATTGTGCCCGCTTCCTTTAGCAATGCACCGCCAGCAAGAACTCAGGGTCAGCCACAGAGTCAGGGTCCTGCCAATGAGCCAACTCCGGTTCAAGCTGGCCTTTATGCGTTGCCCAGCAATGATGAGATTCTTGCTGCGGTGGCTGCTGCCGCCCAGAGCAGCCAGCAACAGCTGCAGAGCGATCCCACTGCTCTGGAGGAGGCGGTCGCCAGTTCCACAATGCGCAAACGTGGCATTAACTATGAGTACAATCCCTATATGACATTACCTAGCAATGATTATGGCAGCGATGTGCCCAGTGGCATTTGGGCAGATGAGTATGAGCCCGCTGCTGCTGCTCCCGTTAACTACAATTACAACAACGAACGCGATTTGCAGGACTTGGACAACTATGCACCTGAGCGTTATGGTGAGTCTACAGTTAGTTAGCTTATTAGCTACATTTTGCAAACGTTTTTCTTGCCCCTTTTACAGTCAACAGTCCCAATGGTGCTCGCAACAAGGCCTATGATAATCTGCAGAATTTGCTTAATGCTGAGGCCTATTTGGAGAGCATTCCCCTGTCGGTGCCCCTCACCTATGCCAATCGCAACTACAATCTGGACGAGCGCAACAAACGTGGTGGCATCTACTACAACTTGGCCAACAATGCGGCTAACAGCGCTCCCGCTGAGAACCTTAATCTGAACAAGTACCGACGATATGGCGATATGCGGTAGGTCTAGGTCTATTTACATTAACATTACTGCCTAACAGTCGACTTAAAATTATGTTAAGAGCTGCTAACAGTTACGCCATGGAAAACTACGCTTAAGATTAACAGTCTGTACGCCATATGTTAAGCCATTCAGCAACTCTCAGCATTAACAGCATGTTAACATATTTAAGCTCCTTAGCAGCTGCTAATTTGTGTTCATTTACTCTGTTATCCCCACCCTAGGCTTAAACGCGACACCACCAAACTGACTCCCGCTGACATGCTAGCCCTGGTTGCCCTGGTCGAGGCTGGCGAGCGTGCTCGTAAGGAAACCGATGTGGATGGCGGCATCTCTGTGCCACTGGTTGATGCTGAGGAAATGGATTATGTGCCCGCTGGCAGCTGGTTGGATGCACCTGCTCCACAACAGCAGGCACCCGCTTTGGTGGACTACTATGGCTTACCCGTAGAAGCACAGGTGGTGCCCAAGTACGAGTACGTGCCACGCCCACAGAAATACGTGGGCAGCAATAGCCGTAAGTCCTGAAGTCTTCAAAAAATAAAGAACATTTGAAAGTAATTTGTTGTTAAATATTTTCTTAGGCTTCGGTTCCTCAAGCGTTTTATGGTCGCCAAAAAGAAGCGTTCCGTGAACCAGAGCCAGTTCATGAACGAGCCCGTGGGTGAACGAGGACCCAACTACTATGGCGAAAAGTTTTACTAAATTTGAGAGCAGCGCGAGCGAGAGAGGAACGGAAGAAGAGAGCGAGAGAGGAGAGAGAATATTAAAGCTTTCAAGCTGAGCTTTTCAACTTAAATGATAACCCCAGCAGTAACTAATCAAATGAAAAATTTCCAATCATTTACCTTTGCGCCACTTTGCAGAAGATCAAAAATAAAATTTGGAAAAACTTGAAATTTATTGGAAAAGTGTCAACGTCATGTGCAATTTTTGTGTAGAATTTGGATTTCGATAAAAAAGAAAACAGAAAACAGATGAGAAATACACATATATAAACTATACCTATATGAATTATTGTATGTCAAGAACATAATCAAAATCAATGTTTTTAAAACACTCGAACAGGGTTGACAAATTTTGTCAAATGCGAACTTACCTACATATGTATGCCTAATCTAACCTAACCTAACTTAAAGTAAAACTAACCTCACTTAATCGATGTCAATGTCAATGTCTATGCCAAGGTCCTTGAGCCCCATTGTACAATTAATGCAAATCGTTCAATCCTATCAATTGTGTATTATTAAAACTAGAGGCTTCCCAAGTAGTACAAAAAGAAACTAAAAAAAAAAACGAAAAAAAAAATGAAAAAAAAACAATCTAAACTTACTTTAAATGAGCTCACCTACAATACAGATTGTCTGTCAATTCATACTAAGTTATATTTCTGTTTATTTTACTATAAGCAGGCGCCCCTAACACTGAACTACTTCTGAACTATATACACATATTTACACTGTGCTACAAACTTTTATACAGATTCGTGCCGACTATAAAAGATCCAACGAATGTTTAACTATGACGTCTTAAGTAAACTTTTCTGAAAACAAATAAAAAAAAAAAAACGAAATAAAATACAATAAAAATAATCGAAATATAAATATATGTATACAGATTATATATAACAACTATTTGTCAAGATTAAGTGGCTCAGCGCATAAATATTTAAAATATTCTATGCTAAATTCAGTACGAACGGTGTGCGAAGAGATGAATTAATTTATTTTAATGAAATTGTCTGACTGTTTTATTGAAAACAAAAGAAAAACAAAATCAAATATACATACATACTATGATTATACACATACATAACTTATACTTATATACAAACAATTTATTTAAAGAATATTTAAAAGTATATAAATAGCATATATATCTACGAGTGTTTGTGTATGTGACATACTATAATTATATAAACAAAATATATAAACAACACTCAAGAAGTAACAACATTACAACATATTTATATAACATTTTGAAATATGTACTTTATTCATTGCATTTTTATGGGGTCATTATTAAATAATTTTGGCCTTTTAAATCAGTTTTATGCATTATGGCAAGCTTGATTTACGTAGTACTTTTTATTTCAAAACAAAATTAATTTTTTTTTCTACATAAATAAAATGTCTTTGGTTTGGAAAACCTCAAAAGAACTTGACTTAATTTATGACCATTAATTGGCAGCTCATTAGCTAACAGGCTGTTAACTGTCAATGTTTAACAGTGAGCCGTTAAGCCTGGCACTGAGCTAACATGCAGCAGTGCATGCTGCTGGCTGTTAACAGTGCTATGTTAGATCGGCTGAGCTGCTGCTTGGTGTTATTTAACAGCAAACTATTACGGATAAGGGCGGATAAACTCGCTGCGTATCCGCCAGAGCGAACAGCTTATTGTTTAATAACATAAATAAAGGTAAGTAACACGTTAGTTTTAGCTGCTTATCAGCCAATAGATTATGTATTAAATTAATCAAACAAAAACAACTTAACGGTCTATAAATAAACATTCTAATCAGGAGTTTTTCCATATTGGCTGTAACTAATAGTGTGGCCTGAACTAAATAGGACAAAAAAAGCAATCGTAAGTGGGTTGATACTTGATCAACTTCTGTTTATAATAAATAAAGAGTTTAATTTTAATAGAACTAAAAACTAACTGTTATAGATTACAATTTTGGTGGCACTAAAGTTTGAGAAAAATAGCTAAGTTAGTTTAACATAACATTTACTAATTGTTGAAATATCAGCCGATATTAATTGCAAAAGCGTTCTGCTCATTAACAGTCTGGCAACTCAATACTATTAAAGAGTTGGTAAAATGAACAAGTTCTTATATGAGTTTTTCATAAGAAAGAAAAAGAACAAGATTGAGGCAACAACGCGAGTTTGAAAAGAAAAGAATAATACAATCGCAAATATTTAAAAGCAATCTTTTGTGTGTTATTATTTGGGTGTGGAGTCTGGAAATCCTGGAGCAATAAATTCATAAGTGGCGACATTGCTGGATGGTGGAAGCACTTTGGTTTAAGTGAGATCAAGACGCCACTGTTTATCTATAGGTTATGGGCCCAGACCACGCCACTACTGCAGCTAAGTAAACGTTTTATTATATATTTTTTTCTATAGATATTAAACATGGAAAAACAAATAAACGTAATATAAAACAATTTGATGGCGAAAAGTATGCCATCTGGAAATTTCGCATAAGAGCACTTTTAAGTGAAATAGACGCATTGAAGGTTATAGACGAAGAAGTAGAGGATAGAAGAAAATGGAAAAACGCGCAAAAAAGCGTAATTATTGAGTATTTAAGTGACTCATTTTTGAGTTATGCTAATAGCACAGATTCTGCAAAAGAAATATTGCAGAATTTGGACTCAATATATGAAAGGAAGAGTTTGGCTTCGCAATTATCTACACGCAAGCAATTGCTATCTTTAAAGCTAAAGGGAGATACTCAGTTATTAATTCATTTTGCTTTGTTTGACGATCTCATTGCCGAATTACAAGCGTCTGGCGCCAAAGTCGAAGAAATGGACAAAGTTTCACATTTATTGCTTACTTTGCCATGCTCGTACGATGGAGTAATAACAGCGATTGAAACATTGGCAGAGCAAAAATTTAACTTTGGCATTCGTTAAAACAGACTGTTAGATCATGAAATTAAATTAAAAAATATTAGCAAAGACACTAGTTTAAAAGGTAATGCAAGCTGTAAAGAATGATTTTAAGTCTCAATTCTCTAATAATAATATTAAGAAAAAACAGTAAATTTGTGAAAAAGAATGGATATAAGACTCAGAAGAAATGTTTTCATTGTGGCAAACTTGGCCATCTAAAAAAGGATTGTTTTGCATTAAAAGAGGAAAAAAAATAATGAAAATGGCAAGCAAGCACAGATGACCAATGCACAGGTTCAGGCAAGTAACCAAGGAATTGCATTTATGTTGAAACGCGCAAACAGTGGACATAATGTTGGATTCTTACTGGACTCTGGTGCGTCTGACCATTTAGCCAACAATGAAAACTTATTTAAAACTATAACTGAACTGGGTGAACCGATAAAAAATTTCTGTGGCTAAAAATGAGAAAAGGTAATTTGGAAATAATGAAAGGAAATATATTTGGAAATGTTCCGCTGATTAATTTCTTTTCTAATAAATTGGCTTGTGTTGCTAATGCAAAGAACTTTAGTAGTTATAGTTTGTGGCATGAGAGGCTAGGACATATAAGTAAAGGGAAGTTTTCAGAAATAAAAGCAAAAAATATGTTTAATGATACCGAAATATTAAATAAAGTCCTACCAGAGGATGAATTGTGTGAAGCATGTGTAAAAGGAAAAGCAGACAAGATTGTCTTTTGAAAAGTTTAAGAATAAAGACCATATAAAGCGACCCTTATTTGTTGTTCATTCTGATGTGTGGACCAATCACACCATCTACAGTTGATCATAAAAAATTATTATGTTGTTTTCATTGACGAATATACGCATTATTGCGTAACATATCTGTTGAGTTATAAGTCAGATGTTTTTGCTGTCTTTCAAGACTATGTAGCCAAAAGTGAAACGTTATTTAATTTAAAATTGGTTCATTTATATATTGACAATGGCAGAGAGTATTTATCGAATGAAATGAAAGAGTTTTTGTATTCAAAAAAGGCATAAGTTATCATTTAACTGTTCCACATACTCCGCAACAGAATGGTGTATCCGAAAGGATGATTAGAACTATAACGGAAAAAAGCTCGTGCTTTAGTTATAGGGGGCAAAAATCCAGAAATCTTTCTGGGGTGAAGCTGTGCTTACGGCTACATATTTGATTAATAGAAGCCCAACTAATGCATTACGTGAATGCAGAAAACACCATTTGAAATGTGGCACGATAAAAAGCCATGTTTGAAATACTTAAGGGTATTTGGTTCGACAGTATATGTTCTCGATAAACGAGAAAACGAAAGTTTGATGACAAATCATGGAAAGGTATACTTTGTCGGTTATGAACCAAATGGATACAAAGTATGGAATGGGAGGGCAGAAGGTTTATTACTGCAAGAGATGTTCTGTTTGACGAGTCAAACAGGAACATGACTAGTGCTGTGGTTGTTGAAAACAACATGGATTACCACGAACAAGTGGAAAACATTGAACCGGATATTGAAGACTCTAATCTTATGGAGTGTGAAAGGTTCAGGAGAAATCTGATACTATAATATCAGAAGTACAGCCTAGTGAAGTGGAAAGTGCCGATCCCTGAAATGTCAGGTGTTTTATCTGAAAATAATGAAAAGAAACTCTGAAGAAAGTGTTCGAAAAAAGCGATAGACTAAAAGAAAAGCCTAAAATTGTCATATAGATATATGATTAAAAATTGTGTAATGCATGCAGAAACTTATATAAAATACTGTCCCAACTTCGTTTGATGAAATTAACAGTAGAAGTGATAAGGTACAATGGAAAGAGGCTATCAATGATGAACTTAATTCTCATAAAGTGAACAAAACTTGGTCACTAGTTGATATGCCTGAAAATAAGAATATTGTAGATTGTAAATGGATTTTACAATAAAACAAAATGAATTTGGTAAACCTGTGAAATATAAAGCAAGACTTGTAGCGCGTGGATTTACGCAGGAGTATTTAATCGACTATGATGAAACATTTGCTCCAGTGGCTAGAATTTCAAGTTTTAGACTAATAATGTCCTTTCAAACCAATATAGCTTGAGAGTACATCATATGGATGTGAAAACTGCCTTTTGAATGGCAACTTAAAGGAGGAAATATATATGAAAGTTCCTCAGGGGCTGCAGTGTAAAAGCAGCCAAGTATGTAAATTGAATAAAGCAATTTATGGTCTCAAGCAGGCGGCTAGATGTTGGTTTGATGTTTTGAAAAGGCCTTAAAAGATACTGGTTTTAAAAAATTCACCAGTTGATAGATGTATATATATTCTTGATAGAAATGATATTTTAAAAAATATATATGTGTTGCTTTATGTAGATGATCTGGTTATTCTACTGAAATTCAATATGGTCGATTGTAATCCTGTCAAATCTCCACTTCAGCTAAACTAAATTTTGAGTTATTGAACTCAGATGAAAAGGATGATAGTCCTTGCCAGAGTTTAATTGGATGTCTTATGTATGTCATGCTATGCACAAGACCAGATCTGAGTATATCTGTGAATTTGCTAAGTCGATATAGTCAAAAGAATAATAAAGAGCTTTTTTGTTTAAAAGAGTATTAAGATATTTAAAAGGAACTATCGACATTAAATTAACATTCACAAAAACGAAAAGTATGACGACCTTTTGTTGGATTTGTAGACTCAGATTGGGGTGGAAGTCAATTAGACAGGAAAAAGTACTACAGGGTATTTGTTCAAAATGTTTGAAACAAATCTAGTTTGCTGGAGTACTAGAAAACAAAATTCAGTGGCAGCATCATCAACAGAAGCCGAATACATGGCACTTTTGAAGCTGTTAGAGAAGCTTTTGTGGTTAAAAATCTTTGTTAGAAAGTTTGAACATAAAACCTAGATCAGCCAATAAAAAATCTTTTGAGGACAATCAGGGTTGTATTAGTATAGCTAATAATCCTCTTGCCACAAACGCTCTAAACATATAGATATAAAGTATCATTTTCCCGTGAACAAGTTGAAAATAAACTAATAAAGATTGAGTATATTTCCACAGATCACCAACTTGCGGATATCCTGACAAAACCGTTGCCAGCACCACGTTTTGAACAGCTTAGACGAAAGCTGGGTCTAAGCGACTGACGGACATCAATGTCTCAATTTACCATCATATAATTAATTCTGAATTTAACTAAATTAATTTTTTTAAAGTTCCTTATGAATTTAATTTTGCTTAAGAATATTGTTATTTGAAAACATATTTAATTTG